>CM075338.1:87153739-89725977 GCA_037788925.1 Mytilus galloprovincialis
TGACTTTTTAGTTGATATCAGAATAAATCCACGCTCAGGACGTTGGATGTTCCAGTCTTATTTGACCATTACATGACTTTTTAGTGGACATCATATGTAATCATCGCTGACGACGTTGGATGTGCCAATCTTATTTTACCATTAAATGGTTTGCAAATGGACATCAGAAATAATTCACGCTCAGGACGTTGGATGTGCCAATCTTATTTGACTATTACATGACTTTTTAGTAGACATCAGATTTAATCCACGCTCAGGACGTTGAATGTGCCAAGATTCTACCAACATAATTTTACTTCTCAATTGACATATACTAAATTCACGCCAAGATCGTTGACTGTGCCAATCTTCTTTGACCACTATATGACTTTATAGTGGATATCAGAATTAATCCACGCTCAGGCTGTTGGTTGTGCCAGTCTTATTTGACGATTACAAGACTTTTAAAGGGACACCAGAATAAATCCACGCGCAGGACGTTGGATGTGCCAGTCTTATTTGACCATTACATGACTTTTAAGAGGACATCAGAATAAATCCACGATCAGGACGTTGGATGTACCAGTCTTACTTGACCATTACATGACTTTTAGAGGACATCGGAATTATTCCACGCTCAGAACGTTGGATGTTCCAGTCTTTATTGACCATTACTTTTCAATTCAAATCAGAATTACTCAACGCTCAGGACGTTGGATGTGCCAGTCTTATTTGACCATTACATGACTTTTTAGTGGACATCAGATTTAATCCACGCCCAGAACGTTGGATGTGCCAAGATTCTACGAATATAATATTACTTCTCAATGGGCATAGAATAAATTCACGCCAAGGACGTAAACTGTGCCAATCTTCTTTGTCCACTATATGACTTTATAGTGGATATCAGAATTACTCCACGCTCAGGACGTTTGATGTGCCAGTCTTATTTGACCATAACATTAGTTTTTAGAATACATCATATTTAATCCACGCTCAGGACGTTGGATGTACCAGTCTTATTTTACCCTTACATGACTTTTTGGTGGACAGCAGAATAAATCCACGCTCAAGACGTTAGATGTGCCAGTCTTATTTGACCATTACATGACTTTTTACTGACATCAGAATTAATCCACGCTGAGTACGTTGGATATACCAGTCTTATTTGACCATTACATGACTTTTTAGTGGACATCAGAATAAATCCACGCTCAGGACGTTGGATGTGCCAGTCTTACTTGACCTTTACATGACTTTTAAGTGGACATATAAGAAATCCACGCCCAGGACGTTGACTGTGCCAATCTTCTTTGACCACTATATAACTTTGTAGTTGATATCAGAATGTATCCACGCTTAGGACGTTGGTTGTGCCAATCTTATTTGACAATTACATGACTTTTAAGAGGACATCAGAATAAATCCACGCTCAGGGCGTTGGAAGTGCCAGTCTTATTTGACCATTACATGACTTTTTAGGGGACATCAGCATTAATCCACGCTCAGGACGTTGGATGTGCAAGTCTTATTTGACCATAACATTACTTTTTAGTGGACATTAGAATTAATCCAAGCTCAGGAAGTAGGATGTGCCAGTCTTATTTTACCTGACATGACTTTTTAGTGGACATCAAAATTAATCAACGCTCAGGACGTTGATGTTCCAGTCTTGTTTGACCACTACATGACCTTATACAGGACATCAGAATTAATCCACGCTCCGGACGTTGGTTGTGCCAGTCTTATTTGACCATTACATGACCTTTTAGTGGACATAAGAATTAATACATGCTCAGGACGTTGGATGTGCAAGTCTTATTTGACCATTACGTTACTTTTTAGTTGACATCAGAATCAGAATTAGTCCACGCCCAGGACGTAGGATGTGCCAGTCTTATTTGACCATTACATGACTTTTTAGTGGACATTAGAATTAATCCACGCTCAGGAAGTTAGATGTGCCAATGTGATTTGACCATTACATGACTTTTTTGGTTGATAGCAGAATTAATCCACGCTCGGGACGTTGGATGTACTATGTTTTTTTTACCATAACATGACTTTTTAGTGGACATCAGAATTAATCATCGCTGAGGACGTTGGGTGTGTCAATCTTATTTTACCATTAAATGGTTTGCAAATGGACATCAGAATTATTCCACACTCAGGATGTTGGATGTGCCAAGTTTCTACGAACATAATATTACTTTTCAATTGAAATCAGAATTACTCCACGTTCAGGACGTTGGATGTGCCAGTCTTATTTGACCATTACATGACTTTTTAGAATACATCAGATTTAATTCACGCTCAGGACGTTAAATGTGATCAAGATTTTACGAACATAATATTACTTCTCAATGGACATATATTAAATCCACGCCCAGGGCGTTGACTGTGTCAATCTTCTTTGACCAATATATGACTTTATAGGGGATATCAGAATTTATCCACGCTCAGGACGTTGGATGTACCAGTCTTATTTGACCCTTACATGACTTTTTAGTGGACATCAGAATAAATCCACGCTCAGGACGTTAGATGTGCCAGTCTTATTTGACCATTACACGACTTTTTAGTGGACATCAGAATTAATCCACGCTGAGGACGTTGGATATACCAGTCTTATTTGACCATTACATGACTTTTTAGTGGACATCAGAATAAATCCACGCTCAGGACGTTGGATGTGCCAGTCTTACTTGACCTTTACATGACTTTTTAGTGGACATCAGAATTAATCTACGCTCAGGACGTTGGACGTGTCAGTCTTATATGGCCATTACATGACTTTGTAGTGGACATAAGAATAAATCCACGCTCAGGACGTTGGATATGCCAGTCTTACTTGACCATTACAGGACTTTTTAGTGGACATTAGAATTAATCCACGCTCAGGACGTTGGATGTGCCAATCTGATTTGACCATTACATGACTTTTTTGGTTGATATCAGAATTAATCAACGCATGAGACGTTGGATGTACCAGTTTTTGTTTTACCATATTATGACTTTTTAGTGACATCAGAATTAATCATCGCTGAGGACGTTGAGTGTGCGAATCTTATTTTTCCATTACATGGCTTGCTAATGGACATAAGAGTGTGCCAGTCTTATTTGACCATTGCATGACTTTTTAGAATACATCATATTTAATCCACGCTCAGGAAGTTGGATGTGCCAAGATTCTACGAACATAATATTGCTTCTCAATGGACATAGCTTAAATCCACGCCCAGGGCGTTGAATGTGTCAATCTTCTTTGACCATTACATGACTTTTTAGTGGACATCAGAATAAATCCACGCTCAGGACGTTGGATGTGCCAGTCTTATTTGACCATTACATGACTTTTTAGTGGACATCAGAATTAATCCACACTGAGGACGTTGGATATACAAGTCTTATTTGACCATTACATGACTTTTTAGTGGACATCAGAATTAATCCACGCTGAGGACGTTGGATATACCAGTCTTATTTGACCATTACAAGACTTTTTAGTGGACATCAGAATAAATCCACGCTCAGGACGTTAGATGTGCCAGTCTTATTTGACCATTACATGACTTTTTAGTGGACATCAGAATTAATCCACGCTGAGGACGTTGGTTATACCAGTCTTATTTGACCATTACATGACTTTTTAGTGGACATCAGAATAAATCCACGCTCAGGACACGTTGTATGTGCCAATCTTACTTGGCCATTACATGACTTTTTAGTGGACATCAGAATTAATCCACGCTCAGAACGTTGGACGTGTCAGTCTTATTTAACCATTACATGACATTTTAGTGGACATCAGAATTAATCCACGCGCAGGACGTTGAATGTGACAATATCTTTTTTTTTTACCATTATTTGACTTTTTAGTAGACAACATAGTTAATCCACGCTCAGGACGTTGGATGGTCTATCTTTCAATCTTCGTATAATCACGTTTTAAAGGACATCAGAATATAAATCCACGTTCAGGACTTTGTAGTTGCATATTGTTCATGGCCATTACAGGATATTTCAATGGACATCAGTTACATCAAAACTTAGGGTGTTGAATTGGCATCCCTGTTATGAACCTTCTATTACTTAAAATTATGAAAAAAGGTAGTCCTGTCAATAAATCTATGGTTATCCACATAGCACCATTACGATCTGTATATATCAGTTGTATTTTAAAAGACAAATGTATCTTCTAGCTATAATGAGCATCAGATAATGATCTTGTCTGCATTGATTCAACTTAAAACTAATGTCTGATCGGTTGTCAGGTGGAATTTTTGAAAATTCTTTAACATTTAAAAAAAAATCTAATTAAATATTTCGTGGAAGGGCAGACTAAAAAATGTCAGTGGTTGAAGATTATAAACCCTAGTTATCACTCACAAATTTGGTTGTTTTTTTTTGTCGAGGATAAGCATTTATCCATCTTAAAAGACTGTTGTCAAGTACTTTTAGTAAAAAATAGTCATTCGAACACAACTACTCTGTTTTGTTCATTATCTCATGTATTTCACTTGACCCATATATTTCATCTTTTCGTACTGTAATTTTTTTATGTTATAAAGTCAACCTGTAGCTTTGATATATACAAATGATAGAATCTGAAGCGAGATTATATATCAAATACTCTTGCTTTGTACGTTTTAAAGACAAAATATACACCTCAAACACGCCCTAACATAACTCGATTTTCTTTTTTTCGACACAATTGTTACCCATTTTTGGACTTTTTTCTTGAGTAACATAATGGAAGGGCAGAAACGAAAATTACTGAACTAATAGATTGATATGTTGTCCGTCCGTGGTAATTTTTAAAAAAAATCGGAGGTTATGCATACATGTACATCCAACTTGATAGATACCCATGTCGTCGATTTGATATCTAATTGTTCTGCATTACTATGTAATAGATAAATTGAAAACTTATGCAAATGGTGTTTTTAAAGTAAAACACTTCGTAATTGAGAAGAAAATTGTCGTTTTATGTGTTTCTATAACTTTTAAAAATTTTGTTACTATAGTAAAAATTACAGTAAGCATTTATCGCCTTCTCTAAACAAAGAGCTTCGATTATTTGGTTCTATTTCAACTGGGTTTCCGCCTGATAAAGATCATAATAACCATAACTGTGACAATTATACGAATATATATTATAATAATGATAGCATATGATGAAAAGTTGAAGAATCAAATGCAGTATATATATATTTGTTTTCTTTCTTTAAAATTTTGATATTACATAACATCTTTTTCTATTCATGCAAGTTACTTTAAACATGTTAAAAGATCTTGTTATGAGCAGTGAATCTAAAACTTATTTTTAAAAAGCGAGATAACTATGACACATCTCAAATATAATACAGACACAGTTATCTCTCCTTAGCGTCCTCTTCGTAGCAATGACTACGCTGTTGACCCCTTATCGAATTGTCGGCAACTCCATAACTGAGGCTGGATTCAGACGAGCTTTTTCAAAAGCTAATAGTCTTTTCTTTTGACCCTCACAAAAATTTACCGGATGTTATATTACAGCGTAAGAACGACAACTCTGTCTGAGTGCCAGCTGGCAAAGAGAATTTCAAACATTCAAAATAATTACTAAACTACACATTTTGACACAGTTGACATTTAATATACAATCGTCTACGGAACAAAGTGGGACATGACAAGTACTAAACTATTAGTGGTAGCCTATAGGAAAAGTGCGACAAAAAGTTTTTCGACAAGTTCTGCGTCGTTAGGACGTCATTACAAACTGCTTATTGTAGGTTCTGGTAGTGGTGGATGTGCCACTGCAAGTAAATTTTCAAAGAAACTTGGTGCTGGACATGTTGGTATTATTGAACCAAAAGATGTAAGATATTAGTTATCATATTGTACATTAAAGTGGAAAAAGTATCATGATTAGTAGGTGAAGGCCACCTTACTATGTTGCAGTAAACAAATGGTAAACTAGTCCAAATTATTATGACCACTTGAAATGCCTTAAGATGGTGTCACAGAAAAAAAAATTAAGTAACTTTTCATATTGGACTTATGTTTAAAATCAAAATTTAAATATTGTAAAAAAGACTGAAATTATCTTTACACAACTCGATCTTCTATGGTAAACTAAGGGAGCTACCATTTGATTTTTATGGGGGGGGCTAGGATGAAAAATTTTGTCCTGCATTTTTTTTTAGCTGTAATCTCTGTCCTGCCTTTTTATTTTTCACTCTAATCGGTCCTGCCTTTTTTTTTTTTAGTTTATCCTGACTTTTTTTTACCCTAAATTGTCGTCCTGACTTTTTTTTTTTTGCAAGTGTCACATCCTGCCTTTTTTTTTTACTCAAAATTCCTGTCCTGCCTATTTTTTTCAAATTTCATCCTAGCCCCCCCCCCCCCCCCCCCCCCCCCTAAAAATCAAATGGTAGCTCCCTAAAGGGTGTGCCACAAGTAGGCCCGGTGTCATATGGTATTTTGAACCCCCTAAAAATTGAACCCGGGGTTAAAATACCATGGGGTCATTTTTCACATATGGTATTTTGAACCCCCCTGCGGTATGTTGAACCCCCTGTTTTTAGTGGAAGAAGACGTCAAGTCTTCTGAAGACTTAAGGGGCTGACCATTGGCATTGAGTCTCCGTATGCCGCATTCATTTCGTGTATTACAATTTCAAAACAACTTAGATTCCTGACACCGATTTTTACACATGATTAGGCATCTGAATCATTTAATTTGTAAATTATGATTGTAAAACAATCACTATCGTAAATATGACCCTTTTATTTATGTAAATTATTAGATTTCATCTCATCCACATGAACGTTATTTGTTTACTTGTAACAGGATGTTTTAACTGTAGATATTTGTATTACGCATGCGTGAATTTGGTATCGGGACAACTCGCCCTGTTTACAAGTTCGCCCTTGAAGTTACGAATTTGCAATCCTGCAGACAAGAAGATTTTGTTTTTATATAAATAAAAAGGATATATAAAGTGTTGTCTTTATTCATGGTTTTCCTTTGTCATGTGAATTAGATGCCCTTCGTAACATACATGTGAACCTCCCGTTTAGGAGAAAAAACTCCCGTGTATGAAATTTTTCAGACGCCATATTTGATCATTTCTTACTACTGTACGGGTGTAATTGACACCTGTGTTAAATTTTACCTGAACATCAAAGAAGATGTATAATTATATGACTTCACTTGACAGCTTGGGTGTCAAACATACTGGTAATCAACGATGTTTACCTCCGGCTAACTGCCGTTGTGTTATCAAAACGATGTGTATTGGGAATATTGAAATACTTTTTTGTTACTTCCCTTTGTTTTATCCTGTTTTCAGTTATTTTGCTTTTAAAAATGTAAATTGTAAAAAGACTATAAATGATTAATATTTTAATCAAATAATCATAAAAGGATGTTGATTAAATGAATTTAAATGATTTTGGACAAATAAAAAAATTAAAATTTATAAATTATTTTAGCAATCTAGACCTCCTTTCAAGGATTAAATTGAAGTTTATATCAAAATTTTGTTTACAACAGAATGATTCTTTAATTAATTTACGATGTTGCAAATATACATGTGGAGCTTATTTCTTTCTTATTTGTCTATACATTTACAAATGATAAGGAGATGAAGACATGAACAAAAATATATACAGATAAGATACATAAATATAATGATTCATTTGCTAGCAGTGAACAATCATTTGTCAAAAACAAAACAAAACAAAACAAGAAACAGATTCTTCTTATTATTTTATTTTATTCAAATAGAGAGGCAATAATGGAACTATAAACATTACAATTTGATGGAAATTTGAAGAAAAAACACAATTTCTACATCATTTGGTTACATTTATGACAAAATTTATGTCGATAAAAAACATGATGTTTTGACCATTCAGTACTTAACCCTTTCCTCCATAATGACGCTTTTTGACGCCACCCCCTTTACTCCATAATGACGCCTTTTGACGCCTGTGTAGTACCTCAGTTGAAACACTTTGACTACAAAGTGTCTGCAGTAGACTCAATAAAATTTGTATCCAATATGAAAAGGAATATCATAGGAATATTCTACTTAAATTTATTTAATGAAATATTTGTTTTTTGCAATGCATTTTAATACTTTAAAGCCTATTTTCAGCATTTTATTGAAAAATTCTATTTTGTGTTCATTTTTTACAGTGGGTTGTGATGATCTTCCAGTTAGGTTACCCTCATTTGGAGTGTTGTTCCCAACCTGTTAAAGGTCCATCTTTGTGCATAATTCAAAATTGGAAATTTCAACAAGCATCTAATATTCTTAATCTGGAAAATAAACCCTGGTCTGCTAGCTTCATGTATATTTTTTCTACCGATTTAATATATAACTAGAATCATGCAAACAGACTTAAGGAAAAGGCATGTAAGTTCATCATACAAATATGACACTTTTTCTAGACAATCCAGATCTTGCAAAATACGTCGCTAAAAATTGTAACCTTTAAAATTGTTGTGCAGTAAAAACCCATATGGGAACTTTCAAAAGTTGGCAGGTATGTAACAAGTCTTACTATTTTTATGCTCCATTTATGGGCAATATGTTTTCTAGTCTGTCCGTCCGTCCTGCTTCTGGTTATAAAGTTTATGGTCGAGGTAGTTTTTGATGAAGTTGAAATCCAATCAACTTGAAACTTAGTACACATGTGTTCCTCTTGATATGATCTTCTTAATTACTGCCAAATTAAAGATTTTACCTAATTTTCATAGTCAACTGAACATAGAAAATGATTGTACGGATGGGAAATCCATGTGCTTATGACCTTTTCTTGTTTGAAGAAAAAAAAATACATTTTAACGATAATGGAACAAAGCAGCCTGGGTAAGTGGGGCTGCTTTTATGGTAATTCAAGTTACCTTTTATTCACCTTCTTCCACTTCAGAGCTATCAGCTCTTTGATTGATAAATAGTATTGCAGATAATCTAATTTACAATTTATTGGCTATTATTTTTTTTTATTTGAGGTTTTAAGTAGGGGGGGGGTTCAATATACCGCAGGGGGGTCAAAATACCATGGCTATGTAAAATTTTGCAAAATATATTTTTCAGTATGCTAAATACATACAACTTACTTATTGGAGTATTATTACTATGTTAAAGAGTAAGAATAGCTAGAATTTTTGAAATTCAAGGTCTATGTTAGGGGGTTCAATATACCGCAGGGAGGTCAAAATACCATGGAATATTTTTTTTTTCAAAATATCTTTTCCAGCATGTTAAATGCATAGAAACTACTTATTGGAGTATTATCACAATGTTAAGGAGTTAGAATAGCTATAATTTTTAAAATTCAAGGTCTATAGTAGGGGGTTCAATATATTGCAGGGGGGTCAAAATACTATGGCTAAGTAAAATTTTCAAAATATCTTTTCAAGCATATTTAATACATACAAATTACTTATTGGAGTATTATTACCATGTTAAGGAGTTAGAATAGCTAGAATTTTTGAAATTCAAGGTCTATAGTAGGGGGTTCAACAGCAGAAGGGTCAAAATATCATGGGTAAGTAAAATTTTCAAAATATCTTTTCAAGCATATTTAATACATACAAACTACTTATTGGAGTATTATTACTATGTTAAGGATTTAGAATAGCTTGGATTTTTGAAATTCAAGGTCTATAGTAGGGGGTTCAATATACCATGGTTGGGGGGTCAAAATACCAAGGAATTTTTTTTTTTCAAAATATCTTTTCCAGCATGTTTAATATATACAAACTACTTATTGGAGTATTATTACAATGTTAAGGTGTTAGAATAGCTAGAATTTTTGAAATTCAAGGTCTACAGTAGGGGGGTTCAATATACGGCAGGGGGGGTCAAAATACCATGGGTAAGTAAAATTTTCAAATTATCTTTTCAAGCATATTTAATACATACAAATTACTTATTGGAGTATTATTACCATGTTAAGGAGTTAGAATATCTAGAATTTTTGAAATTCAAGGTCTATAGTAGGGGGTTCAATATACCGCAGGGGGGTCAAAATACCATGGGTAACTAAAATTTTCAAAATATCTTTCAAAGCATATTTAATACATACAAATTACTTATTGGAGTATTATTACCATGTTAAGGAGTTAGAATAGCTCTGGGAGACAACTCTGACTGTCAATAAGTCAACTTGGACTGATTATCCTGACAACTCAGACAAAGTATCAAATAAAGAGTTTTGACAAAATAAATCATTAAATGAAAAAAATCTAACATGTCTGCTTGTCGTCTATGAGGTTTACAACCTCACCATTTGCTCACCATTGAACAAAATTATATTATTTGAAATAATATGAACAAGAAAACCAATGCACTGAGTTATGATGAAACAAATTAGATTTGCCATTGGCATTGCAAGCAATAACAGATGTCGCCCTTTCTTCATTCAGCATTGCCACTTAGTGGCAGCCATTTTGAAAATTTCAAACAGGTAATGCATTAAAATGTATATGCATGGCTTTACATCTTTCTGTAAATTTTCAGAACTTTAAGAGTATTTTGAAATTTTCCAAACTTCTGCTGTTTCCATGACACAATTAAAAGAAGAAAACCAGTACACAATGGTACACTGAGTTATGACAAAACAAATAAATATGATACTGTAGATTCATTATTATTCTTTGGTTAACAATTTTCGTGGATTTTGTTGATATAGGTTAACCAAGAAATTAAATGTTCTACGAATGACAAATGTTCTAAAGGCTTGTATAAAGACTTCGGTAAAACCACAAAATTAAATGTCAACGAATATGCAAGTTTTCCTTTATTCACAAAATTGGTGCCCAGGAAAAAAAATGATTCCACAGTAAGTTTATAACAAAAAAAATAAAATAAATAGACAACAATTATTATTTCAGGACCATTATTATCAACCTTGGTTTACACTTGTTGGAGGAGGTATCAAAAAAGTTGAAGATTCCGGGAAGAAAATGTCAGAGGTCATACCTAAAAAAGCTGATTGGCTGAAAACTACAGCTGAGGCCTTTGACCCTAAGAACTGTACTGTTACCACTGCAACTGGTGAAGAGGTAATACAAATTGTATGCATATTGTGTTTTCAATGAATGTTAGTACATGTACCAGAAAAAAAAGTAGGTTTATTGAAATATTAAAGTTTGACAAATTGTATCCACACTCTTTTTATTTTGAAAAGTTCTGTTTATTTCCCTTTAGATGTATCTTGATTTGCATTGGGAGGCTGTGTCATTCACATATACTTATTAATAAAATCTTTTTTTATTTTTTAACAAAAAATATCATGTACTGCACAAGTATCTATGAACCATAATCTGTCAATACAA
The DNA here is from genome assembly GCA_037788925.1 of Mytilus galloprovincialis. NCBI lineage: Eukaryota > Metazoa > Mollusca > Bivalvia > Mytilida > Mytilidae > Mytilus > Mytilus galloprovincialis. Next base: position 87,165,056 of record CM075338.1, read on the forward strand.
AACAGATGTATATGAAAGAAAATGTGGTATGAATGCCAATGAGACAACTCTCCAACCAAGTTACAATTTGTAAAAGTAAATCATTATTGGTCTTAGTACAACATTCGTGGCATTCAATACTTGTTTAACATGTTTAACCTAACTACATTTTGTGCCTGTACCATGTCAGAGGGTCTAGATGGGATTTACATATTAGAAACAAAAAATTCACAATAAAGAGAAAATTAAAAAAGAATAGATAAAAGCAAACATAAAAAAGATGATAAAAATAAGACAAAATGAAAAACACCCCAAAGATAGAGAAAATTAAAATGAGGAATAGAGGTTCATGGAGTGCTGAAAGACAAAAGAATGAATAATTATGCATGAATGATTCTTTATTTACATGATTTAATGTACATGTCTTACATGTCTTGTGTATGAATCATTTTGTAATATTAAAGAGCTATCAATTTAAGAGGATAGTCATGATAGTACATAATGTAGGGTATTAACAATATTGCTTAATATATACATGATATATGACTTCTTATCATTGGGGGATTCAGATTAGGAAATGAAGCTGGACAACCCCAATCACCATAACAAATGTATTAATTTTTAGCTGAGTGATGCAAATGATACATGTTACATTTGTTTTTGTAGATAAAGTATGACTTTCTTGTCATGGCCTGTGGTCTTCAGCTTAACTATAATTTGGTATGTATACTTTTAGAAGAACATTATATACATTATACAGCTATAAAATTGAATACAAATAAGTATTACTGTCATCTTTAAGTATATAAAACAGTCATAGAAATTGGAGTTTTTGGCATTTACAGGAATATTTCTTAAGAATTTATTACAAAATTGACAAAATTGACAGGACAGAATATAGTTGTACGGGACATGTGCTAATTCTGAGGACTGATAAAAACACTTTAGTTATGGATCTTACTGCATCCAAATCCATACACTTCTACATGTTAATAGAGCTTTTTCATCTATTTCGGATTGGATTTTTTTCATTTTGGACTTTTAAATTGAGCTTTCAGAAGAGTAAAGTGAAAGATTTGCAACTGCTTTAAAAGTATGATTGTTTTATTCAGATTAAAGGTTTACCAGAAGGATTTAACAAAGATCCAATGCTCTGTTCTAATTATGACTATGAGTATGTGCAGAAAACCTGGCCGGCCATTCAGAAGTTCAAGGGAGGTAATGCTATATTTACACTGCCGAATACTCCAGTTAAATGTGCAGGAGCTCCACAGAAAATTATGTACTTAGCTGAAGAGGCATGGCAAAAGGTAGGGTATATATATTTATTATAGTATATCAAGAATACGGAGACAATTATTTCATGCATTTAATATCAATATTTTTGAAGAATAGACAAAAAAGTGAGATTAATAATTGCTATGTTGGGGAAACTCTGCATACAGATAAATGTATTGAATATCATAATCCAAGTTATTATTATGGATATTCAGTGAAACATGTTTTATCTGACACACTTGGGGACCAGAAAAAAATGTAGGATTAAGCAGGGAATGGGAATACTCAGTTTTTTCTGAAAAGATATGCATATATTGAGACAATGAAAATGTGTCGGTTAAAGCAGGATTTTAGAATACTCAGGTGCTGGATTAGCATGATTAGGCAGATTACAATATATACTTCACCAGTCATTATTATTTGCATTTTAACCATAAACCTCACAATACTTTCGTCATTGTTATGCCCCATTTATGCACTGTGTCTAAACCACACCGGCAAAATTTGTTCAGACTCGATGGTATCTAACATCGGGCACAATGACGGAACATAAATAGACAGAAGAAAGATAGATTTCTCCTTATTTTCTTATTTTTTTCATGATATCAAAGAATATATATGTAACACTCAGAAACGTGTCCTTCCCCCCAAACGTGTCCGATTCCCCCAAATGTGTCCACATCGACGTCATTGAACTGCAAAACATGTATGGGCGCCCAAACGTGTCCATTTTCAACTAACCCCTAAACGTGTTCAATCCCCCAAACGTGTCCATATCAAGCGTTATTTGGTTATTGCTATTTCATATTTGTTTAATAATTTTACCATTTCATTAAAAATAAACATAAAGTCGTAAGGTCTTTTTTAAACCGGCAGTATAAACTTGGTAAGAGTGGGGTGTCATTTCCGCTATGTCGTAAGTAAATTGTAAGCAAACATTTTTATATAAACTGTACATATACCTGCTCAAAATGTCATTTTCTCTGCGCATTAGAACTTTTATCTTCTCTCAAAATATGCATAAAACAATTGGACAATACGCAATCAAGTCTTAAGGTAGATCATAAGTGTATACTTTTTGAGACAGAATTTTCTTATAATCTGCCAAAATGAAGATTTTAATATGCTTTTTTCAAAAATATAATAAAAAGTATGGGTCACCGTGCTATTTTTCAAGCTATGAGTAGTTGAAAATTGCCTAAATTTGGTTAGATTGTACATGAAAAAACACATTTGTGTGTATAAATTGAATTCTATGAGATAGAATTTTGAAATAAATTGTGAAAAGAGAGGTTTTATTACATGCTTTAAGAAAATAAAAAGAAAAAAGGGGGTCACCGAACTTGTTTTCTTGCTACAAGTAAAAATAAAAAATTTTCCTATTAGTCCAGTATATTTTTTTTACTGTAAGAGTTATCTTCCCTTAAATGGCTCATTTGAAAAAAATGATTCTAAAAACAAAAGAAAATGATATTTGTTCAAATATTTTGGTTAATACAATAAATCACCAAGTTTTCCTTATATAAACAAAAGTTTAACCATAAAATTGTAAATCTGTCTCAAAAATTGCAGATTAGGGCAAATAACTAGACCAATTTTGTACTGTGATTGTACAATCCAAGATGGCGGTATACCATGTATCTACCTTAAGTTAATTTATACACTAGAAATGTAAAATCATTAAAACTTGTATGTTCTCTCTAAATATGCATGAAATACTTGCAACTGGACAATACGCAATCAACAGTTTAAAGTTAATTTATACACTACAACTGTAAAAACATTAAAACATTAAAACTTGTATGTTCTCTCTAAATATGCATGAAATACTTGCAACTTAAAATACGCAATCAACAGTCTAAAGTTAATAGATACAGTACAAATTTAATTTGCAATTAGTAAAAATACATTTTTATTGTGCCATTCTTATCTGGTGTCTGTTTATTTGAAAACAGAAGTCTGTTATATCATCTTTTACCGTGTAAAATGTGCCTCGTCTAGGACACTTATCTATTTGTATTACTACACCTCTTCGCTAGAAACCGCTACTTAAAACAGCAGTCCCTTTGTTCATAGCAGGATTGTTTCTGTAATCAACGATATCTCCTTTATTGTAATATTTGTAGCTGGTCATATCGTCCAGGGAGTTTTACTAAACAATTCCACAGGATATATTTGTTCACTATCAAAGTACTGCGTGATACCAGTGTTGACAAATGTGGACTGGCTCCCGGTATGATAATACATTTGTAGAACCTGTCTAATTTTTTAACATGATGTCAATCAAATAATGCATGAAATATTTGGCACTTGACGTTATGTTTAATCGTGTGTCTTAAGTGATGCTCGAAACCTAAAATTTATTAAAAAAAAACGAATAACAGTTTATGATTTGATGAGCTTTTAAAATATCAGAACTGTTGAATAAATGGAAGTAAACTTTGCTGAACGATCGCCGTCGGATTGATATAAAAGACATCACCGGAGTTTATAATACACAAATAATTTACACAGTAAAAAATTAATTCAACTACCTTTAATTTTTTGTATGTTCACTATTAATGAGCATGAAATACTTGCAACTGCACAATAAGCAATTTCAGTCAAAATTTAATTAATATGATAAAGATTAAATTTGCAATTATGATAATCATTAACAACCGGCATTGAACAAACTAATGCTAATAAATGGCTACCTCATCAATTGCTTCCCTCTAAATAGAATTGCGGTAAACGTTATCGATTTCATTTAGGGCATACATGTTTTAGCGCTAAAAGACGTGAGACGTTCTGGCGTGTATAATAGTGGACACGTTTTTGCGAATAACAATTATCGGACACGTTTGGGGGTTCTGAAATCGGACACGTTTGGGGAATATTGAATATTAGGGACACGTTTGGGGAGAATAGACACGTTTGGGGGAATCGGACATGTTTGGGGGGAAGGACACGTTTGGGAGTATTACATATATACATATACAACTATTTTTTATTGTGATATGCAATATTTTCTACAACTGTTCTATATTAACGGAGAAATAAGTAAAAATGCATGTCAAAATGACGAATTGAGTGAACCTTGCCTCGAAATTGTTTAATTTCTCAATAAATTGTTCACATTGTACGAAAAGAAAGGTACAGGAAGATAGATACTGACAAGGAGATTGCAAAACTAGTCATTATGAGCATCTCAATACTGGTATCTCTGTGTATGGAACGAAAGAAATTGGTCATGTCAAAATGGAACTGGCCGGTTTCGTCAATGTTTACCACCTGGTTTCGTCATAGATTTCACAATGCATAACCTGGTTTGGTCAAATAAAAAAAATCATAATCACATTACATTATACTTGATTATTTAACTTCAGCGTTGAAAAGGAGTTTTGTGGGTCGTTGGAAAACAACTTCTTTCACCGGACAACGGCTAATTATTTATATGAGTCTCAGATTCAAATAAATATTAAGCAAACACTTGAATTCCTACTCTTATAGAACACAAATATTTTAATTTTACTTTGCATTCCGAAATTTTTAAACAGGAGATTGAGATTAAAGCTCTCTAAATATGCGTTTTCTATATGAGTTATGGGAAAATATGTTGAACAAGTTTAAACTCGAAATTAAAGTTTACGGTCTTAAAAATCGAAACACACAATTGATATGTGATTTTCTCGCACAAAAGCCTCGGATGGGCACCTTTATAAGTAATCTAATCATTCTATGTATGTAATCTTTTCTATCATCGTTAAAAATAAATCTTCTAAAGGATAAACGTTGATATAAAGACAAATGTATATGCATGCATAATCGACATAGAAAATGAATGTAGGATTACAACTACCATGCATTAAAATAAAATGTATTTATCACTAATTGTAACTGTACTGCTATGTACAAATTAGTATAATAGTCTCAGGTCATCGGAAAAATTCAATAATAATTATTTTGTTAACTTTACTATAAAAAAAACGGGTCTTTACTGTCGCCATTGTGTTATGATGATCGTACACTGACGTTGGTCAATATATTTTGACAATATATAAAGTCAGACGAATTCAGTTCATTTCAAAGTGGACGTTATTCGAACAGCTTTTACATACCGCCGAGTTGAACAATATTTTGATTATTTTTTTGCTTTACAAAATCGTTAAATGCATGAATCAATATAGCTTTGGCAACCAAAGATGGGGTCGGGGGCGTGCAACCTATACGTCTTCCAGATTCGCCACTTATCTTATAAAGTGTATACCGAATTAAAATATTGTAAGAAATGAGAAAACAGGGACTATGTGAGTTGGATTATGTTTATTATAAACATTCTCCTTGATATTTTTAAACAAGCGAGACATAGTGATTCGAATTCATAGCGTTTTGAACTCATAGGCGGATCCAAGGGGGGGGGGGGGGGGGGGGGCCTGGGGACCACACACCCCCTTTTTGTGGCAAAAATTTGGTTGATTATATAGGGAATCACTGATGCATGACTGGAGTGCCCCCCCCCCCTTTAGTTCAGTCAGCGGGGCCCTCCCTTAGGAAAAGTTCTGGATCCGCCACTGGAACTATTTGTATAAAGCTGCATATGTCAAAAGTTAGAAGGTTTGACTGGAACATATACAAGTATGGTACACAGATCTAACGATTTCTTTCTTGTTTAAAATAAACATAATCCAACTCACATAATCCGATTTCGCTGATGTCCCTGTTTACTTATTTCTTACAATATTTTAATTCGGTATACACTTTATGAGATAAGTGACGAATTTCAAGTTCTTTTTATCGATTTCTATACATTTTTTTCAAATATATATAAAAGTTATATAGCAAAAATGATAAGGAAGACAAAATATACAAATAAGTTGACTTGGCCGACATCCTAATAAAACTTATTGACCTGTAATTACGAGTTTTTTTTTCATTTCTTTGCGTTTTTTCACTCCCGTCACAATTTTGACAGGACGTATAATTGTATACACCCGTCTGGCCGTCCGTCCTTTCATCCGTCCGTTCCTCCATCTATCAGTCATTCGGTCCGTCCGTCCGTCTATCTATCCGTCTATCCGTCTGTCCAGCATAAACATGTCGCAACGTAACTTGAGGACAGCTTATCTTATTTCTTAAAATTTAACATAGTTATTTCTTATAATGGTCAAACGATCTGTAAACCTTTTAGTGAAAATCAAATTAAATCTTTTTGAGTTACAGGAAATGTAAGTGAAACAGGAATGTGGGTTTTTTTAACATGTCGCGCCATATCTCAAAAACGAAGTATTATAACTACATCAAACTTTACATACTTCTTAGTTATATAAATCTTTTAAACTTCTGTTTACTTTTTGGTGATGTTTAAAATTTTGGTTTAATAGAGTGATTGATTTTTTTTTTTTGTAAAACCAAAAGGGGGGTCACTTATTGCGATGTATCTCAAAACCTATTTATAATTATTGTTTAAATTTTACTCACTTCTTATTCATATTAATCTTAAGATCTCTATACTTTTTGGTGATGATTCAAACTTTTATTTTAGAGTTACTGAGTTTTTTGCAAAAAAGAATAGATGTTTTCACATGGTGCGCCCTATCTCAGAAACTATTTCTGATTATTGCATACAACTTCACTCATAAAACGACGGGCGTATCATGCGGTCATGGCGCAGCTGTTTATTGCCAATTATGGTACAAATTCCCCTCTTTGACAAATTTAAATTAGTTTGAAGTTAAGTGAAATAAGGGATACACCTTTCATTAGGAAATGTGTATTGCCATAATTACCTATGTCCAAACGTGCCCGTTTAAAATAGATTTTAACACGCCAAGTTTACTTTACAATAAATATATATTTAAATTCTCGAAAGACAATGTTCAGATCCGTGTCAACTTTGCTTTTTATAATTTGTTTGTTAAAAAAAAAAACAAAAAAAAAAAACGGGTGATATATAGACGAAACCGGGTGATTGTGTAGTAAACAACATTGACTAAACCGGTTTATTTTATTTTGACATGACCCTTTTCTTTCGTTCCATACACAGAAATACAAGTATTGAGATGCTCACAATAGCTAAATTTGCAATCTTCGGGTCAGTATCTATCTTCCCGTACCTTTCTTTCCGTACAATGTGAACAATTTAACGAGAAATTAAACAATTTCGAGGCAAGGTTCACTCAATTCGTCATTTTGACATGCATTTTTACTTATTTCTCCGTTAATATAGAACAGTTGTAGAAAATATTGCATATCACAATAGAAAATAGTTGTATATGTATATATATTCTTTGATATCATGAAAAAAATAAGAAAATAAGGAGAAATCTATCTTTCTTCTGTCTATTGATGTTCCGTCATTGTGCCCGATGTTAGATACTGTTGTAAATGTGTATATTGGTTATTTCCAAGTAAAGGAATATTGTTATTATTGTATTAAGAGAGTTTATATAAGTTGTCAGAAGTTATTTCTAGTATTTAGTATATTGAATGAGTAATTAACGTACGTTTTACTTTATGTTATTAGCTGTATCGATAACGTCGTATATGGCGCAACTTTGTCATGTATTGTTCAGAACGTTACCGTTGGGTCAATATTTTAAGCGTGAACCCAAAAGTGTACATTTATGAGTTCTTAACTGGAAGAATTAATATGTCTAGATATGTTTATTTATAAGAGTGTTTGATTATAAGCATTTTGAGTCGAGGACTCCTATATTTTATGTAAGCGTTTTATGTTATGTTACGTTATGTTTTTCTTCCTGCTTAGAATATTTACTTCCGGTAATTTGAAATAAATACCAGTGCAACGTCACGTTCGTCAGTCTTTTGCTGTGTTAACGTTTGGCTTGCAGCAAGGCTCATCCCGGGGGTTCCTAGAGGTAACAGAAGCAGCGCATTAGCTGTATGCCTCGCATTTTATATTACAAGTAAGGGTTATAATTTAGAGGTAAGAAGCAGCGCAGATAGCTGTATGCCTTGCATTTTATTTATATCGTCATTGTAATATTTAAGATAATCCCGTTTGACCCGTACGAAAATACTATTATTTAAGTTGCTTCGCCCCGTATGTAAATTATATATTATTGTTGGAATATTGTACTTGTATGGAAATATATCGGCAGTTCTAGATGTTTAATAAACGTATCATTTTTACTATTGATTATTTATTCACGCTACCAAGAGAGAACAGACAACAGATTTGACGTCCATATTTATTTATTACCCCGTGCATTTACTAGTTTTATGAGATATTCGTATTTGCTGGCTTTATAACTATATCAAAACATAGCGAGAAGCAGAAATTACGACAGATACCATCGAGTCCGAACAAATTTTGCCGGTGTGGTTTAGACACAGTGTTATGGGCATTATGTTTTCTGGTCTGTGTGTTCATTTGTTTGTCTGTGTGTTCGTCCGTCTGTCCAGCTTCAGGTTAAAGTTTTTGGTTGAGGTAGTTTTAAAATGAAGTTGGAGTCCAATCAACTTGAAACTTAGTACACATGTTCCCTATGATATTATCTTTTTAATTTAAATGCCAAATTAGAATTTTTTACCCCATTTTCACAGTCCACTAAACCTAGAAAATGATAGTGTGGATGGGGCATCCATGTACTGGGGACACATTCTTGTTATTAATTAACTTAGTATTAAGTACCAAGAGGACATAGGAAATAATTGTTGGCAACCCTCTATTACTTTGAGTGATAAGTCGGGGAATCTTAGCATGTCAACATATGTATTCTTGAATTTATTTCAGAGTGGTGTGAGAGACAAGACCACAGTGATGTATAATACATCATTATCTGTACTGTTTGGTGTGAAAAAGTATGCTGCTGGTCTACATAAAGTGGTGGATAGTAGGTAGGTTTTATTTTATATTATAAATAACAGAGTATTAACAAAAATACTTTCAGGTTAATTAAAAAAAGTGTGATTCATTACACCAGACAACTTTCATAAATAGAAAGCTAGGGCTTCCGTGGCCAAGTAGTCTAAAAAGTTACTACTGTCATCACAAGCCAGTCAACACTGAGGTTGGGAGTTGGAACCCTCAGTCCCTGTTCAAGCAGGTGCACTCGACTCCAATCTTAATTGACTAGGATTGTCAGTTTTCCTATCGAAAGGTCTGTGGTTTTCTCCACCAAAAAAAACTGGCTGTCGCAAAATAGCCTAAATACGGTGCTTAAAATTGGTGTAAAAACACCAAAAATTAAAAATTAAATAGGAAGATTGATAAAGTCAGTCTGCAGAACAAAAGAACTGTCTTGTCCAGACTTTTAGAGGGAAAAGAAAAGTTTACTCAACTATAGAATTTAAAAATAAAAGAGAACTTAGATCTTACAATATATGCTTTCTGAAATTAAATAAAAGTTTGGGTTTCTGCTCTCTATTTCTAGCTACAAAATAAATACTGTTTATAAAATTATTGGAGTTATCACCCCTTGCTTGACCTATTTTCAAAATATTGAATGTATTATGTAAAAATTGGTATAAAAATAAGACAGATCGTTATGCATTTAAATGAAAGGTCTTACAAATGAATTGCATTTTTTTCTTGATTTTATGCATATTTCATTATATATCTAGACAGAAAACTTCTGATATCAAACAATTTACATTTTCAATGTTAAAATGCTAATATTATTACAATAATTATAACAATAAGACCAGATCTAGATTGTTTATTCACTCAATTTATGAAGATTGATCATTGGTCAACCAATGTTACGTATCGACTCATTCATTAAAAAAAACAAGAGATTAGTCTCTGGGGAAGAAAAAAATTTTTGAATGAGAAATAAAATTGAAATAAAAATTTTCCACATGTGTATTTTTAAAATGCTTTAATTTTTGAAAATTCACAAAATTTTAAGGAAAAAAGGAGCTGCTGTGTACACATTCTCAATATCCAGCCTAAGGAAAGGCTAGAGGGATACCAAATATTTGTTTTATGTTAAAAAAAAATGACGAGACAACATCCCTTAATTTACTGTGTCTAATTGAGTTTCCGATGTTGCCATTCAGCTGACATAAAAAAATATTCATAGTTTACCATGTGTGTGTGTTCAAAGCATTTGAAGAATGTCATATTAAAATTGAAATAAGGTCATAAGTCTAAGGAATATTTATTGATTTAATTAATTGTTATGTTTTCAGGGATATCAAAATCAATTATCAAAGAAATTTGATAGAAGTCAATACAGATAAAAGAGAGGCTATTTTTCAGAAACTAGACAGTCCTGGAGAAACTCAAACTTATAAGGTAAGGCTATATTTCAGAAACTAGACAGTCCTGGAGAAACTCAAACTTATAAGGTAAGGCTATATTTCAGAAACTAGACAGTCCTGGAGAAACTCAAACTTATAAGGTAAGGCTATATTTCAGAAACTAGACAGTCCTGGAGAAACTCAAACTTATAAGGTAAGGCTATATTTCAGAAACTAGACAGTCCTGGAGAAACTCAAACTTATAAGGTAAGGCTATATTTCAAAAACTAGAAAGTCCTGGAGAAACTCAAACTTATAAGGTAAGGCTATATTTCAGAAACTAGAAAGTCCTGGAGAAACTCAAACTTATAAGGTAAGGCTATATTTTAGAAACTAGAAAGTCCTGGAGAAACTCAAACTTATAAGGTAAGGCTATATTTCAGAAACTAGACAGTCCTGGAGAAACTCAAACCTATAAAGTAAGGCTATATTTCAGAAACTAGAAAGTTCTGGAGAAACTCAAACTTATAAGGTAAGGCTATATTTCAGAAACTAGACAGTCCTGGAGAAACTCAAACTTATAAGGTAAGGCTATATTTCAGAAACTAGACAGTCCTGGAGAAACTCAAACCTATAAGGTAAGGCTATATTTCAGAAACTAGAAAGTTCTGGAGAAACTCAAACTTATAAGGTAAGGCTATATTTCAGAAACTAGACAGTCCTGGAGAAACTCAAACTTATAAGGTAAGGCTATATTTCAGAAACTAGACAGTTCTGGAGAAACTCAAACTTATAAGGTAAGGCTATATTTCTGAAACTAGAAAGTCCTGGAGAAACTCAAACTTATAAGGTAAGGCTATATTTCAGAAACTAGAAAGTCCTGGAGAAACTCAAACTTATAAGGTAAGGCTATATTTTAGAAACTAGAAAGTCCTGGAGAAACTCAAACTTATAAGGTAAGGCTATATTTCAGAAACTAGACAGTCCTGGAGAAACTCAAACTTATAAGGTAAGGCTATATTTCAGAAACTAGACAGTCCTGGAGAAACTCAAACTTATAAGGTAAGGCTATATTTCAGAAACTAGACAGTCCTGGAGAAACTCAAACTTATAAGGTAAGTCTATATTTCAGAAACTAGACAGTCCTGGAGAAACTCAAACTTATCAGGTAAGGCTATATTTCAAAAACTAGAAAGTCCTGGAGAAACTCAAACTTATAAGGTAAGGCTATATTTCAGAAACTAGACAGTCCTGGAGAAACTCAAACTTATAAGGTAAGGCTATATTTCAAAAACTAGACAGTCCTGGAGAAACTCAAACTTATAAGGTAAGGCTATATTTCAGAAACTAGACAGTCCTGGAACAACTCAAACTTATAATGTAAGGCTATATTTCAAAAACTAGAAAGTCCTGGAGAAACTCAAACTTATAAGGTAAGGCTATATTTCAGAAACTAGACAGTCCTGGAGAAACTCAAACTTATATGGTAAGGCTATTTAGGCCTAATAAAATAAGGATATGTGTTTTTCCTATTACATCTTTGAAAAAAAGGTAGGTAGGTAGGAAGGGAATTTTTTTATTTAACATTTTTTTTTACATTGAGTTTATGGTAGAGAAATTCTGACTTTAACCATGCTTATTGAAAAATTACCATAAAAAAACATTAAGGTAGACCATTTCTAAGGTTAAATTATAGGGTAGGTAGGAAAATAGGAAACACACACATTTGTTTTGTTTGGCCTTATAATATTTGATTGGTTGGTGTTTAATACTACTTTCAACACTTCTGTGCTATTTTGTGGTGGTCAATTTTTAAGTTTTGAAGGAAGCCGCCATGTCTGGAAAGAAACTAGTTGTGCTATTTTTTGGTGGTCAGTTTTTCATTTGTGTAGGAAGTTGCTTTGCCTGGAGAGAACCAGTTGTAGTCAATTTTTATGCCCCAGACGATTGGAGGGAGCTTTCAGTTTCACCCTGTCTGTCTGCAAGACCATCCATAAAAATTGCCCGTCCATCTGTACATCCCAACGTTGGTTTCCCTTCTCTAACTTCAGTTTTCCTCAACCAAATGTTATGAAACTTATTCACAATGCTAATAACCACAGAACACAGATCAAGTTTGAATTTTGGTAGTGTCACTTTTACCATTCTTGAGTTTTGCCCCTTTTACAAATGGAAAAATTGTTTATTAACCACAAAACTCGGATCAAGTAATACCCATTTGGGTAGCATCACTTTTACAGTTCTTGAGTTATGTTCCTTTATAACATTATAAATTAGCAGGGCCATCATCTGTGTCCTATGGACAAATTCCCCATTTACTTTTTTAATTTGATTATATAATTACTTTATATTTCAGTATGACTTTATGCACATCACACCTCCCATGTCTACACCTGATCCAGTAAGGAAGAGTTGTTTGGTAGATGAAGCAGGTTATGTTGATGTTGATCAAGGCACGTTACAACATAAAAAATATCCAAACATCTTTGCCATTGGAGATTGTTTTAACGCTCCAACATCAAAGACAGCAGCAGCAGCAGGTAAAATATTTGCCGTTTTAAAAACTTATGCATGCTGGGTAATATTTTGAAAAGAGTACATCAAAAAGCTGTGTTTGGTTTAAAACATGCTAAACAATGGAAATTCAACCAATGAGGTGAAGTAATTTTCATTTTGGTGTACGAACAATGAGCTTACTCATAGTACTCTAGATTCTGGAAAAGCTAATTGAAGTCATGTGTATCAATATTGTAAATGACCAAAAAACAAGAAGATTTGAATCTAAACTATTTGTTTGAGAGACATTAATTCATTCTAAACGGTACAAAATAGGGCATTTTAGGGTAACTTCAAGGATTTTACTAAAAGGTTAAAGGGAGGGTGATTTAATTTGATAAAAATGAATATAAATAATTATATAATTACATATTTTTTAACAATTTCATATGTTTTTAACCCAAATTTCAGGGTCCACTGAAAATAGTAAATAAAAGTGTGAGTGGGGCATCCATGTACTAAGAACACATTCTTGTTTGTTCATTATTTTGTACATAAATTAGGCTCCCATTTTTATACGACCACAAAAAAAAGTAAAAACAAATCTGTGAAATTTAAACACAAGGTTTATGACCATGAAAGGAAGACTGGAATTGATTTTGGGAGTTTTGGTCCCAACAGTTTAGGAATTTGGGGCCAATAGGGTCCAAAATTAAACTTTGTTTGATTTCCTCAAAAATTGAATTAATGAATTATTTGAGTTATTTGATATGCCGCATCTAACCATGTATTTAGATTCTTAATTTTAGGTCCTGTTTTCAAATTGGTCTACATTATGGTCCAAAGGGGTCCAAAATTAAACTTAGTTTGATTTAAACAAAAATGGAATTCTTGGGGTTCTTTGATATGGTGAATCTGAACATGTACTTAGATTTTTTTATTATGGGTCCAGTTTTCAAGTTGGTGAAAATCAGGGTCCAAATCAAACTTTGTTTGATTTCAACAAAAATTGAATATGAGGGGTTCGTTGATATGCTGAATCTAACCATGTATTTAGATTTTTGATATTTGGGCCCAATTATCAAATTGGTCCACACGAAAGTCTAAAGGGTCAAAAATAGAACTTTATTTGATTTCATCAATAATTGATTTCTTGGGGTTCTTTGATATGCTGAATCTAACCACATATTAAGATTTTGGATATTGGACCATAAAAGGTAAATGTCCAATTTAAACTTTTAAGCTCTTAGACCACATTCATTCTGTGTCAAAAACCTATGCTGTGTCAACTATTTAATCACAATCCAAACTCAGAGCTGTATCAAGCTTGAACTTAACTATTAAGGGTTCGACATTTGCAGTTGCATCACACTGCACCCTGCGAAGCATTTTATTTTTCATTATAATTGTTTAACACTTGTTATTTTGAACCTTTTTAAAGCTGACTATGTAGTGTAGGCTTTGCTCATTGTTGAAGGCTGTATGGTGACCTATAGTTGTTAACCTCTGTGGCATTTGGTCTCTTGTGGAGACTTTTCTCATTGGCAATCATAAAACATCCTCTTAATTTTATATAACCATTTTTATTTTATAATTATAACTTACTGCTTGCAGCCTCCCAGAGTGGATATCTGGAGAAAAACCTGACAGCTGTAATGAATGGGAAACCTGCTTATGTTAAGGTATATATATATAGATAATAAATTGGAAACATGCTTATGTTAAGGTACACATATAGATATCAAATATGGAACTAACTGATCTACATGATCTAGCAGTAAAAATACAAATTGTTAAAAAAAATTATAGGTCTGAGTAACTTTGTAAGTTTAAATTGTCAATTGCAAAGAGAGATATCATAAAAAGATCTATCTATACTGGAATTTTTTTTATATCGCAACCAGTTTTGCAGACCTGCGGTTTAATAAAAATATATGTAAATTATATATTTGGAATTTGATGTGACTGTCATACAAGTGAGAGGTTTAGCGATAAAAACAAGGTTCAATCCACCATTTTCTACATTTAAAAATGCCTTTACCAAGACAGGAATATGACAGTTGTCAATTCATTTTATATGTTTTATCATTTGATTTTGCCATTTGATTAGGGACTTTCCGTTTTGAATTTTCCTTGGAGTTATGTATTTTTGTGATTTTACTTTTTTCTATAATTGATCAACAAAAACTTAGTCAAAATGATATGTAAGTTGACACAGTTTTGTCCACACAGTTTCCAAACCTCACATTTTGTCCATTGTTATAGAATTGCAATTATAAATGCATGTACCGGTAATGATTTCTGAATGTACAGTATATAGTCTTATTTCAGTATGATGGTTACACTTCCTGTCCCTTGATAACTGGACGTGAAAAGTGTATAATGGCAGAGTTTAATTATGATAGTTTGCCACTGGAGACCTTTCCGATTGACCAAGGGAAAGAGAGGAGGTCAATGTACCATGTGAAGAAAGATATTATACCTATAATATACTGGAATATGATGTTAAAGTAAGACTTATAAACTAGTTATTTGTTGATTGTTTAGTTGTTGTAGGAGGGATGTAATTATTAGGCTGATATACATACAAAATGTTTGAAATAATAAAGAATAGAGAAAAAAATGGTACATATTTTGACATAATTGTGATGTCATCAGATAATTTTTTTTTCTTTTATATTTCGTGACACTAAACATCTCCAAACATAATCAGTCAATTTTAAATAGTTATCAAGCATTTTATTTTCTTTGACCAAAGCAGGGGCTAATAAATGCCCCTTCTCTTTTAGACTGCCATTGAAATTAGGGTTTGCTGGATATAGGCAGAACATTTGCTTTTCATAGGACACAAACAAAGCCCTTACATAGTTGTTACAAGGGTTCTATGACTCATAAGTTTGAGAGTTCTGAAGAATCTACATGTTTCATTTAAAATTTGAATATGCAAAAGCATTTTTTTTAATCCATGTATCTTTTTCAGGGGACATTGGAACGGACCAGCTGCATACAGAAAATTGATGCATTTGGGAACAGATGGTCCAGAAAAAGAAAAAGACTCTTATTAAACAGAAAAGTCCA
This sequence comes from Mytilus galloprovincialis, assembly GCA_037788925.1. NCBI lineage: Eukaryota > Metazoa > Mollusca > Bivalvia > Mytilida > Mytilidae > Mytilus > Mytilus galloprovincialis. Next base: position 87,181,076 of record CM075338.1, read on the forward strand.
ATAGAAAAGTCTCTGCCTTAAAGTGCTGTATTTCCAATTATCTAACTATTTAAGGGAGATAATTTGTTATTACGATAATTATAAAACGAATCTCAGCTTATATTTAAGGGAGATAATTTGTGATTATGATAATTATAAAAAGAATCTCAGCTTATATTTAAGGGAGATAATTTGTGATTATAATAATTATAAAATGAATCTCAGCTTATATTTAAGAGAGATAATTTGTAATGCAATGTTCACACGGACATTTAATTCGAATTGAATTCTTGAATTCGCTAATCACGTTCACACACTCTTTTTTTTTTAATTCGAAGTGATTCGAATTAATTTATATTACCAAATGAATATTCCATAAGTTGGTTTAAAAATTAATTTATTTTCAGTATATATACTTGGTGAATGTGGTGCCTAATACTTTGCAAATGGTTTGAACATCTTCAAATACTTTAATGTGATTGGTAGTTAGAATTTTTGTCCTCTTGAACAGATGTTGCTGAGACTACTTTTTTAAGCTTTGTAAACTCTATGATTATTTCACTGTAATGTATTTTTTTGTGATATATATATATATATATATATTGATATATATTGCATGTATTAAACAATTTCGTACCATTATAATATTTACATATTGATCAAGAAATCAGAGTGATTGAATCAGTTGAATATCACTTTAAAGTAAATGATAATACTGAATTAGTTGTATGTCACTTTAAAGTAAATGATAATATTTAATAAATTACTTGATACCCTCCAGAAAAATATGTTTAATCCTTCAAGAGAGATCTGTTACATTCATATATATTGATACTGTCCCATTTTTTTCAAATAATTTTTTTATTAAATTGAAAATATGTTTTGGTTTCTTTTGAAATGAATGCTGCCATTTTTGTTTATACAACATATTGATTTTATGACATAAGTATTAATATATTACCCACCACTCATAAAACATTATTGAAGTTTCTACCGAAGTGTCTCTACTAATTGTTGAGGGGTCGAAGGACCTCTTTCATGAGATATTTAATGAGAGAAATTAAGGAAAGGCTAGTTCAATCATTGGGAATATTTGATTTTAAGATTTTGATGATACATGTATTATGATTCTTGGACTAACACATTATTTTAACTAGAAGTGGGAATTTGGCATTTATTTTCCTAGGGAAATGGGATGAGACCCCACCTACCACCCCTTTTTGCTGTATCAAAAAGAGGTATTCATGAAACAGGTAGAAACAAATCTATTATACAATATTTTGTTTGTTTGTTGAAAATTATAGATGAGCTGCGTCGGATAGAAATCGACCTAATGCATGTGCACGTATACATGTACATTGTTAATACTTTGATTGATTTTGTTACATTCAAATGCGGAATTAAAGATGGATGTTGGTCTGATTTGAGGGTATTTGTATATTGCGTCAATTTTCAAACAGTTACAGACTTTGCATAGAATTTTTTGTCAACCCAAAATTAGTTAACAGATGTTTGGATATTTATTTGCATAAGGTCGATTTCTATCCGACGCAGCTCATATGTAACTTCTATGCCATTTGGTCTCCTTGTGAGAGTTGTCTCACTGGCAATCATACCACATCTTACTTTTATATGGTGTTGTTAGATTGCTGTCAATGTATCATTGATGTTTTTTTTAATTTTTTTTATAATTTGTATTCTGTATTTAATTTAATTGTGCAATTAGCTTAGATAGCTTTATTTTATTATATATTTGTATTCAATTGTAATTAATTAGTGTCCGGTGTTGGCCTCAAAAAGAGGAAATTCAACGACCAATCTGCTTCAAACTGTGTCCCTGTTCCCTACTCATCCTTACTGATCAATGATCATTCAATTGTGCCCTTGTTCCACCTCAACGTGCTGGATTGATTGATAAAATCGAGAATTGAGATAGGGAATGAATGCTTTACATTGCATTAGCACAACGGCTATATAGCACTGTTATTTCCCCAGTAAATTATATTAATTGGCATTATTTCTTTCATTTATTTTAGATTAATAAAGATAAATACCCTGTTATGAATATTGATATTACAATAAACAAGTCAAAATGAAACACAATTCTGGCTGGTTCTTGAAGGCAACCTTCTTTTTAGATACAGATGACCATATTGTTTAGGCCTGTTATCCTTAACTTTGCATTTGTTATATAATCATGCTGTAACAATTCAGAATATATACGGATAGAACGACATAAAACATTAAAAGATTTTTTATATAGGTGACTCTGTTACACAAATACCTTTCACCTTTTGAATTTGTTTTTTTGCTAGTCATAACTTAAGTGCCATAATATTGAAAATTTTTATAATATATCTTTAAACTATTGTTCTTTTTTTAAATGAAGTCTTTTAAAGGCTTAGTGCCATAGCACTTGAAATTATTTATTGTGTAACTTTGAATCATTTTTAAAAAAATGAAGTCTTTTAAAGACATGACATGTATTACTGTAGGAGCCTTGAAATATACTATACATATATAGGTTGCAGTCTTGTAATTGACTGCTCCATAGGCTTACATGCAAAACAGCTGATCTTTGAAAATAAAAAAATAAAAAATGCTACATAGAAAAAAAATTTCATATTCATTTCATGTATTTACTAATGTGAAATTGTGGTTTAATCGGAAAAAAAGTGGGTCATGCCACGAAGAATAAAAAGTTACGGAATCCAGAAGTCAAAACTTTTTTTTTCTACTTTCTGTTTGCTGTTTTTACTAGGCCGCACCACTTCCAGTAAACATGATATCCTTCCACTTTTCTGGATTGATATCCCCCAAAAGATGCAAGATTTTAAAGTCTATATATATTTTTCAATTCAGCATAAACCTATAATCAAACAGAATAAATTGAGTTCAGAAAAAAATTCAGAAAAAAATGCACTATTTTGTTTCCCTCCATGTTTTGACATGCACCAGAAACTGGAGTTGTAATACAAGACTGGTACCTATATATGTACGTCTTTAAATATGTTTTGCTTTAAGCCTGTGTTCCATGTATTGTTTTTGAAATGTGTTGCCATAGATTTGTGTTCTATATATTGTTAAGCTTTATCTTTACATGATACAAGTTCTATATTTTTATTCTGTGGTATTTAAAATCAAACATTTAAGACACTTTATGACTTACAACGATCTGCTGTATTTTTTTTCTGAGAATTTGTAAATTTATATTTTATTTTTATTCCTGCTAGCAGCCAGGAGTTAGTTTCACAAAACATCTTATGACTAAGATTGATTGTAAGTATACTGAATTGGATATGACTTACGATCAGTCTTAGTCGTAAGTTTTTTTTGTGAAATCGACTACTGGTACTTTAATAATTTTAATTGTTCATCATTGGCATAAATCAAAAAAAGATCTTTTTGTAGTGGCCAAATAAATCATTGCCTTTGTATTTTTCAATAAATTTTAAACACTTACTATGAAATTACAAAAAGGGAGATAATTTTAAATTGGTTGAATAAATATTTTCTTCTTCTTAGTTTTTTCAATGACCTTGAACACTTTTTACTAAATAACAAAAGTGAGAGAATTCTAGAATTACTAAATAACAAATATTTATTGTAATATCTCAAAAAGCAAAAATAAGTTAAATTAGTTGAATAGATAATTGCAATGTAGTGATTTTCAATGCATGTAAACATTTATTATGGAACCAAAAAGAAGGGGGATAATTTTAGATTGGTTGAATAAATAATTGGTCATTTGCCTCTTAGTGTTTTTACTGAATAAAACATATATTACAGAATTTTCCATAAAGGAGATAATATGAAATTGGTTTAGCAAATAACTACTAATGGTATTCAAGTGTTTTCTAATGAATTTTAACAAGGATTACAAAATTACAAAAAGGGAAGATAATTTTAGATTGGTTGAATAAATATTTGCTTCTAAAGATTTTTCAATAAGTGTTTTTATTTCTTACTGAGACTAGCATAAACACATTTCTCTTTATTCTCACTTGAATTAACCATATTCTGGCTATTCTACTTATTTTCTGACATGTTTATTTTGAAATAATTGTTTTCTGATATTGTTATAGTTAAATTTAAGAATTAGTTAAGTAAAAGGATCTACAAAACCTTTAAACTATGAAATCATATCCATTAACCATGATAATACAATCAAGTTCAGATGTTGCCTGCCTGAAAAAACATTTTCACCTAAAAAGCATTCCATATACCAAATATAGGTAACCTATTGCTTATAGTATCTGAGTAACAGGCCAAAAGACAAAAAAAAAGGCCAATGAACATTGAAAAACTAAAACCAAAGACAACTAGCCTTTGAATTAATATAAAAATTATATTTTTCTACAGATTTTATATTTTTCTAAATTTCTTTTGATTTTTATTGAAATCAATTCAGCTCAAGTTTTACTACATTTAAAGTACTTCAGAAAATACCAATATTGCAATTAAAGGTTGTTATGATTTGTAAACTTGTTTAATTTTTGTTGAGATATTTACTGGTGGAAAGTATTATTTACTGTTATGTTAACTGCTTGTTCAATAAAGTATAACGCTAATCTTAGTTACTGTGAATATAACTTCCTGTCATGTACATGATCTTCCTCATATATATGCCAAATTACAGTGTTGACCCTAATTGCACAGTCAACTGGACATAGAAAGTGATAGTACGAGTGGGGCAACCGTTTACTATGGACACATACTTGTTCATCATCATGCAGTGTTATATTTATCAGTGGTTACCATAAACTAACATAATCACCAACTACATTGCTGATGTAGCTGATGCCAGAAACAGTATGTGTTAGTCTTGCTATTTTGACTTTGTCAAAGCAAGACCAAACAAAGAGTTGCAAATGGCTTGCTTAATTATCTAGTATGAAAAACAAACTAGAGGCTCTAAAGATCTTGTGTTGCTAACCTAGGCCTATGTTCTATTTTTAGCAATGTTGTCAATGATGGTTGGCAGGCAGGTTTATGGGACACATTAAATCAAATACAAGTTTAATTAAATTTGCTCAAGTAGTTTAAGAAGAATTTTGTAAAAGTTAACAGACGACAGTATACACAAAGTTGAAAGTGATGAGAAAAGCTCACTTGGTCAACTAACAGAATAACAATAGACACAAAGCACTGGTAGTTTCTGAAAGCTACATGAAATTACAAATATCAAATGAATCATGTTATGCTAGTCTGAAAAATTAATCCATAGCAATTATAAGAGAGGGATCTTCTTATGATGAAACCATGTATTAAAGATCCATTGGTGACCTTCGACTGTTTTCTGCTTTTTGGTCAGTTTATTGTCTCTTTGGCACATTCCTCATTTCCATTCTCAATTTTATCCAAGTTTTGGTCCAATACAGGCATCACCCATTTATTAAACTCATTGAGTCTTTTTTATTAGTGTCTGGCCTTCAGCTCAACCTAACAATTGATGTGTTTAACCACCCCGCCTGCTCTGACTCCATACCAACAAATCTTTGCTTTTACTCCTAAATATTGTGTGTAATTGGCAGAAAAGTACTAAATACAAATTTTGAAATCTTTGGTTTGAAAAAGTCAGAGATTGAACCAAAGGCCCCCAACATTCAAGGTGAAATGTGATAAACTTGCATTTTCAACAAGGGACTTATAAAAGGATTTAAAAAAGAAACCCACCAACACTGCATATAGTTTACTATAAAACATATACATTATGGTGAATTGCTCATTATGGAAGGCCATACAGTGACCAGTATTATATCTGATGTTTGTCCTTTGGTTTACAAAACGTATACATTATGGTGAATTGCTCATTATGGAAGGCCATACAGTGACCAGTATTATATCTGATGTTTGTCCTTTGGTTTATAAAACGTATACATTATGGTGAATTGCTCATTATGGAAGGCCATACAGTGACCAGTATTATATCTGATGTTTGTCCTTTGGTTTATAAAACGTATACATTATGGGTGAATTGCTCATTATCAAAGGCTATACAGTGACCAGTATTATATCTGATGTTTGTCCTTTGGTTTATAAAACGTATACATTATGGGTGAATTGCTCATTATCAAAGGCTATACAGTGACCAGTATTATATCTGATGTTTGTCCTTTGGTTTATAAAACGTATACATTATGGGTGAATTGCTCATTATCAAAGGCTATACAGTGACCAGTATTATATCTGATGTTTGTCCTTTGGTTTAATGAATAGTTGTCTCATTGGCAATCACACATCTCCACTTTGTAAATAACACTTATCACCGATGCATTAAGATTTGGCATCCACAAACAAATAATACTACAAATACAAGTACAGAGTAATGAGCTGTCAGAACAACCGGATGTAACTACAGTGAAACCTGTGTTATATAACACACTTGAGGACCAGAAATAATGTCGGATTAAGCAAGGTGTCAGAATACTCAATTTTTTTCTGCAATGATAGGCATATTTTGGGACCATGAAAATGTGTTGGTTAAATAAGGATGTTGGAATACTTATGTGTTGAATAGACAGGTTACACTGTAGTTAACATTGTTCAACCCTCCTTTTGCCTGGAACAGTAGTTAAACAAGAGAGCCTTAGATTTTCAAAAGAAGAACCGAATCCTCTAAACAAGCCATTATAAGAAAACCATGTAGATGAATCACTACTTATCCAAATACCAATTTATAAAAGTAAACCATTATAGGTCAAGGTACGGCCTTCAACACAGAGCCTTGGCTCACACTGAACAACAAGCTATAAAGGGCCTCAAAATTACTAGTGTAAAACCATTCAACAAAAAAAAACAACATTCTATATACATGTATGAGGGAGCTGAATCATATGATAGAAAACAAACATTATAATAATGTAATAATTTATTGTATTGAAACAATTGACATAAGATTTCAAACACCTTTTTTTTTTATAAGAATTATTATTGAACATTACTCAATTACATATTTGTTTACCTACAATTATTTATAAAAAAATATGACATTAAGACTGTCTTATTTGCTACTTTTGTGTTTACATTTTCTTTTTGGATAAATGCTTAATAAAGTAATCAAATGATACTTTATGAGGCTCCAACATGGTAAAACATAGAGGTCAACAGGCCTGTAGCCAGGAATTTCCAAGGGGAGGGGGGGGGGGGGGGGTATTTGGTCTCACAAACTCGACTTTAAAAGTCACAACTCAAACAGAACATTGACTTTAACAGTGCATTTTTTTGTTTTCAAGGGGGGGGAGGGTCGTCTGAACCCCCCTGGCTACGGCCTGGGTATGGGCAACTTTACACCCTAAGGTCTCACTTCAAAGGACATGTGACTTTTTGGAACAGAGAATCAGATCAAATTAGAACTGTATAGATTTTGAAATGTTACCATGTCACCTATGAGGAGTATTCTACTACTGGACATGCTGGAGACCCCTTTCAATACAACAATACTAAATGGGTATCAAAAGTACTACAGTTGAGGTAAAATATAAACTTTCTCAAAAACAGCAACAGTATAAAAATATCTTTAAAATCAATCAGATAGACAAATGAAATACATATTATGTCTCTACTTTTAGGATCATAGAAGTAACATTCAAGTGGATTTCTGACCTTGCAAAATTTTGTGCATAAACATGCAAACTGTAATTTTGGAAAATAAGGCATCTGTATACAAAATAAGATATGAGGTATCAGGGTTTTAACCTTCTGAAATGTAAATTAAAGCTTAAAAAAATAAGTAAATTTCTTCTTTCACCACATAAATAGCCCTCAGGGGGCACAAGTCTTATTATCATGATCACACGCAAGACAAACAAAATTACATTAAATCTTTTTAACAAATAACAAGCATGGTGTCTTTAATAAATAACCAACATGAACTAAACAAAAACAAAATAAAAGCACTTTCATGACTTTGGAACAAGTGTATTGATTTAAATAACTCATTGTGTAAAAACTTTGAAATTGTGCTGTTAACACAAATCAAACACACAACAAATTGCATGCAACAATCAAAAGTTCATTAATTAATGTTGTTTTTTCATTGTGACAACCTTTGATAAAACAAATCTTTAATTTACTTCCTGATGCAGGAAAAAATTGTGAAACAAAAATACATTTAATTGAGGAACCTGAGGGGGTTTTCAGATTAGCAAAAAGTGGGCAAAATCTTTAGGAATGTGGGGTTGTGAGAAAATCAGAGTATTATCATTGTTCGTTGGATGCTAATTTTCATGGGTTTTGTGGGTACAAGTTAACCACAAATTTTAATGTTCAACAAATTTACTATAGGGTTTGTTTGCACACATTAGCAAAATCATGAAATAAATATCCATGAAACTGCAAATTTTCCTTAATCCATGAAAATTGATGGTTATGAAAATCAGAGTATCTTCTTAATTTTTCAGCTCAGGATGACTTGTTAAAAAAAAAATCCATGTAAATCTTATAAACATCGATAATTCATAATCACAATAACACATTATTCAGCTTGACAAAAATCTGGTTAGACAAGATTTGTATCTATTATACATCGATTTTCAAACTACTTGTAGTTCAATTTCAATTTTACTGCAGTACAACATTTGTTTTAAAAGAAGAATATTTACAATTGTAACTTTAATCTAGTCCTATACAAAAAGACAAAACATACAAAATAATCATATCTAAACCTGCAGTGGGTAGTTTTTTCTGTAAAACAACTTTATAAACTTCTATCTACTCAATCAATCTTAAATACTGTAAATTCATAACAATCTAAACATTATACAAAATAATAATAAAGTGTAACACAATTTATAAAACTGGCCTCCATTTCTTTTAAAGCTAATAAAATAGTTTCTTTTCCTGTCTCCTAGACTTTATTAAATATTCATGCCTACTCTTAACAAACATTTTAACAGATATTCAAAGTTAAGAAATGTTCCATACAGGTAGTCAGGTAATAGTTTATACAAAATAGATTTAAAAAGGCTACCCTTACCTTTTTAAACAGGAGATAGGATTCAAGCAAATCTATTTTTGGGACATAAAGTAAGAGAACTTTCTCTAATTCAACAATAAAAGAATATCAATTTCATTACCGGTAAATAAAAAAATACAACTTTTGTGACTTTAGTTTAGTAGGCACTCATCACTCCAAAGTGCTGGAGTTATTTTTAACATATTTTATTGTTCAAAATGATATAATTATTATTTCCAACAATAAAATGTGTTTAAACCAACTCCAAAGTGTTTGTATCAATCTATATTTAATCACAGTAGAATAAACTTGATCTTCTCCAAAACATCCATAGGTCATATAGTCTCTTATATCCTAAGCAGAGGCTGGCTGTTTTTCTGGACCATCCATTCCCAGGTGCATTAACTTTCTATAAACACCAGGCCCATTCCAATGACCACTGAAAAAGAAAATAAGACATTCCTATTAAAAAAGACTTCTTTTGAAACACTTTTCACTGTATTTCATTTTTATTTAACAATCTTAAAGTTTCTTAGTAAAAATTCCTGAAAATGCAGACTTTCTGTTTTGAATTTTCCTAAAATTCAGTATTTTTGTGATTTTTTTGTTTGTATTTATTACTTATAGTGATATTTTAACCATGAGAGATAAGCTACTGTGACTTTAGAAAAGGTAACTACATATATCTCTATCAAAATTGAAAATTTGAGTCTAAATTCACAATAAAATATTGAAAAAAAAGAATTTACAAGAACTTAGTGGTTGTTCTAGATTACTGTACATCATCTGTCTCTTGCTATTATTTTTCTCATTTGAATTGTTTTCAATTAACTGGCATAAATATAAAATTTTAATCCTTGTATCTATGATCAGTTTGTTTACATGTGATTAACAGTCCTTTTATAACTTGCTATGGGGTATAGAATGTTATTCATTGTTGCAGACTATTGTGACCTCCCGTTGCTTTCTTCTTCATTACATTTTGGTCTCTGGAGGACAGGTGTCTCTTTGGCAATCATACTACAATATCTTATTTTCATAAGACCACCAACAAACCAACTGAAGACAATAAACAATAGATATAAGAAGATGTGATATGAGTACCAATGAGACAACTCTCCATCCAACTCAATATTTGTAAACAAATATAGGTCAAAGTACCGCCTTCAACATGGAGCCTTGGCTCCCACAGAAAACTATAAAGGTCCCTAAAATGACTAGTGTACAACAATTCAAACAGAAAAACCAACTGTCTTATCTATATATATATGACAAAAAACAGGAAAAACTAATAAATCACACCAACAAACGACAACCACTGAACAATCTTAGGACCTCATGGGGATTTTGATAATGTGAATATTCACCTCAGAAACTTACAGTCTGTTGTTATTTATGTATTATTGTCATTTTGTTTATTTTCTTTGGTTACATCTTCTGACATCAGACTCGGATTATTCTTGAACTGAATTTTAATGTGCGTATTGTTATGCGTTTACTTTACTACATTGGTTAGAGGTTAAGGGGGAGGGTTGAGATCTCACAAACATGTTTAACCCCGCCGCATTTTTGCGCCTGTCCCAAGTCAGGAGCCTCTGGCCTTTGTTAGTCTTGAATTATTTTTTAGTTTCTTGTGTACAATTTGGAAATTAGTATGGCGTTCATTATCACTGGACTAGTATATATTTGTTTAGGGGCCAGCTGAAGGACGCCTCCGGGTGTGGGAATTTCTCGCTACATTGAAGACCTGTTGGTGACCTTCTGCTGTTGTTTTTTATTTGGTCGGGTTGTTGTCTCTTTGACATATTCCCCATTTCCATTCTCAATTTTATTAGTTGTTTTTTATAGTAATTATTTGATTACTAGACAAATATTTTATGATTATTTGATTATTTGATAATCTGGGACTGTATTTTTATTTATCTGATTATCTTGTTTAAAAAAATAATAAATGATTATGTAATTATATTGGCAAGATATTTCTGATTATGTGATAATTACTTGGACACTCCCATGAAGGGCCTCATTTAGGACAGGTTCAAACCAAATGCAGTGTTTTTTTACTTACTTCATCATCATATGCCAGTAGATCTGAGGCATCACATCTTTCTTCATGTGATACATTGTCATTCTCTCCTTCCCCTGGTTAATTGGGAATGTTTCCAGAGGATTGCCGTCAAAATCAAACTCAGCTAGAATACATTTACCTCTCGCTGTGATCAAGGGGCAGGATGTGTAACCATCATACTGAGAAAATAATTACAAAATTTTAATTACTGGAAATTCAGAACATTTTGCATGAATTCATAATATATACATGTAGTTATTACTATTGTTGATTGATGGAAAAAACATGAAAGATTTTTGAAAATTATTGTGATTTCATGCAATTTTGCTCTTTTCTAGATTTACCTTCATCAGGAATGTTCAAAGCCAAATACTTGAAAGCAGAGGATGTATAAGACCTGAAACAGTTGAAGAGCTATACAGTGAAACCTGTCCAAACCGAACACCCACGGGACTTTGCGTTTTGTTCGGTTTTCACAGGTGTTCGGATTATAGAGGTAAACGGAAGTCGACACCAAAATAATTTTGGCACTTACTGACAAGGGATTATACGTGACACGTACAACAGACGACAATTTTTGTGTTGATTTAGATGTAAATGTAAAAAATATAAGTAGATGAAGATAGACGTATTGCTTCATTTTTGTTAATAAATCAATCACGCTCGTCGTTGTGAGATATCCGACATGGAGGGATTTTGCTTTTGATAATTATTTTCTCATCTATTATTCACTGACTAAATCAGATTCCCAGTCGCTGTCAAATGACGATTCCGTAGTTGAATCTAGATCGTCATTGTAAACACGAGTTCTCAGACTTAACTGGCTGATTGATACTTCGCCACACGATAAGAGTGAAACAACAACAGGGGTCCAGTTTATTCTCGGACTTTATCGTTGCTGAATAGCTAAGGGAAGTCTTCGGGAGTATCCGAATCAAATATATAGGGCCTCTAACGGGAATCTGACAATCAAAAGTCATTGACCTTGTTGTGTTGCACGACTTCTTAATCCAGTGAAAAGCTTTAAAACTATTATTTAATTAAACAGTTTAGCTACAAAATGGCAGCTACGATTTTGTGGTCGTAATTATTTAAGTAACGTGCATTTAATTAATCTGAAAGTTCCTTCCTTGTCAATATCGGCCATGGGAGTAGCTGACCAGTTTAACGTTTCTTTACAAAAAAATCACTTTAGACATGGACACAAACATGTTAATTAGTTTGTAATAACAACTCACCAGTTAATTAACTTCAAATACTCTCGGGGATACTCTGTATTCCTGTGTTTGTTTAATTAAATCATGCAAATAATTAAAAATGCTTTTTTGTTTTTATTGCTATTGATCGATTTTGACAGGTAATTTTTAAAGACAAATTTACTTACCTAAGCCTTCAAAACGCGTTCGGAATTCGGTTTTGACAGGGTTCGGTTTTGTCAGGTTATATCAACGTTAATTGATAGGGAAATTTTTCGGGACTTTGAAAATTGTTCGGTTTAAACTGAAATTCGGTTTTATCAGGGTTCGGTTTACCCAGGTTTCACTGTATAACCAAAAATAACTAAAAAAAATAACCAAATTCATCTATTATGTAAACTTTGGCTCAGGGAGTGAAAACCTTAGTTAATTTTTAAAGGCAGTGTTCATTAGTATTAGGCTAAAACTTCAGTAATAACAAAAAAACTGATGATAGAAGGTCCGAGACCACAATTATTTCGTAGTGCATTTCTTTTAGAACATAAATGAAAATAAAAAAAATCCCACCTGCGCTTTCTCAAAGAAACTTTTACAGTGTGTTGTACTGGTTTTGGGACAAATTATATCAAAATTATAGAAAACTTCATCGCCTCTAACTCAAAATATGGACAATTTTATCTTTGGGGCGTCTTGAAATCTTTTGACAGCTTCCGAAGTGCTTTTTTTCAACCTTTTTCACCTGGACCAAATCACTACTTTCCTTTAAAATTCTGAACCCAACTTGTTTTACAGTGTAATTTCACCCCCTTACTTGCAATATGAGGCATTAAACATGGAGAAATAAATTTGGAAGGGGTATAAAAATTAATGGCAAGTAACCCACTGTCAACACTAGGGACTATATTTGTGAACAACAAAAATCAAGGGACGACAATTGTGGTCTCGGACCAGAATATGTACAAATATCTGACAAATACAAATTCATCGATTCTGATGCAAAAGAACAACACATTTAGAACATTCCAAATTGTAGCAGAGAAATTTTTCAACTCTCAAAGATGGCGTTTTATATTATTAAGTAAAAGATGCTAGTTAATTTGAATGTTATCAATCCTGCATGTTTTGCACATATTAAGATCCAAATTTACCTGTGCAGTCATTGGTTTGTTAGCCATCACAGCTCGTAGATTTGTCTCTAGAATTCCACACTGTGCAGCTACAATTATATTAAGTTATATAAGACACATGTTGTGATAGGTTCTGATCCTGTCCATAACGTTATAGTATGGTATTAGTTTTCTGTTTTGCTTTTTCCAATCATATTGGGCATAATATTGTTGTAAAATGATGCCCTTTATGAGTTCTTGATTAATAAAATTCTTATCTTATCTTTTATTATGTAATCAATATAATGAATAGTCATCATACTTAAAGTTGAACACTCCATCATTATAACTAAAACACAATACAGATGAACCTAATGATTGAATAGTACAATTAGGACTATGGCTTTGTTATTTAACTTGATTTTTGTAGTAATTTCCCGTTTAGCAAATTTACAAAGAGAAAATTTCTTCATTCATTTTAACATGGACTAACAAAATTTTCAATGAAGAATATTCAAAGTCAGAGTATAAATAAAAGGAGGTGTGTGGTATACATCAAAGAGATAACAAACCCACTCCACCAAATCCTTAAGACGTCAACATACCATATGCAACAAGCATGACAAGACATCTTCAGGTCAAAATTCAGTTTAAAAAGTGTGTTTACCATATGTTCATGTATATACCCTATAAAATCTATAATGTGCACTATTTTCGAGATTTTTAATTTGTGATTTTTTTATCCAAATCTTATACTTTATCCCAAGTGGACTCAAATACTGTTATAACATTGTCTTGCCACCCCCAACCCAATTTTCTTCATAATCATAGATCTCAATAATACCTACAGTATATTGTCATACCTAGTTCGTCCGTTTGTTCTTCAGCTGTCTTTGAGGTAGGTGCATTGGTACAATCACAAATTCCAAATACATGTATATTAGAGTACTAACCTTCACCCTTACCTGAAACAATAGTATAACATCACAACAATACCTATATTGTCATACCTGCTGCGGCAGCTGTCTTTGAGGTAGGAGCATTGGTACAATCACCAATTCCAAATATATTGGAGTATTTCTTATGTTGTAACGTGTTCTTATCAACATCCACAAAACCAGCGGCATCTACCAGTGGACTATCTCTCACCACATCAGGTGTGGACATCGGTGGTGTCACATGGAGAAATTCATACTGAAAACACATATAATTAATATATTTTAAGCTTACTCATGCAGGGTATCACACCAGGACTTCACTACTAAATCATTCTTTTTTTTTAAATATTAAAGTTCAAAACCCATCTATATTTGTGTATAAATTGCAATTGTCTTTTAGAGATAAACAATGCGAACTTTAAACACCTTAAGACGGTACTGTAAATTTCCAATTTGTTTAATGTATTTTTTATAATGATTGATAACAAAGGAAAACCATGTGAGTTAACTAAAATGTATTTATGATTTCAGGAAGTGCTGCATATAATTAATGCTTTAAACTTTAGAATTCAAACTTTTATTTTATTTTTGAATGGGCATGATCTGTTTCTTAAAGATTCACGTTGGTCTTGGGTAAATTATCATCACAGAGAAGTTGATGTTAACCAATTTAGTTCTTCCTTCAACTTCAAAGAGGTTTTTCAATATTCTGATACCAGTAGGTTAGACAAGTTGATATTTTATAAGTATGAGAAGACATCACAACAGTCATTGATTGTGCCTAATACCTTAAATGTTTCTGTTTCTCCTGTTGGACTGTCTAAGTTTTGGAAAATAGCTTCCCTTGTTTCTGGACGGACTTCTATTAAATTTCGCTTGTAGTTAATTTTCATACCTCTACAAAATAAAAGAACATGTAAGATAAATTTATAATGATGAAATATGTTGAGGCTCAGATTCCTTTTAATTTAGGAAAAAGAGGTTCCCTTTTTTTAAATTTTAACAAAGAAATTAATGAATTATTTAACAGCTAATCCTTTCCCATCTCAATTGTCAATATGTTGTAATTTTTAGTGAATATATCATTACTAAGGTTTTAACTTGGTTGTATAGAGTTGATTTAAAGAAAAATTTAGTAAATCTGTAGGAGCCCTGTTTTGGTTTTTGATGCTCTTAAATGTAGATCATATATTTTGTCCTCCTAAAAATTTATCTTAAATAAGTGTACTGGATAAAAGTGTGCACATAAATGTATGTCACACACAACTAAATTATATGTCCTTTTAACTTGTTTATTCATTGGACACTGTCTTGTGAAGGTTAAATCTGCATCCAGCAAAAAAAAACAATAAGCCTTTGATGATTTAAAAAAAAAAAAGTTATACCTGTTAGAAAATCCCATACTTAAAATTCCCTCCTACTTTGCTGTATATTGGTGGTTTATCACGTTTATTTTCAGTGCATTTCTCTGGTTTTTTTTACAAACAACCCCAACACCACCCCTATTTTTGAGGACACCTTGATCCTTCACTGGCATGCCAAGGTAATCTCAACATAAATTCAAAACGATCATTCTCACCTGCAGGCAGCAATTATATCATGAAGACTGATGTTGCATATCAAGCAATATTCACACAGGTGATGACATACTTACCGACTTTCAATCACTTTATTAAGACTGTTAGCATATTTCTTTACACCAAAGATCACACCCAATGAGCTATTGAATATAATATTGGCTTTTTCTCTCATACCATTCTGAAAAAAAAAGAAATCATTTTCATCTTTTTGTTTCTTTTGTGAATTTGATTGTTTGGTTTTTAACACCACTTTCAGCATTATTGGCTCAATTTACTCAATTTTATTTGAATCCACAACCTCAGTCATGTCAGTATTGACAGTTTAGTGATACAGTAGATGAACATGTAAACCATTCACCACTGATGCACCATGGGAGTTTGAAAAATCAAAAATCATTTCTAAACATCCTTCAGATATCGAGAAGAAATAAGTCATGTAAGACACTTGTGAAAGCTTACACATAAATTTGAATTTTCCTTTGCCTATTGAGCAAATTGACAATACTAAAATCATAATAATCATGATAATCATGATAATCTTACCTTTCTCCACCAATCTTCAGCTAAATACATTATTTTTTGTGGTGCACCTGCACATTTTATAGGTGTGTTAGGGAAGGTAAATATAGCATTGCCTCCTTTGAAGTTCTGGATTGCTGGCCATGTTTTCTGTACGTAGTTATAATCATAGTTAGAGCACACTGTAGGGTCAGTGTCAAAAGCTTCTGGTA
This sequence comes from Mytilus galloprovincialis, assembly GCA_037788925.1. NCBI lineage: Eukaryota > Metazoa > Mollusca > Bivalvia > Mytilida > Mytilidae > Mytilus > Mytilus galloprovincialis. Next base: position 87,197,630 of record CM075338.1, read on the forward strand.
GACCTTTAATCTACAAAAAAAACATAGATAATTTACTGTATTTAGATATAAGAAGATGTGGTATGAGTGCCAATGAGGCAACACTCCATCCAAATCACAATTTGTAAAAGAAAACCATTATTGGTCAATGTTCTTTTTCCAAGGTGTATGGAGAAGTTATGGGTTTGAATTCAAAACAACACACATTTGATGTACGGTAATCATTATTTACAATAAAAAACATAGGCTAACTGTTAAATTTTTGCCATATTGACATTCATAAAAAAGAGTTATTCCCCTTTTTAACTGGTACTGTGATGATATACTGATTAATTTTATGCTGATATTCTAATTTTTTTTTTAGAAATACATGAAGTATAAAAAGCATTTATCGATTTTGGGGAACTTGCAGTTTTGTTGAAAATAAATGCATGTGAATACAAATAGTCTCTATTGTCTTTTACTCAAGTTCTATATGTGCCTGAACAATAACCTATAATTCAGTAGCTGTCTTTGGTTCATGTCTGCCCGAATCATTTTCCTTATAAACTATATTGTTATAAATTAGGCTGTGGTTTCCTCAATTACGTCATTTCACATTTTTCATGTCTGACCTCTAATAACTGACTATATATATATATATATATATATACAACTCGTCTAAACATCAACCCAACAATGTTAGATCTGTAAATTTGCTTTCGCAAATTTTTGGTTCTTCCCTCGCCGGGATTCGAACCCATGCTACTGTGATATCGTGACACCAAATCGCCTGCACTGCAGCCGTCCCGCTAGACCACACGACCACCTGGGCTCTCAAAAAAAGAGCTTTCGCTGGCCATGTGTTACCTTTCCTCGTCAGTTTTAATCTAGCGGCGTACTACAGTACATGATATATAAGGCATGAAGATGTTATTGTTACAGATCAGCTAAATTATCTATAGTAAAGGATCCTACAAATTAATGTAACATACAGTCACAGAAAATAATTATATTTATAAGTACGTCTGAGTCAGTGACAACTCTACAACAGATGTATCCATCGGATCGCCATCAATGATGGTGATACATGGCTGTGTACATAATGTATATACAACTCGTCTAAACATCAACCCAACAATGTTAGATCTGTAAATTTGCTTTCGCAAATTTTTGGTTCTTCCCTCGCCGGGATTCGAACCCATGCTACTGTGATATCGTGACACCAAATCGCCTGCACTACAGCCGTCCCGCTAGACCACACGACCACCTGGGCTCTCAAAAAAAGAGCTTTCGCTGGCCGTGTGTTACCTTTCCTCGTCAGTTTTAATCTAGCGGCGTACTACAGTACATGATATATAAGGCATGAAGATGTTATTGTTACAGATCAGCTAAATTATCTATAGTAAAGGATCCTACAAATTACACACAGTTGCATGGGTTCGAATCCCGGCGAGGGAAGAACCAAAAATTTGCGAAAGCAAATTTACAGATCTAACATTGTTGGGTTGATGTTTAGACGAGTTGTATATACATTATGTACACAGCCATGTATCACCATCATTGATGGCGATCCGATGGATACATCTGTTGTAGAGTTGTCACTGACTCAGACGTATATATATATATATATATGCTTTTTTCCCTTGTAGACATGTAGAAGGATGAATTGTTTTTACCTGTAATTGTTGACATACACAAAATTTGAACTCTAGCGGAGAGTTGTCTCATTGTCAATAACACCACATCTCCTTATTTTTATATTTACATGGTTTACATGCAAGAACACAAACCAATGGAAAATGTTCACTCTTGTTTTAATATGTTTTTATCAATACAATGTAAAACTGTTTAACTGACACAACATTAATCAAACTGTGAAGTTATAACACAGCTTCCAAGGCAAAGCATCAGCAGTTCTCAGTTTAATGACACAACATTAATCAAACTGTGAAGCTATAACACAGCTTCCAAGGCAAAGCATCAGCAGTTCTCAGTTTAATGACACAACATTAATCAAACTGTGAAGCTATAACACAGCTCCCAAGGCAAAGCATCAGCAGTTCTTGGTTAAATGAAACATAACTTGTCTATTTTACCTTATTGTAATTCAGCTGTAAACCTGTTGCTACTATTAGATATTCATATTTAACCTGGAAAACAAACAAAAAACATGGTGTTAGAAAGTACAGTTTAAAATAATAAGATAAAATCAAACCTCAGAAGGTAATGAATGCTCTGTTTAGGTCCTTTTTGGTTTAACACTCAAACTTTCTATATATTTTGTTCTGAACTTTTGGTCTAAAGTAGTTCTGTTAAAAGTTATTCAAAGAAGTCCTACACACAGAAATATTAACATTTTTCTTTCATTTAACACAGACACATTATTAACTGCAAGAACATCAATTGTGCCTTCTAGATTGAGCTGACATTCAAGCTGCTGAAGTCAGTTTTAAAATAGAAAATAACATTATTCTTATCTTCAATTTGTTTTAACAATATGATTGACATGGTTGAGAATATGAAATTAAGGTAAATAGTTTACCCATGCACAACGTTGATAGTTGTTCAGTTGTATCAATGAAGTAATCTGTCTTCATAATATTTCAGATCTACAGGCCCAAAGCTGATTTTTACTAAAAATTTTAGTTAGATTGTTTTGACTTGTACACACATGACTTGTACACACATGACTTGTACACAGATGATTTTTACCAGCCGACAGCATTTTTACAAGCCTGGGCCCGTTGCCATTCACTAACATTGGAAGTTCCATGCATTACATTGATAATTCAACAACATTTATATTTTTTCTATCTGATATCAGTGTAAATCAAACTTCACCCAATATAAAAATAGATTTCTACCTCTTCCCCCTCTGCTGTAGTGACTGTACATTTTTCAGGGTCAAAGGCCACTGCTTTGGTTTTCATCCATGTTCCTTTCTTAGGTAGTAACTTTGACATCTTCTGTACAGAATCTTGTAATTTCTTGACACCACCCCCAACCAGAGTCCACATTGGTTGGTAGTAATGCTCCTGTTAATACACAAAGTCATAGTTGTTTAAGGAAAATATTTTTTATGCCCCTGTCGTAACGGAGGGGGCACTGAGTTTTACACATGTCCATCTGTTTGTCTGTCTGTACGTATATAGATATAGGAAGATGTGGCGTGAGTGCCAATGAGACAACTCTCCATCCAAATAACAATTTATAAAAGTAAACCATTATAGGTCAATGTACAGCCTTCAACACGGAGCCTTGGCTCACAGCGAACAAAAAGCTATAAATATGTTCATTCAGAAATTGGTATCTTTCTAGAGTTAAGCCCCTTTACAAATGGAAAAATTGTTGAATTTTTAGTTTCAGTTCTCTAACTTAAGTTTGCCTCAACCAAATGTTACTGATTTTGGTGTTATAACTAAGGCCAAATAAAAAAGTATGTGTGGTTCCAGTTACATCTGAAAAAAAGTTAGGGTAGGTAGGTAGGGATTTTTTTTTTTATTTTTTTTTTTTTTTTTACATGGAGTCTATGGGAGCAACATTCTGACTTTAACAGTGCTTATGAAAAATGACAATAAAATCTTTAGAGTAGGCTATTTTTAAGCCGAAAAAGTAGGGACGGTAGGGTTACTGGAACCACACATATATTTTTATTTGGCCTAAGAATGTAAAAAATACAAGCCAATAGAAAAAAAATATTTCATTGGATATTTAAATTTAATGTTCACTTATATCCAACAAAATCTTGTCAATATTAAAGTAAGGTATGGGTACATAGTGTAAGCAGATTTATTTACATACATGTAATTTAAAGTGTTATTTAAAAATACTCTTCACATGCTGTTGATACTTGGGTAATTTTTAAATCTAAAATAACCTTTTTTATCGTAATTTATTATAATATACTCTTTATGAGCCCATTTGATGAAAAATAAAACAAGTTTTTCTCCATTTTAGTTGTTTACATGTTTTGACTAAGTCTGATAATTAAACATTAACATGATTAACAAAATTCTCTGAACATTTTTGCTGAAACTGTGTGAAAAGTTCATATGTCAGAAAGCATCATAAGCAATTAATTCATTATTTAAATTTAGCATAAACATGATCATGATAGAGCAACATTGAAAATTAGGTACATAATAATATGTTGTTAGCTGCCCCATGAGCTCATTATATGCCAGTCATATTTTTTAAGAATACAGTTCAATTACTTTTCAACATGTTCAATGTCATATTAAAAATTTATGAAAATTAAATGGGAACTTACATCAATAGATACATGTATAAACAATTCAATTTCACCAAAGTTTCATGAGAATTGCTGAAAGCATTTTTGAGTTATTGTCCAAACTGGAAAAATCACCCTTTATTTAACATGTTTATTGAATACATGTAAACCCAATAACTCAGAAATGTAAAATCTAAAGTTTATAAAATTCCCCTCCCTACAAAAAAAAACAACACTTTTTAATCCCTTGTAAAATGTATTTATCATCAGAGAGGGTTCTATTATAAGCATCATAAGCTAATTAAGTAACTTATATAAAAAAAAAAGATGTGGTTGTGATTGCCAAAGAGACAACTTTCCATAAGCATGATAAGAGACCAAATGACACAGAAATTGACTTGAGATTTCTAAAAATAAGACTCTTTTAATTGATCAAGGTTAAATTTGACTTTTATCTTTTACAGGTCAATAAATAGAGCAACATGTGCTACTGCCTACATATTATTTCGGTTTCATAATTAATGCAATGCTAACTATTTTTTTGAGCTGAGATGAAGCAATACATACATCATTAGGTTCAATAACGCCAACTTTCTCACCACCAACGTGATGCGCAAATTTGTTTGCAACGGAGCATCCACCGGCACCGGCACCAACAACAAGAATTTTAAATTGTCGCTGCAAGGACGCCGGTCCTGTGGAAAAGTTCTTTGATAGGCTTTGAATACAATTCCCTGGAAGTACCGCTAGTAATTTCATGCTCTTCATTGTTTATGCTTTCAATATTTTAGCAACTTAAGTGATGTCAACACGTTGAACGATCGTGCGCACTATCAGGAAATATGGCCTTGAAACCTCAAATATTTGTTTTGATTCAAACAGGAAGTTGTTGAAATGGAGTAAATAAAACGCGCATGTTAGTAGGAATAGCCACGTCACGTTTCAGTATACATTGAAACAAATGACCTGTGACAAACGTTCGGTGCGATTGTACGCGGTAAAACAGATCACGTTTACCATGTTTACAAAAAATAATGACTTTGAATTTGTTGTTTGCCAAAATTAATTGGGCTAATGACAAAACGAAGATATATAGTTGTTTTGAAAATTAACTTTATTCCGGCACTTAACTTTGTCAGGCTCAGAATGAGATTAAAACTGAATATGAATTACTTAATGTCTCTGGTTAATATGTCTCTGGTTATATGTCTCTGGTTAACCCATACGTGATCATACGTTGTAGGAAGGCGTCCCAGAAAAAAATTAAAATAGCCTTGCCAGACGTCATAATTATTTGGACTAACCCATATGATACATGTTTCTGTGCTTTGTTCATAGTCCTAACTTTAAAGCCATCGCTTCAAGCTGATTTATCATAGAGACACAGAGATGGATGGATGGAATTTAAAACAAGCACTGCTTTCTATACATCGATCATTCAGAAATTATCGTAAAACATTTATAGCAGGTATTACTGGGGATAAACTATTTGATACATGCTTATCAACATACATTAATTTTATATGTATATTGTCCAAAAGTATATAAAAGACGGACAAACTGAGATACCAGAGGGACAGTCAAACTTATCTATAGATTGAAAATAAACTAATAACGCCATGACGGCTAAAAATAAAAATTTAGTTTATTTGTAAATACTAATTATAAAGTAAAACTTGGCTAGACGTGCTAAGGACCCTCATTTTCCCGAGTGCCCTCGAACCTGGGTCTATGTGAACCTTGGCACTCTCTCAATCAAGTACTGGCATGGTGCAATAGAATATAATTCATGACCGTTGAAAATCCTTGTTTTATTGTATTGCAGGTTATTTTGCTCTGTGTTTGTACATTTCAGAAAAACAGTTATGTAGTTTATATCGAAATACTCCTATATATAAAAGCCATAGGAAATCATATACCAAAAAGAACAGGAAATAAGTTTTCTTTATCTGAATTGCATGGTTTAAAGATTTAGTTTAATGACGTTTCTTACTATTCAAAGTGTCTGGCTTTGCTATTGAAGATCATCACTCGACTTTAAGTTGACAAATCGCTAAACTATTATAAATTGGGCTATTTCTTAACCGTCATTATAAAAAAGAAGATGTGGTATGATTGCCAATGAGAAAACTATCCACAAAAGACCAAAATGACACAGACATTAACAACTATAGGTCACCGTATGGCCTTCAACAATGAGCAAAGCCCATACCGCATAGTCAGCTATAAAAGGCCCCGATAAGACAATGTAAAACAATTCAAACGAGAAAACTAGCGGCCTTATTTATGTAAAAAAAGGGGAAAAAAACAATTATGTAACACATAAACAAACGACAACCACTGAATTACAGGCTCCTGACTTGGGACAGGCACATACATAAATAATGTGGCGGGGTTAAACATGTTAGCGGGATCCCGACCCTCCCCCTAACTTGGGACAGTGGTATAACAGTACAACATAAGAACGAACTATAAAAATCAGTTGAAAAAGGCTTAACTCATCAGATGGACAAAAAATACAAGTGTACGTGGCCGGGTACTTAAACATCCCGACACAAAAAGACACAATGAACAGATCTGAGAGTACTCGCAGTTATCTGACAGCTATAGTTCAAAGCCACTAACAACTAATAAAAAAAAACATGCATCTAAGACTAAACTATCAATCCGTACACATCCAACATCCAATGGATTTAGTGTAAAGACGTCATAAACAGCCAGAGAAAAACATGGCCTTGTGCAATGCCAAGTTACAGGTATATCGACAGATTGTAGATCCATGAATATGTATATGTATATAGCATACTAGTAATATTTAGTTGGCTTTTAATTTACTGATAACAAAATAAAAATATTTATACCAATAAAAACAATTTATTATTCAATAATCTTATTACAGTGTTGAATAGGTAACCTTTTAGAATAAGTTTATTTAAAGGAGCGACAAGTTTACATGGATCATTTCTAAATTTCCGGGCAAGGTTAACATTAAACTGTTTAAAATAAAACACAAGTGTTTAATGATATACAGAAAAAAATTGTCTAAAGCACACATGTTTATTCCAAAACACTTACGTTTAAAAAAACATTAGCGATTTTTTCTAAAAAGTGTTTGAAATATTTGTAAAATTTCACTTGTCAGTTTTACAGTCTAGAGAGCATATAAAAAAGTAAATACTAGTATATGATTTAGGCTTTCCCGTTTGAATGGTTTTACATTAGTATTTTTGGGGTCCTTCATAGCTTGCTGTTCGGTGTGAGCCAAGGCTATCTGTTGAAGACCGTACTTTGACCTATAATGGTTTACTTTTACCAATTGTGACTTGAATCGAGAGTTGTCTCATTTGCACTCATACCACATCTCCCTATTCAAACCTTGTCTTCCTGATCACTTTTCCTGCTTACAGTTTCTATCTGTCTTTTACGGTTTGTTTTCGAGATCAAAGGCAAAAAAGGCAAAATATTCAATAAAGAGCAAGAGTTCATATAAAGAGTCCACTGTACATTTCTGCCATTTTCAGAGTTTCCCTATTACAATAGAGGTTTTCATGTTTTAAGCCATGTTGGCAGGGCCGTAACTAGCGTCTTCAAATAGTGAGGCAAAATTTATCGCCGTGCGGAGCCAGGCGAAAAATTTTAGCGAGGGGACTGGGGGCCGCTCAAGGCCCCCAGACGCTCTGAGAAAAATAACGCAAAATCGTGCATTCTGAACGTTTCCCGGACTCTTTCTGACATTGAAATGCAATTAATTTTTAGCTTTTTTTCGACAATAATCTGGTCTGAAAGCAAAAACATAGATTCATTGTAATTTAAGACTTTAAGGATCTTTAAGGTTTTATGGACAACATTAAAAGAGCAATATGTAGGACAAAGCAAAATTCGTAATTCTCATAATCATTAATACCGGATCTGTCTGTATGTTTTAGTATTGTATTGTGCTTAGACTTTGGTGATATTTTTATGACTAGATTGAAATAGACAGTGCAGTAGTATGCTTTAAATACTAGTACTGCTTAAGTCGACACTAGGGACCATCTTGACCTTGTTTTACGGTATTAATGATTCTTTTATTGTTGAATACCCTCCTGCAACTTTGACCTAATGATTGATCATTAGTATTTTTTTAATGCATTGCCTTTTTGTGCGATTAGGTTTCGTGCACATTTACTCCATATTCCTTTATTTTCTGTAAAAGGGTCTGAACATGACTTAATGCAAGTTTAACCCATCAACGGAAATGCTCATATGGCAATACATTATTGCTTTTTTTCAAATTATTTGATACCGGAAAATTGGTGACCTTACTTTAATTTAAACCATGTCAGCTATTTAATTGTATCAACCAAAAGAAGTCAGTTGTGAATTCTTTGATATCAAATCCGATTCTCCATGCAGAAACGACAATTTTTTTCTGTGTCTTGTATATTCTTAAACTTTTTTTCGCACAATATCTGGACATCAGTGGGCATGCAACATTGCAAAACCACACGTTTACAAATGAAAATCAACACTCAGACTATTGTCATAAAGTAGGACAATAAATGAGCAAAAGACAAACCCGGGACACAGAAGTTCAAACAATAGACCACCAACTCTGAAAACTAAAAGTAAAAAAGAAACATGGATCACGAAAAACATGCCGGGGCTACACCGGTCGAGAGTGAGCATGGTGAAGAGAACTTGCTTCTTGTTAGACACTTTCCGTGAAAACAATTTGATATTAAGACAATCTGCTGTTTCATGGTTTTTTTTTTGAAATTTTTGCCTCAATGTAGTTACGGCCCTGGTTGGTTGGGAGGTAGGGTCATCGCGGGACACGTACATTATTTAAACACAATACCTTATCATAATTCTGGCCAACTTTAATTGGTTAAATGTACGTGGCACATTAATGTTTGAGTCACGGGAGAATTCAGGTTCTTGTACAAGTTAACGAAAACAGAAAAGCTCAGTTGGACCTATAAGTACCGCATTTTTAAAAAATTTACGCGGGGCGCAACTTGATACGACGACAGCAGAGGTCGAACCATTAACAGTTGGTTTAAGTGTGCACAGTACATTTAAACTTAATACACCTAGCTCTGAATTTGGATTGGGATTAAATATTTGACACATCATAATTTTCAGACACAAAATAAATATATTTTTAATATTATTACCTGTTAAATATTTTTGCACACACAAAAAACACAAAATGTGGGTAAAATCACCATACAGGGATGATATCTCCTATATGGAATAAACTGACCATCAGTAATTACTTGCTTGTATCGGCTTATCATTGGTCACTAGAAAACAATGTAAGTCTAACGGTCATTTTTGTCGAGCCTTCAACTTTAGTCGAAAAAGCGAGACTAAGCGATCCTACATTCCGTCGTCGTCGGCGGCGGCGTCCACAAATATTCACTCTGTGGTTAAAGTTTTTGAAATTTTAATAACTTTCTTAAACTATACTGCATTTCTACCAAACTTGGACAGAAGCTTGTTTATGATCATAAGATAGTATCCAGATGTAAATTTTTTAAAAATAAAATTCCATTTTTTCCGTATTTTACTTATAAATGGACTTAGTTTTTTCTGTGGGGAAACATTACATTCACTCTGTGGTTAAAGTTTTTAAAGTTTTAATAACTTTCTTAAACTATCCTTGGTTTGTACCAAACTTGGACAGAAGCTTGTTTATGATCATAAGATAGTATCCAGAAGTAAATTTTGTAAAAAAATAAATCCATTTTAACTTTTTTAAACTATCCTGAGTTTGTACCAAACTTGGACAGAAGCTTATTTATGATCATAAGATAGTATCCAGAAGTAAATTTTGTAAAAAGATAACTCCATTTTTTTCTGTATTTTACTTTTAAATGGACTTTTCTTCCAGTTAACATTACATACAGTCTGCAGTTAAAGTTTTCAAAACATTTATTAGATTCATTAACTATCCTAAATTTTTACCAAACTTGGACAGAAGCTTCTTACAATCATAAGATAGTATCAAGAGGAATATTTTTATTGATTTTTTTCCTCATTTTTGTTGAGCCTGCGATTTACAGCAAAAGTAGGCGAGACACTGGGTTCCGCGGAACCCTTAAAAATTTTTCTCTTATTAAACATGATCATCTGTATAGTCTTCATTCAATTTTTATACTGATCCACTGCTGAAAATTCAATACCCTTCACAATTTGATTACGGACAATTTAGTACTGTGTTCCTTTTCAATAAAATTCAGCATTAAGTTGATGTGTATGACAGGCACTTGTTTTTATCCATGGGAAGGTCGACTAGTCTATTCATGTATAAAGTAGCTTCTATATACGGATAGTCGACCTTCCCATGGATAGAAACAAGTGCCTGTGTGTACAGGTACTTAGGGAGCTACCATTTGATTTTTATGGGGGGGGGGCTAGGATGAAATTTGAAAAAAATAGGCAGGACAGGAGTTTTGAGTAAAAAAAAAGGCAGGATGAGACGCTTGCAAAAAAAAAAAGTCAGGACGACAATTTAGGTAAAAAAAAGTCCGGATAAACTAAAAAAAAAAAGGCAGGACCGAACAGAGTGAAAAATAAAAAGGCAGGACAGAGATTACAGCTAAAAAAAAAATGCAGGACAAAATTTTTCATCCTAGCCCCCCCCCATAAAAATCAAATGGTAGCTCCCTTAAATAACAACGACGAAGACGGAACTGTCTGCAAACGAATTTTCTGAACAGTAATGAATTAATTACCCACAGTGGATTATAATGTAAAACCCGTGACTGGAAATTTAAAATTACAGCTCTGAATTTGGATTATGGGTTTCTTATACAAAACAAATCTCAAGATCTTACAAATCTATTGCGCAATATTGTGCAATTAAAGATTTCTTCTTCAAACTTTTCAAAAATTTGGAAAAAAAAATTTGAAAAACTACTACCACCCCCTTTTTTTGGCAATTAGTCCAAAACCTGACATTTCTTTATATATAATTTACAAGTAGTGCAAAGGAGGTAAATCCCAACATACCAAACATTATATGTTTAATGTTTTTGAGTTACCTCCCTTTCGCTGCTTTTAAATTGTCTTAATTGTCAATTGACCATAAAAACATAGTTTTTCCCCTTTTGTGCCCCTAATTCCCAAACATTTTGAGCCATAACCCCCCAAAGTCAATACTAACCATCCCTTCATGGTATGGAAACTTGTTGTATAATTTCAGAGAGATTCAAACACTTAGACACAAGTAATTGTTCGAAAACTACAGAAATGCTTATTTTGGGCCCACTTTTTTGGCCCCTTATTCCTTCAACTTAACCCCAAAATCAATCCCATCCTTCCTTTAGTGGTATTGAACCTTCTGGTAAAATTTCATAAAGATCCATTAACTAAAACTATACTTATTGTCCAGAAACTAAATGCGTCTTCGGACGACGACACATACGACATGATAGCATTATACGACGCAATGTTTTTGCGGTCGTATAAAAATGAGGTCACAGTCAGATGAACAATTCCAGACATACATGATTATTTTCCAATGATTCCATATACACTAACATAGTTTACCTACTGCTTACAGTATCTGAGAAACCGACGTAATCATGAAAACTTAACATTGACAAGTATATCAAGAAAATGAGGCCAACCTTAAGTAAACCTTGACAGACTGACATGTATACATTTTAATCTTTCCATATTTTAAATTAAGAAATTATTCCGATGTCATTTTGAAGGTTTTTTTTATATGATTTATACAGGATTTTTCTCAATATCGCATAAAATCTCCTAAATTGCATTTTAGTCTAAAATGACATTAATTATCGCAATAATAAATGCACGAAATAATTTATGAACTTATAGTTTTGTTGGCTTATTAATGGATGCTTTTCAGTGCAAAATTGACTTTATCACGAAATCTAAACCTTGATCCCTGATCAATAAATTTAAACTAGTTAGAGATCAGTTGACCCTGTCTGAGAGACATGTATACCTTGCAAGAATCCCATATATTTGAGCTCTTATGGACCGATCTGATGAGTTAAGCTATTGTCATTGCTTGTTTGTGGTTTTTTGTTAAACCAGTGTCAAAGGTTAGAAGGATTGATGTAAAGTCAGGAGCCTGTAATTGAGTGGTTGCCTTTTTTACAGTTTCCCATCTAGTTTTTCTTAGTTTGTTCTCGTGCTGTGTCCTACACCACTGACTCAGGTAGGGGATTGTTGGCGCCTTCAAACGTGTCTAAATACATAACATTGTGTATATGCCTGTCCCAAGTAAGGAGCCTGTAGTTAAGCAGTTGTCTTTGTTTCCTGTCTGTAATTTTTTTTTCATAAATCATGTTGTGGTTAAGTTTTCTCTATATGAATTGTTTCACTATTTTGTTAATGTCTTAGCCTTTTATAGCTGACTACAGTATGGTTTTTATCCTAATGACTGTTTATTTTCACTTCATTTTAACTTTGGTTGATAATTCTCTCATTGGCAGTAATGCCCTCCTTACAATCATTTTATACACCAATTATTATGGCCCTATTGCTTATAGTACCTGAGACCAACACAAACACTTAACATTGACAAATGAACCATGAAAATGAGGTCAAGGTCATATATCAAACAAATTAGAGATGTGCACACACTTTAGTATATACTAGGTATTTTTTTCAATGACAAGTGCCTGAAATAGAGTAACAGAGAAAACTAGACATAGTTGAAATGGAAGCCATCTCTGTGAATAAGGTGTGGTGAAAAATTTGTATCTTTACCATAGGACATGGGTTGTCAACTAGAAAGAAAGTTTTTAATCTTGACCTTTGACCTAGGAATTTGTACATACATTATGATACACCCTCTGGTGTTGATTAATATACATGTCAAGCATAAATTTCGAAATCATAATGGTTCTAAAAATAGAGCAGACACAATCTTTACCATTGAACATGGGGTTGTCAACTTAATATTTTTTTATATTGACCTTTGACCTAAAAGTTGTACATACATTATGACACACCCTCTGGTATTGGTTAATATACATGCCTAGTATATACTTTGAAACCATAAGGGTTCTCAACATATAGAGAAGACACAATCTTTACCATAGGTCTTGGGGTTATAAACTGAAACCAAAGTTTTTTTAACATGACCTTTCTGCTAGGAAATTGTCCAATTATATTAGTTCTAAAAATAAATAGGGGACAAAATTTGTTACAGACAGATTGATCGCTATAGGGGGACCCCCATTCAGAGGGACCCTAACAAGAATGTGTCAAAAGTACACAGATTCCATACTAGCACTATCATTTTCTATGTTCAGTGGATTATGAAATAGGGGTAAACACTCTAATTTTAAATTAAATTTAAAATGATCATATCATAGGGAACATGTAAGTCTCAAGTTGATTTGACTTCAACTTCATCAAATACTAACTTAACAAAAAACTTTAACCGGAAGCGGGCACTATCATTTTCTATGTTCAATAGACTGTGAAATTGGAATCAAAACTCTAATTTGTCATCAAAATAAGAAATATCATACCATATTGAACATATGATCTAAGTTTCGAGTTGATTGGACTTCAACTTGAACTTCAACAAATACCAACTTGACCAAAGAACTTTAACCTGAAGTGGGACAAACAGACGAAGGAATGGACGCACAGACCAAAAAACATAATGCCCCTAAAGTGGGGCATGAAAAACAATTTGCCAGAAATTGTTCAAAATTTATTTTGTCTAAAAGGCATGTGAATAATTCCATACACAAAACAAATCTGGATTCTAAACCTTTCTAAGAACAAAAGAAGAAAAGCTGAAAAATAATTTATTTATGTGAAGACTATTGGAACATCAATACATGAAGACTTAGTGTTGTATTTGTACTTTTACCAACAATCTTAATTTTGTCATACATGTATATGTTCAACATAAATTATTGACCATGATGTAGTTCAGAGTCTAGAGAGCCTTATTGAAATTTGCTTTAATTCAAATGATCTACTCTCTTTAAATTAATAAAGGAAACAGTAGTATATCGATACCGGTGTTGAACAACGGTATAATACAGTTGCCTTTATTTTCTATATTATTTAATAATTTAATTTTGGATGTAACGTGTCTTCTGATTGGCTGACGTTATTTTGTTATGAGTCCATAGACATAATTTAGTCATGTGACCGTGACGTCATCAACGTTTTTTCATAGTTTTCTACGGTTTAAAATGGAATAGAGAATTAAGTTATAAGAAATGACTTTAAATGACAAGAAAAATGTGGTGCACACTGTTAAATCGAAATAACATAAAAAATGTGGTGCACACTGTTAAATAACCCGCTACGCGTATTATTCAGTGTGCACCAAATTTTTAATGTTATTTCTTCATAGACAGAAAAATATTACAGTAATTTCTTAAATAAATTTTGTCTACAATTCTCTATTCTTTTTAAATTTTGCCTATTATTCTCCATTCTTTATTTTTTTGGGTCTGTATTCTCTATTTTATAAATCCCACCCTGACCCTCATATTCTACAGTAACAAACAATATCAAGAAATGATGTGATACAATCACAAATGAGGTCCCTTATGGGGGATGTGCAGGTAATCAGGTAATCACAATTTTTTGGCCAATAAAATCACATATAAATTTATACATTGTACATTAATTATGTTTTGAAACAAGATATTCAGATAATCAAAAATACAATCCTAGATTATAAAATTATCCGATAATAATGAAATACTTTGTCAAGAAATCACATAATCAGAACCCCCATGAGGAGACTCACAAATGAGGTTCCTGTCATGAGGCAAATAAATATTTGGCAGGAATAAAGTAGATTTTTTAAATCTCATCCCCTCTCATTTTATTTTTATTGTAAAGGCAATCAAACATTTCCCTAAAATCAGTTGCAATTTTAATTTTTTGCGAAGGATTTTTTTTTGGTACACAAATTAATTAATGACTGTTATCTCAAGTTGAAAGTTCCCAATGAACTAAACAGAGAACAATAGCTATTGTATTTATCTAATGAGACTGTGCACTTTTCAAACACTACAACTGATTCCTGGGATAGTTTTGATCTAGGCCTTCACAATAATTTGTGCATGACTTTGAGGTTACACATGCTTTTTGTAACCACAAGGCTAACCTTAGACCTATTTCACAGTACATAACATTTAATAATGTGATATTAAATAACTGAATCATTCGGCCTCTCATCAACCCACTTCCATTGCTTGTAAAAATTTAATTTTTAAGAAATAATAAAAGTACTATCATATATATACATGTATATACAAAAAATGTTATTTTAGGAGGGTTATTCCATTTATGTTATGATAATTGACAAAATTTAGAAAGACAATATAAATACATAACTAAATTCAGAAATTATTGCGAAGTTTTTATTATTGCGAAAAATGCAACAGGGTGATAATGGCAATAATTCAAACTTGCATTTTTTTTTATATAAATTAAACAGATTTTTCTCAATATTGCAAAAATTAGAATTGCAATTTAGTCTAAAATGACAAAATCGCAATAATAAATGCACACATTTATTTCTGAATTAAAATTATACTACACTTAGGATTTTGAGGACTTATGTAAGCTATGGGGAATAAATATAAGGGCCGTTCCAAAATTATATGTATGAAGAGCCAGGGAGGCGCTTTTTAAAATATACAAACAACAATAAAATACAAATTTTCATTTTACTTATAAATTTTAAGGAAATTGTGACCATCCATATTTAATTAGTTTCATTGCATCCAAATTAAACTCCACACCTGATAAATTTAGGAACAGTCCTGAGAATAGGGTAGGCAAACACAAACTGTATAATACAAATTTAACTGAAATACACACTTTACTAGTACATGTATTGTCAATTGCATTAACAGTGAGTACCAATTTTCTTCACCAAATTACACAATGTTTATGACAATATCAAACCCAAATGTTCTGCATAAATTGACTAAAAGAAGGAAATGTAATAATATTGTGACAAATTCATATGGACTGTTATACAAAAAATTCTAATGTAGAAAAAAAAAAATTGATCGATTCATTTGTATTAACAGACATTCTCATCACAGAAAGGAAGCTACCGGTACCAAAAATGACAGGAAACAGGGATTTTTTTGCATTACTAGGGCCACTAACTCAACAAGGACAAAATTAAAAATCGTAAATATTAAACATGACCTCCAGTTTGTCAACAATACCAAAATATTAAAAATGTGAAAACTATTGGTAGAACTTTCTAAAGTTCTTGCACAGAAACCACTTGGGCTGCATCAGATTAATAACAAGACTTTTTTGTACTATACTGACATACAAGAGGGATTTTAAATGTGCTAGTTCACAAAGTAACAGTCAGTAGGAAGACATGTCACCCTATAGCTACCCAGACACATTATTTTGACTCAAAGTAGACCAGCCTTTGCTCTCATGCTGTGTGCAGATACAAATTAATAGGACTTGGGTTTGACCAAGACAGGGTTCAAACCCCCAGTCTCCTGCATTCGAAGTGAACACTCTACCATGAGGCAACTGGGGCAAATATTCTCTGTTGATATTCTGTTAAATATGTGGAGATTGCCAATTTGATAAATTGTACTTTCAAACTGTACAATACACATACATGCATGTTTAAATTAAAACTTCAAATATGATTTACAAATGATTTACAAATCTTAAAAGCCATATTAAACATGTTAAAGAATGATTGTCTTTATTTGTTCAGCAGAATTTTCATAAGAAAATATTTCTAAAAATAATGACTAAAACACAGAAAAACAAACAGCAAGAAGTCACACAAAGGGAGATAATCCATAACTTTTAAATGATTGCACACTAAAATTGCATGATATCAAATCAGGGATAACTAATTATTCATTTCATTATATATAAACTTCCACAGAAGCAAATGCCAAAAATTAATATTGTAACCAATTAAAGATGTGTCCCATGATTCTTATATATGGACAAGTACTGATTGTTTCATATCATTAAGTCTTTGTTCTACAATTAAATTTCTAAATAATTTTATAAATGTATGACTAGTACATAGAAAAAATATAATGTTGAGAGTCATTCATAAATAATTTGTAACAAAGTAGGCATAACTAAAGTAACATCTTTCAGAAAAATTTGGAGCAAACTCTGAAGTTACACCATTCATTTAAGTACTGGTGGCAACCCCTAAAGTGGCATTGATCATCAAAGTCTTAAGTGGCACTGTTCATCAAAGTATAAAGTGACACTGTTAATTAAAGTCCTAAAGCCAAGCCTAAAGTTACACCATTCATTTAAGTCCTGACAGCAACCCCTAAAGTGGCACTGTTCATGAAAGTCTAAAGTAGCACTGTTAGTTAAAGTCCTATAGTAAAGTCTATAGTTCCAGCATTCATCAAAGACCTGGAGCCAGGTCTGATCTTTCTTTACTTTCTTCATCTTCTACCTCTCCTTCTTCTTGTTCTAACATTTCTGTAAATAAACAACACACAATGATGACTATTATTTTTGTTGCAATCAGTAAGGACTATTCCATTAAAATTAATGTAGGGGTAGGAGGGATATTCCATTTAAATAAATGTAGGGGTAGAAGGGCAGGTTTTATTATGGATGTATATATATTCTTAAGTAAAACAAATCTTTAGATGGTATTACATTATAGGCTCTAAAGTCAGCAAACTTGTAGGTTTTGTAAAAAAAGTTCTGTATTGGCCCAATACAATACTATTGGGGATGGCAGTCACAGTAAATTAAGCTAAAAACTGTTATAAATTATGGAAAATTTAACCAAAACTAACATTTCAACATAGATCATGCAGATTTTTGGGTCGAAACTTCATTATTTATAATGTGAGGGGTCAAAAAGGAAGATTTTTGTATAAATAGTAATATCATAACTAATACTTTGTGAAATTTGAATAACAACCACTGAATAACAGACACATATTTTGAGAAAAACAACCCAAAAAACAAACAAAAGATGTGTTCATAAGTTACCTCTTTGTGCCAAAGCTGAAATTTAACAACAATTCAACAATCAGTCCATACATAATTTTAATCTAGAAATAATTCATGCAAGTCATAGATTTGGTGAAAAGCTTCACATGGCCTGGGCTGTATATTTCAAATTTTATCCGAAATGTTACCAAGGGATTAAATTAACAAACTTAACGGCCATATGTCAAATCACCAGTTGACATGTATAAAAAATAGTGAGCAGCCTTGTTGACATGATGAAATCCATTAATGTGTGATAAGTGCTAAAAAATAGAAAATGAAACAACACCTACTCAAAACTCTATGTCAATGCAATATTATTTAAAATTTGGAGATTACACATATCTGAATAATTTTGGCCTTGAAATTTTTTTAAATGACATTTTTGTTTAAGATTATTCATGGATTTTAACAGAATTTATTTTATACATTTTTTCAAGCATTTCTTTTTTTATGCATAAATTTAGAATAACAGCTCTTTAGTTTTTATTTTCAAGTTCAATTTGAATACAGCAAAATCAACATAGCCTGTTTGCACATAGGTAACGATACATGTGGATTTACATGGGAGGTAAATTGTAACATCCATTTAATAGCTTTATAAATATATAGAATAACTTTCTCTTAGTTTGTGCTAAGTAAAGATATATTGAGAATTTTATCGCTTGATGTTTTCAAAGTGAAAGAAGCACATGATATAAGAAGAGTATTTTACACTAGTTTACCTTTGGCTATAACTTCTAATATATTAGAATGGCAAACTTCCTGGAACTCATCCTCGCTTATTGCAAATGGTGATATTTCTTCCAAAAACTTGTCTAAGGGACATAACTCTTTATCACAACCTCTCACAATTTGTGGCTGAATAAAATGAAATAAACCAATTGAATAATATCATCAAGCAAGCACAATTAATTTGCTATCTTATACTGTGGATTCATTTATTTTCATGGGTATCAATTTTTCGTGGATTCAGAAAAAGTTGTATTTTCGGGGATATTTGATTTCGTGGTTTTGCCAATCTCTACATACAAAGCATATAGAAAATGTGTCATTTGTTGAACATTTGAATTCGTGGTTCACCTGTACCCACATATCCCATGAAAATTGATATCCTACGAACAATTATGAATCCACAGTAGTCTGAATAAACTACCTTTATTTATTAAAGAAGACTTTATAATGTTCATAAAAATGTGAATACCTAGTATCCTGAATGCTTCAACAAATGATTTTGTTGTTATGGTCGTAGTCCTTTCACATTGACTTATAATCCAAGTCCCCTTTTATCAAGCATGGTCCTCACTAAGGATTTTGAAGACAAGTATTAGGACTAAACATCTATGACCATGGTTATTCCAACAGTGAGTAGATAACATTTTAATTCTATATAATTTATTATTTCAGTCCTCATGACAAAATTGAGCATGGCAATGATATCAAATTTATTATATTTTTGTTGTATATTTCCTCAATTGATACATTTTACAACTTAGATTCATTTTTGGGTTCATCTGCTTTGAAAATGATCAGTCCAGACAAATTAAGAAATAATTCATGGAAGCCATAGATTGTTGGAAATTTACACATGGCCTGGGCTGTGATATTCGAATTTTATCCTGAGTGTTAGCGAGGGATAAAATTAACGAATATCACGGCCCAGGCCATGTTTTGTTGGAATTTAACACATGGCCTGGGCCGTGATATTCGAATTTTATCCTGAGCGTTAGCAAGGGATAAAATTAACGAATATCACGGCCCAGGCCATGTGTAAATTTCCAACAATCTATGGCTTCCATGAATTATTTCGATTCTAACAGGACAAATACGGTCATTAAAAAAACTGAAGCGAGGGTGGGTATGCTGTGTGTGTGGCTGTTCTTTTTTTACTCCCTGTCAGATAAAGCTCAAATATCTTTATAAATATGTAGTATTTCGTGAATAACTGCTAGAAAAAAATCTTTTTAATTCTTTAAATTCTCAAACCCAACATTTGCCATTTTTAATTTACATGTTTTTCTCGTAAGCTTTTGTCAAATCCAAAGTTGACATTTTGTAACAAAGGAGCCACCATGTTGACTTGCTGAAATGAGTAAATATGCGAATAATGCAATAGAATAGAAAATAAAACAAAACCTACCTCAAAAATAAGTTTTAATACAATATCATACGAATTCCGATGGTTCACGTAATAGAAAACTTTCAACTTTAGCGGTTTCATTTGTATGACGTCATGTTTTGAAATGACTTAAATGCGCCAAAAAGATTAATAGACTTTTGCGGAATTTTATTTTATCTTTATTTTTTGATTTCCCCGAGCTCTTGTGCATTACTTCTTTTTATTATGCATACAAATAAGAATAAAAGTTATTTTGTCTTTTTTTTATTGCACTTTTTAAAACAATAAAATCAGCAAAGGGTCTGCAAATATGTTCCAATACATGTAGATTTACGTGGGAAGTATATTGTAACAGCCATTATTATGTATATCTCTGAGTCTGCACTAAGTATATTTTATCGAGAATTTTATCACAGTGTTGTTTACAAAGCTAAAGAAGCACGTCATATTAGAATTTTTAACGAGTCGACTTGCGTTAGTGAGAACCCTATTAAATATCCAGTGAGCAAAATACTTAACCTCACTCGCATACACAATCACCTAATAATATGTTTTCAAGAAGCTCAATTAGAAACTAGACACACACATTAACAAAACTAGCAAACTGTAGCTTGAACCTGTGAATTTTTTCTAACCATTTTATCTTGGAATTTGCTAACTTTCTTAAATTTTGATCCCTAACATGTTAGAGTATTTCAAAACTTATTAAGTTCCTTAACAATTGTTCATTTTAATTTTACCTTTCCTAGATATTTAACTTGTACATAATGATTTTTATCATTATCTTCATACAGTTCAAGTATTAAATCTGCTCCAAAGGGAGGCCACTCTCTCACATCTAGACCAAACACACTCATTGCTGGAAGAACAGTAGAGTCGTGTGCTGAGTACATCTGCATTTTAGACTTGCTGAAATGGGACAAAATCAATTATAAGCATATTCTTAATAAGAAATATGTGTAAAAATAATTGTATGTAAGATTTTTGTGTTCTTTTTTAAAAAAATTCCCAAATCTTGATATGATAGATGTTGAAATATGTACCAAATGCCTTTTTGTACACAAATAAACTTTTTGTGTGGAGAATTTGTTAACATGAGACACTCAAGTTACATCAACATTTCTGAAGAGATTAAATTTATATGGGAAAGTGCTAAGTCTTAGAACTTTGCTACTATACCTCGGCCTGCTATGTGTAGATACAATGTAAATATTAACTTATAGTCAAATAACTTGAGTGTGTAGGTAAATGTAATATCTTTGGTTAGCTTGCTTGCTAGCTGAGCTGTGAAGTCATTATTAGTTTAGGAATACTACCCCTCTTCAAGAGTAGACTAGTCAGACAGATAACATAACAGATTTGTTAAGAAATACTACAGTGTGCTTAGTGTCCTGCTTTATACCATATCTCATGGTGGTGCTCCTGAAAGAGGAGGCTTATACAGAGCATATATATCTAGACTAATTAATTTGACTTACTTCTCTCCTTTTACAACATCTTGGATATTGTCAAGGAATACTTGAATTAATCTTCCTATTGATAAACGTGTTGCCACTAATCTTTCTGCTCTGAAAATAATAAAACATATTAATATATTAGACTATACATATTTGGAATGATCGTGTGTACAATCTAAAAATTTGGTTCGTGCTGCATGGTCTTTAGTTTTCTATGTTGCGTCTTGTGGACTATTATTTGTATGTTTGTCCTTTTTTTTTTAAAACATGTCCTCGTCAGTTTATTTTCCAATCTTTGACTTTGAAAGTCCCTTTGATATCTTTTGCCTCTCTTTTACAAGGATATGAAAATTTATATGTTTAAAGTGTCTTTCACATGGCCACATAGTAATACCAGGCATAGAAACTTACTCGTGTTGTCCACATACGGCATAAAAGAGAAGTTTTGTAGCATTCTTGTCCACCATATCTATAATTTCTGGAGTTATGCGTTCTGGAAATGGCAAGCCATGGGTCTTAAAATAAATAGGTATTAATAAAACCAGAAATACTGTGAAACGGTGCTCATTATTTGTATTCATAGAGCCTCCCAATATTTGAAAATATAAATATTGTTTTCTGCAGAAATAAAACCAGAAATACTGCGAAACAGAGATCATAATGTCATATTTCATAGATCCCTATATTTGAAAATCTAGTTATTGATAAAGTGGTATTCTAGTGATATCTATTAAGTAAGGATTTTCTGTACCCTTATACCCAAATTATTTTCTTTTACATGTGCTACTTAAACTTCCGGTTAAACATATATAATTTATATGCATACACAAGTTTCTATATTGTTTTTTGTGTGATTTTGACTTATTCTAACAATTGTGAAGTGTTCTGGAATCATTTACTAGAAGTTTCAATAATGTTATACTTCAATTCTTATGGTTAATACAATATTAACATGATTAATATGTAAATTATTTTCTTGAAAAATAATATCTTATACACAAATTTGCATCGTCAATAAACATGATAAAGTACCAAATAAAAAATTATGGCATATGTTAAAAAATGCTTGATACTCATCAAGTCTTATTGACTGTGGTGTAAAATTACCTTTCTTGCTATAAGATCATCCCTACAATCTATGAACCGTACCCTTTTCTTTGAAAAATGCTTTTTACCTGCAAATTAACAGAAAATAGAACTTTTAAAAAACTGCATTTTTGATAAGACAGAGTATATGAAATTGCAATTATTGAGATATTTTATAATTCTGAAAATTAAACTGAACCTCCTAGGTGATCAACTGAAAAACATCCTGTGAAAAATTCTTCATTAACAGTATAATACATGAAGGAGAAGTGAGGGGGGATAGGACCTTTATCGGGACTCCGGGATCGGGTGTTATTAAGCTCTGGATTTCGGGATTGACCCTTTCAGGATCCAGGAATTCCTTTTTTCTAATTTCGGGACATAATTTCGTGTTTTTAAACCCAGGATTTTGGGATCTGGTGTTTTTAAGCCCAGGATTTCGGGATCTGAGGACCCCTCCTATCCTCCCCCAGAAATCCACAGTTGGTTAAGAACATGAAGAGTAATATCACAATTGAATTACTACTATAAGTCTTTGTTAAATTGGCATTATATGATACTGTGGATTCATTATTATTTGTTGGATACCAATTTTTGGTGGGTCTCATGGGTGAACCACGAATTCAATTGATCTACGAATAACATATTCTCAATATATTTTTAACATATTTTATCTAGGAATAACATATTTTTAACATATTTTTAATATGCTTTGTATACAGAGATTGGCAAAACCACAAAATCAAATATCCAAATATATGCAGGTTTTGAATAATCTAGGAAAACTGATATCCATGAAAAATAGATAAATCCACAGTAGATGGAGAATGTGACCATGGGACACAGATTATGCCCTCCCTTTCCTGTAGTGTTATAAAGGGATATAACTCAAGGAAAAGTAAAAGTGATGCCATCCTAATCGAACTTGATCTGGGTTTTGTGGTTATAAGCATTGTGAATAAGTTTCATCACATTTGATTGAAGCAAACTGTAGCATGTTTAGTAAGAACAGGCTATTATTTGAATTTGGAATTATTTTAATCATGGAATTTGCATAATTTCTTGTGCTGGAATTTTTTAATAAATTTCATGTTTATTTGGTAAAAAAATGTATTATAATGTTTTGAGCGGATCATAACACTTTCAATACAATGTATTTTGTATAGATAGTGTTGTGCGTGGCATAGCACATTCTAATGAAAATGTACTATCTTCTCAGGCCTCTACATTAACATTTTTTCTAACTTGTCCCTTCGGACAAGTGGCAAGAAAATCAGCTTGTCCGAACTCTTAACTCACTTGTCCGAATTCATAATTGAAAATCTAACATATTGATGATTTATGCAATAATAACACTTGGGCTTTGATTGTACCTAATAAAAGGAGCATTTTGTAATGTTATATGAATACCGCATCAAAGTACATTTCATTATTTCAGAATGAAAGTTTTTTTGCAAGACTGTGTTCTCTGACTCAATGTCACTATCATTTGTCAATCATTAAATCATCATTTCTTCCCAAACCACTACGTTCCCCTATGGACCTATTCATTCTTTAGGAGTGGTATGGGTTAAACCAAGGACGTAAATACACCTGGCCACCTTGAACATGTATATGAGTAAACCTTTTTAATTTATTGATGATGTCAAAACAAGCTTTTACAATTTATTTTGATTTGTATATACATTGATATATATGATCATGAAGTACATACACATTTTACAAAAAAATCTGCCTTTTTAGATTTTTTTTTTTTTTCATCTTAAATTTTTATATCATAGATCTTATCAAATAAAACCTTTTTTAATGTATTGTTATGCATAAAAGCAAAATCAAATGAAACATACTTTAATTTAATATCTTAAAGTTTAGGTAAAACTCCATATGGAGGTGCTCCTAATTCAAGGAAGCTTATACTAAGAAGATACATTAACATTGGTTTCTTTCCCCTTACTTATATCCCCCTGGTCAATGGCTGCCAGCATGTTCAAAACTCCAAATCAGAGACATATATTATACAAGTTTTATATGTCTCTGGTTCAATCAATGAATAATTATTTCATTAAGTATGATCAATAAAACAATCATTCATATTTTTGGGAATGTATAAGTCTTGAATTTGATCTATTTTTATCTGACCTTGATTTTTCACTTGTCCCATCGGACAAGTAGTATGGTGAATCTACTTGCCCGACACCTGTGTCCACTTGTCCCGGACAATCGGACAAGCGTTAATGTCGAGCCCTGCTTCTTTGTATTAGAAAGTGTTGTGCGCAGCACAGAACATTAAAGTACAGAATAAACATGGAATTTATTAAAAAATTTCCAGCACAAGAAATTATGCAAATTCCATAATTAAAAATAATTCCAAGTTCAAATAATAGCCTGTTTAAGAGAATGGAAGCGAAAAAAATCAGCATTTATTCCATTTGTTAAGTGATATAACATTGGTTGAGGCAAACTAACAATAGTGAATGACAACTAATTTCAGCACAATTGTTTGTACGGACTAACTTACAAGGATAAAACTTAGTGCCCCCTCAGTGGCATAAAAAAAATGTGCAGAATTATCAATATACCTTTGTTAGAAATTAAAAAATAAAGTTTATACAGTGAAAAGGTCACTCAAAATTTTATAGAGGGACATTTTTCCCCTCTATATTTACAGGATATATTGAAAGTCCCTCCCTACCCTCCCACATACCTTTTAATGGAATAGCCCTTACCTAATGTTTCCTCCAATAGTGTTCTATCCTCATTGAACTCCGCTATATCTGATCCATGGATCATAGCTGAATGATTTATCTGTCGGAAAACAGGACAAATATTTGGACAAGGTACAAGATATTCATCCCTGGTGTCATTACTCTCAACTCTCACAGGACCTGCAAATAAAGAGAAACATTTAACATCAATATCCTGTCAATTCACAAATTATTGTGTATATTTATTATTGTGATTTTGTCATTTTTGACTACAATGCGATTTTATCTTTGAGATATTGAGAAAAATCCATATGAAAAATTTCAAAATGCAAGTTTAAATTATTGTAATTATAACCATGATAACCCTGTCATTGCCTGTCGCATTTTTCACAATAAAAACATCATAATAATTACCAAATTTACAGTAAAAAACATCACAATAATTACCAAATTTACAGTAAATATTTTTAAGAGGTTAAATTTTCCTTTTTCTACTACAAAACCTGTTCATTATGATGTATAAAATGTTTCATCTGGACAATTAGTCATGAACCTGATGTTAAGTGGTTGTCATTTTTTGATGTGATTCATAATTGTTTCTAGTTTCTAATAATATATAGATTAGAATGTTGGTTTTCCTGTTTGAATGGTTTAACTCTAGTCATTTACGGGGCCCTTCATAGCTTGCTGTTCAGTGTGAGCCAAGGCTCTGCTATGATGAGAGCCCTACTTTGACCTATAATGATTTACTTTTCAAATTGTGACTTGGATGGGTTTCACTGGCACTCATACCACATCTTCTTATATCTATTAGAAAAAACCTACCATTCTTATTGAGATTTTCTGCACCAAAAAATCCTGCCAGGACACATCGTAATGATTCCTTTGTTCTTTTCATATGAGTTGTTTTTAATCTGTATAAGTAAAGATAAAGGTGAATACAGTGAACTCACAATCTTTCTTGTAATGTACAAGTGTCTGTGTACAAATGGTAAAAACTTGCTCTGGTGTCTGTTATCAATAGATTTAAATATGTACACCTGTATATATGTGTAGAGTGGTTGTCGTTTGTTTATGTGTTACATATTTGTTTTTAGTTTATTTTTTTTTATAAAAATAAGGCCGTTAGTTTTCTCGTTTGAATTGTTTCACATTGTCTTATCAGGGCCTTTTATAGCTGACTATGAGGTATGGGCTTTGCTCATTGTTGAAGGCCGTACAGTGACCTATAGTTGTTAATGTCTGTGTCATTTTGGTCTCTTGTGGACAGTTGTCTTATTGGCAATCATACCACATCTTTTTTTTTATACGAAATAATACAGATGTAGCACAAAAGAGAGGAGAATGATACCAGATGGACATTCAAACTCATAGATAAAAAAATAAACTGATAAAGCCATGGCTAAATCAAAGTGCTTGTAAGCATTGAAGGGTAAAGATTGCTTTAATTTAACTCACTAGAGATATTAATTAACTTGATCAATTGTAAAACTAAGTCCCCCAAGTACCATCATTGACCATGTAATTGATTTTGCAGGTAATTTTTATCGACAAAATCTACTGATCTCGGACCACAGGACCAGCACAATTTCAACCCCTGACATTATCATGATTATCAAGTTATCATATATATTCTATTATTACATTCACTCTCTGACGTCATACAACAAAAGGCATTGTCAAGACGTCGATAACGGCAGATCAAAACAAATTGTGAATGCGTAGAAAAAAGATATAGTTCCTTACATCATGTACATGTTTTACATTAATTTCTTAAAAAAAGCCATTTGCCAATGTACACAAAAAATGTAATAAAAAGAATAACTAATTACAGAATTCAAATGTCGAAAAATATTCATCTTGTGACCGAACAACACTGATAATTAACTCATGCACTACGCGCATTCATGAATTAATGTGTTGTTCAGTCACTCGTTGAATATTTTTCTCTATTTGAATTCTTCCATTAGTTATTCAATAATTATTACACATTTTCCTATTTTGGTCTCTACCAGTGGATAATTGTCACATTATGACATTGGCACAATCACACCAATTTAAAAAAAAAATTATGGCAAAATATATGGGTTTTTTTCACCGATCAGAGGACACCCTTGAAAAACATGTATATTCAATCTAGAAACTAGAGGCTCTAAAGAGCCTGTGTCGCTCACCTTGGTATATGTGAATATTAAACAAAGGACGCAAATAGACAAAAATGATAGATTCATGACAAAATTGTGTTTTGGTGATGGTGATGTGTTTGTACATCTTACTTTACTGAACATTCTTGCTGCTTACAATTATCTCTATCTATAATGAACTTGGCCAAGTAGTTTCAGTGGAAAATGTTAGTAAAAATTTACAAATTTTATGAAATTCTTTAAAAATTGACTATAAAGGACAATAACTCCTTAGGGGTCAATTGACCATTTCAGTCATGTTGACTTATTTGTAAATCTTACTTTTCTGAACATTATTGCTGTTTACAGGTTATCTCTATCTATAATAGTATTCAAGATAATAACCAACCAGGTGCTCCGCAGGGCGCAGCTTTATACGACCGCAGAGGTCGAACCCTGAACAGTTGGGGCAAGTATGGACAAAACATTCAAGCATGATACAGCTCTGAATTTGGATTGTGATCAAATTTTTGACATTACATGGTTTTTTTTTACACAAAACAAATGCCAAGATTTTACAAATCAATTAAAGATTTCTTCTTCAAACTTTTTAAATCTAAAATTAAATAGTTGACACAGCATAGGTTTCTGACACAGAATGAATGTGGTCTAATGAACTTAAAAGGTTTTTTTTGCCTTTGAGCAAATCACTATGCTGAGAATATTAATCCTCTCAAAAAAATGTTTGAAGAAATTTTCTTTTTATTTATGAAATCTGAAATGAGAAAAATTTAACCCCCCCCCCTTTTTTTTCACATCCCCGTTTCCCTTTTTCAAAACTGATATCAATTCAAATTTCTAATGGAGTTTGCAACAATAACTACTCATTTAAATACATCATAAAATATTAAGATGTAAAAAAACTGCTTGTTATCACTGAATGGTAAAGATTATTTAAATTTATCAGTTGGTAGTAAAAAGTGTATATACATTGTATATTGTATATAACAAAGATTTAAGTTGATTCTGGACAAAGAAAGATAACTCCAATTAAAAAAAATTCTTGCTATTGCACAAATAGGATATTTCTTGCTTACTATTCTGGACAAAGAAAGATAACTCTAATTAAAAAAAAATTTGCTATTTCACAATATTGTGCAATTAGATATTTCTTGCCATTGCACAATACTGTGCAATTGAAAAGACTTGCTATTGCACAATACTTAATATAATAATTTTAGATCCTGATTTGGACCAACTTGAAAACTGGGCCCATAATCAAAAATCTAAGTACATGTTTAGATTCAGCATATCAAAGAGGCCCAAGAATTCAATTTTTGTTAAAATCAAACTTAGTTTAATTTTGGACCCTTTGGACTTTAATGTAGAATTTGAAATTTGAAAACAGGACCAAAAATGAAGAATCTACATACACAGTTAGATTTGGCATATCAAAGAACCCCAAGGATTCAATTTTTGATGAAATCAAACAAAGTTTAATTTTGGACCCTTTGGACCTTAATGTAGACCAATTTGAAAACTGGACCAAAAAAACTTCAATAATCAAGAATCTAAGTACATTTTTAGATTCAACATATCAAAGAACCCAACCGATTCATTTTTTGTCAAAATCAAACTAAGTTTAATTTTGGACCCTTTGGACCTTAATGTAGACCAATTTGAAAACGGGACCAAAAGTTGAGAATCTACATATACAGTTAGATTCGGCATATCAAAGAACCCCAATTATTCAATTTTGATGAAATCAAACAAAGTTTAATTTTGGACCCTTTGGGCCCCTTTTTCCTAAACTGTTGGGACCAAAACTCCCAAAATCAATACCAACCTTCCTTTTATGGTCATAAGCCTTGTGTTTAAATTTCATAGATTTGTATTTACTTATACTAACATTATAGTGCGAAAACCAAGAAAAATGCTTATTTGGGTCCCTTTTTGGCCCCTAATTCCTAATCTGTTGGGTCCTAAACTCCCAAAATAAATACCAACCTTCCTTTTGTGGTCATAAACATTGTGTTTAAATTTCATAGATTTCCATTTACTTAACCTAAGGTTATTGTGCAAAAACCAAGAAAAATGCTTATTTGGGCCCTTTATTGGCCCCTTATTCCTAAACTATTGAAACCAAAACTCCCAAAATCAATCCCAATCTTTCTTTTGTGGTCATAAACCTTGTGTCAAAATTTCATAGATTTCTATTAACTTAAACTAAAGTTATGGTGCGAAAACCAAGAAAATGCTTATTTGGGCCCTTTTTGGCCCCTTATTCCTAAAATGTTGGGACCAAAACTCCCAAAATCAATACCAACCTTGCTTTTATGGTCATAAACCTTGTGTTAAAATTTCATAGATTTCTATTCACTTTTACTAAAGTTAGAGTGCGAAAACTAAAAGTATTCGGACGCCGGACGACGCAGACGCCAACGTGATAGCAATATACGACGAAAATTTTTTCAAAATTTGCGGTCGTATAAAAACAACAAAATTTTCTTAAAATTACCAATTCAGGGGCAGCAACCTAACAACCAGTTGTCCAATTCATCTGAAAATTTCAGGGCAGTTAGATCTTGACCTAATAATCAATTTTACCCCTGTCAGATTTGCTCTAATTGCTTTGGTTTTTGAGTTATAAGCCAAAAACTGCATTTTACCCCTATGTTCTATTTTTAGCCATGGCGGCCATCTTGGTTGGTTGGCCGGATCACCGGACACAATTCTTAAACTAAATACCCTAATGATGATTGTGGCTAAGTTTGATTTTATTTGGCCCAGTAGTTTCAGAGGAGAAGATTTTTGTAAAAGATAACTAAGATTTAAGAACTAGAGGCTCTAAAGAGCCTGTGTCGCTCACCTTGGTCTATGTGAATATTAAACAAAGGACGCAGATTGATTCATGACAAAATTGTGTTTTGGTGATGGTGATGTGTTTGTACATCTTAATTTACTGAATATTCTAGCTGCTTACAATTATCTCTATCTATAATTAACTTGGCCCAGTAGTTTCAGAGGAGAAGATTTTTGTAAAACATTACTAAGATTTACGAAAAATGGTAAAAAATTGACTATAAAGGGCAATAACTCCTAAATGGGTCAACTGACCATTTCAGTCATGTTGACTTATTCGTAAATCTTACTTTGCTGAACATTATTGCTGTTTACAGTTTATCTCTATCTATAATAATATTCAAGATAATAACCAAAAACAGCAAAATTTCCTTATAATTACCAATTCAGGGGCAGCAACCCAACAATGGGTTGTCTGATTCAACTGAAAATTTCAGGGTAGATCGATCTTTACCTGATGAACAATTTAACACAGTGTCAGATTTGCTCTAAATGCTTTGGTTTTTGAGTTATAAGCCAAAAACTGCATTTTACCCCTATGTTCTATTTTAAGCTGTTGCGGCCATCTTGGTTGGGTGGGTGGGTCACGCCACACATTTTTTAAACTAGATACCCAAATGATAGTTGTGGACAAGTTTAGTTTAATTTGGCCCAGTTGTTTCAGAGGAGAAGATTTTTGTAAAAGATTACTAAGATTTACGAAAAATGGTTAAAAATTGACTATAAAGGGCAATAACTCTTAAACGGGTCAACTGACCATTTCGGTCATGTTGACTTATTTGTAAATCTTACTTTGCTGAACATTATTGCTGTTTACAGTTTATCTCTATCTATAATAATATTCAAGATAATAACCAAAAACAGCAAAATTTCCTTAAAATTACCAATTCAGGGGCAGCAACCCAACAACGGGTTGTCCGATTCATCTGAAAATTTCAGGGCAGATAGATCTTGACCTGATGAACAATTTTAACCATGTCAGATTTGCTCTAAATGCTTTGGTTTTTGAGTTATAAGCCAAAAACTGCATTTTACCCCTATGTTCTATTTTTAGCCATGGCGGCCATCTTGGAAGGTTGGGCAGGTCACCGGACACAATTTTTAAACTAGATACCCTAATAATGATTATGGCCAAGTTTGGTTTAATTTGGCCCAGCAGTTTCAGAGGAGAAGATTTTTGTAAAAGTTAACGACGCCGGACGCCGGACGACGACGGACACCAAGTGATGAGAAAAGCTCACTTGGCCCTTCGGGCCAGGTGAGCTAAAAAATGAAAAAACAAACTAACATACTTTACCAAGTTTGGATCAAACGAGTCTAAAAATTGTATGTTCTCTATGTATTCTTTTCTTAGTCTTTTTCCTAACAAGTACATCTGATCTTGGCCAAAGGTGGTCAACAGTCCACTGGTGGACCCACCCTGTAAAAAATAAAACTTATTTAAAAGATGACATAGTTTTCCTGGCATATAGTCAGCCTCAGGCATTATGTGATGCATAATAGATAATTATTATTGCTTGTATGATGATATCTGTTATGAACTTGTAAAAAGATTGAGGATGTGATGTTCAGATGTTATAAATTCAAGGACAATGTAACAAGCTGATATCTTAATTTCTGTGTCATTTAATAATTTGGTCTCTTTGTCTCACATGTCTCATTGGCAATCAAACCACTCTTTTATATAAATTTAGCTTTGTTTTTCACTTTTTAAAAGCATGTTCAATGGTCTTTAACAAATGTCTTTAGTGTACTACTGTGAAAGCTGTCTGTCATATACATGTACATGATATACAGATAAACTGATTTTCACATTATTTTCTATGAGACTTATGTTTATATTTATAGATATCATTAAAAATAATTCTTGAAGAAAATACCAGATTAACATGATTACCTTCAATTTAGTTTTTTGATAATGAAGATCGTATCTGGACGGTACTGATGGTAACAGTTCTATTCCTTCTTTGCTGAAAAATTCCATATTGACCATGGTGTGTGGTGCAGGACGTATCAACATGTTGGCTGGATAAGTTGCCTGTAAAATAACAGTGCAGATAAATATTAGTTTTATAATCTTTGAAAATATTTGAGAAGAATGAAGAATTTTTGTTTTGACAGATTGAAGTGTAGAGCAAATGAAGAACAGGAAAGTCCGAAACATATATATACATGTATAGAGACAGAAGAATTTGGTTTAAGGTTTAGGTACATGTAGGGAAAACAATTGTTTCTCTGAGAAAAAAGGAAATATCAACATGATCTAAGTATAAAAATTGTCTCCATTTGAAAAATATACAAAAGTAAACACTCCACTGCCATGACTGCGCTAAAAATTTGTTAAAACATTTCACAAAAAGTTTAAACAAAATTAAGACTCCTACATATATGGGGCAGGGCTTTTAAAAAAATGATGACTTTCCTGTCAGTCTCTTGCATGATAATATGTGTGAGATTTTTTTTATGTCAGATAATGCATTATTATAAGTTGGTTCAAATATGCTCAAATAAAGTGTACAAACAAGACTGTTTTTCTATAAATTTAAACACCAACATTTAGCAATCTATCCCAAAGATCTTCTCATTAAGGTAGCACTACAGTCTAACAATGATTTTTTTATCATATTTTTTTTATCACATAATTTTGAAATAAGTATTATTCTGCACAGTTTGTAAAAATCCCAAAGTTATTATCATATCACAACAGGGAGTAAATTGATAATGAATTTATGTAAATAAAAGCACATGGTAATTAATCTAAATGTGTAGGCATTTGGGAGGGGCTTATATGTCAATCATCTGTTGATACCAGTGTCCAGCTGTTAATCCCTGACCACAAGATAAATATTGTAGTCTTATCTCATTGTTTTGCAACACAAATTATTTATATAACATGGAAGTGAACAAAGAAAAAGAAAAAAAAACTAAAGGGAAAAAATCTACCAAAAAAGAAAAAAAGTACTATGGAAAAGAGTGGGGAAATATTTTTGAAAGCCTCTGACTGCCTGTATAAATTTCTTCTCTTTGGTCTTCTTCATCTAAATACAGTTTTATGAATTTTAACTAATTTTCAGTTTATGTGTATTTTTTTATTAAATGTATTTTCAAGAAAAGGGTGGTCTTGATCTTTTTATGAACATGTTTTTTGCTGCACACTTGTAATGTTCTAGCTAATTTCAGACATAGTTTATTTCTTTTTTAAAATTCAAATAAAAATTATTCTTTATATGTATACATGTATAGAGAATGATGATGTTAAACATTGAATAAATGCAGCTGGTCAATCATGTTTTTCTCTTATCTTCGACTGTCTGGAAAGAGGCGGAGCTTTGTCTATATTTAATTACTTCATCACAGATGTTGGTCATATCTGTGACGTCAAACTCCCGCCAAATGCCAAGTTAGTGTTGGACAGTTCACATATAATGCAAAATTTACAGCATTAGAGCATCAAAGACACAAAGTGTGGGGTTCTATTGATATAGTAATGGTATCAGAACACTCATGTGGTGTTCCCAGTGGAACATTTGTATTTATATTGACTTTATAGGGGTTCTAAGGGGGAAATTCAGTTTTTAGGTAATTTCTCAGAACAATTTTTCATAAGAATTGTAAGGAAAAAATTAAAATGGAAACTTTATGGGTACCCCCTTTGGCTTGACTTTGATATATATGATTAATGGGTGTATTTTCTACAATACCGTGTCCCAGTTTTTGGATAATTTGTTTCTAAATGAATTTATAGGTCTCCAAAGATGAAAGGTGAAATGAGGTTTGGCACCCAGCAGTTAAATCAATATCTCTTCTTACTGGAGGCATATATCAAAAATCGTGAGACACAGTTTTGGAGATTGTATATGGTTGATTACAGGGATGAAAACAAAGTTTTACTACCATTTGACATGAATGTGCCATTTTCATCCAAGTTGGAAGACCACTTTTTTGGCAATTAATGAGCTATATTTTGAGATATCAAATTTTTTTAAACCAAAAATAAATTTATATATAAATTAAGAAAGAGTTATATTTCAGCTTTAAAATGAGTTTAAGATTTTAAAAATCCATTGAGTAGTTTTGGAGAAATTAATCTTTAAAGACTGTTGATTGGAGTCAGAACATTCTGACTGTAGTGCTACCTTAAATCAGACATCAGAAAAGGCATATCGATACCAACCACTACATAAACAAATACAAACCAATAAAGATTCTTGTGAATTCTCGTTTTATCCGCACTCAATAGTACAATGCAACATTAGCAATCCTTTGTATAACAGTTGATGGCATAAAGTGTTTATTTTAAAATAAATTGTATCTGCTCTACAACCATCGTAGGAAGGCGTCACAGAAAAAAAAAAAATAAAATAGCCTTTCAAGACGTCATAACCATGAATGCATGATAACTATTTAGACATATATGCTGACACATCTTATTGCTATTAGTCCATCCACCATTACACATGTTACAAGACATAAAAAAAGTTCCTGAAAAATGTTGATGTTATAATAGAAAATATATGACACCGCAATGGAAGAGGGATTGTTGTATGACGTCAAAAGTTCAAACCAGATAGATACTCAGGTCAATCGGGACAGATTTTCAAATAGTGATGAGGTGTATATACATGTATATTTTTACTGAAAGTTTATTTCTGATAAATTCTATCAAACACTTGCAACAGCACATAATAATATTAGCTAATGTTGTGACTGAGTGCCAAAATACAGAGATAAATAAAATCATGATATACATGTAGGCTTTAGCATATGTATCATACGGTACCCAGTCATATTGCAGAGAAAAGACAAAAGGTGAGGCCCAAAAGGTGAAACTGAAAGTAAACCCTGCAAAATTTCCAATGTAAAATTGAAACAAGATCTGAAATAAAAATTTAAAATAATACCTGATCTATCCCAGGAGTTAAATGAAGTGGAGTTCGTGCACCGTGTCTAAACAGAATCTGTACATGTTTCAAACGCATACTCTCACTGCTGCTGTCATTGTTGGCCTCAGTTACAGCTAAAACACGGCTGTCAAGTATCATCCATTTCAACGAGCAACCGGCACAAACTGACAAACCAATGAGGCTAAAACGTTTCATATATCTCAAAGCACGCATGGTCTATCTATAGGTTTTAATTTTCATTTATAGAAGGTGGAAATTTTCCAGATAAAACGAGTTCTAAAAGACCGGAAACTGATTACTGCAAATAGTTTTGAAGTCGATCACGGTTTGGTTCGTTTCCGGAAACGCAAAAATCTTTAGAAAAAAGGATATATGGGTTAATGGCGTAGAAGGAAGGACGAATCACCTGAGCACCAATTTTATTTTTTAATCGCAAAGTTTTAAGTCACATCACAGTCTACTGATTGAACATTTATGTATAGTCACTCTCACCACACTTTTTATCCATTTTAAAGCGTGTATATATTTTTAAATCGTCTTTTATCACTTAATACACTTTTTTAGTCCTCGCCGCCATCTTGTAAAAAGTTTATTTTTTGTTTTTACATTTTAAATATATCTTATCCAATGTTGTCCTCGATGTCTCTCTGAGTTATTCTTAATATTGTGGTATCCAGTTAGTATTTAACTAACCAAGAACACTTAAAATACTGAACAATTATTATTCCAAAGTGGTTACATCATGTCAATGGAAAAAGTAGGAGTTCGAATCTCGGCAAGAATTCGCCAACACAAACAACCTACTGATACCACAATTAAAGTTAAACCATATGTTATGGGCCCAGAAAAAGCAATGAATAAGAAAGAAGATTCTTGTGATAGAAATATGGTAACTTTTGCCATGAAGTCTAACAATAACTTCAGAGCTGAACTTAGTACTGCTGCATATGAAATACTGAAAGTCCAACTATTTGATAAACTTGACACAATGTCATGCTCAGACTTTCCGTCACTAGGTTTCTCTGTTCAAAACAATGTAGACCAAGTTAACACTATAGTATTCCAGACAATCAAAGTCACCCTAACAAAGGGAAGTGGTAATTCGACAAATAAACAACTTAAATTTACGGTCAATCTTTATAACTCTACATCATCAATTGTGGCCAATGGCAATGGAGTACGATATTTTGTAGACAACTTTTTTACTCCAATTCTTGAATATCTACATCAACACTCAGATAATATTGATATCAT
Source organism: Mytilus galloprovincialis (assembly GCA_037788925.1). NCBI lineage: Eukaryota > Metazoa > Mollusca > Bivalvia > Mytilida > Mytilidae > Mytilus > Mytilus galloprovincialis. The sequence goes on from CM075338.1 coordinate 87,234,312, forward strand.
CAACAATAGTGTAAAAGGTATGATTGTTAACTCAAAGATAGAAACTATTTCTGAGAATCACCTCAATAAAAGTTCTGAGAGACAGACTCTCGCCATAACAGATAGTCTTAGTACAAATATGTCGGCCTCAGTTAATACGGCACACATAGATACAACATCTCGATGTCCAATTTGCTCTGATGTTGCAAATGATGACACAATTAACTGTGACACTTGTCTTGAATGGTTTCATTACTCATGTGTTCATCTAAACAAATCTAAGGTGGACAAAATACCAGCAATAGCACCATTCACGTGCCCGTTATGTTGTAATGACCTTTTACATACAAACACTTCTAGTACAATTGAGACTTTGAGTATACCAACAGATGAACCGATACCTTCTATACCGTCTTCAGTTAACATAAACTTACCTTCAAGTGGCGTTATATCAAACATATCTACACCTTCATCTTCTAGTGTTCCTAAGTCATCTATATCAGTTGCTAACTCTGTGCCATATGTTATTCCAACAAGAACTAGTTCAAATTTTAGTACTGCATGTCTGACTTCTACTCTTCATCAAATACAATCAACTTCCAGTTGTAATACAACAAATACAACCTCAGTATCATCAGGTGCAATATCATCTATCATATCACCAATTAAAAGCAAGAAGAAAGCTCCAAATAAATTAATGTTAGAGAATGATAATCTTAGATCTTTTATCATAGAACTTGAGCAGAAAATTAATGATCAAGAGAGAACTATAAATTTGCTAAAATCTGCAAAACCCAGTAATGAGTATACAAGTACACAAAATTTTACGAACAATCAAAACAACATGAATGGACTTCCCAATTCTGGGTACAAGGAAAACATGGACAATATAGAAAAGAAGCTTGCTGCTCTCATGGACTACCAACACATGCTTGCCTTCTCAAATCTGAACTCTAGAATTGATAATCTTCAGAACACTATGATGAACAATCCACATACTCCATTCTCAACATTTCAAAATCCGTATGCTCCATCTTTTCCAATTCAAACTCATTTTCAGCATAATGTACATCCTCATTCATACTTTCATCATGGAAACAGCTTTACCGCTCCTTTTAGACAGGTTCCAAATATGCATATTCCGGTAAACCCGATTTATCAACAAGGAATTAATCTCGCTCATCCGGGACACAATTCGTTTACTCCGTCTCATCCGTTTCACAATGCTCATGTCTCGTCAAACATCACTCAGTCTGCTCAATCTATAAATCAAGTACATACCATATGCAAACCGTGAAAAATATGTAATACATTCCGAGAAAAGCACTATACTTATGAAAATTCCACCTAAGCGATCAAATACTACGTCTTCAGACTGGAAATTAGTTGACAATGAAGTCTCAGTGTCTAAAACAACCACCCATTTGGGTATAATTAGATCAGAAAAAAATGAGGTATCAATAAATATAGAGGACCGTATTTCGTGTGCTACAAAAACTCTGTACAGTCTCACTGGTACTGGTTTTCATGGAACTAATGGCTTACCACCAACCACATGCATGAAACTGTTCATAACTTATGTTCTTCCAAGACTTCTGTATGGCTTAGAAACATTTGTTCTAAAGCAATATCATCTTAATGCTCTAGAAAAATTTTACATTAATTTCCTGCGTAAAATCCAGTGTTTACCAAATAGATCAGTTAAAGGCATTACTTATCTGCTTCTTGGTGTTAGACCTGCCACGGCTGAGCTCCATATTAGACAATTGAACCTTTTGGGATGTATTATTCGAAGTGAAAACTTAACTTTAAACAAAATTCTTAGAAGACAGATTTCAACAAAATCAGAAACTTCAGACAGTTGGTTTACCTACATAGATAAACTTCTAGTGCAATATGATCTTCCCAGTGCGGCTAAAATGGTTATTAATCCACCGTGTAAATTATTATGGAAAAAGAATGTGAAACTAGCAATTGATAAATTCTGGACTCAAAAATTACTACTTGATTGTCAAAATAAATCTACCCTGTCGTACTGTGATCTGTCAAGTTTGAAAATTGGAACTGTTCATAAACTTTGGTCTTCAATTGAAAGCAATATTAAAGATGTCCGCCGTGGTGGTATAAAAGCTCGTCTAATTACAGGAACTTACGTTCTCCAGTCCAACACAAGTAAATTTAACCAACATGAAGTTAGCTCTGTTTGTCCACTGTGTCAATATGAAGATGAGGATATAGTTCATTTCATTTTAAAATGCAACGCTCTATTTAAATACAGAAAATCATATATAGAAGAATTGGAAGTGATAATAAACAGCATAAGTAATCCAAATACGTGCTCATGGAATAGTCTGGTTGGTGATTTTGGTCTATTAACACAGTTGATTCTTGACCCTAGTGTTTTGATAAAACAGAAAATATTGTCATGTAGTGAAAAGACTCTCACTAAAATAGAGGATTGCTCACGAAAAATGTGCTTCTCCCTACATTGTGGAAGATCATTGATCATAAACTCTGAACATTGATTGTCAAACTTAGAACTGTGATAATAAACTCAGATTAGTGATTATAAACTCAGAACATTGACTTTAAACTCAAGAGACATCAAGGGTGTACATATTCTAAGGCTCTTAACCCAAATGTTTATATTGAATTTATATTGAATTTCTATGTAAATAGTATTGATAAGATAATCCCTTTAATGTGACTATACATATCATTAATGAACATTTACCCATTTATGGGGTGCACCAATATAGTGGTGGATAATACATACCAAAGAAGAAGAAGAATGCAAAACGTGAACCTAAACAAAATGATTAGGCCTGTTCATGGGGTTTTCGATAATAAGATTACATGGCCGTTTTTATAGTGATTACTTGATTGCCAGACCAAATATTTCATGATTATTTGGATAATCTAGGACTGTATTTTTTTTTATCGTTTGTGTCTTTAACGCCACTTTAAAGTACCGGTTTTTGCCTATTTAATTCGTGGTGGCTAATTTATATTGTTGAAGGAAGATGGAGTGCATGGAGAAATTACCGACCTGCAATACGCAATTTGACAATCCTAGTCAATTAAGAATGCGGAGTCTAGTGCATCCGCACGAACGGAATTTGAACTCGCAATCTCAGTGTGACTGGCTACTGTTTATAGTAGTAACTGCTTAGACCACTCAACCATCGAGGGCCCATGTTTTTCATTACTTAATAAGCATAAAATTATCTTGTTTTAAAAAAAAATAACGATAGTAGTGATTTAGCCAATTCGTCAGTTTTATCAGGAATATCTCGAAAGAAAGGATAAAATGAACCAAATTGGACCAGACATCATTTTAAAACTGGGAATGGTAATTGGGGAATGTGTCAAAGAGACACCAACACGCCAAAAGAGCAGAAAACGGCCGAAGTATTTACAACTTTGAGCAAATCACACACCAAATGGACGTCTTTAAAATGCCCCGAAATCACAAATGTAAAACATTTCAAACGAGAAAACTAACAGCCTAGGTAATGAACAAAAAATGAAAGAAAAACAAATAAGTAACACAGCAACAAACGACAACCACTGAATTACAGGCTTCTGTCTTGAGACAGGCACATTACATACATAATGTGGCAGTGTTAACCATGTTAGCGGGATCCCCCTAATCCCTATCCTGGCGTAACAGTACAACATGTAACACATATACAGAATGGACAAGAAAGGGGTATGAAATACGTTTAGAGCAGAAACTATCAGTAAGTTGTCACACGCATTTAAAAGTATTTGAATGACTTTTCTTCTTTATAAACAAGCGCTTTTTACATGAAAACTTATAGGTATTTTTCGTTGTTTTTTTTTCTTTGTTTATTAGTCGTGTTTCTTTGCAAAATGTTGCTAATGTTCTCATATGATTTATTTTCAAGCTTTTCTTGTTTCAGAATTTCTTTTTTGTCATCTGTGCAGTTTGGAAAACAAAAAATAAACTTAGAGTTACTTCCCTTGTCATATAACAAATTTGTTAATTCAAGCGAGTGTTTATATTCCGCCATCTCGGTTAATACATTCACTTCAAAATGATGAATCATTACTTTTGGTATATACTTTAAGTATGCATGGACTCAGCCTAAAAAATAAAATTGAGTTTTTTAAGCAAATGAATCCGAGCAATTCATTTTTAGTTTTTTTTCTTAGTATGCCCCTATCCATCAAACCATCTTTTGGTAGTTGCATCTCAATTTCCCCACCCTATATCCCAGTCGACCAATTTCTCGGAACTTATATATATAATTGAATATTAATTTGTTTTTGTCTTGAATATACTCCAAATATTTCCCACTGGACGTAAACAGAGGTTATAGAAGGTAGTTATGTACATATCCACGTTAAGCAAACAGGCACTTATTGGGATATATTTGTGTGACCGTCTGCTCCAAAAGATATTCGAGTTATTCGGGAACATCGACCACCAGTTGGAAAGTATTAAAATGATACTAACAAATGGTGAAATTGAACTAACCCTTCGTAGATTTTACGGACGTCATTACGAGATGGTTGCCCGTTATGGAATATTCGTTAAACAGATGATATCGAATAATTACATTAGATGTATGGTTCATTATAATACGCTTTTCTGATTGGCTAACTGCACATCACGTGTTATTTCTTACGCAATTGATTACACAATAAAACTTATCATTCATGATAACACGAGGTCCGACAATAAAGTGCGCAGGTGAATTAAATAGAAAATTGATAAAATTCGTGTTTTCATGATCCTAGGTAAAAAATGTAATTATAAGTATTGAATGCTTCTTTTTGTAACTTCATAGGGTTGTAAAAGCGTTGACCGTGCGCACATTTTTAGAATGAAGCGCTTCCGCGCTTCATACAAAATGTATTTCGGTCAACGCTTTACACCCCAATGAAGTTACAAAAAGAAGCATGCAATTCTTAAATATGTTTCTTATGTCGTAACTACAATGCAATTACCTTTTCACGAATGTCACCTACCGAATCAGACAAATTATAACTGGTATGTCACTACATGAGCAATACGAGTGCAACATGTAGAATACGATCTGCTTACCCTTTCAGAGCACCCGAGATCACCCAAAGTTCTTGGTGTGGCTCGTGTTTGGTTAGTCTTAAGTTTTCTATGTTGTGTCTTGTGTACTATTATTTTTCTGTTTATTTTTTTCTTTTTTAGCCATGATGTTGTCAGTTTATTTTCGATCTATGAGGTTAAATGTCTGGTATCGTTCGCCCGTCTTTTATAGCAGATTGATATATTCTTGTCTAACCCAAAGGCATTACCAAATTCATACACCATAGGCGATGACATTTTTCTTACTTTTAAAACTTGACTGAGTGCAAAAGTTTGAACTTTTGAAATTAGTGCGTTTGTCATGACAAGGGATAGACAAAACTGTTACCGGTATAAAAGCATATAGAACAACACTAAAAACTAACCTAAGATCAATACAAACCCTTTTAAAACAAAATTGAGTGTGATCTCCCGAGCTCATTTACATTACATAGTTTAATATATAACCTTTTCTGATAATTGCGGGCATGCATTTTCTTTCTTTTTTCTAGTCTCGTAAAATCAGCACTAGCTATCTTAAAATTAGGCAATGTCTTCATTTAAAAGGGGTGTAAAGAATTTCAGTCGTGGACTTTCTGGATGGTTTCGAAAAGCTTGTTTTTAAATATAGTGCCCAATTTTCGTTCAACTTTTTTTTTTTAACTTTTTATTTTTTTATTTTCAACAATTACAACATATACATGACATACATACAATATAATACATATAAGATAAATACAATGTCATTTTTATAAATAAATCTTAATTGGAAATATTTTACATTTTCTATTGAAAAGATAAAGAAATAAAAAAAAAAATAATAATAAATAAATAAATATTAAAAAATAAATAAAGAAGGAAAACAAAAAGCAAAACACAAAACACAAAAGGATTATCCAGTTACATCCCTATCTATATTTTAAATATCACATAATTATGTTGAAAAAAAAATTGAAAATTTACAAGACATATTTCTTTCCTAACAGCCATCAACACTGATCAAGTACATAACATGACAATAATATTTTCTTTAAAAAAGATGATAATTAAGTAGGCATATGCATACGTAATTGTAACAACAACAAAAAAAAAGACATTAGCTGGTATTCAATAACAGTTTTTCAAAAACATTCCATATATTGTCAAAATCAGTTGTCTTTTTATTTTTTACAGCTATCATACTCTCTAATTTATACATATCTTTCAGTTTTACTATAATTGCTTGCAATGAGAGATTCTTTTTAAAGCATCTAGAATTATACACATATTGTTTAATATAAAGAAAAATCATGTTATATGGGTTGTTGGGAAATATCTTGGATAAGTCTCCAAAAAGAAAGTTTAATTTATTCATTGGGAGACTTATTGCACCGGAGAGGAACCAGTTATCAACATCCTGTAGAAAATCTTGTACAGTATTGCAATTCCAAAATAGGTGTTCTATAAACTCATTATCTGATTTACAAAATGTACATAAAGGATCATCAGTCAATTTTATTTTAACTAAATACTGATTTGTGGCAATAATGCAATGGTTAATCCTACATTGCAACCACTGTAATTTACTATTTTTAGTAACAGCAAAAGGCAGTCTGAAAATCTTTTTCCAGCTCAGATTCTGTTCACCTAAAATTTTAACCCACTTAAGCTGTCCAGTAGGAATAAAATTATTTTTTGTCAGTACAGAATACATATCTTTTGATCCTTTACAATGTTTTAAAAATATTTGTAGACATGATGGTATAAAAGGACAAACTAATTTGTAAGATCCTTTAGGGAAAGATTTTGATGCCTCTTTCACTGCCGAAATAACACTGTAAAATTTAAGAGAATCTGTGTTAATGTTTTGTTTTTGCTTAAATTGGTCAAATGAAATATAGGATCCATTTTGGTCAACTATATCATTTACAAATCTAATACCACTTTTGAACCATTCTTGATAAATTACTGATTTATGACCAATCTTAATATTATTATTCAGCCATAGTGGATTTGATAAAAATGAATCATAAGTAAAATTTCTTTCTTTTTAAATAATAATTTCCCAGGATCTTAGTACATCTTTCCAAAAATGGTTGTTAACTGTCATATACAGTTGTCTAATATAATCAACACCACAACTAAACAAAGGGAAATTAGTAAGATCCCGTGTCCAATGGATACAGGAAGGGGAAAAACCTACTAATTATTTCTGTGGCTTAGAATCACGAAATTTTATGAGCAAAATATTCCCAAAGTAGAGAAAGAAAATGGGGAAATTATAACAAAACAAAAAGACATTTTGAATGAAGTTAAATATTTTTATGACAATCTTTATAAAAAAGGGATATTAATAGTACTTTAAGTGATCTTAAAAAAGACTTGAATTTAAGTGTTCCTATACTTTCGTCTCAGGAAAAAGAAAGCTTGGAAGGTATAATTACTGTTAAAGAAGCTGGAGAAGCATTGAAAAAAATGAAAAAACAACAAAACTCCTGGAACGGATGCTTTTTCAGTAGAGTTCTATAAATTTTTTTGGAAGGATCTTCAAATTTTTATTGTAAATTCTTTAAATTATGGTGCAAAAACAGGGGAACTATCTGTTACACAAAAACAAGGGATTATTACTTGTTTACCAAAAGGGAATAAACCCCGCCACTTTTTAAAAAACTGGCGCCCTATATCTTTACTGAATACTGTGTATAAAATTGGATCAGCAGCTATTGCAAACAGAGTTAAGAGTGTCCTTGATAATTTGATAAATTTTGATCAGACTGGTTTTATTAGTGGAAGGTATATTTGGGAAAATATAAGACTCATTTATGATATATTACAGTACACAGAGGAACATGAAATACCAGGGTTATTACTTTTGATTGATTTCGAAAAAGTTTCGATTCAATATCATGGGACTTTTTGATAAATGTTTTGAAATTTTTCAATTTTGGTGAATCTATCATCAATTGGGTTAAAGTTTTTTACAATAATATCAACTCTGCTGTCATCCAAGGGGGGGGGGGGGGGGGGACCTTTCAGATTTTTTAACTATTGGAAGAGGTTGTAGACAAGGGGACCCCCTGTCTCCATATCTTTTTATTTTATGTGTTGAAAATAAGGGGAAATAGTGATATTAGTGGTATAGAGGTCACAAGGGTTGAGCATAAATTGTCACAATTTGCTGATGACACCTCTTTGATTTTGGATGGGAGTGAAAAATCTTTACATTTTCGTTCAACTTGCGAATAACACCAAAATGGTTTACAGGTTGGTTGTAAAAGAGGGACAAAAGATACCAGAGAAAGAGTCAAACTCATAGATAGAAAAAAAACCATGGCTAAAAATAAAAAGACAAACAGACAAATAATAGTACAGAAGACACAACATAGAAAACCAAAGACACAGCAACACGAACCCCGCCAAAAACTTGGGGTGATCTCAGGTGTTCCGGAAGGGTAAGCAGATCCTGCTCCACATGTGGCACCCGTCATGTTGCTTATGTTATTACAAATCCGGTAAATAGTCTTATTCGGTAGGTCACATTCGTAAAAAGGGAAAGGGAATTGTAGTTACGATATAAGGAACATATCGCATATCATTCGTGAAACGGTTATGCCATAACGGTCAACCAACTCGTGATGGCGTCCATAAAATGTACGAAGGGATGATTTCAACTTCTGTGATACGATTTATTGTGATGTTTTACTATTGTTTCAAGAAAAAGGGAGAAGGTTTAGTACCATTAAAACGTTTAATCCCGCTGCAAATTTTTGCAACTGTCCTAAGTCAGGAATTTGATGTACAGTAGTTGTCGTTTGTTTATGTAATTTATACGTGTTTCTCGTTTCTCGTTTTTTATTTAGATTAGACCGTTGTTTTTCCCGTTTGAATGGTTTTACACTAGTAATTTTGGGGCCCTTTATAGCTTGTTGTTTGGTGTGAGCCAAGGCTCCGTGTGGAAGGCCGTACATTGACCTATAATGGTTTATTTTTATAAATTGATATTTGGATGGAGAGTTGTCTCATTGGCTCTCACACCACATCTTTCTATATCTATGTACTGTTTTGCTAACACAATAAAAATTGAACCCAGTGTTTCAGTACCCATCAATTAACAAAATATGTGGTTGGTTTACTCCTTAAAATATTCAGTATGCATTTAGAATATACATATAGTAATGTGAACAAACTTGTCAATTGACAATCGATTACAAGTCTAATAATAAATAAACTTTGTTTTATCTGAGTGATGACTTTAAATGAAGTCTCAGTTTTATCACTTAGAAAACAATCCTCATTGGCAGTTGCAGTTTGTCCGGCTAACTACTGTCATATTTTGGATGTGCGTGTAATACTATCTTCGGCATCACCAGGGGGTCGCAAATTATATATACATATGGACATTAAAAAAAGCATTTTTTTTGCAATCTTAAATTGTGAGGACCCAATCTTGTTACTGGTAGTTGATATTTAGGGTCTCCCTCCAAATAGCTAGCTCAAAATAAAACTAGAAGAAATGAAACTATTTAATATATTTTATGATATGCAACCATCAAATGTACTTGATATCCACTGGATTATGTTGTTTCATTCAGCCAGTCTTCATATATGACAACATATTTACTTTCCTTTGTTGATATTACCCTAGAAAAAAAGAATATTTCTAAATAATTTTTTCGAGTATAGAAGCAATTTAACAGTGTTCTTTTTCACCTTTTGTTGATAAATTAATTTTGTTGTCATAGGTTTTAAGTATAATTGCACTTTTTGATTGGTTTGTTTGAATATCATTAGTACTCTCTCTCCCTACTCGAATACAGCAATAGCTTAGAAAATAGCAAAAAGTACCAGTGGTCTAAGTGCAAGTTATGCTGGTACTGTCATTGGCACTGGTATTGAAAAACAATTTAAAACTCCGGCAATCAATTCAAATATTTTTTCAACTATGTTTATCATAGTTTTAAAATATCATAACTGACAATATTTGTAAACGAAAAACTTCTTGGTCATATTCATTTGTGTATTTTGTTTTAGGATGTATTTAATTAGGAGGTGATATTAAAAAAAATCTAAAATATTGAATTGATATAATTAGTCTGAAGAAACATTTCATTTTCTTTTTTGAATGGCTGGAAAAGGATTACTCGGACGTTTACCTTATATTAACACTGGTATTAATAACTTAATCGAAAGAAAAGAAATCTAGACTCGGCACACCCACTCAGACCCTCCTATCAATGGGATAAATGATAAACTTTAAATACATACCGGACAGTAACAAACACATGAGTCTATTCCATTGGGTAAATAACTACACCCCTTATTAGCACAATCTTCTATGATTCCCTGGGGACAGTCTTTATCTGCATTTCTCTTGTTAACAGCTTCAATGATAACAAAAATAATGAAATATATAAGAAACATTCTATGTTGTAATTTGATACTACTGTTTCAGGTTGGGGTAAAGGTTGTCGCCTTTTCAAACGTTTAAACCCGTTGCATTTGTTTGCATCTGTCCTAATAGTCATCAAAGGTACCAGGATTATAATTTTATACGCCAGACGCGCGTTTCGTCTACATAAGACTCATCAGTGCAATCAGATCAAAATAGTTATAAAGCCAAACAAGTACAATGTTGAAGAGCGTTGAAGACCCAAATTCCATGAAGCTGTGCCAAATACGGCTAAAGTAATCTCTGCCTGGGATAAGAACATCCTTAGTTTTTTCGAAAAATTTAATAGATTTGTAAACAGAAAATTCATAGAAATGACCATATAATTGATATTCATGTCAACACCGAAGTGCTGGCTACTGGGCTGGTGATACCCTCGGGAACGAAACGTCCATCGGCAGTGGCATCGGCCCAGAGATTTAAATAGTTATCAAAGATACCAATTTTATAATTTTATATGCCAGACGCGCGTTTCGTCTTCATAAGACTCATCAGTGACGCTCAGATCAAAATTGTTAAAAAGCCAAACAAGTACAAAGTTGAAGAGTATTGAGGATTCAAAAATCCCATAAAGTTGTGACAAATACGGCTAAGGTATTCTATGTCTGGGATAAGAACATCCTTAGTTTTTTGAAAAAATCATAGTTTTGTAAACAGGAAATTTATAGAAATGACCATATAATTGATATTCATGTCAACACCGAAGTGCTGACTACTGGGCTGGTGAGACCCTCGGGGACGAAATGTAAGGAGCCTAAGTCAAGAAACCTGATGTTCAGTGGTTGTTGTTTGTTGATGTGGTTCATGATTGTTTCTCTTTTTTTATATAGATTAGACCGATGATTTCTCCTTTTAAATGGTTTAACACTAGTCATTTCGGGTAAACTTGCTGTTCAGTTTTACCATGATTGTTATAAAAGATATTTCAATTTGATTACCCCGCAAGCTTTTTCCTCTTCGATTGCCTTGAGGATCACCTCTGGTTCTTATCTTAAAGTTGAAGAATTTACTCGGAAGGATATCGGAAGAGGAAAGATATAGTCATAATGAGATCGTTATTGCATGTTACCACCAGGAAGAAATTATATATAGTTTCAAGAGCTCCATTACAGACAATCTTCATGTCAAAAATTAAAAGAAATAACATCGGAACATGTATAATAACAGGAATTTTATTCTTTTTCTAAAACTGATCTTCACAAATCCGTCATAGTTGTCTTTTGTAAAGTATGTTCTTTTTATGCTTATATGGTTTATTTTAATTTACGGATTAATGACTTGTTTTTCTGCAAGAAGTCTTAATGACGATTTATATTTTATACATATTTATCAAATATTTAATCTGCGTAATTTTATATGACATTCACGACGGGTGACACTAGTAAAGCAGGAGCGGTCTACCTTACCAGAGCAAACGAGATTAATTCGCTAGAATCATGTTGTTTGTATGATAAGCAATATTGCGTTTTTTCGGTTTCTCTTGAACATCACTATTTCTTTTTCTCTCTAACTTGTCGTTTTATATTCATCATATGTAATTGAAACGTTTTGCAATTACATTGGCAATGAAGTACACAAATTCCTTTGAGTAGGCCGATAGTATTTTAAAAATGTTGAAAATAAAAATAATATAAGATCATATAATAGAACTTTAATTTATGAAATTAAGAAACAAAACAAGACTTATAATACTGAATACTGACCAAGAAAGACGCACACACAATGTTATAAAAATAAAACAAAATATGACAATGTATTTTTGGATAATTCCTCATGACTGTAAACGTCGAAAACTTTCATGATATTTACAGACGAAAATTTCGTAAAAGGTTTCAATTTGCACATTGACTGATTAATGAGCTCGTCACTTTAATATGATTGATTAGAATTAATTATTCGCGCGGAAGACCTATAATTACAAGGAAAGAGTTAAGAGGCTGTCCAAGTAAATATCAGGCAAATCCTATGATATGGGTGGCACAACATAATTTTTTTCCCACTGAATTTTTGGTTCCAATGCAATGTTTATATCATACAAAGGATATATATATCAAAGATATTTTTGAATCAATAGTGGATGGCTCAGAAAATGATTTTAAAGTTCACTAACAATGCAACAAAATTTTGTACAAAATGAAGAGTTATCTCCCCTTTTCAATGAATTTTCAGAGCTTTCTATGTATTTTTTTTCTCTTTATTTGTTGCAGATAATAAAAAAACAAAATTTAACTTTGAGAAAGAATGAATTTGTGATATGAAATAGATGAAAAAAAATTGAAAACAAAATATGTCATGTGCCATCCACTGCCTGGTCTTTCCATGGACACCCTCTTAAAAACAAATCACATGTACTCAAAAAGTAAAATCACAAAGAAAAACAAACTCAAAGGAATATTCAAAACGGAAAGTCGGTAATCAAATGACAAAATCAAAAACTCAAACAGATTAAACAAAGTAAACGTATGGAGAACCAGTCATATTCCCGACTTGGTACAGACATTTTCTTATGTAGAAAATGGTCCATTAAACCTATATATTATAGCTAGATAAACCTCACACTTGTATGTCAAACAACATTAAAAGTAATATCCAAAGAGACAAATAAAATAATACTATTTTTTTCTACTCAAGAAATAACCCTCTAATGCTACAAAATACTTACATATTCCACTTGTAACTTGTTGAACACAGACTAATACTATTATCAAAAGAAGCATTGCTCTTGCCATGTTGTAACGATATTGTCAGACCTACTAACTAGTACAGTAGTTAAACGTCGAATGATGACCATGTACACTACTGTATGATACATTTTTATTGAAAATCGAATTTTTATCTCTGTCATCAGTTTCAGTGCCCTTAAATTGATATATAATTTTTTTTTTATATTAAAACGATAAAATATGATTCTTATTGTGATATATTCTACTGTAATATGATGACCATTTGTCCCATCAATAAGTATAAAGTCAAATATTCCACACAATGCGTTAGGATAAAGCAATACCAGCTGTCTACAGATACACAAACAATGGATGCCAATAATTATCACGATGGCTCATTAAACGCAATAATTACAAAACGAAATATCATAACACATTCAATTTTGTTACATATAAATATAGATACTTGAATAAAAGCAAATGTACTGTAGTTGCGTTCACTGAACGATTTCTTTGGGGAAGTGGAGGAAGGGGTTGTTGTTGCGGTCGTTTAGTTTTATATGTGCGTGTGTGTTTCGGAGTTTTGTATAATGGTAGGGACAATTGGTAAAGAGATGGACTCATAAAAGAATACTGAGTGGAATAAACACTGGTCAATGTAGAAGACATATTCAGGAACTAGTTCTCTGACAGTTCCAGAGTAAAATAATAATTATACCAACAGGACAATCTAAACAGACAGCACAATTTAACAAATGGAAAACAATTAACAAACTAAACTATTGTCCACAAACACTACGCATTGTATGAACAGATCAAGCAATACGAACTTAAGAAAAGCCGGGAATTAAACCGAGTGCCACAGAAAGGTTTCACTATATTCTTAAATTTGAAAATAATATATAACATGGTAATTTGTTGATACCAGTTGTGTTCAGATACAAACAATGGACCAAACGTATCATGATACTTCATTAAACGTAATCATGGTAATGATGGCAATATGAAAAAAAACATAACAAAAGCAATTGTAGAATTTACATAATTATATAAATAATCTAAGTGACGTATGATAGTACAGATAATTGCCGTTAATTTTATCTATGTTCATCTTTGCGAGCTTGACCAACCTTATTGAAATACGAAAATGATGTATGTTAACACCAGCGTTATAATCTTTGTACAAAGAGTTTCATATACAAAAGGAACCTGATTCGAAACAATGTTTTGATTCGTTGTATATATACGTTTTCAGGTATTTATATTTAGGCCGGCGACCAAAGTTGGAATTGTAAAAGTTTAATCGTAAAAAATACTAAACGGCTATATCATATATAATTCGATTAAAAAAATACTTTGCTATCAAATTGGTCGCAAAAAGAAATTATGGTGTAGTTTTATGATCAAAGGTCACATGTCGTTTTCAAGGAAAAACAAAATTGAATATCTAATTCCGAATTAAATACCAATAAAATCTATTTACTTCCTCATTTGATTTTTACCATTAATTTTTCATTAAAAAGGTGGAAACCTATCATTGAATGAGTTTTCCGAGAAAACATATTCGACTTGACAAAAAGGGAGGTGATTTACAGTTTAAAAAGATATAGGTTTTTCAAATAATAAGAACAGCGCTTCGGCCGTCCAACTATACAATATATAAAAGAAAAATAGGAAGAAACCTGTATTTGTTAATATAACTATCTATTATACCCCAATCCAAGTGCAAACGTGATTTTTTGGGCATATACGTTAAACTCGGTACATGCAAAACTGGTAACAATATCATTTTAAAACAGACTTATAATTTAAACAATAAACAATGTCATGACGTTTTTGTATGGAATAAAATGTATTAATAGGAATATAAATCTTTACAATATAAACTAACAACTTTAAAAGAGACATTTTTAATGATAGGACCGTCTTTTATTCGCTTAAAAAATGAGAAAATTTCGGTTATTCGATCTGAAACTAAGTGACAGAAGATAAGAAATGTTCTTCTATACAGGATAGTTTAACTAAGCACTAAACATACGTAACTTTAATAAGTTTCCGATTGTAGTGAAAGTTCTGTCCTGAGGTCAGGTCTGTATAACTAATTTGTTAACTGATCTTGGGTTAGCATTGATATCGCACTGCTGATTGTTAAACAACTTTTTTTCTGTAAATTTGTCTCTGTAATTAATAAATAAAGTTTGAATCCCAGTAAAGGTTTCAGTGGTTTTATGATAAGTTAGCATTACACAGTCTTTGCTTCAATATATTATTTTCATTAGAATGTGTAATCCCTTGTCTTGATTGTAGCTTTTTTTATAACAATATATGCAAACATATGAAAATATATAAATCGATTAACACAAGAGACGAAAGATACCAGGCCTCACGGTCATAAAACTTTCGAGCATGATTTTTGTACTCAGACTCGAAAATCAACCAATCAAATTGCTGGATTTCATGTTTCGAGCATGATTTTTGTGCTCCGAGCACTGAGCAAAGTTTTATGCTTTCAAGGCCAAAGGGACATTCAAACTCATAAGACGAAAATAAAGTGAAAACGTATGACATGGCCAAAAAAGAAAAGCTCCCACAGACAAACAATAGCACACAAAACACAACACTTGATACTTGTGAATTCTATTTCTTGACGTGAGCAGGATTCTCTTTTATTTAATCAGTCCATAACAAACATTAGAGGCAATAGTAGTTTACCGAAATTTTTTTTCAAACAAAAACGAGTGGAACTCAAAAAACTTCAAAAAGAGTTCAGATAAGTCGCGTCAACACCATGAATCAGGTACCAAGCAATTCAAAGTTATCAACATCTTATAAACAGGAATGGGACACAAATGGCAAATTTTCAAACATGATCTGGTACTTTAGTATTTAAAGATCTTAATCGAAAAGATGTTGCTAGTGAGTTGAGACACGGTTAATCTTAAAGGTAACATTTTTCGTGATTGCGACTTATTTTGTGTCTATTTCAGTCGCCGGTTCTTCCTCATAATTCCCACCGACTTGGGTATCACCTGTGGAGCAGAATCTGCTACACCTTCCGGGGCACACGAGATAACCGCCGGTTTTTAGCAAGGTTCGAGTAGATATTCAATTTTCTATGTAGTGTTTTATAAAATTTTATTTGTCTTTACTTCGTTCTCCAACTTTTGCTATGACGTTGTGATATTATCATCGATTAATAAGTTTCAATATATCTGTCTGATATCATCGGCCTGTTTTAAGCATGTTGATGTTAGCACACCCCTGTTCATGAAACATGGATGTTTGTGAAATGTCAATATTAAAGAAAATGTCAAGATATGATGCAGACATCTAAGTTTCTGTAGTCTCCTTTATGACAAGCTCACGGTGGCATATGCAATGTTATTACAGACTGACTGACATGTTGATTATAGTGAGAAGTCGTCAATATATCTGAATTTGAAATTAAAGACTACGCAAAATGGCTTTTTTTAAAAATGTTTTGTCTCTTGGATAAATTATGTTAAAGCTTCAACAGACATCCCAGTTTTATCATCTTTTTGAGATTTTGTCGGATCCCCATTTCTTATTGTATGCATATCTAGAGGTTATTGCTACATACTACATCAGAGAAGAGCTTTACCTCTTCAAATAATTAGTTATTTTCAGTATACGAGTTTCAATAGTCTTGAAACCGTTAAATTGTGAACAATTCCATTTGGAGAACTTTTGTGAACTTTGCAAGCAGAAGTATGGATAGCTAGTAGAGGAGTCATGTACATACACGTTTTAAAGTATATATTTAATTTCCCATTTTTGGTCATTAATTGTATATATCCGGTAATACAAGGTTAACTTTGAAATCCCAAACATAAATCATGTAGTTAGGGTGTGATTGAGACCCGGTATATATCAATTCCGAAGTTACATCGTATGATGGTGCGCCTGGCAGAGACAGAATTTATTGATTAGGTAACAGGTAAAATAAACAACTGTTAACTCATTTTTTCCTCTAATATAAATAAAACTATATCAACACAACCTCAAAAAAGAATAAAGGACATCTAAATGGATCAATATCCCTAATGCGCCTCGAAATGAAAAAAAAAAACTGTGTGTAAACCTAAAATCTCAGTGTAGTGAAATTTGACATGTTTCTATTTTTTACAAATGGCTGAGCTTAACCATTCGGGGTGATTAGTAAAGTAGAGGAACATAGAATAAATGTGTAAAAACTATGGAGTTATTAAATGTATGCAAAGTAATAACATTTTATTTAAACTTATTTTGTAAAAAAAGGGATTTTTTACCACGAGGAGCCTCATCACGGCAGGATTTTCGGGGTTTGCGAATTTACGGAAAAGGTAATCACTCTTCGTACCCCAAAAATTAACCACAAATGTGAAAATGTCACAGCTTCGAAACGAGTTATCATACATATCCAAGTTTACGATATGGATTGAGCTACAAGAAAAAACGTTTCTATTACCGTCTATGGAAAACAATTAATTTAAGGATATTGACCCAAATAAATCAACGAAACAATAAAACATCAACAAAAACAATGAAAACAGTGAAAACTATATATGCAGCCCAATCAGGAATGAGACCTAACTTTCCGTTTTTTTTACTAGTAAGTTAATGAATAGTTGAGATTTTTTAAAATTGAAAAATATCGTTTTAGATAATTTTACATACAAAAAAAAACTTTTAGGAGTTCGATGAGGGATGACTCGTATTCAGAATGCAGTGTATGAATAGGGTATTATGGTAAAATCATGGTATATTCAAATACAGTCGACTCTCGTTATGTCGAAGTCAGCCGGACCAGAGAAATATTTCGAGATACACGTAGTTTAACTCAAGCGAACACCGGAAGTTCGACAATATAAGGGACACAACTCTTGCTCAGCTTGGTAAAGCTAAAATAAATCCAGGTGAATATGACCAGGGGATCGATATTCTAGTATCAGATCGATGTATTTGTATGTCACAGTCTTTTATTATTATAATGATATTTTTTTTACTTATTCAATTAAAAAAAATCCTTTTCCAAAAGAGTAATTTCCAATCGATAGTTTCGTTATTCAGGTCGGTTATAGCTGACAAAATTGTTTATTCTCGGATACAAGAGATTTAAGAAAATTGTGATTTCTATTCATTTTGTTTTATCTCACTCTTTCTTTTCAAAAGAAAATGTAACAAGATTAAAGACGCCGTTTGAGTAACTTTTAGGTGATCATCAACGGAAGCCATAATAGACATTTGCGGAAACTAGGTTTATACCTAGGATTACACTTTAGACTTACGACTACAGGTGACAAAAAAAAAGGGTCATCTCAAAATACAAAAAAAAAAAACAACAATACCGGTACAAAATAGCAAATGGTGTCTTCTATAAAATAAAAAAAAAGATGGAAGCAACACGTTAGGATTTCATGTGTTCGAAGCGCTTTTTTGGATTTAACATCAGGACCGCACAAAGCCAAATATTTGAAGATAAGGATTTAAAAGGACCGAAGGTGTACATAGATGTAGGATATATATATTATCAGCAGGAGCATTAGACTTACCACGCGAAACAAGGTACTTTAAATACAATGGTTAGGTAAACACGTACAAAAACCAGCAAAAATATTGTTCAGAGGATACTCCACAAACTGTTTCATTTGAAATAGTAATGTTGATGTCTTTTTTGTTATGATTACAACTTTGTATCCGCAACCGTTGACTTGCCGACTAAAATGTGATTTTTTCACAATTTCTTCTCGCCTGCTACACTTTTGCATTTTTTATCCCTTGCAATCAATTGAATAGATTTGCGTATTAACTTTGTGTTGAAATGAAACACGTCACAGAGAGAGATCACAGGCTGTTCCGGGGCTTGGAACGCTCCTTTTCTTGCCGATCAATGCTTTTGAATGATTAGGGACATATGGTCTGATCCCTTCCCCCTTTATCTTGGGGTGGATTCCCCTTTTAAAAATGGCTGGATCGATTCCTGCGTCGTACGTGCATTCTATATTACAATTCAATGAAAAAAGTATCAGTCTCGGAACAGGGATAATAGCTCATGTTTCGAGTATACTAGTCCCACCCATGTTCACAGGGGGACAATTTGCGACACCGCAAAAAGAAAACGTCCATACTTAATGTTTCCCAAGATCTCTTATAATAATTACATAAAAGAAAAACAACTTGGAACTCGTTTGTCTTTTTTTATTTGTTGCTGTTGAAAACATAGATAACAAAGATTTAACTATTTGAGTACACCTAGTCTTACTGGCGAACACTCTAAAGTCTATTTCCGACACAGAGAAGTTCGTTGATAACTTTTTTTTTCTCGAATAATTGTGATTTTTTTTTATTTATACCAAAAACGTAGACGTGTTTATCCTATTTAGGAAAAATAAATGATTTCAAAATTATACAGAACGACAAATGAAATTTTATGTAGAATAAATAGCTCAAAAACATCCGTCCGCTGTATTTCCTCATTCTCTTTAAAATAAAACAAAAGAGAGAAAGTATGTCTTAGCATAAACATGCTAACAGGCTCCATGGTTTCCTAACACAAAGTATTGCTTATTTTTTTTTTCGGAAATTGTCCCTATCTAGCTATTGCAACGACAATTGCGATATTTTCAATTTGTGTGTCTCATAATGAATTTATTTTAAAAATAATGTTAGTTCCTCTATAATACTTCGTACAATTACAGCATTTTCAACCTGGATAACACCGTACACAATAATTAATGTTAACGTATTGCTGCAAATATATAAGAAAAGAAATCGTTGTTCAACTACAGAAGATCATCACTATTATATCATTACATTGTTTTGGATCAACGGTTTATTTTTTACACTTTGAGAAAGCCCAATATTTATATGCTTCCTGTAAGTGTAATTGTAATCCTAATCGTAGACAGTTTCCGCAAATGTCTAATCCTCACTTTATACACACCCAAGCTCATTAGTGTAAATCACAAATTAATTGTTTTGTAAACATTTTAAATACTTTTTCATGAACATTAAGGGACGACATCAAAAGTTCAATGTAGGATAAAAAACTTAATTCACATAGTTTTTTCACTGACACCCCTACCCCCCTCTTAACTTAATTTGGGAAAAATTGATTTACCAATAGGGATATATGTAAAAATCGATTTTAGATATACAAAACTGGCAGAATTTTAACCCCCCCCCCACCCCCAAACTATTTGATTTAAATGTTTTATCCTACATCGATCTTTTGATGTCGTCCCTAACAATGTATCACTAATTATTCATAAAAATTCTATAAAAGATAATCTTAGGTAAGGGACGACATCAAAAGATCGATGTAGGATAAAAACTTAAATCAAATAGTTTGGGGGTGGGGGGTCAACATTGCTGCAAGTTTTGTTAATCTAAAATCGATTTTACATATATCCCTATTGGTCAATCAATTTTTCCCAAATTAAGTTAAGAGGGGGGGGGGGATTGGGGTGGGGGTCAGTGAAAAAACTATGTGAATTAACTTGTTTATCCTTCATTGAACTTTTGATGTCGTCCCTAAACACTCATGGAAATAGCATGTCATAAACAATACAGTGGTCAGTGACCGGAAATTTAATTACACGTGTATTATCAGATTAACTCTTCAATCCATTTAAATCCCGGAGGTCATGTTTTGACATATGTGTATTAGTTCGAGATAAAAAAATGAATTTTGAATGCTTTTGT
This sequence comes from Mytilus galloprovincialis, assembly GCA_037788925.1. NCBI lineage: Eukaryota > Metazoa > Mollusca > Bivalvia > Mytilida > Mytilidae > Mytilus > Mytilus galloprovincialis. The sequence goes on from CM075338.1 coordinate 87,255,157, forward strand.
TAACCTTGGGACCGTAAATTTAGTTCGACTCAACCGAAATTTCGACTCATCAGGAGTCGAATTAAATACTTTTGTATGGAATAAAGTTCGGGACCACGTGAAAACTTCGACTCATCCGAAATTTCGAGTCAACCGAGTTCGAAACAACGAGAGTTAACTGTATAGTTAACATGCTATTTCCATGAAAATGCATGTTATATTTGCCGCTGGAGATAATGAAGCCACCAATGAAGCAAAACTTTGGTTGGTGCCTTCCGTTAAACATTCAGAACGCCTTTAGAATATACATACAGTAATATTGTCAAACTTGTCAAATAGCAACCGGGTACCATGCAGGTTGTTAAAAAATATACTAAGGATGTCTGTTGCGGAAGCACTTAATCTGGGTGATCAATTAAATCTCGATTTCATCCGAGCGGAACAGACTTTATGAAGGTTCTCCTTCAATACACTCACCTTAAAACAAAAACACAAAAAAACAGAAATGAAATAAAAACTTTTTAATAAATTATATGCATCCATTTCGTGCACTTGACATCTAATGGCTTAGGTAAGATCATTCAAGACAGTCCGCACATGTGAAAAATTATTCACTTCATTATTTCTTTTTCATCATCAACACCCTAGAAAACAAAAGAGAATAAACTAAAGTAATTCTTTCACGTATAACAGTATTAGACTATTGCATGCTAATACAGACTTTCAATGACACCAAACTTAGACTAGCCACTTTAGTGGATGTCTTACGTTGAATCTTAATGTTTATTTTCATTTCCGGAATATCGATGTTGACGGTAGATGTTTGATAGTCCCTATAAATTGTATAAACATTTATCTAGACTAAGGACTATTTACATTGAATACTGTCTGTACGTTGACATATGTACAACTTATGTATTTTGGTCGGATTCCTGTCTCAACAAGTGATAGCCCACACCCCTTCTATTGGTGATAAAAAGTGAAATCACAAAAATACTGAACTCCGCGGAAAATTCAAAACGGAAAGTCCCTAATCAAATGGCAACATCAAAGGATAAAACACATCAAACGAATGGACAACAACTGTCATATTCCTGACTTGGTACAGGCATTTTCAAATGTAGAAAATGGTGGATTGAACCTGGTATATAAACTCATCATAGATACCAGGACTAAACTTTGTATATACGCCAGACGCACGTTTTGTCTACAAAAGACTCATCAGTGACGCTCGAATCTAAAAAAGTTAAAAAGGCCAAACAAAGTACAAAGTTGAAGAGCATTGAGAACCAAATTCCTAAAAGTTAATAATAGCGCTAAAATAACTATACGTACATATTTTAAAATTATTAGCAGTCAATTAGTACATGGTGAAATTAAAAAAAATACCAAACAACTTAAAATTGCTAAAATTGCAGTAGTCTTCAATGTACTATCAAAGTTGAAAACCAAAAAACAATCAATTGAATAATTTTATATCATAACATTATAAGTTAAAACATCATAACTGACAATATATAATAACATTTTTTTAACGTATAAATTTTTCTATTTTGGTTAATGTTTTGTTACTTTTCCTGATTTGTATTTCTAAATTAATTTATGAGATATTAACAGCAGTTAATCAAGGTAACCTACATTTATACCATATATCTGAGGTTCTGGGAGGGAATTACAGAACAGAGAAAGAAACCTCCAGAGAATAAAGGACAAACACATTAAAGAACAGCCTTAAAAAAGTAAAAAAATAGAGAGTTGGTTTCTAACAAATAAAGAATAGAGTATAATTGGCAAGAAAATGGTAAATAAAGAATAGAGAATAAATACTATAAACCTAATCATACAGGAACGAACAAAATCTCATTCAAACCCTCCAATCAGTGGAACAAATGATAAAAGTTAAGTACGTACCGGACAGTAACAAACACAGGAGTCTATTCCATTAGGTATATAACTACATCCCTTATAGGAACAATCGTCTATGATTCGCTGGGAACAGTTTTTATCTGCATTACTCTCCTCAACAGCTAGAATGAAGATAATCATAATGAAATGCACAATTTGAATAGATCATTTCAAAAGGGCACTGAATAAAAAATAGATTTATTCAATTCAACGAAAAGAAATGTTAACATGTACGACACTCCTGCAGTACTTTGTTTGGAACTAAATTAGGAAATTTCGAGAATGCAACTAAGCAATTACAACAATCTCTTAGCGTTCCTAATGACGAGTTTGATATAAAAATATGTACTAACATCAAGACAGATGCCACTAATCCTGCATGATTTACAATGTTTTGCGATTTGAATAGACCGAAAGTAATTTAAAAATGTTGAAAATAGAAATAATATATAGAACCTTAGATGTAGAAATTCAGGAACAATAAAAACTAAAGAGTACCGAAAATAAACCAAACTAGATGCAAAAAACAACGCTAAAAGATTTAAACAAAATATGACCGTGAAATTACGGATGTTCTTCATTACGTACGTAGTATATTGCCTGTGGGTTTTTTATTCATAAAGTCAAAACAATTCTCGTTATATTATTATGTACGGTATAAACTATATTTTTGTTCTAAATATGAATTTAAATATATATATGTTTAGTCTTATCAGGTTGCTTTGGAATTGTCATATAATTCATGTCCTTTTTGTTTACATTGGTTACTATATACTGCGGATTCATTGATATTCGTTGGATACCAATTTTCGTGGGTTTTGTGGGTACAGATGAATCACAAACTTAAATGCTCAAAGAACAACATATTTCCAATATGCTTAGTATACAGATATTGGCAAAACCACGACATAAAATATACACGAATAGGCAAATTTGAGCAAAACCACGAAATCAAATATCAACGATTATGCTAATTTTAGCAATCCACAAAAAATCTTACCCTCGAAAATAAACGAATCCACAGTACTATTTGTTTGTCATGTAATATTTGGAATATCCACTTGCTAAATTTACTACAGAATTAGCTGGTGGACGTTTCGTCCCCGAGAGTATCACCAGCCCAGTAGTCAGCTCTTCGGTGTTGACATGAATATCAATTATGTGGTCATTTTTATTAATTTCCTGTATACAAAACTTTGAATTTATCGAAAAACTAAGGGTTTTCTTATCCAAGGAATAGATTACCTTAGACGTATTTGGCACAACTTTTTGGAATTTTGGATCCTCAATGCTCTTCAACTTTGTACTTGTTTGGCTTTATAATTATTTTGATATGAGCGTCACTGATGAGTCTTATGTAGACGAAACGCGCGTCTGGCGTACTAAATTATAATCCTGGTACCTTTGATAACTATTAGGACATATTATTGTAATTATTGAACATTTCCACATTCAAAGTATATAGTTGATTACACATGGGTTTCGAGCTAAAATATACATTGTTTGCACTGTTAGAAAACATAATTCATGTACTGTCATTTTGTAAAGTATGAGGTATTTTTATGTAGAAAATATGGATAAAGGGATATATACTAGATTTAACCACTTTTCTTTTAAGGAAATAACTCTCTAATATTAGAGCATTAATGCTAACAAATACTTACATATCCCGCTGGTTACTTGTTGAACACAGACTAATACTATTATCAAAAGAAGCATTGCTCTTGCCATGTTGTAACGGTATTATCAGAACAACTAACTGATACTTATGTCAAACGTCGAATGATGAACGAGTACACTGTATGTTACATTTTATTGAAAATCGAATTTTTATCTTTGTCAGCAGTTTCGGAGCCCTCAATCTAAATAAAAAAATTATATTAAAACGATAAAATATGATTCTCATTGTAATATACTGTAATATGATGCCCAATCAATACCTCTAAAGTCAAACATCCCCCACAATTAACTGTGATGAAGCAATACCAGCTGTCTACAGATATACAAACAATAGGTGTCAATAACTGTCACGATCATCATTAAACGTTATGATTTCAGAACGAAAAATCAAAACAAATTCAATTTTATTACATACAGATATAATTGATTGAAATAATGTAAATGTACAGCAGTTTTGTCCTCGAAACTACTTTTTTTGGGAGAAGGAAGAGGTTGTTGTTGGAGATTTTTAGTTTTGTATGTGTGTGTGTTTCAGATATTTGTAGAATGGTAGGGACAGTTATTTGTTGTTTAAATCGATGGATACATTAAGAAATAATGAGTACAAAAACACTGGTACATGTCGCGGACAAATTCTAGAACTAGTATTCCGATAGTTACATAGCACAAAAAAGACAATCTAAAAAAATACAGCTAAGCAACATAAACAAAACGTATGCACACAATCGATAGAAAACAGATTGAGCAATACGAATTTCAACAAAATCAGAAAGCGAACCTAAATATAACAGAAAGGTTTTATTATATTTCAAAATTTGAAAACAATACAACATAACACTTATTTAGTACCAGTTTTGTGTAGATACACATAAAGGAAAACAAATATATTATATTGACAAAAAAAAGTAAAATCACAAAAAACTGAACTCAGAGGAAATTCAAATCGGAAAGTCCATAATCACATGGCAAAATCAAATGAAAAAACACATCAAAAACGACTGGACAAGAACTGTCATATTCCTGACTTGGAACAGGCATTTTCAAATGTAGAAAATGGTGGATTAAACCTAGTTTTACAGCGCTAAACCTCTCACATTGTTGACAGTCTCATCAAATTCCGTTATATTTACAATGATGCGTGAACTAAACAGACATAATAAATAAAATAGTCAAAATACAGGTACAGCAGTCATCATCGTGTAACAATTTTTAAAGGTTTTTGAAAGATACTTCATTAAAATTAATTATTGCAAAATGAAAAATTCAGTTTCTAAGTAAGACCTGTAAGTACACCAGCTGGGGGAATAATTGAATGTTGTTACTTCTTTATGTTTATCTTTTTTTTCTATTGGGATTGGTTGTTTGCTATGCTAAACTTTGTTTATTAACATAAAGACATGTTTTGTGTTCACAACAGCTTTGTTGTCTTTGTTTACATGGTTTATTAAAGGAACAATATTCGTAACGATTGTATTTGTAATATTATATTCATACGTTTTCTTTTGTTCAGTTCCAGGTATTTCTATGATCACGAATATAATAGTATTGAATATGTTAGAAACTTGATTATAAGCAAAAACAGTCTTAAAAAATAAACCGAGTGTTTCAATCACCATTGAAACATGCTTCTTTATATATATAAAAAAGAAGATGTGGTATGATTGCCAATTTGACAACCATCCACAAGAGACCAAAATGACACAGAAATTAACAACTATAGGTCAACAATGAACAAAGCTCATACCTCATAGTCAGCTATAAAAGCCCCCAAAATGACAATGTAAAACAATTCAAACGAGAAAACTAACGGCCTTATTTATAAAAAAAAGAATGAACGAAAAACAAATATGTAACACAAAAACAAACGACAACCACTGAATTACAGGCTTTATATTCTAATTCGCCTGGTCAAACGAATATAAATTATTTAATAAATAAAACAACACATAATTAGGATAAGTGTGCCTACAGCTATAGAAACCTTTAATTTTAATTTTACATTCAATATGATTCTCAAACTAAAGTTCTTCACTATAAATTCAGGCACACTACCAATCCAATCATACAGTAACAATAGCACAGCAATATACAGTAACACAATCAAAAACTATCTACAAAAGAGGACAAATTCATATTAATATTGACCTGAAAGAAGTATATGGACTGAGGACGAAGTCCGAGGTCGATATACTTCTTTGGGTCGATATATCCTGTATTGACCTCATTCAAAGGCTATATTTGTTATATTATAAATTTCAGACCATTATTCATATTTGTATCTAAATCGTCATTTGATTTTGTTTGAATTTTATAGATATCATATTGTCTCCTTAACAATAGCAACATATTAGTTGTTATTCAATTTATTTATTTTTTGTTTGTCATCTAATGTATTTGAAGATTTTTTTTCGTCAAATAATCGATTTAATATCATTTGTTTCAAAACGTTTAACGATATCATGAAATTCATTACATGACGTCACAAAGTAAATAGGTTTTTAGATGTTCTAAAAATAACCGTGCAATATGCTCTGTGCAAGATGCTTTTTGCTATCCGCCGTTTTCTCTACCTTCGAAAATATAGTTTAACATGTGACTATCCCTAAACGAATCAACTTTGTTAAAATATACGAATTAATAATATAATGTAATATATGCATATACTCCTATTAACGGTGGCTGGGTTAACAAAATAACGAATGCTGCTACGTTGAACTATAGGCAAACTTCGAAAAACTTTATTTTCTCAAACTAACCCCTTACGTAATACCTACTCATGCTTTTCTCGAAAATCATGAGGGCATATACCCGTAAAACCGGGTATATGCCATCCAATCAAATTGAACATAAACAGACACCATGTGCTTGATATAAACACACACACACGTGTTTATAGTAAACAATCACTTGACGGTTACAACGTCATCTGACCAATATCTTTAATAAATATATTTATATATGACTATTTAAAATTCTCACTAATCAGTTTTAAAGAGGTCGAAATACAGCTATCGACAGCTTGTAATATAGCAGATCTACACAACAGTAGCGGATGCAGGGCAGGAGAATCGTAGAGGGTGTATGCCACCCACAAATTAGGAAAGACATATAATTTTTTTAGCACAAAATCGTTCAAATAATTTTTCTCTCTCGGTAAAATGGAATTGCGACCCCCCGGATCTGCCCCTGTTTTTACAATCCTCTTTCGAATACTGATTATTGCATGGAAGCAAATCGTAAAAGCTAAATTATCTGTCTGTACATAATCATGATAATATATATGTTTTTTATGCCCCACCAACGATAGTAGAGGGGCATTATGTTTTCTAGTCTGTGCGTCCGTCTGTGCGTCCGTCTGTGTGTCCGTCCGTTCGTTCGTCTGTGCGTCCGTTCGTCCGTTTGTCCCGCTTCAGGTTAAAGTTTATGGTCAAGATAGTTTTTGATGAAGCTGAAGTCCAATCAACTTGAAACTTAGTGCACTTTTTGCTTATGATATGATCTTTCCAATATTAAAGTCAAATAAGACTTTTGTACCCAATTTTACGGTCCACTGAACATAGAAAATGAAAGTGAGAGTTTGAGGTTAAAGTGTTTGGTCGAGGTAGTTTTTTATGAAGGTGAAGTCCAATCCACTTGAAACTAAGTACACATGTTCCCTATGATATGATCTTTCTCATTTTAAGGCCAAATTAGATTTTTTACCCAATTTCACGGTCCATTGAACATGGAAAATGATAGTGCGAATGGGGCATCCGTGAACTTTGGACACATTCTTGTTTTAAAATAATTCATATGTTTAAGGAGTGAAATAAAAAAAAAATACCGAACTCTTAGAAAATTCAAAACCACTGTGCATATTTTCCCTGGCAAGACAGTAGGGTATCTTTCTTTTTGTATGCGCTGGATGGCAGGACTGGAAGTTTAAATACTGGTGTGTGTCAGTGTCTTTATAATGCGTATCCGTTTTAAAATCAGTGCCTCCTTTAACAACCATAATATCCAGGAATGATAGTCTGTGAGAATTTACTTCCATGGTGAACTTTATAGACGTATGGAGACTGTTAAGAATATCCGTTCTTCATCGGATTTTGTCAAAATGATAAAGCAGTCGTTAACATATCTTTTCCAGAAGGTTTCAAATTGCCTGGCCATTTCTATACCAAATGAATTCTCAATCTCCTGATATAATTTCTGTTCTAAAAACCCCATTACTAGTGTAGCGTAAGTTGGGACAAATTTTGTACCCATAGCAGTTCCTCTCGTTTGTGTATAATTTTTCCCATCAAAATAAAATGTATTGTTTTCCGAAATACATTTTACGGAATCTAAAATGAAATCGATGGTAAAACGACTGGATATTGCTTCTCTGTTTTTCTATCCAATATTTAACAGCTGTAATACCCAAAACATGAGGTATATTAGTATACAAACGTGTTACATCGAAACTTACAAGACGGGCATTCTCCATTGTAGTCTTTCTTAGATGTGATAAATCGATGTCATCTCTAATGTAACTTGGTATATAGGAACATAAAGGTTTTAGTATTATGTCGATTAAGTTACTTAGGCGGTCAGTCGGACAAATTGGTCAAGCAATTATTGGTCTCAGTTTAAGATCTGCAGGGTTCTGAAGTTAAATATATTCATTATTTTGCTCCTTGACTGTTTTTTGTATTTCTTTGTATTTGTGTATTTTTGGCAGACCATAAAAGTTGCTTATATATATCCTCACTTATATTCGTCGATTGTTTTTTCAAACTGACTTTGAATATTGTATGTTGGTATAAAGATATCTTTTCTGGATTTACAGTATTTAAATTATGATGTTGCATTTGGGTATACATACAATCTCTTTGGTACATATTTCGTAAAGTCAACTTCCGTTACATAGAATTCAATGTTTACCAAATGCACCTACGTCGTATTCTTTGACCAATTTGGGGGAACGATAGTTTGTTTTACATAACACATTTTACTGTATAGAAGGTTTTAAGAATAAGATCAAACAGTATATCTGATTATTGTCAAACTGGTGTTATCGACATTAACACAATTGGCACATGAAATAATTGGGTATATTGGTTATCCTATATGTTCAATGTAATACCTAAAATACACATTGAATTGTCAACCATAACTCAAGAACATATTCGCAATGTGGCTTTCAAATGGGTATTGATTATGTCAGGAAACAAATTGAAGAAAAATTAATCCAAAATTGACAAAAAGAACCAAAATGTTTACAAAAAGTAAAACATCTTAAAAAACGATTCAATCAAAAACCGTATATCGTAGAATGACAGACAACAACAAAAAAAACAAAAAACAAAAAAGAACAAACAAACAACAGTTAATAAAACACAAATTAATTAGCTAAACACATGACCAAATCAATCACCATACGATACTTTGGTCGTTTTATTCGTTAATGTTTTTTTTTATGGAAAGAGTCACTGGAACATGCATGTTACTATATTTGTCAGCATACGTTTATCGTTCTGTACCGACTGTTCTTTGTACAACCATGGAAGTATTATATTGACAGGAACTACTACGACCAGACTTCAAACGTTTCATCTGCGATGCCGCGCGCAATTTAATGAAATGTTAATTAGCTTGAAACATGGCACGTTATTTACATACCAGCGTGTGGTGACCTACAATATTGTCATTCTCGGTTGCTTTCGGGATTACGGAAATAAACGAAGAAATCGAATGTTGTGATAAATTCTTAGGAAACAGCAATCGGCAAACTTCGGCAGATTCCGTTACCTTACATCTGCATATGTGTGCTGATTGTGTGATTGATGAATTAATGCGAGTCATCATTAATTCTATAGAAAAACACATTGACGATGGAAATTTGTACAAAATTTATTGAATAAATGCCCCATTTTTATTGATTTATTTTTCGCTAGAAAATGGACTATATGTAATATATATCGCAAGTTGTGATTATATAATAACTACTGTTTACTCCACTGAGTGGCACACATTTCCTGCATATTTAAGACGATTTTAAATGATCGTTCTGATAAAATCAAAATATCAAAGAGATTTTAGATAAATGTAGGAATTATTAAGTTTCGCTCTAAATCCAGGGTAAGATCATTGGTTGGTATATACAAATGTTCACCTGAACCCCGATGTGTTGTTGAAATTTTTTTTAGTACTGCGACTCAAGGATTTGTATAGTGACATTATACAAATTCTTGTGCGACTGTTCAATAATATTTACCAGTATCATTTGGACGGTTTCATTTGGTCGGATAGTGATAATATGTTTTAGGGGACAAAAATGTATTATATAAATAGCTATATAACATAGTTAGATCTCTGTTTTCCTCTGCTGTATTTTAATGATTGGTACTTGCTCGATTAATTTTCGTTTTGTAAACTGGAAATTTCTACTTTCCAGGATTATCCAGTAACTTAACCATATATATTACTCTAAACTTCACAGTATTAATATTTATCAAATATATGTATTGTTAACCGGCAGTAGCCGGAACACACCTTAATCGCGATTTAAACTTCACCCAAAAACTAATAAAATAATGTCACTCAATATTTCAAATCGTTGTAGAATAATTAATTCTGGGCCGATTTTCATTTTTTATGCATCAGTCGATTTGTTTCCATAAGATGTTCACGAATAAAGGTCTACCGACGCGATTGAAATAAGTAAAGGTGTTTTACGACAGGTAATATTGTTAATCTGTCTCGATAAAACCACGTGATTGATAAGAAGTATCTCTGGTCAATTTATGACCGCGGCATCACAGATAGTCACAAAAGAAATTAACGACAGCGTACAAATTAGACAGTTTCCATATCTTTTCTACAGGGCTACCCGGGTTATAAATAAATGCTAATTAATCGTTGTAGTTCCTGTCAATATAATACTTCCATGGTACAACATAATAAACGGACAAGCGATATCAAATTATTGCTATACGAAATATAACTTAAAATATTAAATAAAAAGCTAGTTGGACGCAAAGAGAGGAAATATTTTAACCATGTGGAGCCGTTGATATAACTTATCATTACTGAATTGAACGCAGTCCATGAGGTACAATGTTCACGTCTTGTATCTTTGTGCATCGGTTTGTGATATTCAGTACGCCTCTCATTAAAAAATATTTGTGCCTGTAGTGTTTGCCCTTATATTTTTACAGTTTTTGCTTGTAAGAGTGCTGTTTACTTATTCCATTTTCATAAATAATGTTCTTTTTCTTCAACTATTTCTGTGTTATTTTGGTCTCTTGTGGAGAGTTGTCTCATTGGCAATCATGCCATATCTTCTTTTTTTATATCTGAATTAATAATGTGTTCTTTTATCAAAACTTTGTTAGTTTGATAATTGCAATTAAAGGAGCAAGTGCTCCTATACGTTTGTGCTTAACCCGGCTAAACTTACTGTCTATTGTTTAGGTATCTGATCTCTTAATGTCCGTGGTTAATGTTTGACGTGGGGTTGATGTCTAAATGAAAAATATCCACATTTACCTAACTTTTTATTAGGGAAATAAAACTGGAAGACACAAAATACAGGACAAACATATTGAGCAAACGTTACAAATGCGTTTATATTCAAATCATTACACAAACAGTCATACAAATCCAGTTATGCCTTTCCTTTTTCTGTTTTAATTCATCTCTTATCATCTGAAATAAAATAAACACACAATGACTTTATATATCGAACAATTATGATAGTAGATGAAGTTGTGGTTAACTAGAATATATCAAAGTATACCTTGACTTAAAATTGTTGACTTAAAAATAAATTGTTACTTGGATGGAGAGTTGCCTCATTGGCACTCATATCACATCTTCCTATATATATTTGCACACGGACTGGTCATATTGAAAACACAAATAGAGGAAACGCAGGCAAAGGTCAGTTTTCAAGAAAACAAATAATGTAAGCGTTCTATTTTGCAACATGTGAAAATGGTGTAAGGTGGTACTGAGAGATCACATCTTCAAACTTAACAAAACTATTTCCTCCATCTTCCATATTGATTTTCGCAAAAGACAGAAATTGAATTGGCTTCGCAAAATTGCAATGAATAACGACAATTAATGACAAAGACGAAGAGGTTTTACGTAAAAACTGTATTGCTGCAAATGTATGTGTTGTAATGATTAATTTTAGCTAACAATCTAAATTAATGCAACATTAGTTTACCAATTCTCAAAACATATCAATTTGATAAAGACGACGAATGAGGGGTACAGAAAATAATAAAAAAAACCGTCGGGGATATCATAAAGTATGACTAATATATTCAATTAGTTTTTGTATAATCATTAACAGACAGAGTTTAGTGTGTTGTGTCTATACTATTGTTGAATCTATTTAGCAGTATGGTTCTATATATTCATCTTAAGCATTTAGAAATGTTTTGACCCCATGTTTCCGGATGAAACGGATGTGACATAGTTCAACAGTTAACGAAACTGCAACAAAAAAAGTCTTTCTGGTTTTTTTTTTTTTTTTTTTTTTTTTTGCCATGGCGTTGTCAGTTTTTCTTCAACTAATGATATTTCCTTGCTTATGGCAGTTTTCATCTTATAGTTCGTTTCTGTGTGTGTTGCATTGTCGTTTGGGTTTTTGTTGCACCTCAGTTTTTCTGTTGTTTCGTTGTTTTCCTCTGGTTTATGTGTTTCCCTCAGATTTAGTTTATAACCTGGATTTTTTTTCTTTTAATCGATTTGTAACTTTTGAACAGCGCTATACTACTGTTACCTTTCTTAAGGTTCCACCTTTGTTTTGAAACGAGAAGAAAGTAAAAGGAAACCTTGTACTAACCAGCTTTTGGAATGACACACACACATGAATTTTTCTCATCGTTTATAACGTCAAGTCCTCTATCTTTGCAGTCCTTTATTATTTCTACGCTGCAGTCAGGATTCAAACTCCGTTTACTTATGACTGAAATGATTGATAAATAATACTAATAATTTATAAAAATACATACAAATTATAATCTGAAAAACTATTTATAATAGGAGATACAAATTTATGACAGGACATATCAATTATAAAAGGTAATACCGATTCATAACAGGAAATATCAATTATAACAGAATATACCAATACAACTTATCGCTATTACCGGCTGACCCGGCCGCCTGAACTTTTGACGTCAACAACAATCACTTTTCCATTGTGGCGTCAGAGATTTTGTTTTATGACGTCAACATTTTACGGGAACCTGTGTGATATTTAGCAATGGCGGACAAATAGCGATAATGTGTACTATAACAGGAGATAACAATTGATAACAATTATAACAGGAGATAACAATTATGACATGAAATACAAAATTTAACAGAAAATTTCAATTATAAAACAAATATTGGAAACAGATAACATCAACAGACTCCTATGAAATGTTACGATACAAATGAAGCCCCCGATTGAAAAACAACTACAAAAACAACAACAACAAAACGAACTTTTGTGTAAGTCTGTATGTTACATTTAGTTTTGAATTGAATATCTTATATTTTTAAGTGCAATGTTGTATTCCTATAAACATTTGTATAATTACCTATTAAGCATTTTGTCATCGATTTAGTGAAGGACAATTAGTTATGAACACTAGCTATAGGTGTCTAGTATTGAAATATGTATATTGATAGCAAAATACCTTTTAGGTATACAGTTAATTGGGTTGCTTTCTTATGTCAAATACTAAACAGTTCCTTTATTTTATTAAGGGAATAACCATTTAACTTTAAAAAGGAATGAGGGTAGGTTAAAAATTTTAGACAATATCAATCAAATGTTTTTTTTTTAAATTTAACACTATTATAATGTATGATGATTTATATTCAGAATATTTTTTTTGTCATCTGCTTGCCTACAATTTTTGAATCAGAATATTTCTTTAAGCAAATATTCATACCCCTCTCCCTTGAAATGAAATGGTCGTTCCATAAATACATTTTACGATTAGAGATTCATCTATCAAATCTTATTTGAATGTGTTCAAATTACATTGCTGCAATGTTTTTGTAAATTTCGTAAAGTATTTCTTGAAAATACATTTAAAACAAGTGAATCTACGAGCTACTGCTCACTAATGATACCCCCGCCGCAAGTGGATAATTTTAATAGTTTAAAAATATGCAAGTGTTCGGTAAATACGAAGTTGTTAACTGTTTAATCTGTAAACGCAGCACACGGTATAGCTGACTTGTATAAATCCTGAAACCAAATTTCAGAAATCCTTGTATGTTCCCGAGAAAAATGTGACGAAAATTTTGAACTTGGTTATTATGTGTAAAATAATACAAGTGTTCGGTAAACAGGAAGTTGTCGAGTGATGAAACTGAAAACGCATCAAACGGTATAGCAGACTTATGGTAGGATTGCCAATACGAAATTTTCCTATAGAGACCACAATTACTCCACAATGAACTTAAAATAAGCAACTGCAGGTCACTGTCTGTACGGCATTTTAAAAATGAGCAAAAAACCTTACCGCACAGCAAATTATCACAAGTCAGGTAATGAATTTTTTTTCAAACAATTCAAACGGTATTTATGTACAAACTAACGATCACTAACACTAATTAAATATGATACGCAAACGACAACCTCTGAATAAAAGGCACATTTATTTGGACAGGCACATACAGAATGTTGCAGGGTTAAATTAGTCATCAAAGGTACCAGGCTAATACGCATTTCGTCTCATAAGACTTATCAGTGACGCTAGGATCAAAATAGTTAAAAAAAAAAACAAGTAATAAACAAGTATAAAGTTGAAGAGCAAAATTCCAAAAACGTCGTTGCAAGTACGACGAAGTTATAATCTATGCCTAGTATAAGAAAATCCTTAGTATTTCGAATAATTCATACTTTGCATACAGTAGTTAATTTATAAAATGGACCATATAATTGATATTCATGTCATCACCGAAGTGCTGACTACTGGGCTGGTGATACTATTTTGGACGAAACGCCCAACAGCAGTGGCATCGACCCAGTGGTGTTAATAGTTATCTACCGCGTTTCTTTTCTACACGACTAATCAGTGTTTTAAACTGATTACCACTATTATATTCAATGATATAATACTTAACTATAGATAGAGCAGTTGGATCATTATTTAATATAAAAACTGTAGAGAACTCATATGCAAACTTACCTAAACCACCAGTATTTTGGTGGACGCAGATCAAAATCAAGGAAAGCGTAATCAAACACTTAATCATTTTTGTTATAATTGTGTGTAGTGTGGCAGCACGCTTGTAACTGCAAGAAACTGACCATTGCATTTATATATGTTGCATAAAAGAATAAGTCGATAACATGTCTTATAAAGGTCTTTATCTCAACACAATTAACTATAGAAACATCATTTATTGCGACACATGACGCTGGTATGGTACCTTTTATAATATAATGCTTTTTACGTTACACAATTACTGTTTTTACAAAAGTACATGGGCAACACAAATTCTAATCCATTTAAGCTGTTCAAATATAATTCAAATATTTTTATGGGATAGTGTACTCTTTGATCATAACGCTTGAAGAAAATTAAACAATCACGGAGACATCTAATTTATAATGAATCACTATAATTTTACAAAAAAGCAATGAACGGTAAAGCTGTTGTTCAGATATTCAATTGATATGTGTTTGCATAATACGTTCAATGTATACATTTACAACAATAAAAACATAGATATGCACATTCTGAAGTGAGAATCAATCTGATCGTTTTCAGTATTATACATTAGTAATTAGAGAAGATGCATTATTGAATGTCTCTCGTGATATTACAATGATATATTATATAAGAATGCGTAGGACTGGTTTGATATACAGTGAAACCTGATTAAACCGAACCCTGAATAAACCGGAAACCTGTCTAATTAAAACTTGTTCTGAAGACCAATCATATCACATGTTATGCATTGTGAACCTGATGAAACCGAATACCGTCCAAAACCGAACGAAATCTCAAGTCCCGAAAGGGTTCGGTTTAGTCAGGTTTCACTGTAGTTATCAGTTTTAGCTGTTATACATTTTATATACAGTGGACGATTACAGGAATTTTCATTACTAAATGCTACTAGTTCAGACATACTGCAGTATCTTTTTGATTCATTAAGCAAAATTAATCTGCACGTCGTCACTATTATCATATAAAAAAAATATGCACTGACTCTTATTTTAGAATAGATGATCTGTTTGAGCAGTTGTACAAGAAAACTCGTTTTAAGTATACCGTTGTGCCTCAAAAGAATGAAAAAAGTAACTATCGAACTCAAGGAAATATCAAATCGTAATTCCCTTATTAAGGATGTACTTAGGTGAGGTTAAGTAAAAATTAAGAAATTAAGAAATTAAAATTGATACTTTAAGCTGGTAGAGCATCAATTAAGGATAAAGATAAGCTAAAAATATTTATAGGTCATGGAGCTCCTTTTCGAGATATTTCATTTATAAAATATGTCGGGAAAAGGATGACTCGGACTTTTACCTTATGTTTGCATTGGTATTATTTGGGTCTCGAATCAAAAGAAAGAAAATCAAGAATCTGCTAAAATTTTGTGAAATGACCTTTTATGAGCTATTAAGTCTTCTGTTAAAAGATAAATAGGTGTTATGTGGCAAAATATTTTACCTTGGATCATATGGAATAACACCAAGGAGTCCGAACATTTGACAACTATTCCAAAACCTCACCTAAATAAAGGCAACAGTAGTATACCGCTGTTCAAAACTCATAAATCCATGGACAAAAAACAAAATCGGGGTAACAAACTAAAACCGAGGGAAACGCATTAAATATAAGAGGAGAACAACGACACAACACCGAAACGCAACACACACAGAAACGGACCAAGCAACAGACAAAACACCACGAGAATAACAAATATTACATCAAAACCAAATACATGAATTTGGGATAGACAAGTACCGTGCCAGTACATCCTTAAATGGCAAATGAAAAGACTAAAGCACCAAAAAAACGGGAAAACAACTGTTACATTCCTGACTTGGTACAAACATTTTCTTGTGTAGAATATGGTGGATTAAACTGCTTTCGTAGCTAGGTAAACCTCTCACAGCTATGTCAGTCGAATAAAATGTTATCGCAGTGACAACAATTTGTGAACAAAACAAAGAGACTTAAAAAGGTAAACATGTCAAAAATAGGAGTTCAGCATTTATGTGATAATCTGGAACTCTATAACATAAACAAAATATATTTCAACAAGGAAAAACAAATTAGGATAGCCAAATTATTCATAAAAAAAAATCAAATGAGAACTCTATTCAGAATTCCTTTTTAAAGCTAAAAAAAGTTTCTGTTTGCCTAGGATTTAAAAAAAGAGGGACAAAAGATACCAAAGGCAGAGTCAAACTCTTAAATAGAAAATAAACTGACAACGCCATGGCTAAAAATAAAAAAGACAAACAGACAAATAATAGTACAGAAGACACAACATAGAACACTAAAGACTAAGCAACACGAACCCCACTTTAAACTGGGGGTGATCTCAGGTGCTCCGGAAGGGTAAGCAGATCCTGCTCCACATGTGGTACCTTATGTTATTTAACGTGACTTGACAGATATTTAAAAAGGAGATCTATTCGTAAATTGAATATTAGTTATTTGCTGCTCAATTTAGATTTGTTCAAGTGGTTTTATTTAAATATCAGAAGTTTGGTATGAAAACCCATGAGACAACTCTCCATCCAAGTCACAATTTGTAAAAGTAAACAATTATAGGTTAAAGTATGGTCTTCTTCATTTGTTTTCTCTTATTTTTGAGTGTTATTTCACATTACGATAAGACGTGTCACGGTACTTGTCTATCCCAAAGTCATGTATTTGGTTTTAATGTTATATTTGTTATTCTCGTGGGATTTTGTCTGATGCTTGGTCCGTTTCTGTGTGTGTTACATTTTAGTGTTGTGTCGTTGTTCTCCTCTTATATTTAATGTGTTTCCCTCGTTTTTAGTTTGTTACCACGATTTTATTTTTTGTCCATGGATTTATGAGTTTTGAACAGCGGTATACTACTGTTGCCTTTATTTAACCGTCACATTAACCGTCATTGTGTTAAATTTGTGCTATGGTATTTTTTTGTATTCTTATCTTTCATTTTTGCTAATATGCTTTTACTATATGCCTTTTTGTGCTTAGTTGTTGCATATTTGTGTGTTGTTATAGTGATTAAGATCATAACACAATGTTGACTGCTGTATCCCTATTTTTGACATTTTTACCTATTTGTAAGAACGTTTTGTTCACTTATCGTTGTCAATAACATGGAATCATATGCGACTGTCATACAAGTGAGAGGTTTAGCTAGCTTTAAAACCAGGTTCAATGCACCATTTTCCACATCAGAAAATGCCTGTACCAAGTCAGGAATATGATAGTTGTTAGCTATTCGTTTGATATATTTGTGCTTTTAATTTTGCCATTGATTAGGGTTTTCTGTTTTGAATGTTTTTGGAGTTCCATATATTTGCAATTTTACTTTAAATGTAGTCTGACTAGTATATCCATTCTATGGAAGAGGATTGAGTATGCTTGCATACTTTCATTTCATTGATATCTTTTCACAGATTCCTTTCCAAATTATTGCACCTTTTTTGGGGGGAGGGGGATATGGACGTTTTATCTGTATATTATGACACGATTTGATTAAATCTGTTCAACGATGAAGGCAACATATCTAAAATATCTAGGCCGTTAGTTTGTTTTAAAATGTGGTTTTTAAATTTGGAAGATTCTTTTTCTGCTTTATTGTTAAATATTTGTTTGTTTTGAGATTGTGACACAGTGATGACATAATTGACTATTTTACCTGTCACTTTTTCAAGTGAAATAAATCAAGTAATAACACTGCTGGTCGACACTTTGATCCAAACATCCACCCTATTTCAAACTCGTCCATATTTGTATTTTTTAAGGAATCATTGAGTGTATAGATTTATATGAGCATTGTAATCGGTCTTATAGTGTGCAAAACTGAGTCTGAGTTAATTATATTATCTGTCTTAATATACATGAAAAGTAGATGTATATCGTAAATATAAGTTATTTTTGACACTCAATGGCTATCAAACATCTAATAAACATTTGCATATATTTTCATCCTGAACGGCTATTCATAGTAACTACTGAAAAGATGGGGGACTGCAATATGACCTGTATAACACAATGTTGTTGCAACCTCTTATGATAATCAAAGAGCTGAATAGCTCTGAAGGGAAAGACGGCCCTTGTTTCTATTTCATTTTTTTTGGGGTGGGGGTTGGTATCTTTTGATAGTCTTCATATAAAGAATGAAAAAAAAAGAACAGCTAGAACATGTGGAAGGTTGACACTATTGGAATCAATTGTTGTTTAATGTAATTTCGTTTCTTTAGTTTAGGATTCAATTTAGACCAATGGAAGAGATCTTCATCTTCTAATTCTAAACATTCAATTAAAGTTGATAGTTAATTATCTAAAATTCAACTAGTTGAATTCTGTCATTTAACAACAACTACAATTATTTTTGAAATCTTAATAGTGTACGACTGAACTGTAGGCTAGGGCCATTTTCCATTTTTTGTGACAGTACTCTTAAAATTTTTAATTTTTTTCTTAAGAAAGTTAGGACTGAAAAATCTATTCAGTTTTAAATTTCCATTGATAAAGTTCCCAGTTATATCTCTCATCACAGGGATACAGGTACTAATAAAAATAACAATATGATTGATGTAAACTGTGTGAAGCTTGTTTCCAAATCCTACATTTTGAAATATTTGTAAAATTTCATGAATAAATAGATTTAAACTACAAAATGCAACATTTGTAATTTTTTTGTAACTATTACAATGATTATTTTGGTACACAAAATTTAGTTTTAATGAAAGATTACTTATCATATACTAAATTTCACATTTTAAGTGTTTATTTTAGTGAATAATTAGCTCATAAATTGAGGTGCTCCTGAATTGGAGGAAGATTCTCAAAACAGAGTTTTACAGAAAAAATGGAAAAGATCGTTTCTCTCCCCGATCTCATGTAGCCCCTGTTGACCTACAAATTAATGTATTGCATGTTGATGTTTAAATCATCTACAGCAAACAACATTATGTTTAAATTCAACAAATACTATTTTTTAATAAGTGCACAATCTTTAAATAACCAGTGAAGGATATCCCTGCTTATGCGTAGTGTGGCATTCCAACAATGACGTCACTATAAAATATAATGTAGGTTGGATATGTTTAGAATATCTCGTCATACTGATTTTTCCGGATTGTAAAAGAAACGTTAATAGTGTAAAGGAGAGCTCGATATACGATAATTTCGAGAGAAACAGAAGGGAAATGTGTAAAAAAAGTGTTTAAAGTCAATTTATTCATTTGTGTCTCCCCATCTCATCATTCTTAGTAAGATTTGTTGGGGGGTTTTCCACACTATAAAAACAAAATGAATGATGTGAGGGAATGTCACTCTGGTCAACCCCATTGGGGATTGACGGCTTGAAGCCGTCTTCCCCAAAAAGAAGGACCACAGATGATGATCCTATTCTAAACTTTGTCTCTCTTGAAGAAACATTTGATGAGATCAAAAAGTCCAATATTTAAAAACATTATAAAACAACCATTTTCAAGTTTCAATACACTGTAGATCAAGAGCATGAAGTTTTGACGGGCTTTTGATTTCTTAACCTGAAAGTAAGCCCTACGATCCTTACTCTTTTACTTTTTTGAATTATGTCTAAAATTTTAAACACATTACATTACATGTAATCACTAATTTGACTACTAATTACAGGTATTTACTGAGTTGTTTAGTAATTACACGTAAATCCTAATTCCACCCATTTACTATAACATATATATCGCAGGGAAGGTAATGATATCGTACTACGTTTTCATTTAATCATCGTAGCTTAGCATGATTAACAGAGATCAATTTCTATCGTTTCATCGTGTGGTCTCACATGTTAAATTCAGATATAATATTGGTAAGTCAACGAGACATTACGCTGATAAAAATGCTGGCAAAAATAACAGAGGTCATATATGTAACAACTTTCAACAGATGATAACACGCAAATTATCACAAAACCTTGATGTACAGATTGTAGGATTACAGCCTGTTTTGATGCTTTTGTTTTAAATTCAAACAAGTTAACTTTTAGTGTGTACCTTTAATTTATAAATGCTTATTTGGATCACATATAATTATTTTGACTAAAAAAAATCATCGTTAACATACATAAATGTGAATTTGGAATTCAGTTTTGTTTCATCTGGATAATCGTATACTTACAACTAAATGTATATGAAATAAGGAGATGTAAAATGATAAAAACTGGAATCAAGTTATCCAAGGTCGCCATAGGACCTTTAGAAATTTTTCGAAAAACTAAGGATTTTCTTATCCCAACAATAGATTACCTTAGCAGTATTTGGCACAACTTTTTGGAATTTTGGATCCTCAATGCTCTTCAACTTTGTACTTGTTTGGCTTTATAAATATTTTGATATGAGCGTCACTGATGAGTCTTATGTAGACGAAACTCGCGTCTGGCGTACTAAATTAAAATCCTGGTACCTTTGATAACTACTTTAGCAATGAGAAAAAAACATACCACATTATTATTAAGTACGCATTTCACCGATCACAACACTCTTTTTTAATTCACTCAGGTGACGAGATTTTGTTACAGAGGAGGAGACACAAGAACTTACCACATCACTTCTGAAATGTTCATTATTAGAAGTGCCAACTAAAGTGTTTTAAAGAATTTACGAGGAATACAAAAACTACCTTTTAGGATGTACTTAGGTGAAATTGAATAAATCAAGAATTTTAAATTGATACTATAACATGTATAAGCAAGAAGAGCATTAATTAAGTATATAAATAAACTAAAAATATTGATAGGTCATGGAGCTCCTTTTCGAGATATTTGACTTTTTAAATATGACGGGGAAAAGGTGTCTCTGACTTTTACCTTATAAATGCATTGGTATAATTTGGGTCTCAAATCAAAAGAAAGAAAATTAAGAATCTGCTGAAATTTTGTTAAATGACCTTTTATGAGCTATTAAGTCTTAAGTGAAAAAATAAATGGGTGTTATGGGGCAACATATTTTACATTGTATCGTATTGAAAAACACCTAGGAGTTCGAAAACATTTGACACATTTGAATATAAATGATAAGATAAAATAGAAACTTCGGTAAATGTTTACTTCCTTTAATCAGTACTTTCATTTGGTTAAATCTGAATAAAAACTGAAAAATTCTCAAATCTCTCAGTAAAAACAAAGAAAATTAAGAGGTCATCATTCAGTTTTTTACAATGCATAAAAATAAATGCATTATTTCCTCGAGTATAGAAAATTTAATTGTAAATTAAATAACGACTACTTAAGAACTGCTTTCCACAAAGAAATCCCAAAATGTACGGAACATTTAATATAATCAAGCTACTAATTGTTGGAATTGTTTTGTTATGATCACGAATCTGATGTTTGCAGTTCTTTGCAAAAGATGTTTGCCGATGTTCAAATCTAAAAAACATATTCTGAATATAGAAATCAAGTTAAAAAAATTACAATGATGTATCCTTTTTTTTACAGAACAGAGAACTAGGGCTTAAAGACACACAAAATCGAAAACATGGCCGTCGTCAGTTAAAAAATTTATACATAGACTGTTTTAAGTTCATGGTATTCCAATAAACTCGTGTCATGTTAGTCTATCATATATTGAACCTGCACTGCATATTTTAACTGACTTTGTAACAACTAAATTATTTTGTTGAGAATAGAAAAGATTAAGTGTAGATTTGTAAAACGGTCTCTGACGTGTTGTCTTTTAATCAAGGAGATATCTAAAGATATTTCCTCGCGGTCTGAGACACAAAAATCACAGATCTGACTTACAGTATAAATACAGCTTTAATATAGTTTGTATATAAATAACAAAATACAAACTAAATCATTTTTATAAAAAAAAAATATGACAGTTGTCATGGTTGTTATCCATTCGTTTGACGTGTTTGAACTTTTGTTTTATGCCATTTGACTACGAACTTTCCGTTTTCAATTTTCATCGGAATCGGTATTTCTGTTATTTTACTTTTTTTCATAGTTAATTTGTCATAGTTAAGGGGCACGGTAGTATTTGCATTCCAAAATTTAGGTTGCTCTTTTGTGTACCCTACTTAGGTAAATGTAGCTAAACAGTGGGATTGGACAAAAAATACAGTATCAACTGAACATACTTTCCCAAACTGAGGGATGAATCAGGTGTAGAAAAATATGAAATAATTTTACATACAGATGAAAATGAATTTTTGAGAATTTTTTTAAATTTTGTATTCACTGCACCATAAAAGACCTAAAATTACTAGTGGCCTTAGGTTTCTAAAAATAGCAAAAAAAGTAAACGGTCATGATACATATTCAAATTCATTTCTGAATAGTAAAATGAAAGTACTTCAGTTAAGTGTGAATGTAGATTTTTTTGCAGTGTTAGAAAGTGGTGAAAATTCTAAAAAGGCTATCATTATCCCTATGGGCCAGGAAATACTACCGTGCCACCTTAAGGGGGATATATATTTTTACACTAAATCAATGAAGGAACTTTTTTTACCTATGCAATTTGTAAGTTTATCAATAAAAAGTTGATTAAGGGCAACTATGATAAAACAAGCCTTAAATTCCACCCCTGAGAGTAAAAATTGCTGATTCAGCAAATTTTGCCTGATCTGTAGGTAATAATGTAAAAATTTTCATAGAAAGTGGAACTTCATTATTTTTATGTAACTTGCAATACATTTTTAATTATAAATGCTCGCTTTAACTTTTCGCAGTGTCTGACACATGTGCAACCACTGAAATTTGAGACGCGACATTCTACGGTTGCATGTTCATCCTATTATTTTCACCGAAATAAATAAATTGCATAATTTCTTATTTTTTTCAACATAAGTACAGCTATACTAGCTTTCTTAAGGTTTAATTAGTAGTTCTGATGTTACATGACACCAGTAGGAGCTTTTGGGGAACCAGTAAGTGGTTAAGGGGTCCTTACTTATTCATTTAGCTCTCATATTGGTATGAAATAGAGATAGAAATAGGGGTTTCTGTACATTGAATAGACATTATTTTTGACAAAGAATGTATTTATGATGCTATATCAGCAAGATTAAATGGTTTATTCATTTTCCATGCAAATACCATTAGTTGTTAAGATTTTCTGACAGTGAAAAGCACAATAAATGCAAATTGATTATGTAAGGGGACATAATTTAACTTAATGCATACATGAGAAATAGACAAACAGTCAACTTAGAGATGTATTCTAGTACATGTATTGTCAAACAGGTTACAGAATAATAGTTAACTGCAATCTAAAGACTCTTGTTGTATTGCCCTCATAATCTGAAAATGTTTAAAGTAATGTAAGGCATGCTGTAAAATGTGGAATGGACTTTAATATCAGTTTTCATGATTTGGTGATTAAACTGTTTCTTTTACTCAGATTAACCATAAACAGAGTTGGCAATCCAATAATTCCTCCTAAATCACCATGTTTGACTTCTGTGTTGATTTGAAACATCATATATTTGGGTTTTGTTCACTTCTTAAGTAAAAATGGTAAGATGAAAAAAAGTGAAAATCTGCCAGATGGGGTAGGGATGTAATGTTTCATTTTTTTTTATAAGAAATGAGTGCAGACAAGTATTCTTTATTGTAATATGTTCCAAAGTAAGAAGTCTATGCATCATAGGTGTCATGACTGGTTTCAAGTTTGTTATGTCTTGGTTAAGGTGGCACGGTAGTATTTGCATTCCAAAATTAGGTTGCTCTTTTGTGTACCCTACTTAGGTAAATGTATCTAAACAGTGTGATTGGACAAAAAATACAGTATCAACTGAACATACTTTCCCAAACTGAGGGATGAATCAGGTGTAGAAAAATATGAAATAATTTTACATACAGATGAAAATGAATTTTTGAGAATTTTTTTAAATTTTGTATTCACTGCACCATAAAAGACCTAAAATTACTAGTGGCCTTAGGTTTCTAAAAATAGCAAAAAAAGTAAACGGTCATGATACATATTCAAATTCATTTCTGAATAGTAAAATGAAAGTACTTCAGTTAAGTGTGAATGTAGATTTTTTTGCAGTGTTAGAAAGTGGTGAAAATTCTAAAAAGGCTATCATTATCCCTATGGGCCAGGAAATACTACCGTGCCACCTTAAGGTAGATTCATGGTATACCGCCATCTTGGATTGTACTATTGCAATAAAGAATAAGTCTAGTTATTTTCCCAAATCTCAAAATTTGTAGACATATGTGCAATTTTTTTGATTAGACTGTTTTTCTATATGAAGAAAACTTGCTGATTTATTGCACTATTCAAATTATTAAAAAAAAAAACCAAGTACATGTGTTTTAGAATCTCTTTTTTTCAACTAAGCCGGTTAAGGGGAGATATCTCTTTTAGTAACAAATTTATACTGGACAGATATGGATTTTTTTTTCTTGTAACAAGAAAAAAAGTTCGGTGACACCATTTTTTGTTTTTGTTTTATTAAAACATATAATAAAACCTATGGTCTCACAACTTATTTCAAAATTCTATTTCATAGCTTTTTTTTAATGCACAAATATGTTTTTCATGATTATTCTAAGCAGATTTAGGCAAAATTCAACGACTCATAGCTTGAAAAGTAGCACGGAGATCCCTCCTTTTTAATATATTTTTGAAAAGAGCATAGTAAAATCTTCATTTCGGCAAATATAAGAAAATTCTGTCGCGGAAAATATATACCTATGATCTACCTTAATTGGAAGTATGCTATCTAATAATCTGTAAATACATATTCCCAGGAAAATACTTTTTTTGTGCGTTTTATTGTTTTTTTATTTCGGATTTCAAGTTTTATGATTGACATATAATGTTGATGTCTTTTGTGCTGTGGTTTGACCCCGATCATAAGGAAGTCTTTTCTGACAATGCCCTAGATTGATATAGATCAGTTATTGATATATTAATATAATATGTATTTATATGTTTTTTCAAATTTTAGTTCGAAATATTTTTATAATTCTAAACCATGTAAGTTTATTAATGTTTTGAAGAAATTACTCTCTCTAAAGAACAAATTAAACAAAATATTTAAACAAATGAGATAGTTAATGTACAAAAAAAAAGATAAATACACATTATGGTTCATTTAGTTTTTGTTACACTAATTTAAATTTCTTATAGTATTTATCTGGACTGTCTACTGGTCATTTATATGACTAAAATTGTGTAGACCAGCACAGAAAGTGCTATGGTCAAAGTGACATGCTATCTACAGCTTGCAAATACAGTTTTCAAATATCTACCTGTACGCATGATTCATTTCGTCAAATCTCAAATAAAAATCCATACATTACATTTGAATAGACGTTTTTATGACCAATGGAGGTATTCAGAGCAACAAGTATGATTCCAGTTGATACATTTTTTTATTTAAATTAGTTTAGTTTTTAGAAGCATTATTGCAGGTTTTCAAAATCTGAATTTACAACGATCAATATAGCAAATGCAATATTGCGACATTTTTGTATAGGTCTTATAATCCTGGTACCTTTGCTAACTGCTTCAACCCTTACTGAAATGCGTCAATATCTGTCAAACAAGTGAGAGGTTTAGCTAACTTTAAAACTTTTTAAACAGCATGGGTCTATCCAATATTTTCTACAAAAAAAATACATGTAACAACTCGAGAATATGACAGTTGTTATGCATTCGTTTGATATGTTTGAGATTTTGATTTTGACATTCGATAAGGGACCTTCCAATTCGATTTTCCACGGAGTTCAGTATTTTTGTGATTTTACATTTTTTTCTCAATATATTTGCTAAATAGTAAATCAGATGATAATTGACGCTATAAAGAAACTTCTGGTGGTTGTAATAAATCTCTAACAAAGATACCAGGCATATCGGTTTGTTTGACAGTCGAGCGTTTCGTCTAAAAATTAAAAATGTAAAGCTAAAAAAAGTATGAAGTTGAAGTTCAACTAAATCTTAGTGGTATGCACATTCAGGTAAAAATAAGGACACCTTTATGAAACTTTATCAAACTTATTATTTTCATATCTGTGCACAGCTATCAAATACTTGTTCAATATACAAGTTAATAATTCATTTTAAGCTTTATATATGGTGTTAATATTTTTTGTACTTAGCCTGAACTCCTTGATTATAAATATAAAAAGATAGTACTGTCATATACATTTTGTTTTATAGCAAGTGATTATAAGGACATATGCCAGATGTTACAACACTATTATCGTAAAAGAAGACACAATTTGAATGATTTGTTACTAGCATAACAGATGCTTATTCAATCCATCATTATTGATCAAAATGGAATGCATTTATTCCGTTTTTTTGGTTACTATTACGACTGAATATATAATTATGATACATACAGCAGTGTGAGTAGGTACATGCAACTGAGTACAGTTAATCCATTGACATAGAATAATATTGGAATATCTAAAGGTATGCGCACGAAGCCATGGATTTTCACTTTTATGTGTTATAACAAAACCGGTATAAATTATGCTTAAAAAGACCACTCGGATATAGTTTTATAAAATATAGGTTTACAAAAACGCAATTATAAGGACGAAACTATAACGTAAGACAAAACTTACTTTCTTATTGAAACAAAGTTGACATCAGCTGTTCCCAAAAGGAATGCATATACTGCTTGTTACATCCTTTGTACTGCTGAGCAGTCAAACCCAACAATGTCCAAGTTATGCCAGAGCAAGAAGTACACAGCAAAAAAGGTATATCATTCCACACCAATCAGCTGATACACGTACAGACATACAAACTCGTAAAGAATAAAACTGTGAATATGTCCTTCTGGTGGATAAAACCATAATAGTTAATCGTCTTTTCATAGTTTATTTCTTTTCGACCACGGTCGTAACATTTGTTGGCATCAAATGCAAGCAAAAGACACATTATGCTACACATATGACGCTACACATATGGTACTAAACATATGACGCTATACAGTCAAGAAAAAGAAAAATTGGAATGAAATGATACATAGCTTCTGTTGTGTCTTTTATTTTTAGCACAGTGTGTTAAAGTCAAACAGAAATCGTATTTCAACTTGTCCAAGATTTCCAGGTTTGAATTTTTTCTACAACTTTAGAAATTGCGCTACTTGAAATGAGCAGGTTTTGTTTTGCTATAAACATGATAAATAAACCAGTTATAGATGTTGCAGAACGTTATGCGGCAAAATTTTTAAACCTTTCGAAACTTAATTGTATGTCCTCAAGCTTTAAATGTTTCATACTTTCTTAGGCCCTGTTGATTTATTTTCATTCGAGTAACCCTCATAAGTCTTCTGTAGACGAAACACTCGTCTAGCGGTCACAATTTAAATTCTCATATTTCATATTGACTTTATTTAAACCAAAACTATCAAGAATAGAATTGTCTGAAAATAAATTATTTAGTAAACATGTGGAACTTTTTTTAAGAGAAATCAAAATATCAGTGTAAACTTATAACACAATCATGTTTGAAGCCAATATATGGCAACTGGATAGCAAAATAGCCACAATACTCAGTACACCAAATATTGAAATCTATAGACACTTTACCATTTTAAAGATAGACAATTAATTTGTTGTTTTAGATTCTAAAGAAATATTGACAATTTCATTGATCATACCCAAAACGTAAAAAAACGTCCATCGTTTTAAATTTCAAATTTATGCATAGAGTTCAGCTTAGGAATATTTTGTTTTCATTGTATACATACGAAATTGATATTGCAACAAGATCATTGAAATCATGATGATGCGAACGCTTTTGATAAATAAATATGTATATATCGCAATGATTATGGTAGCATTTTTAGATACCAGACATAGACGTATAAACTATGAGTTTACAGAATGTGTGCAATCCCCAGTAATGGCGTTAAGATTGTTCATGGAGAAATGTTGCAGTTAAAACATTTATTGAAAAAATTAAAATGTTTTATCTGTCTACGTGTCAGTTTTTCCATTTTTTATATTTCATGCGATTCCTTCAGTTTTTATTTTAATTTGTATCATTCTTAATGAGTTAGTGTGTTCTGAATATCTTTTGCCTCTGCTTAAACATTTTGATTCGATCATAACCTAAGAGTGTTTGTAGACGAAATGGAAGTTTTACATACAAACCCAATTAATGATATCTATGATGAAATTATACATGTCTATAGGAAGCTTTTTGTTGTTTCGACAAACAGAATAATTAAACAATGATTCTAGTTTATATTTTTCATAAAATAATACATATCCAATCATAACATGTCCTAATACAGCATGTTATGGGGTTCGCAATAGTTTTTTTAATGGTCCGTTTTGTTCGGTACATTTTATTGAATAATTTTTCTATTTCCATAGTTATCTACAACACACACAATGAACTAGAGAAATTGATATATTTAAAAAAGAATATGTGATATGATTGCCAATAAGACAACTCTCCACAAGAGAACAAACGGCACATAAATTTATAATTATAGGTCACCGTACGACCTTCAAAAATTACCAAAGCCTTTACCGCAGTGTTGTCTTAATTTTGACAACAATAACTAAATGTATTTAGAAATGCACGTTTAAGTTCTGTACAGGCGAATAAAGAGTTACATTCTTCACAACTCATTAACACACGTAATGTATAAGGAAGCCAATCAAATCACTTGTCATCACGTCTGCCTTTTGTATTCTTTTTGGGTATAAGTTGTCTAATTGTTCGAATTTTGTAGATAATAGGTGATTCATCAGATCGTAGAACCTGTAAACTATTGTTGGTGGAAACAAAACAGAAATCATTGCACAGAAAGTTTTGAGCTTTAATAAATACTGATCTAGATGTTACAATGTATCAATGATAAAAATTACCATCTAAAGCGGACTTTTCATACCACATTGAAGACTCATTGCTAGCCTTGGGCTGTTTCTGCACTTTGGTCGGATTGCTGTGTTTTTGATTCTTCTCCGTTTTTATATTCTATTCTTTCATTTAATGGATTATGGAAAAAATATATAATTTATTAAGATTTAACTTGGTAAATGTCAATTTTCAATGAAAATTATAGATTGGATCCGGTTTAAGCTAAACCTCACGCTTGTAAGACAGTTGTTTATAGTAACGTTATTTTGACAACATTTTATAAACAATTCAAATATACATAACTGGTATAAGTGAGATCCAGTAGAAAAAGACCCGTGTAAACTACATTACTAAAAAACAAACAATAAATAAATACGAAAAATCTGACAAAGACGTCAATAAAAACGAAGGGGCTAATAGTAAATGTGAACAAAATGTCAAAAAATCATTTTATTTAGTTTAGAATACAAAATAATAGTATAAACTTTCTAGATGAAGTACAAATTGAGATGTATTTTTTTTGTATTTGTGATATTTAAAAGCTCTCGCTCGATGTTTTTTGAAAATTACAAAATCTTTTTATCAATTTCTTTTGCGATAACTGACACCTTGATTTAATAGTTGAGCAATTTGGTTTATATGCCCGTCAGACAGTGATGTATATATATATTGTATGTACGATAAACATTTAGCTTGTTAAAAAAGTTGGACACAAGATAGATTTGTGACAAAATAGAATAATTATTGGTGTGATTTAAAGGTTGTTCTGACTATGATTTTCTATTTTAGATAGAGGTCAAGTTTAGAGCGTAAAATTGAATTTATTCGTTTTCAACTTGATATTAACCTAAAACAGTATCTGAAATGTTAAGAAATTAAAGAATCAATACTCAAAATGCTTATTTAATCTATCATATGTTGATAATGAAGAGAAGAAAAGTTTAAACAGAAATAAAACATTAACTTAACAATGTAATATAGTTTTTTGTGACGTCCAATTTCATTTAACTAGTACACGTTTTGTTTATTGACCAACTGAAGCCCGCCTTCGAGTGCGGTATTATCCCGCTATGAAGAAGACCAATTAGTGGAACAATACGTTAGATTGAGCTGGTAAAATTCATACCCAGTACTACCGTAACATTTCCTTTAAACGTTTCGAAAAAAAAAACACTAAAGGAAGATATGAAGTTTCAATCATACCCTACATATGAAAAACATTGTTAGCCTCCTCCACTAAATGCTCCGCAAAACTTTACACAAAAAACTAAAGATTAATCAACACGGCTTCGTAGTACTGAGTGTGATTCCAGTTGTTCTAGGAGGTTCCCGGAATGTTTTTGTTTCGTTCATAATTTTTCACTTACTTCTTAATAAATTCATAGTAAGTACACCTTTATACCTTTATGTAATGTCAGATTTATCCTCTCTCATTAAATGCTGGTTGTGAGTGAGTTTTGTTCACTTTAAATTGTATTGACAAAGGAAAGCATGACGCACGTTTGAAAATTGTGTCAGTATTGTTTTGTCGCCATACCTTTTTCATAGAATGACATCACTTTGTATAACTAATAAAGAGCAAATCAGAACTTTATTTTTTATTGTATATTTGATATTAAATTCCAGAATATCTTCTTATTCAACTACAGCTCGATATTTGACAAACATGGTACTTGTTCCAGATAATTAACTATTTATATCACACACGTCCTTTTCAAATTTCAGTTATGTATTTATTATTTATTGAATCAACTATAAAAATACACAACTTCTTTCTTACTTGATATATTCTAATTGTAGAACGTTGTCTGTTAGTCAAACATGTTATTTTTGTCTATCTGATGAGTTAAGCCTTTTTCAACTGATTTTTATAGTTCGTTCTTGTGTTGTACTGTTACACCACTGTCCCAGGTTAGGGGAGGGTTGGGATCCCGCTAACATGTTTAACCCCGCCACAATATTTATGTATGTGCCTGTCCCAAGTCAGGAGCCTGTAATTTAGTGGTTGTCGTTTGTTTATGTGTTACATATTTGTTTTTCGTTCAATTTTTTACATAAATAAAGCCGTTAGTTTTCTCGTTTGAATTGTTTTACATCGTCTTATCAAGGCCTTTTATAGCTGACTATGCGATATGGGCTTTGCTCATTGTTGAAGGCCGTACGGTGACCTATATTTGTTAATGTCTGTGTCATTTTGGTCTTTTGTGGATAGTTGTCTCATTGGCAATGATACTACATCTTCTTTTTTATATACTAAAAATCAAGTAGTAGATCCCATTCAGAAATTTTATCACATTATTAAATATAGTCAAATTGACCTTTGTTTAATTAAATTCTGTATTGTCCAATATACAATGTTCTGATTTCCAACATAACTTTAGATTGTGATATATTAATATGAGGAAGGCGCTACCTTAATGCCAGCTTTCATGATAATATTTAAAGACAATGTCCTATATATTGATTGGTTGTTGGTTGTTTAACGTCCAGTGGCAAATATTTCATGCATGTTCAGAACGATTGTCTTAAGGTATATTAACATATTGTTTATGTCTAAAAGAAGTTCAGATGGAAAATCTTTAGGGAACGAACATTGAACTTGAAAAGGCATGAGGGGTTATGGTATTTTTCCAGAAAAAAATATTCTGATTCCCAAATTGATGAATAAAAAATCTCTTCAAGCATAGGACAAAAAAAATATTTTAATCCAGATCTTCACCAAAAATGATTTTATCTTTCAGATATGCAAAATAAATTTAACTTTTATATATCTAAAAACATAAAAACTTCCCAAACCGCACATGTAAGTCTGTACACAGTAGACTAGTTTTTTAGGTGATCATAAGGCCGTATTTGCCAATTTGTTATGATGAACCTTAATACTAGAATTAAATTTTGACTAAATGATTTTAATTGATAGCGCTGAAGGGCTTCGGTAAAAAAAATTGACTCGAATAAAAAAACATTATTTCTGATCATCTTCAGTTTGTGAGTTCTACATCAATTTCATGTACTAATTCAAAGTCGGTTTTACGTCATTTCTTGCATATATTTTTTTTGTTACATGTACATGATGTAGCTTACTTTTCAAGTTTTTATATGACAGCAAAATAAAATTGAGAATGGAAATGGGAAATACAAGCATGTCAAAAATTTGCTTTCGAGTAATGCTTAATCTTGTCATAGTTGTTTTCAAGAAGACACATTTGGTTTCCAGACAATAACTTGAGTATAAGTGAATGGGTCTCTATGAAATTTTACTAGAATGTTCAATACACAAAAGGAAGATTAAAATTGATTTTGGGGTTATGGTACAACATTATCGGGGGTGTTTTATTTTTTTTCCAAAAATTACCTTATTTACATTGATTATACTCATCTAGTATACTGATTTGGCAGGAGATGCACTCAAAATAGGGTGTTTTAAATATTTTATCTGTAAGTTGTGCATTTTCCCTATGATATGTACTTCTTGATAATGTCGATGTGAGTATCATGATAAAGAAAATATATTTGGTAAGTATATATATATTCACAATTGACATGCGCCAGTGCGCTGCAAAAGGATCTTCCTTCCCTTTATTTTTCAAAAATTGCACATGATTTTTTTTTCTCACAGAAACACATGAGTTATTTGGTAAATAAAACACTTTTCATTGTTTGAAACTTTCAGTAATAAAAATTTAGTTTCGCCTGTTTAATATGGAAAGCCAACGGGGTCAAAATTCTCAATTCGTAACTTGTCAATCCGTAACTTGTAACTGTGTAATTTCTAAATTGTTAATTCGTAAATTGTTAATTTGTAACATGTTGCTGTGAAATTCATAATGCTTAATTCTTAAATTGTCAATTTGTAACTTGTACCTTTGTAGTTTCAACATTCTTAATTGGTAATTTGTCAGTTTGTTACTTGTAACTGTGCAATTTCATAATGCTTCATTCGTAAATTGTCAATTTGTATTTAACTTGTATCTTTTTAAATTCAACATTCTTCATTTGTTAATTGTCAGTTTGTAACTGTAACTTGTAACATGTCGATTCCTGAATTGTCGATGTGTGAAATGTCGAAGTGTTAAATGTCATCGTTGTATTATGCTAACGATCATTATGACGACAGATGGCGCTCGGTTTCTTCTTCGGCGTATAAGCCTCCTGTAAGTAGGAGAACCTCCATATGGAATATATATATTTAAGTAATTTCAATCAATTAGTTACAGCAAATGCGTCTAAAAGAAAGCAAACAAAAATTGCACGTTAACTGGATCCCAGTTTTATTTTGTTTACTGTCGTGGACTTCCGTTCGAGAACGGAAACTATATAAATATCCCCACTAGTTCAGTCCCTCCGCGACGTAAATTCTCCCTTATTTGCGAGGTAAAAGAAATAGTCGTTGGTCAGTGGAATATTACGACTGGATTATTCAGGTAAATACAATAAGGAGATGTGGTAATAAACCGTATGATTGCCAATGAGACAACTATCCACCAAAGCGAAGTTCAAATAAAGTCGATCATAAGCAACGTATAGGCAACCTACGGCCTTCAACAATGAGGAAACCTAATACGATATAGTCGGCTATAAATGGCTACATCATTACTGGAAAACCCAGGTTCTAGTTATAAACGATTTCTTTTAATCCTAAAATGCTATTATCGGACCATTTTATTCTGACAGGAGGGGAAAGCTAGGGCTGACAAATATATGTTAATATACATGCATGCCTACTGAATGTTTCTGGTCATGAAGTTTAAAAACTTACAATAAAAAAAACAACAAAATATTCACGAGTCCCTCGATCTCAACAGCTGTTTAACGCCCAGTCCTCCCTATATGAGCCCACTCAGTGCCACACCTCTTTATAGCCCGGCAACCTTACCTAATCTAATATTTTGTCGATTTTGTTAACTAACCGAAATGATTCACGATGTTAATCAATAAAGCTTCTTTATTTTAAAATTGCATGTCATATAGAATTTAAAAAATCTCATTTGCAATGAATTCGTAACAATAAAACCCTAATATTCAATTCACAAACCATGTTGTAGATCTGTTCCCATTTGATACTATGTTGTCTATGTGTTTGTTCCACTTCAGATTTGATTGTAAGGTAATGCCTAAATATTTTGCTGATGTAACTGATTCGAGAATGTGATTGTGGAGGATGTAATTATGCCGGTAGTTATTTTTCTTTTGAGAGATGGATCAGATTGCATCAGCAAAGAGTCTGTTTGTGTTCTGTCCTGTAAAAATGCCTGAATCCAATTTAGTGTGTTATTTTCAATGCCATAGAATTTGAGTTTGTAAAGGAGGTGACGATGTGAGACTTTGTCGAACGCTTTAGCGAAGTCCATTATGATTAAGTCAATTTGTGTGTTGCTATTATTTGATCGTGCTAGTTCTTGAATGAAGTCTATTACTTGTGTTTCACACGACCTTGATTTTCTGAAGCCGTGCTGTAGATCGTATAATATATGATATTTTTCAAGGTGAGACATGATGTTACTTGTAATAATATGTTCCATTAGCTTGCAACATATGCAGGTTAAAGATATTGGCCTGTAGTTTACGGGTTTGTATTTCCCCCCTTTTTTGAAAGCTGGGGCTACATTAGCATGTTTCCAGTCCTTAGGTGTTTCTCCAGTATCAAGTGACTTTTTAAATATCAATGTAAGAATTGGTGAGATTTGTTCCTTTAGTTCTTTAAGGACTCTGCCATTGATATTGTCTGGGCCGCAAGCTTTATGTGGATTTATGTTTGACAGTAATTTAGTAATACCTGTTTCAGTGATTGTTATTTTTGGCCTTTTTGGGTGGGGGCTTGTACCTTTGTCTGGGATGTTATCATCTGTTTCATCTGTAAATACTGATTAGAACTGTTGGTTTAAAATGTTCGCTTTTTCCTCAGTGTCTGTGACTAATTTGCCGTCTTTTTTCAATGGTGCGACACCAGTGTTATCAGATCGTGTGCTTTTGATATAGCTAAACAGATTTTTTGGTTTTGCTTTTGCTGTTTCATATTGACCAGGTTCGTCTATTGGTATGTCACAGATCATTTTTTCAATATATTTCCAATATTCTGTTCGTAATTCTTTTTGTACTATTTGTTTTAACTTTTTATATTTTTCTGGATCTTTCTTCCTTTTTTGATAAGCTTTGTTTTTCTTATTTATAAACCTACGCAGTTTGTCTGTTACCCAAGGTAATCTATGATTGTAAGTTATCATTTTGTGTGGTACATTTGTTTCTATAGATTTTATAAGGTCTATCTTAAAGTATTCCCACAATTCATTTACATTACTGTGTTTGTATTTTTCTTGTATTGTTGTTAATAATACAGTGAGATCAGCTTTTATGTTCTCCCAATTTGCTTTATTAAATTTCATGAGTTTTCTAGGTAGTTCCCGTACCCTTTTTAGCCATCTGTCAATTTCAAGGTATACTATATCATGATCTGCCTTACCAATTGGTGGTAAAGTTGTCATTTTATTAACACTAGATGGATTATTAGTGAAGAACAGATCTAGGGTTCTGTCTTTGCGTGTTTCTATATCTACCATTTGTTGTAAATTATAGTCAAAAGCTATGTCTAGAAGTTGTTGGTGTAATTTTTGTTCTGGTTTTCCAGCAATAATAGATGGAACTGATCAATCAATATGGCCTAAGTTAAAGTCTCCTCCTAGCCATATGTTAGAATTTGAGATGTTTTTGATTTTTGTTAAAGAACTATTTAAGTTTTCAAGAGATGTTCCATCATCTGATGGGGGTCGGTAATAACTTCCGACAATGATCTTTTTGGTGCCTGAGATGTTAATTTCGGCCCATACATTTTCACAATCTGTTTGTAATTCATCTATTTTGGAGCTTATAAACTCTTTGGTGATAGCAATCAATACTCCGCCATAACTTTTTCCTTTGTTGTTATGTGTTCTATCTTTTCTGTACACATTGTAAAGGTTTGGTGGAAAAAGTTCATGTGATGGTATATTAGGATTTAACCAGGTTTCAGTACCTATAATTATATCAGGTTTTGCAGAGTTAATAATTTCTTCAAGTTCTGGTTTTTTATTACAGATAGACTGAAAATTAATGTTTAGCACTCTAATTGGTCTTTTAAATTTAGACGAGGTTGATTTAGATGGGATGTTTTGATTTTTTTTCATTCAATTTTGGTGATGAAGTAGCTACTGGAACACCAGGGCTACTGACCAGAGAACTTGTGCTTAA
This sequence comes from Mytilus galloprovincialis, assembly GCA_037788925.1. Lineage (NCBI taxonomy): Eukaryota > Metazoa > Mollusca > Bivalvia > Mytilida > Mytilidae > Mytilus > Mytilus galloprovincialis. The sequence goes on from CM075338.1 coordinate 87,291,941, forward strand.
GTTTGAGAACTGGTTTTCTGTTTCAATGCTATAGGTGGAGTTAAATAAAGCAGTTGAGAAATTTGGCATTCCACAATTGATACATTCCCAGGACACATTACTAGCATCCATGAATCTGAATACTCCTGTGTGGATATGTTGGCATTGTATGTGGAACCATTTATCACAATTATCACAACATACTGCCCTGGTCTTCCAAGTCACAGCCTTGCCACAAGTACCGCAAGGCCATTTTGGTGTTCGGGGCCCTGGGTTAGTTTCTGTGTCGAAGGCATTGGCTAGTAGTAAGATAAAGAAGTATTTACTTACTGGTCTACCTTTGTTTACTTTGAGCTGGGTGGCAAGTACTCCTGTCGTTCGAATGTTTGAATGGTTAATGATAGAACGAGCTTGACATGTATATACTGGCTTAAATATATTTAGTTGGGTAATTACTAATAATGTGATGGACAAGATCAGTGGGGTATAATATAGCTGCATTATAATAATATTTACCTTTTACCAGTGCTCGAATTTCAGAGCTGTGAAAAGAGGGTAATTTTGTTAGTTGAGCAGTTGTTAATCTTCGTCTCCTGGGCAACTCAGGAGTACAGGTTAAGAGAAAAGCCTCATTAATAAACAGTTTTAACGTGAAAGTGAAAAAGTTGATAGTCCGTTTGTTTACTTCCGGTAATGTTGGATCATGTGATCGTAGGGCGGCAACTGTGATTTTTATTCATTGATATGAAGGATTCTTATTTCTTTCTTCGATGAATTTTTAGTGTAATTTTTGTTGTGTGTCAAATGAATACCTGTTTACAAAGTATAAAATATGATTTTCAATGGCAGATACTGCCTAATTTTCGTAATAAATAACTTTCTTCAAGAGCCAAAAGGAGAGACGTCAATCAAGTCACGCATGCGCACCCCATGCAGGATTTGTGCAGGATTCTTTAATAAAATCAGATTATAATATATCTCTGATTAAATTTAACAAATCTCACACTTTACATCATTTTTGCGATTGTCATTTAATGACAGGAAACACAAGAAATGTTTATTGTAGTCATCAACTACTGGCACACTTCAAAGGTAAACATAGCAATAAAAATCATGGTGTTGGGAGAAACCATACCAAGGTAATAAACAATTAAGGAGTTTTACGGAGGAATTACTCCAAGTTTCTCCCAATTTCCTCCCAAGATTTGGAGAGTGTTGCTGGAGTTTCCTGGTGTGACACCAAGTTTTTACACATTGTAGGGAGTATGAGATTACATCCTCTCTGTGTTTACTGTAAATATACATCTGTGGTCGTATCAGGCTATGCATGGCGAAGCATTTTATTGCCTTTAGGTTTGTACTTTTTTTTTTGTCATGAAAATAAATGTGTAGTTCTGTTGTGAAGTTGCTAACATGAGAATACCCAAATTGCACCTAAATTGTCAGTTTTTTTACCAACTTTTTTTATGTACCAGACAAAAGTTTACTCTGCTTATTTTGAAGACTATTCTTGTCTACAATATAGTTACACCAATTTAATATTGAGTTCATGTAGAGTCATTGAAAAATGGGTTTGAAATTACATCCAAACAATCCATGATACTGTAATGAGGTCAGTACCCAAATTCCATACATCATTACATGTATGGTTTATTTCAAATCCTTAAAACTGGGATGTAAACAGAGATTTTGTTTTATTTCTACAAATATTTCGAACAATTTGACATTATTCCATGTTTTAATTATTATATTTTGAAGAAAAGGATGCTGGTAACAAATTTAATTTGCTCATTTTAAAAAGATGATAATAAGATAACTTCACATGGTGAAAGCAAACTTGCAAGATTTTTGCTGAATAGGTGCAATTTGGTTACTGAGTACAATTTTGGTACTTTGATGTTATATAACCATAAGTTTGTATTGCTAAATAGGTTGAAATGTGAACCTGATAGTGATATAGTGATAAAGTACTTGGTAGAGTGAAAATGTTTTGATCAGGTTTAAACTGATGCATAAAATATGCAGGCGACTGCTGCAGCTTGAATTTTAAAGGATGTAGCCCACATACTTCCAAGTAACATGCCCTGTATATACCTATCAAAGTCATGGTATTTTCATGGGTTATCATAATAACTTCATCTTCCCATAAAATCCAATTTTGGACAATATGGGAGCATACAATATATACAGTAGTCAGTTCTAAATGTACTACTCAGACTCAAGTCTCTTTTTATGATTACACTAAGAGAGAGAAAACTAAACAGTTTCCATCTCCTGGGACTGTATAAGGTGTAACATAATCAAAGAAAAGATTTGTTGAGAGTTTGCCATTTGAAGGAAGTACATAATTAAAAGATTGAGAATTATTTTAATATTTTTTTATGTTTTAAACTTTTGTTAAGTTTTGAATTAGTCTGTGGGCTACCATAGGATCCAGAGGGGCGACGGTCACCCTTTTCTTGGGAAAAAAATGTTGATTATGTAGGGAATCACTGAAGCAGGACTGGAGCACCCCTCCCCCCTCCTTATGAAAAATGCTGGATTAGCCATCGACTACATGAATAACCGTGATCACATTCAACAGTATAATTATCACTGTTCCTTGATGTGGGGAATAATGTGGCAGATGCACATAAGTAGTCATGGTCAACAAGTGCACCGGAGTTTAACCCGCATGCCGGATGGTCATTATAAAAAAAAATCCGAAATGTATTGCTTGCAGAGATTTTTTCTGTGTTCCCATGGCTGGACGGAATTTTTACGCTAAATATGTTATCGTTAACTATGATTTTTTGACTTTTAAATGAAGTACCTGTGATTATTTTGGTAATTTGTTTTGACCTCACTGATAATGGAGTGTTGAAGCAGACGAAACATGGCGTCAGATGTTGTTGTCCTAACTTCGGAAATTTCCGTAGTACGATAAATTTAAATAAGCTACACAAGTAACCAAAATTTCTGAATTCTTGTTTTTGCAAACAAATAAAAATTCATGTCGTATTTAACATCGAAAATATTCCGAGCTGTCCCGTTTTTTCAAGATCGCGTTGAAACGTTAAATTCGGCCGCCATTAAAAAAAAATAATCGTACGAGATTTAACGAGAGTGACGAAACTTTTCAGATGGGTCGTGTAGAGAGAGTTATCGTTCTTTATTCCAAAACGATGCTTCTACCATAAGTGCCAACTAAAGCTGGCATATTACTAAAGAAAAAACGTAATATCTGGATGCTTGATTGCCAGATAGTTTAAAGGAGAAGGTCCGGTAAGGACCGATTATGGCCTCAAATTTCATGTTCATCTGACGAAAGATTTTGACCACTTTTTGAACACTTAAGTGTCTATTTTATTTGAATCAATTAGTTTATGTGAAAGATTTTAACTGATTAAGTCATAAAAAACGCACCGATTCAAGCTGAAATATGAAAAATCTACCAAATATGACGAAAAATGTCATTTTTCAGATGGTTTTTGTCAAAAATGAAAGTGGCCGCATCCGTGTTCATCCTCAACCTTTATACATGTTATGTATTATCATAAACTACCACTTACATTTCAATATTAAGGATGAACACGAATGCGGCCACTTTCGTTTTACACGAAAACCGTCTAAAATTTAACAAAAATGCTAGAATTGTGTAGATTTCAGTAATTTAGCATGACTTAATGGTGCTAGTATCCGATATATGTGCATTGTATTTTTAAAATCAGCCCAAATTTATGTAGCAGAAGCATTCTACTGTCCAATGAATAACTAAAAGTTTAAATTTTATCAATTTTGTAAAACTGCTATATTTTGGGGCCAAAAAAGGGGTCTTACTGGACCTACTCCTTTCAATAGAATCATTATCGAAATATTTCTATAAATAAAAACAACTGAAATATTGTTTGAAATAAAAAAGAAAAAGATTTAATTTAGTTAGTATCCAAAAATACACTAAATGTGAGGTAACAAGTTTAGATTTTTCTTTTTTCTTGATTGTAATTGGTGTATTTTAAAGTTATTTTGTGTCAAAACATCAAGGATACCAGACAAAGAAATGAGATCTTCGTTTGCGAAAGTACCGACGTACTGACAACTGGTCTGATGACATCCTCGATGTGGTACAGTCCACCAACAAAGGTATAGACCAAGTGGTAGTATTACAAGTAGGAGTACTGATTTTACTGAACTCGAGTATAATTTTCATTGTCCTCTCAGTTATGTTCCGGACCAAAATATTACAAAACTGCTCAAATTATTTAAAGTATACACAATTACTGGCTCTTAATCATTATTGCCACGTGATCAGCGGACAAGAGACAAATGATGATTTAAAGTTTTCGTATGACCTAGCTGTTGGTCGAACCCACGACCTTCTGTACTCGAGGCGAGTACACTTCTTAACTACCACCGTGGTGGTGACTGGGTTTGAAACCATGTTGCATCTGTGTTATTATAAATTGAATGTGTTTATCACATAGGAAACATGAATATGAACAATTATAGGTCACCGTACATCCTGCTGCAACAATAAGTAAATCCCACTCTGTTCAGTTAGTTATTAAAGACCCCCTGATTGGTAGCAATTCACACAAAAATACCAACGGCATTATCTATATGATCCAACAATGAAATTAAAACTTATAAACAAGACAATTTAAACATGTATTCGCTTTTAACACTCCTGTTAAACGACATTTAAGTCATGAATCTGTTAAATAGTGGTTGTCGGGTTTTTTCTTGTTTGAATCGTGATTTATTTGTCATTTTGGGAATTTATGTAACGGATTTTTCTCATATTTGAAGGCCGTACTGTGACTAATAGTTCTCTCATTGGCAGTCATACCACATCTTCTGATATATATTGTTTATGAAAAAAGGGTTTTACATCCTTAAAATAAGAATAGTAGGCTAGCGACAGTACCACATCTAGGCTACAACGTTTTAGGGAGTTAATGTGACCTTCCCATAACACTGTTATTTATTTTGTGAGAGTTTGGGTGATTAACAGATATTTTGATGAAATGTATACAATCAAATAAAAAATTCATTAATTGTGATTGTTCTATTTATATAATTTGACTTTCATTCGTCTAGTGTACTTTATCTCAACGATAAATACAAAAAAAACTTAACTTTGTGGCTTAGCAGAAGTAAAAAAATGGCATATAGAGCTCTCTGTTTGTTTTTATTTGTTTTTCTTTTCCTGAAGTAGCAGCTGAGGTAGGTCATGATATAGAAGTTATCCTTTTTTCGTCATCGGATAATCTACGTCAAGTGACGTGTTTTTCAAAGACATTATCTGTCTATGAACGCAAACATTAGTACAATAAGCCGTTGATTTGGTTGTATACATAACTATATGTGTGCTTGGTGTTTTGCGACGCCTATGTATATATTATTTTATGTGAGAAAGAGACTTTACATACCTAAAGTTTTACTAAACATATCTTTTCAAAGATCCTTTATTTGATGATGTCTTTTTGTTGTAGTTTTATTTTGTTGGAAAATATGCATAGACTGACTTCATGCAGGAACTTCTTAGGAAGAAAGATAAGAAGTTAGCAATATCCTTTAACTCTACTTTCCGCTATATAGATGACGTTCTTTCACTAAACAATTCAAAATTTGGTGACTATGTGGAACGCATCTATCCCATCGAATTGGAGATAAAGGATACTACAGATACAGTTAAGTCGGCTTCATATCTTGACTTACATCTAGAAATTGACAATGAGGGTCGGTTGGAAACAAAACTTTACGACAAAAGAGATGATTTCAGCTTTCCAATTGTGAACTTTCCATTTCTAAGTAGCAACATTCCAGCAGCACCTGCATACGGGGTATATATCTCCCAATTGATACGATATTCCCGTGCTTGCATTTCCTATCATGATTTTCTTGATAGAGGGTTACTGCTCACAAGGAAGCTATTAAACCAAGAGTTCCAAATGGTGAAGTTGAAATCATCCCTTCGTAAATTTTACGGACGCCATCACGAGTTGGTTGACCGTTATGGAATAACCGTTTCACAAATGATATCGGATATGTTCCTTACGTCGTAACTACAATCCCCTTCCCTTTCATGAATGTGAACTACCGAATTAGACTATTTACCGGATTTGTAATCACATAAGCAACACGACGGGTGCCACATGTGGAGCAGGATCTGCTTACCCTTCCGGAGCACCTGAGATCACCCCTAGTTTTTGGTGGGGTTCGTGTTGTTTATTCTTTAGTTTTCTATGTTGTGTCATGTGTACTATTGTTTTTCTGTTTGTCTTTTTCATTTTTAGCCATGGCGTTGTCAGTTTGTTTTAGATTTATGAGTTTGACTGTCCCTTTGGTATCTTTCGTCCCTCTTTTAAATAGGTCAGCCGTGAAATGTTTTTGGCATCGCTGTTCATTGTAAATCATTCGTTATATTTGATGATATCATTATTCCGACATAATCTAAAAATCCGCAGCATGACCTAATTCCGAACAATTACCTTATAATGTTTATATCAAAGGTTTTAAAACTATAAGGAGTTACTGTAACATAACACATTTGTCTGGTCGATTAATTTTTTGCCTATTCTTTAAATTCGAAAAAAGTATTTGTAAGGAAATCAAACCAAATTCTTTAAATGTGTGTATGATACCGGTTATGTTCTTCTCGTTTAATTAAGAATTGAATGCTTCTTTTTGTAAATTTATTGGGGTGTAAAAGCATTGACCGAAGTACATTTTGTATGAAGCGCGAAAGCGCTTCATTCTAAAAATGTGCGCACAGTCAACGCTTTTACAACCCTATACAGTTTCAAAAAGAAGCATTCAATACTTATAACTACATTTTTTAGCTATGATCATGAAAACACGAATTCTATATATTTTTTTATTTAATTCACCTGTGCACTTTATTGTTGGACCACGTGTTATCATGAATGAAAAGTTGTATTGAGCAATGCAACTGCTTATGGAATAACACGTGATGTGCAGTTAGCCAATCAGAATAAAGTATTATAATGAAACATACATCTAATGTAATTATTTCATGATGACATGATACTAAACACATAACGTGAAGGTTTGTTGTTGATTTCAAATGTTATATCAAAATTACAAACCTAATCTTGAATACTATCCTAATTCTTTCCCTTTTTTGGGGGAACATTTTTAGATATTCAAATGTAACGTCACTAAAATGTGTACGTTTTTCGATTTGGCTAACGCGGCTGTGGATTTTTATATGCTGGTTTATGTTATTTATCTATCCGTTTTTATTGTGTAGTTAGTCACCGGTTTTATCATCTATATCTATTATATAGTCATTTTATAAAAATTTACTGTTTGCAAAAGTATGAATTATTCTAATTTTTTGGAACTTTTGGTCCTCAATGCTCTTCAACTTTGTTCTTTTTTTGGCTTTCGAACTTTTGTCATCAAAGCGTCACTGGGTAGTCTTGCGTGGAAGAAGCGCGCGTCTGGCGTATTAAATTTTAAACCTGGTACCTTTTGTAAGCTATTATTCGTGTGTTTCTCTGTCCTATATATTCTCCCATTTATTTGTATTGTAGTCCTATCATGTAATGTTGTCATTTTAATGTTATATTTAACATTGCCATAAAAGTGAGAGGTTTGGCATGTCACAAAACCAGGTTCAACCCATCATTTTATTTGTATTAAAATGTCCTGTATCAAGTCAGGAAAATGGCTATTGTTATATTATAGTTCGTTTCTGTGTGTGTTACATTTTAATGTTGTGTTTCTGTTGTGTCGTAGTTCTCTTCTTATATTTGATGTGTTTCCCTCAGTTTTAGTTTGTAACCCAGATTTGATTTTTTCTGAATCGATTTATGAATTTCGAACAGCGGTATACTGCTGTTGCCTTTATTTAATATGATGAGGACCTAATCTTTCAATCAGTTCGATAAAGGTTTGGAGCTGACATCTCATTGTTAATTTATGATGGTCATTTCTTCTGTCCCCTATTCTTAAACGGACTCGAACTTCTTTTTAACTGAGTTTTACTGTGCGTATTGTTTCTATGTATGTTTATTCAACATTAGTATGGGGTATTAGGGGTATTAGGCGGGGGAGTTGGGGGGGGGGTCTCATTTTTGTTCATTTATATGTGTTGGGTTAAGTGATGCGCCATTTACATTGAAATTGAACTAATATACATTATGGTTTATGTGCCAGCTGAAGCCGACCTTTCTGTGCGGGATTTCTCGTTTCGTTGAAGCTTAATTTATAGCTATAGTTTGCTCGGCTCTTTGGACACGTTTCTATTCGATACTCTTTGCTTTTAATGATTGTGCATCGCAAGGCTTTTTTTTTTTAATTCACGGAACATATATGGTCAAGCATGTTTGAAAAAAAAATCCCATTTCTTATTTTTTTGTACCTTCCGTAGATTCCAGAGTTAACCTTTTGTTTATATGGTTGAAAATATATACAACTACACCATAAAGACAATAAATTGTCAGTCATTTCATTTATTTAATAAATGGTATAGAGTGTGATTGTGTATAGAAAAAAAGACTAATAATTTTGGTAAAGGCAGGATGGTCCTATATTTTTCGTATGTGAGTATGAATGTAAATTTTAATTTTCAAATGTTAAACATGTAATAGAATTAAAACGAACATAATTTCAAAACAGTGGTTAAGTCGCTTAATTTCAGCTAGCGTTCAGTAGCAGTAATAATGTTAACACTAGTTAATACTTTAAAAATGACAATATTGTGTCATAACTCTATCTGAATGTATGCTTTAAAAATGAAGTGAGAAATAAAGAGATTATACGTAATTTTCTTTGTGCTTTGATGATGAAAATCCCGACATGTTACACTCAAATATATTATTTGTGAATTGAATTAAAATTGAGAAAATACACGTAAACAATACCTTTTCATTTTTTAACTTACTGGTACCACGCTCACATCTTTCAAATATCAAACCGCATGAAGTATATAACATAACAAATTAAATGTATGTACAACGAAGAAGATGTGGTATGATTGGCATAGACACCTTTCTCCTAATCAGACCAAAATGACACAAAAATTAACAACTATAGGTCACCGTACGGCCTACAATAACATATATGTATGTATGTGTAATTCAAACTGACGTCATGTCTCAAAAAACGTATGATGATAGCATATGATAACGTCACCAGTGTCATTGCATTCATTATTTATTCAAATGTACGTAATATATCAATTTTAATAGTGGTTCTTCTCATTTTTGAAGGGCGTACGGTTGCCTTTAATTGTTTGGATCCAATTCATTTATGTTTTAGTGACTCTTTTGACTTTTTTGATCCTAATTTATATATACTTTGAAGTTAGTATACTCGGTTTAATTACAGTCTCGATAATTCTGATGCGACCTGATATGTTTTCTGCTTGTTTAGTTATATTTGGAAAATAATGAATTTAATGATATTCAGTTTCTTATGTGACCTTTGTGAGTGATTGAAAGTTATAGTCAGATACTAGCTTTAAATCACACCAATAACTATTATTTATGGTCACAAATCACTCCAGTGTCCGTTTTGTTTTAATAAGCTTGTGTAAATCATACATACAGACACATCACCCTTTCTGACCGAAATTCGTCAACATTAATTACAAAAATATTAGTTTGATTATTTCGATAAAAGAGTTGACAAAATGTTCAGGTTTTTCTATAGAGATATAAAACAAATAAAAGTAGATGAGTTTAAACAATTTGGGCAATTATTTCACCAGGTATTTCATTTCACAGAAAATAACCCGGGAAGATCTTTAAGACGCATGATATATAAAAATAAAAAAGACTAATGGTATTTAGATTATTTCTTTGAATTTCTCAGCTATTCTGTGTTGAATTTCAACATATTTTGTCAATGGATATAATATTTATAGCGTATTGATTATATGTAAAGTTCTGTTTCATCTAAAAATAATGTTCGTGTTACTCTTGCTTTGGTTTTTAATGAGTACTATGAACAGGGTTTCCGCTGGCGGTCGCCATTTTCGCAATTTGCGAAAAAATAATAATTGTGGCGATTAAAATTCGTCATTGGCGAAAGAATTTGGCGACAGAAATGTATATAACGATTTATTTTCCTCCATCTTGTTTATTTACTTTTTTTCGAGTTTCTCGGACTTTACCCGATCAGAAAATACTCGGAATTCACCTTGACCTCATTAAGATTTGTACAGAAAATCAATAATCAGCTGATTGCATTTTATACCTATCGACAACAAAGGACTAATTAATAAAGATGTTGATTGAATTGTTTGACAAAATGATATGGTTAAATAGCTTCCGCTAAATGTCACATACATAATTTATTTACCACTTAGCGACGCACGTGTTTGAAGCAAACTTTTGACGTTTCCTCTCCTGTTAAAGACAGTTTAGAAAAGAAAGCTGTTGTGACGAAAAATGTTCAAAAGCAAGAAAAATCTCTGATTTAAAACTTAAATTATCCGTTGACTTTAATATAGGTTATTGATTAGGGAAACTGCTTTAAAGTCGTTTTAGTGACACACGTACGTGTTTCAAGCATAGTTTTACGTCTCAACTTTTTCATTTACGATGGTCAAGAAAAGAAAACTGTCGTTGTGAAGAAATCTATCCAAAAGGTTAAGAACAACCCCTCGAATGAGAGTAACCCTTCAATGTAATGACTACACATGAAATGAGTGATCAATTTCATGTGATACAGGCTTTTGTTTTGTTGTAAAAACCACTTCTTAGTACAAAAGGGCACATCAGTATTTTTCTTTAAAAAAAAACTTTCCCTACTACGAACTATACTGGTATTATATGATAAAAATATGTCCATTAATTGTGTTATATTCCAGGACTTATATCTTCTTTATTATTAAAAGTATAGTGGCCCCCTCATTTAGAAAAGTTGTTTAAAATACAATGAATATTTTTCCCTTTTACTAAGTTAAAAAAAATTATGTTGTTTTAAAGTAAATGTTTAGTTTTTATTCCTTAAAATATAGACTCTAAAATAAGTTTGAGAGAATAATCATAGACACAATGGGGCAAAATCATCTTATTTAAGGGAAAGGGGGGGGGGGGGGTAGAAAAAAAGGTAAATTTTAAACGAAAAATATAATTATGTTACTTGGCGAAAAAAATAATAAAGTGGCGAAAAATATATTGTCGATTTGTGTATTTATGGTCTTATCGACCTCATTGTGACGTTCAGATAAAGAACAGCCACAAAAGAATTGTTCCTTTTTTTCTTTGTTTTTGTACTGATATTATGTCATGGACGCATACTCCATAGCCTTGGTTAATCTATAATACTTGATACTCTTCATTTGGTTTTAACGTAGCATGATTGAACATGTTCCGGTGTTTATGTTGCTCTGTTTATATAACGGTCTTATCAATACCTTTTCATAAAAAGCTACATTTTACTAAAGCAAAACATTCTAATTCCATTAATATTTAGGTTAAAAGTAAAGTTAAAAGCTTTCATACGAGTGAGAACATTTCACAATTGTTTATAATGTTATTAATGTTTAAGTTGTTACCAGGAGCCTTTCAAGAATTGTCTCCTGTCTGATGTTTTACCTTATTTATTACGTATCAAACGAGACGGAAATTCCCGACGCTTCCTTTGCAACCGAGTAAATCTCAAAATGTTTGGAGTGATCCTTTTTGTTCGATCTTGTTCTGTGTAATGTTTCCTGAACCTTTGTATTGTCTTTTTTTTTTTCTTCATCTGTGCATAGTGTTTCCTCTGATTTTGGTCTTTTAAATCGTTATGTTTCGACATTATCGTTTATCACTGCAAGCATTTTAGTACAGCAATTTGCAAAAGGCAAAGCATTTGAAATCCGAGGATGTATAAGTACCGAAACCGTTGGAGAGCAATATGTCAAAAATACCTAAAATAAATAGCCAAATTCATCTAAAGTCAAATTTGCCTGAGGGAGTTGAAACTTTAGTTTCTGAATAATTTCAAAATTTATAAACGGACAATTTTAGAAAGGTATGTTATAAAATCGAAACTATGTGTATGCATTGCTCTAGATCAGGGGTTTCCTACTCTTTTTGTGACGTTTGTACCTGAATCTGTTATAGGTGTGCTGATTGCATTTTTGTTTTAAAAAACATGACTTATATATTAGTTGAAACTGGAGTGTGGCCAGGTATTTAGTTACGAGAGTACTCGCTAGGACAAATAGACACAACTATCAGAGTCAAAACATGTACATTCAATTTTCCTAGGCGAATAAATCAATTATTGATGATTTGAAACTTATCACAAAATGTCCGAATAGCCATACCTTGAATAAGTAATACATGATGAAGTCATTTATACATTGTAATGTGTCGATTGATTTAAACATGTCTTGATGTCATAAAGGTCAACCTAGTACAGAATTGAAAAAAATCAGTGATCTTTAGATTGAAACTACAATTTTAAATGATAATAGTAGTAAAATAACAATGATTTTTTTACCTTGAATATAAAACGTCAAATATTTTTTTTAATATATTATTATTATTACATAAGCTTTGGATTTTACATATTCTGACCACGAGCATCACTGAAGAGACATGTATTGTCGAAATGCGCATCTGATGCAGAAAAATTGGTACCGTTAATGTTTTAAGTACCACTGGATCGATGCCTCTGCTGGTGGACAGTTAGTCCCCGACCAGTAGCCAGTACTCCGGTACTGGCATGAAAATACGGATTTTATTGTGTTATTAAATTTGCTGTTACAAAATATCAAAAATTATTATAAATTAAGGAATGTATCTCCCTCATGCAAAGCTCTGACACCTTTCATTGATTTGGTTATACTTTTTGGAACTTTTGGATTATAGTCTTTCATCTTTGATATAAGCTGTGGATTTTACATATTTTGACCACGAGCATCACTGAAGAGACATGTATTGTCGAAATACGCATCTGGTGCAATAAATTTGGTACCTTTAATGTTATTTATAAGAATTGGTGGTAATGCAGACAGAATTGCCAAATAAAGCTCAGTAGGTGCATGCTTTGTTCGTAGAACATACGTTTATTTGGAACGTGCCAAGTATCCCGGAAGTGACAGCGGTTCGATGGGCACGTTTCAAGTATCAATGAAGTGACCGAAAAAAAAGTATTTGATCTATATACAGAACATATTTGCATATCATTCTTCAAAAGAAAACAATAAACCAACCAAGGTCGGTAATATAGAATATATCATTTATCAATGTTGAGTTCGTGGCACAGTTTATATTAATGACATAAGAACAGACAATTCTGCATATTTCTGCTGACTGATTAAATCAACTCACATTTATTTTCTGACCACACCGGAGGGTTTGGATGAAATTGGATTATTTTTGATTCTTCAAATTTTAATTATTGTTTCTCAATTCATTATCTTCTTTGGCCATTATTCTTCATTTTTTATATTTTCACACTTCATCGTACTGCATTTGGTTTTTATTCAGACTCATAATTCTGTATTCTTTCATCAATTATTGTTTTTATCTGTAAGCGCTATTCATATCCTTACACACAATAATGAGTCGGCTCTGTGTTTATACACAAATACATGTCGGTCTTGTTTTCAGACGGATTTTTATATTAAGGAGACATGAGGTACCAACTTTCTAAGGTTACATTTCTAAAAGTTCGTCCCTTTTGTGTGTCGTTAAAATAATAACTGTTCTAAGTATACGGCAAACTAAACGTTTAATATTTATCACGTGTTTTAAGCTTTTAAGGTTTTAAGTAATATGATCGATTTACGTTGAACAAGAGATTAAATAATTTGTGCTAAAATACTCAGTTTACTTGGTGGTCATAATGTTCTAAAGAATTTTTTTTTTTATCTTAAACACTTGGGGTTATGCATATCATATTATCAAATAACGCTTAAAATGCATTGACGTTTTCGGGCAGCATAAGTTTACAGGTAACATGTAGAGTAACCCAGAAGTCACGGTTATTTGCTGGGCATGTGTTTAGTATCAATGAAATGACTGTAAAAGTGCTTGGTCTATATATCAAAATATTTGCATATGATTTTTCAAAGGGACTGAACCCAAGGTCGATTATAGTATATCATAGGAATGTCGAATTTATCAAGACTGAAGGTCGAAAAATGGTTTGTTTTATTAATGACGTTAATAATACACATCTGAATATTGTATAACGGAAATAAGGTCACATGTCCTGCTAACACGTTTTCAAACAACGACCAACCGTGCCGGTCTCCTACAACAACAAAACTCCATGGGACAGTAATAAATCATAGATCGAAGATACGTTTACATTCAAACATTAATGATACTTTTACCTTGAATATAAAACGTCAAATATTTTCCATTTATATTTCTAAGACGCACGTGCTTCGAGCGTACCAAATTATAAAACCTGATATCTTTAATAGATTTCGAATAAACTCATCAAATATACCAGGATTGAAATTTTATGGGCATATTGTGTCCTACTACAATGTATTTTCGCTTGTTACATTTAAACTAAATGTGAATTCGACCTTTCCGATTCCCTCATATTTTTGTACGTTATCTTGATTAGTTTACTTAGAACAAATTTTTTTTTGGATTTGAAAATCAGTAAACAACTGTTTGCTTAATTTGCTACGAAATTCAATCCTTCTTCAACAATTAGATGTGAATAAAAGAGACATTCGACTCTGCGAATTGCTGTGTGTTTGATCATTCTTCTTTGGCTAGAGGTATGAGGGATGGTTAAGATCTCACAAAACTTGGTTAACCCCGCTCCATTTTTGTGCCTGCCCCTCGTCAGGAGACTCGGACCTTTGTTATTCTTGTATGTTTTTAATTGTTGTTCATTTATATGTTTTAGATAGAGTGTGAGATTGTCATTTAACTAGAATATTTTGTCTATAGGCCAGCTGAATCCCGTCCACGAGTGCGTAATTTTCTCGCTGGGTTGAAGACCCTTCGGCTGTTTTCTGCTCTTTGATCGGTTGTTGGCTCTTTTTTCAAAACAGCTATGTATCTTATATTGCAACTACATCAGAAACATATACACACACGTTGAAATTTCACCAACTAGAACATTTGACTTCAGTCACTTTTTTCAATATTCTAGTAACATGGATATTTCTAAGTACAACAATATTGTTGCTGCCAGACATGATCTTTTAAATCAATGCAATTGTAACCGTAAGTTTTCATTAATGATCCTAATTTTGTTTGTTCAGTATACATTTATTAGTGAAATACATTGATTCGTAGTTGTGCTTAATGTAGTATTGTTTGTCTATTGGTTCTTTTCTTTTTAGACATGGCTGGCTTACGAGTTTGGTTGTCCCTCTGGTATATTTCGTCACTCTTCAATTAAATAGTAATTGAACACATTGTTTTGCCAACCATTTTTATGCTAAAGTTTCCAACAATATTGACGACTCAAACATGTCAAATATAAAAGCTTTAATATTGACGGAGGGATGCTACAAATTATGAAAATACCACTTCATTAATTCTATACGTTAAAAAAACTCATCAGGATATACCTTCATCAAGAATGTTCAGAGCCAAATATTTGAAAGACTAATATGTATAAGAACCTAAACTTGAAAATATTTGTGAATTCAATAGCCAGCTGACCAAATTATAAAATACACGCATGTTACGATTGGTATTACCTTTTTGATTGAGTTTGAATTTTAACGTATCTTCGATCTATGATTTATTACTGTCTTATGGAGTTTTGTTGTTGTAAGAGACTGGCAAGGGTGGGTCGTTGTTTGTAAACGTGTCAGCAGGACAAGTGACCTTATTTCCGGTATACAATATTCAGATGTGTTTTATTAACGTCATTAATAAAAAAAAAAACTATTTTTCGACCTTCAGTCTTGATTAATACGACAATCCTGTGATATAATATAATCGACCTTGGGTTAGTTAATCAATTCCTTTGAAAAATCATATGCAAATGTTTGATACATAGACCAAGCACTTTTACAGTCATTTCATTGATACTAAACACGTGCCCAGCAAATAAGCGTGACTTCTGGGATACTTTACATGTTCCCCGTAAACTTATGTTGCCCGAAAACGTCAATGTATTTTTAGCGATATTTGATAATATGATATGCATAACACCAAGTGTTGAAGATAAAAACCCACTCTTTAGAACATTATGACCACCAAGTGAACTGAGTATTTTAGCACAAACTCTGTAATCTCTTATCTCTAGTTCAACGTAAATCTACTATATTACTTACGACACTTGATAAATAAAAAACGTCTAGGTTGCCGTATACTTAGAACAATTATTATTTCAACGACCCACAAAAGGGACGAACTTTTTAAAAGTGTAACCTTAGAAAGTTGGTACCTCATGTTTCCTTTATATAAATATCCGTCTGAAAACAAGACCGACATGTATTTGTGTATAAACACACAGAGCCGACTCATTATTGTGTGTAAGGATATGAATAGCGCTTACAGATAAAAACAATAATTGATGAAAGAATACAGAATTATGAGCCTGAATAAAAACCAAATACAGTACAATAAAGTGTGAAAATATAAAAAAGAAGAATAATGGCCAAAGTAGATAATGGATTGAGAAACAATAATTAAAATTTGAAGAATAACAAAATAATCCAATTTCATCCAAACCCTCGTGTGTGGTCAGAAAATAAATGTGAGTTGATTTAATCAGTCAACAGAAATATGCAGAATTGGCTATTCTTATGTCATTAATATAAACTGTGCCACGAACTCAACATTGATAAATGATATATTTTATATTACCGACCTTGGTTTGTTTATTGTTTTCTTAAAAAGAATGATATGCAAATATGTTATGTATATAGATCAAATACTTTTTTTTCGGTCACTTCATTGATACTTGAAACGTGCCCATCGAACCGCTGTCACTTCCGGGATACTTGGCACGTTCCAAATAAACGTATGGTGTACGAACAAATCATGCATGTACTGAGCTTTATTTGACAATTCCGTATGCATTACCACTTAAGGTGACTTCCGACACTAAGGGAAGTAACTCCATCTTACTGGTTACCGATTAAACGTTTCGTTTTTTCTCCCTTATAAAACTACAAAGCGGGAACAGTCTGTCGTCTGGTAAACAACTTCTTCACAATGACGTTTCGTTCGCGAAATCGTGGAAAGTTTACCAACAAAGTAAGTTACTTTAGATCATCCTTTTTGAAAAAAAGAAACATCGTCAAAACAGAAAATTCAGAACATGAGTATGCAAAGAAAGACGACGAGTTAGACACCATATCAATGTCCGCCGATATCGATATTGGAGCAGACGTTATTGTACCATCAGACCCGTCTCACAATGACAGCTGGAAGGAGGGGAGGCGTGTTATTGAACTGTTTGAGCTAGCTCAAAATTTGATGTGCCAATTATGTAATTGCCCTTTGAACCTTATTGACACTGTGAGTGAGAGAAAATATGGTCTTGGGAGTGTTCTAACCATTCCTTGTGGAAGTTGTACCGCCTGTAATAGTGTGGAAACAGGGAAGAGGAACTCAAATTGAGCTTTTGTAGTGAATTCAAAGGCAGCTATTGGTAAGATGTTTGATTAATCATATTTTATGTTTTGTAAAAGCTATCTACTGGCATAGTCCAAATAATTATGACGTCTTGAAAGGCTATTATAATTTTTTTCTTTGACGCCTTACTTCGAAGTAAGGCGTCAAAGAAAAAAATTATAATAGCCTTTCAAGACGTCATAATTATTAGGACTATCTACTGGCATAGAAGTATGTTCCTTTAGGATAAGGGGAACTGTCCTCACTTCTATGTTTACTTTCTTTCTTTAGCCCAAACTTGTGGTCTCAACAGTAATAGGTGCTTAAAACTACTTTTTCTAGGAGCCGTGCTGCCGAAATTTTTTACATGTTTGGACCCCTTTTATCAAGGGCAGCAAATGATTGAATCATATATTAAGATAGATTAATTATCAGTTTCCCTATAGTCAAAATGCAGTCTTAGGAAAGTGTCGCAATAAAAAATTAATCAGAATAGTCTTTCAAAACATAACTACTCGAAATCGTTTTACATATGAAATATGTATGAAAAAACAGGTCAATCATGAGTGATTCATATATAAAATACTTTACAAACATGAAATTTAACATAAAACTGATCACAATGTTGGATGATTTTTCAAGAGATGTGTTCTGCAGGTTCACGGTATTAATACTTTTAATATACACATAATACATGTATTGGCCTTCTTTTACTTTTAGTTTAGTAAAGCTCTTTAGGAGCTGGGACCCCTAAAGTAAAAGGAGGCCTTAATGTATGTATTAGACACATGCAGACAAAATTATTTTCAGATACTCTAAATTGGTACAGGCAGACAATTGTCATAGGGTTAAAGTTATTTTGATAAAATTCTAGAAAAGATATTTAAAATGAACAAGAAGAGTGTATGAAGTAACCCTGTTAACATGAATAAAATTATTTGTTATCAGGATTTGAGGTAAAAAATTGATTAATACTGAGACAAAGTAAGTTACTCCAGCCGTGTGACCTATATGTACTTTTTGTTGGGTCTGATAAAAAATAATAATGGGGAATAAATTTTACATTTTCAGGTATGATACATGCCGGAATGGGGGCAACACATGTTAACAACTTCCTGGCTGGTTTGAATGTGCCTCCTGTTCATTCATCAACAATAAGAAAGAAGGAGAAAGAAATTGGAAAGAAGATACAGGAGGTTGCTGCAGAATCTTGTAAATCTGTACAAATCAAAGAAAAAGATTTGAGCAATGGGAAGGTATAAAAATTAATATATAATTCACTTGTTTTATGCTTGTCACGTTGTGCTAGATCAACTTTGTGGTCGTATAAAGTTGGGGGGTTTATTTACATTCTCATCTCAGTGTATACAATAAACTTTTAAATCTACAGACCAAAAGCTAAAATTTTAGTTAGATTCTGGTGCCTAGATGATATTAGTTACACAGTGTGCAATTGTCCTAATACAAGAATTTATCGGGTCAATAAAATTCATATTGGGTGACGAATTTATCCTGATTTTGTTATATTACATATTATTATATTCAAATTCAATATAAGGACAATATCAAACAAATTATTTTAGATATTTAATCTGAAACTAACAAAAATAATATTAGGGATATTAGAACAACTGAAATTTATTCTTTTTTTTATTAGGACAATGGTATAAGGGAAAGATAATTCCAATTGACGTAATAAAAAATTGTACTGAAACTTATAAGGACAATATCAGCCAATCAAATTGCGAGAAATTACCCTAATTCAGGATAATATGATTTATACAGGCAAGACAGCAATTTTTCATGCCTAGGCTGCTTGGTCTGTGATAGTGTGTTACTTTTACTATTTATAACTACTATGAATATGCATACATACTGTGCCTGTACAAAATGGGCAAAAAAAGGGTTCATATTTTTACTCTCAGATTGCGGAAGTCAGTACATTATATTGCACAGTACGGCCTTCAACAATGAGCAAAGCCCATACTGCATAGTCAGCTATAATAGGCCCCGATAAGACAATGTAAAACAATTCAAACGCGAAAACTGACGGCCTTATTTATGTAAAAAAATGAACGAAAAACAAATATGTAACACATAAACAGAGCCTTGCATTAGAATTAACTTGTTCCTAATTGTCATGAATTTTATATTCCAAGAATTTTGGGAATTTTGAAAGTTAAATCAATTTATCTTTTTTCATATTCTGTTAGGTAGAAGCAAGTTTTGATGGAGGCTGGCAAAAGCGTGGCACAGGATGGCAGTATGACAGTAATACAGGTATATAGAAGAAATGAGTTTCATTTTTAGCTCACCTGGCCGAAAGGCAAAGTGAGCTTTTCTCATCACTTGGCGTCCGGCGTCGTCATCCGTCGTCGTCGTCCTGCGTTAACTTTTACAAAAATCTTCTCCTCTGAAACTACTGGGCCAAATTTAGCCAAACTTGGCCACAATCATCAATGGGGTATCTAGTTTAAAAAATGTGTCCGGTGCCCCGCCCAACCAACCAAGATGGCCGCCATGGCTAAAAATAGAACATAGGGGTAAAATGCAGTTTTTGGCTTAAAACTCAAAAACCAAAGCATTTAGAGCAAATCTGACATGGGTTAATATTGTTCATCAGGTCAAGATCTATCTGCCCTGAAATTTTCAGATGAATCGGACATTTCGTTGTTGGGTTGCTGCCCCTGAAATGTTTTTTTGTTATTATCTTGAATATTATTATAGATAGAGATAAACTGTAAACAACAATAATGTACAGCAAAGTAAGAACTAAAAATAAGTCAGTATGACCAAAATAGTCAATTGACCCCCTAAGGAGTTATTGCCCTTCATAGTCAATTTTTAACAATTTTCTTAAAATTTGAAGATTTTCAATAACATTTTCCACAGAAAGTACTGTTATAGATAGAGATAATTGTAAGCAGCAAGAATGTTTAGTAAAGTAAGATCTACAAACACATCACCATCACCAAAACACAATTTTGTCATGAATCCATCTGTGTCCATTGTTTAATATTCACATAGACCAAGGTGAGCGACACAAGAGCCTCTAGTTATGCTATGGGATCATATTTAAGTGTGATTTCATATTTATGCTTGGATATCACATATATATGTGGTTTCATTTATATGCTTGTACATCACATATGTGGTTTCATTTTTATGCTTGGAAATCACATAAATGTGTGGTTTCATATTTATGCTAGCGGATCACATATATATATATATGTGTAGTTTCATACAGTTATGCTTGTAAATCACATATATGTATGGTTTCTTATTTATGCTCGATAATCACAAAAATGTGTGGTTTCATATTTATGCTTGCAGATCACATTTTATGTGTGGTTACATATTTATGCTCCTTTACATAAGAAAATTAGTTTCAATTTTTTGTTCCCATTCTCTAATATAAAAAAAAAGATGTGGTATGATTGCCAATGAGACAACTATCCACAAAAGACCAAAATGACACAGACATTAACAACTATAGGTCACCGTACGGCCTTCAACAATGAGCAAAACCCATACCGCATAGTCAGCTATAATAGGCCCGATAAGACAATGTAAAACAATTCAAACGAGAAAACTAACGGCCTTATTTATGTAAAAAAATGAACGAAAAACAAATATGTAACACATCAAACAAACAACAACCACTGAATTACAGGCTCCTGACTTGGGACAGGCACATACATAAATAATGTGGCGGGGTTCAACATGTTAAACATGGTTAAACATGTTAACTAACTTTAGTTAGCTCAACTGCTATGAAATTGATACACAATACTTTTTACCACAAAATACAGATCAAGTATGAATTTTTAGGGTGTCACTTTAACTGTTCTAGAGTTTTGCAACTTTGATTATGAAAAATATTGCTGAATGTTTTGTTTCCATTCTGTAACTTTAGTTTGTCTAGTAACAGTACCAAACGCTATGAAACTTGTACAAATGCTTATTAAAACACAATACAAATCAAGATTATTTTTTGTGTATATGAGTTCCTTGCAACTTGTATATATGTCTGTCAGGTAGGGTTCACATTAAAAAAAACTGAATGAAGGTGAATTTATTTAACACTGTTGTCAAAACTTCATTCCATTAATAAATTAAGAAAAGTTCTTATTCTCTGTTATATTTTTATTTGAAGGACATGCTAGTATGATAGGCTTAAAAACAGGCAAGGTAATGGACTATGCATACAGAAGCAGAAGCTGCAGAGTTTGTGAGGTTCATGAGGAGAGAAAGGAAACTGTCTCTGCTCATGATTGTTGCCGTAATTGGAAGGGTACCAGCAAAGGAATGGAACCAGACATGGCTGTGGAAATGACACACAAACTAAATGATTCAGGGTGCCAAATCAAGGTTCTTCATGCAGATAATGATTCCACTACCACCTCAAGGCTCAAAGTCCACTTTGAAGACCTAGAAAAGAAAGATGATCAAAACCACGTAAAAAAGGGATTCTCTAAAAAATTGTACGAGCTTTCAAAGAAGTACAAGGAACTGAAACATCCTGATGTCATCCCTTATCTTGTCAGATGTTTCATGTATGCCATCAAGGAGAATGAAGGATCAACATATGATTTGAGAAAGGGTTTAAACAGATTAGTTCCCCATGTTTCAGGAGACCACTCTCTATGCACAGATATTGAATGGTGTACCTACAAAGATGACCCTGTAAATTTTAAGTAAGAAACTTTTTATTTAACTAATGTGATTAACATAATGCTATTTCTAATTATCATCAAAATTTTGCATTCTTTCAATGAACACTTTTCCTGACTGGAAGTACGTGCACTATAACTCTTCTACTTCTCTGAAACCCTTCACCAGAATATTTTGAATATTTTCATTTATGGAGATTTGCATTGAAAAGAGAGAGATAACTCTTGCAAAAAAAGCAGAAAATAAAAATTGATACAAAATTATAAATTTACCGCTTCTATTCATTAGATTGTATTGATTTTTGATTTTTTAGTGGTCTTTAGAGTATAAGAAACAACTCTTAAGGTGTTTTCATATCTTTTATCAAGCTATAATCTAGATTCGTAATTAATTAGTTGACCATTTATTGAATTTTTCAACATGTCAAGGTAAAGAATCTCAAATTTAATAAAAATAATTAAGCATTTATTCTTCTTTTTGTGGTTTAAAGTTTTTTTAGATAAGTAAGTTGCTGAAAAAATATAATATACAGATATATTCAATACCAAATTTTCACATTATTTTTTCAAAATGGTCACAAAGCTTCAAATTTGCAATTTCTTTAATGAAAAGTGCATGAAAAAAATAAAACTACCCATAACACTTCAGTTTTGTACATTTCATGAGCAGAAGATTATATAATTTTGTCAAATACAAACTTACAACCCCATCAAAGTATCATACTTTACATAAATTTCAAGAAAAACAACCAAAAACTGACAAAAAAAAACTCAGTTTTGCAAGAGTTATCTCCCCTTCAAATGTCTATGGAAATTGAAATTTAAAAAATGCTGATTTCGAGTTTTCCTCAAGTTAGATTTTATGGGAATTTTTTCTGTTTATATAAAGGACATAATGCTATAGATAAGAACTAAAACATATACTGTTGCAATTAGTTTAAGGGTAAATCTTAGTTTGACTGGACTACTCCTGCATATTCTTCAAAACTTATGCTCATTTTGTAACATTTGAACAGAGGCGGATTTAGAGGGGGGGGCCCTGGGGGCCCGGGCCACCCCTTTTTGGGAAAAAATTTGGTTGCTTATATAGGGAATCACTGAAGCGTGACTGGAGCGGGCCCCCTCTTAGGTCAGTCAGTGGGCCCCCACTTATGAAAATTTCTGGATCCGCCACTGTTGAATGAACAAAATGATTACAAAATATAAATTATAAGGGTAAAAAGATGGACAAAACATGACCAAGGGACATTTTCTTGATTATTCACACTGAAATTTTATGTAAAGATAATTGGTTTTAGAGCTATTGCTCTTAAGCATTTTTTTAAAAACTTTGTCTGTTGTTTTTTTAATTGAAATGCTTTTTTTAAACGACTAGATCAAAATGTTATTTCCCCCTAATGATATATATGTTTTTCAGGTTTACAATATTTTTATTTCACCAACAATGTACCTTCTTCATATCTTAAACTTTGTGAAACGGACATGCATGTCTCTTGGTGTATTACAGGTATAAAAGCCTGCCTGGTGGAAAGTGCTTGTCAAATGATGCCTTGACCAGTGAATTAAGGGAATTGGTCCAACAATACAACAGAAGAGCAGAGAGTTTACAAAATATGGGATCTACACAAGCCAATGAAAATTTCAATCAAATTGTTGGAAGCAAATGTCCAAAAGCAAGGTAAGAAATTAATACACCCCCCCACCCCCCCCCCCCCAAAAAAAAAAATGTTAAAAAAAAATCATATAACCACATTTTTTTTGGGATCATGATCTTTGGTTGGTTAGTGAGTGGCTGCCAAATGTTTCTGTTGATATCCCCTTGTGAACTTCTTCTCGTTTGCTGTGGTTCTGTTGTGCTTTTTCTATGGTTGTTATGTGTGATGTCATATATCATAAATCTAAATTTAGCATTTTTAAGGGCCAAGTGAGCTTTTCTCATCACTTTGCGTCTGACCCGGCCAACCAACCAAGATGGCTGCCATGGCTAAAAATAGAAGATAGGGGTAAAATGTAGATTTTGGATTATATCTCTGTAACCAAAACATTTAGAGCAAATCTGGCAAAAGGGTAAAATTGTTTATCAGGTCAAGATCTATCTGCCCTGAAATTTCCAGACCAATCGGGCAACCCGTTGTTGGGTTGCTGCCCCTGAATTGGTAATTTTAAGAAAATTTGGCAGCTTTTGGTTATTATCTTGAATATTATTATAGATAGAGATAAACTGTAAACAGCAATAAGGCACATCAAAGTAAGACATACAAATAAGTCAACATGATCAAAATGGTCAAGTGACCCCTTAAGGAGTTATTGCCCTTTATAGTCAATATTTATCAATTTTCATAAATTTTGTAAATTTTTGTAAATTTTTACTAAATATTTTCCACTGTTACTACTGGGCCAAGTTCATTATAGATAGAGATAATTATAAGCAGCAAGTATTTTCAGTAAAATAAGATCTACAAAAACATCACCATCACCAAAACCAAAAACCAATTTTTCATTAATCCGTCTGTGTCCTTTGTTTAATATGCACAAAGACCAAGGTGAGCGACACATGCTCTTTAGAGCCTCTAGTTTATATTATCCGCCAATATACATATGAATAGAAAAATAGCGTCAATATATGTAAAAATAGAAACAAGGTTTCACATAGGTGAAATAACTTATGAAACATACAATTGTCATATCCAATGAATACAGTATAATGCTACACCATATGTAATATTTTTAAATACATGTATATACTGCAAAAAATGGTGAATGGCCATACATTTGCAAAGAAGTGGTATGATTTCCAATGAGACAATTATTATCGAAACACAAAATTCTTTCAACATCAGTTATCATTTTACAAATGATAAAACTAAAAATATTTAAGGAATGACTGTTCTATTTTTTCTGTCTATGAAGAAATAACACAACAAATTTGGTGCACACTGAATAACGCACATAGCAGGTTATTTAACAGTGTGCACCACATATTTTATGTTATTTCGAATAGACAGAAAAAAAATTACAATCATTTCTTATAATTTAATTCTAAATTCCATTTTAAACCGTAGAAAACCATGAAAAAACGTTGATGACGTCACGGTCACATGACTTAATTATGTCCATGGGCTCATAACAAAATAACGTCAGCCAATCAGAAGACGCGTTAGAATTAAATTATACATGTATGTGAGCATGATAGTTTACAATAAAAAAATAGATTTCACAACTATTGAGACTTGTATCTATCGCATGCTATCAACCCTTGTTATTTAACGACAACTAAAAGGATTCCAGAAGCTGGTCTATCATTATTGATCATTATTTTGTAAATGAAAAACCGAAGTTGATAACAAGCGACATGAAAGCCTCACTCATTATGTAACCTATAATTATATAATTTTACTCTTTTATTTATCATAAATTGTAGATCTTATGGTGGATCCTCATCTTTCAACAGCAGGTTATCAGCAGCTGTTTTACAGAAAAATGAAGGATATACATGGTTGTCAATGGTAAATACATGTTAGGATAATAATTAATGACCTTCTTTGAGTCTTCATTTCATATGGAGACATATTATTCTGATAAGGGTGTTTTGCTGACACACATTTGTTTATGGACATACACTTAGTAGTTTTTGTTTGCCTCGACTAAGTATAAACAAACTAGTGGAGTACCCTTAGAAATCATTTAGCCGGTTGGTGTCCTTAGCTGTTTAAGGTTTAAATATCAAAGTTCATATCTCAGTATCTATAAGTTTGAGGATCATGTAAACATGTACTCAGATGCAGAAAAGAACAGTTGAACTGTATTGATTTAAGTTAAAAGGTCAAGGTCACAGCTATTGAATATGTTTTTCTAATTTGCATTTGTATTGGAGTCCAATTCCTGATCAATGCTCATATTTTTCACTTATATTTCATTCTAAAATTCCAATGTACATTAAAACAATCACTTACATGGATGTACATTATATGCTGAAGCAATACAAAATTTTGTACTCAGCAGTTGAAATTATTGTTGCAATCAAGTTGTAAAAAACCTTGTCATATTAGGTTAAACATTTTTTATGATACAGAGTGCCTTTGGTAGTTGGATATATAATCTGCTTCAATTGATGTTTTACTCTTATAGTACAAAGTATACTTGAATATTAGGGATTTTTTTAATATTGCGTAGCAAGGAAGGTCCTTGACACCATTTTTTATTTTTATTTTCCTAAAACATATTATAAAAACTTCTCACATTTTATTTCAAAATTCCATCACATAGATTTCTTTTTATGCACAAAAATGTGTTTTTTCATGATCACTTAGCAAATTAGGCAATTTTCAACAACTCATAGCTTGAAAAATAGCAATGCGACCTATCCTTAATTTTTATTATATTTTTGAAAAGAGCATAGTAAAGTCTTCATCCTGGCAAATGCATAATTCTTATGCAATATGGATGTAACAATTTTTTTCATTGGTTAAAAGTTGCAGTCAAATCCACAGTTGACCAGGCGTAACTAAGGAGGGACCCACCATTTAAAACTGCATATGCGACCGTCAAATCTACAATTGACAGTGGCAACTCTTCAACTACAGAACTGTGATTCCTTAATTCTACACTATAACATGATTATACATTACAATATTTCATAAATAAATCATACTTTCAGGTGAATGAAGCTTCAGAACTGTCCCCAGGCCAATTTACAATGAAAGTTGGAGAAACTATGAACAAGAAATTGGAGAGGCAGAGGGAAAATCAGAAAACGCAAACGTTTAAAAAGAGAAGAATTGAAAAGAAAAAGAACAGGAAGAAGGCCCAACGGAGTTCTAGTGTAAAAGAAGGAACAACATACCAACAAGAAGTAGAAGTAAATGAAAATGCTTGTGATATTATTCAGCAAATTCCTTCTTCTCTTATTCTTAGTAATACAGATAAATATGTAGTTTTTGATTTGGAAACAACAAGTCTTTCCAGGAACAGTGACATAACTCAGTTGGCAGCTGCCAGTGGACTAAATCTTTTCCAGAGATATATTATGCCAAGATGTGACATTTCCAATGAAGCAAGTAAAATAACTGGTATTGCATTTTGTCATGCCACTAACAAAATGTATTTGAATGGTAGAGAAGTAGAAACGTGCACTATTCAACAAGGGTTGCTAGATTTTTTAGATTTTTTAAAATTGAATGAACTGCCTATTCTTGTCGGACATAACATCACCAACTTTGACATGATGGTTCTAGAAAATAGACTGAAAGAATTTAATATGTTTTCTGCCTTTACAGCCTCTGTGAAAGGCTTCATTGACACTCTTAAGCTGTCCAAGAGAGTATTTCCAAAAGCAGATGTAGACAACTACAAACAACAAACCCTGGTAAAGAAGGTCCTAGGAATTGAATATGCTGCACATAACGCAAAAGATGATGTTTTATCTCTTAGTGAACTTTTTAGTCAAAAACTACAAAGCAGTTGTGAAGAAGATGATTTACATCATGTGAATTTTAACTCTTGTAAACTGTCTTTAAAACCCTTAGTTGATAAAAAAATTATTAATGCAACAGTTTGCATTAAATTAGCAAGAAGTGGTATTAATGTTACACATTTAAAACTTGCAAATTCTAGAGATGTAAATGGCATCAAACTCATTTTGACAGATAACAATGTAAACAATAGATATGCGAGTTCCATTATTGGGCATTTGTCAGGTTGTGAAGAATAATTTTTATGGAACAATATACATGGATAATATACATGTTATTTATTTTTAGTTCACCTGCATTTCACATCAGTTGGCATTTTTTGTCCTTTTATCATGTTTATAGTTTAACATAGGACCTCTAGATGTGAAAGACATTTTAAAATATTTTTTTCAGAACAAATGGGCTAATTAGAACCAAACTTGGTGGCAAATTTAAAATGTTTTCTTATTGTTGTGCAATTCACTGCAACTTTTAAGATAAAGAACAGCAATCAAAGAGTTGTTCCTTATTGCAACTTCTGTCTTATGTACATGTATATTACCTTTTTATGTCAAAGTCATACCCATCATATCCTTTCCTTCATATGATTCCTATCTTTTGGTTTTTTTTCCTCTAAGATTTCATATTTAATAAAAACACAGCACCTATTATCTTTATTCTTCTTATCTGATTTATGAGAATAATAGTATTAAAGAATCTGATTTATGAGAATAATAGTATTGAAGAATATTATTGTGAACAAATAAGATTTTTCTTTTATTTGTATTTTTTTTTAAATAATGTGTCTGGTATTTGTGTGATTGATTGGTTGGAATTTTGATGTAGGGATGGACAATTTTGACAGGAAATGAAGAAAACTCTAATTTTGCTCCGACCATCAATTAGAATTTAAATGAAATAGAGGAATTAAATATTAATATATATATTTAAATGTAAGTGTCTATACACATTGAAAATAAAGAAAGTTAAAAAAAACTTTTGAAAAAATATAATTTCATAAATTATTGTTTATCACTTTGTTATCATGGCAACTAATGTGTATGCTGTTTCATACTTAAGGAAGTTAGCTACTCAGTTCCAAAATAAATAGCTTTTCATAAAACTAGTATATATTGATAGGGGATTTATAAAGGATGCAAAAAAAATATATAGAAGTCAATGTGCTTATTTTCGAGATACTATAGCCATTGAAATTTTGGCGGGGAAATGGTCTCTCTTCATTTTTCATAGCTTGATCATTGACAAGTTAAAGTTCTCAAAAACTATTAAAAGATAAATAAAATTTTAGAAGACTTTTACAAATGGCTTATAATTATATATGTATGTAAAAGATTTATAAAAAGAAAAATTGGGGTTTAAATGGGGAAAAAAATTTGAAGGCATTCAAATGGATAAAACCAGAGGACTGCGAAAATCTGACAAAAATTCTAAAACATGACAAGTAAACATCCTCAAATTGTTAATTAACGACAAGGTGAAAAAAATCTTGATATTTTTTAATCTGTTCCATAAGCAAAAATCTTACCTATGAATTGTTACTGTCTAAGAAATATAATGAATTTTGCCTGGAACTGCTGAGTATTTTTTTTCTGCTAAATTTTTACTATAGAAACACTTTGTAAAAGCAATAATATCATGATATTCCTTGATAATTACATAGAAGCCATGTGTTGTAGCTCTAAAATAATTGAATTTGATCTCTTTATGTCTGGTAGATGTGATACTTGCACTTCAAAACAATGTAAAATATGAATTTTCCTACTTCTTGCCCTGTTGCCATGGTTACCGTTGTTCATAGCAACAAAAAATAGCATTTATTTTATTCTCATGTGAAACTTCATTAATGCCAGTAGTTTATACCAAAGATATAGTAACATATTCATAACTTTTTACACACATTTTTGAAAGATAAACAAAGAATTGCTTGTGATTACTGTGTTGGCAGGGGTAACAAAAAAGTTTGTAGGTCAAAAAATAATCTGGTGACCCATATTTTTTTTTTTTTTTTTTTTAAAGCTTATTATTGAGACCATATTATATCAAATTTTTAAAAAAATTCAACGGACCAATTTTTTGGAAATTTATGAAAAATTAGAAAAAAATCATGAAATTTGGGTTTTTATGTGTGCATCTGTGTTGATAAAATTAGCTCCAGATTTAATAAATATGTATAAAACTGCCATTATTTGTGTTTTTTTTTACATTTTAAACATTATTTTAGTGATAAATGAAGAACAAACCTTTCAAAATACTTTTAAAGGTTTGAAAAAAATCCAGAATTTTCATTACAGGTATGTATTTACTCAAACATGTGATGTTCCAACTTTGGTGACCGTTACCATGGAAACGAGTCTGGTGACATACTATTTTTAACTCAAATTCATATAGAGGCCATTGCATAGTATATGTATGCAAAATTTAAGAAGAATTCAACGGTGAAAAAAAAATTGTTATTACTGTAGGGATTCACCTTAATCTTAAAAATAATAATCACTCTTCGGAAAATTTAGACCATTCAATGAACTGATTACGTAAGCACAAATTCTTTAATCACTAGTACGTGCTTAATATCAAAAGTTCAAAATACTTTATACTGAACATGCTGAAAACAACTAGGATTTTAACAAATCAAAAAGGGTCTTAGAGAAGCAGACAAATATCCAACAATTGACTAAGTTTCAGAAAGTTGCAAACTCTTGTTTCTCTGATAGCTCTCTTTGTGCTCCATATTAAACGTACAGATTGTCTTTTACTTCTTATTTACTCCAAAAGGGTCTTGGAGAAGCAACAAAATATTCAACGGTTAACCATGGCAAACGAAACAACTCTTCAAATGCATCCAAGTCAACCTAGTTTTTCCTTGGTGACTTTTTGTGTTCAAACCAACCCACTAGGTCTAAATAAAGAATAAAGAGGAAAGTAAATTCACAAAAATACTGAACTCCGAGGAAAATTCAAAACGGAAAGTCCCTAATAAAAAGACTATAAAAAACTGCGAATATTTTAAAAAAAAGGTTAGAGAATTATGCACAAATTTGATAAAAAAGAGCGATACATAAACTTACAAATCAAAGAAAACACAACTGAATCCACCGCCATCTTATATAATTACCTCTGGTAATAGGTTACAAATATAAATATTATTAGGTTAGGACAATTTAAGCATTCAGAAGAAATATGCAAGATTGACAATTCTTTAAGTTATTCAAAAAAATAATTTCGACCTTCCTCATTGATTAATGATATATTTTATTTGGTCGACCTTGGTTTGTTTATTGTGTTCTTTTGTGAAATTATATGCAAATATATTCAATGTATGATCTAATACTTATTCGGTCACTTCATTGATAATTAACACGTGTCCAGCTAACCAGTGCTACACAAAAACAACGTATTGGTGTAATTTGAAAATAAGTAGATGTGGTATGATTGCCTATGAGTCAACCGCCTTTCAGACACCAAAATGACGTAGGTCATCGTAAGCATTTTAAATGTCTGCACTTGGAACACTACGCATCTTACAAGTACACATTATACAGATTTTATGATATAAAGTTTTGCGGTTTCAAATTTTGGAAATTATTTAAAATGAAAGAACATATCTCCCTCATGCAAAGCTCTGATTCCTTGCCCGGCTATACTTTTTTTTTCATTTGTATTTGTTTTCTAGCTCTTCATAGTTTTGATAGGCTTTGTTTTTCAAATTGTGTCTCGAGCATCACTGAAGAGACATTGATTGTCGAAATGCGCATCTGGTGCAGACCAATTGGTACCGTTTATGTTCTAAACAACTTAACATAAACAATTCATATCTTTATATGTATCTCAATTTATTAATTTAAACTCAATCTCAATATTACCACATATTGGTAATATAGTTCGGGTTTACAATATGTTGTTGTTAAGATAAAATCATTGAACTCAGGTTTAATAAACTATTTCAGTGTTCGTGATACGTGATAGCTTTCACGATGTATGGTACATAAGAAAGGTGTTGACCCAAAAAGCGTGAAAATGCTCTAGAAATATGGTCCTTTTCGGTTCTTTTTTCAGCCAGCATTTAAACTTTTTACAAAGTGGATCGTTCGTCAGCCTCTGCGTGATGTATAGATTCATTTCCTGTCAGAACTGAAATGTTACATCCAATGTATCTTGTAGAGAGAGAGAATCACGCTCACTGCACATTAAGAACCCTCGCAAAAACTCTGTAAGGGGTCAAAATGTAGCATGGTGCAAGGTAATATATGTCCTAATCTAAAAAAGCAATGTTCCAGTTGCATTTTAAATGCTTCGTTCTTATATATACCTGGTCGACCATTATCAAGGTCATACATACGTGGTATTGTAATATAATTAATTCATTTTTACTAGAACATGCATGAAATATAAATGTTGGAAGATTAGCAAACAAAAAGTAAACAACCAAAAGTTTTTGAGAAGTAAATATATAAAACATGGAGGAACATAAATTCCATAAAAGGCTTTGACGCCCACCCAAAACCTTCTACGTGGGCAGAGAATGTAGGGTAAATCGGCATATTGTTTGTTTTTATGTAAGATACAATAATAAGGTATAAAGCCAAATCATGTCACAGGAACACACCCTTTAAATTCCGAAGAAGAATAATCTACACAAAACAGAATAAATAACCTTTCCTATAGAAGGAAGACAAATTTTTAATAAAGTTGAATGCCTGATAAAAACAAAAAACAAAACTATACAGCTATGTAAAGTATTATGATGCTGCTATTCTTCAAGGTTCTGATCAGTTGAATTATTCGAAATGATAGTTATATAGTGATCAAGTTTAAACATATTATAACATCGAATTGTGGCTTGTATGATGCATATTTAGGAATGAATATTTTTCCAGATTTTTAATGTTATTTAAAAAAAAACATATTTATGAATACATTAATGCAGCACTAGTGTATCGATCTTCAAGTATGTTAATCGATTGAGAAAACAAACCAAAAACAAACACAATTATTAGCATTAAATACAATAGTAAAAAAGTTAAATCACAAAATACTGAACTCCGAGGAAAATTCAAAAAGGAAAGTATCTAATCAAATAGAAATAGCAAAAGCTCAAACACATCAAACGAATGGATAACAACTATTATATTACTGACTTGGTAAAGGTATTTTCTTATATAGAAAATTGTGGATTAAACCTGGTTTTATAGGTAGCTAAACCTCTCGCGTGTATGACAGTCGTATAAAATGCAATTATATTTACAACGTTGTGTGAACAAAACAAATAGACACAATAGGTTAAAATTTCAAAAATAGGATACACCCGTCAACGTTGTGTTACTATGTTAATTTGGGGATTTGTAAAATGTATTTCTAGTAGCATGCTGTATCGCCTGTGAAATATGTTGTGTTTTACCCATGGAAAGTTTAACACAACAGTATTTGCCTGGATATTGAGAAAAAAACTATATTAAGAATGTATTGACAATGAGGGTAGATTGAAAACAAAACTTTACGACAAAAGAGATGATTTTCTTGATAGAGGGTTGTTGCTCACAAGGAAGCTATTAAATCAAGAATTCCAAATGGTGAAGTTGAAATCATCTCTCCGTAAATTTTACGGACGCCATCACGAGTTGGTTGACCGTTATGGAATAACCGTTTCCCAAATGATATCGGAAATGTTCCTTACGTCGTAACTACAATCCCCTTCCCTTTCATGAATGTGACATACCGAATAAGACTATTTACCGGATTTGTTATCTCATAAACAACACGACAGGTGCCACATGTGGAGCAGGATCTGCTTACCCTTCCGGAGCACCTGAGATCACCCCTAGTTTTTGGTGGGATTCGTGTTGTTTATTCTTTAGTTTTCTATGTTGTGTCATGTGTACTATTGTTTGTCTGTTTGTCCTTTTCATTTTTACCTAGAGCATTGGCCGTGTGCACAACTGATTTATACATTCATTGCACGTGTAAAGCCGTTTTTGTGACTTTAATATAGCGAATAGTTATTGAAACTATATTTCAGGAATAACGAATGTGTTTTTAATTATAGAAATGAATAGATATATTACTGCATATAATTAAATAATCATTCTAACAATTGACTTCACAAAGCAAAAGATCTAATTCTTCGGTGGTAAACTTTATTTTAATTAAATATGAATTGTAAGGAAAAAAATCAGCAGACGAGTACAATAAGTTTAAACTAGAAAAAGAGATATTAAGGTGTACATTATATTCTTATTATAGAAGTATGTCACTTTTCACTTGATTGAACTTTTACTGTTGTCTATGAGCGAAGTACGTTTAATGTGACGTATATCATGCCTCAATCTCTGTGACATTAATACTCGTCCTGACACCCTTTAAGGAAAACCAAACGCTTCCCTTCGGTCAAGACCTAATAACTGTCACATTTGTAATTTATCACTAGGAATGATAGAAAATATTAAAATGGCTGTAACTGTCATGTGTTACAAGAAGTTATTTAGAATCTTTATCTAAATTAAAATCAAAGTGTGTGGTCATAAACTCCATAGAGAACTGATCATTCAAGTGAATCGTTTGGTAATATCTGAGACGGTAATGACGAAATAAACAAGTTTGCTAAATAAGCACCTTAGCTGTACAATTTTTTACCGACCTGATTTTAAGGTCATTCGTATACATTAAGTTTAAGAAAGAAAAGAAAACATTACATACAATAGAGAAAGGCAACAGGGAATGGGTCAAGGAAACTTCAACCTGACCAAAGAGCAGACAATAGAGACAGGCAACAGGGAACGGGTCAAGGAAACTTCAGCCTGACCAGAGAGCAGACAATAGAGACAGGCAACAGGGAATGGGTCAAGGAAACTTCAACCTGACCAAAGAGCAGACAATAGAGACAGGCAACAGGGAATGTATCAAGGAAACTTCAACCTGATCTAAGAGCAGACAAAAGAGACAGGCAACGGGGAATGTGTCAAGGAAACTTCAACCTGACCAAGGAGCAGACAATAGAGACAGGCAACAGGGAATGGGTCAAGGAAACTTCAATCTGACCAAAGAGCAGACAATAGAGACAGGCAACAGGGAATGTGTCAAGGAAACTTAAACCTGACCAAAGAGCAGACAATAGAGACAGGCAACAGGGAATGGGTCAAGGAAACTTCAGCCTGACCAAAGAGCAGACAATAGAGACAGGCAACAGGGAATGGGTCAAGGAAACTTCAACCTGACCAAAGAGCAGACAATAGAGACAGGCAACAGGGAATGTATCAAGGAAACTTCAACCTGATCTAAGAGCAGACAAAAGAGACAGGCAACGGGGAATGTGTCAAGGAAACTTCAACCTGACCAAGGAGCAGACAATAGAGACAGGCAACAGGGAATGGGTCAAGGAAACTTCAATCTGACCAAAGAGCAGACAATAGAGACAGGCAACAGGGAATGTGTCAAGGAAACTTCAACCTGACCAAAGAGCAGACAATAGAGACAGGCAACAGGGAATGTGTCAAGGAAACTTCAACCTGACCAAAGAGCAGACAATAGAGACAGGCAACGGGGAATGTGTCAAGGAAACTTCAACCTGACCAAAGAGCAGACAATAGAGACAGGCAACGGGGAATGTGTCAAGGAAACTTCAACCTGACCAAAGAGCAGACAATAGAGACAGGCAACGGGGAATGTGTCACGGAACCTTCAACCTGACCAAAGAGCAGACAATAGAGACAGGCAACGGGGAATGTGTCAAGGAAACTTCAACCTGACCAAAGAGCAGACAATAGAGACAGGCAACGGGGAATGTGTCAAGGAAACTTCAACCTGACCAAAGAGCAGACAATAGAGACAGGCAACGGGGAATGTGTCAAGGAAACTTCAACCTGACCAAAGAGCAGACAATACAGACAGGCAACAGGGAATGTGTCAAGGAAACTTCAACCTGACCAAAGAGCAGACAACAGCACAAGACCTCCAATGGGTCTTAGAAGCACCGAGAAAATCCTGTATTCGGAGGCGAGCTTTGGCTTGCCCCTATAAATACACAATAGTGTAATATAGGCTATTTGGTTAAATAATATAATACATTTTAAAATCGTTTACTAAATTAATATATACTTTGTCTGTCGTAATTAAAATCAAAAGAATACAAATGAATTTAGTTGTTGTACTAATTGCATACAGACAGAACTCATATTCTTTTTACTGGTTCATATTGTCTGTTGGCGGGAATGTCTAAACTTTTTTTTGTCGAAGAGAACCAGACGTAATTAGTGTATTATGTAGCTTGCTTTTGATCAGCAATGCAAATAAGGCACATATAACGTAAAAAGGTCAATAATCAGTTAGGTTTTAAATTATAAAAAGAAATCTAAAAGTAGAGGGATAGAAAAAATAAGGGACAAATGATTGATTTGCAGATTTTTTATCAAATAACTGGTGTGTTTAGTTTGTTAATAAATTCACGATTTAGAATTGTTTAGTTTGAATTTGTGTATCACTGACCTCTATGAACTTGAATATCAAACAAGACGAAGACATGTATACAATGTAGATCACTGTCATTGTTAACAGAAAAAGGTCATAGGAAAGCTGTAGACTTTACAATATAAAATTACAATAATAAACAAATAAAACAAAAATAAAAACAGTAAATAAATATTTCGAAACACTTCACTTCTGTGTAAAACATTTGACAGGATTTTGATACATGTATTTTATTTCGTCCACGTTAATGTCTTATCAAGCATGCTCTAGTATTTTTGTCCTTTTGTAGATTTAAACAAAATTACTGTTGTGTTAGCTTTTTAATAAATTCACGAATATATTTTTGTTTGTTTGAATTCTATATCACTGACCTTAATGCAATTGCATATCAAACAAGACGAAGACATGTATATAATGTAGATCACTGTCATTGTTAACAGAAAAAGGTCATAGGAAAGCTGTAGACATTGCAATAGAAAAGTACAATAATAAACAAATAAAACAAAAATAAAAACAGCAAATAAATATTTCGAAACACTTCATTTCTGAGTAAACATTTGACAGGATTTTGATACATATAACTTATTTGGTCTATGTTAATGTTTTATAAAGCATGCACAAGCATTTTTGTCCTTTTGTAGATTTATACAAAATTACTGCTGTGTTAGCTTTTTAATAAATCCACGAATACATTTTTTTTGTTTGATTTCTATATCACTGACCTTAATGCACTTGTATGTCAAACAAGACGAAGACATGTATACAATGTAGATCACTGTCATTGTTAACAGAAAAAGGTCATAGGAAAGCTGTAGACATTGCAATAGAAAAGTACAATAATAAACAAATAAAACAAAAATAAATTTAAACAGTAAATTAATATTTCGAAACACTTCATTTCTGTGTAAACATTTGACAGGATTTTGATACATATAACTTATTTGGTCTATATTAATGTTTTATAAAGCATGCACTAGCATTTTTGTCCTTTTGTAGATTTATACAAAATTACTGCTGTGTTAGCTTTTTAATAAATCCACGAATACATTTTTTTGTTTGATTTCTATATCACTGACCTTAATGCACTTGTATGTCAAACAAGACGAAGACATGTATATAATGTAGATCACTGTCATTGTTAACAGAAAAAGGTCATAGGAAAGCTGTAGACTTTACAATATAAAAGTACAATAATAAACAAATAAAACAAAAATAAAAACAGTAAATAAATAATTCGAAACACTTCATTTCTGTGTAAAACATTTGACAGGATTTTGATACATGTTAATGTCTTATCAAGCATGCTCTAGTATTTTTATCCTAATGTGGTAAATCAGAATAGTTTATAATTGACCACACTATAAATTGTGTATAGATGGACAACCAGATACTTATTACCGAGAAAGAGGCATGTTTTGTATTACTTACAAGAAGGGGAATCCCGGAATTTCTACAAAGTTAACAGGTGCGATCCGGATTTTAGTCTGAATAATTCCTCCTCGGTAAAACAGATCGGTAGATTTTTCGATGACTCATTCGACTGCTTCAAATTCAAAATAATAAAATGACGTTTTATTATAAGTAAAGTTAAAAAAAAAAATAACTTTCAATTGATAACTTGTTTTTGAGATACCAGAAATCTAAAAAGGACTTGCCCAAAGAGGTATGGATGTGTATTTTGCAATGACTCCTTCGGCTGCTTCAAAATCAAAATAATAAAATGATGATAAATAATTATAAAAAGGTTGTTTTTAAGAATCAAGAAATTGAAAATGAAAGTATGCTAGATTTTCCAAATTAAACGTTTTTGAAAAATGAATGTTACACATGTGTAGAGTAAGAGATAAGCAGAAGAAATAAAATAGTGTCGAGTTTTATAGATTTAAGTTAAAGGTGAATTTCCACGTTTAATGGAATATGCACTGAGAAGAAATTAAGATGTTGTTTGGAACACATTTGGAGCAGGATGTGCTCATCCTTCCTGAGTATATGAGATCACTTCCGGT
This sequence comes from Mytilus galloprovincialis, assembly GCA_037788925.1. NCBI lineage: Eukaryota > Metazoa > Mollusca > Bivalvia > Mytilida > Mytilidae > Mytilus > Mytilus galloprovincialis. The sequence continues at coordinate 87,330,028 of CM075338.1, forward strand.
TTTGGTGGGTTCTGCTCAGTCTTTAGTTTTTATTTAGTGTTATGAATTAAATAAAATTGAGAATGGAAAGGGGGAATGTGTCAAAGAGGCAACAAACCGACCATAGAACAGACAACAGCAGAAGGTCACCAATAGGTCTTCAATGCAGCGAGAAATTTCCGCACCCGGAGGCGTCCTTCAGCTGTTTTTTTTTAAACCTTGTTTTTGTCAGTATTTCTTCGACTTATATGAATGCGTTAAATGCAATTGTCCTCAAATAGTAAGCTGTTGTGCGAAAGGTTAGACTGTCACAGTAACTTATACAGTGTCATTATTTTAAATGCGTGTAACAAGTCAGGAATATGACAGTTGTAATCCATTCGTTTGATGTGTTTGAGCTTTTGATTTTGCCATTTGATTAGGATATTTCATTTATGTATTTTCCTCTGAGTTCAGTATTTTTGTGATTTTACTTTTGAGTCCTTAGAACTTTAAATGTCAATTAAACAATAACGTATTGACCTATATGATTTAGAAAAACATAATGCAGAGCAACGGAAAAACTGTTATTTTATACATATCAATAACATAACATATAAAACACTGCAAAAAAGGTAAACACTACCGTACTTAATAGATTGTGGTCAATCATCATATAATTGAACTATTATCATGTAACTTTACAATTATTATGATTAAATGGTTTCTAAACAGATCTCCTACATCATGCAATGTTTTTATAACAAACACCCCTGGATATATCCGTTGAACATAGTTCGTTAGTTTACCAAGAAAAAAATGTCAATTTATGAAATGTTGTGTTTTTTGTACTTTTCGTCATGATTTGATTTCCTCCGCCATTATGTTGTCCGTTTCTTTTCGATAAATGAGTTTTGGGTGTCATATAGGAATCTTCCATCTTCTCCAAATGTACTCGTTATGAACTTTTTTAATAGCGTCTTCAAAAAGGTAAGTTACGCTAGGCTTAACAATCTTATAATTTTAAAATGATTTTATTTTTATAAATTTTCAAAAGGCCAAATTATGATGACATCCGTACAATTTTTGATTGGATTACTTCAACTTTATAGCTTGCTGTTCGGCATGAGCCAAGGCTCCATTTTGAAGACCATACCTTGACCTTTATATGTTTACCTTTACAAATTGTGATTGGATGAAGAGTAGTCTCATTGGCACTCATACCACATCTTCTTATATCCATTTACTTTTCAGAACTATTGATTCAATAACGTCATTGTCAGCAGGGGCAGTTCTCTATCAAAACTATGATGATCGGAAACCCCAAGAAATGGACTTGATATTCAGATTGCAGTACAATGTCATGTCAAAATACTTATGATAAAAATGGCGTTCCATAGAAAAAAATAAAAAAATAAATGGAAACTTTTAAACAAAGCAATTTGAAAATATATTATTTGTTTAGATGATTCAGACCGAATACATCAAACAAAAAGGGATTGAACTTCTGTGAAGCGTATTTAACTGGCTATAAAACTACCACATATTGAAACGCTGTATAAAGATAATCATAATCAAGACGTGTTTGCAAAGGGTTTTCAAATGATAATTATCACAGATTAATCCTTATGAAACTAACAGTACATATCAGCACATACATAATATTACAAAAAAATAACATAACTTACAGTTTAGTTGACAATAAAAATACTACAGAAATTGATTCAAAGTTCTCTAGCGAAAAAACATGTGTTGTGGTGATAAAGGGAGATAATCACATCAAAAGTATCCATGGAAAGCATGTTTGAAATGTGCTAGAACCGTTAAAAACTATGAAAAGACCATTGTTATATTAGCAATCATACTACATATGAGCTGCGTCGGATATAAATCGACCTAATGCAAGTGCACGTATACATGTTCATTGTTAACACTTTTTGTGACATTTAAATGCGGAATTAAAGATGTATTTTGGTCTGATTTGAGGGTATTTGTATATTGCGTCAATTTTCAAATTTTTAAATTTTTTTACAGACTTTGCATAGAATTTTTTGTCAACCCAAAATAAGTTAACAGAGGTTTGGATATTTATTTGCATAAGGTCGATTTCTATCCGACGAAGCTCATATATTCATTTATCATAACAATTTGAAACTATATGTTTATTCATCTATCATAACAGATTCATTATTATTTCATATTTCAATAATTAATAGTAGGGGTGACTTTTTTACATAATAAAACTTGTTCTCTCTGTATTTGTTAATTAAAAAGAAAGTTCATTAGATGAATATTCCTATTTAGGAGCCTGTAATCCAGTCATTGTAGTTGATTGCTATTTGATATAATTGTTTTTCATAAAATGTTTTAAGATAAATCAGGCCGTTGTTTTTCTCTTTTGTCTGTGTCATTTTCGTTTTGTAAGGTTCTTGTTCTGTTGTAATATTCAGTGCATAACCATTACGATTTCTGAAAACAAAGAAATAATAATAGAAATTTTCATTACACAAACGTACATGTACATTGTATGTTACATAATACTGACTGCGGTAGATACATTTGTACTCACGAAAATGGATGAGGAAAAAATAACACTTACACATTGGGTGCGTCCGAATCGCTTTTATGGATTAAAATTCAACTGGAGGCTCAATACAAAATACTACGAAAGCAAATGAGAATGGAAATGGAGAATTTGTCAAAGATACAACAACCGTAACTAGACTAAAGAGCAGAAAAAACAGCCGAAGGCCACCAATGGGTCTTCAATAGAGCGAGAAAATCCCGTATCCACATATCTATACTTGAGGAGCTACAAATATTTGTGACAAAAGGATATATGCAAAATCAAAAATTAATCTATATAGTAATAAAAAGATGTGGTATGAGTGCCAATGCGATAAATTTCAGTTTAAGTCACGATTAATAAAACGTAATCCCCTTTAGGTCAAAATATGGCCTTCAACACGGAGCCTTGACTCCTTGCAAAAAAAAAAGTAAAATCACAAAAATACAGAACTCCGAGGAAAATTCAAAACAGAAAGTGCCGAATCAAAAGGCAAAAATAAATGATAAAACATACAAAACGAATGGACAGCAACCATCATAATTATTCCTGACTTGGTACAGGCATTTAAAAATGTAGAAAATGGTGGATTGAAACTGGTTTTATAGCGCTAAACCTCTCACTTGTATGACAGTCGCATCAAATTCCATTACAACAAACCCCACCCATCCTCTGAATTTAAATGGTTGTTTTCTTCGCATTTTTTCAATTGTTTAAGATCACGTGGTAAATTCAACAAATATTTATTTATATTTAATAGTTGTCTGTTGATGTGAAGCTGATTTTCTGTCAAGATATATTTTAAGAAAGAAAGTACATTCAATCAAAAAATTAATTATAATGTATGTTACTATTCGCATTTCTTTTTTTGTAAGTTGGACTACTTTGTGTGAACTGATATATCTACGAGAGTTATAGAACAGAAAATGTACCAATTTGTAAAGATTTCAATCATATTTTGTTACGTAACCTCCTCAGTCATTAATTATTTTGATCTTGCTTGACTTCATCAATCTTTTCCTTTGATCTTAGTAAGTATGGGTTGGGAAAAATACTCGTGGGACGAGTCTATGTCCACGTTTAAATAAGATACAAATGTACAAGGGTATGTAGATGTGTCTTCATTTCTATATTTTTTTTAATGTTTTGACCATTTTCTTACCAAAAAAGGACAATTACGCTCCTGTCCTTATGCTTAGCATCCTATCATTCTCATTTCTCCCCCCCCCTGCATTTTCTCTCTCTATTGCATGTTTCATTTGGTGTAACTCTCAAAACATTTGTGCAGCATCATATGTCAATATGCCAAACCCGGTTTAGGACTACCTGAGACCAGCCCCGGTTTAGGACTACCTGACACATGCCCCGGATTTTTGTTGGAATTCATGTTGCTCAATCAGTTTATTTCTATAAAATTGAGAAAGGAAATGGGGAATGTTTCAAAACGACAACAACCCGACCATAGAGCAGACAACAGCCGAAGGCCACCAATGGGCCTTCAATGTAGCGAGAAACTACCGCACCCGTGGCGTTTTGTATACCGTAATAGTTGTTCGTCTTTTGCTCGTTTTTCTCTCTTGTTTTGTCCATGTGTGCACAACGGTTTGTCTATTTGACTTATTTCTTTTTTTACCTGTTTTTCAAATTTTTATCAACTGTGAACTATGAAGAATTCAAGCATGTACAATATAGGTCTACATTGTTTAAAAAAAACGGGAGTTATGTAAGAGAACGACAATTTTATATTGTAGGCGACAGGTGCAGTTCACCTTTTGCCAGATTTTCTATTTTTTGACACATTTAATGTTGCAGGATTTTCATTTTCATCCCGTCCTAGAGGCGGATCCATGGGGAGATGGGAGGCCCGCACCCTTTTTTTAGGTGAAACATTTAGTTGCTAATATAGGGAATAACTGACGCCTGACTGGAGCAGGCCCTCTTAGGCAGTTAGTGGGCCCCCTCTTATGAAAAATTCTAAATCCTCCACTCCGTCTTTGTCAAAATGATTCATTTTCATTTCTTACCAGACCATACTTTTCCTTTGAACATTCACCTATCCCCTTACACCTTTATGATATGAATAGTGCATGTGAATAAAGCCAAATTGATTTATTTCGTCACACTTAACGGATGTACATAATTAAAAAGAATAAACCTGTCTATGATAAATATATATCAACATTTTATCTATTCCATTTCACGGCCGTCTTCCTTATGAGATACACTCTAACACCTTGTTCTACATAGTTAATGAACACGAATCATTTACACAGTTTTCTAGAAAATTCGCAATAGTCCTTGCATGGCTTCGTTTTATTTTATCTCGAGGGAAACTTTAATTCATTAACATAGATTTTGTTACCGCAATTATTTCACGAACATACTGGAAAAGAACCAAAACATTTAATGAATGGCTATTATCTATTTTGAATTTATTGAACCATAAAACTAATTTTTGACTCTTCACATTGAATAATCCGCGAAGCGGATTATGTAAAATGTGAAGAGTCAAAAATTAGTTTTATGGTTCAATAAAATCAAAATAAATTATTGCCATTCATTATAAATAAATTTCTATCAAAACTAAGACTCAAAGAACTTTTTATATTATTTATATTAACAATAAAAACGTACACACATGTTGGCGTATGAATACACAACGTCAAAGTGGGCGTGTCGCCATCAAAATTGACAACGTCGAAAATAAAACTAATAATTTTAACCAATCAGAAGACAGTTAAAACACAAAATTTATTTATTTTTAATTTAAAGAAAAGCAAACTAACATACAATAAATTACAAAAACGAAAGAATGCAACAGCTGATGACTAGACACAAGTTGTTTCCTTGACTAGACACAAGTTGTTTCCTTTGTCCTTTTTCGATATTCAAATTTTGAGGGGAAAAAAAATTTGAGGAAAGAAAATTTGATTTTAGGAAAAAAAAAATTTGAGAAAAAAAATTTTGCGAAAAAAAAATTTGAGGAAAAAAAAAAGTCAATTTGGATATTTTTCTAAATTTAAATATCGAAAAAGGAAAATGGAAATAACTTGTGTCTGGTCAGCTAATGACAAAACATATTGTGTTTGTAAATTCCTGCCATACCTAATAGTGTTGAATTTTGAAAAAATATAATTTGATTGATTGCGTCGAAAAAAAAGTTTTTAACTAAAAAAAAACCGTAACCACCCCTACCCCCTTCTTGAAGTGAAATGGCTGCTCCCTTTCAATAAAAGATTCCGGGGGAATGAAAATGTGAAATAAAAGGAAGGAGCAAACTAACGGTCCATTTTAAATGAAGAATATTAAACGAAAAATAATTATGGGCATTTCTCATTGTTGATGGCTTTCCGGTTGATAATAATTGCTTACATCCACTTCATTTGAACTTTTATAGATTTTATTCTCATTGGCAAACATACCACATCTCCTTATTTTTATAGTGTTGACAATGAAACCTGCTTGGGACAGACACATAACGAATATGTCAGGGTTAAACAGGTTAAACAGGTTAAACACGGTAAAAATAAGTTTGAAAAGAGGATGATTCATTAGATTAGAACAAAGCACAAACGAAATGACAAGAAACACATATTAAATACTCTTCACAGCTACTAACAAAAATTAAGATAACAAAAATACTTATCTCCAAGGAAAATTAAAAACGGAAAACCCCTTATCAAATGGCAAAATCTAAAGTTCATACATTAAACATGGATCCAAACCCATGGGTGAACTAGCAAAAATACCATGTTGTCCTTGAATAAAATGTCAATCATGACACCAACAATGGATTTAGTGTGAAAACATCACAAGCAACCCGAGAAAAGCATTGCTTTTTGTGAGTTAAAATTATCGACAGGATGCAATTAGATCAGTAATAACTGTAAAGGAATTCTAAGTTTAAAATAAAATCAATGTGAGCACTGATAAAGACCAAATACAAGGAATAGGTAACCTTTACAGCCGATTCCATTGAGTGTGTAGACATATGTAATATCTTTGGTTAACTTGCTTGCTAGCTTAACCGTGAAGTCATTATAAGGTAAGGTATACCTGCCTCCTTTCGAAGTAGCATAGTCCTGATAATACAGACTGATAAATTGGTTATCTATCGGACTTGTCTATTCTTACAGGATGGTTTACCTAACCTTACAATGACTTCACGGTTCAGCTCGCAAGCAAGCTTACCATAGATATTACCTTTGTCTACACACTCAATTGAATCGGCTGTAATTTATCTTTTGTGTTTTACTGATGCAAATTAAAAGTGGAACATTGATTCTTAAACAAGTGCTTTGCGCAGCTACGTGTTTTGGGCCTGTCATAAGCTAGGAACCTATCCATTATTGCATTAGTTGATCAGAGCTATTTCTAAATTCTCAAAAAAAAAATATATGTGCCTATTTACAGTATACTAAACAAAAATACCGAACTCCAAGATAAATTCCAAAGGCCCCTGAGAAGTCCAAAAAACTTCGAACGCTCGACTATATTAAACTTTTGCAATATTCCTGACTTGGTACAGGTATTGTCCAAATAGAATGGTAGAATGAGTGTTTCTTCTTCGAATTGCATAAGCACTGCTTTATTTATAGTGTAAATGTGGCACAAAGATTCTTGTCTCATGACTAATACTTACCGTGTACAGAAATGAACTCTTGAATTCTAATTCCATATTGGGGACGTCATTCATATAATGTAAGATAATCATATTCATATACAACCAAGTGTAACTCACATGTTAAAAAAAACATTGGAAAAACTATAATATCTACTAAAATATAAAAATTAGGACATAAAAAATATTGAATAAATAATATTTAATGGACAATCGATCATTTTTGCCGGCCGGAAATACAGTAGAATTTAATGCTTTTTTACCTATCGTCTGTGTATCAGTCCGTGAAAACTGTCAATTATATACAGTTCTCTAACAAAAGACCAATGAATCTGTCACTATGGCTAACTCATAGGATAAACAGACGCATATTAATAAGGCTCCTCATATAAAAACATTAAACATATACCATTTTATCCACTTCTTGGGTCAGCTGCTTGTAGTATAGTTTACACTTGCCATTTTCTGTGAAAATGCAGAGTCGTACTTTTCTACTATTCGTAGTTGGGATTATAATTTGTGTCGTTCAATTCTCTGTAGAAGTTAGGACCCAGGTTAGTTTTTGATTTTTTTTCTTTTGAATTTTATAACAATAAGAATATTATTTTCTTGGATATTCAATATATGAGCTGTGTCGGATTGAAATCGACCTCATGTAAGTGTACGTATATGTACATGTTAAAGACTTCGATTGATTATTGAGCATTTTAAAAGTACTGAATAAAAGTCAATTTCTATACGACTATGCTCATATGTTGGAATATCAATAGTTTGTCCGAATATAACTTTTGAATATTACATCAGTTTTAATTGAAAATGTAACTTTTTATATTAAACGTCCGAAACCCTTTCCTTGATTTTCCTTTCACATAAACTAGTCTAAAATCGAATCTCTTGAAAGCCAGGGATGTATAAGAAAGCGTAGATTCACCAACTTGCAGATGACCAAAAAGGAACCCTCATTAGTTGGGGAACTTATGCCTGAGGGTTTGAAGTTTATTTACTATATGCTTTTCGATGTTGAATCAATAGTTTGCTCTATAAACATCGTATTTTCAATGATTAATTAGTTTTAGTAGTTGAATAGTAGAGATGATATTTTGGAAATACAAATTGATATTACGTTTGGTATCTTTAGATGATAAAACTTATTAGGTTTTCATGACGCTACATTAGGACAACTTCTCTATAGGACTTTTGTATTTGAAGATTTCTTCCTTTGAAAACGAAATCTTCTCATGTTTTCAACCATATTCATGCAGCACTGTTTTTACTCTGATTGTATTTGGCATCTGTACTATCACAAAATGCTTTTACATGGTTAACTTAATATTTTATAAAAAGATGAAAAACTTATAGAAAACTAACAATGTACAAGTGATTCATAAGTTTTGTTTTATTATAACCAATTCGTGATGATACCGAAATATATTACACAAAGATAATCAATCCAAACACTTCATATATGCGTAAACGAAACCTTATAAAACAAGGAGATGAGGTATGATTGTAAGTAGGACAACTCTCCATCCCACACCAAATGGCATAGATGTTAACAGCTATACCATACTGTCTTCAACAGTGCGCAGGCTCCAAACTGCAATGGAAGTTATAAAAGGCTCCCAATACGGTTGCATGTCTTTGTGATTTAAACAAGTTCTTCAAAAATTATCAGGCTTGCTGGCTTATCAAATAACCAGAAGGTGGTTATCGTATAACTATTACACAGAACGAAAAAAAACACCAAAAACGGTGTATTAGTAGATATCCTTGGAGACATACTTTAGATATACACAATAAAACAGAATATATGGTAAAATGAAAACATTTGGTCACCGTAAGTCCTTCACCATATCGTTGTGTGGCTATAATAAGTTTCACACTTCTGTTCTTAGTGTCTTTTAGTTGTTTGGATGTATAAGTACCCGCTAACGTCCACACTGTGTTTTTGTTTAAGTATTTCTATTTGTATCCATCTGATGAGTTAAGCCTTTTTCAACTTATTTTTATAGTTTGTTCTTATGTTGTACTGTTATACCACTGTCCCAGGTTAGGTGAGAGGTTATTTTTCGCTAACATGTTTAATCCCGTCAGAAGCCTGTAATTGGCCGTTTCAGAATCTAAAGCATCATGGGTAATTTCATTGTTCGTACCCCAAAGTGAAAATAACGTTATGTCATTGGTTGAATTTCCATTGTTTATAACGTTTTAAACCAATTAAAACGCTTTGGTGTACGCTTTTGAAAATATTACCCAGGATGCATTAGATTCTTTTGTTACGTATTTGTTTTTGTTCATTTTTTTTAACATTATTTTGAATTGTTTTACATTTGTGATTTCGGGGTCTTTTACTGCTGACTATGTGGTATGGGCTTTGCTCATTGTTGAAGGTTGTTCGGTGACTTAATATACTTGTTAGTTTCTGAGTAATTTGGTCTCTTGTGAAGAGTTGTCTCATTGGCAATCGTACCACATCTTTTTTGTTATATTTATGATTATATATGTGAAACAATTTAAAAGAGAAATCCAACGGCTTCCTTTAATTAAGATTTTTTTTATAAATTATAAGGGCTTTTTCGCATTTAATCATGCAGACATATTTTAAATCTATTGTTTTAGACAAAAAGATATCACGATGTTTAAACAGAGGCACTCATTCAATATTGTTTTAAAATGAAAGAAAGCTGTCTAGATGTCTTTTTCGCGTACTCTGAAATGTATTTGGTTCGTACAATAGGCTTCATTTGTCACTTTCCCCTGACTGCATTTGGCGCTTACTTTTGACTGCGTTGGGTGCTCACTCTTTACTGCAATTTACGCTTACTCTTGACTGCGTTGGGTGCTAACTCTTTACTGCAATTTACGCTTACTCTTTACTGCACTTTACGCTTACTCTTGACTGCGTTGGGTGCTAACTCTTTACTGCAATTTACGCTTACTCTTTACTGCACTTTACGCTTACTCTTGACTGCGTTGGGTGCTCACTCTTTACTGCAATTTACGCTTACTCTTGACTGCGTTGAGTGCTCACTCTTTACTGCACTTTACGCTTACTCTTGACTGCGTTGAGTGCTCACTCTTTACTGCACTTTACGCTTACTCTTGACTGCGTTGAGTGCTCACTCTTTACTGCACTTTACGCTTACTCTTGACTGCGTTGAGTGCTCACTCTTTACTGCACTTTACGCTTACTCTTGACTGTAGTTGATGTTTACTCTGGACTGTTTCTAATGATAATTCGGGATGTATTTATCGCTGACACTGGGATACATTTGCAGCAACCAAACAAAATAATTGGGAAGTATTTAACAGTCTCGACATTGTGGCAGTTATAGTGTACTTAATTTTGTTGACATCCGTACGTTTAACTAGAGTTGTTTACACTCTTGTATTTTTGTCTCTGTTGGATAGTTGTCATTGTAAATCATACCTCATCACCTTATATTTGCATTTTCCCTCTAAATTCAAATAAAAAAAAAACAATAATTATTTAAACACACTTTGAAGCTAAATAATCTAATATTGACCAATCTAATCAAAGGCTTTAGATTTTCATTTTTTGGGGGGGGGGGGTTCTCACCTTTTGAACAATGTCAAATATGAGGTATCTGGTGCTTTTACGGCTCATTTAGATTCGCGTCATTGGAAATCATACCACATCAACTTGTTTTATACAAGTTTAATGATTAAAAAAGATAATTATAATAAATCAAAGACACAAAAGTTTTATTTGAAATCGGTCATGAACACAAATTACAAGAAACATACGATCTGTAAAGCTTTTATGCGACACTCAGACAAGTATGACGTCTTTTTTCCAAATCTGCTGAATGTGTACTCATTGATACTATATTCTTCAAGAACATGATTTATCTATTAGATGTAGTTGGTCTTTAATTAGCTTTCAGTAACAGCGAATACAGTATACATATATATATATTATGATAATGCAATGCATGATCATATAAATGTTCCAGACCCTGTTTGTATACTCGTACGGTTCAGTACGAGCTTGACCATAAACTTGTATTTGGACCATAATGTATGGGTGGATTTTATACCTTTTTATACAGGCATTTGTTAAAATCTTAAATTAATAATCTTCCAACTACATGAATAAAGTGAATAAGCGAACATTTAATCAATTGAAATGATTTTTTTTGTTTTTTTTGTTTACTTCCAATAACTTCCATTTCAGCGAGTATAATTCAATTTCGTTTATTAATGACATTCTAAATACAGGAGATTATCATATTAAATGAACATGACTTTTTTTTAATAGTAAAAGTTTTAAGTTTTTATTGCAATTGCTATTGAACTTTAAAATTTTGTATTTATCTAAGATTTCAGTTATGTTGATATGTAATGTACATTTGTATCTAATACACTTGACCAACTTCTTAAAACTAGGCAGACCGTACGCGTACAGTCCGACCGTATACGTAGGGTTCAAATACTCATATGGTCTGGAAAATACATATACATTAAGGTTAGTAATGCAAGCATATATATAAAAATAAAGCAACTTCAGAAAAGCATATCTATAAAAGTGAAGTGATAATTAATATATGGCGAACTGAAACATAAAATGAATGAGTTCTATGCAATTTAGGCAATGGAGACAAAGTATTCAATACAAAATGCAAATTTACTATAAAAGCAGCACACTGTTAAACAATAGTCTTTTTCTAACTTGATTACGGGTGTCACATATGGGACATGATCTGTTTACCGTTCTGGGGCACCTGCGATAACCCCTGGTTTTTGGTGAAGTTTGTGTTGCTCAGTCTTAAGTTTTCAATGTTGTGTTTTGTTTACAGCCGTTTGTCCTGGTCGTTTTGTGATGATATTGTCAGTGGTCCGACTAATGACTTTGAATGACTTCTCGGTATCTCTCGTCCCTCTTTCACTACACAAATGTTTCCATTTTTTGTAATGTATGCATTTATTTTTACCATTTTTTTTATTTTTTGGGGGGAACACCTTTATCTTTTTTCTATTAACAAAACGGTACGAGTAAAATTCATACATATAGTTAATTAGCAAATAATAATACTGGGGTTTAATAAATCGAATATGATTATTTAATGTCCTTTGTCCTTGGCCAAATGACATATACTAAAGAGTTAATTGTATATTTTACCTATAAAACAGATTGGGACGTACTTTGTATGGTAATATAATATACAACACTCAGGCAATTTACCAGATTGGCCATTAAAGTCAGATAACTTCCATTATTTATTGAATGGCTATCAATTGTTTCACTTTCCCCATACATGATAAAATTTTCTCATTCGTGAAACATTATTTATAAAACAGTTGTTATTGACAACATTAAATATGATTGAGATTAATTTGCTGGTTACACGAACCTATTTGACATTGACAGCATGAAAATCTTTATATTTGGCTTTTTGAAGCAACCATTTTTAATTTGCGTGTTAACAATCAAAACTTTTATAAATTATTTCATTGTTGGCACACACACAAAAAAAAGAAAGAAGAATGCGGTAACGCGATTAGTCGTTTCAGAATGAAGTGTATTGTGGGTAATGTTTTCAGAAAGCGCACACCAATACATTGTACGTTGTGATTGGCTTACAATTTAAATCCACCCAGTTTTGGCGGGACTGGTTGGTACTTTTGCATTACAGTGCTCTTCAAATTTGTAATTGAATTTGCCTTCCAACCTTTGATTCGAGCGTCACTGACGAGTCGGATGATGACGAAACGCATGTTACTTTATCATAAGCATTGTATTTTTGATAAGGTTTTGAAAATGTGGTGAAAAATCATTGCATTCACTTTGTAATTTATTTGGTCTTCAAGCTGTTTTGATTTGAGCGTCACTGTCGAGTCAGATGTTGAAGAAACGCATGTCAGTGTCTGTGTTACATTTTGCCAGCGTTGTATTATTGAAAATGTAGGGAACAAAATCATCACATCGGGGGAGTCCTCCTGGTCAGTTTATGCATGCCCATAAAAAAATCGCTTGGTCTGCAAATATGCTAATGTGGGAGTTTTAATACATGTCCGATGACAATATCCGTCATAAAATCAACACTAGCGAATTATGTTCGATCAGCTTATTATAACACCCGGACATGACCACTGTCCAGTGGCTGTAATGGACTTGACATTTTAATGACATTACACTCGGTGTTTTTATTACGATTTGTCACAATAAAAAGTGAGTGATCGTTCGGTCCACTTATTTAGAGATATTTATTGACATATGACTACACTTTTATTGGTCATTTTTATTTGCACTGTTATTAGTTGATTGAGCTATTTGATAATTTCATCATTTTCGTTGTCCACAAAGTAGTTCAATATGAAAACTTGAAAATAATTTTTCAAACTCTAAATAAAAAATTGCAAACATAAAGCATATATGAATATGTTTTAAATATATTATCATATAATTTTCTCTAAAATATTAAAATGGAAGTGCATAGATCGAGTAAATAAGTTTGATAAATACATAAATCAAAGAAGAAGTGCCAATGGGACAGCTCTCGACCCAAGTCAAAATTTATGAAAATAAACCATTACAGGCCTAGGTCTAAGTACGGTCTTCAACATGTATGTTTTATTCAGTAGCTAAGAAATTTTAACTGATAACCTTAAATGTTATGCTTACAAAACGTCACTTATAAAACTGTGAATTACTTTATTTAATTCAATCCTTCATTTAATTTGTAATGTAATTTCTGGACATCAGCTGATTTTCGATTGGCATGAACATTATAGCTACCCAATAAAGCATTGTTGGAGCTAAAAGTTTCAATCTATGTTTATTAATGAGTTCAACCGAAAATAAATGCTGCATTACAATTGTCAAACCAATGACGTTTAGTATTACAATTTTAATCAGTTTACAATAAACTTTATATCCATCTTCAAGTTTAACCTCTCCTACATGAAAAGTTTAAGAAAACGAAAACGACAATGAAAGATAATGAAAAAAATATGAAATGAAATTAAGTGATTTGATTTAATTTTTTATTTATCTTATTCAAATTTCATTAAATTTCATTATATTTATTTTATTTCACTTAAACAGTTTGTTACCGAATACGAAAAAGGATAAATGTTCAGAAATTGGTCTAATATTGTTTAAGCTATAAAATGATAATAGCCAATCTTTAAGGAAGCTTGCTTTATAGCTTTAACAATATTAGACCAATTTCTGAAAATTTATCCTTTTTCGTATTCGGTAACAAACTGTTGAAGTACTTAAAGAACCACGCTCTTCCTCCGTTTCTTAGCCCCAAAACAAAAAAGTTGAAGTCGTTCACAGAATATTTTTATTTTCACTTTTGACTTTGGATTACGTTGTCACATTTATTATTTAAGACAATGGAAAGAAGAGGAGGCATTTTGATTTTCTCAAATTTTAGTCTTAACCATTTTTTATAACATTTACGGTACTAATTCTAGCATGTCGACAATTGACATATCTTTATCAATCGACGTTTAGAAATGCTGCTGATTTTGGAGTTCTATTTGCAGTTTCCAGCCTCCTACCGTGAACCCGCCCCCCTTGATTATGCCATATAGCCTTACACATGCCGGTTTACAAAACATCGAAAGTACCAACACAATATAACTACCGAAATATAATAACAAATTATTAACTAGTTAAACCGTATTGATAGATCTACTTACAACAACAAATAAAAAGTTGAGTACAATTAAAAAAACATTTCATATTTTATTTTTAGGGGTCAAGATCAAGTTATCTCAGGCGGCTAACACCAAAAGGACGAAGACCTGGACTGACATTAAACAATATTCAAAATGTAAGATTAGTTGTACCTTCACCAAGAAGACAAATCGCAGCTTTTAGAGGTTCTGGAACTGCAAATCGAAATGGTGGTAGTCGACCCAG
The DNA here is from genome assembly GCA_037788925.1 of Mytilus galloprovincialis. Classification (NCBI taxonomy): domain Eukaryota; kingdom Metazoa; phylum Mollusca; class Bivalvia; order Mytilida; family Mytilidae; genus Mytilus; species Mytilus galloprovincialis. Next base: position 87,345,070 of record CM075338.1, read on the forward strand.
TGGAACAGGTAGACGACTCATTAGAATAATTCCAATTAGAAAATCTGCAAACACAGCTCAAAGTTTGAGGAAGAGCAACAGGCAGAGTATCAGGAAGAATGTAAACAATATATCTAACAGACATCTCAACCAGACCATTATTATTGCTAAAACAGCAAATATTTTCTCGCCCATGGGAACACAAAATAATGGACCAAGTGCAATTAACAATAAAGGTAGTGGAAATGTACAAACTGCCAGTGTTCCAGTAGGAGCTGGCGGTAGACCAGGTGGTCGAAGAGGTGGAGCCGGACCTGGTGCTGGTCCAGCTGGACGTGGAGCTGGACCCGGTGCTGGTCAAGGTAGACATGGAATGAGAGGTGGCCATGGAGGTCCACTTGGTGGACATGCTGGAGGTCCTGGAATGGGCGGTGGACATGCTGGAGGTCCCGGAATGGGCGGTGGGCATGCTGGAGGTCCCGGAATGGGCGGTGGAAATGTTGGAGGTCCCGGAATGGGCGGTGGACATGCTGGAGGTCCAGGAATGGGCGGTGGGCATGCTGGAGGTCCCGGAATGGGAGTTGGGCATGCTGGAAATGGAGGTAGCCATGGAATGGGCGTTGGACATGCTGGAAATGGAGGTGGCCATGGAGTGGGCGGTGCCATCGGAGGCGGTCATGGAATGGGCGGTGCCATGGGAGGCGGTCATGGAATGGGCGGTGGCAATGGAGGCGGTCATGGAATGGGCAGTCATGGAATGATCGGTGGCAATGGAGCCGGTCATGGAATGGGCGGTGGCAATGGAGGTGGTCATGGGATGGGCGGTGGAAATGGAGCCGGTCATGGAATGGGTGGTGGCAACGGAGGTGGTCACGGAATGGGTGGTGGCAATGGAGGCGGTCATGGAATGGGCGTTGGCAATGGAGGCGGTCATGGAGGTGGCAACGGAGGCGGTCATGGAATGGGTGGTGGCAATGGAGGTGGTCATGGAATGGGCGGTGGCAATGGAGGTGGTCATGGAATGGGCGGTGGTAATGGTGGCGGTCATGGAATGGGCGGTGGCAATGGAGGCGGTCATGGAATGGGCGTTGGCAATGGAGGCGGTCATGGAATGGGCGGTGGCAATGGAGGTGGTCACGGAATGGGCGGTGGTGGTAATGGAGGCGGTCACGGAATGGGCGGTGGTGGTAATGGAGGCGGTCATGGAATGGGCGGTGGCAATGGAGGCGGTCATGGAATGGGAGGTAGACATGGTGGTAATGGAGGTGGTCACGGTGTTGGTAATGGTGGCAGGAATGGTGGAGGTCACGGAGGCGGACATGGTGGTGGTCATGGCGGTAATGGTGGCGGACATATGGGAGGGAATAGAGGAACAGGGCATGCAGGTTTAGGAGCAGTTGTTGGTGTTGCTGGATCTAAAGGCAATGCATTTGGTGGTCAAAACTTCGAATCACTACTTAGTACGTTTTCCAATCAACAATTGGCCAAACTTGCCGGTGTGAATACTGGAAATGGACCATTTGGAGGAGCACCGGGAGGTGGAAACGGACCATTTGGAGGTGCGTCGGGAGTAGGAAATGGAGGATTGCTTCAAATGTTAATGGGACAATCAGCAGGAATGGGTGGTGGTCCTGACATGGTATCTGCAGGTGGTCCTGGAGGACCAAGTATTTTTTCTGCAGGTGGACAAAACGGTGCAAGCGTTGTATCAAGTGGCGCTAGTAAAAAACCTATCGTGGTTTCATCTGGCGGGACAGTTGAGATTGGAATTCATAAGGGACAATCAGGACAACCAAAGCTTGTTATAAATCCATCAAATTCAAATACCAATAACAATAATAATAACAATCTAAATAACAACTTAAATGGATACAAAGCTAGTGCTACAGGTGGTAGTAAATTAAATGCTCAACAAAATCCCACACAAAATCCGGTTGCTCAAATATTTGCATTACAACAAGCCGGATTAGATGCCGAAGAAATTATGCGTATTTTACCAGTGTTAGGAGGGGTATGATTCAAGTGCATTTTGTTGATTAAAATCATACTACAACTAATTATGCGAGCATTAATTTCATCCAGAAGCTAAGTTTGCATAATATTTGACAGTCCCTTTTCATTGTGGAAAATTCGATGCGTCTTTTAACACCTTTACATTTGTTGCGTGTTGTTATAGCACTGAATCACACATGGCTCCCTAAAAGCCAAACCCTCTCATGTTCAGTTACCATGGGAATTGTTGCTTGAGCTGGCCAGGTGCAACATGGATGAGAAGTTACGACCATATTTGTTATAGCCAAGAAGACCACGAGTCAAGAGTAGTAATCAGTTAATTTTCGTAACGCATGCGTAATGTGTAAACTAAACATTGATCAGATAACTTGTATCGGTCTGGCTTATTCACACTAGCGGCGTAAGAAATAGAAAGTTTTTACATCTTTTTCAAAATACACAAGCTATAGGCCCTTATTGATTGTACATTTGATTGTCTTGGCACTTTATGTTTCGTATCTCAGTATTAGTGGAGAACAAGAAAACATATTGCTATTCAGCATGTTTTTACTGTAATTATTCTATCTATTTAGAAAGACATTATAAAATTAATTTATTTTATATCTGCTCGGCATGTAAAAATACTTTTTGGCATTTCATCTTAATCTTCTCAAATATTTTCGGAAGGAAAGTTTCTCTCATTTTTCCTCTATCAGCTATATATCCTTATTTTGTTATTTCTTGATAGAATTTTTCATGTTTTAACAACCTTCCATACTTTCGACTGGTAAAGTTTTCGTATATTCGATCATTATTTGTAATCACTGTGATTAAGTTTTTGTATTCCAAATTATGACAACTCGGTTGCATATGGACAAAATGGCGATCACGTTTTTTCGGAGAAGGGTATATTTTTTATATTTAATTTTCTAACAAAAAGTTTAATTACCTAACTTAAATTCTAAATCCATTTAAATTATTTAAGTTTCTTTTCAAATTTGTGAACTAGAGTATATTACTTTTCTTTTAAAAACATTAGTTTAAATTTTTGTTGTGAAAGACAATTCTTTATACTTTGATGATTAACAAAGAAGCAAATTGTCACGTCACATTAGGGCGACAATTCAAAATATCAACCAATATACGAACGCGCATGTTCCAATTATTTTGAGAAGATTAGTAACGTTGGTACTGCTTTAGCTTTGTGACTTCAAGTGCTTTTAATGTATTTTGTGTATTGCTCTCACTTGTATATAATTACATATTTTATTGTTCTGTTAACATTATTTCATAATGCTTTTTTTGTTGTTATGTCAAATATTTTTATGACGAGAAAAAGAAAAAATCTAATAAAATGGAATGAAAATAAAATTATTGTTACTGCTGTATGAGTATATCACAAAATGCCTTGGTTGCACATAACTAAACTGTGAACTAGAATGAAATATACAAGTATGACAATCGAAGAAAACAATGTATACAAATTCAAGAAAACATATCGATTGAATTTGTGCTTAAAAGTAAAACGTTCGTTAAACCATTTGTTTCGTCTCCTGGATTCTTCACCTCTATGTATTTGAAGAAGAGCCCACATTCACCCGAGGTTTGCCAAAATACATCATATTAACATCCAATTATGTGTACTGTATTTGCAAATAAGCATTGTTTGTCGAGATTTGTATCTTTATCTTATGCAGCATACTCACATTCCAAAACATTAACATAAGCCGAACAAAATAAAAAAATATTAATTTGCAACCATCGCAAACATATTCAACTTTGCTGCTATGACATGGATATTAGGCTCAGCCTAATGCGTTGGTCGATAACCTATATTCATAACTAAACGATTAACTTTCCTGTGACTTAGTTTGCGGCTGGTGTTTATATGTATACAAAAATTAAAGAGGGGCGTCAAACTCATAGATAGAAAACAAACTGACAACTCTATTGCTAAAAACAAGAAAGACAAACAGACAAATAACAGTACACAACAAACAACACAGAAAACTAAAGACTAGGCAACACGAACCCTACCAAAAACTGGAGGTGATCTCAGGCGCTCCGGAAGCGTAAGCGGATCCTGCTCCTGAAGTGGCAACCGTCGTGTTGCTTATGATATCACAAACCGGGTAATATGTCCTCTGTTCAAAAAGGTTGTGTTGAAGAATGACGGCTGCCAAGATCACTAAACATACATCGATTCACAAAATCTAAATGTTTCCTGTTGTATAAAAAAAAGAAGATGTGGTATGCTAGCTTATGAGACTACTATCCATTAGTATTCATATAACGAAGATGCACTAGTCAATTGGTCATTTGTGGAGATGTATAATTGTTGCTGTCCCATTGAAGCATGACAAACAAATTATCATATTTACAGGCGTATATGATCTTACGATGTTTCTGCATGCTTTTGTTCAGAGGCGGATTTAGGGGTGGACGGGGTGCCCGTCCCCTCTTTTGGGGAAAAAATTGATTGATTATATAGAGTATCACTGAAACGAAACATGACTGGATCGAACCCTCTTAGGCAGTCAGTGGGTCCCCTCTTATAAAAAAAATCTGGATCCACCACTGTTGCTTATTGGAGTATTACTGTCGGATTATTTGTCGTCTGTTCAAATGCAAAAATCAAAGTATTCACAACGCATCTCAGTTGGTCATCTTCCTTGCAACATAAAGGAGGGGGAGGACAGGGGGGTACCCTTCTCCCTTCTCCCACCCCTTTTCTCCTTTCTCCTACCCCCGTTCTCCTTTCTCCCATTATAATAAAACATCTACTTTTGAGATATTTTTTCTTGAAATATTAGATCATTTTTTAAAAGGAGATATTTTATTTTTTCTCCTTTTCCAACTTTTTCTCCTTTCTCCAAGCCTTCCTCTCCTTTCTCCTACCCTCTTTCTCCTTTCTCCTACCCCCTTTCTCCCTGTCTCCCTTACCCCTGTCCTCCCCCTCATAAAGGTTTCTAAGTTAAAGCCAAACAGACAATGAACATGGGACTAGTCAAATTACTTGTCTTAGGCTGGTTCTGTCCATTGCAACATACGGGTATCTAAGTTAGAGCATTTTTAATTGACAGTAGTTTATTGTTCAAAAATAAATATTGATTTATTGATAGGAATAAAATGAGAATCAGAGATGTGACGTATGTACATGCTCGTCAATAATACAGAAACACAGCGAATCAAACAATAATACATCTAGAGGGTCAACACACTGTACTAAATTATAGACAACATAGCACCTTTACAATATAGTATGCTATAAGGAGTCGAAGAAAGTTGTCTTCAGGCCTCACGGTCATAAAACTTTCCAGCATGATTTTTGTACTCAGACTCGAAAATCAACCAATCAAATTGCTGGATTTCATGTTTCAAGCATGATTTTTGTGCTCCGAGCACTGAGCAAAGATTTATGCCTTCAAGGCCAGATTTTTGTTTTGTGTCGTTGGGTTAATTTCTTATTGATGTATATCCCACTTCTCCTTTCATTCATATGTATATCCCACTTCTCCTTTCATTCATATGTATCGAAAATTTTTGAAAAAGGGGAAAGATACCAAGGAGATATTATATACTCATAGAATGAAATTCAAAACAGTGTGGCTGTGGCCATTGATTGCCACATTAAATTCATCCATTGACTGGGACAATTTACGTGAACGTTTGTCTGTAACGACCACTGTTCACGACGTACCTACGATAGACATTTAAACTGTGGGGTCACCAAAGGTTTCTTAACGCCTTTAATTATAAAATAATTCGAAAAATTAATCAGGACTAACCTTTATGTTTTGATTTATTTAATTGATATAAATCAAAACATCGTGTTATTTCTGATCAATTTTTCGAATTACTTTATTAAGGTGTTGAGAACCTTTGGTGATCCCATAGTTTAAGTGTCTTTAAAAAGTACACAGTGAGCAGTGGTCGTTACATACAAACTTTCACCTAAATTGTCCCAGTCAATGGGTGAATTTAATGTGTCAATCAATGGCCACAGCCACACTGTTTTGAATTTCATTCTAAGTCGAAGAAACGCTTGACATCAACCTAATGAAGAAAAAACGGAAAACGACGTAAGGTCTACAAAACATTATAGAAAACTAAAGATTAAGCAACAGGAACACCACAATAAATCAGGTAAACTAATGAGCTACCGAGGAGTAGGCAGTTCATGTTCAACATGTGGCACCCATCGTGTTGCTTCTGCAAGAACATATACAATAAACGTGCATTGGAGGAACACTTAGAAATTATTTGTAAGAGCTTGAGAAACAGAACGAAAGCGAGACTCGCCTATATTTTCCGGCATGTTTCGGAGCAAGTGCAACTAGGTTTTATATATCAAGACTAAAGACTATGTGAAATGAACCCTTCAAAACAGCGGAACACAAATTCACAAAACACCAAATTCTTAAACTCTTTTGATTGAAGTACGTCATTTGGTATACATTTTGAAGGCTTCAGCATATTGACATCAACGTTAATATTAATAAATACAAATGTATGTGGGTTCACTTGAGAACAAAATGTGGTCCTCTATAGCTATTCCTTAAAAATCAAGAACATCTTTGTGTTACTACGTCAGAGAGCAAAGTTTGAGTGTACATTAAACTTCCATTGTTTAACCGATATAATATATTATTTTTTCTGAAACACAGTAAATGTCAGAATTTTGGAATTGTGTAGTCATTTTTGTTGTTTATGGCGCTACTGAATTATTTGTTTGTAATAAATAACGATTTCAATGGGGACAGGTATTCTAGTATTGACTTACAGGCCTTTTTATATTCTTAAAACAGCTATAAATAATAAGACCATTTATGACTTATTGCAATGTCATTTACGTAACGGCGGGTCAATCAGGTTGATATCAAAGTTTATAACCAACCTATTGTGAATCAGTTCAAACTATGCGAATGACCTTTCTGAAGATATATGAAAACAGACAAAGTTTGTTGTTGTTTTGAAGTTACTGCTGCATCATTTTTTAGATACCCACACATTATAATGTTAAGCTGGTTGTTTTCTATACAGTTATTTGAGTACCGCTGGTGATTAACTATAAGTACATGGCAGTAAAATTCGCTCAAAAGTCAGTGCATAGACGATTGATGGTCTTTGTGGGGTTGGTTTACAGAATTGAGAATTAAATGAAAAAGAAATACATAATAATGTGTAAAACATAAAGAATAGAGAATGTTTGACTACATTTAAAAACAATAATAGAGAACAATAAGAATATGGAATAATGGGAAAAAATCAAGAATAGTGAAAATATCCTAAAAAAAATCAAGAATACAGACTTGAAGCCTCCCCCCTCCTTATTTACCCTTTTCCCATCAAGACTCAGAAGTAAAGTTTAAACCTTAATCATCAACATGTGATGTGACAATAATTTCAACAGTTGTCTGAATAATTGTATTTTAATTGTATCAAAATGGTAGATACTAGAATCTACTTTTTCAATTTATATATCACAGCACAAAAAGAGACAGGATTCAACTGTCCAGCGATTTTATATACCCCGAGAGGTAACAGTTCGCAAGAGGAAAAATCCCTCCATCGAATATATTGTTTTGACTCCTTACAAGTCCGTCTTTGTACCATCGCATGAATGTCGTGGGTTTATCAAAGAAGCATTGAAGTCTATGGTTTTACTCCCAGTGGTTGAATCTGCGAACTGCATTATTCGAGGCGATTTTGCTGTCATGAGACAACAGACACGCCTTTTTTTTTTTTTAAATATAACAACAATATTATGACTTGTTGAAAGACCTTGTTACATATTATTTTTGCTGTGTGTTTATAGAATCGACGCCAATGGTTGTACGGTGATCTTCAATTGCTTTAATCCGTTTTTTGGGCTTTGTCGGAAAGTTGTCTTATTGGCAATCATACCACATCTCCTTAGTTTGTATTGGTTCTTAAAGCGTAAACCGAGATCAACGTTTGACTGTACATTGCACTTTGTCTTCATAACCAAATTCTTTTTTTTTTCTTCTTCTTAAACACAGTAAATGTCAGGTTAATTTTATTGTTAGTTTGAATTTGGTGTTTATGGCGGTAATGTATTGGGTTTTTTTTCAGAAATTTGCTGTACTTAATGACAGAAATGTCATCTTTTTTGTCAATAAATTAGTTATCATAATTGAAACCATTTGTGACTTATGTCATGCAATGTAATTTTTGCGTAACGTCAATAAGAAAGAAGACTGTAGTAAGGGTTTTAAATGCATCAACTTTACGTTACAATGTTAATGACCTTTCCGAAATCTTAAATACACCATTTAAGCAGATATCGTTTACTGGTACAAGTAATTAGTTTTTAATCAATGTCTTAATTATATCTGCATCATTTTTCAGACTTGGCTCGTAAACATTGCTACACTGGTTGTCGCTCAGAATAAACAAGAGGAATTTAGGAAAATTCAAAAAAGTAATAACAACAACTTACATTTAAATATTAAGAAAGAACACAAATGCGGCCACTATCCTATAAGACGGAAACCGTTTAAAATTAAACTCAAATACCACAATTGTGAAGATATCGTTAATTTAGCTTGACTTAATGATGCTAGTACCCAATATATGTGTAATGTATTGTCAAAAACAGACTATATTTGTAACAGAAGTATTCTACTTTCCAATAAATAGTCAAACGTTTACATTTTAACAGTTTATATGTAGGTACTATTTAAACCTAATTGAAAAAGCATGTTTTTGAAGATTTTGATATTTATTTTAACTCGTAAGATATTATAATAAGTTCTTATTTTGTTATTTCTTTTTTTGCAATTTTCACCATAATATATTATAATGTGTAATGCAAAGGAATGAAAACGCCAAGGTTCACCAAGCTCGTTCATTGAACTTTGAACAGACAGGGATACAGTTTGTCCTGCCAAAAAAATAAGCTATAATTGAAAATATGGAGGTAATTGGAAACTGGAATGTTAAGACACATTTCCACTTCATAACCCCACAAATCAAAGTCGTAAGTCATTGCAACCTATGTATGTTCTTGCATATTATACAAAATTTGTTATCAATAATAAGTTTCTTTGTTTTTCTTTTTCGTGTACTTATAACTTTAATATAGCATATAATAATTTGAATTGCACCCCAAACGTTGCAATAGTTGTTAAAATGCATGTTAAATGTGATAGTACACTCGGGAAATGTGATAGTACACTCGGGAAATGTGATAGAACACAGAGGAAATGTGATATGCAAGCGGGAACTGTAAATATTAAACGCAGGAAATGTTGTCCTATTGACATGATCTTATTTTTATTTTAATGTTTATTCTATAGAATGATTAGGAAACAACAACTTGAATTTCAGGCTGAGCGGGTTGGCATGTTTTTTTGTTTTTTTTTGTATATTTATTAAACATGTTATCCTGTTCAATCCGTCTTGCGCAAGATTTTTTTAAAAATTCTCACCTTCTCACCAAATTACAGCATTGTTCATGATACATACATAACTATTATGTTCTTCTGTCAATGATTGTCTGCAAGTGTTGGTACATATGTTAATGTCATGTTAACATTTAATAGTGGTGTAAATGCTTTGGGCAATATTCAGTACGTGTTAAACACGTCATCATCTAAGTTTTATAAGATAAAAATAAAGATACACTTAAGATTTTGGTTCAAGAGCAATTTGAGCAATTTCCTCGTTATAAGTGGATGCAATTTTGTCTTCAAGGAACAAAATAGAACTTTCACATCACTATAGTGCCCCTTTAACGTCCAACGGAAAATGTTTCAACATGTTATGAACCACCGTTATGTCGCATGCGGTCTTTCAAAGAAAAAAAAAAACCGGTCGGTTGAATGGAAAATAAGAATGCAAAAGACAATTTAGAGTTACTAAAATGTCAGCTTCTCCTAGGTCCTAATCATTTCCGTATACTAGTAACTTACGATCCTTTTTTGATGGACGATTTTTTTTAGAAAGAGCCCAGGCGACTCTATCACAAAAAATATCTGGAATACAATTGATACTAACATGTGTATGACTTACGAGTTTTTTTTTTTTAATTTTGTATTGAATAGATAATTTCTACACATTTAGATTGATGTTTCTCTGTTATATAAATGTTAAAAATGAATACCATATTTCAGATACATGTATTAATACATAACTTTGGCAGATTTTATTGTCCTGCAGTGGGCAGTCTATCACGTGTCACAATGACTTATGTCATACATGTATTACAATGTGTTAATAGGTTAGACTGTTATATTGTACTATATAATGTTACCGTGAGAAACGTTCTCGCTATTTTGTTTCTTTTTGTCGCATTAAATGTAACGTGAAAAAATGCGAGTAAATTTGTTAACATTTCTTTTTGTTGGAATATTTATAACAATTGCAGAATGTCAAAGAGGAAATATGGTAAGATTAATTAAGGTTATTTATGAAAACTGTCTAATGTATAGCACTACCTATAAGAAGTATGTCTTTAGAGTCAATGATCTGCTGCTTAAAGTGGTATCAAAAACTTTGACTAAAATTCATTTGGCCTGTTTAATTTTCGTAGAATGTGGACACAATTTTTGACCCTTTGACCAAAATATGAAATTCCCACCAAAAAACTGAACCACTCATTTTATCGGAAATTTTTTATTGGATATGTAATTGTTTTACGAACACTTATTTCGATCTGAACATGATAAACAAACCCAGTTGAATTTTACAGAGTTATCTCCCTGTATTTTTATGTACCATATCACCAGCTTGCCGAGGGGTCTAATGACGAAAAGCAGTCCAATGCTAAAGAGCTTGCCGAGGGAAATAAGGGACCAACCCTGCTTTACGGCTGAACGAGGAACGCAAAGGATTACCCTCCCTAGCCTGTTCACGGCTTGTTCAATGAAGAAAGGGGCCACTCTTTGGACGGTTAAGACATACCATGGGAATAAATGGTTAACGGCATTCTTTGGGAATTAGGAAAGGCTGACAGATCGCAAGAACCCCATACCACTGATTTGCCATTTAGTGTAAATAGTTTATATTACAAGCTAAACATTGATACTAGCTAGTGTATACATATCCCTTTTTAGGGACATAATAATTTATGATTGCCAATTTTAAGACACCTATCCACTGGAACATTACGGCTTACATCTGTACCAGGTCTCTAACTGTCTTCCAAAAATATTCTCATGGTTGAAGACCGTGCAGGCACCTGTAGTTGCTCATTTCCTTGTCCTATGGTTTTTGTATTGTCGCATACCCTGAGTTTATACCTTTATATAAATTCCCAGATGTTGTTTCTTCTACAGTATGTGGTCAAAAGTGTTTCACCTATCATAGATTCCTATATCATTGCATATAAATAGATATGAGAATATGTGGTATGAGTGCCAATGGGACAACTATTTATCCAAGTCAAAATTAAAAGAAAAGCCAATATAGGTCAAAGTACAGTTTCAAACACGGAGCCTTCAAAAGTTGGCTCACATCGAACAGCAAGATAAAAAGGGCCCAAAAATTACTATTGTTAAACCATTTAAACGGGAGAGCCAACGGCCTAATCTATACAAAAAAAAAAAAAAACAAAAAAAACAAAACGAGAAACACATACAATGACATATAAACCACATCAACTAACTACTGAACATCAGATTCCTGACTCAGGACAGGTGCAAACAATTGCAACCGGTTTAAACGTTTCAATGGTACCAAACCTTCACCGTTATCTGAAACATTAGTGTAACATCACAACATAGAAAACACACAAAAAAGGCTATAAAATTTGATTTAAAAATAAAATTAGAGTCTTAAAACTAAGTTGAGGTATAATTGATGAAATTTTGGGAAGGAGCCTATACTTCAGTGGATGTCGTTTGATGTTGTGTTATATGTTTGGGTTCTTGTTTGAATTGTTTTAAAGTTGTCATTTCGGTGCCTTTATAGCTGACTATGTTGTATGGGCTTAACACATTGTCGAAAGCCGAACTGTGACTTATAGTTGTTAATTTCTGTGTCATTTGGTCTCTTGTTGATAGTTGTCTCATTGGCAATCATACCACATCCTCTCTTTTTTATATATAAATAGTAGTTTCTGATCTGATATTATTAGTGCCTTGACTGCCAAAGAAATTCTAAACTTGAATTCAAATTCAGGTCTCAAGTAAAATTATAGTTTGTGTACTAACGTAAGCTTCATAATAACTAAAAAATGTCCTTCAAATGAAGGACATATCTATAGAATTCCTGCTTTATGAAGATAAATTTACCAAGTTAACTAGTATATTGAATTGTGAACAATAGCTGGATCTGAATGTAATAAGTGTGTAGTTTTTGCTTTTGATTTTATGTTTTTGTGTTTTCTGGCTGATGTATTTATGCACAAATTGTATCTAAATCTATGCATCTGTCGTTTTAGTTTGGTAGAGGCAGGGGACCTCAATTTCCATCCAAATCAAATTCAAATAGAGGAAGTTCTTTCGGAAATGGTCCACGATTGGGAACAAACAGTCGACAGCCAGCTCGTGCTAATAGCAGACGACGAACTTCTCCCCAGCTTCCAAGAGCTTCTACAAGACAAACGCCTGAAATTATAATTGAGTTCCGAAATAACGGAGGAGGACAATGGCAAAATACTGATGTGAATTCACGATTTGATAAGGGGAATCTCGATTCCAGAAGCCAGAGTAGAACCGGAAATAGAATGGATGTCGCTCCGTCCAAAGATAGATGGAACAATAATAGAATTCCTCAAAGCAATGGTCAGTCTAGAAACCGATTAGGCAATGGCAGATTTTCTCAAAACAATGGTCAGTCAAGAGACCGATTAAACAATGACAAATTTTCTCAAAGCAATGGTCAGTCCAGAGACCGATTTCGCAATGACAGATTTTCTCAAAGCAATGGTCAGTCTAGAGATAGATTTAACAATGACAGATTTCCTCAAAACAATGGTCAGTTTCAGTCTAGAGATCGTTTTAATAATGATAGAGTTGGTCAAAACAACATAGGTAGTCACAACCTCAGACAAAACACTAATCAAAATAACGCATTCGTCGATTCTCACCATGGTAATATTCATGACTTATCTGCTGACATGTCTTTACAGAATCACCAACAAACACACCCAAATATAGCACATGACCTTCATCAACCAATCAGTGATAACCATCATCTTAGCAGCCATTCAAATAAGCATCACGTGACCGCAAATAACATTGCATTTGGTGCATCTAATCGCCCACAAAATGGAAATTTAGGATCAGGACCTAGAAATGTAAATATCAATTCTGAAATTCTTGGATTAGTTAATGCAGTCCCTCTTGATCAAACAGTCAATCATCAGACTGGTCAGTTATCGAATTCATTGTCACCAAGTACTGCACTTAAACCAGGAACACAAGGCCACACTAGACAACATGTTGGTCTTGTCGGACATAGCGCAGTGAATACAGGTACACATGGAAATATTGGCCTTTCTGGACTGAATGAAGTACACTCAGGGATAAATACCCATAATCTACTCAATGCCAATGGAGTTAATCTAGGTCCCCATGGTAACGGAGTAGCCACGTCCGGATTGCCTGACCTATCGGCAGCTACAAGTGGACACAATGTTGGGTTACATACGAATTCTTTAGTTGGTGATGTTTTAGGGAAACAAGCTAGTAATCACGGTCTAAATAATGTCAATGGTTTGTCAACAGGAACTTTAAGTCAAGGTACAAATCTTGGCAGTTCATTGTCTAACCAACAGGTTCAAAATTCTCATAACCAAATGGTTAATGGCCTAAGTAATGCCATGGCCAGCAATCAAATGTTAGACCTAGGGAACCAACAAAATCAGATCTCAGCTGTTCTTGGTCAAGCTAATTCTCAACAGAATCATCACCTAGCTGCTCATCTATCAAACTCTGTTGGACAGATAAATACATCTTTGGTGACTGCTTCAACTAGTACAAGGAACAACGGAGGAAACGGAAGTGCAGGTTTTCCGGGCGCTAACAATATTGATTTGAATAACACAATACAAAGTCTTAATAATATTATTGCCTCAAATGCATCTCCCGGGTTATCTCCCGTAGCATCTAACAAGATAGCAGCTGCGCATGCTCACAACATGGCCGGAAGTGTTGTTCATCATCCAGTACCTGCTGTTGTTAGGCCTCGTATTGAACCAATCGAAATTGACTATGAAGAAATTCTGCAAAGAGCAATGACTAATAGGATTCTGAACGGATTAATTCTTTGATAGCGTGTATTGCTCTAGGTAATTTATTCGTGCATGCTACAAAATTAAATAGGAATGTTAGAATATTTTATAAAATAAAATATCAGTTTATTCACAAGTACAAACTGTACGTCTAAAGAATATGTAGCATTTTTTTTTTAAATTGTAGAAAAGTTTATTTTCGTCACATTTTGACACTCAATATTGTCGCAGATATTACTTTCCAAAAGTATGTAATTTATTTTAGATATGCAGAAGGTCGGCTTAGCTTATTAATCATGTAGTCTAGTTTGCGTTCATTTTTGCAATTCATGTGCGGCGATCATACATGTACATAAATAATCCATTTCCATGAAAAGGTCTATTTATTATTTGTAATCAAATCTTCTCAAACTGAATAAAATATTTTATTTTTGTAGTTCTAGTGTGCTTGTGTGTAACCTATGATGATAAATTCGATTTCATAAAAATCTGCCCTTGTTGCCCTAGGGTATTTCAGGGTGGACGTGTCAAGGTACTTCGTGACGTCAAGATATTTGTTTTGATACTTTTTTTCCGTGAAAAAGCACCAGTTGGAAGACCATGTACACTATATATAGGGTTTTTATCTATCTACTTGTCAATGAACAATATTTTTATACAACATCTTACACTGAGTTAAAGTTGCAAAACCTAGTATAACTAAATCAATTCAAAAGATTTACAGTGAAAATGTAGATAGAACATTGGTCATTTTGATGAGGGATTAAAAATACAAATACAATGAATAAAATATAAGTCCATCAAGATCACCTCGAATAATACATAATCCAATGTATTTGTCGACACGGGAACTTTGTATCTTTTGTCTGTTTTTGATTGACGGTTGGTGAATCAACTATAGACAGACAGACTAACAAACAGACTGATTTTTATATGCATTGTATCAAATCAAACAATGGACAATAAGAAATCATTCATCATAATCATGCACATATGGGAAGTGCATGATGTTAAAATTATAGAGAATGACAGTTAATCATAAATGTTTTTTTTTTGTTTCACTTCAGTGTTTCTGTTGATTCATTGTTTTCCTCTTATATTTGATCATTCGGCAATCCTCGGTAGAATCCGCTACTCTCCTTCTATCCTTAGATGAAGGTACGGAATCGGCCGAGTTGAGACGAATGATATTTGATGTGTTTGTCTCGGTTTTAGTTTGTAACCCGGATTTGTTTTCTCTCAAACGATTTAAGACTTTTGGACAGCTGTATACTACTGTTTGCTGTTGCCTTCATTTGTATAACTATTAAACGTAGCAAACCTATACAACGGCAAAATACGACCGTTTTCTTCAAACGTTATAAACAACAAATGTATATCTTGGACAACAATAGAAAAAACTGGAACGAAACCAAGAGAGAACAAACATAAGTGGTTAATGGTTTGTATTACTATTAAAATTAACAAAGTAAACAAATGTCAGTCGTATTTACAACGACAAAGCAGTGGTACCTTTCTGCAAATGTGACACCATTCTTTATTTCAAACTCATACCATAATACACTCAGTTAAATGTCCTGCATACATGTTAGAGTTGTCGATCTTGGTTCATATCTTTTTACTTTTATTAATAACATTTTGTTTTTTAGCTTTTTTTGGTTGTTTCTGAAAGTCATTTTGTCACTGCAGGTTACCATACAAATTACGTAGTTTTATTATCAGTTCAAACTTTTGTAAGAAATTTGACTCGTTGCCGTGACATGCCAATACATTTCTATATAGCTAGTGTATTGAAAAGAAATTTTTCAATACAAATGAATATTGAATTTCAGTAGGGATAATACCATACAAAAAGATGATTAAATTTACACGTGTATTGTTACATATTAATAGCAATCTTTTAATATCAAAGTGTAGTAATAGAAACGAATCATTAAATATTTTGATGAATATTCCAAGACGTAGAAAATACATGTATTAGCGTAGAAATTGAAAGGAGAATGACGTAAGCATTGACATGTTATGGACACGTTTAGCAGGGACACGCAAATGTCAAACTCTTTCATGTAAAAAGAAAATTTGAGTTCAAAGTAAAATAAAAAGGGCTTGTGTTTTCTCCACCAGTTTCAACTCGTGTATTTAGCTTGATCCGTTAGAATATTACTTTGTGTCAACTGTCAGTGTATACATTTGACAATCATGCTTTTCTACACAAACTTACAATTATCAAATGAAATCAAATTAGGAAAAACTACTTTGTACAGAACGAAATTAAAACCAGTATAGCCCACTGAATCTATATGCACTGTACTAATCCTTAAGGGTAATTATAAACATAAGAAGATTTGGTATGATTTTCAATCAGACAACTATCCACAAGAGACCAAATGACACAGAAATTAACATCAATAGATCGCCGTCCGGCTTTCAACAATGAGCAAAGCCCATACCGAATAGACGACACAGAAATGACAAATGTTGTACGATTTAAACAAGAAAACTAATGGCCTGATATATGTACAAACAATGAACGAAAAACAAATATGTAACTTGAACCGCAACAAAAGACAACCACTTAATTACAGGCTTCTGACTTGGGACATGAACATTCGTGGCAGGGTTAAACATATTAGCGGCGCAAAACCTGGGACAGTGGTGTAACAGTACAGCTTATGAACGCACTACATCGGCTAGATGTATAGGGGGAGGGTTGAGATCTCAAAAACAAGTTTAACCCCGCCGCAATTTTGCGCCTATCCCAAGTCAGGAGCCTCTGGCCTTTGTTAGTCTGCTATGATTTTTAATTTTAGTTTCTTGTGTATAATTCGGAGTTTAGTATGACGTCCATCATTACAGAACTAGTATATATATTTGTTAAGGGGCCAGCTGAAGGACGCCTCCAGGTGCGGGAGTTTCTCGCTACATTGAAGACCCATTGCTGGCCTTCGGCTGTTGTCTGCTCTATGGTCGGGTTGTTGTCGCTTTGATACATTCCCCATTTCCATTCTCAAATTTAAACTATAAAGATAAGTTTATAAGGGCTAAACTCATCAGATCGATACAAAGGATATAAACAAGCAACAAAAACACAGAGTGTATATGGCAGGATATACTTTCACATAACCACACCAAATAGTACGATCTGAGAGTACTCGCAGTAGTTACTGACAGCTAATTCAAAGCTAACACCAACTAAAACCTCTCCAGATTTTGTATGATATCAGTTAAACAGAAAAACTAATGTGCGTGCAAAATTTAGATGTTTCGGGGATTTTAATGGACCTCTCAATTTGAAAATTCAACTTTTAACCCATAAATTCCATACAATTCAAATACATTCAGCAAACGACATTAACATGAAAAATTACTTTTGTGGACTTATATAACAATAAACTTCCGAATTGGGACAATTTCAACTATATATACTATAAAGTAATGAAACTAAATTTAAATTGCCTGACACAAGTGATGCTTAATCAGTCTGCTTAGTTTAGAAACTCTTACAATTCCACGTTAGCATTGATTAGATTAAATCTGTAATACCTTTTATATTATTTTCCCGTCTGAGTGAGGAACTTGATGTTAATTACATACAATCATTATCAATACCATAGAAGAAAGATTTCTGTGTAGGCGTGTGTCTCCTGCGAGATCAGTAAAGGCAGATAAAACTGAATGTAGGCTAATTATATTCGTGTCGGTGCACATTGTGTTGTATAAAGATTATCTTTTTATAGATTTTGTTCAGAATTAATTCTGATTTCACCGGCAACTGTATCAATATATTTTTTCAAAACCCGACTTATCAGGACGAATCAGGTTGTATAATGTATAGGTTATTTGGTACATTTATGTAATGTTCTTGAAAATGTTACTATTGGAAATCTTGTCACAAAAACTAACTGACAATTTGCATGTGTATATCTTTTTTGCTCGTCTGGACCAATATATACCGTTTACAATAGCTTACTCCGCCTCTGGCCTTTGTTTGTCATGTATGATATTTTAATTTAGTTCATTTATATTTTTTTGAGTTTATTGTGACGTCTATTTTCACTGGACGAGTTTGCATTTTGATTGAGGAGCCAGCTGAAGCCCGGCTCCGGGTGCGGGATTTTCTCGCTGTGTTGAAGACCCATTGGTGACCTCGGCTTTTTTTCTGCTCTCTGGTAGGGTTGCAGTCTCTTTGACACATTCCTCATTTTCCATTCTCAACTTTATTTTCTTGTAATTTTATGGCTTTAATATGAGTTTTTTGTCAATTGGCAAACCTCTGCGGATTTCCCTACCCTACATCTAGTGTAAGCTTATTAGATTTGCCGAGATGTTTCAAATTGGGGTTTTTGAGGGTTGTTCTCTCATGGACGTACTTATGACTATACTTGCAAGCGTTCATTACAATAAAAGATACTTAGGCTTGAATATTTGTTTTGTAAAGAGACATCATATACGACATTTAAAAAGGAGTAAAATCTTCATTTGTTTCGATTCATGTTTTATTTTTAGGCATGTTATTGAAAGAAAAAAAATGTAGAATACCGCATTTTATGTTTATGATTCCTTATGCTACAGATGTATAACAGCTAGTCATGTTTTTTTTTTCCAGAATAGTCTTCATCAGGCACTGAGTTAATCTTTTGTTGGGTCCAAATTGTTTTTTTTAAAATCAGTAAAATCACGATAAGCGGTCGGTGCCTTGGTCAGGAATTGTATATATTTTCCATATAATTTTCTATATTTTATAAATTCAAACCTCCATCGACCTACATGTATCGTTCTGTAAATCTTTTTAAAATATGTTTCTTTCGATTTACTTTGAGACCAAGCTAAACATCTATTGACGATTTTTTTTTTCAAAAATAGATACACATACGGAAGCACATATATTAGCGCCACGCAAACTGTTTTTTGTAAACATTTCTTCCGCAATATAATGCAAACCGTTGAGAGATCACGCAAACTATAAGTTTAGAAGGACAAGATAAATGTCTATAAAATGATGAAAAAAGTTCTTACTGACAATCATACCACATTGCCTTACTTTATACAATAAATTAAATGCCAAAGCTTTATTCATGAGTACTATCAGCTGTTTGATGCTCAAATATATGAAGTTTATATCCCTAAATAAGCAATCGGATTACCCTTTATAATTAAACCTTATAGAGAAATAAATTACGAAAATCTTCTGGTTATGAATCCTCCAGAGAAGTGACCTCTAAAAACAATGTTTAACTTGTGGAATAAATGACATTATTAAAGTGAACAATTCCAATGAAACCTTCATTCTACAGATTACGTTTATTGATTCTTTGCATAATTTATAAATGTCAATTTTCTTCTAAAGCTTATCTTTGAAAGATCTGAACAAAATTATCTGGAGCAAAGGATTAAAAGATTTCACTCACAATATATGCGTACATCAGGGGCCGATCTTGGATTTTTTTTATAGTGGGGGCGTATTAAATTCCAGAAAACAGAATATATGCCACCGAACGGATCGAGGTGAACAACTTTTTAAAAAATAATTGAGATTTGTTTACGCGACCAAAAGGAGGAGGATGGCGTATACCCTGTTCTCTACGCACCTGGGTTCGCCACTATACATGTATGTTGTCATATAAAGATATAATAACCCCGTCATTGAGAGACCATCAAAGGATTTATACAGATGTACATATCGAAAAGTACTTAATATACTGGTTTCTTAAATAGGATATTTTCTAAGGTTCAGCGTTGATAATCATTGTTCATGAACTATGATCACTGTTCTTATTTTAATGTGTCCCAAACACAATTTACATATAAATAATGTCATAACCTGTGTCCATTTCCTTCATGTATGTTCATATACGAAATATACGAACTCTGACTATATATTTCACAATTCTAGCGTATTATTTCCCATTAAACCTTTATGCTAATTTTATTATTTGAAATGTTGATTACCTGCATGTGTAAGTATAAAGTGTAACAGTCTATCAAGCAAAATAAACAAAACATTAACATGCATGTACAATCACCGTCTTTTTTACAATCACTGGGTCGATGCCACTGCTGGTGAAGTTCTAATTCCCCCATTGGTATCACCAGCCCAGTTGTCAGCACTTATATGCTAACATGAACTATCATTGATATGGTCATATTTATAAATAAATTATCTACAAAAATTTTGAATTTTTGAAATACTATTACAGTTGCGTAGCCAGGGTTGTAACGATGTGGATGAGAAATTGTCGAAAAAATTTTGGGACCATTTTATGCAAAAAATTATATGTTTTTGACATTTTTTCCTGTATGCATGAGTACTTCCCTAGAAGTCGACACTAGTTAGATTTTTATTTAATTAATAAATACCAGCCAATATATATTCTATTTCCAACAGAATTTTATTGTTTTCTCGAAACTACCATCATCCAATTCAGAAATATTTATTGTAAAAGTTACACTATCAATCTTATATTTGACATCTCAAAAACAGAACAAGTACAGCGGCACCTCTGTATATGGAACCTCGCCAGGAATATAGGAACCAAAGTGATCCCCTTTCCCGGAATATGAGCCTCACAATGAGGTTTGGATTAATTGTAAAGTTGCAATGGACATGGAAATACCGGGCGTCCCGCGTCCGTCTGGTCTTGTTAGCACTGTCATGTATACAATTCCTGCCAGATTTTTTTGAAACAAAATAATTGAAACCCAATTGTATTTGTTCTGAAGCTTTTATTTCTTTCGAGATATTAATAATAAAAAAAAGTACTTCTTTTAGTTATTGCTCTTGTATCTTGGATAGATAAGATGTGCAAAGTGGGGACATTGGGACTCTATTCATTTATTCAAAATAAAATTAATGATTGTAACTAGACGGAAAAGTGTATTTATAAGAACAGGAATGATAACACTCCATTACGAGCATATTTTTTATTACGTCGTCTTTCGTGTCACAGGAAACGATATCAGGATATGATGGTTTAATTTTTAACTACGATGTAGACTTTTTAAGAAAAATCAAGAACACTTTTCGGCGATTTATCCATCTTGTTTACATAAACTAAATGACCCTTAAGAAAAAAAAAAAAAAAAAAAAAAAAAAAAAAAAAAAAAAAAAAAACACGCATACTGCTTCGTAAATGATTGGACGGTATTTTCATATACCCACCCTTGTAACTTTCGGATTCCACCGTTTGTATCTGCTGCGAACGCATGCAATTATATATTTATTAAAAAAAATGTTTGGTCTAAATGATGTGGATGCTTAAGCATTTTTAGCATACATGCAAGCTACGTCACTGACTAAGGCTTTTCTACCTCAGGAATAGATTACCTTAGCTGTATTTGAAAAAAAACCGTTTAGGAATTTTGTTCTTCAATGCCTTTCTTAAAAACGTTTTTCTATTCGAGCGTCACTGATGAGTCTTTTAAAGACGAAACGCGCGTCTGGCGTAAGTACAAAATTCAATCATGATATCTATGACGAGTTTATTTAAAACCACTTGGTCGATACCAATACTGATGGAGTTTCAATTTCCCGAGGGTATCACCAGCCCAGTAGTCAGCACTTCTGCGCTGACATGAATTATCATTGATATGGTCATTTTTATAAATAAACTGTTTACAAAAAAAGATTTTTTTAAATACTAAGGCTTTTCTACCTCAGGAATAGATTACCTTAGCGGTATTTAGCAAAACTTTTCGGAATTTATTTCCTCAATGCTCTTTAACTTGGTACTTTTGGCCTTTTAAACTTGTTTGGATTCGAGCGCCACTGATGAGTCTTTTGTAAACGAAACGCGCGTCTGGCATTTATTCAAAATATCAATCATGATATCTATGACGAGTTTATTTAAAACCACTTGGTCGATGCCGGTGCTGATGGAGTTTTAATTTCCCGAGGGTATCACCAGCCCAGTAGTCAGCACTTCTGCGCTGACATGAATTATCATTGATATGGTCATATTTATAAAAAAACTGTTTACAAAAAAGATTTTTTGAAATACTAAGGCTTTCTACCTCAGGAATAGATTACCTTAGCGGTATTTAGCTTTTAGGAATTTATTTCCTCAATGCTCTTTCACTTGGTACTTTTGGACTTTTAAACTTTTTTGGATTCGAGCGCCACTGATGAGTCTTTTGTAAACGAAACGCGCGTCTGGCATTTATTCAAAATATCAATCCTGGTATGTGATGAGTTTATTTACAACCACTGGGTCGATGCCACTGCAGGTTGGGTTTTAATTCCTCGAGGGTATCACCATCCCAGTAGTCAGCACTTCTGTGCTAACATAAATTATCATTGATTTGGTCATATTTATAAATTAACTGTTTATAGAAATTTTGAATTTTTGAAATACTAAGGATTTGTTTCCTGAGGAACAAATTGCCTTAGATGTATTTGGTAAAACTTTCAGGAATTTTGTTCTGACGTGCTCTTCAACTTTGTCCTTTATTTGGCCTTTTTAAATTATTTTATCCTGCAACTTATGATGAGTTTATTTACAACCATTGGGTCGATGCCACTGCTGGTGGAGTTTTAATTACCCGATGGTATCACCAGCCCAGTAGTCAGTTCTGTGCTGACATGATTTATCATTGATATGGTCATATTTATAAATTAACTGTTAACAAAAAGTTGAATTTGTGAAATATTATGGCTTTTCAACCTCAGGAATTGATACCTTAGCTGTATTTGGCAATTTTTTTGTGAATTTTATTCCTCAATGCTCTTCAACTTCGTCCTTTATTTAGTCTTTTTAACTTATATAATCCTGGTATCTATGATGAGTTTATTTACAACCACTAGTTCGATGCCACTGCTGGTGGAGTTTTAATTTCCCAAGGGTATCACCACCCCAGTGGTCAACTCTTCTGTGTTGACATGCATTATCATTGATATGGCCATATTTATAAATAAACTGTTTACAGAAATGTTGAACTTTTGAGATACTAAGGATATTCTACCTCAGGGAAATATTACCTTCGCTTTATTTGGCAAAACGTTTAGGAATTTTGTTCCTCAATGCTCTTCAACTTTGTACTTTATTTGGCCTTTTTAAATTTTTGGATTCGCTCGTCACTGATGAGTCTTTTGTAGACGAATCGTGAGTCTGGTGTTAATACAAAGTTTAATCCTGGTATCTATGATGAGTTTATTCATTCTGAGGAAAAGACTATGTCCCCTCTTATTTTTTTTTTTGAAAAAATATTCTGATCCCTTAAATTAAGGGAAAAATATTCTGTTCAATAAGATAACAAAAATAGCATTCTGAATCCTAGTAATCCCAATGCCTTATAGTGTTTAATTAAAAAAAAATATATTTGATTGATATTGTCGAAAAGTAAAAAAAAGCATTTTGCGCTTCTAAATCAGAAAAAAAATATCACCCTTTAGATTAGATGGTTGTTCCCCTAATCATCTAAAATATATAACAACTATTGTGAATATAAAGAAACAGACTGTATCAAAAAGGTTTGCCACTAAAATTTCAGTATAAAACATGAAATTGAGATAAAAAATGAAGTGCTTTCTATATTAACGATGTCGTTTCTATAAATAATCCTGTTTCGTCTGATTGCATTTGAGTGATTATACCACCAGAGCTAGAAATAAGAGTAGCACTAAACAAATATTAGTTTCAACATAGGTGGAAATTTTCACATCAAAATTAATGACTAACGCGATGATTGTATATTTTGAGAATCATTCATTCTTCCGATATATCCTCGACATGTATTTATGGAATGTATGTGTCAAAAATAATTTGATATTTCTGGATGTGCACATGAGCATGTAACATTCTAAATAACTACTTCACAAATGGCCTAAAAGAAACGAAAAAAGTGTTTGTTAATTTCTGTGTCATTGGGTCTATTGTGAAGAGTTGTCTCATTGGCAATGATGATGGGAGATTTTAAGGACCTAGACTGGCTATATATTGTGAAGAACCATACGAGTTTATTTTTATTGTTTGATACCAAAAAAAAAAAATTAAAAAAAAAAAAAGGTTTTCTGTCTTATCACTTAAGTTTTATAGATTGGTAATTGTACAGTATACGCGAAATAAGTGATATGAAGATGTGGTATGAGTGCCAATGAGACAACTATCCAAGTTGCAATGTGGCAAAAGTAAACAATTATATGTAAAAGCCTTAGCTCACAAAAACTAGCTAGTGTAAAACAATTCAAACAGGAAACCATTAGTCTAATCTACATAAACAAAAGAAACTCGAGAAACACTTGTGAACCACATTAACAAACGAAAACCACTGAAAAATAAGTCCCTGTTTTATCTATGCTATCAATGTAATCGTGTTCACAGTTTTATCTATGCTATCAATGTAATCGTGTTCACAGTTTTATATATGCTATCAATGTAATCGTGTTTACAGTTTTATTTATGCTATCAATGTAATCGTGTTCACAGTTTTATATATGCTATCAATGTAATCGTGTTCACAGTTTTATATATGCTATCAGTGTAATCGTGTTCACAGTTTTATCTATGCTATCAATGTAATCGTGTTCACAGTTTTATCTATGCTATCAATGTAATCGTGTTCACAGTTTTATCTATGCTATCAATGTAATCGTGTTCACAGTTTTATTGGATGTTCTGCTTTAACACCACTGTCTCATGTAAGTGAAGAGTTTGGCGCATGCTTTTTTTATTATACTTAAAATGATTTTTACAGTTTGTTCGTCTTCTTCTGCCTGTAGAGGATGGCCCGGGGGTGAGACATAATAAATGTTAAATCATTTAACTCCGCCACATTCTGTACATACCTATCCTAAGTCTTGAGCCTGTAATGCAGTTTTCTTGTTGATATCTGTCTTTCATATTTGTATTCGTTTATTGTTTTGTTGGTTTTCTAGTTTGAGATGTTTTTTTCCGATTGTCATGTCGGGACTTTTGTATTATAACATTTCGGGGTCAATTCATTGTTTAAGGCCGTACTGTGACTTAGAGTTGCTTTAATTTGCGGCATTGGCTTTCTGGTGGATAGTTGTCATTGCTAACACAATTTATTATTATATTTATCAATAAACATGACTGTTTCTTTCTAGACAAAACCGTGTAACATTCCTCGTTACGATTTTCTAATTTGTTAGTTGTTTCCTATTAAAAACAATAGTAAGAAAATTGGTATGATGTCATATTCCATATTTTGATATCCTGTTTGACAATAATATATTTCTACATGGATTTTAAAATCATATCTGAAAATTATGGGAAAACTTGTCAGCTCTGTTTTCAATTGCTAACATCCGCTTGAATATGAGGAATGTAATAACATTATGGTTACTGTTGAGCTGGTTTTGCAATCTTTATTATTCTATATTGTCTGCTGTATGAATCGTTTTCGTGTTTGCCATATGCGTTGTAGGTTTGTCTTTCTAATGTGTTTGAATCTTTCGCCTGTCTTTTTCAGGATTGTAATTTGATGTAGCTGAAGAGTCCATTAATAATGTCATTGATGCGTTTAGTTTTGATATGTGTCTGTTTGTTTGGATCATGATTTGGGTTGACCGTAAAATATCATAGAACATATTTTTATTATGTATTTTATAGGTAATATAGTTACTGTGCCGCTATACTACTAGTATGATAATCGTCGAATATTTTGTTTTGCATATTTACCTTAATAAGAAACGCATTACTCTCTAATTGTAGTTGTTATCATATTTGTTTTTTTCCTTTAATGATTTTTTTTAACTTTTTAAATAAATAAGGCCGTTAGTTTGGAATAGATTTACATTTGGTATTTCGGTCCCTTTTACAGCTTGCTATGT
Source organism: Mytilus galloprovincialis (assembly GCA_037788925.1). Classification (NCBI taxonomy): domain Eukaryota; kingdom Metazoa; phylum Mollusca; class Bivalvia; order Mytilida; family Mytilidae; genus Mytilus; species Mytilus galloprovincialis. The sequence continues at coordinate 87,371,031 of CM075338.1, forward strand.
GTTTTAGTATTTTTTTTCATTGTAACAGCACGTATGGTGACCTATATAGCTGGTAACGTCTTCGTCTTTTCTTCATGGAAAGTTGTCTCCTTGGGATTCACACCACATCATTTATTTTCATATTGTTTGACTTAATTTTGGCATTGACTTTCTTTATTAACATTTATCAAACGTTTTGAAAGTAGTGTAAAAGAAGTCATTTTCGCGCACTTTTTTATTTATTTAAGGTGGTACCGAACACTACAGGGAGATAACTCTGTAAAGTCAGCCAAACGTTTTAATAAAGTTGTGTTGTAAAAGGAATATTAAGCTTCTCAATGATCAAAATTGGTGGTTGTCAAATTGCTATATAACCAGTGTAATTTTTCTGACAAATTGGTTGGTTCAAAATTTTTAATTTTTTTTTATATTTTTGTTAAAGTATTTACTTTGACAAATTTTTTTGAAAATTAAACGAGCCAAATTAATTTTAGTGAAAGTGTTGGGTACCACCTTAAACCAAAGAATAAAACTGTTTTTAACGAAACCATCTTTTCCGGATCTGTTTTGAGTCCACAAGTTAGTGAGTGATGCAAAAATTAAACTATGAAATAATGTTTTATTAACTTTATTTAACAATAACTTCTCTCATATATCTTTCATTCAACATATAAAAATAACAACTTTAGAATATATACACATCACAATAGTTTTATGTTTATCTACATTCCGATAACAGTATTATGTTGCTTGTTATCTAAATATCGATAACAATTTGATGTTATTTGTTATCTATAGAATGATAACAGTATAGCGTTAATTGTGTGTTAAATATAGATAACAATACAACGTTATCATAAAGGTATTTTGTTATTTGTTATCTAAAGATCGACACAGTTTCATGTGATTTGTATTGTAGGGACCAATTACAGTATCATGTTGTTTTTATAATGATAACAATTGCTTATGCTATAAATACCGATAACAATAACAGAACAACGTTGCGTGTTATCTACATATCGATAATGGAATACAAATAAGAGTCATTTGTAATTTTAAAACCAATAGCAGTAAAACATGCATTGTAATATAAAAATCGAGAATAGTATGATTTTATTTGTAATCAAAAGATCGATAGCAGAACAATGGTAATTGTAATATACACCAATATAGTATAGCGTTACTTGTGTCTAAATCAAAATAGTCAATTTTAAATCATATATTTCATAAAATGTATTTTTATCCCTTATATACCATGTTTACAATTTTGTTTTCACTCACTTACAAATGTTATTTACAAAATGGTGCCTTCTTTGACGTTTTGTAATAAAATGTAACTTAAATAATTTAAAACGTGATGACACAACCGTAAACAAGCTTGTTATTATTTACTTAGAAACTACACGAAGGCCTCGAGATCGGGACATATTGAAAGATTTTTTGAAACCTCTGACCACAACATATATCAATAAAATTTCAATAGAAAAAAATATCAAATTCAATAAAAATCACATAACAAATATCATAAAAAATCTATTTGTTATATGTTATAAAATAAAAATAAACACAAAAAATGTCGTGCGTCCAACGCGCTTTTCTTTTTTTTACATTCAGCTAGAACGTTCATCCAAATTCATTCAAAAGCAAATAAAGTTTAAGATACATGAAGTGCTAAATGACCAAGAGGTTTATAAAATAGCAAAATTCATCTTATTCAACTTTGCCTATATGGTCGTCTTAACCTGTTCAAACGAAAACTTAAAATAGTGTTTTTTTTTCCAAAAGCACGTAGCCAAACAAAAATTTCGACCAGCGAAAATTATTATTTATGCAAAACACTGTTATCGGCCTGTAGATATACATGTCAGAAATTGTCTAAGGTAGTTTTAGAAATCCCTTCTTTGTTTGATATCCCAAATGTAAAAAATCATCCAATGTTTTGTTTGTTTGTAAGAAAGACAAATATTACACGTGACATAGTAAGTTGTTCATTGGTGAACAAAATACTAGGTGTTTACCTTAATTCTGCCTAATTAGTAGGAACAGCCGCCCTTTTTTAATAGACAAAACAAATACATAAAAAATTCCTTCAAGTTAGTTTAAATTGTTCAAATTTAACTAGAAATTTTACGCGGTTGTTAAAAAAACATCCCCAGATTTATTCCCGCGACACCGGTACGATCCATACAAAAACATCCCCAGATTTATTCCCGCGACACCGGTACGATCCATACAAAAACATCCCCAGATTTATTCCCGCGACACCGGTACGATCCATACAAAAGTTTCCTATGTATGAATGGACAACAGACACAATGTTGAAAGGAAGAAAACAGATAGGAATATTCATAAAACTTACAAAGTTTGAATACACACGTACACATATTTGAGGGTTTGAGGTCTGTTTAAGGGGTTTTCCTTTCTATATTCGTTTTTCTCAGTTATTTTTCTCTATTCTGGATTTTTCCTATTTTGAAAACACCATTTAAACCTTCACAATACATCCTTGTTGGTCATGTATATATAACACATCCAAATCATTCAAACAAAATATATGAAGTGTCATAATGTTTTATTTTGGAACATTTGCCAATACTTCATGCGTTTGGGGACAAACAATTCCCGAACTATTAGATACCAATTAAAAGTTTTAAAAAAATCCGAAAACCCCTAAAATCATTTTTAAAAAGGGGATATTTAATTTTAACGACAAGAGCACATATATTTTTTTCTTTTAATATATGCATGTTCTTTTCAATTCCACAAAAATAAAAATATTTTTTTTGTTAATCTTTTTTTGTAATTAACAGCGTGTTATTTAACTCTGTTTCAGCATACGAATAAAAAAAAAAAAAAAACAGAGTTTAAGTGAAATGCAACTAACAGAATATTTTATATTGGACTCATATTTAATCCTGTGTGTATACTATACTATCTTCTTTAATACAGGGGGTAACTTTCAAATGATTACAGAGTTAAGCGACAAAATAAAAGACAAATACGCTTAACTGTAGAAATAATACAGCCCAGAGTCATTTGAAGCTAATATTGCTCAACATTACCCGTCTTATTTCGAAATCATTTATACATATATTCTGTATGTAACAGATTAGGCAATATAATTAATATTATATTAAAGATAACATTTACTTTTTTTTATCTGTAAACAGGTGTATTGCAGTACATCATAAAACGTACGAAAAATTATAATCGTTGAAAAAAAATTGAAAAAACAAATTTATAAATTTCACGCGTTCGAAGCGCCTTTCTTGATTGTGAACGCCCACACCAAAACATTCGAAAATCATGGATGCGTTACAACACATCAACGGTATGTATCCAGTAAGGACCCAACAGAAAAACCGAATTTATCTCGGATCATTTTTGCCTGACAGAGTTGAAACCTTAGTTTTCGAATAATTTCTTAATCTATAAACAGGGCATTTAAATAGGTATATAAAATCGAGCCAAGCAACAAGGCCATTACATGCATTATACATAGTATATGGAACTGCAAATACACTTGAAGACAATGACACTACCAGTCTTTTTTGTAATTTTGGCGTTCTTAAAATATAACCAATTTTCTTCAAAGCATGTCAGAATAGCCATCCCTCTATGTTGATTTAGCGTAAAGTGACTTTAACTGAACTCGATATTTGCAGAGTAAAATCTACGCTATAATGAAATAAAATAATGAACACTTTTCGAGTGTTCTGCAGTTCCGTTAACTTTTTGGATTGAATTGACGTCATTTTAATTCGACTCGTACACATTTCGTTACCGTCTCAATTGGAGTGAAACAAACTTGAATTTTGTTTGAATTTTGTTTCACACAGCATATATACCTAATTAAATATGATTCTATAATGATCATGGACGTTTAATTCAAACAAGCCATTTTAGGTAACAACAAATTCGAATGACGTCATAAAGCGCACATTAAATGAGCAACAGAAACTCGAAAACGGCCTTCTGCTCGGATAAAAACATTGTTTAAACAAAACATAATAAATAAAATCAATCACGGAAAGATCTGCTATTTCCGTGTCTTCAGTTTATTTGTGTTGTCACAATATTTTTTGTCCATGTTATGAGCTGCCGAAGGCCAACATTAATATCCAATGTTTGAACGAAATTTACTTCAGATACTGTAGGCAGTACTCGATAATCAAAAATGAAATGCTTGAAACAAGCTTGTTAAAAATTAACCCAACATATTTTGACAGCAGTTTACATCTTCAAATGTTTTAAGTCTTCCTCCGGTTTCAATTCTTCTGCCTTGCTGTCATCTAAAAATGAAAAGCATTTTTTAATATCATTATCAAATCATTATTTTGGCGCAAAGACGTCATGGCTAAACGTGATGTCATACAAATGAAAACTTTCAAACTGGAGATTATTACGTTACCTGTACGATTCAAATTCGGATAAAATTACATTTAAACGGCGAATTCGAGGTAGGTGTTGCTTTATTTTCGATTATATAGTAGTAATCGAACATTTGTTGATTCAAAAATTCAAAATGGCGGGTCCATCCTTAGTTACGCCTGGTCAACTGTGGATTTGACGGCAACTTTTAGCCAATGAAAAAAAATTGTTACATACAAATTGCATTAGAATATGTAATAACATTGCCAAATAGCATACAAAAATATAAGTAATATACCAGATTCATATCATGGGATAACTTGATTCGTTGTCACTTATCTTTCAGTATTGTCTGCTAATGCCATTTGCTAATTGTATAAATTAGTAACACGAGATGTATTTCAACAATTAATAGGTTTATATTTGCTTAAATATTGTTTTGTATTTTATTTGTTTTATTTAGGATACAGTAACTGCCTTCCTGCCTTACATGGCAAGAAAAACAAAACGAAACAATTCATTCCCATACATACCTTTGTTTTCTGTTTTTTCCTCTGAGTTTTCTGTTTTATTCTCCTCGCCGCCATTTTGTTTTACTTCAGCACTTTCATCTATGTCTGCAACTTTCATTTGTTTGTCGTCTGCTTCGTTTGTCAACAGGTCTGCATAATACGGTACTTCGCCCTGGACATCTGATGTCAGTCCCTCGATGATTTCACTCGTGAATATGTCAACTATCAACAAAACATATATGTATAAAGAATTATTTATTGTCAATAAGACAGCAACCAAACGACTAAAAAACTCAATAGTATATATTTTTTCTAATGTTTTATCAATAACCATACGCTTTTTTTTCATAACAAAAGTTGCCATAACTAAATTTCATTTTTTTCTTCAGAAGCGAACAACAAAGAGTGTCATAATTGGGAGAGAGAACATCCTTCACATTACCCCCATTATTCCGTTTTCTTTATATTTCAGCACTAATTTGTTTTTTATCCTAAATTATTTGATTGCCCTAAGTTCTTTAATTTTTTATGTCCATTATTCTCCATTCTGTAAACTTCAACCCAGACCCCAATATATCATACTGTGGGTATATTCCATACAATCGTTGCCGACATTGCTTTCGTAACCTACCTAAAATATCTCTCATTTGTCCCAGATCATCAGGGTTGTCGTCTTGTGATACACTATCCCAGATCTCACTCAACATGGTCTCAGCGTCTCTGTCTCCTGAAAGGGTAAGAAACAATATTAAAAAAGTCAGTCAAAAAAGAATGAAAATGTTGGTATTGTGCATGTGCATGTACATGTGTGTGTTACTTTGTTTACTTGTGCCTTTCATCAGATAACGTAGGGAACTACAATACATATAGTGTCAAACTAAAAAGACTATAAAGGATTATGTCCATATGAGTTTGAAGGAAAATGTTGGGGTTTGGGATATTTCTGCAATAGTCGTCTACGCTATCTCATAAGAATACATTGTACATTGGGAATCCAGAATTTATATTTGTAAATGGTAAGACTCCCAGACATCTCTCTAAATTGCGTTATCATTCATTAAAACTTATCATGTTTGTGTCACATCAAATGCCAAGGAAAGGTCATCACAGTTTGCTACTTGTATAAATAAACAATACCTGTCAGTACAGTTCTGGTCAGCCATTCGTCCATTAGTGTGTTTACAAGGTCACTGATTCCATTCCCTTCGACAACTTCAGGGAGCATATTTTGTTGTGTGTCAGCACTTCCGTAAGGCAGTAATTCGTTGTAATAATTGTAAGCAGGTAGTACTTCGGTTGGAAGCATATTGTCTTGTGATTCGTACCCAGTGTTGTAAAGAGGAACCTACGAAAATTAAAAATATTATAATTACGAAAAATTAAAAATATTATAATTGAGAGTACGGCTATATTCTTCGATAATATGAAGGTAATTTTTCTCTGTTCTCGATTTACTATCCGGTTATTGTCATTCTTTATATTTTCGTATCCCATTATTCTCTACTCTTTATTTGTATTTCCTTTTATTCTACGCAGTTATTTCTATAGTTTATTATTCTCTGTTTTGTCCATTATTCTCTTTCTATATACCACCTGTCGACACGTATAATGACATAAGCGGCTTATAATAGCTTATGATCAGATATGTTATGTGCTCTACAAAAAATAATATGAGACACTTTTAAGCTTGTAAACCTTGGAGTTTAGATTTTTGATTATATTCTATACATGAATGCATTTTAAAAGTACTACAGTAGACGAGTGGTATGGGTTGCCTATAAATGCCTACATCCACTTCATTTGAACTTAGATAGTGTCTCATTGGCAATACAATTTTTGCTAATTCTTATATAAACATGATGTCTTTTTTTAAAACTATTTACCTCATTAGAATCAGAAAGCATTGATGCTTGGACAAGTTTGTTGTAAACAGATCTGACGTTGTCTTTGTATTCTATGGCTTGTTTTTCTGTCATCTGAAAATAAATTTCATGAGTTAATAAAGAGACAAATTAAGAAAATAATGAACTCCAAGGAAAATTCAAAACGGAAAGTCCCATACCAAATGGAAAAATCAAAAGCTCAAACACATCAAACAATTGGACAACAACTGTCATATTGTACAGACATTTTCTTAAGTAGAAAATTGTGGATCAAACCTGGTTTTATAGCTAGCTAAACCTCTCACTTGTATAACAGTCAAATACAATTATAAACGTTTTTTTCTAATTGTCAAAATATATCAAGTTCACGTGTTTTCTAACTAAATACAAATTATTTAATGAAAAATTGATTTTGATAAACAGCTAGTCTACAAATGTATGTAAAATGACCTTTTTACACAGAATTAGTCATTGTATGTATGTAAAGCGACCTATTTACACAGAATTAGTCATTAATATACTTTCAAGTTCAAGCTAACAAATTCAAGTAAAGCAACCTATTAACACTGAATTAGACAATGATAGTTGGAGCTCACAAGTTAATACAAATCGACATATTAACACAAATGTATGTAAAGCGACCTATTTACACAGAATTAGTCATTACTATATTTTCAAGTTCAAGCTGACAAATTCACGTAAAGCGACCTATTAACACTGAATTAGACAATGATAGTTGGAGCTCACAAGTTTATACAAAGCGACATATTAACACATAGTTAAGCATTCATAGTTCAAGCGGACGGCGTAGATTGTTGAGAGACGGAACATTTATACATCATCAACATCACGTAACATTTGTTCTTATATCGCAAGCTCCCGAAGTATCCCAAAGTGTCTATTCAGTTCGATGAGAGAAATATTATGACCCTTTTAAATTTCTTTGATTATTCAAGTTTTAACTGGTTAATATAAACTGAAAAGGATATTGTAAACACACAGAAAATTAAATGCATAATAATGCGCTGAAACAATTAAGAAATGACAAATATATCCCCACAGTGACCCCAACAAGGACTGGAGAATATATAATGTTGATTATAAAGAAAAGAGACGTGGTGTAGTGGTTTGTGCATCGGACTACTAACACAAAGGTTCCTGGTTCGATTCCCGTCTGGGATGAAAATTTCAGGGATTTAATTTTCGGCTCTCCCTTGACACCATTTGCGAGTATGGTCTTGAGGAAACGATGATAGTCCGTCGGATGGGGACGTTAAATGGCTGACCCGTGTTAAGAGAGAGCCATATCTCTTGCACGTTAAAGACACCCTTGTAGATTTCGAAAAAGAGCAGGTTAATTTCGCTACAAGGCAGCACTCGCACCCGCAAAGTGGAAAGGGATTAATATAAGTTGCAATCCACTATAAATAAATATGTTTAAACTAAAGATAAGAGAATAATGGAAAAACTAAAATCATAGAGTAAAATGTTATAAAAAAATTAACAACCAAATCTAGGACCAACCATCCATACTCTCAAGAAACTATCAATAAAAACAATAAAAAATCATTAATTTAAAAATCAAATTGTTTAAATTATGTAGCTGTTTTATACAAGTAAATATTGGGAGATGTCTAGCCTAAAATAATTGAAAAATGATACAGAAATAGGCATGGTTTGCATTATTTATGAAATTTAACAATAATATGCAATAAACTCATTTGAGAGAAAAACTAATCAACGATATGGCTTAACAAACAGTGGAATAGACACCAATATTAATAAAATTGTCCATATATAGAACCCTTGTGGAATTGTCATATCAAATATACTACAGGTCAAACGAAGCACGTTATCAAAATACAACGCAAACGATGCTTAAAGTCCGATATAGAATATTATTAATATAGCAATATACAGGCTATTCACTTGCTTGACGAGATAATAGCAAGTATATAAAGGTAACACAAATTTAAACTGTACAGGTGTTGAGTGAATTGTATTGTTTCGAAAATAAATTGAGAAAAGCTCATCCAGATTTAGCATCTGTGAAAGTTACACAGTCATCTCGTATTATTGGAAATCCTATTTGTTGATATCCCCAAGGCCCTATATAACGTTTACTTTCATGTTTTACCCATAACTTAATTCATTCATATGCTATGAGGCGTTAAAATTTATAAAAAATAGGTTTGTGAGCTAATATATATCTAGATCAAAATGTGTTTCTTGGTTGCTGGTTACTCCGTCAAACCTGACAACGTACAATTAGATAAAACCACAAATTAAACAAGACGTTCCATATATAGATCGTAACTGTTGTATAATAGCCGGAGCCAATCCTTATTTGTAATTATATTAGAATAACTGAATGATAATTTTAACGGGAAAACGTCATGAGAGTATAAATCATTTTTTCTTGTTGCTATCTGAGCTAAATATGGTTACAGATTGTCAAATCCATTCATCATTTTGGTCGGAAATACGTTTTACAAATTTAATACTTTGAAAGTAATCTATCAAGTATCCGGTTAACTCAGATCAGAAATCAAACATCCATTCATAGACCGGATATAAAATTTACGACCTAAGGGAGAACTCCTTGAAAGAAAAAGTAGGACATAAGTGAACCAGAAAACGCAGCAACATTTAATCAGAAGAACTTTGATTGGTCTTATTTAAAATTGTATAGTCAATAAAAGACAATACAACATCTGCAATTTCCGGAATGTTGAAATGAAACACTTTTTGATCAAGATTTCATTTCACAATCTAAGAGGAAATTAGATACTACCAATCCCAATGGCATTGTGGGTAAAATTCATTTAAATTTAAATTTGCTATGATAGAGACATCATGATAGAAGTGTGATTGGTTCAAACGAATACATGTTTGAGTCTTATATTTAATGAAATGTGCTTTCATATATGATACAAAAACAAATGAAAACCAGATATAATTGATTTTATGCTTAAATCGTATATTTAAAAAAAAAACTGAATTCGTCAATTTCTTTCTGTTATGACATTTTACATTAATGCATATGTTGTTGGCATCAAAATGCACACTTGTATTAGACAATTATGAATTGACATTACCAGGCGCACATAGTTAACGCATGTTTACATGATTATCAGGCGCACGTAGTTAGCATCTAATTTGACACAATTAACAGGCGCACGTACTTAACATGAATTAGCAAGCACCAGTAGTTAAAATATGAATAGACATAATTAATAGGTACACTTAGTTAACATTTGACTTGACTTTAAAAACAGGCGCACGTAGTTAACATATGAGTTGACATATTTAACATGTACACCTAGTAAACATATATGTTGAGCTATTTCGTAGTTGCACGTAGTTAACATATAAATTGACATGATTAGCAGGCGAACATAGTCACCATATGAGAGTTGACATTCCCGTGCATAGGGCATGGAATAGAAGTTTCTTGTGTTGCATGTTGTAGCATGCGCAGTCAATTGCAAAACTGTAACCTACAAAGGAGCAAAGGACCAAAGGACCAAGTCAACATTTAGGAAATAACCTACACATCTAAAGAGCAGTGTTTATTTTATTCTATTTTATTTCTTTTGTTGTTGTATGTTACTATCCTAAATATCCAGAAAAAGTTGTCAATAGTCAATAAGAAATAAAAAAATAAAAATAAAAATAGAGCATCTTTTTCCGCAATAAACTCATCATAGACACCAGGAACAGGACGCGGGTTTCATCTGCAAAACACTCGTTAGGGAAGCTCGAACCATTTTTTTTTAAAAAGCCAAATAAAGTATGATGTTAAAGAGCATTAAGAAGCCAAATTTCCGAAAGGTTTTGCTTAATCTCTACAGAGGACAACCTAAACGAGAAAATACTTACAATAGATGCATTAACTAGATCCGACAAAGCTTGGGTCAGTTCTTGGAAATTGCCCGTTTGGTATAAATATTTGGCAACTTCAACAGGAGTAAACTGAAATGCGTCGCTGTAGTCTTCTTTCTGCAATAACAAAATCAACATATAAAATCAACTTATTTTACAGAGCAATAATCACCCATACCCACATGAGTACTATAGCTGCAAGGGGATATGATATACACATAAATACTTTAGCTTAAGAGGACACACATGAATACCTAAGATGCAAGGAATATACCATATGGGATTAATAACTATTTAATTTTTTTTAATAATTAGGATCAATATAAAGTGTATGGTTTTCTTAAATTGAAGTTTGTTTAATATTTGAGGTATTTCTTAATAATGACATTGTCACTGATCTAGTCTTATGGTAGGACTGCATACTGGACTTTCATGCCTTTCTTATGTTTTCTGTTCAGTCGATTGGTAAAAGGGCTACGTGTAATTTAAAAAGGTCTTTTTTATTTTTAATTTTAGTTTCTTGTGTATAATTCGAAGTTTAGTATGATGTCCATTATCACTGAACTAGTATACATATTTTTTAAGGGGCTAGCTGAAGGACGCCTCCGGGTTTCTCGCTACATTAAAGACCCATTGGTGGCCTTCGGCTGTTGTCTGCTTTATGGTCAGGTTGTTGTCGCTTTGACACATTCCCCATTTCCTTTCCCCAACTTTATTTGAGGAATACAAACGAATGATTAACAATTGTTGAATAAAACGAAGTAAGATGACGATGACAAAAATATTAATAAAAAAAAAACATCGGATATTGTCCAACTAAAACAGACCAAGCAATACGAATACTACAAAAAACAAGAAATTGCAGTAAATATTGATACTCATTGAAAGGAAAGCATACAAGACCCATATTGGTGGTCTTTGGCTGCTCTTTGGTCGGGTTGGTGTCTGTTGTGAATCTATTCCCCGTTTCCATTATCAATTCTATACGATGGAAGTTGTAGACTTGCATTGGAATCATATTTGAAACCAAATTTGACTTATTCAGTTTTACCAAATAAGCATACAATTACATGTAGTTTCACAGGTATATACTTTATTATCACCTTATAAAACGTCTCTTTTACTGTCTGTCAATGATTAAACGTTTCCTGACCTTTTCCTTAACTGCAGTCGTTAGATGAAAGCCATATTGAATATTTACCTGATATCCTTAGATTTCAACTTTTAGATATTAAAGAACCTCTATGCGTGTTTTCTGCATTGATTAATTTCCGCTGTGACATTCGTTTATTCTTTGAAAATAATCTTAATTAATGTTTCAATAGAGTAATTTGAAATAAATAAAAAAGCATTGCGGGAAAATGTCACATTATAGCTTACTTATTCCAGTATAGAGACTTTACCTTAGAAAGCAATCTGATTTTAGTTTGAACAACCATCGTTAATATATCTATTTATAGCACCAAGTAGATTTTTATTAATGGTGATGACGCATGAAGCTGATTCAAAATCTCGAGACTCCTACGTATGCTGGCATGATTTCCGCTATGGTTGTCAATTGTAATTTCAGACTCGATCGATGGACGGTTTCCGGAAACAGTTTCTGTCATTTGTTTTTATGTTTCTTAATTTGAAGTGCTTCTTTTGGTATCTAAATGGCAGTTTGAAATCACTACTTCAAGATTAAAAACGCATGCTTGATATAACTATATTTTTTTGGCCTTATAATTTACTTTAAAGAATAAAATAATTTTGTTAAAATTTATTGATCAAATGTGAATGTTCTAATAAAATCTTGACAATTCAAATCAGCTATTGACAGATTATAAGATATTGAATGATTGTTTGATATATTTCAGAGTAAATACCGAGGCGACAGCATATTAATTAATTCTGTTTGCGATTACTGTATGTTTTTCAATTACTGTTGTGTCAAAAACATTTCCGAACGTTTCGACCACTGGGTATTCTGTCTAACTCAAATGGTTGACCACTGGCTATCCTGTCTTTTTCAACAATTTTTCCACTGGCTTTATAAAGTATGTCTTTTTCAACTATTTGCTATGGTAGTATTCTGATAACTCATAATCAGACTTTTATTTGGTTGATAAAAGACAACAGTAATTGAGAACCTTCATCAAAATCTTAGTACTTTAAGCAAGAGTTTTATCCTAAATGAACACAATACCATATTATTGTATAGCAATATAATATTTCCCACAGAATGTAACCAAAAGTTAGCGTGCAATAAATTACAATATTGCACTAGTGCAATAAATCTTAGAAATTCATGACGTCATCAACGACAAAATCTTTGTTTAAACCAATTTTTACTTTCAAATATTATATTGCTATACAATAAAAGGATTATTGCATGAATATTGGGGAATATTGTCCCTCGTAGAACATATATTGCACTCACAAGCTTGTGCAATATAAAATTCTACTCGGGACAATATTCCCCAATATTCATGCAATAACCCTTTATTACAGTTGATGCCGTCTGACAAAGGTAAATAAAGAAAAATATGTCAGACGCTTCAAAATTATAAAGTATTATTTTCATTTTGGAAAAGGCCAATAAAAATTTAAACAAAAATAAGGAGATGTGGTATGATTGCCAATGAAACAACTGTCCAGCAAAGACATAATAACGTAGACATTAACAACTTTTAAGGCACTGACGGGCTTCAACAATGATCAAAACCATAGCGCATGGTAAGCTATAACAGGCTATCATATGAGACGACAAATGTAATTTAATTCAAACAAGAAAACTAACGGGTTGATTTTTCTCATTTATAAAGTAAAACGTTATGATATACAGGCATAATACAGCAAAAAACGACAACCTCCTACCATGGTTTGAACTAGCATAAGCAACACGATGGGTGCAACATGGGGAGCAGGATCTGCTAACCTTTCGGGAGCACATGATATCACATCCAGTATTTGGTGGGGTTGGTGTTGATAATATAAAAAAGATGTGGTATGATTGCCAATGAGAAAACTATCCACAAAAGACCAAAATGACACAGACATTAACAATTATAGGTCACCGTACGGCCTTCAACAATGAGCAAAGCCCAAACCGCATATTCAGCTATAAAAGGCCCCGATAAGTCTATTTTTCTATATAGTGATTTATGTACTATTGTTTGTCTGTCTGTCTTTTTCTTTTTTAGTCATGACGTTGTCATTTTATTTTTGATTTATGAGTTTGAGTGTTCATCTGGTATCTTTCGCCCCTCTTTTGGGACGTGCACTTACAGAATTATGCGGGGTGGAACAAAAATCTGTCAGATAATTGCTTCCTTTCCGACCTTTGATGAAAACTGTGTCGAACAACAAACAGCTTTGGTGCCATTAACATTTCCTGTTTTGTATCCATCGCCCATTGAATACGGATTTAATTGAATGTTTGACAATACAAAAGTCGTAATTTATTTACAATTGCTATTTTCAGTCTTTACAGTTTAAATTAAGTTTGAATAAAATAGCAAAATCAATTATTCAATTCCTGTAGCTATTTTGATCTTCACACAAAAATCCGATAATGTTAGCTCGTTTGTTTTATCAAAATAACACCCACATGTTTATAGTTTATGGGAAAAGTACCATAATACGTTACATTGTATCAGTTGAATATTAAGATTATAAAGGAATACGTTTCATTCATGGTATTGATTTCAGCAAGTTAATTTACGTATTTTTAGTGATTGAATTTTAGTGATTCAATGTTATACGGATCTATCTCTATAGCAATTTCTAGAAACTCAATACAGGAATTATGAAAATTACTCTGAAGTTATTTAATTTAAAAGCTGGTTGTAAATAAGAAGATGTAACTCTAAATCCAAGTCACAATGTATAAAAACTTAACAATTACAAAAAAATGTATAGGTCAACAACAAACGACAACCACTGAACAACAGATTCCCGTGTCGGGCATTTGACAAGATTCTCCACAATGAAGATTAGCGGGTTCTATATCATATTAATTTAAAGATTAAAAGCATTTCGACCGGCCGTGTGTAGTCACTGTCATAACCATGGCCCCTTTAGTAGAAGTTAAAGATAATATTTGTGAAAATTTTGAAATTATTAACGGTCTTACAATTGTAATCAACTCGATTAATAAGTTGTTAATGTTCGTTAATTGAAGTAACACATCGTTTTCTTTTTACTTCTCATCATTACTTTTCACTGCAGGGAACCAATAATAACCAAGAATAGAAATAATTCGTATTGAATTGTAAATCATGTAATTAGAAAATCACATTTTCGGATATCATCGGAGTCTTAAAAAATCTGAATACTAGAAGGATTCTTGGACTGATAGTATTGTTAAATTTATACCGTACTTTGTGTACCTATGGTATCCAATATAGGTTAAAGAAAAGAAGACGTGATAAAAAAGTAAAGAAAATGTACTTACTTCTAAAGGAACACTCTCGATACTTTCTGGTTGCGTTTCAAGAAATGTCTTTTCTATGTGTTCTGATGGAATATTTATTTTCGTTTCTGTCATTACGTCGCCATCTTGTTTTGTTTCTTGTTTAATATCGCTGACAAGGTCACCAGTGTCTGGATTGACAACTAGAAAAAAAAACTAATTTTCAGTATTTTTATTTATATAATTAGCGAAAGTTATCTATAAACTCATTATAGATACAATGTACCAGGATAAATTTTATATTTACGCCAGACGCGCATTTCGTCTACAAAAGACTCATCAGTGACACTCGAATCCAAACAAGTTTAAAAGGTCAAATAAAGTACGAAGTCGAAGAGTAATTGAGGACCAAAATTCCCAAAAGCAGTAACGTACTATATAATATAGGGTATTCGGGTAATATCCATTGATAGTTGGGTACCGCTTCTTACATGTATTGAGTTTTGGTGAGTTTCCAGTAAATCAGGGGTACGATGGATATTTCACATATTTACCTAATTTAGATAATTTTATTTAGAAATTTAAAGTGATAAGTTTTGATTTAATTCAACGTTTTAAGCTTCTTGTGCTTTAGTATATGTGTCTCAAAATGCAAGTGTTAACATAAACAAATAACAAACCAACCACATAGTTAAAGTACTCCCCAGTGAGTATTTGTAATAAGAAATTTAATATTCAGAGTGTCGGAAGTTTTATCCTTAAAGGAAGGAAACATACTTCTAAAGTTAACGATTTGGAAAATAAAATTCAAAAAGGATGTTGAAATCGAAATGCAGTAATTTGAAACTGATAATTCCTTACTGGTTTCCTTTGTAAATTAAAGTGAGGAAATTGGAAAGCTATTGTTGATGTTAATATGCATAATGCCAGCTTAGTGGGTTTACTTGAGCATACCTAGTACTTCAAAACATCAGCAAACATGAAAGAATTGTTTTTCATAAAACTTGCACATGCAGTTTCAATTTTTCGACTGATGTTTTCTGATTGTTTGGCTGAGTCATATTATTGTATTATAATAAATGTTAGAATTGAATGTGATTTTCAATATTGACACCATTTAAAGAAAAAGAACGGATTTAGTATGTCCATGCACGTTTTAGTTTTTCTTTAGAATTCTTGAAAAATCAATCCATACATTTGCATAATTTATATTACCTTTTTCTTCTGCTTGCGATTCGCTGTTTTCTTTTCCATTTAAATTACTGTAGTGAAAAGATTTCTGTTTCTGCACACCAATGCTATGGGATAATCTTTGTGCTAAAAAAAGGAAAAAAACTTCTTAAAAAAAGGCATAAAAAATATATACATACATGTACATTTTTTGTTTTTACTTATATACCCCATCAGTTATTTGATGCCAAACTCTATATTTCTGTTTAACTATATTCAAATAAACATATACATGTATGGTGTGATCGCAAGGGACAATAAGATGCAAATTCAAAACAACAACAGCAAATATAAATGTACAACATTAAGTAAAACATGTTTTATTTTATAACCATAAAGCATATCCATAAAGCATATGTTTTCATTCCCAAACATATACTTGTGGTGTTAAATGGCGTCATTTCTCTCGCACCTGCTGATCTGAACATAAAAAAAACTATAATAATACGATATACGTATTGTTGGACAGAAAAAAGACATTCACCTTAGGGACGACATCAAAAGCTCAATGAAGGATAAAAAACTTAATTCACATAGTTTTTTCACCGACCCCCCCCCCCCCCCCACCCCCCCCCACCCCCCTCTTAACTTAATTTGGGAAAAAATGATTGACCCATATGGATATATGTAAAAATCAATGTCGGATAATTAAATCTTGCAGCCATTCAACCCCCCCCCCAAACTATTTGAATTAAGTTTTTTATCTTACATTGATCTTTTGATGTCGTCCCTTATATAACTACGTATTTATATAAAATATGTTTTCCATATTTGAATATACAGGATATTGCTCGTCTACATTTATTACTGTTCGCGTCATTAGAGAACTCATATTGCTTTATTTAAACAGACGAACTTGTGTAGCCTTTACTAATTGAATAGTGATAAGGCCAGTGACGTATGTTTCTGTCATTTTATGAATGTCAGTTTTTTTGTATGTCGATTTTGTTTACATCATATTCCCTGTTAATGGAGATTGAACAGGAATACGCATCAACGAGTAGATTCTGTGTTAATAACGTCAACAATTCAATAACCACTTATATGCTTGGTAACAACATGATACATTGTGTATTTAGTATTCACAAAAGTATTATAAAAAAGAAATGGACTATCAAAATATCAAAAGACAGACATGAACAGAAACCTTTCAAAAAAACATTAAAAAAAAAAACAAAACAAAAACACTTATTACACAGAATATAAAAGAATAAATATACGCAACATAACCCCCTCCCCCTAAAAAAAACCCGCGGATCAGCTTCGGTCCTGAAAAGGATAAACAATGTTGCTGTTACATCAGTGGCACACGTTATTCTGGTTTAACAAAACATGACGGCTTTCATGAAACCTTCGAAGAAATTAACTCAGTCGTCATCACCTCTCAATAAGTTACATGTGTGCCATGTAATTACGTCTTTATACTATTTTTTTACAAGTGCGTCATGGAATGACCTATTTATATTATGCTGGTCTTAGTAATTTTAAATACTCCTGGTTAACCATGTCCATATCACGAAGAAAAATAAAATTCACGTAATTTCAAGATTACAAATAGAAGATAAAAACCCAAGATATAACGCATGGTATCGATTTGCTTGAGCGTAAGACGATTTTCTAGAATAATCTTCGCAAGGTATTTTGCTACAATGAAGCATTTATCTTGCCAACCTGATGCTCATATGACCTGTCCTTGAATCACCGATTAGTAAAATGACCAATACGTTCTCCATTGTTGGACCGTAATAACATAGACCATTGTTGTTTAGAATTAACCGTTCGGAGGATGTTAACCCGGAAATTAACGCTTATTGGATTATTCAACTTATTTTCTTTCGGAAAGCCTCTGTTTTTATTAGATTTTTTATCATCAATTTAGCTCAAATGTAATTTGCACAGGGAAGTAAATTGAAGCTACTCTTTCTTCCAAAGGCATTAGAAGATATTTATCATCGATTTTTCGACGTTTCTATTGGTTGTCATATACAGAACTTGAATGCGAGGTCGTGATTGTTTTTTAAATTGTTTTGCGTCAAATCAAATTTTCAAATCTACCAGTCAGCCAGTACAAAAAACAAATCACAAAAATAAAAACAAACTCATTAACACCTACTCAGATATGCATATAAACTGACGCTAATATGATTTCAGAATAATTTCATCTTACCAACCTTTATACTTTTTAAATTGAATTTTCTAAAAAAATAATTTTGTGCTTGGTCCATGATACTTTACAAATCTAACAGATATCGGACGTAAAACAAACAAAAATAACATGTATTTGCCCTTCGTTTAGGTAAAAGTTCAGCCGCATATATTCATAAAAACAAGTTAAACTGTTTCACAAAAAGAATGGATGGGCATTCGCAAAATAAGAAAGCCATTTAGAATATACGTGCGTATAAGTCAAGAAACACATTTATCACATCAACGGGAAAACACACCAATTTTTTAATGTTTGATACAAGTGTCAACTTCATATCGTAGTGTCTGTTTCACTCTGCGCATTGTCTGTAGCGCAATATCAGCAATAACAGAGTGTCAGAAAAGGGAAAAAGGAAATAAAAAAGCTCATAGAAAATAAAATTGAGTAGAGCACATTTATAATACACAAAATGCACTAAACGGAGAAATTAGTTTTGATTTGTTTGTCGCTTCTGTGTCTTATAGATTAATTCAATCAATATGACTGTCTACAAAATGGACTGCTTTGATATTTAGGACCTTTGTGGTTATTCGACGTGTTGGTTCCTAGACATCTTTTGCTGTAAGTAAATCCAAGACAGCGCGTCATCCTTTTTTCCCTTTAAAGTACGTTGTAAACTGTATAACTTTTTTCAATGGATGTAATGGAATAAAATGTGCAAATTTGGTAAAATCTGTGATAACAGCTGTTTATATATATTTTACAGTATGTTAATCTTTCCATGTCACGTGAGCATCAATCCGCTGAATGGACATTACACAAATCATAATGTCGGTTATTGTAGAAACCTTTATGAATGAGCTCTGATAAAACACCAAGTGTGACGAACTGTGATGTTACCACGTTTTTAGGAATAAAATGTTGTCAACACAAACATATGTGCTGTTAACTAGCTTTGGTCATTTTTGACGGCCATACGGTGCATGACTTTTACCTTGTTTTTTAAGGCCACAAAGTAACCTTTAGTTGAAAAGTTACAAGGTCATTGGGTCTTTTGGGGAGCGTTGTCTAATTGACAATCACATATCTTCCTATTTTCATATTGTGATATATTTAATGGAAAACAACCACAAGACCCTACACATGGTAACGCATTGTTCTTCTTTTAAAGGTCATCATAAATAAATTGTGAATTTGATAACTGAGACAGTTGGAGTCGTGAATTGTACATTTAATGAGGAACATCTACAAGAACTCCTACATTATAACAAATTGTTCTTCTTAAATTCATTATAAATCATTAATTATTAATTGTACCCCTGGGAGTCTTTATTGTGCAATACACGTAATGTGATTGATTCATCTTAAATTCGAGTAAATTAAACAAATGACAGCATTAATATGAGGGGAAAACAAGTTAAGAGCGATTAATTGTAGTGTAAATATTGAGAAATATAAAGTAGACGAAAAATGTCATACATGTTTTTGAATAGTTAATATTAATCTACACAGATAAAACGAGGTATTGATTTAATGTCAAAATTCTAACGTTTGGTTCAACATTACTGCAAACAATGGTCGACGTGAAATGAAACATACTGTTTGACATTCGATTAGACGATAGATATTACACTTTATAAACACGATTTGTCCTAAGTGCTTTTTTTTCTTACGTGAATTTAACAGTAATCCGCAAACTTAACAGTTAAAACACAAAGATGTACATGTATAAATATATTTTAATTATTGAGTCGTTATATCATCAAAAGGGATATATCGAGCATAGCAAAATCCACCAAACTCAGTCTGAAAAAAAATATGAAAACTTGGTTTCTTGATAAATTTTAGTTTTCTCAATGGAGAATATAAAAAAGTTATAATTCGGCAGAACTATCAAAACTTGAAAGACAACCAACCAGTCACCTGCTTGACGGAAAACTTAACCGTTCAGTTCTTTTTCTCGTACTGAAACCATGCGGTAGGTACAGATCGAGCAAAAAATTCCAATTCCAAAATAAGCAATAAATCTTAGAAGTAAATCTTATAAAAACTCTTGAAAATAAATGTTGAGTCTGATGCAAGCTAGACGATTTTTTGTCATGTCTGATGAAATGGAATCTGTTCCTGATATAAATTGTCTCCCGGGTTAGTGTCACGTGATATGTGTCAATGACTTCTTGTCAATGTTATCGAAGCCATATATTATCGCTAAGAATTGGCAATACTAAATATTCTAGAGATTGATCTACGACCACGGGAGAGTTATCTACAACCACGCGATAATAACGTCTAATTAACTTTCTTTACTGCTGGACTTTACGTCACCAAGAGACAGACAAAAACCGAGGGTTATCCGAATGGAAAGGCTTATTATTTTCAAGGAGGATTATACAAAAGACGTAATTGCAGACTCATCTACATTTCCTTTATACAGTATAACTTAAAGCTGAGTGTACTCCTGAATAGCTTACATATGCTCAAATTCAATTTATAATTTCAACAAAGTAATTCGAGATGCCAATTAAAAAAAAATGCAGGTTTAGGATATATATAAGCAATCATTATGGAACATAAGATTAACTCCAATTCAAAAAGTCTTTCTAAAAACAAAATAGATTTCTAAAGATTGAGTTCAGTTGACACTTAAGTAATAGCTTAGGAAGAGTTATTCCACTTTCAAGATTTGTACCTTTTTGAGGCCGTTTTTACTTCTATGATACTTCTTAACAAACTTGTTTATAAAACAATATTATAAGTAATTGATATTAAATTATACTAGGATCTACTGTAATTGCTCAGTTGTGAATGTACTGTTTTCCTTGAATCGGGAATGACTATTATTCAATTTTGGATCCTTGTGTAATCTACGAACTATTTTAGATAGGAAAACCAATTGGTTAACAACGTCAAAAACAATTGAAATCCATCCAATGCTGTGACTTGTTTCAATTTAGGGAGTTCGAATAGTGCAAAACACCACATGTAAGCTCGACTCTGATTCGAAGTATATTGGACTTAAGTGCATAACCTTCTTTAAACAAATGAAGTAAATCATGTTTTCAGTCTAACTTTTGATATCTGACTAATCGAACGTAAATGGCTGACATTATAGAGGGAAACAGCAATCAAATTGTTTTATGACATGAACTTCTGGCCATAGATAAGATCAGATTTATGACTTCCGTTTGTTAACGGAGTAAATGGAAAGGAAAATTCTGATTAGTTATTGGCTCATCTGTTTAATCAAAATTTCTGTCAGTAAAGGGTTTTTATCTCATTTGTTTTGTCAGGAAATTCCATCACTTTTGATGTAATAAGCAATAATTCGTTGTTTCTTTTAAAGGATAAGTTTGTTATTTATGTCTTCTTTGTATCATTGATGCGCAGTTGATTTTAAAATAACAAAAGAGAAAATAAGAATGATGAAATCATGTACTTTGTTGGAATTTGCTTACGGGACGCATTTATTAGATTTCATGATATCGGATACTTATAATGCTGTTATTTGAAATGTAACATTTTTTTCTATTTAAATGAATAATAAGAACTGATAGGTCAACCTCCAACACATATACATTCCTACAAAGGGAAACAACTCTTCTTAATACATGGCAATGATCTAGGTAAATAACACAAAATAGGATACTTTCATTCTCAACCGCATGCTAATCTAATACTATCATTAAAGTTCCTTTTCAAGTTAAAGATGTATGGATCACACAATTCGCATGTTTTGTATGGATCACACAATTCGCATGTTTTGTATGGATCACACAATTCGCATGTTTTGTATGGATCACACAATTCGCATGTTTTGTATGGATCACACAATTCGCATGTTTTGTACGGCTGACATGCTGACACAAAGGTAACCACTTTGAATAGTCATGGGTGGAGAAAAATAGTAAAATAACATTCTCCTTTTATAGAGGGTTTCTAGTATACTTTCTTGGTACAATAGGATACACATGTAAAGTAAGGCATATAGATGTTACAAAAATGAACTAGAGAAGATACCAAAAGAATATTTGAATTGATAATTCGAAGAAAAGCTGACACGGACACGAAAACACCACAAAACAATCAAAAGACAAACAGCAGTCTACAAAAAAAAAAATATAGCTAACAAAAAAGATTAACCAAAGCCGGGGTGATCTCAGGTGATCAAGATGGATAAGCAGAGGAAAGTAATATAAAATAATTAACATTACATACCTGCTAATCTTGCCAGTTTTTCAAGTTCTTTTTCTTGCTGTTGAATCTGAAATCAAATAAAACATTATGAATTTGTTGAGTTCAAAATTCAGTATAACGTCATAGATTTACATGGGCATCATGTGTCAATGTTAAGCAATCATATCCAAGATATCGGAAAGAAAATCATAACAACCAACATATGTTTTTTGAAATATAACAAGTTTATTCAGAAAAGCAACAAGAACTCATATTTACTTCTTTTAAATACGAACTCACAGTAATATATATCAAAGAAAATCAATTTGACATACTGAATTTCAAATCTCGAATTATAATAAATTATTTTTCTGGTCTTTAATTTCTAGGGTGTAATGCTGTTATTATATATATATATAAAGAGATATTGTATGATTGCCATGGATAGATCTACAGTGATTATGTATACTTACCGATGACGATGAAGATGATGACTTTTGGACAGAATCTGAAATAAAAACATATATAATATAAAATTAAGTATAAAATACCGTTAATTAGAAAACAAAAAACTGTATTTTCCAAAAATAACATTTTAACTTTGAATCTGTAAATTGATAACAATTAAAATAAAACGGACACAATCAATGATGATTGACAATAAAAGCAACAACAAAAAACACTCAAAAAATCAAAATAACCTCAAAACCTCAAATCAAACAAAAAATCATCCAACAAAACAAAGCAATATCGTCACATTGCAAGAAAAAACAAGAATGTGTCCTCAGTACACGAATGCCCCACTCGCACTATCATTTTCTATGTTCAGTGGACCGTGAAATTGGGGTAAAATCTCTAATTTGGCATTCAAATTAGAAAGATCATATCATAGGGAACATGTGTACCAAGTTTGAAGTCGATTGGACTTCAACTTCATCAAAAACTACCTCGACCAAAAACTTTAACCTGAAGCGGGACAGATGGACGAACGAACGAACGAACGGACGAACGAACGAACGGACGCACAGACCAGAAAACATAATGCCCCTCTACTATCGTAGGTGGGGCATAAAAACATAAAAAAAGAACGACAGAAAAAATAACAACTTCAATTATAGCTCTTTATAAGAAATATTGATTTAATATTTTTTCTGTAACATCCAGTGGCAAATATTTCATGCATGTTACGGATGAAATTATACAAGAGAATAGAAAATAGAATTAAAACAGGTGGTTTCCGTTTTGAAATATCCTCGGAGTTACTTATTAGAAATATGTAAATAAAATAATAACAAAACATTTGAAAAACCCATTTTTAACTGAAATATCAATATGAACAGTTTGAATGAATGACTGCACACATCATTCATAATCGTGGACAAAGAACACATCACGTGATATATTATAATAGATGTTGATGTTCCTACGCATTTTACTGGCTCCAGAGATTTTACAGCGGAATTTATTCCAAGAAAATTGCTCCTTCTTTCATAAATTCTGAAGAAACTGTAAAATTGTATTTACAAGTGGTATATTTAATCGAACAACATCTGCAGTTGATGTGAATACGATGGTGTAAAGCACCATCTATACATAAAATACGTTTGACAGATTTCTCATTTCACTTTTCATGATATATCGCCTATGAACAGACTCCTAAAGGAATTACGTGAGATAAAGAAAAGTCTTTATGGAATAAAAAATGGTGAAAAAAAAATCATTGATCAGTACAAAGTTGTAATTGCTGACGTTATTTTGTATTGGTAGTGTTTATTCTAGTGTGACAATGACGAATAGGACTCCATTGTTTCTAATGACATCTTGTAGCAAGTAATTAATTAACATCGTACGCGATCAATTCATCCTTGAATGAATGAAACCTTGAACCATACCGAATGATTAGGAAAATTAAATATTGTGTAAACAATTGTACTAAAAAATCTATAATTTAAATACGCTGATATATTTTTATTTTGTTCACTACATACTTTAGGTACTGTTACATACCAACCGCTAAATGTTCTACTGAACCCTTTCAAAAAGGCAAGACTTTTTTTAAATATAATTGTGATGGGTTAATGAATATTGAAGGACAAAGTGTCTCTGAAAACAAAATACATAGCACCCTGCTGGACAATTGGTACAAGTATCCCCCCAAAAAAATCGCAAAATTATGTGATTCAATCATCAAAATCAAACGTGTATATATGTTATCTCAGGGCTAAACGAGGGTAACATGTCGTTATGTGGGAACACAACTCGAGACTCCAGTTTCAACTGAATAAAACCTTAAATATCAGAAAACAAGTAGAGACTGCAGTTTCAAGTGGACTACGCCTATACGATTTACAACACCTGAGACTTTAGTTTCAAGTGAACTCTACTTGTAAGATCAGACATAATCTTTTTTATTATTCATACTTTATGTCTCTGTTAATCTACCATACTTATTGATAATATCAACGCGCCTTTTATGTACGTAATAACAATGCAGCATCTTATTTTTTTTTATTCATACTTTATGTCTCTGTTAATCTACCATACTTATTGATAATATCAACGTGCCTTTTATGTACGTAATAACAATGCAGCATCTTATTTTTTTTTATTCATACTTTATGTCTCTGTTAATCTACCATACTTATTGATAATATCAACGTGCCTTTTATGTACGTATTTAACAATGCAGCATCTTATTTTTATAATGCCACAACAATCACGAAAATGACATTCAGACAGACACAAAAAAACGCTTATCAGATCTTGGTGTATTAAAGACAACTCAGATCATAAGAGACAGAATCTGCTAGAAGCGTCGCCCCCGCGTTTTATACAATCATTAGTTATTCTCTTTATATCGATATTCTTTAAGATTAGCAATAAGTACACCTACTGAATAACGGCTACTTCGCTACGTGACAAGCATGGAATTGAGATAGATTTTTTTACCAGATCTCGTTAACTCATTGGGATACAGAACTAAAATACAATAAGGTTTTAAAAAATTGAAGCTGTAGGATTGTGTAATTTATAAAATGGCGCATGTAAATGTCATCTCCATAGAGATCAGCATGGGCTTACTATTTATTGTAGCCAAGAAAATCTTTATTAGTTCACAGTTTTAAAATATGACGTATTTTGAGCCATATCTTAAAAGAATATAAGTTTACCAAAACATTACGATTGTTTGAT
This sequence comes from Mytilus galloprovincialis, assembly GCA_037788925.1. Lineage (NCBI taxonomy): Eukaryota > Metazoa > Mollusca > Bivalvia > Mytilida > Mytilidae > Mytilus > Mytilus galloprovincialis. Next base: position 87,396,798 of record CM075338.1, read on the forward strand.
ATCTTGCTTGAACGATATTCCAGCAATGACGTGACGAGATTCTTATATTTTGTTCATGAAGAACGATATCACCCACAATACGCCCCAAACATTATTATACGATTTTCGACCGAAGTTCGGTGTTTTTCTTAGGGCACTCAAGTTCCCTGTTTGTTAGGAATTTATATATTGTCATACACTATCATGTATAAAGATGTCGATGCAGTAAGGGGGAAATTCCTGTAAATAAATTGCAGTTAAAATTTTTAAATGTCTTCTACATTTTTTTGAATTGATTGATGTTGGTTTAAAACAACGTCATAAGATAAAGGAAGATGTGGTATGAGTGCCAATGAGACAACTCTCCATCCAAATAACAGTCCATATGGAGTATGTCGCAGCGACGATAATTAACATTTAAATGGATAAAGAATAATAATGATCGTATACTCTAAAATATTGTTGTAAGATACATTTATTAATCTTAATTATGATACTTTAAAGGTGTATCTCGATTTTCCCGTCATTACTGTTCATCACAAAAATCCCCGTAAAGTTTTATAGAAAGAATAAATATTCCAACGATAGAATACCGAATCTATTTTAGACAAAATTTGTGACATAAATTAGATTATTCCGTACAAATGTAATTATAAGATGTAAGATGTTCCCATGATTATTGAGTTATTTCCAAGAAATCAATCCTACAATTTGAGGGTCGGAATGGGAGGTTCCTCATTTATTTCTGAATTTTCAAGATCAAATTTTCTCTGATCTCTGAAGTTTCGCTAATATTCTTGATATTTGGGCACCCCATTTATCTCTATTTCTATTTTTGTTGTTTTCTATTTTTCTATTTTCTATTTTCTATATTCTCTATTAACACCATACAGACCCTCAAATCTGTGATGTGTTAAATCACGACGTATCAAGTCATTCGGAGTCTGTCTAGACTTACAGTGTCATCTTACACAAAGACTTCTTACGGATTTCATTGTTAATTTCATTAGATCCTCACCATACGCCATTTCTGTGGACTAACATTGTATATTAATGTCAAAGAAGCTACATGAGATTGATGTATTTGAGATATCAATCTTGTCAATATGATAAAACTAACAATTTGTTCATCTCTGGTTGCTGACTTTTGTTGATCTTCTTTATTTGAGCAATGAACAACGTTAATCTTATTAGATTGATGTATTTTAGATGGCAATCTTTTCAATATGATAAAACTAACAAGATGTTCATCTCTGGTTGATGTCTTTTGTTGTTCTCTTTTATTTGACCAATGAACAACGTTCTTAATGGCAATTGACATTTTAGAGGGTCTTTAAACTATGCATAGTTTCATATTTTTCGTTTTTTTTTTTTATAAATTAGACCGTTGATTCTCCTGTTTGAATTGTTTTACACAAGTCATTTTGGGGTCATTAATAGCTTGCTGGTCAGTATGAGCCCTTTGCTTTTTGCACATAGTGACTTGGATGGAGAGTTGTATCGATATCTTGCTGTTTCATTCGTGTACGCCTGCTTGTTAAACATTGTATATTAAGTATTATACTTTCAGCGTTCCCAGCTTCGGATGCATTCAATTTATAGAAGTGTCTTTTCTTTTTATATTTATCTTTGAATGTACTAGTATCAACTGAAGGTGAATATTATAAAACAAATGAATTTTAAACTTGATTATGATTTCATCTTGAGTCCAAAAGGTAAATGACATTCGCAGGGATTTCAATTAAATTAAAATTAAAACCTTGAAAATCAGTAATAGTTAGAAGTTCAAACAGCTTTATTTAATAACGGATTCTTGACACTGATACATACGGCGATTTTTATTTGATTTCTGATCACTTTCCGTTGTTCCGTGTCAACTTTAAACAACGGTATTGTTTATTTTCTATGTAGCTTTCAATGGCTTCCGTGACATATTGGTAAAGACATATAATTCCACTTTAAAAGGAAATTTAACACAATAAATGAATAAAATAACTATTAATGATAGATATTATGTTAGTTTATTGCTGTGTTTGAAATTATTACAAGATTTTAGTACTTGACAGATACAACAAACGACATAAAATATCCCACGCTATACTTTTGCTTGGCCATAGTTTAGTTTCAAACAGAATATGTATACAGTTACAAAAAGACAACTTCATTAAGATATGACAAAGCAACTAATGATTTTCTATACTTTGGACAAACTCACGGAACCATGTAAAGTTTTTATTAAAAAAAAAATATGAAGATGTGGTATGATTGCCAATAAGACAATTCTCCACAAGAGACCAAAAGTTTTTTTTCCAGCAAAATGAGTTGGAAATGACAAAAATATATATCTCAATTTGTATCATTTGACTTCGATCTGCACGAAAAAAAACTTATGGATAACGTTTAAGAAAGCATCGCGAATAATAGGAATTTGGAAATTGTAATTATTATAACATAACCTGATTCATTTACTTAAGGGCATACGTTACAGTAACAGGGGAGGTAATGACGTTGCTAACGTAAAATGTTATTTTCGCGACGTCAAAGTGTGACATACCGGGAAAAGATGCATTTTTCGACTGATTTTTATCATTCAAACTGATTTAATTTGAAAACGAGTGCATGGACCCCTATTTTTTAAAAAGACATTTTGTTTCATTTTGCAGGGAGATTTTGTGAACAAAATTTTATAAAACTGCAAAAAGTGCAATTTTTTAATGTTGATAAATATACAGCAAAAAATTACGTTTTTTTCTCAATTCATGACCATTTGATAAATATGAGTTATTTCTGAATAAAAAATGCATAAGTGTTTAGGACAATTATAAAATACAGATATTACAAATTATTTAACAAAAGACAATTTGTGTTTATCTTTTAAAACAAAAAACTTATGGGTTTCTTTCGAAAGGGAAAATACGGCCACAAATCCGAATTTTGAGCAAATTTACACAATTTCGACCTCATTTAACTCAAAAAGTAGCACATAAAATGATTTTTTATTAAATATTTGTTTTAATAAGGCAAAAATAGCCTATATAGAAATTTTCATCAAACTGTAAATACGGGATCAAAACTGTATCGTATGCCCTTAAAGTAACAGCTATGTGTCACCGTACGGCCTTCAAATATGAGCAAAGCCCAAGTCGCATAGTCGGCTATAAAAGGCCCCGAAATCACAAATGTAAAACAATTCAAACGAGAAAAAATAAACATCTTTTTGAGAGACCAATTTTCATTTGATCTCATTCATTGTTTGGTGAAAAAACAAGAAAAAACTCAAATACAAATTGTAATATCTTTGGTTAGAAACTACGGAAGGAGGATAATACGGACAATAAACCACGTGACTATATATAACGCCATTACAAATCACGTGTCAGATACACAGTCGGATACAACATATTGTTTTATGTTTTATTGATTATAGTAAATGTTTCGATTTTCTGTCAATTCGAGACAAGTACTACTATTGTAGAAAAGACTCACGTGACCTTATATAATCTGACAACGTGATCACGTGTAGTTCATGCGACGAACTTGGTTGATGCATGCGCTATCGGTGATTTTTACTGACAGTCCTTTTTGGTTTTATATTTCACATTCAATTTACATGTTTCTTTGTTTGAAGAGTTAAACAATTATTGAGAAAAACAGAAACATTAAGTACAATAGTGCAATTTATCATGTCTCTAACAAAACGCACACGTTTAATATGGGCTTTTTTGTGCTCATTGTGTTCCGGGTCCTAAATGAACAATCAAATTGTTGGTACTAAATATTGCAAAACCACATTGAAGATTGCAATAAAGCCCGAATAAAAATTGTATTACAGCAGAGTGTCCTTATTCAAAACTACGATTTGTATAGTTGTTTTGTCCTTGGCTGTTGTATATGGGTTCATATTCCGTGTTTAGGTAACCAATGAAATTGAATATTATTTGGAATATTTCATTCCAGTGTATTGTTATTTCTTAACCTCATTGATTTACACTGATTTTTTTTTTTAATTTTTGCTATCCTAATATTTAGATTCTTAAGAAATCCAAGATAAAATTGAGAATGGAAATGGGGAATGTGCCAAAGAGACAACAACCCGACCATAGAGCAGACAACAGCAGAAGGTCACCAACAGGTCTTCAATGCAACGAGAAATTCTCGCACCCGGAGGCGTCCTTCAGCACTGTATGGTTTACCTTGAACGTTTTAATGAATGTTTAGCCTATAGTTGTTAATGTCTGTGTCATTTTGGTCTCTTGTGGAGAGTTGTCTCATTGGCAATCATACCACATCTCTTTTTTTTATAATTAGATCATGGAAACAGTTTTATAAATTAATTTGTACGTAAATGCCTTGGCTTGAGATTATGGAAAAGGTGAATGCAACTTATTTTTGTGTAAAGCACCTGTTTCGAATTAACCGCAACCTGACAAAAAGTCATAACCAGGTATCAGGTGGGCGAAATTTGTTCGTATTCAACACGAACAAAAACAGCTGAATATGGCTGACGAGAACAAATAGAAACATATAATTATTTACGTTCAATGTGTATTGTTTTCAATAAGAATATAGGATAACTCGCTTTAAAATGTACATACATGTATACATACAATGTATGATGTGTTTTTTTTTTAACGATACCTACTTGAAAAATGAAATTTGTCATTAAATATTCCACATCAAAATTGTAAAAAAAAAAATAAGGAATGTATCCGTCTGATTCGTAGAGTCTGTAATTGCCTTTACTTTTAATTTATTGTTTTGGGGTTTTATCGACCCTTTAACATTTGTATGAGCAATTATTTGTTGAAATGCAACTGTTGCAATACAATTGGTACCTTTAATGGTATGATGATTTATAAAAATGCATAAAGAACACATTTATATTATAGAAACCAAACAATCTTATATTTGTTGAGTTGACGTTAGCAAGTGCACAGTTATTAAAATATCCGTATTTGAAAACTCTCAAGTAAAAATTGAACAGAAAATTATGACATTGGACAACATATCATCGATAAGATTAACAATAAAATGTGAAATTTATTACAAATCGTATCAATTAACAGGAAAATAATGCTTGTATTATATTTCCATGAATAATTAATTTGTCAGGTATTGATAACTGAGAAGCGTCATCAAGAATCGTATTAACGGATATTACATGTAAGGAAACATCTGCCATACCCAAATTAATTATTCTATCGTGTCAAATAAAACGACCGTAAACTGTTCAAAACTAAAATATTCAAAATTAATTAATATTTTGCACTTCCACTGACAGATTTGATTCAAACAAATTAAAAAATATAATAATCTGAATAGAAATATTCGTATCACGAAAAAGATAAAAAAAAAAATTATTTTTATATATAAGCCTTAATTGAAAATGATTAAAATTTCTTGCATGTTCCGAGTTTGACATTTACATGCATGAGCAAATTTGAATCATACAGTCATTTAAAATTTAAAATAAATGAATTTTGTCCCTGAAAAAGTTCAGAGAGGCGGATGACACAAAAGGGATAGTCAAACTCAAATGACGAAACATTACAGTCAATAAAAATACAACAATATATATTGCATATAAAAATGGGAAAGTGGAAATGTTTTTGAATTGTGAGAGGTCTTTTTAATTTAAAAGATACACGAAAAATTAAAAATAAAATGCAAAGTTACATGTGCTGTCGCCTTAAAGAGTACAGGGGTTGGAATAAAGTACATGTATAAGTTAATATGTATTGGATCTTTGTTAAATGTTAAGTCTCCAATTAACAATTAAATGGAAAAAAAAACGATGAAGAAAGATAAACATAAGACTGGTGTTATTATGGTGTCAAGATATGGAAGTGTGAAAAGTAAAATTATAACAAAAATACTGAACTCCGAGGAAATTCAAAACGGAAAGTCCCTAATCAAATGGAAAAATCAAAAGCTTGAATACATCAAATGAATGGATACCAACTATCATATTCCTGACTTGGTACAGGCATTTTCCTATGTAAAAAATGGTGGATTAAAAACTGGTGTTTATAGCTAGCTAAACCTCTTACTTGTATAGAATTCCATTATATTTGTTTGCAGAAACGAAATTTTTGCGTAAAAAAACAAGAAAATTGAAAAATGACCTTAAAGGTTAAAGGCCCATACAGAATTGAAGAATCGCAAACGCAAATTCCGCCACTCTTAACAACATAAAAACACCACATACAACAATTTAAGATTGATAAGAATTTCCGAGACTTAGATTAACAATGTAATTTATTCATTATATAGATATAGGAAGATGTGGTATGAGTGCCAATGAGACAAATCTCCATCCAAATAACAATCTAAAAAAAGCAAACTATTATAGGTCAATGTAGGCCTTCAACACGGAGCCTTGGCTCACACCAAACAACAAACTATAAAGGGCCACAAAATAACCAGTGTAAAACCATTCAAACGGGAAAACCAACGGTCTAATCTATATGGAAAAAAAAAAACGAGAAACGAGAAACACGTATAAATTACATAAATACTCTTTTTCCTATCACTTTTCTTTTAAAAACTTTTCCCCAATGTAGTTCAATAAAGAGGAAGTCTATATTCCTAAAGTATCAGAAGAAAATCAATGAAAAAAATAACATTATGCAATACATGTACCTCGAAATTTAAAAACAATAAAAAAAAAAAAGATTCATACTACAAAGCATCTAGATATATACACATTTTTTCAAGAGAGGACTGCAATTGTATGTGTTAAACAAAATTTGTCCATAATGTTGTTTCGTAAAATCAACCGCTATTTACTGAAATGCTACCAAACCGCACTCGTAAATGACATAGGCCCGATTACTACAAGGTCCATAGTCATAGTATTATTTTTCATAGCCAAATACGCAAAGGCAACTTTTAAGTTCCTAAAATGTGGGTCAAAAAGCTTAACTAAGAAACTATGTATTTATCTAAAGGCTGCATGGAAATAAAGATCTCAATCAATTCATCATTAAACATGTTGTACACATATATGTGTTAATATATTAAGTTATCTCTGCATTGTTTAATTGTTCTCTGTATTCTGCCATAATTGTCATATATATACCTTGTTATTTGACTACTTATATTATACTAAAGCAATGTTGTTCCTAATGCAATTAAGATTAATTCAATATAAATTAAAAAAAAACAAAAAAAACGGATACCATGTATAAAAGATATAAAAATTCACAACAAATTGTAATGCATAAAGATGAAAATTACTATATTTTACTCACCAATATTCTTTTTGGCGGGTGCTGATAAAACCGTTACCACACACACAAACACAAGTATACACAACGATTCCAAACTGATTTTCATAGCTGTTAATTTCTTTTTAAACTTTAAAAGTCTTTATTTTTCTTAACTTGTTCTCCTTCGTACTTTTGGAAGTTTCTAAATGCTGTTTTGTCAAAGTTCTTATAATTCCAATACAATAATCTCGGGCTCTTATCAAAAATATAAAATTCTAGCGTTTCTTTATCTCTACTAAACTAATAACTAACTGTACGATTTAATCTGTAAAACCTAATATAGATTCATTTGCGCAGACCGTTTCCATGGATATCAGAGTTGTCTAATATTTGATTGGACAAAATTTTAACATTTTTACCATGATGAGATGCTGCTAATTCAATGGTGACAGTTAGGAAAAGGTCAGAGGGAACCGAATTGTATTAATTCTGATTGTATCGATCGGTTTATTGTCGAGTGTTGATAATACTCTGGAATCAAGACTGGATTCTGTAAAAGCAGTGATCCATTAGAAGTTTGTTAAATATGGTGTAAATGTTGTTATAACAAACGCTTCAATGATCAATAATGCTGTTTGACAGACGTCATAGTATGCTTTCAGTTATGATTGAAAGGAGACAAACAAACAATCGAATTGATTATTCATATAATGCAACATATAATCTACAATAAAAGATATTTCAAGGAATCTTTAAATGTTTTGACGAAGCGTTTGTAATCATGTATTCGAACGTTAAATTAAACGAAAGGAAATAATTAAATTAATTAAACACCCTTTATAGCAACAGGATATATACAGAAACGATACAAATAAAAAAAGCAAAATTCTGCCAGAAAAAAAGGTTTGATAACAAACTTCGTCGAAAAAAACTAAAATTAATTCTTTGCTGATAAGACGAGAAAGCGGTCACACTAGTAGTAGTACCTAATTTTAATCCAGATTAAATAATTCGGGTTAAACCCGGTTCAAAAAGGCATAGCGTGAACGGGATATTTTAAGTGTTATAATTCATTTAAGATATACACTCATTAATTTGACCATAATCTTTATTCTCATAAACCATAAGGTACAACGGTACAGAGATATACATACATAAATATAGCAACGAAAACAAACTTATTGACCTCTTGATACTATTTTTAATGCTTTTTTGTTATTTTATATTAATATGGATATTGTCTATATACCAGCTTTGATTATTTTGAATATCTACTAATTTTCGCTTCTTCGTACTAAGAACATCGAAATTCTTCTTCTTAAATCTGTACAGGGAAGTTTTATCTAGCGCTAATTGTATAGTTTTATTGTTTATATTCACCCCATATGTATCAAGTGTTAAATTAGGTTTATTTATATTACAGAATTTTCTTGGTATTCCTTATTGGAAGAGTTTTTATACACAGAAGTAGTATACAAAAAAGTTATTTTTCATTTACCTGTATATACGGAAGCGTATTAGCGCCACACATTTTTTTTTTATTTGTCTTCCTATGTTTGCATTACAACGCAAACCTTTGCGTTATAACGCAAACGCAAACCTTTTGCGTTACAACGCAAACATTTGTTTTATCTTATTTCTTATTCAAGATCCAAAGGAAACCGTAGTTATTAATGGAGGAGGCTGTACATGTATATATTAAAATTTATCACCTTTGTAGTAATTGCAAAGTAAAATGCTTGAATAATTAGATCATATCAATGACTAATAATGAGCAGAATAATATAAGAAGATGTGGTTTGAGTGCCAATAAGAAAACTCTCCATCTAAGTCACTATTCGTAAAAGTAAACCATCATAGGCCGAATTACGGTCTTCAACACGGAGCATTGGCTCACACTGAACAACAAACTATAAAGGTCCCCAAAAACGATATCCATGTTTCTACTAGTATATATATTACAAAGAAAATTGAGTAAATTGAGGTTATACCTAAGAAAAAAATCAATCCTGGTTATATAGCTATAACCGAATATAAATATACTTCCAAAGTAAGCTCTCGTTTGAGAACTGTGTAAAGTAGGTTAGATTCAAACAAGCTACCCTTTGGCAATAAATGTATAGAATGAAGATGTTTTATTAATAAAATGATGTTCTCTCTATTCAAATTGCTACCCAAGCATCTTAAAAATACTTAATTATATTGAAATGAAAATTCAATGACTTTCTATCAAAGAATCTTGATCATATTCTGAGATTAAAAAAAAAAAATGTTTCCTTATTAATAATTCATTTTAAAGCAGAAAGATCATTTTGTCTATTTGACTTGGAGGTTGGTTTCACAATTGTATGACATTATTTTTGATCTTTCAATTTTAATATGACTATATACTAAACTATATCTATTTTCTTGTTAAATTATATACTTTTTCTGATGCACAAATCAGTCTTAATTTATGTATAATTGCACTTCAATTATTCCATTATTCCTATGCATATTTATTAAATGATTTGGCCTTGCATGTATGTTTCTTTTTTTATCTACTAGTAAATCACATCCGAAATGAATGACAGACGGACATATATACAAAACTTAATGAATAATTGAAATCAAGATATTTGCGTTATAACGCAAATGTTTGCGTTATATCGCAAAGGTTTGCGTTATATCGCAAAGATTTGCGTTAAACGCAAAGATTTGTGTTATAACGCAAAAGGTTTGCAAAGGTTTGCGTTATAACGCAAAGGTTTGCGTTGTAACGCAAATGTTTGCGTTATAACGCAAAGGTTTGCGTTGTAACGCAAACATAGGAAGAAAAATAAAAAAAAAAATGTATGGCGCTAATACGCTTGCGTATGTATATATTATGAATCCGTTTTGTTTTCTTCAAAAGTGACAATAAGAAAAACAGAGTATAATTTCGTGTAAAATTGGTTTGAAATACATGTATCGTTTATTTAACAATCTTAAACTATTAACATTTGGCTACATTTTTGTTTCATTGGAAAACGCCAATCCTGCATACATGCAGCTAGTTTAGAAAAGGTTCTGAAAACATGGTTGCAAAATCGAATGGTAGGTAGTACTACAAGTGTTCCAGACCGTATGAGTATTTGGACCGTACGCGTACGGTCTGGACCGTATGCGTACTTTTTCAAAATACGCATACGGTCGGACCGTACGCGTACGGTCTGATTAACATTAAGAAGTTAGTCAAGTTTATTAGATACAAATGTATATAACAGATCAACAGAACTTATGTCTCAAATTAATATAAAAAGTTCAATAGTAATGGAAATAAAAACTTAATATTTTAACTATTTAAAATAATCACGCTTATTTAATCTGTTAATCTCCTGTATTTAGCATGTCAGTAATTCGTTAACTGCATGCAGCCCATTATGCTCATTGAAATTGAAGTTATCGGAAGTAAACATAATGTGGGGAGAAAATTATTATAGAATATTTAGGAACTTTACAAAAAAAGACAAAGGAACATGCATGAACAAATCATGTTAATGTAAAAGAAAATATGACGTTCCTTGTGGTACATTTGTAGCAAGTGTCACCTTGGTCCAGAGTAACAAAATAGGATTCAGATATACAATTAAACAAATATTTAATGTCAATTGTTCGCTTATTCACTTTATTCATCTATTTGTAATAATAACAATTTGTATTACTAAAAATAAAGATTTTGATAAATGTTTGTTTAAATTTAACCCATATGATCCCAAAACATGTTTGCTCAGCTGGACCGTATGCGTATACTCATACGGTCCGACCGTACGCGTATGGTCGGACCGTACGAGTATACGTATACGGTCCGGACCGTACGCGTACGGTCCAAATACTCATATGGTCTTAAATTTAACCCATATGATCCCAAAACATGTTTGCTCAGCTGGACCGTATGCGTATACTCATACGGTCCGACCGTACGCGTATGGTCGGACCGTACGAGTATACGTATACGGTCCGGACCGTACGCGTACGGTCCAAATACTCATATGGTCTGGAACATAAGCACTATTGAACTGCAATTACTTAACAAAACAGAACTCCTACCGATAGAAACATTTTAGTTCCGTGTTTCAAGATAACCGCACATTAATGAACATAATGTCGTTTGTTGCTGTGTAACGTACGAGGGTTTCTTATCGTCGAGTTGCAAGTAACGTACATGTACTTGATTTTCGTTTATAATTTTGTACATCAATTAGGTCTTTAGTTTTTTTGTTTGAATTGTTTTACATTTTTTATTTTAGGGTCGGTCATAGCTGACTATGCGAATAAATTTGCTCATTTTTGAAGGCCATACGGTGACCTATATAGTTGTTAATTTCTGTGTAGTTTGATTTTTTTGTGGAGAGTTGTTTACACGTGCGTAACAAATTAAAGAGAAGAGGAACATTTCTAAAAAAATTTAAAAAGACAGAAATGAAGGATATCAACCCTAACCCTCATTTATAAGAGCATTTGCCCCAAATAGCTTTTCCCTCTAACTTTTTAATGTAGCAAACGAATTTTTCATTTTCCGCCTGAAGCATTTATTTCTAAAGAAATTTAGAAAAACCTTTTCACTCAAAAGATGAATGGACGGCATCTTATGTATACATTGGAACAAACGGTCGAATAAAATAGCTGTAAACTACTAAAACCATTTGGAAGTTTAACAATCCTGTCTCACTAGTCGCAAAAGGTGCATGGAGTGTACAAAATACTAAATATGATACATGTACATCAATTTAACTTACTTATGTTTTCCAGTAATGTAACTCAATTTCTATATTCATTGCTCCCTTACAGGTTCAATCATTATAAAACAGGGGCGGAAGATACCAACGGGAGATAACTCATAAGTCGACGAAAACCGAATAATTCTATGTCAAAATACGATAAACTACCGTATACAGTATCTGCTATAAAAATAAGGTGTGTTATGATTGCCAATTAGATAACTCGCGATCACTAACCAAACGTCGTATGGGTAAACAGCATAAGAACAACGTACAGCCTTTAACAATGAACAAAACCAATACCACATAGGAAGCTATAAAAGGTTAGATATAATTTGATATTAATACAGTAGATATATCACATCCTCAAAAAGATGCATCAATATAAATAAGACGTAATATGTACAAAAAAGGAATTTTCTGATTAGATTGTAAGATATAAAAAGAAGTTAGCAATTTTAAAGAGCAACGCACAGCCTTTAACAATGAACAAAACCCATACCGCATACGAAGCAAATAAAAGGTTATATATAATTTGATATACATATATAATAAGATGTAATATGTCCTTAAAAGGAAATTTCCTAATTAGATAGTAAGACATACAAAGTTGCATTTAACTTTCTGCACATATTCAAGCAAAAAGTTCTATTTTGAAAGGAAAGTTGCATGTCGCGTAGTAATACCAATTGTTAATTATATATTGGCCCAAATATAAAAGCCATTTGTATCACCGTGTAACAGGACACTGAAGTACTATTGATTGCGGAACTTAACCATAACCATCACGATATCGTAATAACGTGACCTTACAATCGATTGTTATTGTTGCATAACTGTCAATGGGAACAGGACGATTGTCACGTAAAGAAACACGCTTTTTAATGTGTGTAATGCCTCCGGGTGCGGGATTTTCTCGCTGTGTTGAAGACCCATTTGTGGCCTTATGATGTTTTCTGCTCTTTTGTCGGATTGTTGTATCTTTAACACATTCCCCATTTCCATTCTCAATTTTAATACAATATAAAGTATATTGAACAATTTTTGGCCTTGTGTTTTTTTTTTCTGTTCTTTGTGTAATTGTTGTTCTTTTGACACAATCCCCATTTCAATTTTCTATTTTATTTTGTTCCGATGACAACATTACTTGTAAAAAGTAAAATAGCAAAAAAGAGAGAACTGACCGAGGAAAATTCAAAACGGAAAATCCGTAATCAAATGGCAATATCAAAAGCTCAAACACATCAAACGAATGGATAAAAACTGTCATATTCCTGACTTGGTACAGGATTTTTCCTATGTAGAACATGGTGGATTTACTTTTTTTGTTTTGGCTAGCTAAACCTCTCACTTTTATTTAATCATTATTTTGGTTATAAATGGAATGTTGTCTGTTAAGTTTACCTCCTACTGTAAACTCCACAGTGCAGATAGGTTATTCATATCATACTGCATATGTATACATGCTATTCCAATTTATTTAAATGTTTTGTATAAATGTTATTCGTTGAATAATCATTATTGGTAATATTCACATACTAGAGATGAGTTTTTAACAACATTGACTACCCATATTACGACAGCTCGTTAGTCCGACGGCCCATTGTTCCGAGAGCACATTGGTCATTAGTCCGACAACCCAATAATCCAAAAACTTATTTGTCCAATGCTTAGAAATAATTATTGCGCGGTTTCAGGTTAAAACAATGTCTTTCAAGAGTGCTGGTTATCGTCTTCTTACTCAAACATTAGAGGCAAAGTTGAGTGGATGGTCATGAGTGGAAAACAAAATGAACTCAGAATATATTTTTAAACCCACGAATGAATAAAAAACATGAGCGGAAAACAAAAATGAACTAAGAATATATATATTTAACCCATTAGTGGGAAACTTAACTCAGAATATATTTTGAAACCCTATGAGTGGAAATAAAAAAAACCCAACGCCAAAACATGAATTCAGAATAGATATATTTTGAAACCCATGAATGGAAATTGAAAATTAAAATGAACTAAGAATATTTGTAACCTATGAGTGGAAAACAAGGAACTGAGACTTATATTTCGAAACCGTTGAGTTAAAATTAAAAAAACAATATAAATCAGAATATAGTTTGAAACCCCTGAGTGTAACACTAAAACAAAACTAACTCAGAATATATTTTAAAACCACGTGAAACTCAGAATATGACTTCAAACAGTAAATCTTTTTATGCTTATACCATTTTTATGTTTGCGAAAAAGTCTTCAGTGATATATTGCATGAAAGATGGTTTGTAGGCGTGACATAATTATGACTTTTAAATCAAAATTAGATAAGATGATTTAATCCTTACTTTATTATCGATGATATTGAATAACAGCTTCTACAGATTTATTAAGTATCACTGAAATATTCATGTAATATAAGAATGCAATTGATAATTGCATATGAGTTATTACGTGTACATTTATTTTGAGAATAATCCTGCGATCACTCTTCATCACGGATAACACAATATCGAATGAACTTTTGATAACCTTTGTTCCTTGTTTCAACGAATGCGAAAAAAAAGAAGAAAGAAAACTTCACTTTACAATTTATATTTTGACTTACAACGCAATCTATGATAAATGATATGAAATGCACTGAAATTTATAGTATATACATGTATTTAGTCGTAAACCTTACATTTTTTTCACTATTTTATTTTTTTTTCAGTTAAAGAAGTACCGTGACTGATGTATTAAGGTAGACTCATGGTATACCGCCATCTTGGATTGTACAATCACAGTACAAAATCGGTCTAGTTATTTTCCCAAATCAGCAAATTTGGAAACAGATTTGCAATTTAATGGTTAGACTGTTTATTTATATAAAGAAAACTTGTTGATTTATCGTACTATTTAAAATATTTTAACAAATATCAACCTTTTTGTTTTTTAAAATCATTTTTTTTCAAATGAGCCATTTAAGAGGAGATAACTGTTTTAGTACAAAATTTGAACTGGGCTAATAGGGAAATTTTTTATTTTTACTCGTGGCAAGAAAACAAGTTCGGTGACACCATGTTTTCTTTTTATTTTCTTCAAACATAACCTTCTCATAGTTTATTTCAAAATTCTATCTCATAGAATTTTTTTTATGCACTCTTATGTGTTTTTTCATGAACAAACTAACCAAATTTAGGCAATTTTCAACGACTCATAGCTTGAAAAATAGCACGGGGACCCATACTTTTTATTATATTTTTGACAAAAGCATAGTAAAATCTTCATTTTGGCAAATTATAAGGAAATTCTGTCTCAAAAAACATTTACTTTAATACGATCTACCTTAAGTTGACACAGTTTATTTTATTTCGAAATCGCTTTTAAAAATTTTTTTTTTTTTTTTTTTATTGCTATTGCTCCTGCAAATAGTATGGATACTAACACGGCCAAACTAAGTATCACACTGTTCGTATCACAGAGATGTCATTTCCTATTAATTATTCGTTGATTAAGACAGTGTCATATATTTCTCTAAAAGTTTATTTGATACAAAGAGTGTTCTATGTATGAGAATCTGGGTAGTTATTAATTTCCATTCATGGGTTTCAAAATATATATATTTTGAATTCATGTTTTGGCGTTGTTTTTTTTTTTCACTCATAGGGTTTCAAAATATATTCTGAGTTTAGTTTCCCACTAATAGGTTTAAAATATATATTCTTAGTTCACTTTTGTTTTCCGCTCATGTTTTTTATTTCACTCGTGGGTTTGAAAATATTTATCATGCAATTCCTGTAGTAATTTGTTATTAATCTATTTCAGTTTGCAGTTTGTTGTTATTTTTCACGTCTTTCATGGTCATACACAAAAATGTGATGTCACAGATTTATGTAAGATTGAACTACTTGAACTTTTTAACTTTTCCATGATTGAATGAACTTTTTCGAAATAGTTCCTATTTTGTAAGAAATTTTATTAATGTTACATATATATATGATAATAAACTGACCATAGAAACCATGATTGAAATATTGCTTATGCGCCAGATGCGCGTTACATGTATGTCTATAATAGACTCATAAAGGCAACAGTGTACCGCTGTTCGAAATTCATAAATCGATTGAGAAAAAACATATCAGGGTTACAAACTCAAATTGAAGGAAACACATCAAATATAAGAGGAGAACAACGACACAACAGAAACACTAAAATGTAACACACTCAGAAACGAACTAGAAGATAAAAATCTGCCATTCTCCTGACTTGGTACAGGACATTAAAAGATCAGGGGCGGATCCAGCCATTTGAAAAATGGGGGTTCTCAACCCAGAGTAAAGGGGGGGGGGGGGGTTCCAACTATATGCTCTCATTCAAATGCATTGATCGGCCAAAAAAAGGGGGTTCCAACCCCCGGACCCCCCCTCCCCTGGATCCGTCAATGAAGATGGTGGGTTGAACCTGTTTTTGAAGCATACTAAAACTCACGTTTTGATAACAATGTTAAATATAGCACTAGAATAACAACAGTGACAAGCAAATACAAAAAAGTTAAAAAAAAATCATAAAAGTTTTGTAAAATATATATATATAGTTAGGGTAATATATTCCTGAGGTAGAAAAGCCTTAGTATTTCAACATTCCAAAGTTTTGTTAACTCTTAATCTATGAATATGACAATATCAATGATAATTCATGTCAACACAGAGAAGTTTATACGTTTATTTAGAACCTTTGGTCGATTGCTGGTAGAGGTTTCTTCGAAGAAGTTATCATCAGCCCAATAGTCTACACTCCCTTGTTGATATGGATTATCATTGTCATAATTATAAATCATCTGTCTACTTAACTTTGAAGTTTATGCAATAGTTATGATTTTCAACTCCTGGAATAGTTTACCTTAGTTTAGTTTGAAAAAACCTTTTTTGGATATTTAATGCCTTTCAGTTTCGTGGTTCATAGCTGAAGGAATCCCCCGGGGGCAGGAGTTTTCTCGCTCGTGTTTCATAGCTAAAGGAATCCCCCGGGGGCGGGAGTTTTCTCGCTGCATTGAAGATCCATTTGTGGCCTTAGGCCTATGGTCGGGTTGTTGTCTCTTTGACACATTGCCCATTTCCATTCTCAATTTTATTATTGACACTTTAATTCGAGTGTCACTGATGAGTATTATGATGCTTAAACGTCTGGGTACACAATTCAAAAGACAAGTATTTATGATAAGTTTTTGGTAGAGAACAAAACATTTCGAAAATGATTATTAAGTTAAAAGCCAAGTCAATGATCCTATGACTTTATAAAAAACTAAAATAGAAATGTATCGTTTGAAAAGCCTGACTCGGACAATTTAGAGAATAATATATAATATGACCACCACCCATTGGGGATGACTAAGACTAGTATTTGCATCATGATGGTTTAATTGTTCTGTTTTATGTAGTTGTATAACCAACATTTCCCTACTTAAAATGTATCAATTGTAATAAATTGGTTTTGTATGATCATTTTTTTACATGATATTAAAAAATGAGATATGTTATGCTAATGTGTAAAGCTTCGGGCGTACCTAAATGAGAACTCATATTTGCAATGTTTTGTTTTTGCAATACAAATTGAATTTAGAAATAATTTCACTCAGATTTTTGCACAGCGGTAAATTTTATTGCCACCTCCTTTTTCTGATGATAATAGTGTATGTTTTTAAATGGTCTTTTTATGTAACTATGGTATGGCTAATATGGACTTTCTATCTGACTGTCTGACTGAAAAACATTATTTCAGTAACGACTATTAACTTGATTCATGGCTACAATGTATGGTTCGGGCAACTGCCATTCCATGATTTATCTTTTAGTTTTAAAGTTGACATCTCTGTTTTATTTCTTGATCTACGTTATTCATTTAATTGCAAAGCATTCATCCTGACACATATTGTTTGAAACTACCATAACAATGGTTCCACAGTCGAAACAGTACATGTATATACGATTTATAAACTTGAAACAGGAGAGCCAAATCAGAAAAGTATACGAAAGGGGAGAAAACTACTTGAACAAAGACACGAATACCTTTTGAGAGTGGAAACAATTTACGAAAGTACCCCAAAAGGGAGAACAAGTATGAAACTTTTAAAAACATTGTATTTTGTAAATGTTAAAAATTGTAATAACTGTATGCTGATAACAAACTGTGTCAAGGACAGTTGCTAAAAACGAATTATACAATGAATGGTAAAATGTTAGTTTATATAAACTTGAAACTATCATTATCATCGTCAAGAGTTTAATTTCCAGTTTGAAAGATGATTGAATTTTACTCAATTAATCTATATATTCGAAACATACTAATTAGGAATACTTTTTAATACTTAATAGCCGATGCCAACGTTTGCCGACTGATAAGTTGTGGTTATGAACTTGGTGTTTTGCACTCTTTTAAGCATCGATCTAGACTAACTTATGTATTTACCTTAACATTAAGATGAACATAAAGAGCAAATATGTTTTAAAAAGTAATCATTTAGCACTTGTTGATAGAACGTGACAGTAACGTGCTATGCTAAAGGTTATAAGAAGTAATCTTTATCCAAATGCATCAACAAGTTAATGACCTGTGTTGTGAGCTAGTAATAATAGTTATTAAAGGCACCAGACTTATTATTTAATATGCCAGACGGGCGTTTCGTCTACACAAGACTCATCGGTGACGCTCAGATCAATGTAGTTAGAAAGTACAAAGTTGAAGAGCATTGATGCCCAAAAAGTCCAAAAAGTTGTGCCAAATACGTCTAATGTTATCTATGCTTGGGATAAGAAAATCTAAAACCAGGTTTAATCCATCATTTCTACATGAAGGAAATCATAAACCAAGTCAACAATATAACAGTTATTTTTCGTTTGAGTAATGTGTTTGACCTTTTTTTTGCCGTTTATAAAGGGATTTACCGTTTAAATTTTTCCTCCGTTTTTTTATTTATTTATTTTTTTTTTATTATTTTCACTTTTCTAAATTAAGATATACTATGCCAAATCAAAATAACTGCGTTGCAAAACTGTGCTGGGTTTTAAGAAGCATACTTAAAAACGAAAAGCAGAATGGGACAGGAGGCAGCAAGTTTTGTATATCAATTTACCTAGTATTCTTGTACATGATTGAATTAATTCCTTGGAAAAAGTAAGTCTCACGACTGTTTTCTTTTTATATTCCGTAACCGAAAGAGATTATTATTGATACAAGCAAATGCTTTTTAAAAGTTTTGTTAGCTTTTACAATATATAGAATTGTATTGTTATTCTCATTTTCTTAAAAATATGTCTCTTAAAAAGTTTAAATAATACATCAACACGTCATTATAAGGTAGAGGACAGAACATTTAATTTATAGACAGACTAAGTGTAAAGTGTATGTCTACCATCTTAATGTGATAAAAGTAAGATGGTAGACATACAAAAATACATGTTTGATACGATCTTTCAGTCACGTACACGCCACATAAAGAATGATATGGATAGCAGATACTTCAATTTTATATTTTGTAACATGGATAGGTAATTTTTCACCATCCTTTATATTATGTGTTCGTAATTCACTTTTCTTTATACTTCTGCACCCCAGTATTTTACCTACTTTTGTTATTTGTACAGTAATATTCTATTTTATTTGTTTTTGTATACCATATTTTCTCTTTTCTTTATTTGTTAGCCCTATTTTGCTCTTTCTTTATTTCTCTGATGTTACTCTGTGTCATTATCCCCAAATTCCTCAATCTATAAACTCCATTAATACCCTATGTACCAAGTCAGGAATATGATAGTTGTTATATTATCGTTTGATGTGTCTGAGCATTTGATTTTGCCATTTGATTAGGAACCTTAGCTGTATTTGGCAAAACTTAAGAAATTCTTTGTACTTTATTTGACCTTTTTAAGGTGGTACCTAACACTACAGGGAGATAACTCTGTAAAATCAGCCAAATGTTTTAATAACGTTGTGTTGTAAAGGGAATATTAAGCTTCTCAATGATCAAAATTGGTCTTTGTCAATCTGCTATATAACCAGTGTAATTTTTCTCATAAAATGTATATTTTGGTTAAAGTGTCAACATAAATACTTTGTCAAAATTTTTTGAAAATTAAGCGAGCCAAATTAATTTTAGTGAAAGTGTTGGGTACCACCTTAACATTTTGATTCGAGTGTGAATGATGAGTCTTTTGTAGAGGAAACGCGCGTCTGGCATAAATATAACTTCAATCCTGGTATCTATGATTAGTTTATTTTCCTTTTTTCATTTTCCTCGGAGTTCAGTATATTTGTGACTTTATATTTTTATAGTAATCAGATGAACACAGTAAAGGTGTACATATAAGTAGCACTTTATATTCTAAGGAATATAAGCGAGTTACAGTAATTGATAGGGTTTGTTTCATTCATTTGCTCTTTCTAAACTGTCATGGAAATAATAATCAACGCTATCATCATTTAGTTGTTTGATCTGCAATCATGAATAAAGATAACAGTGGTATACCGCTGTTCAAAACTCTCAAATCTATGGACAAAAAACAGAATCAGGGTAAACAAACCAAAACTGAGGGAAACGCATTAAATATAAGAGGAGAACAACGACACAACATTAAAATGAAACACACACAGAAACTGACTAAGCATTAGACAAAATCCGATGAGAATAACAAATATAATAATGACATTATTGTAGTTTTTATGAATCTAGATGAAAATGAGACTGTCGTATGATGAAGATATTAATAATCAAGTATTTCGCTAAATCCATGTTGCTACGTTGAGTTGCACGGATGAGCAACTATTTATTGAAACTAGAAATCTATAATAAGAAAATATGATTACAAATTTGCTTTGCTGTACATATAATCATCTAGGATTAATCGTTTTGAATTGCCTTTAGTCAAACAGAGTTCTGAATATTCAAATAAAAGGTTATAGCACTGTCTACTTAACCAGTTTTGAACTGATTTAATTTGATTTGATTTTTTGTGTTTTAACATCACTTGTATGCACCGCTTTTGGGCTGTTTCGTGGTGGCAAGTTTTTATTGGTGGAGGAAGCCAAAGTGCCCGGAGAAAAAAGTCAAATCACAAAAATACTGAACTCAGAGGAAAATCAATTCGGAAAGTCCATAATCACATGGCAAAATCAAATAACAAAACGCATCAAAAACGAATGGACAAGAACTGTCATATTCCTGACTTGGTACAGGCATTTTCAAAAGTAGAAAATGGTGGATTGAACCTGGTTTTATAGCTAACTAAACCTCTCACTTGTATGACAGTGCCATCAAATTCCATTATATTGTCACCGATGCGTGAACAAAACAAACAGACACAATAGTTTAAAATGTCAAAAATAGGGGTACAGCAGTCAACATTGTGTTATCATCTTAATAACTATAAAAACAACAAATGTAACGAAGAAGCACAAAAAGGCATACATCAAATTAACATCCTCATTTTGATTATATTATACGATTTTATTTGTCTATGTAAAATGCACCCATCAAGGAAGGAGGGTTTTGAGTACTTGTGTAAAACTGCGCGTTTGAAATTCGCACAGGTAGACATGAAATAATTTTGTCGTTCAGTATAAAGTAATAATAAATAAAATAATAGTGTGGTTCAAAATATGACGGGATACATAAGTACAGAGTCACATCAAATGTATATCACAAAAAAAGTTAGTTAACAGTAAAAGTACTATTAATAAATACAATAATTTTGTCATTCAAAGTATGACAAGATACATAGGTACAGAGTCACGTCATAAAATAATTTTGTCGTTCAAAGTATGATTGGATACATAAGCTCAGAGTTACGTCAAAAAGGATATCTCAAAAAAACAGACTTAACAGTTAAAGTAATATTAATAAAGACAAATACAATAATAATATAACACGTTATTAAGATAATAAACAACGTCAGTACGCAAAATCTATACTTCAAGACCATCGTGTATTATTTGTGAAGTTGATACGGAATATTTATCAACAAGTTCTGGGTACCTTCCGATGAAATTTTTTAGAAAAAGGACGAGACGTTCTTTGACATACCCCTGGTTCATCAACTTTCTGCTCAGACACTGGTGACGTTCTACAAAGTCTGAGTAGGAGCTCAGAAAAGTTCGGATTGTTAAAGGAAAGAACATCATTAATATATCTGAATGTGAAATTAAATGACCTGGCTTCTTTGATCTTCTTGTTTTTGACAAGTGTCTGAAGGAACTCCGATTCATATGAAAATAAGAAGAGGTCAGCAAGGAAAGGCGCGCAGTTCGTTCCCATAGGAATGCCGATAATTTGTTGAAAAAGTCTACCTCCAAACTCAACAAATATGTTGTCGATAAGAAACTTCAGCATACTGACCACTTGTTCTTTTGTGTAGCATGTTTTACCTTTTTGTTTGTCACTATTACCGACCTTCTATATGGAAATTGACAACTCTACTCAATGAAGATTGGGGTTGAGTGCACCCTGACAAGCGGGGTTCGAACTCACAACCTTAGTGTCACAGTAGTACAGTTTGTAACTATTTAGACCACTCGACAACCGAGGCTGAAATAATCATTTTGATAATCATCTAATCTTAAAGTCAGGTTAAGTCGTTTTGTCGATTTTGATGGCATATCATAAGACGTTTACACTTAAGGAAGTTCGCTTGTCATGTTTTGGGATTTTTGTCAGATTTTCGTAATCCTCTGGTTTTATCCATTTGAATGCCTATACAAAAAATGCCCTTGACCCCCATTTTTCTTTTTATAAATCTTTTACATGTGTAATGATAAGAAAAGTGTAAAAGTCTAATACAATTCTAATTATATTTTGATAGTTTTTGAGAATTTAAGGGGGCTCGCGGGTATAAGTCATTTTTTTTTAAATATTTGATTTTGCTATATTTTTTTATATATGAACTTTATCATATACTTATTAGATAAATGAAACAAAAACATGGGGTCACCGTTCATTTAAGCTCACAATCTGCCTCCGAAACAAGCATACATTTTGGTTAGTGTCATTTTTTTCTGTTGAACTAAGAACTTGAGGAGAAGTAAAGGTAATATCGAAATAAAAAAAAAAAAAAGAACTAAATTACAGAAATCGCTAAATTTTTACAATTATTTAGTTTATGTACAACTTATTTGAAAACAATAATAAAAGAACTATAGGTCACCGATGGGTTCAAAAAGATATTTCAATTTTAATGCCAAAAAATGGCATTTTTCCACCAAAGGGAGATCATTTTGGAGCTTTTTCAATGCCATAAACATTTTAAAAGTCATCTGGGGCCAATCCGAATCGATTGTTTTGGTTGATTTTTTTACCATATCATAAAGTAAAAACTAAAAGAGTAATAAATAAAATTTGTAATTAGAAAACAAATATTTATTTTTTTGCTGAAATTTTTGTACCCGCGAGTCGAGCCTCCTTAATTTTGTCAATGATAAAGCTATGAAAAGTCAAGAGAGATTATTTTCCCGCCAAAATTTCAATGGCTTATATATCGAAAACAAGCACATTGACCTATTTATTTCGTTTTGCTATTTTGAATCCTTTATTAATCCTCTATCACTATAAACTATTGTTTTGAAAAGTTAATCATTTTGAAACTGAGAAGCGAACTCTTCTAAGAGTATCCTGTTGTTTAAAGTCCATCTATAAAGGACATTCATTGTTATGACTTCAAACATCACTGAAAAGACATTATTTGTCAGATTGCACAATAAAATAGGTACCTAAAATGTTATTATCAACTACTTTCATTTTTCGACTGTCAGGCCACTCGGCGTATAGTCAATCCATTTTATCAGCAGAAGTAAAGGCCTTGTGTAAGAACATACAATGGCCTTATGACTTTTGTATATTCAGAAATTATTGCGTTCATTTATTATTGCGATTTTGTCATTTTAGACTAAAATGCAAGTTAAATTGTTGCGATATTGAGAAAAATTATGTTCAATTCATATACAAAATTTCAAAATGCGAGTCTAAGTTATTACGATTATAATCCTGTTATATTTTTCGCAAAAATAAAAACATCGCATTAATTTATGATTATTTACAGTATAACATCAACTGTTTACAAGTAACTTGATTCTTTATGTTGATATACCTTTGCTATGGGACGAATACATAAAGCATACATTGGTAAGATTTGAAAAAAAAAAAATGTTATATCCGGAGAAAGGCAGAATAGTTTTGTTCGCAAGATGTGGTAACCGACGGTTTATGTGTTTTTATTAACAAACCAACTACATCTACAGTTTCAGTAATACACACTATTACGAGTGGGCGAGTCGGTAAACTTGAGTGTTGTAGTAGTCTTCAATGATAGGCCCCGTTAGAATAAAACTTTAAGCAGTTATCAATCTACAAGTGTGGATCTGATTTCAGCATCTAAATCGTGCATGGAAATCAGAATAGAAAAAGGCGTATATGGAGATTGGTGATGAAAACTGTTTGAGAATACAAGATAATGACATCCTGAATGCATTTAAGAAGTAACACTTATTTCTGAAATAACACTTCAGGTGGTGTATAGGGGAGAAATTCTTAAATAGTTAACATTTTGATGATATGAATGAATATGACAAATAGGATTATCAAAATCTATCATAACTATGGTGAGTGAACTATATGTTTTAAAAAAGATGTAGTTTAATCCTGGTAATGTCTATGTTATCTAAACGGATTAGGTTCTCTTTACTACTTTAATAAATTGCCCTTGATTATCAATAAGTTGTTGACTTTTTGACAGTTAAATTTTAACAATTTCTAAAGTCATACTATGTGATAATAACTAGTCTAATTTAAGGCATGTTGTCGATAGTAACCATCAGTATGTGTGCGTATGCATTTCCCCTTCCACAATTTACACATTTCCTTTTTGTATCAACAACATTATAATGAAACAAATGCGATGGTTTAATTTTACATGTAGCCTAAATTTTTTCAAATGAAATAAAGTCTAAATGAACAGTTTATTTAAAAAAACAAGATAATAAGACTGAAATATTTAAATTATTTAATGTTATAACCTTATTTCATTTTTAACATCTTAAAATCTTGGTGATGCCAGTATACTAGTTTTGACATCTGGATGGTTTAATTGTTCTGTTATATACAGTTGTATAACCAACATTTCCCTGATTAAAATGTATAAATTATAATCAATTGGCTTTGTAAATATGATCATTTTGTTTATAAAAGCTATATATGATATTCAAGAAGGAGAACTGTTATTCTGATCTCAATTTAGATGGCAATATAGCGTCTAGAACTGAAGTGTAAAAGCTTTGGGCGTAACTAAATGACAACTCATATCTGCAATGTTTTTTTTTATTCAAGCACAAAATGAATTTAGAAATAATTTCACTCAGATTTTCGCACAGCTACGCCGTGATAAGGTAAATTTATTGCCCTCCTCTTTTCCGATGCTAATAATGTCGTTTTCAAATGACGTTTTAACTATTGTACGGCTAAGATGGACTTTTATATGACTGTTTGACTGAAATCCATTATTTCAGTAACGATTTTTAACATGACTCATGGTTACAATATATGGTTCAGGCAACTTCCATGATTTATCTTTAAGTTTTAAAATCGCCATGATCAATGTTTATTTTCTTTATTCAAGTTTTTTCTTTAATTGCAAAACATTCAACTAGAGACATAATGTTTGAAATTACCATGACAATTGTTTCATAGCCGAAACAGTACAAATACCAATGAATTATACACTTGAAAGAAGAGAGCCTTCTCATGAAAGTACATAAACGGGAATTATTTGTCTTTCGAGAGTATGAAATTCACGAAAGTGCATACAAAGGGAGTACAAGTATAAAACTGTGAATATAAAAGTTTAACATTGTAATGATTGCATACTGAAAACAAACTGTGTCAAGGGCAGTTTCTGACAAAAATGAATTATACAATAGATGGTAAATTGTTAGTTAATATAAACTTGAAACTATCACTATCATCCTCAAGAGTTTAATTTCCAGTTTGAGAGACGTTTGAGATTTGCCCAATTAATCTATGTATTCGAAGCATACTAATTAGGAATACTTGATTGTACAGTGAAGTTAAGAGTACCTAGTGCTAGAAGTAAATATGTGGGCGTCATTTATAATTATCCGTTTTGAGACTACAATAAGTACTTGTCCTACAATGTAAGAGAATTTTATAACATATATATTAGTAAGGTTTTTCATTTTAATTAGCTTACTTTCTGATAAAGATTCCCATTTAAATTCTAGCCAGCTACATTTGATGTTGTTCTATAAATACAAAGCCGATGTCAACTGTAGTCGACTGATAAGTTGTGGTTATGAACTTGGTATTTTGCACTCTTTTAAGCATCGATCTAGACTAAGTTATGAATCTACCTTAACATTAAGATGAACATAACGAGCAAGTAATCTTTATCCAAATGCGTCAACAAGTTAATGACCTGTGTTATGAGCTAGTAATAATAGTTATTAAAGGCAACAGGCTTCTTATTTAATATGCCAGACGGGCATTTCGTCTACTTAAGACTCACCAGTGACGCTCAGATCAATGTTGTTAGAAAGTACAAAGTTAAAGAGCATTGATGCCCCAAAAGTCCAAAAAGTTGTGCAAAATACGTCTAAGGTAATCTATGCTTTGGATAAATCAATTTAAAACCAGGTTTAATCCACCATTTCTACATGAGGAAATCATATATCAAGTCAACAATATAACACTTATTTTTCATTTGAGTAATGTGATTGAACTTTTTTTTGCCATTTATAAAGGGACTTACCGTTTAAATTTTTCCTTCGGTTTGTTGTTTGTTTGTTTGTTTAATTATTTTCACTTTTCTAAATTAAGATATACTATGCCAAATAAAAAAAACTGCGTTGCAAAACTGTGCTCGGTTTTCAAAAACATACTTAAAAACGAAAAACAGAATGGGACAGGAGGCAACAAGTTTTGTATATCAATTTACTTAGTATTCTTGTACATGATTGAATTAATTCTTCGGAAAAGATAAGTCTCACGACTGTTTTCTTTTTCAATTCCGTAACCGAAAGAGATTATTATTGATACAAGCAAATGCTTTTTAAAAAGTTTCGTTAGTTTTAACAATGAATAAGATTGCATTGATGTCCTAATATATTGATAAATATGTGTCTTAAAAGGTTTAAATAATAAAATTAGGTTATAACTCGCCTAAGACTATTACATTTACATCAAAACGTCATAATAATGTAGAGATCAGAAAATTTAGTTTATATACAGACTGAGTGTAAATTGTAGGTCAGTCATCTTTATGTGTTAAAAGTGAACACATGTTTGATATGTATGATCTTTCTGTCATTTACTCGTCACATAGAGAATGATCTGGATAGCAGGTACTTCAATTCTATATTCACCATTCTTTATATTATATGCTCGTAATTCACTTTTCTTTATACTTCTGCACCTCAGTATTTTTCCTACGTTAGTATTTTGCACACTTTTAGCCTATATTTTTGTTTTTTGTTAACCATATTTTCTCTGTTCTTTATTTGATAGCCCTATTTTGCGCTTTCTTTATTTCTTTGCTCTTTATTTATCCCAAAATTATCCAAGCTGTAAACCCCATCAATACCCTTTGTACCAAGGAATATAACAGTTGTTATCCTTTCGTTTGATATGTTTGTTCTTTTGAGTTTGCCATTTGATTAGTATCTTTAATTTTTCAATTTTTCTCGATGCTCAGTATTTTTGTGATTTTTTTTTTATAGTAAGCAGATGAATACAGTAAATGTGAACATATAAGTAGTACTCTATATTCTAAGGAATAAAAGTGAGTTACTTTAATTGATATATTTGTTGCAATGATATGTTAACTGTCATGGAAATAATAATCTGCCTGACAGACACTGCTATCATGATCTGGTTGTTTGATCTGCAATTATGACATTATTGTAGTTTTATGAATCTAAATGAAAATGAGATTGTCTTTGATGATGATGTTAATAATCAAGTATTTCGTTTAACACAGGTTGCTACGTTGAGTTGCACGGATGATCAATTATTTATTGAAACTAGAAATCTGTAATAAGAAAATGTGTGTTTACAAATTTGCTTTGCTGTACATCAAATCATCTAGGATTAATCGTTTTGAAATGCCTGCAGTGATATAGAATTCTGAATATTTAAATAAAAGGTAAAAGCACTGTCTACTAATCAGTTTTGAACTTATTTTTTTTTTATTTAATTTTCTGTGTTATAACGCCACTTTTACATGTAATGAACCACTTTTGGACTATTTTATGGTTGCCAGTTTTTATTGGTGAAGTAAACCGGAGTGCCAGGAGAAAACAATCGACCTTCGATATCAAAACTGACAATCAAGATTGGGGTCCAGTGCATCCGCACGAGCGGGGTTTAACTCACAACTTCAGTGTTACAGAAGTACAGTTTGTAACTACTCAGAACAATCGGCCATCGAGGCCGAAACAATCATTTTGATAACATCTCATTTTAAAGTCAGATTTAGTCCTTTGTCAATTTTGATTGCATATCATTAGACGTTTAAGCTGCCAACAATAAATTGACTTTAAATTGAAAACGTCACTTTGATCGCAATACAACTTGTAAACTTCAAACTAACACCTTACACCATTACACTATTCACCATACACCATTACACTATACACCATACACCATTACACTATTCACCATACACCATTACACTATTCACCTTACACCATTACACTATTCACCATACACCATTACACTATTCACAATACACCATTACACTATTCACCTTACACCATTACACTATTCACCTTACACCATTACACTATTCACCATACACCATTACACTATTCACCTTACACCATTACACTATTCACCATACACCATTACACTATTCACAATACACCATTACACTATTCACCTTACACCATTGCACTATTCACCTTACACCATTACACTATTCACCATACACCATTACACTATTCACCATACACCATTACACTATTCACAATACACCATTACACTATTCACCATACACCATTACACTATTCACCATACACCATTACACTATTCACCATACACCATTACACTATTCACCTTACACCATTACACTATTCACCATACACCATTACACTATTCACCTTACACCATTACACTATTCACAATACACCATTACACTATTCACCTTACACCATTACACTATTCACCATACACCATTACACTATTCACCATACACCATTACACTATTCACCATACACCATTACACTATTCACCTTACATCATTACACTATTCACCATACACCATTACACTATTCACAATACACCATTACACTATTCACCATACACCATTACACTATTCACCTTACATCATTACACTATTCACCATACATCATTACACTATTCACAATACACCATTACACTATTCACCTTACACCATTACACTATTCACCATACACCATTACACTATTCACCATACACCATTACACTATTCACCTTACACCATTACACTATTCACCATACACCATTACACTATTCACCATACACCATTACACTATTCACCATACATCATTACACTATTCACCTTACACCATTACACTATTCACCTTACACCATTACACTATTCACCATACACCATTACACTATTCACCATACACCATTACACAATACAACCTGTGCCATTATTTCATACACGTTACAAAACGAATTTTGTTCACAATATTGTAAATTCATGTAAAATATTTGCATATTGATAAATGTCGTACACCATGCATTCATTTCATTCCCGATACCACGTTACACTATAACACTGTTCCCCTTACACCATACACCATAGCACTATACACCTTATACCATTGCACCATATGAAATACACTATTACAACATACACGGTTTTGTTGGAAGTTTTTGCCATCCAAGGGATGTACAGATAATGTTAATATCAAATTCCGACTGTTCACTAGTCGTAATTTAAGGCCACTTGGCGTATAATTTATCCATTTCAACAGCAGTAGTAATTACCCGGTAAAAGAACATACAATGACCATATAACTGTCGTATATTACCTCAATTGTTTGCATGTAACTTAATTATCTATGTTAATGTACACTTGATATGGGAATAATACATTATAAAGCATACATTGGTAAATGAGGGCAACAGTAGTAAAGTGTTGTTCGAAAGTCATAAATCGATTGAGATTAAACTAATTCGGGTAAAATACTAAGTATAAGGGAAACACATTAAATATAAGAGGACAACAATGATGCGACAGAAACACTGAGGTGTAACAAAAAAAAGGGGGGGAGCAATGCAACACTCACAGGAAAGAACTATAAGATAACAATTGTCATTTTCCTGACTTGGTAAAGACATTTTAAGAAAAAATGGTGGTAAGATATGAAAAATGATTTGTAAAAAGGTTATATCCGGAGAAAAGTGCGATATTTGTGTTTGCTATATGTGCTAACCGACGGTTTACGTGTTGTTTTCTGTAACACACAAACTACATGTACAGTATCAACATCATATATAATGAATTCATAAAAGAAATTTGTAATAAATTAAGGACATATTTGGCGGATGAATTTTTTAACAGTCGCATTTTACCTGGTTATACCAGCTTATTCTCGTAGTCCTCAATGACGCGCCCCCGTTAGAATGAAAACTTTAATCAGTTATCAATCTACAACACTACTAAGCGCGGATCCGATTTCAGTACTGCCAACACTCGAAATCGCGGATGGAAATCAGATTCCCCCAAAGGCGTAAATGTAGATTGGCGATGACAACTGTTTGAGCCGAAAAGATAATGACATCCTTAATTCATGTTAGTAGTATCACTTATTTCTGAAATAACACGTCAGGTGCTTCATGTGGGAGAAATTCATAAATAGTTAACATTTTGATGATATGAATGAATATGACAAATAGGATTATCTAACTGTCTGTGGAGGAGGATCAATTTGTTTTAAAAAGAAATGTAGATGAATCCTTGTAATGTCTGTTTTATTTAAACGGATTATGTTCTCTTTACTACTTTAATGAATTGCATCTGCACATTTATAATTTATTTTGTCGTTTTGACAGTTACATTTTTTTTTATCAATTTCTGAAGGTATGCCATGTGGTAATAATTAGACACATTCAAGATACGTGCCTGTTGTCGGTAGTAAAAACAGGAGCATGGGTGCGTATGATTTTCTCTTCAGTAGTTTTCAAATTTTCTATATGTATCAACAACATTATAATAAAAAAATCGATGTTTTGAATTTTACCTATGGCTTAATTCTTTACTAGGAAAAAAAAAGATTAGATGAACAAAACCATATTTTAAAAACTAAATTGCGAATAAATTGTAGAGTTGAACAAATTTAATTTTTGTATTGGTGTAAGTCAGCTACTTACCATGATTCACGTGTTTTTATCTGCGAGAGTCACGTACAAGTGTAGTGACTGTTTGGTCCTGTCCTTTCATTTGTCCGACGTCCATGGACAAGTACATAACGTGTGTGATCCATTACTTTAATAACAGTTAATCGTCAACATGATACAACCTTGGAACATTAATCGTACATAAGAAGAAGGTGTGCATCCTTTATTTTAGATTCAACTTTCTCACATGTTGCCTCTTTTAAGAACTTAGTAACTTGTGCAGCTGAATGAATTGCAATCTTCGTTACTTTCATGTGTTCTTAACATAATCAAAATGACGAATGTACTTAAGTGGATTTGAACAAGTTGATAAATAGTCGATAAAAAGAGGACTACTGGATTCGACAATTGGGAATATGCGACACCATATGGTTTCAATGACAAAATTGATGGTATATGTATTCAATCTAGTCCTTAGTGTAGCTCGGTGAATGTGATGAATATTTTCAACTCTACTCCTCGACGAAGACGCCGTCATGGCATTGTCATTATTCATAATCTACTCTGCATGATTTCTTTATTAATGACTTGCGGCCATTTATATAAAAGCCGATAGGTATTTAACACATTCACATGAACCTTTATTCATTACACCTTTCCAAACTTCATTGTCTGTTCAATTTAAGTTTGACATCCACTGTTACAAAACCTCATTCAAACAAATACAAATTTACAAATATGAATGATTCGGATATTGCAAGTCACAGATTTTTTTTCAACCAGTTCGCATCAAAATTGTCCATCATGAATAAGTTCAGTCGAAAATACCTCCTCATTCTAAAGATCAGTCTGTACCAATCATTTCTTATACCTATACCAAAGCTATTGCAACTAAAATTTTGAATTACAAACACGTTTATCAGGATCTCAATTTTGACTACCTCAAGTCTAAACCACCTGATTGCAACTGTGCCTGTCCACAATTCACATATAATCCGTCTGGCAAGGTTATTACCGGTGATCTCAATTTTGTCAATAACACTTCCCTGCCAAATGTGTTATTCAAAAGTCTGAAATATCGTAAGCCTTAATCAATCAATTGGAAATACAACTTTTAAATTTGTTGTTTTGACAACATATTTGATACGTTTTGAGGTCATGTTTTTCAACAGACTATCGGGATTCTAATGGGAACCGAATGTGCCCCTCTTCTTGTCGACTTTTTTTTAGTACTATCATGCTGACTTTATACAGGAACTTCGTTGGAATTATCAATATCCTCCTGTAACTTTACATTCATTTTTATACATGTAAATGCTGTTCTCTCAATTAATATTATGCTAAATAATTCAAAATTTGGTGAAAATGTTGAACGAAACTATCGCAACGAACTAGAGATAAAAGCTATTACAGATACACTTAAGTGTGTCTCTCTCTCGACTAATATCAAATAATTGACAATGAGGTTTGGTTGAAAACAAACCTTTACGGCAAAACAGATTTCAGCTTCCCAATTGTGAACTTTCCATTTCTATGTAGCAACATTTCAGGGGAGCCTGCATACGGAGTATATATCTCCCAATTGATACGTATTCCTGAGCATGTATTCCCTATCATGATTTCCATTATGGAAGCTTGCTGCTCACAAGGAAACTATTAAACCAAGAGTTCCAAATGGAAAAGTTAAAATCATCCCTTCGTAAATTTTGCGGAAACTTTCAAGAGGTGGTTGACCGTTATGAAACAACCGTTTCACAGATGATATCGGGTATGTTCCTTATGTTGTAACTACCATTCCCTTCCCTTTTTAGAAATGTGGTCTACCGAAAAAAGTTAAAAAAAAAAAAAAAAATTACTGAACTAAGAGGAAAATCTAATTGGAAAGTCCATGATCACATGGCAAAATCGAATGACAAAACAGAATAAGACTATACATACCGGATTTGTAATAATAATAACAAAAGCAAGACGATGGGTGCCACATGTGGAACAGGATCTGCACACCTTGCGGATCACATGAGATCAATTCCAGTTATTGGTGTGGTTCGTGTTGCTTAGCCATTAGTTTTTTTATGTTGTGTCTTATAACCTGTATGTCTGTTATTTATTTTTATTTAGCCAAGGCGTTGTCAGTTTATTTTCGATCTATAAGTTTGACAGTCCCTTTGGCATCTTTTGCCACTCATTTATGTGTAATCAATTCCCCTATCAATTTTCAACAAAGACACCTGGATATTCACAGACAGATTGCACTCATGTTAGTATTTCATACCTTATTTATAAATGGTTTGATTATTTTTGTCATTTTTGCTAATAATGAATCAAATAATCTTTCGGCAAAATGTTGAATTTTTTAATTTTTTTTACCCAGAAAGATTTCCCACTTTATATTTCCATTAAATTTATGTGTAGTATAGCCCATTTTTTGTTGGTGTAGAAACAGTAAACAACATTTTGGATTATAAATCTTAACGCATATCCTACATCTAGCACCTCTGAGCTCACTTGTATTTCGCAACTAGCCAATGATGTCACCTAGCCACTCCAAGTATGGGCAAAATTAGTAAATTGTTGTTCAAAAGTCATAAATTGAGTAAACGAAATCAAATCTGGGTTCCAAACTAAAACAGAAGGAAACAAAACAATTTTAAAAGGAAAACAACAGAAAAAAAAAAAATACATGCAACAAAGCAAACATCAACGCCAACATACATAGAAACGGACTGAATCTTCTTGTATGTCTAGAAAAACTTCCCGCTAATATGGCAATGTATAAAGAAGCAGAACATACCAAGGTAATAATACAAAACATAAGAAAAGTAGGGAATAGCATAGATGATGGCGATAAAAGATAACACCACTTTTAGTATTATTTGATACATTTATTAAGATTACAGTCAAACGACCATGCCTTGTGCAGTAATTGAACTAACAACCCCAATATTGACAGGCTATTTATACAATAAGAAATTGTTTTAAACGAAAGACATAAAAACTACACAGAAACATAAAACCAAATCTAATTACATTATGCAACAAATAAGTTTAAATACTAGTATATCATAATAATCTAAACATGTCTTTTTGAAAAACGCAATAATCTCCACGACGTCGGCTGGGAAAAGATATATTTCGTAAATGGCATAATAAATGTTTTTTATATAAGTTTTATGTAAGTTGCCAATAATAGCAATCAAGCATTATGCATCACTGGTATTAAAGAGATAATCGTAACTGCAATTACGATTATCCCAATATGGCGACGGTAGATATAGGTAAAATCTTTACACTCATTTTTCTTAAATGTAGCATGTTTTTGTCAATAGTTACTCAGCTGCAAGGTTTATCTATACCATTTCATCATATTTGAATCGTAACGGTGCACTGGAATTGTCTAAGCGCTTTGAAAATAGCCGTTGAAAAATTCGGGATGATAATCGTAACTCGGAAAAAAGATAATCGTAATTATGGTATTTAAAAATAAAAAAGATAATCGTAACTGGAAACTGTTTTTTTTTATATTGACACTAAAAACGTATATCTGATAGCATATTATGAAATTATGGCGATGAATTATTTACGAAACGTCCCAACATCTTATGACATTTCTTTTTATGCATATATAATTAATTGTTCTTATGAAAACAGCTACATACTAGTATATTATAAAATTGGAAGGGTGAACAAGCTTTAAGAAATTTGGAAATGGGAAAACACGAACTTTGTTAATATACAGAAATTTATTGAACTAGGTATGCCACAAAATATGTGAATGAGCGATGGAAATTATGATACATGACAATAATTGTCAGGCGACACGCATGTGTCACCTTACATCAGATTTCTGATTAAGACAGTTAACAAAAATTAATTTATCCTGAAGTAAATAGTAAATATAGTTAGATTTAATTCTAGAACATACCCTATTATGCCATAACGAAGTAGGAAAGACATTTAGTATTCGTCAAAAACCGTTTGACGAGAAATTAGTGGCTACAGTTTTCATGTCACTTCGATCATTTTTCATGGATGATATCACAACTTAAAAGTTAAGATGAACAAGGGATAACTTTGAAAAGTGTTTTACAGTGTCATTTCTTTTATAGCTGACTATGCGGTATGGGCTTTGTTCATTGTTGAAGACCGTACGGTGACCTATATTTGTTAATTTCTGAGTCATGTTTGTCTCTTGTGGAAAGCTGTCTCATTGGCAAACATACCACATCTTCTTATTCATATTAGCTACTTCATGACTGTCACTGAAATTTCAGTATCTCAGATATAAACTATAAACAACACAAATTCAATTTTGAATTATGATAATATGACATCCTTAAAACATTTAATGCTATATAAGACTAGAGAATGTTTGGCCCTAAATGGGATTCTTTGTGTATTATGAAATTAAGTAACGTGGAGTTCATTGACAAACATGGATTTGTGTTCTTTTATAGTTTGGCCAAAAGCCCGAAAATCAAAAAATAAAATTGATGTAGCTTTAAATTTTCTTACAAGAAATACTTATTCAAAGAATGACTGCAAAGATGAGAATAAAATAACGCATATTCCGCAAAATTAGAAACAAACTTATTAAAAATTCATAAATACTCGGTATATGAAAAGTATACTGCATACATATGCATGGAAGATATTGTAGAGAAAAATATTGAAGGTGCTAAACAAGGAACATTTTTGTATTTGCATATTTGCCATATAATTAGTACTTTTCTATTAAATGAAAACATAAATTAGCCTTTCCTAATTTTCATGCATTTTTCTGAAGCACAAAATATTTGTTTTAAAATCTATAAAAATCTTTGTAATTAAACCAGTTCCGACTGTGATAATCTACATGTTTGGCCCTTTGATGTAATTTATCAATATACATATTTGTGTTTTTTTTCGTCTGTCAAATGCTTCGTAAGACTATAGGTAAGGCTAATAAAAACAAAAAATAAAAGTAACAATAAACAAAAGTAACAATAAACAAAAGTAACAAAAAACAAAAGTGACAATAAACAATAGTAACAATAAACTGGTAACTATTCTAGATCCTTTACCATCCACACTGTTTAAAGAAACGTCCTAAAATACATGGGAATTTGATCAAAACAATTGAATTTAATTTTTAAAATCATATATCAGTATAAAATAGAAAAAAGTGAATCCAAAGGAAAAATATGGACGGCTGAATTTATTGATAAATACTAAATCATCAGCGTATAACAGATATGATATATCATTATCATTTAACTTGGGTGGTTCACATGTTGAGTCAAAAATAGATGGTAAATCATTAATATATAAAGAAAATAATGTAGGGCTTAAAATACACCCTTGTTTTACCCCAACTGAGGAATTAAAAAAATCAGTGATACCTTCCGAGATCTTTACCAAGTACAAAACCTCTTTATACATATCTTTCATTATACTAAAAAAGGGACCATCTATGTTGTAATAAGACAATTTGTAAAAGAGGGCATCTCTATTAATAGTATCAAATGCCTTCCTGAAATCAATGAAACAGGCATATATCTTTTTTGACATATGAAAATGTGGTATACGTGACTTTCATTTTGAGCAATGAATTGAAAGGATTGCACTTTTGGAATATGGGATATAGCTAATCCATCCTTTTTCTCATCAATTAGAGATATATAGGTAAATTTATCCTAGATATTAACCTGTAAGTTTCTTCATTTATTTTTATATGCGTTAATGTCATCGTTTAACTGGGCATTTACATTTTTAACACACAAAATACCATTGAAATGCTGAAAGACACATTTATTATGTTTCAGTTACTATTATCATATAAAGAAAATTACGATTATCAAAGAAGAAAAATACCATAGAGTTACGATTATCATCCCGAATTTTTCAACGGCTATTTTCAAAGCGCTTAGACAATTCCAGTGCACCGTAACGATTCAAATATGATGAAATGGTATAGATAAACCTTGCAGCTGAGTAACTATTGACAAAAATATGCTACATTTAAGAAAAATGAGTGTAAAGATTTTACCTATATCTACCGTCGCCATATTGGGATAATCGTAATTGCAGTTACTATTATCTCTTTAATACCAGTGATGCATGTGGGTATTGGAAGTTTCAATATGTTTAGTGACATTTGAAAAAAAATGATACTTATATGACATTTATAAAATCATGCAAACTAATAGACTGAGAATGTGTTAAGTATAACTTTTCCTAAAAAAATAACGTCATCATCATCAATCAATACCACAAAAAACGGTCTTATACAGCAATTTCAATACTGAATAGGGCGCATATTTGCAAGATTTTTTTTTTTCGTTTTCTTTCCTATTTATATTTCTTTTCCACTTCATTCGCTTTTTTCCATACCGTGAATATTTTTTAAAAAGTTTTTCAGAATCACTCAGATGATCCTCACAAGGTAAACCTGAAAGATTTCTAAATAAATGACATAATTGTCAATTCACATTCACTTCTAATTATACATTAAGTAGGAGAGAACGTTAAAAGGTGTTTTGATGTAGGCGAGCTCTTACTTCATAATAATTTACACAACAGGAGGCGATACTTTGTAAAGACGTAAGTGTAATCTCAGATTCCATTAGGCAAACATAATTTGATCTCTGTTATATCACAAGAATTTAGATCCTAACACTCAATAATGATTTATTCTTTGTTGTTTAACCTATTTTTGGCCTTATTTTATTTAGTTTTTACCCTTTTTGATACATTTTGTCGTCTATATATGTAAGTAGTACTTTATATTCTTATGAATAAAATCAAAATATATTAATGGAAAGGTTTCTGAGGACACAGCAAAGATAATCAAGGGAGTTTATCTTTGATAATGACATTATAGCAGTGTTTATGTAGCAAAATAATAGTGAGACTGTTTTTTATGAAGATATCAATGATGTCACAATTGATGTGGTTATTTGAAATTTGCAGCATGTGTTAAAACGTTAAGAAATAATGGTACTGGCAAAATTGATCTGCTAAGTACATATACAAAATGTAAATGCATCTATACAGTTCGAGTAGAGCGCATTAATGTGTTGAATCAATGTATGTTACTCAAAACATATGAAAATTAGAATAGAATAAAACACGATTTTCTCACCTTATACTACTTTCAACATAAAATGAGGATTTGAAAATTACGCTTGAAACGGAACACAAGGTATACATGCTATGGTAGTGTCAACTTTGGAATAAGTTATGTTCCTGAATCACAGTTGAATGCTTTTGAATATTATGATTGCTGTTTCATCGTATAGAAGATTACAGACACAAAGCTTGATGATTGTGTTGCTGCGTTCCCTTTAGGAACTGGACAATTTGAGAGACTAGCCTTGCAACAACGAAGACTGTTGATGAAAAAGTGGAATACCAACGTCATTTATTAATCACACCAAAACAAGGTGACGCAGTTTATCGTATTATTTTGTTACGTTTAATATTGGAAAAATAAAGAAAAACGTCTGTTTGAAGTAGATACTAATTTAATGTTCATCTATAGGGTATACATCAATACAACATATTACAAAGATTACAAAGATGTGAAGATATAATGAGGCCAACGGAAGCTATCATCCATCAATAAAAAAGTTTCGGTAGCTCAAATAAGAAAATGAAAATGGTATTTCAGAAGGACAACCACTGAAGACGTTCTTTACTTCATACAGGCTCATGATTTTGTGACAAGTTTATACTATCTTAAGGTGGTACCTAACACTACAGGGAGATAACTCTGTAAAGTGAGCTAAACGTTTTAATTACGTAGTATTTTAAACGGAATATTAGGCTTCTCAATGATCAAAATTGGTGTTTGTCACACTGCTACATAACCAGTGTAATTTTTCTGACAAAACGGTTGGTTCCAAATTTTTGAAATTTTTATATTTTTGTTAAAGGGTAAAAGTAAAAACATTGTCAAAATTTTATGAAAATTAAACGAGCCAATTTATTTAAGTGAAAGTGTTGGCTACCACCTTAAGAAGTGTACTCTGTATCTATAACATTGGATACAAAAAGTTTCGATATTTTGAACTGGTCTAATTACCTGACATCAAATCGTTTTTACAATATTCAATTTCATCATGATCAATCTTTATATGTCTTTTTGAAAATCGTAATGATTTCAAAGATTTATTTTGTTAATAGCTTAATTTTTGTGTATTATACCAGTTATAAGATATGTTTTATTACCCCATATAGAAAATTGAGCATCATACGTGTGGTATTAAACAATTTAATAAGTCTGCTGATATCTAAAAATACTTCAAACATTTATATGACATTTGAACAACGTGGATAATAAAAGACCGACAAGATATAAAGTATAGAAATCTCTAAGTCATCAACCTATATAAAAATTATCGGTCGCATACAAAGCATACTGTGATTTTAATACTTGATAATAACCAATTGTCGCGAGGAGGTTTGTTCACTTATATTGGTACTAGAAAACACTCGCGAAATCGCGGACATATACAGCTTGTGAACTGTTGTAGGATGATTTTTTGTAAAAGATATTATGTATGGAGAATTTCATTAAAGGTATCAAAAGCCCTCTACCTTTTTCCAAAGTCCGATATTTTTTTCCTCTCTGTTAAATTCAATTATTTTCAAGTTTCTGGCTTCATACCACAATTATTCGTCTCCTTTCCTACAATGCATCTTTTGTTAAAAGTCAAATAAAATTTAAAATTTGCACCGCATCAAACATGAAATGAATGTAACTGCTTATAAATATATATACCATTATTAGTCTAAAAAAATATGCTTCTAGGACACTCAATCAGGGCTTTTTCTTTTGGGAGCCTTATTAACATGTCAATAGTAGGATATGAATCTTGTATAAATGACTAAGACCGACTAAGGCTTATTTGAGGGGTGGTCGGAGGGGTCTTGATCCCGAAATCCCGCAATGCAGAATTTAAAGAAATTCATATCCCGAAATCGAAAAATACATTCCCGGATCTCGTAAGTATCAATCCCCAAATCTCGAGCTTAAAAACATACGATCCCGTCGTTCCGAAAAAGGTCATGCCTCCCTCTAATCTCTACCCTACTTTCATTTTTGCCAAATCACTACTTTCACTTTCAACAATAAATTTTTATGGCCCATTTATGGGCATTATATTTTCTAGTCTGAGCATCCGTGCGTTCGTTCGTTCATTCGTCCGTCCGTATGTCCCGCTTGAGGTTAAAGTTTTGGTCGAGGTAGTTTTGACGAAATTGAAGTCCAATCAACTCGAAACTTAGTAAATATAGTGCCGATGTGGCATCCGTGTACTATGGACACATTCTTGTTTCCACATGTTTTACTTATTTTAATATATATGCAACTGGTATGACTCCTTAAATAGTAAACATTTTAAAGAAAACAGTAGACAGACAGAATACAGAGAGTCTCTATATATTAAAGTAGTATAATCGTAGTTTACATGTAGATAAACGCGAAAAATAATTGAAGTATAATAGTTGTGGTTCTTGCGATCTAAACACCATGATATGGAGAACGCTCTGCTTGGCTTATTCATTTTTCATTTTTGTTATCTATCATACGATTGGTTGTAAGTGTGCATGTTTTAAACCGGAAGTCTTATCTTGACTACAAGTCAGTCTGATGACGGAATCAATATCCGGACTCCTTTTTTGTCGTTTTTCTCCAAAAAAAAACTCAATCTGAATAATCATAAAAATGAATGACAAATGCGACTATGCATTTTACCTATAGAACACAGAGGCATGATGATTAATTAAGCAAGGAAGGAAAAGAAGCGACACACATAATGATGTCTTCTCGTTTAATAGTATAGATTACGATACATTCGCAAATAGGCCTTGGCGTGTGCAATTCAGATCCACATGAAAAAAAAAAAAAAAAATGAAAATAAACTCTAACATGAATTTGCCACAGAAATTGTAAACGTAAATGATTATAAACGGTTTGATCAAAAACACGAAAAGTAAACAACGAAATAAACTCAGAAATTGGAGTCACTAATTACAAGTAATCACAGCTGAACAGATAACAAAAAAAAAATGCATTAAACTTTATAAAAACTGCACTAGAAAAAATTAAATAGCTGATTGCTAATCTTGGAAATCAGAGTGCAAGTACAGGATACTTCAAGAAACGCCTGGATTCTATATTTAACAATTGAAAAATATATGATGTCGGTAAAAAAATGCAAATGTTTAACACCTCAAAAATAAAGCAGAATATACTTTTTGTTGCAAGAAAGTGGATCTGAAGGGTTTCCAAGTATGTTGTATACAAGCATAAATACAAGACGAACGCCACCAATGGTACATACACGACGGAGAAACTTTATAATGAGTTTGGATGTTGTCGAGCATTTATTTCATTATACTAGTACATTAAATAACAGTTGATTTAACGATGAGGCGTTGATTTAAATACAGTAAATGTAAACTTAGATTTAAGGGTGTAGAAATAAGTCGATGTTGATAATATCATGAGAGTCGTTATATTTCAATGTTTATACTAGTTTTCTCTATTCTTTATTTGCAGTGCCCATTATATTATGCTCTATACTTAATTCTTTGGCAACCTATTATTCTATATTTGTTTTCTTTTAGCTATTTGTATACATTGATTTGATCCAGTATTCTCTATTCTGTAATCTTATTCTGATCCTAGAAGCATTGGATATTAACTGCAAACAATTGTCTTGAAATGAGTCTATTTCAAAGAAGCAAAACACTGTGTTTCCCTTGGTTTTAATTTTTAACCCGGATATGTTTTCTCTCAATCGAATTTTGATTTTTGAGCACGGTATATTGCTGTTGCACGATCACAACTTGTATTGAGATAATTGAATTGTCCATTATGTTTTACCCACTGTTCTTGCTGGCTTGCTAAAGTTTAAGTAATTGACTTAGATAACAAGTACATAATTTTACTAACTACTGGTAATTTAAAGCATATATTGTTGAACACAGTCGGTAGTGTTATTTCAGACGATTTTGACTTTTAACGTATAAAATATGAATACAATGTATCTGCTGAAAAAACACTGTGGTGTCTATATACAAATATATCCATTTGCTTTTTTTGTACATGTTATGTGTTGCTATATAAATTTTGTATCTATATTTTTCAAAGTAAATCAGTTAATTGATAGACTTTAATGATATTAAATCTCATGTTGTCGTTTGACAGTATTTCTAATTTCTCAGTGACGCGCCATTGTCAGTTTTAAAAAGTGTTAATTGCCATTTAGATTATATTTCCATTGAAATTTAAATGTTATTCAAAATGTTGTTCACTTCAAATCTAAAATATATTCTACTCATGTGTTAAATCGCACCGCTTAGTTTGTAAAATGCGTTTTCTACGTATAAGTTTTCATTACAAGAAAAAATCATTTAATTAACGTTGATTTCTGTCATCATTTAGATGTTTTTATAACACAAAGGATTTATGCATCATTGGATTTAAAAGGCCATTGTGCAGCTTTGACATTTCTAAACATCAGCCTGTGTCTCAATATACATTATTAAAACACATTTTTATAGCAATGTATTATTTTATCATTTATTAGAAATGAATTTCAGTTCCAATGCCTAGGTAACTCACTTAAATGCGATTCCATAATGAAAACAGACAGATTGCACTCATGTTAGTATTTCATACCTTATTTATAAATG
Organism: Mytilus galloprovincialis; assembly: GCA_037788925.1. Lineage (NCBI taxonomy): Eukaryota > Metazoa > Mollusca > Bivalvia > Mytilida > Mytilidae > Mytilus > Mytilus galloprovincialis. The sequence continues at coordinate 87,439,760 of CM075338.1, forward strand.
GTTTGATTATTTTTGTCATTTTTGCTAATAATGAATCAAATAATCTTTCGGCGAAATGTTGATTTTTTTTATTTTTTTACCCAGAAAGATTTCCCACTTTATATTTCCATTAAATGTATGTGTAGTATAGCCCATTTTTTGTTGGTGTAGAAACAGTAAACAACATTTTGGATTATAAATCTTAACGCATATCCTACATCTAGCCCCTCTGAGCTCACTTGTATTTCGCAACTAGCCAATGATGTCACCTAGCCACTCCAAGTATGGGCGAAATTAGTAAATTGTTGTTCAAAAGTCATAAATTGAGTAAACGAAATCAAATCTGGGTTACAAACTAAAACAGAAGGAAACAAACCAATTTTAAAAGGAAAACAACAGAACAACAAAAAAAAAAAAAAAAAAAAAAAAAAATACATGCAACAAAGCAAACATCAACGCCAACATACATAGAAACGGACTGAATCTTCTTGTATGTCTAGAAAAACTTCCCGCTAATATGGCAATGTATAAAGAAGCAGAACATACCAAGGTAATAATACAGGTAATAATACAAAACATAAGAAAAGTAGGGAATAGCATAGATGATGGCGATAAAAGATAACACCACTTTTAGTATTATTTGATACATTTATTTAGATTACAGTCAAATGACCATGCCTTGTGCAGTAATTGAACTAACTACCCCAATATTGACAGGCTATTTATACAATAAGAAATTGTTTTAAACGAAAGACATAAAAACTACACAGAAACATAAAACCAAATCTAATGACATTATGCAACAAATAAGTTTAAACACTATTATATCATAATAATCTAAACGTGTCTTTTTGAAAAACGCAATAATCCCCACGACGTCGGCTGAGAAAAGACACATTTCGTAAATGGCATAATAAATGTTTTTTATATAAGTTTTATGTAAGTTGCCAATAATAGCAATCAAGCATTATGCGTGTGGGTATTGGAAGTTTCAATATGTTTAGTGACATTTGAAAAAAATGATACTTAAATGACATTTATAAAATCATGCAAACTAATAGACTGAGAAAGTGTTTAGTATAACTTTTCCTAAAAAAATAACGTCATCATCATCAATCAATACCACAAAAAGCGGTCGTATACAGCAATTTCAATGCTGAATAGGGCGCATATTTGCAAGATTTTTTTTCTTTTTCTTTCCTATTTTATTTCTTTTCCACTTCATTCGCTTTTTTCCATACCGTGAATATTTTTTTAAAAGTTTTTCAGAATCACTCAGATGATCCTCACAAGGTAAAACTGAAAGATTTCTAAATAAATAACATAATTGTCAATTCGCATTCACTTCTAATTATACATTAAGTAGGAGAGAACGTTAAAAGGTGTTTTGATGTAGGCGAGCTCTTACTTCATAATAATTTACACAACAGGAGGCGATACTTTGTAAAGACGTAAGTGTAATCTCGGATTCCATTATGCAAACATAATTTGATCTCTGTTATATCACAAGAATTTAGATCCTAACACTCAATAATGATTTATTCTTTGTTGTTTAACCTATTTTTTGCCTTATTTTAATTAGTTTTTACCCTTTTTGATACATTTTGTCGTCTATATATGTAAGTAGTACTTTATATTCTTATGAATAAAATCAAAATATATTAATGGAAAGGTTTCTGAGGACACAGCAAAGATAATCAAGGGAGTTTATCTTTGATAATGACATTATTGCAGTGTTTATGTATCAAAATAATAGTGAGACTGTTTTTTATGAAGATGTCAATGATGTCACAATGGATGTGGTTATTTGAAATTTGCAGCATGTGTTAAAACGTTAAGAAATAATGGTACTGGCAAAATTGATCTGCTAAGTACATATACAAAATGTAAATGCATCTACATAGTTCGAGTAGAGCGCATTAATGTGTTGAATCAATGTATGTTACTCAAAACATATGAAAATTAGAATAGAATAAAACACGATTTTCTCACCTTATACTACTTTCAACATAAAATGAGGATTTGAAAATTACGCTTGAAACGGAACACAAGGTATACATGCTATGGTAGTGTCAACTTTGGACTAAGTTATGTTCCTGAATCACCTAAATCGTCTGACTCATATACAACAGTTGAATGCTTTTGAATATTATGATTGCTGTTTCATCGTATAGAAGATTACAGACACAAAGCTTGATGATTGTGTTGCTGCGTTCCCTTTAGGAACTGGACAATTTGAGAGACTAGCCTTGCAACAACGAAGAATGTTGATGAAAAAGTGGAATACCAACGTCATTTATTAATCACACCAAAACAAGGTGACGCAATTTATCGTATTATTTTGTTACGTTTAATATTGGAAAAATAAAGAAAAACGTCTGTTTGAATTAGATACAAATTTAATGTTCATCTATAGGGTATACATCAATACAACATATTACAAAGATTACAAAGATGTGAAGATATAATGAGGTCAACGGAAGCTATCATCCATCAATAACAAAGATTCGGTAGCACAAACAAGAAAATGAAAATGGTATTTCAGAAGGACAACCGCTGAAGACGTTCTTTACTTCATACAGGCTCATGATTTTGTGACAAGTTTATACTATCTTAAGGTGGTACCTAACACTACAGGGAGATAACTCTGTAAAGTGAGCTAAACGTTTTAATTACGTAGTATTTTAAACGGAATATTAGGCTTCTCAATGATCAAAATTGGTGTTTGTCACACTGCTACATAACCAGTGTAATTTTTCTGACAAAACGGTTGGTTCCAAATTTTTGAAATTTTTATATTTTTGTTAAAGGGTAAAAGTAAATACATTGTCAAAATTTTATGAAAATTAAACGAGCCAATTTATTTAAGTGAAAGTGTTGGCTACCACCTTAAGAAGTGTACTCTGTATCTATAACATTGGATACAAAAAGTTTCGATATTTTGAACTGGTCTAATTACTTGACATCAAATCGTTTTTACAATATTCAATTTCATCATGATCAATCTTTATATGTCTTTTTGAAAATCGTAATGATTTCAAAGATTTATTTTGTTAATAGCTTAATTTTTGTGTATTATACCAGTTATAAGATATGTTTTATTACCCCATATAGAAAATTGAGCATCATACGTGTGGTATTAAACAATTTAATAAGTCTGCTGATATCTAAAAATACTTCAAATATTTATATGACATTTGAACAACGTGGATAATAAAAGACCGACAAGATATAAAGTATAGAAATCTCTAAGTCATCAACCTATATAAAAATTATCGGTCGCATACAAAGCATACTGTGATTGTAATACTTGATAATAACCAATTGTCGCGAGGAGGTTTGTTCACTTATATTGGTACTAGAAAACACTCGCGAAATCGCGGACATATACAGCTTGTGAACTGGTGTAGGATGATTTTTTGTAAAAGATATTATGTATGGAGAATTTCATTAAAGGTATCAAAAGCCCTCTCCCCTTTTCCAAAGTCCGATATTTTTTTCCTTTCTGTTAAATTCAATTATTTTCAAGTTTCTGGCTTCATACCACAATTATTCTTCTCCTTTCCTACAATGCATCGTTTGTTAAAAGTCAAATAAAATTTAAAATTTGCACCGCTTCAAACATAAAATGAATGTAACTGCTTATATATATATATACCATTATTAGTCTAAAAAAATATGCTTCTAGGACACTCAATCAGGGCTTTTTCTTTTGGGAGGCTTATTAACATGTCAATGGTAGGATATGAATCTTGTATAATTGACTAAGACCGACTAAGGCTTATTTGAGGGGTGGTCGGAGGGGTCTTGATCCCGAAATCCCGCAATGCAGAATTTAAAGAAATTCATATCCCGAAATCGAAAAATACATTCCCGGATCTCGTAAGTATCAATCCCCAAATCTCGAGCTTAAAAACATACGATCCCGTCGTTCCGAAAAAGGTCATGCCTCCCTCTAATCTCTACCCTACTTTCATTTTTGCCAAATCACTACTTTCACTTTCAACAATAAATTTTTATGGCCCATTTATGGGCATAATATTTTCTAGTCTGAGCATCCGTGCGTTCGTTCGTTCATTCGTCCGTCCGTATGTCCCGCTTCATGTTAAAGTTTGGTCGAGGTAGTTTTGACGAAATTGAAGTCCAATCAACTCGAAACTTAGTAAATATAGTGCCGATGTGGCATCCGTGTACTATGGACACATTCTTGTTTCCACATGTTTTACTTATTTTAATATATATGCAGCTGGTATGACTCCTTAAATAGTAAACAGTAGACAGACAGAGTACAGAGAGTCTCCATATATTAAAGTAGTATAATGGTAGTTTACATGTAGATAAACGCGAAAAATAATTGAAGTATAATAGTTGTGGTTCTTGCGATCTAAACACCATGATATGGAGAACGCTCTGCTTGGCTTATTTATTTTTCATTTTTGTTATCTATCATACGATTGGTTGTAAGTGTGCATGTTTTAAACCGGAAGTCTTATCTTGACTACAAGTCAGTCTGATGACGGAATCAATATCCGGACTCCTTTTTTGTCGTTTTTCTCCAAAAATAACTCAATCTGAATAATCATAAAAATGAATGACAAATGCGACTATGCATTTTACCTATAGAACACAGAGGCATGATGATTAATTAATCAAGGAAGGAAAAGAAGCGACAGACATAATGATGTCTTCTCGTTTAATAGTATAGATTACGATACATTCGCAAATAGGCCATGGCGTGTGCAATTCAGATCCAGATGAAAAAAAAAATGAAAAAAAAACTCTAACATGAATTTGCCACAGAAATTGTAAACGTAAATGATTATAAACGGTTTGATCAAAAACACGAAAAGTAAACAACGAAATAAACTCAGTAATTGGAGTCACTAATTACAAGTAATCACAGCTGAACAGATAACAAAAAAAAAAAAAAAATGCATTAAACTTCATAAAAACAGTACTAGAAAAAATTAAATAGCTGATTGCTAATCTTGGAAATCAGAGTGCAAGTACAGGATACTTCAAGAAACGCCTGGATTCTATATTTAACAATTGAAAATATATGATGTCGGTAAAAAAATGCAAATGTTTGACACCTCAAAAATAAAGCAGAATATACTTTTTGTTGCAAGAAAGTGGATCTGAAGGGTTTCCACGTATGTTGTATACAAGCATAAATACAAGACGAACGCCACCAATGGTACATACACGACGGAGAAACTTTATAATGAGTTTGGATGTTGTCGAGCATTTAATTCATTATACTAGTACATTAAATAACAGTTGATTTAACGATGAGGCGTTGATTTAAATACAGTAAATGTAAACTTAGATTTCAGGCTGTAGAAATAAGTCGATGTTGATAATATCATGAGAGTCGTTATATTTCAATGTTTATACTAGTTTTCTCTATTCTTTATTTGCAGTGCCCATTATATTATGCTCTATACTTAATACTTTGGCAACCTATTATTCTATATTTGATTCTTTTAGCTATTTGTATACATTGATTTGATCCAGTATTCTCTATTCTGTAATCTTATTCTGATCCTAGAAGCATTGGATATTAACTGCAAACAATTGTCTTGAAATGTGTCTATTTCAAAGAAGCAAAACACTGTGTTTCCCTCGGTTTTAATTTTTAACCCAGATATGTTTTCTCTCAATCGAATTTTAATTTTTGAGCACCGGTATATTGCTGTTGCACGATCACAACTTGTATTGAGATAATTGAATTGTCCATTATGTTTTACCCACTGTTCTTGCTGGCTTGCTAAAGTTTAAATAATTGACTTAGATAACAAGTACATAAATTTACTAACTACTGGTAATTTAAAGCATATATTGTTGAACACAGTCGGTAGTGTTATTTCAGACGATTTTGACTTTTAACGTATAAAATATGAATACAATGTATCTGCTGAAAAAACACTGTGGTGTCTTTATACAAATATATCCATTTGCTTTTTTTGTACATGTTATGTGTTGCTATATAAATTTTGTATCTATATTTTTCAAAGTAAATCAGTTAATTGATAGACTTTAATGATATTAAATCTCATGTTGTCGTTTGACAGTATTTCTAATTTCTCAGTGACGCGCCATTGTCAGTTTTAAAAAGTGTTAATTGCCATTTAGATTATATTTCCATTGAAATTTAAATGTTATTCAAAATGTTGTTCACTTCAAATCTAAAATATATTCTACTCATGTGTTAAATCACACTGCTTAGTTTGTAAAATGCGTTTTCTACGTATAAGTTTTCATTACAAGAAAAATCATTTAATTAACGTTGATTTCTGTCATCATTTAGATGTTTTTATAACACAAAGGATTTATGCATCATTGGACTTAAAAGGCCATTGTGCAGCTTTGACATTTCTAAACATCAGCCTGTGTCTCAATATACATTATTAAAACACATTTTTACAGCAATGTATTATTTTATCATTTATTAGATTTAATTTTGACCTGAAATGGATTCCAGTTCCAATGCCTAGGTAACTCATTTAAATGCGATGCATTACAAATGCCAGCCATAACGAAAACACCTTTTTTTCATAAAACCAAAAAAAAAAAATAATAGAAAAGCTACCATAATCCCGAACCGACATGATAGTTGTCAAATCACAGATTGATTTTAACATTTTAATCATGTGGATGATGTGAAAATGAGTTTATCATGATATTACTATATAAAGGTATTAAATACATGTATTTATTGTTGCTTTTCTGTGATTTTACCGATATACTTGTATCAAAACACCACGTAAATTTACTTTTGTCTCAAGAGCTTAGCGCTTTCGTGAATTAGAGGTTCGTATTTGTCGTTGTGAAATCTATGCCAATCACGCCTTCAATCTTATTTTTATTATTTGTTATCAGCGCATTATCATAAAAGTATTAAAACCCATGCTATAACATGTATACCTTAAAGAAAAATAAATTCATCATATATATCAGGAATAAATTTAGAATAAACGCCAGACGCGCGTTTCGTCTACAAAAGACTCATCAGTGACGCTCGATTTGTAAACAGTAAATTTATAAATATAACCATATCAATGACAATTCATGCCAGCACAAAAAGTGCTGACTACTGGGCTGGTGATATCCTCGGGGAAATAAATCTCCACCAGCAGTGGCATCGACCCAGTGGTTGTAAATAAACTCATCATAGATATCAGGACTAAATTTAGTATATACGCCAGACGCGCGTTTCGTCTACAAAAGACTCATCAGTGACGCTCGAATCCGAAAATGTCAAAGAGGAAAAATAAAGTACGAAGTTAAAGAGCATTGAGGACCAAAATTCCTAAAAGTTTTGTCAAATACAGCTAAGGTAATCTATGCCTGAGGTAGAAAAGCCTTAGTTTTTCATAAAATTCAAAAATTTGTAAACAATAAATTTATAAATATAACCATATCAATGACAATTCATGCCAGCACAAAAAAGTGCTGACTTCTGGGCTTGTGATACCCTCGGGGAATTATCATATGAATGTAGTTTAATTTATTTTTGTCTTTATTGCGCATTTTAATTTTTTATGCCCCATTTATGGGCATTATGCTTTCTGGTCTGTGCGTCTGTGCGTCTGAATGCCAAATTAGATTTTTTGATCCCAATTTTACTGTCTTTTGAACATAGAAAATGATAGTGCGTTTGGGGCGTCAGTGTACTATGGACACATTCTTGTTCATCTTCTTCAACTTTACTATTTGTTATTTGTGTTAAAAGATACCTTGTTTTACTCCTACCATAATAACACAATAACATAAAAATGCCTACAAAACGAATGAAGTCTAGTCGTCAAATTTCATTCTGTGATTAATTTTGGCCCGATTTCTAACCAATCCATCAAATATTAAACTCATTTGCAAAAAATTACATTATTTCCTTTAACTAATTCTTCATATTGTGATTTAGATTTCATATGAAATGCATGTTTCATAGAATTCAATTTAACAAATTTTGAATGAAAGAACCGAATAATCATAGAATCCGTATACTAAATAATGGCAACAGTAGCATACCGTTGTTCGAAATTATAAATCGATTGAGAAAAATACAAATCCGGGCTACAAACTTAAACGGAGGGAAACAAATCAAATATAAGAGGAGAACTACGACACAACAGAAACACAACATTAAAATGTAATACACACAGAAACGAACTACAATATAACAATGGCCATTTTCTTCAATTGGTACAGAAAAAACGGTGTGTTGAGCCTGATTTTGTGGCTTGCCAAACCGCCCGCTTTTATGGCAATGTTAAACATAACATTAAAATGACGACATTACATGACAGGACTACAGCACAAATAGATCGGAGAACAGATAGGAAAGAGACACACACGAATAATAGCTAACAAAAGGTACCAGGTTTAAAATTAAATACGCTAGACGCGCGTTTCGTCTATTCAAGACGAACCAGTGACGCTCAGATAAAAAAGTCCGAAAGCCAAGACAAGTACAAAGTTGAAGAGCACTGAGGAACAAAAGTTCCAAAAACGTTGTGCCAAATACGGCTAGGCTTTTCTGCCTGGAATAAGAACATCCTTACTGAAAGAAACGATGAACGAAGTTAAAACATTTCAATCTCGTTTTTTTTATAATTTGATTTGTTTTTTATACATTAATCTATGACATATACACATGCTATTGGTTTGCTAAAATTTAACCTTTGTGCTTTTGGTGGCCAAACAACAGGTACTATTTCTAAAGATTTAAGCGTATTTATGACATAATGTGTTGTTTGTACACTCGTTGATTTTTATTAAAATTTGATTTCTAAGGTTAATTAAACCGATATGCCTTTATTTATTTCGTGCGTTTACAGCATTTATTTCTGGATTCGTAATCATCAGTAATGGTAAAACCTAATCATTTAAAACTCAGGAAGCAACTTTAGAAGATATATGACCAAAAATCACCTACATTTTATAGTCAAATTCAACCAATTCGCCGTTTCAGAATCTAATGCATCCTGAGTAATATTTTCAAAAGCGTACACCAAAGCGTTTTGATTGGTTTAAAACGTTATAAACAATGGAAATTCAACCAATGACGTAACGTTATTTTCACTTTGGGGTACGAACAATGAAATTACCCATGATGTTTTAGATTCTGAAACGGCCAATAGAGATTTGACCTAAGATTCTATATCAATTCTTGTAAATTGTAAAATAAAATTACAAATATCAAGGCTTAAACTGTAGGCACGTACCAAAATGTCTTTAAGCACTTAAGAAATATAAGAGTTTGTCATCATATTGTCTATATTAAACTCTCAAAACACATAGACACCTTTCCACAAAAGATAGTCTTCATTTATTCAATTTCTTTTCAACTGATATAACTGACAATTTGCATTGTTATCCAGCAGGCTGTGTATGTTTAAAAATCCCTTTGCTCACAAAATGACGTTTATTTTGTTACACAGCAGTGAGTTTATTTTGAATAAAAGTTTTTAACGAGAAATAGTTAATTCACAAATAGAACAATATCTTTTTTATATAGATAAAAATCTATGGAAATCAGAATAGAAATTTCTCTAATATAGCAAATAACAAAATAGCACTAAGATAATATGCGTTATAGCGTGTTGTATCAAATTCTGATATTCATCGAAGGTTAGGAAAACAAGTCATGCGGTTGAATGTGATACTCTTCAGACTTTAATCCACTGACTAATGCTGCATGTTGTAACATGTGATCCTGTTAAAACAGCTGTCACAACATGCGATAGACATTTAACAAGAATGCACAAGTAGTCGTCCTTAGATTATCCCCACTCATTATTGAAAGGATTGGTTATAAATGGGGTATGTGTCTGACAGATCCAAAGAATTTAAAAAACGTGGAAACTTCGGAGGTTAGGAAAACAAGTCATGCGGTTGAGTGTGATACTCTTCAGACTTTAATCCAGTGACTAATGCTACATGTTGTAACATGTGATCCTGTTAAAACAGCTGTCACAACATGCGATAGACATTTAACAAGAATGCACAAGTAGTCGTCCTTAGATTATCCCCACTCATTATTGAAAGGATTGGTTATAAATGTGGTATGTGTCTGACAGATCCAAAGAATTTAAACAACGTGGAAACTTCGGAGTTGCTGACCTTGAGTATAAATAAATACTAGTAGACATTATTTTCTCTAATTGAGTATCAATTTACAGAGGAACACACCATAAACATAAATATAATAAGTTGAAATAAACAAATACAGTGAGCCAAATGCAAAATGAAATTTGAAATATTGGTGTAGATACATGAAAGATACACTGTTCAAAAGACAATTTGAGAATAACATTACTCATGAAAAAAAAATCGCTTACTCTTTTAATACACTTATTTTCTAAAAGCTGAATGTTTGTAATTACAAAAAAGCGAATTAGTTGCCATTTTCCTTGATCGATGTAAATATTTTGGTTAATTTTTGTAAATGACCATCGAGTTCTTCCCCTTCCAGCAAAAAAGCTGATACTAAAAAGTGTCGTCCGTTATGCTAAATAGGATGTTTTATAATAAATATGAAGTTCTGTCAGGTTGGACAGAAAATTTTCAATCCTGAGCTTTTTGGAGGCTGACATTTTGAATAAAATACATTTGAATCGACTCGCTGACACGTACGTAGGGGCATCTTTGTTGATTTATATGGCCAAACAAACATAATTCAGTCTACCAGTGACAGTCGAAATCCCTCTCCGGCCTTCTTGTGTACCGTCTTTTAAAATTATTACGAATATATAATGGTTAGATTTCGTCGAAAATATGCACCAACAATTAATCAATGAGCGTTAGGCAAAGAAGAATCAATCAATTAATCTTATGCAAGTAAATAAATGTTCAGTAGGTCCTAAATCTGGTACAGATCTACTGAGAGGGACATTTGCACGGATGATGAAAGTAGATATTTTTACTACAGAGCAAATTATATGTGTTGCACTGTTATATTAAAGAGTGTTTGTAGTTTGACTGCAGTTTGCACTAACATGAATCTATCAACTCTCTTCACTAAGTAGCAGTTGATAATTTAATATTAAACTTATTAAAATAACTAATTTGGTTTTTACAACCATGAAAATTTCCATCATGAAATCTAATTATGTTTTGCTCATAACATGGATATTTTTACACAATGAAATCAATTTCATATAAATCTGTATATCAATCTCGTGACCTGTTGTACATGTACTGGTTATGTCAGTGCCAATGAGTTTCTTTGTTAGAATATTGGACCTACGCCTCTACTTGTTTTCCCCGTGTAGCGAGGAACACTACTAGTATACATAAGTTTGTAAACTCGACACCAGAGTAAACAGATCATTAATAATATCGATAACAGAACTCATAGATTTCATAGTTTTCGAGCGAAAAAACTTACATTTAATCCGGGACACACCCACCCGTTTCGTTACAAAACACACCAACTTATTTACAAATATATAAAAAAAGATGTGGTATGATTGCCAATGAGACAACTCTCAACAAGAGACCAAATGACACAGAAAATATCAAATTTTGACACAATTTGTTTGGTAGGCGTAAACAATTAGTTTGCAACTGGATTTGGTATCATTTATTGGCAGATGAGTCAGTTGCTTTCAGTATTATTTCATAAGTGGTGAAACTGTATCTATATAAACAAGACATATAATGTAATCAGTATTGCAAATTATAACTGCATTATTAGTGATTTTATCACATCATTTGGAGATATTAATTATAAAACTACTAGAATGAATTCATTCACCTCCCACTCTCCAACCAGTAAGACATAACTCTTTTCATTTCGAAAATGTAATTTGATCACATCATTTGCAAATATTGTATAACTAATAACACGGATCTTGCCCTCTGTTGACTGGTAACCCATGTGTAATGATATCGTTTTGTTAAATTTATATTACATTATTTGAAAATATGTTATGAACTATTTTTAAGAACTGAGCTTGTCCCATACTACCCTCCAAAAGGTTAAACATCCCTCTTAATTTAAATTTTGACAATGAGGGTTATTTGGACGCAAAACTTTAAGACGAAAAGATGATGTCAGCATCCTAATTGTGAATTTGTTAAATTTCTATGTAGCAACATACCAGCAGAGCCTGCATACGCAGTACATATGAGTTTTTCGTTTGTTGTATTATATAGTGTGTTCTTGTATAATGTCATTGTACTATAGCCCAAGATTTGAGATAGGATTTTGCGAAATTTTACATGTTTAACCTGGTCAATTATAATATGCCGGTGCCAAGTCCGAAGCCCGTTTTTAAGGGGTTATCGGTTGTTTCTGTATATATCATATAAATTTTATGAATTATTCATTATTTTGTACATAAATCACGCCTTTAATGTTCTCACTTTATTTGTTTTACATTTGTCATTTCTGATCTTTTATAACTGACTATGATGCATGAGTTTTACTCATTGTTTAAGGCAGTATTATGATGTATACTTGTTAATTTCTATGTAAGGTAGTTGCTGATGGAGAGTTGTCGCATTGACATTCATACCTAATCTTCTTATTCTTAGATATTGGAATAAAGAAAATATAATAAAAACAAGTTTGATTGTAACACATGCAGTGTGGTTATGTAAAATGTAAAAGAAAAAAAATGTTATAAATATTTAGTATGATAGACTGTTAAATGAAGTATAAAGAAATTACATATAACAATATGCACTTCACCAGGAAGGGCTAGTCGTTTTTGTAAATACACCATTATTGATGAATTAACACAATTTCTCAAAACTGATTGTTTTTCATTACCAAACAATGAGAAAATTGACAGAATACTTGGTTTATGTAAATGTTTGCTTTGCAGATATCATTTCCTGTATATGATCATTGCGGACTTCTCCCCTCCGGCATTAAAACGTATACTTAACAGTCGCGTCCGTTTGGATTACTGAGATGTATAGATATGGAGTTGCATTCGATGGTGTTCAATCAAATGCCTCGTGAACTGTGGCTTTTGGCATGTTGAAGATCACATTCCTGTATCAACGCTTTGAACGGCCTTAGAAAGCCTGCTACAAAGAAACATGATATGCTAATTTCAACATCATTGATTAGATCTTGTCCTAGATTGACACCTAACTTTTACCTCTAGGCGGCAATCAAACAGCAACAAATCAATTATTTATTTAGCTACATTGTAGTCCTGTTTACTGCGAGTGGCATGCGAAGTTTATGACTGATTACAAAGTTAATCATATAATAATGTCTACTAGAGACTTGAATATGTTAAATTGATGATAATTGATGAAAATCGTTTTATTCATAGCCACGTTAGATGTCCTTGCAATTCTTTTTCAATTTGTAATACACTATCATTATTAGAATTGTTATAACATTTAAAAAAAATCTTCATAAATAAAAAAAGTGTCATTAACTGTTTATATCTAGTTTTATATTATCTTAGGCATGTATACTTATTTACACAATAGTATTGAAAGTTATATAAAATATAAATCTGTTCGGTGTTAAATAAAAGTAAGGACAAAGAAATCGGCAGATGTAGTTTTCAATTTCAGAATGTGTCTGATGATTATTAATAATGGTGAATATCAAAATTGAACCGGGGTACGGTTTGTAATAGCGTTTTTCATAAAATTCTAGTATAAATCCATTGTCACGATTACAAAGTCTTGGTTTCAAATATGATACATTTCGAACTGTAATCGGCATAGGTCGAATGTTGTAACGTGTGATCATGATGAAACACATGTGCAAACATACGAATTCACGCGTTGTCATACTGAGCATATTCCAACTTGTTCAAAGTTTTGGAAAACCTGAGATATTTGTCTAACAGATTCAGAAAATGAACACACGTTGTATGTCCAAGTTGTTGGCAAAATATGAATTTATTATGTTAAGAAGTATTGCGCGAAATATGTAACAAAAATATAAAGGTTTAGTCAACATTTAAAATAAATGAATTATCGGCAAACAGAAAGGATCAATCTAACAGATTCAAAATGTCGTACAACTCATCATTGTCCTGAATGATTGTTCCTTAATAGTTTCTTCATAAAATTGTGACACCATTATTTTACGGTCGAGTGGACGTCTGTATACCTAAATTTAAGTTGACAGCTTTTGAACAATGAAACTTATAAAAATATGTGACATGGAAAGGCTTTTGATTGATTTTGAAATAGTATAAACAATATATAGGAAGATGTGGTATGAGTGCCAATGAGACAACTCACCATCCAAGTCACAATTTATAAAAGTAAACCATTATAGGTCAAGGTACGGTCTTCATCACAGAGCCTTGGTTCATACCGAACAGCGACATATAAAGGGTCCCCAAAATGACTGATGTAAAATCATTCAAACCGGAAAACTAACAGTCTAATCTATATAAAAAATGCGAAAGAGAAACACTTATGAACCACATCAACAAACGACAACTACTGACCATAAGATTCCTGACTGAGGACAGGTGCAAACAATTGCAGCAACATCAATTGTTTTAATGATACCAAGTCTTCCTCTTATCTGAAACAATAGTATAACATCACAACATAGAAATACAAACTGTATAGTATCAATTGGAAAAGATGTAGTGACTCAAATGAAAATACACTGAACGAATAAATTTGATATATGATACAATGTAAATACAAAGTTAATAATAATAAAGGATGAATATGCAATATCAAAATTCTACACAGATAAATGAGAATCATTTTGTTGTTAAGTTAAGGCTTTTATATGCAAACATTTACGTTCAAAGTTTTGGTAATCTCAAAACACTAGTTTTAACTAGAAGTGATTGTCCTGTATTGACAGTTCAGTAAGCTTTTTTCAGTAGTCTCTAATGGGTCGACACATTGTATTTATCTCAACAATTCAATATACAATAATTACATTAGATGTATGTTTCATTATAATACGTTATTTTGATTGGATAAGTGTACATCACGTGTTATTCCTTGAGCAATTGCTTTACTGAATAAAACACATCATACACGATAACACGAGGTCCCTCAATAAAGTGCACAGGTGAATTAAATAAAAAAGTGATAAAATTCATGCTTTCATGATCCTAGTTAAAAAAATGTAATTATAAGTATTGAATGCTTCTTTTTGTAACTTCATAGGGTTGTAAAAGCGTTGACCGCGCTGACATTTTTAGATGTACTTCAGTCAACGCTTTAACATCCCAATGAAGTTACAAAAAGAAGAATTCAATTCTTAAATAAATATTATCAGTTTGCATATGGCGAACATAACAACATCAGTAATGATTTTATCATATCACGTGGAAGTATTTCCTATAAATATTTAAACGGATCTTTCCCTCTCCCACACTCCCTCAGATAATAAATGTCTCATATCATATTTTAATTCTCATTAAAACAAGGATGTGTATCATATCATTGGGAAGTAGTACATATAAATGCTTTAAGAATCTTGCCCTCTCCCACACTCCCTCAGATAACATATGTATTATATTATCATTTCATTAAACACATTAGATGTTTATCACATCATTTGGAAGTAGTGCATATAACTACCTTAACATTCTGTCCTCTCCCACTCTCCCACAGATAACATATGCCTCAAATTATCTTCTCATTTGACGATTTCTAGACTTAGGTCAATGTACAGGTTGTCATATGGTGTGAGAACGTGTGGATCGTTGGTGACTTCTATATGTCATTTTCTTTATAAACTGTTGCTCAGTGAATTTACTGCTCTAAATTTTGACAAATTAATTGTAATTACATTATAATCGTTGTGAAACAGAATGAAGATTCTTCAAAATTCCCCCTCCTCCCCCCCCCAAAAAAAAGAAAGAAAGTGTAGTTCCATACATGAACATATAATCAAACTTAATACCAGTACCAAAATGTGATTTACGGTCGGTCTTTCATTTGATTGATTTCAACACCCTGTAGTGTGTTTTACAACATATCTGCTTACCCTTCCGAAGCACCTGAGATCAACCCCATAATTCGGTTGCGTTTGCATAGTTTTTAGTTTTTTATGATGTGTCTTGTATACTATAATTTTTCTGTTCGTCTTCCCCTTTTTTTAGCCATTTCGTTGTCAGTTTATTTTGATCTATGAATTTAATGTCCCTCTAGGATTTTTCGTTCCTCTCTTATACAATAATAAAAACCTTGAAATAAATATGCATTATCTTCCACAGATGATATAAGCATAAAGAGATTTAGTATTACTGCAAATACTCAGATAACTATATTTATCATATGTTTAGTAGTAAATACAATAGTTTTGAATATTTCATTTATAGCCTGCTGTTATATCCACATGATCCATATCACGCAACTTTTGATGTGCACCCTTTATCGCATACCCTTTAGTGCATACCCTTTATCACCCTTTATCACACCCGTACTTTTTTGGCACACTAAATGCAACTATAAAAATTACAAAGCACCCAAAAAAAACAATAATAAACAAACTAATTTTAAAACAACAGCAGGCAAATTGTAAGGTAATCCAGGTGCTTCGGATATGTAATTGAGCAGTTCTTTTAAGGCTTTTAAAAGAAGACAAAAGTAGAACTGAAGGTAACCCTGTGGATCAGATAACAGTTCATATAATATCTTTACTCTCCTGTTGAAATATATGATAAAGCGTATAAAACATGGCAAAATCCGTATCACATGCCGTATCACCCTCGACCAATATCATCCCTCGGGCCTAAAGGCCCTCTGACTGATATTGGTGTCTCGGGATGATACGACATATGATACGGATTTTGCCATGTATTATTCTCAATGTATGCAATATAGTCCATATGAAGTAGATGTAAACAATCATAAGTATCAACATCATTCTTTATTTTAGTTTCTTGTATAAAATTCGGAGTTTAGTGTGACGTCCATTATCACTGAACTTGTACACATTTGTTTAGGGGCTAGCTGAAGGACGTCTCCAGGTGCGGGAGTTTCTCGTCTGCTTTGAAGACCCATTGGTGGCCTTCGGCTGTTGTCAGCTCTATGGTCGGGTTGTTGTCTCTGTGACACATTCCCCATTTCCATTCTCAATTGTATTCTTAATTAATTGGATCTTTCCACACTGCATTATACAAAGAGAGATATTTTCTAAAAACTAGGTACAATGTTTTTAAGAAAAATACAATATAAAAAATAATACAATACAAAATAGTGGTGAAAAACGCAGTGTGCTAATGTAAAATTAAGTATATACATTTACAAGGAGGGACTAATCATTTTTATTAAGAACACAATTTTCTTAATGTTGATTGTTAGCCAAACAGGGAATAATTAATCTTTAATTTGACGACATTACTCCTCCGGAAGTTAAACTGTTACTAAATAGAGGCGTCTGTCAAGCTTAATCGAATGTATAAATACACAGTTTGGTCCGGTTGGAATCAGGACGTTCTATCCGAAGATTAGTGTTTTAAGACTTTTTTTTCACTTTCAAGAACATATCCGTGTTTAAACTCTTACACAGGCACGTAGGATTTCCGTTACAAGACAAAAACTTTATCAAAATCCATCAAACTCTAATTTTCCAATGAGTGTGAAATTACGTGTCCACAATACAGATTTTGAAACTTCCCTTTTATTTCTATTTTTTTTTTAATTTTACAAAATATGCTCGAAATATAAACAACTAAGCGTTGATCTAACAACATGCACTGATTTAATCTTTACCAGATTATTTAAGATCGTTCGGTCCTTTAACCAGCAATACTTTAATTGGTTATCAAAGGTACCAGGATTATAATTTAGTACGCCAGACGCGCGTTTCGTCTACATAAGACTCATCAGTGACGCTCATATCAAAATAGTTATAAAGCCAAACAATACAAAGTTGAAGAGCATAGAGGATCCAAAATTCCAAAAAGTTGTGCCAAATACGGCTAAGGTAATCTATTCCAGGGACAAGAAAATCCTTAGTTTTTTTAAATTATTGATCGATTGATTGGTGTAGAAAAACACTTTCAACACTATTGTAATACTAGTATTTCATGGCGGTTAATTTTCATTGTTGGTGGAAGGCGGAGTGCTAAGACAGAACTACGAACCTTCGGTAAGACAAAAGACAAACCTAATCAAATAAGATTGTACTGCAACTACTTTTAAGATGAACCTTTACAGGGCAGAACACAAGAAAATTGTATATGATTTGTATTAAAACAGAGCAAATTGTGTATGCAAAAAATAAAATAACAAAAATACCGAACTCGAACGAAAATAAGAAAAACGGAAAGTCCCCTTATCAAATGTCAACTCGTTGAGCCGTTCAACTCTCTTCATCACTTAGCATTATTTTATCAAATTTCATATTTTGCCTACAATGACGAATTTCCATTAATTGTTGAAATCGAATCATACTTCATGCTTATAGCATGAATATGTTTACCCATTGAAGTTAAATTCATATAATCCTGTATGGCCTCGCAAATAAGGTACAAGCTGTAGGCGGGACTAATCAGGCGAATGATTAACAATTTTCATCCTGTTCAAATTCTACGAGGAAACATTATTAGATATGTAATAAATATTCAAAAGATATTATTCTGAATGAGAACTATATAAATCAAAAACAAAATGGCATGAAAGATTTCACCACTACAGTACTATAAGAGAAAATGATTTATTGGTGTTTAGATGTACCGTAGTATTACGTAATATCAATGGTTGATATAAAAACAAACTGCTGATGCAATCATCAATCATTAAGTTCATCGATCATATTCTTTTGTGTTTTTATCTGGTTTTCGGATGTACATCTTTTTTTTATATCAATGCATGACAACCGTTTCTACAATCTGAATGTCAAAATTATATAGTTTGGTTAGCATTGCAAACCAAACTATCTAATTACATAGACAATCATTCTTATAATTCCTAATGTATCTGTGTTTATTCCATTAGATCTCTGTCGTTGTATTTGTGCTTTATGAAAGTAACAAAAGTACAAATTCCTTTTTTTACTTTTTATCTTCAAGCAAAATTGACAACTTAATTCGATAGAAAAGTTCTTTCTTTGACGATTTTGACAATGACGTTAACAGTATATGGGTAAAAGTTAAAACACAAAATGGAAGAAATATGATATAATGGCCCTGTGTTATCAAATCATTTCTTTTGAAGTTTTCAAAATTATGTTTATTCTGTTGATGCAATTTTTGGATAAATAATCATAGACCCTTGAATACAGAAATCCCCTTGATAATTAGAAACCGGAATACACTATCCTTTTCGGATATTCTGAGATCATCGTCAGTTTTTGGTTGGAGTCGTGTTTTTCTGTACATTTTATATGGATTATATGATCTAATATGTTGTGCGTTGTTCGTCTTTTTATCGTTTTTATTTTTTTTTACATGGCATTTTCATTTTCTCTTATACATGAGTTATAAATGTCCCGTCTTTATCCTCCCTTTAAACTTGTTTTACAATAACATTTTAATATATAAAAGCATGCACATATGCATATTGTTTACTTACAGATTAGGTTACGACCCTGGAAATTCTTATAACTAGGAAATATGATCGAGTATTTATCTATATTCAGGGGGAAATATGATCGAGTATTTATCTATAGTCAGGAAATGCTTTGTATCTCAAACTTTGTCATGAATACTTAATCTAGATGCAGAAACGCGCGTGGGATTTCATCATTACAATACGTACTTTAGTGCCATTATAGTCTGCAACCAAATCCCGCGCTTCATAATTAACTTCCTTGCCGCCAGATGAAACTGAGATACAGTGTACTTTTAGGTGATATCAAAACTAATTAAATTAAACCATACCATAAATTTATCAGGTTTATTTCAATGCCTTGAAGTAAATTAACTTAAAACTGTTGTTTCTTTGTTTTAGAAGAAAATGATTATAAATGGATATTTGATGTTAATCTTTCACATGTTTTCGCTTTTTTTAAACTCTGCATATATGCTGTAACAAGTGTACGATAAAGCGGAGGTGTGTTTCGCTAGGAATAAATTAGAGATCAGATCATAAGAAAGGTCTTATCATGACAGTTTATAATATATCTAATATACTACAGAGATCAGATCATAAGAAAGGTCTTATCATGACAGTTTATACTATATCTACTATACTACAGAGATCAGATCATAAGAAAGGTCTTATCATGACAGTTTATACTATATCTACTATACTACAGAGATCAGATCATAAGAAAGGTCTTATCATGACAGTTTATACTATATCTACTATACTACAGAGATCAGATCATAAGAAAGGTCTTATCATGACAGTTTATACTATATCTACTATACTACAGAGATCAGATCATAAGAAAGGTCTTATCATGACAGTTTATACTATATCTACTATACTACAGAGATCAGATCATAAGAAAGGTCTTATCATGACAGTTTATACTATATCTACTATACTACAGAGATCAGATCAAAAGAAAGGTCTTATCATGACAGTTTATACTATATCTACTATACTACAGATATCAGATCATAAGATAGGTCTTATCATGACAGTTTATACTATATCTACTATACTATAGGGATATAAATTAGAGATAAGACCATAAGAAAGGTCTTATCATGACAGTTTATACTATATCTACTATACTATAGGGATGATACTAATACGTTTTGGAAATAAAGAATTAGAATTCGGAGATTACAAAATAGAAAATTATTTCATGATAATGGATGGTTAGATCATAATAACAGATGACTTAACCGATATTGTTGATTGTTAATCTCATTTTACGGATTATATATTATTGAACTAACGAAGCATCAAACTAATTATATAGATTAATAACCTGAGATAACGCGTGCAAGTAATCCATGATAAAGGATAACATCATTCGACTACTTCTTTACAAAATCTAGCTATAGTATCTATGACAGATTAAAAATCCTTGTACCTTTTATAACTATTTACACCACTGTGTCGATGCTACTGCTGGTGGACGTTTCGTTCCCGACGGTATCCAGCCCAGTTGTCAGCACTTCGGTGTTGACATGAATATCAATTATTTGGTAATTTTTATAAATTTCCTGTTTACAAAAGTATGCATTTTTCGAAATATTAAGGATTTTCATATCCTAGGAATGGATTTCCTTGTTTTGGCTTTATAACTATTTAGATCTGAGCATCACTGATAAGTCTCATGTTGACGAAACGCGCGTTTGGCGTATTAAATTAAAATCCTGGTACCTTTGATAGCTATTAGATCACTTCATGATTTTGCGGTATACATATATTGCTACACTGCTGCTAACAAAGCTATTGGAAATTTCCAAAATGTTTTCAATTATTATAGTGTTTGCAATTAATTTTGAAGAATAAGCTTTTCCCCATTAGTGAAAATAATCAGAAAAAAACAAAACAAAACAAAACACACTGTTTCCTTCAGAATCGTCAAATGAAATGCAATGACTGTCTTCTACTTATGTATGTGCTTTAGTGTCATTTTTGTTTGAAAGCGAATTCCAGGTATCATATTAGCTTTTATTGGCGTAAATGAAACAAGCATGCAATGTACTTAAGGTTATAGCAGAATTAATTACATATTGTTTTTATTTGTGATTAGCAAAACAGACTTATACATAGAGATATAATTTTATATGCTGACTACAGGTCTGTTTTGAATGTTACATATATATCATGCTGATCATTCCCCATTTCCATTCTCAATTTTATTTATTTTATGATACATACATCGGCATTATTCTAATGATTATATAATTGGTCGTGCAATATTTAATTGGTCGTGCAATATTTAAAAATCAAACGCAAAACATTTAATATAAATACCATACACATTTTATATTTTGATGAGCAACAAAAAGCAACACTGGGTCAACAGATTTAAAACATCTGTATTGTGAATTGAAAGGGAGGTTTGTCTTGCTAGCCAAAAAAAAAAAAAACAGGTGCAGCCCACCATTTTGTCTATAAATGTCAAGTACTAATTCAGGAATATGGCAGTTGTTATCTTATAGTTCGTTTCTATGTTTTATGTTTCATTGGTGTTTGTTATTGATGCTCTTCAGTGCTTCTGTTGTTCCGTTGTTTTCTAATAGTTTTCTCATTTTAAGTTTGGAACCCGAGTTTGTTCTCTCAATCGATTTACAACTTTCTAACAGTGGTATACTACAGTTGTCCTCAGTTAAGTTTTTGATAAATAATTTTCAGATAAAAATGGCGATATAACAACATACTTACAATTTAACAAAAATGTATTCGTTTATATGTATAACAAATTTCATAAAGCGAACGTTCTCTTACTTTATGTAATAAACAAAGCAGAATTATATCCTGTGGAATCGTACAGAAATATGAGATACGATTTTTTAATGTTTTAAGTTTCGGTCCTTGGTTCAAACTGAAATAATTCCTCGGTTTTGTTTACATATGATATTAACACATAACATACTATCAGATGTCAATCGGTTATTGTTGATTGCAAACTTTGGCTGATAATTTATATGACCTGTATCAAACCAACACCGAATGATAATTTTGCGATGAGCACATGCATGTACATGTATGATAAGTTAGTTGTGTCTTCTCCTATATTGCAATGAAACGTTATTACTCTTTAAAGGGAAACTTTTACCTTTTGCAACACTTTTTTTCAGTTATTCAAGCAGACACATATTATTTTCATAGAGAGACCAGCTTATATCATTACACTAATTTTAATTTAGTCAATGTGCTTAAATGTCAAAATCTGACTGATCTAATCTGCTAGAGGCATATGAAATGTAATACAGAACATAATGCAGCTGTAGTCAAAAGTGCATCGCTGACACTCTATAAAATCGCTTACAGTACATGCTGTTTAAAAACACGAGAGTTTTATTTCTGTTTTTTCTCTTAAACTGAATTGATACATTAGAAAATACATGGGTTATTCATTAATGAATTTAATCTACCAATATTGTGTAAAAAATTCTTGTCATTTCATTTTAAAAATATTTTTTTCACCGTTGAACTTTTCGCCATACACTACACGATAAAATGAAGTCTGTAGTAGGTTTTTTAATTAATATATAATAGCTTAAAATGCGTTCTGAAAGCGATTTATATAAAACTCCCTAGGCATCTTAAGATATGTGTTTTTTATCCACGTCTGTGTACTTTTTAATGGTTTTACCTTTACATCTATTTAAGTATTGAATAATTACAGAATAGCTACTGGGTTAACATATGACATGTATACTTATACATAGTTTGTTCAATAGAGAAAACGTATGGAAAATTATACTTTTTCTAGTCCAACATTTTATCCAAGTAAATATAACTACATTGGGCTCTTAATGATAAAGGAACACTTTACATACTTTAAACATAATACATTATGCATGTGGTGTCTGTTATATATTACTAGTTGGTATGTCTTTTAGTAAATAGTTATCAAAGGTACCAGGATTATAATATATCGCCAAAGTACACAGTTGAAGAGGACCCAACATTCTAAAAAGTAGTGCCAACAACGGCTAAGGTAATCCATTTCTGAGATGAGAAAATCCTTAGTATTACGAAAAAATATCAAACTTTTGTGAACAGGAAATAATAACAATATAATTGATATTCATGTCAACACCGAAGTGCTGACTACTGGGCTGGTGATACCCTCGGGGACGAACCGTCCACCAGCAGTGGCATCGAAGCCAACTAATTACGCAATGAGATGATCTTACAGACTGTCGATGATAATACCGGTATAATCCGCCGATATATACATTATTATACATATAAATAGAAAGCGAGCATGTGCTATCAGATTTATATTATAGGTCGGTTTTGTTTAATGTTATAGGTTTACATATATGCAATTCATATTTTCACTTGTATAAGAATTATTTTTTTTTGTTGGCTGAATAAGTCAACACAATGGCTGTTCCTTGCTGTTAGTTTCCTTGTTACATTTATTATGTTGCTATCCTTTTTTTTAAATGACCACAGGATGAACACAGGTGCACTTTCTCAACACCATGTTAGTTTGAACGGGTGAAAAAAAGGATAAGGTATTGAATTGTTGACATGCAAGCCAGTAGTACATCTGCATTTTCTTATCTCCTTTGACCACTAATAGTGAAATATTTAGACAACCACACGAAAAAGCCATTATGCTAAGGGAAAGGTGTTTATTTGGTGTTTTATCTACAATCAGTGCAGCTGTTTAAAACAACCTGATTACAAGGTGTAGTAATAGAAAAACGAAGAAAAAACTTGATTTAACTGCTTTTTTCTATGTTTAATATTGATTTAGAAATGGATTAAAAGAATTAAATACTTCTCGTGTGTAACTTTAAAGTTATCTTTAAGCGTGTTTTGTATATAAAAACAATCAACAAAATATGCTTTGTTTGAAAAAGTTGTTTTTAATTCTTAAAAAGGTCGTATAACTATTCAAGTACTGATGACATCACATAGGCTTTTTCAATATAAAAAGACACAGCAGATTTTATTACCAACTGTTAACTCTGACGTTATCATGTTTTGGAAACAAACACCATTATTGTTGCATTCTTACAATTCAATTGATAATAAGATTTGAATAAACAACTGTTAATTCTGACGTATGCGTACTGGTGTTTTCGAATAATATTATTTCTCTCGAGTTATTATGAATTAATTCATAATAATTTGATGTTACAAACTGTTAGTTCTGATGTGTTTTTGTATTCATGTGATACTATTATTATTATTGAATTCTTGTATGCCTACGGGTACGGGAGTTTCTCGCTACATTGAAGACCCATTGGTGGCCTTCGGCTGTTGTCTGCTCTATGGTCGGGTTGTTGTCGCTTTGACATGTTCCCAATTTCCTTTCTCAATTTTATTGTGTATTAATTCATAACATGATATTTTACCAACTGTGAACTCTGACGTATTCATGCATTCGAAAAATACTAATATTAATAATCTATCCCTTTTTGATAAATATTTATCTCTTCGTTTACACACGTTATCATTAGACGACAACAGAACTGTTCCCGTGACTCAGATATTTAAGCGATATATCCTAAGATTAAAATAGGGAACCAGTTTTACATCAGTAAAACGTTGTTATCTCCCTTAATGTCGGAAGCCACCTTAATATTGATTTATTATGAATCAATCCATAATAAGTGTTTTGCTACCAACTGTAAATATCTGACGCATGCGTGTTTTCGAATAAAAGTATTATTACCGAATTCTTATGTATGAATTCATAATAAGGTTTTAGTTAATATTACAGTATAATTTAAGGTTTAAAACAAACCATATATCTCTTATCTTATATGCATCGTTTTGTTTTTAAAAAGTTTGCAATTTTTTTTACTACAGTTTGATAAAAGAAAATAACCAAAATAGCAGTGTAGTAAAGCTACATGTATTGCAAAAACGAAAGTGCCACATAAAATAGGTTATCAAAATTAGGTACAATATATAGTTTTTCACGTGACTAAACTAGTTTCCAGTATTAATCATGTCCAAATTTTCCTTTTTCCAAAATTGACTGCAATCAAAACAGTTTTGAAAAACCGGCCGCATCAAACACAAAAGTAAAAAACGTTAAGATTTTAAAATTCTGAAATATGTGAAACTGATGTATTCTGCCTTGTGTTTTATTTCATCTAGTTGAGTTTCTTTACAAATTGAAGATAGATTGTCAAACAATATAAATAACATATATAAAAACTGTATCAGCTGGAATAACTTACTTTGTGCCTCCTAGGTAAAATAATGTTTTGCCAACACAATGCATATGTCAACAAATAAAAACATGTCGATTTTGTCATTAAAGTAACGAATGTAAATTTGGCCTAGTATAAAATCATTATTTGAAGTAAACTACTGAAATAAGTCTTATCTCATATTAAACTTTTCCATAGGAAAATATTTTACATGTACTATAATAACATGTAATTATGTATTAATCCCTGTTTTCTAAATATAAACTGCAATGTTTTGTTATATGACTGTTGGTTATTAAGGAGGGGGAGGACAGGGGGTACCCTTCTCCCTTCTCCCACCCCTCTTCTCCTTTCTCCTACCCCCGTTCTCCTTTCTCCCATTAGAATAAAACATCTCCTTTTGAGATTATTTTTTCTTGAAATATTAGAAATTTTTTTTAAAAGGAGAGATATTTTATTTTTTCTCCTTTCTCCAACTTTTTCTCCTTTCTCCCAGCCTTCCTCTCCTTTCTCCTACCCCCTTTCTCCTTTCTCCCACCCCCTTTCTCCTTTCTCCTACCCCCTTTCTCCCTGTCTCCCTTATCCCTGTCCTCCCCCTCATTAAGACTATGGTTTCCATATCTTGACCTGAAATCTCAGCAGATGAATGTTAAATTAGCATCCGTCCGGATATTTCTATTTCTTTGTAAACATATCAAGATCCTGTGAAATGGACCATTAGGTTCTTTCATGATTTAATTAGAATAATAATGCCTTTCAGTCGAAACACCTACGCATTACCGGAATAACTATGTTAACGTTTCCGAAATAAATTGAACACAAAAGATGCATATAAATTACTACTTTTGCACGAGTTTGATAATATATATCAATAGTTCGTTTATAGTTTAGTTGTGTCACGTTAATTTCAATAATGGATTGGTAATTGACACTGTGAATCATGTGGATATCCTACTAGTTTAAAATGGGCATATATACTAAACTTTATCCTCAAATTGGTTGATGTTAAAATGGAGTTCATTAAGATTATAAAAACCATGCTTCTAGTATGCGATGGGAAATTGGCATACATATAATAAACCTTAAACACATTATCATAACATTGATTTAAATTTTGAAATGGGACACCTATATATAAAAAAGAAGATGTGGTATGATTATCAGTGAGACAACTCTTCACAAGAGAACAAATTAACACAGACATTAACAACTATAGGTCACCGTACGTCCTTCAACAATGAGCAAAGCCCATATCGGATAGTCAGCTATAAAAGGCCCCGAAATGACAATGTAAAACAATTCAAACGAGAAAACTAACGACCTAATTTATATACATGTTAAAATTGAACGAAAAACAAATATGTAACACATAAAACAAACGACAACTACTGAATTGCAGGCTCCTGACTTGACAGACAGATACATAAAAATGTGGCGGGGTTAAACATGCTAGTTAATACCAACTATGTTAGATCCGCATTTCTGCCAATTGGAGCCCGTTTATGTATGACATCGCTGAATCCACAACTGTATTTAGGATAGCTCCATCAACCACCAGTTCAAATTGATTTATATTACAATTGTCTTATTGAATAGGGACATTGCATAGATTTCCTTGCAGTATGGGTTTGTACATTGTTAAAGGTCTTGTGGTTAGCTATAGTGGTAAACTTCTATGTCGTAAGGTATCTGGTGAATAATTGTTCCACTGATATTCATATCACATCTTCGTATATTCATATGCAATGCTGAGGGATAGCCACGTGATGGTTTCATTTGTTGGGCCATCTAGTTGTTTTACTGTTTACGTTTTGTACTGGCATGTGGATTAATTATCTATAAGACCAACTGTTTTTGTCACTCGTAAATGATGATAATACTTACTATGTGTATACAACACTGTCATATGTCGTCTGGGCTTGCGCGTACATTTTCATAGCATTAAATGTAAATGTATGCCATGACAATTTGAGATGTTATCCAATTAAAATGAACGTTACAAATAATTTAGCATTTGAATTAAGGCAGCTGATGGAGAGGCATGTGATGCTTTCTTTGTCTGCTTCGTCTAGGATTGTATCACTGTAAGAGCTGCATGCTGTTATGTAGGTTATATAGGTTAGACCAGCTTTTTTGTCAGTCGTAACTAATGATAATACTTCCTACTTACATACATCACTGTATTCTTTTTTTTAAGAATTTAGATATAAGACAATTCGACAACACATATTTGTCCTAAAGTTTCCAAGGGAATTACATATGTACGAGGTAAACAAAAGATACAAAATAGGCCAATCATAACTTTATCGCTGGTAAAATGTTCAATCCATAATTGTTCTTAGGGAAATTGTCTATAGGTATGCATATTTATTTGTATATTCAAAAAGCCATCTGATGTGTGTTAAAAATAGAAAACAAAAGATCCCAATTTACAACCAAACAAAATAAAAGAAAACTAGACAACATACATACTACAAACCCCCCGATGACAAAAATTCAAGAATTAGAAAATTAAACCCATTCTTAAACAAATCTGAACTCATGCGATTTTCAAAAATTGGCAGTTCCGTTAAGTATATATCGTGTTACTCTTATTTGGTAAACATGTCTTCTTAACTATTTTGGTTAAGAATATAAAAGAATCACTTGATGTTTATACGTTATTTTGATTTGTTGTTGGAATTCATATATGAGTGAATAATGTGTTAACAAAACAAAAATATACTATTATATTAAATTAGAAAAAAAAAAAATCGACAACCGATGACAAAACTAAAAACTAGTCTGTATCAACCAATCGAACTATATTGTACTGCACACAACTGTCATGTTCCTGGCATCGTGGCATGTTCTGAAAATAATATGATTTAATAGCTAGGCTGTCATACCATTGCTATGATAGTTGTTTAACGCTCCGCCATTTTGATAAAATTGCACGAACAAACCAGGCATACATAATCGGGTAAATGACAATATATGGGTATGCACTACTGTTTAAAAATGTACTAATAATATATCTTTCATTTGTTTTTTTCGTAGTATAAATTATTTCCTATTTTTGTTGTTAAATACTTTCTATAATAGAAAGTTGAAGTCAAAATAGTAGTTTAACTAACTCATTACCTTTCCTTATCGAGTAATTAAGAGATTTAAGCTAAGGCATTCGAGGTTGCAATGTTTTTATTCTTAAACTCTACAATTACCCGGACTATACACATAAACTTAACCCATTTCTTCTGCCTTTGCACTATGTGGTTACTCATCTATTATGGACATTAACATCTTCTTGTTTTTCATCAGTATAATCAATACAATTAGATTCATAGTTTAAAGCCCACGGAGTAGCTAAAGTTTATCCATGTCGCGCAAAAACATCAATGTTTTTTCTTTAACAGCTATACAGATATCAGTAAAAATGAAGAATATTATTGATTTTATCACCACCTACGCTTCAATCAGTATTTCTCAGAGGTAACATCTAATCAACAAATAACGATTACGACATAGACTACCATACCATGTATGACATTTCTCAGTGCAGCTAATTACTTCAAAACACAATCTGAGTCTTGACAGAGGGTTATAGGTTATATCTTAAGTAGTTATTTATAATCATTGCGTATACTGACAAACAACTACATAATACTGAATTAAGATGATATGATATGACTGATAATAAGATACATATGAACAAGATATAATCAAAGTGATGGGAATTCATCTTCATTAGTAGGCACTCAATTTTTATGGATTCTGTGGATAGAGATAACCCCAAAATGTTGATGTTCGACAAAGTGAAAATTTTCTATTAGCTTGTATAATAGAAAAAGGCATAAACATTATATGGGGTGTTATCCATCGATTACATATAAACAGTATATAACCAACAACAGAAAACAGTGTAAAATACAAGGCTTAAATAACATAGTACAGAAACGAAAAAAAAATATCTCTCAAAACGTCTGCGGTAACCTACATGGTGATGAAAATCATATTATAGAATGCAAAAAATAGCATATGATCAACTATTTTATAATTCCAGTTCATACTTGTAGATAAAGGTACCTAGATATTGCAACGCAAAATGTATTTAAAATATGTTTATAATGTATTCAAGGCAAACTCAATTATTACTTTGAAACAAAACCTTGTAAATGAATTGTACTTGGTTTAAGTATGAAACTGATTTTACACAACTAAGGTTGTTTAGGAGATAAACATACGTAGATAAACATGCTTGTGAGATAACACTGTTTCGTGCAGAGTTTTGCAAACCATGCACTCACTAAAAAATCAGTTGATGTAAAAACACAACAATACTAAACTCCGAGGAAATTTCAAAAAGGAATGTCCCAAATCAAATGGCAAAATCAAAAGTTCAAACACATCCAACGAATGGATAACAACTGTCATATTCCTGACTCGGTACAGGCATTATCTTATGTAGAAAATAGAGCATGTAAATTATTGCGTAGTACCCTTTATCTACATTTAACTTATTGATTTGTTTTCAAACTGTTGGAATACGAGCACCAGTGTTGTAAGTTGTGTTAGCGTCACACGCAAATGGTGTAATGTTTAATCATACTCATATCTGTCTTGCAAGTTGTGTTAGCGTCACACGCAAATGGTGTAATGTTTTATCATACTCACAAATGGTGTAATGTTTAATCATACTCACAAATGGTGTAATGTTTAATCATACTCACAAATGGTGTAATGTTTAATCATACGCGCAAATGATGTAATGTTTATTCATACCAACAAATGGTGTAATGTTCAATCATACTCACAAATGGTGTAATGTTTAATCATACTCACAAATGGTGTAATGTTTAATCATACTCACAAATGTTGTAATGTTTAATTATACACACAAATGGTGTAATGTTTAATTATACACGCAAATGGTGTAATGTTTAATTATACACACAAATGGTGTAATGTTTAATTATACACGCAAATGGTGTAATTGTTTAATCATACTCAAATGGTGTAATGTTGAATCATACTCATATCTGTTCTACATTTTTGTTTCGTCTCACATTAACTGTCTGATGATTAATGTGTTAATTAACTTTATATAAGCCTACTCACTTTATATAAGCCTACTCTCTTTGTATAAGCCTCTCATTTTATATATGCCTACTCACTCAAGCATTGAGACATTCAAAATATATCTAGTGGTATTATTTTTGTATTTTACGACATTTTGATATAATTTCTGTATCGTATAATTGTATTTGGTAAACTTCTCTTTAACTTCGTATTTTTTTGGGAATTTTTAACTACTTTGATTCTAGTGTCACTAGTAAATATTTTACATGTTTTAGTAGACGGAACGTGCATATGGCATACACAATTGTTATTCTGGTATTTACGATAAGTTTATGTGAAGCTTTCCATGTTATCAATTTGGCATACAATATCAGAATTGGTAAAACATAAACTGATACTCCCACTTTGAATGTAGATAATCTTCTGTGACACATCAATGTTCAACTAAGTGGTGTAAACGATTATTTATATATTGTTATGTGTCAGTTTTGACTGAATCAATACTTATGCAATGCAAATATTGTATAACTACTATCTTAGACCATACAATGCATTTAAAGAGACTGGGGTGTCTGTCTCCATCTTGGATTTTGGAATATCAGTTAACAATCGGTCTGATATTTAATTAAATGTGCATATTTCGAGATTTGTATTTAAATTATTTTTATGAATTTTCATAATAATATAGGAAAGGATGTACTTTATTATATTTGCTGCTGCATTTTACAAAAACAAAATATTTTTGCTTGATTCCTTTTTTTTTGACTTTGTCATTAAAGGATAGATAACTTATTTAAAAGGGAGATAACTCGAATTAAGAATCTTTTATTAAAGAATGTGTTGTGAATTTACTTTATTATATAGCAAGAAAAGTAGTCATGTGGCCCCATGTTTTTATAACACATACTTCGGTTTTCCATTTATTATCTTAACAATATCTTACAATTTTGAACAACCTATAGCGAATAAAAATCCAAACGACCAATATTTTGTTTTTACCTTAAATCCATATTACTGTTTTGATAAAGAAAACGCATGATGTTAACTAAATTTTGAAAAAAAATATTATTTTTTTTTTGATTTGGAACACCTCCTCTTATCTACTTTAAGTATTGTTTATACTGACGTTACATCTGTTTATTAACAACTTAACTGAACCTACAGCTTCTTTAATAAACTCATTTCGTACTCCTAACGATATGTTAGACAGTTACAGAAAGGAAGGTTTGGTGATGACGTTTCTCACATAAATTTAATTTTCGTGACGTCACAATATGACATATTGGAAAAGGTTTTTTGTCTACTGATTTAAAGCCCTAAGTTAAAACGAGTAAATTGACACTTTTATTTCAAAATCACATTTGGATTAGTCATTCGCTTGGAAGATTATTTGTACAATTTTGAGAAAAAGAAAACAAACATAACAAAACGCCCGATTATACTTGAAATCAGGAAAACAAGAAATGTCGACCAATTGTACAGTATCTCTGAAAGAATTAAATGTAGGTTTGTTTGTGAAGCAAACTTGAGGTAAAAACACACAAAAGTAAAATATCAAAAGTGCCGCATTTAAGGACGAAAACAAAACAAAAACGGAACGTCCTCAAATAGCAACATCAAAAGTTCATATATATTTATATATATGTCAAACGAATTAAAAACAAGTGTCATATTCATGACTTGTAAAGACTGTTTTCAAACAATAATCTACAACATCAATCTGATATAGATGCATACATGTTTCCTCAATTTATTGAAAATCCATTAAATGAATACTTGACAAAGAAATACAATTTATAAAGTGAAATAATTTTACAAAATTTGTTCACTGAATAATTGAAATTTGTTTAGTGTTTAGTAGATATGCAAATATTGAGTGAAATGTACAGAACAAATGTAGTAAGATTATAACTTGTATGTCAAATGTCCATTAACCGATATCATCATGACCTCCTATTACCTTCGCGTGACTTTGAAGTTGCATTCAAGTTGCTGCAAAGCAATATAGTTATTTGACTGTATGTAATTTGATTTAGACCTTGCTTCTTCTATATTATAGTATATTTAGTCTATACGGAATTGACCCTTGTATTTCCGTTTCTTGATCAATGTGACCATCACCGAGATTAAATTTCATCTACAAACCTGAAATTATGTACGTGATTTGACATTTGTCTCTAAAACACTGAAAAATGAGAGGTGAAGTAAAAGACGATGATAGTGAGCAAAGAAAATGAAAGCAAAATAAGTCAGATTAAACATTAAGTAGAACATTACGTTTATACACACTGTTGAAGATTTTTACGACACAAAACATATAAAGGTATTCCTTAAGTTAAATTAACAGATTCGATTGATTAAAACAATATAGACTTTCGTCTATTTCCTATGACTTACAATGCATTATCTTTAAAGGAGCAGTTGATCAGTTTTGCGTTTAAAGAATGCGGAGGGTTGTTATGAACATATGAACACTTTTGAAAATATTACCCAGGATGCATTAGATTCTGAAACGGCGAATTGCCCATCTGTGCTTTTGATATGTATAACCTGCTTTGCTATGTAATGATTTGCTTAATCGGAAGACACCTTGTATTCCCTTATGTAGGCTTAGTGTCAATTTTCTTAATACACGGAACTTCATCAATCGAAAACTAACCGACAATTCTATGTCAAAATAAAAAAATGCTAAAATCGATCATAAGACAAACAACGATATATAAAATGCAGCATTGAAATCAGAAGACTTAGCAACAAGAACCCAAACAATAAGATAAGACATGTGGATCTCAGCTGTTATGGAAGGGTAGGCATATTCAGCTTAATATCACATAATAATAACTATGCTAGATGTATTATCGTGACACATACAGTATCCGTTTCAATGGTTTCAAATACTTATTTTCATATCTCGATCGGTATTTCACTTTTTAATTAGTAACTTTAAGGTTAATATTATATCAAATAACAATATCCATGCTTCATGATACGATTTTCGAATATAAGCATGAATAGATTATGATAAACTGTAAATACAGTCTTTACTTATTTTCAAGCGATTACAGACAGTAAGAGTTTTGTCACATAAACATCTAGGTCAAATTTGACGTAATGCGAAATAATAACTTTTAAACAAAGTACTATTACGTTATTTCAACTTTTGCCGGTTAAATCTTAAAAATAATGGAATAGCTGGATTGACAGCTAACACATTGTAACATTAATATGTTTATATGTTTACAATAAGAAGATCGTTATAATACACGAAATTGGATAAGATGATTGAAAAAGAGTTTTTGACCTATCATATTCTACAAAAAATCGAATTTAAATGGATGTAAATGATAAAAATGTAGTAGTGGCGAGAGCAAGCTTAGTACCGCCCGCTGCTGTTTTGAAAGATGGCGTAGGGTAATAATTTCTTAGGTAGCCAATGGTGGGGTCAGGCTGCTTTATATATTACATTGATTAAAAATCCATTTTTTAAATTATGCAATTTTGTTGAAACAAATGGTTTTATCACATTAATGAAATAAGAAAAAATACGAACTTGTATGGGTCAAAATATAACTTTAGGTTTTCAATATATAGTTCATGGACGATTTGGTTTATTCTATAACGATGTGATTCTTTCAAGATATAAAACCGTCAATTCCACATCTAACACAATAAGGTACATGTGTTTGTACTGATTTGATCTCACCGACAGACGTACTATTTAAACTTTCTATATAAGCTTAATATATCGTTCATTGAAACACTTTTAACTAAATATGCAAATGACAGGCAAAACTGTGTCATTATCATGATATAATTCCGATTTCAATTGTCAATTATCGATTCACTACATCAATTAACACGATTTCATTACATTGTAACGTATTGTCATAAAAATGCTGATGGATTAGTAAATTGAAAGATGCAGATAGGCCATAATATATATGTTAAAGTGAGCAAAAATAAAACGAAAGACACAATGGACTTCAAGCCACATTAATTGTGTATTTGTCACAACTTTTTGGAATTTTGGGTCTTCAATGTTCTTCAACTGTGTATTTGTTTGGCCTTATAACTATTTTGATCTGAGCGTCACTGATGAGCCTGATGTAGACGAAACGCGCGTCTTGTGTATTACATTATAATCCTGGTACCTTTGATAACTTTCTTAAAGTACAGATTTCGAAAACAGGAAGACTAAAAAAATGAGTAAGTTAAATTAGGTACCTTTGAAAGATGAAAAAAAGTGTTTTCCCCAAAATAATGATATCCGTCCTGTTACGCATAACAACAATCAGCAGTTAACTCGAACCTATATTTATTCTTGCTACACGATCTTTGTTATCGTATTGGAATATACATTTAAGACATATTCAATTCGTCTTTTGATAAACAAATAGACACATAGGTACATGTATACTACTTTTTTTCTCATTAAAACTAAGTTTTATTAACATATTTACATTTGTAAATAGATACATCAAATACCGGTACCTTTTCCCGGCCTCGTTAAGATTCGTATAGAACATATATTATGGTTAATTATGTTAGTACACAAATTTGCAATAATCCGGATGTAATTCATGTCTTCGCCTGAATGATTTTCTATACTAGTTTCTTTGTTTACATGTTTACTACTTGTATAGTTGTTAATACACAAGCGAGTTGTTATCAAAACGATATGTTAATGAGTACATGTCGCATTGTCACGACTCACTTAATTGTTTCAGTTTTGCTGTTAGTAATATTTAAAATATTGTATTGGCTGACAACACTAACAGTGATATGGTTATCTAATTCGTCAAAACCGTGTATTGTCTAAAAGCATTTCTTGATCTTAGGCAGAAGCTTTGTATCTGATTACCCTTCCGGAGCCTCTTAGATCACCACCAGCTTTTGGTGGGGTTCATGTTGCTAAGTCGTTTGTCTTTTACTTTTCTATGTTTTGTCTTGTGTACAATTGGTTTTTTTTCTGTTTGTTAAGCCATAGCGTTGTCAGTTTATTTTTAATCTATAAGTTTGAATGTCCCTCTGGTATCTTTCGCTTTTTTTGTAATGCCTACTTTAATTGTAGATATATAACTGTTGCATTTAAAATATAGTACTTAGAACAGTAGATGTTGGAATA
Source organism: Mytilus galloprovincialis (assembly GCA_037788925.1). Lineage (NCBI taxonomy): Eukaryota > Metazoa > Mollusca > Bivalvia > Mytilida > Mytilidae > Mytilus > Mytilus galloprovincialis. The sequence goes on from CM075338.1 coordinate 87,475,592, forward strand.
TGATCCTGCTGGAGTGGAGACAAGACATTTTGCTTACTATTTGGATTTTAAAGTTACAATTTACTTTTACTACAAAGTATTTATTTCTGTTCTAAAGTTGCGCTCACCATATAGAAAGTGTATTATACGGCACTATCATATCTGTAAAGAAACACAGGTTGCAAGCAAGGTTAATTCAACAGACTATTCACGCTTATTCTACTTTATTGAAATTATAGCAAAAATTCATATTCGCTCCAGCAATCCTCCCTCGTTTAGAATATTTTTTTTAACTTTTTGAAATCCTCGTATGTTGAAATAACTACATCCAATTTCGACTACACTTGAAATGGGGTCATTTTTTAAAGATTTTATGGCATCGAACATGCATTGTGATACCAAATTGATATTCAAAGAAATGAGTTTAAAACTATTGACAACGCCATGGTGGTCAACACAAACAAAAGACCAGTAGAATACACGAGTCTACATAACACAAGCAAGAAAACTAAAAGCTGAGGAACAGGAATCACACAATGGGGAACATTAAATGATCTCCGGATAGTCGAACAGATCTTATTCTGTTTGCAAGTCAAAATCTAGGGATACGTATAATTTGGTTGTTCGCATTCGAAAAATGTTTGTTGATCAAAACATATCACCTGTAGATTTCGAAAGAACACAGTACATGAATTCCCTGCTGTTCTAACATTTCCATTGGCATTTCATGATAAGAAATGGTAAGTACAATTTATATTGCTGGCCTTCTTCGTTATTATAGTTCACCTACGCAAAATCATTAATTTTGCACATTTATCACTTCTCATCAGACAAAAAAGTCATCAATCGATGAATGTCTGGCATTTACATTTATTAAAAAATGAACCTGTTATATCTCGATAATACATACAAATTTTCCTACGTTATAACATGTTTGAAATATCAAGGCAAAATAATATTGTGAAATCTGTTCATCCAATGTTCAGATAAATTAAAATCATCAATTCAACCTTTACGTCTATATAATATACACTAAAGTTATCAATAATCTGTATATTTGTTCCCACAAAACAAAACTTCATACCAAAGCTAACAACAGTAACGTACGCCAAGTTATATATTTCTTTTATATCCTTTGTACAATGTACCTTTACAAATGTAATAATTTCATTTTCATTACAAACGGTACAATGGATGCACGATCAAGCGGTGCAATCCAATGCAGTTTGTAGAATGTAAAAGAGTACACCATGTTTTATCCTGATTAGACATACATGATATAATGAAAACAATTGGTATAGAAATTAGAGTCAGTTGAGCCTCAAGCAAAATTTTTTATTTCACATTTTTAAATCAATCACTTAAGCCTAAAATTCATTCCTAATAAATATCCATATAATTATGTTAAACATGCAGTAGTGAAGAGGATCAAAAGGTAATACAGTGTGAATTATAGCAAACAACGTTTTACATTATACATTCCATTATGTCGAAAGCTATTGTTTTTAGAAATGTAACTATACCTTCTGTTAACCTTCTCATAATTCGTTTAGTTTTCATTCATAATTTCGCTTCTTAAAGCAAAGTCGACTATAAGTTACCAGTTTTTTAAATCATCGATTACTTAACTAATGGTATGACACTTTGGCTTACAAAGTTTGTCTCACCGGAGCATCTGGATATCACCATCGGTGTTTGATTATTTTCATGTTTCTTCTAAATCCTATGTTATATAATTTGTTGACTTTGTCATCTTGATCTTTTATTATGCATCTTGAGTACCATTCGTTGCATAAGGATTTTGTTAACTGCTTACGCTGTTGATGTTGTCTTATATTCAATCCCTTAAAACGCAAAACAAAATATTGCCACTACTTAAGTACAGTGAAAAAATGTCTATAATAATTTTTGTTAAAAACCTTGTGTGTTCCGAAACCTGTTACTTCCGTAATCCGACACTGTTGTCAAATCCTGATGTTATTAGTAATACCTAATTAATTCTGTCTAATCCGCCCATTGGATCTGTTACTCAATTAATAAGAATAATTAATTACCACGTGTTGATTGTTTACATTTAGATTTATATATCGGAAGGTGAGTTGAGGATCGTTAAGGGTTACATGAAATATATAGTAATATAGTACATGTACACAACAATGGCTTTTAAAATTGTACGCGTTACGCGCGTTTTGTCAGTCAACTCATAACAAATTAAAGCCTAACAAAGTAAGAAGTTGAAGAGCAGTATCGACAAACAATTACAAAAGGTTGTACCAATTTCAGCAACTGTAATATGTTACTGTTTTAGAAAATCCTTTGTATGTTGAAAAATGCTATTTACAACATTTAACGTTATGTCTTGTCTGGAAAACTAGACCAACAGATATATACATGATGATTGCATACTATTTATAAACTAGACCAACAGATATATACATGATGATTGCATACTATTTATAAACTAGACCAACAGATATATACATGATGATTGCATACTATTTATAAACTAGACCAACAGATATATACATGATGATTGTATACTATTTATTAACATCCACACTCTATGATTGATACAAGAATATGGCAATACAATGAAGACTGGTGCAGACTGAATTGATTTGAAAATGCGTGACAGAAATCATTTTGAATCAGCAAATATGTCCCACAAGGCTAATGTGCAGTACAACTGTCGTCAACAATTGAAGGCAACCTGTTGCAAAATATGATTAAAAAACTCTCTGAGAGAAAATAGGTGTGTTTATTTATAGCTTGAATTGTATATTTATTGATATGCCAACATAAGCTAAACTGTACTTAAAGGTTCATTCGGAGTTCTCGAATAAACATGATTATTCTGGTAGTCTTATTTCTTGAAAATATACTTTTAACAAATATTAAACATACAATTACAGTAACACATTGCTTCAATTACTGCAAGATTAACTTCAAGTCGTGTTGTAGTTTGAAACGAATTAAACGAAACTGATATCGACAGATTAGTACATCGAACAGCTATTGTATCGTCTGAAAATAAGAACAGAATGTGTTTTTTAAACAGAAGGTGACATACATAATGTTTTCGTATACATTTTCCGAGTTAAATCATCGTTCCTAGTGCTTTACTATATTAAATTAACACTGGTATATGCAAGTTATTAGTCAGTAAATGAAAGTACTATTATGTCTGTACGTATTGTCTTTCTGTTGTTGGAAGGTACAAGTACCCGACGTCCACTCTGTGTTTTTTATAGATGTATTTGTATAAGTACCAATCGGATGATTTCATACTTATTCAACTGTCTTTTATAGTTTGTTCATATGGTGAAATGAACCATGGTGCCCCCGAACATGATAAACACCACTACAGTCTGTATGCATGTGCCTGTCCTAAGTCTCGAGGCTGTTAGGGACGACATTAAAAAGTTCAATGTAGGATAAAAAACTTAATTCGCATAGTTTTTTCACTGACCCCCCCCCCTCCCCCTCTTAACTTAATATGGGAAAAATTGATTTACCTATATGGGTATATGTAAAATCGATTTTGGATTAACAAAACTTGCAGCAATGTTGACCCGCCACCCTCAAACTATATGATTTAAGTTTTTTTTTTTTTATCCTACATCGATCTTTTAATGTCGACCCTTATTTAGTGGTTTTTGTTTGTTGCTGTGTTTCATATTTGTTTTTTCGTTCCTTTTTGTACGTACATTAGGCCGTTTGTTTTCTCTTATATCATTTCGGGAGCTTTTATAGAGACAACTATCAACAAAGGTTAAAATGAAGTGGAAGTTAACCTTTATAGGCGACCTCACGACCTGTATAAAAAAAAAAAAAAAAAAAAAAACGCATACCGTATAAACAGCTATGAATGACTCCGCAACGAAAAATATTAAAAAATATTAATAACCTTAGTTACAACAAAACAATTCGCAAAAAGCAAACAGGAAACGTGAAAGGCAAGAACTAACGACAATCACTTAGGACAGGCACATAACGTGAAAATGTTTGGGAGCGCTAAACCATCCCCTTTGACCTTGGACAGTAGTGAAACAGCACAAGATAAAAAAAACTATAAAAACGATAAACATAGATCAACAAATGATAACTAGCTTTCCAAGGACTGATATGATGGCTCCAGACTTCAATTAAACTGATTGAAGGATTAGGTCTTCATTATATGAAAATAAACCACAATTCCTTATAAAGATACAGTCATTCTCTAATTTACTACCCACATAACTGACAGTTTTAAAGGAAGGTCTCGACATGTTTACAGAATAAATTTGACATTAGTTGGTTCATCTGATATTATTTTTTGATTTCAGCTGGGCTTCATATGTCTGAATATCCATATCTTAAAAGAAAGGCAACAGAACTAGAGGGACATTCAACATGTTCAAACTCACTAGTTGCAAAACTAACTACTTTATGTCTTAAGGATGTACTTAGGTGAGGTTTTGGTATTTGTGTCAAATGTTCGGACTCCTTGGTGTTTTTCCATACAACACAAGGTAAAATATTGTGCCCCATAACACCCATTTATTTTTTCATATAAGACTAAATAGCTCATAAAACGTCATTTACCAAAATTGTAGAAGATTCTTGATTTTTTTCTTTCTTTTGTTTTGAGACCCAAATAATACAAATGCAAATATAAGGTAAGAGTCTGAGTCAGTCTTTTCCCGCCATATTTTATATCTCAAATATCTCGAAAAAGAGGTCCATGATCTATCAATATTTTTAGCTTTGTTTTCATCCTTAACGAATTCTTTACCAGCTTATACTATAAATTTTAAATTCTTGATTTTATAATTTTTACCTTACCTCACCTAAGTACATCCTTAAAACGAAAAGGACAATCAGTTTAATCGTATCTTCACTTTTAACAGCTTATATTTAAACACAATATTGCGTATTTGGGTTCTCTCACATATTATTTTTATATATAAGATTGAACATTTTACATTTTAACACTATATTGTGAATTTTATTCTTTTGTGGTATCTCGGATGCTTCCCCCATCTTGATATTTTGAAAGATAAAACAAAACAAAATAGCAAATAATCAAACAAAACTAGTACTCGTTATACATGTTATATACATTTCAATATACCTAAAGTTTTGTTATTTTTATATTTAGTATAAAATTCAAAATATATACTGCAAGCCAGGCTAACATAAGGCGAAATAATAAAAATGGACGATCTGAATTATGTGTCAGGGCATGAAACCGAAAAGCGAAAAATATAATGAAGATCAAAATAAACCCGCTTCATATATAGCTTAATGTTGACCAACACAAATCCCTCATGAAGCATGGATGACACCAGGACTACGAAATCATTGCTTTCAATAACGAATCAGAACAATCAAAATTAATTCAGTGTTCAATATGTTTAATAGATATCAGAAAATGTGGTATGCATACCAATGAGACAACTCTCCTTCCAAGTCTTAATTTATAAAAGTAAACCATTATAGGTCAAAATACATGTTTAATAGTATACATTTACAAATTGTGATTTGGTTGGAAAACTGTCTCATTGACACTCATACCACATCTTCTTATACCTTTTTATCTTTGGTATTGACTTTAAACCTTTGGTTGTCTCTGCTTTGTAAATATGATTATTATAAGATAAACAAGGCAAAAAAAGGGTGTGAATCTCAGCTGTGATTTAGAAACAAGAAGGATCCAAAATATGTTATTTCATCATCGTAACTGTGTTTGGAACCTTCGTTTTGTTTTCCAAAATTGGTTCGATTCTATGCTTCAAAATGAAAAGACTCTAATGAATTGATAGTATACAGTTGAATGAACTACAAAAGCAGAATTTTTCTGGTATTCAATCTTGTCAGACACTGTTTTTTTTTAAATTATACAAAAACAAAATACGGATTTTTGTCAGATTTTCATATTTAATTGTTGGTGTTCAAACGATAATTTAAGCATGATTGGCTATTTTTCATAGACAGTTTTGTTAGTTTATTGGCAATATATCCAGAGAAAACCAGCGACCTTTATTAGGAAAACTGGCATTCCTTGTTTATTTAAATCAGAGTCAGCTGCTGCATATTTCGGGTTTGAAATACCACACCAGTATTAACAGTATTAACAGGCTTTGGTACAGTAGTTGAAGACCAATCGGCAAACGATGCCACTAGAAAAAAAACATGACTTCTAAAAACAGACCTTGACATAGTTCTAATCATTTATGTCTTGTTTTTATCTCTCAGGATCTATCTTTCTAGACTAATTAAATACATAAGTATGTGCATATATATCGCCAATGGTACTTTGATCAGTAATATTCATTGAAATGGAAATTTCGAAGTATCTTATAAAGGTTTTGGATGATAATTGACATCTAATTGTAATCTTGTTATATATTTTTAAACACCCACACCATCCAGCATTGTTCAATTAGTCTTACCAATATTGTAACACGTACTCAATATGTTTAAAGAGCAAAAACTAACAGAATTCGAAATGGTCGATCACAATTTAATATTTTTCCAGCATAATTTCAATGAAGAGATAATCATACGATTTTGATCATTGTATATAAGAAAACGTCCATTCTCTTTTATTTAAAAATGTTCCTGGAAAATGTGACAAAATTTGCAAAAAGCGTTCAAGGACAAATGACAAGTATTATCAAAGCATCACCACCAACATATCTAAGCGACAAAAATATAAAACATTCAAATCTTAAAAACAATTTAAGTCCAAACGTAGATTTGTCATTATGTGCAATAAAACCTTGGTTATATGAATAAGAAATACATTGTACATATGGCTTAACAAAGACACATTTATTTGGAACAAACCCGGCACAAAAACAAGAAAGTAATAAATATCTTATGTGAATGATTTCCTAGTCCTGGAATGATTTTTCAGTCCTGGTATCTATGATGAGTTTTTTTCCTACGTATAGTTGTCGTTTTGCCAATATGGAAAATATTTCAGTGATGTTTGTATCAAATGAACGTTTAAGGACTTGGTATCACTGGTGACCTTTAAAACAGTTTCTATTAAATAATATATAAAAATGAAATTAAAAAAGAATGGACAATTGTTCAGAACAGAAGTATTATTTTTTACCACCAAACTTCATTGAACTTCAACGTGTTTCAAAAGGATGAATATAACATTAACGAAATCTTGATTATTTATTGCACAAGTCATGATGATGTATAGTGTGTACATGCGATGACTTCCAATTAATTTTAACTTAAGACAACATGCAGATCAAAGCGTGAAGATGAAGAATTAAACAATGAAAAACCTAAAGGTTTGAATTAGGGGTGCTCCTTTTTGTTACCTGTATTGATGTCACATGTACATACATACAAATTCCATTTAAATAATTCATAGAGGGGAAATCACAGACAGCCAGTTATATACTGATTTTGATTTTGTCGTTTGTTCATGGATATTCCGTTTGAGTTTTCCTCAGGCCTCGTTTTTCTCATATTTTATTTTTAATACAGTCATGTTAAGCAACATCTTCCTATAAAGTACATGTCTATATCGACTTAGGTTTCAGTCATCTAAGGAGAAAGCGCGATAGTAACATTGAAAAATCTCTCCATTTAAGTCACAATTTGTAAAAGTAAACCATTATAGGTCAAAGTACGACCTTCAACACGAAACTTTTGCTCACACCAAACAACAGGCTATAAACAGCCCACAAATCACTAGTGCAAAACCATTCAAACGGTCTCATATAAAAACGAGAAACGAGAAACACTTATAAACCACATCAACAAACGTTTTAAAAATTCACAAAATGTACAAAATATTTTAATTATAGATAATACTGTCGGACATCCTTCTTAATAATTTTGATAATTGTCTTATATATTGGCAAATAAATTAAAGAACACTATATAATGTTATGCACTCGAAGAACTTTTCCCTTTTTACATTAACTAGGAACGCACAAATAAATTATTTGGAAGCCAAGGATGTACCGAGGCACATACAGAGCAATTCAATCAAGGAAGCCGAATGGTTTAAGTGATCGAACTTTTTGCTCATTAAAGCAGTCGTCAGTTCGAATCCCGATTGTTGCAGGTGCGCTCGACTTAATTGGATAGGTTTGTTAGTTTGAACAACGGCAAACTCCTTTTGCCATTTTAGTTCTATCAAGTAAATTATCTTTCCAAAAACCAAAAAATATTAAGGCCACGAAATAAAACAACGCTGAATTGGCGTTCAACATCAACAAATCATTTAATCTGTGAATAACAAGAAAGAGACAAAAAATAAGAGCATATTCTATTTTAGGTTCATTTTGTCTGCGAGAGGTAAAAACTCAACGTTCAGTGATTTCGAAATATTCTGTTACACCGTTCCGTAATTTATATAGTTCGTTTGATTATATTCTTAATCTATTTATGTGTTCCAGTCTAGGAGGATTATTCATCTTTAACCTTATAAGAACGTTAAAACATCGTACCGTCGCTACCTTTCCCTCTCTCACACGTATCCATTACAGAAAAACTGCAAGGTCATTACAATCACGAGGAACATTTCGTCGAGACGTCATCTTGAACACAATTCGTGGCTAACCACAGAGTGAGTTAATTATATGACATTGTATTTAAAGCCTTCAAATTGCCTTTCGTATAATTGAACCTTTTCTCCTTGAAATACTGGAAATTTAACCGTTCTTGAAAGTACAACATTTTCTCGCTTCAACGGACTGTGCTATCTATTACTTTTGATGTTTCGTTTTAATAACATTAATTGAACACATTGTAAAATTGTATTTTATTTGTTTTTCAGCTTTTTAGCATTTGTTAGATTGACTCTTGATTAAAGTATCAGCACCTGATAGTCTTTTTTGCTTGAGCCCAATCGTCGGTTAAACTTAATGGTCAGGCCATTACACGAAATGTATAAGCAACTAACGAAATACATATTACATCCGTATCGAAAGATTGACTCAAAAACCTGTGAAACTCATGGGAATAATAGTCTACTAGTAGCAATATATACCACGTGATATTCCAAATGAATAATGATTCAATAATCATGGGCTCATTTCGAAGCTATGGGGGCTAAACAAATTTCTGAAGGGATCGTAACCCTTAGTGCTAAACAAATTGATAAAAGGTTCATATGTGCTATATATCTGATCAGACTACTTTAACATTTTTTTATAATCTTGGGAGAATACGATTGCACTTGCCTAGTAATTTTATTGCTTGATTGATTGCAATACGCTCAGTCTGACATTTCTTCAAGACAATCTCTATTTTATCTATCTCTAAATTAACCAATGATTTACTGCTTTCCACCTACACTTTAGTATAACATTCAGCCTACTTAAATGGATGAAAAGGCACATATTCGGTGAATAGCAACGAATCAATCTTGTATTATGTTTTGTTTATTTTTCACCGAATTTACTTCTATTTCAACGAATGTCATATTCTGATGTCAACTGTAATGAAACGAGAACTATCGCTTTTTTATTTAAGATACAATATAATTTCCGATTAGACAACAATCCACTTAAACGCATATGAAAAGACAATGCAAAGCTGAATGTCAAGATGTGAGATATAACAAATACGTAACAGTAATACGAAGCATTCACAATAAAAAATAACAGTACGTCTGACATTGTCTGACTATGTTTTGGTTTCCCAAGTTTGAATGTTTACCAATCAAAGTTCAATTAGAATGTTTTATATACGATATTTGATTGTTTGAAACAAGGAAAGTCAAATTAAATCGCAGAACTACGCCATGAAAAGAATGCAACATTACGAATTACAGATGTTCAAAAAAAAAAGTTCTACATCTGAGAAATACTGATTGTATTTTCCAAATATAAGACATTACATTCTTTCATGTGTGCCTCATTGGTATATAAGCATGACGCTGGATTTTCCGACTTGTTGTTAGCTTGACCAGAAAAAGTCATATTATAGTTATCAAAGGTACCAGGATTATTATTTTGTAAGCCAGACGCGCGTTTCGTCTACATAAGACTCATCAGTGACGCTCATTTCAAAATATTTATAAAGCCAAACAAAAACAAAGTTGAAGAGCATTGAGGATTCAAATTTCAAAAAAGTTGTGCCAAATACGGCTATGGTAATCTATACCTGGGATAAGAAAATTCTTAGTTTTTCGAAAAATTTAAAGTTTTGTAAACAGGAAATTCATACAAAGGACCACATCATTGATATTCATGTCAACACAGAAGTGTTGACTACTGGGCTGGTGATACCCTCGGGAAAGAAAAGTCCATCAGCAGTGGCATCAACCCAGTGGTGTAAATAGTTATCAAAGGTACCAGGATTATAATTTAGGACGCCTGACGCGCGTTTCGTCTACATAAGACTCATCAGTGACGCTCATTTCAAAATATTTATAAAGCCAAACAAGTACAAAGTTGAAGAGCACTGAGGATTCAAAATTCCAAAAAGTTGTGCCAAATACGGCTAAGGTAATCTATGCCTGATATTATGTCGCTTGAAAACGGAAATAAGGTCGAGCAGGACATGTCATAGTCCTATCATTACAAAAATATGCGAAACACGTGAATCTGACTAAGCAATACATGTGAAAAAGGAAGATACCCCCACTGTATGAGAACCCCTACATGTACCATTATATAAGTTGGATGGTAATTATTGATCCTATCAATTTTTCATTAGAAATACAAACCATCCACATTATAAAATAAAAGTTATCATGATAATAAAAAAAAACATATGGTAAAACACATTAATTTTAACAATGTTTTTGCATATTGCTTCTTAAGTCTGACTTAGCTACAACTAGTTTGCAAACTTGGCATTTAAAAACAAAACAGAAGCGTTTATTATGTTTTTCTCTGTTCCCTATATCTTATTTCTTTGAATTGCAGCTTATGATGTAAATAATAAAAAAAAATGTATGCATATGAACGAACAATAAGCTAACAAAATCAATTTAAGTATTTGGCGAGAAACTAAGTTTGAAGATTATAATAACCTCAACATACCTGTATATTTTTGAAAGGCATGTCTGTAAAGCTGCTGAATTGCAAAATCAAGATCGAATGATTTAGCATTTCTTGATTCCATTCACACGATATTATTTACTCTAACTTGGTTTGTTAATTTCACACATTTTATTATTAGTCAGAACTGCGTTCGGAAAGTTAAATCTCAAATCAGAGGTTATATGTATCCTAATACATATACTTTAATAACTGAAAGGGATGACATCTGGACTTTATCTATTACAGAAGAGGAATATGATGTGCATTCAATTTTAAATGTACATTATTCTAGTTTAATCTAAAAACAAAATTACCCACACTAAATGGGTATGCCAGAGCCTAAAAATGACAATACTACACAAGAAGACATATACATGTGTGCACCGATTCTTATAACTATATACATGTAGATTACAGTATATCAACAAAACACATTGTCTTCAACAAAACAACAAGCAACATCAAATATAAAATTCTGCTCATCCAAAAATATCAACTTTAGGTCTTAAGGTGTATTTTGAACAAATAGCATGGTTCACATTCTTTCAAAAATATTATGTTTACATTGATAATAACGTTGAATGTTTTCCTAGTCAAATGACATTTCTCTCACTATTGACTCACCGTTGGCGGGAAAAAATATCTTATTAAACAAGAAAAACAATTTTTATATAACAGAATGACGTCAATTCATTTGTTATTATTTGATGCAAAAACATTATGTCAACGCCAACGTCAAATAGAAGAGCAAAGTACATGTAAACCTAGTATTTACACTTTGAGGTGATCTGTGCTTAAAGCAGTAATGCTTTTAAATACTTGCCAAGAACAACGTTGTACTACAGAAAATCACATTTAGTAAGTGTATACTGCACACTTTTTGTAGAAAACTATGTCAGTTTAAAAAAAAATACCTTAAATTCTTTTATCCCTTATATCATTAGGAATTGATTTTAAGGTTTTAATATTGAGGAATACTATAAAATTAGTTTTCTATTTACAGCGCTTGCAGGTTCCTTTTCGTAACCTCAACACTTACATACAACTCGATTGTACTGACAGGGGTGATCTGAGCTAGATCACCCCTAACTGATCATCCCAGCTTGAGTTTCTTTGTTTTGCATGCTTTCCTTTGTTCTGTAACATTTTGGCGGGAATGTTAAATTCACTATAAAACTTATAATTAACAATACGAGAAAGACTATCAGAATTTACGTAGAAAAAAAACCCAGTGTCTATGCTTGGATTCGAACTCAAGACCTTAAGTATATCATCCCACTACACATACCAATATACCAGAACGACTTGATACCGACTATCAGTAATTTAACATACTTATAGGAAGAAAGATATTTTTATAAGCGGGGCGATTTGGCAGACCTTTATTCAGTGGGGTTTAAACCCTTTTCGTAAATAAGTGAGTTGTTAGACTGATTGTTCAATTTTATTTTACACTTTTTCAAAAGTGGGGCGAGTCGGCAAACAAGTCCGGGGCGATATTTTATAAAGTGGCGATCTTATGTAGGCCGATTGGCCACTGTAGCGAATGTGTTAGGGGGTCATATAGGGTATACATTATAAAGTAATATATAAAGTATATTATAATAGTTATGTGGCGTTTTAAACTATATTCTATGTATTGTAACTGTTTTTTCGTCATATCTTTTTCAGCCGTAAAATAGTTATCCTATCTGGCCATCGGGATGATCTTACACTGACACACAGCGTCCTTGTGGGATAACTGTTACAGAATAAGAATCGTATACGTTCAAGTTTGTTATTTACACTTTAAGTTAATCTGTTACAAAACAAGTACTTTTCAATTATTTGTAATTCTTTATCACTAGCACAATGCATGTTGCGAAAAAGTACTTTTCATAGAGCTGCATACAAATTATAGAACGCAACTTAAGTGCCTAATTTTTTTTACATCTAAAACATTTTATATCATCACTTCAGTTTTGTTTATTATAACAATCATATCAAACTAAAACGATATCATATCTGTTCAATGTTACAAGAGAGATAACTCTATATGTTTTATTATCAAATATCTAAGGATTGTGTGTACTCATTTCGAAGCTCCATCATTGTTTCGTATGACATAGAAACATCCAATCTTAAAGTACTACCTGTTTTTATAATCATGAACAAATTTGTGGATATGTGATTTGTCGTTTTATTATTGCATCTGTTCATAATCTTGAGTGAATGAACTCACCATATATGTTTTGTTATTTTTCATTTTATATGTCAATCAATCTCTGACACTATGACTAAAAAGTAAAATCACAAAAATACTGAGCTTTGAGGAAAATTACGGAAGCGTATTAGCGCCAACGCAAACCTTTGCGTTATAACGCAAACATTTGTTTTATCTTATTTCTTATTCAAGATCCAAAGGAAACCGTAGTTATTAATGGAGGAGGCTGTATATATTAAAATTTATCACATTTGTAGTAATTGCAAAGTAAAATGCTTGAATAATTAGATCATATCAGTGACTAATAATGAGCAGAATAATATAAGAAGATGTGGTATGAGTGCCAATAAGAAAACTCTCCATCTAAGTCACTATTCGTAAAATAAACCATCATAGGCCGAATTACGGTCTTCAACACGGAGCATTGGCTCACACTGAACAACAAACTATAAAGGTCCCCAAAAACGATATCCATGTTTCTACTAGTATATATATTACAAAGAAAATTGAATAAATTGAGGTTATACATAAGAAAAAAATCAACCCTGGTAATATAGCTATAACCGAATATAAATATACTTCCAAAGTAAGCTCTCGTTTGAGAACTGTGTAAAGTAGGTTAGATTCAAACAAGCTACCCTTTGGCAATAAATGTTTGCGTTATAACGCAAAGGTTTGCGTTATAACGCTAACATAGGAAGAAAAAAAAAAATGTGTGGCGCTAATACGCTTCCGTAGAAATTCAATTCGGAAAGTCCATAATCACATGGGAAAATCAAATAACAAAACGCACCAAAAACGAATGGACAAGAACTGTCATATTCCTGATTTGGTACAGGCATTTTAAAATGTAGAAAATGGTGGATTGAACCTGGTTTTATAGTTAGCTAAACCTCTCACTTGTTTGACATTATGACAAATTCCATTATATTGTCACCGATGCGTGAACAAAACAAACAGACACAATAGGTAAAAATGTCAAAAAAATAGGGGTACAGCAGTTCTCTATAGAAGTGTAAGCCTTACATATTTCAATATAGGATACACATCAATGAGACATCCAACTAACAACAAAAATCCACAAGGAATTAGAATGAAAGAGACGTATTATAGAACAATTCAAAATTATTAGTCGACAGACTGACAACGTCATGGCAAAAAATGATGATGAGACAAACAACAGTACAAACACACTATGTATGAAACTAAAGAATGAGAGAGCAACATGAAATCACCCAAAAACCAGTCGTGATCCCAGGTTTTCCTGAAAGATAAAATTATCTTGCTTCCATATGACATTTATAGTGCTGCTTATTTAAATATAAATTGTGGTTACGACATTTGGCACATTTCAGTCGTCAGTTGAGAAACAAATATTACATAACGAACAACCCAAACCGTGATGGCGTCCGTTTGATTTATTAATATGTGATTTCACATTCACCACTTGAAATAAATTTAGAAAGCGAAATATATACAATATGACACAGCACAAGTGTCTTTACAATAAACATGTAACAGAGTATATGGACATTCTGCCATCAAAACCAGATTTTTACCCAAGCACATTAAATTGGAATATAAAAGTCTTAAGTCAATTATTAGAAATAAAATAGAATAATACTTGTAGTTATATTAATATTGACGTGAAGTATTATCCTGGTCAGTTAGGTTTAACTATCACCTATTGAGCGATGTATTACGGCATCAGACAAGAAACACATTTTAATGAAACAAACTGACGTCAATTTAATTGTTATTATATCATTGATTATTATTAGACATCGAGAAAAAAATATAGCAGCAAAGTATAACTACACCTACAATTGACTTATGCTTCATGTAATATATTAATATCAAAACGTTGTAATAAAAATTGTACTGCAGAAGATCACTTTGTAATAGTACATTAATATGTTATACTTGTTTGAGAAAGTCAGCTTTAGAAAAACAACCAACTTTATTTTGGTAAAGTATTGTTAAAACTTGTGACACAGAAGAAGGCCATTTGTTGATTCGAAATATTTGTCAACACGATTTAATAACAACATGTTCGTATAATAACATCTTATATCAGTACCGTTGTGCAAATTTTTAGACTGATATATATATATATATATAATAATTTATTGTACAATAAACGGCAAAAATATGTTTTATATAGACCATCAATCAATCTGTTAAACTTTTACACGAACTTTGTGTAGCTCAAGCTACAAAGATATTTTTTGTCATGCATCCGATTTAACCTAGATAGATGCACACGCCCGAAGAAGCTAATTTGTTTAGCGAAATATTGCGTGAATAATATATAAAATATAACAACTAATTTTATAACACTCATTAGTGTGTTAAAGTTACATTCTTAGACACTTATATAATTTAATTTAGTAACTGCATTAGTTTATTTACAAACTGATCCACACCTAGATAGATTGAATGTTGATTGTTGCTATTTTTAGACATTATATATATATAATATATATATATATATATATATATATATATTTACTCACAGAAACAGATAGGAATTTTTATATCTTGTTAGACTATAATGGAGAGAGCTTTTATTGTTAACTGATGTGCCGATGCCTGTTTGTTGCTTTATTACGGGATTATTACTTTTAAGTTAGATTTATTTTGATATTACAACGAATACGAATTAATAGGACATGAATTGTACAAGTGAGATAATTACATCATTTTAATATCGTTTGCGATATCAAATATGAACTGTACATGACAGAAGTAGAAAGAAATATTGTTTGAATCATTGGTATTTTTTTCTACTCAAAAGAATCTGTTTTCAACATTAAATTGACTTATCACAAACACTGTTGTTGAAATGCGATTATCTAGTGTACATGATATTTAGCTTAATATTCTAATGCTTTGTTTGCCCTACATTATAAGTTATACTTTATCGGGAAAGAGTATATGAAATTATTGTTTTACTATACTGTATGTACTTTCAACTACAATATTTTATATGTGTTGGCATCTTTTCAGATTTTTTGGTGTGTTTTTTTCAAATATTTTCCCTACTTTTAAAAAGTAAAATCACAAAAATACTGAACTAAGAGGAAAATCAATTCGGAAAGTTCCTAATCACATGGCAAAATCAAATAGCAAAACGCATCAAAACCGAATGGACAAGAACTGTCATATTCCTGACTTAAATGTCAGTTGTTCCCTGTATATGAACAGGTGAAATTATATCTGATAGGATAGGCACAGGAATTGCTCTTCGTTTGTGTCAATGTCGAGAAATAAAAACGTTTTCGACAATGCATTCCTTGATTTTTTTTTACAGATATAGGCGGTCAATAGATTTGCCGTTAGAACCTAAAGATTTTTTAAATTTTAAAATATTAAGAAACTAAGGTTACGTTGCCCTCAGTAAAATGTTACCTTACATAGTCAGGTGGCTATTATTTGCGGCTTTGAGCGTTCCTGATTAAGGTGAATACAAAACATCGATACTTTATAAAGTGTTAGTTTCAATCGTTAGAAACATATTAAGCCTATGACATCTATGCCGTTTCTTTAGTTTGAAAAGTACGGTTATATATTAAGACATTTTGATATAGGTAGTATTCTTAGAATGTATTTTTTTGCCGGTTGACATTTCCTCTCACCATCAGAGGGAGTTATTATTTCATCTGATAAAAAAATATATATTCTTATGTTGACGTCAATTCAATAGCAATTACTTCACGGAACATTATTGCATGAAAAAAGTCGAAGTCAATTATAAAATCAAAGTACATGTGTACCCGGTATATACGCTGTCATGTGATCTGTGCATTGTGAAACTATTATATTTTTCAACCTTAATTGAAAATTGCACTGGAGAAAATCTCATCTAACTTATTTATTCTAGATACCAGTATTCTGCTGAATGTAGTAAACAGGATCAATTCGAGGAAGACAGTCAGTATTGAAGTGTCTTCTTATATTCCCTGAAGTCATATAGAGTAGTGTTTAATTCCGGTTATAACTTTCTATTGAAGTTTCTTATACATGTGTTTTTATTGCTTTAAGGTAGATGGGGTGTCTAAATTATAATCCATAGAAATTTTTAATTATTTGCCAAAATATAATTTATATCATGCTTAAAAAAAAAAGAATGGGTCACACGGTGTATAGATTATGCATGAAAAACACAATTTTCTGCAATAAAGCGTAATCTACAACATATAATTTTTAGATAATATATGAGAAAAAAAGTAATATAACAAAAATACTGTACTCAGAGGAAAATATAATAGGAAAGTCCATAATCACATAGCAAAATCAAATGACAACACACATAAAAACGAATGGACAAGAACTGTTTTATTCCTGACTTGGTACATGTATTTTCAAATGTAGAAAATGTGGATTAAACCTGGTTTTATAGCGCTAAATCTCTCACTTTGATGACAGTATCATCCAATTCCGTTATATTTACAATGATGCGTGAACTAAACAGACATAATAAATCAAGTAGTCAAAATATGGGTACAAAAGTCATCATCGTGTTACAATTTTAAGAGTTCTTACACATGAGTTACCTACTACTCTAAAAAAAATGCACATTCTATTGAAGATCTAGACCTTGTTTTTTGGTATTTCCAAATCCAAGATGGAGGAAGACACCCTATTTACCTTAAGGATGTACTTAGGTGAGGTTTTGGAATTCATGTCAAATGTTCGAACTCCTTTGTGTTTTTCCATACCATACAAGGTAAACTATTTTGTCCCATAACACCCATTTATTTTTTCATACAAGACTTAATAGCTCATGAAAGGTCATTTTCCAAAATTTTAGAAGATTCTGATTTTTTTTTCTTTTGTTTTGAGACCAAAATAATACCAATGCAAATGTAAGGTAAAAATCCGAGTCAGCCTTTTCCCGCCATATTTTAAATCTCAAATATCTCGAAAAGGAGGTCCATGACCTATCAATATTTTAAGCTTACTTTTATCCTTAAAGAATGCTCTACCAGTTTATAGTACAAATTTCAAAATCTTGATTTATTTAATTTCACCTAACCTCACCTAAGTACATCCTTAAGCCACAAAAAAGTGCACTTTTGGAATTAGCATTAACGTTTTCACCATAGACTGATGGTACTTTTCATATTCTTGTTTCACTGGACAGGTGTGTTTTGTAGCAGTGTATCCATTTCAGCTAGACAAAACCTAAGTGAAATGTTTCATTTCTACACTATACAAAATTCGATAAAAATTTCAGATCTTTTCAAGATTATGAAACTATGCAAAACCAATCAAATAAACACGTTCAATATAAAAAGAGAGACAACTGCGTCTTTGATAGTTGCGTGATCGATTTAAAAGAAAATAATCGGTGAACATGTTATTATCAAAGTTTAAGGCTACATTATTATCGTATTGTTAAGAACTTTGAAACCGCCTTTCCAAATGCGTACACTTAATACCTGTTTTAGGATCACAGATAACATGGATAAAAGACAAACACACCAAAGTTATGTTGTTTTTTTCTACAAGAAGGTGTTCGGTTGTAAGAAGTTTAGACAAATCGAAATATTATCAGAAACTTTTTCAATTGACAAAAACGTAAGGTGTACTATATAGTTAGCTAGTGACACGTGTGCTTTTTAGATTAGAATGTATATAAAAAAATAATTTGTAATAAGATGTAGTTTGAATCTATGGCAAAATCTTTTGTTTCAAACCGAGGGATAAGATACTAGAGGGACATTCAAATATATGAGTTGAAAAAAAAAAAAAACCGACAGCGCGATGACTAAAAAAGACCAACTAGCAAACAATATATTACACAAAACACATCATAGAAAACTAAAGACTGATTTTTTGTTTCTTCTTCTTATTTTTTTAAAATTTTAGCCATGCCGTTGTAAGTTTCTTTTCTACTTATGAGTTTAAACGTCCCTCTGGTATCTTTCACCATATAGATATAAAAAGATGTGGTATAAGTGCCTATGAAACATCTCTCTATCAAATAAAGGCAACAGTAGTATACCGCTGTTCATAACTCGTAAATCTATGGACAAAAAAACAAAATTGGGGTAACAAACTAAAACTGATGAAAACGCATTAAATATAAGAGGAGAACAACGACACAACATTAAAATGTAACACACACAGCAACGAACTAAGCATTAGACAAAATCCGATGAGAATAACCAATATAACACCAAAACCAAATACATGAATTTGGGATAGAAAAGTACCGTGACACGTCTTATAGTAATGTGAATTCACACTCAAATACAGCAGAAAACAAACGACACAACGGAAACACGACGTAAAAATGTTACACACACAGAAACGAACTATGATATAACAATGGCAATTTTCCTGACTTGGTACAGGACATTTTTAAAGAAAAAAATGGTGGGTTGAACCTGGTTTTGTGGCATGCCAAACCTCGCACTTTAATAAGTAAAAGTAGACCTTTATAGGCTTTAAACACGGAGTCTTGACTCACATTGAATAACAAAAAATAAAAGTCCTCAAAAATGACATTGTTATTCGAAGGGAAAATGCTGCTCAGGTTTTAAATTTCTACGAAGTATTTTATAAATTAATGCCGTTTTAGTTTTGAACTTGGTGTGGTCTGATTTTTTTAAAACATTTATGGGCCCTTTGGTTAATATATTGTGTCTCGTTTTGTTGTACCTAATAATAGCATAAAAACCAATTAAGGTTTAGTTTTACATTGTATGATTATATTATTACCCAGACTTTATAGGTATACATATTCATAAATCTTATATAGATTGTATTCCCGTCAGTATAATGTCAATTTTACGTAATTTATAAGAAACTCATTGGGGTTAGGATATTTATACCGCTGTTTGATCCCATCATTTTATTCAGTCAGTTAATTATACCGTCATTAATATTTTCTAGAAGGCAATCCTTAATTTATACTTATTAAGTGTGACTGGTCTAGAGAGAATCGAACGAACTTTGATTTTCAATAAAAGTATGATATCAAAGCATCAAAACAATAATTAGGAAAGTTAAAAATCTGTAAATATTGACAACGCAATTTTCCATAGGAACTCCTTTTACGGCTAAAACTTTACCACTTTTACCACAAGTTTTGAAAAAAATCTTATCCTGGAATTGAAAGTTAATATACACTACAATTTTTTTCAAATGTCAAAATATAGGGCTGTGCGGCATATTTTCAACGTTTATATGCCCTGAACATTTCAGAGTTTAAACTAACACAAATTTCCTTAACTAACCCCTACCTCGAATGAAGGGTTACCACAGATTTCAATGTAAACAATATGCACAGTATATTTACTGGTAACATTCCCAAGTTATGTCTCTATGAGATGGAACACAGAGAGCATAACTGGGAACCAGTATTTAAACAAAATTGATGTTCTATGACTATTCTAGATTCCTCAAAAAAGGCGAAGTTTGAGAAACAGCTGTTTTTACAAAGTGCAACCTTAAGCCTGATTCTGAAAAAAGCAAGAAATACAGAATGCTGTCGTTTAAACATGGGATCGACTATTCGATTCGAAGATATGATTGATTTTTAACCTATAGTTAGTCTACATAAATACCGTACATCATCATGTTTTTATGACTGTTAATTCAATCCATAATCTGATTATTCAAATTTATTTTTCACGTAGATTCATATAAATTCTCTGGTATTTATTTTCGAGGTCTGTATTATCATGGGTAGTTGGTGGTTGTTTGTTTTTTTTTATCAAATTCTGCATTCAAGTAAATAGCTGAGCATTTACATTCTTGGTTCATCTCCATAAATTCCCCAATAGTTAGTATCACACAAATAGTTATGAATCAACAATGAAATGATTCATTAAAAACTGTGCCATGCTGACCAGAAACACATTGCAACGTAAATAGATGTTATTTAGGTTACGAAACCTTTCAATCATTAGATAATATTACTGAATATCATATTCTTCTTATTGACTCTGACCTTGCATATTATTATCCTTGACATCTCTGGAACGCAGTTACTATATTTATGTAGTTTTATGTACGACAACACGTTTTAACGTATATTCATGGAAATGAATTGAGAATACTAAAGAGTCTCTACAATATTTTGACCCTTGCCATTTGCACTTGATATGCATATATCTAACAAATATACTAACACAGAATATTTCTTAGAATTAAATACATTATAGATTGTTGTTGGAGTCTGCTCGGATCGTTGTTGGAGTCTGCTCTGAATCTTATGCATTTTTTTGTATACATTTTTTCTATCTAACACATATATATTAACATAAATTTGAGAATGGAAATGGGGAATGTGCCAAAGAGACAACAACCCGACCATAGAAAAAAACAACAGCAGAAGGTCACCAACAGGTCTTCAATGTAGCGAGAAATTCCCGCACCCGGAGGCGTCCTTCAACTGGCCCCTAAACAAATATATACTAGTTCAGTGATAATGAACGCCATACTAATTTCCAAATTGTACA
Source organism: Mytilus galloprovincialis (assembly GCA_037788925.1). Lineage (NCBI taxonomy): Eukaryota > Metazoa > Mollusca > Bivalvia > Mytilida > Mytilidae > Mytilus > Mytilus galloprovincialis. The sequence continues at coordinate 87,497,257 of CM075338.1, forward strand.
CAAGAAACTAAAATTAAAATAATACAAGACTTACAAAGGCCAGAGGCTCCTGACTTGGGACAGGCGCAAAAATGCGGCGGGGTTAAACATGTTTGTGAGATCTCAACCCTCCCCCTTTACCTCTAGCCAATGTAGAAAAGTAAACGCATAACAATACGCACATTAAAATTCAGTTCAAGAGAAGTCCGAGTCTGATGTCAGAAGATGTAACCAAAGAAAATAAACAAAATGACAATAATACATAAATAACAACAGACTACTAGCAGTTAACTGACATGCCAGCTCCAGACTTCAATTAAACTGACTGAAAGATTATGATTTCATCATATGAACATCAGGCACAATCCTTCCCGTTAGGGGTTTAGTATCATACCATCATAACATATATGAGAAGAACATAACCCGTGTCAAAATGTTTAACTTGTCGTATTTTACTTTAACTGCCCTACAAGATCTGTCTGATTGCATAAACATCATTAAAAAGGAGAATCAAACTAAGACAAGAAGAGAAATTAGATGTAAGAAGATGTGAAATGAGTGCCAATGGGACATCTCTCCATCCAAGTCACAATTTGCAAAAGTAAACCACTATAGGTCAAATTATGGTCTTCGACAAAAAGCATTAGTTTACACTGTACAGAAAGCTATAAAGGGCCCCAACATATTACTAGTGTGAAATCATCCAAACGGAAGAAAAAACCAACGGTCTAATCTATTTAAAAATGATACACACATCAACAAACGACAACCATTGAACATCAGGTTTCTGACTTACATCAGGTGCAAACAAATGCAGCGGGTTTAAACGTTTAAATACGTACCAAGTCAATATAACAAAACACAGCTTAGAGATTGCATGAAATGGAAATGGATCATCATCGAATCAATAGGTTAAAAGTATCCTGATATCCTTGCAAGACACCAATGCGAATCTAGATTCAGTCAAAATTTTGCAAAGAGTAAAAGGACACACATTGGAAAATTACCGATCCAACTTTTAAACTCATATCAAAATGTCTAAGAGCATGGACATATGTCGCTTGTGACTTGAGATATCGATTGCAAATAGTATGGAAACAAGGACTTAATTTGAAAAATTAAATAAAACCTCTACCTAATCCACAAAAAAAAATATTTTACACAAATATCAATGAATGTATAATGATATGATTCATAAAAAATTGTGCCATGCTGACCAGAAACACATTGCAACGTATATAGATGTTATTGAATTTACGAAACCTTTCAATCATTAGATAATAGTATTGAATATTACATGCTATTATTGACTTTGACCATGCATATTATTATCCTTGACATCTCAGAAATATGATTACTATGTTCATGTTATGATTGCTTTGTAGTATGATGTACGAACACACGTTGTAGCGTATATTCGTGAAAATGAATTCAGAAAAATTAAGGTATTCTACAAGATCATGACTTTAGTACGTATATATCTAACAAAGGCACTAACGCATAATCTTTTTATATTTGTTTTGAATTAGAGGCACTGTAAATGAAACGTTGTTGGAGCCTGTTCAAAATTGACGTTTAAATATGCTTGAATTTTTTATCGATAGCAAGAAGGAAGCTATAAATCTGAGTATTGTTAGCATTTGTGTTTGTTAGATGAACAAAATATTAGATTGACATTCGATAGAGGCGACCCAAAACTACAGTTCCTCCTTCAAATTACCGCTTCAAACATTGCATATTTGAATGCTGTGTTTATATTTTTAAAAAAGGCAGAAGATACAATAGAAAAAAAATAATTGGCATTAATTTAGAAAACAATGTCAAATTGAAGATACTTAATTTAATTAGTTGTTTAAGATCCCCCCCCCCCCCTTTTCCCACACCTTTTTTTTTACATTACACCAACTCGCAAAAGGTAACCATTATATGATTGAAAATCAGTTACGTGGTTCAGTTTCAGTATCCTATACGCTATATTGAAAATGTCCTCTGTTATAAATTACCAAGCATTTCCAGGAATTAAAATTGATGTACCCCGTTCATTTGTTCATTTGTTGATAGCTATTCTTTTGATTCTCTTTTTGTATTATAGCACCTGAAGTATAATTATTAATACATCTACGGCTATCCTGTTTTTTGGGGAATATGTCAAAGATACATGAACACAACCAAAGAGTATAAAACAGCCGAAAGATCCCAACGGGTCTTATATACAACAACAAAACGAAATCTGGAGGCGGGCTCCAGCTGGCCAATAAACTAAAAATGTGTCCAAGTTAAGTCAAAAAAGACGCCGTGGTCGGCTCCAAAAGATATAAACGAATACAAATAAAAAATAATACAGTCTAACAACGGTCAGAGGTTTTAACTTGCGAACGGCTCACAATGCGACGCAATTCCACATATCAAAAGTATCCTGAGATCTCAACCTTCCCCTATTCCTAATAGCTAATATGTAACAAACAAACACACTCCAATACGCATAGTACAATTCAGATAAAAAGAATTTGAAGTCCGATCTCAGAACAGGTAACAAAAGAAACAAAGCAAAATGACAATGATACACAAATAAACAAAGGAATAGTAACAATTACTCACATGCCAGTTCCCTACCTAATTTAACTAATCATAAAAAATATGAAAAGAGTCCGTATTATGCAAACAACCGAATTTAGAATAAATGTGTTTATTTTCGATGCAAAGACGATATAAGTGTATCAATATTCAAGCAAGAATATGCAATCTTAAATGACCTGACAACAGTGTTGTAACTATATACCTTCTAAAACAGTCTATTTAAAGGTTTTATTAGTTTTTGAAGTGAGTGCCGACATTTTTGTGCTTTGTAAAAAACCTATAAGATGTCCATATAGCGATGATAAAATTTAGTAAATGTTTTGACTAGTCTGTGATATTGAAAACTCTGGGGTAATAATTTTTCAGTTATGCATAGATTTCCTTCGTTAAAATCAAATACGATGTTACATAACCAAATAACCTACTTTTGGATGTAACATGTCTTCTGATTGGCTGACAGATTTTTATTTATCATCTCATAGACATAATTTCGTCAAATCTTCGTGACATCATCAATTTTTTTTCATGATTAACGTCGGTTTAAAACGGGTTTTTGAAATTAAATATAAGGAATGACTGTATCATGTTTCTGTCTATTCAATATAACATCATAAATGTGATTCTTACTTAAAAATAACCCACGTATAAGAATATGAAGCAAAAAGGTATATAGGGTAGAAAAATCAAAACTTTGAACATATTCAAAATCACCAATATAAGTATTTTTCGAAATGCAAAACATATTCAAAACCACACAAGACGTTCAAAAATTCATACTTAAGTGAAAGAGACAAATAATTTCATACTGTCCTTTTTATGGTCTTTTATACCAGGCTATTCAGTGTGAGCCAAGGCTTTGTATAAAAGGCCGTGTGATAGCTTATTTTTCTAAATTGTGACTTGGTTGTAGAATGGATTCATTGACACTCATGACTCATGTTCTTATATCTATCTACAAAATTTAAATTATGAGTTAAGATCAAACTTTATTGAGTTCATAACCTGAATAACACAACGTGTTTCTGAACATCCTACTACCGCAGAACGTCTTACAAGGACATAGTAACCTTCAAAATGACAAGGATAATAATATGCATTCTGTCAATTGCGTATACGATTCAAATAAGTGTACATTAATCATTACCTATATAGATCAGATAGAGGCCAAAATATCCATATACAACGAATGTAAAACCTATATATGACATCCAACTTTTATTGGAAAATTTAGAAAGGTTAAGCAACTGCAAATAGCACATGGCTTTCATCTACAACTATTATACGGTATAATTCTGGACTGGGCTAGTTTCGAATTTCAAGGTAAATTGTATCGTCATTGATGCCCGTTGACACATTTTGTTTAACCAAAACCATACAGTAACATACCATGCAAACAGTCATTAGTTGATTTACACTAATCAGAAAAATTAGTCACATGAACATGGAAAACGAGTTATGTACGAGGAACATTTTTTTAAATACGTAAACTATGGAACTGAAGATGACTGCAGAGTTGTGTCCGAATCACTCAACTTTCACTGGAAATTTCAAAACTAGATGTAAACAGTATTTAAAGACCATGTAGGATATCAGTGAAATATTGCCCGCAGTAAAGTATAGTATGTTTTAACAATAAAGAACTCATAAAAAAACTGTGAAAACTATGATTGTATATATGGTTTGTGAGAAATATTGAACAAGGTCTCTTTTTAACCTAAGCGACATTTACATTCTAGATTACTTTATGACCTTTTATTTACCAAAAGTGATTTTAAAGAATCACATTAATTTAAACTCTACAAAAATGTCTATTGGTACTTTTGCCGATTACATGCAGTCCGATTGCGTTGCACGTTCCATCCCCTTTTAACCCTTAACAAATCTGAAAAGAGATCGAAATTTAGAAACCCTATTGCAATGAAAATATGCTTTGAAATTTTCTCTCGATGATAAATAATATGTTACTTGCTAACAGTGTGGTAAACAGCTCATGTTTTGTCGTATCATTGAGGGAGAATGACACACGAAAACAAAATACTTATAAAAGCAGTAAAATTAAGAAATTCAAATATAGCTTATAAATATCATCAGTATTCTTCTAATGCCTCTAAATAGTTCTAAAAAGTACGCATGGCAAAAGCAAATTTTACTGTTCCTAATGTTAATGTTCTATCAAGACTTTATGTAGCTATCCAAAGATAATTTCATGTATTTGGCAAAACATTTAGGAAATTTTTGGTCCTCAGTGCTCTTTAAATTCGTCCTTTTTAGTCTTATTAATTTTATATTTGCATCTTCTACTGTGAGAAATATTAGAAGATGCTATACTACAAAGTCATATCATTACAATTTTCTCATTATATTTACTCGTCTGAGAGTAAAACACACGACAATGAATTAAGAATTCAAAGTGTAAAATCACCATGACAATTTTTAGTAGAATTGACCTCTCTTGCGGTTTTCGGTAGTCTATAAATATATATTCATCTGAGTGTAAAGATTATGTTTCCTGAATGTGATTGGCCAATTACTTTTGCATTTAGAGGAAAGTCGATATGACAATTCATTCAGAGGACAGATATATGCTGGTATTGACAAGATGCAGAGAGGATAAAAATTAAAAAAAATACAGGTAAGTTTTTTAAATCAATCTTAATAAAACCGAAAACTTTATTAACAGCTTGTGTTCCTGCATGTCATTGATAAAAAAGGATACTTTATATTCTGCTGCAATCACATTCCTCGTCGATGTTCGTTGATGATTTACAAAGTTTCAACAAAAATACAAAACTCTAAGGTGATTAAAAAGGGGGGAGACAATGTAACTATTTTGAACACCAATCACTGACAATAGACCAACGGATAGACTAGAGGATTTGGGTTTCCAGTATATTTGATTGCTGTACCAATTATTAATGTGTAATACATCACAAATAGTATATGAATATTTGTAAATGCTATTTATATAGCCATATCTTGTTAGATATTGTGTGTTTCTGAAATATATTCACCAAGGACATACAAGGTAATTTAAAATCAAAACAATGCTTATTTATTATCGAAAATACAAGATGTATTATACATTAGTCACGATGATAAATTTTTTTTCAAAATGATATTTGCCAGACAATGCATATAATAACTTTTGAAATGGAGTAAAGCAACAAAAGCGCTGTGTCTTTTACTTGTTATTTGCATATATTGGTTTATAGGCATCGAACAATACCCCCTATCTTTTGTATTTAATTATCGAGTAATGGCTAAGGTCAAAATGAAGTATAGAGTCTGCAGTTTCATTATCTTTGAATTTTGATTATACATTAAAACGTGTTCCCGACCAGACATTGTAATCATGTTCATAAGATGTCAAGGGTAAATATATGCATTCCTATATATTTTTATTAACGATTCTATAATGATAAAAAAGGCATAAACTATTATCATTACTGTCATTTACCAGTTATTCAAATCCAGTTTCATCTAGTACACTAACATCTTTCCGTGAATGATTGATCTTTTCCTTACTTAATTTTCCAATATAACACGTTAAACGCCTCAAATGTATTTATGAAATTGATTGATGTAAAATTTCCAATACTTAAAACATTGCCCGTTCTTAAGTCTGTCAAAGCCTTCACATTTATAGACTAAGCCTCCCTGATGATTGTAGATCGAAACAAGTGCTTCGGAGACATCAACTTATCAACTTAAAAAGTGAAGTGACCATTATCTACTATACATGGAAAATGAATGAAGACTTTTTTAAATACCGTCTAAATACGAGCACAATCAATTTATTCATTATAAGGCTAATTATTTTGTATCTTTAAAACTGAAACATGTAAAACATATTTCATGTGAGTTGATACCACATATCTTTATTTTCTATATAACATACTTAAACACGACAATAAACGCCTATTGTATTCACATCGTGGTTTTTCCTGATCACTGTTATCTGTAATTGAAATGGTAGCAGATTCACTGCACGAGATGCGCATTTTGACAATGAAAGCATATTTCCATGATGCTCGAGGCTTAAATATTTGAACATAGAAAACCGTATACTCCATTTAGAAATAAAGAGCTACAGTAACTAAACCAAAACGGAAAATGTACAGCAGACGCTGGGTTGAAATATGATTTTGTATTATCCTATATAGTCAAGTCAATCTGCTTTGTTACACTGTTGTTGTCGGTTTTATTGTCCATATGGTATTCTTTCCTTGAAGTTTGGACCTGGCAGTTCAGTAAAAGAGGGACGAAAGATACCAGAGGGACATTGTTGCATTATTGATCTTTTTCTCTAACTTTATTTTCCAATATAACACGTTAAACGCTTGTTGATTAATGTAAAATTTCTTATACTTAAAACATACAAATTTGTGAATATTGTGCGTTCTTAAGTACTTTCAAAGCCTTCACATTTCTAGGATAAGCCTCCCTGATGATTGTATTAGCAGTAACTGCTAGTAGTCCTTTCTTTTATTCATGTGTCATTGTTATTTTGTTTAGTTTCTTTTGTTACTTATTCTGCCATTGGACTCGGACTTCTTTTAAACTGATTTTTTTTTCTGTGCGAAGTTCGCAATGTTTGTTTAATTTAAATTGTCTAGAGGTATAGGGGAGGCTATGGTTTTACAAAACTTGTTTAACCCCACTACATGTTAGCACCTTTCAAAACGCAGTACGCTATAGCGTTTGTGAGTCTTTTATGTTTTTTTATAATTGTTTACTTTAGTTCATTTTTATGTTTTGGAATTGAGTATGACGTTCATTTTTAATTAACTAGTAAACACTTTGTTTAGGGGCCAGCTGCATCCCTCCTCCGGTGCGAGATGTTCTCTCTGTTTTTGGAGATCAGTGGGTTCGGCTGTTGTTATTTTTTATTGTTTTTTTTTTTTTGTTGGGTTGTTGTCTCTTAGACACAAAATGCTTATTTCCTTTCTCAATTTTATCTCCTATTAACATGATTGAAGCAATATTTATTTAACTATGTTCAAAGATCATTAAAAAGAAAAAACTAAAAAGAGAGTGAATTCAAAACAAGTATACTGAAATATTCTTAACTGCAATGATGATTCATATATTTATATATGTAACAGTACAAAAAAAATAGTGTTCGCTTATAATTACGTGTTTTTTTTTTTTTATTTAATTAATTGCAATAACGAATTAAAAGGGCACGTACTAATACACAATCCAAGAGAATGACTATTGCAGACAATGGACACGTTCCGTACAAGCACGAGACAGGTTTTGAGCGCATACACTAAATAAGGAAGTTAGCAAGTAAATAAAAACAATAACATTGACAGAATAATTATAGAATTATTACTATTTGCTGTCATAATTACATGATATACTAAGTAGAGTTGGTGATCATGTCCCAAAGTTAAAATTTCTCAACACATGATGAATATGCTTTATGGAAAACACGTGTTCCTAATGATCTCTATCAGGTAATCTCGTGGTAAGAATTTTGAAATAAAAAATGTGTATGTTAAATTAAATATAGACGAAAGATAGCAAATGGACTTTTACATTCAAAGTCGAAAATAAACCGACAACGCAATGACAAACAAACGCTATTGATGAAAGACTAACTACAGAATACACAATCCTTAAATCTGAAATGACTACATCATTAAAGCGGTAAAAGTATATACAATTCATTGTTTAAATATTTGAACAATAAACGTGGGTAAAACGGTATGTTACAGAGTAAAACACTATATTGTATAGTTGTCTGTAAATACCCCTAGAATACAACATGTAGAATGTGTGCTACAATTGAGGACATAAAACTGATTCTTAACAAATACTGCAGACATCAACTTCCTAATAACAGACATCTGACATGCGGCAGTAAAAAATAAATACCTGTGTTAAGCATTCACCTGATGTTCAGTGGGTTTCGCTTGTTGAAGTGGTTCATAACCGTTTCTCGTTTCTTGTTTTTATATATAAGTTAGATCGTAGGTTTTTCCGTTTGAATAGTTTAACACTTTTGATCCCTTTATCGTTCGGTGTTATTTGACCTATAATGGTTCACTTTTATAAATTGTAATTTGGATAGAGGGTTGACTCATTGGCACGTATATCAGATTTTCTTATATCGAAGTAAGTGCTAAAACCTCATGCTTTTGTGTCAATCTTATTATGAAGACTTGCGCCTCAATCTGTTTTAAATTTGTAATAAACAGTCAGTAACAGTATCCATTGAAACATGTGGTTACAATAGGCACACTTGATTTCCGACTTAAGTGATTTTATTTAACAATAAGAAGTTGTATGATTGGAAATGAGACAAATATTTGTGGAGTACCAAATAACGTAAAAGTTGTTAATTGCATGGAATAGGATTTTTGAGAACTTACAATCCTTGACGACTTAAGTGAACAAAATTCTAGAAAAAAAACTGTGTTCGGAGTAAAATTCTAAATTTAAGACCATTACAACAATTAGAGCTAACAAGTTTTTATTGTTAGCATTTGTTTTTGTATAGACCAATGGAAGTAGGTTCTTAATTCAAACGGCATTGTAGACTCGATCACTTTGATTAGCCACTAGTCTTAATACTTAATGTTTAAGATATACGATAAGATAAATTCGTTATAAAGTGTGCTACTGACCTAAAACGATTTATAAGGGGTCAGTAATTTCCATATTGGGATTTGAGCTTCGCTCTCATCCCATATAGAACTTACTGACCCCATATATATTGTATTTGGTCACTAACACACTTTGTAACTAATACAACATGTAATAGTATTCGTTGCTATATAATGTAAACATTTTCCAAGTGGTGATTTAATTAAGACCATATACTAGTACGTATAGCATTATATCTGTTTTCTTTATCAGACAAAAGGTGGGTGATAAACCCGTTTTTTCAAACTGTCCGCATTAGAACTAGATTTAACTGTCTTTTATATAGATAAAAGAACACAAAACAAGATAACACATATCTGGAATAGCAATTGAAGTTTGTTTGACGGTTACAAAATTTAGCTGGAAGTGCGCATAGCATGTTCTACTGTCCAAAGCAAATATTTTCACCCCGGCAGACTATTTTAATGTCATATAGGTACCTTGTAGTTCAGTGGTTGTCTTTTATTGTTGTGTTTCATATTTATTTTTCGTTTACTGTTCTGTGTACAAATCACATCATTAGTGTTTTTATTTTAATTGTTTCACATTTTATTATGCTATGGTGTTTTATATCTTACATGTACTAGGCGGTATGAGTTTTGCTCATTTGTTGAAGGCTGTTTGGTGACTTGTTAAGTTAATCCTCATACTGTGCATTCCGGTTGATAGTTATAAATTTAGCAGTAGTATCACATCTTTTATTTTCATATTTAGGATGTTAGACATAACTTTAACAACTACACATCTTCTAATTTAAGAAAAAGAAAAAGTACTGCATTTTTTAGTTATATCATTTTTAAATGTTTAAAAATAAAATGATTAGAAAAATCATAATGCAAGTTATCATAATGGGTGTTATCAAACTTTTGTATACCAATCTTTAACAATTATAGTATAAATATGACTTTTTAGCGTTTATACAGAAAGAAATTTAAAAATTCAATTTATTATAAAGAAAACAATTTAAAAAAAAACTACACATGTCATTTACCACTTGTTGTTAAACATGGTTAGATATGTAGAATAATTAATAATCAGAGTGGACATTAAACATAAGTTGTAAAATGTCACACTTCTGTACAGAAATAATTATACGGGCCGATAAAAACGTCGATAAGACTGCTACAAGTAGATATAATTTATGATTCTATACTATAGGACCTTAAACTTGCTTTAGGCCAATACATTGTTTCTGAATAGATTAATCTAGTTATATTTAATAATTCTTACATTTAATAATTTTAATTAATTTAGAACTTTTACGTTGGATCATGTTTTTAGGGTTAAAATCATAATAAAAATAAAGTATATGTAACTCAAATGAAAAAAAAAAAAAAATAAATCGAAATAAAATAGAAATGAAAAAGATAAGTACATATATCTGACCAACATCTAAAGATGCAAGGTTATCCTAGCATACACGCCTACCATTTGTCAGCATTTCACAAAATGTCAAATTTGGATAATTATCTCGTACATTTACACTACAGAATAAAAAAAAAAACTCACAATAGACATTATGCAACCTTCATGCAAGTGAGAGGTTTAGCTAGCTAAACAAATAAATTAATCCACTATTTGTCGCCTCATAAAATGCCTGTAGGAATATAACAGTTCTTATTAATTCGTTTCATGTATTTGAGCTTTTGATTTTGTCATTTAAATAGAGACTTTACGTTTCCTCGGAGCTCGGTATTTTTGTGATTTTACTTTTTACAAAAATAATAAACGGGTCTATTATATTAACTATAAAATGTTATTTGGTTTCGAAATTTTCAAAATTTACCAAATGATGAATTTATTATGAAATCATTAATTAAATACACAAAATATTTGCGTAACTATATTCTACATAATATTTTCACACACGAAATAGCATGTTCCTTTCTGGTATTCCCCTGATAGCCTAATATTATTCTGTAAATACATAAAATATACAAAAGTCGTAAATTTATATGGTCTGGCCTAATTTGTATACCAACACATTATAACATGTTTATGACCATTGATAATTTTTCATTGGTTACTAAGATCAACATCTTGGTCAAAATGTTCTGGTCTATCATAAAATATACATAATTAGTAATAACGCTGATCACATTAAGATCTACCTGAAAGTAAGCATTGTAGTATGATGGCTGGTAATACTATTATTACTATTTCATTTATAATTGCAATTGCGGTGCAGGGAGTTGCAAGTCTGCATCTGAGCCAGGTAAGACATCAATATATAGTATTTAAGCAAAAGTCAATTATATTTGAAATTCTATATGTATATCGTATAATAGATGGTTTAATATTAAAATTAGGAAAAATGGTATGAATGTCAAGTATGTCAGTTATCCACCACAAGTTAAAATGATGTTGATGGAGTTGCAAGTCTGCATCTTAGCCAGGAAAGACATCAATATGTATTATTTAAGCTAATATAAATTATGTCTGAAGTTCTATTTGTGTATCGTCTAATAGACATAATTTTAAACCAAAACAAAGAAAGTTGGTTTTATATGACAAATAAGGAGATTGGGTACGATTTTCAATGCAGCAATTATCCAACAAAGTTCAAACGAAGCTGCTGTCATCAATCAATTACAGGCAATGTACGGGCTTCAACAATGAAAAAAACCCACACCGTATTTTCGGCTATAAATGTCCAAAAATGAAAAATATTAAACAATTCAATTGAGAAAACTAACGGCCTAATAAAAAACAAAACAATTATGAAACACAATCAAGACGGACATGAACCAACGTATTCCACTGAACTACATGCTGCTGAATAATAGTATATTAATCCATGGTGCACTTAACACTTTTGAAAAAAAAAACATTGAAACAAAACTGAATGTATAATAAGAATGAAATTATGTTGTATATAAAGAAAAAAGAAGATGGAGCATGATTGTCAATGAGACAACTCTCAACAGAAGACCATATGACACAGAAATTAACATCTACAGGTCATAGTACGGCTTTCCACAATAAACAAAGCACATACCGCATAATCAGCTATAAAAGGCCTCGAAATGTTTTGTGCGTCTACATTTTTTCGAATAGTTACTCAACTAAATATTGATTTGTGGGAATAAGCTTATAAAGGTTTAATCTACTATGTTTTATAAGGAAATGTCTGTACCAAGTCAGGAATATGACAGTTGATTTCAATTCATTTTATGTATTTGAGCTTTAGAATTTGCCATTTCAGTAGAGAGTGTCGATTTCATTTTGAATTTTCCTTTGAATACGATGTGTTTTGTTGATTTTGTTTATGATTTGCAGTTTGATATATTGTTGAGGGTATTGGTTTATTAGCGTTCTGTTACAGCTTAATCTATAAATATTATGTTTCAACTACCTGAATTAAGCACAAAAGAACCAACATTAATACAGATTCCTTTATTTGTAACCTCTATATAGCATTATGAAATATGAAAATCGGGAAACTACTGTTGTCCATAAGGAACAACTCACTACTGGATATCTAACTGTTGGTGCTAATTAGAAGGAGAAAGGGGGATTTTATGACGTCTTAAATGCTAAATAACAAACAAAAAGTTTTGTTTATATGTCATTCAATTGCTTCAAACATAAGAATCATTCACTAAGCTTTTTATGATAATGATACTGTTTCGTTACTATGAGTTAAGTTAGTTAGTTTGATTTTACATATATTGTCATAATTCCCCTACGAATAATTGCAACTATCACTACATTTTTATATACAAAGATAAGGATACACATAAATGAACAGACATTCACCAAGAGAGAATCGTGAGTTTGCGATGTCATTAACTACAAATATATACAATATATTTACCATTAAAAACTTTGAAATTTTCGAAAAACTAAGGATTTTCTTATCCCAGGCATAGATTACCATAACCGTATTAGGCACAACTTTTTGGAATTTCAGATCCTCAATGCTCCTCAACTTTGTACTTGTTTGGCTTTATAAATATTTTGATATGAGCGTCACTGATGAGTCTTATGAAGACGAAACACGCATCCGGCGTACTAAATTATAATCCTGGTACCTTTGATAACTATTTTTATGTACAAAAATATCATTTCGGTGATGTTTTTTTTAATATGTAATTAAATGCATGATACAAAATCAAACAACTATCATCATTGAGAATTCATAAGAGAATAACGTCTCGTACTGGACATTATCTAACTACAGATAAATGAAATTAGTCTTATACTAAAAATAATTATGTATTTGGTGTTGAGTCCGTGTTTCCATCATTGTGTCTTCCCATTACATTTGTGGTTAACATTGTTTGTTTAAAGTTGGAGGTAATGCGTAGAAATAAGTATACTTTTGATGATAAATTTGTATCCAAATTGTGTTCCATTATTAACCAAAAAAAAATGTATGCATACGCTATTTAATGAAATAGATATGCAGTATTACATTGAAAGAACACAAAATATATCGTCCAAGCTATGTTCATTTTATTTGTAGGGGTAAACCCTGATAAACACAGGCAAAATGGCGCCCTTTTTTTTAATATTTAAAATCTTAACACGACTCAACACGATCTCACAGCAACTAAACAGATTTGTTTTACCTTTGGTCTTATTTGATCTAAACGTGATCTAATCAAGTCTCATTGGAATGCTGGATCAAAATATGTCTTGTTTATCTTGGCACGACTGATCTGACTGAACCGATTTATCAGAACAGAATCTGAAAGTCTAAACAGGTCTTAACGTTTTTCCCTAGCGATTAATTAAGTCGATTAAGACTTGATCAGACCAAAATGACCGTTTCAGACTGAAATCTTGTTACAAGTGTACAGATAAATGAAATTTGTCTTTTTTTTTAAAATAATTATGTATTCAGTGTTGAGTTCGTGTTTCCGTCATTCTGCCCATTACATTTGTGGTTAACATGTTTTGCTTAACGTTGGATGTAATCCTTACATATTAATATGCTTTTGGCGATAAATTTGTATCCAAATTGTGCTTCTAGTTAAATATCTATTAGTAACTATATTATAACCTAATTCGAGTCATTCGTGCATTTGTTTTTCCTAATTGAGATATTGTTGTTCGGTTTAAGTTTCTTTGTTTATCCGGAAATGAATATAACACTTTGCATATCCAAATGGCTTGTTTAGAATTCTTTTTATCATAAACATCAAAGCAACAAATAGCTATTACAATTCTACAGAGACAGAAGCCAATTCATTCAAGTTTAACTTTGTCTATAGGAGTTCGAGCATATTCAAAGGTGTTGCATGTAGAATAGGCTCTGTTTCCACATCTGGGCCACTTGAGACCTCGAGTGTTCTGTAGGGTGTTCAGTACTCACTTTTTTATGTTGTGTTTAGTGTTATGTTGTTTATCTTTTTGTTGTTTGTCTTTCTTTTTTGTCCTGGCGTTGTTAACATAATTTCGACTTGTCATAGGAATGTCCCTTTGCTATATTTCACGTTATTTTTCCTTTCGTAATTTCATATTTATGAATGTAAGAAAGATATGTTATTAATCATTTCGATGCCAAAAATGATACGCGCGGGAGTTAGCAGTCAACAAGTAGCAGTGTTAATATACATAAAAAATACAAATACTGTTTTCATAACATTTTTTATGTAATTTGAAACATTAAATACTTCGTGAAGAAACAAGACCTAAAACACTGTTGTTAATGTTCTATTTATTGGGTAATAGTGGATCCTTTTACTGGTTTCTTTTTAATTAGAAAAGTAAGAAGATGCTGCATGATTGCCAATGACACAATTCTCCACCAGGGATGTCATAGAAGTTTTTCATTGATTTCCTTTGTTTCAATGTTCTATGTTTTAAAATTGAAGACTAGTTTTTTCTCGTCATGTCATATCGCTATTCGTTTGTCTTCTACTCATCAGTATTATCAAATTATTTGTATTCCTTGTGGTATCTTCCGGTCTTTTTATAGCATTTGATAGAATAGAAACCTTTATCTTTTGATGTGAGTAAATAGAAGATAGATATAGGTTAAATGTTATCATTTACATATCTGCATTGGTGGCCTTCATCTGTTGTCTGGTCTTTGGTCGGGTTTTTCTCTTTTTGACACATTCCCAATTTCCATTCTTAATTTTATTGATGCTTAAGCTAATTAAAAGTATGTCAATTCAGTTAATGATTATCTGTGCAGCAACTGTAGTGTTGTTTCTTCTTCAGAAAATTTTCCTTTAAACATATGATTTATTCACCTCCAATTTCATTACACATTAAATGACCGGTATGATTTCCATGGGAACAACTCATATTCCTGGTAAAAGTCTAATCTGTTGCCTTTGTTGTCAAAATTTTCTAATACTCTTGTAGGATTTAAACCAGCGTATTTGGAAGTTATTATCAAAATATTCTTCATTTGCAAACACCTTAGGATGTAAAAATTATTTCAAAATTTAATCATTGAAAGCTGGCTATACTGTATGGGTTTTTTCATTGGTCCATGCTGTACGATGCTTACGTTGCTTACATCCACTTTATTCGATTTTAAGCAGACAGTCGTCTCATTGGCAACCATACCACATCTCTTTGTTTTCTATATTGTATATGCGCCTTTTCAATGTTTTTTCAATTGAGTAAATAGATATTTGTAGTTGACTTAAGCCGTCTGTCTTCAACATTTGTCTTAATTCTTTACAACTGATAGGTCTAGAAAACTGTCGATATTAAATTGTGTCTTCTTTATAGTTTAATTGAAGAGAAATAAAAAAATGTTCACATGGTGCATCTATGTGTCTACCACACTACCTTTGGTTTTTACTTGCCTTTCAATCTTTTGATGGATGTGTCAGTATTCTGACTTAAATGTCGTATTTCAAAAGATAAACATTCAAACATATAACAAAAGTGATGTTGGAGGTTATCATACTGTTCTGCTTGATATGTAATTGATTCATTATATTTACGATCTTTTGAATTATCAATTTGTGCATTGCTTTTATCTACGATTTATACCAAGTACATGTACATCTAACACTCATTTGTGCTACTCACAATGCATTTTAAACAAGATGTTTACTTATTTCGGTTCTTCAATTTATTATTGGTGAAATAAGAGTTTTACAAAATTGATATATATAGAAAAGAGACTACAGACGTAAAATATTTCAGAACTTTATACCAACAACTCTGGCGAAAGGAGATACACATTTGCAATTTAAAAAAAAAATGATATGATTTCCGTGGTAACAACTCATGTTCCTGGAAAAAGTCTCAACTGTTACCTTTGTTGTCAAAATTTACTTATTGATTTAAATATAAATATGCTTTGAGAGCATCTATATAAAACGGTAGAATCAGAACAGTTAAAGCTGCTTATTTTGTTCCTTAGGAAGTGACAACCTTATTTTGATCACAGTTTCATAATTTAATAAATCAAATTTTAATAAACATAAAGCATCATTTTTACAATGTCAATTCCGAAGCACGGGCTACACAGTAGATAATACTGTCGGACTGATTATACACCAGCAGTGGTACAGTTCTAGTATTAAAATATTGATTTCTCTGGGATAAATGTATAACTTCTACGTTTAATAAAGTTTAATCCAGAACAGAGCTTCGGACGCAAAAAGGAAATTGTTTATGTCATTGAATGTTTGAGAATTAGATAAAAGGTTCAATATTTCTTTTTATTAATAAAAGTAAATATTTGAGGGTATTGTTTTTCTTTCGTGGGTAGAATAGGAGAGCAAATACTATGCTTTCAATCGATACATCACCTCAATTCACGGATTGCCATAGTCATAAAACAGTTTGCGTCATAGATACTGGTATAGTCATAACATTGACATGCAGATATCATTGAATTGGAATTTATATTTATAAGATATATGGAAATATTATTCAGCGATGTCTTATTTATATATGTTCGTTCTTTTTATATCGCAGTCTGAGCAGTGCTGTCCGTAAATAAGACTAATGATTATGACAAGGTAATGAACATCGTGTCAAGACATACTTTAATAGAAAGCTACCGTGTTAAACGTACTCAAATCAGTACAAAATGTATGGAATCTGATATATGACATTTTCAAATTCATAAAAAATCGAAAATGATAATGTCCAGTACTTTTCAAAAGTAAACGGAATGAAATATTATATGTCTTCTTTTTCCATTTTGCTTTCATATATTTAGTCATATAGTTATTTTTATCATTTCAATACAATTTCTAATTAAATGTTTTACTCGAGCTAAATGTCAACAGTTTCTAATAATGTATTGTATATTTTATGATATTTTTTGTTTAAAGACGAAAATTGATGACGTGAATGTGAATTAATTTATTTAGAAGTCATTATTTATATACAGATATTGAAATTAAATATCTATTTTCATACATAGCCATATACAATTCTTCGTTTTCAAGGCTATGTATGAAAATAGACATTCAATTTCAATATCTGTATATAAATAATGACTTCTAAATAAACTATTTCACATTCATGTCATCAAAATCTGACTTGAAATAAGTTGTTGTTGCATTTATCTTTAATGTTTTTTTTTATATGAAGAAAAAAAGACAATATGTGAGTGTTAAAACATCTGTGCATTCTTTAGACGAAAAATAAAAAAAAGCTTAATATTGTCAATATAAATTAAGGCACCAATAGTTTATCGATTTTCAAATCTAATACATTTATTACACATCCAAGTTACATAAAAAAAAATGAAAGGAATCGTAAGAACACAATAAATAAAGGAAACAGTAAAACCGGTGTTTAAAAGCCATAAGTCGGTTGATAGAAAAAAGATCTGGGTTACAAACTTAAACCGAGGAAAACACAGCAAGTATAAGAGGAAAACAAAGAGATAACAGGACCAATTTAGAGCAACAAAAACAATCGCCATCGTACATGGAAACGAAGTAAGGAGCACGACTCCCGATTACGTCTATATGTAAAAATAGGAAAAAGAACGCAATATAAAAATATCCAAACTCGTACATTTTACTCGTGCTTATAATAAACATTATGCATAAAATCCCTTAAATTAAGAAATCCAAACGTAGTACTAATTTTTCTTTGGGCAATGCATTCGTTCGAAACAAATCTTGATATGGATGCATTTCTTTCTTACCAATATTGTGTAAACGTTGTGTGCAGCTTGTTATCGTTTACTAAACGCTACAAGAGTAGAAACAAATACATCGTTTAATCAGTGTTCACTGACCCTGTTTGAACTTTCAATAATGCATACACATGTTATTGTAAACAAACTTAATACAAAAGTTCAAACTAATACAGCGTTTAATGAGGCTGAAGTTAGACGCAAATGTAGCTTTGTACTAACAAACGGAGAACGACAAACTGTAGACGTATTTTAGGGAGTGCATATAGTTCGTCAAGGTTCAGGTAGACTTTGCAAACGTATATTATAAACACAAGATCAAAACATGTGCACGCTTAGCCATTTGCAACGTTTGTGTTAGAAACAAAATGCACTCTTGAGTAGCTTTTTTATGCATACGGGACCAGGTACTTATATAAATAGAGGTTAATTGATAAGGAAACCAATGTATTAATACAAACAACACTGGTCAGCAGGTCAGACAGTTAACATTTAATTGACATATCTCTCAGTTATTTACCGGTATTCAAGGTTTCATTATTAATACCTGTATGTATAAATTGATGGTTTTATACACATTTTTATCATTTGTCGTGCAAATATGTTGATTATTAATGCCTGCCGTGACTTATATTATCGAAAATTATAACTGGCGATGTATAGTGTTCACACTTTGAAATGGGGAAGTGTAAAGGAATACGACATTCATACAATGTTTTATCGTATTCGTCTTTTTTTTAAATAAATTCACGCACCGAAAGAAGTACTGCGTGAGAGAAAAAGCATAAAGACCACATTCTGTTTTATTATGATAAATGCATTTTTTTAAATCAATTTTCTGTTAAATTTACTATGAGATGAATTGAAAGGGCAAATAGGTGAAGTTTTTTTAAGGAAATGAAAGATAGAGTCAAACACTATTATGCCAAGCATTTCCCTGATTGCAATAGCAACAAAAATTCATGTGTACATACTAAATTGCACGATCTTTTTGGTTATTTTTCTTTTTTTTACTTTCTTTCGATTTTGATAACGCTTTTGACTATTCAGATTAAGTATCAAAATCTTCAAATACAGAAAAAGTATGTAAAAAAACGTTTATGAAGCCACAAAGACAAAAAGTAACGTTACATTCTGCAAGGAATTAAATGAGGAAGATATATGTTCGATATTTTGAAATATTGTTTTTTTTTTATTTGTACAAGCAAATATTAAAAACTTAATATTAGTAATGAGTTAAAAAAAAACAAGTTTGCGTATAACGGTTTAATCAAGATGTGAAATGAAGGCTTAGCAAATATTTACATTTATTAAAAGCCTTATGTCTTGCTTTTCATTTTACCGTAAGTAGTGATATCATACAATACAAGGATGTATTACTAAGGAATTACAGAGACTAGTTAAACAATTAAAAAATGTACCGGTAACCTCTCTTTTAAAATGATTTACTTGATATTTAAACAAGCAAAGCCAACACTAATGCCTTTTTCAATCTCCAGTATTGTTCAAAATACAACTGAATTACAAAACATATTGTGACTTTACACACGTGTACCCATATTCTCTTGGAATTAGAGCATTGCTTGGTTTACATAGTGATTAAAGCATGTCATATTAGAATCAATGGTAACAATAGCTTGAAAGAGTTTAAACTCTTTATTATTTTAACCAAGATGTTCTGACGATTGACCGTGTTTGTTAAATTCTCATATAATTTTCTCTCTGCTACAACAATTAAGTTTGGCAACGATTGTACTCTTTATATGACGCATGATAATATATTATTAGTTACATGGTGTGTTAGTGACCTAATACGATATATATGGGGTCAGTTAAGCGAAGCTCGAATCCCCATATGGAATTTACTGACACCATTTATATCGTATTAGGTCACTAGCACACCGTGCAAAGACATTATCTTACCGAATATCTTCACATGTGGTATTTTGACTAGCTGCTTATCAAAGTGATCAAGTCTTCAATACTTAGTATTAAGATTCTACTTCCATTTGTCTATACAGTAAACAAATGCCAACAATAACAACTTTTTACCTTTAAATTGATATTATGAATTTATTTCAATCGTTACATGTATCAATTTCTTGGTCTGTTAAATCCTTTCAGATTTCTTTTTTGTTTGGAAAGGGAAGTTACTCCGTTATGCAAACAATAACAACTTGTTACTTTAATTATGTTTAATGAACTTATTTCAACCTTTCATCATCAATTTCCTCGTCTGTTCTATGTTGTGTCATGTGTACTATTGTTTGTCTGTTTGTCTTATTCATTTTAGCCATGGCGTTGTCAGTTTATTTTCGATTTATGAGTTTGACTGTCCCTTTTGTATCTTTCGTCCCTCTTTTTTGAATCCCTTTAGATTTTACCTCAACACCGTGTCGTTTTTATAAAGGGTTGTAGCATCTTTTTTGTTTTGAACGGGAAGCAACTTCTTACTAACGCCATATGGTAACTAACCCTATATTTTTAGGACACCCTATATCAAATATACATAGTCACCACGTGTAGTCCTTAAACCAATCAAATCTCTATAAATCTATAGGAGGTAAGATAAATATATATAAGAATCGTCAAGTAGTTAAAGAATCTTTACAGTTTAAGAAGATTGATAAACTTATAAAAAAAAGTAAAAACAACAAAATACTGAATTCCGAGGAAAATCCCTAATCAAATGACAAAATGAAATGCACCTCAAACGAATGGATAAAAACTGTCATATTCCTGACTTGATATGGGCATTTTCGTATAAAGAACATTGTGAATTAAACCTGGTTTTATAGCTAGATAAACTTCTCACGTGTATAACAGTCGCATCAAATCCATTATACTGACAACAATGGTTAAACAATGGTTGAACAAAACAAAGACTAATAGGTAAAACGGAGTAGAAGTCCAACAAAGCATATGCATTAAAAACAGAAAATTACCAGTTTGGATAAAATAGTACTTGCCTTTTTAAATATATCATAAGGTATGGTATCCTACAAGGTTTTATAAGCGGTGAATTAAAAACAATTTTCAATAAATTTTGGTAGCAAGTTCGTATTCGGATTAGCCGTACGCCAATTCTTGTTTATTAAAAACATATATATCATGTCTCATAGTTGTTATGTATGAATTGTTCGTCGCATTTTTTGAAATTCCATTTTTTTATGTTTAAACTCAACTTGCCTGTGATTATGTTTTAACATGTGATGCATGTTTACACCATTCACTCGTCATTTTTTTATTGAATACTAAAGATAAATATCACATGATTCAATTTGTTTTCTCCGTTACCCGTATGATTTACTCTGAATTTTACAACATTTACCAAAAATGTACTCAGCGTCTTTCGTGAGAATCACTTATTGTAGTTAATATATAATCGTTTCCTTGTTATAAAATATCATTTTTAAGAATAATGATAATAAAATCATGCAATCATTGATAATTTATTCAACTTTATTTCTGTCAACAACCAATATATATTGGAGATACTCTCATTAATGTCACAATGTATGAATGAAACCTAGTAACACTCTTTAATATCTCTATTACATTGTATTATATTGAGTTTTATTTTTGTCGGTCAAAATACTTTATTAGTAGAGGGAGGTGTAGGGAACAGCAACCAAATAATACAAAGGCTTAACTAAAATATGTTGAATATGAAAACAAGAATGTCATTTTAAGATGCTTATTTTATGAATCTTTTGTGTTTGGAACACTAAATCCAATACTAAGACAATCCAGAATGAAGTTTTGAAAAAAAATATTTGTTTTACCCGTATGACATAATTGCCACTTTGATTTTTAAAATAACCAGCAGAAACAATCTTTTAATATGATAATAGTTATTTAGTAGGACTAAATTTTTTAACGGAACAATGAATAAACTTACGGTCGAAGTCAATATTTTTAATCTAGGTTACAATCGCAGCTTGATAATTTCCTCAAAAAGATCGCATTGAAATTACTAAAATTACAAATACCCAAGATTAGTACGATTAAATATTTTTGACTAAAATCGAAAAAAAAAGTTGTACAACATTATCTACATATATTTGGTTTGAATGCCAAATATAAACTACACAACGTAGAATAAATCTGGTGAATATATTTGCGTTCTGAAATTGGGGAAAAGAATTGTACAAATTTACCTATTAGAGAAATGTAGTGCAAACGTGTCTTCCGGAATATTGATGACCTTATTAGGCAGACACTCATAAATAAACGTCTAAAATGTGACATGAGAATTATTACCATCTCTGTACACTTGACACATTTATCAGCATTTACAATGCTCTAAATTGGCGATAGTGAGTTTATATGTTATATCTATCATATAAATTGAATTTGATTTTCGTTCTTAGCTCATAAAATATGTTGAAGGCTGTCGTAGTGTGTCCTATAAATATGTCTTCTGTAATTTTGAAAAAAATGCTGACCTTAAATTGTTAATGCAATTCGATGATTAAAGAAAATATAATAAATATCATTTTCTGGAATATTTTTAATAGTTATTGACGATTGACTTGTTTTATTTCAGGTTGGTAGTCATGATAGTAGAGGTCAGAGAAACACACAGAAGTCACTTTTCACGAGAAATGAAAATTTGAATTCCCAAAGGACCAGTCAGCCACATGGAACTTCCAGTTTTACAAATTCGAACTCGAGATCATCACTTGGAACTTCCGGTTTTACAAATTCGAACTCGAGATCATCACATGGCACTTCCGGTTTTACAAATTCGAACTCGAGATCACCACATGACACGTCGTCAGCAATACGACAACGTGGAAATGGTAACCCTAAGGGCGGGAGAGTAACCATCAGATTTAATAACGAACCTGACAGATTGGGAAGAGGAAATAATAATGTTAATAACAATAACAATAATAACATAAACAATAATATCAATATGAATGATAACTTTCGTCAGATACAATCAATACCAAATCCACAATTTAATTCACTTCCGTCCAGCCGACAATCGCCTCAGCTTCAAACTATGCAAAATCCGCAGTTTAATGCAAGTCCTCCCGGCCGACAATCACCTATTACTTATTCTGTAAGAGAACTCATGCATCAACAGTTACTCACCAGACAAATTTTAATAGGGTTGATAAAAAAACAACTTTTTGATACCAATGGACGTTATGTTCAAGATCCGGCTGCAAGGGGAGCTAATTTCGTCGATCCAAGAAAAATACTAAGACCGCAGCAAAGTTTTCCCAATTTTGGAGGTAATAAGCAACAATTACCCGGTACCTTGACAATTCAATCAACCGGTGCTATAAGTGTTAGAGAGGTTCAAAGTCCAAACGGGGAAACAAAAATAATTATTGATGCAACGAGCAAAAATAACAAAACTACAAAAACACCACCGCCTTTAGAAGAAATAGAAGCTCCATGAAAGGAGGACGTTATACACAAATATATTTCCGAGATATCGTATTCTCTCACTAATTCTACAAGTAGATTTCTTGTTCAACAGAGACGGTTGCCAGTTTCAAGAGCCGTCAAAGTTCCAAAGATAGGAATTACATCTCGTGCTATTTATTACAAAGAGATATGGTTGCAGCTCATTCCGTCGTCCGAGTGTGTTTACAGTGCCTTTAAGTGACTTAGCGTTTTGTATATTTTGTTTACAATACGCTATAAGAGTTCAGTGGTGTTTTTTGTTTTTGTTTTTGTTTACCGTAGGCTTGACGATTTCAGTATTATGTGTTCTGTCTTACAATATCCTGAATGATTTTAGTTTGTAGTGTAGTTTGTATTAGTACACCGAATGAATTCAGTGTTTTGTGTAATTGGTTAACACTACGTTGAATGAATTCACTGTTTAGTGTAATAGGTTAACACTACGTTGAATGAATTCAGTGTTTTGTGTAATTGGTTAACACTACGTTGAATGAATTCAGTGTTTTGTGTAATTGGTTAACACTACGTTGAATGAATTCAGTGTTTTGTGTAATTGGTTAACACTACGTTGAATGAATTCAGTGTTTTGTGTAATAAGTTAACACTGCATTGTATGATTTCAGTGTTTTGGCGTACTTTGATGTATTTTTTTTATATATTGGTATATAATGAATGTATTATATGTGTTATCCACTTTTGTTTTTATATGCAAAACAAATAAAACATATTAACCTACTTTTATTATTTTTGCTTTGTGTTAACATAATAGTTCCACGATTTATTTGTAACAATAAAGAGTGTTTATGTTTTACAAACGTGACTCTTTAAAACAAACAGAAGTGGTGTGACTGTCAATGAGACAAATAAGTGGAAAAATTCAATTTTGCGAGAAACCAATAGCGTATAGTCGGCTGTAAAATGCGCCGACGTAAACAAAAAATAATAACAATTAAAAAGAGAAGACTTACGGCCTAATCCATAGCAAAACAAAATATGAAGAAGGAAAAAACACCAACAAAATAAATACCTACGGGCTACTGACATTGGATATACGCATGCAGAATGTGGCTGAGTTAAACATGTTTGTGGAGCGAGCAACCTGCTTATTAATGTTGTTAAGAAGATGGACAAATTTTGTTTAGTCAACATACTATATACTGAAGCATAAACAATAAAAACAAATGAATGCAGAACAAATACTAGAGTAATAATACCCCTTCACATATTCAAGTAAGCAACATGGCTTGAATGTTATTGGTTTTTTTTTATATTTCAAGCTCGAGGTCCTTTGTTGATTGCTTGCAAATCTTACTATAGGTTGTTCGTGTTGAACTTATGCATAACTTTCACATAAGAGCTTGTCATATAGTAAAACTACCTATCTATTTTAATTGTGTATGTATACTGTTAAAAAACATTGAGAATAGAAGTGGAATTTGTCAAAGAGACAACAACCCGAACAAAAACCAGACAACATCTGAATGTCACCAATGAGTCTTCAATGCAGCGAGAAACTCCGAACTTAATAAAGAGAGGATACAAGGAGATTGAAATCGAAAAGTATATAACTGAGGCATTATCATGTAAAAGATCTGATTTAATAAGAAAAAAGGCCAAACAAAACACAAAGGAAATTCCTTTAGTATTGGCAACGAAGTTTAATCCATGCATTCATAAATTAAAACAATGCATTAGTAAACATTGGGACCTTTGCAACGAAATATTTTCAAGCAAACCAATAATAGCTTATAAAAAGCATAAAAATATTGCAGATCTATTGACGACAAAATTAAAATAAATTGATATAGGTAAATCCCTGATGATGGCGGACCTACAATGCTTAAACCCTTTCATAAATGTTATACATTTATCATTAGCATATAATACAAAAACCGCCGAAACATTATATTAATGTCGGATTGATTTAAAGCAATTGCAAGTCTAGTAATACTAGCATCATGTGATCAATATTTTGTAATATAATTACAATAAAATACTTATAGTATGTATACGTAGTCTTCCGAATAAGATTTTTTGCTATCGGAATTCAGACTGATGTTGGAATACGTGGATGTTAGGTGTCACTTTTATACAACGAGGTATGCTTCAGCTGGCTCCTAAACAAAAATGTATACTAGTTCAGTAATAATGGACATCATACTAAACTTCGAAATGTACACAAGAAACTAAAATTAAAAATCATACAAGAATAACAAAGGCCAGAGACTCTTGACTTGCACTTGGGGACAGGCGCAAAAGTGCGGCGGGGTTAAACATGTTTCTTAAGATCTTAACTTCCCCTATACCTCTAAAAAAATGTAGAAAAAACAAACAGACAACAATGCGCACAGTAAAACTCAGTTCAAAAGAAGTCCAAGTCCGATGTCAGAAAAGTTAACAAAATAAACTAAACAAAATGACAATGATACATAAACTAACAAGGGACTACTAGCAGTTACCGACATTCCAGATCCAGACCTCAATTAAACTGATTGAAAGACTATGCATCTTTATCATACGAATATCAAGTACAATCCCTCCCGTCAGGGGTTAAGTGTTATACCATCATAAAATATATGAGAAGAGCATAACCCGTAAAATGTATCATGCCAACAACTGGTTTTAGAATAAATTTGTTTATTTCCGATGCAAATACCCTATAAGTGAATCAATATTAAAGCCATAATGTGCAATCCTTAATGACCTTACAACAGTATCGTAACTACAAATGTATATAGAAGACTACATTGTGTTCTACAGATGTTTTTTCGTTGACGTTTACGACTCATCAAGAAAAAAAACTATTCAGTGAGAACAAATTTAGTTAGAACCTATATTTATTTGCATACATCTAGATCTATAGTCTTCAACGCAAAAACATTTTTACATACAAACTATTTTAAAAGATAATTATGGTTTACATCAACAAAATCATTTCAAGCTACAGCTACTTAACATAAAACGTTATCCAGTGGCTTTAAAACACAATAAATAAAAAAAAAATCGTTTTTTCTAAATTTTGTACGTCCGATTTACTCCGACCAAATATGCTCAAAGCCAAAGAATAGATGGGAATTTGATCGAACACTAGCAAAAACATTAAAGTTCGCACAACATACTGTTCTTACTCAAAGACAAGTTCTAGCAATACGTCAAGTTAAGGGTTTCCATGAGTATCATATTAATTGTTATTACCACCATCACTAAGTTCTTTACACGACCACAAGACACAAAGATTTAACCCTCTCCCTTTCACACCGGTACAGTTTACCGGTAAAACCGATTTCAAGATTTTTTGGGGACATTTAGACTTGTTTAATCGCTATTTGTTGACGTACAGATGTGGTTAAGGGCTCAAATTAAAGTGCAAAGAAAACTCCTCTTTTAAGAAGATTTATAACTTTTTTCAATAACTGTGCAGTGAGTTTTTGAAGAAAAGTATTAAACCAATAGTTCTAACTTGTACACTAGTTGCAAATGTAATTTTTAGTGTAGCAGCGCAATCACAAACTTGAAATACGCTAAAAGTCATTTCTTAAAGATATTATGAGAAAAGAGACAAAAACCGCTATGATATTCTTAATTTTTTTTTGCAAAGTTGAAATAGATGTAAAAAAACATGGTTTCGTATGTGTTGCGGTATACTAAAGTTGAAAACACTTTTGTTTGAATAAAGGAACATGTATATTTCAATGAAAAAATGACAGTTTAAACAGTGGATTCCTCCTAGATTTGCGTAAAAATCATGCATTTGGCAACAAAAAAATTATCATCTGAACACATAATTCCCAAAAGAAAACAAACTGGGTGAGAATCTTTATATTATTTTTTTTTAATTTCTTCCGTAGTAGTAGACTTAAGTACTTAAAGGAGACGTGACACAATTTTTTTTTTTTTTTTTTTTTTAATTAATTAATAAATATTGGTCAAATAACATATTGTAATAATTTTTTCTTGTCAAAACCTCATTTAACGGACTTTTAATGGTCAAAGAATCCAGCGCTTGTCGTAATCTTTGATTTTTAATGAGATACCGGTCACGTGATCGTGATGACGTCAGTGGATACAATCTGAGAAAATGTCTAAGGGGTCATCCATAATTGTCAACCATTTTCCAAAGTGTACAAAACGTACACTTTTTCAGACCCCCCACCCTCCCTCAAAAAGTGTACATCAACCATTTTAAGATTTCAAGAGAAGAATCACTCATTCTTAATAAAAAGAAGATCCTGTCTATTATATTTTAGTTTAATATAGAACTTTGCATTGAAAAAAACTAAAACATATCTGACTGTTTTATTTGATGACATCTATCTGTGATGCTTGTGTTTTGTCAGAATAAAGAGTAGAAAGATTAGTGTTTCCCCTATCACACAGTGGAAATGGTAACTCCAATAAAAAAGGGCACCTAGAGCATGCAAAATATTAACAAAAGGGCACATAAATTATGCTAAGAATCAAAGAAAGGAAAATGCATGGTTTTATTGCATTGGTAAAGTATCATGAGTATGGACTGACAGTTGTTGATGGAATCAGAGCTCAAGACAGCAATCAATAAAAGTGTAATGTTTTAAAACATTTTGAGTTTTTAAATTTCCCGCCTGTATTTCTATTTAAATGGTCCTTGTAAATATGCCATTCATGGCACTATTATCGTTTATGTATATATACTGTAACGTGTAACTATATTGGATATTTTCTAAGTTTAGGTTAAACTTCATATGGAGGTGCTCCTAATTGAAGGAGGCTTTTACTAAGAAAAATAAGTTTACTTCCGGTTTACTGGTTTACTATTTTGGAATGCATTACAAGGAAATTAATCGAAGGACCAGTTTAAAATCTTTTCACAAAATGGCGTCTTGTCAAAATCAAAACATTCAACGAATTTAGTGTTTCGATCAATTTTGTTTATTAAACAGAGTAAAACGATATCGATCAATAATAAAGCAGGTGAAATTGAAAATCGGGGTACTGAGAAATGCTTGCAAACTTTTTGTTTAAATAATTTTACTAGTTCACATTTTTGAAAGATTTAGTTTTCATATGATTTGATCTTTTAATCGTTCAATCCCGATTGAGTAGAACTATGATATCGAAATCAATATCATCAAGTGAAAATAATAAAGAAGAAATAAGAAGAGAAACACACCCAAGCCAATTCTCGATTTTATAAATCGACTTTCCCTACGGAAACGATATAAATTCCGGAAATAGAAAAAAAAAGCGTACGGTAAAAATGTTGATTTTTTAACCCCCTCCCCCCAAGTGTACGTTTTGTACACTTTGGAAAATGGTTGACAATTATGGATGACCCCTAAAAAAGGACGAAGTCGATCATATTCCTGTATAATTAAACAATGGACGGTGTTGACAGCAGTTTTCAAGGCAATTATTAAACTTTAGATATTCAACCGTATCAGTTTGAGCCGTTACTTGTTGAAAATAATCAAGTAGAAGATATAAATTCGTCATCCGACATTGACGATCTTTCAAGCATATATCGGCATTGCTTGAAAGATCAATAATTAATTTCACCAAAAATAAAGAGATATTTCTTAGAAATGTTTACGTTTAACAGGTAATTGAATTACATTTAATAATACAAAAAGACAGGTCATAAATAATGTAGGACAAAAAGTCACAGCCAAAAAGTCACGGACAAAAATTCACAGGACAAAAAGTCACACACATCGGAACTAAACACATTTATTTCTAAAAAAACAGTTGTTGGCATGACACGGGTTATGTTCTTCTCATATATTTTATGATAGTATGATACTAAACCCCTAACGGGAGGGATTGTACCTGATATTCATATGATGAAGACATAATCTTTCAATCAGTTTAATTGAGGTCTGGAGCTGGCATGTCAGTTAACTGCTAGTAGTCTGCTGTTATTTATGTATTATTGTCATTTTATTTATTTTCTTTTGTTACATCTTTTGACATCGGACTCGGACTTCTCTTGAACTGAATTTTAATGTGCGTATTGTTATTCTTTTACTTTTCTACATTGGCTAGAGGTATAGGGGGAGGGTTGAGATCTCATAAACATGTTTAACCCCGCCGCAATTTTGCGCCTGTCCCAAGTCAGGAGCCTCTGGCCTTTGTTAGTCTTGTATGATTTTAAATTTTAGTTTTTTGTGTATAATTCGGAGTTTAGTATGGCGTCCATTATCACTGTACTATTATGCATATTTTAGGGGCCAGCTGAAGGACACCTACGGGTGCGGGAATTCTCGCTACATTGAAGACCCATTGGTTGCCTTCGGCTGTTGTTTGCTCTATGGTCGGGTGGTTGTCGCTTTGACATATTCACCATTTCCTTTCTCAATTTTACAATTTATTTTCGAAATTATTTTTCATATAACAAGAAAAAATAATTTTAAAAAATACAAAATTCTTGATCTATTATATATTAAGTAACTTTGTTACTAAAATTTATTCAAAATAGATATCAATAATGATCAAATAATTGTTATAAAAACAACATGTCAAAGTGGTTTGGTATCTATAAATGGCTTCACTGTGGCATGAATTATATCCTTTGCATGATTTAAATTTAATTTTTTTTTTATTAATCAAGCTTCATGAAAAATTTCCTAAACTCGAAAATGAATAAATGTAATAAAATAAAATATTTCAAGATCACTCTCTTAAAATTTAAAAACAATTCTCAACAATCGTCATAAATTACCTATCACCTTACAGAGTGTTGGGTGTAAAATTTAGTAAAATTTGAATTACTAAAGCTGCCCCAAATAAATGTGTAATAAGTATGACATAACAGGGGGGGGGGGGGGGGGGGGGTATTATAAGTAAGATTTAAAGATTTAAAACAGTAATATATATTCATATGTCTTTTTCTCCTCCGTAATAATCCCATTGAAAATGTTCTATGAGTACTGGCTTATTTTTTGTGATATTATTTCCGTGTGGTATATCCTCAGTCTATAAATTGTTTTGTATTTTGTGACTTCTCTTCAACTTCGACAAAGTTTGGCATAGGGGCCTTATATGTAAAATGAAAGCTTATGGTATTGACGGAAACTTATTGAAGTGGTTTCAGGATTATCTACACGACAGAAAACAGAGAGTAGTAATGCATAACAGAAAGAATTAAAAAAACGATAGGCCAATATGTAAAACTGAAACGTTTCATTTGTACGGTCCAAGGAAATTGAATATCATCTAACGCAATTGAGATGTTCCCCTTCATTCTTAAACAATGATCTATTTAGAGCTAATATTATAAATTTATAAATGATCCTTCTTGTCACTGTGAGTCAGATATTGATGGTGTCTACCATTACTTCTTTGTTTGTCCAAAATACACACTATGTAGAAAAACCTTATTCAATAATCTCAACTGGCTATCCGAAAACATTGTTTTAGATACAAAACTATTAATTTGCGGACACATGGAACTTTCGAATGAACAAAATATTCAAATTTTCCAACATGTTCAAAATTTCATAAAATGGTCAAACACATTTTTTATGCCTTGATAAAGGTTATTGTTACTGGCACGGAACATCATTGTCATCATATTCAGTACACACGTCACCGTCACAGAATCATATGACTTTTCAAACTTTCTTTTTCTCTTTTTTACATATGAAAGCTAGTATTATTCTATAAACTGTTTTCCTTATATGCATGTCCATTATATCATACTATTATTGTAATTTTATATTGTATTATGGAGAAGACTTCATAAGTATGATTTACTTGTGTCTAATCCTTTTTGCTTTAATTCAGCAAGTAAAATATGTTTTAACTAACTCAGTCTATACTATACATTATCTACTACTCCCAGGTCTGTATCAATTGGATTTATCTGCATTATTAAAGTTGAAACTATGTTATTCATCTCCATGTCTTATGCAATATAAAGACTTGCATACATTCACTAGCCAAAATATTTGTTTCTCATTCAAGTCACCTTTTGCATATAATTTTTCACCACGATAACCTTGCATCAATGGTCTGTCATTTTAAAAGCATCACTTGATATCTCTTCACAATTTATTTTTTATTAAGAAATAAAATGATTTTTAATAAACAAATAGAATAGGTAAGTACTAATAACTTATTGCAAAACACCTTTCATACCTGCCTAATTTTTATTAGAAAACTCAGAAGGAAATTTATGTACCCACTACAGGTTATGTATTAGTTATGGGGACTGACAGGCTTTTTTTTTTTTTTTATTAATTTTTTACTTTAGAAGCATTTCTTCTTAATTCTCTATTTATTTTGCTTATCTAATATTATTATAGATACTCCATTCTTTACTAAGTAAATTCACAAACACATTATTTTGTATCCGCCCCCTTTTTTAAGCTGCACTGTCAGTCCTCTTTTCTCTATTCTGTAAACCCCCATATCCGTCAGTAAGGTATTGCCTATTGTTTATTCAATCAGGTTAAACAGATATGCATTACGTAACTTATATCTGTAACCATTGCTCTAGTATATTTTCCAACCTCACCTGTGCACCCAGCAGGTGATCATGTACACAGATTCGACGCATGTTACGCAATAGTGCCTATTGCCGATGTCATATATATATCACCACCCGGGGGCATGACACCTGTAGCTTTCAACTTCAAAGGTAACCCAGCACTACAGAGAAAGTGTGCCGCATACCTGTAACTTCTGATCGATGTTGATGACTTAATTTATTATGTCCAATTTCAGTGTACACACCTGCACACGTGAACAGGTAGTGAGGTACACGCAGGTACACAATACCAAATTTTAAACATTGAGATATATTTGGCTATAAAATTATACACAAATATGACTAAACTATTAAAAAAATTATTAATAAGGGACGCAAAAAATATTTGCGAAGAAAAAGATTTTTTTCTTCCTCAGCCATTCTCCGCTTCTCACAAGCTCCCCGCTTAGGTGGGGCTCAGCTGTTGTTGGTTGTGTCAATGGAATGTCAGGTACCGCATTTGGACGAAGTTTTGGCTTCATGGTAGGACATCCCTCGAGATTCTTCATAACTTCTGGCTCACGATCGTAACATGCATTTGTAAAGTGGGAGGAACAAAGTCTATATGACTAGTGCTTGGTAGGAAGTCCTATCTCTTCCTGGGACTAGTCTGCGGGTTACTCAGAAAACGGATTTTTTTTTTAATCAAATTGTCCTTATGCCTATTGTTGCATCTACTGGCAGAACACAGAACCATTTTTAATCACTGTCATGGGTTTTGTTGGAAGATACTCGAATATGAAATTGCGCTTATTATGCCTTTACACCCGTCAGTCAAATATGATTGATGTAACCACTGACGTCACAGCCTCGTTCTGAGTGACTTCCGGGATTGAAATATGCATAATTAGTATGTCGACAGATCGATACATTTAAATTTATTTTTTATCCATTTAAACGATAATTATATTGTTATCGATGTTTTTTTGGGGGTAATTATGTATAAATAAATATTTATTTATTTAAAAAAAAAAAAAAAAAAAACCATGTCACATCTCCTTTAAATTTCAATAAATTCACTACAATGCCACTTTCATTTTTAAAAAGGAAACCTACGAAATTTTTTTAAAAGAATATGTGTGCAAAATTGCCCCCCCCTTTTTTTTTATCCCTTTTGCTCCATCGGGCTTGGTCAAGGGTGTCCCAGTTCAAACTAGCATTGGTAATTCAATGAATTTTCCCTTGTAAAAACAAAGTTTAGGTTGCTGATTGATTGAAAACGAATTAGACAAATAACTAGGGTCCGAGTTTGAAATCGGACAAAAAGAGGGTCTAAAATCAAGTATTTTGAATGTTACGGACATTGATATTTGAAGGCCTATAGCACGTTATGTGTCTATTTATACAACTATGATAACGTATATGGCTTCAACAGACTCGAGGCATTTTGTTTCCACCAAAACCTGACCCTGTTAGCCCACCAATATGTCTCTGCACGACTTTTTGCCCAAGGATTTCGATTTTTTTCACTTTTTCTCCAACAGTCACGTGACTTTTGGAAATATACCACGTGACCAAAAAATGACGAATTATCTTCAAACTTAATTTTTTGAAATATTTTACCAATTATCTTTCATTTTAACCCAACATGACATGTGTATGACTATTGATGCGAATGCTGTATTCATTTAAACTTCGATAATGTATTTTCGATAAGTAAAGTCCGAAATAATTACATGAATGGGAAATGGTTAAAAAAAAAAAAAGGTAGGATAAAAAAATATAAGATAAAGATACGAATTCACACTAGTAACACTTAATTTAACTTGAGATCTATACACACAAATAGAAAGATATGCTGTGATTCTCCACTAGAACCAAACCAATTTATCGAATAAGCTACCAAAGTTAGGTGTATGGCACTCATCAATATACAACACCCACACCGCATAGCAAGCTATAAAACGCCGCAACATGACACATTTATCACAATTCAATTAATAAACAAAATAATAACCGAAAATTTAGACGTGATATGCAGCAAAATACGATAACCACTAAAACACCTTTTATAATAACATAATACATTAAAAGGATGAAAAAAGTACCCCCACATCCTTGAACAGTTTAACAGACATTATCTTATCTCCTATACATTTCTAGGAATATGATTTGTTAAAAGCATCCGCGTGGAGACGGTGTATATTTCATATTGGGTTAGTAGGGAGGCGGGGCTTATTTCATACACGGTTAATAGTGGTGTTACGTCCCTTTATATTCCATATTAAGTTACAATGTAGAAGGGAGGCGGGGCTTATTTCACACACGGTTAGTGGTTGTATTACGTCCCTTCAAGTTATAAAAACAAAACGGTTATGAGAAAAAAACTTAAAGGTTTCAACAGACAAAGAAACTGATGATTAAGATTGAAATAAATGCATAAAACACATTTAAACCTAACAAGTTGAAAAGAGAAAATCGAGTGCACCGTTATGTTAAGGCGTGTTTGGTGTATATTTTGTCTTTAAAACGTACAAAGCAAGAGTATTTGATATATCATCTCGCTTCATATTCTATCATTTATATATCAAAGCTACAGGTTTTTAAGTTGGATGATGAAAATGCATATCCTCGAAAAAATATATTTTTTTTTTGTGTGATAACTAGGGTTTATAATCTTCAATTATAGAAAAATTTTAGTCTGCCCTTCCACGAAATATTTAATTAGAATTTTTTTAAATGTTTTAGAATTTTCGAAAATTACACCTGACAACCGATCAGACAATAGTTTTAAGTTGAATCAATGCAGACGAGATCATTAACTGATGCTCATTAGCTAGTAGATACATTTGTCTTTTGTCTTTTAAAATACGACTGACATATATATATAAGGATCGTAATGGTGCTATTTTTATACATTTATCGGTTTTCAAGAGCAAAATTGGGAGCGCGTCATCCCTACAATGGCTTCCATTTGTACGATTGTGAAAATGAACTGGCGTAATGGTTACATAATTTTGACGAAGTAGAATCCTGACTGGTATATAATATAACTAAGGCAACAACCATTTGATTTTCTGGGGGGGGGGGGGCTATGGTTTTTTTTTCTGGACAAATTATTTTTTTCGCGACAAGTCGAAAACATTTTTTTCTTTCAATTTTACCATTACATATAGTGGCAGCTGAGGGTGAAACAAACAATTTTTTTTTTCTCAGAATCAAAAACAAATTTTTTTTTTCTCCAAAAACTGGAAACAAACTTTTTTTCCAAAAAAAAACCCATAGCCCCCCCCCCCCCCCCCCCCCCCCCCCCCCCCCAGAAAATCAAATGGTTGCTGCCTAAGCGACATTATGAACGATGAGGTTTGTTTTTATTATCTGATTGGTTAAACACATATGTAAATTTTTACGATTTTAATTTGGTAAGAATACATAGCAAACTTTTGAAGAAATATTTTTCTATGTGTTCACCTCGTCAGAAAATTAAAATGTGCTCGAATAATATCATGGCCAAATAAACAATATAACTTTTAACATTTCTACATCTTATGGTATTACTTTGATATAAATCAGTCAATGTAGTTACTTGGTAATATGTTTTTGAAAAATATTTATTTTAATTGAAATGATTGGACTTTTTTTTAGTGGGAACTCACTTTTGTCCAATGACTGTACATGCAACAGAAACTTATAAAAACTAATTATTAACGAATGATTTACATATCCTATTGTGTTTCCGGTTTGAAAACTGTTTCTGTTGATCCAGACAAGAAAACAGACCACCTACAAGAAGACAAGCCCGTGCTAGACAAACATACAGATCTGATTGATGGAAACATGTTGATAAACAAGAGAAATAACAGTATTTGATACAACATCAAAGGAAAGACAACATAATTAGCCACCTATGTATCTCACGGTGAAGTGTTCCAGTGTGACGGTTATTGAAAGTATCAATTAAATACCCTGTTATATCGTATACAAGGACAGTTTTTTTTTCTGGTAATGCGAGAGTGGTCATGTTTTTGTTTGGCTTTTACAAGTAGAATATAATTAATAGCTTGTAATATGGTGCAAACATATTTTATTAGATATCATGACTTGCTGTTTGCATGTTTATGTATAAAATGTACTTTATCATATACAGTTATTGCTATTTTTCGATGTTACTGATTGATATTTCCTTTCTCGGCACAGTAGAGTGAAAAAGATATGACAAATTATCGCTAGAAACTGAAGTCGCAATAGACCGTTATTGACAACATCGTCATGGGTAAAATAGCGATAAACAGTATCTCAACTCGATTGCTTTTCTCACTTTCGCCTTACCGGCTGAAGCGAGTAAATCAATCTCGTTGAGATGACCACCGATAGTCTATAATTATTATCCTTTATGACTGACAAAAATAACTGATCTGCAAAGTACATCAATGTACTGTGTTACAACCCTAGATATAAAAGCTGATGGGGAAAGGCAGAATAAGCGACTTACGAAGCTCTCTTTGTATATAGCTTAGTTGATTGAGTGTTCTATAACGCTCCAGTATTGACATGAATCAGGGGTTTTGACTCTCGTAGAGGGAAGTACCTATGGAGATCCAACATGTTTAGTTAAGGTTTATAAATTATACAACTGAAAAGGAGGATGAACATATACATTTATTATATTTTAAAATGTCTTCTATTGGGTAAAATATCTATTGGGTAAACATGATCCACACCTTAACAAGATATTGAGCGGGTTCTTCATTTTTATATTCTTTTTTTTTTTTTTCGCTCGTTCTTCGTCATCTTTAATAATAATACATGTAGCTATTTTGTAGTTATTTGATAACTGTATTCTGGACATTGTTCGTTTCTGTAATCAGTACATCTTTACCCAATTATTCCTTTATATTTTACAATATAAATAAGAAGATGTGGTATGATTGCCAATGAGACAGCCGTCCATAAGAGACCAAAATGACACAGAAATTAACAACTATAGATCACCGTACGGCCTTCAACAATGAGGAAAGCCCATACCGCATAGTCCGCTATAAAATGCCCCGAAAAGACAATGTAAAACAATTCAAACGAGAAAACTAACGGCCTTATTCATATATTTATATTTATATTCTTGATTCCCCCCTCCCCATTTTCTATTATGTACATACAACCTACACCCTCCTCAGTTAGTTGTCAAATATATATTTGGAACTATGGAGTTCTGTTGGTTTCACTGTATTATTGATTTGAGGTTTTCCTCCTAAAGTATAGGAGTTTGAATAATGAAGATGCGTAATGTCTAAGGGTCTGGGTGGGAGATCTTATATGTCCTTAGTCTTTAAATTTTTAGACCATTTTTCTGTATTTTTTTATTTATTTTTTAACCCATTATTCTTTTTTCTTATTAGTTAAGTATCTTTTTATTTTGCATTATTTATTCTGCTTTTTTTGTGCATGATTATCTATTCTGTCAAGCCCATCCGGACTCTGATATCGTTCTTTCGCATCAAAAATGATTAATCAATTACAAAATGTAAAGTAGGACATATATACAAGAAAACAAATACTTCCATTTCACAGTTAAAACTTAAATTACTAAACTGATTATGAGTTTGTAAAGTGTTTTCCGTTTTTCCCCTTAATTTAGAAATTCTCAATCCTGCTTTATAAATGAATACGTCTTCTTCCTTGTTGAGGACAAACTTACAAATACATAACACCAAGCCACTAGTTAAAACACATGTAAGACATGGCATATAATTTTACTCAACTATGGAACCAGGAGAATCACTTAACAATTTAATATACTGTCTTTTAGTCCGAGATTACTCTGACGTCCAACGGCTGTTTTGCCAGACAAGCTGGGGCCGTGGGACGTCAGAGCTCGTCCCATATCAAAAAGTGGATATTTGCCCACCCAAAATAGATGCGCTGCTTCGTCGCTTCTGGTGCCGACTGGCGGCCTTGGAATTATATAAATCGGGCATCAATCTGTTCATTTTTCATTTATCTCTTCATTTATGTAAGTTTCACCTACCTGCCAACCTTTATTTTCTCATAATTAGACTGTTTTCACAGTGACCCATCGATTTCGGCATTTTGACTTTCACGAGGAAGAAATTATTCAATCTATTAAAAATCTTAATTCAAGAAAAGCTGGAAATGAATATGTCCTTTTTGCAGAGCATTTAAATATAGCTGAGAAAGTAATCATCCCATATATACAGAATCTTTTAATCAAATATTAGCTGACAGAAAAACCCCACAACATTTTAAATCTGGAACAATAACACCAGTTTGTAAAAAATGAAAAGACGGCAAAATAATGGATAGCTATCGTGGTATAACAGTTTCCTCTATTCTAGGAAAACTATTTGAATATGCACTTCTGGAAAAAAAAATATAGATCCAATCTCGAATGTATCTTCACATCAATTTGGTTTTACCTCTGGTCTCTCTCCTCCTCTTCCCCCATGACTGCTTGGCTGATGTATGAGGCACATATGAATGCAAAAAAGGATGAAGCTCTCCTTAACAGCATTGGAACCTAAAAAAAGCTTTCGACGTAGTCAACCACATCACCCTTCCTGATAAACTTTTTTCTAAAAGACATTCCTCCTGAAATTTGGGAAACTATAACCGGAATGTACAACGACATTACTTCAAGGGTTAATTTGAAAGGCCAACATAGCAATAGCTTTCCAGTTTAACAGGGGTCCGTCAAGGTGGTATCCTGTCCACGCATCTTTATAAAATTTATATTGAAGACCTTTTAAGACAGTTAGAAGATTCAAATATTGGTTTATATCTAGGCACAAATTATGCAGGATGTCCTACGTGTGCAGACGATATTCTACTTTTATCGAACTCGGATGACGAAATCGAGTCTTGCTCAACGTAGTAGATTCGTATTCGAAAGAACATCAATATAGTATCAACCCTGAAAAGAGCGTTCTCATTAAATAAAATGAAAATTCAACAAACTCTAGGAAATCATCCATATGCTCCTGGTCTCTTGGGTATACATTTAGGTCCGTTTCAGAGACAGATAAGGCCTCACATCTAGGTATTATAAGATCATCAAAAAATGAAAATATAATAAATGTGAAAAACCGCATTAGTTTAGCCCGAAGAACATCCTATTCACTGATTTCAACAGGTAAACATGGCACAAATGGCTTGGATCCAAAGATTTCCTATAGTATTTATAAAATCTACATATTAACCCGTCTGCCCTACAGTCTTGAAGTTTTACCTCTTACCAACAGCAAATCAACGACTTGGGTGACTTCCATTTATCCGTCTTAAAAAATATTCAGGCTCTACCAACAAGAACAGCTTATGTTGCGGTATTCTCACTACTGGGTGCCCTCCCTGTAGAGGCCTAGCTTCACAAAAGACAATTAAGCCTTCTGCATTCAATCCTAGCGTCCGAAAATCAAAATCTAAGGGACATCGTGTTGCGCCAGTACCGGCTAGAAATTTGCAATGAAACTTTTCTACAGAGAACAGAAAATGTCCTGCTTCAATATAGCCTACCAAGCATTGATGAGCTTCTGACAACTCTTCCAACAAAAATTAAATGGAAACAATCCGTCAGATATGTTATTAATACATTTTGGAGTATTAAATTTAGATTTTTAAGTAGAGAAAATCAACCCTGATTAGGCTCTGTCCTGACACTATCAATATAGGAGAAATACATCCAGTCTGGAAAACAGCAACATAAATTCCGGGGGATACAAAGAAAGCTATAACAAGAGCTCGAATACTTACTTGGACCTACCTTTTACATGCAACTAAAGCTAAATTTAATATAGGAAGTACAGACCCAATTTGCCCGCTTTGCAAACTTCAGGAAGAAAACCTTCAACATTTTCTAACTAGATGTCCATCTCTTGAAGGGGTCCGTAGGACTTTTTATGCCCCATTAAAACAGGCTGTTATGAATAGAATTGGGATTGATCAGTGGAAAACTAATTTTAGAAAT
Source organism: Mytilus galloprovincialis (assembly GCA_037788925.1). Classification (NCBI taxonomy): domain Eukaryota; kingdom Metazoa; phylum Mollusca; class Bivalvia; order Mytilida; family Mytilidae; genus Mytilus; species Mytilus galloprovincialis. The sequence goes on from CM075338.1 coordinate 87,537,394, forward strand.
AGGGAAACATTAAGCCAATTAATTGTTGACTGCAGAAAACTAGTGGGTTCTATACTTCCAAACGACAAAAAAATCTTAAATATGGTTAAAACAATTTCTAGGAATCTGTGTGATATATTACATCATCAGAGGTTAACTCAGATTAATGCTCTATAATAATATAAACATTCATTATTCATCACATGAAATTGAGCTTTCTTTCAATACTTTTAAGAGCACAAAATAGTGGCGAACATATAGATCAGTTAGAAGTGAGAAGTACATAGAGGACATTTGAGATATAATAGATGTACTTAGGAATAGTTACGTTGATGTTAATAATAATATACGTAATATACAGACAATAATCAGGGGTGTAGCTGCCGTTGGGCACTTTGGGCACGTGCCTACACATATTTTTTTCACAAACATTTTTTTTTGTTAAAAAAAACCAATAAACATGTTATCTCTAGAAGAAAGCCGGTGAATTTGTCAAAACTCTTTAATTATCGAATGTCATGTGAACACTAGTCTCTCGTCCTTAATGAATGGAATATTGGATATAATTGAATGTTTTTACGATTTTACCTTATAGAAACTATAAACTAACTTTGGTTCAGATCATTTCACTTCTATCAACAAAAACTTGAATGAACCTCAACTTAGACACATAAGTTTTTTTAATTAGTTGTTGTTAGTTTTCAACTTTAGCTTTCCACTTTGTCTTCACCCGACTTGCCAATGTTGGTCGTCCATTTGGCTGTGCAGGATGTATAAAAACGCAGTCACGTTTGGTAAGAATGGGGACATTAAATCCGATTGTAGAGAGAATGCAACTCTTTGAGGAGTTTGTAGTTGGTCCACTGAAAGACAAAATTTCTGCTCCTATCTAATAATCCCTTATGTTCCAATGCATGGCATTTTTAAATTTCCAGACCTTCGTCCTGGACGACACCTATAACAGGACCTAGCTCTAAATTGTAGTTATTGTAAAAAAATATTTCAACGGTCCTGAAGTTGCATTAATATTTGCAATCAAATTAAAACATTGATGTTATATAACGTAATCAGAGATCAATATTTTAATTAGATTGAAATATTTGACACTGGATGTACACAAAATCAATCAATCAACTTGCTTCCAGTATTTTTTTAGTACTCTCAAATCTGCGTGTAATGGCCACAATTATTCAAAATTCCTAAGCAGGTAGGGAATTTACAGTAGAGGAAATAAAGAAATACGAATTTCTTGAATTATGTTAGGCATCGACAATGTCTGTATCAACCTTCACCCTAGCCACACAAACACATAGTATGTGTCTGTACGGCTCAGTAGAGTGAAGGTTTAAAATTCAAAAGATTGATGGTTGATGTCTTGCCAAAAGGATAGTTCTATTATATAGTAGTATCAGTGTTTACGAGCCTATTTTTTAATGAAGGGTCGTCAATATGTACTATTAATTAAGTTAAACGTATATATCAATCACAACGGAATAGATATGATAATACCAAACAGTGTGTACGTCTTAATTAAAGGGATACGCAATGCATATTGTAAATATTTTTTTTTTATATTACGGATAATTGTACTGCATTATTTAACTCACCAATCAGATGTTATGGTACATTATTCATAATTCTTCGAACTTTTCATCATGTATATTATAATTATCATGATTAAATAAACAGTAAATTTAATATTTTTGTACATAAAATTTTGCAGCTAAAACGCTGAAAACCGTTTTCCGTCGGGTCTTCGCCCCCCTGAACCCCCTACCAGGGCTCTGCCCTGGACCTGATGGGGGCCTTAAGCGGTCCCAAGACCCCCTGCCGATTGGTGCCTACAGTTGACTGAATACCAAGCTACACCACTGCAATTGCTGTATCAGAACGGTAGCTGATGTTTTGAATATAGAGACATGCAGATATTTAATAGTGTCATACCACGGTTTTAGCATTGTCAGAAAGTGAATCAGTGACATTTTAAATTTAGACTATGGTTGGTATCGTCCGTGTAATATAAGCCCATCGTCTTTCAATATATGCAATTGCGTTTTATACTGTAAAATAACAAAGTGATTTTAGCTATTTACGACCGTGTTGTATAAGCCCACTGTGAAAAATCGAGAAATGGATGTGCTCCTAACCACAGGAGGAAGTTACAGAAAGAAGAAAAAGTTAGGTGTAAGGAAAATTTATGTAACGAATCAAAATAAAGGTATCAATATAGATTCAATATTTATTATAGTCTCACTACTATAATAAGCAACTTTTGCTATGAGCTTAATTGTGCACCCAGCTAAGAAAGAATACTAAGCAGAAAGCCTGATTGAATTAGCCTCGGACAAACTGCCGCTGCTATTTTAACTTGATGGTAGTACGCCAGGCAGTGTTTATTATAGGCACCTTTATTATACTAGTTTGTGCACCGGTTATTTTCATTGTAAATTGTTCCTACACATATGCACACAGTTGTTTACTGTAAAACTTGCTAATCCGTACTACATTAAAAAAGTTGTGGTACTCCAGATAATGATCAGATAATAGAGGAAAGAAAAAGAAGAAATTCGGATTAATTTGTGATCATACCGAACTTGGGTTTTATTTACTCTCGCCAAAAATAAAAACAAACAGAGCCGGCGAAATTTGGGTAAAAATTAACGTTTTAAACAAGAAAATCAACATTTGGTCCTATATTTTCCTAAAGAATTATGCCTTTCTATAATTGAACAGCGCCACTCAGACTGTCATTTAATTTAATGTTCATTTTAATACAGAAATGTTGCCGCTTCCCTCGTACACTGTTCAATTTTCCGAAGACACTACTTGACTTTCCTTAAATTTTGAATGCAAATGTAGATTGTATTACAATATATCATTAATGTAATGCAAAAATGTTTCAGAACATTATAAATACATGTATATTCATCTGTTTGACAAACCTGTTGAATGGGAGACAACTTGAACTTCATTTCAGTTCAGAGTACAGATGTGTCTATGACTATGATTTAGATTAATCCAAGAATTTGTAAAGTATACAAATATTTGGATTAATTCTATTTGAGTTGAATGTACAATGATTTCCCTGAAACTCCCCAAATCTCAATACAAAGCCAATAACAGATAGACATTGCCTCTAACAATGTCTAAACTGAACTGTATAAATTTGGAGTTATAAATAATACAATGTACTAGCTGCTTTGATAAATAATAAAGTCTTCAAAATTTTTAGAAAAATTGTGTGAGTTTTACTCAGTATGAGTAGGCAGTGGTTTTTATGATCCAATGGCATCCGATCAGGAATAAAACATGACATGTTCATGGAAATGGCTGTGCAGACACTGCCATAAGAGTTCAATTTAACTTCATGAATTATTAAATGATTTGTGTGTACTTTATAAATGTTTTCCATCAGGCCTATGACAGAAATAATTATTAAAAATTCCTTGTGAACTGCGTAAGGTATGTCTGTGCCTTGTGCAGGGTACAATAATACATGTGTGGTTTTTAAGAAAAAAAAATATATAAAAATACCATACAATCATGACAATGGTTACGGGGCTGCAATATCAACTACTCCAGACGTTTACTTGTTATTACTGCTTAAGAAAAGTACTAGTGTACAGTATGTAATGACATTTTAGTAAATAAGTCTAAATAATTTACTTTCATTTTCTTACTAACAACATGAACATGTCCAAATATATGTGTATGTATAAATGTGACACTCACAATTTACGTGGAATTCAAGCGTTCATGTACAATTCAAGTGCAGTAAAACTAGTACCATTTAATTACAGTTGCAAAGAAAGATAACTTTTGTAAAATACTATAAAATGATGTATCATAAATTTAACAAACTGTTTTATTTTAATTTCAGAATTCTGCATGCCAAATTTACTGACAGGTACAGTCATAAGACACAGTTTTACTGTGTTTAGACAACTAGTATCCAGGACAATGTCTACACAGATTGGGAACCTGAAGTTTCTGGGGTAAGTTGTCTTGTATATTTATCAAATGCATGCTTAAAATAATTCTATTTCCATAAGTTGTGTTCCTGTATTTTTATATTGGAACAAAACTTGTTTTTTATATGTGAAAATGTGGGAATCTAGTGATACAGGGTTACTCTTAACTTTTATAAGATATGATGGAAAGAACAAATTATTGGATTTTGAATCACGATGATTGGGATCATGGATACAAGACATGAAACTATACTAAATGTTTTTGAGTTATAATCTAGGTATTATTTGATGAGGGAGGGTTCCCTCCCCCGACTCCCTATGAGACTTTATGATTTATGAATTAACTTTATATGTAAAAGTCAATTATTATTCTATCCATCTTGTATCGGAAAGGATTTATATTGGCTGAGCCTTTATCAACTTTTTATCCCTCTCTTTGAATATTTAAACAATAAAATCTTTGAATTTCAATTAAAAACATGAAATATTGCTTTAAGATCTGAGAAAAAGGCATGATAACATATTAACTCCTAGAATTAAGCAATCAATGAGATGTACATATCATACATTATAATTATGTAACAAAGATTGCTTAAATTTTATGGTTGACTGGTTTTAATTTCTTTGTTCTTAAGCAGAACAAATAGAGTTGTCTCCCTTGGTACTGTAACTTGAATCCTCAGAGTATGACATTTTTTTCTGTCTGGTGTAATAATTGAAAACACATTTTATTTTAATGGCAAATCATAAAAAATTGTTTGCTAAATATGTATTGGTTATACAAAATTTAAGTCATTGGATTCTGTACTTACCTTGACTTAAAGAAATAACAATTCTTCCACAATTACTATGCCCTTAGACTACCCAACTCTAAGCACATAAGACTAATAAAAACCAAACTAAAGGTCAAATTGAAATTTAAATACCCACACAACAGTGTCATGTGCTGATTTTAATTGCACATTATGATACATAATATCATGTCGACAAAATATAGTTAAGTAATTCATAATTACTACTGAAATCAAAACATTTCATATAACATCAAATAAATTCACATAAGCAAGATAAAAAATTAACTGAGAAACACGTCTAGTCGAGTCAGCCCTTTCGTGCTGAATGGCTATATCCCATGAAGCGCGGGAAAACAACTAATGGTCTATGGGAGACAACTAGAAGAAATTAATTTCAATCTAATTCAGTTCCTTCAAACGGTTGAAATTACATGCAATTGTCTGTAAGTCAAGACAAGATCTGTTTATTAAACGTTTAGATTAAAGTAAAATGGTTAGTCTATTAATTGAAAAAAACTTCCTGAAATCATGGAAATAGGAAAAACCCTTAACATTAATAAAATTTATGTTTGAAATGAAAAAAAAAATATTCACAAAACACAGAAAAGTTGAATAGTAAAATTGTAAACATATAGTAAACATGGTAAAGGCAAAACTTTTATAATATACATGGTCAAGAAATGAAGAACAGATCTTATTTATATCACTTTTGTAAATTTCAAGGTAAAATGGGTAAGGTTGATTTTAGGTGTTCTGGCAGTGTAGGCAGATCCAATAAATATTCCATCTTTTGTATCCCTCCAGTAAGCAGTGGTGGATCCAGGGGGAGATTATGGGGGTTGGAAACACCCCCTTTTTTTGATGATCAATACATTTGAATGTGGACATATGGTTGGAACCCCCCCCCCCCCCCCCTATTATTTAAATGGCTGGATCCACCCCTGATAAGATAATTTGTTGAGTTTTATCGTCTTATTATATGCATCACATAATAGCAGATTGGTAATAAAAAACGTAAAAACTTAGGTAACATAAATTTGTAATCTATCTGTCCTACAATTTTTCTAACTGTAAAACTTGACCAAATGTAAAAAAAAAAAAAAATAAACTGTTTTCATGAAAATAATTACAAATCTCTTTTTTTCTCTTAAAAAGTTCAACATTAAAACAAGTTGAGAGCAAGATGTCAGAACATAATTTTAATCCAAACAATGGGTGATTTTAGATGCAGTGGTAGGATTTTATTTCTTGATAATTCTATAATTAAACCAAAATCAGTATTAAAAATTTGAAATGGATGTCTGTAAAATATACATGTTCCAAGAAAAGAAAGAAAATTCTTCTTCATATATAGTTGAATTTTCAAAGTGCTTTTTACCCTTTGATGTATTTTATGTTAAAAGTTACCATATTGAATAAAACTATTTTTGTATGGAATTAACAGGATACATAGTAAACTGATTATCGCATTTTTTTGCCAAATGATTGAACATAGTGAGAGTTTGTTAAATAGAATACTAAGTACTATTATCAAAGAATTAAATTATCTGTTTGTTATCTGATGGCAATCCGCAAAATATACATATGAGGGTCTCAAGGGGTCTGCATTTCTGTATCCTTTAATTCTTTAGTCATGTTTCTCTTGTCTTTATTAGTCTGTTTGTCTGTCTGTCTGTCCCGCAAATTAGTTTTCCACATTTTCTTTCTTTATTCTTGAAAATATTGATTTGATAATTGGTATAAAATTTTATCATTAGAAATAGAATGTTGTCCATGTCTGATGATTTTGTGCAGAGTTATGGTCCTAAGACTAAGAAAATGCACTTACATGTACATAATGAGTTTTCCACACTTTTTTTCGTCATGCTTGAAGGTATTGATTTGTTAATTGGTATACATAGTTGTGTGACAAGTAACAGATCAAATTTTCAATTTTGTTTCAGTCTGCTGATTTTGTGCAGAGTTATGGTCCTTGCCTGCTTTTCTATTAAGGTCAAGTAACAGTAAATGAACGCCGTCTAGCGGATTCCGCGAAATATTGCGACGTTTTGTACGAATTACGTCCCTTTGACCAGATTTTGCAATGTTGAAATTGCACCCGGCGACTTTTCGATGGGACAACGTCAACGGTAAATTTGACGGAAAGTATGTTACTTCTAGGAGAATGAACTTGTTTTTCTAAAATTAGAAATTGAAAATGAATATGAAAACAGTCCTGAAGACGATCTTCAAAATGAAAATCAGGACATAGGGTGGTAGAGTTTGTATATCTGCCGACGGGTTAAAACAAGCGTGAAAACTGTTGCTCACTACTGTTTCTACATAATTGTGATGAGAAAAAACAGTATGGTCTCGGAAGTATTCTATATGTAGTATGTCAAAACTGTCCTCTCAAAAACCCTATATTCACTGGGAAAAGACATCGTCTAGCAGAAAATAAGCAGAAGCTAGGGGTGCAAGTTTGGGACATTAATACTAAAGTTAAAACTTAGTATTGTACGGTAAGACTATAATATCTCCCATATTTTGAAAATTATCACACCAGTCGGAACAAGTAAAAATATTTTCAAATTAGAGAAAAGGAAATGAACCACATAAACTAATACTGGTCATAAATTCGCCGCTGAGTCAGTCATAGATGGCACTAAACTATAATACACTTAAATTAATTAACCTTGTTCACGGTTGGAACAATAGTTTAATATTCATACACAGTTTTTATACCCCCGCTTTAAAAAAGGGGGGGTATACTGTTTTACCTCTGTCTGTCCGTCCATCAGTCCGTCCGTCCGTCCGTCCGTCAGTCAGTCCGTCCCATGAAACTTTCGTCACATTTTTCTCAGGAACTACACATCCACCCTTTCTGTAATTTGGTATCAACATTTATATATGTCGGCCATACCGTGTGATGCGTTTTCAGATTCATCACTTGACAACTTCCTGTTTACCGAACACTTGTCTGATTTTACACATGATAGCCAAGTTGAAAATTTTCGTCACATTTTTCTCAGGAACTACAATACAAGGATTTCTGAAATTTGGTTTCAGGATTTATATAAGTCAGCTATATTGTGTGATGCGTTTTCAGATTCATCACTCGACAACTTCCTGTTTACCGAACACTTGTATGATTTTACACATGATAACCAAGTTGAAAATTTTCGTCACATTTTTCTCAGGAACTACAATACAAGGATTTCTGAAATTTGGTTTCAGGATTTATATAAGTCAGCTATACCGTGTGATGCGTTTTCAGATTCATCACTCGACAACTTCCTGTTTACCGAACACTTGTATGATTTTACACATGATAACCAAGTTAAAAATTTTCGTCACATTTTTCTCAGGAACTACAATACAAGGATTTCTGAAATTTGGTTTCAGGATTTTTATAAGTCAGCTATACCGTGTGATGCGTTTTCAGATTCATCACTCGACAACTTCCTGTTTACCGAACACTTGCATATTTTTACACTATTAATATTATCCACTTGCGGCGGGGGTATCATCAGTGAGCAGTAGCTCGCAGTTTCACTTGTTAGACTATAACAAATTAAAAATAAGCAAAAATGATGTTTCACGATCATTAATCCATCGCTACATTTTGTAATCTAACGTTGTTTTTTGTTTTTGTAATGGTGCTTTCTTACACGTCCGCAATTTCGATGTTAAAAATAGAACACAAATCTTTAAATAGATACATGTATAAATAGTATATATGGTTTAAAAATTTATACAGGGCTTAGTATCCTAATAGTATTGATTCGTACGGTTGTCTCCTCAAAGGAAATATGTTATATATATATATGGGTAAAAATTAACTGAATAAAAAAAAAATGTACCCTAGCTGAAAGTAGCATTTCAAATATACAATGGAACTGTTCTCAATTCTATTTCACTCATAAAACTTGAAGGTTGAGAACGAGATTATATCGATCACCTCTATATCATAGTACTACTATATATACCGACTGAAAAATATGCAGTGTCACAGACTTTCAGTACCTAAAGTTAAATGTAAATCCCGTAAGTAGTCAGTACTTCAATAAGACAGCAACCAGACAACAACACAAGGCCAAAAGAAAATTAAAAAGGAAAAGACATCTTATGATATGCATTTGACGGGGGTGGTGTGCAGGGGTCCTGATCCCGAAATCCCGGACTTAAAAACATGAAATCCCGAGGTCCCGAATTTTAATTCCGCCATACTGAAATTCGAAAAAAAAAATAGCCGGATCCGAAATCCCGTGCTGAAAAACACCCGATCCCGGAGTCCTCATTTGTGTAGATGGACTAAATAACAAAACACAATATTACCAGTCATGTCTCAGCCTGTGTGCGATTGTTTTTTTTCTTGGTTTTTTTCGGTTGGGAGGGGGGAAGGGGAAAAGAGGGGTGTAGCCATATCAAACATAAATATGTACATCTGTTGTTATGTCATATGTCTCAACTTCCGTTAATTTGGTTTCCTCAGAAATGTTTTTACACAATGTATTTTCTGGAAAATACACTGTACTACAAAGACTACAAATGTCTTGAGAGAAAGGGAAATTCAGAGAGAGAAGCACAATAATTTATTGTCACACATGATTAGATCTCAAAGGGAGTTGCAGAATAAGGAATACTGGCGAATGTCGAAATTGAACAAAAAAGTGCAAAATTATAAAGAATAACAACGGAAAATAAAATAATTATTTTATATAACAGTGTAGACCATGTACAGAATTTTACAAAATCGTTAATTGAAGATTTTACAGAATAAGCGTTATATCTAAAGATAAAGAACATTTAGGTCCACACTTCATATGGACCCTTACAATTCATTGGATTATCTCGGTGTTGCTGGTCAGTAATGAATAAAAAATCACTGGTCAATTTAAAGGTTGTTGTAAGTGATGCAATATATTCTTATTTTCCTGTTCCCCTTATGTAACTTCAAGTTTTATTAAAGTTTACATCCATCAAAGCCTTAGTTTAATTTAGTTTCCTGTCATTACTACCCCCTCCCCCTTTATTTGTCGCATGTTGTGTATCATGTACTGATTCTATATATACTTCGAGCATACATATGTACACTTATGGAACCATTTAGTAAACCTTTTTAAAACGTTTTTGTAGACTTGTATATAATAAATTTTATACAGAATAAAAAAGATATTAACAAAGATGTCAGTTTGTCTGCGTGTTTTACTTGTTAACTTGAAGATGTATAAATAACCACACGACACTCTTTCAAGAATTTGTAGAACCATTGATATAATGTTTGTTTATATATGCGATGTTAAGCAGCAGTATATGGACAGAACACGTTCTGTTGTGATATAGTACCAAAACACAAGCTTTAATTTACATGTTCCGCTGCTAAAAAAAAAACGTTTTTTTTTTTCAAAAGTGGCCAAATCATATATCGGAACGGAGAAAAAGTGTAAACAGATGACTTACAAGATAGTCTAAGAGATTTATGAATTGGTTACCCAAAAATGACAAAGTTCAACTATCTCTCATTATAGCAAATATTAATAAAGATCAAAACCCTGACCACATGCAAACAGACAGCAAAGTACGTTCTAGGATTCAAACTGTAGATGTTTTGCGGAATAACTATAAACTATAAAGGGGGACGGACGGAAGGACGGGAGGCCAGACGGAATGACGGACGGACAGACGTACAAGGGTAGTTGAGGGGGCATATAAAAATATAGCTTCATTTACATCTTTTATTGCGTCAACTTGTAGACAGTAACCTTGATGATTTCTATTTTCAAGATTTTACCATTTTTAGGTTCATGTACTTACAACGTATTTTTGTCTGAATTAGTAATTGATTTAGATATGTATATTGATAATGAACATACATGTATCACATTTTTTACAACGTATAATTTCTTTTTAAAATGTTCAATAAAAGAGGTTCTGATTGGGGTTTCCGGAATACAGAATAATGGGCAAAAATTGCAGAATAAAATGCAAAAAAGAAAAAAAAAAGAAAAAGTGTATAATGAGGTGCTAAAATGTAAAGAATAAAGAATATTGGTAATACTAAATAAAAATTTATGATAATTATCCAGACTCTTATGATAAAAAGAATCTATCAATACGAAACACATAGTCATCGTGCATAATCAACACGAAGAACGTTGGAAATTATTAGCATGATAACTTGACGTTATATAATAAAAATTACGACGTCACGAATTTTGATGTTTTTTTTTTGTCAAAATGTTGGGTTTGCGTCGCTTCTACAGGGAAAACGAAGTCGGTGACCATATATTTTTTTAATATCATCTAATTCGTAAGACAAAGAGGAAAAAAATATTAATTTAAAAACAAATTCTATGGAGCGGTTCTCGTGATTTATACCAGAAACCGAAAATTGTAGAAGAAAAATATAGATTTACCCTATATATTCAATGTAATTTAGTACCCTCTCGGACCATTTTAAAAATGGATTTTTCTTGAAAACGAAGTCGGTGACATATACTTTTTTTTACATTTTCTGATGTATATTTTCAATATCTAATTGAGTTCTAAGTTTTAAAAAAATCTATGGACTAGTTTATTTACTGATCCTTGACCTTAATGTCATTTGTTATACTCTATTCTGTATACCACGTCCAGACCCTCATATATTCCTCATTGTTTCTTGTAGTTTTATTCAGATCAATCTATAATTGATTTATTATGGTGCTTCATCATACTGATGTCTCCATCAAAAAAAGGAAATAATTCATTTATTTTTACTGATTGTATTGTTTACTCATGTTGCCTTGGCTCTACAATGACCAGGGTCATTTCAAAGATAACACACATGTCTAGTTTGATTTTGTTGTTTGTCTGTATATTTTTGTCCAATTCATTTTTACAAATTTTATACGTATACATGATAATATAGTACGCTATTCCTAAAAAATATGAATGACGTGTTTTATATTGAAACTGCAAATTACCAGTTGCATATTACAGTTTGAAATGTAATTCATTTGGTTGGCAGTTTATCTATAAGTATAAAACAACACTCAATATAAAAAGGTTACATTCATATGGAAGATCATGGAATGCATACCCCGAGAGTTGCAAACTATAGAATAATGATATAGACTTTCAGATATCTTTTTTAACTTTTGTTGTCTTGCTTTGCTGTCTAATTAGTGTATACTTTAAGCTAGGTTCACACTGCCGATCAGATCAACTCGATGATCAAGATTGTCCTAATTTCCACGACCAAGGGTGATTAAATTCTTGATCGCGCATGTTTACGACTTCTACCCGACTGCTATCCGATTTTACACGAACTTAACTCGATAATTTACGACTACTTGATGACTCCATCAAGACTCTAACCCGACCACTAATTGAAAAATTATTAGATGATTCCGACCAATTCACGATCTCTACACGATCTTTACTCAACTAGCTGGACCAAATCAACTATACTTGATCTCAGCCTGATTTTAGCTAGACCAGATCGACTTGATCGTATAGGGGTCGTAGCGTAGTCGGGCATTGGTCGGGTATGTACAATTTCAGTATGAAAACGTCTGATTTTTTTTATATCACCCGCTGCCGCGGAGGGGGCAGTAAATGTTACCCTCGTCCATTCGTAAGTACATATACGTACGTCTAAACAATTAGTTTCTGTTCTCTCATTTTATTTTGCATCAATAAAATTCTATGAAACGGATATGTAATGACTCTTTATAGCGTTATATGCAAGCTGGGGCATTATCTGTGTTCCATATGGATACATTCTCCGATTATTTTGTTAGATTCAGTAGTTCACAGAATGTCTAAGAAAAATTATACATTTAAAATATCTACATAGAAATAATGCAGTTGGATTATTTGCAAGGTGGTTAGAGCTCAGATAGACAGGTTAATAACACTGAAGAAGACCCCAATGGTTATAAAAACTTCCTGAAAGTACAGTAGGACGCTGATTTGGTATGGAAGTTTTACTGCTACTGCTAATGTTAGATAGCAATATACATAAATTTTACCATCCCCTTTTTGTCGAGCCTTCGACTTTAGTCGAAAAAGCGAGACTAAGCGATCCTACATTCCGTCGTCGTCGGCGTCGTCGGCGTCGGCGGCGTCCACAAATATTCACTCTGTGGTTAAAGTTTTTGAAATTTTAATAACTTTCTTAAACTATACTGAATTTCTACCAAACTTGGACAGAAGCTTGTTTATGATCATAAGAAATTATCCAGAAGTAAATTTTGTAAAAATAAAATTCCATTTTTTCCGTATTTTACTTATAAATGGACTTAGTTTTTCTGTGAGGAAACATTACATTCACTCTGTGGTTAAAGTTTTTAAAATTTTAATAACTTTCATAAACTATCCTTGATATGTACCAAACTAGGACAGAAGCTTGTTTATGATCATAAGATAGTATCAAGAAGAAAATGTTGTGAAAATAAATTTTCACTTTTCCGTATTTTACTTATAAATGGACTTAGTTTTTCTGCGAGGAAACATTACATTCACTCTGTGGTTAAAGTTTTTAAAATTTTAATAACTTTCATAAACTATCCTTGATTTGTACCAAACTTGGACAGAAGCTTGTTTATGATCATAAGATAGTATCAAGAAGAAAATTTTGTAAAAATAAATTTCCACTTTTCCGTATCTTACTTATAAATGGACTTAGTTTTTTTGCCAGAAACAAAACATTCACTCTGTGGTTTAAGTTTTTAAAATTATTATAATGTTCTTAAACTATCCTGGATTTCTACCAAACTTAGACAAAAGCTTATTTCTGATCATAAGATATTATTCAGAAGTAAATTTTGTAAAAAAAAAATTCACTTTTTCCGTATTTTACTTATAAATGGACTTAGTTTTTCTTCCAGTTAACATTACATACATTTACAGTCTGCAGTTAAAGTTTATAAAACATTTATTAGATTCATAAACTATCCTGGATTTTTTTACCAAACTTGGAAGCTTCTTTCAATCAAAAGACAGTATCGTGAGGGAAATTTTTATTGATGTTTTTCCTCATTTTTGTTGAGTCTGCGATTAACAGAAAAAGTAGGCGAGACACCGGGTTCCGTGGAACCCTTACGAATTTTTTTGCTTTCTTCCATATTAAGCCTACTGTTTGTGTCATATATGTGCATATATGTATGTAATCAGTATTTCCATAGATCTGATACCCGGTAGTTGAATATATTTCTTTTTTTGTGTATCCATGGCAACAACCTGCTTGTTTTTATGCCCCACTAATGGGCATTATGTTTTCTGGTCTGTGCGTCCGTCCGTCCGTCCGTCTGGCGCGCTTCAGGTTAAAGTTTTTGGTTTGAGGTAGTTTTTGATGAAGTTGAAGTCTAATCAAATTGAAACGTATACATATATATATATAGTACACATGTTCCCTATGATGTGATTTTTCTAATTTAATTCCAAATTAGAGATTTTCCATCATTTTCACGGTCCATTGAACACAGAAAATGATAGTGCGGATGGGGCATTCGTGTACTAGGGACACATTCTTGTTACTGATAATATTTCAAAAAGAGAGTAAAGATGTCACATGTGTTGCCAAAATTTGGCCAAAAATAGAATGTCAATGCCCTGGAGGATATCTTATATGATCTATCACGGATTCAAATAAAAATCATTTGTCTTTGAAATTCGTCTAATCTTTTTTAATATAAAATAACGTCAAAAAAACGTACGAAAAAAGTGTTTGTTAACATTCGATCGTAGGGTGACATATATTTGTTAATTTCTGTGTCATTTGGTCTCCTGAGGAGAGTTGTCTCATTGTCAATTATACTACATCTTCTAATTTCTATACTACAAAAATAACTGGACATACGGAACATACGGACAGTCAAACAATATTAGCCCATTAAACATGTAAAATTGTAATATATAATATGGATGTTCTTAAAAATGGAATGGACTTTGATATATACGAAAAATTATATGAAAACCTTGTTCAACCTGTATTGTTGTATGGATCAAGTATCTGGGGTATCTGGTTCCGTAAGGAACAAATACTGTAACAAATACTGTTTTTGTTGTTCCAGTGGAAATAATACGACAGAATACTTATTCCACTTGGAACTTAAGTTATGAAGGAACTTCTATTCCGTGAGAAGAAGAAAAAAGATAGAGAGCAACAATATAAACAAAAATGGTCGGCAAAATAAGACCTGTCACAACATTGTTGAAATTTATAACTGATTCCTCAGAGAAATAATTATCATGTAATGATGATTTGTTTTCGAGTCTGCGCATCCATCCGTCCGTTCGATTGCCGGTTCGTCCATCTGTCCCGCTTCAGGTTAAAGGTTTTGGTCAAGATAGTTTTGATGAAGTTGAAATCGAATCAACTTAAAACACAATATAAATGTTCCCTTTCATATGATTTTTCTTATTTTAATGCCAAGTTATAGTTTTCACCCCAATTTCACGGTCCACTGAACATAGAAAATAATAGTGCGAGATGTGCATCAGTGTACTATGGACATGTACTTGTTGTGTTCCTGCAGTTTTTGCAGAAACCATAATAGATAGAGACAAGTAGTAAAAATGATAATCTGTTTAGCACAGTACGATTTAATTAGCTGTCATGTCCGTATTTGTCAACTGACAAGAAGTTATATTCCCTCGATGATAATTTTTATTCATTTTTTTTTTGGCATTTAAAAAAGTCGATTTGCCTCTTATAAAACTGATTTTTTTTATTGTAACAAACCTTTGAAACAGGTTATTTCTCTGTCTCAATTTTAGACTGGTACCATACTGGGCAAAACATGAATAGACCAAAGGAATATATAGTAGTATTAACCAACAATATTTGATAAAAAAACTAGTTATATGAAAAGCTTTTATGTAACAAAAGAATAAATGGAATGAAAAGAATTGAAAAACCTAGAGATTACATACAATACGCATAGATGCATTTAATCTTTCCGTTGGTTCTTCGTTGTGAAAAAAACCCAGCAAAACAAAAACGTGTTCGTCCTAAAGGAATTTCGCAACTTAAACAATGTAATCCTAATTACAGGATTAATGACTGATTTGCAAATGGACTAATGATTTGATATAAAAGCCATGGATAAAAAGTAACTTGAATTTTGAATATTTGAGCAAAGATGGAAGCCTGAGTAAGCATCAAATAAACAAAACGGTTCCATATCATAAACAACTTTTAGTCATGAGTATATTTGTGTCTTTTTGTTGCTACTGCTTATTGACATTAGACTCACGTCTCGTCCATGTATAGAAACATATATAAAACGCAGGTCTCGTCCTTGTATAGAAACATATATAAAACGCAGGTCTCGTCCTTGTATAGAAACATATATAAAACGCAGGTCTCGTCCTTGTATAGAAACATATATAAAACGCAGGTCTGGTCCTTGAATAGAAACATATATAAAACGCAGGTCTCGTCCTTGTATAGAAACATATATAAAACGCATGTCTCGTCCTTGTATAGAAACATATATAAAACTCACGTCTCGTCCTTGTATAGAAACATATATAAAACTCACGTCTCGTCCTTGTGTAGAAACATATAAAACTCACGTCTCCAGAGGCAGATTTAGTGGGGGGGGGGGGGGGGGGGGCAGGGGGCCCGGCCCCCCCTTTTTGGAAAAAAAATGGTTGCTTATATAGGGAATCATTGAAGCGTGACTGGAGCGGGCCCCCTCTTATGTCAGTCAGTGGGCCCCCACTTATGAAAATTTCTGGATCCGCCACTGGTCTCGTCCTTGTTTAGAAGCATATATAAAGTACAGGTCTCGTTCTTGTATAGAAACATACATTAAACTCGCGTCTCGCCCTTGTGTAGGAATATATATAAAACGCACGTCTCGTCCTTGTATAGAAACATATAAAACTCACGTCTCGTCCTTGTATAGAAACATATAAAACTCACATCTCGTCCTTGTATAGAAATATATATAAAACGCACGTCTCGTCTTTGTATAGAAACATATAAAACTCACGTCTCGTCCTTGTATAGAAACATATAAAACTCACATCTCGTCCTTGTATAGAAATATATATAAAACGCACGTCTCGTCCTTGTATAGAAACATATAAAACTCACGTCTCGTCCTTGTATAGAAACATATAAAACTCACGTCACGTCCTTGTATAGAAGTATATATAAAACGCACGTCTCGTCCTTGTATAGAAACATATAAAACTCACGTCTCGTCCTTGTATAGAAATATATAAAACTCACGTCTCGTCCTTGTATAGAAGTATATATAAAACACACGTCTCGTCCTTGTATAGAAACATATAAAACTCACGTCTCGTCCTTGTATAGAAACATATAAAACTCACATCTCGTCCTTGTATAGAAACATATATAAAACGCACGTCTCGTCCTTGTATAGAAACATATAAAACTCACGTCTCGTCCTTGTATAGAAACATATAAAACTCACATCTCGTCCTTGTATAGAAATATATATAAAACGCACGTCTCGTCCTTGTATAGAAACATATAAAACTCACGTCTCGTCCTTGTATAGAAATATATAAAACTCACGTCTCGTCCTTGTATAGAAGTATATATAAAACGCACGTCTCGTCCTTGTATAGAAACATATAAAACTCACGTCTCGTCCTTGTATAGAAAAATATATAAAACGCACGTCTCGTTCTATTCGTTCAATTGGTATAGAAACAGTAAGCATTTTAATAGATATCAAATTGTAAGATTGATTGAAGTACTTTTCAGTTGATCGTATCATTTTACATATTTTAGTGATAAACAGAAGCACTTGAGAATGGATTACTGTCAATATGACCGATGAAACATTTTTATAAAATGATCAGTTTGATAATCAGAAGAAAAGAATTGTATATATGAACACTAAGAACATTGTATGGGGATTCAATAAGGTACCTTCTGTATATAAGGTTACACATTCACCAATTATATTTAAGCAAATAAAATATTTAAATTAAAATTGCTGCTTTGAACTTTTTTAAAGGTCACATATAAGGTCACAAGGTTGCCTGTCACAACCCTTTCTTCCTAAAGATATGAATATATTAATGACACGGTTTATCTTAAGGTATGCTTTGAATATAGATTATCAAACAACTATATTTCAATGAAACGATTGATATATAGACAAGCATTTAGTATAGGAATCCGTTGATGAGAGTTTAAAATGCCTTTCTACGATATTTCTGATTTTTTTACCTATTTTGCTAGCATTGCTGTTAATTGGAGGACATCAAATTGATGAGACAACTCCCCATCGAAGTAACAATTTATAAAAGTAAACCATTATAGGTCAAGGTACGGCCTTTAACGCGGACCCTTGAGGTTCACACCGAACAACAAGCTTAAAAGGGCTCCAAAAATTAATAGTGTCAAACCATTCAAACGGGAAATATATATATATATGCATTAGTTGTAAGAAAACTAGTACAACAGGCAAAATTTAAATGAAACTAGAATCCATATTTTCACTGCATTATGGGACTTGTTTTAACTTTTACTAACTTGTAGTGGAAATGGTTTCTTTTACATATTGTCAAATCGGAATTTGCTAGTCGAAATCGACTGAATGTAACAGTCGTCTGTTTCAGTTAACGCAAATTTAATAAAGTTATCATCGATACAAGGATATCATTCGAAACTATAGATCAACATTCAGGCATCTTATACGTTCAGGTATTTTACAGCCAATGTTTTATGGTAATATTCTTCACAAAGCACAGAAATGTCGGCATTTACCTCTTTAAGCTAACCAAACTTATAAACAACCTTTTTCAGAAGGAATATACATGTAGTTACGATACTGTTTTCAGGTCATTATGAATGGCATAATTTGGTATTACTATTGATTCACTCATAGGGTGTTTGCATCGGAAATAAACACATTTACTAGTATTCTAAAACCAGTTGTTTGCATGATACGGGTTATGTTCTTTTCATTTATTTTATGATGGTATGATACTAAACCCCTAACTAGGGGGATTGTGCTTAATATAACAAAAAACATAAATAATGGCCATAGATTATTCTGTTTCCTCCCGAAAAAAAAAATGATTTCTTGCATCTTCAAATGTTTACGATCATACCACATTGTTCCAGATATGAACCCAATTAGTCTTGAGTGGAATATTTGCTCGACAACTCGAACCTAGACTCAAAATTTAGTGTTCTAATCGCTGCAATGAGACAATAGTGCTAAACATCGTCTAAACTTAGACACAATGTCTGTTACTAGAAATCGAAAGTTATAATTTCTTTGTGTTATACATGTAATAGTTGTCTCAATATCATTTATACAACATTACTCAGCACTGTTTGTCAGATGACGTAACCAAGAGGGAATGCATAAATATCAAAAGGACATTACCTTATTAGCTTAATGGTATTTTGATAATAGAAAACATTTTCTGTAAAGATTAGCTGTTTTATCAAATAAATTGCTATATAAGACAACAAAAGAAGAGATATATAAGAATTGAAGATTGAAATATTTATGGAAATTGCAATCGCAAGATTGATTACAAATGTCAAAATCTTCTTTGTCATATTACATTCATCAATAAAGAACGGATATGCAAGGGAACGAATAACTGTCATCTTGACCGATGTGCTGTTTTATTCTGAAGTATATTTTCATAATATTTGTATAGAAAAATGCCTAGGGATATATGGCAAATTTAACAAATAGAATACCAAAGTTCAAATAGAAAGATAAAAAAACGAAGATGTGGTATGATTACCAATGAGATAATTCTCCACATGAGACCAAATCACACAGAAAAATAAAGTTTAAGAAATAGAACATTAATCATGATAATGGAATGAGTAGACCCTATTTGATAGTGGTCTATACATGTAATTACATGAATTACATCGACAATATGTTGACAGTCGATGTAAAATAAGGGAAAAGCAGAATTATTTAATTAAGTATTCCTAAGAATTCGGAACAAACAATCCTGAAAGGGACCCTTGGTCAATATATAAAATGAAATTTTAAAAATTAGCCTTTTGGCAATACCATTTGTTGATTAACATTGTGATATATTTGAAAGGTTTGGTCGTACACAAATATTGGAACCAATATTTTCAGGCTGTAACATTTCATTGATTTAAACCCTGAAATCGTGTGAGCATTGCGCAGGCTGAACTTGTATCGAGCCACATGCAGTACCAAAGCAAATAGTTCTTATTATAAAATATGGGTAATTTAACAAACATATCATAAATTAGGCTGTTAGTTTTCTCGTTTGAATTGTTTAACATTGTCATTTCGGGGACTTTTATAGCTGACAAGGCGGTATGGGCCTTGCTCATTGTCGAAGACCGAACGGTTACCTTTGGTTGTTAATTTCTGTGTCATTTTGGTCTCTTGTGGAGAGTTGTCTCATTGGCAATCATACCACATCTTCTTTTTTTATAATCAGAGTGGCCATTAATATACTCGTCTGATTTTCAGATTTGCCAATAATTGATGTATTGCGAGTAAATGCTTATTGAAGGTCAACGTAGGTTCTAGTTTTACCTCAGTTGTGTATATCATTGGCAATATAGGTCTAACTGGAAAATCTTCTCTGTTGAGCTTAACTATTGAATACTCGAACTACATGTATGTTTCTATCAGAATGTACTCCCGCATAGAAGGTTTTTGGTTGAGTTTTCTTATTAGATACTAGTAGTTAAGGGAACACAATACATAGTAAATGGCAAAATAAAATAAAGGAAAGGAAAAATAGACCAAAAAAAAAGAAGAGAGAATAATGGGGTGATGAAATGTAAAAGAAATTGAAAATGATTGGCAAAATGGTATGAAAATAATAAAAAAGAAAGGAAAAATCACTCACCAAGACCCTCATAAAGACCTTCATTAAATTTGAAGTATTTCATTCTTTGAATTATTTATATACTGTTTTGATACGATCAAGTAAAAAAGAACTTTTTATTTAGAAATGCTAAATCTGAAATTTGTGCCCCAAGATTCATTTTAGCAAAGTATTAGACATATTTGATAAAAAGCGCCAATACACGATTTCAACGGGAGTGTTCTCCCATTGGAAATATCACTACATGTACATAGATTATGAAAAGTCACATTATAAGCGCTGGCAAGATTATATCACCTGTATATTAATTGAATAGATTTATGTATACCAAGAGTTTGACGAGTTCGTTTATTTGTCAATTACCCGCTTTTACTGGAGTAATGCCCTTGGAACTATAAGTTATATAACTACAAATTGAAACACGCATAACACATTTAAAAGGATATTTAGGAAAAAGGTAGAACAAACATTAATGATACGTAATTGCCCTTGGTCTCGATGAGGTACATTCCATAACGCTGTTTTTGATAGTTTTACATGCATGTCAGCTTTAATTTTAATAACGTTTAGTGACATTTTTAATTGCTTTTTATTTAATCTTTTTTATCGCTTATATATTCCATGAAAATGATTAACAAACATGAGATACATGTAATGATTTACCAACGTGTTATACATAAAGTGTCTCCATTCACTTAGTGCTGCAAGGACATTTTTATTGATTGTTCTCGACTTTACCTTATGCAAAGCCTATTTGAATTAACTTTAACTTCATTTTCAATATCATTTGATGAAAAAAATGCATTGATTTTATGAGAATGATTTGAATTGACATTAAAAATATTACCAAGGGACGCTTCAGAGAAAATTAACGATATTCAAATGTAGTGAAGCAGGTAAGCCGATGAACAATGATGAAAAGATTATAACACATTGTCCTGAAACGAAATTGAAGATATCGAGAATATAAAATTATATCTGTTATACAAGATATAAGAATGCTCCTGTATATTCAATATTTCTTATGAATAAAAGGATTAAAGATATAAACATTTGTTGTATTCATCAATATAACGAGTATGATAAATAGTATGCAATTATTTTATACTTAATGTGTATATGTTAGACATGAACAATGTTAGTTGGTTTGGAATACTTTCTGGGTCCATGAATCGGATGTTTATACGGCGATCTCGATCAATTTACAGAATAGAAGAGTCGACTGGTAGATCAGAAGAGACACCAGTAAGACATATCAGGTATTTAAAATTTACATGCGCTTCTTTTTTTAAAATTAACAAAGTGGCAGAGTACTTGCCTTTATTTCGAGTGATCGAGGGTTTACTTCCGCGTCTGTTTCAAATCAAAAGTTTTACAATATGTGTTTGATGCATCTCCGCTAATTGTGGAGTATTTAGGTGTAAAAACGTCGGTTGATCGGCTTGGCGTCATAATGCTGTGTTTTAGACGGCTGTTCATATGGACTGTTACCTTATGAGCTGCAAAAGTGAATAAAGAATTGACCCTCAGTGTCGGCTTATATAAAATTAGGTCTAATCGAATCTCATTAATATGCATGTGATAGTAGCACACGAATCGAATGGTAAAATCGTTTTACTCAAAAGCTGTAACTCGTCAATTTAAATTTCATGTTTGAATTGCCAAGATAAACATTTATTGACATGGTATTCTGAATATAGACGTTTTTTTTTGATAATTCAGTAATAGTCAATGTTTGATAGAATGTTATGAATGATTTCAGCCAATTGGAATTGAGTATTTATTATTTTGCAATGGTTAACACTTAGGAGGTCATAGTTCGGAATTATTTGGACTAAGTGCGTTCATAGAAAAGTTTACAACATGCATTGACCTAATTAAGACTAGCATGCTGTAATACGATATTGTCTATAATGTGTATACTAGGAGCTTGTTATTCAGTGGTTGTCGTCTGCTGCGGTCTGTCATATTTGTTTTTCGTTTATTGTTTTATCATATATCAGCCCACTTGTGCTCTCGATTGTATCGTTTCACGTTTTTGTCTTGACTTGACCTTCCATAGCCGACTTTAAGGCTTTTATTTTTGTACATTGTACAAAGTACTAGAAATCACTATGTTGATCTTATTGCAGCGCACACAGTTCCATGAGAAAGTAGCCTAAATAACTAGTACCTTTTTCTAAGTTTCATCCAAAATATCACAGTCCATTACGATTTATGTACAGATTTGATTAGAGGAGAAATGCATACGTTTCGTAAAACATAAGGATGAAATACCTTTTTACTCGCAATATTATTAGGCCATAATAAACAATAGTTCTATTTGCCCAAACGCTACCTACCCAGAAAAAATATGCCTACTCAAATTCTTGTATTGTCCTGATTTGAAGAAGCTTTTTTTTAATCAAATAGGCATGAAGACTAATAAACATCGGATACTTCAATTTCTTTTTTGGAAAAAAAAAAAGAAAATGCCTACCTACCTACCCACTGTATCAACCTTTGGGTAGGGTTTGGCCAAGCCAAAGTATTTTTAAGTGTGGCTTATTGCTGTACAATTCAAACAAAACAGAACATAACGTTAATCTTAAGCTTATTCAGATGTTGCATGTTTGTTGTCATTTTCTCGTCTCATTTGTGAGTATAGCCTTTTAACCATATTTGATTTGGGCAAGTTACGGTTTTGTCATGTTTGTTGAAGCGCAGGTTATCTTACATACTCATGGGAAATTAACAATTACTTATTAATCTTTATTCCTCAACAGGTTCTACTATCTCAAAGCATTCAGGCATGACGCCTTTGTCACAATTCTACGCAATGTCTATTCTCACGAGACTGTCGTTAAACATTTTAATCTGCTGCTGTTTAAACATTCAGTTTAAATTAATAACGAAGCTTAAACTGTATTTTGCAATTTACTAAACACTCCTGGTAATATTGAGCAGAATAGTGTGAACTTATTTCTGCGTATTGATTTCTCAAAGTAAGTTGTGTACTTCGGGTAAGAAAGGATGAAGCGAGTGTTTGGTCGGAGTAAGAATTCATTGGATAAACCAAATTGTACCTTGAGATCTTCATCATTCTCAACGGACTGCTATATAAGGTATTGTTGAAATACATTTTTGTTTCGAAAATTTGCAGCTTAGATAATTACTAACGTGTCAGGGCCAATTCAAATTATTCTAGGTTTTTTGGCACATTTTTTTTGGAATTATGGGTCCTCAATGCTCTTCAACTCTGTACTTGTTTGGCTTTATAACTATTTTGATCTGAGCGTCACTGATGAGTCTTACGTAGTCGAAAAGCGCGACTGGCGTTTTAAATTATAATCCTTAAACCTTCGATAACTATTTTGGTACTTTGTTATCCCTCCTTAAAACAATTTGAACACCTTTTCAATGTCGTTACACTTTAAGTTGTAATACGTTTTGTAATGCTTCCATATTGTTTTTGGTAATGTTTAACCGTCAAAAACCTTTCATCATTGCAGACAAATTTATCTAATCGAAATCAGTTGTTGATTTAATATTGAAAATTTGTCTGCAATATCAATCCTACGCAAACGGTCGTTTCTTAAAAGGACCAACCAGGTTGTTCTTGTTCATTCATAATAGTTATCAAAGGTACCAGGATTATAATTTAATACGCCAGACGCACGTTTTGTCAACATAAGACTCATCAGTGACGCTCAGATCAAAACAGTTAAAAGCCAAACAAATACAAAGTTGAAGAGCATTGAGGACCCAAAATTCCAAAATGTTATGCCAAATACGGCTAAGGTAATCTTTTCCTGGGATAAGACAATCCTTAGTTTTTCGAAAACAGAGTTTTGTAAACAGGAAATTTATAAAAATGACCTTATAATTGATATTCATGTCAACACCGAAGTAATGATTACTGGGCTGGTCATACCCTCGGGGACGAAACGTCCACCAGCAGTGGCAAATAGTTATCAAAGGTACCAGGATTATAATTTTATACGCCAGACGCGCGTCATAAAATTATCGTTCATTCATACAATAATCGTAAGAAGACTACACACGGTAAAACACTGTAATCTTATATCGTATTATTTGTTTTAATTGAAAACAAATGGTTTTTGCGCAGATAATTTGCAGAATAAAACCTGTGTTAAAGATACATAACAAAAGGTTTGTTTTCCTTTTTGTCATAATTCCGTAAGAATTATCATTTTTATGATGAATAGATGATGAAATGAACTCGTGCAAACGTAAAAAAATGCCACGTTCAGAGCAAGACGTATTCTTTCATAGATTGAAATATAGTTTGTCCATTTCAATATCAAATACGGGAATGCATGACAAATGAAGAAACCGATAGGACCATCTGACTAGTGGACAAGTCTACTTTTGTTTTTGACACGGCCAAGTCTTACTTGTGTACGACCATGATTGCAATTTTATTTCACTTCTGTTCGTGCTTGCATATCGTTATTAATTTTTTTTTTTTGGTTCGTGTGTTAACTCAACTTGAGCTCAGTTCATTGTTCATTACCTACAGTTAGTTTGCTTCTGTTTTTCAGATGCAATAAGTAATATGTCAGTTGTATACAATGCATAGAATGATCCTTCAAATGCAGATATAAGGTGTTGTGTAAGTGCAAATGACACAACCTTCCATCCAAGTGACAATTTATAAAAGTAAACCGTTATAAGTCAACGTACGAAAGGTTTAATTCAGTTTCAACCTATTTTAATCTTTTTTTAAATATGCAAATCCTCCGAGAGTTGACTACATCATTTTTTAAATTGGTTCCTCATTATTCTAGTTATAATTGGTGTTCACCCTGAGTATCACTAAGAAACAAAATTGTGTCTTAGCTTTTTGCAAATTTATACTAGCTATCCAGATCTGTGTGGGAGGCCGACGAATTATTGCCTTCTACATTCATTTTCCGTGATAGAAATACGTTGCTATAGACTGTCTTATCTAACAAGCCAAACCGCTTTATTGTATGGCTTAGACATATTGTTTGATGTTCAATCACACTACAATTTTCATTCTCTTTGTGTTCTTTATTTGATTACAAACAAACACATATGTCTGTTTTATTCAATTTTTGACACTCATTGTGCATTGAATCAGCATCTTCCTAAGATTTTATTGTTTTCAATAAGCTATATGTCTGACTTTCATAGTATAAAGATGAATATATCCTTTTGTCATTACATTACTTCTAGTATCATTGGTTTTTCGTTCGTTTCTTTGAAAATTATCAAGTCTTAATAGAGATACTCTAAGGGAGGAAACATTATGATTCGGTTAGCCTTGTGCATCTATAGCCTCTAAGAAAACAGACAAGTTAAATATTCCAGTAAAAAAAATTGTGTTTGTGTT
Source organism: Mytilus galloprovincialis (assembly GCA_037788925.1). Classification (NCBI taxonomy): domain Eukaryota; kingdom Metazoa; phylum Mollusca; class Bivalvia; order Mytilida; family Mytilidae; genus Mytilus; species Mytilus galloprovincialis. The sequence goes on from CM075338.1 coordinate 87,563,307, forward strand.
TTCCCAGTTGATACACTTTTGAGAGTTAAAATAACTTTGTAGTTATGAATAGAATTCTTTCACGGAAAAAACATACCAGAAAAGAAATTCATCATTCAACTTTAGTTAAAACAGGAATATTACGCTTCATCAGGTTTGTGCTATGTTTCTTTAAACATGGATTACTCCATATGAAAATGCTTTTATCACTTTAAATGCCTTTTCTCTATTAATTGTTGTTTGCTTTAAGGTAGCACAATACAAAGATTTTGTCACTCCCAAACAGACAACTTTAAACTGATGTAATTCATTTCATCCTTCTTTATAATTTATAAATGAGGTACCAAAAGAAAGAAGAAAGATTAATCTTTCAAATTGTGATAAGTTCATTATAACATAATTATTACATAATTAATTATTATGTAATTAGTTGCTATATTGTGATGTCTACACTTGAATGAATTTAGCTTCTTTGTTCTTCATAGCATCCCAAAATATTTTATATATTCTTGTACAACACAGCTTGACCTCCAAAACTGTGTCTCAGATTTCAAAAAACATCAATAGAACAAATTTTATACCCAATTGAATTAAATGATCTCTTATGAATTGATGTTGCAAACTTCAATAAAGATTTATGAGAGAATGAAATAAAATAGGAAAAATCTGAGACACAGTTTTGGAGGTCAAACTGTGTTGTGCAAGAATCTATAAAATATTTTGGGATACTATGAATTACAAAGAAGCTAAATTCATTCAAGTATAGACGTCCAATATGGCAACTAATTACATAACAATTAATGATGTAATAATTATGTCATAATGAAATTATTACAGTTTGAAAGATTAATCCTTCCTCTTTCTTTTGGTACCTCATTTATAAAATTTAAAGAAAGATGAGTGGAATTACATCAGTTTAAAGATGTCTGATTGGGGATGAAAAATCTTTGTATTGTGCTACCTTAAACTAGGTGCAAGTAAATAGAAGACTCTCAGATCTCTACTTAGTAACTTTTTTGTTGTGGTTTGTTCCACCACACCCGACCTGTATTTTTGTAAGTTGTGTGTCTGCTTTGTATCGATCTGATGAGTTAAAACCTTTTCAATTGATTTGTAAAGTTTGCTCTTATCTTGTCCTGTTACAATTCTGTCCCAGTTTAGGGGGCGGGTTTTGCGCCATCAAACATATTTTATTCCGTCACATTCTGTATTGGCATGTCACACGTCAGGAGCGTGTCATTCAGTTGTTGGCCTTTGTTCCTGTATACATGTCATAATTGATTTTCGTTTATAGTTTTATTCATGTATCAGGTCGTTAGTTTTCTCTTTTGATTTGATTTACGATTGGCATTTCTGGTCTTTTTACACATAACTATGCGGTATGAGTTTGGTTCGTTGTTGAAGACTGTATAATGGCATATATAACGTTGATGTCATCTGGTGTCCGTTGGAGAGTTGTCTCATTGCAAATCATATTACATCTTTTTATTTTTATAAATTACAATGAACATTACTGTTTTAATTTTGAAAAAAAGTCCTCAAAATTACTTTAAACATAAAAAAGAAACAAAACACAGAAAACAAAAACAATAATTATTATTACTATAATTACTTTCGTATAATTAGACCCTAATTACAATAAAGAGGAACACATAAATGCTTTACACATTTAAGAAAAAAATGTGATAATTGGATTATTGTGATTATATTCATTCCTTACGTCAGTTTTCCACAGCAATTTAGTAGATCAATTTCCCAATATTTCCCATATATTTATATTCAAATGCGATTTTAGAAGAAAACATCGCCTCTGCTGCTAAGATGTATTTGGGTGCATGTACTTATTCAACATACAAATTTAACCATCTTGTTCAATCTTATTTATTTTTTAATAGCTATTTTGGTCGATTGTAATGATTTATGGCCAGCCTAATGAAGTAGTTCATTCCTGTCTATATTAGTGTTCTTACCGGATGTTTCATTCCCAATACCGGCTTTATTGTTCAAATAAACAACGTATAACTTGTTAGTCAGCACGTTAATCAAAGTCTTTTAACATTCAAGTATTAACGGAACACATAGAAAACATTGACAATTAACGTTGTTGTAGAAAGGTAATTTTTTGAATTAATTTTCCAACTTCTGCGATCAGGATCAATAGCGTTGGGCTGATTATGTGGTTGTATCCGTGAATTACATTTAGTTGTCCGTGTGTGCAGCGGATATGAACACAAAGTCATACTTACAGTGTTCCTTGTGAGCCTTACCTGAGGGATCAGTAGATGATATATTGCCAGGAGCACTGTCGTAACTTCAAACTTCACTCAATTAATGTCTTATGTTCGATGGCTTTATTATAGAATGCTTAAAGATATAACGAAGTGTGAAAGATCTATAAGTGAAAGGAACACATGAAAGATGATAATCAGTTAGTCGCTTATTTAGGAAGACAATTGGTACACATTTTGTTTGGGCTCGCCTCCGGGTGCGTGGTTTTCTCGCTGTGTTGAATACCCGTTGGTAGCACATCGGATGTTTCTGCTCTCTGGTCGTGTTGTTTTGTCTTTGACAAATCCCAATATCCAGATAACGTTTTCAATTCACGTTTTCAATTCACGTTTTCAATTCACGTTTCAAGCATAAGGTCAAAAGAAAAGTTCCGCTTCCCATTTACACTAAGTCTATATATTTACACTAAGTCTATATATTTACACTAAGTCTATATACATGATATATTTACACTAAGTCTATATATTTGTGTTTAAAAATCTTATTATGATATGCCAATACTCACTGCTTGTTTGTTATCGTTTTTGTTAGTCTTCTTCGTGATTACAGTTTGCTCATACTGTTTATTTTATTTATTTTGACATTTACGACATCAATCGTCATCATAGCATATTGGATTCAGCACCGTATCATGATTCTTGAAATTGAGAAAAAAACACATCTAACTGAATTCAAGTTACGTGTGCATTATCTTCACAAATTAATGTTTTCTTAGTGCAATTTTACACACGAAAGATAAATAAAAATGAAAATGGAATGATGTACCGTTTAAAAAGAATGAATGTGTACAAGTTGCATGCTCCCTTATATCTAAGATCATAACTCACAGTTTTATATTAAAAAAAAGTTCAATGAGAAAGTTGAAGACATTCTCAAAATAGGCGTTAATACATTTTTGAATTTAAAAAAAAATGTTGTGAAACTAAATGCTAGACCTTTTGCTTGATGAAAATTACCATTTTCCTTTTGTACAGTGCATTCAGGTCTTATGCAAATTTTACAAGAATGTACTATACGTCGATTTAATTATTTTGTTTAAAAAGACTATTGATATCTTGTATAAATGTAGTTCTATGTTGAGCTGGCATATATGGCTTTTGTAAAGTTTAATGAGAAATTCTTAACTTTATATAAGGATACTTGACTCAATTGACCTGATTTTTGTTCTATTGTTATAATATAAAGAATGAATAATAAACAATATTACCTCTGACATTACGTATTTGCACAGTCGAAAACCAATTTCATCTTACAAAGTAATAAAAAGTAAAGATTGCAATTCTACAGCATAGCTTCTTTCCTCGGTAATAATGTTGATGGTCAATAACTGTATTATTGACCGTTAATAAATGTAATATTGAACTGTCAACTAATGCATTATCACCCTGACAGGTAATGCGCGATTGCTATTTAATTCAGATAATAAAATCTGAAGTGTCTGATGGGTAGTAGTTGGACTTTTGTCCTGCTCGTAAGTAACTCATTTGTGGATTATTACGCAAAAGTTGTTTTATTTCTTATCAGACACGACGTCCCTATGGACTGACTTGAATCTCGTTTGAAATAAGTTGCAATGCAATCGCATTGATACTTAATTTTATATTGAACTTAGATAATGGATAGAATTTCTGTTAACCGATTTTCGTTCCGAAGGAAAGGAAGTAACAGGAAAAAAGATGAAGTAACTTCGAAACTTTATGATTTTTCAAAGTTAACTTATTTAAGGTATGTTGAAATTTAGTATATATTGCTGTACCTCTATTTTTGACATTTTTACGTAATATGAGGCAGACATTACCTGTAAATGGGGACGAAGTCTGTATGAACTATTTTTTTTGTAACTTAAAAATATTTGTTAAAAAAAAGAAACGGAAATACCGTAACGTTTCCGATTTTGGTTCTGTTGTAAGGGATTTTGGTTGTGACGTTATTTAAGTTATGACGTCATATGCAATGTAAACAAAGAAACGCTATCATCAGTTAACGTTTTTTTTTTCATATCAAGGAATTATTAAAAATAAAATTGGAGTTGCGTTCCTTCCTATTTTATACTAGACCGATAAATATATATTTTACTCAAAGTTTCATACAAACAAGACCGGAAAAAGGAAATACATTGTAGATTTCTGCGGAGATGCGGGGATTCAAAACATGACATCAAAAGATCCGAATGCATCGATGAAAAAATTCTTTTGTCTTTTCAGTGTAAAACAAAAACTGATAAAATTCAGCCTACGCCCATCTCAAAATGCAACAATATAATAATTGTTATAGATACTGTAAGTTTTAGTTTTAATGAAAATAATTACAATGGTAACTAAACAAAATTGGAAATCACTGTACAATATACATGATATGTACGTAGATTACAAAAAATAAACTATAATGTTTTTTTTTCTTTCAAATTGTTCATACTATTTGCAAATCTATGTCAGATATTTAAACATTTACCTCATGCCTAAACGCTGGATTGAATTCGACAGTCTAATGATGTAGCTACAAGAAGTTATCGTAATACAATTATTATTCACACTTGCACCATCGCTACGGTTTATTGTATGAGTTTCATTAATATTATCATGTACTCGCTCATAAAAGGAATCGTGAATGTCGTCTGTCTATATTCGACAACACTTATTCGATATTTCAACCTGGGATCGTTAGCATTTACCATTCTTAGATATGCCGTAAAACTATGTATACGTATGGCTTATGCAGTCATACGATCTTTCATGATGAAAAACATTCAGAAATTATTCGACTACATGCAATTTATATTAAAGTTGGTGTTTGTCGATTAGTCGTCATTATTGTTTTAATTAGCAATGGTATTGTCATCTCGTTGTCAAATTTTAGTCTGAATATTTAGTTGGAATCTTCTACATTTCTATCAACCAGTGACCAACCGCCGTAGTTAACATATGGCGTTGATACACAAAATAAGTTTAAGTCATGAACCTTTCTTATTTAAAAAAAAAATGCGTATATTAAATGGACGCAGACATTTGACTTCACTGATATTACATTTTATCGCTTTTAGCATGTTACAGTCAAACAAATGACTATATAGTAATTGTACAAAGACAAAATGGCTTCTCTTTCAAACATATTTGATCCATTAGAATATGATCAGGATTTACGCCACAGGCACATAGTGGTCTTTTGGATTTTTTTAAATGTTCAACGGTCGACAGAAAAAAAAATCGTAACCAAAGTGCTTCAACAATTACATTTCGATTTATTAACTTTTGACTAAGACCAATCGTAAAGTTGGTTTTGTGTTAAATTCATTTTGAAACACAATGTGATTGTTGTCTTCCCATCAAAATGCCATGTTAACTATGTATTAGCATTTTGGTGAAGATATATTGAAATTGTAAGTTAATTAATTTTATTTTATATTATATTATATTATTCGGACCAGTTGTAACCTTTACCAAACAAGAAAAGAGGTTTCGAACAGTTTGACATCTATTCTATGATATAATAGTTTTAGGTACTTTTTCCCAATAGCACTTTTGATCTGATTCTTAAAGTTCTATTATATACATGTATATACCAAGTTTGAACTAATTCTAAAAGTTCTACCATAGAACAGATAAAAGTGTAATATAGGACAGATCTATATATTCATATAATGTATTTCATTAAATGATTACTTTATTCATTTATATTCTTCCTTTCGTTTTACTCGAATCGTTCTTTACTGTTTATGTTATTAACATGATTAAGAAAAAAATGAAATAACAAAAATACCACACTCCGAGGAAAATTCAAAACGGAAAATCCACAATCAAATGTCGAAACAAAAGCTCAAACACATCAAACGAATAAATTATAACTGTTCTACCTCGAGATGCATTCTGAAAGGTTTCCTATACAGTTTCGTTATGTATATATTTTGGAAGTTATATTCTTAAACTGTACATACCATTTCTACTTACATTTGTTCATGTAGAAATGTTTTGTACAGTTCTTTTCTAAACCATTGCTGAAAGTTTAACTCATGTTTAGAATCGTTATATGACGTGAAAGCTTATTTCGGGTGTTTTAATGAGGGATAATAACTGATCCAAACTGTACTTCTTGGATTAAAAGCTAATGGAAATTAATTGTTTCAGCACTTTAATATTATATTTTGCAAGATCAGTGACCTTACCCATTTTAAGTATGATGCTACTGTGTTTTTAAATTAGTTATTTTATACCGTTTATGCATGTTGCTAATTTTAGTTGATAACTTTTTATAACACAAAATCATTAGATTATAATGGCCATTTCATTTTAAAATGAATTATTTAATTGAGACTTAGGCAATTCAAAGCTTTTAGGACTTCAGAAATCCGTATGCCATCATAATTGTTTGTACACGTTTCCTGAGAAAGCTATATTAATTCTCTACATGACAACATTAGAAATTGGATCTCCTATGACTATATATATATCAGTAATGTTTTTCTTTTAAAATAATGAACAGGTATTTAATTAAACAGCTGGTTGTTCGTTTGGTGTCAATCTGTACCAATTAAGTGTTTTGTTTATAAAACATCTCCTACGTATATAATGTGTTTGGTTCTATAAATAGTCAATGTCTATACATATGTATATCTAGGGGCGTGCTTGATTGGCACTGGTGTTGAAAGTACAAAACTAAACTACGTTACAACAATCTTTTAAATTAAGAAGAAAAATCAATGTTCTAATTAAGATTGATTGACTTTGCTTTGCCTTTTTTCTCAATTTTATTTCTTATAATATATACGTTATTAACATTGGGGACTCAAACCAGCAAAAAGAAAAACTTGTTATCGTGATATAAGAAAAGATAAAACGGATATATGTATAACTGACATCAATGCTCCAAATTAATGGCCACCTTTTGAAGACACATTTTAACTGTTCAATGTTTTTCTGTAATTTTTACACAATTTCAATATGTTCGTTTTTGTTATATTAACATTACTCTATTCAGACAATACTCGTGTTACTAGTAATTTGATGTTAAGACGTCCGTTCCACAGCATTGATACTTTATTACGTGTAACCCACGTATTTAACGTCAATATTAACGTTATGATCGATTACGTTGACATTACTATGTTTTAACAATGTTACATGCATTGCATTTGTTCCATTTGGAAAATGTTTGGTTTTTTGAAATACTAAGGCTTTTCTAATTCAGGCATAGAATACCTTAGCTGTATTTGGCAAAACTTTGAGGAATTTTGGTCAATGCTCTTCAACTTCGTACTTTATTTGGCATTTTTAACTTTTTTGAATTCGAGCGTCACTGATGAGTCTTTTGTAGACGAAACGCGCGTCTGGCGTATATACTAAATTTAGTCCTGGTATCGATGATGAGTTTATTTAGATTAATCTACAAATCATATTTCTTTGACTTTCATTGAAACGTCATACCCAAAATAGAATTTTAATATTAACGTAACACACAACAGATTTGTCAAATGGAATTTCCTTTACCATCAGGATGATTATTTATCTATAAAGCTGTAATAATACTTATGGGAAATCTTCATTAATTTGATCATCTTTTATTATAGATATATCAAGTAAATGTGTTTTTATCCTTTCAATCTGGAATAAATTTGTTATTTGATAAGTCGGTGAATAATGTTTGTGCCATTATATCTTTGCTATGCCGTTACCACAAACGATATGTATGGAAATGTCACAGATCCTGGCATTAATTCAGTGTGTTCGATTAGAATCTCTCAGAATGCGGAAAATATTTAAAGTCATCACTAAGCAAATAACACATTTACATCATTTTGAAAGTTTTAATTAGTATTGATTTATCTTTGGCATGTGTTCTCCACGATGATGTTATTGATGCACGGTTGTATTTGTTTTGCATTATGTTTAAATTGTCAATAGAACTTTTAATTTCGGTTGAACGGATGATACCATAACTTCATTTATGTTATGTTGTTGATGTTTGATGACTGTTTAACACATAGTGGTAAATTATATACATGTTCAGGATGAGAAAATATTGATGCGATATGAATATGAACCTTACTTTGTACTAGTCCGACATACTGAGCCGGGTTTTTGCAGACTACTTAATTATGATATTGTCTAAACAGATATTCGGACCCCAGACCTGGTTATCCGAATCTCAATGTGCATCTGTGTTTCGAAATTGCATTGCATGATTACTACCCCTCAATTGAAAACTTGCAAACTTGAGACAACACAAACCCAGCAAAAATTCGTAATGATTTCAGTTGCTTCAAATGGTAAGCAGATACTGCACTGTATTGCTTGGGAATGCCATTATACAATAATCGGAAACAACGATCTAATTGTTAAATGTAAAAATTTTGTAAACAAAAGTTTTAAATTAGACATCTAATCAATTATATAAAATCTAAAAGCTTTTTCGGAAATCAATCTTTTTTTGGATAAAATATCTAGAATTAAAATTTGTTTATCGAGATCGAGATCAAAGTCATGAAATGCAGCCAGTAGCATCAATTAAAAAGTGTATTTAATACAACTCAGAGTATTGATTCATATATACATCACATGTATTTTGTTTGGTATGATTTTATCAATTTGTCCCATAATGTATGTTTCGGAATAAAACACATATATGCAGTGTTTTTATGCAGTTAAGCTGCATTATACGAGCACAGTATATTTGATTAGACTATTTACCGGATTTGTTATCACATAAGCAACACGACGGGTGCCATATGTGGAGCAGGATCTGCTTACCATTCCGGAGCACCTGAGATCATCCCTATTTTTTTGTCGGGGTTCGTGTTGTTTATTCTTTAGTTTTCTATGTTGTGTCATGTGTGCTGTTGTTTGTTTGTCTTTTTCATTTTTAGCCATGGCGTTGTCAGTTTGTTTTAGATTTATGAGTTTGACTGTCCCTTTGGTATCTGTTGTCCCTCTTTTGTGTTCTACCCAATAAATGCTGAAATACGTGCCATTGTTATTATCTAGTTGGCTACTATGTTATTTATAACTAATTGAACACTTTTTTCATACTTTTAATCCTGGTTTACAAAAACAATATGACCAGAAAAACCTTAAATGATCGTCGAATCACCCAAAAGTTTTGAAGTTGCACATAGGAAATAGTGCTCATTAGGAATCCTTATATAGTTTATTATCGCCGAAAATCTGTAAAGAAAGTAGTTTAGATTTCCCAATTGTTAAAGTCGTAGGAATTTTTGTTGTTGTCAATACGTAAAACAACTACGTCAGTAGTCTATTAATAACTAGTACTGTTGGCGGCAATTTCAAATTAGGAGACGAAATTTTCGTATGTTTTAAATTTGGAAGATTCTAATGATAGATAGGTAATTACTGTTAATCATGATTTATTTTTCTTTGAGATGAGTGTAAATGAATTGTGTATTCCCATTTGAATTTCATTCTTTTAAATTGCTCCGTTTTTCACATAAATAAGCTTATCAAGTAATGCACCAACATAAGGTGTTTACACTTTCTTAAGAATGAAAGTGATCCGGATAAAATCGACCAAGTCGATTTTAACTTTGTTCGTAGAACAAATCGCAATCAAAGAAAATTTCGGACCAATCATACCAATATTTCGGACCTAATTTCTATTTCAAAAAACAACGGCAGACATTATCTGTTAACAAAACTCTGTTCATTACCGGTTAATAAGTTAAATAAAATTTTGGAGGATTGCAACACAATTTCATATAGCAGTCCTAAGTATGAAATTGTTCAAATTATTATTGCATATTGTTATTCTAAACTATTTCCCAAAATTGATCGCCCTGAAGATCATAAAAAACATTTTATTAAAATAAATTATGTCAATAAAGGTTTTGATTTTGTAAATATTGCCGGTATATTTAACGACCATTCTGTTAAAGAACAAATTCCTGGATATTTTGACAATACTGTGCTACCTCTTATTTGTTACATTTACAAGAAATCTACCCGGAAATTTGTGTTTAATTATAGTCAATTGTGTAAAGATGTTAATATCAGTGAAAATACACCTACTTCATGTAATTGTAGTACCTTCGAATATATTTCTGGACCCATTTCCCATGTTATAACAGGAGATCTTTACATCGTTCAAGACCGAGAGTTAAAATCATTCCTCAGTAAAGGACCTAAATATCGTCCCCCGTCAACTATTAATTGGAATGAGTGTCGTAATATCATCCACGACTCGCTCCATACTTACTGTATGAAATGGATAAAACGGGAAAAAGCTGACAAAAAATCTTTGGACTCTTTTTTTAATTCAGTAATGAAGATAGTTGATATACGTATTCAACATTTTAAAGAACATTTTACTATTAACAATAACCATAATAAACCTATTTCTCGTATCAAACATAAACTAAAAGAACTAGCCAAGAAATTTGTTTTTGTCCCGGCCGATAAAGCTGCTAATAATATTATTATTGTTTGACGTAAATTTTACATTTTTAGTAGCAATAAACAAAAAAAACCTGTCAATTGGACATGCTTTGATACTATATATGCCCTTGAATTTTTACTAGATAACATTTTTGTTCGCTTTGGGGATTCCGTATATCGTCAGATTATCGGAATTCCAATGGGGACTAACTGTGCACCACTTATTGCGGACCTGTTTTTGTATTGCTATGAGTTACAATTTATGACAAAAATAAGCAAAGACCCATCGAAACAACATCTGATAAACAAATTTAATAATACTTTTAGATATTTGGATGATATTTTGGCTCTCAATAATGACGACTTCAGTATGTATATTAAAGAAATTTATCCTGTTGAACTTACTTTAAATAAAGCTAATACTAACAATGACCACTGCCCTTTCCTCGATCTTGATATCTATATCACTAACGGAAAGCTGAATACTAAAATTTATGATAAAAGAGATGATTTTTCATTTCCTATCGTTAATTATCCATTTTTAGATGGTGATGTTCCCTTGTCACCATCTTACGGTGTTTATATATCTCAACTTGTACGATTCGCTCGTGTATGTAACAATGTTTTAGATTTTAACGAGAGAAATTTATGTATTACTGAAAAATTATTACACCAGGGTTTTCGATATCACAAACTAGTCAAAACATTTACTAAATTGTATCATCGGTATAAGGACATCATTCGTAAATATAGCTCAACATGCAGACTTCTTATACGTTCAGGTATTTGACATCCAATTTTTTATGGAAACATTCTTTATAAAGCACAAAGGTGTCAGTATTCACCTCAAAAACTAACAAAACCTTTGAATAGACTTATTAAGAAGGGATATAGTTACGATACTGTTGTCAGGTCATTAAAGATTGCATATGTTGGCGTTAATATTAATTCACTTATAGGGTCTTTGCCTTGGAACTAAATACATTTATTCAAAAACCAGTTGTTGGCATGACACGGGTTATGTTCTTCTCATATATGTTATGATGGTATGATACTAAACCCCTAACGGGAAGGATTGTGCCTGATGTTCATATGATGAAATCATAATCTTTCAGTCAGTTTAATTGAAGTCTGGAGCTGGCATGTCAGTTAACTGCTAGTAGTCTGTTGTTATTTATGTATTATTGTCATTTTGTTTATTTTCTTTGGTTACATCTTCTGACATCAGACTCGGACTTCTCTTGAACTGAATTTTAATGTGCGTATTGTTATGCGTTTACTTTTTATACGACCGCAAAATTTGAAAAATTTTTCGTCGTATATTGCTATCACGTTGGCGTCGGCGTCGTCGTCGTCGTCGTCGTCGTCGTCGTCGTCCGAATACTTTTAGTTTTCGCACTCTAACTTTAGTAAAAGTGAATAGAAATCTATGAAATTTTAACACAAGGTTTATGACCACAAAAGGAAGGTTGGGATTGATTTTGGGAGTTTTAGTCCCAACATTTTAGGAATTAGGGGCCAAAAAGGGCCCAAATAAGCATTTTCTTGGTTTTCGCACTATAACTTTAGTTTAAGTAAATAGAAATCTATGAAATTTTGACATAAGGTTTATGACCACAAAAGAAAGGTTGGGATTGATTTTGGGAGTTTTGGTTCCAACAGTTTAGGAATTAGGGGCCAAAAAAGGGCCCAAATAAGCATTATTCTTGGTTTTCGCACAATAACTTTAGTTTAAGTAAATAGAAATCAATGAAATTTAAACACAATGTTTATGACCACAAAAGGAAGGTTGGTATTGATTTTGGGAGTTTAGGTCCCAACAGTTTAGGAATTAGGGGCCAAAAAGGACCCAAATAAGCATTTTTTTTGGTTTTCGCACCATAACTTTAGTATAAGTAAATAGAAATCTATGAAATTTAAACACAAGGTTTATGACCATAAAAGAAAGGTTTGGTTTGATTTTGATAAAGGGCCCAAAGGGTCCAGATTTAAACTTTGTTTGATTTTATCAAAAATTGAATAATTGGGGTTCTTTGATATGCCGAATCTAACTGTGTATGTAGATTCTTAATTTTTGGTCCCGTTTTCAAATTGGTCTACGTTAAGGTCCAAAGGGTCCAAAATTAAACTTAGTTTGATTTTAACAAAAATTGAATCCTTGGGGTTCTTTGATATGCTGAATCTAAAAATGTACTTAGATTTTTTATTATTGGCCCAGTTTTCAAGTTGGTCCAAATCGGGGTCCAAAATTAAACTTTGTTTGATTTCATCAAAAATTGAATAATTGGGATTCTTTGATATGCCAAATCTAACTGTGTATGTAGATTCTTAATTTTTGGTCCCGTTTTCAAATTGGTTTACATTAACGTCCAAAGGGTCCAAAATTAAACTAAGTTTGATTTTAACAAAAATTAAATTTTTGGGCTTATTTGATATGCTTTATCTAAATATGTACTTTGATTTTTGATTATGGGCCCAGTTTTCAAGTTGGTCCAAATCAGGATTCCATATCAAGTATTGTGCAATAGCAAGAAATTTTCAATTGCACAGTATTGCACAATAGCAAGAAATATCTAATTGCACAATATTGTGCAATAGCAATTAATTTTCAATTGGAGTTATCTTTCTTTGTATAGAATAGTAGTTGATAATATATGTTGGAAATTTACCAGACATGACTATGATGTCATTTTCTATTTTTATTTGCCAATAACTTTATGTAAATAACTTCATTGGAAACTTGCCAATATAAAATGTTGCTGATGAAGCTTTTTTTCCTTATCTTATCTAAAATGTTTTTAGATAATGTATGTTGGACATTTGCCAGACATGACTATGATGTCATTTTCTATTTTTATTTGCCAATAACTTTATGTAAATAACTTCATTGGAAATTTGCCAATATAAAATGTTGCTGATGAAGTTTTTTTTATTGTTTTATACAATAAACAATGTATATTCACTTTTACTACCAACCAATCTTTACCATTCAGTGATAACAAGCACTTTATTTTACATTTTAATATCTTATGATGTATTTAAAAGAGTAGTTATTGTTGCAAACTCCATTAGAAATTTGAATTGATATCAGTTTTGGAAAAAGGGAAACGGGGATGTGAAAAAAAGGGGGGGGGGTTAAATTTTTCTCATTTCAGATTTCATAAATAAAAAGAAAATTTCTTCAAACATTTTTTTGAGAGGATTAATATTCAACAGCATAGTGAATTGCTCAAAGGCAAAAAAAAAAAACTTTTAAGTTCATTAGACCACATTCATTCTGTGTCAGAAACCTATGCTGTGTCAACTATTTAATTTTAGATTTAAAAAGTTTGAAGAAATCTTTAATTGATTTGTAAAATCTTGACATTTGTTTTGTGTAAAAAAAAAACATATAATGTCAAAAATTTGATCACAATCCAAATTCAGAGCTGTATCACGCTTGAATGTTTTGTCCATACTTGCCCCAACTGTTCAGGGTTCGACCTCTGCGGTCGTATAAAGCTGCGCCCTGCGGAGCACCTGGTCTACATTGGCTAGAGGTATAGGGGGAGGGTTGAGATCTCACAAACATGTTTAACCCCGCCGCATGTTTGCGCCTGTCCCAAGTCAGGAGCCTCTGGCCTTTGTTAGTCTTGTATTATTTTAATTTTAGTTTCTTGTGTACAATTTGGAAATTAGTATGGCGTTCATTATCACTGAACTAGTATATATGTGTTTAGGGGCCAGCTGAAGGACGCCTCCGGGTGCGGGAATTTTTCGCTACATTGAAAACCTGTTGGTGACCTTCTGCTGTTGTTTTTTTCTATGGTCGGGTTGTTGTCTCTTTGGCACATTCCCCATTTCCATTCTCAATTTTATTTAATGGAATGTTTTAATGAATGGGAACAACTCGTGTGAGAAGACAACACAGACCGCTTGTCAGATTTCTTAGGGTTTCATAAAATGTTAGAATAACGTGTCTAGCGGAGCCATAAATCTTTCGTTTGTGCATTTGGGTCCATTTTGGGGTATTTTAAGGGGCCTAAAGAAGGTAGGATTTACTGTAGAACCCATTTTTTTTAAATTTTCAAATGAGTATTATTTCAAAAACAGTAAGTGATAGACACACATGGTCTTCAGTAATGGGACAATGTAACATATCAAGGAAAAACGCGCGAGTCCCTGGAGTCAACCCCACCCCTTTCCCAATGTTTGGGAACTTGGAACAGTCGAGATCCCCACCCATAAACCATATTTATTCGTGTATGGGACAATAACTAATCAAATGAAATATAGTGGGAGTTCCTTGGGTCACCCTACCCCCTCCTGTTTGGGAACTTTAAAATGGTTGAGATCCCTACCCCTTAACCATATATATTCAAGTATTGGACAATATAATAAATCAAATAAAATATACGGGAAGTCCATGTAGTCTACCCTCCTGTCTGAGAACGTGGAAACGGGCGAGATCCCAACCCTAAACCATATATATATTCATGTATGGGGCACTATAAGTAATCAAATGAAATATAGGGCAGTCCTTTAGGTCACCCCACCTCCTCCTGTTGGGAACGTTTAAACGGTCAAGATCCTCACCCCTAAACCATATATATTGAGTTATGGGACAATATAAAAAACAAAATGAAATATAGGGGGAGTCCCTGTAGTCGCCCCACACCTTCACGTTTGAGAACTTTAAAATTGTTGCGATCCCCACCCCTAAACTATACATACTCATGTATTTTACTATATAACAAATCAAATAAAATATAGGGAGAGTCCCTGTTGTCACCCTACCCCTCCTGTTTGATAACTTGGATAAGGATGGGAACCCCATCCCACACCTAAACTTTATTTATATTCATGTATTGGACAATATGATAAATCAAATGAAATATAGAGGGGGGTTCCTGGGGTCACCCCACCCCCTCATGTTTGAGAACTTCGACACGGTCGAGATCCCAACCCCTAAACAATATTTATTCATGTATGGGACAATATAACTAATCAAATGAAATATAGGGGAGTCCCTGTGGTCACTCTACCCCCTCCTGTTCGAGAACTTAAAAACCTTCGAGATCCCCAACCCTAAACATGCTAAACCATATATATTCATGTATGGGACAATATAACAAATCATTTACATTTACTATAGGCAGGTCAGTCAGACCTCACCTCTGATCCCTGTACTAGTAAAGATGTGTCTGGTTTGTGTCTCATAGCCATAATAACTTTTGTACTATAGAACACAAACTCAGTTTTCTTTCCAGGGAAACAAGTCCATTCATACTATTACAAGTTCGTACTAAGTCAATTAGTACTACTAACAGTCAACTTATACCAACGTTTACTACAAACTAGAACAACTGCAATCATCGAAAACTTGTACCTCTGCAGACTCATCATTAAACATATACATTGATATATGCATTGCTCTTGAAAACCTTGATAACATATGAATTATTTGCCTTAATAATTGATTCATTAGATAAATATAAATGTACAATATATGAATGTTTAATGTTGAAGCAACATTGCCACAGTTTTCATAATTACGTTCGCCTTGGTTTTTAGTTAACTGCCTTCAGCGCTTACAGCGCTTTGATTTATTAGTATTCAAATAACATTGCATATAAGAAAATAAGCATCATATGAAGTTAACAAATCAAATTTCATCCTCGCTTTTAACCCGTGTATAAGCTTGTGTAACTTTGTAACCTCAAGTTTCTAAAATTCTTTATAGAAACACAAAGTAATATAAGGAGTATGAACCATCGCATTATTTGGTTTAGTATTGTTGAATCACAAACAAAGGAAACAATCGCGACACCTCCCCCTCCCCCTTTTCCAACCCCCGTCCTTTACAGAAGATCAAAGTTACCCCATGAAAATACACGGTTTTGAGGACTAAATCATCCCTACCATGTACTCAGACTGGTGGTAACAACGTGAAACTAATAGTGTAACGAAGTAATACACAAAATACCGACATAAAAGTAGTTGGAGTTTCTTAAAGCTAGTTCAAAGCAATTAGCTGCTAATAAATAAATTTTCTCCGTGAATTTGATATCCCTTTATTGTCAACATTATACAGTATTCTTATAGATACCTTAATTATTTAATGGCCTCTTTTATAATTCTTTGCTATTTTGATTTAGCTTTTAGCTGATGAACTTTGTTCTTCAATTATTCCATGTTTCGAAATATTCTGTGTTGGTTGTAAATGGATTATTTATTTATTTGTAGTACATTTTGTTACGGATTTTTCCCTTAAAGGTTAATTACCTTCTTACAGAAAATAGTATGTTCACTGATACTAATTGAATATGCAAATGCATCGATACGACACACTAATCACCAGCATTACAAAACCTGCACGATTGTAGTAAAGTACGAAACAAATAGAATATAATGATTTTTAGAAATGCAGGAATGCAAATATGCCCTTTAGCATTGATTTAAAGTGTGTAGCCTGTCGGTGATATAAGATATAGTAATAACGTATATGGATTACTTGCCATGTTAATCTGACGGTTAGACAGCAACAACCTGACCGCGACCTCAATTCGTGGATCAGTGGTTAAGGTTGTAGTTGCGTGATTTTTAGTAGGTCAAATGTATGTGTTGTATGAGTTAATGTTATCGTGTACATGTCAGCCTAGAAGGTATTGACTGACCTTACGCTCATAATGATTATCATTTGTCTATATGAAAACTTGGTGTGTTTGCCTGATTTTCAAATGAATAGGTCAACTATATTTGGTGAAAGGAATGATTTAAAGGTGAATATATCTGTACGGCAGGTACCGTCTGTCGTTGACCTCATTTCCTGTGTAATGATGAGGTTTTGTGAAGACGAAACACATAGAAAAAAATTATTATGGTATCTATGATGCATTTATTTGGTCCTGTTTTATGACAATAGAGGTATGGACGAAGTACATTTCACGTATAGACTCATTTCAAGGTGTACAAGTCTATATGTCTGTCAGGTTGCATCTGTTAACATATTTTTATGGTTCACTGTTTAATGTTATGTTTTTTTTTCTGGTTAAATCTGTTTATCAGACACAAAAGTAACGTTTGTCAGTTATGAAAATGAATTTAATGATCATTGAAAATTATCGAATTCATGTGACCCATGAGTTGGAAATTGTTAGCATCTTCTTCAAACTTCACAAAGCTATTCATAGTTTTAAGTTAAATGATGCGTCGTCGTAAAATATCGATATTTCATCAATTATATTTTTCTAATGAGATATTAACAATAGACAGCTATGAGCATCAACACAAAAGCATTATGTTACATACTTAAGGTTGGTTTTGTTTTAAAAATAAAAGTGCGTTTTTGATCAAATTACTACCGAAATGGACATTTAATGACGTTTATTAGATTTAACAAGTTTAAGTATGTGACAGGTTTTTACGCTTGGAGTTTTACATGTAAACGCATAATCAGGTTGAATTAATATAATCTTAGAATAACAGTAATCGCTGTTCAGTCGAAACCTAATTGATAGATGGAACTTTCAAGAAACATCAAGCTATGGTGAGCGAAAAACGACAAGCTGACTTCCGACTTGTGCATTGAATTCATACTAAAATTATATCCAAAGACTATATCTATACAAATAAAAAAGATTAATTTTAAGTCAAATTTTATAGCGTAAAATATGGAAAGGATATCTGTAAATAGATTTTCATTCCGAAGAAAAGGAAGTAGCAAACGAAAAAATGACAACAAAGGTGGAGATTATGATTTTAGTCAGATGACCTTTTTCAGGTAAATCATATATTTATTATGAATTATTTAGTGTCGTGTCGTCAACCTTAATTGGAGAGAAACATCTAACATTAACAAAAAATGGCCAAAATTGTTCTGTAAATGAACAAAAGCATATCTTGAAATTCCGACAAGAATATTAAAAACATTACTAGAACTTAATGTCGGTACATTTTTGTCGAGCCTTCGACTTTAGTCGAAAAAGCGAGACTAAGCGATCCTACATTCCGTCGTCGTCGGCCTCGTCGTCGTCGTCGGCGGCGTCCACAAATATTCACTCTGTGGTTAAAGTTTTTGAAATTTTAATAACTTTCTTAAACTATACTGAATTTCTATCAAACTTGGACAGAAGCTTGTTTATGATCATAAAAAAGTATCCAGAAGTAAATTTTGTAAAAATAAAATTCCATTTTTTCCGTATTTTACTTATAAATGGACTTAGTTTTTCTGCGAGGAAACATGACATTCACTCTGTGGTTAAAGTTTTTAAAATTTTAATAACTTTCATAAACTATCCTTGATTTGTACCAAACTTGGACAGAAGCTTGTTTCTGATCATAAGATAGTATCAAAAAGAAAATTTTTTAAAAATAGATTACCACTTTTCCGTATTTTACTTATAAATGGACTTAGTTTTTTTGCCAGAAACAAAACATTCACTCTGTGGTTTAAGTTTTTAAAATTTTTATAATGTTCTTTAAACTATCCTGGATTTCTACCAAACTTAGACAAAAGCTTGTTTCGGATCATAAGATATTATTCAGAAGTAAATTTTGTAAAAAAAAAAAATCACTTTTTCCGTATTTTACTTATAATTGACTTAGTTTTTCTTCCAGTTAACATTACATACAGTCTGCAGTTAAAGTTTATAAAACATTTTATAGATTCATAAACTATCCTGGATTTTTTACCAAACTTGGAAGCTTCTTTCAATCAAAAGACAGTATCGAGAGGGAAATTTTTATTGATGTTTTTCCTCATTTGTGTTGAGTCTGCGATTAACAGCAAAAGTAGGCGAGACACTGGATTCCGTGGAACCCTTACGAATTTTTATGATTATATTACAGATACAAAAATAACTGTATTTGCCTGGTTGTTTATACCTGAATGTGTTTGTCTTATTTTATCCACAGGAAATAATTTAGCCTTTGTAAAACAAAATTAATTTCTGCATTTCAAAAATGTATGTATTGTCAATACAAACCTTTAAAACCCCATTAATTTTATTTTCCACCAATACTGTTGTGTTCATATTGTCGACAATATCAATTACTTTATATGACAGAAACACAGATTTTTTTCAGTTCTAGTGCAGAATAGAGCGTTGTCTGATCTTTGAAATTGAAGCGTTGACACATGTTGTATATAAGTTTTGCATTTTTGTTTCGAGTATTATGCTGCAAAAGTTCTTAATGAAGTTAAATCAAGTTAAACGCGTCATTTGCATACTAATAATAGTTGTCAAAAGGACCAGGCTTATAATCCTGAAAAGAAGAGACCAACACGAGTTGTTAGATTGTTTAATTAGCTGCAAGTTCAATATAAAGAACGATAAATCAGGCGAACTGTGACAGATACCGTACTAGAACCACAAGATCCCAAAAAACTCGTGAAAACTGTTACTTCGTCGGAAAAGTGGTTGATGTTCCTGTGCCATCAACATTTGCAGACAGCTTTATATATTTGATATGTGGTTGCCATGCATATATCTGCCTTCATTTTTATTATACCTTATTATCGCCGCCAATTTTAAATGAGTTAATGCAGACAGTGAATTTGGTTAAATAATAACGTTCAGTCAAATTAATAATAACATATATTAGTGTACATCAGTAAGATGACAAAAGAGATGCTGTTTGATGACTTGGGTTTCCCAATTTAGAGAAGGATTTGTCCCGCGCAGTCCCTGATTACAACGTTGATGTAACAATAGAAAGATGTGACATGTAATTCATTGTGGATATGTCAAATGCCAATCACAATGCAATTTCCAAACCCAATTAATCATATCTACTGAAAACTAATTGGACAACGGCTGTATTGGTATTTCGTATATTCAAAAAGTGCTGAATTCTGTTTTCCTAAATTTGCATTACCAATATTTTCATTTTCCATTACAGTATTTAGTTGTGCAGCTTTACTAACTAAATATAACACATATAAGTTTACATTGCTGGGTTATGATTGAATAAAATATCGCCTTAAAATATATTGCTGGACTAATTACAAACTGGATAGAATAACCCCTGAAAACTAAAGAATAAATGATAATGTCATGCAGTTCAGATAATATATATATTGCCATACCTCAGTGTTTCAAATATTTTGAAGGCAAGAATTTAAGTCATCTAAACAAACCCTGAAACCTATGTTTAGATTTGAATTGATGCACTGATACAATTTCTCCTCTTACCATGTAAATAAAGGCAACAGTAGTATACCGCTGTTCAAAACTCGTAAATCCATGAACAAAAAACAAAATCTGGGTAACAAACTAAAACTGAGGGAAACGCATTGAATATAAGAGAACAACGACACAACATTAAAATGTAATACACAGAAACGGACTAAGCATTAGACAAAATCTTATGAGAATAACAAATATAACATCACAACCAAATACATGAATTTGAGATAGATAAGTACCGTGACACGTCTTATAGTAATGTGAATTCACACTCAAAAATAAGAGATAACAAACGACACAACGGAAACACAACGTTAAAATGTAACACACACAGAAACGAAACAATACGGACCTTTAGCAGCTTGTTTTCTCAGTTTACCTTATCAAACGTTTTTTCAATACGTAAATATTGCATAATTGATGTATACGTCAATGAAAAATGCAACAATATATACAGAGATCGACACGGTTTTCAACATTGGCTATACGACTTAGTGTTAATCATAACTCACGCCACTAGCAATAAATAAAGTCAAAACACTATCTAGAATGGTAACAATTAGAACCATAACATATTCGCCAGGGAAGTTCGTTATCAAATATATCTGCACAGACAACAACTTGTTATGATTGTCTGCCGATGCAACGTTATGATATTAAGGCAATAGAAATGGAAAGTGTTAATTTATTAGGTTGTATGGATTATATAACTTCATATTTGTTATGCTTTTAATGCTTTTTCATTGGCAATCTAGCTTGATATGGAGACACCAATATACAATTGAATTCATGTTTTGCATGTGATGTTAAAATATCATCATATTAGGTTGATTTTTTTAATGTATAGTACTCTGATTGATATTGAAATGAAGCAACCAAAGCATACCTCAATATTTCACTTCAATATAAGACGTTTGTCTTTTTCAAACCTATTTATAATGGCATCCATTAACTCTGGAATAATATTCTAAAGGTAATTTTATGAAAATTATGTTAATGATAACCTGAATGAATAAAACAACCGAATAATTTCTTGCCTGACGCACACACTGTGTGTATAGGCAAGTTAAAAACGTCATAGTATATTATATTCATTCGCTTTTGTTAGAAGCAATGTATCGTATACAACTACCATAACATCTCAAAAATGTTACGACTGGGTGTTGGTTGTATGGAAACATTTTGGAAATACAGGGGAAAATTGTATCGGGAATACAAGGTAAACAAAAATTGTGTTCCAAAATGTTTCGTTATTTAGTCATTTATATCTCCGGACAACAATTACAAACGAAGCCTTTGATCGGAAACGCAATTAGACAAAGACGCATTGCACTTATCGGGTCTATCACTGATAAAGCATCGAACAAAAATGAACACATACATCGTTTAAGTGTAATATTACACTTAATTGATCAAACCATGTATTTAAAAGTTGAAAGAATCTGAAAAACCAATCAAATGACCAATGTTATATTGAGGCAAACTTGACTTGATCACTGAAGAAAATCCAATCATCAGGGAACACAAAAGTTGATTTGTATACATAACTTCAAAGTGTCTCTCCTGGTATGAGTATTGTGCTATATCCTAATTCAATACAAGTCCATATTTTGTCATACATCCCCGACGTTTTTATACACCAGTTTTACTTTTGTTTTATGTTTCGGATAAAAGTTTATCTTAAAAAGCACATTGAACTGAAAAAATGCAAAACAATTAAGTTGGTATCTGCCCTCTTTAAACTACATTAAATCTATTTATATTCGTACTTGCATTTACACCAGTACTTAATATGTCTTAGAATTAACCTGTATGTTGACAGTATTATTAACACTTTGATGATTGCTGCTTTAATTCAGAACGTTAAATACTATTTACCCCATAACAATTCGAGCGGAAACTATAAAACAAATTTCTTGGATAGACAAAGTGCCTTGACAAAAGTCGCTGATTGATTTCCTGTAAACAACATGTAGTGCACTTAATCATCTAACATGTCTAGCAATTTGCCTAGGTACATGTTTCTTTGTGATCAGCAAAATATGTCTTGTATATATTTCTTTATGACCATTATTGAAAGAAGCCCGTTGCTTTTATGCAGACTTATGCGTACACTCGCAATTTAGTCTTTAAACTAGTGTTGTCAAATCGTACACTTTTGCCTAACCAGTTACTCGGATAATTGTTCGACCGATTAACCGGTTAACCGGTATAGTTTAAACTGGGATGTGAAAGCCTTATCATTAGTACCCTACACATATATATATATAAGATGTGGTATGAGTGTCAATTTGACAACCTTTCATCCAAGTCATCAATTTACGCTTTTAGAATTTTCGAATTTTTTTAATATTGTCTTTTGGCATTGTAATGCTTGTCTTTGAGGATTCCTGGCGAAGTTTTACTTTTAATAACCAAATACACCGTATCAACTATAGCGTCTGTACCAACTTCAGATTGAAAAATAAAAAAAACTTCTCTTGTCTCCAAAAATAATGTAGATTGTTTCAATTTGAAATGATTAATTATAAAAAAAGAAAATGTGGTATGATTGCAAATGAGACAATTCTCCACAAGAGACCAAAATGACACAGAAATTAACAACTATAGGTCACCGTACGACCCGTTTCTTTGCTTTGTTTGCTTGATTCTTTATTTCTTTAAGCATGTTACTCGTACTATCACGTATAGATTGAGTACATTCACATTGGTTTGCATTTAACAATTTTTGAGATAGCATTACGTTTAAAGTAATACTAAGCCTTGCAAGACGGAGGTTGCACATTTAGATGAAGGTCTACACAAAATTAGATAAAAAACGAACTAATGAAGTAAATCGTAAAATTAAATCGCATTACTGATTTAAAGTTACTGTTAAAAAAGCATGTATACTAATTATGTTTCTTTAAGATCCTGCTCCGAGCTGGGAGACAAGTTCTAATTAATTTTATGTTTTTAGGATTAACAATAGCAATCAATTTACTGGACAATTGATTTGTCTAATTAATAACCACGACGACAACTTTTAAATAAAACATTACTATTTAATGATTTCAAAACAAATTTGTATCAAATCTACCAAAATGGAAAAAAAATCCGGTTAACCGGTTAGCGATTTTGGTATTCGGTATTCAGTCGTTCGACTGGTTAACCGGTTAACCGTTGACAACACTACTTTAAACATGTGATTTATACTAGAAGTCTTATATTGAAGATCATAATACCATGCATTTGTCATTTCGATTTAATTTGATTGAACAACTTCATATTAAGGGGGCACAATCTTCGGTTTACCGAACCACAACTAATGAAAGTATTGAATTAATAAGCAAGGGACCTTCTCACAAATCAACACAAAAACAAACCTCTCACCTGAAATCCGGCTTATTTTTTTCAAATAGTGTCATGCGGAAGGGTACTCAAAACCATTAATGTCTGATGTCTACATTTGTGTGACCGCGGATGCGTAAATTTTATGTCATATCCATGCTTTTGGTAAAGTTCCAAACAAATAATCAATGTTTCTGTTTTATCTTTATAGACTTATTATGTCGCAAGTATGCCTCAAATTAAACGTATTGGCTTCATAATGGATATCACTGTGTCGAGTTGTATTGGTTAGGTTAACCTTATTTGTTACAATATGTTTATCAAAGGTTTTATAACGTGCATACATTATTTGAAGGACAATCAAAAAGACAAATGCATTTCAATTAATGGGACAAAATACAGTTAATTGATATGATAAGGAAAACATATATAGTGATATGATTACTAACATTAATATTGATAAAAAAAAAATCCTCCAGTTTTGATTGGTTAAGTTTGTAACTATTGTAAGATTCGTAAAAGTTGTCCATTGGCAAACGTAACACACAAACCGAACAAGAACATATTAATTGTATATTTCCAGAAAAGTTAATGATGAAAAAGGAAAGAAATTTTTAACAATGATCTGTATGTGTATTCACAATATTTATTTTATATAATTCTGAAATCAATTGTACTATAGATACTAATATTATGAATAAGTCATATCTTACCAAATAGTGCTCCCCTAAACTATTAGGTAAACTAATATGAGGGATGCTAAGTTACAAGCTGTTAAAGCATATATGCAATAAAGATATTATTACGTTACAAAAAAAAAAACAAAAATTGTATATAAACAAAAACTGTTTAGTGTCTTTAAATATCAGCTGTATTTGTACGAGGCTAAAAAACAAGGTGTATGCGAGCTTTTAGCGAGCTACTACACCTGTTTCGAGCCGAGTACAAATACAGCTGATATTTAAAGACACTAAACAGTTATTGTCTTTATCCTGCAATTAATTCTGTATATTGTTTGTGTTTTGAAAGACACAAAAACTAACATATTTAGCGTTTATTTTCGATTTGTAATTCCTTGAGGCCCGCGTAGTAATATTAAAATCACACATTACGCTGAAGACGGGTTTGCAAAAAAGAATCTCGAATGGTCAACAATAATACATCGCTCAAGGTAAATATATATCTATTTTAACATAACAACTAGTTTCAACAGTAAAAACGAATAACAAAACATTGTCAAATTTGAAACAGAAGTTTACGAGTTGTCCTACTCTTCAGACTTGACATGTACTAAACCTGCATGCTGAAATTGACATGGTTGATTTTGTAACACAATCATTCACATTCAAGTTTTGAAATCGACAATTGTCATCGTCATTGGAATGCAACTGGAATACACATTCTGAGGTCACACAGGTTCAATCAATACTCAGTCCGGCAGTGGGCGGAGCTTTAAAGCGATATCTGTATAGTATACAGATACAGCATAGCGATATCTGTAGGACTGTATCTGTATAGTAGGACACTCAATTGCAGGATAAATAAGTATATCTTTGATTTATGCCGCTATACTGAACTTGATTTGTAATCATGGTAATGCTAAAGAGTTTACACGATACCACATCATTGGGAGCCATATCAACCTTACAAAACAAATGTTTTACTCCTACGCGACTAAGTGTTGCCCGTACCCCTTAATGATATTTTTGTACGCGAGAAA
This sequence comes from Mytilus galloprovincialis, assembly GCA_037788925.1. NCBI lineage: Eukaryota > Metazoa > Mollusca > Bivalvia > Mytilida > Mytilidae > Mytilus > Mytilus galloprovincialis. The sequence goes on from CM075338.1 coordinate 87,589,172, forward strand.
CACAATAAATAAGTTATCAGATTCACCAAACGCGCAACCCACGGTAGTTTAGTAATAAAACTAAGCCTTATTTGATAAATGTTGAGAAATATTTGCTGATGCTCTAATCAATTTTACATGGCTTAAAGTTGTGACAGATTAAACATATAGCCTTTTCTAACGAACTGGACATTGATGATAAATTATTGTTTTATGTTTGTGGTTATTGCAAAATAACAAATGCAACCGTTATCGGTTTTGTAAATCATTAATAATGATTGGTTCTTTAATATATTTTAGGAGGTACATGTTCCATGTGGTCAATATAAAAAGTCATAAATCGGCGAAGTACCCTTTAAGAAAACTAGGTAGGATTAAAAGTAATCATCGACCTTTAAATAGTATTTAGAAATTTGGACAATACATATAAAACTATGGTGCAGGAACCGTCCTGTCTTTCTACTTCCAATTAAGCGGCAGCAATCAACTGTCGGATTATTCTGCCACTGTAACATTTTTCACGTTTTGCATGACTCAGAATTCAGATTTCGCATTTTCGTGTACAAGTGCAATTTTAGGTTTGAAAGTGCCATAAATATAAAATCTACAATGATCAATTGAATACCTTATATATTGAAAGTAGCAGACGAAATATTGAACACACAGTCGGAGATCGTGATTTAGAAAATCACCAAAATAAACATATATGTTATATTTCACTCCATTATATCACATTGTGAAATTTGATTGATTTGTAAATTAGTGGTTGCTCAACTCCGCCTCCGCATCAACAGGCTACTAGATGGCCGATGGTAAATTATATATATTGAGTTCATTAAACACTTTATTGGAGAAATTGTAACTGCCATTAAATAGAATTAGTACATATATGTCATAAACTATTTTATGCTATGAAAAAGCTACAGTTTAAAATGCAGTCATAATAGCATTGTTAGAGAAATACCAATATTATATATGGACATAGAGATCATGTTTGATGATCGCTTATTTTTACAGTGAAACTTGTCATTATGTTTGAATATAGAGACCCTATTTGATGATTAGAGGTTTTTTTTTCCCAAGTTTCAAATTGATGTCACAATCGAATGTTGTAACATGCAATTAATTATTGAGTTGTCAAATGTCAAATACAACAATGTTAGTTCCAATCCTAATTAATCTTATCTGTCGGTCACTAATAGGACGTCGAATTTATTTGAATTAAGTTTAATCAAAAGTACAGTAGTGTGGTTGCTTTCAATTTGTTTTCAAAATGTTTTCATTTTCCTCGGCGATTTAGGGCTTTTCTAAGATAACCAATTTATTTGAACATATCTAATTTCTGATTGGATTGCATCTACTAGTAATTGAAGTAATGGATTATTTACCCACCTGATTAGATTTTACATTAAAAAGTAATTACTGTGTAATTATGTTGTACACTTCAAATGATCTTTTGTGTAAGTTGAAATTGATGTTCAATGATTTTAAAGAAATACATTATATTAAGCATTACATTTTTCTCAGCTTTTTAAACATTGTAACATGGTATTTACATGATTTAATTGGTGTACTTCTACATGTTCTTTCACTATACCAGGTCGAATGAACTAGTAATTCATAAGCACCAAACTGAATTTGCCTTATTGTGTGCTATAACCAGTTAGCAGTGCCATTTTGGTTTCGATATTGAAGGTTTTATCCAATATGCTAGAATTCAATGATGTATTTGATAAACATCTTACAATGATATTGAATCCTAAATAAATGAAAATGATACATTTCAAGTCAAAAATTAATAAGCCATCAACAAGGATAAATCATAATGCATACTAGTATTATTTTCAAATGCCGATGTACAACAGTTATCAAAGGTACCAGCCTTATAATTTGATAAGCCAGACGCGCGTTTCGTCTTCATAAGACTCATCTGTGACGCTCAGATCAAAGTAGATAATAAGTCAAACAAGTATAAAGTTGAAGAGCATTGAGAACCAAAATTCCAAAAAGTTGTGCAAAATACAGCTAAGATAACCTATGCCAGGGATAAGAAAATCCTTTGTACTTCGCAAAATTAATACAACAGTTGCAGTTACTGTAAAGACCTCCAAAACGTCTTATGCAATCTTGTAATCAAATAAACCTGGTCTGACAATAAGATAAGAATGATTGTCTGCTGTTGCTTAAAAAGGGTTTAAAGGCCAAAGAGACTGAAAGTGTTAATGCATTAGGTTTTAATGTATTATATTACGTCTTGTTATTCATGAATTTAATTGGTGTGTATTAACTTCTAGGGAATTCTATATGGAGACATCAATATACATTTAAATGGATGGTTTCCGTGATACTGTTGATTGTAATCATATTAAATTTTTTTTTGTTTTATAAAGAACACAGCTTGACTAAATAATAAAATAAAGTAACCATCATATATCCCGTTGTCACACTTCAAACCTTGGTGTTTATATTTTGTATAGTTATTTTAATGCGACATCATTTAATTCGAAAACACTTAAATTTCCCCCGAGTTTTTTCTTCTTCTATAAATAAATAAATAAATGTAATCGTTATTTTGATATACACTTTGTCTTATCCATACTATACATAGAACGTTGAAGTAACCCTTTATCAATTCGTTGCGTAATTTGGTGATCTATTTGCTTTGTGTGTGTTTTATGTGATTGTGTTTCTCTATATATTTGTAAAAGAAATAATTGTCTACTTAAGATGCTAGGGGTCTCGATTAAGGAGTAGACGAGACAGTTTAACTACAATAATCATATGAATTTCATCTCTAATTCCACAAGATCAGACCCTACGAGTACACAAGTACACGTAAGATTCCATTCAATATATATCGCCACAATTTTAAGTGTAAAAAGTAAAATCACAAAAATACTGAACTCCGTGAAAAATTTAATCGGAAAGTCCCTAATCACATGGCAAAATCAAATGACAAAACACATCAAACGAATGGACAACAACTGTCATATTCCTGACAGGCATTTTCAAATGTAGAAAATGATATATTGAACTTGGTTTTATAGCGCTAAAACTCTCACTTGTACGACAGTCTCATCAAATTATGTTATATTTACTACGATGCGTGAAACAAAACAGACATAATAAATAAAATAGTCAAAATACGGGTACAACAGTCATCACTGTGGTACAATCTTAAAACAAACAAATTTAGAAAAAAGCACAAAAGCATGTATCAAATTCAAAACACATTCATTGCTTTGCTTGTCTGATATCAGAAAATTTATACGTCACATAGGAAAAATTTTGTCGTTCAATGTTAATTCAAAACAATTTTATATTATTATACTTCACGTTAAAATGCCGTATTTTGATTGGCTTATACGAGGGTGTTAATTGACTCTATCACATGGCTGAGAGGTTGACAATTGTTTTTAATGTTACCCTCTCGTCTAGACCAATTAAAAATCGATAATTTAAAGGACAATGAATTGAATGACACCAAGTTATTATAGACAATGTTTAAGTTCTACATTTTAGCTCAGGTTCTATTAATATTTGACTGTCAAAATAAAAAAAAAAAAAAACATCTTGCTTCACTTATGTTGATTGTTCTAATACCCGTAATGTTGTTTTGTTATGTCCGTAGAAAATACTTTTAAATAAACTTTAAAAATGAGAATGGAAATGGGGAATGACATTCAGTATAATAAATTGAATAACACATAGCTATGTGTTATTTATATAATGTCACATGGGAAATGTTGGCATACAGGGTTAAAATACCAAAAGTATGTTAGAAATAATTTTAGAAATTGACCGTGATTTAAAATTGTCCAGAAGTTCTTTAGAGTTTTGAAGAATCCACAAATGGGTCATACCACTACGCGTTTATAATAACTTTGTCGTTTGTCGTTCAAAGTATTTTCTAATTTATGATAGAACTACAACATAATGCTATATAATAAAACAATATCATAATGATGGGATCTTTTAAGGTACAGAGTCACGTTATAAGAACAAAAGAAGTACAAAAAGTCGTATACACAAAACACACCCGCAAAAACGAAAGACAATCATACAAACACGCTGAAGGGATGTATATGTACCGAACCACGTCAAACGGACATCACAGAAAACAACCCAAACAGCAAAAGCAATATTAATAATAGAACAAAGACAAATGAAAGAACAATTTAACACGTTGCTAAGATGATAAACAACGTCAGAACGCAGAATCTATACATCAAGACCATCATGTATTATTTGTGAAGTTGAAACGGAATATTTATCAACAAGTTCTTGGTATCTTCCGGTGAACTTTTTTAGAAAAAGGACGAAACCTTCTTTGACATGCCTTTGGTTAATCAATTTTTTGCTCCGACACTCATGACACCGTTGCCGTTTTATAAAGTCTGAGTAGGAGCTGCAAGCTCTTGAAGTGTGCCGGCATAATTTTTCCTCTGCCTCGCAATCAAACTATTTTCCTTATTAATGTTGCGGCCACCTTTAAAAGAGTCTTTGTAAGTAATGTTCTACATCCGAAAACAAACTTACAAACATTTTTAACTTATAAATGTGTTTTTGTAATTTCAAATTCATTTAATTTAACAGTTGAATAATTGCAACATTATCTCGTTTTGTAAAACATTTCAAAGTAAAAAGACATTTCAAAATGGTCAGATTTTTTTGGAATATAAACTTTTGAGGTTGAACAAACGTTGTTAGCAATAAAACAAAAATAACAAAAAAAGTTCAATAGCAACTGATTTTGACATGAAAGATCAATTATATGTTTATTTTAAGCATTCTGGTTTTCACCATCATGGGGGCTACAATGTTATGATCTTTTTGGTTTTTAACTACAATGTGTTACATAAAGGCAACAATATTACTAGTATTCAATTCAACTTTGTATTCGACTTGGATTTCAAACTTATATTATCATAAAACTGTAGATGAATCTAGACAAAACGCGTATCTGGCGTCTAACAATGACATATTTGATGATTTTGAACAATAGAAGGTGAATGTAAAAAAATCATAAAAAATTCACTATCATTATTGTTTAAGGTAAAACAAAAAAAAAGAAATGGCTCCATATGTATTGATTTCAAAGAAGGAAGTGTTAAATTAAGGACGCAATGTATAAAGAAACTTGGATGCGCAAATCATTATTTATATTCACATCTTACAAAAAAAATAAATACTTTAAAGTCAATGCATGTTATATTTCTAGACCGCAAACGGAGTTTGAATAGACTTCTAACTCTACATACTAATTCTATTGAGAGTGAGACAGTGAGAAGAAAAGTGTTATATGTCGTAATATTTAAGGTAGAAAGAGTAGGGTACATTATTAGTATCCGGGAAAAAAATCATCCTTGTATCAATGATGAGTTTATATACAAATAGTACATCACAGAGGTTTAAGCTTGATATCGAATTGAAGAGCTATGAAAGTCTAAATACATACTTGTTTACAGTAAATGGAGGCGAGAGATACCAAACGGACATTATAATGAAAATGAGTAAAACATTTAACATGTTTAATATTCTTAAGGTTAATGTTGTTTTTTTTTCTTCAATATATTTCAAAAAGTCGCTTTATGATACTAAAGTCGTGTTCCGTGTATGCCAATTCGTGATCCTATTTGTGATTGAGTATAAAAAAAAGTAGTTTAGTTGGCAAAGATATGCAATATTGGATAAATGCACCTATATTTTCAGGTTCCGTTGTGCAAGAGATTTATCATCTTCAAACAGACCATCATCTTCGCGCCGGATAAAATTATGCGCTGTTTGTACATAAAGTTGTTATTTCCAGGAAGTCATGTGACAACATAACATTTGATAAACTGTATCCAAAAAAGGTGTACTCGCCAAACAGATAACATATTTCATTGAAAAAGTTGGTCCGTTAACATGCTGCTTGTAAAAATATGTTTTTAATTTACCTGGCCAAGTGAGCTTTTCTCATCATTTGGATATTATGTTTTGAATAATGTGTCTGATGATCTCGCCTGCCACCCAAGATGGCCGACATGGATTAAAATACAACATGGGGCAAAATCCAGTTGTGTCTTTCATTTTGAAATTCATTGTAATTAGAGAAAATCTTCCAAATTTTGAGCTCTGCCAATTGTGCATGTACATGTACCCCAAAACTGTCAAACCATTTCTAAATAGAAAATTTCCCTCTTATCCTATGGACAAAAAATGCTCTAAAATTTAGAATTTTGGAAACACTAAGGCTTTTCTACCTCAGGCAAAGATTACCTTAGCTGGATATGGCAAAACTTTTAGAAATTTTGGTCCTTAATGCTCTTCAACTTCGTACTTTATTTGGCCTTTGTAACTTTTTTGGATTCGAACATCACTAATGAGTCTTTTGTAGACGAAACGCCTGTCTGGCGTATATACAAAATTTAGTCCTGGGATATATAATGAGTTTATTCTATACACATGTTACATTCTCCAGTTATAATTACTGTAGAAAAAAAAGGACGGTTAATTAAGTTAGCCATGAATAGATTGCTATTTGGTATATTTATTTTTGTGCTCAATAATTCTATCTTTTTCAAACGATTGTATTTTGGGAAGTTAAATGCTATCTGAACATTTCCTTTGTATTGAATGGAAACTGATTACAACAAATGTAAAGAAAATAAATAATCTATTACTCGTGCACTGTACATTTCAACTGATTAATTGCATTATACATGAAATTAAACAAATCTACCAAATGCGTATTCTGATCCGCACATTTTCTGATATTTTATTAATTGTATTTCGTATCCACATGTGTCTGTTTTGTCCTCAGCTGTCTAAAATGCAATTAAAGCATTGTATTCCTTTGCCAATAAAAGCAAATGCAATGGCAAAGCTTTTTACTTAAACGTAGAAAGTTTGATTGCAAACCAGTGTTTGAACTTTTACTTATTGCATATTTCATGTATTTATAGTGAAGAATATTTACATGTTTGTAATCTTATTACGAGATATATATGCTTAGTTATTGTCTGAACATAAATCATTAATTATTCATATAAACTGGGTATATTAAGAACATTGTATACAACACAAACTCATAAACTCTTCAAATATACCTGGCTTAAAAATTTGCCCGAAAACGATTGGTACGAAGTTTTAAGAAAATTGAGGAACAAACAATTCCGAAATGGAATACCAATTACAATAAGAGCAATTTGAACAAAGTTAAAGCATCCTTAGTATTGTGTACAAATATAAATGTGATGTAAAAAATTCGTTGTACATGTATATGTTCTACAAAATTGTTATTTATTCTGAATTTGCTAACATACAGCAAATATCTGGTCTTTTTTATGTTGCCTACGGAAGTAAATAACGAATCCCAGAAATATTCCGTTCTATGTTTTAATGTATGACGCATTGAACATAATACAACGAATACCCATTTAGAAATACTCAAATTTTAATCTAAACTAAAAATCATGAAAAAATATCTCACCATATTTCCATTCGTTCCGTGAAGATAACTGCAGAATGAATTGTCTTTTGAACTTGATAAGTAACCTGAAACCAGCACATGGATTAATTGTTCTATTGTCAGAACGTTGATATAAAGCGGAGACGTTCTATGTTATTTGTACTACATACCTCTATTTTTTTTCTATAATTCAGATATTAAAACGAATGGTCGACATTGACTGCATACGTTGTTTTATATATATATATATAATGGCTTTTTGTTTTTGATACTGACTTGATCAGCAAGAATACCAAGCGAGCCCGCTATGGCGACCTGATATTCGAGCTGATTAAGTCAGTATAAAAAAAATAAAAAGTGATTATTTTGTTTATCGACAATCTGTCTTGACTCTTTGTTTTTTGTAAAGAATATGTACTAAAATGAATTAATTAGTAAAACTACTTTTAGGAGTTTTGAACAGCGGTATACTACTGTTGCCTTTATTTACGCGTACAAAACTTTGGGTTTCGTTGTTCGGTTGTATGACAGGAGTCGCGTGCATCTCATTGATACATAACCTATGTATATTTATTTTAAACCTCATACCATATAACACCAACTCATTATTCACTGCACTTAGCGCCCTTAATAAACCAATTATTTTGTTTTTTCTGTTTTTGTTGATTACTGGTGTTAACGTATTTTCTTCAAGCTAGTTCAGAATAGTTCGACAGTGACTAAATGAAATTGAGAATGGAAATGTCCATTTGTAAAAATATACTTATTCGACTTAGTCTTTACCTTTTAGCAAGTTTGTGAATTCTGTTATCACGATAATTTATTTAAAAATCAATTCATAAATTTGCATTGAATGCACACACTAAATTCACTTTGGAACTATTATTTTTCTTCAAACAAGTTCAGAATACTTTTCGAAAATTAGTAAATGTTTATTGTAAAAATCTTGTTCGACTAAGTCTTTACCTTTAAGCAATTACATGATTTCTGTTATCACGATTATCTTTTTAGGAATTCATTCATTTATAAAATTGCAGTAAATGCTCTCACTAAATCCACTCTGTTGCTGACGTCAATGATCAGCCCTTGTATGACAATATAAAATAAACAATAATTTTAATCGAGTTTGATACTGATAATTGTATGGGATGAACGTCAAAAGAAGCCAGGTCATGTGGCGTTATAACTTATACTGTCCTAACCAACACACGATCCATCGAATTGTATTGGACATTCGTTGTTTTTTCTTGAAACTAGTTCAGAATAATTTTCGAAAATGAGTAAATGTTTATTGTAAAAATCTTATTCAACTAAGCCTTACCTTTAAGCAGGTTCGTGATTTCTGTTATCACGATTATCTATTTAAGAATAAATTCATTCATAAAATTGCAGTAAACGCTCTCACTAAATCCACTCTGCAACTGACGTCAGTGTTCAGGCCTTGTATGACAATATGAAATAAACAATAATTTTAATCGGAAGTTAATACTGATAATTGTATGAGACGAACGTCAAGAGAAGCGAGATCCTGAGGCGATATGACTTGCATTGTAATAACCAACACACGACCCATCGTAGTGTATTAGACATACATTGTATTTTCACAAAGCCAGTTTAGCATAATTTTCGACAATAAGTAAGTGTTCTTTTTAAAAATTATATTCGACTTAGTCTAAACCTTTTAGCAAGTTTGTGAATTCTGTTATCACAATAATCTATTTAAGAATCAATTCATAAAATTGCAGTAAATGCTCTCACTAACTGACGTCACTGTTCAGACCTTGTATGACAATATAAAATAAACAATATTTTTAATCGGAAGTTTATACTGATAATTGTATGGGACGAACGTCAAGAGAAGCCAGATCCTGTGGCGTTATAACTTATACTGTGATAACCAATACACGATTCATCGTATTGTATTGAACATACGTTAACAGAGACCAATATCCAGGAGAATCGTTTACATCAGCTGAACCGATCAACTTCTACAAATTTCATTATTTTGAATCAGATATATAAAAGTTCTTATCTCTAAGATATTTAGATGTTTTGATCGCAAGGTGGATAAGTATTGGACATACGTTAACATAGACCAATATCCAGGCGAATCGTTAACATTAGCTGAACCAATCAACTTCTTCAAAGTTTCCTTAATTTGAATCAGATAAATAAAAGTTTTTATCTCTTAGATATTTAGTTGTTTCGATCGTAAGGTGGATATGAATTGAGCTGTGTAATTAGTACTTTGAAATAATAGAAATTGGATAATATTTATCTTGTATATGAACTTGTTTATCGGTTTTGATTTATATATTTAGATGTGATCAAAAATTAATACATTAGCGTTATGGTGACGTGCATAGTTGACGGTTTATTTGTGTATAAATTCCGCATTCAGGGTACAACTGGACGTATTTAGATGTACATGTCATGACAGTCTGACAATCGAATAACACTTATGTGTAATTAAGCATCGAGGATTGTTCCAGTGTATAATTAATTAATAAGTGTGAGAACAAGTTGCAAAAAAATTCCTTACTAGACAAAACATTACTATTATTAGTAAAGTTTGATAGCAATACATATATATTTTTTATGTGTTTTTCGATATCTAATAGAGAAATTGTATTGACGAACTTAATCTCATCATACTGTATTAAAAGTGTTTTGTCTATGGACGTTTGACTTAACAAGGAATGGAAAGAATAACAGTAAATCGTTTCTCCTTCCGACGAAAGGGTAGCCATAAGAAAAAGGATGAAGCCAAGGAAAACGCTTTTGATTTCAGTAAGATGACTCACTTGAGGTAAGACAGTTTACTGTAATAAAACAATAAGTCAAATTATGTATGATCCAGCAATACTTATGATTAGGTGTGTAGATTTATATTTTTCGATTTTTAGAGAAAAACTTATCAAGTTGTTTTTACTTATGTTTCTAGTTACAAAGGGGGATTTTTTAAATTTTTGTCCGATTACTCATCAATGCAGTTTTATGAAACTAAAGGATTTGCTAAAATCTATTTACGTGTCAGCTCCCATTTGATTGTTATACATTTTAGGTTTTACGTTTCCGAATTGTTGGTTTTTCATTCATAAAAAAATTATTTTCAGTTTTCATACAATAACTTAAACTTACCTTAGCAATTTAAAAGAAACTTTGTTTAATTGTTTACATCTATTGATGTGATGTCCCTTTCGATTTTTAATGAATTTGGGTTTTATTCTTCTAACAACGGGGCATACAATAACTCATTTACGCTTTGAACAGATATCTTAAAACTTTTGCGAATGTTTTATATTTACATGTATTGACATACGCTCCCTTCCGATTTTTCTAAATGTTATATCATACCTTTTTCGAGTTTTTGAATATCATTTACAAAAGGGGGTGGTCGTCCAGTTTTCGGACAAAATGTTTTTGAGCAGAGAACATTTTGTGACTGGTCTATATCCAAAAAATATTTCCTTCTTTTATTTCTGATTTGACATTAAAAAGATATTAAACTTTATTCTTTGAAAAAGCGAAGGGCGTATCATATGCCCATGATGCAGCTCTTTATTGTTATCACGTTACTTTTGTATTTAAATTTTAAATGTATTTCTGTATGGTTTGATATAATAGCACCACTCACATGTAATGTGACCATAAAAACTACCATGATTTGCATCTAGAAGTCATGATACAAATACCCATATAATGAATATGAAATCGCAACTTAACAACATATTTATCTAAAAGAGATATGTGTATATGCATATATAATTTTGCCTTAATCAACCAACGACGGGTCATGAATGTTTGATATTACTCATGTTCCAATTTTCTTCTATAAGTTTAAAGTTTTAACATTGTTAAAATAATGTTGTTTTTTCTTATTGTTTATTGGTTCGAGATGTATCGTCTTTTATATGTTGTGATGATTCTTTTTGTGTTTCTAGGTTTTATTCTCATCTAGATCTGTGACTCCAATTTTACAATGCAACCAAATAATGATGGTGTTCGTAAAACACTTCAATTTCGTTACCTTTACAGCTAACACTTCAATGTTGTTACCTTTACAGCTAACACTTCAATGTCGTTACCTTTACAGCTAACACTTCAATGTCGTTACCTTTACAGCTAACACTTCAATGTCATTACCTTTACAGCTAACACTTCAATGTCGTTACCTTTACAGCTAACACTTCAATGTCGTTACAGTTACAGCTAACACTTCAATGTCGTTACCTTTACAGCTAACACTTCAATGTCATTACCTTTACAGCTAACACTTCAATGTCATTACCTTTACAGCTAACACTTCAATGTCGTTACCTTTACAGCTGACACTTCAATGTCGTTACCTTTACAACTAACACTTCGATGTTGTTACCTTTACAGCTAACAATTCAATGTTGTTACCTTTACAGCTAACACTTCAATGTCGTTACCTTTACAGCTGACACTTCAATGTCGTTACCTTTACAGCTGACACTTCAATGTCATTACCTTTACAGCTAACACTTCAATGTCATTACCTTTACAGCTAACACTTCAATGTCGTTACCTTTACAGCTAACACTTCAATGTCATTACCTTTACAGCTAACACTTCAATGTCATTACCTTTACAGCTAACACTTCAATGTCATTACCTTTACAGCTAACACTTCAATGTCGTTACCTTTACAGCTAACACTTCAATGTCGTTACCTTTACAGCTAACACTTCAATGTTACCTTTACAGCTACATTTTGTAGAAAACATTGGTTTAGTATCTTCCTTTTTTGCAGAAATCTTCTATTAAGGAAACTATAAATGAAACCCCATGCTCTAATTATCGTATTACCTACAGTTGTAAACTCAATAAGCAAGCATTGTTGGTATTTTGACATAAAGAAATTAACAGTTGACACTTTGGTATCTGATATAATCTCATGTTGTTCCCATGTAACCTTCAATGACATTGTGTGTTTAAATGTTGTCCTTTATATCAAGTAATTAATGTTTTGATATTGATAAATTCGTCGCTACTTTTGAAAATACGTCTTTTATCAACATACTTTTTTTCGAGGATACTCGGCTGCTAAAAGGTTTATTATGAGATACACTTTTTACTCCATATGTAAGGAATAAGAGTACTGTAATTGAACAGTTTGCCACCGTCAATGGGCGATTTGATGGTCGCAATTGCAGTTTTTTTCTAGCGACGCGTAGTGGAGACAGTAAAACGGAAAATTTGTGACTGTCAAATCAAAATAGACGGTGGCAACTCTTCAACTACAGTACGGTTATTCTGATTCTAATACATGACTTAAACAAATAAAACGTAAGAGCTTGAAAAAATTAATAAATTTGAAATAGAATAAAATTTCGCGAAACTTCATGAAGGAGTTTAGCGTAAAGACGTCGTGGCTAAACGTCACGTCTTACAAATGAAAACTGACAAATTGAAGGTTATTACGTTACTTGTATGATTCAAATTTGGATAAAGTCACATACAAACGGCGATTCTGAGGTTGTAGTTGTTTGTTTTTTTTTTGGATAAAATAAAGTAATCTAACATTTGTTGATCGAATCATTTCAAAACGGGGGGGGGGGGGGGGGCGTCCCTCCTTAGTTACGTCTGGTCAACTGTGGATTTGACGGTAACTTTAAGCCAATAAATACATTGTTACATAAATATAGAATTCGTGTTTATACAACTTTTACATGAGTCGTTATTACCCGTTTTAGTTTCAGACAAAGCATTAGATAAAAAGTTTGATCATTTCCACCTAGTATTGAATGCATTGTCAAAACAAGGAGAGAAAACAACCTTTAGTATTAGTATTGCTCTTTGAAATGTTTACTGACAGAAAGAACATATATCACACTAAATTATTAAAGAGTAAATGCATTTTGGTTTCAAAACGTAATTATTAAGGGAATGTGTATTTTTCAATGGCGGATCCAGGGGGCTATGGTTGGAACCCCCCTTTTTGAGCACGCTGAATGCATGAACGGGGATATATGGTTGGAACCCCCCTTTTTTATTCTGGGTTGGGAACCCCTTTTTATCCTGGGTTGAGAATCCCCCTTTTTGAATGGCTGGATCGCCCCTGTTTTTAATGAAGTAAATTTTAACCAATGAGCAAGCTCAATGATTCATATAAACACGACAACATTAAATACAATCAATATATACAATTGCGATAAATTCTTTAGTCTGTGGCATTTTATAAATGGCAGCGCCATTATATTGGTCTTAAGAGACCATAAATTAAACATTAAAACTTACTAGGAAGTCAACTGTATTATAGGATGCCAGCGTGCCAAGAAGTAAGCGGTCTTAATCGAGGTTAATTTTAATGCTGTAACATTTGGTCGTGTTTTTAAATTTGCATAATTATTTAAATAAAGACATAATCAATCAAAGAAAAGAGTTTGCAATAAACGATCCAATCAGGTTAAAGTACTGGTATTACTAAGGATTTCTTTTCTTTCGTGAATACCAGTTGCTGTGGATAGAACAGTGTTTTCGTTTCATTCTGTGACTTTTCAAATATCTTCATATAAGTCTAAATGATTGTAATGCGTTGAACAGTTGAATTCGTGAAATTTGTATCTAACATATAATATTGTTGCAACCTTTGATCATATGGTAGTTGTATGGATATTTAGATAAAGACATGACCAATCAGACAAAACTGTTTGAAATGAATGAACTCATCAAGTTAAAGTATGTGTATTACTAAGGATTCCTTTACTTTCATATGTACCATTTGATATGGATAGAAAACTGTTTTCGTTAATATTTGATTCTGTATCTGTCATATAATTTGTTTGGATCCTCAAAGCTCTTCAACTTTGTACTTGTTTGGCTTTATAAATATTTTGATATGAGCGTCACTGATGAGTCTTAAGTAGACGAAACGCGCGTCTGGCGTACTAAATTATAATCCTGGTACCTTTAATAACTATATATATTCATAGAAGTTATAAGTTGTAATTCGTTGAACAGGTGAATTCGTGGTTCACATATACCAACGAAATTCACAAAATTTGTATCCCACGATTTGGAATGAATTCGCAGTATAATCTCACCTGACTACCTCCGCAACTAGATCTGTTATGATAGTTGACCTATTGATATTTTAATTTACGTCATATGTTCTCTGTTTATAGATATAGTTCATTGAAACTTATACCACATTTTCTTGTTTCTATATTTATCGTATTCAGAGCAGGTTTTAGTTTAGAACACATTCATTCCAGATTGTTCTGACAGTTCCAGGTACTGGTTTTAACACTAGTCCGAACTGCCTCATATAGTAAACTGGTTGAAACTGAACGTATCAAGCTGAATATCGTCTATTATCGACAATTAGTTATACTCAGTTTTAGATCTCTCAGATATCTGGGAGTTAGTAATTGAAGTTTGTAATGTGTATTGAATATTCTATGAATACTTGAAAAATGAATATCAGATTGCGATATTTATTAGCTTTTGATAGTTGTAGAATAACACAGACATATTAATATAAGTCTTATGAGAGCTATATCTAATGTGGTCGAAGCAGCTACGTTGGTAATGTAATTGAAGGTTATTTATTCCTGTTTAGTACCTTTGCTATCGAGATAATACAGCATGTAAATGTATCTGTGTTAAACTAAACGAACGAAAAAACTTCAGGATGTACTTAGGTGAAATTAAAATTGATACTACATTTTGAAAGAGCACCATTTAAGGGAACAAAATAGGCTAAAATATTGATAGGTCATGGACCTCCTTTTCGAGATATTTGAGTTTTAAAAAAAGAGGGAAAAGGCTGACTTGGACTTTTACCTTACATTTGCATTGGTATTATTTGAGTCTAAAATTGAAAGAACAAAAATTAAGAAATTGCTTAGATTTTGGAAAATGGCCTTTTATGAGCCAATGAAGTCTTCTATACAAAAAAAAATGTGTGTTATGGGGCAAAATATTTTACCCTGTATTGATGGAAAAATACCAAGGAGTCCGAACATTTGACACCAATTTCAAAAACCTCACTTAAGTACATCCTTAATTTAGTAATCTAATAACTCAGGTTTGGATTTAATTTACTTATTTATGCTTAGCGATTGTCAAAAGCCCTCAAAAGAGAGATATGAGTACTACAAAATAAAATGGTTAATTAAAACGTAGCAATATTTGTTTTCACAAAAATAGCTTCTGTTATTAAATATTTTATTAATTTTAAAACCATTATTATGTTTGCTACCATATGGATTTTTTACAAATAATGAATATTGAAGCGACCATTTTGAATTTGTGCATCCGCGAATGAAGAAAACGGTCCCTGTTTTAAACACACATTTGTTTTGCAGTATTCCTCATGTAAACAAAAGTTTAATATGTGATGTAGGCACTCTATCAACCAATGATTATTGATTAGAATAACAGCTGTTATGTTATAACATAATAAGCCTTGTCTATCGTTTTTTAATGAACGGTCATAGACATCGTTGTAATGTTCGCCTAATTGTTGTTCTACTGTTAATGATATTGATACATTTATTGGGTTGAATATCTGCAAACAATTTGGAAACGTTCGTCTCAAACCAACACCCGATACATATATTTTATGGTTCCATTTTATGCGACGAACGTCTGCGCAGTTCAAAAACAAATTATATCCAATGTTCTAAATAGTTGATTGTTAATATTCACACTTGACTATGATTTGAAAAGCCTGTACTAAAAAAGTCTATTGTAACTATAAAAAAGATGGACATCAAGATACCTTAGGGATGCAAAACAACTCATTAGCACGTACTAAAAATATTATTTGTTTACTGTTTACATTTTCACTTATTAAATCATCTAGAGAGTACATAAAGGCTAGTTAAGTTCAAAGTGCAGTAGTCATTAATCGATTATTCAACATGTTAGAAGCATAAAAGACGGGAAAGACAAAATCTAGGAATATGACAACTTGGATGATATTGTTAGTAGACATCTTTAAGGAGTTATTGTCTTTGATTAACGATGCATAACCTTATGGGTTTGACAAAGGCAATTGTTAAAAAAGTGAAAAACTTTACACAGCAACATTATCAGCAAAGATAAGATCTACCAATTGTGAAAAAAGTAAAATAACAAAAATAACGAACTCCGATGAAAATTCAAAATGATGTATTAAACTTTGTTGCATAACTAGCTCAACCTTTCATTTGTATGACAGTTGCAATCGGCGTTTTACGTTTCCGCAATTGGATATTGCCAAATATTCAGGTAACCTCGAAAGTAATAATTTCAAACAAATAAATTAACCAAAACCTCACGTTATTAAGATGATACCTATAATCTATACTTCAAGACCATCGTGTATTATCGTGAAGTGGATACGGAATATTTACCAAGAAGGTCTTGGTATCTTCCGTTGAACCTTTTAGAACGACGAGACGTTCTTTAGCATAACCCTGGTTCATCAAATTTCTGCTCCGCTACTGGTGACGTTTTACAAATAATGAATAGCAGATGTAAGATCTTGAATACCGAATAAGTTTGGAAATGTATATCCCATATCATGCATATGCAAAATCTTAAATACCAAATGAGTTTGGAAATATATATATCCCATATGCAAGATCTTGAATACCGAATGAGTTTGGAAGTGTATATCCACTATGCAGGTGTAGTTACTGTATTGCTACTTAGATGGATGATATGTATTTGTTCATTCCATGTCAAGGACAATATTGACCTATTAATTGAATTTATAGAAAAAACAAATAAGAAAATATGCGAAAAAAACATTTATTAGTCTTTCAGTTCAACGGAAGCATGCTCTTAGTTATGAAATATGTCCTAGTTGTCTTTATTGAGGTCATCTGTTTTTAAAGTACACAGGTCAAGGTGATCCACGTATGTTTTTCAGAGCCTCATATTGATTGGTCTTGCTCTATGTTTGTCCTATAAGTTATTGACAACAATATTGCTGTCGCTTGTTATTCTCTTTTGTTAGGTATTTATTACCTTAACTTCTGATTAGTAAAATAATGAATACGCCGTAAATCCTTGACGTCAAATGAAAAATCATAAATGTATAATAATACTACAAGGTAGTTGTATTGATCAGTCAACTATATTCATATATCAAACATTGATAAGGAATAATAGAAAAACAGACATGGACATTTCAAAATTTTATATAAAAGCACTGTCTGTTCGACGCAAATATACATGTAATATTGAAAAGGGATTAGAAAAAACACATTCATATGATGGGCCTAAATTTTTAAGGTAAGACATATATGATTATCATAATGTCATAGTAATAATAATTTTTGAATGAACAACTTCAATGTGACAAACTTGCAAATATTGGACAATGTCTTATCCAAGTAGGGACCGCAGTGGCCAAGCACTACCAAATAATTCAACTCTGAGGCTGTGAATTAGAATTTCTCACGGAACAGGTGAACTCGACTCCAATATTAGTTTTCTATGATTGTCAGTTTTCCAACCGGAGCACTCCAGCACTCCGGTTTTTTCAACCAATAAAAACTGACCATTACGAAATAAAACAGACGTGATGAAAGTGGCGTTAAAGACAAATTATTCAATCGATCAAAATTACCCTAGACTTACATAATGGGTAAAATGGCAAAATTACCGTTGCCTTAATTAAAAGAAAGCAAACATCAAAACGTTCGCTGGCACCTCTTTCTGTTATTTTACATAGACAAATATAATCGTATAATATAATCAAAATGAGGATGTTAATTTGATGTATGCCTTTTTGTGCTTCTTCGTTACATTTGTTGTTTTTATAGTGATTAAGATGATAACACAATGTTGACTGCTGTACCCCTATTTTTGACATTTTTACCTATTATGTCTGTTTGTTTTGTTCACGCATCGGTGACTATATAATGGAATTTGATGCGACTGTCATACAAGTGAGAGGTTTAGCTAGCTATAAAACCAGGTTCAATCCACCATTTTCTACATTTGAAAATGCCTGTACCAAGTCAGGAATATGACAGTTCTTGTCCATTCGTTTTTGATGCGTTTTGTTATTTGATTTTGCCATGTGATTATGGACTTTCCGAATTGATTTTCCTCTGAGTTCAGTATTTTTGTGATTTTACTTTTTTCAGTCTTTTTAACATCGATAAAACTTCATGTGAAGATAGTGTTGCTTAAGTGTCTTCTCTTAGTTGTAGATTAATTTGATTTAACTCTCATTTAGCTTTTAGAAAAGTGATTCCGATATTTTATTCCACGTCATGAACTTAAAAGCGCCTTTCAAAGATTGTTATTTTAATCATTGCATGCAATAAGGTGAACACTGTCATTGACGGTACACATTTTACTTTAACAGATGCGTTTTTCTGCAATTAATTTTGGATGCCAACATTTTTAAAGCTAATCTGAACCTTGCTGAAGAATAAAAAGGACCGAAACTAACGCCATATCCGGGGAAGGAAACTACGGAAATATATTTTAAATTATTTCTAAGACTTATACATGTTATAACAGCAAACTTTAAGAAAAACAATATCCGTATTATCATGTCAGTACCGAAAAACTGGGTTATTGGCTAAATACACTCTCGGTAGACTAACAGACCACCAGCAGACATGATGTTTGATTGTATTGCAATTAGGCTCTGATTTTGTGTAAATTACTGCTATTATTTTCATATTACTGCAAAACATACTCCATAAATTCACATGATTAAAATGTATAATTACTGTCAAAATGATTGATGTTGGACTTCCAAAACATTTGAAATCATGGAGTCGAGAATATGTATTTTAAAACTACTTCCTTTATGACAAATCAATGCATAACAAAGATAATTTGATTATGCAGTTTTGAAGCGTTTATTTGACTACTTAAGTTTGTTTCATATAGATTTTAACATTCTCAATGTGTAGTTTGATAATTCTAAATATTCCTTCTTAACCAAAATGTCGAAAGACCATCTATTAAATTGATATAGGTTTGCTAACCCTTCCAGACCTCCTGATATCATCCCGATTATTAAGGCGTTTGCGTTGCTGAGACTTTTTGTCGAGCCTTCGACTTTAGTCGATAAAGCGAGACTAAGCGATCCTACATTCCGTCGTCGTCGGCGGCGTCCACAAATATTCACTCTGTGGTTAAAGTTTTTGAAATTTTAATAACTTTCTTAAACTATACTGAATTTCTACCAAACTTGGACAGAAGCTTGTTTATGATCATAAGAAAGTATCCAGAAGTAAATTTTGTAAAAATAAAATTCCATTTTTTCTGTATTTTACTTATAAATGGACTTAGTTTTTCTGCGAGGAAACATTACATTCACTCTGTGGTTAAAGTTTTTTAAAATTTTAATAACTTTCATAAACTATCCTTGATTTGTACCAAACTTGGACAGAAGCTTGTTTATGATCATAAGATAGTATCAAGAAGAAAATTTTGCAAAAATAAATTTCCACTTTTCTGTATTTTACTTATAAATGGACTTAGTTTTTCTGCGAGGAAACATTACATTGACTCTGTGGTTAAAGTTTTTAAAATTTTAATAACTTTCATAAACTATCCTTGATTTGTACTAAACTTGGACAGAAGCTTGTTTATGATCATAGGATAGTATCAAGAAGAAAATTTTGTAAAAATAAATTTCCACTTTTCCGTATTTTACTTATAAATGGACTTAGTTTTTTTGCCAGAAAAAAAAACATTCACTCTGTGGTTTTTAAAATTTTTATAATGTTCTTAAACTATCCTGGATTTCTACCAAACTTAGACAAAAGCTTGTTTCTGATCATAACATGTTATTCAGAAGTAAATTTTGTAAAAAAAAAATTCACTTTTTCCGTATTTTACTTATAAATGGACTTAGTTTTTCTTCCAGTTAACATTACATACAGTCTGCAGTTAAAGTTTATTAAACATTTATTAGATTCATAAACTATCCTGGATTTTTTTACCAAACTTGGAAGCTTCTTTCAATCAAAAGACAGTATCGAGAGGGAAATTTTTATTGATGTTTTTCCTCATTTTTGTTGAGTCTGCGATTAACAGCAAAAGTAGGCGAGACACTGGGTTCCGTGGAACCCTTACGAATTTTATTTGTATGTTTTGGTATACTGTTGTATGTTGAAGTCGTTATTTTGTTATTGGTTTTGATTTGTGTTTTTGGTGCATTCAAAGTCTATGTAAATGCTAAGTCAATCTTTATCTTTGTAGTGTCTTGGATATTTTCAAACCTTCGATTTTAAGGCATATGTCAGTGTACAATTATACCGTTTTGATTCAAGGATTTTTTATACTTACGCAATGTTTTGCGTCAAGTATACTATTGTTAACCCGTCTGTACGTCTGTTTGTCCGTTCGTCCGTTCGTTCTTCCGTCAGTCAGTCCTGTTCTTGTTATCGCAACGTCTCTGAACCACACAACGGAATTTCATGAAACGTTTTAGATAGAAAGGACATACTATGGAGATATGCATATCGACACGATTTTTTTCTTTGAGTAACGTCCCTTTGAACTTTTTTTGTCTCAATATACTACGGCAACAAACAGTTTGTCATCGCAACTCCTCTGAAACCACAAAAAATAATTTCACGAAACTGTGTAGATATTAAGGACATACTACGCATATTTGAAAGATATATGCATGTATATCAATATTGGCTAACACGGCAAAAATTGTTAGGTATAGAAGAAGTAAACAATTCATGAAATTACCCAAAATCATGATAATTAAACGGCATATGAGCCAGATGTTACGAACTAAATGGTAATATGTATCTCACATCAAAACTTAATCATAATATCAGCACAATATTTATGAGGACGTTTACAAAGAAAAGATACAATAAGGATATTTTAATATCCCTGGACTGTAATTTAGTCAGAGTTGGTCAACAAGAACATGCCACATGTTATCTTGAAATAAACTGTTTAGTTTACTGTTCTGTGTCCGTTCTTTAACATCCTGACTTACCTTAATAGTCTTTGATTTCAAATCTGTTATATGAGCAAAGAATGTTAATCAATGTAATTTTTTTTGAAAAACAACACCTCAGAGAAGGCTTTTTTTCAAATGAATAATGCAAACAAGACATCAATAATATTATGCATCATAATAAACTGTGCTTTACATTTCATTTTACGTTATCTTAAATGTTTTTTGGTTTTGTTTTTCAGTCAGGAAGAAGCACAGCAAATTGATGAGGAACTATTTACAGAATATGCTTTCAGCGTTGATCAGCTTATGGAACTTGCCGGGTATAGTTGTGCTGTAGCGATAGCAAAGGTGAGTGAGTTTACGATGTGTATGAATGAATGGTGATTTTGAGTTCCATTTACACAAAAACGAAAAGAAAAACAACTTAAACTTCCTTTATTTACAAAAGAGGGGCGAAAGATACCAGAGGGACAATCAAATTCATAGATCTCAAATAAACTGACAAAGCCATGGATAAAAAAGAAAAAGACAAACAGACAAATAAAAGTACACAGGAAACCACATAGACAACTAAAGACTAAGCAACATGAACCCCACCAATAACTTGGGGTAATCTCAGGTGCTCCGGAAGGGTAAGTAGATCCTGCTCCACACGTGACACCCGTTGTGAAACAATTGTAGTTATCGCAATCCCACTACAGTATCTTCTTTTATGTAAAAACCTAACAATATTAATTGAGTTAATAGTTTGTTTTTATAATTTCGTACTTTATTATGCCTTTTGTTGTTTTTGTTTATTCGAGCGTCACTGTTAAGTCTTTTGTTGATGAAACGTGATCTTGCGTTCATACGAACAAATTATTAAGTCTGTATTAGTAATGAGTTTATTAACCGCAATACGCACTTCTGATGAAAGATTTGCAAGCACGAATTATGTCAACAGTGTTAATTGTACTGAAAACAGTGTAAACATTTTGCCTTACTTCTTCATTGTTCAACTCCGTCTCGCTTGTTGCGGCATTATCTCTCTTCAAAAAGAACTTAATCAATATTATTATACCTAGCATTTAACCAAGAGGTCTAAGTAGTCTGGATTTACAGCATGGAGAAAATGTCAAGACAATTAACACGTGATTTAAAATTTATATATGCCATTTCATCAGTGAATTTTAATCGTATTTGTCGTCGTATAATCTTGATTTATTGAGGTTTAAATCCGATTAAGTACTACGTATTATAAATTAAGAGATGAAGTTTTACAAATAAAAAACGACGAGGAGTCATTGGTTAATTACCTGGTACTTTTGTATGAAATTGAAGTATTTCAAGTATGGATTTATTAGTAATCCAACAGAATGAAACATATAAAACAAAATCAGAAAACGTAATCCTTTAATTAAACGTTTCAGAATCTAATGTATTCTTGATAAAATTTTCAAAAGCGTACACCAAAACTTTGTAATTGGTTTTAAACAATGGAAATTCAACCAATGAAGTAACGTTATTTTCATTTTAGTGTACGAACAATGAGACTATCCATTAGGTGTATAATGGAAAATACCAAACAACATGGCAACAAATACAAAACAATCGAAATGAACAAAAACAAAACATTTCACAGAAATTTACTGATTGAACAACACGTAATACAACTGTTATGAATAATAGAAAATGGAAGAAAAATACTAAAGGTACAAGGAAAACAACAAGTCGAATTAAGACATAGCCATAAGAAAAAAACACGAGCATATCAACAAGTAATTAGTCATATACAACAATTCACTGAGCGATACGGACTTTTCTAACACTAACTGTTGCACAAGTATAATATTCATTCAAATCAGATTTGGGAATCAGATTATATCCAATATCAAAATATACAATTGTAATATAAGTATTCTGTAATATATTCTTTTTTTAATTGCAAGGCAATTGTCAAACATTGTTTAATAGACATTCAAATCAGAGTTGATGATCAGATTGTATCCAATATTAAAATATACAATTAATATTCCGTAATATGATTTTTTTAAATTTCAAGACAATTGTTAAACATTGTTTTGCAGACTTTTCCCTTAGAAAAGATGACGAGAGATAGTGGTGCTATACTTGTTTGTTGTGGACCCGGAAACAATGGCGGTGACGGCTTGGTGGCAGCCCGACATCTCAAGCTTTTTGTACGTATATACATGTATACAACTTTGTAGTTTTAAAGAATTTGTTTTTGATATTTTTCATGCTTCGATAGCGACAGAAAGATGTATAGTATTCGCTCGACCTCATCCCTCCATACGTCACAAACACATAAATTATTAATACGTTTATAATATATGCAGCAAGGTTCATACCTCCGAGTATGACAAACTCTACACATTATTCAGACAAAGCTATGATAAATAAATGACTATCGATACAAAGATTAAAACTATCTTGAGTCTGTTTCGCCTATCATAATTTTCCATGATATTGGGTAAAAATCATAACAGTTCAACAAATTAAAAAATTTCCAAGCATTATCAGGCTGTACCGTGCAACACATGTTTAAAACGGTTTCGAGTTTGCTGTAGTATATTGCAATTTGAATATTATTCACTAAAAAGTGAAAATCTGGCTTGTTTTAAAGTATTGTTTTTGTTTTCCTTTTAGTTGCATAAAGAATTTTAAAATCATAATACATCTAATACACTTAAATGTCGAGAAAATACACATGGCCGAATGCTAAACCTATCATTTGGCTTTCATGTTCGGATTAAGGAATATTTTTTGAGAATATGTCTTTTGTAGCTTAATTGTCTACATTTAAGTGAATTTTTAATGAAGTAATAAACACTAATTTATAAAGATGTGTTTTTTTTATATGATCTAAACAGCAGTTGATTGTATTCCAATACCTTGGGACTCATAAATATCATGTGATCTATCGAATGCTACATTTAGACAAGATATAAGCAGAATAAAACAAATGAAAGCAAATATAAATTTTAAAGTAAGTTTTGCACGAAACGGTTAAAAAAAAGCAAACAGCATAATAAATATAATACACTCTAAGGTGGAAGGTAGACATATTTGGAAAGTACTCAACCTATCCTTTCGATTTCCACTTCAATTGATTTTTTATATTTTGTTGTTCTTTTTGAATTTTTAATGAAGGTATTTAATGATATTTCTTGAAGGACCATTTCATGCTTAACAATTAATTTATTTCTGCTATATAAAATTTATATCTAGGTGAAGGTTCAGTGATGCTACACATACAAATGTGTTTGGATGAGTCTCTTTTTATGTGATCAGAATAGCAGCTGATTGTATTGCAATACCCTGGGACTTATTTAAATTATGATATCTAACGAATGCTACCAGTTAGACAAGACAAAAAACAGAACAATACAATTAATAACACATATATCACTTGATACATTTACATATATCTTACATTATAGAAATTAGAGCTGCGTTGTGTGTATCAAGTGTGTTAGATAGGAAATCCTTTGTGACTATTATTCTCTAGTATATTACAAAACATATTGTTTTGTATGGAATATATCAATAATTGCGAGCATTATTATGACAAAATGACATGTTTACTGGCTTTGATGTTACTTCATTTGTCGACAAGCATTCACAATGTGTTTAGAATCAAGGAATTATAAGTACTTGTTTTACAGTTTGTCTGTCGATCGGAGTCACGTGATTTTATCTCACGGTGATTTATTTGTTGTTTTGTCTTTTTTCTTTTGCTTTATGTCTTGGAACAAATAACATGATCATATTTCTCTGCAATTGTGAACTGTTGGTTCTAATAATGAAAAGACGACGCCATGAAGATCAATGTCATCTTAAACAATTCCATACAGTCTCTTTATGTATATAATATAACAACAATAAATTACAAATAAAACATAATATATACAAAAGTTCATTGTTAGTGACGGATGCTCATTAAGATTTTTGTTGTTTTTTTTATAATTTTTTTTCCATTAAGATATTCATGATATTCAGGAACATTTTTTGATGGAACATTTAATGTACCTTTACAATTAACTTATTTTTGCTATATAACATTTATGGTGAAGTTGAAATCATCCCTTCGTAAATTTTACGGACGCCATCACGAGTTGGTTGACCGTTATGGAATAACCGTTTCGCAAATGATATCGGATATGTTCCTTACGTCGTAACTACAATCCCCTTCCCTTTCATGAATGTAACCTACCGAATTAAACTATTTACCGGATTTGTTATCACATAAGCAACACGACTGGTGCCACATGTGGCGCAGGATCTGCTTACCCTTCCGGAGCACCTGAGATCACCCCTAGTTTTTTGTTGGGGTTCGTGTTGTTTCTTCTTTTGTTTTCTATGTTGTGTCATGTGTGCTGTTGTTTGTTTGTCTTTCATTTTTAGCCATGGCGTTGTCAGTTTGTTTTAGATTTATGAGTTTGACTGTCCCTTTGGTATCTTTCGTCCCTCTTTTACATATAGGTCAAGATTCAATGATGCTACAAATACTAATGTATAAGGGTTATATTTTGCTTATGTTATCGGAAAAGCAGCTGATTGTATTCAAATATCCTGGGACTCATTAAAATAAGGATACTGCTACATTCAGACAAAACATCAACAGAACAAAGCAAATATATTTTTAAAGTAAGTTTTGCACAAAATTACTTAACAAATTAAACAGCATAAATTAAACATCATAATAAATACGATATATTCGAGAGTAGACACTTTTGCAACGAAATCAACTTATCCATCCGATTTTTTATTTGTTTGTTGTTCTTTTTTGAATTTTTAATGTAGGTATTTAAGGATATGTTTTGAAGGAACATTTCATGCTTTACAGTAAACTTATTTATGCTATATAAACGTTGTATTAATGTGAATATTCAATGAAGCTTCAAATACAAATTATAAGGATGACTCTCTTTTTATGTGATCAGAATAGCAGATGAATGTATCCAATACTCTGGGACTCATTACCACTGTGAGATATATCGAATGCTTCCAGTGAGACAAGACAAAAACAGAACAAAACAAATGAAAGCAAATAAAAATTTTAAGTTATTTTTACACGAAATAACTTTATAAAGTAAACGGCATAATACAGATAATACACTATAATATGAGGATAGACACATTTTGAAAGAACTTAACATATATCCTTTCAATTTCTACTTAAATCGATTTTTGATTTTGTTGTTGTTCTTTTTGATTTTTTTATGGCGGTATTCAGGAGCATTTCATGTAGCTTCATATGTAACTTATTCCTGATTTATAGAATTTATAACTAGGCGAAGATTCAATGAAGCTACAATTACAAATTTATGGGGATGATTTTCGTTTCATGTAATCATAACAGCCGGTTGTATCTTGGGAGTCATTAGAATTATGATATCTAATGAATGATACCAGTTAGACAAGACAAAACAATTAATAGCAAATATATCACTAGATAAATTTGCATATATCTTACATTGTAGAAATTAGACCTATTTTGTGTGTATGATGTGTACCGGATCGGAAATCCTTTGTGACTATTATTCTCTAGTATATTACAAAACATATTGCTTTGTATGGAATATATCAATAATTGCCAACATTCGTATGACAAAATGACATGTTTACTGGCTTTGATGTTACTTCATTTGTTGACTCTAATTCTTGACGTGTCTAGAATCAAAGAACTATAAGGACTTGTTTTACATTTTATCTGTCGATTGGAATCACGTGATGTTACCTCATGGTTATTTATTTGTTGTTTTTTTTTTCTTTTTGCTGTTGATTTATGTCTTAGATCAAATAACATGATGATATTTCTCTGGAATTGTGAAATGTTGTGTCTACTAATGAAAAGACGACGCCTTGAAGATTGATGTTGTCTTAAACAATTCCCTACAGTCTCTCTATGCATATAATATAACAACAAGAAATTTCAAATAAAACAAAATATATACAAAAGTTCATTGTAGTGACGGATGCTCATTGAGATAGTGATGTAACGTTTGTCAGTCCAATTTCTGTATGGGATCAAGTTTGTCAGAAGTGGATTTTATATGTCAAAAGTAGTTTTGCATCTCACAGTTTGCCAGACAAATCAGATCTTCATATTTACAACAGAATATTTATAAGAAGAACAGTCAATCATTGGGGAATTTGAGTCACGACAGAATTTTATTCTATACCATGAACATTTAATTTGTATCTACTTTGACCGATATGTAATATATAAGTAAAGTGAAAGATATCAATTCTCAAGATATGGCAACCATAGATTATTTATAAGATAGAAATTATGTTTGATAAATACGATGATGCATTGTACCTATATCGAAACAATAACTATGATAAAGTACATCACGGATATCACGGATATGTGTAATGTGTCATTCTATTATGCCGTCTAGTTTATATTTACCAGCTCTATTTTTATACGACCGCAAAATTTGAAAAATTTTTCGTCGTATATTGCTATCACGTTGGCGTCGTCGTCTGCGTCGTCGTCGTCGTCGTCGTCGTCCGAATACTTTTAGTTTTCGCACTCTAACTTTAGTAAAAGTGAATGGAAATCTATGAAATTTTAACACAAGGTTTATGACCACAAAAGGAAGGTTGGTATTGATTTTGGGAGTTTTGGTCCCAACATTTTAGGAATTAGGGGCCAAAAAGGGCCCAAATAAGCATTTTCTTGGTTTTCGCACTATAACTTTAGTTTAAGTTAATAGAAATCTATGAAATTTTGACACAAGGTTTATGACCACAAAAGAACGGTTGGGATTGATTTTGGGAGTTTTGGTTTCAACAGTTTAGGAATTAGGGGCCAAAAAAGGGCCCAAATAAGCATTATTCTTGGTTTTCGCACAATAACTTTAGTTTAAGTAAATAGAAATCAATGAAATTTAAACACAATGTTAATGACTACAAAAGGAAGGTTGGTATTGATTTTGGGAGTTTAGGTCCCAACAGTTTAGGAATTAGGGGCCAAAAAGGGACCCAAATAAGCATTTTTCTTGGTTTTCGCACCATAACGTTAGTATAAGTAAATAGAAATCTATGAAATTTAAACACAAGGTTTATGACCATAAAAGGAAGGTTGGTATTGATTTTGGGAGTTTTGGTCCCAACATAATAAGGGGCTCAAAGGGTCCAAAATTAAACTTTGTTTGATTTCATCAAAATTGAATAATTGGGGTTCTTTGATATGCCGAATCTAACTGTCATGACTGTGTATGTAGATTCTTAACTTTTGGTCCCGTTTTCAAATTGGTCTACATTAAGGTCCAAAGGGTCCAAAATTAAACTTAGTTTGATTTTGACAAAAAATGAATCAGTTAGGTTCTTTGATATGCTGAATCTAAAAATGTACTTAGATTCTTGATTATTGGCCCAGTTTTCATTTGGTCCAAATCGGGGTCCAAAATTAAACTTTGTTTGATTTCATCAAAAATTGAATAAATGGGGTTCTTTGATATACCAAATCTAACTGTGTATGTAGATTCTTCATTTTTGGTCCTGTTTTCAAATTGGTCTACACTAAAGTCCAAAGGGTCCAAAATTAAACTTAGTCTGATTTTAACAAAAATTGAAATCTTGGGGTTCTTTGATATGCTGAATCCAAAAATGTACTTAGATTTTTTATTATGGGCCCAGTTTTCAAGTTGGTCCAAAACAGGATCTAAAATTATTATATTAAGTATTGTGCAATAGCAAGTCTTTTCAATTGCACAGTATTGCGCAATGGCAAGAAATATCTAATTGCACAATATTGTGAAATAGCAAATTTTTTTTTAATTAGAGTTATCTTTCTTTGTCCAGAATAGTAAGCAAGAAATATCTAATTGCAAAATATTGTGCAATAGCAAGATTTTTTTTTAATTGGAGTTATCTTTCTTTGTCCAGAATCAACTTAAATCTTTGTTATATACAATATACAATGTATATTCACTTTTTACTACCAACTGATAAATTAAAATAATCTTTACCATTCAGTGATAACAAGCAGTTTTTTTACATCTTAATATTTTATGATGTATTTAAATGAGTAGTTATTGTTGCAAACTCCATTAGAAATTTTAATTGAGATTAGTTTTGGAATAAGGGAAAGGGGGATGTTATTAAAAAAATTGGGTTCAATTTTTCTCATTTGAAATTTCATAAATAAAAAAGAAAATTTCTTCAAACATTTTTTTGAGAGGATTAATATTCAACAGCATAGTGAATTGCTCTAAGAGAAAACAAAAAATTTAAGTTCATTAGAACACATTCATTCTGTGTCAGAAACCTATGCTGTGTCAACTATTTAATCACAATCCAAATTTAGAGCTGAATCCAGCTTGAATGTTGTGTCCATACTTGCCCCAACCGTTCAGGGTTCAACCTCTGCGGTCGTATAAAGCTACGCCCTGCGGAGCATCTGGTTAAACTTTGTTTCAGAATTGAATTTTCCCTAGCATCTGCTTTCTTAAAAACATTAATTGATATTGTTTTTGTCCTGAAATTGATAAAAATCTATGATTTTCAAAATTAGTAAAACAGGCAACTGGCATATGATTTGAACTTTTACAAGGTTATAGTACTTTAATTGTATGATTTTAAGACCGAAAAAATACGGCATACGTTTGACATACGCATTTTGTTAGTCATATCAGGTATGTATCGACACTATTTTCCATGTCAAGAGGTTGTTACATTAGCAAGTAAATAGCCTTAAATGCACCGATTTTTTATACCAAAATCATCGTTTTTCAGACCATATAATTTCAACATAAGAAAATGCCTGTATCAAGGCAGTAATATGACAGTTGTAATCCTTTCATTTTAGTGTATCAAGTCAGTAGTATGACAGTTGTAATCCTTTCAATTTAGCTTTTGATTTTGCCTTTTGATTAAGGACTGTCCGTTTTGAATTTTTTCGGCGTTCAGTATTTTATGATTTTCCTTTTTTACAAGCCTTTACTGTTACCTTCATTTTGCAGAAAACATTAAATTAATGTACAAAGCATAGCAAGGGAATTGCACCTTTTGCTATTTGTAAATACGACTCGATCCTGTAAAAATCGTTTCAAGCTAAATATATGTTCAATATAGGGTTAATTATGTCATTATGCACGACACGTTTCCAAATTACTAAGTCTACTTTAATTGTTTTACAATCAGAAAAGCGCCATACTGTATACTCGTCTAAACATCAACACAACAATGTTAGATCTATAAATTTGCTTTTGCAAGTTTTTTGTTCTTCCCTCGCCGGGATTCGAACCTATGCTACTGAGATACCGTGACGACAAAACAAGTCGCCTGGACTGTAGCCGTCCCGCTAGACCACACGACCACCTTTGCTTCAAAATAAAAATTTCGATATATACAAATGTATATATATATATATATATTTAAAAAGCTACTGCTCTTTAGATTTTAGTTAGATGTTTGTTGCAAAGGCAAAGGTACAAATGTAGTTTTCTTCATCTGTCTATGTTTCTCGAATTGTATTTCGAGAACTGACCACTTTATGGCCAACATATCCCCTTTTAACTGATAACGCAAGAAAAGATGAGACCACATTTCATTTTGTTATAAGTATTGTTAATCGTGTGTCATTTTTGTCTCGTCTGGAGAGTTGTCTCATTGGAAATCATACCACATCTTCGTTTTTATTTTGTTTATAATTCTTAGTTTACCAAAAATATGAATGTAAAAGATGGAGTAATGCTCTCGCTCATAAAAACTGTCACCATGTTTTGACATTTAATGAAACAGTCACAAACAGAATGTAATATAAAACTGGGTCAAACCTTGTTTGTGGAGGCGACCTGCTACTGCTTGATTAGAGACACAATTAGATAATTATCTGAACTGTTAGAATAGTCAATTATATGAATAATTAAGACATAAGTAACTTGTATTAAACCCGACTTACTGGCTAAAATTAACGTACAAATTACAACTTTATTTCCACCATACTATAAATTAAGGTTATTTGAATTATTAACAATATCCGTTCTGTTTGCCCCCATGCGCTGTCTGGTCCGATAGAAGCAGATACGAATCGACAATAAAAAGGAAGAAGATAAGCAACTTTATTACAAATATCTCCTCTCATTTTGTTTGTTTGTGATAATTAAGAATACTAATGTTTCATTTGGGAAGAATAATTAGAAATCATCGCATGTTTGGGTGTTATGATATGGAAGTTATAGTTAGAAAAATTCAATATCTTGTCAATTTAGACGGACGAGTGTTTGTATTCGGACTAATAATCTACATTGAATTGATTGCCCGTTGTTTTATATTGCCAAATACAGCAATGAAGTGTTCAAATTCATCGCATACAACCTGAAGTTATTGTATATTAACTGCATGAAGTATATTCAATATAGTTTAATAGTTGCAAGATATGAAAATAGCCCTAGAGAAAAATACAACGGTTTTACCGTGATTGATTGTACATTAACTGGATGAAGTCTACTTGATATATTATAATGGTTGCAATATATGAGACGAATGCCAACGACAAAGGTATTCAAGTTTTCGAAACTGTTAGCTCAGATGTGACCTTATTCATTTTTTAATCAAAATATAATCTTGTTGGGTTTCATTGAATATTGTTAATAGTTGAACTTGCGTTATTGAAGATGATAGTAATCATAAATCGAGTGTAAAACTATTAGTAATTTTTATTTTTATTTCAGGGTAAAATAAAAGCCAATCTCTCTTTTTATATAACAGTTATTATCCGTCGTTTGATGTGTGTGAGCTTTTGATTTAGCCTTTTGATTCGGGACAGTCCTTTTTTTAATTTTTCTCGGAGTTCAGTTCAGTATTTTTGTGATTTTATTTTTTATTGTAAACTTACAAAACACACACTGCTCTGATATTTTATTTTAAGGTTTAACTAGTACATGATTCTTTTTCAGGGATATAAACCGTCGATTTTTTACCCAAAACGTCCAAACAAACCTTTATTCCAGAGCTTAGTTAAGCAGTGTGAGGGAATGGATATGCCTTTCTTATCATTTCTGCCATCTGAAGCTTCTCTGATCAGTGATTCATACAACCTGGTAGTAGATGCTCTGTTTGGTTTCAGCTTTAAAGGGCCACCTCGGTCAGACTTTGCCAGCGTACTAGAAACACTGAAGAATGTTGAAGTACCAATAGCTAGTATAGATGTTCCATCTGGTAAGTACTAGTATACTAGATAAAAGAAGATGTGGTATGAGTGCCAATGAAACAACTCCCATCCAAGTCATAATTTGTAAAAGTAAACCATTATAGGCCAAAGTACGGTCTTCAACACGGAACATTGGCTCCCACAGAACAGCAAGACATAAAGGTGTATATATATGTTTAACTTATTGTTGGTGTTTATCATTGCAACCAGTTTGAATTTAAGAGTGAGTGAGACAAAATTACTTACTTTCTGCATGAAATCATACAATTTTAACGCACCTTACCGAAAAGGTGTTTAAACTCACAACTTGTGTTGACCGGCTATATATATAGCTTTTGCAATACGAAACATACGTAAAACTTTAGTCTGTGTTGTAGGGTTCTTACATCAGCTCAATTTTCAAAAAGTTACGGACATTGATAAAGATTTTTACAAAGCGAAATATGTTAACAGATGTTTTGGTATAGATTTTACATCAGGTCGAAATACTTTTCTTAACAGTATATAATGAAGTATTTACAATATTGATTAAAGTTTAAAATTAGGATATAACTCATTGTACAATCCTCGTAATACAATTGAAGAATATTTTACATTTCGTCTGAGAATTCAGATATTTTCAGCGATTTCACAAACTAAACATGAAGGAAGCTGGCTTGTCATGTTTTGGATTTTTTTACAGATTTTCGGAATCCTCTGGTTTTATCCATTTGAATGCCTGGAAAAAAATTTGCCCGGTGACCCCAATTTTTCTTTTTATAAATCTTTTACATGTATAATGATAAGCAATCTGTAAAAGTCTTATAAAATTTTAATTACTTTTAAACACTTTTTGAGAACTTCAACTTGTCAATGATAAAGCTATGAAAAGTCAAGAGAGAATATTTTCCCGCCAAAATTTCAAAGGCATATATCTCGAAAACAAGCACGGTGACCTATATATTTTTTTTGCTCTTTGGATTCCTTTAATAACCCCCTATCTATATAAACTAGTGTTTTGAAAAGTTAATAATTTACTTTGAAACTGAGAAGCCAACTCCCTTAACTTCCTTTACGACAAGCATATTACATCTTCTTCACCTTATTGGATATCCCATTATTATTCTACAAAGCATTGTTATTCTTTGCTAGCATTTTTGGTAAAGAGGCAGACTTACATTTAGACTATAAAGATAAATAATAGACAAGATTTTTATACAAAATTATAGTTTTTTAAATCAATTTATATACCTACATAACCTTAGGCTTTGTGTTCTGTCACGATGTAGGAAACGGGTACTTTAAGATATAGGAAGATCTGGTATGAGTGCCAATGAGACAACTCTGCATCCAAGTAACAATTTATAAAAGTAAACCATTATATATGTAGATCAAGGTACGATCGAACAGCAAGCTATATAGGGCCCCAAAAAATTACTGGTGTAAAACTATTCAAACGGGAAAACTAACAGTTTTTAGAGTGTATTTTTGCGAACAAATAGATATACTTTTTGTGATTCCTGTTTTTTTAGGTTGGGATGTTGAGAAAGGGTGCGAAGATGGATTGAAACCCGAGTTATTGATATCACTGACCGCACCTAAGCTGTGTGCTAAACTATTTAACGGAAAGACACATTATCTTGGTGGACGATTTATACCCAAATCTCTTGCTCAGAAATATGAACTTAATCTGCCACCTTACCCCGGTACAGATTGTGTGGTCGAACTTAAATCAAATGCCGAAATAAACGGGAGTGATTAATATTTACTACAATAATTCGTATATACTATGTGAGATTGGAAAGTACTTTCACGTGAGATATTACAGTATAACAACTCAGTGCTTGCTTAACCAACATCCCTTTTGATGATTTATGCCTTTATCAAAATTTCGTATTGTAATTGTTTAACCTGTATGTACAATATATTCACCATCTATCTTCTGATTATAAGTAAGATACAGAAAAAAAGTGGAGTCTGATATTGATATTTAATACTATAAGTCGTAAATGCTACATGCAAATTGTGAGATGAAATGTCTATTTTGAATAGACATTGCAGTTTGATTTATAGCAGGTTACAGTGGCG
Organism: Mytilus galloprovincialis; assembly: GCA_037788925.1. NCBI lineage: Eukaryota > Metazoa > Mollusca > Bivalvia > Mytilida > Mytilidae > Mytilus > Mytilus galloprovincialis. Next base: position 87,623,756 of record CM075338.1, read on the forward strand.
CAGGAGTCGACTGAACAGTTACGGTATGTTGGGCAGGGGCTTACATAGCTTTTTTTTTATCCTAGTCTTTAAGTGTAGGAGCTATTCAGTATCTTTCTTTATTTTCATATTAGTTTCAATAAAAAAAAACTTGTTGCCGGAAAAAAGGGAAAAGTTAAAAAATTATTTCTAGAATCTGTTTTTTATGTTTATTTTATGATATCTTTTTAAGAATATTTACTGCTGCTTTAAAATCATTTGTCCTTAATTGGTCTTCTATAAAGCTTTTAGATTAGTAGGACTAAAGTACTGATTTAAGTATGGGTAAAGCTTGCATGAAATTCAATCAAAAATCGAATTCAATTTGTCTCTATAACTGTATCTTCTCAGCCAAAAACATAGTGTAGTGTATGAACATTCCGGCGTGTAGGTGTAAAATACGTTGTGTATGAATCTGTCTGTTTTAGATATAAATACAGTTATGTTAAAATGAAAATTGGTAGCAACTATCTAGTTGACATCTTTGTTGATTTTTGTTATTCATGAAAACATGTTTCTCGTTGACCTTTTACCCTATTTGTTAACAATATAGCTTAATTTAGTGTCTATGATGGAAAAACGAGAAGAAGAATAAAGATTAAAGTCCACAGCTTATTATTATTATTATATCAGAAGATCTTCCATTTGATTCAAGTCATGCCAATATAACACTGCATATAAAAAAGAATATGTGATATGATTACCAATGAGACAACTCTCTTACACAGAAGTAAACAGCTATAGGTCATAACCCGGCCTCCAACAATGAACAAAGCAAATTCCGCATAGTCAGATATAAAAGGCCCCGAAATGACAAATGTAAAACAATTCAAACGAATTAACATACGGCCTGATTTATAAACAAAAATTGAACGAAAAACAAATAATTATGTAACACAGGAACAAAAGACACTACTACATAACAGGCTCCTGATAGCCATATACAAAATGTGGTGGTTTGAATATGTAAGCAGGATTTCAAACCCCTCCCCATTTCCACCTAACCTTGGACAGTAATGTAACAGTACAACATAAGAACGAACTAAAAAAAATCAGTTGAAAAAGGCTTAACTCGTCTGATAGATACAAATAGAAATACATCTGACAAAAACATAGAGTGGACGTTGCCGGGTACTTGTACATTCCAACAGCAAAAAAAACCAACACAAGTATAGATCTGGGAGTACTCGTATCTACTGACAGCTAGTTCAAGGCCAAAAACAACCAACACAAAATATAAAACTAAATTGTCAATTAGTATGTACATTAAGCATCAAAAAACTTCATAAACAGTCAGCGATAAACATGACCTTGTGCAATGCCAAGATACAAGTACATCGGCAGATTAAAATTTTAGCCTAGCAAATAGCTGTATAAATGTCAGCCTAATAAATGTGGTAGACAACTAAGAAATATAAAACGTAAATTTGATAGAACTACAAATGGTACTAGTTTGAGTAAAAAGTCTTAACGATATCATACAAAGCGAAAGCGAATGGAACTAGAAAGAACAGAAAAACAATCCTCACTGTTTATATTATTATAGTTTGGTTTATATATCACTTCTAGAATACGAAGAAGACGTTACTAAGTTGAAAACTTGTGTCTAATCCATTTGTCATTTTTTAACAATAAAATATGTTTATACTACAAAACTAGAATATGCTTATTGTTATAGAATAAAATTGTCATGTCGTATTCTCATTGTAACTACTGTACTTAGTAGATAGCTAAACAATATAAGACAAATGTTTGTTGAAACTAATGGTTGGACCCAAAGGAGTAGGTCCTGTAAGGGCCCATTTTGGCCTCAAATTTTAGGTTCATCTTAAGAAAGATTTTTTACACTTTTTAAACACCTTCAGTCGATTCAATTAGTTTGTGTGAAAGATTTAAACTGATTTGGTCATTTCAGACGCTCATATTCAAGCTTAAATGTGAAAATCTATCAATCTATCAAAAGAATGAACACAAATGCGGCCACTTTCATTTAAGACCAAAATCGTCTAGAATTTACCTCAAATGCTAAGATTGTGAAGATTGCAGTAATTTAGCATGACTTAATGATGCTAGTACCCGTTATATGTGAATTTTATTGTCAAAAACAGCCCATATTTATGTAGCAGAAGTATTATACTTTCCAATAAATAACTTAAAGTTAACATTATAACAATTTTGAAAAACTGACATATTTTGGGGCAAAAAAGGAGTCTTACTGAACCTAATCCTTTTAAAAGTAAAAAAGGCTTAACAATACTGTGCAACGTGATTTTATCAAATACAAATATATAAAATACAAAATACAAGCTACCAATCAACAGTATTTACTAATGAAACTAGAAAAAAACGCTATCCGCACTTTTTATAATACTTATTATATTTGGTTTATATATCACTTCTGGCATAAAGTACTGAGAATTTGTTCATAGTAAATAAAATTATCATGTCGAATTCTCACTGTATCATTTTATCTCACACTTAAGCTAAAGGCCGTCAATTTAATTAAATGATTTTCTGTCCTAATAAGATGTGCAATTAGTGAAAGTTTGGAGACGTACAATACAATTATAAATGAACAGAAATGAAGGCAGTATTATTGATCATGGAGTATCTTGTCTAAGTGAAGAAATGTTTGACTATAAAACAAATGTGTTGTGACACATTTTAGTGCATCCTACACTATATACAATGTAAAAGAGGGGCGATCTAACTCATAGATCGAAAAAAAACTGACAACACCATGGCTAAAAAAGGAAAAGACAAACAGACAAACAATAGTACACAAGACACAACATAGAAAACTTAAGACTAAGCAACACGAACCCCACTAACGTTATTGCCCTACTTCACCAGTCCGTGGTCTGTTTCACATTTTAATATAAAAACTATCTCCACTAAACATCCACTAAACAAAGTACTCAAGTTTTATATTTGTGAATTCTGGGCCTTTTAAAGCTGACTATGCGGTATATGTTTTGTTCATTGTTGAAGACCGTACGGTGACCAATATGTGTTTATTTCTGTGCTACTGGTGTCTAGTGGAGAGTTATCTCATTGACAATCATACCACATCTTCTTTTTTTATATAAACCTACCTTTTATAAAATTGCCTACATCTACAGCATTTGTGGTGAATAGTTGTTTGGCAATCAAACAACATTTTCTATATTCTAATATTTATATATATATTATAGCATATTGTCCTAAAATGTATACTTCAAAGTGTCACCTGAGGACTCTGCCATCAAACCAACATGGTCAATATTTATAAAAATACAGCCCAGGGAATCAATTTATACAATTTTCCAATAGCAAACGTAAATGACCGCCACCCTTAAAAAAAGACGAAAACTGATCGGGATGTGGTCCTTATGTTTGTGTTTGAGGTTATGGTGTGTATAAAAATTAGATATTAAAGAGGGTCTAGAGATTGTAACAACAACAGCAACACATGTTTCATTTTCCTTCAGACACAGACGTGTACATGATTTAAATTCATACAAAATATACATAAAAGACAGCAGAGGCTAGTGTATAAAAGCACCTGTTTTTTTATGACAGAAATGTAAACAATGCATTGTTTTTTGTCGAGCCTTCGACTTTTGTCGAAAAAGCGAGACATAGCGATCCCTCACTCGGTCGTCGGCGGTGGCGTCCACAAATATTCAATCTGTGGTGTAAGTTTTTGAAATTTTAATAACTTTCTTAAACCATCCTGGATTTCCACCAAACTTAGACAGAAGTTTGTTTATGATCATTTATTTTTTTTTAGATAATATCCAGAAGTAAACTTGGTAAAAAAAAATAAAATCCTGTTTTCTGTGTTTTTCTTATAAATGGACTTCTGCCAGAAAACATTACATTCACTCTGTGGTTTAAAGTTTTTGAAATTTTTAATAATTTTTCTTAAACTATCCTAGATTTCTATTTAAAAATATTAATTTGTAACTGATTATTTAAACCCTAAAAAACGTTGCACTATAAAATATAGTACTGATGCAGAAATGTCAGTACGAAAGCGATAGTATATCAAGTATTGTTTATGGTAATAGGTACAAGCAGTACAAGCAGTACAAGCAGTACAAGAACAATATCATATTGAGAACTTGTGTCCCCATTTTGTTTATAAAACAAAACCAATAATGGAATATATAGTAGACTAAAATCGATTTGAAAGCCAATTGAAATACATAATTATGTGAATTACAAACAAACACGATTCTCAGAAGGTATAAGCATACAGACACCAAAAGATTTAGCGAATAATAATAATAATATTTGATATAGAAGTGTCAGACACCCATGTAAAATTATTGATCTGCCTTGTAACTTTAGATTCAATTCAAAAACTGTTTACTTAGTGGTTTAAAAAGTATCCTACGATATGAAATCAAGGAAAATTAAGAATATTGTGAATTTAAAACGTCATTGTATTCAGAAAATTATTTGAATATCTTGAATAGTTTTATCTAAGGGAGCTACCATTTGATTTTTATGGGGGGGGGGGGGGGGGGGGCTAGGATGAAAAATTTTGTCCTGCATTTTTTTTTAGCTGTAATCTCTGTCCTGCCTTTTTATTTTTCACTCTAATCGGTCCTGCCTTTTTTTTAAAGTTTATCCTGACTTTTTTTTACCTAAATTGTCGTCCTGACTTTTTTTTTTGCTAGTGTCACATCCTGCCTTTTTTTTTACTCAAAACTCCTGTCCTGCCTTTTTTTTCAAAGTTCATCCTAGCCCCCCCCCCCCCCCCCCCCCCTAAAAATCAAATGGTAGCTCCCTAAGAAAATCTATTCCAATATTCAGGGTTTCATCTTACAATTTCTTACAATTGAAACAATGATATACTCTCAATGAGAAGTTTGTCAAAGAATTTGTAAAAGGAGTTCCTATGGGAAATTGCATTGTCAATATTTACAAAAATGAAACCTACACGGAAAACGAAATTGATATTTTTCAATGATATTGACAAGGAAAAAAGAGGCATGATACTTATATCATCTGCTTTTGTCATTTGCATTATGTATAATTAATGATACATCACTCGCCTTCTACATACCTTATATACAAATGTACCAAAGTTGATTGACCAGTGTCCAGTTGCATCTAGATTTTAACTTCATTATCTCCTTATTTGAACGCAAGTGTTTATATATGATGTTGATTAATCGTGTTAATAGAGAGAATTGAGGCTGCAATCATGAAATGGACAGTCGTCTAGACAATAGCGGACTTTGACCGTGATTATGACATAATAAACTATAATATTAATCACACGAGGCATGACTTTTTTCTATCCTTATTAAAACATCAATCCTTTAACAAACACGATAGACAACTTGTTTTATATAAATGTAATAACAATAGAGGTCGGCACACATTTATGTGTGTGTGTGTGTTTTTGCATGTTTGTGTGTAAACGTAGATTTTGACTATTGAACGTGTAGCTATAGACTAGCTGCTACATAGATATTGATAGCAGCTACATAGCCGCTACGTAGCTGCTACAATATTGAACTCAATCCAGGTGTTTTGAACAAAACATTTCGTACACGAAGATGACGTTTATGGATCGTTTTAAATCGTATGTATTCGTGTGCAAAGTCGGTTATATAGTCGACAAGTTCCGTTCCATTTAGGAATGTTCGGCTATTGACGAACGTAGAAAAAAAAATTTAAAGCACAAACCAAATAATTTAAAATGTCAAAATCATTTGAAAAGCACCAATCCATCACAACTAAACAAAGATAATTATGTAAATGTATTGCTAAGTATGTTGAATAACTAATGAATGCTTAGAATCTCATGTGTAACAATGTCTACTTGATTTTGTTCTATATTGCGCATGCTAATTTATCTGTGAATATGTCTATACCGTCCAATGGCAAATATTATATTTCATGATTAAAACATCCAAAACTTTGTTTTTGCTAAGTGTGTCGACCGAAAAGAAACACGGACTACTATGCTGCTACTTACTAAATAGGGATATAAATTGAAAAGGTGCTATACTTTGCATTAAGGAGGCAATGTTGGGTCCTCATGTACATTGTGTAAGCGTACGTCCTATATCAAATACTTGCCACTGGTGGCTATATTATTACGTGTATAATTGTTCAATACTGGTGATGATACATGTATGGCTATTCCAAAACGCCCCACCAGCTTGTCTGGCAAAACAGCCATTGGGCGTCAGAGTAATCTCGGACTAACGAAATCCTATATAAATACATTTTACTCCCGCTGTGTATATATTGCCGATATTGGACTACCAGTTAACGATACCTTACCAGTAGTCGTCCCGTAAATTAGTACGCCATTGATTGAATAATACCATTGTTAACTTATTTTTTTGTTTGCTCCCTTCTCTACCTGATGAACACAAAAACTCGTTTCTTTCGAATGGAAATCGATATTGCATTTATTCTAATTTCAAATTCATATTCTTATTTCTCATAGAAAGAATTATGTTTTGTTAACATCGATTTCATTAAGCGATAAAAAATGTATAAGCAAGATGGACAATGATCAATATGCCGCCAGTGGAAGTCCTTTATCTATAATGTTTCCTAGCCACATGCTATATTTACAGAACAAATTGTTATGTGAAAGGATTTAATTAGGATAGCTTTAAGCTATATATTAAGTCAAATAAAAAAAGGTGTGTTTTCTATTGCCCTACCCTCCCTAATTTTACGCTAAATAACCTACCCTAAAGTGTTTTTGTTGGGTTATTTTTCAATTTTGTTAAAGTCAGAATGACTCTCCAATTATTCTTATTGACTCAATGTAAAATGAAAATGGTAAAATGAAAACAAGCCCTACCTACCTACCCTATTTTTTCACAGATGTTATAGGAAACACACACATTATTTTTGTTTGCCTTAAGAGAAAGAGACCTTGGTATCAACTCGCAAAGGGAGAGCGACATATTTAATATGTACATTGTAATTCTAGTCTATAATTCAATCCCCGAACACATTACAACAAATTATGCAGTAAATGATTACAAGGATAAAGTCTACGGGCATATTCGTTGTTTATAAACTCATACACAAATACAAAAGAAGGACATGTTTATGTAAAACTTCTTGACATATACAGTGGAGATCACTTCTAACCTCTAATCACATCTGTCAGAATCTGTCAGAAGAACTGTTCTAGGACAGTATGTACAGTAGAACTGTCACCCTGACACCTTTTAGACAGTCTAGCTAGAACAGTTCTAACCTAGAACTGATTTGGTCAGTCTACGACTAGAACAGTTCTACGATTAGAACTGATTTGGTCAGTTCCATGATTAGAACTGATTTGGTCAGTTCCATTATTATAACTGATTTGGTCAGTTCCATGATTATAACTGATTTGGTCAGTTCCATGATTAGAACTGATTTGGTTAGTTCCATGATTAGAACTGATTTGGTCAGTTCCAAGATTAGAACTGATTTGGTCAGTTTCATGATTAGAACTGATTTGGTCAGTTCCATGATTAGAACTGATTTGGTCAGTTCCATGATTAGAACTGATTTTATTCTACTGCTAGATTGTATTTAGTTAGTTCTATCCATAGAACCGTTTTAAACTGATTTGGTTAGTTCCATGATTAGAACTGATTTGGTCAGTTCTACAGCTAGATTGTTTTTAGTCAGTTCTATCCATAAAACTGTTTTAAGAAGTCTTTGTCTTAAATATGAATAAGTCAAAAGAATATAATACTGAATGGTGACCAGTTAGGTGCTCTTACTGCAGTGACGTCATTTATAACTGTTCCACAATCCTTACAGGTTTGGTCAGTTTTATGCCTAGATCAGTTTAAGTCAGTTCTGCTGACAGTTCTCCGGTTAGAACTGATTGGGTTAGTTCTAATGACAGTTCTACGACTAGAACTAATTTTGGACATTGTACCTAGAACAGTTTTAGACAGTTCTACCTAGAACTGATTCTGACAGTTCTACTTAGAACAGTTTTAGACAGTTCTACCTAGAACTGATTCTGACAGTTCTACTTAGATCAGTTTTAGACAGTTCTACCTAGAACTGATTCTGACAGTTCTACTTAGATCAGTTTTAGACAGTTCTACCTAGAACTGATTCTGACAGTTCTACTTAGATCAGTTTTAGACAGTTCTACCTAGAACTGATTCTGACAGTTCTACTTAGAACAGTTTTAGACAGTTCTACCTAGAACTGATTCTGACAGTTCTACTTAGAACAGTTTAAGACAGTTCTACCTAGAACTGATTCTGACAGTTCTACTTAGAACAGTTTTAGACAGTTCTACCTAGAACTGATTCTGACAGTTCTACTTGGAACAGTTTTAGACAATTCTACCTAGAACTGATTCTGACAGTTCTACTTGGAACAGTTTTAGACAGTTCTACCTAGAACTGATTCTGACAGTTCTACTTAGAACAGTTTTAGACAGTTCTACCTAGAACTGATTCTGACAGTTCTACTTAGAACAGTTTTTGACAGTTCTACCTAGAACTGATTCTGACAGTTCTACTTAGAACAGTTTTAGACAGTTCTACCTAGAACTGATTCTGACAGTTCTACTTAGATCAGTTTTAGACAGGTCTACCTAGAACTGATTCTGACAGTTCTACTTAGAACAGTTTTAGACAGGTCTACCTAGAACTGATTCTGACAGTTCTACTTAGAACAGTTTTAGACAGGTCTACCTAGAACTGATTCTGACAGTTCTACTTAGCACAGTTTTAGACAGGTCTACCTAGAACTGATTCTGACAGTTCTACTTAGATCAGTTTTAGACAGGTCTACCTAGAACTGATTCTGACAGTTCTACTTAGATCAGTTTTAGACAGGTCTACCTAGAACTGATTCTGACAGTTCTACTTCGAACAGTTTTAGACAGTTCTACCTAGAACTGATTCTGACAGTTCTACTTCGAACAGTTTTAGACAGGTCTACATAGAACTGATTCTGACAATTCTACTTCGAACAGTTTTAGACAGTTCTACCTAGAACTGATTCTGACAGTTCTATTTCGAACAGTTTTAGACAGTTCTACCTAGAACTGATTCTGACAGTTCTACTTAGAACAGTTTTAGACAGTTCTACCTAGAACTGATTCTGACAGTTCTACTTAGATCAGTTTTAGACAGTTCTACCTAGAACTGATTCTGCCAGTTCTACTTAGATCAGTTTTAGACAGTTCTACCTAGAACTGATTCTGCCAGTTCTACTTCGAACAGTTTTAGACAGTTCTACCTAGAACTGATTCTGACAGTTCTACTTAGAACAGTTTTAGACAGTTCTACCTAGAACTGATTCTGACAGTTCTACTTAGAACAGTTTTAGACAGTTCTACCTAGAACTGATTCTGACAGTTCTACTTAGAACAGTTTTAGACAGTTCTACCTAGAACTGATTCTGACAGTTCTACTTATATCAGTTTTAGACAGTTCTACCTAGAACTGATTCTGACAGTTCTACTTAGAACAGTTTTAGACAGTTCTACCTAGAACTGATTCTGACAGTTATACTTAGATCAGTTTTAGACAGTTCTACCTAGAACTGATTCTGACAGTTCTACTTAGAACAGTTTAAGATAGTTCTACCTAGAACTGATTCTGACAGTTCTACTTAGATCAGTTTAAGACAGGTCTACCTAGAACTGATTCTGACAGTTCTACTTAGATCAGTTTTAGACAGGTCTACCTAGAACCCGATTCTGACAGTTCTACTTAGAACAATTTTAGACAGTTCTACCTAGAACTGATTCTGACAGTTCTACTTAGATCAGTTTTAGACAGTTCTACCAAGAACTGATTCTGACAGTTCTACTTGGAACAGTTTTAGACAATTCTACCTAGAACTGATTCTGACAGTTCTACTTAGATCAGTTTTAGACAGTTCTACCTAGAACTGATTCTGACAGTTCTACTTAGAACAGTTTTAGACAGTTCTACCTAAAACTGATTCTGACAGTTCTACTTAGAACAGTTTTAGACAGTTCTACCTAGAACTGATTCTGACAGTTCTACTTAGAACAGTTTTAGACAGTTCTACCTAGATCAGTTTTAGACAGTTCTACCTAGAACTGATTCTGCCAGTTCTACTTAGATCAGTTTTAGACAGTTCTACATAGAACTGATTCTGCCAGTTCTACTTCGAACAGTTTTAGACAGTTCTACCTAGAACTGATTCTGACAGTTCTACCTAGAACTGATTCTGACAGTTCTACTTAGAACAGTTTTAGACAGTTCTACCTAGAACTGATTCTGACAGTTCTACTTAGATCAGTTTTATACAGTTCTACCTAGAACTGATTCTGACAGTTCTACCTAGATCAGTTTTAGACAGTTCTACCTAGAACTGATTCTGACAGTTCTACTTAGAACAGTTTTAGACAGTTCTACCTAGAACTGATTCTGACAGTTCTACTTAGATCAGTTTTAGACAGTTCTACCTAGAACTGATTCTGCCAGTTCTACTTAGATCAGTTTTAGACAGTTCTACATAGAACTGATTCTGCCAGTTCTACTTCGAACAGTTTTAGACAGTTCTACCTAGAACTGATTCTGACAGTTCTACTTCGAACAGTTTTAGACAGTTCTACCTAGAACTGATTCTGAGAGTTCTACTTCGAACAGTTTTAGACAGTTCTACCTAGAACTGATTCTGACAATTCTACTTCGAACAGTTTTAGACAGTTCTACCTAGAACTGATTCTGACAGTTCTACTTAGAACAGTTTTAGACAGTTCTACCTAGAACTGATTCTGGAGTTCTACTTAGAACAGTTTTAGACAGTTCTACCTAGAACTGATTCTGACAGTTCTACTTAGAACAGTTTTGGACAGTTCTACCTAGAACTGATTCTGACAGTTCTACTTAGAACAGTTTTGGACAGTTCTACCTAGAACTGATTCTGACAGTTCTACTTAGAACAGTTTAAGACAGTTCTACCTAGAACAGTTTTAGACAGTTCTACTTAGAACAGTTTTAGACAGTTCTACCTAGAACTGATTCTGACAGTTCTACTTAGAACAGTTTTAGACAGTTCTACCTAGAACTGATTCTGACAGTTCTACTTATATCAGTTTTAGACAGTTCTACCTAGAACTGATTCTGACAGTTCTACTTAGAACAGTTTTAGACAGTTCTACCTAGAACTGATTCTGACAGTTATACTTAGATCAGTTTTAGACAGTTCTACCTAGAACTGATTCTGACAGTTCTACTTAGATCAGTTTTAGACAGTTCTACCTAGAACTGATTCTGACAGTTCTACTTAGAACAGTTTTAGACAGTTCTACCTAGAACTGATTCTGACAGTTCTACTTAGATCAGTTTTAGACAGTTCTACCTAGAACTGATTCTGACAGTTCTACTTAGAACAGTTTTAGACAGTTCTACCTAGAACTGATTCTGACAGTTCTACTTAGAACAGTTTTAGACAGTTCTACCTAGAACTGATTCTGACAGTTCTACTTAGATCAGTTTTAGACAGTTCTACCTAGAACTGATTCTGACAGTTCTACTTAGAACAGTTTTAGACAGTTCTACCTAGAACTGATTCTGACAGTTCTACTGAGAACAGTTCTAGGGTAGAACTGTTCTAGGTAGAACTGTTCTTGGATTATTCTGACAATTCTAATGAGGTTAAAAGTTATATCCACTGAACATACAGGTATATGGTAATTTTTTTTCACACGACGGAAAAATTTAGTGTATAATTACCAATCTCTCGTTCAATTGTGATTATCTTTTCATTTTGAAAGATGTAAGTTGAAACTACAAGTTGATAAATTAACGTTTAATCCACGCGTATTTATCGGACCGGGTATCCAGATCTGCAACCGCACAGTGGTCTGAATCCCGAGGAGAAATCAATGCAACGGCGGTTATTTTAAAAGGACACGATTACCACAACGGAATTATTCTCCGTATAATTTCGGATTGGGATACTCGATGTTTCAATAGAATAGTGGGTCAAATGTTAGACCATCTGTAGTGCATTTAATTTCGTCCATTTCTACACGAATCCATTTAAAATATCCCTTTTCCATTAAGAAAACATAAAAGACGATGTTTTTCAACTGCATTTTAAGATAATTTTTGCCGCATGAACATACATTATGTTTTGGTTGTAATGCAACACTTGCATTTCTAGTACAGGAACTTCTACCCGTTTTTGCCTAATTTGTGTAGTCTTCGTACAAAAAACTACGGAACATTACTGGTACCCTATGGAAAATGCATTACGAAAAATTGAGCTCTTGTAACTATAATGCATTTCAGTCAAGTTTTCTGTAAAACGGGAGATAATCGAAGTTCGTTCTTAATTATAAATGTATTATACAAGTAAAGTAAAAAGTTAAGTAATCTTTATTTAAAGTCGGGTTGCATATATATACATAATAACAATGAACATGAGCTCTTAAGAGCTCTTTAACCGACTGATATTAATAAACAAAACATACATGTAATAACATCAGATACACATACAACACAAACATACAGACAGACATCACATATATATATAAATACATAGATAGCACATGCAGAATAAAAGCTAAGCAAGATAGATTAAAACAAATGTCTAATATCAGCACATATACAGTAGCACATAGTATTTATATAACAGTAGCACATGTAAACTTAAACACTTTAAGCACAAACAAAAGACTGCATGCAGCTATAGCAAAGGTAATGCATAAGCAAAAGAAATAAATGGCTAAATAAAAAATAAAAATAACTGCAAAAAAATAAAACATAAAAAAACCAAACAAACAGCAGGCTTCGAGATCAAGTTATGGGGCAGCAAGTAAGTACATTATTTACAAGAACTGCATGTACATTTTTCTGAAAAACACCAGGTGGAGATAAAATTTTTGAACTGGCCAAAAGTTGATAAGCTCCTTGCCTCATTTGGCAAGGAGTTCCAGAGTTTTGCTGCCTCATAACTAAAGCTTTTCTTACCATACCTTGTTGGTTTTGGCCGTGGTATATCTGCTATGCCTTTGTACCTGAAGTTATATGAATTTTCTTTAATATTTACTAAATTATGTAGGAATTCTGGACTTGATTTATTTATTATTTTATATGTCTCTAATGCCATGGTTCTCAATCTTCTGATTTTTAGTGCTGGTAGCTTAGATTGTTCAAGAAGTATATTGTAAGAATTTGTGTAGTCGTCATAAATAAATCTGAGTGCTCTTTCTTGTATTTTTTCTATTTTCTTTGTGTTTTGTTCACTGCAGAAGTGCCATGTAAGAGGACAGTAGCTGAGGTTTGACATGATAAATGAGTGGTATATTGTAAGTTTTGAAAGTCTGGTGAGATGAGTGCCAATTCTTTTTAGAACGTTTAGTTGTCGTGCAGCTTTTTTGCAAATATTTGAGATGTGAGTGTTAAAATCCAGTTTAAAGTCTATTGTTACACCGAGAAGTTATATATGCCTTATATGTACAAGACAGAACAAAAGCATGACGTATGTTTATACAGTTTGTACTCTAACGATTATGACTTGTTATATTTGAAAGAACGATGTATGGGGACAACGCAAATTTACGATAACTTGTACACAACAATGTTCTGCGTCTCTTTTAATAGCTTTCATCTATGACTATTATGTTGCATGTAATTTGATTTCGTTTGATTATGAAAATTTAAAATAACGAACCGGGCAGTTGGATATTAAAAATATCCAACAGGTAACCTAAAATACATTTTTTATACCATGAACGACATTTTTTTCTTAAAGTTTTTTACTTCTTTACAATTGAATAATGGTTCCTTGTTAAACTCGTCAACATTAAGGTTTACTTATTGTCCGTATAATCTAACGAAGCTCAATGTGATTTCTGCTAAAAGTAGTCAGACCCACTTAAGATCTTGTAAGTATTTATCTAATCAACAAAGGAATATTGACATTTATATTTAAGATGATGATAAAGACGAAAATCGTTTTGTTTAATGGTTGAAATAGTAGATAAATAAAATAATAAAAGATCATAGCATACCTCATATTTGTTTAAATAAATTTTGTTATATAAATAAGTTGTTTATTCAGTAAAAAGTCACAATCATTAATTAATGAATGTATGTTATGGATAAAAGATATGTAGTAAAATAAATCTTTCAGTTGGAGTCGTGTCTTTATGATATTTTTGTTTTCTCTTTTAGTAAGATTTTGAACTATCAAAATTTTCAAATAATGTTAACATTACATTTATATAATTATATAAATATAATTTCAAATTTAAACTAATAGGCTAAGCATGAATGATAAAGAAATATGGTCACTACGACTTTTAAAGAAAGGTATTACCTACCAAGTTCCAGTGTAATGGAACGGAAGGGGCATCCATTAGACTGTGAAGGAGGTAAGGCTCCGTGTTAAAGGCCGTACCATAACCTATAATGGTTTACTTTTATAAATTGTTATTTGGTTGAGAGTTGTCTCATTGGCACTCATACCACATCTTCCTATATCTATACATATAAATATTAGTCAAATGCGTTTTGTTTAAATATACTTCTTTACTTTTTTAGTCTTTTGGAAAAATGTTGTTTGTGCTGTATTTAGACCCTTCTACAACGAAATTTGTTTTACATGCACTCGTATAAAAATTGCGGTTTTTATCCAACGCAATCATAGGTTTGAACGTAGTTTTCAAATTAGACTCGCATATATGTATATATATATACATATATACACCTCGTCTAAACATCAACCCAACAATGTTAGATCTGTAAATTTGCTTTCGCAAATATTTGGTTCTTCCCTCGCCGGGATTCGAACCCATGCTACTGTGATATCGTGACACCAAATCGCCTGCACTGCAGCCGTCCCGCTAGACCACACGACCACCTGGGCTCTCTAAAAAATGAGCTTTCGCTGGCCATGTGTTACCTTTCTTCGTCAGTTTTAATCTAGCGGCGTACTACAGTACATGATATATAAGGCATGAAGATGTTATTGTTACAGATCAGCTAAATTATCTATAGTAAAGGATCCTACAAATTAATGTAATATACAGTCACAGAAAATAATTATATTTATAAGTACGTCTGAGTCAGTGACAACTCTACAACAGATGTATCCATCGGATCGCCATCAATGATGCTGTGTACATAATGTATATACAACTCGTCTAAACATCAACCCAACAATGTTAGATCTGTAAATTTGCTTTCGCAAATATTTGGTTCTTCCCTCGCCGGGATTCGAACCCATGCTACTGTGATATCGTGACACCAAATCGCCTGCACTGCAGCCGTCCCGCTAGACCACACGACCACCTGGGCTCTCTAAAAAAAGAGCTTTCGCTGGCCATGTGTTACTTTTCTTCGTCAGTTTTAATCTAGCGGCGTACATATATAGCATAAT
Source organism: Mytilus galloprovincialis (assembly GCA_037788925.1). Lineage (NCBI taxonomy): Eukaryota > Metazoa > Mollusca > Bivalvia > Mytilida > Mytilidae > Mytilus > Mytilus galloprovincialis. The sequence goes on from CM075338.1 coordinate 87,639,131, forward strand.
CAGATCTCCCTTTGAAAGAGTGCCAACCTCTCTTCATGCAAACACACCGTACAATCACCCTTTAACAGGTCCATAAGATGCCTGTTTCAAGGCAGAATTCCAGCTTACCAAACATTTCTTAATGTTACAGCCACTATTTTGCTTCTCAATTTCGATCTATCCTCTGCAGAATACAACAGTTACTGATTTATTGCTTAATTTTTTTTTAGACACGGATGTTGATGAAATATTTGCTACTGGTTGCGCAACAACCATCAATCAATCAATCAATTTCACAAAAAATAAAATTCCGCAACTGGCAAATTATTGTGTCTTTTACAAACAGAAAAGAGACCTACTAGGAGATACATGAGTTATATATCTTTGTATCAATAGTGGTAGCTTACAAATGAAAATAGATATCTAACCAGAAATAGATATTACTAGTAACTATGCAATATTTGCTACTGGGCGCGCAGCAATCATCAATCAATCAACGAATCAATTGAACAAGAATTAAAATTCCGCAACTGGCCAATTATTTAAAAATCTTTTACAAATAGAAGAGACATACCCTGAAGATACACTCGTTATTTATTTATGATTAGTGGATGAAATACTTGCTACTGGGTGCGCGGCAATCATAGATCAATCAATCAATCTAAAACTAAAAGTCTGCAACTGGCAAATAGGTATATCTGAAACATAATGAAAAAGAGATATACCCAGACGCTCGAGATACACTAGTTATATATCTATCATTAACAAATGAATATAGAGATATATCCAGTATTATTATATCTATGATTAGAAGTAGGTACACTGCACTGAACCAATGATAAAACATCCTCTGATGATAGTTAAATTATACGTGGATTGAACTAATATTGAAACTGATTAATTATACAGATAAATGATTGGACCTTTGGAACTCACAGGGTGGTATAGGGAAAATGGTGTCCAATTCTCATATAAGGTAATGGAAAATATATAGTTTGTATTCTATTCCTGACAATGGTCAAAATGTTAATAAGTAGGAATTTTGGTGAGATCTGTCTTTTTGTTTTAATATTTTAAAAATGATTTAGTCATCAGTATTTAATTGCATATTTTCGGTTTAGATAAACAAGAATGGCTGCCATTCTGTATATTGACCTGGTTTAAAAGCTTATGAAAGACCAAAACAATATAACGGGGAACATGCAGTTTCGAATAAAACTTTAACAACTGTTGATAAAATAAGTAAAACTATAAATCGCACCGAACTTTAATAAGTTGCGAATAGGAATAATAGTAAAGAAATAAATAAATCAATACATGTAAATGTACAACACGACAGCAGATCAAACGAAAAGAGTATGACTTGTGTACCAATTGTTTAGCTGGTTATTTCTATTCCTCTTTCTAAATTTGCCGTACTCGTTTATAACCTTCTAACGTTTTTAATGTTTTTTATTAAAAGAACATATTATTATTTAATATTTCATTTAAAGTTTTAATATTACATGTAGCTTGAAAAGGATTGAACGTTATTTTATCAAACCTAAAACAATATCTTGTTATGTAGAGGTCTTTTCCCCAAAATGTCATGTACACAGCTTAATTACAGAAACTACAAAAAGTAAATTGCTTTGAAATTACAAGACATACAAATACTGAACAAAGCCTGACAAATGCATCTCTGCACCACGACCAAAACACGTGATAAAGTATTTAGTCTAAACAATTTTGTTTTTTATTTGATACATTTCATTAGGCCAGGCATACACAAACACGAATGTGTTTCCTGCCTCACTATCTTCCACAAACTGGCGTTTTTTGTTAAACACGGTTTAGTCCAGACGTGTTATGCAAAAAAGCAAGAAGCAAGTGTACATGCATGTATAGATGATTTGATTTTATTACTAAATATAGAGACAAATTCTAAACACAAGATCAACAGCTATAATGTTTTATTTTAATTTTTCTTTTTTGTTTCAGATCTGTGCTAGCAACCTTAATTGTGTGTTCCTATACATGTAGTATAAATGCTCAGGCCCAGGTACCATTACACGGTTTAGACACACAAGTATGTGATCCGAGTTTAATTAAAAATTCGCTAAGTAAGTATGATCTGTCATTAATTGTATTCTATTAAATGACTCTTTTTTATGCCTCTCTTTTTCCTGTAACAGAAAAAGGCCTAAGGCGATTGGGGATGCAATTTGCTTGAAACGAGGAATTCTCTAATTTTAGACTGTTCTCGTATATGTCCAACCTTCTCCTGGGAGAATTTATATAAGCCATAAAAAATAAGAAACAGCAACGCACCACACAGATTCTGCATTCCTTCACGTAGAATGTGTATTTTGTTTTGATCACTATAGGTTTTAAAACTACTAGAAATACCTCAAGTACGCAGTAAATAAATGCAGAATTAAACTGTTCTGTGTGATGACTCCTTAAAATGACAATTCAGGATCAAAAATATAAAATTTGAAATATAAAAATAATTTCAAATACAAGCATTCAAACAAAAAAAACACTCATACTAAAAATTCTCACTAACACACCGATTGCTTCGTCCGAGCCAGCACACAGTAAATGTACTAACAATATGCATTCTTCTTTTCAGCCCCAAAGAAGCCCACACTAGCCGAAACATACAGACTAACTGTTGAATGTAATATACAAAACAAAAACTATAGCACGGACTATACGGAATATTTCGACTATCAAAATCAGAGAGCAGCAGTCCACCAATGGGACGAAGGTTTCCATGCCTATGGGATCTACAATTATGCCTCAAACGAAATGTATACAGTGGAAGCTCAAACAGGTACAATGTGAAAATGTATAATTAGTAGGTTCATTCCCTGTTATAATTATTTTTGCCTGTTCTCCAGAGAGAGAAAAAGACACCCGTTCGTTAATAAACGCCAATCTTATTAACAGCCTCCCTGAAGTCAACGAAATACATGTACCTCTGAATTAAGTTAATTTATGAATAGACTTTCCTATGAATTCTCTTGAAATTGTCTGCATTCAGGACCATTTACGTCACGGTACATCATAAGAACAAGAACATATAATGATGTCCATGCAATATAAGCACTTGCCCAATAGACAACTTTCGAGTTCGATGCATTTCCGTCAGACACTCTGGTTTTAGTGAACGTCATTTGTGCGTTTAGGGGCGTCGTCACTTCCATTCCAATGTTGAGCGAGTGGTTGGAAAACTATAATTCTATATTGTACGAATTATACGACAAATTGAATTCTCAAAATTGACAATCAGCATTGATGTCATTAGGGAATTGTCATTAAGTACCTACAGAACAACCATTATTTTTAGTTTATCCTGCACAATGACGATCACCAAGACGCTTGATGAACGTAAATAGTGCAGGGATACAGGCGACCCCCTCTATCTGGTAAATGACGTCATAAAGGCGCGTATAATTGACGAGTTTTTTCCGGTGACGGATGAACTCGAAAGTGGTCTATTCTGTAATGGTTCCATTGTGTTATTGGGACGAATATTGTAAATTATAGTTAGGCCTTTAACCCACCTAAGGCAGAATTTGGTTAATTCTAGTCGGGCATTTTACCCAACTAAGGCAGAATATCGTATATTCTAGCTATACTATTAACCAAACAAAGGCTAAAATGAAAGAGGAAAATGTCAAAACAAAATAATGAATAGACAATAATAAGAAATACTTATAAAACAATGGGCAAGGCAAATAAAGAAAAGTGAAAAATTACTTGAAAATCAAAGAATAATAAAAGAAGATTCCCCACGTAGTCTCTTGTAGACTTGTATGAAAGGCCGTTCATGTCAAAAACCCGATAAAGTAACGCGTTGAAATTTAACGCGATAAAATCACATTTAACACGATAAATACAGTTTTAATGCGTTATTTAATTATTTAACGCGTTAAGCACAAAACTACAAAAAATTACCGAAAATACTTTATCTTTCGCCATAACAACAATTTAAGACGTCAGATTTTACTCGAAACTTACAGTGGCGGATCCAAAAATTTTCATAAGTGGGGGCCCACTGACTGACCTAAGAGGGGGCCCGCTCCAGTCACGCTTCAGTGATTCCCTATATAAGCAACCAAATTTTTTCCCAAAAAGGGGGGGCCCGGGCCCCCCCCCCCTAAATCCGCCTATGACTTACTAAATGAAATGGCCACATGTGTCATAACTTTGTCTATTAACGCGATAAAGTTTATTGATTTTCAGCACATTTTTAATATCATTGTCATAAATTACTTATCGCGTAAAAATAAGAATTAACGCTTTAAATGAAGGTTTAACGTGTTAAAAGAGGGTTTAAAGGGGCCCTAGCTGTCAAATTCATGGTCACCGATTTGACTCAAATTCTCATACTTGATTTATAACAATGTAAAACATTTATCCAAACTATCAAAAGTCTAAAATAAACAGTTTACAGAGCATGGGGTAGATAATATATAGGTTCGTTTCGTGTGTATTTTAGTCCAGACGCCATCTAATTACCTATCGATTTGACCTCAGATGACCATATAAGCGATGTAAACATATAATAAATTAAAAACCAATTGTTCAACAATTGAAGGTCTTTCCACTTGTTACCTACAAAATATCATGCTAGATGGTTCAAACTATTAAAATGATTATGGTGTTGCTTTTTTCGTTGATTATGAGTAATTCTCCTTTGAGAATCTAATGCATTATGGATAATATTTTAAAAGCGTACACCAACACATTATGATTATTTAAAATGTCCAGAACACTTTCAATTTAACCAATAATGTGACGTTATTTTCATATTTATCAAATCAGGAGTTTGTACAGTTGACCCACTTAGTTCATCATCTAACACCTTTTTGTTTGGATTTAAAACGAGTGCAAAAAATCCTAAAGTTGGAAGAATGTTCAGTGCATATGGAGCTCTGAGGTTTGGCAATGGTACCAAAGAACAGTACGTTGGACGGGTAAAAATCAGAGGCATGCAAGTTGACCAATGGAAATCTTGTCAGTACTGGTCAAGTATGGACGCTACGATGACCGTTAATTGGTATTTTACAAGTAAGTTTAGTCTAGTTTATTTTGGTAAATAAAATTTCAGAAGACCTTAGCTTGTTGGATACATAATTATCGTATTGATATAGTTTTACCTTTGATTATGATTTATTTGTTTCACTGGAAATTGTTTTTTTTTTTATAATTTTCCTGTTTAGATATGTCGAGCATGTTTAAATCTAGAGTTTTACTATAGTGGAAAAAACTGTAACGGCTTACTGGTCTTAGATACCGTTCGGTTATATATATATGCTTTTGTCTTTGATTCTGAGTAATTCTCCTCTGCAAATCTAATGCATTACAGGTAATATTTTTAAAAACGTACACCAACACATTATGATTGGTATTTTATTTTCATTAAAACAGTTAGAACAATGACATTTACCAAAGTTCTTAATACTTTTAGATTTCAATTTTCATCTTATTATTTAGCACCAGACTGGGGTATGGCTGACGGCAGAAAGCAAGTTCCGGTCAGATGTACAGTTACTGGAAACATTTGGGAAGTTAAAGGAAGTGTTCGTGCAGCTAGACAATTCACACACACCTACGAGTTCTCTGAATATCTAACTGACGACATGGCTCAACTTACTACAAAGACTTTTGAGGTATGCATGTACATAACCCAATTATTATAGGCTCAACTTTCTACAAAGACTTTTGAGGTATTCATGTACATAACCCAATTATAATATACTCAACTTACTACAAAGACTTTTGAGGTATGCATGTACATAACCCAATTATAATAGGCTCAACTTTCTACAAAGACTTTTGAGGTATTCATGTACATAACCCAATTATAATATACTCAACTTACTACAAAGACTTTTGAGGTATTCATGTACATAATCCAATTATTATAGGCTCAACTTTCTACAAAGACTTTTGAGGTATTCATGTACATAACCCAATTATAATAGGCTCAACTTACTACAAAAACTTTTGAGGTATTCATGTACATAACCCAATTATAATAGGCTCAACTTACTACAAAAAATTTTCAGGTATTCATGTACATAACCCAATTATAATAGGCTCAACTTACTACAAAAACTTTTGAGGTATTCATGTACATAACCCAATTACTATAGGCTCAACTTACTACAAAAACTTTTGAGGTATTCATGTACATAACCCAATTATAATAGGCTCAACTTACTACAAAAAATTTTCAGGTATTCATGTACATAACCCAATTATAATAGGCTCAACTTTCTACAAAGACTTTTGAGTATTCATGTACATAACCCAATTATAATAGGCTCCACTTACTACAAAGACTTTTGAGGTATTCATGTACATTGTGACTACGGTATTTGATTGCGTTAAGTAATTCCAATTGATATTTTATAGTGTGTCTTTCTATAGATATAGGAAGATGTGGTGTGAGTTCCAATGAGACAACTCTCCATCTAAATAACAATTTATTACAGTAAACCATTATAGGTCAATGTACGGCCTTCAACACGGAGCCTTGGCTCACATTATGTCGTGATGTTATACTATTGCTTCAGAAAAGGGAGAAGGTTTATGTGGTACCATTGAAACGTGTAATCCCGCTGCAATTGTTTGCACCTGTCCTAAGTCAGGAATCTGATGATCAGTGGTTGTCGTCTGTGTGTGTGGTTCAAAAGTGTTTCTCGTTTCTCGTTTTTATATAGATTAGATCGTTGGTTTTTCCGTTCGAATAGTTTTACACTAGTACTTTTTGAGGCCCTTTATAGCTTGCTGTTTGGTGTGTGCCAAGGCTCTGTGTTGAAGGCCGTACCTTGACCTCTAATGGTTTACTTTTATAAATATGACTTGGATGAAGAGACCAGCATAACATTGAAGAAAACCATCATAGGTCACCGTATAGTCAGCTATAAATTGCCCCGAAATGACAAATGTAAAACAATTCAAACGAGAAAACTAACGACCTACACCTGTGGCACCGTTAAAGTCCACAATTCCTCTAAAGTCCACAACAATTTTACGCTAAAGTCCACAACGCCGTTAAAGTCCACAAACTTTCCGCTAAAGTCCACAAAATGACATCCGCTAAAGTCCACAAGAAAACACCGTTAAAGTCCACAATAACAAGTTCCGCTAAAGTCCACAAAAAAGCACCGTTAAAGTCCAAACATTTTTTTTTTTTGATTATCAAAAGATCAATTTTCTGTTTCTTACACCTAATATTATAGATTTAATTAAAAGCATGAACTTTTGTTCTTAGAAAGTATATCTTGTCAGCATAAATTATATTTTGGATGAATGAAAAGATTATTACGGTGGCAGTATGAGGCCCTGCAAGAAATATTTTTTAACTTGTTCCCACAACATAATATTTTGTTCCCACAAAATAATATATTGTGCCCACAAGAAAGTGTTCTTGTTCCCACAAGATAAAATGTTGTTCCCACAAGATAATATAATTGTTCTCACAAGATAATATATTGTTCCCAAAAGATAATATCTTGTTCCCACATTACTAGATTATAGTATTTTCTTTATCACCAAAAAGTTGATCTCTGTGTTGCGATTTTTTATCAATCAAACAGACAACATTTCGGAAAAGTTATCTAGCTATACTCTTTTTATTCTTTAGTAAACATTTGTTTATCCACAAGAAACTCCAACATAGCGTTCTCTTTATGTATATGCTGGAGACATAATTTGGAGCCTATATTTGACATTTAAATTTCCTTTGCAAATATCTATAAAACATAAGTAAGATTTCCATTCAGTGTATGTTAGGCTCCACAGCAGCCAAAACGGTCCGTAAATCTCAAAAATAGACTTTGAACCATCATGTTCTTGTTTGAAAGCAAAATAATGATAAAGAATACCACACATTCATGTATTTTGAAGTGCTCAGTAGATTTCCATCACTCATTGGTTTGCATGTTTGTTTTGTTTTCAAAAAGAAAAATGAATTTGTTTCAGAGTGAAAGATGAATTGAATAAATTATACGCGGATGTGGTTCCGTATTGTGTATTATCCATGATGAGTACAAGTACATTTTTTTCAACAATGGTACATGTATATATGTTCCAGACAATATGAGTATTTGAACCGTACGGGTACGGTCTGGACCATATGAGTATACCTGAACGTATGCTCGTAACGTATGAGTATACTCGAACGGTTTAGTACGAGCTCGACCATACATGTGCATTTGTCAAATTTATCTACAGTCAGAAAATGAAATAAAAACTTTAACCAAATACAAAAGTGACGCTAAATTTTTTTAGTAAGAAATTGAGTTCAAATGCTCAAATTGCAATTCTAATGCAACAACGTTTGTAACGTACATTTTGATTGGATAACGTCACTTTCTTACATGGCATCAATTGACAATTGAATTGACAATTGATGCTATGGGACGTACGCGCAAGCGCAGACGGCATATGACAGATTTTAAATACATGTTTTAACGGTAGTTTTCTGTCAGTTTCATTAGAATGGAGATAACAATATTGCTAACGCGTCGCCAGAAAACTTAATTTGCGACCATCAAATCCCCATTTGATGCCATCGGAGCTTAAAATACAATACAGTTATCTCCTAATTGAAGTTATTGGAAGTACATACATGTATATTTTGGAAGATAAGTTTTTAGAACATTTAGGAACGTTACTTCAAAAACCTTCAGTAAAATATAATGGTCAGAAGTATTTGTCACCTACAATTTGTTGTTATCTATATATCATGAAAATCTACGTTTTTTTTCATAACAAATATTTAGGGACTAAATCATGTAAGATTTTAATCAAAATTAGTACCAATAGAAGCAGAACTCTCATAGGTTTATTTGTTTGTTTGGTAATATATCTATTTTAAAGCGTTAATTATCAACTTCTGTTCATCTTGCATTAAGCCCGAACACCAACAATTGTTGAACTATCATATAGCCATAGTGATTGATAAAATGTACGTCACATCAAAGTTCACGGTATCGCTTTCAGAGTTAATTTCCTTTCTTTATTCTCTTTTAAAGATACTTTTTTAGTATTTTGAAAAGGCTAAATGGAAGACTAGTATGAAGTTTTAAGCTGAAACTTTTTACGAATTATATAATATCAAAGAACGTTTCTGTTCTTTTCAATACAATTGTATTTGGTTACTGTAGAACAGATTTAGCGTTTTGTGAGTTTATACATATTAATCTTGTGAGTAATTTTACATGTGATTAAAGCACTTTACCAAGATAAACAACTAGTGTATGTATATTTGTTAAGGCCCATTTATGGGCATCGGTTTTCCCATTTGAATGGTTTTACACTTGTAAATTTTGGGGACCTTTATAGCTTGCTGTTCAGTCATGGTGAGCTAAGGTTCCGTGTTGAAGGCCGTACCTTGACCTATAATGGTTTACTTTTATAAAGGAGTAGGTCCGGTAAGGGCCGGTTTTGGCCTCAAATTTCAGGTTCATCTAATGAAAGTTTTTGGACACTTTTTAAACACTTAAGCGTCTATTTCAATTGATTCGATTAGTTTATGTGAAAGATTTCAACTGATTTAGTCATTAAAAACGCTCTGATTCAAGCTTAAATATGAAAAATCTATCAAATATGCCAAAAACCATCACTTTTCAGATGGTTTTTGTCAAAAATGAAAGTGGCCGCATCCGTGTTCATCCTCAACCTTTATATATGTTTTGTATTATCATCAAATACAACTTACATTTCAATATTATGAATGAACACGAATGCGGCCACTTTCATTTTAGATGGAAACCGTCTAAAAATTAACCAAAATGCTAAAATTTTGAAGATCTCAGTAATTTAGCATGACTTAATGATGCTAGAACGCGATATTTGTGCATTGTGTGTGGCAAAAACAGCTCATATTTATGTAGCAGAAGCATTTTACTTTCCAAAATATAGCTTAAAGATTACATTTTCACAATTTTCTAAAACTGCTATATTTTGGGGCCAAAAAGGGGTCTTACTGAACCTACTCCAAATTTTAACTTAGATGGAGAGTTGTCTCGTTTGCCACACATCTTCCTATATCGATCAAATCAGTTTTTATTGTGACATTTTGGTAGACACCCATTCAACGCATCGATATCCGATACTAATCGATAAAAATATAATTTAAAGCTTAAAATATTTTCATTTTTATTTAGAATTTATCATATTGGCTTCATTTTTCCGTTCTGAAAATCATAACACATTATTTTTCGTTGTTTTCTATAACGAACACCGAAATTAATAATGTTAAACGTTGGTTAAAAGTTTTCCGACAGGAGACCTTTGGGAATTCATAAACTTAGTTTTTTTTTTGTTTATGATATACAAGATTGTTGCCTGAATGAATGCCGTTCAAATGTTATAGATTAGGAGGCACCTTTGCTTTGTACATTAATTATGTCAAAAAGTGATTATATGCAAAGAATAAGAGAAAAAGAGTACTTGTAGAATGCAGTAATAATAACTAACGAATTTACAAACTTTTTAGAAATGATGTCCAAATTGGCCATCATCATCATAATACAAAGATCAAAGTTAATGGAACAAAATCATAAACAGATACTGTCCTTTTTTCATGTATCAAACTGATAAAAAAAATAATACCGAGAAGAAAGGCCCATGCTTTGTATTGTATGAACGGGATAAAAATAACGAATAATATATTTTTAACAATAAAAAAAAATGATGTGGACTTTAACGGTGCTTTTTTGTGGACTTTAGCGGAACTTGGTATTGTGGACTTTAACGGTGTTTTCTTGTGGACTTTAGCGGAGGTCATTTTGTGGACTTTAGCGGAAAGTTTGTGGACTTTAACGGCGTTGTGGACTTTAGCGTAAAATTGTTGTGGACTTTAGCGGTGTTGTGGACTTTAGAGGAATTGTGGACTTTAACGGTGCCACACCTAACTAGATAATTCATATTCTAAGTATGCAAACTTTTAATGACTGACAGATTGCACAGTTATTAGTATGAAATGATTGACAAACAATGATATATCATTGTATACTTATATATACAGTGCAATCTGTTTAAAATCTGCATAAAGCAGAAACCTTTTTTATCTACTAACATGTGGATTTTTATATAAATTAAGATTAAGCTTTCAAGTTCAAACACTCGTCAAACTTTAGATTAAAATCGGTTTGGTGAAGAAAGGTTTAACTGTAATCCACATTTTATCTCTATCTCCAAAGATAAAATGTCAAGTGTTTCTACATACATGTACATTTTTGTACATATTAAAGGTTAACATGACCGTTATATATATCAATTAGAAGTATACATGCACATGTATTTTCATTAAGATTTTACCTTACCCAGTTAAGGTTCATAACTCATAGAAAACGAATCAAGGGAATAATATAAGATCCACAGTAGATACATGTAATTCAAATTCTCATTCTACTTCAATTTGGGTAAAAAAAACACGAAAAAAACACTTTTTACTTTTACTCAAAGCAACTTGATTTCAATTCTTTTAACTGTTTCAATAATATACACGTAACATACTAAATACATTGACTTACGCAGGAGGTTAGCTGTTATATGCTGTACATGTAAACCTTACACTTAAAACAGTTTTCTTTCTTTAAAAAAAAATGTGAGAAAAAAATGAAATGAATTAAGTCGTTTGGGTTCTTTCGGTTTTTTTCCTGCAAATTTTGAATATGAACTAAACCATTTGTAAACACTAGAACCCTGCAGTTTGCTGTATGTTTCGATACTAAAAAACATTTTAATTATTTCAGTTAATATATACATGTTTTTGCGTTGAAATTGGTGATTGTAATAATGTTAATCCAGTAGTTTTTTTTTACTTCAGACGCCATCGGGAGTTATATGTCCAGGCAGAAAAGACACGAAACCTTTACCAACACCAGCTACAGCTTTTAAATTCACATCAGAGATATTGACGCCGGATTCTCTTACAATAGGATTTATAAAGGTCATCTTAATGTTTATACTCAATAATAGTGATCTCAGAGTTTTTCGAAACACAGAGAAAGCAGAGGAAAAAATAAAATGATAGTAAAAATTCATAAATTTCGTCGAAAGATAAAAAAAAAATGTTCTGATAGTTCTGATTTTTTTAAAAAGTTATTCTGAATTTAAGAACTGACATAAAAAGGCTTAGAATAGCAAACTTGACTAGAAACTGGGTGCCTAGTTAAACTTCGGACCCCCAAATTGTGCCTCGATATACTTCGGAGAGCCAATTGAATCATCACTTTTTGTATGATGTAGAGATATCGGGTTAACATTGAAGAAACATTCAGTAATTTCGTATAAGAATATGATTAATAAATGACGTATTTTTTTCAAAAAGATTATGTCAGTTATAAAATACGATATAAAACAGACAGTATAAATGTCTCTGGGCAGTATGAGGCAACACTGTATATAAACTTGAAAACACATGTATGTCTTTCACTCTTGTTTAAAGATATAACTTAAAAGCTAAATTATATTTCAATATTATGAAATATTTATCAAAGCCAAAACAAACGTAGCTTCTAAAAAGTGAAACATATCATAAATAAAAGAAGTATCACGAGATTACAAAAGTATTGTTTTTTGTAGGAATGGTATGATCAGAAAATGGGCTTGGTAAGATATGACTACGTACCAGACTCTCAGTCTATTAGTCCATTTGGTTACGGTCTACTAACTCAGGTTCACGACTTCAATGAAGGTATGATTAATCTATAATACTAAAATAACGAGGTCGAATTTGTCAGCCGTCATGGGGTAAAAATGACAAATCAAAGAATTTATATATAGCTAATATAGGACAATGATGTTGATTAAAAATTACACCAATTCAGACCCGTTTGTTTTCCACTTAACTAATATTGCCAATACTTAACAAGTTCCGGGTCGAATCCGATACCGATATAAATAATATATTCACCTGTTACCTATTACCTTATCTGTACGTTCCTCATCTCACAGGCGCACCACAAAATGGTGTATTTAGGATTTTGCTATATACACGGGTCATAATCAAAGGGTTGACACTTCTAAATTCAATCATTGTCATATTGTTTCCTATTGTAGTATTTTAATCAGAATGACTTTCTAAGATGTCAATACGAATGCAAAAAATCTGGACTTAAAATAAGGCGTATAGGTACAGTTTTCGATTTGTTAGCCGGCGTGACTTAAAACAGCGAATCAAAGAATTCAACTTTATTTATAACTAATATAGGACAATGGTGTTATTAAAGAATACTCCAATATTACCAATTATAACTGATAAGTTCCAGGTCGACGGGTTCAAACAGAAAGATTTTGAAAGCAGAGAAAACTGTGAAACTTATAATCGGCATGACTTTATCAGATGACAATACCAATACTAAAATAAGGCTTATGCATAGTATATACTTTAATTCAGTCACGGACCCGCGATATCACCGGTGTGTTCTAGTGTTCTATATATCGATGGAAAAGGGGCGGGGCGGTGGGCGATACACCGTATACGTATTAACACATTTAAACAATGATATCATGTGCAATAAAATGTCAGAAAATGACCACTTAAAGCCACGATATCAAGCTGTATTTGAGAAAATAATTTATGAGATTGTTTATAAATGGTTTGATTTTTTTTTAAACCGACATTATGGAACTTATTACTTTCCCTCTCTTTTTGTGTACTCTCTTTAATGTTAAAATAGTTATTCGACTGAACAAGATTGTGACGTGTAGGGTCACGACCTCAAAACTAACTCTATCTGACAAAAGTTGCATGTGCCTGTGTCCAATGTCTGAATTAAACATTTAAAAAGTTATTAAACATGTACATAGATGTATAATTTTCTTTTCATCTTTATCAAAGTTCAGATTTTTGTTACCGGAAGTTCGGTTACATGTCGCTCCAATATAATGGTGTTTAAAAGTATTTGATTAAAAAAAACCCGTGAAAATACCATTTGTTTTCAATCGTTCGAAAGCCTTTTGACACGGTTTGTTTTCTCTCTCATACAGGAATAGCATACGTCATAGATCCGTCAGTAGGTAACTGTACAGCACAGTCTATAGACGGAACTGGTTTTGACGCTAAGTTTGTAGTTGGTTCAAATAATATGAAAGTCAGAATTAGGACACCAGCAGAGTTCTTCTATTTTGATAAAACAAGTTATGCATATGAAGGTGTTGTGAGTATTAGTATTTCAATAAAGCATTTACATCGCACGTTTATTTTCTGATTCAATATCCACATTAAGGAGCTACCATTTGATTTCAAGATGTCCAAGACATTGAGCCATTTCAAGTCAAAATTAATATGAAAAAATAAAAATAGATTTGAATGGTATTTGTAAAGAGCTCTCATATTATATAATGATGGTAAATATAGCGGTCAGTCATAAAAAAAAAAGAAAAAAAAAGAATATGTGTATTTGCCATAACCCTACCTACCCAGAAATAAGCTGCTTACTCAAAATCTTTTATTGTCCTAATAATAAAAAGTTTATTTTTTAAATAGATAGGCATGCAGACTGAAAAACACCTGACACCACAATATCTTTAAGTTTGGACGTTCCAATTCTAATAGTAAAACATTGAAAGTACAGATGACAAAAATAAAAGTTTTAGTGTACTTATTTCGTGTATGTTTGTAGAAATCTGTCAGAGGAGTAGATTGTGACGTGTACATCACACAGAGAACTGATTGGCCACCAAATACATCAGGCTACAAGTCTACATGGGAATGGTATTTTGCTAAGGTAAGTCACCAATTAGTGATACTAACTTATTTTCGTCCCCGTGGGTATCACCAGCGCAGTAGTCAGTACTTGGGTGTTGATATGAATATCAATTATTATATGGTAATTTTTATAAATGGCCTGTTACACAACTTTGAATTTTTCGAAAAACTAAGGATTTTCTTATCCCAGGAATAGATTACCTTACGTTAATAGCCGTATTTGGAACAACTTTTTGGAATTTTGGGTCCTCAATGCTCTTCAACATTGTACTTGTTTGGCTTTATAACTATTTTGCTCTGAGCGTCACTGACACATGAGTGTTATGTAGACAAAACGCGCGTCTGACGCATTGAATTATAATTCTGGTACCTTTGATAACTATATAATTATGTAAGTCAACAATGAGTGATATAAACTTAAATGTGCGTGAAATATTGATCAATTTTCAGACATTAGAACACGGTAAATCAGTATATTTACAAAGTTTCAAAGCCTTCAAGGGAGTAAGGGTCCATCGGATATCATGGCTGACTTGTCTATGAAGTCTTTATAGTGATGACCTAATCTGTTCAAAACTGAGGTTGTGAGTTCGAATCCCGTTCATAGAGGGCTGTGTTCGACTTCGACCTTCATTGACAATAAATGCAAGTTTTCTTGTCAAAGGTAAAAGACACCTTCAGGATATTCCAATTACCCCAACCAATAAAACCGCTACAATATAACAAAGAGTGGTAAAGTTGCGTTAAACACCAGCTTACAAACCGACATAAAAGGGTAAGGACTGTGCTCTATTCTGTTTTCTACACGTATATAACGGAGAGAAACTTTGTATGGACTACCCTTATAATTTATAAGACCTACAGATAGGAGCCTGAAACTTTATGGAGGTAACTCTTACATTTCTCATTTAGATAAGTAAGTTTTGTAACCACGGAAGATAATCATAAATAAAAATAAAATGGTATATCAATTTTATGCGTTTGAAATGCTTTCCTGCATTTATATTTATCTGGAACTCTCAAATCTGAAAATGGAAAACTCACTGATGTATAGCAATCTTAATCCTTAAGGGTGTTCTGTAGGTTATTTAGAATAATTTCAGGTTGATATTTTATTTGTGTAACTTTTATGTTCTTATTAAAGTTAATAAGTCTTATCTTGAATATAAAAACCAGATGTGGTATAATTGCCAATGAGACACTTCTCAACCAAAGACCAAATGACGTAAAAATTAAAAACTATATGTCATCTACGGCCTCCAACAGTGAGCGAAACCCATACTGCATTTTAAGCTACAAAAGCCCCCAAAATGAATATGTGAAACAATTCAAACGAAAAAACTAACGGCCTAATTTATGTAAAAAAAGACCTTATATCTGTGGGTTTTTTTTTCCATTTTTAGAAAACTTGGGTCCAGAGTACAGGACATACTTATGACTTTGGAATGCCAATGATGCTGTTGTTGAAATCCGATGGAGTAAGTTGGTAATACTAACAGAAATACAATGCAGCACAACAACATTGTACCTACTAGTATATTGATAAGATAAATTGTACATGAAAAAGGGGGTTATGAATTAAGTTTATATGACACGATGAACCCCTCAACGTTCATGAATTTTAGACGTCTCGTGTTGTTTTGTTTACATATCGTGTTGTGTAGTCTAAACATATCGTGTTGTTTAGTTTAATCATATCTTGTTGTTTAGTTTAAACAAAACGTGTTGTTTAATTTAAACAAAACGTGTTGTTTAGTTTAAACACCGTGTGTTTTATTGTTTAAACGCTTCGTGGTGTTTAGTTTAACATTACGTAAATATAATATAGAATGAAAATCGGGAATCTGTCAAAGAGACTACAACCCGACCACAGAGCAGACAACAGCCGAAGACCAACAATAGGTCATCAATACAGCGAGAAAATCAGCACGCGGCCCCAAAACAAAAATAAATACTAGTTCAGTGATAATGTACGTCATACTAAACTCCGAAAAATATATATACACCTCGCCAAAAGTTAAGCAACACCTAAATGTTTTTGCTTCTATTTTTTGTTTTAAAATTAAATTTGATCCTGCTTTGATTTCATACATTTCGTTAATCTATTGGTAATCGACAGGTCAGAATTCAGGTACAAATTCTATTCCTAAATACCTTAAAAGCAGGGTTTATAAAGCTATTATATACAAGTGTTATCATTGCAAGTTTCGTGCAATGAAATGTAACTGTTAATCGCAGACTAAATTGTGTCAATTTACGTGCCCGTAGACCAGTCAAAAGACCATTGCTGAGCCGTAGGCATCGTCAAACTTGACATCAGTGGTCACTTGGTCACCGCAATAGGACTTTGAGACAGTGACGTCAAGTCCATGGCGTCCTTAGAATACAGCATACAGGAAACAGTACATTCTTGGAACTACAGCGTTTGGTGGTAGGGGTTTGACAGTTTATAGATGCTTTTCATTTGACTGCAAAATGGACCTTTATGGTCTGGATGGGACTATGACGTGTCAAAAAGATCGCTTTAATATACCTGGGGTATCGTTGTGCCACATTTTGACTATCACAATCTTGCAACAAGACCAATATTCATTGACGATAATGCTAAGCCACAGAGAGCTCGCATTGTTTCAGATTATTTACGCAAGGAGGTGACTGACACTATTCCTTGGCCACTCATATCACCGGATATGAATCCCCTTGAGCATGTCTGGGATGATATTGGTCGAAAAATCAACAACAGGATTCCTGCTAGTAAGAATTAATAGGAATTACAAGCAGCCTTGATTGAAAAATGGCAACGAATTCCTGTTAGAACATTACGACGGTTAGTTCAAGGCATGAGACGACGTGTAAATGAACTTTTCCGGATGCGTGAAGGATACACTCGCTAGTGACCTAAATTGTACTTTAATGTATTCACAAATTGTCACTCTCGACAGGGCCGTAACTACATTGAGGCAAATGAGGCAAATGCCTCATGTAAAAAATTTAAAAATTAAAAAAAAAAAAAAAAATGTAACAAAAGGTTGTTTTCATGGAAAGTGTCTTGCAAGAAGCAAGTTCTCTTCACTCTCTTGTGTATCCCCTGGATGTTTTTCGTTATCCATGTTTCTATTTTCCTTTTAGTTTTCAGAGTTTGTTTGTACTTCTGTGTTCCGGGTTTGTCTTTTGTTCATTTATTGTCCTACTTTATGACCAAGTCTGAGCGTTGATTTTCATTTGTAAATGTGGTTTAAGAACATGCGATGCTACTCAGTGGACACACAAAAATTGTCCTTTCTGTATGGATAATTGAAATTGATATCAAAGAACACAAAACAGTTTGTTTTATTGTATATAAAACTAGATAGCTGACATGGTTTGAATTAAAGTAAGGTCACATATTTCCTGGTATCAAATAATTTGAAGAAAAAAAACAAGGTATTGCTATATATGACCTTTTACATTGAAAGGTTAAACTTGTATTAAGTCGTGTTGATACCCTTTAACAGATGATAAAGGAGTATGGGGACATAATCGTACACAAAGTCAATGCATAGAAAAACTACAAATGATCAATGGTCAAAGTTTGTGTTCCTGCTCTTCATCTTGATAGTTGCCGGATGGTCTTCAACAATACTTTTAAAGAATCATTAAAACCGTAAAAGATCGTAAGACAAGGTGAAGATGGTCCCTAGTGTGGACTTAAGCAGTACTAGTACTTAAAAGTATAATACTGCAATGTCATGCACTATATTTAAATCTAGTCATAAAAAAATCACCAAAGTCTAATCACAATACAAGACAAGAACAGACAGACAGACAGATACGGTATTAATAATTATGAGAATTACGATTTTTTCTTTATCTTACATATCGGTCTTTTAATGTTGTCTCTAATACCTAAAAGTCTTAAATTACAATGAATCTTTGTTTTTGCTTTGGGACCTGATTGTCGAAAAAAATATCTAAAAATTAATTAAGCCGTTTCAATGCAAGAAAGAGTATGGGAAACGCTCAGAATGCACAATTTTGCGTTATTTTTCTCAGAGCTTCTGGCTGGGGGCCTTAAGTGGACCTCAGACCCCTCGCCCAAAATTTTTTCGCCTCCCTCCGCTCGGCGAATATATTTTGCCTCACTATTAAAAGAGGCTAGTTACGGCCCTGCTCGAGTTTTAAAAAGAATTTTGTGTATAATTGTCCAAAGCAAATTTTTCAAAAACGTTAGTATATTAAGTTGAAACTTCATCTTGTATTTTTATTTTACCATTTTACAACCATTTGCCCAAAATGAAAAAGTAAAAAATTCAATCATGAAAACATTTCAAGCTTTCACTTTTCTATTAGCATTATATATGTTATTTTATAAAAACAGAAAATTAGTTCATTGTATCGATATTTCGATTAGATATGAATTCAGTAAAAAACGATCCTGGAAAATTATGAGGTATTGCTTAACTTTTGGCGAGGTGTATTTATAATAAAAAAACAATTGTTGGGTAGGGGTCTTATTAACATATAATTCTTATATGATTTGCATATCTGTAAATACTTGAATTGGATTGGTCAATACGAAATTTTCTTTTGGTTTACACTTCGATAAACCATGTTTCCGAAACTACTTTCGTAATCTATTCATGCGCGATACACATTCTTGCTGGGATACTAGGATTTTCAGCAAATTGAGATTAAAAAACAAATGTATAACAGTTGTTTCTATTCCAATGCATATATAACAAAAAATAAATAAAATGAATGCACTAAAGCATCGAAAAATTTATAAAAATAAGATTTTAAATAAAATTCCGCGAAATTTCATGAACGATTTGGCGAATCTACGTCATGGCAAACACGTGTACACTTCAAATTCGGATAAAACCTCATTAATATGAACTTTTGGAGGTAGGTACTATTTTATTTTAATTTCTGTTGGATTTATAGAACATTTATGGATTTTAAAAAGTCAATATGGCGGCCAACTCCTTAGTTACGACCTGTCAGTTGTGCATGTGATGGTAATTATAGAAGCCTTTGCACAAACACATGTTAATAAGAAATCGCAAATATCCTACGGACTTTTATTCAGTTTGTGAGTTAATCGCCCCGGTTTACACATCAATAACCTCTAGAAAAATGTATTTAATCCTATCATACTCCCGTTTCCCTTCGTTTATGTTAATAGTTTTCAAAAGCATGTATCCATTACAGATTGGGACCTATATCTACAATATTTACCAGTATGATGAAGAGCAGCGATCTATTTGGGAATTTGACACCAGCAAATGTTATAACTATACAGAAAAACATGACTTCATATTTAGACTACCGGGTGAGTAAGACTCTGGTCAAATAAGCCAGATGTCATGCGCATAACTTCATATTTAGACTTCTGGGTGAGTAAGACTGTACAAATAAGGGAGTCTAGAAGATTCCCGCGAAATCTTGGCAAGCACAACATGAATTTTCACAGGCTAATGATACTGTATTTCACATTTTAAGATCAATTGGTCTCTGAGGTCCCTAAAAAAAAGTATTAGATGGCATATTGTTTAATTGTTTTAGAAGTGACGAAACCTTGCTTTACATTTCGTAGATTTGTCTTTGAAACAATCTTTTATCCACAGAAAACGCAAATACCGAGTCGATCTGTGTTCTTTGCGCTTTTGTGCATACTAGGTCGAAGTTCTGCCCGCGAAATGTAAAAAAAATGTATTTTTAAACACTTGTGTGAGTTCGATACTGGGTGGGTGCGTTCGATTCCAATCGTTATTGACAAGGACTTTGCATTTGCCTAGAGATAGTCGGTGATTATATCCGGGCATTCCGGTTTTCTCCACCAACACAGAGTGAGACTGAACGAAATAAAGCAATAGTGCTGAAAATGGAAATAAACACCAATTTATATAATTTTTTTTTCAGGGAGTTATCAAAACGTAGCAGCACCAAATTTGCAGTTGTTCAAATACTCGGTTTTGCTTGCCATTAAAGGTGTATCTAATGTATCTGCTGTTAGGATTGCAAATATGCAGGTACAATATTATTATATATCGGGCTCTAGCAGGGAACCCCTCAGGTCACAAGGTCTGATTTATATAAAAAAAAAAAAAAAAAACAAAAAAAAAACAAAACCCTAATAAGCAGGTGGGATTTTACCGTGTTTGAACCATTTAACTTCAAAAGAGGGTTATGGATTTTTGTCCGAATCAGATTTTTTTTCTAGTTTTTTAACAATATTAATCGAATTATGTTTTTCCTTCAAAATTTAACACTGGAAGTTAAATGGTCGTTCCAAGAATTATATAGTTTAGTGCTACCGGTTTTTAATTGAAATGATTCCCCATTGAAATGAAATATACTATTAAGCTTTTCTTATTTTGTAATTGGATTTAAAACCGGTTGAGTGTTAGATTGTAACATATAAATATAGATATATATGTTAAAAATGGGGTATGTTTGCTTTAATGACGTACAAACTACATCCAATGAATTATTTTAAAACGATATCATGGTATTCAAAGATCTTAGCCATTAGGTATTATAAAAGAAAGGAAACATAGATAACGCATATGATAAAGCTGAATTGGTGGGTGCCCATAATCCAATATTACAGTTTGTTTTCTACATTTATTTACAAATAATATTTCAATAAGGTATGGAGATGTGGTATGAATGCCAATGATACAACTATCCATTGAAGTTCAAATGAAGTGGAATCAAACATTCAATTGCAATCATAAGCATTTCGAAATATTAAATCAAATTCAGTAAGGTTAAGGGCTTTTGAATAAAGTGCTGATGTTTAAACATGCATGACTGATCATGACTGTTAAAAAAATGTCCAGTAAATAAGTATCTAAAACAAGTCCTTAGTAAATCAATTACGTTGTTCGATTTCTGAATTTCATATTTTTAAAGGACATTTGTATGCGCAGGCCGACAACGACGCCAATGAAATAATTGTGCCGGTATTTAAAAATGTTATTTCAATGCGCATGCAGGTCGATTACAGCGCAAATAACATTATTGTAACGGTGTTCGTCAATGTTATTTTATGCGCAGGTCGATTATGACGCGAATGACATAATACCATCAATATTTAGTAATGCTATTTTCTATGCGCAGGTCGAGTACGACACTCATGACATAAAAGTACATGTATCGGTATCAATATTTGTTTATTTTTATGAGCAGGTCAATTATGACGTCAATGACAAAATATTATCGTATCAATATTTGTTTATTTTTTATGCTCAGGTTGATTATGACGCCAATGATATAATAGTATCTGTATCCATACTTGGTACAGCACTGATAACAGGGAATGTACAAACTCCTGTAACACAAGTACCACTCAGTCAAGCTGTCACAGGCCTTACCAACGCTATAAATCTGGGAAAATTCGTAGTAACTGTGGCTGTGGGTAGTAAAGTAAGTCAAATTTGCATAATAACAATGAACACAATTGTTATTAACATAATTTCAATTAATCCTACAGTACTACAAATTATTGAGTAGTTATTAATTTTCTATTTCGGGGAAAGATGGACGGGGGTGTGGGCGGGGTAATTTACAGTAAAGACGATCCATGATAAAATTCATACTTTTCGCACTGTTGCCTATATCTATAACGTGGGGCCAGTTTTTCATGCCTATTTCATTTTCCCAGTTTTTATTTTGTTTTTAATATAAAAGCCGAAAGCGTTGACAATACTTTGCAATCATTTTTAGTTCCCACAATGCATTTCTTTAACTTTATGCCTGCTTTAAAATTGATAAGCCATGATAATCGATTGATTTACATCTTGAGCTACATTGTAATAACGTAGCATGTTCTCATTTCAGACAATGACTTTAACAGCAAGGCCATTTTCTCTTACACCAACAACAATCAAGTTTGGTTATTATAAACCAGGACCTAACAAGACTGTTTATTCAACAGGTAATAGTATAGCTTTTTCAGCTTTTATATAGATATCGGAAGATGTGGTATGAGTGCCAATGAGAAAACTCATCATTTCTAAAAGTAAAACCAATTTACCTCAAAAACATGACTAGTGTAAAACCATTCAAACGATGCATCATTTGTGATTCACATTTAAAACAACTTCATATCGTATTCAACCCAACATCAAGCTCTCTTTTCAACTTTGGTTAGTTATCTTATAGTAAAGCATTATAAAATACCTGTCGGTTGCTTTGTTCCATATTTTACTGTGCATTCTTGAGTCTGGACCGGGGGGAGAGGGGGCTCTATTATCAAACTGTTTTGACCTGTTAACTATTATTTATCTGTTTTGCAAAAAGAAATCTATTCTTTAAATTTCAACATCCCATTATTCTATATTATCTATCGTGTTTTAACCTTTATTCTGTACCATTTTCCCATTGTTGTTTTATTCTATTATCCCATCTATACCCTAGTTCTGACTCTTCTCTTGCGGCAATGCCACTCGTATATTCCTAGGTAGTTGGCTTATATTTTGAATTTTGTCCGCGTCAGATTTTTTTCATTGTATATTAAACGTTGATCAGGAAGGAGACAATGATTTATTACTGTGTAAGTAATGAAATATATAACCCGATCTTCACTCCTCTCTGTTCGTTTGTCACAGTGGTCGAATAGAACAACTGTTGTGAATTCTTTTATTTTCGTCAGTACCAATTTTCACGGATTGAAGTATGCACCAAAAACAAAAAGATAGGTCACCGTATGGCCGACATAGAAAAAAACACAAGTTTTGTGTTGTCATATTTGTAAATACCGTGTCAGAGTTATGCTTCTTTGCATGTGTCAAAATGTAGCTTACGTTTATGTAAGATCTATAGGTTTTGATCACAGGCACTCGTCTTAGAATTTTTTTTTCCTATATATATATCTTTCTATAAAGGTATATAGGATTTTTTTTCTAAGACGAGTGCCTGTGGTTTTGATGGTCTTTGAAAAGGGAATATTAGAGTTTGTTTAAAGCCAACTTCTACGAGATAACATTTAAAATGAACAAAAAAAAGTGTTTTTTTTCCTGTACTCAAACTGTTTTCAAATACGAAATAAACATTTCTTAACACACAATTAATGTTTATGTACACGAACTGTGTGTCTATCGAATGTGCCAACAGGTTTTTTTTAAATGTACAAAAATGTGTAAATTTTTATATGTATTTTTTTACATATACGAAACAATAATTTTAAATAATCTGTATGTTCTAGGTGCTGTGGTTGGCCTTGCAGTAGGTATGGCAGTGGTTGCCTTCATACTAGGATTCGGAGCTATCTATATGTTCTACAAAAGAAACGGGGGATCATTTGTGAAATCAGACAAGCCCATGGATAACCCTGCATATGAAAATGCATCTTAATAATTATATACACTGTTTAAAAAATACTCATAAATCATTGAACCATTATAAATTTGTATATCCGTGCAGTCGTGCTTATGTAATGTAAGCGTTATATATATTTTTTAGTTATGTTGAAATGGAAGTCAATTGTATAACTCGTTCCCTACAAATTAGGCTATGGTACAATGTAATGACATAAAGACACCGATTATTTGATAGAATTTAAATATAACTTCCTAAACATTAACCGCCATTGTAACACAAAAATGTCTATTGATATTAATAAATGATCTTTGTCATAATTTCACTCTAGTATAACATTAATGGCATAACATGAACCATATCCCCATGACATTTCAAGAGGAGCTTCTGTTTAGTTTCATGTTGAGGCTCATGTGTTTTAAATCTTAGGGCTAAAATTGTGAGAACGATCAACAATTTTACAGCCCTACTAAACTTCAAAAAGTGCATTCGATTCACAATATTTCATTTTAATGCTATGATATTGTAATTTAGCCTCAAATCAAACTTTCAACTTCGTTCTTTTTTTAATATATCTACGTTTATGTGTAATGTTGTCGAGCGGAGAATGTGCAGTCATGAAAGTCGGGTTTTATTTTGAAATAAACAATAATTTTAAATAACACGATAGTTTTGTCTGCCAATAATTGTCATTCCTACCATTCGCCCTGTAGTCAGTATCAACGTTTTCAACAAGAAAAGTTGATCAAAATAACCTGGCTGTGGCACAGTCATCACTTTACATGTTGTTAACCAAAACTTGTCCAAAGAATATAGGTTGCAGTGCAATGTATAGAAAGAGACAGATATAATAATTCACGTGTGTGAGTGTAAAATATCGAAAATGTGCGCACGATCGCGATCAACGCTTTTTTAACCCTATAGAATTTTAAAATGAAGCATTCAATTATAATTCTTATAATACCATTTAGTACTGCATATCATACAACATTCCTGCCCTCTTTGCCTAAAATTGGACATCTTCTAATGAGACTGATCATCGCATTTGTACTCCTGTGCAACACGACGTGTGCCACAAATGGAGTTGAAACAGCTAATCATTTCGACGGAATGCGCTCATCCCCAGGTTTAAGTGTGGTTTGTGTTGCTATTTTCTTAATTTTCTAATTGAAATTTGTTTTACATGCACACGTATAAAAATTGCGGTTTTTATTCAACGAAATCATAGGTTTGAACGTAGTTTTCAATTTAGACTCGTGTATATATATATATATATATATATATATATATATATATGTTACAGTAAATAGGTGAAATTAGGAATTACACGTAATTACTAAACATTTCAGTAAATACCTGTAATCACCAGTCAATTTAGTAATTACTTGTATTTACTAGTTGTTTCAGTGATTACAGGTATTTACTGATTTTTTTGGTCATTTTTACAGCTATTTACTAACTTGATATTTTGTTTAAAAATTAAAGACATAATTCAAGATATCAAATAAGAAAGTAAGGGGTAGGAATGTTTAGGGCTTACCTAAGGATCAAGGATAATAAGACACATAAAAAGTGCATACTCTTCAGTGTTTGTGAATTGAAACTGTATGGAAAATGGTTGGTTTTTTTAAAGTTTTGAAACTCCCTAAAAATCATTTTCAGCATGCAAGACAATCAAGACAATGATATCAATCCAAAATTGAGAAATAATTTTTTGAGAAATTTATAGGCAACTTAGCCAGCTATTTTTTAAGATAGTCATTAGATAATGGCAAATTTGGTTAAATGATCTTGATAATTCTTAAAATCTCATAATTTTGTTACATTAAAATTTCCATCAGACATACTCTGCATATCAACTTGGCCAATGACATAAGTTAAATTCCCTTTACAAAATAGGTTTAACTACCACTTCTTTTGTCAGACATTTGCGATGAAGCTGACATACTTCACAAACAAATTTATACAAACTGATGGCGTTAAGAGTCACATTTTCATATTTCCGTGTTTTTATGAGTTTTTCAAGACCTCCAAACTGAAGCTTATATTCCTCCAACAAAATTTTATCATCGTTTCTTCCTGTATAAGAATGATCTTTTTTGTGGATTGAAAAAGTCAACTAAATGGTCCATCCCTTTTGTTTTACTTTCAATGTTGACATTCTTTTCCTTTCCGTCAGCCTGCGTTTTTTTTTTGTCACAAAAGCGAGACATAGCGAACCAACCGTTATTCCATTGCCAGCGGTGTCCACAAATATTCGCTCTGTGGTTAAAGTATTTTTTTTATTTTTATGAGTTTCTCAAATTATCCTGGATTTCTAACAAACTCGAACAGAAGCTTGTTTATGATCAAAAGATAAATTTCAAGAAGTAAATTTTGTAAAAATAAAATCAAGTTTTCCCGTATTTTACTTATAAACGGACTTATGCCAGTTAACATTACGTTCACACTCTGGTTAATTTTTTTTTAAAATTTAATAACTTTCTCAAAATATCCTGGATTTCTACCAAAATTAGACAGAAGCTTGTTTATGATTATAAGATAATATCTAGAAGTAAAGTTTGTAAAAAAAAACTATTCTTTTTCGTATATTACTTATTTAAACGGACTACTTTTTTTCAGTTAACATAACATATACTCTGAAGTTAAAGTTTAGATTTCATAAACCATCCTGAATTTTTAACAAATTTGGACAGAAGATTCTTACAGAACTAGTCAAAAGATAGTATCTAGAGGAAAATTTTAAATATTTTTTATCCTATTCTTGTTGGGCTTGCGACTAACAGCAAAAGTAGGCGAGACACTGGGTTCTGCAAAACCCTTAAAATTTTGATACTCACTGATTTTCTAGTAAGTATTACCATAACTTTTGATCAGTTGACCATATTACAACATTGTTTTATCAGTTAGTAAATAGGTGTTAAAATTCATCTTAAAATCAGTAATTACTGGTAATTACTGGGCAGTTTTAGGAATTACTTGTATTTACTAATTGCATCGGGAATTACATGTAATTCCTAAATTTTAGTTATTACATGTAATTCCTAATTTCACCTATTTACTGTAACATATATATAAGACATTGTTGGGTTGATGTTTAGACGAGTTGTATATATATAAGACATACATACATGTAAAGTAAATATATGTTACTATACTGTTGAAAATCATATGCATGCCTCCGGGTGCGGGAGTTTCTCGCTGCATTGAAGACCTATTGATGAATTTTTGCTGTTGTCTGTTCTATGGTCGGGTTGTTGTCTCTTTGATACATTCCCCATGTCCATTCTCAATTTTAAAGTTATACTGGATCTGGTTTGTATATATCCATTCTCTAAGATTGTTAAGTTGTTGTCTTATTGGGGTTTACCGTTCTTCTTCTCAACCATCTCTCCATAGTTTTTCTTTTGCGTTAACTTTTAATTTTTTAATAACACGCAATGTAAAAAGAGCCCCATCGTGTAGTACACAAGACTATACGTACATGTATGATTAACCCTACTTTCAATGACCTTAGTAAAATTTGAGGACAACAGAGCATCCCATAGGACCTCTATATAGTAGAAGCTTGGTTTCTGTCAGTACCTGAGTGGTATACTGAGGACAACAGAGCATCCCATAGGACCTCTATATAGTAGAAGCTTGGTTTCTGTCAGTACCTGAGTGGTATACTGAGGACAACAGAGCATCCCATAGGACCTCTATATAGTAGAAGCTTGGTTTCTGTCAGTACCTGAGTGGTATACTGAGGACAACAGAGCATCCCATAGGACCTCTATATAGTAGAAGCTTGGTTTCTGTCAGTACCTGAGTGGTATACTGAGGACAACAGAGCATCCCATAGGACCTCTATATAGTAGAAGCTTGGTTTCTGTCAGTACCTGAGTGGTATACTGAGGACAACAGAGCATCCCATAGGACCTCTATATAGTAGAAGCTTGGTTTCTGTCAGTACCTGAGTGGTATACTGAGGACAACAGAGCATCCCATAGGACCTCTATATAGTAGAAGCTTGGTTTCTGTCAGTACCTGAGTGGTATACTGAGGACAACAGAGCATCCCATAGGACCTCTATATAGTAGAAGTTTGGTTTCTGTCAGTACCTGAGTGGTATACTGAGGACAACAGAGCATCCCATAGGACCTCTATATAGTAGAAGCTTGGTTTCTGTCAGTACCTGAGTGGTATACTGAGGACAACAGAGCATCCCATAGGACCTCTATATAGTAGAAGCTTGGTTTCTGTCAGTACCTGAGTGGTATACTGAGGACAACAGAGCATCCCATAGGACCTCTATATAGTAGAAGCTTGGTTTCTGTCAGTACCTGAGTGGTATACTGAGGACAACAGAGCATCCCATAGGACCTCTATATAGTAGAAGTTTGGTTTCTGTCAGTACCTGAGTGGTATACTGAGGACAACAGAGCATCCCATAGGACCTCTATATAGTAGAAGCTTGGTTTCTGTCAGTACCTGAGTGGTATACTGAGGACAACAGAGCATCCCATAGGACCTCTATATAGTAGAAGCTTGGTTTCTGTCAGTACCTGAGTGGTATACTGAGGACAACAGAGCATCCCATAGGACCTCTATATAGTAGAAGCTTGGTTTCTGTCAGTACCTGAGTGGTATACTGAGGACAACAGAGCATCCCATAGGACCTCTATATAGTAGAAGCTTGGTTTCTGTCAGTACCTGAGTGGTATACTGAGGACAACAGAGCATCCCATAGGACCTCTATATAGTAGAAGCTTGGTTTCTGTCAGTACCTGAGTGGTATACTGAGGACAACAGAGCATCCCATAGGACCTCTATATAGTAGAAGCTTGGTTTCTGTCAGTACCTGAGTGGTATACTGAGGACAACAGAGCATCCCATAGGACCTCTATATAGTAGAAGTTTGGTTTCTGTCAGTACCTGAGTGGTATACTGAGGACAACAGAGCATCCCATAGGACCTCTATATAGTAGAAGCTTGGTTTCTGTCAGTACCTGAGTGGTATACTGAGGACAACAGAGCATCCCATAGGACCTCTATATAGTAGAAGCTTGGTTTCTGTCAGTACCTGAGTGGTATACTGAGGACAACAGAGCATCCCATAGGACCTCTATATAGTAGAAGCTTGGTTTCTGTCAGTACCTGAGTGGTATACTGAGGACAACAGAGCATCCCATAGGACCTCTATATAGTAGAAGTTTGGTTTCTGTCAGTACCTGAGTGGTATACTGAGGACAACAGAGCATCCCATAGGACCTCTATATAGTAGAAGTTTGGTTTCTGTCAGTACCTGAGTGGTATACTGAGGACAACAGAGCATCCCATAGGACCTCTATATAGTAGAAGTTTGGTTTCTGTCAGTACCTGAGTGGTATACTGAGGACAACAGAGCATCCCATAGGACCTCTATATAGTAGAAGCTTGGTTTCTGTCAGTACCTGAGTGGTATACTGAGGACAACAGAGCATCCCATAGGACCTCTATATAGTAGAAGTTTGGTTTCTGTCAGTACCTGAGTGGTATACTGAGGACAACAGAGCATCCCATAGGACCTCTATATAGTAGAAGCTTGGTTTCTGTCAGTACCTGAGTGGTATACTGAGGACAACAGAGCATCCCATAGGACCTCTATATAGTAGAAGTTTGGTTTCTGTCAGTACCTGAGTGGTATACTGAGGACAACAGAGCATCCCATAGGACCTCTATATAGTAGAAGTTTGGTTTCTGTCAGTACCTGAGTGGTATACTGAGGACAACAGAGCATCCCATAGGACCTCTATATAGTAGAAGTTTGGTTTCTGTCAGTACCTGAGTGGTATACTGAGGACAACAGAGCATCCCATAGGACCTCTATATAGTAGAAGCTTGGTTTCTGTCAGTACCTGAGTGGTATACTGAGGACAACAGAGCATCCCATAGGACCTCTATATAGTAGAAGCTTGGTTTCTGTCAGTACCTGAGTGGTATACTGAGGACAACAGAGCATCCCATAGGACCTCTATATAGTAGAAGCTTGGTTTCTGTCAGTACCTGAGTGGTATACTGAGGACAACAGAGCATCCCATAGGACCTCTATATAGTAGAAGTTTGGTTTCTGTCAGTACCTGAGTGGTATACTGAGGACAACAGAGCATCCCATAGGACCTCTATATAGTAGAAGTTTGGTTTCTGTCAGTACCTGAGTGGTATACTGAGGACAACAGAGCATCCCATAGGACCTCTATATAGTAGAAGTTTGGTTTCTGTCAGTACCTGAGTGGTATACTGAGGACAACAGAGCATCCCATAGGACCTCTATATAGTAGAAGTTTGGTTTCTGTCAGTACCTGAGTGGTATACTGAGGACAACAGAGCATCCCATAGGACCTCTATATAGTAGAAGTTTGGTTTCTGTCAGTACCTGAGTGGTATACTGAGGACAACAGAGCATCCCATAGGACCTCTATATAGTAGAAGTTTGGTTTCTGTCAGTACCTGAGTGGTATACTGTAAATGATTAAGCTTCTGTATCACTAGCCTGTCAACATTGAGGAAATGAGTTCGAACCCTGTATGTGGTAGGTGCTTACGACTCTAATCTTAGTTGACTTAGATTCAAAGTTGTCTTGCCGC
Organism: Mytilus galloprovincialis; assembly: GCA_037788925.1. NCBI lineage: Eukaryota > Metazoa > Mollusca > Bivalvia > Mytilida > Mytilidae > Mytilus > Mytilus galloprovincialis. The sequence goes on from CM075338.1 coordinate 87,669,746, forward strand.
GAAGATCGGTTGTTTTCCTCGAGTACTCCAGCTAATTTCACCAATAAAACTTAGCCGCTGTGTAATTGTTGAGAGTGGCGTTCAATACCAAACGTCAATTAACAATCAATCTTTATTACACAGTGAGACCAGTTGAACGGAACCAATATCAATTGTCACATCAATAACAAATGTTGTTTTTATTATACATTACCGTATTCATTTTGCAATCACACGAAGGAACATTTCTAAAATGATGCAGACCTAATTAACGCAGATAATTCTGCAAATGTGTTACATGTATATGTATTCCAATTATAAAAACATCCGTAAATAATTTAAAAAAATACACAGTAGAAAATGAAAACATTAAGTAACAAATATAAAAAAGAAGATGGGGTATGATTGCCAATGAGACAACTATCCACAAAAGACCAAAATGACACAGACATTAACAACTATGGGTCACCGTACGGCCTTCAACAATGAGCAAAGCCCATACCGCATAGTCAGCTATAATAGGCCCCGATAAGACAATGTAAAACAATTCAGACGAGAAAACTAACGGCCTCATTTGTGTAAAAAAAATGAACGAAAAACAAATATTTAACACATAAACAAACGACAACCACTGAATTACAGGCTCCTGATTTGGGACAGGCACATACATAAATAATGTGGCGGGATTAAACATGTTAGTAAATACTTTTTTTATATATTTATTCAAAATATAAACCATAAACCATTGCAACGGAAAATATTGAATCGTTAGAAAATTTAACACTGGTAAAATTATCCGTGTTTTTATTCCATAGACACCGGCTTCCGAATTGCATTCCCGGTTTTTCTTTCAGACTTCCTATACTTACTACAGCGATTACTTTATAACGTTTCAGTCCTAAAATTTTAATTTTCTCCATAATTTTTGAAGCAACGTCCTGACTAAGTTCTCGGCACTTGGTAGCATTATATTCAACATCCTTTAAGTTTTCACTGAGCACTTCTTTTGTTGCGCGTTCAATTTCCGCAGTCTTAAAAGTCTTATCGGGACCCATTTTGAAAGTGTTTTCCAATTTTTTGCCGTGTAATATTCCATCAGAACGTTCGCCAAGGGAGGTAATCTCTAAAAACGGTGTCGAATCACTGACGTTACTCGATGTGTGTCCTTGACCTCCAAAAGGTGCAACAAGCCTCGAGGCAACAATCGAACCACGCATGCGCCTACTCTTTGGAGTGATGGGTTCACTCCTGGTTAAAGATGATGATGCTAAATTGGACAATCGGCGAGACATTTTGGCCTTTATTAATTCAATCAACCTGCTTTAGAACACCCCTTGTCCTGCACCTGAAAGTAAACAAATAAATGATTATTATCATCAGTATTTTTATTACTAAAATATAATTTAGCGTACATAAAAGAACAAGACAAATATCTCATTAAATAATTTCAATTTGAATTCCAATTGAAACTATTTCCCTATTGGTGTACTTATTTTTATATTTCTTCTGACGGAAAGTTGTACCATGAATTAAAATAAGGTTGGCATAGTTTATAGTTTACATGTTAAAGAGATATCTACCAAAGTGTTCATTACGGTGCTCGGAGAGTTGACACAACATTGACTCACAAAGGTTTTTGAAACGATGTGTTAAAAGATTAGACAACATCATATTCTGCAACTTCATTTATTTTATTGTATAAAAAATAACAATTTATAAATTTTGTGCACACCTTGCCTCCATCAAGAACCCCCCCACACACACACAATAGTATATTTGAAAGCCTTGGATGTATAAATTAATAGAAACATAAAGATCTATAAATCTAAAAAATGACGAGACTATTAATTCATTCCTAAATAATTAACATTAGAAAGGGCTATATAGTTTGAAAGGGAAAACTTAGTAGTTTAAATCTCCTCATATAATTTATTCATACAATTAAATTACATAATAAAATAATTAAAAAGGAAAAAAAGTTTCAGTTATTCATATTTGTATACAATGCATTATTCCTTCTTTTCCTTCAATAATTCATTCGTACTTCGGCCGACTCTTGTATCCTTTGATCTTGTTTGATTCAGGAATAAAAATACGTCATATGCTACACACAATAGTCGATTTGACAATTACCACACATTTTGAACACAAATTATTTTCCTTTTCAAATTATACTGCTCACAACATTAACTGCTAGAATTTTTTTTCGTACATGAATTTGGCCGTTAGTTTTCTCGTACGATTGTTTTACATTTGTCATTTCGGGGTCTTTTATAGATGACTATGCGGTATGGACTTAACTAATTGTTGAAGGCCGTACGGTGAACTATAAGTGTTAATTTGTGTGTCATTTGGTCTCTTGTGGTGAGTTTTCTCATTTGCAATAACATGTATACCACATCTTCTTTACTATATGTACCTATAGCTTTTACTAGCTAACAGTAACTTCAAGTACTTCTAGATCTCACGTTTAGTCTTTTTTGTTTTCTTTAACTCGTGCTGATTTGATAAGCTATTTTAACTGGCGGAATTAAGCGCTTTGCAAACAATTTAGTTCCGTCACATTCATTTTATGTACCCGACTCAAGTCAGAAACATGTAATTCAATGGTTGTTGTTGTTGCATGGTTGCTGTCTATCGGATTAATTTTATTGTTTTAACATACATCTGGCCGTTGGTGTTTTTATTTGAATAGTTTCACAGTTTATTATGTCAGGGCCTTTAATAGTTTAATATATAGTATTGATTTGCTCAATGTTGAAGGTCGTACAGTATCCCAATGATTTGCTCACTATGAAAGGTTTACAGTACCCCAATGATTTGCTTATTGTGAAAGGTCGTACAATGCCCCAATGATTTGCTAACTGTTAAAGGTCGTACAGTACCCCAAATGATTTGCTCACTGTGAAAGGTCGTACAGTACCCCAATGATTTGCTCACTGTGAAAGGTCGTACAGAACCCCAATGATTTGCTCACTGTGAAAGGTTGTACAGTACCCCAAATGATTTGCTCACTTGAAAGGTTGTACAGTACCCCAATTATTTGCTCACTGTGAAAGGTTGTACAGTACCCCAAATGATTTGCTCACTGTGAAAGGTTGTACAGTACACCAATGGTTTGCTCACTGTGAATGTTGTACAGTACCCCAATGATTTGCTCACTGTGAAAGGTTGTACAGTACCCCAAATGATTTGCTCACTGTGAAAGATTGTACAGTACCCCAATGGTTTGCTCACTGTGAAGGGTCGTACAGTACACCAATGATTTGCTCACTGTTAAAGGTCGTACAGAGCCCCTTACGTTATTTGCATCATTATCATTCAGTCTTTGTTGGGTAGTTGTCTCATTGCCAATTATATCATATCTTATTGTCTTTTCGATCTTTAGTTATATCTTATATGTGTTCCGAGTTGAGGACAGTACCCAAGTTGCTGGTTGGATCGAAATACAGAAAAAAAACAGACACTTTTATTATTGGGGGGAAAAGCTGTAGGATGTTACATCTACGGTAGTAGGTGTATGTATATATTATAAGATTCGTGCGTCCGTCTGTCTATCTATTTGTCTTTCTCAAGCCAGGTTAAATTTGTGGTTTTGCGAGAGTTAATCATGAAATTTGGGGTACATCAATTAGTAAACCTGTTCATTTGGATGAATTCGTTTAAAGATATATACATGTATGCCAACATAAAGTTTTTACCAGGATTTTGCAGTTACCTGAACAGTATGGAAGGGAATATCCGCCATAATTATTCAATTCTTAATTTGTGAAATACATTATTTAATTCAAGTAGTTTGAAATGTCTAGAAACGGAACTTCTCATTGACTGGCCGCGGGAAAAATTTTGCATACGCGATCTCACCAAACGTGACTGAAACAAAGTAACTACATTTCAAATATTAAGAAATTTATAGAAATTCATGTATTGAACGAATGAAGAAAATACGTGAACAAATTAAGAAATTGTGTTTACACCTTAAGAATTTACATTTTACAAATCAAGAAATGTAGAAATTGATGTAACGGATTGAAAGAATACATGTTACAAATTAAGAAATTACATGTTACGAATATAGAAATTGCATTTCACAAATAAAGAATTGCATAATTATGGCCATAGAACATTGATATATGAAAGTGTGCGCGTGGTATTAAACAATGTATATACAGGAAGATATATATATTCTTATGTAAACAGAAAATACAAAATCTTTTCTAAAAGATTGTTTTCTATATATATTCTATGCCCTTTGAATAATGTTGGTTTGAAAATAAAAGCATTTAGAATTGAGAATGGAAACAGAGAGTGTGTCAAAGAGACAAGAATCCGACCAAAGAACAGAATAACAACTCAGGGCCACCAATGGTTCTTCAACGAAGCGAGAAAATCTCTTATTGGGATGACGACTCCTAAACAATAATGTATCCTATTTCACCAAAATATCTGCCAAACAAAACCTTCGAAACATATAATTGAAACAATATTTATAAAGCACACAAGACTAACAAAGGCTATAGGTTTCTGACTTAGGACAATTATACGGAGGTGTTAAACATGATTTGTGGGATCTCAACCCTCCCTTAGACCTGTTGTTAATTTTGAACAAACAAATACATAGCAAAACGCACAGAAAACTTGAAGTAAGTTTAAACGAAGCCCTCCGATGTAAGGCAGCAACCATTTGATTTTCTGCGACAAGTCGAAAACAATTTTTTCTTTCAATTTTAGCATTACATATAGTGTCAGCTGAGGGTGAAACAAACTATTTTTTTTCTCAGAATCAAAAACAAATTATTTTTTTCTCCAAAAACTGGAAACAAACTTTTTTTCCAAAAAAAACCATAGCCCCCCCCCCCCAGAAAACCAAATGGTTGCTGCCTAAGAATGGGTAGTAGAAGAAACTAAGCAAAATGACAACGATCAACATAAATTAACAAAGAACTCTACTGACAGTTACTGAAATACAATATTGACCGGGTTTGTAATAACATGAGCAGCACGAATGGTGCCACGTGTGGGGCATGATCTGCTTACCCTTCCGGAGCTCCTGGGATCACTCCCAGTTTTTGGTGGGGTTCGTGTTGCTTAGTCTTTAGTTTTGTATGTTCTTTATTCTTTAGCTTTCTATGTTGTGTCTTGTGTACTATTATTTGTCTGTATGTCCTTTTCATTTTTAGTCATGGCGTTGTCATTTTTATTTATTTTTGATCTATGAGTTTGACTGTCCCTCTGATATCTTTTCCCTCCTTAACTGACATGCCAGCTGATGTGTTCGATTAAACTGAATTCATCATAATATATTAAAGAATTGGACAAGTTTTATATAAATAAGTAAATAACACTAACCTGGGGTATACGTTTTCGTTTGTTGTAATTCTTCGTTTGTAATGAAGCCACCAATGGTTATATTCCTCCGGTAACGAGACAACCCGATTAACACGAGGTGTGAAGTCAGGGATAATCTCTCATGGATAATCTCTATGTATTGAATCCACATAAATTACGAACTTGTTTTAATTAAATCAACAATTCTTCTTAATAAACCAAAACATTTTTTTAATACTTGACCGAAATTTAATATGAAATTCTGTTCTTTTATTTCTGTCTAGATCCTTTCACTTAGAAGAAGTTAATCCTACGTTAACGATAATCTTTTAATCCTTCAATCAGTACAATGGGAACACGACCGTTTTGTTATAGACCTCAGTTTATATTTGATTTAAATTTTTAATATTAAATTTAATTGATAATATCTTGGACACACGCCGTTGCACGTGAATGGGCTGGGGTCAGATTTGTTTGTGACACCATTTAAACGATAATGTTCTGTGTGATATGAAAATATTTATTTAGTTTAAATTATGATTTAATCGTGTTGTAAATTGAAATATACAAACGTACATGTCAGATTCCTTTAGTACACTCAGGTATATGATATATTATAATATATATAAAAGTCTATAAAAAGGACCAACCAGCAAATTTACTACGTACCGGATCGTCTAGAATAGGCGATACTATGCAGATTAGGAAAAAAATTATATCAGTCTAAAAACTTGGACAACGGTACTGATATAAAATGTTATTATACGAAAATGTTGTTATCAAATCGTGTTATAATATATATCTATATATACTATATAGTTTAAAGTAATTGTTAATACATATAATACATGTATATTCAATATTCGTAGAGCCTAATATGAGAGGAATATGAACATAATCATGCGCTCGCGACAGACGTGCTAGAATACCAGGAATAGCATGAACGGTATCAAATTAACTGTACAAGATGCACATTTCGAAAACGAATGTCTCTTTATTGATGCACGAGGGCAAAATATTTGAAAGTCCAAACGTATTCAGATATTGAAGAGCTGATAAAATCAAAAAACAAAAAAAAGGAAACTACATTTAAAACGTATAGTTACATGTATCTATACAGTTCAAAGATCAATTGTAGGATAGCCAATATAACTTTACTAGACTGCTATCATTATTTACAATAGACATGAAATAACAGCTGATATGCAAGGTATCTACATGCCTTAAGATTAAGTAGCAACACGAGAAGTAAACGTATTAATATTTTAGGAAATTTTTAATTCTAGCTGTATAGTGATATTTATTATTATCAATTTCTATATATATTTATTTTTAATTCCGTCTCTCATAATTCTTTTTAGAATGGCATTAATATTTTATATTATTGTATGTATTCGTGTTTTATGCTATGTATTGTAATATTAATGGTGAGACGTAAATAAACTATTTGTATTGTTATACATTTATCAGTAGTTACAAACAATCATTCAACGATTCATATAACTAACTGTCAAACAAGCTGATACCGTTAAATTATTAATTCTTCTTCTCTATAATAAAATCTTTATACAAATGTTACAGTACTTATATTCATATTAAGAGGAAAATTCAATTCCCAATTTCTTTCTTTTGAACTATACACCCGGCCTTAAAGTCATATAAACGAGTGACGGGTGAAAAATAATGTTTATCCAATTCTTGAACCAATACATGTATATAATTATCATAAACTTAGTCTTCTGTGCAGGATTTTATCATTTTTTACGCATTCATATCGTATAATCGTCAGAAAAAGTTTCTCGCGGTCTGTTATGATGTAAAAATATGGCATCTAATTCATTGCCGTGTTGTGAAGCGCCGTAGTTTACTGAACGTCAACTTTATAGTAAACAATCAACAAAGAAACATGGATATTTCATCGACAGATCCATGCGTATTGTGACCACCGTATGTTTACGAGAAAGGTCACGCTGAGTTCATTGCATACGGAAAATATATCTGCGAATTGTTTAACGAAAGCAAACAATTAAAAAATGTAAATTTCTTCTTAATTTGGACAAATTATAGAATTTTCTTGAGAAAAAAAGTATATGTAAATAAGTTTTATAATGAAAACTAGCCATTTAGATATAAAAACAACTGCATCATTTGTTTTATTTATTTTTAAGTTTCATTTGTTTTTTAAAGGGTGTGAAGACTATTTCAGAGCATTATAATATCAGGCGTGTACAAGGCATTTTCGTGAGATTTTATAACACTTTTTGCGTGTGTCAAATGAACGAATCTTAAAAGATAAGTATTTGACATATGCGAGAAACATAAATTGCAGCATCGTTTATTCTAAATATCGTTCAAACGGGAATTTTATTACGAGAAATTAAAACGCGTCATAGTAACTTGGACTTTGTATGAGTCATATACATGTACTTAATTGATTCACAGTTGATGCTTTACCGTCATCTGGCAAAAATTGTGTGCATAATCAGGATTCTATTCCAATAAGATATAGATGCGAAAAGATACGTTCTGTACAATACAAAGACGTCCCTTGTGGATATTGGGGCGTGTTCCTCACTTCTTAAATGATATAGGTTATCCATCAATACGTGCATAGCATATTGAGGTGGCACTGGAGTCCCGGAATGACATTGAAAATGATATGTAACGACTAAATATTAGTATAATTTTAAATATGATGATCTAATCACACCTTATCATGCATTAGTATTTCTAGGTCAATATTATTTCTTCGAGCCAAGCTGTCTGGGCAATGTCAGTCCTTCGAGCTAGACTGTCGGTGTAATATCAAACCCACGAGTTTATGCTGTTGGGGTGACATCAAATACAAGCTGTATGTGTCCTAGGCTGTCTGGAGAATATCAGACCCTCGAATGATATTAACCCTCGAGCTAAGCTGATGTGTGTAATATGAAAGTCTTACAGTAATATACTTGAATCAATATATCATCATTTTAATTAATGAGATATTGTTCAAGTATCTATAATACTAAAATAACGAGGTCCAATTTTTCAGCTGTCATCGGGTAAAAACGACAAATCGAAGAATTCAACTTTATATATAGCTTATATAGGACAATGGTGTAGATTAAAAATTACACGACTCCAGACCCTTTTGTTTTCCATATAATTAATATTGCCAATAGTTAACAAGTTCCGGGTCGAATCCGATACCGATACCAATAGTATATTCCCCTGTTACCTATTACCTTATCTGTACGTTCCGCATCTGACAGGCGCACCACCAAACGGTGTATTTGATTTTGCTATATACACGGGTCATAATCACACGGTTGACACTACTACTTCTATCATTGTCAAATTGTTCCTATTGAAGTATTTTAATCAGTAAGACTTTCTAAGATAACAAAAGGAACACTAAAATTCTGGACTTAAAATGAGGCGTATAGGTACAGTTTTCAATTTGTTAGTGGGCATGACGTAAAACAAGAATTCAACTTTATAGGACAATGCTGTTGATTAAAAAAATACTCCATTCCAGGACCTTTTATTTTCTAAATAATTAATATTACCAATATTTGATAAGTTCCAGGTCGACGGGTTCAACCATAAAGATTTGAAAGCTGAGAAAACTGTATCTTATGATCGGCCTGACTTTATCAGATGACAATACCAATACTAAAATAAGGCATACGCATAGTTATATACTTTAATTCAGTCACGGATCCGCCATATCACGGGAGTCAAATGAACGAATGTTAAAGGATCAGTATTTGACGTATGCGAGTAACATAAATTTAAGCATCGTTTATTCTAAATATCGTTCAAACGGGAATTGTATTTCGAGAAATTAAAACGCGTCATAGTTACTTGGACTTTGGTTGAGTCATATAGTATTACTTAATTGATCCACAGTTGATGCTTAATACCCCAGTCCCACTAGGCCACGATCGCACTACGATCTGTGAAAAAAAATGCAAATTTTGATGATCGTAGTGCGATCGTGTAGATCGCAGTAAGGTCGTATCACGGTCGTGGTGAGGTCTTCAAGATCGTGGTGCGGTCGTGGCGAAATAAGGTCGTAGTAGAAGCGTAGTGAGAGCGCACTAAGATCGTAGTAAGATCGCAAAGGTCGCTGTACAATCGTAGCGAGATCGTAGCGAAAGCGTGATCCTATTCGGAGAGACTGCGCTACGATCGCACAGCGACGTTATCAAGACCTCACTACGACCATCACGTTCTCACTGCGACCCAACTACGCTTCCACTACGACTATACCACGCTGTTCACGACCATAGTACGATTCTAGCACGCCCTTACCGTCCTCATCACGCTCTTCTTACGCCCTGACTACGTTCACACTACGACCATCATTCTCATTGTCATTTTCACATAAAATATATAAAAAAAGCTTCCTAGATTTTGTTTGTTTGAATATAATTATCCAATTTCTCTAACGGCTCAACCATGCTTCTCGTTTTTATATAGATTAGACCGTTGGTTTTCCCATTTAAATGGTTTAACACTAGTAATATTTTGGGTCCTTTATAGCGTGCTGATTGATGTGAGCCAAGGATCCGTGTTGAAGGCCGTACCTTGGCCTATAATGGTTTACTTTTATAAATTGTTACTTTGATGGAGAGTTGTCTCATTGGCACTCATACCACATCTTCCTATATATATTGACAGAGCTGTGTCATCTCTGCTATCGTTCACTAAAATATCGTCATTGAGCTTTATGGACCAGCAATAGGTTGTAATTTAGGTTGGATTGGTCGGTCCGACATCTCTGCTTGATCAGGATTCATTACTTTGCTCCCTCTGCCTCTACATCAACTCCTACCACCATGCCCACGTGTTCTGGTAAATTTTGGTGGCATGACTGTATTGTTTCCGAGAAATCTACGATTTAATCAGAAATAGAAGGAATTGAACTGTATTGATATGGAACACGATGTTGACATTATTGCTGAGAACGTAGTAAGATCGCGCTATGAACGTAGTAAAATCGTGGTAAGAACGTGTTATAATCGCAGTAAAATCTTGTTGCAATCGGATAACTCGTGGTATGGTCGTAGTGAGAACGTGAAGAGCGTAGAAAGATCTTGATAAGCGTAGTGAGGTCGCAGAATAAGCGCGGTGAGAACGTGGTATAATCGTAGCGGGATCTTTGTAGAAGCGTAGAGAGGACGTAGTAGCATCGTGAAAGCAAAGAAAATTTACATTTTCATGCCGCTCATACCGCGACCTCACCACGATCTAAATTTATTTTAGATCGCGGTGAGCGTGGTGCGATCGTGGTCTAGTGGGACTGGGGCTTAACATCCAGTGGCAAAAATTGTGTGCACATTGAGGATTCTATTGCAATAAGATATGGATGCGTAAACTTAATAATTATCAAAGGTTCCAGGATTATAATCTAGTATGCCAGACGCGCGTTTCTTCTACATAAGACTCATCAGTAACGCTCATATCAAAATATTGTAAATCCAAACAAGTACAAACTTAAGATAGTTCTGTACAATACAAAGACGTCACTTGTGAATATTGGCGTGCCCCTAACTTCTTAAATAAGATATAGGGTATCCATCAATATGTGCATTCTGTAGCACCTTGAGCTGGCACTGGAGTCCCGGGATGACATTGAAAATGATATGTAATGATTAAATATTAGTATAATTTTGAATAAGTTGATCTAATCACACCTTATGCATCGTGTATTTCTAGGTCAATATTTGATCTTCGAGCCAAGCTGTCTGGGCAATGTCAGTCCTCCGAGCTAGACTGTCGGTATTATATCAAAACCACGAGCTTATGCTGTTGGGGTGACATCAAATACAAACTGTATGTGACCTAGGCTGTCTGGAGAATATCAGACTCTCGAATGGTATAAACCCTCGAGCTAAGCTGATTTGTATAATATGAAAGTATTACAGAAATATTCTTGAATCAATATATTATCATTTTATTTAATGAGATATTGTTCAAGTATACTTATATAAAGTGGATACATTCTTTTATGTTCTATCCTTTTTAAATGATTATTCTAAACTATGTTTACATATTTGAATTCTGAATAAGTTATAATATTGACATTATGAGTTATAGTGTTGATCTAGATAAGAAGTAAATACACAAAGCTTGTCTACTAGACGTAAAATAAACAACAATCAATCAATCAATACACACAGTTTGTAGTGGTTTAAGTTTAAATGGGATTATATGTTTACGAGATTGATCGCTTGAGCCAGTACGGTTAAAGTGAGAAAAGCAATCGATTTAAGATGACCATGATAATCTGTTTATCGTTATTTTACGTATGAAGACGTCGTTATTTACATTGACAACGAGCACGTGCTACCTTAGTTTCTAGTGATAATTTTTCTTATCATGCACCTGCGTAAAAGAGGGGCGAAAGATACCAGAGGGACAGTCAAACTCATAAATTGAAAAAAGTTGACAACTCCATTGCTACATAGTACATACATTTTACAGTTCGATAACATTCAAAAATATTAGGAGGCTATGAAAGGATTAACAAATGAATGTATATTAACCAGATAGATCATTAAATATTTCATCGGCGGGCTGATAAACGAACGTTCATTGACTGCTTCCGAAATGTTATCACATGCCATTCCGTTAATGTCCGTGACGTGTATCACATGCAACTTCGTGCAATTCTGGAAATTTGTTTGTAATCGTGTCAGGCTGTGTTTGTCGAGTCTTTTAAAACAACAATACAGTGCGGAAAACCGCAAGTGATTTAAGACTTTTTCACAAAATGGTTGAGAAGCAACAATGAATTAGGACTAAACGTGATTTGAAAGACATCAAAATTTTGAGTCGATTTCTAGACCGGTACCAGCCTTTACAACTTCAGGCATAAATGATATGCCAGAAATTGACCATGACAATTATAAAGAATAAACTATACACATGTTTTCGGGGGCAACTGGCACAGGAATGATGATAATACATTTTCAACATGAGAACATGATAATGGTTGTGACATTTCAAATAAAATGCTTGTAATACCAATACGGACAATCAAAGTTCATTTGGAATCATACCACATCTTTTTATTATTTATATGACTTATAGATTATCTTTGAGATGACCAATGCTAATCTGTTTATCACTATTTTACCCATGACGACGTTGTTAATTTCACGCCCTTAGTTTCTAGCGATATCACTCTACTGTGCTGAGAAAGGAAAGTATCAGTCAGTAAGATCAAAGGAAATTTTAGTAAAATAGCGGGAATTCAACAAAATATATTTTTTATGATATATGATTCCTGCAGGTAGAATGACAGTGGAACAAATAAAACAATATGTGTCGGATTACTTTTCACTTGGTCACGTACTATGTTAGTTGTAAAACTTTAATAACTAAAACAAGAGCACCCCATAAATTTTGACATAACAGTGAAAAAGTAATAAACTTGATATTTGAAGATTTTCAGTGCAGATAAACATTTGCCGTCTATTTAACTGTAAGACAAACATATTCCTAATGCAGCGAATAGATAAAAATGAAATGTCTTAGTCATTCGTCACAACTCGGCCGATTCCGTACCTTAGATGGAGAGAGTAGCGGATTCACCCGAAAATTGCCGATAGATGCTTTTAGTCATTCGTCACAACTCGGCCGATTCCGTACCTTAGAAGGAGACAACCGGATTCCACCGATGATTGCCGACAGATGTCAGTGTGATATATGGTTTCCTACCTAAGAAATGTATTGATAAATAGTTGTTGATCATCCAAGACTATATATATATATAATATATATATATATATATATATATATAAGGTCGACCTTACCAAGAACAAAACAAACGAATTTGATGCTAAAAAAATGATTTTTCTATAAATCTGGCATTGTATTTGGATAATTTTCCCGAGCACCTTACTCAACCTTGTAGACCCATCTAAGTTTCAAGGAGGTGTGTGTCCAAATACAAGTAACTATTTGTATTGCAATATTTGTTTTCCCTTTTATCTTGTTTCGTAAAAAAAAAACGTTTTGCCTGTAACACAGATAAATTGTAAGTGCCTACGATATCAACTATTTAAAATCAAATATAATAAATATCCTGTCAAGAATTATTTTGAAATTATATTTTGAAGTATCTGGTTCAATTGATAAGGTGAAAGATAAGGTAAAAAAGTAACACACACGTGGTTTGACGCCTTGAACAATAGTACAATATATCTAAGATATGCATTGAAATAATGTAACAGAAATAATCAAATTGACAAAGCATAATTCCTTAGTTTAAAATCAACAAATTGTTTGTCTATTTTTTCAAAATTGCGTTCACCAAGGAAACGGATTAAACTGTGTTTAACAATAGGAAGTTTGGTATGTTTATTTAAATACTTTTGTTTTGTTTGATTTGATTGGTTACTCATTCGCGTATATTGTATTTTTCCGAGTTTGTTTTTAACAAATACACTATCACTGGGGTAAAGCTGATGACCGTCACTGCATTCACGGTCATCCCAAGATGTCGGATGAAAAAATAGGTTAGTATCTGTATTGTCTGTTACAGTGTTTCTATATCATTTTCTTTACCATTGTTTACAAAGGAGACATTGATACGATTTAAATTTATAAAAGATTCACACGGAAATCACAAATTACTTCCGAGAAATGTGCATGAAACAGGAAATTCGATTTAAAAAAAAAAACGCTAAGATGACCGTAAATCACAATCGAGATGACCGTAACAGAATCAGCAATTCATAACAAGGGTGACCGTAATTGGTTAAAAGATGACCGTTATTTGTATAGGATGACCGTAATTTCTAAATGATGACCGTAACTTTTAAAGGATGATCGTCAATTCTAAGAAATATCCGTATTTGTATAACTACTTTTTTTGTATCAAATGAGTAATGGTGTTGATATAAAACGTATTTATATGAGAAGGTAGGAGAAAATAAGACGTGCTTTAAATACAAAGTTCACCATATATATCTTTTTTTTTACGGTAGAGGGTATAATTTTAAAATGAACATACAACAAGATATCACATGAAAAAGTGGGGAAAACATGCAACAAAAGCGCGATTAAATGACACCTTAAAAGTATAATAAAAAAAAGTGTGCTGCACAGCCTCCAACTAAAAGCCAAAAGATTTTTTTTTTATTTCTGGAATTCCTTGTAATGACATATAATAAATGTACTTTTTTAAAAATGCCAATGGATGTACACCCTTTGTTATTATATCGTCTTTGATTTGTCTTCTATTTTGTCTTGCAAGTAAAATAACAGAACCTGTTTTTAAAATACTACGACCAAACTAGTGAAGGCGAGCTCCAGCAATTAAGATCCTTAAAATAGTCTTGTGCGTATAGCGTATCACAAGGGGCAGGGGCAGGGGCGGATTAAGCCATTTTCAAATAAGGGGGGTCCCAACCCAGGATAAAGGGGGTTCAAACTATGTGTCCCCATTCAAATGCACTGATCGGTAAATAAAAAGGGGTTTCCAACCCCAGGACTCCCCCCTCCCCTGGATCCACCACTGAGGGAAACCTTGTCATGTTATTCATATATAAAGACAAACTAAGATTTTAATCTTCTTCCTCTGGAACCATACACACACGCTCGATTACCGGATATTCATATGTTTGATTAGTATTTTTATGCTCCATTCATGGGCACCATGTTTTCTGGTCTGTGCATCCGTTCGTTTGTTCGTCCGTTCGTCTGCTCGTTCGTCCGTCTGTCCCACCTCAGGTTAAAGTTTTTGGTCGAGGAGGTTTTTGATGACGTTGGAGTCCAATCAACTTAAAACTTAGTACACACGTTTTCTATGATATGATCTTTCTAATCATAATGCCAAGTAACAGTTTTTTCCCCATTTTAACGGTCCACTGAACATGGAAAATTATAGTGTAGATGAGGCATGTACTAGAGACACCTCAGAGGGACTCATTCTTGTTTCTTCATCTTTTCGTCGTATCTCTGTTAATTTGAAATAAAATTTTAAAATCGTTATCAATAAATACTTCATTGTTTACGAGAAATTTACAATTTACTATCATTGTCATGAACTCAAAGTACGGCAAATAGTTAAAAATAAATTGATGAAACATGTTTATATTCGCTAACTAAGTCCCTATTGAGACAAACTCAACAAAAAGCAATGAATACAAATACGGATATTCTTAGAATTGAGGGTCATCATTTAAAAGTTACGATCATCCTTTATAAATTACAGTCATTCTTTACAAATTACGGTCATCTTTTACAAGTTACGGTCATCTGTTTACCAATCACATCTTAGCGATTTTTTCAAATTGAATTTCGCGTTTCCTGAACATTTTTCGGTAGTAATTTGTGATTTCTGTGAGAATCCTTTATAAATTTACATCGTATCAATGTATACTTTGTAAAGAAAATGATATAGAAACATTGTAACAGACAATACAAATACTGACCTAATTTTTCATCCGACATCTTGGGATGACCGTGAATGCAGTTACGGTCATCAGCTTTACCCCCAGTGACTATCGGGGTCTTTTATAGCTCACTATGCGGTATGGGCTTTGCTCATTGTTGAAGGCCGTACGGTGACCTATAGTTGTTAATGTCTGTGTCATTTTGGTCTCTTGTGGATAGTTGTCTCATTGGCAATCATACCACATCTTCTGTTTTATATATACTTGTTCTACACTTGATTGCTTTTGAATAAAGTCAACAGAAGAACTGTGTATTCATTATAATTCGTTATATGTCGATTTTATTTGGTATCGTTTGTACAGGTGAACGACACATTTTTATTTAATGTTCAATGAAATAAAAATGTCTTTCATATAAAAAAAAAGAAGATGTGGTATGATTGCCAATGAGAGAGTTCTCCACAAGAGACCAGATGACACAGAAATAAACAATTATAGGTCACCGTTACATGTTGGCTAGGCGACGTAGAAGGCAAACCACTATCTAGAACGTGATAAAGTGTTTTAGGAACATATTTATGTTCTTTAAAATTGAGAATGGAAATGGGGAATGTGTCAAAGAGACAACAACCCGACCATAGAACAGACAACAGCAGAAGGTCACCAACAGGTCTTCAATGCAGCGAAAAATTCCCGCACCCGGAGGCGTCATGTTAAGCAGAATGATAATTAAGAATACCGGCAATATTTACAAATCAAAACATTAAATGACATAACTGATTTAAATCAAATGTGTTAATGATGTTTATACGAATACGAATACTTTATTTCTCATAAAACTACAATTACATAGTTATAGAGAACATACATAAATATAACTATACGGTACAATTTTTACAAGCATGTGTGAACAATACAATGAAATTAACTTGGAGGACTGACTTTCACATTTATAACTTTGATAAATTTACATAGTTTTTCTAATATTACAATATAACATGAATTAAAAAGTTGATTAAATTTATAGATATTAGAGTTTGACCAGCAGTATGTAGGTACAAATTTCTTTCTTTCAAACATAAAAGATCCACAATTCATAATGCAATGGTACTCGTCACCAATGTCGTTTGAGTCACAGAGACGGCAGATTCTGTCTTCTCTCGTTAAACCCTGCCACCTTCCAGACACAATCGGCAAGTGGTGACTACCACATATATATTTGCATAATGTATAAATGAATTTGTAAGGTAAAACAGAAAAATATTTTTCCAATTGAAAATTATTTTTAAAAATACGATAGCATAAAGCTTTAGGTGATTCTGCAACAAATGCAAAGCATTCTTGTTGAAACTGATCTTTGAGTTTTTGCTCAATACATTTTGACACCCATTTATCAGCAAACTGTGCATTCCATATATTGGACACACCACAATTATCAAAAATATTTTTAATACATGATATCCACTTAGTGTCTATTCCGTAATCATTATAACATAAAAATACAAGGTTATATAATACAGCACAAATTTTACTTTCTTTCCCATTAAGAAGTCTACTCCAGAAATTAATCATTCGCAGTTTACAGACACAGTAATAGGGTATCTTCCAAGTTCTGCATACACTATGAAATTTGGAGTAGACTGTTTTAAATGTAAAATCATTTTACAAAATTGTAAATGTACACGTTCAAGAATATCTATATTTTCAAAACCCATATTTCTGATCCATATAACAATATTGGTAGAACCATTTTGTCAAATAAATCAAGTTGACATTCTATTGACAAATTGTTTTGTCTACCTTTTTTAAAAACACTATACATAGCTTTTGTGGCTTGTTCTTTTAAATATTTTTTATTTGATAAAAAGGATCCACTTCTAGAAAAAAAATACCTAAATATTTGTATTCTTTTACAATTTCAATGTCGTTACAATTAACTGTGAACTTGAGATTTGCTGGCATTCTGCCACTCGAAAAGATCAAAACTTTAGTTTTATTTGTATTTATTTTCATTTTCCATTCTTCACAATATTCGTAAAATGTATTTATCCTGTACTGTAGATCAGTGCTATTTTCTGCTAATAAAACAGTATCATCTGCATATAAAAGTAAAAATAATTTCAAGAATACTGTCAGCTCATTTTCGATTTCTTGTGATATAGATTTTAAGCCTGTTATATTTTTCTTTTCAAAAAAAGTTTGAAGATCACTTACAAATTTATAAAACAAAGCAGGTGAAAGGTTTTCCCCTTGCCGAACCCCCATCTCACAAGGGAAGAAATAAGATTTTTTACCCTGATGAATAATACGAGATTGGGCATAATCATACATACTCGGAATAACACTAAAAAATTTCCCATTTACTTCATTCTGCAATAATTTGAACAGAAGTAAATTTCGCTGTAGAGACTCAAACGCTTTTTCAAAGTCGATAATAGCACAATGTAACCTTTTCTTTCCCAATTTTAATAATTCAAATAAAATATGTATAGTAAACCTGCTTGGTTCCATAATCTTGTGTTCAATATTGAGGTAAAAAGTTTACCCAGAGTAGACAATAATGTTATAGGCCTATAGTTTTATGGATCATTTTCCGAGCCTTTGTTTTTAAACAATGGAATTACATTTCCTATTAGCCATACCTCAGGCAACAATCCTGTGTCAAAAATAAGATCAAATAAACACACATAAACATCAATAAAAAATTCAATAGACGAGCATATGTATACTCATTTACAATAAGATATCACCAGGTGTCTTATTATTTTTCAGGCTTTTTATGGCCTTCAATATTTCATATTTAGTGATACAACTTGAAGCATTAAGAAAAACATTTAATGAACTTTCGTTAACATCATTTTCTAAAATGTACCGATCTTCTGTTTCGTTATTTTTATTCAGATCCTTAAAAAAAGAAAACAAATCTTCAATATTAATATAATTTTTTTCTTTCGTCTACCTCGATTTATAACTTTCCAAAATTCTTTCGGGTTTTTTATCGCATCTTTTTCATTTTTGAACGTAAATTAACGTTAAATTATCTAATATTTTTATCCATAGTCTTTTTATATAGAGTCTCATTAATACATCTCAAACGTTCCTTGAATATACGTGAATCATATCGTTTATATAACCTTTTTGATTTTCTATACGCCCTCCTTTCCCAGCGGCATTCTTTGTTAAACCAATCACGATGATTGTGTTTCCCTCCCGTGTAATCAAATCCATAAGTTTTCTGTACAAACTCCCCAAATGTATTTCTAGCAGAATTGAGTAAAACATCTCTTATTTCATTTACAATTTCATCAATAGTATTTTTATCAACATTTTGAACATTTTCAGTTTTTGTCATAATAAAAGATAACAATTGAGATATACTTTCTTTGTCAAGATTTTCTTTATATTCATTAACTTGATCATGATTCCATTTTCCAATATATGTATTATTGTCACCAGATTCTACATTTATATTTACATTTGATTGCTTAGTATTACTACAATTGAGTACTAATTCGAGTGGACAATGGATATCAGAATATAAACTGCTAAATGGTAGAACATCAAAATTTTCTACTAAATACAATACATCTGCAGTACTTATTGCATAATCTACGACACTGGTATTCTTGCTCGCAGGTTTACCTACTTCATCATTTCCTATCCGACCATTCATAATATACATGTTGTTATTCTTACACAATTGTATAAGTTTTCTACCATATGTGTTTACATTTAAATCAGTACTGTGTCGTTTTCTTTGAATACCCAATTTATCTAAGATATCAACATTACTAAATTCATTAATATCAATTAAATTCTGTGCTAAAAAATCATTTGTGTCTACTAAATCATTAAAGTCTTGTAAACTCGCTGTTCTACTACCAAAATCGCCTAGAAGACAAATATACTTGTTTGTTCTTTGTAACTCAAAGAATTCTAATTTTATATTTGAAGGTGCATAGCGATCATGTTTTGAAATCAGTCTAATATAACAATGTGCAATTATAATTTGGACGATTGCAACATGGAATAGGGTCGCAATCCTCTTAAATTTGATGAAATTTATTAACAGGCCAAGAACAAAGCTAGGTTAACAAGTAAACAAAGTATTGTGTCTCTTTAGGCTACCCATTAAATAAAGGCAACAGCAGTATACCGCTGTTCAAAACTCGAAAATACATGTATATGGACAAAAAACAAAATCGGGGTAACAAACTAAAACTGAGGGAAACGCATTAAATATAAGAGGAGAACAATTGATTTTAATGAAAATGATTAATAATTTGTTTATATTTTAATGTAGGTGCTGAAGAAAAATGATGAATAAGAGATATATGAAGAGAATTGCGGTGCCAGTCATTATTTTAGCTGTATTGATCATTTTCATGTCCGTTGTCAAGGATTCAAGACATACTAGATCGAGAAGATCAGTTGAAGGTGATTTGCATTTGATGGAAACAATAGCAGGTGCCAGAAACCACCTATCTATCCAATTGAATAAGGCGAGACAAGTTATAGGAAGAATGGATTGCGAGGTAAGACAATAAAGGGCAGGGGCCTCGTGGTATAGTGTCTAAGTAGCTACTACAGTAATCACTAGCCAGTCAACACTGAGGTTGTGAGTTCGAAGCCCACTCGTGTCGGTGAACTCGACTCCAATCTTAATTGACTAGGATTGTCAGTTTTTCTATCGAAGGTCTTCGGGCACTCCGGCTTCCTCCACCAATAAAACATAGCCTCCACGAAATAGCTTAATTGTGGTGATAACAGTAGCGTTAAATACCAAAAATCAAATCAATAAAAGGTAAGTCTGAAAGAGATTCAGGTTATGATGAAAGTGTACTGTACATTTTTTTATCTATCAAACAGTGTTCCTTTTTCTTTCCTTTTTGTGTAAATATCAATTCGGAGGCGAAAGATACCGGAGGAACATTCAAACTCATCAATCGAAAATAAACTGAAAACGCTTTGATTAAAAAAGACAAAGACCAACAGACTAATATAATACACCAAACTTATACGAGTAAAAGTGTGCATAATTAAAGACCAAATGTATAGCATTCATTCTAAAATGAAAGACAAAAACATTTCAAATTAATCAAATCAAAGTTTTATTTATTGTTGATACATTGTAAACAAAGTAACACAAGCTCTAGTGAGCTTTTAAAACCGACATTATAACACATTACACACAAGCAAAATACCATGCAAACAAAACACACATACATTACAGCAGGATATAAAGAAATCAAGCACATACATGACATAAGCAAATAAAGTAATAGTACTGTTCATGCAAGAAAAAATATATAATCATAGCTAGCTAATTTTAGTATAAAAGCAGCAAAAAAGCCAAGCTAAGCTCAAATCACAAATCAGTATTACATTAGCATGAGCTGCCATTCCAGGCCTTGAAGGCATAAAACTTTGCTCAGTGCTCGGAGCACAAAAATCATGCTCGAAACATGAAATCCAGCAATTACATGTACATTGGTTGATTTTCGAGTGTGAGTACAAAAATCATGCTCGAAAGTTTTATGACCGCAAGGCCAGGTCTGTATTATTTTGAAAAATTGAGTTAAAGAATTTTTCCTGTAGTATGTGGTTTGGCAGCTTATTCAATTGTGCAGCACTACAACGAAATGAATTAAACCCATATCTTGTAGTTTGAACTCGCGGTATATCAGCTGTATCCTTAGATCAAAAATTTGAGTTTTGATATCTAGTAAGTCATGAAGATAACTGAGACTTTTCTTGTGTACAAGTTTAAATGTTTCAATTCCAATGGTTCATAGAATTTTTAAAGATGAAAGTTTAGAAGTCAAAACTAAATTGTCATAGCTGCTTATACAATCTTACTATATGAAGCGGATAGCTCTTTCCTGTATTTTTTTTTTTTTATTTTTTTTACCGTATTTAACATAAATGTTAACAAAAGAAGACATAAGCAGAAAAACCCATATACGAACAAAACATCTATATCTAAAGGGGGAAAAAAAGAAAAAATCAAATTGTTAAAAATCAAATAGAGAATAATACATAAACCAACGTCATTGTTTTCATTATTACTCATTGATACAATAACTTCTGTGACTATTTACCGTCAGTGATTAAATTGAGAATGGAAACGGGGATGTGTCAAAAACCAGAACATAGAGCAGATAACAGCCCATGGCCACCAATCGGTCTTTAATGTAGCGAGAAAGACGAAATTCACGCACCCGATGGCGTGCTTCAGCTGGCCCAGAAACAAAAAAAGTTCAGTGATGATAGACGTCATACTAAACAATGCTTGTTCACTTTTTTAGATGTCGAAAGGTTTGACCAATACACATGGTGGGTGGTGTAAAACTGCAAGCACAGAAGAGGGAGGTCAACACGTAACAGACATGTCATTAATTCCTCATTTATCATTTCTACTCAAAGAAAAAACTGTCGCTAGTTTTGGTGAGGGTCCAGGAGCATATAAGACAGAAATAATGAAATTGGGGCAAGTTAAATTGTTCGACGCTTTTGATGGTGCTCCATATTCGGAGGATAATAGCAACGGTAATGTGAACTTTTTAGATCTAACAATACCACAGTACGGAATTCCGCTTTATGACTGGATCATTTCGTTAGAAGTGGCAGAACATATCCCGAAAGAATTTGAGTCGATCTATTTGGATAATTTATTCAGGCATGCAAAAGAAGGAATTATTTTGAGTTGGGCTGCACCAGGACAAGTTGGTCTTCAACATGTCAACACTCAACCATTAACATACGTTATCAATGTTATGAAGAAAAATGGCTTTGCAAGAGATGAAAGTTTGTCTAAAAAATTACAGGTCTCCTCAAGTTTAAAATGGATTCGCTCCAATATTAATGTGTACATAAGAAAAAACTATTCTGGCTTTGATTCTGAAAGACGCCTTGTTCAATGATTCATTTAATGCATATGGATAGGACTGTTTACACTGTACTTTGCTGCCATTTTAATAATTATGTTTTCAATTTTTCGAGCGACCTTATTTTGAAAAATTGTTTATTGCCGATGAATTTGCATGTATTAAATTTCGCGTCATTACCGAACATGTGAAAACATAGAAAACGTACTTAAATTATTTAACATGTTGAAATACATTTTATAAAAATTGTTTCTTTTTTTTTACAATGTACACATACAGATTATTTTTAATCATCTAAATAGTTTGTTAGACATATGTTACATTAAGCAACACGACGGGTGCCACATGTGGAGCAGGATCTGCTTACCCTTCTGGATCACCTGTGATCACCCCCAGTTTTTGTGGGGTTCGTGTTTCTTTTTTAGTTTTCTATGTTGTGTCCTCTGTACTATTTTATTACTTTTACTTATGGATCTTGTCATACTTTGAATGACAAAACTATTTTATTCATTAATATTACTTTTTCTGTTAAGTCTGCTTTTTATGATATACATTTGACATGACTCTGTACTTATGTATCCCGTCATACTTTGAACCACACAATTATTTTATTTATTATTATTACTTTTACTGTTAAGTCTGTTTTTTGTTATATCTACTTTACGTGACTCTGCATTTATGTATTCCGTCATACTTTGAACGACAAAATTATTTTATGTCTACCGGTGCGAATTTCAAACGCGCAATTTTACACCAGTAATGAAAACCTTCCATCCTTTATTGGTAGACTTTACATAGATAAATAAAATCGTATAAGATAAGCAAAATGAGGATGTTAAATTTAATGTATGCCTTTTTGTGCTTCTTCGTTACATTTGTTGTTTTTATAGTGATTAAGATGATAACATAATGTTGACTGCTGTACCCCCATTTTTAACATTTTTACTCTTTGAGTATGTTTGTTTTGTTCACACATCGTTGACAATGTAATGGAGTTTGATGCGACTGTCTTATAAGTGCGAGGTTTAGCTAGCTATAAAACCAGGTTCAATCCACCATTTTCTACATTAGAAAATGCCTGTACCAAGTCAGGAATATAACAGTTGTTATCCATTCGTTTGATGTGTTTGGACTTTTGATTTTGCCTTTTGATTTTGGACTTTACTTTTTGAATTTTCCTCGGAGTTCAGTATTTTTGTGTTTTTACTTTTGTCTGTTTGTCTTTTTTTTTAGCCATTGCATTGTCAGTTTATTTTCTTTCTATTTATGAGTTTGACTCTCCCTCTGGTATTTTTCGTCCCTCTCTATGTTACCATCCGATTAAGATTAAATTTCACAAAAAAAAAAAACAACATGCAACATTATTTATTTTGTTGCACGCATTCATTTTTAAAGCGTCATCTAACATCCAAATTTCTGCTATCGTACTTTCGTCTCCAACTCCAGTAAACACCTAAACCCCAATACGCCATGTCGGTGCTAGTCTACAGCTACACATAGGCCGCTAGGTGAAGCCTCGATTCGGCCTCCTTTTGATCGTCTGTGGTGTTCAATGTGAGAGTAGTGGCTTCTCAGCAGATGAGCTTTCCACGAAAAACTGGTTGTTGAGAACGTCAGGTAGCAAGACTATATTTTAGATAAATGAGTGATTTCCCGGCCAAAGGCCAAAATTTGATTTATAGTTTAACAATTATAACAACCATTTTACATCAGTACTGATTCCAAGAAATGTGTTATTAAAACCTACAATATGCCAGTACACTTTAATTACTCCAATCAGATAGAACCATTTAAAATTGTTATTTTGGTTGTGACATATGTTAAAGGCCATAACAGTACCACTTATTACCATACCATTACATGGAGAAACCTCAAAGAATAAAGTCTTCCGAGGATCGTATATGTAAATCAATAATATAGTCCGTAATCTATGCATGATTGATAAGGATGATTACAGCGATTGTAACTTCAACTTGACAATGACACTTTTATCGTCATTGTTAGCCATAAAAACTAACTTTATAACATTTAACATTGACACAAGTACCATAGTTTTACATTTAACTAGCATATTATTGTACTGAATCATATTTAAGGGCGTGCTATTCCCCCTCTTACGATCGTGCTACTAAGTGGATAAACACAACTATACTGTGGAAACATTTCAACGTTCTTGATCTGCCATTTGATGCTTAAATGATAGTTTAATTGGAATGCAGTGTGGAATGTTTCACACATATTAGGAAGACACTACATTGGCTATATACTGCGATTTGTAAAACTACCACCCAGGACACAAGTGTAGATGTAAAGTTTTTTGGTTAACATTGATCCACACAGACTTATGATGAATCAAACTCCATTCCTGATATATAATACTTTATTGGTAGCGATAAGGCCACACTTAAAAATATTTTGGTTTGCCCAAACCCTACCCAAAGGTTGAGACAGTGGGTAGGTAGGTAGGCATTTTATTTTTTTTTCAAAGAGAGTAATTGAAGTACCGGGTGTTTAGTAGTCTTCATGCCTATCTGATTAAAAAAAAACTTCTTCAAATCAGGACAATAAAAGAATTTGAGTAGGCAGCTTTATTCTGGGTAGGTAGCGTTTGGGCAAACAAACCTATTCTTTTTTATGGCCCAAATGAAACTGTTTCTACAAAAAATCAAATACGACATATGTTTGTCTTTTAACTTATTTCAGCACTATGTTAGCTCATACACAAATACAAAATGATTACTTTGAACTGATCAGTTATACCTGTTAACGGCGGATAAAACATGTGAACGTGTTGCTAATCCTGTTTATATAACTTGAAGTATCTCCACTGTGGGGACTTTACTCGGAGTTCAGTATTTTTGTGTTTTGTCTGTTTTCAATATATGAGTCATATTTAAATGTCTCCTTGCAAATCTATATTTGACATGTTTAAGTTCAATAATACAGATACGTTCAACATTAACAAAATAACAACAAAAATGCCTGTAGTTGTACGTCGCTTCCGTAACCAAATTGAATCATTTAATCTGACTAATACTTGCTTGAATAGTTTACTCTCCTGGTTTTCAATCATTTAGTTTGGTTAATCCTTGTTAGAATTTTAACGTTCAATCTTCATAAATACTTGAAATAAGACGATGTGGTATAAGTGCTAATGAAAAAACTCTTCATTCAAGTCAAATAGTTGTCAAAAGTACCAGGATTATAATATAGTACGCCCGACGCGCGTTTCGTTTACATAAGACTCATCAGTGACGCTCAGATAACAAAGTTACAAAGCCAAACAAGTACAAAGTTGAAAAGCATTTGAAAAAGTGAAAAAAATTGAAAATTATAGACCAAAGTACGATATATTTTATTAACAAAACATAGTGATCTAATAAACCAGCGTGACTTTGTTTTCGTAGGTGTCTGCTATTAATTGCTTAGGTAGTATTTTTCATAAATGTCCAAACTTTGCTATTGTAGGAGTAGTCCAGACTTGTAAAAACCTGTATCTTCTCTTTTCTATTGCAGATGCATGTTCAATACTAGACGACATGTATACAATGCATTATTGAGTTTTGATGATCAATTGTCCGTAAATGTGTAGCAATTCTTGATGAAGGAAATGATGGGTAAAACATGTTTTAATAGCTAGCTAAACTTCTCACTTGTCAGACAGTTGCATACAATGCCATTACATAGAAAACAAGGTCTGAACAAAAAACGAACAATAAGAACCGTTAAAAATGAAAAATTGGGGTGCAGCAGTCAGCATTGTGTTATAATCTTCAGCATTAAGACATGATTAAGGTGGTATGGGAGTCTAAAATAAAAATGATAGAATTTGTTCATACTTTGCCAAAACGGAGTATCTATTGATAGATATACAAAAATATAATTAAAATGATAGGTCACCGCACATTTTCACAAGTTACAGGTCGTGGCAAAATGACACATTTTGTATGGATTATACAGGAAATTACACCAGAAACTAAACAAAATGATAGAATTGTAAAATAAATTAGGAAAAGATAGTTTTCACACAATGCTTTGAGAATATCAAAAGAAAAGGTAGGGTCACCGTACGTTTTTTTCCGGCAAAAATACAAAATAGGAAAATTTCATGTAGATTCCTTCAGAAAATGCACTGTTTTAGATTTTTAAAAAAACGACCAAAAATAATCTACACTTGAAAAATATTAATATTTATAAGTTATATTCCTATAAATTGGTTCTTTAA
This sequence comes from Mytilus galloprovincialis, assembly GCA_037788925.1. Lineage (NCBI taxonomy): Eukaryota > Metazoa > Mollusca > Bivalvia > Mytilida > Mytilidae > Mytilus > Mytilus galloprovincialis. Next base: position 87,696,559 of record CM075338.1, read on the forward strand.
AATGAAAATTCATATTAAATATCTGCATTCCTGCATCAATTTAGATGGCGAAAGACACCCATACCACCTTAAGTGTAATGACATTGCTTAGTTGTTTTTTTTTATTTTATTTTCAGAGAAGTTAAACACTGTATTTATTTCACATTATGTAGAAAGATCACTAAAACTAATTTGATGTTTTAACACATATTGCTCTTCAGAAATGTTCATATTACTTATACTTATATAGCATTTGATGCATGTTATACAGCGTCAACTATGTATCATGGTGCTCTTGTTAATATCTACTGTAAATGCTCTTCATTATGTAAATATATATAGTCACATAGTAACTCAGCAATATTTTTATGTCAGGATAAAATGTATAATACAAATGGCAGCAATATTAGAACACAATGACTTTTTTGTTCACAGAAATTTAGAGTGCCAGCGTGTCCTCCTTTTGTTCAATATATTGCTACGTAACAAAATTTCAATATCAATGACAGTAATATTGGAACACAAAATGTTCTTCATTGTTTGCTTTCTATATTTTTTCATATTCGACCCTTTGATTACAAACTCTTCTACTGTTCATAATTGTTTTTTTACTACTCAAACTGGAATCAAATATGAGAAATATGTATGTAACATTTGTAACTATTGCGGAAAAACCAACTACGTGGAAACCTTACCTAGATTATTTACTAAAGTGCTAAAATGTTTCAAGGAAAATCAATATATATAAGTTGCAATAATAGCCTTCCTACCCCAGCATAATTAGAAAGATTAATAAGATGCCTACTCTTGCGCATTATCTTTAACTGAAACTATTATTATTCCTATCAAATATACACTTGTAGATGTCACAACCAAATTTATTTTCCTTACGACAATCAGCATTCACACGTTGCACTCTCAGATATACCGTTACTAATTGCAATGCATACAAGTGTGAGGTTTAGCTAGCTATAAAACCAGGTTCTATCTACCATGTTTTACATCCGAAAATGCCTGTACCATGTCAGCAATCTGACAGTTGATATAAATTCCTGTGATGGTTTTGAACTTTTGAATTTGCCATTTGATTAGGGACTTTCAATTTTGAACTTTCCACGGAGTTCAGTATTTTCTTTTTATTTTGCTTTTTCCTTCTTAAATGTATGACCATATTGCAGACACATTATATCTTAAGGAGGTTTGCTTCTCAGTTTCAAAATAACAAGCTTTTCATGACACTAGTAAAAATTGAAGGAACCAAAAGAGCAAAACAAATATATACATATACTAGGTGAGAGTGCTTGTTTTCAAGATATGTTCTCTATTGACTTTTCATAGCTCTATCATTGACAAGTTTAAGTGCCCAAAAACTATTAAAAAATAACAAGGATTTGATAAGACTTTTACAAATGGCTTATAATTATACATGTAAAAGATTTAAAAAAAATAGGGGTCATTGAGCAATTTGTGTTTAACCATTTATATGGATAAACAAGAGGATTCCGAACATCTGACAAAAAATTCAAAACATGACAAGCGAACATCCTTTAGGTATGCTTTGATATAAATTATCAAACCACTATATTTCAATGAAACGATTGCTATTTAGACAAGTTTTTGGTATATGCATCCGTTGATGAGAGTTTTAATGCCTTTCTGTGATATTTCTGAGTTCAGTATTTTACTTTTTATGTTTATTCTGGTTTTTTTTTTGTCGTCATTTTTTCAAATTATAATACTCTTTATTACTTACTTTACTAAAGGATTCTATGAAAACGAACAAGTACTGTGTACGACATAAAACAATTTATAATGTTAAATTATCAATGAATAATTTGATTTTTATTCTTTTCTAATCCGTGGTTGAAAGGATAATAAAACTATAATATAAAATTCATGATTTTTAATAACAGTGCGCGCTAAACAGATGTCTAAGGTGAGAATAGTTTCTATGATAAAATGACAAAAGCAATTATTTAATGATATTCTAAGAAATAAGGTAACAAAATTGACTAGGTAAACAAAACATATTTTTTTTAGTTAAAACACCATCATTTCCATTTAGTTTATGACTGCTTTACATGTCTTATACACAAGAAAGGACTACATAGAATCAGGATTCTAGTAAGAACGCTGGTACGTTGTTTTATCTAAATTGTAAGTTTTTGTTTAATTATTTCGACTGAGGAATTGATCCTATGGTTTTGGAACAAATCAGTCAATCTTTCCCTGAAGAAAAAAAACATCTGCCTAACTTAAAGGATTGTGTTTTGTAATGTCAAAAGACATAGACATATTTTTTGTGAGATTATGAGGTCGAACTTTCCAAGTAAAAGAGTCAGAAATACTGTAAAACTGTTTATTCGCGTAGTTGTTTAAACCAAATGCAAATTTAAGAACACCCAAAAGAACAACTGGTGCAGTTCCTTCACCAGAAATCTGTGACATACTTATGTTCGAAATAATGAATCAAATAAAACAAATAAAAGATGTCCATGTAATCAAAGGTCAAAGATTTAAAATGCATGGCTTTAATGAAAATAATACTTATCTGTATCTGCACAAAAATAGCTGTATCAACAATCTAACTAATTTCAAAGTGAAATCATTAGATAGGGGTTATGATAACATGGAAATAGATGATAGTATTAATGACGCTTTATGAATTGACCGTACTGAATTATTACATTAAAACAAATCAAAACAAAAACAAAATATTCCATTAGTTTAAATAACTAAATATGTTCCATATATACGCCTAATTAAACACTGGCATTAATTCCAGTTTGACGCAGATTCTGTACAAATATTCAATACAACACCAATAGTTGCATATATAAGACAAATATGGTTAACAATACTTGGGACTCAGCAACGAAACAAACTTTACTCCAGTTAACATGATTAATGATTTGTGTTTATTATAATAGGTACGAAAGAAAAATGATATACAGGACACTGATGAAGACATTTGTTGTTCCAGTCACAATTTTAGCACTATGCACCGTCTTTATTGTCGTTGTCAGGAATTCAGTCCATACTAGTTTAAGTAAAACATTGGAATTTGATGAAGGGGATATCAGTTTGATTAAAAACATTGTTCGAGTCAGAAATCAACTATCCATTCAATTAAACGAGGCAAGACAAGTTATAGGAAAAATGGAGTGCGAGGTAAAAGAATTAAAGTTAGTCTAACACACTAAATGTGTATGTCAAGACTCATAAAGATACTACGAATATAATCAACCCCGCATAATGTTTTACTCCTGCCGCATTTGTGCGATTGTTAGGAGCTTCTGGCCTTGTAAGTCTTGCATGAATTTTAATTTTAGTTCATTAATATATTTCGGAATTCGGCATGACGTCTTTAATCACTTAGCTAGTTCAAATTTTTGTTTAGCGATCAGCCTAAGCACTTCTACAGGTGAGGAATGTTCTCGTTGTATTGAAATCCAATTGGTGGCCTACGGCTGTTTTCTACTCTTTGGTCAGGTTGTTTTCTCTTTGACACATTCCCCATTTCCATTCTCAAACTTATATAATTTGACGAATGTTTCGTATAAAAAATCCTCAAAATATTCAGAGACACTAAATAAAGAACATATCCACTCCTTGCACAGTTATAATATCATAATTGGTAAATTTTACTTTCATTTTCGAGTGAGTTAAAGTAACGTTTTGGTTTTAGCACTTCAACGTGTTCGGTACTGATAAATCATGGGCTTTCAAATATTCAAATTTGAGCGTTCCTGATGAAGGTAAATCAAGAAACGCATTTTCGAACGAATGAAATATATAGCGTGTTATTTGCTCATGCACTGCATATCTCCTCAATTTAAGTAAATGCATAGGTCTAAGCTCCTTTTGACATTAGAAACTATCAACGAGGTTGCTAACATATAAAAGACATTTGATAACTCTTCCATGTAAAGTTGACCGTGGAGGGATTCTTATTCGATATTTTGGTCTTTTTGGTAATGAAGCTGTTTAACTGTAGCGGGTTTCAACATTCGTGTCTTTCACATTTCGGCTATAAGTTACATAATCAACACCCAGTCTCCCATAAAACCATGCAAAACAAAAACAGTCCACAAGGGGAGTCATCAGATTCGATTGAAACTTTGTTGGCTTAAACAACATTATGAAAGAAGTTCATATTAAAAATATTTCATCTGGTTCCCATGTCTTTCAGCTTAGAGATGCTGTAATGTACCAGGAACCAGTTTTCCCATGTTTGAGGCAGTATTTTTCTATGATTAATTGACCAATTTAAACATCCTGAAACTTATAAATGCAGAAACTAACGAGATAGAGAATGATGAACTATTGAATAATCAAGTGTTAAAGATTAGGAAACTCATCAGTACATACATTTTTCAAGGAAAAGTTTGTGGATTATTACAAGGGAGATAATCCAGTAAAAATATTTTCAGAAATCATAAAAAGTATACATTTTAAAAGCTATCCAGCCTTTGGTCCATTAAAAATATTAAGATATCCCACTTTGTTTTATTGATTGGAATTCTTTTAAAATTATGCATTTTAGCTAATAAACTTGCTCGGGTCTCTTTCAAGTACATTGTAGAATTCTTTTCGAAAAATGCCTAAATTTACATTTTCTCTCTATATATCAATGAATTTAAACTAGTATTTTGTGAATAATTTGGGAAATGTTAGTGTTACTTTTTCATAAACACTATAATAATTAACAAATTAATGCAAAGTAACAATGACCATAGTTCAATTACAATTTATAGTGCCATATATATTGAATTTATAAGATACAAAGGGAGATAATCCAGTATAATTGATTTAAATAAAACTTAAAATAACTTTTTTTCACACTTATCAATTATCTGTACATTAAAAATAAAAGTATATATCTATTGGTTTTATTAAGAGATTTAATAGTTAATAACGCATTGAAGCATATATGATGGGTGGTGTCTTGTTTTAGTACTTTCTTAAATTCTCCTTGAATAATATTCAAATTTGCCTTTCTCTGAAATCAATGAAATTAATATATATCAATGACAATCCGTAGACAATCTTGTGAATGTATTTTTTTCTTTTTTCTAAACCATTATTATACCTAACACTATGATTTAAACTGACAATGAAGGCAACACAATCAACATAAATAATGCCATAAATATTGATTATCTATGGTACAAAGGGGGGTAATTTTGAGAAAAATACATTTTCAAAAATCTGAATAAAAAAAAATTTAGTGTTCTGCTCTTTATACATCTTAAGCGGTTCAATATTTCCTTTCTTTTCATAAAGATAAATATAAAACAAAGCCTATCAAGGTGTATTAAGAAAATTTTTAGACTAAAACAATCGGGATTTCTTCTGCGGTTCTGCTGAAAAATGTAAAAATTTGCAGTTGCAAATAAATAACAAACATTTATAAAATAACAATCTGTATATCCATATAGCTTCAAAGAATATTTGAAAGAGCAATAATTTAACAAGGTGTAAATACCTAAAAAAAATACGAATTAACATTGATTTTTATATGACCAATTGGAAAATGCAAAGAAATCCAATTATAGAAACAGACTTCTAAACTATTAAATGGGTGCTGTCATATTTTTACTAGAGTTAACTCATCATTATAAAACCATCTCATGTATTAAAATGTTTCTTTTTATGAAATAATTATAAAACAATTTTTTCTTAATTTTTAAAGTTGACTTTAGATTGAAGCTTTCAAGATTCTAGGCAAAAATTAAAAAAGAAAGGTTAAAAATCTTCATTATAATGTTATAGGTCGTCTGATGATTTGAGCCTTACATACTTTTTTATAGTCCTTTGGTTTTTGCCCCTATAGTTTCTATACTATAGGGTTATTGCATGAATATTGGGGAATATTGTCCCGAGTAGAATTTTATATTGCACGAGTTTGCGAGTGCAATATATGTTCTACGAGGGACAATATTCCCCAATATTCATGCAATTACCCTTTTATTGTATAGCAATATAATATTTGAAAGTAAAAATTGGTTTAAACTAAGATTTTGTCATTGATGACGTCATGAATTTTGAAGATTTATTGCACTAGTGCAATATAAGAATTTATTGCACGCTAACTTTTGGTTACTTTCTGTTGGAAATATTATATTGCTATACAATAAACCTATATATTAAACTATTACAGTTTATCCTATTTCAAAATAATACGCAAACATGCAAATAAATGTTTAAAATCATCATTGAAGGACAATAACACTAATAGGAAGTAAACTGGCAACTTTAGCCAATGAATTGTTTTTACATCTTGTCATGCTGATAATTTATATCGATACTGCACTATTTATGTTGCAAATGTGAGACATAACGATCCTATTTTCTTTCGTTGGTGGCAGCGGCGTCAACATTTAGTTCTTTTTTTAGACACCAATAACTTTGTCAAAACTAAGATTTTATGAAATTTGGACAGAGATTGTTAATGTTAAGCTTTTTTATGGTTAAGATATATTAATGTCTGAAGCAAACTTTAGAAAATACTTTATATATTTGTTTTGTCAAAATTACACTTGTACACTGACACGAACAATCACAGCCTTCATAACGATTATTTTTTTGTCTTCGCTTAAATAAAATACTTCGCTGAGCGCAGCCTGATACGACCGCAGATGTCGAACATTGAACAGTTGGGGCAAATTTGGACACAATACTCAAGTGTGATACTGTCTATATTTGGATTAAAATCAAATTTTTAACATAGTATAGGTTTTTGACACGAAATAAATGTGGTCAAAGATATTACAATTTTATTGCGCAATTCTGTGCAATTGATTTCGAAATTTGAAAACTTTTGGAAAACATTTATGAATCCCTTTAATGAATTGGAAAAAAAATCCCCCCTTCCTTTTTACCTTTTTAAAACCCGCTTGGAGCAATAACTCCATAACACAATCCCAGCCTCTCCTTTGTAAAACGGAATATTTTAGTACTTTCCAGAGAGATCCATACACATTAGCACAACTTATTGTCTAGAAACTAGAAAAATGCTTGTTTTTGGCCCTTTTTGGCCCCTGATTATTCCCTGTTTGGATAATTAACCCAAACCTCAATCCCAGCCTTCAATATGCTATACGGAATCATGTGGTACATGTACAATGTCAGAGAGATCGGTACACTAACACACAAGTTATTGGCTGGAAAGTAGAAAAATGCTTGTTTTGGCCCCTTTTGGGCCCTTTATTCCTAAACTGTTCTCAACCTTCTACTTGTGATATTAAACAGTGTGGTACAATTTCAGAGCAATGGAAATACTAATATACAAGTTATTATCCTGAAACTAGAAAAATGCTTGTGAAAAATTTTGAGGCCTCTAATTCTAAAACGGTTTGGACCATCAGCCCCAAAATCGATCCCAACCTTTCTTTTGTGGTATTGAACCTTTTAAAAAAAATATAGAGATCCATTCACTTAAACTAAAGTTATTGCCCGGAAACTAATGTGTTTTCGGACGTCGACACAGACGCAGACGACGACATCATACCATTATACAATCCCCAAAAATAATTTGCAGTCGTATAACAAGCATACAATATAAGAGTAAGAAGATGTGGTATTATAATAAGTTCTTTTTCATTTTTTCAAGACATTTTATAACTTTCTTGGGTCTTTCAAAACACAGACTTTATTTATCAAGTCTTCATGGTTTTCTTAGTTTATATTTGGTAAATCTAACAAACTGACTATAGAGACCTTCAATATGAATAAAACAACCGATTATCAATGTCCCCCTCCCCCATCTTCTAAATGTTTGAACTGGGCTCATCTTCAGCCTTAACCGTTTACCGTTTATCTTTAGAAAGTAATGGCAAAATTGTTATCAAAATTAGATAACGATTAATCATACTAGATACTTTACAATACGAACCGATGATCGGACATAAGAACCGATACCCGGACAGACGAACGAATGGCATTTATATATCCCCAGCGGCAATGTGATGCTGAGGGGGGGTTGCAACAAGAATAGATATTGGGTATATGTCAAGGATACAACATTTCATCTCAGAAATTAACAAGCCAAAATTGACGGTCATCATGAATATGCAATTATAATATTATTACAAGCATTAAGTTCTGAATTTGCAGTATTTCAAGTTTCTGCATTTAACCATCAATTGTATGTAGTGGGGAGAGCAAGACCCCCATGATAAACTAGAAAGGCAATTAAGATTAAATATGGGTTATGGATGGGGTTCTGAACTTTTTAAAAAGAAAATATCGAAATAGCAACGTCATTATATGAGGGAGCGGGACATGACCCCAGGAAAAAACCCTTAGTTGTACAGCACAGGTCTTGCCTGCTCATTGGCCTATAAATTGCTTACTACTACTACACTTTAACTGTGGTGGATAGTTGTTTCATGAGCAGTCAGTACACTTCTCTTTATATTTACATGGCAAGACAGAATGTTTTGTTTTAGGCTGACATATAGAATTATATATTTGACCTTGACCTTTTATTTAACCTTAAAGGTCAAATATCAAGGTCATTATCAATGGTACACAACACATTATATTTAGGTGCTGACATTGTGTCAGGTATTAAAAAACTTCTTCAAAGAGAAAAATGGGTGCTCCAGTAAAAAAGGGGGAACAAATCAAATATTTTGACCTTGAGGACAAAGGTCAAGGTCAATTGTCAGTTTTTATTTTATGAGATATACTGTATTATTGTAATACACCTTCATGCCAAATATCATAAGATAGTGCCAAAAGATGATTAAATACATACTAGATTATTGTGAAAAAATATATGAAAAAAAAACATTTTTATTCCGTTGCCATGGTAACGGTGTAAGAGACCCCAGCTCAAAAATCATAAAACTTGTAGAACACATGTAAACCTTCATGAAAATATTTAAAATATTTAAAAAATCCTAGTACTTTAAGAGATTTCATGTCCTTTTGTTGATCTTTTTAACAAGTATCCAAAATATGCCCCAAATGCCCTTTTTAGACCGGTCAGCCCCAAAATTTAGCTATACTCAAGTTTTAACATTTTGTCAAGTTTAGAAGGATGCTTGTTATAAAAATCAATTCAAATACCAGTTAAATATAACCTTATCTCTCATATTCAGAGAAACAAAATTGTGCTATTTTTGTAGATTTTTTTGGAAATTGAGGCATTTCCAGTAGATGGTGCTGTAAAATCTAAAAATAGCTTAAAATAAAATTTTTAAGTTAGATTTTTTTTTCTGGGTGTTAAGGCAACAACGGTTTGGACGCGTGAAAATTATAAAATATTAATTTTATAAATTCTTTTATGTAAAATCCAAAAAAAAAAAATTAAAAAGAAATCTAAAACAGCACGATATAAATTTCATGCGTCAGAAGCATTTTTCTGAATTTACCTTCATCCGGATAGTTCAAAGTTGAATACAGACTGGTAAGACATTATCACACATAGCAGAAATAGCAATGACCGTTCCAAGGTTAAACAAAATCTACCAACGCCAAGATGATTTACAAACGGGATGTCCTTAAATACTAACAAAATCCTATGTTATCTGTTAACAAAATGAGTAAAACTCAAAAGTCCTATTCCTATCTTGGTATAAGAATTTTCTATAGAAAATTGTTTAAACCTAGTTTTATACCTAGCCAAATATCTTATATGTACGACAGTTGTCAATATACAAACATTAGATATAAGCATATAAAGTTACTGTCTGACAACCATTATCTCAAGAACTTGTTTGTGCCAGTAATAGAACAATAGTTTTCCAATCGTTTCGTTGGTTTATATAGGATAATTTCTGATTCAGTCATTTTTAATAGACTTCCCCGTGGACATAATATACTAATAAGAAGATGTTGGATGGTCGACAATGAGACAGCCATCCACAACAGACTTAATAACAATTATATGTCATAGTATAACCTTCAACAATGGGTAAAACCAAAAACATAATTTTTTTTCTAGACTTAAAACTTAGTCAATTTGATGTGTCCAAATTCATTATGAACGATAATGATCGACGTTATAGTTCAACTCTAAAAAAAAAACACAAAAAAAAAACCGCTTTAATCCTTGTTGGACACATGCTCAAAAACTGTTTAATACCCTATGTCTATTTTCAGATGTCAAAAAGTCTCACAAATAAACATGGTGGATACTGTAAAAGAGCCAGCACCGAAACGGGAGGTCAGCATTTGACGGACAAGTCATTAATTCCTCATCTTTCATTGCTATTTAAAGGTAAAACTGTCGCTAGCTTTGGAGATGGGCCTGGAGCATATAAAAGAGAAATAACGAAATTAAAACAGGTTGAATTGTATGACGCTTATGATGGTGCTCCATATTCGGAGGACAATAGCAACGGTGATGTCAAGTTTTTAGATCTTACTATACCACAGTACGGAATTCCGCTTTATGACTGGATCATTTCGTTAGAAGTTGCGGAACATATTCCGAAGGCTTTTGAGTGTGTCTTTTTGGATAACATATTCAGGCATGCAAAAGAAGGGATTATTTTAAGTTGGGTTATACCAGGCCAAGGTGGCCTTCAACATATTAACAATCAACCATTAACATACGTTATAAATGTCATGGAGAAAAACGGCTTTGTCCGAGATGAAAGTTTGTCTAACAAATTACAGATCTCCTCCAGTTTAAGACGGATTCGCCAAAACATTAATGTTTACTTAAGAACAAACAAATCTGCATTTTATTCTGAAAGTCGCCTTGTTCAATGGTTCATTTGATATATTTGCATATGATATATTTCTTTTTCATTTTGTGTCAAATTTATTCTGTGTTGCTAGTGTACCTTTAGGCGCTTTGTCTATCGCTATTTTTTTTTCCAACGTAACAACATCTTTATTACATATTTGCTGTAACAATTTATTTGCTATTGGGCAGTATTGTTTTTCACATGTGCGTTATCTGGTATAGGTTTGATGTGTGTCGTATATTATTATCCACAGGATTTCACTTAATATGTGATTAAATATGGTGAGTATTCAAGAGTATATCTTTAGTCTATTGCTTATTGATTCGTGTGTATTTATTTTCGCTAATACCAAATATTTGAAAACATAAAAAAAAAAATCAGGAAAGATACATAACTTGACTTGTATACACATGATACACCAGACGCAAGTTACATGTACAAGTTCAGACCTGTAACAGTAATCAACATTCTGATGTTGTAGAGCATTATTGCAAGTGATCGAATTGTCGATAACACTTTTCTGCGAATTGTGTTGTCCAAAGGTCCAAAATATCGTAAGTAAACTTCCAATCTAATAGAAACACTACTTCAATTCAAAACACTGTTAGAATCATTCCATGATTAAGCCAGTTAATTGATGAAACGAGTGAAAGAAGACACATATAATCTTTCAGAATGGATTAATGTTGTGTGGTTGTTTATACAAATCAGAATTAAGGAACTGAATGGATCTACTAATACCCATGCTACATCAATCTTAAAAAAACAAAAATGGTGAACATTAGTGTTCTTCATTAAGTTTTAGCAAGATTTCGAAAGTTGTAAATATCGACTCTTCTGTTATTTTCTAGATACGGTTCAGCATTGTAATAAAGATTTTGTTTTAAAGACTGGTTGCAGCGTGCATGGATATATTGTAAGCCATTCTGCATTTTGTTGTAATTAGAGTATTTGGTAAAAGAGTAATCTTATGCAATTATGGCCCGGACTTTTTAATGGAATAGAAATGACGATTAAATGTATTGATACATGTAGCTAATAAAAGGTAGTTACTTACGGAATGATTAAAATTATATTATGTCCGACACAGTGCAGGACAATGTAGAAAATAGCTGTATACAATAATAAATAAGCTGTTACAGTACCGCGTGAAGTGAATCCTTACACCCCTCTTAGATTGGTTCATATTTGTTTTACATGATTACACACATTAATGATGAATCTCCCTTTGTCATTTTGATCCTTAATGTACATGTATTACAACAACCTTGAGACGTCTTCATCATACACAACAGGTGGCACAGGTGGAGCAGGACATGTTCTTCCGGCACCTGCCACAACTCACGTGTTTAGTAGTGGTGGTGTTTATCAGTCTTCAGTTGCTATGTTATGTTTTTATAGACTGTTGTTCGTCAAGTTCGTCTTTTTGTCATTTGCCTTATTTTACCATGGCATAGTGTCAGTTGTGAGTAAAGAATAACATGTCTGCCCAAAGTTCGCCAGACTTGGTAAAAAGAGATAGTATTATCTACATGGGAATGCTACTGTGCGTATTTGACTAAATTTATGATAGTGCCTTTAACTACACAGACCTATCTATAAATAACGCATTCTGCTTTGATACATGCGTTTTTTTACAACATTAAATAATCAAAAGTTGAAAATAAATCAGATATTGCTGGTATACTTTTGTTAACAAAAACAAAGAAACAAAACCATTGAATAGAGACAAATACTTTATTCGTCATAACAGTGTGTGTCCACTTATAAATAAATGATAATTGACCACAACAACGAAAATGTTACATCAAATTATACTAAAAAGACTATCATCACATTCATTTGGTACATTATTTCACAAAACAGAAACGATTGTTTTCTATGTCTATGATGTGAGAAAACATCATCATGTTTGCATTTCATCCGAAACTGTGGAAGAGATTTGTAAACCTTGTATTCTCCAGTTTTAACAGGCACAGATTAATGCATTTCTTACATTGAACTTATATTTATTACGCAACTGATTAAAACTCTGGTACTTTTTTTTATTTGTACTCTTTGTTTCAGGGCATTACACCTCAATATTCCCGACATAGCTTAGTTAATTAAACAAGTTTAACTTTTATATAAGTATAACGAAAATAAAATATGAACAACATATCATTAAACAATTGTTAAACAAGTAATTCATTATTTAAATGTCGATAACAGAATAATTATATTACGAAAATGACCTGTAAGAAATATGAATATGTATAAAACTTAACATTGATATTGCCACTCATTAAGTAGTTTTTTTTTCTTTTTAAGTTCTTTATTTCAATGTAATTTTATTATCTTAAGTATTTCGGGTTTCTTCAGAATCAGCCTACCACACCCACTGAAACAGAAAACAATCAATTGTTATTATGATACAAAGTTTTTAAAAAAAGACAAAAATCTAGATTGAACCAGCTCTTTAAAGTATTAAGATTTTTACATTACTATTAGAATATATATTCCGTGTCCATTCATTGGTTTAATTGATATGACAACATTTCCTTCCACATTGTATTTTGAAAACCTTTTTTAAAGTTAGGGCGTAATGATACCCATCTTTAGAACGGATTTATGTAAGTTTTTTCTTGTTTCCAAATCCCAGTATTTCTATTGTATAATTGTATTTTGTGCACTTTTGACAAATAAAATACTGTTTAAACTAAAACTTTAAAGGCAGATTGCAATTTATGCACAGTAAAAGTAATATGAATCATTGTGCGTACGAAGATTTGAAGACCATATCTTGCTGACATAACGTTGGAAATGTATATATGCTATGAAATCGTAATCGTATTTCAACACTGGGTGTTTGTGTTTGTATAATGACGTATTGAAATGATTCCGGAGTTCCAAAGGAATTATCATGTTTATATGTGAGTACATATCATGAATATAGTCATTGCTCTCTTTTCCCTAATAATCACGATGATAATAACATAAACGTTCCATCTTTATATCGGAACTTTTGTCATGATATGCATGTATCTTCCTCACAACTTCATGATTTCACAAATCATTTTTTTCTTATCTTACTGTGGCGGGAAAACTGTTATATTTGATCAAATACTCACTTGGCATCATTCTAGCCCCTGCAAGAAGATAATTACAAGTTATAATATGAATGGAATGCTACAGTTTAATTATGTCAACCACCGAATACTATCGTCACATTTATTTTAACAACTTCAGATACATCTATTTATATTGTACATATTAATTATTTTGAAGAATTGAAATTTGGAATATGTCAAAGAGATCACAACCCGACAAAAGAGCAGACAACAGCAGGCCACAAAAGGGTCTTCAATGCAGCGAGAAACTCCCGCACCCGGTAGCGTGCTTCAGCTGGCCCCGAAACAGAAATGTACAGTAGTTCAGTGATAACGGCGTCATACTACACTCCGAAATATATAAAAGAAACTAAAGTTAAAATCAACCAAGACTAATAAAGGCCAGAAGCCGACTAAAAAATGCTCATTTGATAAATAACTTGTATAATTATGCATGCATGTATACATGGTGTTCATTGCAAACCCTGGAAACAGTTTCGTTTCTTTATTCCTGATTAAATCGGAAACACTCATTGCTCCTCGTGCACTCCTTTGCTGACATAACATAATAATTGTTGTGGATATATCTAGTATATTCACTTTATAATCAATCGAACTATTGTTGAGGTCTTTTGCCTCTGGTATCTACCGATCAACACATTTTTGGAAAGTGTGTGTTTAAAGGCTTTCTAAATTCTTATCTCGGTTTGAACTATACCACGTCTTCTTATAATTAATTATATATATTACTTTACTTACTTCTTGCTTGCATCACGTCTCCTAATATGTCGGCTATTTGATCAGGTGTTGAACCCACTAAAAAAAGAAATATATGTTTTACATGTGTATCTAAATGTGAATTCAAAATATATCTTAAATTTCCTAATTAATGATCATTATATATAGAATATCATATGTTTTCTTAAACCAACCAACCAAATAATAAGCTAAAATTATTTTATTTTGATATTTTTGTAGCCAAATTCCATTGTCTGTATAAGTACTTTAAGTAAACATTAACTGACAGAATACACCTTGTGCTGACGTTAACAATATAAGTTTACGACCTTACAAAAAAGTTTAAGTTTTCAAAAGAAATAACTAAATGTATGTCCTTTAAAAGTGCACTAGCTACTACCTACGAGAGATATAGAAAACAGTTTTTATGTACAACCATTAATGGAAGTGAAATAGTGAAATGATAATTCGCTTTTATCAGTCATTATTGTTCAATTTTGATGATGAATTATTCACTTGCAAGTTAATAGTTCGACCTCATTAAATCAGTATCCATGTGCCCTTCAGGTGAACTACTTAATTAATGATGGCTATGTATGAATGATGCCTGCTCAAATATTAAAAGGAAAAGCATGTCAACATTGCAAGTGAAACAAATATAAATCATTTGATTGACCGATTCGGTCCACAAAAATTCATTCTTTTACCAGTAAAAACCATCATAACTGCATACTTAATTGAGAGAGTAACATTATAACGCATTAATCCTCGCGTTGTTACTGTCTAGGTCCGATATTATAAAATTTTAATTTCGACAAAATAAAAAGCTATTAATATTCAGTTTAATTCTCCAATTCTAAATTAAGTTTTATAAATTGTAACATAATAAAAAAAAAAACATATTATTTCCATAAATTGTATTAAATAGCATTATCTCAAATACAATTAACTGTACTTACTTGCTCTCATCTGAATTGCTCTTACTACAAAAGAAAGACAAAAACCACTGTATTAGGTTTTTTTTATAAAAATATATACACACACTTACAGTATAACAGGATCCTAAATGCTCTTCAACTTTGTACTTGTTTGGCTTTATAACTATTTTGATATGAGCGTCACTGATGAGTCTTATGTAGACGAAACGCGCGTCTGGCGTACTAAATTATAATCCTGGTACCTTTGATAATTATTTACAATAATGAGGACAAAGAGGGTATCTAACGCTCCACATCATAACCCTAGGATTCGTTTTTCACTATTTGTATGACAGTTTATCTATAACCATATGGTTCATGAACAAATATATGATCTGTTCATTTAACGCATTCAAATCCTAACAAAAAATATAGTTCTTTTAAAATGTACAAACAACAATATTAATCATTTGATTTGTTTAATGCATTGATTACTAGAACGTGTTTTAAAATGTTAGTTGTATACTATTAATTTTTTGAAAGTATTTCGATGATTGCTATTTTGAAAACAGTAGTAAACTATTAAATCTACACAAATATCAATCTTACTTTTAATATCTTCTGGTAACATTGCTGCAAGAGAAAATAAGACATGCTATAATACGTTGTGAACATTAGTTCTATCATATGCATAACTAACCAAAAATATAAACGGATAGTAAGAGTCAATAGTAGTATACTGATGTTCAAATCTAATGATCCTATTACGGAAATCAAGACTGAAAATTTAAACTGATGGATTTTCGCAAGTATACGATTTTGAATCTATAATTTTATATTTTCACCCTAGCAACAGATTATGTTTATAATCCGGGTTGATAATAGTATTATTGAATTTTGTTTTTATTGAAAACAGATTCAATAGTTCAAGCTGACCATACAGGTACTACTTACTTGCTAATCCATGAACTCCGCCGCTAATATCACCTGTAATAGCATATGTTTAGTGCAATTATTGTATTATAAAATTACATGTTCATACAATTTTGTGAATAAATGTATTATATTGTTCACACGTTCTATCATGGACGTTTTTATTACAAGATAAACCTTAAATACTATATAAAATATTGACATTAAGGGAGTTTGCTTCTCAGTTTCAAAATAGTTAACTTTTCAAAACACTTGTTTATATTGATATGGGATTAATAAAGTAACCAAAAGAACAAAAAAGTATATAGGTCAATGTGCTTGTATTTGAGATATTAGCCATTGACATTTTGGCTTGAAGATATTCTCTCATGACTTTTCATAGCTTTTTCATTGACAAGTTTAAGTTCTCAAAAACTATTAAAAAATAATTAAAATTTTATAAGACTTGTTCAGATGGCTTATCATTATACATGTAAAAGATGTTTAAAAAGATAAAAAGGATGGTCAATGAGCACATTTTATAAGGCTTTCAAATAGATAAAACCAGAGGATTCCGAAAATCTGACAAAAATCCCAAAACATGACAAGCGAACTTCCTTTAGAAATTTTGTTTTTGTTGTCCTTTTTGCTCATTGTACTTGGTAGCTACAGGTTTACCACAGTGGCATATACAACTATATTTTGATTCATTTTCTAGAACAACTTAAATAAAGTCCTTTGTCATTTTATACTCATAATACACATGATACAAAGATGGTGCTATTTATTTAGGATTTATTAAAGAACTGTTGCGAATAAAAAAACAGCTAGATATTTAGAACTCGTCATGAATATAACTAACTTGAGTTTTCTCTTTGGTTAGCAAACCACAGACACGTATTGCTAAATAAAGAGAATAGTAGTATACCGTTGTGCAAAAGTCATAAGTGTGGTATAGAAAAATTGCATCCGAAAAATTGTTCACAGTCTCCGGAGGAAAACACAAGAACATAAATAAACTTACGTATTTGGTCAGGAATCATTCCTATTGCTGTAAACATGGTTTCTGAAGGAAAAAAATAGGAATAATCATTTTAAGTTTATGATATGTTATAAGTGTATATTTTACTTATCATAGACAAACCGTAGTGTTTCTCGACATTATATTGTTTTAGATTAAATATTAATGAATCTATTTTAGGGGTAGATAATCAGTTCGAATGACAAAGCAATATACAATGAACAAAGTAGAATCCAATAAATATGTTTTGCTGTTAAAGGACGTACCTCATTTTTACTTTAAATTTAGGGATAACTGTAAATTGTAAAACAAAAAAAAAGTAAGATGAAGGATGAGCTGATAATGTTTATTTGATAAGTTTGACGGTTGACAATCTGTTGACATTTTTTTCAGTGTTTAAGATTATAACTCAATGTTGACTGCTATATCTGTTTTTTTTTTCACATGTTTACATATCATATCTGTTTGTTTTGTTCACACATCGCTGTCAATATAATGAAATGTTATGCAACTGTTTTATAAGTAAGAGGTTAAGCTAGCTAAAAACCAGGTTAAATCCACCATTTTCTTCATTAGAAAATGCCTGTACCTCGAAGTTCGACATTTTGAATTATTTAACGTTGACGTATTTCATACATTAAAAATTGTCATATTAAGAAAACTCCAGTTTTTCACAATATTAGGGTAACTATCATTCGATACATTTTTGATAACATCAATAAAGAAACAAGAAAGACAAAAAACAGTTTGTCTACCGCTAAAAAACGAAAACTTTGATGACATAAAGTTTCTTACCTATTTGAACTGGAGTCATATTACTGGATATGGGATTTGCTTGTGCCATCGCTAAGCCTGGAGACATCATTCCAGCCATGCCAGTCATGCCACCCAGAGCGGCCGCACTATTTCCTGCTCCAGTCAATCCTGCGCCAGTCAGTCCAGTTCCAGTCATTCCTGTTAATCCAGTACTACTAGTACCAGTACCAGGGCTTTGGAAAGTAAATTTACTACCGCCAGAGTGTGAAGCTGCTGTTTTCGAAAAGGCGTCTGAAATTTAAACGAAATTATCTGTTCAATCTTACTCTTCAATACATCATCATTAAAACATATATTCGCAATACAACTGTTCATCTTTTATTGGACAACTGTTTCGTAGATGTTTTTATTTTCAAATTTATACTTGATTAATACAATGATACTAGTACCAATCGTGCAGGAACACTTATACTAGTATACAAAAAATATCCATACATATACAAATTTACATAAACACATAAAATATACAAACAAGTGTTTATGGACTACCAATGTTCATATTAAATCAGTGACCTTAACCCAGCGGTTCCAGGACAACTTGTATACTTACACAATGATTTACTGTATGTAATTTAATGTCATACCAAAGACATTTTACATTTTGCTTCTTGAAACTTGCATCTAAGACTTAGAATAAAATGTTTATTCTGATAAAATAATTTCAAATCTTTTCAATAGAAGCAAAAATTACATTTTTTATATCAAAAGTTAATTGAATATCGGTATGAGCAATGTAACCTATTAAACTTCAAAGAATTCAGATGTTGAATTAACCAATGAGAAATTTTCAGTGAAATCATGTGAACCAAATGTGTTATAAGTTCCTGCTCCATTTATTTAACTAATCATCCCTCTCATTTTAGGAAATACTCAAAGGTTATCAAATGTTACACAGGCACAAAGTCAAAAATTATATATCCAAATTAGACAAAAGGGAAAAACCCAAAGTATACAAAGGATCAGAGGTGCTTGCTCTAGTAATGGTAGCTTGCCTTATCTATTTTTATAGATATCATACAATCTCAACCCCATGTATACCAGTTTTCCCTAAAACAAAAACAGTCTATTTACATTATTAGTTAGATACATGGAGATGTGGTATGAGTGCCAATGAGACAACTCTCCATCCAAGTAACAATTTGTAAAAGTAAACCATTATAGGTCAAGGTACGGTCTTCAACACGGAGCATTGGCTCACACCGCACAGCAAGCTATACAGGGCCCAAACAATTACTAGTGTTAAACCATTCAAACGGGAAAACCAATGCTCCAATCTATATAAAAACAAGAGACGAGAAAAACGTACGAATTACATAAACAGACGACAACTACTGTACATCAGGGCGCAAGTTCCATAACAGGAAAGTCGCCTCTCGAAAAAAAGAAAGATGCACATCCGATTCCTGACTTAGGACAGATGAAAACATTTGCAGCGAGATTAAACGTTTTAATGGTACCAAACCGTCTCCCTTTCCTTAAATAATAGTATTGACATTATTACATGATTATGTAAGTGCTATCCTTACCAAATGCTGAAGTTGTAGGAAGGGGTGTTGGTGGTTGTAATGGCGGTGCTGGAGTTGACACTGATTTTCTTTGTCTATTTTGAGGACTAGGATCGTTCATCAATAATTTCTTCAGTAACCAATCAGGAATAACTTGTGATCCCATTGCTGCATTGTTATTGGTAGGCATTGATGGTTTCTTGTTGGGCATTCGAGATGTTGCAGCTGGTGATGTTCTTCGACCTGTGTAAAGTAAAGTAGGTTTTCTTTAATCAGTGTACATTATTCCAAATACTCTACAGCAGTGAAAACGTCTAGACTACATATTCATATATTTTCAAGGACCTTCCGTAAAGTTTCACAAGTAACGAGCTTATTTAATGAAATATATAAACAGGTTTACTGTTTATAATGTTTGTTCACATTGGGACAGCGCATGTTTAATGTGAAAATGTTTTCTAGGAGGTTTATAAATTTGGATTCATCAATATTCAATGGTTCCCATTTTTTGTGGATTTTGGTGGGTTTATGTGAACCACAATTTCGATTTAGTGAGTTTCTATAAGCTCAGACATTGGCAAAACAACGAAATAAAATTTTCACGAAACACGATATTCAAACCATCCACGAAAATTGGTGACCAGGGAAACATATATTATTCCACGTAAGTAAACTCATAGTAGATACCAGGATTAAATTTTGTAACATATATTGGAATACTGTGGATTCATTCATTTTCGTGGGTATCAATTTTCATGGAAGGCTGAAAACTTGCATATTCGTGGATATTTGATTTTGTCGTTTTGCCAGTCTCTGTATACAAGGCCTATTGAAAATATGTCATTCGTTGAACATTGAATTCGGGGTTCCCCTTTTCCCACGAAACCCACGAACATTGCTACCCAACGAATATTAATGAATCCACAGTAGGAAACAAAGGATAGTACACTGATGACGTGACATACTTATATATACGAAGGGAATACGGAAAATGAGAAATGCTACGGAAACGCTAACTACACATGTATAGACATCACACTTTTATCAAAAACTACACATGTATAGACATCACACTTTTATCAAAAACTACACATGTATAGACATCACACTCTTATCAAAAACTACACATTGATCATATAACTACACAGATAGCAGCATATTCAGCCGATTGTGAATAACAGTGTGCATTATATATAGGACTAAATGAAACAAAACACTACAATGGAATACAAAGGAATATGGAAAAAAAATTATTTTAAAATTAAAACCATATACATTTAAACACAGAATATACAGGATACATATTATTACAAAAAAATATTTTAATTAGTTTCAAGCAAGACATATAAATGCAGTAACAATGTACTAAATAGCTAATATCTACATACTGATATATGTTTTTACACACTATAATGAAACGTTGCCATACATCTTATAGATAAAAGGCTAAGGCTTAATATTTCCCTTCCTCCAATTTATAAAAATATAATTTGAACCGGATTTAATTCCCTCTGGAAATCCATTGATTTAGATAGAAGACTAAATGAAATATTACATGTATTAATTTTAGTTCAATTTGCCGCATTGAAACAAAACCACGTAAATCTTCAATCACGAATTTGAAGTATTCCTTGTAATTTTGCTAACTTTCGTAAGTAGCGAGATATTATCAAATACAAAATTTGAAAAAATAGAAATCTCTAATATAATTTGTTTATGAAAATAGTGTGCAATAAAGTTTCACGTGTTTTATTCAATACATTTAAGCTTTTCTCTTTATTTATTTACACAAACTTCATTGTTTTTTAGGGATTGTCCAATTTTCCCCAAAACTTGTGTGTATGCAATATGTAACATTGCTTAAAACATGTTGAACATAACCATCCAAACGTCAATATCAAATCAAATAAACTAGGTTAACCATTACAAAAAAAATATTGTCTCCCTTTCCATCAACACATAAAGTTTTATATGACAAATTATAGTTTATATGAATACATGTATATATACGAGAGCGAATATTATATGGTTACACACAGTTCAATTAACCATGACCTATTTGACAAATTATAGTTTGTATGAATACATGTATATATACGAGAGTGAATATTATATGGTTATACACAGTTCAATTTACCTTGACTTTGCCGATGCCAAGGATTGGGTCCACGGCCTGCACTCCTCTTTTTCAAACCAAATAGGCCCATCCCTATAGTTTGAAAAGCACTTAATCGTCATTCAATTGACCATTTCAGAATATAAAGAATCATGGGTTATTTCATTGTACGTACCCCAAAATGAAAATAACGTCACGTCATTGGTTAAATTTCAATTGTGTATGACATCTTTAACCAATCACGACGTTTTGGTGTACACTTTTGAAAATATTACCCAGGATGCATTAGATTCTTAAACGGCGTATAACACACTAATATATAATTCTTTTTAACTTTTATTGACAATTATCTTAACTTTTGCAATCAATTTAAAATGTTGAGACCTTAAGTGAAATGATGTTTCTTTATGTTTGAGTTTGATAGTTAGCATGGTTTAAAATAACGAAAGATAGTCACTAACATCAAAAGAAAACTATTAATATTAAATAACAAAATGTCTAGAACTTGATTTGATATGAGAAAACATTATCTTTTTTAATAAGAAACTACATGTAATTGAAGTCCATAATTCAAAGTTTTTAGTAAAGTATGTTTAGACTTCTACCAATATGTTCACTCTATTAAACATAATAAGGTTAAATATACTACGTGGACGGTTATTTTACAGACAAAAACAGTAGATTAGAAGATTAGAAACGACTTGAATAATAAGTTAATTAATTGATATAAGTTATAATTAATGAACTCAGGATTAAATGACAAACATTTACACAGATTATTAACTCGTTAGAGGAAAAGTACAAGTTAGTATTATAGATCCTGGAAAACAATCGTCGCGTGTAGTCGAAAATTATATACTCATATAAGGAGAAATCAGGAATTTATCAAACGGCAAAGAAACAATGACTTAAACAAAAACAAAATATAACATCTAGATTACAGACAAAAACACTTTTAAAATAACCAATTGGTTCTATCAAACGAGCAATTACTTTAGCCATGATACCACTTCGAGGCAAAGAAAAATTGTTAACAGTCTGATTGATTTTTGCGCATGCTTGATTGTTCATTCTATATATCACCGCATGTTATTTGCGTCTTCTGTATTTTGGATTTTTTACGTATATTTCATATAATATTTTTCTCGGCTCAATGTTGAAGGTTATACTTTCGAGTGATTGTAGAGGATAATAATACAAAACAATTGAAGTTGACTTAAACAATGATACTAGTTCATTTTCCATTTGCAATAGATCATCATAATTCAATGCATTGACTTCTAATTTAAATCGTACTATACGTCTTCGTGATTACAACGAAAAAATGGCATGTCAAACGTGACATATTTGTATACATAAGATCATAATTTTTATGTAAGTATCCATTGTTTAGAAGACCGTCGAATAACGCGGCATGTATTGTAAAGTATAAGTTATTTTAAGTAGATTAAAAACTAAAATATTGAAAAATTATAAAAGTTTCTTGTTTGAAAAAAGTCTCAAGGTGGAAAACAAAATTAAAGAAGCACATTTTTGGTTTACTTTTTTCCCCCTAGTTTTTGGATAAAACATGTTTTTTACATTTAAGATTGAATGGAACGTGCTAAAAGATACCCGAGTGCACAATCCTATTACACTTGGTTAATATGTGTTGCTTCAGTCCTACTTTACAATCTCATCTTAATTTTTCGAGTTTTACGTAATAAAGATATATTTTTCGGTTACGTTATTTTGTGATCAATTGTTAAGTAATATAAGTTAACCACTGAAGAATTGAACATGCTAATATCTGTCTTTTTTAGAATGGATATTTAAGTTTCCATGTTAATTTAAATGCAAGTGATTACAACTAAATTAACTCCGGAACACGCAATATTCGAATGCACCATATCATAGTTTGCCAGAAGGTTAGGAATTCCAATTTAAGAGAAAGACAATTTGCATTTATATCTCTAACTGTCAACGTGTGTCCTTTTTCATATATAAGAATTATTTCCTGATTGCAGATGCAGCTTATCATCTGCTTTGGCCTATTAGTCTATCAACGTCAAAGATAGACAACCCCCAGTGAACATACGATAACTATATTTGAAAATGATTGATTAATTGGTAGTGTTAACGCCATTTCCAACATTATTGGCTATATCGTAACGGTTAATTCCAATTGTTCAAAGTAATAAACCTTAGAGACCATAAAAACACTGTCCGAAATAGAAGAAAAAACTCATATATAACAAAAAGTACACACGTATGTTGAAAAGAGAAATCGACTATTTGTTTACCTCTTCTACCACCCATCATTCCTATAAAACAATTGGAACATCATATGATGGAAACTATTTACTTATTATACACTCTTATTAACCATTTACAAATTCACGAAGAAAAACCAATCTACATTGACTTGTGTTTAGAATTATTTGAGATGAATTTCGAAAACGGACAATTTATAAAACCGAAAATTATTGCTATTTTCTCAGATTGAAAGTTCCATTACAATAAAAATTGAATTTAAAGATCACATTCTTCATCCAGAAAATAAAAATTTAGGTAATGATACACCTCATTGAAGAACGTACGTTTATATTTTTTTTACATTTGTTCTTTTATATAACATTGTTCTTTTTCTAGCTTTACATAAGTATATTTATCAATATTTGTTCATTTATACAACATTGTTTCTCTTTCCAGCTTCACATATGTATATATATTGATATGTGTTTATTTATACAACATTGTTTCTCTTTCCTACTTAACATATGTACATTTATTGATATTTGTTCATTTATACAACATTGGTTCTCTTTCCTGCTTTACATATGTATATTTATAGATTTTTATTCATTAATACTACATCGTTTCTTTCTTTCCAGCTTTACACACATATATATATATGGAATGTTTTTATAAAGTTTTTTTTAAGTAGAATATAACAAAACCTAGTGCAACTATGCAATAATAAAACAGGTCAAAACAAAATGATATCGACTTTATATTTGAATACGAAAAGTTGTTGTATTTCTTATATTTTAGTAGTATTATTTCTACCGTATCTATGACGACCTACCTCGTCCTTGCAAACCTAAATTTTACAAAACATTCTAATTTTTCACAAATAATAACAGTTTATTTTTACTTTAAAGGTATACCATTGTTCATTCTACTAAAATCATAACAATTCCACTGTTTTTAACTGAACAAAAAAATATTTGCCAACTAAAAATTCATTTCCTGTCATACATGAAAAGTATAAAAAAAAGTCTATATTTAAATCCTTCAACATGAATGATATTAAAACATCGATTTGTGTATCACTTGTTTCATTTCGAAATGTTATGAAAAAAATACATTAATGTATATTGCAAATAAAGAAATAACATTCACTTTGAATTTAATGTATGGTAATGAGATATACTTCGGTCAAGGGACATAACACTTCACAATCATAAGCGTTTGTATCAACCCATTGTCATGTATGTCGTTTAAGCTTCTTAGTAAACAAGATTATTTTAATTATCTTTGACATATAATGCTTACATAATTGATGAATCTGACTATTACAAATATTTAACCAATGAAAAGAGTTGAATCTGACTATTAAAAATTGTAAAGCAATGAAAAGAGTTATCTCGGTAAACGAAAGTTAACCCTGTTAACATAGTAGTATAAATGTTATATATGGTTATTATATATATATATATATATTGGTATACCTCTTTGAACTGGCGTATCTGGAATGTATATTATATTGGTAAACACAGTGTTGTTTTTTCAAATACAGAAGTTATATATGCACATAGTTTAAGGAACATATTTTCAAAGGTCTTTATTTGAACCTGGTAACATAATTGCATATTTCTATAAATCAAGAATGTGTCCCCAGTACACATGTGCCCCATCCATACTATCATTTTCTTTGTTCAGTGGACCGTGAAAATAGGGGAAAATCTCTAATTTGACATAACAATCATATCATAGGAAACATGTGTACTAAGTTTCAAGTTGATTGGACTTTAACTTCATCAAAAACTACCTCGACCAAAAACTTCAACCAAAAATTTAACCTGAAGCGGGACAGACGGACGACGGACGAACGAACGGACGCACTGACCCGAAAACATAATGCCCATTAATGGGGCATAACAAACTCTGTATAGGTGAACACGTGGTAAACACGTAAAAGTCATGACATGAAGTAATACCACTAATATCGATAAAATTACACATGAATGAGAATAGCACAGTGAAGCAATAGCAGTAATAAGGAGAAGAAAAATTGAGAGAAAAAAATATTTTCCTCTCCTCAGTTGTATCTTTTTCACAGTATTCAACACAACCGCATGATGGAAACTTTCCAATTACTGAAGCAACAATGAAAATATATAGCCTCATATAAAAAAATTGTTTCTGTCTCCTCTCTTCAGTTGTATTCTTTTCACAGTATTCAACACAACCACATGATGAAAACTTTGCAATTACTGAAGCTACAATGAAAATGTGTAGTCTCATATTAAAAGAGCTACAATGAAAATAAGACCCATGATAGAGAAAGAGTAAATGTTCTTACCTGGAGGTTCTGCTCCACCGCCCATTAATGCTGCAATAACAAAATAGAACTTGAGTACAGTTTGATTTGACGTATCTATTAAACTCAAAGCAGTGTGGGATATTTCATATTGAAACAGCAATAGAAAAAACACCAAAGAATACATCAAGATGTAAAATATTGTCTTCCATAATGTATTAATTTTTTTGAATGATATATTACAACCTACTTTTAAAGTCTATAGCCCTTGTTTAAATCATTTGCCTTTTTGTCATGAATATTATTTCTTGGTTCTACTTGATTATCAAGCTCTAAAAATATTTCAGATCATTAGCCAACCACATGTTTGATGTTCAGAGGTCCTGTTTAATGTAACCCCGAAAAAAGCCACTTCGGACGCATACATTAAACAATGTTAATTTTGGGGTTTTTTTTATCATTAAATTAATAATGTTATGTAATGGGTGGTTAAAACTAAAGAGTGACCGAAAGTTGTTTATGTCTGTCTCATTTGATCTCTTGTGGAGAGTTCTGTAATTGCCAATCATACCACATTTTTTTATATATCACGTATGGTCTGATTGCTCTTGTGTGTCATTGGTTTATTTGGTAACGTGTTTTCCAATATAATTTTTTTTCCAATCACCTTTTTACATATTGACTCGACGGTACTGTAATTAGAAATGATATTAACTACATGACGTCAATTTCATTTCCAAATATAGCAACATGGCGTCAATACAATTTCCAAAAATAGTTACACAGCGTCAAATTCGTTTCCAAAAATAGTAACATGGAGTCAATATGGTTTACAAAACTACGCTAAGAACTACATATATATTATATATAAATCAAGAACTGACACTAAGTCAATACGTAATATATAGAACTGATATATCATATATTCGTTCTCTGTCAATATAATCTGAACAAGTCTATATATAACGTATTGACATCGTCAAAAGTCCATTTTTGATAAATATTGCACAGAAGTTCTCAAATTTATTCATTTCTCACCTGCCATCATCTGCATCTCCATACCTGCAATATGTGAAAATTACTTATTAACAATTAAATTGATCACCAATAAAATCGGTAAAATCGCTTTTTTTTTTAAACAGTATGATTCTAACACTGAAGAACAAATAATTCGAAAAATTACCTTGAAGATAAGCTATTACCTATGTCATTTCTACTGATCGGGCGGATCTTATAATTCAATTTGCATAAGGACAGTCTATTTGAAGATGTGTGTGGATAAGGAAGATGGCCGTTATAATTATTGTTGATTTCTAATCACCAATAATTGTCACCTAACCGATATACAATTGAACTGAGTGTATGCTTTGTGACGAATAACTGGACACTTTATTAATGAGTTTATCCCGAAACACCTGTCTATAGATGGACTGGTCTTAAATACGCAAACCGATTAAACCCCGCCCAGTCAAGTGAAATAAATCAAGGAATACGAATAGCTAGCTAAAATACGATTTGCATTAAAACATATTTAATATATTATTCTTTTTCTCTGAATTGTTATTGTGTAAAAGTGTTGACAGAAGCACATTTTCTATCAAGATCTGTTTTTTTTTCTGTTGAAGCACAAGTCATCACGAATATAACATTCCATCATGCTATGAAGGTTAACTTTTGCACGACGCGCATTAGTTACGTGTACTTGTAATCGTTTATTTTTAATCATGAACTCATATTGATACATATAAAACGGTTGTAAGTATTGTGCGTTTGAGTAATAATGTGTGAAGGGGTTGATAAGTGTGAAGTGTATTACCAATATTATTTCAAATGATCGGGCGGAGCTTATGTTTTAATTTGCATAAGGACAGTCTATTTGAAGATATATGTGATAAGGATGATTGTCGTTATAATTAATATTGAATTCTAATCACCTATCAGTGTCACCAGACGCATATACAAAAGAACTGAGTGTATGATATGGGACGAATAACTGGACACTTCATTGATGAGTTTATCCCAATACTCTCTTCTGAAGACCCGCCCAGTCAAGTGAAATAAATCTAGTAATACATCTGTATGTCTTGTTCTGTTTATATTGTCTTGTCTTCTATTAAATATGTTTGCAAAACAAAATGTTTATTTTGAATCTATATAATGAATATTGAGGAGAACCACTCTTAACCTCTGGCTTTTGACAATCGTCTCTAAAAAGATTGTAAAAAGAAGCTCGCTTCCCCATACCACTTCCTCTCTAAATAACTCGAAAAATATAATTCACTCACTTCCCATACCACTTCCGCCGAGACCACTTCCCATTCCACCTGCGCCTCCCATTCCTGCACCATTTGCTAAAAACGAGGCCATATCTGTAACAGAAGAAATTATATTGATATTTAAGAAGCTATGCGTTAACTTTTATGAATAATATTTACTTTTGAAGGAGAACAACTAGTCTGCGGAGATGGTTTTGGTGGGGTTTGAGTTTATATGTCTTTAGCTACCCCATTATTCTCTTCTGCAGTGTTTACAAGTAATTATTTTCAATTCAAACATTGAAACATTTATAAGGCAAAATAATTTGTTTAAGTGCTGTTTTTTTTTATTTATTTATTTTTATACGCCCCAGCGTACACGGAACCCTTCGCCATTACTTTAAAAAAAATCCCAAAAGAATATCAATTATTGAACACAATTATTAAATACATAATAGATAGGTCGTTTTTTCCTTACAATTCAAGAACCTTACACAGTCTAAGAGTGAATCAGAATGCTATTGCTTTGCATGTAGATCAGATGTTCATCATATTCTTGTGTAGTTAAAGAGGACTTAATTTAAACTGAAATGCTCAAGTGTGCAGTATGCTTTTTTAAATTTTATTTTGTGTTTTGATATTAACTTGTGTTTAAATTAAGTGTTGCTTAATTTATTAATGTGCTTTACTTTAGTTGTGTTTAAATTTATTTGCACTTTAATGAAGCAATGTTTTACTACCTTTTTGTGCTATTCGATATAACTACAATGTATGCGTAATCTGTGCTTTTCAATTTGTGCCGTTTAAATTCTTTATCAATTTGCTCATAAATTAAAAATTTAGTTTAAAAAATGTCGAGAACAAATGACAATACCTGGTCATCCTTTGTTGTATTATTATGACCTTATAAACAAACATGTTTTAAACAAGAGAATCACAATACAACACATAGCAGCCGCAATGCAGATTAAAAATCGCTTTCGCAGTACGCTTCAACATTAAGCAAAATAAATCCACAATAAGGAAGCCGATGATATGAAACAAAAAGTATTAAGTAAGATGATTGGCTGACCAAACATATTTATTAATGTCATCTGCTCTTTGGTCGGGTTGTTTTCTCTTAGACACATTCCCCATTTCCATTCTCAATTTTATACTAAACCAGTCATTCAGCTATACAGTATAATAAATGCTATTTTAATTTAAAATAATTCAAATAAGAAATGACTATATATGTGTGTATGTGTGTATGTGTGTATTGTGAATGTGATTAAAATGAAGCAAGTACCAAAACCAGCGTCAGCTCCTCCTGCAGCGCTCCCAGTTGCTTCTACAATAACACAAACATGTAAACAACGTTATTTCAGTTAAGTGCATGTGCTCGATAACAGTTTTAGGTTAGTAAAATCAAATATAATATGTGCTGCTATTAGCAGGCATAACTCAAAAAATATGTAATATGTTATTATTTGCATAATCTTTTACGTGATTTTGGAAGGAGCAGACAAAATCCACGATAAGTAGGTTGGAGCTTAATTCATAAGATCAAGACAAACAAAAGGACATAGAATAATCAGAAAATACGTTTTAAAATTTATAGTTTACCAAAATTTGGATTATAGTTTTTTAATCAATTTACCATTTACGTTTGTTTACAGTTTTGTCCTTCTCTTTGACAATTTCAATGTTAAACTTTCAAACGTTTATAGCATTATGAATAAGAAAAGCAATCTTTTGAAGATGACAAACACGTCTGGCTCAAATGCAAAATTTCAATTCTAGTATGTATGAAAAGTGTATTCATACCTGTAGAAGAATTTTTACTATTTCCGCTGCTTCCTGTTGTTTCCATTGCATTCATTAGATTCATCATGTCCATTGGACTCATTTGACCAGTTCCTCCTCCTCCACCTCCTCCGCCACTCATAGCGGCCATTAAGGAAGCCATGTCACTCATGCCACCTCCTCCTCCCATACCGCCACCGCCGCCCATACCACCGCCCATTCCAGACATTGCCGACATCAGATTTGACATTTCACCGCCGCCTTGGCCTCCGCCCATACCTGATCAATAAAGTTGAATAATGTTTAATCATCACGTGATAGCAATAGTGGTTAACAAATTAGTAATTTTAATCCGATCAGTAGATTGAAAATTTGAGAATATATAGGCCAATAATGTAACTATATTTATAACAAAGCTGCTCTGATGTATTTCACCTATCTGAGGGAATAATCGTATGACAAGATATTTTTGCCGCCGACCAACTTCAACTCTGTGCACATGTCGTGAAAAGTTTTTTTATAAATTTTGACGGTCAAAATTAGTTTGATACTATATGAATATGAAACATGTTCATTTATGTAGACTAACAAAGTCAAAACCACTAAAGGCGGCTAACAGGAAAAGTCTGAGGCAGCAATACACCTTTTTATGATTTTATGACCATCAGATGGTCCGAAACAAATTTACTTATGTTAATGAGACCGAGTGACTTACAAGTCTCGCAAACTTAACCTTAATATAACCAAATACTTTATTTGAGGCCAAATAGTGTTGAATGTTTTATATGTTTTATATAAAAAAAACAAGAATATAAAAATAATGCACTTCAAGATAAATTCAAAAGGAGGAAGTCCATTAACCTTTAAAAACAGTAACTACCAATCAATGGAAAGAGTAAAAAAACAACTGCCAAATTATGCCCGGGCATTTTCCGGGAAAAAACAAAACGAGTGGTTAAACTTGATAATATAGTTAACTAAACCTCCCCCTTATAATTGTTTGTATAGAACAGCTCACCTGCTCCACCTGCTTGACCCATCATTGCTGAAATGCCCAAACAATACAATTAAGTTTATGATAATTACAAATAGAAATTGTCAATATGTACACTTCGCGCAATCACTTGGTATACAATTTATTTAGGTAGTTATCAATACGTTTCCGTTAGACAGTGAAATGTGTACTTATGGCTTATTCTGATTTTACATGCGAATGATTTATATTTGCAAAATTGATGCAGCACAAAAGAAATTGGCATATTTTTTTAAAGCAATTTTAAATGTTTTTATATTTTTTGTTTTTTTTTGTTGAATGTTTTGTCTTTTGTTAAAGTTTTCGTTCTATCTGACTTTGATTTTGCTTTGATAAACAAATTGTATTGTTCAATATAACTTTCATATACCAAATGTTCTATATTCTTAAAACAATTAAAAACAAGAATGTGTCCAAAGTACACGGATGCCCCACTCGCACTATCCTTTTCCATGTTCCATGTTCCATGGACCGTGAAATTGAGTAATTATCTAATTTGGCATTAAAATTAGAAAGATCATCTCATAAGCAACAAGTGTACTAAGTTTCAAGTTGATTGGACTTCAGCTTCATCAAAAACTACCTTGACCAAAAACTTTAACCTGGACGGACGAACGGAACCACAGACGGACGGCCGGACGAACGGAGCCACAGACCAGAAAACATAATGCCCTCTACTACCGTAGGTTGGGCATAAAAACGTATTGTTTTGCTGCTCACCATAGACTATCTTCTTTGTGTATAGGTGTATGTGTTTTTGCACATGCATACATGTGTAGATCAACATGATGTGTCTTATAGCTATACTTATATATTCGCTGATTTTATAAATGATATATGGTATAAATGATAACATAATGATGATTCTTTATTTTCGTAGATACCAATTTTTCATGGATGGAGGGTACTGTATCTTCATGGACACATAATTTGTTATCTTATCAAAGTCTGCACACAATAATATAGTTAAAAGTACTTCGCCCAACATGTTAACTCGTGCTGCACCCATAAACTCCACAAATATTGGTACCAACAAAAAACTATGAATCAAAAGTAAATGAAATATTTTGAGCTCCAAATGCATTCGCCCTGTGCATGCAAGCCCGCGATTCGAATCAATCATGCGCATATAATTAAAAATAGTCGTTCTAAAAGTTGTCTTTCCAATAAAAAATATAACAGAAAATGCAGCGATATGAGAAATCAGAGAGATGTATGAAATTACAATTTTAAAGAATTAGAAAACATATATCTATCTTTAATTACTTAATTTGAAAAAAAACTCATCTTCTAAAAAGTCGAAAAATGTCTAAAATTACAGCCATGTGTTAAGTGTAAGTAAAAGCATACTGACGCTTAAAACAGCAGCGCAGGAAAGGAACTTAAATGTGTTTGTGACAACTTTTAATTTAAACGTTTAATTTAACTCTGATTTCTCTGAGTAGAATAACATGCAACCAACGATCCCTAAATATCAAAGATATTTCCAATTTTTAGCCGAAACGCCAGTGAAAAGAGCAATTTAAGGCGACAGTCAAAATTACCAATGAAATATAATTAAAAAAAACGACAAAAGAAGTAATTACTTTGTTAAAACGTAAAAAAACAACACATTTTTCAAACAGAAACAAAAAGCAAGTATTTTTTTTTATTTCTTTGCATGAGCTGTTTAGATAATTTTGACTGTCGCTGAATATAAAATTTATCTTTTGTCGTCGATTAAGCACATGCCAATAGACCTACCAGCCATCAATAATCCTGAAAACAAGATATCTAAAATCATCATTTTAATTACTTTATTTGATATCAAGATATAGTGAAATATTTAGTGAAACCATAATGGATAATATATTTACTTTGAGCAGAACTATATCCGGTAATATAGTTCTTCTATAATTGTAACACAGCGTTTTATTTATACAACTGAAAACAATTTATTGAGAGACTTTCGGTCTATTTTTTCTTTTTTTATGTTTTTATTCAGGTCGACAATTGTAATATTTGAAATCTTATAAGATATTTTACCACTAGCTTCTGGTCCTTCTCCAGGGTCGTAACCAGGTCTCTCTGAATAAAAAAAAAAGATTTTTTTATCAGAAAACAAAACAAAAAGATTGAACACAAAGTCACAATTGTTCACTTAAGTGTCGTTTAGAATTAATTATTGATCTTATCATGGTCACAGAGTTCTGTGTTCCTTTTTTTTTTTTTGCTTTTCGTATATACAGTTTTTATAGTATATTAGAAAACCGAACTTCAAGGCGAACTCAAAACGGGCAACACTCAAAATCAAATGTAAGACTTCATTGTTGTTTGTAGATGGAGTTCATAAGTGTTTTTCGTTTCTCGTTTTTTATATAGGTTAGACCGTTGGTATTCCTGTTTAAATGGTTTTACACAAAATATTTTTTGGACCCTTTTAAGGTTGCTGTTAGGTTCGATTAAATATTCCTTGTCGCAGATTAAGACAACCAAAAATTAACATAATAAAACAAAAACAAATATATCAAAATCTGTAATATACAACTTGAGATCATCTAGTAGTAATATTAATTCATAAATAAAACGCCGAACTTCTATTTATAACATTAAGGTAATTCCCGATTATTTAGAAAAAAGGGAGGAGCCTTTTTATGAAAACTTTGGCCCATTGATATTTTTCTCTAGAATCTGAGTATATCCTTTAGGATATTTCGAAGTAAAACAAATTTTTAATATTGCACTTGCCGTTAATAATAGTTTGCATTTTGAAGGAAGCAGCAAGCAATGCCAACAACACGAGTACAGGTTCAATTAAGAATGTTCCTCTTACTATATACATGCAATTGAAATTCGCAGATTATGGATAATAAACACTAACACAACATTAGAAAATAACCCCATATAAATCAGATATCCCTCGATTGTTTTGTGTAATATATTATATATGTGTGTTCTACTTACTGCTTCTCAGCTGTCTCTCGAGTAACATTCTTTGCATCATTGGATCTGCAATCATTATAGTTTTATTAAAATTGTATATATAGTGAAACCTGTTTAAACCGAACCTATGTGGGTCTTAAGAATTTGTTCGATTTGGCCGTTGTTCGATTTTATCAGGTTCAAAACGCATACAATTGGTATGACGGTGGTTAAGAAAATGTTTGGCTATACAGTTTTTTGGTTTATGCAGGATTCAGTCCAGCAAGGTTTCTGTGTATCAGTGTTATTATAACAAATATAAGAATCATTGGCAACAAATGGACCTTTACTTTTCTTTAAAATTGTGATACTTTCCGGTACAACTTGTTTGCAAAAAAGCAATACATTGTATACCTTTTGTTTTTTTTTATTAATTCATTTTAGTTTGTATCAGGTTTGTAAGATTGTCTATCTATACAAACACATGCAAATTGCACACATTTAAAATCTGATAGATATTTCCAAAAGGTAGTTGTTTTCCTTTCAAAAGTCGTGTTCATTTCACAGAAGATTCATGTAGGCGTCATAATGATATATGCAGCAATGTCTAGTCGTTTTGGGATTCGTCAGAGTCAAATAAAATACTATGCTTTATGATCCATTTCTGTCTAGTACAGTGAAATTAAGAATATAGCAAAGACACAGATTAGAACGCATACAGAATAAAAAAAAGTTAATGACTTGCTTACTGCGAACAGTTAACAGATGACGCTGACTCATTGTGTCTGTCTATTTCTAATCCAGATATTCCCAATTTATATTTATATTTGAATTTTCTTGGTTGGCAATTTATATGTGCAAGTTAACGTTAATCACTGTTCAATTGCTCAGTTAACAGCTAAATCTGGTGATGTATACATGAAACCTTTCAGAACCATTATACAAGTTCTGATTCAAATCTTTTAATGAAGCTCTAAAGTACCAGCTTATGTTACGGAACTGAATATAATATTAGTACTTTTTTTCAATTTCTTTGAAATATATTTACATTTTCAAGAAAACTGGCATTGATTGTACTGCACATATTGAGAGAGAAAAAAACAGTAACTTCTTTAAAGGCTACATTTTCAATTTAAAAATACACTATAATCATATACCTTAAATAAAGGAATAAATACATAAGAAATGAGAAACTCGGTAATAAAGGTTTAAACTTTAAAAATGAGTCTCTTTTACAGTCAGTATATTTTGAAATAAAATTTACCTCTTTGGGAATTTTCACCTGTTAGAGCACCACCGAGTCCACCTCTTCCTCCGCCTCCACCTCCACGTCCACCACGTCCAAAACCTCGTCCTCTTCCACCAAGACCTGCACTTCCCATTCTACCACCAAACCTAGTACTTTGCATTTGTTCTGTAAACAATGTTTAATGTTGCACACTATAGAATAATGAGTGGTAGAAAAGAATATAAATAGTAAACTTTAAACTTTTTGAATTAAACGTTTATATGCATTACAAAGAAAGGATCTTCAACATTGGTATGGCAAACTTAACTCTATTAGTATCTTTAACTTCAAATTTAACATTGTGTGACTAGACACCAAAAAAAAAATAAATAAAGATATAGCACTATTTTCAAATATTATATCGTAGTTTTTATTTTTAACATTATATTTAACATTGCCATTAAAGTGCGAGGTTTGGCATGCCACAAAACCAGGTCCAACCCACCATTTTTTTCTTTAAAAATGTCCTGTACCAAGACAGAAACATGGTCATTGTAATATCATAGTTCGTTTCTGTGTGTGTAACATGTTTACATTGTGTTTCCGTTGTGTCGTTTCTTTTCTCTTATATTTGAGTGTAAATTCACATTACTATAAGACGTGTCACGGTACTTTTCTATTCCAAATTCATGTATTTGATTTTGATGTTATATTTGTTATTCTCATCAGATTTTGTCTAATGCTTAGTCCGTTGCTGTGTGTGATACATTTTAATGTTGTGTCGTTGTTCTCCTCTTATATTTAATGCGTTTCCCTCAGTTTTAGTTTGTTACCCGGATTTTGTTTTTTTTTTTGTCCATAAATTTAGAAGTTTTGATTAGCGGTACACTACTGTTGCCTTTATTTATTTACTCCAGTCGAACTATTTCTCTTATTCACAGACAAAACAACTATGTTGTTGATATGATAAGATATGCATGAAAGCATGCCAGTATAAATGATCATATGTCTTCACATGCAACAGGATATACTAAAAATACGAGTTGTGGAACCCAAATCATAAAACCCTTCATTCTTTCAAAACTCTAATTATCTTTTTGTCTGCAGGGAACGTTTTGCATTTATTGACGATGCCATCTGTTGTTCCCTTACTTTATTATAGATAATAACATATGTAAGTGATCGTTCCAACCAACGCTTATGACTATGAAGTAAAAAAGTACTAATAAAGTACAAACATTGTCAATCAATAAAGATAAAGCAGAATCATTGAATTGCATTATGTCGTTTGCTGCAAATATATTATACCATTCTAAGTTCTCTATTTGACAGATATATAATGTGATGTTTGGAAATTTAGATTGAATTGAATAAGTTTTTTTTTCTATTTCATAATTTCATCATTATCATCAAAAAATGTGCAAATATCTTCCAACAGCGTTGATTCATTGTTTTTATATAAATTTCATTCATATATTCCCAAAAAAGGAAAGTGTAATGAAACTTTGAAGGAAAAAGCGGCTGACAAAAAGAAAGAAACAAAATTATAAAAAAAACTAATATAGAAAGGGACTTGTCTCCCAGTCAAATTTTCCATTTTCGTTTTTATTTTGTTTGATAAATCACCGATAATGTACAAAATGCATAGTAATCGAACTTTCACAATCGTCAAATACCACAAACATAATATATACATGATATACTCTACACCAGTAAATACATTTTGAACTGCAAATATATAGGTGCAAGCAGATTTGTGTCGATTGAAGAAAAACACTTTTGCGTTATCCTAAGTATTTCTATTTTTTTTTTTCGATATAATTACCGCAATAAATTCAGTAATATTCAGATAATTGACATATATCAAGATTAAGTAGCTTTATTAATTCTGCTACAAATTACATATTTAATTCTAAAACATTTCAATTCATACAGTTGACAGTACATTGGAAAACTGTATCGACCGCCTTCCCCATCTCATTTCGTCCAAAGAGTGAAACAAATCTTTAACAAACTTTGAATATTAGGTTCTGTGTTCAGATATTTCGAATTCATAAACAGAAGAATAGTAATTTCAGATCTCCATCCATACTTTTGACATGTTGATATAGGTATACTATATATAAGCAAGCAAACCAGCAGCTACATACTTATCATATATCGATAGTAAAATGATACCTCTATTAAAATACTGTACATGAAGTTTGCAGAGAGCAAAATACTTTATTTTGAATTCTTACTTAATATATGTTACCCTTGACTAAACGTGTAGGTGCTCATTATTATAAAGATGTCATATTTCATTTTATACATCAATACATTTTTTTCTAGCGTCATCATGTTTATAAAATATATTTTCTACTCATAGTTATAAAACATGATCAAAAGAGTAAGACATGATTAAGTAAACAATAAATAACAACAGAAAGAAATGGAAAAGGGTCTTTTTTATAAGACTGTGTTCAAGAGGGCAATCGTTGGAAATTGTCGATCAATTTTTGGTTTGAAAAAAAATATCAAATGTGAATATCGTTATCATGTACAGCAGTTTTGACTATGGATGTCCTACCCTTTTGTTCAGCCATGTTTTCATTCATCATGGGAGCCATTAGCTGTGTCATCAACGCCATGTTACCTAGCGTTAAGTTGACCAGAATGTTCTATTTAAACATGTTAACTATGCATATTGGACATTTTAAATTAACACTTTATAATGTTTACAATGAAATATTGTATTTCCCATTCAAATTATATTCATAATAATTTGCACGTCCAGATTAAGCTTCGTATTTAACTTTATTTGAAGATATACAAGCATGATCGAAAAATTAAATGTCTTGAATTTCAATGAACAATAACAATATCATCTAAAGATAAAAATAAGATTGCCAAAAAGACAACTCTTAACACGAGGTCAATGTGGTATTGTGAATAATAAAACGTACACATGTAAAAGGAGCATGTATACACTACTGCGGATTCATTATTTTTCGTTGTTTACCAATTTTCGTGGATTTCGTGGGTACAGTTCAACCAAAAATCGAAAGTCCAACGAATGACAAATTCTCTATAGGTTTATATGCAGACTTCGTCAACACCATCAAATTAAATATCCACGAACATACAAGTTTTCACTAATCCACGAAAGTTGGTACTAACGAAAATAAATGAATCCACTGTGTATTTAGTATGACAAAAACCTACCTCCAGGATCTGTTGTTCCTCCTCCCATCATCTCTTTAAAATAAAATGGAGTTATTATAAAAAATATAATGGAAAGTTTCTTCCAAACTGTACTGTGTTCAACGATATTGCAATCATAGCACGACGTGAATACCTTGTTGTGATACAACACATCTTTAGTCACTGACTTGTTTTAAATGTGTTCATTTATACGGTTTCACCACGTTATATATGTCATCTTGACTGTTTACACAATTCCTATTCCGATTCAAGCAGTCGTTGCATTTACTGCTAAATACTACGTGCCTAATGTCGACGTACAGAATTGTAATTTTCAACTTTAACATTCAACTTTCAACACTGATTCAAGCACGGTTCCATGTGATCAAAGAGGGACTGTTGTTTGTTTGATTGTATGTAATTGTATTTTGTATGTATGTATCTCTTGTTTCACATGTGAATGTGACGGAGTGTTTTTAAAATAAAGCATATTGTTTTATTGTAAGATAACATATAGTGTATATTTGTGTAGACATTCGTATGTTTTGATAAGATGTGTACCTTTTTTCTTTTTTCTTTTACTTTATTATTTTTCCTTGGTTTGTTTTCAGGTCGATATATAAAATTTTTATTCCAAAAATGGGCGACAAAAAACTTAAAAGACTGATAATTTCCTTTCTCAGCACAATAGAGTAATATAAATAATTATCGCTAGAAATTAAAGCCGCACGAGCCGTTGTCTATAAAACGCCTTTGTCAATTAAATTAAAATCGTTATAGGTAAAATACAGATCAACAGTTTATAATGGTCATCTAAGCTCGATTGTTTTTCTAACTTATGATCCTGGTATTTTTATAACTTTTTTTACGCCGTACCGACTCTATCGAGGGAATCAATCTCGTTGTGATGATCAACGATAATCTAGAATTCTACGTAAACAAACACTACTACATCTGTCTGTATAACTTACCCATGAGTGCAGCCATGTCCATACCGCCCATGCCACCCATGCCGCCCATACCGCCCATACCGCCCATGCCGCCCATGCCGCCCATACCATTCATACCATTCATACCGCCCATATTTCCCATTCCTCCTCCTACAAAAGAAATGACATGTTTTAATGTTAAGTTATTGAATTAAGAATTGTAAAGACATTTAGTAAATCAAATAACGTAATAACTCTGCTTGTTAATTGTAAGTCCCCGAGGATGTCACCAGCCCAATGGACAGTACGACGGAACTGGCATAAAATATGGATTTTTTTATGCAAATGTTAGAAATTGTTTTCAATTGAGAATGTATGATCCTTGTTCAGAGCTCTGATACCTTGCCCGGCTTTGGCTATAATTTTCGTACCTTTTTGGAATATAGCTCTTCATCTTTTGAATAAGCTGTTGATTGCCAAATATATTGGCCTCGAGCATTACTGAAGAGACATTTATTGTCGAAATGCGTATCTGGTGCAGAAACATTGGTACTGTTAATGTTATTAAAATAAGATCTTCAGATTCCAGAACGGTCGCTTTTCTAAGTTACAGAGTGTTATCCTCTCCACGTTTCTAGTATTTGTTCTTTTGGATTACCAAGTGTCGTTACCATACTTTGTATATAGATAATTATATTACTAGTTTTTATAACTTTCGAATCGTAGTATTTAGGGAAAAAATGCATTTTGTTTTCTGTCTATGAAGAAATAACATTAAAAATGTTGTTCACACTGAATAACCCGCATATACCAAAAACACCTTCAGCCAATCAGAAGACAAGTTACATCCAAAATTAAATTATTAACCATTGAAATGAAAATTAAAAAATATTGAAACAATAGCTTACCACCTTGACCCATGGCTGCTGCTGAAATGAAAATAAATTACTTATAAGTTTTGTTTAAATGATACAATTTTGTTTCCTCCGGTTAAGACAAAAAGTAATACGGATAGGTATGAAGAGTAAATTCATTTTAGCTGACATAATTTTTATACTTATGGTATAATTGCAGGACTTCGCCTTACTTGTCGAAATTGTATGTTGCAAAATTTAATAACAAATTTGTTTTTGTATAACGTTTTTTTCTATCGTGAGTAACTAATGTGTTTCTTGACTAGTGTAAAAAACAATTGAGACTAAGTATCTATTATGACTCATTTCACAATTAAATTTCATAATCTTTCTACCACAAAGTACAACTGAATCAAACAGTATAACACTTTATAACTTAAAAATCTAGGAAAGAATCATGTACATTCGACGACAAAGGATGAGATTATATTATAAAATATTTCCATATTCAGGCATTCAAAACGGAATAACTCTCGATGTTAGGGCAATAATAAATGACATATTTTGGCATGTATTACAAAACAAATGCAAAAGCTCCGAAATATTGTGAAATATTAAGCAATAACATCTATCACCATTATGATTTTCTTTAAAAGCTTCAAGTTTATATATGATCAATTAATAAATGGTTTGCAATGTACGCTACGCTACTCAAAGAAAGGTTAAAGATATGGAACAACAAAGATAAACCTGGAATTAACGATAAATAAAGTCAACAGTAGTATACCACTGTTCAAAATTGAAAATAAATGTATTTCCATATTTAGGCTTTGTATACATAAAAACCTTTTGATGTTAAAGCAAATATAATTGGCACGTTATTAGCTATATTATAAACCATAGAAAAAAGCTCCGAATATATAACGATAACATATAAAAACATTATTGACATTCATCACTCTCTTGGATATGTTTACATCAGCACTGCATAAAGCATGTATATTATGAAATAGCAAAATGTCTGAATAGTATGGTGAACGACTCAATGAAATGTTAAGACGTGGAAAACAAAATGAAGGAATTTAAAATGCATCATAAAAAAGCAGGGTGGCAAAGCGAGTACCTAACATTGCTTGCATTGGATCTATGGGAGATCTGCGACTATCTGAAACATAGACATACAAAAAGGTTGAATACCTTTTACTTTCTTTTTGAACATTTTTTTTCAACTTATGACTTAAAAAGGCTTCAACTTAAAACGTTACTGCAAATATGACGACAATTCATAGTCGTAAAATTTTTATAAAGAGAATATTTATCTTGAGAAGTATAAATCATTTGTATTTATTGCATAGAAACCTAATGTACGAGTATGTGTGACATTAATATAAAGAAATACGAACAAGACGATAGAAAACTAAACTTATATGAAAAATAAGTAATAAAAGTAATAGAATTCAAAGTAAAAAAAAAACAAAACAAAATATGGTAAGGACTGTCTGTGCCATTAATAAAATTTTGACAGAGTGATCTTTTGATGATCTTTATAATGACATTAAGATATCAGTGAGTATTGAAACATATGTATAACCAAAGGAACATAAGCAAATCTCTCGAAAACCGGAGGGAGGTGAATATCATACTTTAGGTTTTTTTCATCTAAACTAAAGTTGCTGTTGTAAAGACCACCTACATTTGTTACAAAAAACTTGAATTGACCTTCAAACTAAGTATTATAGTTGTCATGTTAAGTGATATTTGATGAACTTGCAGACAATCTGTCGCATATAAACATTTTATTAACAACGAGAATTTCATAAAACAAAAGATATATTATTCACATTTAAAAGTAGGAGTTTGATGTGGGGCTTCCGAATATGATAAAAGTATATTGGTTGTACATTTCAAGCTTCAGGTATACAATGCTTAAATAAAGAGGAAAACATCTTTCAGAAATGGATACAGAGTTTAAGTAAAATCCATTTACGTTAGCTTAGCGAAACAGACTACGTCTATTGATGTCTGATAAAATTTATCTTGTAAGTTAAAGTTAATGTTACTTATATACGTGTATAAATATCCAATTTCCTCGAAGAAAAACACGTCCAAACAAATTATGAGTCTGGTATCTTTGGTAATTCTCTTGCATGGACAGTTATACTATCCAAAACAAAATATACTTTTAAGAATACTACAATTTCAGTAGACATATAATACAAAAAAAGTAAAATCACAAAAATACTGAACTCAGAGGAAAATCAATTCGGAAAGTCCATAATCACATGGTAAAATCAAATAACAAAACGCATCAAAAACGAGTGGACAAGAACTGTCATATTCCTGACTTGGTACATGCATGTAGAAAATGGTGGATTGAACCTGGTTTTACAGCTAGCTAAACCTCTCAAAAACGATTCATTTTGTCGATACTGCAAATGGAAACATAATTTA
The DNA here is from genome assembly GCA_037788925.1 of Mytilus galloprovincialis. Lineage (NCBI taxonomy): Eukaryota > Metazoa > Mollusca > Bivalvia > Mytilida > Mytilidae > Mytilus > Mytilus galloprovincialis. The sequence goes on from CM075338.1 coordinate 87,739,502, forward strand.
TGCACATTTAAACATTGCAAGTATGTCTAGCGTTACATATTTTGAAAACTACATGTATTTATCGCTAAAAAATCTTCCCGCGAAAAAAACAAGTGTTCGACATCCGTTAAGTTACATAATAGAACCAATAAAGGAATTCATTATTTGTTTTTTCATTTTCATAAAGGAAAGAGAAATATATTATAGGTAACAAATAAAAAATACATAATCTTACTAAGTAAACTTTGCATCATTTTCATCTTCAGAGCACTCATGTCTGGCGTAGGTGCTGGTGGTTGTGTTGGTTTCGGTGTAGTTGTTGGTGGTGGTGCTCCTATAATATTAGAATTAGATATGTTATAAAACATAGGTCGGTAATGGTACTGGCGTTAATTTGCTTATTTGTTGCTTTTGAATAACTAATATGGCATATAACCGGGATTGTTTTCTTTCAATCGATGTATAAATTTTGAACAGCAGTTTACAATTGTTGCCTTTATACAGCTATTATATAACAACATGTTTGAATGAATACTTAAAACCTCTATAATTTGTATTAGAGAAGTGAGGTAACGTTTTAATATAATCTCAGATTTGTCTTATACTGATTTGAACAATAAATCTTTCTTCAAATTCAGCGGTTAATCGAGAGAGACATTTGCGATATTTGTCTGATTTAGATAGATATAAAAAAAAGTTTTTTTTTAATAATATACGATTATAAAACATCAAATCAGAGTTATATATAAAAAAGAAGATGTGGTATGATTGTCAATGAGACAAACTCTCCACAGGAGACCAACATAACACAGAAATTAACAATTATAGGTCACCGTACGATCTTCAACAATAAGCAAAGTCCATACCTCATAATCTTGCTATTTATTTAATTTGTTTTTAACATCTGACGAATTAAACAACAGGTGTTTGTTAAGGTAAAAATGTATCTGTTATGTGTAACGTGATTTCTAGTATAATGCTTAGTAAATATATGCATTTTAAATTAATGATTGGTGAGGATGTGCCATTACTCATACATATAAATCCAGAAATAAATGTGTCTTAAAATTAGAATCAGACACGTGTTTGCAGAATTTTTCAAAACCAATTATTATATAAAAAAAATAGTTTACCTAACATAGCTAATAAAGCATTCCTCTGTTCAGCTGATAAAGATCCTGAAACAAAAAGCAGTACATGAATTATTAGAAAACACACAAAAGTTATGAATAAACGATATACATTTATAAAGCAGATAAAAAGAATATTCAAAACAGTTAAAAGAGATAGCATCTAGTATCATTCTAGTGTCATTCGATTGAAAACATAGAAATTATGTAAGACCGTTATGTTGTTGGTACTGTTACGATGTTGTACGATACAATTATGCAAAATTGAGGGTGGAAAGATATCAAAAGTTATAATAATGGTAATCAGAAATGTGCTTATTTGATCACCATTTGTATGAATACATCGACAAAAATGTAAAATCGATAGAAACTATTTCACATGCCTTTAATGAAATTTGAAATGTTTGAACTGCTTATTTTGCGATTCGATTGGGAACTTTCCTTTTCGAAGTTTCCTCGGAATTCAGTGTTTTTGTGATTTTACTTTTTAGGATAAAACCAAGTACCTGTATCGGCGATGATAATACAGTTTACTTTAGTTAAAATGGCATTTTGTTTTACAGGACAAGGTGTCTAACCAACAACACTTTGCATTCCGTTGTTTGACGTTTTATTTCAACGGTCAACTTAAATGCACGTTGTTTTTAGACATGTCAAAAAAGTCGCATTCGTGAGCACTAAAAATGAGTTTAAGCTCACAATTGATTTAATTTCGACGGTAATATGCATATCATAGATCTAAATGGGGAATTGAACCTGGTGTCATATCGCTAAAAAAGTTTTAACAGACATAATGTCTTACCAACAAATCCTTGCATGCCGTTATTGGACTGTGATGATTGTTGTTGTGGCTGAACATCTGTAAAATAAATATCAGATCATGTGTATCTGCACAAGTGTAACTCAAACATATAAATATATACCCTAGATTTTTTTTTGAAGGACAAAACTTACTTATTTTTGCAGTTATTTCATTTGCTCTTTATATTATCAGATAAATTAACATTTACGTATTTCTTTCTATTGCAATACGCACACAAATTATAAGCATATGACTATCACATCACATTTAGTTTAATCTAACAAAAAAATCACGTTGTTTTAATGTGATTATTATTGAAACAAAGAAAAATAACAAACATACCGAGCTCCAAAGAAAATTCAGAACGCAAAGTCCGTTATCAAATCATGCAAGTTGCCTATTTAAATTAAAACCTCAAACATATCAAATGAAAGAAAAATAACATCAGTCATATTTCTGACTTGGTAATGTCAGCTCAATATGGATCTGGCTTATCAGAATAATTGTATGTGTGGACACGAGTTAAAAAAGCAATGATCACTTCAAAGTCTTGAGTTAAATTTTGAGTACAGTGAAACCTGACTAAACCGAATCTTGCATAAACCAAAAACCTGTCTAAACTAAACAGGATCTTAAGTACCGTCATATCAAATTATTTGCGTTATGAACCAGATAAAACCGAACATCGGCTGAAACCGAAAAAAAATTTAAGTCCCGAAGAGGTTCGTTTTAAACAGATTTCACTGTACATAGAATTTTGTTTGTTGGTGAGGGGATGGATTATAATCGACATCAACATACCTCTGACCATTTTACTAGACATGCCAGCAACATCGATACCTGTAAAAGTAAGAATATATAGTTACCAGTAACTTAATACGCCAGACGGGCGTTTCGTCTACATAAGTCTCATCAGTGACGCTCAGATAAAAATAGTTATAAAGCCAAACAAGTACAAAGGTGAAGAGCATTGAGAACCAAATATTCTAAAAAGTTGTAGCCAAATAAGTCTAAGATAATCTATTCCTGGGATAAGAAAATCCTTAGTTTTTCCAAATTTTGTGTTAGAGTTTCCAGTTTACAGTTAGACCTTGTAATCAACAAGTTGTGTTGAAAAATTAAAAGATGAAATGCTGTGTAAAAGATATAATCTCAACATCACATTTTCAAATCAAAGATTCTTCGGTAAAACCTATAAAGCAATCTTGTTGAATCATTACATAATATTGTTCGCTCTTATATTATACCAATACCAGAATATAACTAGTTAAGACCAATTAAAGAGACCCATTTGAGTCATGCTTTCAAAATTCTACTCATTCATTTTGTATTAGCATTATAGATAGTTATGCTGCAACAGGTCTTCATCTTCCATTTTATATTCACGCAATATTAAAGGAGCACTAGCTACGAGATATATAAAAAATCTAAAGTTTGATTTTTTTTATGTTCAATCAATAATGAAAGTGATATAAGGAAATAACAATTCGCTTTTTGCTGCCAAAAAGGTTCAATTTTGTCAAATAACTCTATGAAACATTGATAACTAGTTATTCACTTGCAAGTGAATGATTCGACCTCTTTAAATCCGTATTCATGTGAACTTCAATTTAACCCCCAGCTAGATATAGACAACATGCCTTGTACGTGTACTGGTTATGCTAAGAAAAAGAATGACAACAATGAAAGTGAAACTACAGAAAATCATTTAATTACTAATTCGATGCACATGAAATCATTCTTATACGGTTAAAAACAATGAGAAACATTTATTTTTAATCTATAAAATAAAATCAAACAGACCTATAAAACTCCAATTGCACGTGCTGGTTTAATCTATTCATATCTTTATTTATGTTTACATCGCGTATATGGTCATCTGAGGTCAAATCGATAGTTAATTAGATGGCGTCTGGACTAAAATACACACGAAACAAACCTATATATTATCTACCCCATGCTCTGTAAACTGTTTATTTTAGACTTTTGATAGTTTCGATTAATGTCTTACATTGTTATAAATCAAATATGAGAATTTGAATCAAATCAGTGATCATGAGTTTGACAGCTAGTGCCCCTTTAAACACTATTCAAATAAAGACAACTAAATAAAGTCACATAAGGAAATGCCTGTACCATGTTAAGAGTATGATAGTTGTTTTTCTTTGGTTTGGTGTGTTTGAGGTTTTAATTTTTCAATTTGCATGATTTGATAAGGGACTTTCCGTTTTGAATGTTTCCTTGGAGTTCGGTATGTTATTTTCTCCCCAATAATAATCACATTATTAGTTGTATAATGTGGAGTAAACCATTACTGTTAAAAACTCACCTTGGAATCGTCTATTACTGTTTTGATTTGATTGTCTTTTTTGATTAGGCGATGAAGCTATTAAAAGAACATAAAAAAGCTACATGAATATCTGTCAGATATTAACCTTGGAATATTCAAATTATCTGTCAGATATTAACCTTGGAATATTCAAATTATGTTTTCTAGTTGTCCTAATATTACATCTATCTAGACAGAAACCTTGACAAGACATGATTAATCTAACTGCCAATGTCATTGCTCCTTTTTGTCGTTTATTTTTGAATTACTTTACAACTTTCTTTCTCAAAAAACAAAAAAAATAAAACAAGAAAGAATCGTAAAAAACACAAAAGCGATAAAATCTTATAATATTAACCCTTCTTAAAAAGTTAAACCTAATACCCGAACATACACTTAAACACAATAAATTCCCAACACAACAGTGCAAGACATAATGTATACCCTTTAAAGAACATTACACAAAACTTTAATAATAATTATACAGTATGGCTAGTGTTTCAATACCTATCTTTTCTTACTTATATTTTCAATAATATATTAAAATATGTTTATTACATAAATAATAATGCCGTGAATGTGATATTTAAGAAAATAAAATGTTTGATCTCATCCATAATATCAATTATTCGTGTTTGAAAATTGCAAAAAAATGAATATCAAAATGTTCTTCCTAATGCCAAAAAACAAGGTTTATCATAGCTTAATAAAAAAAGCTCACATGTCATTCCCATAAAGCAACATTGATACCTAATATGGTTATAAACAAACTTGATCATGGTAAGGGAGGACATCAAAAGATCGATGTAGGATAATAAATTTAAATCAAATAGTTTTTTTTTGGGAGGGGGGGGGTTCAACATTGCTGCATGGTTTGTTAATCCAAAATCGATTTTACATATATCCCTATTGGTCAATCAATTTTTCCCAAATTAAGTTAAGAGGGGAGGGGGTCAGTGAAAAAAAAACTATGTGAATTAAGTTTTTATCCTTCATTGAACTTTTGATGTCGTCCCTAAATCAAATAATGTTTACAGGAGGGCAGGAAATACGACAGTTGTTAATTAATTCTAAATATTAACGCGTAATTTTATTTATACTCGAGCAAGCTTTTAGCGTGTATCTTACGGTAAAATAGAAGGTAACAAGTGATAACACCATTTTCTTTGTACCCGTCAGTTTTATAAATGTTTGCAATACAATGTATAAAGACAGTGACACAAACGTATCAATTATTATTATGAGTTACTTCCCTTTATCGATATTTAAATCCTTTCGCTGATATTATTAACATTAATTATAACAAGCACATTATATACAATCATCTATCAAAATCAGTTGTATTTTCAAGCGACATTTTACGTTTGTAATATCTATTAATCGTTACTATATTTTTGTTTAAACCTTTATACACTGTTATAGCACATGAAACCAATTGATCACGTTTATGTTTGATTCACTTTGCTTATTGTCTTTCTGTTGGTATGATCAATGTTTAACAATTATTACAAAATCAATAAAATAAAGGAACCAAAACATACAGAAACAATTTCGTTATTGGTTAAAAATCGTATGAAAATATAAAAAATTATATTTCATATTTGAATAGTGGCAAGTTTATGCATATTAGAAATTATAAGAATGTAAAAGAAATAATTTTGGAGATGGGTAATTTTAAAATTTAAGGCAACGACGACTGTTTAAATCGCTTTGCTATCGCCATTGTTTTATAACGGAAATGATTAAGTATATGTAAAGTTTTCTCACTTTGTTTCATTTTTAACTATTTTATGTTTAGCAGCAAGTTCAACTTTCACGACACTTTTTTTTTGAAAAAAAGTACTAGAATTCCTTAACATCTCTTCGTATGTTTTTTACACATATTTTAGATTCCATCGTGCAGAATTTAAACATGTCCTAATATTTCGCAAAATGATAACATGTAAGTTGTACAAGATTAGAATACACTTCTTATTAGCTAACGTAAGCTGTCTCAACAATTTGAACACTACAAATGTGACATAATATATTGCCTATATTCTACCTGTAATTACAATATCCATAACATTATTGGTCGGTGCCCTCGCTAAAGGTGTTGGTTTTGTATCAACATCATAAAGCCAGGATGGTGGTTTAATTCCTGGTTGTACGATATTGACGAAAGGTTTTCCTGTACTTAATATTGGTTCTACGTAATTTGTTTCTGTAACTACATCATTACTTTTACTTGTATGCATAGAACTTGTAGTTGGCGCGTCCGTTGTTTTCATCACAATTGTTGACGTTGTCGGAGATAAATTTAATTCTGTCGAGTATTCCGTTGTTGTGTTGTATGCTATGTTTGCATCTGTAATTGTTTCGGTTACATTCATTTCCGGTTCTGTGATATAGTCTGTAATTAGTTTTCGACCACTTCCTGTCTTGCTTCCAGACATTAAAGTTTGTGTTCCTACTGATTTGGTCTCCTTTAACGAAAATACAGGAATTTGTGGTCTTTTTATTGACTTAATGCTCTCTAAAACTGCAATATTGTCCGTACTTAATGAAACCGACGTATCATTAATGTCATTTCTTGTATTGTTATATATACTTCCAGTATTATTACTGTGTGATGTTGTGTTTACTTCAAGTGACACGAAATCAACAGTTTGCGTGGTTGTTTCGGTTATTGTTGTCGTTAATAGTTCTATTTCTCTAGGAATTTCAGTGGTTGTTTCGGTTATTTTTGTCGTTAACGGTATTATTTCTCTAGGAATTTTAGTGGTTGTTTCTGTTATTTTTGTCGTTGACAGTTCTATTTCTCTAGGAAATTTAGTGGTTGTTTCGGTTATTTTTGTCGTTGACAGTTCTATTTCTCTAGGAATTTTAGTGGTTGTGTCGGTTATTTTTGTCGTTAACGGTTCTACCGCTCTGGGAATTTCAGTAGTTGTTTCATATGTTGATGATACAGTCATATTCATGGGCAAATATGCAATCACTGTTCCATTTGCATCTTGCGCAATAAACATTGTATTATTTTCGAGCAGAGCAGCGGGTGTTGGTAATGTTCGATCTAACGTCTTTCTACTTTCCAGCAAGTCTGTGTTTGCCATGTCTATGGAATCATTATACATGAATGACGATTCAATTGGCAAAACATCTCGTATTGAACTTGTTACTTCCTCTACTGATATATTGGCTTTTGCAGAAGATTTGATTTTAACTTGTTCTTCTGGCGTGTTTCTATTGATTACTACTTCATTTGTATGTTTTGGAATTAATATTGAATTATCTAATGTCTTTTTATTTTGCTCTTCATTTATTTTCTGGCTGACCGAAGTTTCTACTATCGATTCTATTACGGTTTTTCTGTCCACTGAACTAAACTGTTGGTTTGAATTGTCTTGAACGATGTCTTGGCCTAAAACGGTTTGATTTACCTTTGAATCCGTAGTTGCATCGTATTTTAATCTTGTCATATTCGTACTGTGGCTACCAGAAGAGTCTTTTCCTAGTCGTGTTATTTGGCCTTTTGGAAGTGTCTTTTCGGTTACAAACTGTTGTTCAGATTTGTCTTGAACCTTACTATAGTCTTTACGCGTTCCGTCCTGTATCTTGTTTTGCATAGTTGAATCGTTTGCTGACAAAGTCGAATCATTTAGAGCAGGCGTTTCGGTAGTCGTTGAATAATCATTAACCGGTGTGGGTATACCGTAAAAATAATAATGCACACTGTCAATATATTTTGATAAAAATCGCAACATCTTTTCCATTCGATTCAGAAATTCTAATTCCGTTGTAGCTTTTGCTATTTTTTCTATATCTTTATCACTTTTTAATCGTAAAGAAGATGTGATATCAGGTATTGAACTTGAAGTTGTTTGAATTACAACAGTATCTAGTAATGTTACGTTCTGCTCGCTGTTGGTGAAATTCTGAGAAATATCAAAATCTTTACTATTATTTAGTTCATTCATTTTGACATCCTTGTTTGGTGTCAATACAGCCATGTGTGCAATTGTAGATGTATCCTTGTTTATTGGGCTTTCAGTTATTGATTTTTCATTCCGCGTTTTTACATTAGTAGCCAATTCAACTACAATAGTAGATGTATCTTTGTTTATTCGGCTTTCAGTTGCTGATTTTTCATTCCGCGTTTTTATTTTAGCAGTCAATGACACTACTTGTGACACATCGTCATATATGATAGTCTCAGTCTGTTGAACATCACTTCCACTTACTATAGGTGCATTGCGAATTTCTCTTAAGTGTGTTACTTTAGTATCTGGTGTCTCAATATTGGATAATAAGACAGATGTTTGGTTCGTAAGCTCATCATAAGTAGAATCATTAAATCGATTTGTTGAGTTGTAGTTGTCAAATTGTCTACTCGTTTCTTTCTGAAAAGAAAATTTTGCAATACCCATCTTTTTACCATATGCTAGTTTGATCTGTTCTTTTGGTTCGTTTAATTTTGTTGTATCATTCTTCAAAGAATCAGTTATATTATCTATATCACTTGAAATGACGCCATACTTATTAACAATTTGTTTTGTATCCGTTTTAGCACCGTTTTTACGTGCAGACGAATCTGACAGAACTGAATAACCTGTTACCTCATTTCTAATATTCGAAACAGTTCTATTTATATCAAACAAAGACGATGAATCAGACATTTCTATGTTTCTAGTAACAATCATCCTAGAATCGTTGTTTGTTGACATATTTAATTGATTCAAAATCTCCGAAACGTTTTGTGTTTCATTATCAATAAAACTTTTATTTTCTGATAAAGCGATTGTCTCATTCTGTAACAAAATAACAATGTCTGAGCTATTATTTCTATCAAATGTCAAATCTGTAGTATTTGAAATCGAATAGTCCGAATGATTATACAAAGATATCATGTCATTAATAATGCTAGAGTTATACATAGAGATGTTCCTATATTGATCCAATGCAGTGTCAGAATAGGTTGTATCCAGTACTGTTGTTGTCATAGATACAGTATTAGACGAATCACCTGCAGCTGCTGCTATCAAACTTCCCGCAATTAATCCCTCACTTAAACTTTCGCCCATTTCGCCACCAAGCTGACCCATCCCAACTGCTTCACCTAACCCTTCGCCTCCAAGCTGACCCATCCCAACTGCTTCACCTAACCCTTCACCTAATTCACCTCCAACAATCGACATGACAGCTAAGTTTTCTGACAAACCGCCAGACGGTCCACGTGTTGTCGTCTGTTGCTGTTGGATTTGACCAATCATTCCTGCATCAAATGTCATTAATTGGTCGGATGAAGTTTTGTTAACGTCTACAAATAACGCATCTGTAGAAATAGAAAAATTGAAGTCTGTTTTCTTATTTGTACCTATATTTAGAGTTGAACCGCTCAAGTATAAAGTCGATGCATTTCTATTCATTGAATTGTCTACAGTAGCTTTGACCAGTTGATCAGATGAGTTGGAATCTATATTTAATATACTGTTTGATAAAGTAATGTTCATATCAGCAGTATCATTTCCCATACTATCAACAACTCCAATATTATTTGATGCAATTACAGATTCGTTATTTCCAAATAACACATTGGTCGGTATGACTGGCATACTGTTATCAGATATTGATGAGCTATGTGTTATCATAGTTATAGAGTCACTAGCTACCTTGGACGATTCATCAACAACCTGTGCCTCGTTTTCGGTATGAGGTTTACTTATGTCTATTGCTTTAATCTGTGTGCCACTATTTTGTTCCGAAATGGTGTCAATGTTGCCAATATTCACATCAGTGACTAAACTAGAAGACGTTGATTCTGATTGTGTGGTTTTTACAACACTTGATGAAGCAACAAGACTTTCTGATGAGCTTTGATTTTTTGTATTTTTTTCTGCAGCATTTGTTGCAACAATTACTGACGTGTCAGCTCCATTTCCATTTCCAGATGTCAGTGCAGTAGTCTTGGAAGTGACCGTTTCTAAATAAGTATTTGAGGTTTGGCCAATTACATTGTTAGCTGCATTTGACATCATAGTACTAGTAGTAACAGTTGACGTTTCATGTGTCTCGATATATAATTCTGATTGTGATTTCACAACACTATTGAGAACATCCGGGCTAATAGGTATTGCCTGGTTGTTAACGCTGACGATTTCACTGTTTGAGACCGACTTTGAATGACTATTATCAAATACGGCTTTTTCCAGTCTAAATTCATCATTAGCAAACATGTCACTGCGGGTATTTCCAGTTGATGACATAGTACCGACAGATAATTCGTCATTTGATTTTCCTAGAGTGCCTCTGGTGCCACTCGGAGAGCCTATGTTTAATTGGCGGCCATTGTCGATATTCTTTGCAACTTCAATGTCTGGCAATGTAATATCAGAGTTTTCTGATGCTGATGATTTAATGAGTGTATTATCAATAGTGTGTTGGCTTGCACTGTTTACCGAGCTGTTTGAAGATACTATCTCATTTCTTTGAAGCGACAAATCTACAGCAGTCATTTCCGATTTGACCTCAATAGCGGGTAACATGACAATTTGGCCTTTTGATGTTTCAGAAATAGTTTGATCACTAACTACTGATTCAGACACGTTGCTGTTGAAGATTATGGTTGTATTGATTGACCTATCCGACTTGAGACCAATTTTTGGTTCGCTGGACATTTTAATTGTTTCCTTGTTCAACAGAGTATTATCTTGAACATTGGAATTAGAAATAAAGGTGTCGTTAAATGAATTTTCAGTTAAACTATAAGTTGAATGGTTAGCAGTGGATGTTACAACTGGCCTTGACTCAACTGGGTCTACGGGTATTCCATACGGAATTTCAACTGCTTGTGGTAAAGTGTTATCAGTTGAAGTTGTGTCATCAGACTCCAAATTCATTGTAGAATTGTGTAAACTGGTATGCATATTAGTTTGGTTGTTCTCGATCAAATCAGAATCAAGATTACCCTTTGGCCTAGAGGTAATTCCTTGTAGGATGTTGTCAGAGATAAAACTTATGTTAGCTTGAAGAACATGTTCTTCCTGTTGAAAAGGGATAATTGGTGGCATTGTTGTTGATATGGTACGTGAACGATCAGATGAATCAATGCTTGATCTGTGTGATGAATCATCATTAATTGTTTTAATAGTCACGAAATCCGATGGAGAAGAAGGTAGAGTGGCAGGTGATATCAAATTAGTGTCGAGAGCGACACGACCAGAAGTTTCTCTTTGATCTGAGAAAACTGTTACTGTTGATCCTATATTGATTGCATTAACACTCTCTTGAGGTGGTATAATTCCTTCTATAATAAGATGTCCTTGTTTACTTACACCAGAATCAATATTATCTGATATTCTACCACTAGTGTTTGTAACTGATATACTAATACTTGTGTTATGTGCATCAAATGAGTCGGAAGATTTTACATCGGTATCATTTCGATGATGAGTAGCAAAAGACTGCACTTTCTCAACTAAAGTAGTAGTATTTTCCAATACATTATCAAAACCTGTTACTGATGTTTCTGATACAGTTTGATTGACTGCAGTGTCTATTATGTTTGAGGAATTAAATGAATTGTCAAATACATTTGGTTCTGTTATCTTAATTTTCTCAATAAATTTAATGCCTCTCGATAAATCCGGTCCTTGGTTATCGGGTACAACAAAGTTATCATTTAAATCAATTTGTGAAGACGTTCTTCCAGAAGTAAGTTGAATATCTGTTGTTAACTCGTCCTGTCTAAATTCTGTTATATTGCTAAGGGCAAATAGCTCAGTGTTATTTGAATCGAATTGAACACCATCAGTTCTGGCAATTTCTGGTACCTTGTTTAAATTTGAACGGGAATTAACACTCATAATTTCTTTATTAATTATTTGTTTAAGTTCCCGATCAGTAACATTATACTTGATGCCACTGCTTACTGTTGGAGCGGTATCAGGTATGGATATTGCAGATTGAGATTGTGCATCAACCGGATATCTTACATCGGTGTTTGCAATTGATTCGTTGTCTCTATTAACACTTGTCTTTTCCTGATTTTCTGAATTTTGATTTGTCGTTTTTGATATATATTCTTTTTTAAAATTCTCAGAAACCCCTGTTGCTATATTTAATGTCATATGGTCTGATGAAGAAGACGGTACTGTTTCTCTAGATTCATTCGGAACTTGTATTGAAATAGTTTGTGACAAATCACTTCGAGTTCCTTTTGAAATTTCATCCGTATGTATAGGTTTACCTATGGCGATGTTTGATGATGAGGCTAAAGTTTCACGAGACAAAATAGTTGACGACGATGACGATGATGGTGATGACGAAGACAGGTTTACATTTTCATTAAGATATGAACTTTCACTCAAAACAGTTGTTATAATTTGGTTTTTTTCACTGCCACTTTCTGAAATTGAAATTGGTTTCGGTGTAGTGATTAATGGTGGCACAGTTGGATCAACATATTGGGGTGTCATAAGAGCGTGATTCGGTAATATAGGAGCCAATGTAGGCCAGAATGTTCTGTGTTTTGGTGGGGGCCACTTTGGCGCCAGCGTTTGAATATCTGGCATTTCTGTTGATGATGCAAGTTTATATATTCCTTCTCCATCTGGAAGAAATAAAAGTATATTATGTTCATTTTCCAGAAAACTGTCTATTTAAATGATGCTTTGTTTTTTTAGACATATTCATCTATTTATTTATTGATTGAAATATCAAGTAAATATAAGGTGTAAAAGGATTTAAGCTATATAATAAACAAACGAATATTCAAATTCCAAATCAATTAAAAAGGACAAAAAACAAAAGTTAAACAGAGACAAGAAATAATCAAAAATAATCACAAAGAAGGAGGAGGTAAAAGACAACAAAGATTACAAAGGTATATGTATAATTGTATTATTTCTAAACAGGGATTGTGTGTTCTTGTGTTGTGGTTAGTGTGATTTGGATTTTAGTTGTGGTAATAATTAACATTTGAATGACTAGAACAGTACGTAACTTGAGAAAAACATAGAGCACTTTGGAATTGGTATTGTTTTCAAAATTTATCTGATAATTTCAATGTTGCACAGCAAATTGTACAACATTTGACGTGTATTATCATAATTTATTGTAAAGAAGAGTATGACATGTACTTTTTTATTGAGGATAATATAATCGCATAAAAAGTAAAACTTAATTTTCAAGCTAACACAAAAATCCACTAACTAGTTTCTGAACCTGTTAACAGACAAACCAAAATTAATATACTAAAAACCAAATAAATAGCGTTGTAACGTTGAACCTTGAAGTATTATTGCCATAAAGTTTAAGTTTTTTTTCTGTAAACCTTGTGTTTTTTTGTAAATTATCTGTCACTATAAAATAAATCCTAAATTGTACAAAAAGACGTATATGTATAAAAATCTGAACTGATAAGCGTTGCGCAACTAATTTTAATGCGTGTGTAGTAAGTCATATAGCCGCAACCGCATTCTTGCTATATTATATTAAACATAGAAAAAACATGTTTATTTCTTACCTGTGTCAACACTGCAATAAATAAACATGTACTCTAAATACAAAACATAAAACCATATATCTAAAAACATCTTATACAAAACAAATGCAAAATTCGAGGCAGATAGTAACAGCTCATTTAAAATGAGTTTTTGTTTAAGATAGGACTCAATCAGAAAAGATCTTTTGGCCGTACAGGCTATACAAAAAAGTCAAACGACAAAAAGATACACGATATTAAATAAATAACATAAAAATTCTTACGATGGAGTAAAACTAACTCCACTGCAAACTGAATGCGAAAATATGCCCCATTTTACCTCTGGTAACAGTTGTACTGCGCATGACTAGTAATCTGTGTGTGATAACTCGCATTTGGTTTGGTCAAAATAAAGGAAATGGCGATTAAAATGTGACTATGACAAGATTAACCATACAACGTATATATAAAATCAATCGGTGTTTACATATTTAATCTACATCCTGGTGGACCACTTGATATTTGTGTCTTTTATATTTTCCTCCACTGTAAGGCATTTGTATTTGCTATGTTGTCGACTTACATATATATATATATATATGTCTTGGCCAGTCGATAACGTTTTGCGTTTACTTCCATACACCTAATATATAGTTCCCATTAAGCAATTGAATTTTGTAGTTAGATCTGGGCGGATTCATTTGTTTCAAATATTTACAGATTATACACTCCTATTAATGATTAAACTCGCTTCTCATCTCTCATCTGAGCTCTATGTTTTCGTTTTAATTTTGTCACTGTCAATTTTATAGTTCCCAGTTTTTATCGCCTTTATCGATTTAAGGGGCAAAGGGTCTCTTATTTTTGTCGAAAATATGTTCACTTGATGATTGTATTGAGTATACGAATTCACCAAAACATGACTGGTGCAGGCCCCCTTATGCTGAAAGTGGGATCCCCATATGAACATTTCCCGATCCACCACTGTACACGGCTTTAGTAATGACATGGAAAAAGGGTAATCTGGTCATATTGATACACCTATAATATAAAAGTACACATGCAGAGTTGGCCTATATTTTTATTTTTTTATACATTGGCTGTAGCGTTGAACGTGACTCAAAATGTTTCGTTTTATTTTATACTTTTCAAAGAAATTCAATGGCATAAAATGTTGCCAATACATCTGCAAAAGTGACCAAAATATTTGAAAATCTAAAATCTGATTGGCCTGAAAGATCGTATATAACCGGAAAAGGAACACACACATTTTCAAATCCGGACTTTTAATGAACTTTTGATTGGGACGATACACTCCTTAGCATTATTTCTTGACCTTTTACGTTTTTCGGTTTTCTAAATATTTCAGAGGCGGATACATATCAAAAAAAGAGTGGAGCTTCAGTCATGGATTAACATGAAAATAAATATATTGTACCATGGCTAAGATCCCCTTCTTTTCTTTGGATTCTAGTTGAGTTGCATATTTAATTAACAAAGTATGGTATAACATCAAATTGCAGATATTATACCATGGTTTTCCCTCAACACATTTTTAAGCAAATTATTTCATTAAAACATTAAAAGAAACACTCCAAGCTGCTCACAAGGTAGCTATTAACCCAAGAGTTCCAAATGGTGCATGAAGTTGAAATCATCCCTTCGTAAATTTTACGGACGCCATCACGAGTTGGTTGACCGTTATGGAATAACCGTTTCACAAATGATATCAGATATGTTCTTTACGTCGTAACTACAATCCCCTCCCCTTTCAGTTTGTTTTAGATTTATGAGTGTGACTGTCCCTTTGGTATATTTCGTCCATCTTTTACAAGTAAGATTGGGAACATGAATCAAATGATTTTAAATAGGCACATACCTTTTTTTCACTATCGGCAAAAATAGGTCTTTTCCTATGACATAGATATAAGAATATGTGCCAATGAGACAACTCTCCATCAAAGTCAAATTATAAAGGTAAACCATATTCGTTTATATGTTTGTTCCTCACATTAATAATATAGATGAAAGCACGAATATTCTACACCATAATTGAAAATTTGACTAACAAAGAACTGATATCAAACAAATAATAAGTTGGAATTTTTCTCCTCAATGCTCTTCAACTTCGTACTTTATTTGACTTTTTAAACTTTTTTTTGGATTCGAGCGTCACTGATGAGTCTTTTGTAGACGAAACGCGCGTCTGGTGTCTATACTCAATTTAGTCCTGGTATCTATGATGAGTTTATTGATAATAAAAAATATATTAACTGGATGGGGAACATTTATGAGTTGATAGTTTACATATAACTGAACTAAAAAATAGAATTAAATACAAGCTCTGTGTACTTGTTGTTTAAACTTAGCAATAATTTCATAAGAGTTTCAAACATTGTTTTTTTTTTATTTTCCCAATATATTATAAAATCAAGAAAAATTAAAAAAATAGGGCAAATTTATAATGCCCCTTAATCAATAAAGCCTGAGGATTTTGAATATATCAAAAAGTCAAAATCCTTGGCAAACACCCTTCAAGTATGTGATAGCCAGGTGTATCATAGTTAAAAAAATCATTACACTGCAATTGTATCAAAATTATATAACATAGTTTTGACCAAATTATACAAACATAAGATCTAAAAGATAATCTTGATAAATAAAAATCTGATATTTGAAAACCAAAATCAATCTGCAAGACAACCTGCAAATGTAGAACACAAGATTAATAACTTTATCACTTCTAGTTTTAATACTATCACTACATAACACATTCTACTACAAGTTGTGATGAGTTCAAATTACAAAACTACTCTAAGCAAAGTACCCGAACATGAAAAGTATGAGGTGTTTAGAATATTTGTGTTCCACTACTAATATCAAAGGAATTACGTCAAATGTGTCTCCGAAGACTATTCCATTAGTTTAATGCAATTGATCTGTTATTTCTATAATTACTATCGAATCACCTTCTATATAAATATTTTGTAGTTTTAGATCTCATCACAACTATTTTCCGTTGGCAGCTAAATATTAACATTTAGAAAGCTATAACTAATATATATACTTACAGATAACATCGGTTCATTCTGTTTTCACCAAAAGCTGGATGTGAGAAGAATACCAATCCATGAGAGAAAAAGGTCGCGAGAACTATGGTTATATACGTATAAATATCGATATATAGGTTTAATTTCTACTTCTATGTCATTAATTGCATTTCAAACAAAACACGCTGGTAACACGCTGCTTGCTTTGCGCTAAGACTGGTAGCTTGCTTCTGTTACATCCTATTCAATTATTTCACACTTTAAATTGATGTCACATATGTACATAGAAAGCCAAAATTTACAAACTCTACAATGACGTGAGTGATCTCAATTGTGGCATATTTTTTTTTTCAATACTTCTTTTACCTTGGATGAACAAAGGTTTAGGTTAATATTTGTACTTCGATTCATCAAATCTGTTTTTGTTCCTTTCAAACATAATACAGAGTTGCTGATGACAATTGAAGTATTTTATCATATCGTTAACAACGGTCGTATTTCCTGTTTGGTCTCTTAGCAACTAGACTCACGTGATCCATCGATCCATTCTTGTGCCTGTGATATGATGTTTGATGGTCCAGAAATACCAGATAGAGAATGTTGGACCATTATAACTGGTGGAGCAGGGGTTGCTATCAAAAGAAAGATAATACGAACATACATAAATTGGACTAAATTAAAATCTTAGTACTAAAGATAATTTAAAGAAACATGAATTTAATTATATGAAAATAAATAAAGAGAATATGGAAACATCTTAATTTAACAGTAATGTTGATGTCACACATATATGTACGTGTAGATAATCATTATGGACGTTTGCAATACAAGTATTTGAAATTTGGTATTTAAGAATGATATTTTTTATAGCTTTTTATTTCAAATATGTATAATATACATACATCTATTTGCGATGAAATATGTTGTCTTTCTTAAGCTGTGTTTAATGCATTAAACTAATAAAATAGTCTTCGGAGAGACATTTCACCTACTTGAACTCCAGTATAACAGTTACAGACATTTAACAACTAACTATATTTAACATAGACAATAGATCACTCGATTGTCATTAAATTAATGATCTAATTACAGGAAAACATGATGGACGACATGAATATATCCGATTTTAGACATAAACGGCGGGGCGGATGTGCCTAAAACCACTTCAGTAACGATATCCAATCGTACTACAGATATATCGAGGGACATGTAGAAAATCCGTTCACTAAAGAAGATTTAAGCATATCAGCCCTGATGTATGTATTTATTGCCAAAATTTTAATGTTCAACAATATATACGCCTGGGGTAAAGGAATGCAATTAGTGATGCACGTTTCTGTGATTTTTTGCAGGCATTTGTGTGACTAGAACAAACAATCTGTGTAATTAAGATGCTCAAAATATATTTTTCTGAAAATAGCGGACACAAACATTTAAGTGATTTGGAATATTTATAACCCTAAACCTAAGTATAAAATAGTAAATAAGTCACCTTCCGTAGTTGTTGGAGGTGTCGGTGGTTGAGTTGGTGGTGGTGTTGGTGGTTGTGTTGGTGGTAGTGTTCTGACTGGCACTGTTGGTGTTTGTTGTGTCGTTCTCGTTGTTGTAGGAGATGGTATTGTAGGTGTATTTGACACTTTTGGTTGTGTCGCAGGATTTGTAGAAAATGTCTTTGTAGAACCTATAAAATTGCAACAAAAAAATAAGTATTGGTTTAATATTTCGAATTTTATGTTTAATAAATTATTTTATTAATAAGATATAAGCAGATCATTGTGGTGTGGTGTGAGTGTCAATGAGACAACTCTCCATCCAAGTCATAATTTGTGAAAGTAAAGCATTAAAGGTCAAAAACGGTATTCAACACGGAGCCTCTGCTCAATCCGAACAGCAAGCTATGAAGGGTCCCAAAAATGACTAGTGTAAAACAATCCAAACAGGAAAACCAACGGTCTAATCTATATATAAAACGAGAAGCACTTATGAACCACATCAACAAACGACAACCACAAAACATCAGGTTCCTCACTTAAGACAGTTACACACAAATGCAGCGGGTTTTAATTACATGTTTTTTTGTAATTATTGCCCTTTTCACTATCGCTTACCTCTTTCAAAACTTCCTTAGTGAACCGAATTTCATAACAAAACTGAATAGATTGAAAGTATCCAGCAACATTCTACTTACTGGTTTAAAATCATATCTTTTAAATACATTTACAATCTTTCAGATATATAATGCAATAACAGCAACTAAAGAAAATGTATCAGTTTCGCAGTTGTGTCGAACAAGATTATAGTCTCCATAATAGGTCGATGCGAGTCATGCATATATATATTATATGTATTGATTGTTTTTAACTTTACTTCCAGTGACAAATATGTCATGCATGTTTAGGTTGAGAACAAATTAACACCTAAAACATTAGGTTGGAAATTCATCATGTTGCTAAAAAACATAGGTATTTTGGATAGGGACAGAACTAGCTCTTCACAAATGTTAACTATGGACCCCATAACAAGTTGTAGCAAAGGTTCTAAACGTCGAAATAGATTGGTACTCCTTTGAAACGGGGTATCGGACTTAACATCCCCATTCTTGCGTGTGAATTTATGCATCACTTTTGTGAAGTGTTTAACTGCAGGGTCGGAAGTAGGGCAAAAGTGACCATGTTGTCATACCCCAGACACCCTTACATTCTCTCAGTAATAAGAATAGACCTGTTGAGTACTGCGTGTTAGCGCATCTCAGAAAAAATATAAATCACGCACATAACATGCAATATCGACTTAAAAAGTCTATCCAATTTTTTTTTTGCAAAGAATTCCGCCGAAGCCGCGGTGCTAGGGTCCGTCTTGCACTTCTTTTTTAAGCTCTGTGTTGAAGGCATTACTGTGATATGCAGATGAAGAACACTAATAAAAGCGCTGTTCCTTTGCTATTTGTGAATGAGTGTGTGTTTTATGTATTCTAATTTATTTTTTTTGGGGGGTTGGGGGGGGGGGGGTCTATGCATGTGTTGATTTTGTATCATTGATAGATACTAAATATTCTTTTTTTTTAATAGAATGATTTTCCCAGACATGGTTATTATATAATATTACCTCTAGTTGTTTTTGTTGTAACAGGCGACGATGTGACTGCGGAAACCACAGCTGGTGGTTGGCCATTTAATCGTGGTATAGGGGGTAGTTCTGCTAACCCTTAATAGAAACAGAATATTATGTTTAAATAACATAATAAAAGTTTATTTTACCGACTCTTCATTAACTTTAGAAGCTAGAATTTTTAGTGTTATTGTTTTGTTGTTTACTATGTCTCCCTCGTTTTTTAATTACTTATTTAATAGAAAGATATCTGCTTATCTCTTCTGGGTCTTGAATTGAGATAATCATATTTGCAGCTTTCATGTTAACTGTGTTTCCGATATTCCGTTTTTTCATTTCTACATCATTTCGGTTAAAAATGACTGATTGATTGTTGGTTGCGTAACGTCCAGTGGCAAATATTTCAGGCATGTACAGGACGTTAACAAATTACTAGAAACAATAATCAAATACAATAGATAACCCGTCCTGTGTAGAGGTCTGGGAAATTTCGACCGCTACGAATAATAATAGTATGGTGGATAGGGACAGACATTTTGCCATCAAGACACCATTCTGACTGGACGTAACTGTGTATAAATGTACATCTCGCACAGACAAACAGATATCCCACTTCGGCAACGGTTTAACTACCAATCGTAAGAAGACCAAGAGTGACAATATTTCTATTCCCCAGTTGTCATTGAAGGAAAATAAGTTTTTATTCAAACCTCTGCCATGGAATTATGATAGTTATCTTGGATATTACCTATTTTTCTTGTGTACATTTCACATGTATAATTCAATAATTGTACATACAGGAAATAAATGCATGATGTTCATTATTATCTTCAATATGGGTTGTTTGGAATTGGCATTTTTCTTTAATAGATTATTGGCTGTTGTTTCGTGTTGTTTTGTGTGGTCTTATATTTTGTTTATCTCTTGTTCAATCGTTTGTTATGTGACTTGTTTGCTTATATATTTTATTTCATCTTTTATCGATGTTTGTAATAATGATGTCACGGAATAACATCAAAAAAAGTTCACTGACCTGGTAGTTGTACATTTGCAGCTTTCCTGCCAGGTGTATCAATGGTTTCCTTTATCTCCACTGTAGGGTTGATTTTTAATAAGCCGTCTATTACAGATTATAACATACAATTATCAATCATAAAACATTTAACTACCTTAAAATCTTAAATATAACGGAATTATTATCTCCTATATTTTGTATACAAAAACAATATCTCTAAACAGTAATTCTTTTTCTACTGTACAATATTGTGAATTTCTGAACTTTTTAGTGCAATGCAGTTATGACATTTACTAAGAGTAACAGACTCGGTTATGATTTTAATATGAAAGAAAGCAGATGAGTCGGGCAACAACCCAATAACACAAATAGGAAAAGCTTACTCTTTTCCAGCTGTTGGATTGTTTTCTCTTGCTGTGAACCTGTGTTTTCAAAGACATTTACAGCACACCTCCTTTCATATATTAATGTACATAAATGCATTGCATATTACGAGCATGATACAATATGTATACTTCAATTTGCACATTGACGAATAAAGTTTGATAGGAGGACCATATGAGTAAAATCTTACATTTTTTTTGTAAAACCTTTGAGGGTCTGCATGGGGGTTATTGTTTTTTTTATATTTCTATCGTGTATGCCCATTTTATATTGTTAATTGTATTTGATCATATCTCCCAACCTTTTTTGTTTTAATAACCCGCTATTCTCTACTTCTTTTTTATTGGCCCATTATTTGTCGATTCTGTAAACCCCCATTCAGACCCTCATATTTTACATGTGTTTTCTGGATAAACAATTATTAATGAAATAAAATTGTTATGATTATTATGATAATATTATAGAATATATATCATGATACTATATATATATAGAGAGAGTCGAGTATATAATATATATACTAGTAACTAATACCTTTGTTTGGTTTAGATCAATATATGTCATGTTTAGATACATGTTTTTTTTTATCCATGTTTTTGATGTTTATATGTTACGCTTTGATAACTAATAAGAACCTTCACAAATGCAAGCAAGCTCCCAGT
This sequence comes from Mytilus galloprovincialis, assembly GCA_037788925.1. Taxonomy (NCBI): domain Eukaryota; kingdom Metazoa; phylum Mollusca; class Bivalvia; order Mytilida; family Mytilidae; genus Mytilus; species Mytilus galloprovincialis. The sequence continues at coordinate 87,761,421 of CM075338.1, forward strand.
CTTTTTTTCTTAATTCTAGCTGCTATGAAAGTTAGGGAGCTACCGTTTGATTTTTGATATGAGGGCTAGGACGAAATTTTAAAAAAAAAGGGCAGGACAGGAGTTTTGAGTTTTGAAAAAATGTAGGATGAGACACTTTGCCAAATAAAAAAAAGGCAGGATAACAATTTATATAAAAAAAGTCAGGATAAACTAAAAATAAAAGGCAGGACTGAATTGGATAAAAATTATAAGGCAGGGCAGAAATTACAGCTAAAAAAAATGCCACCCCCTTTTAAAATCAAATGGTAGCTCACTTTGAAAACATTGCTAATCCAATCTTGGAATAGTTATTCGTTGTTTTGATTCCAAGACTCAATATCACTGTATTTTCATTTTATTTTTTTTAAACATACAGTAAAATTGTTTGAACATTCAAAGAATCGCAAATAATTAGAAGCTAGAATTATAGCGCAATCACAGCATTTCAAAGGAAAGAATTAAACAGCAAGCATGCACCCTTTACTGGCTATATGCGTACATTGCATATGGCCATCTATAAGATTAGCATTCATTGACACACCTTACAATATTAGCATTAATGCTTCATGCCAAAAATGTCATGCACATGTACACAGAACACCGATAAATATAACATAACAGTATCATAAATATCTTATATCTTTATTTCATAAAGTACACAGTTTCTCAATCATATAGAAATATATACAAAAACTTATAATGATAAATGTCTAGCATTATATAAACTCTATAACACATTTCAAAACTATATCATAATTGAAAATGAATACAATTATAGCAAGAATGCGCTTGCGCCTATCCTATACGCAGTGCATCCCACACCGAAAGTCTTACCAAAGGCCGACCAATCAATGTGGTCACCAAATGGGATAGGTACACCTGTGAATAATGTCTAAATAATTTATCTTTTTTTAAATCGTACTATTTTTTACTTGCTGACCTTTTCACAAATGAAAGTTTGACACAGTTGGTTTACTCTGTATTACATTATTCGAAGATCGGAATGAATTACATACGTATGCCTGATAATTTGAACTTTTTTTGACAAATTACAAGAACAAAAAAAAAACAACAAAAAACGAGCTAAAGTACAATTTGATCGATAGTCAATCTTGACCACGCACTTCATTTTTTTTTATATATTTAAAACTTGAATCAAATATGATTATAGTGTTTACATTTTATTGAAAACGCGTAAGGACGTTCAAATTATTGATAAAACATCTTTTATTCAAATAGAGAAAACAATTATAGTTATTACTTGAAAATTTAAAGGTTTACGTCTGTGCAATTCACATAATAAAGTTGAAGTATTTAAAAAAAAATAATCAGTATAAATTTTTAAAGCATATAAACATTTGAAATATTAAGTTGTCATTATAATCATACAATGATCTTTTATATATTTTTTTTGTTATTTTTACCCTTTGTCTTTAAAAATATAATTTCAACCGGAAGAAGTGAAGTCTGTGTATGTGTCGATACAAGATTCTTAAGCATTCAAAATATTGCATATCAGTCACCGTCGTTGTTTATTAGAATTGTGTAATGTTCTTTTGAAATGAAACACCTAACATCACCGATCCACCAGTGTTAACCCAAAACCACAAATACAAACATATCCTCAATCTTCTTATCATTGACAAGCGATTTCAAAAAAGTCAAATTAAAAAAATGTATATTAACAAAGTCCAACATTACAAAGATAAGAAGATTCAGGTTCTAAATACTTTGATCTTAGTAAATATAAACACTCACCAGTTCCTGTTGACCCTAAACTGGCCTGCCACTGTATCTTTGAGCTCTTGGCTCCTTTTGTTTGGCATGATACTGGAAAGAAAAAACACTCGGCGTTAGTAATCAAATTCGTTTCAGGGGCGGATCCAGCCATTTTAAAAAGGGGGGTTCCTAACCCAGGACAAAGAGGAGTTCCAATTACATGTCCCCATTCAAATGCATTGATCGTCCAAAAAAAAGGGGGTTCCAACCCCCGGAACCCCCCCCCCCCCTTCTGGATCCGCGCCTGCGTTTATATTATAACGCAATATTAATTAAGGATATGAAAACCAAAAAATCACATATTAATTATAGTATAGACAACACAGTATATAAACTGTTCATTGTTATTAGTGCTCTCTCTTCTCCATTTTTATGAAATAGAGGCAGACAATATTTAAGGGAAAAACAATATACATGATATAAAAACATAAAACAGTATATAAACTCAAATCAAACAACTATAGACTGAACAACACAAACTCAATAAAAAATAACAAATAGAGAGGGGTATCATGTGCTTTCGGAGGGAAAGCTGATTGCTCCACATACAAGAACCCTTGAATGACTGTTTAAATAAGGATTGAAATAAAGTCATGATGCTTGGCTTTTTAATTTCTGTTCGCTGTCTGGGAAGCAGTTAAACTCAAATTACAAAAAAAAAAAAATAACATGCATGGACTATTTGCCACTGGACGTAAAACAAACAGCAATTTATCAAGCAATGCACAATTTATCAATCAATGCACAATATTAAACTTTTCTTCAAATTTTGTCCACCCCCTTTTAAAACATCTACGCTAGCCAAGGGTTACGATCCACTCCCTTTCTCTTCACCCTTGGCGTATTGAGCCAACATTTGTGAAAACAATGTTGCGCCATCTATCGGAAGATTAAAGTCACGCCCATTCCGAATACATTATTCTTGACCAATGGTAGCACTTGAACTCTTCAATTTGGAGGCAAAAACACGGTAGCGTGTAGATTCTACTCACTTGATAAAGCCGGAAACGAAAATATACGTCAACATGCATGCATTTGTGCATGAAACATACACAGGAACTTCTACTAATTGATTAAAAACATTCAAGTTGTCACTAAATATAGTCGTAGTTTATAGAATGTAAAGACTTGTTGCACAATAAACACGTGGCAATTGTTTACAAACACTTTCTACATTTACACGTGATCATGTTTTAGATGCTTTTTGGTTGGATGCAGCGAGTTTCGACTGCAACCAATAAAAATCCTTACCTTGTGTCTCCGAAATTTTATCTCAATCCGCCAAGGGTGAAGAGAAAGGGAGTGGATCGTAACCCTTGGCTAGCGAAGATGCTTTTAAAAGGACTCATACAGGTTTCAGGCGGAGAAATATACAACGCAATGAAATGTACATTACCTGTTGAAACCCACGCTTGATGGTGAACGAATTCGTTTGTGTATGGACTAAAATATCCACAATAAGCAGAAAACATAATGATTTATAGGTTTCAAACAAAAATTGTTAACAAGTGAAATATGTTTTTTTCAAAAATTGTAAAAGAAGTAAGTTTGAGTCGTTCCACGCTTTTTGTTTACATTGGAAACAAGAACAAGTTGAGGTGGTCGTCTAAATAATTAAATATAGTTTCGGCAACTGCTATTGAAATATTCATGAGAAGTGATATCGGGTCGGGGACTGTAACGACATACATGTAGAAATATACAGTCAACGCATTTTGACTGCTCAAATAGAACGAGTGCAGTATATATTCCAATATGTTCCCGATAGTAAATGAACTTTTCAACTATGCGTTTGCTTCTTTCCCAGGTCGAACAGAAAAGACAGCAATGTGGACGCTTAAAAAGGGAGGTGACTTGCACTTTTGTGTCGAAATGACAATTTAATGATATAATCAATCTCTAATCTATGACATTTAATGATTTAAAAAAAAATGGGATCCATAAAAAGACGAATACTTGTGTACACAATCAACATAAATGTCTACGTAATAGTCGGTCAAATAAACACAAACAACAACAATAACAGTATATACTATAAAGTAAACAAATATGATAAAACGTAAAACCGCCAGAAGGTATCGGGGGTGGGAGTGGGTCCTCGGAGGGGGTCATAAAATTAAAAATATTTAAACAAATAGCATAATGTAGAGCGAGTGATGCCAATAAACAAGCGATAGAACAAAAAAAATATGAATAAATCATGCAGTAAAACGATCTGGGTTCTAAACTTGGAGCTCCAGAAGAGAAAACATTTGAGAATCATGAGGATTGTAAACAAAAAGAGATATTGAGTATTTCTGAATTGACAAAGGACTTTTTCAGCAAATTATTGCAATTTGTTTGCATAGGCCTTATTCCCTCGAGCCTGTGTAACGTGCCGGGTAATTTTCATTTTTCGTTTATTGTGACATGGCCATTTATTTCCCCTTCATCCGAGCACAATCTCCCTTTATGACCTTTATCAGAAAGTTGATTCATTTCTTTTCTTTATTTACATCAAAACGTTGACCCTCTTGATACAGTAACAGAAATTCATGAAATGTACACGTAAATTAATACATTGGGTCATCAACCATATATAACAACAACAAAAAATGAATAATGGAAAAGTTATAAATAATATTGTCATGTAGCGTCATTAATTATTCCATATTTATATCTTCAGTTGCTAAACGTGTTATATAATTTCGTAAGACCAATTAAGGTCAGAGGAGGATATCCTGTCAACATCTGTCTCAACTGTCACTGTACAGGTCAAGGTCAAACAACCACATGCTGTCAGTTTCTTTATTTTATTTCAAAATAAGGTATAAAAGTTTCTTGTATTGTGAAAAAAAGTTTTGTATAAAATTTAAAAAAATGCGGTATGATTGCCAATGAGACAAAGTTCCATCAAAGATAAAAACAATGAGAAAAAATATCAAATAGTCAGCTAAAAGGGCCCCAACATGAAAAATGTGAAACAATCCTATTGAGAAATATAACATTATAACCTATAACAATCTATAACAAAACAAGTACTGCTGACATAAGCAAACGATAACCATTGAACTACAGACTATGCTAACAGAATATCGACAACCACTGAACTACAGTCTATGCTAACAGAATATCGACAACCACTGAACTACAGTCTATGCCAACAGAATATCGACAACCACTGAACTACAGTCTATGCTAACAGAATATCGACAACCACTGAACTACAGTCTATGCCAACAGAATATCGACAACCACTGAACTACAGTCTATGCCAACAGAATATCGACAACCACTGAACTACAGTCTATGCCAACAGAATATCGACAACCACTGAACTACAGTCTATGCCAACAGAATATCGACAACCACTGAACTACAGTCTATGCCAACAGAATATCGACAACCACTGAACTACAGTCTATGCTAACAGAATATCGACAACCACTGAACTACAGTCTATGCCAACAGAATATCGACAACCACTGAACTACAGTCTATGCCAACAGAATATCGACAACCACTGAACTACAGTCTATGCTAACAGAATATCGACAACCACTGAACTACAGTCTATGCCAACAGAATATCATCAATCATTTGAATTCTATAATAGTCTTCAGATCCAGAATTCAACCAATCATATTACTGAATTTGGTATGTCTAGCACACATTGTGTACTGTTAGTACCTAGTGTAAAGTAGTATGACCCAAAGGTGAGATGTCAGTTACATTAGAGACACAAGAAACAGATAGAACCATATATCTATAACTATCAACAGGATTAAGAAAAATGAAAATCAAATTTTTATTAGCGGGTAAAATTATGTCTGATAGAGGAATTTTCTTCGGAAATTGATATATCTTAGTTCACACGACAGTGTAGCTATTTAACTGCATTTATAGTTGTAATGAAATTTCCATGGGTAAGATCATCTTTGATTTAGGACTTTTCTTAACAAATTGGTGTATATCTTAGTTCACATATGTATGTGCATTTATAGTTGTACATAAATAGCCGTAGGGGATATCCTCCTTGTTACTTGTTCAATTATTTGTAAAATTAATTATGGTATCTCGACAGATCACCGTAGCTATTCATTTTTACATAACTATAATAAATTACCGTCCAATACTTTGTAAGATTTTGTCTCGATCGGTCACGTTGTCATGTTATCAACTGACACAAAATATAATAATTAACTATATTCTGACATGAATCACAAAATTTGATGACACAAAAAAAAAAAAAAGAAAAAAGAAAAAAAGTTTTCAATAAGCTTTGTAACTGTTAATTATTAATGCACATTCTATGTTTTTGTATTTGCCTTTGAGACTTTTTCGTACTTATGTGTACACATTTCACTTAGGTCGACTGAAAGCATTTGATATAGAAATCCTGAAACTGGTTAAAATCTGTTTCAAAAACAATACTTTTCTTAAAACCTATTTTATACGGCAGTATTTTTTTTATTAATTTCCTATAGTACTAATAACGCGGATCTGACAAATGATGAGTACAGTAAAAAAAAAATCACATATAAACTGTGTCAATTTGAAAGACAAAGAACAAGTCCCTTTGCATTACCAATATTTCAAAATTAAATTGTCGAGGAGAAAAATAAGGAGGGTTAAGGGCCATAGAATACACATTTCGGGGCTTACAATATATTTCTCTTTAACATACCACTGACTGACAAGACCATTTATTTAGTATGATCTTAGGCCTTTATGAAGATACTTTTATTCGTTAAAAAAGGATTTTTTTGTGATATCTAGGTTTAAGAAGTAAGTCTAATTATGTTTCATCTACAAACGATTTTTTTCACCCACTGTTTAAAAATTCTTCTACAAATTTTAAAATATTTAAAAAAGTTATATTTGAGAAATGAATTTTTAACAAAATATAAATATTTACACCTTTTGACTCCATTGACGAATAAGTGTCAGTTATGTTTGAATCAAAAAGCTATACCTTTTTGCGACGTTCGAAGAAGCGACATTGTGTTTATATATATTTTTTTCTTTTCTTTATAACCTTGAACTGTACAGCTCGTCAGTATCCTATTACCGAAAAAATCGACTTAAGGATCGGTGGAATGATTACCAATGAGACAAGAATCTGCCAGAATCGAATTGGAAAAGACGTATTTATATAAGCAACAGTGGGTCACCATACGGCCTTCAACAATGTGCATAATCCATACGATAAAGGCAGTTATAAAAGGGTCTGGCCCTTTACAGCTGGCATTCGATGTGAACAAAGGCTCCGTGTTGAAGGCCGTACCTTGACTTATATAATGGTTTACTTTTATAAATTGTTACTTGGATGAAGAGTTGTCTCATTGGCACTAATACCACATCTTCCTATATCTACTTGCTAACAAAATATAAAACAATTCGAATAAAAAACTATGACCAAATTCAGGGTTAGACCATAACCGGGAATGAACTATGACAGACAGCAACCTACGCCATCCACTAAATTGAAAGGCTGATGACTAAATGAGAGACACAAAAAGAATGTGGGTTGTGTTCTTGAATTTTCTTGTCGAGAAACAATTATACCCCATTTTTATACCTATAATATTGCCCGCGAACTGTAATGTTTGTCTTTTAAGTAATCAAAATTATCCGAATAGTTCTATGACCACAATTATTAGTTATGGCGTTGACGTTTGCCTTTTCAGTTCCGCCATATTTTATAAATCAAATATCTCGAAAAGGAACCCCAAGTCCTATCAATATTTTTAGCTTATTTTGATCCTTAACTTATACCCTTCCTGCTTATAATATTAATTTTAAATTCTTGATTTATTTAATTTCACCTAAGATCATCTAAGTACATCCTTAACTAACGGTATACTTATATTTTGTGTACAATTTACTTTTATTTAAACATCACTCCCTCTCCTTTATGTGTTGTTTATACTAGTATTTAGTATAGCCAATTCTCAGAACGTCGTATAGGGCCAACCTTTTATTTAAACGTCACTTCATTTCCTTTTTTTCCTTATTTATTATAGTTGATTCTCATTACGGCGAAGGGCTAACCAAGGACTTCATGTTTGATACATGGTGTAGAGAAGTGGGATACATCAAAGTGTCCACGTCGTTGGGCTAACTAAGGACTTCATGTTTGATACATAGTATAGAGAAGTGGGATACATCAAAGTGTCCACGTCGTAGGGCTAACTAAGGACTTCATGTTTGATACATGGTATAGAGAAGTGGGATACATCAAAGTGTCCACGTCGTAGGGCTAACCGAGGACTTCACGTTTGATATATGGTAAAAACAGGTAGCATACATCAAGGTGACCACGTCGTAGAGCTAACCGAGGACTCCACGTTTGATACATGGTCATCAGAGGTGGGATACATCAAAGTGTCCAGCGGTATAATATGTAGAATATAAGTGTCATGTAAAATCAAGTGTTATATACCGATGTAACACCGTGTCCATTAATGTCACCAGATGTCAAGAATGACCTCAAAAGATCAAGGTACGCGTCTCTTTTCCATCAAGCTACATGTCTCTTTCCCCGCATAAATCGTTATGTGAAATTTTTTAATGTGACAGTTTGTTATTCGTTAATGTGAATACAATCGATGCGGGGTATGAGCTAATGGGACAGTAACCCAACGATGAAACAAGATGTTTAGATGGTTACCTACTCTTTTCGATTGTTGACACGTGTCGCCTTATTATATTGTATATAATAGTATTTGACTGTATCATCCCGAGTCTATAAAAGATGGGACTAACTTAACCAGAAACATTGAAAATCTGCATCATCACCAAAATCTTTAAACGTCAACAGTTCATTAATTTGTTGACTAAGTACAACCATGATGTTCCTATTTTTGGACAAGCATCTGGATATCCCTTCACCTGTTCTTGATTATACGTGTCTTTCTGGCAATTATAAAAAAAAGATGTGGTATGATTGCCAATGAGACAACTCTTCACAAAAGACCAAATGACATACACATAACACTGTTTGTCCGTTTTGCTCCGTCATGTATTGAAACTAAGAAATAACATTCCAATGGGAACGGTTTTCAGGAGTACACTTTCATTTTATCAACTGTTCTAATCATGACTTTAAGCATTTATATGCTCAATCCTCGTGTGATGTGTAAAAAAGTGAAATAGACTCCCTAAAAATAACGAAAAAAAACTCACGGGAAATTATATATGCTTTCTAGAAAATTATGATAAGCTAGTGACGGCAGTCATCCCGTCGTCGAGCAAGCCTTTGCATGTCAAATCTGTTTTTAGTAGAGAAATACCTTATTAATACTTTAGTTGTAATCATTTAAGTTTGCACTTGGAACGAAGAAAAAACTACCAGTATCGATATTTAATGAAGTTTACATAACAGAGTTATTCAATTTACCACCGCTAAAACTGAAGATGACAGGATACTGAAAATGAACCACGAGTATATGCCAATTGAATCAACTTTCAATTGAACGAAACTGGTTATTTCTTGTGCAGTTTGGTTCTCAATTATTATATTTAAATAGCTAACAGTTAGGCTGAAACCTAGTCTGATTTTGCTGTTATAATTGTTAACGTTTTGAATGGACTGCTATGAACCTTTAGTTTAAGAGGACATTGCTATATTTGCCGTAAATGCAAGCTATTTGCACGTAATTGACCTTTGCTGACATTACTCCTTCAAGCTACACATTGAAATCTCAATCCGAATATTAAATGAAATATTTGCCACTGGACATTAAAGGAAGTAATCAAATTCGTATGGTTTCTAATAAAACCAATCAAGATCATCAATTCGTTATGATATATTTTTGATAAAGGGATAGAGGTTTGCAGATTAGTCTCAGTATTAAGTTTACAGTTATCACTAGCCTGCCAACACTGCGGTTGTGAGTTCGAATCCCGCTTGGAACAGGGTTCGTTCTTAATTTACTAGGGTTGTCAGATTTTCTGTCGAAGGTCGGTCGTTTTTATGCGAACACTAAATTTTACTCCACAGATAAAACCTGGTCGCCAGTTTACAGCCAAGAGTTCTAACATTGACATTGAATACCAACAATCAATCAATAAATCAACTATTGTATATGTATGCATTACGTGCTGGTTGTTCCACATAATAAGCCTTGTTTCAAAGGAAACCATATGAGTGCTAACCGTAACTCAGTTAAAATATTCAAATCATTATTAAAATCAATTATCACAAAATCAGTGGCGAATTCAGAAGGGACAAAAAGGACGAACGCGTGTCATCTTTCCGACTCCTTCTTTTGGTCGTAGAAAACATCACTTTCTGGCATTACATCTTTCAAAATCGTTATCTTCTCTTTATCATTTATAGAATGGAGGAATAGATAATTCTCTTTATACATTTCTACATCTCGTCTCAATAAAGCTTTAGTGCGCCGACACTAAGCAATCATCAGTGAATCAATATACATTTAAAGAGATATTTTGCTACCGATATCAATGAAATTATATTAATCTATTACACTTACCAAATATGACTGAATCTGAAAATAATGAAAACATATATTAAAGTAAACAGCAGTAATTTCATTTTTTTTCAAAAACACTAAGTTTTCATAATATGTTGCGAAATAACATACTTCGTTTAAGCTATGATTCATACAAGATTCGTAAGAAAACCGCCAAAAGAAGTTGTTTTTAAGAAATATTAAATCAGTTTTTGAGCAGAACATCTAAAAATACATGTTTTTTTTAAAAACAGATTTCTACATTTTCCGTTTTCATATGTTAAATGAGTTATAAAATAATGACATTTAGTCAAGTTAAACCTCCTCGGCTTTTAACGTTTTCGATGAAGACAAACCAAGGAAGTGCGATTCGGACGCTTAAAAGTTATTTAGTGTTATTTGCATGTGTTCTCTATAAACACTATTTTTTTTTCATTTTTCTATATAACTAATGTCTAAAAATGCCATCGAAATGCATTCTTTCAAATTCTTACACAAAATAGTTGTTAGAAAATAAACTTACTTGTGAAAAATAAAAATACAAAAATCCTCATTTCTATACAATTGTAATATCCTATATAAAAAAGTTAATAATCCTCAATTAGTATGTCCAATCCGTATAAATAAGTTCTCTTTTTTTTATTTTCTAAGAAAATGAAACAGCCTTTCGTCCATACCACTATACTAAAATAACAATCGCATATCAATCAAAATTGCTGTCCGCATCCAAGGTAGATAATCCAGAATTTTCGCGGACTTTTTTTCTGTTTCAGTAGTTAATTTCTTCTATGATATTTATCGCAAAACTTTTAAAATCTAAAACTTTAGAAACAAATAGACATATATATATATAACTTCACTCGGCTGCGATGTATACAGTAACTGCGTATGCAAAAAGAAGATTATGACGATGATACATAAAAACGAATATTTACACAATTTTGGTATTGTTACTTTATTTTGACCAGAGGGTAAATAGCCAACACGTTGTTGTCGTTAAAATTATTTCTGATATATGGTCATGTCATTAACTGTCAAATATTTGTTCTCGATACAGAAAGATACATATAAACCGTCAAAATAATCTTTGTTTTATTGTTTCTCACCAAATAGGTACGTCTTTTTTAACATCACGTGAACAAGTCAGAGGTGAACATGATAATCCCTAAAAATTCATCTTATAATATAACAGCATACATGTGTAGTTAGTCATTAATACATTATGGATAATTATCTTAACCAATTGTATTGCTGAAACACGTATTAAAACCGGCTTTCTATGATCTTATCTAGAAAGTATTTTTTATACGACGAACAGGGACTTTCTATACTAAGTTAGTATTATAGAAAGTCCCTTGACAAATTTACATTTTAACATATTTTTTATCAGAAGTTTTTGCAATCTTTTAAATTACAAAAAATGATATAGTTGTTAATTTTGATCAATCCTGAGCAAAAACTAGATACAAGCAAAACACGACGAAATACGACGGGAAACATTGATAATAAAGTAAAATGTTTTCACCAGTTATTTGAAAAAAGGCAAACAATGATGAAGAAAAACCCTTTTTTGTTTGAAAAAGGGAAACTTCTGGAGAAAAAAAAAATGAAATGTCCGCCAAATTTTTAAGTTCTAACGCGTCAAATTACATCGAAACGTGTTCGTCCTAATATGAATGTAACATTTAATTGCCACTGGACGTTAAACTCTAATCCATCAATCAATCCATCGAATGTACATTATTTTGTTTGATCTAAGTGTACACTTAACAAACACCTTCTTCTCCGAATAAATAGATATAAACGTCTTCGGGACAGCAACCAAATAACAAATATATGTTAAAAGACAAACAAAGGGATACAAAGAAACCAGTTTTCAACAAATTTCATTTCTTAAACTTGAACAATGAATCAAGCAAATGAGATATCAATCTGAATCATTCTGCCAAACTGACATTTGTTATCGTTGGTTTATATATATGTCATATATTTGTTATAAATCTTTAAATTTCATTTCTTAAACTTGAACAATGAATCAAGCGAATGAGATATCAATCTGAATCATTCTGAAAAACTGACATTTTAGGGGTTCAGAGGTTATCGTTGGTTTATATATGTCATATTTGTTAGTTTTCTCAAATGAATTGTTTCATATATTTATGTAGGGGTCTTTTAAAGCCGACTATACGGTATGGTTTTTCACATTATTGAAGGCTGTAAGGTTGTCTGTAATTATTGTTTACAACACTTCATACCAAATCTTTTCTATGTATAAACCATTCAATCATTCCATACAGCTGTTTGTACTTAATCAACTGCTTATAGTACATAACTACATGTAATAATGCAAACTTAACATTTGGCTAAATGTCTTAAAGGGGTACTAGATGTCAAATTCATGTTCATCGATTTGACTCAAATTCATATATTTGATTTATAACATACTAAAACATATGTCCAAATTACAATAAGTCTGAAATAAAAAAAAAAATCAGAAAGCATGTGCTCGATAATTCAAATTGTGTGTGTGTTTTTGTATAGACGCCATCTAATTAACTATCGAGATGATCTCCCAATACTTCCGACTATCAACATAAACATAAATACAAATAGATTGCGACCTCGTGCAATTGGATTTTTATAGGTCTATTTGATTTCATGCTTTCGGTTAAAAAAATGATTTTATTAACGTTTTTACCAGTTTAAGAATGTTTTTTGTGGATTGAATCAGTCAACAAAATTGTTCACCCTTGTTTAACTTTCAATGTTGACATTCTTTTCCCTTCTAATGACCAAACACAAATTATGCATGCATTACCAATCTCTAGCCAATGATATAAATTGAGGGTCACATGACACATGACTACGTATATACGGACTTAATGAGGTAAATTTATGCACTTTGCAAAATGGAAACAATTTTGCTGCTTAAAACGAATTAGTATTTTTTTTTTTAAATTAAACCAAACAAAATCATATTGTATTTTTATATATATATCGTAGCTAGTGTCCCTTTAACCATTTAAGTGAGGTCAAGTTTAGATAAACCCTATAACAGTAAGGAATGAACATCTTATAATCATCAGTTACACTAAATTCAGTTGACATATTGTATATTGTATTATAAAGTATTTGAAAAAGTATCAATCACGGAAATAGCTTCGTTGTATCTTGCCTTCTGCGACTTTCTTTGAAGGCCAGTCAAAAGCCAACACGGGAAAATATAGATATAGATAGCACATACATGCACACACGTATAGAAAAGCAAACACAAAAGGAAGGTTATATAATAGTATACCATGTTATAGATGCATGGAGTTATCTACAGCAAATTAAATGTATAAAGATATTATTCGAATAGCTTACTTTGTTGAATTTCCTCGCAGGCCAGATAATAACCGGAACGGATACAAATAGATATTGGTATCATGATAAATACCAAATACTATTACAAAATTCAAATAAGAAAAAGCAAAAAAGATGGATATATAATACCATGTTAAAGATGTTAGCAGTTATGTAAAGCAACCTTAATGTAATGAAATTGGTGATATGAAATCATGTCGTTCTTATTTTTGTTCTTTTATAAAAAAAAAAAAAAAATAAATAAAAATCAATAATTCGTTAGCTATTTTTTCCCCACAGTTAACATAATGTACTAAGTAAACAAAACGGACATGATCTTTTTTTTTAAAGGACACTTTAAAACTCTGGAATTGATGTTTTCCATCTTCACTTTTCCAATTATTTTAATAACAGCTAGATAATTAATTAAAAGAAAAAAAAACTATTAAGAAAACGATGACATGCAATATTTGTTAATTATTCATGGTAAGATTAATTGTCTACGGAATTTCTTTAGACCATTTTATACTTTGGAATCTTCTCGACCATATACGATCCTGCAGAAAAGATGAGATTTGTAGGGATTATATCATGGCAATGCATTACTACATGTATAACTATTACAGGTAAAGGAACTCAATTAAACTTTTCGGACCGTTAGATTTTTGTATAATAATTTTTCATTGATATAGTCTATGCGTACTATTTTTTTTGTTATTAAGTTTCGATAGGCCATATTTAAAAAAAAAACAAACAAAAAAAAAACAACATTGCATATGTATACCAGCTTTCACCAAAATGTTTGATGAGGAAAAATTTGCATTTATGTTTACATTTAATGAGTATAACATAACTAAAATTATTGTCAAGGGAGTTAATGATTTATATATATTACGAAACAGCCTAGCTGATAAGAAAAACTAGCTGATGTAAAAAAAGTTATTACTATTCTATATTTTACTATTTATATTTGTTATGATAAAAATTATATTTTAAAACAATTGCATTATGAATTTTTGTACTTGTACTTTCAAATTTGCAAAAGTATCACCTCATCCAAAAACATTTAAAAGTAAGTCTTATAGAATATGAATGTTGTTGAAATTTGAATATTATTTGTTTGCTATTATTGTCAGGTTTGTCTTGGTAACTATCCAATATTTGGATTTTACACCAATAAAATGATTTGATTTGATTTGATTTGATTTAATGCAAACTGTTTGTGTTCGTCTACTACTTAGGAGAAAACTGTAATTGTATTTTAAGCTCCGACGGCATCAATTGGGGATTTGATGGTCGCAAATTAAGTTTACTGGCGACGCGTTATATAATAAGCGGATACAGTAAACGGGTATTTGCGACCATCAAATCTCCAATTGATGCCGTCGGAGCTTAAAATACAATATTGTTATCTCCATCTACTGAAACCAACAGAAAACAACGTTAAAACATGTATTTAAAATCTGTCATATGCCCGTCTGCGCTTGCACGTGCGTCCCATGGCATTAATTGTCAATTGATGCCATGTAAACAAGTGACGTTATCCAATCAAACTAAACGTTACAAATGTTGTTGCATATGAATGGAAATTGTATGAAAAAGGGGGTCGATAGAGAGAGAGAGAGACCGAGCATTTAATTTTTTTAAATTTTATTAACAAAACAGAAAAAATATAGACAAGATAGAAGTCATCAGAGTACAGTATGTTTAATGATAAATGTTAAGTAGATATAAGAATATGTGATACATTTTGAGACAACTCTTCGTCCAAGTCACAATTTGTATAAGTAAACCATTATAGGTCAAAGTACGGGCTACAACACCTTGTGATGGAATTGATATGGCGGGAATTAAAACAATAGCCTTCGTATCTAAGGAGGTTTATCAAAGTTTATCAAACTGGAAAGAACTGGTTTACATGCAAAAATAACTATGGACATATTGTATGTCTTATTGTTATGTCCTGTTGTGCATATTTCCCGTATAAATACATACCTATCGGATTATAATGAATTGAATAATTGATATTAAAAATTTGCATTAACTTGGTTGGCTTATCCTGCTATTGGGTTACAAAACTGCGACTAAAAGACAAAACAAAAGTATACACAACACATGGATTGATTTCAGTTGCATTTGACAATGGCTATGGTAGGAATTTTTACCATCGAGAACCTGCATGACATTTCCCAGACGAGCATGCTTTAAAATGGATCAATGTTAAAATGAATATAAAAACAAATGTTTACAAATCAGTAAAGCAATTTGCAAGACACTTGAACATTTACTTATATAGTCGAGTTAAAATTTCCCTTTGGTATCTATATATACTGTATGACCTCTCTATTTTCCATTAATATAATACCACAGGCTCCATAAATATGATAATCAGAAATAACAAGCCTTAATTTAGCTGGATCACTAAAATAGACTAAATGTTAGTACAAATAAAAAACAAAATGGTAATCTCTTGTCACAAATCAGTTTCTCTGTGTGTGTTTTTTTTTTTGTAATTGAAGGAATTTGATGGTGTTGACAGCTTTATTGGTGGTCTTTGTTAAATTATTATTATTTATATTTTGATCGTGACTTGGGGTTAACCTTTTGATGGATATCTTAAATAACGTTTATTTCAAACCATTTTGTATGTTGGTAGTGTTGAACTTGTTTGATCCTTTGTATTTGAAAAAAAATGGTTGATTTTTTTTAAAGTCAGGATAATTAAGGCATTAGAAGGCACTTAATTTTTAAATGGAATAACTGTCACTTAATTCAAATATAAAACAATGAAGATAAGATTGCTTGAAATTTGTGAATTTAACATAGAAAGCAATGAATTATACGGATTTAGTAAAACTTGTCATATTAAAAAAAAAAACATGAGGTTGGGGCTATTTTATAGAATTCTTAATTAGCTTCAGTGCAGATCCTTTTCTAAAAGTCCATTCAGGTTCCTTAAAATGGTCATCACTTATGGTTATATTCTATGAAGAATAATTTGTAAACAAATACGACCAGCCATTATACATGTTTATTTAAGGGTCAGTATCTATAAGTTAATTAGGGACTATACCAATATACTGAACTGTTCGGGTGCATTCTTGTATCTTTTCTCAATCTTTCAATAAAAACCCAGCTTACATGTTATGGCTAAGTGAGAAGCGAAGGATACCAAAGGAACATTCAAACTCTCAAGTCGAAAATAAATTGGCTGAAAAAGAAAAAAAATGCCAACAGAACAGTAGCACACAAAACACAACATAGAAAATCAAAGACTAAGCAACATGAAACCCATAAAAAATCTGGGGGTAATCTCAGGTGCACAGAGAGGAATGCAGATCCTGTTTCACTTATGACACCGATCATGTTGTCCATGTTAGTACGTTCGGTAGATTATATTCGGGAACAGGGGATGGATTATGTTACGACAGAAGGAACATATCCGCTATCACCTTTGAAACGAATATTCCATAACAGGCAACCAACTGGTGATGACGTCCGTAAATCTTACAGTTGTTATAAAGTCAAGATACGAGGCAGACTTAACATTGCCATGGATCTGTTGTATTTATTGTATCAATGGAATAATTCATAGCATTAAATCTTACTTGTGATGTGATTTCAACCTTCGTCCAATTCCTTACAACATTCAGATAAATCTCTCTTTTAAAAATATCTTTAAATTTGAAATATTTTTTTTTTTGCCCTTTTATTGTACATGTAGCTTTCTGTAAACGATTGTCTTTCCAAATTGCCTAATCTTCTTAATCAACATAGTTTTAATCTCATTAATATTGAAATAACACATTCAGCTGTAATGAAACATATATAAAAAAGCATCTTTTGTTCTGAACATGCATGAAATATTTGCCACTAGACCTTAAGCAATCAACAATCAATCAATCGATATACACATTAAGTAAGTTAGTAGTACGTCCACATTTAAGTGTTATATATTTAGATATCGCGATGATAGTAATTAGCCTTTTTTTCTATACAAACAAATACTAGTAGACAGTTTCCATTGTGTACATGTGTACATGTACATGTGTACATGTACATGCATATGTTACATGCTCACTTCTATAATGTATATTATTAATGTCGCCGGTGTATTTTCTTTATAATACAGAGTTAACCAGCCTAATGAAGCACGTGACTGTTACAACCCCACCATTGTACCAATCTATCGCATTATCAGACTATTACATTGACTACCCACATGACGAGACGCTGACATTCGAGGTCAAAGTTTGGGCAGATGCAATTATTGTTCTGGTTCCAGATGAGGGATTTTCTTCCCTGTTCTATGAGGTGGTTATCGGTGGAGCTGGCAACACTAGATGTTTCATACGCAAAAGAACGTTAGAAAGATTAAATACGAAAGTTAATATACTCGAAGGTTTGTACAACATAAATCAAATAAATTGATCGGTATGTATTGCCACTTTCAGCAATATTGGCAATTTGGCGGTCAGTTTTATCGGAGGAAGCCGGAGTACCTGTAAAACCATCGACTTCCGGTAGGAATACTGACTATCCTTGTAAAATAAGATTGAAGTCTAACACACCTGACACATACAGGTTTGGAACTCCCAACCCCAGTCCTGACAGCTAGTGATACTGTAGATGAACAAAGTACTTAGACCACATGGTCATCGGGAATCTCCTGCTTTCCCGCCAAAAAAAACCCCCAAAAATTACATGGCATAAGGAGACGAGATATGGTCACATAATAGACAACTATCTAAGCTGAGTCCATAATACCGATTGAATCAAAAACAATTATAAAATGTGTTAAACCGTGGATCTTTGCTTAATAGTAGGGTACATGTACCCACTTTTTGTGGATTTTGTGCATAAAGACAAGCCAAAGATATTCAAAGTACAAAATTTCTATAGAGTTTTATACTGATTTTTGCAATCAATTGCTTATGGCGATGTTTCTTATTCTTGATATTTAGCAGAAGTGATGATTAAAGAAGGTACAATAATTTTTATATATTTGATCGTCACTATTTGTAACAAAAAGTAAAATCACAAAAATACTGAACTCCGAGGAAAATTCAAAAAGGAAAGTCCCCAATCAAATGGCAAAATCAGAAGTTCAAACACATCAAACGAATGGATAACAAAACTATACAGATATATGTTGAGTGTAAAGTGCTATAGTTTGGCAATACGTTAGATTTAAGTAACACATATTATGCAAATGAGAATAATAATTATGCATTACGTTTTAGATAATCAGCTCAATGCTGGGGAATACAGAGCATTCTGGGTAAGATGGAAAGGTGGCCAATTTGAGGTTGGACGTGGACTAAATGTCAGTAGTCTGTCTTCCAAATACATTGAATGGGTTGACCCTTACCCTCTAGACATCTCTGCTGTGTATGTTAAGAGTGTCGATGTTGCCAAATTTACCATTTTTCAAAAGACAGGTACTTACAGAGTCACATAACTATATTATTTATTCCATAAGAAACATGTCTGTTGCAGCATTTCATGTATAAATTCAACACAAATCATATCATTTATTTCTGGTATCTCAAATTACAATTGACATATATATGTTGTCAAGCACAAGGACTTCTTCCAATCAGATCAACGTACAATGGAATATCGAATCCTAGTTTTAACTTCTATGGTGTTAACTACTTGTATCATACACACGTTTTAAGTATACTGTCTATTAGTAAGTAGAATGCTGAGTTTTCTAACTAAAGGATTGTTCATGTATCAGAAAACTAAAGGGTAAGCAATCATCAAAGGATAAACAGTAAATACACTCCTCTAGCTAACCATTATAACAATAGTTTTATTCCATATTTTTTCTTCTTCAGAAAACCCCAGAAAATACACTGCAAATACAGATCAGAGAGCCATTACTTCATTCACAGTTACACTATTTGTCAGATCAAGGTTAGAATGCAGCATAACCTGTCATAAAGACGTGAGCTGTAAAAACTTTAATTACAAAAGGTCCACTCGATTGTGTGAATTGATGCAAGCCTCAAAGACAGATGTGATTATAAAAGATTCGGAATACAATTTTTATTTCTAAAACATTGTTTCATTCAGTAAAATGATTGAAGAATGTTTTGGTCTTCATTTTTTATGTCCATTGATTACAACAGTATGTGTCAGTGCTAAAATAGGTACATATTAAAAGCACGTACTCTTTGATATGTTATTATTTTCTGTTACACCGTTATTGTATGCGATTGTTTTACAAAAAGTAGCTGAAATAATAATTATTTAAATTATGTATGCATTACTTTCAATAAAATCTAGCTTCTTGCATGAACATTTATTGATAAAATTGAGAATGGAAATGGGGAATGTGTCAAAGAGACAACAACCCGACCAAATAAAAAACAACAACAGCACAGGGTCACCAACAGGTCTTCAATGTAGCGAGAAATTCCCGCACCCGGAGGCGTCCTTCAGCTGGCCCCTAAACAAATATATACTAGTCCAGTGATAATGAACACCATACTAATTTCCAAATTGTACACAAGAAACTAAAATTAAAATAATACAAGACTAACAAAGGCCAGAGGCTCCTGACTTGGGACAGGCGCAAAAATGCGGCGGGGTTAAACATGTTTGTGAGATCTCAACCCTCCCCCTATACCTCTAACCAATGTAGTAAAGTAAACGCATAACAATACGCACATTAAAATTCAGTTCAAGAGAAGTCCGAGTCTGATGTTAGAAGATGTAACCAAAGAAAATAAACAAAATGACAATAATACATAAATAACAACAGACTACTAGCAGTTAACTGACATGCCAGCTCCAGACTTCAATTAAACTGACTGAAAGATTATGATTTCATCATATGAACATCAGGCACAATCCTCCCCGTTAGGGGTTTAGTATCATACCATCATAACATATATGAGAAGAACATAACCCGTGTCATGCCAACAACTGTATTTTAGAATAAATGTGTTTAGTTCCGATGCAAAGACCTTATCAGTGACTCAATATTAACGCCAAAATATGCAATCTTTAATGACTTGACAACAGTATCGTAATTATATCCCTTCTTAATAAGTCTTTTCAAAGGTTTTGTAAGTTTCTGAGGTGAATACTGACACCTTTGTGCTTTATAAAGAATATTACCATAAAAAATTGGATGTGAAATACCTGAACGTATTAGAAGTCTGCATGTTGAGCTATATTTACGAATGATGTCTTTATACCGATGATAAAATTTAGTAAATGTTTTGACTAGTTTGTGATATCGAAAACCCTGGTGTAATAATTTTTCAGTAATACATAAATTTCTCTCGTTAAAATCGAAAACATTGTTACATACACGAGCGAATCGTACAAGTTGAGATATATAAACACCGTAAGATGGTGACAAGGGAACGTTACCATCTAAAAACGGATAATTAACGATAGGAAATGAAAAATCATCCCTTTTATCATAAATTTTAGTATTCAGCTTTCCATTAGTGATATAGATATCAAGATCAAGAAAAGGGCAGTGGTCATTGAGTATTGTTTTCAAAACATCATATATTTGCTCTTTTTTTTTTTTTTTTTTTTTTAAACCTTTCACATGTGAACATGAAATGCGCATTATTCATGAGGAGAAAACGTGAACAGCCAAATATTTCTACGATATTTTCGTACACTTCGACCTATGGTTATACAGTAACTGTCCTAATAAAATCAAAAACGCTCAGTGTGAAATATCGACAAATATAATGCCTACTCATTTTCAAATGAGCACAGAGCATGATCCGAAGGAATAGACCACTTTCGAGTTCATACGTCACCGGTAAACACTCGTCAATTAAAAGTTTTTTTTTAATGATCAAACACATCTAAAATTAATAACTATGCATTTACAATCTATAGAAATAATACTGTTTTCTGTACTTTTAAAGTGTTTCAAATGAGAAATTCCAGTTTATACAGTGACACCTCCGGCTGACCTTTTCGAGGTCATATGTCTAAAAGGTAATGAAAAGACCACATGGCTATATAATGAATGAGTATGAATTTAAAGGAAATAATTTAATCCTGAACGGACAATTTTCTGTTTGAATGGTTTTACACAAGTATTTTGGGGCCCTGTATAGCTTGCTGTTCTTTGTAAGCCAGGGCTCCGTGTTGAAGACTGTACTTTGACCTATAACAGTTTACTTTTAAAAATTGTGACTTGGATGAGATAGTTGTCTCATTAACACTTATGCATCATCTTCTTATATCTGACTGATTCAAAAGCATATGTATATTACACAGTGTAGTTACTATTCTGTACGCTATCCGGAAGTCGCGATTTTCAAAGCGATGATTTCCAACTGGCTATTAACACGACGGTTCTGCTTACGGTGACTTTTCTCATCATTTGTTTACTCCTATATCTATAAAGTGCTTTGAACATCTTCTACGCATGTAAAGCATCATAAATATGAGTAACTGTAACAAAAACATGCATTAGAATATAAAATATACGTGTGAAATCGAGGGATAATTTTGCTCTCGTAGTACAAAGCAAATAATCTTTAGAATGAACATTTATAATGGCAATATGATCATCCTCTGTCATATATTCTGGATTCATATACTTTGTGTCCTGAATGGTAAATATATTTATGTTTAGATATTTATGTGTTTGTAATTGGATCGGATAAATTTTAGACTGTTTCAAAACTTTAAATTGAACTAAGAAATGTCGAAAGTAGGAATAGAGTACCTTTACTGTTTTTGCAAAAAAATAACAATATGTATGTAGAGTATCAAAGCTCTTCAACTTCTTAATTTATAAAACCTTAATTTCTTTTTGTTAGAGCGTTACTCATAAGTCGGTTGTTCAATAAAAGCCTTCTATCTCCAATAATTCCGATTTAGAATTAAAAAAAAATTATGTAAACGAGAAACAAAATTAAACAACGACGAACAAACACAGAAACAAGAACGATAAAGAAAACATCAACAAAAAAAAAAAAAAAACAAGAATTAGTAGAAAAACAAATAAAATCACAAAAAACAACGAACCCTACCCCCCCCCCACCCCCCCCTCCAAAAAAAAATTAACAAATATAAAAATAAAACTGAGAATTAATACTTCGAAAGTGTCATAATGACAGCGACCCGACAGAAAAGCAGAAAAAAACCAATGGACATCATTTGGTACTCAACACTGCGAGTTAGTCCCCCCGTAATCCGTAATCCCTCCCACACACACACAAAGGAGAACAAAATAAAACAAAAAATGAACGGTGACTTGTATAGTTCCATATATTCATGTCGTAGTGGACAGTTAGCCAATACCCAAAAAAACTATTAAGGTTAATTACTATGTTCAATTCATACAATCTCATGATGAGGCATTATATCATAAGATTGATTTCTGATAGAAAAAATATCATCATCATCTTTCATGCAAAACATAATGAATAATATGTTTTGTAAATTGAAAATTTCAAAATGCACCTAACACGACACTTCATTGGTAAAACGAAGAGAAATGTAAATATTTGTTTACGTACTTTTTCAAGTGTATATTCGTCAGTTGTCATTATTAAAATACAGGCGACCAAAAGAAACTAGTAGTTAATGATAGATTCTTCGTATTAACCAGGTATTTATCAGTGTTTTTTTTTTCATTACCTTAAAAATTGTAAGTTAACATTTTATAATTACTATGTTTGTATAGAATTATTACAGTTCTATGTACTTTTAAAGGAAATCAGTGTGGTTAAAAGGAAATTCCAGTTTACATAATGACACTTTCGATTTACCTTTTCGAGGTCTTATGTCTGCAAACCTGAAAAAGACCCTATGGCATGAGTGTAAATTCACATTGCGATAAGACGTGTCACGGTACTTGTCTATCCCAAATTCATGTATTTGGTTTTGATGTTATATTTGTTATTCTCGTGGGATTTTGTCTGTTGCTTGGTCCGTTTCTGTGTGTGTTACATTGTAGTGTTGTGTCGTTGTTCTCCTCTTATATTTAATGCGTTTCCCTCAGTTTTAGCTTGTTACCCCGATTTTGTTTTTTGTCCATGGATTATGAGTTTGAACATCGGTATACTACTGTTGCCTTTATTTAGTATGTATGCATGCATAGGAATTTAAAGGAAAGATATTCTAGAACGTCATATTTATATTTGACCATGACCTCAATTTAAAATTCACAAAACAAGAACATAAATCAAAATACCCTTAGTCTCGTTATGGTTAAGACTGCAATTAAATGTCAACGCAACCTTTTGACCAAAATTTATTTATGTTACGACATAAGCAACTAACAGTTAAGTACTAGTAAAAGTTTTTTGTGTCAATTTTTAATACGGTTTCAGATAAGTAGTGACAAGCCTAATCAAAATTAAGAGCAGGACCTTTACCTTTTCCCTGTATCTCATTGTTTTTTGGTCGACTAAGAACATTAAATTAAAAGACCTAAGATCTCTATCAGTGATGGTTTGCCATTAGGAAAAAAACTGATATCAAACGCACAGGTGGAGTAACCCATATTTTGAATCTCTGTATTGCTGTGATCCACATATATCACAAATTCCTGAGTGTAAGATAAGCATTTAGATTTGAAATATAAATTTGTCGTTTTTTTAACGATTTCGAAGTTGTCGAGACAACAATAAATAGTGCAGAGATAACTTTTACATGGAAAAGCATTACACAGTGTGAATTTGAAAAGCACATACTGCTCTCTCTATCTTATACAAATAACTTGGCGACATCTGTCAAAACAAAAACACCTCGTAAGAAATGACAGCGCCAGAACAAAATCATTAGTTCTTTGGTTGCTGAATATATCTATATATAAGAAGATGTTGTATGAGTACGAAAGAGACAACTTTCCATCCAAGTCACAATTTGTAATAGAAAAACCATTATAAGTGAAAGTACGGTCTTTAACACGGTGCACTGGCTCATACCAAACAGCAAGCTATCAAAGGTCCCAAAAAATGACTAGTTTAAAACCATTCAAACAGGAACACCATCAGTCTAATCTATATAAATAATTACGACAAACGAGAAACACTATTGAACCACAACAACAAACGACAACTACTGAACATCAGGTTTCTCACTTCGGACAGGTGCAACCAAATGCAACTCATTGTTGACAGCTAGTAGTGGTACAGTTATAACATTACTTAGAATATTCGGCCAATGATACCACGTTAAGAACATGCATGCTGTAATTATTGTAGTAGACAAATAGTAGTTATATAATACGTTATTGAAAAAGTGAAACCCTGACGGTTTAAAATGCAAACATAATATACACAAGAAACAAGAAACATACAGTACATGCTAAATGTGTTATATAATAAAATTGAGAATGAAAATGGGGAATGTGCCAAAGAGACAACAACCCGACCATAGAAAAAAAACAACAGCAGAAGGTCAACAACAGGTCTTCAATGTAGCGAGAAATTCCCGCACCCGGAGGCGTCCTTCAGCTGGCCCCTAAACAAATATATACTAGTGCAGTGATAATGAACGCCATACTAATTTCCAAGTATGGTATAAGTATGGTATCAGATTTTCACCAATTGGACGGATATTTACCAGAACCAAGAATTAAACTAAAAAGCTTAGTTATAGCTTTTCAAGTAACAATTTGATAATTTCCTTAGAAATTTTATCTGGACAAGAGCTTTTCCCAGTTTTTAATTTTTGTATACATCTTTATTGATAGTAAATGCTTTTAATTATCAGTTACCTCATTGAATAAAAATATCAATACTTTTTTTTTAATATATAATATCGGTTTCAGTTTTAGTTTTAAATTATTTAACATAGTTTCCGGTCTCTCCTTGATGCTTGAAATTATCAATGTTTTCATGGAAACCAGCTTGAAGCTTAGTTTTATTATTAGTGTTCACATTTTTTAAAGATTTTAATAATTTCCAATATTGTTTATGGTCTGTATCTCTGATGGCTGAATTTTTTAATTTCTTTTTACGAACAAGTTAAATAATTTTACATGAGTGCATGATTAATGTTTATATATATTATTTAGCTATTGTTCTGCTCTCTCAACCCCAGAACAATTTTAATTTCTTCCAATGGGTTTTGTTTCATAGATAAGAATTTCATCTCTATTGTGTAATTATATGTTGAATGGATATATAAACTTTAAAGAGGACAACAATTTGAGCATGATCAAATAAATAGGAAGGTTCCTAGATTTGAAAAAAAACTAACAGAGTTAAACAGGTCCACACCAGTCAAAGCAAAGTCAACAGTACAAAACCTACTGGGTTCAAAACATATGTCATATTTCCTAACATATCATCAATAAAACGATCGTTCAATTTTTTTTTTAGCTGGGAGGCAATACAAAGATGAACTAATTGCTGGCGTAGTGGATTAAAGACTTCATCTAAATAATTGTTGTCTATATTAAAATATTAAACATAATCCTTTGGAAGTATATTATCATGTAAAGTTTTATGAGTTATATTTTCATCTGTAATACAATCATCATAATTTGCAATTCGAGCATTCAAATTCCCAGTTATATGTTCCAATTGAAAAGCGCATTTATTTTTAAAATGATAATGCTACTGCAATTTAATGCAAATATACTTAAAAATCCTGATCGAAAAAAATATTGTCATTTTTATTTTATTGTTTTAGACCAGTAATAGACGGAATATTGAGAGGGACAATATGAACGTCCTGTCATATATTCTGGATTTCTATCCTATATGTCCTGAATGGTAAATATATTCAGTTTAGATATTTATCATTAAATGTGTTTTTTTATTTGATCAATGTTAGACTGTTTCAAAACTTTAAATTTTTCAAAATACTAAGAAAAGTCGAACCTAGGAATAAAATACCTTACTGTATTTTGAAAAAAATAGAATATACATAAAGGGTATCAATGCTAGGGTCTCGTATACGCATTGATTATAAAATCAAACATATATGTTCCTATTTAACTCACTTGCACTTACTACCCAGTGGCGGATCCAGCCATTTAAAAAAGGGGGGGGGGGGGGTCCCAACCCAGAGTAAAAGGGGGGTTCCAACTATATGCTCCCATTCAAATGCATTGATCGTCCAAAAAAAAGGGGGGTCCAACCCCCGGACTCCCCCCCCCCCCCTGGATCCGCCACTGCTACCTTACTTACTTACTTTTTCAAAAATCTAATAAAATGTTTGAGTCACCGTGCAAAATTGCAAAACATTTTTATGAAAAAAACACATTTTTGTGAAGAAAAAGATATCTATAAGATAGAATTTTGAAATCAAATATTAGAAGATAGATTTTAAAATATGCTTTTAGAAAATAAAAAAAAAACATCTAAGTAAAATATAAATAAGTCAATATAATTCTTGTATAAAATTTTACTATAAGTATTATCTCCCCTTTAATGGCTAAGTTGAAAGATACATGTAGATTCTAAAAATCACAATTATTTGGTATTTGTTTCAAAACCTTTTGAATAGTGCCGAAAAAATCACTTATCTTTTTAATACAAATAAAAGTCATACACATGAATTTCAAATCCGTTTCAAAATTTGCAGATTCAATAAAGGCAACAGTAGTATACCGCAGTTCAAAACTCATAAATCCATGGACAAAAAACAAAATCGGGGTAACAAACTAAAACCGAGGGAAACGCATTAAATATAAGAGGAGAACAACGACATAACACCGAAACGTAACACACACAGAAACGGACCAAGCATCAGACAAAACACCACGAGAATAACAAATATAACATGAAAACCAAATACATGAATTTGGGATAGACAAGTACCGTGCCACGTCTTATCTCAATTTCTCAAAAATAAGAGAAAACACAAACGACTCAACGTTAAAATGCAACACACACAGAAACGAACAATAATATAACAATGGCCATCTTCCTGACTTGGTACAGGACACTTTTAAAGGGGAATAAAAGTGGTGGGTTGAACCTGGTTTTGTGGCATGCCAAACCTCGCACTTTAATGGCAAAGTTAAATATAACATTGAAATGACAACATAATATTACAGGACTACAATACAATAAATTAATAGAACATATCAGACAAAGAAAAACATGACTAATAGATAACAAACAGTATCAGGTTTAAAATTCAATACGCCAAAAACGCGCCTTGTCCACACAAGACTCACAAGTGACGCCCAGATATCAAAGATCGAAAGTGAAAAAAGTACAAAGTTGTACAACACTGAAGATCAAAAGTTGAAAAGGTTTCGCCAAATACGGCATTGTTTTTATGCCCGGGATAAGAACATTCTTATTATATAGAACAATTCATGCTATTGCAAACAGTAAATTTTATCAAATGAATATGAAAGAGATATACATAAAGAAACTGAAGTATTAACTAATTACAGAAAACTAAACCCGAATACATAACGCCCAGATATAAAAGATCGAAAGTGAAAAAGGTACAAAGCTGTACAGCACTGAAGATAAAAAGTTGAAAAGGTTTTGCCAAATACGGCATTGTTTTTATGCCCGGGATAAGAACATCCTTATTATATAGAACAATTCATGCTATTGCAAACAGTAAATTTTAACAAATGAATATGAAAGAGATATACATAATGAAACTGAAGTATTAACTAATTACAGAAAACTAAACCCGAATACATAATGCTATTAAAGTTTAACACAGAATAGACACACCCGAATCAGTCCAGGCGTCAACGTAATTAAAAAAATGTGACGTCACATACGATGGCGAAAAGGCACAAACGTTATGCCACATTTGAATTTATGAAATTTAGAAACAGCATGACGTCACATATGAAAAACTATCAAAGTGAGATATAATTAGGATTGATTTAAGATTATATTAGAACTAAATACTGATAATTCATTTAAACAAAATGCATATTGCAATACTTATTAATAACAATTAACTGTAATATATATATGTCCAGTTTGTTATGAATCCAACTTCAAACGTAAATAATCGTACAAAATTTAATATAATTAATAAAGGCGGTGATTAATTTTTCTATCCGTAACACCTAAATATAATAAAAAGACGTCAACACATTTGACAAAATCCGATGAGAATTACAAATATAACATTAAACATGTAAACTAAATACATGAATTTGGGATCAACAAGTACAGAAACACGTCTTATAGTAATGCGAATTCACATTCAGCAAAACAGTCACAATCGGGAATAAGTCACGTTTGGTAATTAAAAGATTAGACGACATAATGACAAACCACAATCTACCATGTGATAAAAATGTCCTTAGCTAGTTTGGTTAAAGAGACATCATATGGATCCACCAATTCGTGATGGTGTCCATAAAATTTACGGAGTGTCAATTTTAATCTGTCCTCCTCATAACTTTGTTGCAGCAGTTTCTGCGTAAGGAGCACACTCCTGTATATGAAGTCCGTATAGTGTGAACAAGCACGTGAATAACGTATCAATTGTGATATGTAAACACCATACGAAGGGGCAGAGGGTATGTTACTGCTGAGAAATGGGAAATTGATAATTGGGAAGTTGAAATCGTCCCGTTTATCATAGATTTTCGTGTGAAGTCGTCCATCTACGTCAATATTGAGGAAAAGATCAAGGTATGAAGCAGTCCTTCTAGTATCAGTAGTATCCTTAATTTCAAGTTCACTGGGATATATGAGATGTAAGTATTGGCTGAAGTATGGGTTGTTCAATGATAAAACATCATCAATATATCGGAAAGTAAAATTAAAGAATTTCGCAAGGTGCTTTTTCTTTTTGTCTTTTAGAAGGTTCTGAATAAATTCTGCTTCATACGAATACAAAAACAAATCAGCCAGCAGGGGTGCACAATTAGTACCCATTGGAATACCGACTGTCTGTTGAAATATAAATCCTCCAAACTCAACAAATATATTGTCGATCAAAAAGTCCAGCATTTTAATAATATCATCTTCAGTGTATTTTCTGGAAGATTCAGTGTGATTCTTAACAAAATATGAATTATTGTATCCCAAAACAAGAAATTTGTATCTACGATTCCCATTTTTATAGAAAAAAAGCTCTGTTTTATGAGATGGTGAAGTCGATCTTTCAACTGAGCATGGGGAATAGTAGTATATAGCGTAGAAAAATCAAAAGTTTTTATGTTGCTGCAAAATTGCAAAGATTGTGATCGAAGGTTAAGCAGTAGATCTTTCGAATTTTTGAGAATCCACATCTGGTTAACACCACTGGTAGAATATATCTCCTCACAATATTTTTGAAGCCCATCTTTAACTGTAGAAAGAATAGTGGTCAATACTTTAGAAAGATGTTTAGTCGAACATTTTGAAGACCCAGCTATGTATCGTTCTTTATATGGAGTTTTGTGTAATTTAGGTATCCAGTATAATGAGGGCAAGTTTTCTTCGTTTTCTTTGATGTTGATACCAAAAGAAAGAAGGACAGATTAATGATTTTGTAAAATTTCATCCTTGGTAAATGATGTTAAAGAATATGTAGGATTACCAGTAGTTTTATCAATTCCAAGCTCTGTAGTGAGACATTGCAAATAATGTTTTTTACATATGAAGACAATATTATTGGAGGCTTTATCTGCCGGAACAACGACATATTTGTCATGCAAAGAGGATAAAGCATCCACAACCTCCGGATTCTTGAAAGGGTTAGAAACTCTAGTACTCATATTACATCTTAGTTTTTGTATGCGCCTCTGAATGCATGATCGAATAGCTTTGATCCATTCAGACAGAGTGTCCAGGTCGGGTTCGTCTGGTTCGCATTTAAGCATTTAACTAGACTGATATATAGTCTGCCGTTGTACAGTTCAAATTTCGTTATATGGTAATATACCTTATAAAACAATGAATAGATGGACCGAAACGTTCACATTTACAGCATGTACATATATATTTTTTAAATGACAATGCTAATATTTTTTAAAGCGTCAACAATGTCATTATTAAACTTTCTCCTATTACTGTAATCCTAATTGCAGCATTTACTAATGAAAAAAAAAACATGTCTTTTTACTAATGAAAAAAAAAACATGTCTCATTACTTAACAGCATCTACAATAGTCAAACACATTAAAATAACTACTCCAGAAGGCAATGGAAGGATTGAATTATCAGATTATCGTATTAACCTAAGCGACAATTATTCTTTCAAACGAACTTTGCACTATTATATATCCCCTATCAGTTTGTATCGAGCAATATTGATTATTTCACAACAACTCGAGCAATACGACGGATGTAACATGTGGACCAGGATCTGTTTATCGTTTCGGAGCACCTGTGATCACCGGACGTATTTGGTGGGGTTCGTGTTCAGTTTTTTTCCTGTTGAGTTTTGTGTAATTTTGTTTGTCTTTTACTTTTTTACCCATGTTATCATTATTTCAAATTCGACTTTTGTGCACCTTTGGTATAGCTTGCTTTTCTTTAACAGCATCGACTATAATCAAACACATCAACATAACTACTCCAGAAAGCTATGGAAGGATTGAATTATTGGAATATTGTATTACGCCCACAGCCGATTACTCCTTCAAATTCAAGGTTAGAGCCTCCGACAATGCATGGGTGGACTTGGTGACAGATAACGGAACCTCCGGAATAGGATACCAGATAGGCATAGGAGCTAACGATAATAAACGTTGTGACATCCGGCGAGGAATACTGAGTGATGTCATTTATGTAGAATGGGATAATATAGGCATGTTTATTTGATTTCAATACGATCAGGTGATGTATCAAATCCTAAAATAATATTCGGAATAGCAGAACAAGATATAAATATAGTTTATGCCATGAAATATAACTAGGTAAATGTTAGCAAGATAGCAAACTGTGTATCATAATTTGAAATTATACCGCCCTATCCCGAGCCATTCTGTCAATTACTAAAAGACGAATGTTGGCCAATAGTTCTGACCGTCTCATTATTTCCTCCAAGGTTGATATTGTTCTCCTTGTTACCTATCCACTTATCTCTGATGTCAGCAATATATTTTTTAAAGAACCATTGGTTTTAAATTATAGATTTGCACAGGCTTACACACATACATTTAAAAGTCTGAAATTGGTAAAAGAAATTGAAATCCGTGGTATAAAAATGTGAAAAATCATTATAAATAAATATATCTCATACTATTATGGTTTATTGAAAACTTGTTGCTAATTTACTTTCGATTCGTTTGATAATGTGGAACATCAATTCATAGTTTTATGCACATTTTTGCCATTGTCTCCCTACACATTTGCGCTGTGGGGTTGCCAATTTTTAACAAAAAGATTTCATCCTTAAGGTCACTGCTAAACTAAAATATATGTACACCTTTCATGTATAAGCATATTTCTATTTGTTTTTGAAATTTGAAGTACAATATGGCCCAGTCTTCGAATTTGGGCGGTAGTCCGAAGCCCGAGGCGTGTAAAATCATCGTCGGGCCTGTAAATCTTAATTTGTAGAAATTCCGTAGTGTTAATAACTTCAGCCGTGATAGAAACAAGCATATGCGTAAAAAATTGTAGCGAAATTGTATGGAAAGATCGTTAAAAACGTTCCGCTTCTTACGCAGTTAAAATTTCTATCATCACCGTGTACATCTGGTTCCTTTACCTTTGTAATGCAGCAAATATAACATGACAACCGACCGGGATCCAGATTTGTTTCTGTATCACTTGAGTGTTTGAAGACACCTCAAATTTTAATAGAAAATAAATGTTTAAAAAGACGCAAACGTAAATAAACAAAATGCAAGTCATGATAGAATGAGTCTTCTACGTTATTTTGAGGGGGCAAAGCCCGGCAAGAGATTAAAAGTTAACAAAATTGTTAGTGAAGATGAAAAGAAAAATGCAAAAAAAGATTACGAAATCAACAAAAGGGAACGTAAATTTCAAGTACAATGGCAAGATAAACGGCCATGGCTTTCGTTTAATAAGGCCGAAAATAACATGTTCTGCATATCATGCAGAACAGAAAAAGTTGATTCTGCCTTTGCCAATGGCACAAATAATTTTAAAATAGAGGCTGTCAAACAACATGAGGCAAGCAAAAGCCATCTTCACTATTTGCAAAAGTTCAACACCACCTCACAGTCACAGCCTAAAACATCACTGGCTTCACAATGTCTACTTCAACTTAAATCTAATGAGTACGACAGTTTAAAAATGAAATTTATTAATGCACACGCAGTGGCAAAACACCACAAGTCCTTTAAGGACTTTGAACTATTGTGCCGATTAGACAGAAAAAAGGGGATTGATACCAGTATGAACTATAATAATGACAAATCATGTTCCATGTTCATAAAAAGTATTGCAAATGTAGAAAAAGAGGGAATTGTCCAAAAGTTGACAAGTGCTAAATTTCTAAGTGTAACAATGGATGGCAGCACTGACTTTACAGGGGAGGACCTAGAATCAGTTTATATACGGTCATGTACCAGTGGACGTGTTGAAGATATTTTTTTGCACATTGGAGAGGCTGAATCTGCTTGCTCTGGTGATTTGTTTGATTTCCTTATGAATGTGTTCTCCACTATGGGACTAACAGAGGCAGTAAATTCAAAATTAGTAGGCTTTACTGCTGATGGTGCTTCCAATATGCAAGGTTTGTTTAATTATTTTGTATTTTCATAAATGTGCAAGCAATTATAACCACGACAATTTTTCGCAATAATTTAAATAAAAACATTGCAATATAAACAAAATTCTTAGTTAACACTACAATAAATCAATATTGAAAAACATAATTTTAATAATTTTAATTCATTATTTTTTATTCAATATCAGTCCACATAATCATTAATTTGATGACCAAGTATATACATTGAACATGTGATGTCTGCTAAGTGCTTCAAATTTAGTAGAATAATATGCAGCCAAAAATTGACAATAACAGAAGGTTGAAAGAGGCTTAATTATATATGTCAAAAGGGAGTTGATATAAATATTCTCTTAATCTCATATCAATATTAAAATGTAAACATGGTAAATGTTTAGTTTTGTAAATTGAAATTCTTCTATGTTCAAAATACACTTAAACATGTTATATATATAATAATATGTTTTGTTTTAATTTTAGGGAACAAAACTGGCTTAGCAACAAGATTGAGGGAAAAATGGCCTCATCTTGTCACCAATCACTGTCTGGCTCATAGACTAGAGCTTGCCTTCAAAGACTCCCTGAAATCTACTTTTAAAGCTCTCTATGAAAAACTTATGACATTACTTCTGGGTCTCTATTACCTATACAGAAAGAGTCCTAAACAGAAGAAGGCACTGAAGAGATTTTTTAAAATTCTGAATATAAATCAAATTTTACCGTCAAGAGTGGGTGGAACCCGTTGGCTGCCACATGTTGCTAGGGCAATAAATGGATTTATTAAAGGATACAGGGCAATAAGACTGCAACTGGAATCTGCATCTCACAACAATGCCAAAGCAGAGGGACTGGCA
Organism: Mytilus galloprovincialis; assembly: GCA_037788925.1. NCBI lineage: Eukaryota > Metazoa > Mollusca > Bivalvia > Mytilida > Mytilidae > Mytilus > Mytilus galloprovincialis. The sequence continues at coordinate 87,795,457 of CM075338.1, forward strand.
AAATTGGCTAGAGACGGTTCAATAATTTCTTACATGTTAATTTTGAAGGTAATTTTCGCATAAGTAACCAGTATAGAATTAAGAACTTTAGAAGTATAATCTAAATCAATGAATTTTATAAAAGTTAACACTGTCACTGTTACAACTTAGTCAGTGTCACTGTGCATGCTGTGACCTTTGTTTTGCAAACTTATTTGTGTTCAAGTATACATTTCATCTCATTGTCTTAGTTATAAGCATAGATTAACATTTCATTGTCTATATTTGACTGTTTCAGCCTTCTTAGTAACTTACACGACATTTTAATTTTTTTTCACAGGATGTTGTTGCTCAACTTGTAAAATTTTCGTTGTTCCTTCAAAAAAATGGTCTTACCCTTGGAGCTGCATACATGAGAGTAACTGCAACAAAGGCAATGTTTTCACAACTAATTCAGAAGTATGTATACTATGTTTTATTGCATTTGAGCTTTCTAAAATTATGATTTTATGAGTAATATTTTGCACAAGTTTTTTAAGACTCAGTCAGTCTTTGCTCATTGGAAAAGTTGTACAAACCAAAAGTTTCTAATTTCTTATGGTTCTTTTCAGTTTTGCATTACAAGAATTGAAAATAAAAAAGTACTTTTGTTATTGCCACTAGTACAATTTTATCTTTTTTTTTTTATGTATAAGTCATTGTAAGATAAGCAAAATGTAATTACGAATGATTTTAGGGAAACAGATGACATTGTAAAAGATGTACAGGTAGTTATGGATACAGAGTTATACCAAGGAGAGGAAGTAAAATTCAAAGGGCATAAATTTAATCCTGATGAATTACGGAAAAAATTCCTGACATGCGTGCTCAAGGAGATGGATGTTAGATTTCCTATTGAAAATCCAAACACCTCAATAATCAAAGCATCTTTGATCACTTGCTTTTCCCATTGGCCTATTCGTGGATCAGATAATATTTCAGGTTTATAGTTGATGGTTTATTGATTAATAATTGATTTGAGCCTATTCTTTCCTTTTAGTTTATGGTGTCAATTCTTGAAGTTGCATGTTTTCTGTTTTTATTTTCAGCCTGCACATGTTTCTTGTTCTGATGTTTTATTATTTGCATGTAAAATTTTATAATTATCAGTATCTTTCATAAACCAGAGTTTCAATTTTGGTTTTATGAATATGCATACACATGATTTTATTTACACATCAATGCCATGCTGCAATGCATATGATATGAAATAAGGAATAATAAAATAGTGTTTTAATATTAAGTCATTTACCTTCTTATATTCTAAAAGAAATTCATATGGATTGTACAAAACTAAAAAATATTAACCCAGCTCACTTTTAGATATTCTTAAAGAAATAAGTTTTCATATCAAAGATTTATGTGAAAGGAAATTAAAAATCAAAACTAACATTTCATGTACATGTAGACCAGTAATGACTATTAGAATTTTGAGATTTATGCTTAAAAATATATTAAAATAAGATATGAATTTTATTTCTCAGATTTTGGTGATGAGGAGATGAACACTGTAAAAAAACAATTTGGGGCTGTACTGCAGGCTGAAAATGTGGATACTGCACAGTTGTCTGGGGAGTGGTCATTGTTGAAGGCCATGGTCTATGAAAGGTGAATATATCAATTTTATATTATGAAATAACTTTAACTTTTAAACAATATTAATCAGACTTTGACATTACATATTGTCCATAACTTCCATGTGAAATAATGATTTTGTTCTGTTTCTGATTATAAAAAAAATCCTGGGTACATGTATTACAGGCGATGCATACTGTAATTGATCTTCCATTAAATGCGCCTCATATCATTCTTTATGATCTGAGGTGTATTGAATGAAACCAGTTCATTTGTCATACCTGCCTTTGATATATTTCTCCAATGTTGATATGATAATTTAATGTTTTGTAGGTTTGGATCAGACATGAACAATGTGGATTTACTGGATGTCCACACAGCATTCCAGAACAATGATGTTGATAATGTGCTGTGTGTCTTTGACTTGTTAAGAAGTCTGCCTCCCACTTCTGTGAAAAATGAGACATGCTTTTCATCAATGAAGTTGACCAAAAACAAGAGAAGAGGCAGACTTAATAACAGCACACTGGACACATTAATGTCTGTACAACTCCAGTCACCGTCTATAGAGGAATTTAATCCAGATGCTGCCATCAAAGACTGGCTGGTTAGATTCTTAAGTTGTATACACTATTTCACTTAAGTTGCAGATATCAGTATTAATTAAAGAAATAGATATAAAGAAATCTTGTTTGGCTTTTAAACTTCAATGAGACGTCAAGCTTTAATATTTTTTGTAACTTTTAAACTTGTGTGGTACAAATATTGTAAAAACTATCATTGATTTTCATACAGATAACCCCTTCTGGTAGAAAAAGAAAGGTTTGCTATTCCTCCAAAACCAAAGTGCCTGTGACAGAAGACCAGCCTGGTACTAGCCACACAGAACAACCTGTTCCACAAGTGTTGGGTCCACTAGAGCCTGATGAAGTTGAACCAGCTGAAGACCAGTCTGAACAAGTGGTAGCTGTCAAACCCAATTCAGAAAATTATGTTCAGGTGAGCCACTAGTAATATCAATAATGATTTTGTAAGCCCAAACACTGATTCTGAAGTGCTAACCAGGTTAAACCTGGTAACAACAATAAATTAAATCAATGACAGCCTTTTTGACTGTGTCATCATTTTTATGTTTAATATAAATTGATAGTTGAATGGCATTTATTAGATCTTCAAAAAAAAAATGTGTGCACATTTACATTAAGCTTTCAAGAAATAAAAATAATCATTGAGACAGTGCTGGATTCACACATTTTCAATTTCTCTTTCAACTCACCTTTTGATTATTGCTATTGTTAGGTTATGATTCTATATCAAATACAATGCTTTATTTAAAAGAATTAAAATATTAGCATGTCAAGTTTTACAATACTTTTTATTTTGTTTTCAAGAACTAAAATTTACTGTATTGTATGTATTATATACTTCAGGCAGCAACTACAGCTTTGAAAGCAGTGAGGACAGCCAAACAAGCCCTAATTGACAGCTTGCTATCTGGTGGTGATGATGATGAGGATGATGATGATGATGATGATGATGATGATGATAATTACACAAGTGACAATGATGAATCAGACAGTGAAATTCCAGAAAACTTAGTGGACAACATGATATTTTCATTCAGCAGAGATTAAAAATTGAAATAAATTAAATAATTTGAAAAACACTGATTTGATTTTTTGACATTCACTAATAAAAATTCAATTACTTGTATAGCAGAAGTAGTTCAGTGCTAAAAAAATATTTTTTGGCAAAGGAACGGTTATAACTTTTATTGGAGAAAATAATAATTTTTCATTTAACATGGTGAAAAAAACTACATTTTTGGATAAGTTATATTTACTACAAGATACAAAAATGTAACCTCAGAATGCATGATTTTACATCTAATTTTCCAAAATTTTCTTGGGGGGGCATGCCCCCAAACCCCCCTAGGTGGTTCGTGTCGCTGCGCGACACTCACCGGTGATAGTGGGGCCTGTAAAATTTAAGGTGGGCCTGTAGAATTCCAAACCCAAAGGCCCACCTGGCCTGTGCCTTAACATTTATAGTGTGAAGACTGTATGGCCATGACTAAAATTGACATATCCAATTTACTGTAAATTGACCTAAAGACATGCCGATTTCATATTTAATAAAAACAACACGATTTAGGAAGTGGCAGAAATCAGTTGCAGGATAGAATCAATGAATGAATTGTACATTCCCGGAAATTTCAAATTGATTTGTACTTATTACGAAACCTCACCCTTTGGTCTGTTGTTAGTTATTGTATAATTAAATGTGATCAAAGAATGTATGATAATGTGTTTATATTTAGATGACCTGTTGGAAAGTACTCAATATCGAGAATTCTGGATCAGCTGGCGAGACGGCATTATTGAGGTCGGTCGTGGACTAAGCGTTCGGAACACTTCTAGTAGATTTATAATCTGGTCTGATCCAGAGCCGTTGGCCATTACTGGACTTTTTCTGAGCAGTAAGAATGAAGGCAGCTTTATTGTTCACTATCCTACAGGTACATTTAAAAGGTGTTCGGTTGAGAAGTTTTGATTTTTTTTTATTTCATTTGAATGAAGGCAACAGTAGTATACCGCTGTTCGAAAGTCATAAATCGATTGAGAGAAAACAAAGCCGGGTTAAAAACTGTAAATATTAAATATAAGAGAAAAACAACGAAACAATAGAACACATACTATTGGCAATGAAAACACAATGGGTTAGACACACGTGACCTCTCTCAATAAAAATATCAAAACATACAAAAACATTTAGGAATGACGAAAACATCACACAAATGTGTGTTCTACTAAACAACCAAAACAGGAAATAAACAACAGTATACTTCGTATAGGTAAGCAGGTTCTGCTCAACGTGTGGACGCCAAACGAAGTTCAAGTGCAAAACCTAATTAAAATGTTGAGTAGCTGTTAAAATCCGAAATGAGCAAAACGTTAAGATTAATGCAATACAAAAACAGAATTATCATGCATGAGGGGTATAAATTTCTGTTGTAAAATAATTTTAAAAAATTTTACAACAGCAATTTTCGATACATCAAACTTTATGCATATTTTCATGTTAAAACTGGAGTACTGATTTACACAGGACATTTTATTCACATGTGATTTGAACATAAAATTTCACGTGATATTCACGTGGTGAACATCAGGTGTATACTGTAAATATTTAAAAGTTTAAATCCACTGCATTTATGTGCAATCATCCTATACCAGCAACCTGATGTTTAGTGGTTGACGTTTGTTTATGTGGTTCATAAATGTTTCCCGTTTCTCGTATTTTATATAGATTAGACCGTTGGTTACCTTGTTTTAATGGTCTTACAATAGTAATTTTTATGGCCCTTTATAGCTTGTTCGGTGTGAGCCAATGATCGGTGTTGATGCCATACTTCGACCAATAACAGTTAAATTTACAAATTATGATTGGATGGAGAGTTGTCGCATTGGCATTATTTCACATCTTCTTATATCTATATATGACCTGCAAAATTCCAGAAAGTTATATGTGATTTCAAAAGGTATGCTTTGATTCAATATTCTAGTAACTGTACATCGATATGTACTGAGCACAAGGTCTTAATATGTTGTTAATGAGTATATGAACTGATGGCAATTCAATTGATTTTGTTATCAACAAAAAAAAAAAACTTTTTGTTTTAGGAAACACCGCGAAGTACACAAAAGCTTCCGGTAAACGAGGTGGACCTGTCCTGCTGAGTTATATTTTTGGCCACCATGTTATTGAATGTGCTGCAAGATGCCACCAAGATTCTAAATGCATCAACTTCAATTTTAAAGAGTCCAGCAATATGTGGGAATTGTTACAAGCGAGACCATCTGAAGCAACAAACGATTCACTTTATAATTTCTACTCTCAGTGTTAATTTTGATATGTACTGAACACATTTCATTTCGATTCTACTTAGAACTGAAAATACCATTTGGAGAACACAGCATGTTCTCATTCTTAATTGTATCATTTCAGCATTTTGTTTTGTATTTGTTCGTCTCAATCATCCCAAAACAGAAATTGAAAGTATGTAACTGAAGGCTGCCGAAAATGCTGTGTGATACATGCTTGAATTTAAGATTTGACACTACTAATTGAATGTTCCCTTTATACCTCTTTGACAAATGTCCCTTGAAAACATTTAAATTGCTCAAACCAACAATTTAAGTCATGGGTTGTAATAGTTGTTTCGAAACTGAACATATATGACAAGAACATAATCAGGTTCAGGTATTTCACATCCAATATTTTATTGAAATATTCTTTATAAAGCACAAAAATGTCAGTATTCACCTCAGAAGCTAACAAAACCTTTAAATAGACTTATTAAGAAGGGATATAGTTACGATACTGTTGTCAGGTCATTAAAAATTGCATATTTTTGGTGTTAATAATGATTCACTTATAGGGTCTTTGCATCGGAACTAAACACATTTATTTAAAAACCAGTTGTTGGCATGACACGGGTTATGTTCTTCTCATATATGTTATGATGGTATGATACTAAACCCCTCACCGGGAGGATTGTGCCTGCTATTCATATGATGAAGACATAATTTTTCAATCAGTTTAAATGAAGTCTGCAGCTGGCATGTCAGTTAACTGCTAGTAAAATTGAGAATGGAAATGGGGAATGTGCTAAAGAGACAACAACCCGACCATAGAAAAAAACAACAGCAGAAGGTCACCAACAGGTCTTCAATGTAGCGAGAAATTCCCGCACCCGGAGGCGTCGTTATTTATGTATTATTGTCATTTTGTTTATTTTCTTTGGTTACATCTTCTGACATCAGACTCGGACTTCTCTTGAACTGAATTTTAATGTGCGTATTGTTATGCGTTTACTTTTCTGCATTGGCTAGAGGTATAGGGGGAGGGTTGAGATCTCACGAACATATTTAACCCCGCCGCATTTTTTGCGCCTGTCCCAAGTCAGGAGGCTCTGGCCTTTGTTAGTCTTGTATTTTTAAACTTTTAGTTTCTTGTGTACAATTTGGAGTTAAGGATGGCGTTCATTATCACTGAACTAGTATATATTTGTTTAGGGGCCAGCTGAAGGACGCCGCCGGGTGCGGGAATTTCTCGTTGCATTGAAGACCGGTTGGTGACCTTCTGCTGTTGTCTGCTCTATGGTCGGGTTGTTGTCTCTTTGGCACATTCCCCATTTCCATTCTCAATTTTATGTATTATTGTTTTATATTTTGTAATATTTGTATACCCCGTATATCACTCCGATTGACCGATTACAGGAACAGTAAGTCCCTGTCTACTGTATTTATTATTTAGTTCTCTCACCGAACTTTTTTCTGAAATATTTGCCGCTGTACTGATGACATACAACAATCAATCAATTTCTTACGGTGCTTCTAAATCTAAATATCATATTATTTTTAATCTTACCAGTTAAATGATACCGATGAATGTACGTATGATATTTGCGCCAATTAAAAAATATCGAAAAATCATATCTGTTTTCATTTGCGAAAATTGTCAGTTTTTTATTTGCGCCAAATTAATTGGAACAGGTTAGATCTGATACATTTTAGATAACTGTATTTACTTATGTTAACCAATCGCAGCAGGTCAATGAATATATGTATATATAATAGATACATGTTTATAGATACATGTTGAGCTCAAAAATTTAAACATACTTCTGTTACCCGAACATTTACTCTAATTGATGGAACCGATGCCATAAAGAAAACCCAGGATAGACTTATGTAAAAATGATAATCAGAGCTCTCAAAGTGGCAGCAAATGTACCATACCGTGCAAAGGGGGGAAATTGCTTTTTTTATAAAAATTAAATGCTTTATTGAAGAGAAAATATCACAAGGTGGCAGTTCAACAGAAGTGTTGTATAACAATACTCAGTTAGGAAAGATTTGTACATAATTATGCAAATATGCTTTTGATGTCAAACTGTTACTATATTATTTTATAATGTGTAATTTTAAACGTGATGTACACAGTTTTACAACTTTTGCAATAAAAATATCCTTCTTAAAATTCCACTTCCTCACTTTCACGAGTAAGAAAGGGACAGAAGGCAGAAGAAGGCCAGTATGGATATTTTGGTTATTATGTTTATAAGTTCTATACATCTTTTATGTCTCATAATTTGTGTTTACCTGTTAATTGGTTAAAATGAAGGAAGAAAAATGGCGCAAAGAAAAACATTAGGTGCAACTGAAGTGAAGATTTGCGCAAACGCAAAAAGCCGCGGCAAAAATAATCTTTTCTGGCATCAGACCAAATTAATGTTTTCTTTCTTTCTTATCATTAAGTTTTATCTATCCCAATTGACTCTGCCTCCAACACGACTAAAACTAATTTGCATTTATGCTGTGGGCAGGCGCGTATCTACGTTTACGTCAAACACCCGGGTGTACACTTGAATTTTGTTAAAAAAATAATAATCTAAGGAAAATAAAAATAAGTTGTTAGAAGCACATCAGCTTGATAATTCTTTCTTCGTTGGCTTGTAATTGCGGATCAAATTGACGAAATTTACTTTCAGTCAAATGGTATCATATCATGTATGTGTTCATTTTCTGTCAAGTCTGAAGCCACTGTGAGTTTTATACTCCCTTCCCTTTTGTTTTAAGCAATCCTTTATCTCCTTAGATTCGTTTTGTGGTTTACAGTTTTGTCGAGCCTGTGACATACATTTGTATTTATGACGCCAAAGCCCTAAATTTCGTCGGCGGCGTCAATATCTAGATCTAGTATGTTGAGAACTTATTTTTCAAATAATAATAAATTTGCCAAACCTTTGTGAAATTTTCCGGAAGTTGAACAGAAAATGATTATGGTCAAAAGAGTAAACTGACTGAGAGCATAATATTGAAGTTTTGTCGTGTTTTACGGACAAAATTAACGGGTACTAAAAGTTATAGTGTGGGGTTAAAAAATTTACACAACAAATTCATTGTCAAAACTTCATCGAATTAAATGAAACTTCAGCAGATTCCAAGCATTTTGTACAATTTTTGTCTGAATTAAGCAAAGTTTTGAAAGTAAATTATTTGTTTATTCATTTTTCAGTATTAAACTGATAGACTGTATGGCTTTTTATAAATTATCAATGCATCAATCTCTCGTTGATCAATACTTTCAACCCTCGATGTGTTTTACGACAAGAAAAACCTTAAAATATGCATTATCTATAACATAATCGAACCTGGCCTAATAAATGTCGAAAAAGATTTATCATGCATTGCCAACTATCATAAATAATATATATTTATGCCATTATTTCTCAAAGAAAAAAAATTATTCAAATAAAGAATAACTGTTCAGGGAATAAATATCAAATAATATCATCATCATCTTTCATGCAAAACATATTAAAAACATATTTTGTAAATTGGCAATTTCGTAATGTACCCAACACGACATTTCATTGTTACATTTGTAAAACGGAGAAAGTATAAATTCGTCATTATGAAAATCCAGGTGAAGTAATGAAGTAGTTTCTAAGAGATTCTTCGTATTTACCAGGTAATTATCAATAATTTGAATTTTTTTTTTCAAAATCAAAAAACATTGTAAGGTTACATTTTATAATTACTAAGAATGTAAAATATATAGAAACTATACAGTTGTATGTACTTTCAAATTAAATCAGTGTGGCAATGTTTTGTATGAATATATAAAAAGATATATTTTAAAAAGACAACAATGTGAGCATGATCAGATAAATATGAAGGGTCTAAGATTTGAAAAAAAAAATCTAGCAGAGTTAATAAGGTCCACAATAATCAAAGCATAGTCAACAGTACTGCACACACTGAGTTCAAACATATGTCATTTTTCAAAGCATATCATCAATAAAACGAACGTTCAAAAATTAAAGTATGGAGCCAATAGAGAGATGAATCAATTGCTGGCCTATGGAATTATAAACTTCATATAAATATTTGTTATCTATATCAAAATCTTAAACATAATCCTTTGGAAGTATATTATCTTGTAAAGATCTATGAGTTATATTTTCATCTGAATCATCATAATTTGCAATTCGAACATTCAAATACCCAGTTATATGTTCCAATTGAAAAGTTGGTGGTGCTATTCATGATCGAAATATCGTGTTGCGCATTTTTAATAAAAAAAAACAATGTTATTGCAATTTAATGCTAATTATCGTAAAAATCCTGATTGAAAAAAAAATTGTTATTTAAGAACTTTTTCATTTTTATTTGAATGTTCTAGACCAGTAATAGACGAATATTAAGAAGGACAATATGAACAGCCTGTGTCATATACTGTGGATTCCTATACTACATGTCCTGAATGGTAAATATATTTATGTTTAGATGTTGATGTGTTTGTGTGTGTTTTTAAATTGGACCAATCTTAGACTGTTCCAAAACATTAAATTGTTCACCATACTAAGAAAAGTCGAACCTAGGAATAAAAGTACCAAACTATTTTTTGCAAAAAAATAGAATATACATATAGGGTATCAATGCTAAGGTCTCGTATATGTGTTGATTATCAAATCAAACATATATTATGTACCTATTCAAATCGCTCCCACTTACTAGATTACTTACTTGCTTTTTCAAAAATCTAATAAAAAGTATGAGTCACCGTGCAAAATCGCATAACATTTTTATGAAAAAAACACATTTTTGTGAAGAAAAAGATATCTATAAGAGAATTTTGAAATCAAATATTAAAAGATAGGTTTTAAAATATGCTTTTAAAGAAAAAAAATATAGGTCACCCAAGTAAAATATAAATAAATCAATATAATTCTGGCTAAATTTTACAATAAGAGTTATCTCCCCTTAATGGCTAAGTTGAAAGATAGATTCTAAAAATCACAAATATTTGGTATTTGTTTCAAAACCTTTTGAATAGTGCCAAAAAATCACTTATCTTTTTTATACAAATAAAAGTCATAAACATGAATTTCAAATCCGTTTCAAAATTTGCAGAGTCAGACATTTATCAAGACTGATATATAGTCTGCCGTTGTACAGTTCAAATGGCAATATACCTTATATAAAAATGAATAAATGGACCGAAACGTTCACAATTACAGCATGTACATTTTGACAATGCTAATATTTTTAAAGTGTCAACAATGTCATTATTAAACTTTCTCCTATTACTGTAATCCTAATTGCAGCATTTACTAATGAAAAAAACATGTCTTTTACTAATGAAAAAAAAACATGTCTCATTACTTAACAGCATCTACGATAGTCAAACACATTAAAATAACTACTCCAAAAGACAATGGAAGGATTGAATTATCAGATTATCGTATTAAGCTATGCGACAATTATTCTTTCAAACGAACTTTGCACTATTATATATTCCCCCTATCAGTTTGTATCAAGCAATATTGATTATTTCACAACAACTCGAGCAATACGACGGGTGCAACATGTGGACCAGGTTTTGTTATCTTTTTGGGGCACCTGTGATCACCCGACGTATTTCGTCGGGTTCGTGTTCAGTTTGTTTCCTGTTGAGTTTTGTGTAATTTTGTTTGTCTTTTTCTTTTTTACCCATGTTATTATCATTTCATTTTCGACTTTTGTCCACCTTTGGTGTATAGCTTGCTTTTTTTTAACAGCATCGACTATATTCAAACACATCAACATAACTACTCCAGAAAGCTATGGAAGGATTGAATTATTGGAATATTGTATTACGCCCACAGCCGATTACTCCTTCAAATTCGAGGTTAGAGCCTCCGACAATGCATGGGTGGACTTGGTGACAGATAACGGAACCACCGGAATAGGATACCAGATAGGCATAGGAGCTAACGATAATAAACGTTGTGACATCCGGCGAGGAATACCGAGTGATGACATTTATGTAGAATGGGATAATATAGGCATGTTTATTTTATTTCAATACGATCAGGTGATGTATCAAATCCTAAAATAATATTCGGAATAGCAGAACAAGATATAAATATAGTTTATGCAATGAAATATAACTAGGTAAATGTTGCAAGATAGCAAACTGTGTATCATAATCTGAAATTATACCGCCCTATCCCAAGCCATTCTGTCAATTACTAAAAGACGAATGTTGGCCAATAGTTCTGACCGTCTCATTCTTTCCTCCAAGGTGGATATTGTTCTCCTAGTTACCTATCCACATATCTCTGATGTCAGCAATATATTTTAAAAAGAACCATTGGTTTTAAATTATAGATTTGCACAGGCTTACACACATACATTTAAAAGTCTGAAATTGGTAAAAGAAATTGAAATCCGTGGTATAAAAATGTGAAAAGCTTGAAATGAAATAAGACAAACAAAAGGAGCATGCCAAATGAGGGATGTCATCGTTTCAACTAGTACCTTACATCTGTTTATTGAAATAGAAATGTATGTATCAACAATACCAAATTTTAAAGAAAAATATAGAAATTTGAAGTAGGTATTTTGAGACATATTCAAGGAAATGTTTCGTTGATTGTTTGTGCTTTCTTCACAAATGTGCATTTAATTAAAAATAATAATTCAATAAAATAAAACAAGTAAAAGATACGATGCATTGTATCATTTCAAATTATATTCAATATGCAAATACTGTATACTAACATTTGAATTAAGTCATACGAAATTAAACTAGTATATTGTAATAACAATGATAATGAAGTAATTAAAACCATAAATGCATACATATACTAAACAAAGTCATATGTGCATTTCTTTTACATTTATTATGGATTCCATGATGTATAATCATTGTAAATAAATATATCTCATACTATTATGGTTTATTAAAAACTTGTTACTAATTTACTTTCGATTCGTTTGATAATGTGGAACATCAATTCATAGTTTTATGCACATTTTTGCCATTGTCTCCCTACACATTTGCGCTGTGGGGTTGCCTATTTCTAACAAAAAGATTTCATCCTTAAGGTCACTGCTAAACTAAAATATATGTACACCTTTCATGTATAAGCATATTGCTATTTGTTTGTGAAATTTCAAGAACAATATGACCATGACTAAAATTGACATATCCAATTTACTGTAAATTGACCTAAAGACATGCCGATTTCATATTTAATAAAAAAAACAACACGATTTAGGAAGTGGCAGAAATCAGTTGCAGGATAGAATCAATGAATGAATTGTACATTCCCTGAAATTTCAAATTGATTTGTACTTATTACGAAACCTCACCTTTTGGTCTGTTGTTAGTTATTGTATAATTAAATGTGATCAAAGAATGTATGATAATGTGTTTATATTTAGATGACCTGTTGGAAAATACTCAATATCGAGCATTCTGGATCAGCTGGCGAGACGGCATTATTGAGGTCGGTCGTGGACTAAGCGTTCGGAACACTTCTAGTAGATTTATAATCTGGTCTGATCCAGAGCCGTTGGCCATTACTGGACTTTTTCTGAGCAGTAAGAATGAAGGCAGCTTTATTGTCCACTATCCTACAGGTACATTTAAAAGGTGTTCGGTTGAGAAGTTTTGATTTTTTTTTATTCATTTGAATAAAGGCAACAGTAGTATACCGCTGTTCGAAAGTCATAAATCGATTGAGAGAAAACAAAGCCGGGTTAAAAACTGTAAATATCAAATATAAGAGGAAAACAACGAAACAACAAAACACATACTATTGGCAATGAAAACACAATGGGTTAGACAAATGTTAGACACAGGTGACCTCTCTCAATAAAAATATCAAAACATACAAAAACATTTAGGAATGACGAAAACATCACACAAATGTGTGTTCTACTAAACAACCAAAACAGGAAATAAACAACAGTATACTCCGTATTGGTAAGCAGGTTCTGCTCCACGTGTGGAGGCCAAACGAAGTTCAAGTGCAAAACCTAATTAAAATGTTGAGTAGCTGTTAAAATCCGAAATGAGCAAAACGTTAAGATTAATGCATTACAAAAACAGAATTATCATGCATGATGGGTATAAATTTCTGTTGTAAAATAATTTTAAAAAATTTTACTACAGCAAGTTTCGATACATAAAACTTTATGCATATTTTCATGTTAAAACTGGAGTACTGATTTACACAGGACATTTTATTCACATGTGATTTGAACATAACATTTCACGTGATATTCACGTGATGAACATCAGGTGTATACTGTAAATATTTAAAAGTTTAAATCCACTGCATTTATTTGCAACCATCCTATATCAGCAACCTGGTGTTCAGTGGTTGACGTTTGTTTATGTGGTTCATAAATGTTTCCCGTTTCTCGTATTTTATATAGATTAGACCGTTGGTTACCTTGTTTTAATGGTCTTACAATAGTAATTTTTATGGCCCTTTATAGCTTGTTTGGTGTGAGCCAATGATCCGTGTTGATGCCATACTTCGACCAATAACGGTTAAATTTACAAATTATGATTGGATGGAGAGTTGTCGCATTGGCATTATTTCACATCTTCTTATATCTATATATGACCTGCAAAATTCCAGAAAGTTATATGTGATTTCAAAAGGTATGCTTTGATTCAATATTCTAGTAACTGTACATCGATATGTACTGAGCACAAGGTCTTTTAAAATATAATGAGTAGATGAACTGATGGCAATTCAATTGATTTTGTTATCAACAAAAAAAATACTTTTTGTTTTAGGAAACACCGCGATGTACACAAAAGCTTCCGGTAAACGAGGTGGACCTGTCCTGCTGAGTTATATTGTTGGCCACCATGTTATTGAATGTGCTGCAAGATGCCACCAAGATTCTAAATGCATCAACTTCAATTTTAAAGAGTCCAGCAATATGTGCAAATTGTTACAAGCGAGACCATCTGAAGCTACAGACGATTCACTTTATAATTTCTACTCTCAGTGTTAATTTTGATATGTACTGAACACATTTTATTTCGATTCTACTTAGAACTGAAAATACCATTTGGAGAACACAGCATTTTCTCATTCTTAATTGTATCACTTCAGTATTTTGTTTTGTATTTGTTCGTCTCAATCATTCCAAAACAGAAATTGAAAGTATGTAACTGAAGGCTGCCGAAAATGCTGTGTGATACATGCTTGAATTTAAGATTTGACACTACTAATTGAATGTTCCCTTTATACCTCTTTGACAAATGTCCCTTGAAAATATTTAAATTGCTCAAACCAACAATTTAAGTCATGGGTTGTAATAGTTGTTACGAAACTGAACATATATGACAAGAACATAACCAGGTTCAGGTATTTCACATCCAATATTTTATTGAAATATTCTTAATAAAGCACAAAAATGTCAGTATTCACCTCAGAAGCTAACAAAACCTTTAAATAGACTTATTAAGAAGGGATATAGTTACGATACTGTTGTCAGGTCATTAAAGATTGCATATTTTTGGTGTTAATTACTTGATTCACTTATAGGGTCTTTGCATCGGGACTAAACACATTTATTTAAAAACCAGGTGTTGGCATGACACGGGTTATGTTCTTCTCATATATGCTATGATGGTATGATACTAAACCCCTAACAGGAGGGGGGGTGGAGATTGTGCCTGATATTCATATGATGAAGACATAATTTTTCAATCAGTTTAATTGAAGTCTGAAGCTGGCATGTCAGTTAACTGCTAGTAGTCTGATGTTATCTATGTATTATTGTCATTTTGTTTATTTTCTTTGGTTACATCTTCTGACATCAGACTCGGACTTCTCTTGAACTGAATTTTAATGTGCGTATTGTTATGCGTTTACTTTTCTGCATTGGATAGAGGTATAGAGGAGGGTTAAGATCTCATAAACATGTTTAACCCCGCCGCATTTTTGCGCCTGTCCCAAGTCAGGAGCCTCTGACCTTTGTTAGTCTTGTATTTTTTTAACTTTAACTTTTAGTTTCTTGTGTACAATTTGGAGATTAGTATGGCGTTCATTATCACTGAACTAGTATATATTTGTTTAGGGGCCAGCTGAAGGACGCCGACGGATGCGGGAATTTCTCGTTGCATTGAAGACCGGTTGGTGACCTTCTGCTGTTGTTTGCTCTATTGTCGGGTTGTTGTCTCTTTGGCACATTCCCCATTTCCATTCTCAATTTTATGTATTATTGTTTTATATTTTGTAATATTTGTATACCCCGTATATCACTCCGATTGACCGATTACAGGAACAGTAAGTCCCTGTCTACTGTATTTATTATTTAGTTCTCTCACCGAACTTTTTTCTGAAATATTTGCCGCTGTACTGATGGCATACAACAATCAATAAATTTCTTACGGTGCTTCTAAATCTAAATATCATATTATTTTTTAATCTAACCAGTTAAATGATACCGGTGAATGTACGTATGACATTTGCACCAATTTTAAAATATCGAAAAATCATATCTGTTTTCATTTGCGAAAATTGTCATTTGGTTTATTTGCGCCAAATTAATTCGAACAGGTTAGATCTGATACATTTTAGATAACTATATTTACGTATGTTAACCAATCGCAGCAGGTCAATGAATTATGTATATATAATAGATACATGTTTATAGATACATGTTGAGCTCAAAAATTTAAACATACTTCTGTTACCCGAACATTTACTTTAATTTATGGAACCGATGCCATAAAGAAAACCCAGGATAGCCTTATGTAAAAATGATAATCAGATCTCTCAAAGTGGCAGCAAATGTACCATACCGTGCAAAGGGGGAAAATGACTTTTTTTTTATAAAAATTAAATGCTTTATTGAAGAGAAAATATCACAAGGTGGCAGTTCAACAGAAGTGTTGTATGACAATACTCAGTTAGGAAAGATTTGTACATAATTATGCAAATATGCTTTTGATGTCAAACTGTTACTATATTATTTTATAATGTGTAATTTTAAACGTGATGTACACAGTTTTTACAACGTTTGCAATAAAAATATCCTGCTTAAAATTCCACTTCCTCACTTTCACGAGTAAGAAAGGGGTAGAAGGCAGAAGGCCAGCAGGGATATTTTGGTTATTATGTTTATAAATTCTATACATCTAATATGTCTCATAACTTGTGTTTACCTGTTAATTGGTTAAAATGAAGAAAAAAAATGGCGCAAAGAAAAACATTAGGCGCAACTAAAGTGAAGATTTGCGCAAACGCAAAAAGCCGCGGCAAAAATATTTTTTCTCGTATCAGACCAAATTAATGTTTTCTTTCTTTCTTATCATTAAGTTTTATCTATTCCGATTGACTCTGTCTCCAACACGACTAAAATTAATTTGCATTCATGCTGTAGGCAGGCGCGTGGCTACGTTTACGTCAAAACACCCGGATGTACACTTGAATTTTGTAAAAAAAAATAATAATCTAAGGAAAATAAAAATAAGTTGTTAGAAGCACATCAGCTTGATAATTCTTTCTTCGTTGGCTTGTAATTGCGGATCAAATTGGCGAACTTTACTTTCAGTCAAATGGTATCATATCATTTATTTGTTCATTTTCTGTCAAGTCTGAAGCTACTGTGAGTTTTATACTGCCTTCCCTTTTGTTTTAAGCAATCCTTTATCTCCTTAGATTCGTTTTGTGGTTTACAGTTTTGTCGAGCCTGTGACATACATTTGTATTTAAGACGCCAAAGCCCTAAATTTTGTCGGCGGCGTCAATATCGGCGCGGGACGTTTGCGCTTTTTTATAGGACATTTGCGCTTATTTATTTTTGGACACTTGCGCTTCAAATCATAGGACATTTGCGATTTTTAAAAAAGGACATTTGCGCTTCTAACATAGGACATTTGCGCTTTTGCAATATTTGATTTTTATGACTATCCTCCTCTTTAATCCGGGATTGGGACCGGCATGTGTGACCTGGAAGAGTAATATTTTTTTCTTTATGGTTAAAAGTTTTAAAAAAATCATTTAATAGCACATTTCATAGAACATTCAAATTCATGTCATAGCACATTGATATGTGTTTAAAAGTCTATTATACACTGAGCTTAAAGAAACATTCTAAAGACATAAAAACACGTACAGTCATCACAGGTCAGTTTTCACTTGATATCTGAAGCCCAAGGAGTGAACAAATTTAGCTCTTGTTATCTTGTATTTCGCCTAAATTTCAAAATATATTCAAGTTTCTCTTTCTCAATTCTTGACAGGGGTGCCCGTTCATCAATATATCGAATCTTATGTAATTCACATTGTTGTTCAATGATACTCTTCAAAAAGAAAAAAGAAAGTAATAGCAGGATGAGTCGAGTAGAACTGTTCTTTATAGTGGGCAGGGAAGGATTCTGGACCATTGGTCGTACTAATGACAAATATAAGTTAAATTTATTTTCGTAATAATTACTTCTCTTTAAAATTACAGGTAGACGACTATAGATGCAAAAGCGCAAATGTACGGTCAATTTAATACAGGTGAATCAAAATTAAAAGCGCAAATGTCCAGAGTATTTGAAGCCCAAATGTCCTATCGTTTTACAGGTAAAAAAGCGCAAACGTTCTGTGCCCGTCAATATCTAGGTTTAGTGTGTTGAGAACTTTTTTTTAAAATTATAATAAATTTGCCAAACCTTTGTGAAATTTTCCGGAAGTTGAACAGAAACTGTTTATGGTCAAAAGAGTAAACTGACTGAGCGCATAATATTGAAGTTGGTTTTATCGTGTTTTACGGACAAAATTAACGGGTACTAAAAGTTATAGTGTGGGGTTAAAAAATTTACACAACAAATTCATTGTCAAAACTTCATCGAATTAAATGAAACTTCAGCAGATTCCAAGCATTTTATACAATTTTTGTCTGAATTAAGCAAAGTTTTGAAAGTAAATTATTTGTTTATTCATTTTTTCAGTATTATGCTGATAGACTGTATGGCTTTTTAAAAATTATCAATGCATCAATCTTCATAAATTGTCATGAAACTTAGCCCGGAACTAGTACTCCAGATCAAGAAAAAATATCTAAAGAAAATGTTGGATTTTTTTAAAATCCTGTAATGGACTGATCAATGCATGTATTCACTTTTTGCGGGGGGATCCTTGACAAAAAAAACAGGGTTCCACAGAACCCTTTACGGTATATAATATTGCACCTGAACATCTCTGAAGATTTATGTTCATTTAAGAAATATGGAAATAGAAAGGTGATTTTGTTGGTTAATTGCTTTACCCTCACGGCTCTTTTAAAACATATTTAAAAGCTACTGGTTTTGACATTATCTCTGAACCTAATGACCATAATATTTCAAATTAATAAAATGAATAATTTAACATAACAAATACACCATTTAGATTCTAAAGTATGTTGCTACTGATGAGTTTTTAATGACAGGAATGGTATTCATTCTCGACAACTCGTAAGCTTCCGGAGGCCTCGCTCCCTAGATCTAATCCACTACCAGAAATTGTTTAACATGGATCAGTTTGGGGTCCTCAGACCCCTTGCCAAGGTTCGGGCCCCAAACTGATCCATGTAAATTTCATCAATTTGATCCGCAATTACAAGCCAACGAAGAAAGAATTATAAAGCTGATGTGTATGAGTTATTTTTATTTTCCTTAGATTATTTTTTTTTTTACAAAATTCAAGTGTACGCCCGAGCGTTTTGACTTAAACGTAGCTACGCGCCTGACATGTACACATAAAGTCTCCTGTTACCTGTTTCAATGTTGAGCAATCGGTAAAACTGATATTTCTTTCTACGTAACAGTTCATTTTGAGGTTCTCTTCGCGGTCCGCGTTTCAACTATGTCGATTTCTTTGAAAGATAAGACGCAATGATTTGGATTAAATAGCCAACACGCAAGAACCGGGTGTACATTGCAGGATAAAAAGTTAAAAACTATATCACCGTGTATCATCGTACAGCGGATATAGGTACTAACCAAGCGGGCATGATCGATTTTTAACTATGCACCGTACAGAAGGGTTTATGTGGTCAGCTAAACACCGTACACGAATAAAATATTGAAAAAAAACCATATGCATGAAAGATGTCAATGCTAATTATTGATACAGCTATACTTAATACACACGCAGAGTGGCCTTCTATCAGAAAAAGAGTTGCAATGAATATAGAAATATATCGGATGAGACAAGTGCCAACTTCTTTGACAAGTATTTGCACATGTTTTTAGTAATCGTTCTTGTTTGGGGAAAATAATGAGACATCTGTCATCATCAACCTACGACTAAATAATTTCTTAAGTTCAGGTATTTCACATCTAATTTTTTATGGTAATATTCTTTAGAAAGCACAAAGGTGTCAGTATTCACCTCAAAAACTAACAAAACCTTTAAATAGACTTATTAAGAAGGGATATAGTTACGATACTGTAGTCAGGTCATTAAAGATTGCATATTTTGGCGTTAATATTGATTCACTTATAGGGTCTTTGCATCGGAACTAAACACATTTATTCAAACACCAGTTGTTGGCATGACACGGGTTATGTTCTTCTCATATATGGTATGATGGTATGCTACTAAACCCCTAACGGGAAGGATTGTGCCTGATGTTCATATGATGAAGTCATAATCTTTCAGTCAGTTTAATTGAAGTCTGAAGCTGGCATGTCAGTTAACTACGATTTCGTCAAATTCTTAAGATTATCTGAAAACAATAACTATGATTTCCTGTGGCAATATGCAAAAATTAGTGGCAGACTTTTAACCGCGAAACATATAGCTAAACTCTGGACTACTCCTCCTACTAGCGGAAATTGCAAACTGTGTGGACACTTTGTTCTAGATATACTGAACCACCAAATATGTATGTGCACAGAACTTCAATCACAGAGACTTTCACTTTATAACAGATTAACTGAATTAACTAGTTTCAATTTCGTGTATACAACAGTTTCAAAATCGGAAGAGAGCTTCTCAGATCTTTTGCTTGGCAACCATGAAGATCTCTGTGACATTTTAATACCGGAACATCGTAACGAGAGATTTTCCTTCCTAAAATACTGTAGACTGTAAATACTTTTCCATTCAAAATATCAAGTTATTGACATTTCTAATTATGTGATTTCAAAACTTTTCTAATTGTACATAATATTTGTATTTTGTCTTATGTAATCTCCTATAGGAGGAAATAAAGTATGATGATGATAGTCTGTTGTTATTTATGTATTATTGTCATTTTGTTTATTTTCTTTGGTTACATCTTCTGACATCAGACTCAGACTTCTCTTGAACTGAATTTTAATGTGCGTATTGTTATGCGTTTACTTTTCTACATTGGCTAGAGGTATAGGGGGAGGGTTGAGATCTTATAAACATGTTTAACCCCGCCGCATTTTTGCGCCTGTCCCAAGTCAGGAGCCTCTGGCCTTTGTTAGTCTTGTATTATTTTAATTTTAGTTTCTTGTGTACCAATTAGAAATTAGTATGGCGTTCATTATCACTAACCTAGTATATATTTGTTTAGGGGCCAGCTGATGGACGCCTCCGGGTGCGGGAATTTCTCGCTACATTGAAGACCTGTTGGTGACCTTCTGCTGTTGTTTTTTTTCTATGGTCGGGTTGTTGTCTCTTTGGCACATTCCCCATTTCCATTCTCAATTTTATTAAAACAACAATTATGTTTAGATTGAGGTACACATTTATATTATGTGAACAAAACAAAGATTTTCGTTACCGTGTGAGGTCATAATCGATCACTCTCGCTTGGTTAGTACCTATATCCGGTGTACTGATGATACACGATGTATATGTACATTGTACAATGTACCTAACACGACATTGCATTGTTACATTTATAAAACGGAAAAACATATGATATATTTATGACATTTTTCAAGTATATACTCGTCATTATGACAATCCAGGTGAACTGACGAAGTAGTTTTTGAGGGATTCTTTGTATTTACCAGATAATTATCAATAATTTTGAAAGTTTTTTTTTCAAAATCAAAAAACATTGCAAGGTAACATTTTATAATTACTAAGAATGTAAAATATATAGAAACTATACAGTTCTATGTACTTTCAAAGTAAATCAGTGTGGCAATGTTTTGCATGGATATGTTTCGGACCATATGAGTATTTGGACCATACGCGTATGGTCATGACCATATGCGTATACTCATATGATCCGACCATACGCGTATGGTCCGACCGTACGCGTATGGTCGAACCATATGAGTATATATACTGGTTTGGTTATTAACGTGCCGGACCATATGAGTATTAGGACCATATAGGTATTTTTTCAAATATCAATAAACTTTATCTAAAAAAAACAATGATGTTTACATGAAAATGTATTAATTTTATAATTTAAAGGCTATATAAAAATCAAATATAGATGCCACAGCTAGTTTTCATCGCGAATTGTATTCTTGAATTTACGCTTAGGGTGGCATTTGTGGTACCATAACTTTTTCTGCATTTGCACGTCTTGATTGTGCACGATCCTTTGCAGTTACACCATTTGCATTCGAGCGAAAAGCTAGCCAATTCTTATCAGCTGCGTGCAGTGATACCGAGGTCTCGGGAAATATGTATATGTATAGAATATGTTTACTATAGTGACTAGTGAGTAAAATTAAATGCACGAAACTGCTTTATTTTTTTTATTATAATATAATGAAATGACCTTTGATATCGTCTTTTTAATGACTTGACAACTACAAGGGTTATACCTTATGAAAAATTAGGTGTTACCTGTAAACTTGTTAAGTACCGGCGACCATATGAGTATATACCCATATGGTCATGACCATACGCGTATGGTCCAAATACTCATATGGTCCGGAACAGATATTTAACCTTTTAAATAAACTCATCATATATACCAGGACTAAATTTTGTATATACACCAGACGCGCGTTTCGTCTACAAAAGAAGGACTCATCAGTGACGCTCGAATCCCAAAAAGTTAAAAAGGCCAAATAAAGTAAAAGACACCAATGCGAGGGACTCAGAATTGAAAAAATCTAACAAAGTTAATAAGGTCCACAATAGTCAAAGCATAGTCAACAGTACTACACCCACTGGGTTTAAAACATGTCATATTTCCCAGCATTTCACCAAAAAACGACAATTTAAAACTCTTAGCTGGGAGGCAATACAGAGATAAATCAATTGCTGGCCTTTGAACTAGCTGTCAGTAACTGTGAGTACTATCAGGTCTCTACGTAGTGTCTTTTTGTTGTGTGGATGGGCAAGTACGCTGCCACGTCGACTCTGTGTTTTAGTTTGTTCTTCCTTTTTTTTTTTGATTATTTTTTGCTGTGTATCTATTTTATAAGTTAAGCCCTTTTTAATATACTGATTTTATAGTTTGTTCATTTATGAACTGTAACACCATTGGTCAGGGGCGGGTTGAGGGCCCGATGACAAGTTTAACCCAGTAACATTATGTATGTTACCGTCCGGAGTCATGAGTTTGTAATACAGTTTTTGTCGTTTGTTTGTGTATATCATATTCTTTTTCGTCCATTACTTTGTACACACATAAGCCGTTAGTTTTCTCAAGTGAACTGTTTTACATTTGTCATTTCGGGGCCTTTTATAACTAACTATACGGTATATATACTTTGATCATTGTTGAAGGTCGTAGGTGACCTACAGTTGTCAATGTTTGTGTCATTTTGGTCTCTTGTTGAGAGTTGTCTCATTGGTAATCATACCACATCTTCTTATCTTTATATTTCTCTCTGTTTATCACACGGCAGCAAACATTGATCTGACAGGAAGAAAGACAACTCGCCTCACTGTCTTGCTCCCCCTTCTGTCTACAATCACCTCACTTGTGTTTACCGAGTCGCCCTACTTATGAAAAAGGTTTTATATCCCGTAATTTTTAATCCTGCTAACTTGTCCCACTTATGAAAAATTTAGATTACTTTTTTTTAATTTTCAAAGGATTTTCATCAAGTTATAATTTTGTTAAATGTTAAGACCCACAATTTATCAAAATTTAAATGTTTAAAAAAATATATATCAAAACTTGGACCTGAACGGAGAAATGAAAAGACCTGAACGCACCTAAAATTCTACGATCAGGCATACTTATTCAAACTTCAATTTCTGTTTTATTTTTCAATGGATTTCTTAGTTGTAATTTAGATTTTGTGAAAGGGGTAATTCCATGTAGTACACAGGTAAAATAGCTACGGACGTTTCACAGCCGTGGTAATAAACGTCCGTAAAACATCCGTAATACGGATGTATTACGGATGAAACGGTTACGTCCGTAAAACGTCTGTAAAAATACATCCGTAAAACGTACGTGTAAAAACTGACGTAAAACGGATTGTCCGTACGTTTCTACAACATCCGTATTACGGCTGTATCATATTCAAAGATGTAAAAGTACCATGTATGATATACGCATGACTGCTTATACATGTATAAAGTAAAATTCTTAACTTGCTTTCAACATTCTGCATGCCAGACATACATATGTATAGTGAATCTCTGCTTCAAGGCTATAACTTTAAATATTTGCATAATATGAGTACATACATGACATACATGTACTAATATAATTTTTTTATTATTAGAATAATTAACTTTTGTTCATTATGAACATCCATTCGCAACTACCCTATATTTTAAGCCTAGAAATAGCATACCGATTATCAATAAGCACTGTTAATGTCAGAATTTCTCAACCATCAGCCCAAAGAGTCAATGAAAAATATGTAAAATGTAAAATAAAAAAAATCCCTACCTATCCTATTTTCTCAAAGATGTAATAGCTGAATAGCATGAACACAGATATTATTTTATTTGACCTAATTGAAAAAAAAATAAATTGAAAAAAAATCTTTATATTTTTTTCTAAAGGTTGTAATTACAATTAAGTTGTATTATAAATACAGAGAGTGCTTGGCAGTGGCAGATCCAGGGGGTCCGGGGGTTGGACCCCCCCTTTTTTTTGGTCGATCAATGCATTTGAATTGGGACATATAGTTGGAACCCCCCCCCCCCCTTCTTTTTAAAATGGCTGGATCCGCCCCTGTTTGGTGTCTTTCAAACAACCAACTAATCATGCTAATGATGGATGGTTAAATAATTGCCATGAATGCAGTTAAAACAATATAAAACATCTAACATTTAACCTTATTTGCAATGATTGAGCAAAAATGACTGTAGTCTATGTATATATTGTACAAGGCTGATTTAAAATTACTTCATACCAGGTTTCACCAGTCCAATGGCAATAGACCTGACCAGGTCAAGAAAGGTACGATTAAAGGAATCAGCTAGGAATTAAACGATCATCATTGGTATAGGTGAGTTGTTTAATAGTTGTTGCATTGGGATAAATGCATGTTTTGGATTAATTCATAATCAGGAATAGCTGGGAAGGAAAGAAACGTGTTGCTACGTGAACCCGGAAAGGCCGGGACGAATTTAAAAAAAAAAATCTAGAGACGATCGTTCTGAGTGTGCCACCTACACATTCAAACGTGTACACAAGCACAGTATTCTCTATCTATGTTATGTGTTTTCATAATTATGTGATATAGAGCAAAACTAGAGGCTCTAAAGAGCCTGTGTCGCTCACCTTGGTCTATGTGAATATTAAACAAAGGAAGCAGATGGATTCATGACAAAATTGTGTTTTGGTGATGGTGATGTGCTTGTACATCTTACTTTACTGAACATTCTTGCTGCTTACAATTATCTTTATCTATAATGAACTTGGCCAAGTAGTTTCAGTGGAAAATGTTACTAAAAATTTACAAATTTTATGAAAATTTTAAAAAATTGACTATAAAGGACAATAACTCCTTAGGGGGTCAATTGACCATTTCAGTCACGTTGACTTATTTGTAAATCTTACTTTTCTGAACATTATTGCTGTTTACAGATTATCTCTATCTATAATAGTATTCAAATAATAACAAAAAACAGCAAAATTTCCTTAAAATTACCAATTCAGGGGCAGCAACCTAACAACCAATTGTCCAATTCATCTGAAAATTTTAGAGCAGATAGATCTGGACTTGATAAACATTTTTTTCCACTGTCAGATTTGCTCTAAATGCTTTGGTTTTTAAGTTATAAGCCCAAAACTGCATTTTACCCCTATGTTCTATTTTTAGCCATGGCGGCCATCTTGGTTGGTTGGCTGGGTCACTGGACACAATTTTTAAACTAGATACCCCAATGATGATTGTGGCCAAGTTTGTTTTTATTTGGCCCAGTAGTTTCAGAGGAGAAGATTTTTGTAAAATGTAACTAAGATTTACGAAAAAAATGGTTAAAAATTGACTATAAAGGACAATAACTCCTAAAGGGGTCAACTGACCATTTTGGACCTGTTGACTTATTTGTAAATCTTACTTTGCTAAACATTTTTTCTATTTACAGTTTATCTCTATCTATAATAATATTCAAGAAAATAACCAAAAATAGCAAAAATTTCCTTAAAATTACCAATTCAGGGGCAGCAACCTAACAAAGGGTTGTCCGATTCATCTGAAAATTTCAGGACAGTTAGATCTTGACCTAATAAACAACTTTCATCCTGTCAGATTTGCTCTAATTGCTTTGGTTTTTGAGTTATTAGCCAAAAACTGCATTTTACCCCTATGTTCTATTTTTAGCCATGGCGGCCATCTTGGTTTGTTGTGCGGGTCACCGGACACAATTTTTAAATTAAATACCCTAATTATGATTTTGGCCATATTTGGTTAAATTTGGCCCAGTAGTTTCAGAGGAGAAGATTTTTGTAAAAGATAACTAAGATTTACGAAAAATGGTTAAAAATTGACTATAAAGGGCAATAACTCCTAAAGGGGTCAACTGACCATTTTGAACCTGTTGACTTATTTGTAAATCTTACTTTGTTTAACATTTTTTCTATTTACAGTTTATCTCTATCTATAATAATATTCAAGATAATAACCAAAAACAGCAAAAATTTTCTTAAAATTACCAATTCAGGGGCAGCAACCTAACAACGGGTTGTCCGATTCATCTGAAAATTTCAGGAACGTTAGATTTTGACCTGATAAATAATTTTACCCCATGATTTGCTCTAAATGCTTTGGTTTTTGAGTTATAAGCCAAAAACTGCATTTTACCCCATGTTCTATTTTTAGCCATGGCAGCCATCTTGGTTGGTTGGCGGGGTCACCGAACACATTTTTTAAACTAGATACCCCAATGATGATTGTAACCAAGTTTGGTTGAAATTAGCCCAGTAGTTTCAGAGGAGAAGATTTTTGTAAAAGTTAACGACGGACGACGACGACGACGGACGACGGACGACGGACGCCAAGTGATGAGAAAAGCTCACTTGGCCCTTCGGGCCAGGTGAGCTAAAAAGGTAGCAGCTTTTTGTGTCGTGTTGTTAAGCATTTCCAGGGGAGATAATGTTATTTTTCACAGTGTGTTTGATAGGTTTGTTACATTGTAACATTATATAATACACACTCATAAAGTGGATTAAAAAATAGCCTCTCACACTCAATTAACTGAATTTCAATTATTCTATTTACCGTAGTGCTATTATATAAGACTTCGGAGGTTCATATCACTAATATTCAACGTTTTTATATCGGATTTTTTTTACTCTTGTTATTGAACGGTTCATAGTAAAAATTAAAAAAAAAATCCGATAAAACCGTTGAATGTAAATGACATGAACCTCAGAAGTCTTATATATTGTCCCTTAATATAAGACTGGAGGTTCGAATTTTTGTTTACTTTCAATGTTGAACGGTTCAACGGTTCAACATTAGTAGTTAAAAAAAATCCAATAAAAATTAAAAACCAATTGTTCAGAGAACAATTGAAGGTCTTTCCACAAGTAAAGGTCTATTTTGATATTGAAATATGAAAAATCAGTTTAAAATGTTAGCTCCTATGGCTTTATGATGTATTTATATGAATTTAAAGCAAAGGTCAAAATCTAGAACGTCCTTTTAACCTATGACCTTGACCTCAATTTCAAGGTCACAAACCAAGGACCTTAAATCATAAGACCCAAGGTCTTTAATATGTTTGGTTAATGAGTAATACCACTTTACGCGTAATTCTAAATGTAAGATGGACAAAAACTCCCATTTATTGTATGCGCACCCTTTCAACCAAAATATACAAGTAAGGACATGTCGCAACTAACAATTTAGGAAAAAATATTTGTCGATCTGTCATACGGTATTTGAAAATAAGTGAAAATAAGCCAAAATCAAATTTTAGAATATGACCTTGACCTTTGACCTTGACCTAATTTTCATTTTTTTGGACCAAGGATCTCAAATCAAGAGACCCTAGGTCTCTATCACTTATGGTTTACCAGTTAGAAACGCATATCACTTATATCAAATGCATTAGGGGAAATAACTCTCATATGGAGTCTCCAGATAGCTTTGGTCCAAATGAATTGCCTAATCCTGAAGAAGTAACGAGCAATTTGGTAAAATAAATTTGTCGTAATCTTTTACGGTTGCGAAGGAGTAGTGGCCACAAGAAAAACAGTGTTTGGGGAGATAACTCTTACAACGTAAAGTATTTTGTTACGCAGTTGTAAATTTTAAAAGCGTATAAACTATACGACATCATATTCCAAATATCTAAGCGACATCTTTTGAAACATCAATACTACGCAAGAAAAAAATTTAGGCGGAAGAAAAAAAAAAAAAAAATAATAATTAAAAACCAATTGTTCAGAGAACAATTGAAGGTCTTTCCACTAGTAAAGAGCTATTTTGATATTGAAATATGAAAAATCAGTTTAAAATGTTAGTTCCTATGGCTTTATGATGTATATATATGAATTTAAAGCAAAGGTCAAAATCTAGAATGTCCTTTTAACCTATGACCTTGACCTCAATTTCAAGGTCACAAACCAAGGACCTTAAATCATAAGACCCAAGGTCTTTAATATGTTTGGTTAATGAGTAATACCACTTTACGCGTAATTCTAAATGTAAGATGGACAAAAACTCCCATTTATTGTATGCGCACCCTTTCAACCAAAATATACAAGTAAGGACATGTCGCAACTAACAATTTAGGAAAAAATATTTGTCGATATGTCATACGGTATTTGAAAATAAGTGAAAATAAGCCAAAATCAAATTTTAGAATATGACCTTCACCTTTGACCTTGACCTTATTTTCATTTTTTTGGACCAAGGATCTCAAATCAAGAGACCCTAGGTCTCTATCACTTATGGTTTACCAGTTAGAAACGCATATCACCTATATCAAATACATAAGGGAGAATAACTCTCATATGGAGTCTCTGGATAGCTTCGGTCAAAATTAAAATCCTAATCCTAAAGATGTAACGAGCAATTTGGTAAAATAATTTTGTCGTAATCTTTTACGGTTGCGAAGGAGTAGTGGCCACAAGAAAAACAGTGATTGGGGAGATAACTCTTACAACGTAAAGTATTTTGTTATGCAGTTGTAAATTTTTAAAGCGTATAAACTATACGATATCATATTCCAAATATCTAAGCGACAACTTATCAAACAACAATACTACGCAAGAAAAAAATTAGGCGGAAGAAAAAAAAAAATAATAATAATAATAATAATTAAAAACCAATTGTTCAGAGAACAATTGTAGGTCTTTCCACTAGAAAAGATCTATTTTGATATTGAAATATTAAAAATCAGTTTAAAATGTTAGTTCCTATGGCTGTATGATGTATTTATATGAATTTAAAGCAAAGGTCAAAATCAACCTATGACCTTGACCTCAATTTCAAGTTCACAAACCAAGGACCTTAAATCAAAAGACCCAAGGTCTTTAATATGTTTGGTTTATTAGTAATATCACTTTACGCGTAATTCTAAATGTAAGATGGGCAAAAACTCCTATTTATTGTCTGCGCACCCTTTCAATCAAAATATACAAGTAAGGACATGTCGCAACTAACAATTTATGAAAAATTATTTGTCGATATGTCATAAGGTATTTGAAAATAAATGAAAATAAGCCAAAATCAAATTTAGAATATGACCTTGACCTTTGACCTTGACCTCATTTTTATTATTTTCGACCAAGGACCCCAAATCTAAAGACCCTATGTCTTTATCACTTATGGTTTACCATTTAGAAATGCATATCACTTAATTTAAGGGAAAAGGGGGAATAACTCTCATATGGAGTCTCCGTAAAGCTTCGGTCCAAATGAATATCCTAATCCTGAAGATGTAACGAGCAATTTGGTAAAATAAATTTGTCGTAATCTTTAACGGTTGCGAAGGAGTAGTGGCCACAAGAAAAACAGTGTTTGGGGAGATAACTCTTACAACGTAAAGTATTTTGTTACACAGTTGTAAATTTTTAAAGCGTATAAACTATACGATACCATATTCCAAATATCTAAGCGACATCTTTTGAAACATCAATAATACGCAAGAAAAAAAATTAGGCGGAAGAAAAAAAAAAAAAAAAATAATAATAATAATAATAATAATCAGAACAAATTCAATAGGTCTTTCCACGGAAAGGTGGAAAGACCTAATAATAATAATCAGAACAAATTCAATAGGTCTTTCCACGGAAAGGTGGAAAGACCTAATAATCAGAACAAATACAATAGGTCTTTCCACGGAAAAGTGGAAAGACCTAATTCATGGTTCAACATTGATAGTTAAAAAAAAATCCGATAAGCATGTAGCATGTAAATGATATGAAACTCTGAGGCCTTACATTATTGGACTATCGTTTATTAGTTATTTATCCTAACGAAATGTTTTTTGTGGTGTATATTACAAAAAGGGGGGGGGGTTCTTTTAAAAACACCAGAATACCTTAACAATCCTACAATATCTGTTTACAGAATGAGAGAGATATTCCGTATTGTAAAACTAATTTTTCTCACATGTTTGTTAGATATGTTGAAATACAGACAAATGTTTAGTACGTATACCCATCCCCTCTTTTTCAATTTATTAGTTCAAGATACAGCTCTGAAGATTATATGCAATAACCTAACATTGATAATTTAGCTAACAATAAATTCAGTACATTTTTCTAACAAGTGAAGACCAATGAAAACATTTGATATGATTTGAAAACATGGTCAATTAAGGAACTTCTTTTTTTTATATACAGAATTTGTCAAACGTATCCATAACAGAAGAGATGTGAATGCATCCTTCATAGCCTTGTAATACTGATGGTAATAATTTATATAATTTCTGAGATGATATAGCAGTGCCATTGGTTTCCCATTTCTCCTTCTTCAAAGAACTTGATCATCTGAACTCTTTTTTTTTTTAAATTGGAACCCTGTTCAAGAACAGTTAAAAGAGCATATGCTTAATTTTCGTTATTTTTTAGAATCATCATTTTTTTTTAAATGAAACAGGTTGTACATTCTACGTAAAATATGCCAGTCAACCGTAAATGTTAACACCCCAAAAAGGTATTTAGTATATTCATTTGTCAACTTACAGAATATGTCAAAGGTTTAAGCATCCCAACCATTACCATGTGACTTGAGTTTTTGATTTGTCAATATCAAGCAAACTCGATATTTTCCATAACATCATAATAGCCCCTGCTCTGTAAGCACGTCTTAGGAACGGCTTGGTTGATTGTAAGTGTTTGGTGCATAGACTGAAGACTTGAGACCATAGCATTGAGGTAAGTATGTATAAGCACAACGTTTTCAAGAATAAAGGCGGATTCGAGCGGGGGGAGGGGGAACTTTAGTCGGAAAAATTTGTTTGATTAAACATAGGGAATCACTGAAGCATGACTGGAGCGATCTCTCCTAAGCTCAGTGAGTGCCCCCCACCCCCACCCGAAAGTAAAATTCTGGATCCGCCACTGAATATTGGTTTGAACAGTAAGATGGAAGTCTTCAAATGTATATAAAAAAAAATGATGAAAGTCTTTGTGCTGGTATGAGAAAAATAGAGTGAGCTACCGTATACGGTAAAAATTAATATAGGGGGACTTTGATATCCTTGAATCTGTTTCTGAGTTGTGAAGAACTAACAAAACTGAAAAGAACTAACAGTGGGATGGTCATTTAAGTAAACTACTATAATACAATCGAGTCTTTATGTGATAAACTATAATAAAATTGAGTCTAATGTAAAACTAAGACTCTTAATGTCTTGCAAATTTTTGACTGAAGGTAAACTATTAAGAAAAGAAAAATATATAAATAGTAAATTCAAATCGTATGAATCGTATGAATAATATTGGCGAACAAAAAAAGTATAACATTATGTCGTCTGACAATTGTAAGATGATATAAGATGATAGACTAAATATGTATCGAAAATATAGCACAAAAGAAATCATGAAATAACTCAGTGCAATCCCAATATAAGATGCAAACACATCAAAAGAAAAACAAAATCACACCATATAAATGTATCCACATGACATAAAACAAAAACCAACTGCATTATTAATTCAACAAGACGCAAAGAGTCACAAGAAATTAAAAAAAAATCCATTCGCGGGCAACTACCGACTTATTATACTGTTTGATCGAAATATGACACTCAAGAAATAAGACCCAAACTAAATTACAAGTAATTGCAAGATCAATAAATGATGTATAAAAAATAATTCCGAACCACAATTGGTTAACACAAACAAAAGGAATACAACGATATAAATCTATGCTACCCCAAAAACTCAACTTCACAATGGTCCACAAATCCGGGTTACTGTATAACTAAGGTGTAACAAAAAGTGTAACAAAGCTTTTTGAAATAATACAGAAATTATGACTGTCGGTGTAATTGTAATTGTTTAAGGAAAAAACATGTCAAACATGCAAATATTATTTAAAAAAAATAGTTTTAATCACTAAAAAGTCATGTGATGTTACATATATACATGTAGGACGGTTGTGTTCGATGCGTAAATTAATTAACAAAACCCCGTCATATAACATCCAACTTTGAAGTTGCGTCTTAATGTCAAATTTAGGTGTGCCGCTTTGGGAATGGTCTTAAACGATTGACAATTCATTTCTCATTTTTTGTAATTTTCCCCGGATTTTTTCTATGTCGAGCAAAAAAAAGTAGCAGTTTATAAGGAGACCCCCTAAATAACGTAACAGCTTGACTTATGGTCGTTTTAAAAACGATTGTTTGCAAGTTGCATTGTGAACAATTGTACAATATGAAAATTAATCAACGTGAATGCAAATATCTTTAATGACTTTACGGAAAGTAACTTTTGTGACATCTTGACAACCGTATACAAAGTTCTGTTCATTACACTTTTCTACCTTCTAAACACAAGAGGTCGAATTATTTTGTTCTATTTAAACCGCATATCGGACTGTTAATGTTTTGCATGATTCCTGATTTTCTGAATACCGTAAATAGTGCTTATTTAAACAAAAACATTTGGGTGATGGCGTTGAAAAGAAATAGTTAATATACTCAAAAAAGAACATACCACCCCCTTTATGAAGCAAAATATTCGGTCAATAAATGTTTTCTTCAATATATGGACATGAATAGTATAATGGACAATGCTGAAAGTAAAGAAATGATGATACTGACGTTTATATTTCAATAAAAATAAGACAGGAAATAAGTAGATAAAAATTAAATCTTATCAAAAGATAAAATCCCTATCAACTCACCAATGCACGATTAATCCTATTAACAAAAAGTGTTCATGTAATACACGTCCAAATATGCAGCAAATCTAGAAGAAAATCATTCAACTTATGTCATCAATTTTTGGCGGTAGGCTGCGATTGGATCATAATGTAACACGTGTTTAATCCCGACCAACACTTGCAGATCTAGAGACGAGCACGAATTTAAAAAATTAAAGTATATGCCTGAGTTTATAAATTATAGCATATTAAGACAAAATCCATTTTTTCATAAACATTTCATTCACTAATGAAGTAGGAAATTCATTCTTTTGATACATTTATATTGTTCTCGAATTTATATCAAGGTCCATATCCAGGACAAAACAGGGGGGACAACTTTATGTCCCCATTTAAATGCATTGATCATAAAAAAAAGGGTTGTTCCAACCACCGGGACCCATCACCACTGAATATTAAATTCATGTATTTGGCAACAAACGCGCGATTTTTACGATTTTTTTTAAGGGGGGGGGGGGGGGTTGGGGGTGGGGGATGGAATGGCACATCCTGCATTTTTTCTTCAAAAATAAAGATCACAGCCTGTTTATTTTAAAATGAATTAGCCCTTCCCGCTTTCCGATTCATCCATAAAAATCAAACGTTATCCTACTTACCACTGAAATATTTCTTTAATATATTACTTTTTTTACGAAGCTGCATTCTAAAAAGTCTTAAATGTGTTCAACATTCATCTTTTACTTGAAATAGTTCTTTTTTTTTTTTTTTATCAAATTATAAGATTCCTAATTGTTTTTCTTAAAAAAAAAATTCTCGGTTGAAGGAAAATGAAAAAAAAATGTATTTATACTATAACTTACATTTACTGCTTTATGGCTATCTAAGTTTCTCAAATGTTTAGTCTTGCAAAATGTATTATTACTTTCTTGAAACGTCGTACAAGTCAGATAAAAAAAAAACAAAAGTAACAAAAGAAACACGCCGGTAACAACCAGCCGAATAGTTTTTTTGCACTTGTAGTTAGGTCAAGGTCCTCGGCTATCGCCTCTGACCTTGACCTGACTACTCGTGCAGAAAAACTATCCGGCAACGGTTGTTACCGGCCTGTTTCTTTGATACCTTTGTATTTTATCTAATACTTAATCTGTTTTGTAATTTTTAACATTTTGTAAAGTTATGAAGTCCACGGGCACAATTAAAGTACCAAGATTTAATTAGATTATACAACTTTGACACTCGCCCGATATGAGTAATCACCAATCAATGTAATTAACATGTCAAAAGTTCACACCTGAGACATCAAATTCGTTTAATTGAATTACCTTATTTAATCAGGTAGCATTAAACATAAAATGTTGATTGCAGTCATCCTGTTCTAATTATTGTCTAGTAATTTCAAGACTACAATTTTTATAATAAATAAAATTAAAGATTTAAATGTGAGCTTATGATCACCATCATTATAGTTGAAAATTAAAATTATTGTCTGATAGGTTCTTGCGCCTGTCCCAAGTCAGGAGCCTCTGGCCTTTGTTAGTCTTGTATTATTTTAATTTTAGTTTCTTGTGTACAGTATGGCGTTCATTATCACTGAACTAGTATATTTTTGTTTAGGGGCCAGTTGAAGGACGCCTCCGGGTGCGGGAATTTCTCGCTACATTGAAGACCTGTTGGTGACCTTCTGCTGTTGTTTTTTTCTATGGTCGGGTTGTTGTCTCTTTGGCACATTCCCCATTTCCATTCTCAATTTTATTATTAATTTAACAGAAAAAAATAGTTATTGATAGTGTGATTCGCGCCAGTAAAATCCGTCAGGTCATTTTTTTTTTTTTTTTGTGTAGAAAACTAAAGGTTATATATAAAATATTCATTAATCTCACAGATTCATTAATTCAATGAAATCTTAAAAAAAAAAATGAAGCGATATCAGCACTTTCTGTCGATCAGATCAATATTGTTCGTAGCGTAATATTCGCTGGTAAAATCCGTCAGATCAACTTTTTTGTAGAAAAACTGTTTTATTTATATATAGTCTTTATTAAAAAAAATAAAAATAAACTCAGATTCTTAATATCATGAAAATATATTTTAAAAATTGTAATCGCTCAGAGCAATATATCAGGGACTAATGTCTTTATTCAATATGCAAAGCGTATATTATTCAGTGTCTGAAAACGATGCGTTTTTTTTGTTGCTCAAAACTATTTTTTAAATTTATTTGAGATTTAAATATTAGAATGCATTAGTGAGGGGGGATAGGACCTTTATCGGGACTCCGGGATTTCGTGTTTTTAAGCCCGGGATTTCGGGACCAGGACCCCTCATACCCCCCTCATTAGTTAAGTGTCTCAAAGGACTTCAAATGTAAATAAAATATGCCAAATAACAAAAAAAAGATATGATAATTTTTATCTCATCCAGTCAATCGTCATGTCATTGGTGTAACCCGAATTAAAGAAATAATATAATTCTGTATCATTAGATTTGCATTTTATAAAGTAATTTTAATCAAGGACGTATATTAGACGTATGTTAGTTATACGTCCTCGTTTTAATGTTCTGTTGTATATTTCAGTAGTTTTTATTGTAATTTGTGTAGTTCTGTAGTACATCCTTTTTAGTACGTAGCAGTTCCAACTATTATAAAGTTAGGGAGAGGTACGTAGGCAGACCTAAATATCAAGGGACGTTACTCAAAGATGGCATTGACAATTTTCAAGTACGTTTTGTGTTATTACGAAAATTTTGGTGCTAACGGTGCTGCAAACGATCGTAAAAAAACTTCACAGTGAATGCAACTACATTGGTTATAAATTGTAACAATATTTGTGTATGGAACAACAATTCTAACGAAACAATATCAAATGAAATATTATGCAATAGTGAAACCACAGGGGCTTGTTACAATTGCCGGGTTTACTATCCATACGAACCCCTAAAAAACACAAGGGAGGAAGCTCATTTGCGACAATGCTTCCAATTATTACTGTAAAATTTTTCTAAGACTTTCACTTACTTTGTGACCTGGATAAATCTGTTCCCACTTGAATTATCTCTTCAATGACATAATATTTATTACCTTAACCCTCTTGCTGCCGACCGTTTTTCAAGGTTGCATTTGATACGCCAGGAAATACGGGAAAATGGCAAAAATTAAACCTTTGTTTTACATCGTTTGCTCTTTATTTAAAACTCAAAAACCTATGTAAGCTATTTCATAAACATTTCATCTTCTATATTTTGTTATTTTTTATATCCCAAAGTCGTTGAATGCGTTACGTCATTGAATTAATGAACGTCATAATATCTATATATTGTAGTAGATTGCGTACTTTTTTTGACGTTATCTTGTGTAATCCGACGTCTGTTGCTCTAACGTAATCCTATTAGTATATTGAGTTTCTTTCTCAGATAAATATAAGAACAAGAACACATTTTTTCGCTGATATAGTATATATAATATTTGTTTTAGAAATACAGATATTTTTTTAGTATGGGAGAAATGTATAATTTGTAATAAATCTGTCTCATTTGCCGTAATAATTAATACCAGTCAATAAATGATACAAAAAGAAAACAAATTGTTATTATTTTTTGTTTATTCCTCGTTAATACCCCGTCGATGGGTTGCAAAATTTTGACATTTATGATAAATGCGGAAACAATATCCCAGACACAGTCCCACGTTACAATCCGGGCACCATGTACGGACACGTGACCTCTTTTTGTTCCTTCCTCAGAGTGTCTGTCTGGAACACACATGACATGGACGCCGTGATTTTCCTACAATAAATGAGGTTATCATTTTTTTAATTCAGTTATATATGAATAAAATGATACAATATAATCTATAATTTCTTTTGTAAATGAACAATAATATTGAGGCACTGTACATATAAATTAAGGCGTTTTTATAGTATTCTAAATCAATACTTTCTTTTTTAGATATCACTTCATCTGTTTATTTATTTGGCCTTTGTAAATAAGGGACAGGCCAGTTTAAAACTATAGATACTTATTTTTATTTATTTTAGTTCTACTAAAATCTATGTATGATCATAACTACCTGGCAAATTTTCAATGAAGTGTCTTTCAACAAGTCGTCGACTTCCATTGCATGGCCCTCGCGATATTCCTGTCAACTCTTAAATCTCCAATCAACTGGTGATAAATTTGGGAATGGAATTCCATCCTTGTCATCTTAGGGAGTAGTCGTCTGTTCCTGTGATACAATACATATGCGTTTCCTATGAAATTAAAAAAAAAGATGAACGAACAATTACTTCCCGGAGAAATGAAAACTTACTTTTTTTTCGAAACGTTTTTTTTTATCAATTTTTCTTTTTTTTGTATACATAGATAACAATAAGTTTAAAACGTGAAATTGAAATGATTACAACTAAATTCATAACCTCATCAAACTTCAATTAACTTTATAGCTGTTAAATTTATTGATGTATAGATGCTGACGACCGAAAACCAAAGAAAATTAAAATAAACCAACGATGTCTGCATAAAAAC
The DNA here is from genome assembly GCA_037788925.1 of Mytilus galloprovincialis. Lineage (NCBI taxonomy): Eukaryota > Metazoa > Mollusca > Bivalvia > Mytilida > Mytilidae > Mytilus > Mytilus galloprovincialis. The sequence goes on from CM075338.1 coordinate 87,833,062, forward strand.
GACTGGAGGAACTAATAACTACGCGTACTTAAAAACATATTGCTAAATGGCACACCTACCTACTACTCTTAATATCATGTTTACCAACAACTTTTTCCACAGTTTCACAGATCTAAAGTCAGGGTCATACACTTGAATATGTTGGTCAGCAAGGTCAACACCACCCATTTTTCTGTTGTATATATCTACAACTTTTGGAACATGTCTCTCCACACCTCTGCTGTTTTCGGTTCTTTTTAAACTGTTGAAAACGGAATGGTGTTACTGATCTTGAAATGAGTATTTTTGGTAACATTTTTATTCTAAAGTATTTATATAATTAACTTATCTGAATGAATAACTGATTAATGGTTTGAAACATATTTGTTATGTTATGTATATATATACGAAATTACCTTTTTCTCACATTGTATACTTGTTAATTTAACCTACATTCATGATCTAATTGATTAATTTTAGGTAGCTGAAAATATTTCGATGACAGAAGAAAGTTTTGTTTTGTTTAATATGTTGAAGGAATACCTGTGAATTTGTTGACGGAGGACCTAATGTGTTGACAGAAAGCCTGTTAATTTTTTGACGGAAGGCTGTTAATTTATTGACGGAAGGCTGTTAATTTATTGACGGAATTGACCCAATTCAATGAACATGCGTGTTAACTGGCATACATACATATCAAAAATTTGTATTGTGTACATGAATTCAGAAGAAAATATGTTACCTAGGTCCTTCAAATGTTGATAAGAATGTGACTTCCTTCCTGTCTCCGTACTTCATGGCCATTATGGGTCCTTGTTGTCTTGCTACTCTTTCCCCTTTTGCAACTCTAGTTGTCTTAAAAGATCTAGGCATCCCTTTTCTGTGCACCCGGACAGTACCTGTGTTGTAAATATTGTGTGTATACAGATCCCGGCATAAAGTAGGACTGGTAAATGCGTTGTCTAGTACAAGATGATGGTTTTTACCGCGATGTTTGGAGGATAGGTCTGTGACTACAGTATATCCTAAACCATGTACAGCTCTGCGAACTCTTGCTTGTTTACCTGCAATGAGTTTAAAAATTAGCGATACAGCATATTATTCATACAAAAATGGTTACTTCTACAAAAAAAATCTTTAAATACATAAACATTGGATTAAAATATGAATGGCCGCAATGACAAGTGACACAAGCTGACATATTAAGTCATTAATTTTTAACATAATGTTTTGCAACTATTCGCTCAGAAACATTATAATTTAAGTTAGCACATAACTTATTTATGTGAGTAATTATAATTAAAGTCAAATTTACCAGACATTAATATACATGTATCTGTGGTTTAATTTAATATCTAGTATAAATACGTACCTGAATATAACATCACTTGACTAGTATAACCAGTGTCAGACTCGGCCAAAACGAACAGTTTTGCACCCCATCGATGCGATTTTTTTTCCAGGCATGTACTGAACTAAGTTATGTCTTCCTTTAAATCCAACCATGGACTCGTCTACTGTTAGATCTCTTGCAAGATTGTATTTTGTATGAAAAGTGTTATTCAAAATATCAAATATTGGCCTAATTTTGTGTCCTGGGTCATAACCTGGAGAACCCCTAGGAATAGCAGTTCTGTTATCATTGCAGTGTAGGAAACGTAAAATATTTTGAAATCTGTTTCTCTGAAAATCTGCGAAAATGATGGGGAGTGATATAGGTAAGTGTCTCCTGACTTATTCCAATAAGATTCGATGGTTGGTTTTTTTATCATCCCCATTGTCATCATCAGCCCAACAAATGCTCTCATTTCCGTACGGTCAGTTGGTATCCAGTGATGCATCCTAGAAAAAGTGGGTAAAGGCTGTTGGTTGGATTGAATAGTTTGTGTTGCATATCTATTTGTTTCAGATACCAAAATATCTATCACATTTGTATTGTTTTCATTATCTACTGTAAAGTAATCAAAATAATCAATTGGTCGGGCGGTGACAGCTGGGCGGTTTTGAGGTGCAGGTGCCTGTACAAAATCGTTTGGAATTACAGGCATAACATAAGTCTCATCCATCGGTACACATATCCATGGACCATGAGAAATGTCACCTGGCTCATCCATATCCTCGTCTGTCTCCATTCCACTTTCATTTTCACTGATATCCGATTCATCTCCGTCTTCATTGTAATCAATGTCATCATTTTGCTGAGACATCATTCCAGCTACAGTAGCTAAACGTATGTGACGTCACAAGGACCGGCTATTACGTCATCCGATATATGACATCATGTCCACATGACGTAATATTGAAGGCCCCCCCAAAAAAAACAATACACCGTATCATTTTTAATGTTTAATAAGAAATAAATACAGAAATAAACAGGTGCTTGTATAAAATAAAAGTATGGACATATGTGTCCCTCCGGCACTGCCGGTATGGACACATGTGTCCCTCCGGCAGCAAGAGGGTTAAGTAACCTCTATAACTATTGTAATCCTTAAAACAAACTCCACATTTCTGAAATAGAACGAATCGAGGCCCTAGATTTGAAAATGAAAGTACTAAAGCGACACCTATCGGAAAATATATGTAAACCAAGTTACTTAAGGTGGAACCAAACACCTTGACTAAAATTAATTTGGCTTATTTATTTTCATAAAATATTGACAAAATATTAAATTTTACTCAAACTCGACATTTCTGAAATAGAACGAATCGAGGCCCTAGATTTGAAAATGAAAGTACTAAAGCGACACCTATCGGAAAATATATTTTTGGCTCTCTCGGGAGTTTACCACAATATGAAGATGAAAGACAGTGTGTACCTCATAATTCCCGCCAATTTTTACATTATTGAAATCTAAAATACAGTAGACTTCCAAAAAACATAACATTTATGGTACCACCCGAGAGTGCCGAAAATATATTTTCCGGTAGGTGTCGCTTTAGTACTTTCATTTTCAAATCTAGGGCCTCGATTCGTTCTATTTCAGAAATGTCGAGTTTGTTTTAAGGATTACAATAGTTATAGAGGTTACTTAAGGTAATAAATATATGTCATTGAAGAGATAATTCAAGTGGGAACAGATTTATCCAGGTCACAAAGTAAGTGAAAGTCTTAGAAACATTTTACAGCAATAATTTGAAACATTGTTGCAAATGAGCTTCCTCCCTTGTGTTTTTTAGGGGTTCGTATGGATAGTAAACCCGGCAATTGTAACAAGCCCCTGTGAGTGAAACCGGGTCCGTTCGCCCACAGGCAAAGTCACGTCACTCCCATTATCGTTTGGCCAGTTTTACATTCTCACCCCACAAGTCATTATCCTGGCTCAACTGTAATATATGGTAGAAGTAGTTCCTTACCCAATTAAATATTCTGACAGCAGCAACGATATGCATACTGTATCAAGTATAATGTATGCCTGTTAATGTATAATTTGCCAATGACATACACATTGAGGTGACTCGGTGGCCGAGTGGTCTAAGTAGTTAGTACTGTAATCACAAGCCAGTCAAGACTGAGGTGGTGAGTTTAAACCCTGCTCAAGCGGGTGCACTGGACTCCAATCTTAATTGACAAGGTTTGGCAGTTTTTCTATAGTAGGTCAGTGGTTTTCTCTGGGCACTCAGGCTTCCTCCACCAATAAAAACTGGCCGCCACAAAATGCCTAAATGCAGTGATTAAAAGTGGCGTTTACAAAAGTTAAGATATTGTTTCTAGATTAAAGAAAAACAAATTAATTCAAGAACAAGAACATGAAGAAGACCTTTTTTCGTTTATGAATTATTATGACGAAATGGATACATGCGGTCTCACTAATTAGTGTCAAGAAGAATTTTAGCGACAAGAAGCGTCAAGAAGCGACTAGAAAAGTAATTCTAGCAACAAGAAGCGTCAAGAAACAATTTAGCGACCAGAAAACATTTTTTATAAAATATAAAGAAATATGCATTTACATGTAACATGTTTAATATTTTTTTAATTTATGAGGAGAAATAAATTGATATTATCGCTTCTTGTTGCTTCTTGATGCTTCTTGTCGCTAATTAGTGAGACCTGATACATGTATATAAATATTTTCATGATGATCAAAGACTGATTCATTCATCTGTATGTCTTGTTAAAAGATAAGAAAATTCCAAACACCTAAATGTATCACTGTCAAACATGATCATTATCCTTTATTTTTTCATCAAAAATCTTTATTGTTTTTACTCCTACTAACTAAGCTAATTACCAACTTGTGTTTTACTTTACATTAAACATATGTTATGATACCAGTGATGTACGGACTAAAAATTTGAAAATAATGTGATTTATAACATATGTTTGTTACATCATGATAATTGTACATGTTTCAAATTGGTAATATTCATTCTTGTTTTTTTTAAATTTATATACAAGTTCTGTTGATATTATTGTTGCCTTTAGGGACGACATCAAAAGATCGATGTAGGATAAAAAACTTAAATCAAATAGTTTGGGGGTGGAGGGGTTAAAATTCTGCAAGTTTTGTATATCTTAAATCGATTTTTACATATATCCCTATTGGTAAATCGATTTTTACATATATCCCTATTGGTAAATCAATTTTTCCTAAATTAAGTTAAAAGGGGGAATGGGGGGGGGGGGGGGGGGGGGGGGGTCATTGAAAAAACTATGTGAATAAAGTTTTTTATCCTACATTGAACTTTTGATGTCTCCCTTATGTAAACCAAGTTACTTCAGGTGGAACCAAACACCTTGACTAAAATTAATTTGGCTTATTTATTTTCATAAAATTTTGACAAAATATTAAATTTTACTCAATTTGACCCTTTGACCATGTTGACTGTTTGATAAAGATATTAAAATTTCAAAAAACTTAAACCACACACTTTCTCAGAAAATTTAATTGGATATACTGTATACATGGTATAGCAGTTTGTCTAACACAATTTTTTGATCAACATGATCAAAGAGAAGCTTAATATTCCCACAATACAACATGATTAAAACGTTTAGTTGATTTTACAGAGTTATCTCCCTGTTGTTTAAGGTACCACCTTAATTATAAAAAATAATGTACACCCCAAGCCCTTAAATCATGGCAAACACACGGTCCTGTAATTTCAGAGCGTGATCCCAGCATGATCAGTCCCCACACTGTTTACTTTGGATTCATTTATTTTCATAGTACCAATTTTCATGGATTATAGAAGTCTTACATATTCGTGGATCTTCAATTTCATGAAACATTTAATTTGGTGGTTCAACTGTACCCACTGAAATCCACGAAAATTGTTATCCGACAAATAATAATATAAATCCACAGGACCATTTATATTTTTTTTTTTGGCCTGAACACCATTACATTGATTTGTGTTGATGATATATATATATATGTGAAGAATATAAGAACATGCTAATTGAATTAATATAAAATAACTTGCTTTTTTTTACAGAGGAGTAACAAAGCTTGCCATTGGTGGGGCTGCTGTCTATGTAACAGTGGACCAGGGAGTGTGGAAAAACTCTCAACAGGCCAGCAAGGCTGCAGAAAAAGTCAGAAATAATGTGTTATCTGCAACAAATGAATACAGCAAACAGGTAAATGGATTAATTTGTCTAAAAACCTGGAAACATATTGCCATCACTTGGTGTCAATAATCCATCTTTTATACTTTTAGATATATCTATGCATCATAATACAAAGGGACACAACTCTCATGACTACTATAAAACACATACATTGTATGAACATTTAACAGAATTATGTTTCATAATTTGATTATTGTATTGGTTTTAAAGAAAAATAGTATCCTGATTTCCATTGAATTTTTTATTGAACATACTTGATTCGCATAGGATTTTTTCAATAAAATATAATTCATCGGGTTTAAAGTATTAGTGCATTTGGAAAAGGAATGTTTCATGAATGGACTTCCAGTCAGATATATATTCTTATGAATATCCTTTTTGTATATATTAGATACAAATTTTATTAAGTCTGATACAGATTTTTTTTATAGACAAGACTTTTCAACTGAGGTACAGTCGCACTACACAAGCGTTTAAAGACTTCATTATGGAGTATAAAGGGTTTCAAAAAGCGTCATAATGAAGGAAAGGGTTAAATACAATAGTAACCCCGATTAATTCAGTTGTTGTATTCCGCTGATCTACATTTACTGCATTATTACCTGAATGCATAGACAATAAAAAATCTTCAATCAACCATTGAGAATTATCTCCGGATTTACCTATTTTGATGAATTGAGCTGATTGCTGTTTGGTCACCTCTTCTACAGAAATGTACAGAGCACCAATCAAAATCCAGGATTCGTGAAGAGTTTTTATCGTGTTATGAATTCAGGGCCTCACAAGTAGGAGAGCTCAATTATGGGGAGGGACTGAATTATTCGGGTTAATAAAATAGAAGAATATTTTTACATCTACACACACAACAATGGGTGTTGTCATGACATAGTGTTAATGATGTATTGAAATGAATTGGGAATTAGTTGTGTTAATTTATTGTCTGTGCACATTATACATGTTATAGGTATGTCAGTCCTCAATTCATTTTCGTCTCCGAAATTAAAGAAGTTCACATGTAGTGTTGTACTATGAAGTTGTAGTCTGACACTTTATCAGTTGACCTTTTTAAAAATGTATGCCAATTTTACAATTTGCACCCTATTTATACCATGTTCAATAAGCATCCAAAGAAAAAGTGATGTTTGGAAATTACTGTGAATTCAGAAATTATTGTGATAGATATAGGAAGATGTGGTGTGAGTGCCAATGAGACAACTCTCCATCCAAAAAACAATTTAAAAAAGTAAACCGTTATAGGTCAATGTACGGCCTTTGACACGGAGCCTTGTGAAGTTATTATTATTACGAAAAATGCAACATGGCTCTCGGTTATAATCGCAATAATTAAACTTGCATTTTATTTTTTTTGATATATTTAGTTAAACAATATATTTAGTTAAACAGGATTTTTCTCAATAATGAATATCCATGATATGATATTGCAAAAATTTAAATTGTAGTTTAAGTCTAAAATTACAAAATCGCAATAATATATGCATCTAGTTTTAGTAGGTATTTCAGAATGTAGCTTAGGTGGTATCATTTTGAATGTAATTACACATTTTTATTATAAGGTTAACCTTTGTATATTACCAAAATTATTATTATTATTTTATAATGATTTGAAGGTTCAATAAACATGGAGACGAAACATTTGAAAGTGGATCATCATTATATCCTACAAACGTTGTTTTTCTTCAGCAAGTCAACATGGTTGAAGTTAGATGTAGTGTATGGATTCTTGAGAATTTTGTTTTTTTCAGTATCACTGCCTCTACATTCTCTAAGACCTTGTCTTGTTGTGATAAAATGTGTTGCATTTTCTGGTGTGTTGTTCATCATCGTTCATATTTTAAATATTAATTGTATCAACAGTTGCTGAATTTTCCCTGAATGTGACCTAGCGATTTATTTGTATTACTGGTTTGTTGTCGAGCCTGCAACTTTTGTTGCAGAAAGCTCGACATAGGGATAGTGATCCGGGGGCGGCTACGGCGGCGGCGGCGGTGTTAGCTAACTTCTTAAAAGCTTTATATTTTAGAAGGTGGAAGACCTGGATGCTTCATACTTTGTATATAGATGCCTCATGTTACGAAGTTTCCGTCAGTCACATGTCCAATGTCCTTGACCTCATTTTCATGGTTCAGTGACCACTTGAAAAAAAAGTTCAGATTTTTTGTAATGTTGAATTCTCTCTTATTATAAGTAATAGGATAACTATATTTGATATGTGCGTACCTTGAAAGGTCCTCATGTCTGTCAGACAGTTTTCACTTGACCTCGACCTCATTTCATGGATCAGTGAACAAGGTTAAGTTTTGGTGGTCAAGTCCATATCTCAGATACTACAAGCAATAGGGCTAGTATATTCAGTGTATGGAAGGACTGTAAGGTGTACATGTCCAACTGGCAGGTGTCATCTGACCTTGACCTCATTTTTATGGTTCAGTGGTTATAGTTAAATTTTTGTGTTTTGGTCTGTTTTTCTCATACTATATGCAATAGGTCTACTATATTTGTTGTATGGAATGATTGTAAGGTGTACCTATCTAGCGGGCAGATGTCATGTGACCTTGACCTCATTTTCATGGTTCAGTGGTCAAAGTTAAGAGGGTGGTAAAGGGGGGGTGCTTGCACGAAAAAAACGTGAAATAAGACATAATTTCACGTTGAACGTGAAATAATTTCTGTAATGAACGTTGCACGAAAAATAAATACTTTTATTTGAACCTTTTGTGACCTTCTTGTATATATTAACTGTTTGTTTTACTTGATATTCCCGATTTAGTATACACATTTATGATATAATTGGTTTACGGCTTTTAAAAAAGTATTTCTTGACGATCCCTGCCAAGTGTTTGAATTTTATTTGAAAAATACTGAGCATGCAAAATAAGACTTTGAAAATCACGATGCACGTAAAATTAAATAAGCAGAACACGTTGAACGAGGCACCCGTCTTGCACGACTGTACGTCAAATAAAAAAGTAAAAACACGTTGAACGTGAAATAAAAAACGGCGATCACGTTGCACGAAAATAACCCTTTACCACCCTCAGTTAAGTTTTTGAGTTTTGGTCTTTTTATCTAATACTATATGCCATAGGTCATCTATATTTGGTGTATGGAAATATTTTATGATCTTTATGTCAGTCGCGCAAGTTTTATTTGACCTTGACCTCATTTTCACGGTTCATTGCACAGTGTTAAGTTTTTGTGTTTTGGTCTATTTTTCTTAAACTATAAGTAATAAGTCAACTATATATGTTGTATAGAAGCATTGTTAGCTGTACATGTCTGCCTGGCATGGTTCATCTGACCTTGACCTCATTTTCAAGGTTCCTTGGTCTTTGTTTTGTTATCTTGGTTAATGTTAAGTTTATGTGACTTAGCTTTATACTTAGGACTATCAACATAATATCAATGATTAGTATAGAAGGCGAGACATTTCAGCGTGTGCACTCTTGTTCTAACATGAGCAACAAATAGAGTACCACATGTGGAGCAGAATCTAAGACACTGTTTCCTTTTAATGAGAATTTGATGGGTAATTAATATTTTAATGATAATTTCATTTGTTTTACAGATTGTGACAACTGTCAAGAAAGGGATAAACGAAGATATACCAAAGTCATGGAATTCAGGTATAACATCAACATCATCAATTATCGCTATTTTCGAAATTTTCCTTTGAACTTACCAACTGATAATTTTCTTTCTCATCAATTGTCAGCGGAGTCGATTGATATGAAAAATTGTCTTTAGAAACTAAGGAAGAAAGTGCATTGTCAATGAAATTAACAAAGCTTTATCAGTCATGGGACCATACCTGTCAACCTCTGAAAATGAAAAGTCAGGTCATGACCTGCATTGAGAAAAAAAATCTCAGGTCATAACGCGTACGACATTTTGCGGGCTCAATTGAAGAACAAAAATATGTTTACATATAATTTATATAGTCAATATGTATATGAAACAGTTAGAACATGTATACAAGTTTATTTCAGACTATTGTTATATTCCATAGTAGCAGACTTGGCATTCTTTAAAAGAACTGCACTTGGTTTCAGTTCATAGCAATGCAAATGTGTATTCATTTTACAAGAAAGAAGAGCACACAGTGTATCCTTATTAAGATCAGCCCTAAACTCTGTAGCTATTTTCTTTACTAAAGAAAATGCCCTCTCACTGTCTGCATTGCTGTTTGGCAAAACCAGTAATGTTTTAGCAAGTTTTGACAAAACAAAAAATCTTGGCTTGTTTTCAACTACCACTTTGTTATTTTCAACTGAAAGGGCCCTCTTTACTATTTTGGTGGTTTTAGTTTTTCCACAGGAATAACCTGAAGCTATTTCACTGTCAGAGAACATTAATTTACACAATTTTGTGAAATGGTCAGTTACTGCAAAGGAAAATTTGTGCTCAGCCACAAAGTACGAAAATAAAGTTTCTGCATTAGTTACTTTATCAGCCAAAACACTTTTGGTCTTTGTGAAGAAAGATGCCATGCCCTTAGATTCTGCCTGAGATTTTTCCAACTTTGAATGAGTCATTGTTTTAGAATGTCTGACAAGATCATTTCTTGCCCCTGCGCTAACATTGATATGTGAATTACAAAGTGTGCAATAAGCATCATTCTGGTTCCTTTCACTTGGTTTAACCCATTTAAATTCCGATTCCCAACATTTACTGTATGAACATGAATACTTTTTCCTTTTACTAATATCGTTACGTAGCTCAGGTAAACAGTCCTACATTTTGACTTTTGGTTACATTGAAAAAGACCGATAAAACCGAAGGTCGTATTGCTTCTAAATACCGGAAACAATTCCGGTCAGAAATCCGGGTGAAACGGGTAATGTTAGAAATTCCCGGGACCCGCCGGGTAAAGAAAAACTCCCGGGTGAGAGGTGAAAATAACGGGTGTCACCCGCAAAAAACGGGTGAGTTGACAGGTATGTGGGACTTACTTAAATAATGATTTTCTAAATCACTGATTTAAGTAACATTATTTCCATAAAGGTTAGAAGTTAGAGTTGTCTTTCTTTAATAATCACCTATTTAAGTAGTACAAATTAAACACTAGAAGAAGTGATTTAATTTTATTGTAACTTTAAATATAGAATACTGATGATCCAGAGACTAATTATGTTTCTAAACTTTATATCAGAACCAACATCTGTGTTGTCTACGAATACCAGGTCATTTCAGGTGATGATCTTGTACTGAATCTAGGATAATGACATAAAAATCACTTGTTTAAGTATCAGACCTCAAATTCCTTCCCAAAAATCACTTCTGTAAGTATCATTCTTTTAATAACCCCCACTAATTTCAACATCCCCCGAACAGTGAAATTTTTATCGTGAACAGTAGAATTTTATTACATAATCTGAAAGTTGAAACTTTGAACTTCACAGGAAAAATGCTCCCACTGCTGGTAAAAATATTTTAAGAAAGTATCAGTTCATTATGTAAAACCAGTATAGCATTTATTCAACTAAAATAGAATTTTCAGCTAAATGATAGCATCAAAGGCATAAACATGATAAACCTTGCTACTTAAAAGAAGCAAAAAGTTCATTTTTTTAACTTTACTAATTAAAAGATATTATTTAAACCTATGTATTTAAAATTTTGAAAAAACTACAAAATCCCAATTTGTGATTGATTGATTGATTTTTGGTTGCTTAACATCCAGTGGCAAATATTTCATGCATATTCAGGACGAGAACAAGTTCACAATAAATACAATAGGTAGGTTGATCCAATAGAGGCCATCTGGGCTGATGGTCGGGGAAATTTGGACTGCCACTGGAAAATGAGGGTATATATTTGATAGGGACAGAAATTTTGCCTTGCAACAGGCCACCTACGGACCCCTGAAAAAGTTGTTGCAAGGGTTCTTAACGTGCAAAGAGCGTGGCACTCTCTCTACACGAGGCATCGGATTTAACGTCTCCCTTCTGAACGGACGTGACTGCAAACTTGATACATCCCGCACAGCCAAACGGATGCCCCACTTCGGCAAGCGTTTTACTGCCGGTCGGGAGAAGACCAAGTGACCATATTTCTATACCCCAGTCACCCTTGGGGTTCCCAATTTGTGACAAAAACCTTGAATTTGTTACTCAAATAAGTGATTTAAAAATCACTTATTTCAGAAAGTCCCCTGACTGTTTATAGGTAAAATAGCATTAAACAGATTAACATTGTTCATCTCAACTCGATTGCTTTTCTCACTTTCGCTGTACCGGTTCAAGCAAGAAAATCAATCTCGTCGAGATGACTTATGATAATCTATAAAAAGCAAGTTGTAACTTTTAAGTACTGTAAATTCAGAAAATATTGCATGCATTTATTATTGCGATTTTGTCATTTTGAATTCAATTTTAATTTTTATGATTTTTAGAAAAATCTTGTTTAATTCATATATAACTATAGATTATCGTTGATCATCTCAACGAGATTGATTTACTCGCTTGAGCAGGGAGGGTGAAAGCGAGAAAGGTAACTGGGGCGGATCAAGGAGTTTGGAAAGTGGGGGGCAGTTTTTAATTTTTGCCGAGCGGAGCGAAAAATTTTTGGGACCTTATTTGGGGCAAAAAACATAAATTTAAAGTGTAATATGCACTTTTTAAACGGTTCCTGGCGTGGGGCATGTATGTTTTGTAATTGCTGTAAAGTGTAAGGGTTGGATATTTTTGATGCTGTATTCTCCCTATTATTTTCTATCATTAAATGATACTTATATGGATCCAAAGCTGTGTTTTGAAAAAGTTGATGTGCATGGGACTAATCATTAAAAAATAGACATGAAAAATTCTCGCCGGTTTGTTTCAAGTAATAAGTTTATCATAACCTCACAAATTTCGTGTTGTAAACAAGATATACGCCGGCTATATGATTAAATTTAAAATACGACAGTCACAAGTTAAAAAAGACAAAACAAGCAATTTTTATCCAAATGTTTGATTGATACATGTATATTTCACCCAACAAAACTAAGGGAAGTGAGGGTTTTCAAATCAACCAAAGGCTAATAATGAGTCTGAAATGAAAACGACATTATGATTGACGGCCGACAAATTGAGACATAAAGGCTACACCTAGCATGCAGGTTGCAGTCTGGTCTTGAAAAAAGTATTCAATATATCAGTTCGGCGAAACAGATATGCCGGCCAGACATCAAACTCTTGCCCCAAAATAAAATATGCCCATTTTTATTCATCATGTTCATTGAATGCTTAATAATTCTTTTGGAAATTTTCGTTTCTAATAGCAAAAATGTGGAAAAGATTATTGTTTTCAATCCAGATACGACCAGAATTTTTGTTTAAGGCAAAATAAGGGTCAATTTTTTTCTCTCCAATATCTAAGAGCGTCTCCTCAAATCAAATTGTTCGTACATTAGACTCTGAATGTATATAGAGCTTATACTGACTGGGGATCATTATTCAGCTATGTTTTTTTACATAGGCTGGGGCGTTTGGGTTTAACCATATTTTCGTAGGTGTTTAATATTGATGCGGATTTTTTCTGTCATGAGAGTGTAATCGTTTATATATAGAAAGTATTACTTTCTGTTTGGTGGAATAATGAAATAGAAGTCAATACGTTCTTGTTCAATCCTGTGTTGCTTTGAAGGTGTCATGATTGTCATCCTCAGCAAAAGCAATGTGTTACTGTAATTTATATATTAAATGACTGAGCGACGTTTTTTCAATGCACTGGTCAACTCCACCATAGCGAATCACAGACACATGACTTTGATAATCAGTAGATTCCAGCGATAAATATCTTTATAATTAAAGAACTGTCGCATAAAAATAAAATAAAGCGTTCACTGGAAATGAAAAAGTTCACGAAGACTAGTCTAATTAATCATTTTACAAAAAAAAAAAAAAAAAATCTGAGCAAAGGGGGGGGGGGGGGGGGGGCGTATGCCCTCTACCCCCCCTCTGAATCCGCCACTGGGCAATTGAGTTGAGAAGATCAATGATAATCTGTTTATTTCTATTTTACCTATGATAACGTTGTCAATTTCACGTCAATTTCGTTAGCAACACCACGTGCCTGCTTAGTTTCTAGCAATAATTTTCCATTTCAAGCGTAGCATGATATGAAAAATTATCACAAAAAAAGATCAAAGGAAAAATGCACAAAATAGCGATAAAATAGTTTATAGAGTCTTGAAAATATATTGTGGCCATGCCATGTAGTTTATTGATTGATTGTTGGTCCTTTAATTTTATGCTATTTTCAGCACTCTTAGATATTTCATGACAGCGAGTAAGACAGTTATATTTGGTTAAGAAAAAACAAAGTCAGGGTCCAAAGAGAGGACCAATATTGGAACTCACAGCCGCAGTGCTGGATGGCCATCTAGAGATCAGATCGTACAAACTTACAGCAATGTTTATACACAAATTTCATCTCTGAAACTTTTGTGTTCAACGTTATCAAACTTCAGCTGAATTTTCGATGGGGCATCTAGTTTAAACATTTTGTCAAGGGATTTGATCCATTAACAAATGTGAACACTACTGCTAAAAATAAAACAGAGGGCAGACATGAAAAAATAAGGTTGAAGTGTGAAGTTACGGTTGTTTTCCTTGTAGTAAGATTCATGTGAACTTGAAACTTCGTACATATGTATGCTCTTTATGGTGTGAATGTTTACAAATATTTGTCAATTCACAGTTTTAACAAAGTTTGATGATTCATAGAACATGGCGATGTGATTATGCAAGAGGATAATTGGATACCAGTAGGACATCTAAACAGATAACATCATGACTAAAAAAGAAAAAAACAAACAATAATACATAAAACACATAATAGAAAAACTAAAGACTAAGCAACACGAACCCCACCAAAAACTGGGGGTAATCCCAGGTGATCCAGAAGAAAAGGAAGATCCTGCTCCATATGTGGCACCTATCATGTTGCTCATGTTAGAGCAACCTATAGATATCAATTATATAATTTTATGAACAGCACAAAGATTAAAAAATCTTATTCAGTTGTTCATCATGTTCATGATACATGCATATTTATTTTATTCCATTTTTTTCAGGTGTACAGCTTACATTCAGTACTCTTGCAGAAACTCCAGAATATAGCAAAAAAGCTTTGGTATCAACAAAAGATTTAGTGAGAAAACAATTGGGACCATAACAGAATTTCAGTATATGAAGAAGATTAATGTTGACTATTAAGCTACACTGTGAAAGTCTTATTTGATAGATAACATTTTTAGCAAGATATGCTGTCAGTGTTTCAATAAATCTATTTTGTTTGTCCTAGTTTTGTACTGCATGCATGATATTAGGGTATATCAGATGTTTTACCAATAACAGTAATATCTTTACAAATCGTACAGTGCTATGATTCCTGCCTGCCAAGAAGTTTAGGAGCTATATGATTAAAAAATTAAATAGCAAAAAAATTCCAAGGAAAACTCAAAACGGTAAACACATCAAATTGGCTTAAAGTCCATAGCTCAATTAGAGATCAACTTTGTTTTGGAATATTGAATTGCAGTTTTAAAACAAATACATGTACTTTGCTACAAACATGTGCAATTTAATTCAACTCATTATTAAAGTACATAAGACAGTGAAATTGGAACCTACTCTTTCTGGTGGTGCAGTCTGGTTTAGTATAAATCATGATTGATACAGACGTATGCTGCAGTTGGTTTATACAAAGATGTGGTATGATTGCCAATGAGACAACTCTCCACAATAGACCAAAATGACACAGAAATAAACAACTATAAGGCACTGTACAGCCTTCAACAATGAGCAAAGTCCATACCACACAGTCAGCTAAAAAGGAAAAATGACAAAGTTAAACAATTCAAACGAGAAAAACTAACAGCCTTATTTATGTAAAAGAAATGAAGGGAAAAACAAATATAAAACACAAATATAAACAACAACCACTGAATTACAGGCTCCTGACTTGGGACAGGCACATTTATACAGAATGTGGCAGGGTTAAACATGTAAGCCAGATCCCAACCCCTAACCTAGGACAGTGGTATTACAGTACAACATAAGGTCAAACTATTAAAATCAGTTGAAAAAGGCGCAACTCATTATTATTTCATCTTTTCACTTAAGTATTAAGCAAACAAAATCATTATTTTTTTTCCCTCATATTTCATAGCCCATTTTGTCATCACTTGACGCTTTAACTTTCACTCCTCTGAATCTACTGCACTAGTTTGAACGAAGCGTGACCTGAATCATGATTAATGATCTAGTTTAAATAGTATGGCAGGTGACCAATAAGGCTAAAATAGAACATGGGGATAAATGCAAGTGTTGTATATTATCTTAAAAATGGAAAATTAACTTAAAAAATTATGACCAAAACTTCAAGGAAAGATTTTTTTTTTTTTTAAAGGGTGGGGTCGAACAAAAAAAATGGACGGAGGTATACAATTTAATTGTTTTTGGGTTGGGGTAAATATGCAACAGCATAGTGTATTGCACAAAATAAAAAAAAGGTAATTTTTATTATATTTTTGGCAGGTGGGAATTCACAACAGCATACTGTATTACACAAAAGCAAAACATTGAGCCTATTACTAATTCTAAGTTCTTTTACTACATTTGTTCTGTGTCCAAAACCTATCATGTGTCAAATATTTAATTACAATACAAATTCAAACCTGTATCAAGCGTGAAAATGTGTCCGTTTTTGCCCCCAATGGTTCAGAGTTTAACCTTTGTGGTCGTATCCAGCTGTGCTTGGCGAAGCAATTTAGTTTAGTTTAAAATTAGTTTGTGTTGATCCCGTAACTGAAAGATGGGGAGCATATTGTTTTACCCCTGTCCTTCCGTCCTTACGTCCCATTATGGGTATATGGTTATTTCGCATAAATCCTAGAAAGTTTTCACTTTGCAGTCTGGTTGAACATATTTTGAAGGTTTGCATGTGGTCAGGGTTTTGATATTTCTATATTTGCCATTTCGGGAGATAGTTGAACTTTGTCATTTTTTGGGGTATAAGTGGTTAAATGTTAGTCATTTTGAATAACCCTTTGCATCTGCGGGGGCATCACATGTGTCTCCCAGACAGAATAGTATTTCAAAGAAAGTTCTTCATTGACTTTGTTATAATATAGTTAATTATGAGTGGAGTGCGGGAGCATCTCTTTGTCTAGTTTTTTGCTTGTTTGCCTGTTTTAATTAAATTAATTTAATTAATTGTTTGAGTTGTATGAGACATCTAGTCGAGATGAATATCTCGTTATCAAAGCTGAATCTTTGATTGCTAGACGTTTGCCATTTGCATGTATATTTTGATCACTCCTAGATGGAGATAGCATTTCAATTCAATTTCATTTTTTGAACTTGTAAGGACCTGTGATTATTCGGTGAACCAGTATATAATTTTTTTCAAAGAATAGGGACCATATTCAGCTTGTTCTTTGGTATGAAGGTTCGTTGACCGTTCATGTGAGAACCATGGATACCAATTGGTGATATTTTTACCTCATTCGATGTTGTCTCTATGAGTTTCTCTAATTCTTACTCGATTTTTCCTTTTCCTGACATGTTAATTATTTTAATCTAATCAATGCGTGGTTCGTTTGATCTCAATTTGCTATTCGTCAAAATTAGATTATGACGTCAAATTGTCTCGTCTCTATCATTCCTGTTGTTACGTCATGACAATGCATGCGACGTCAAAATGAAATACCACTTCTCTTTGGAGATGATTGTGATGAGGATACAAATATGACCTCCTTAGAAATGAGTATACAGTTCTACTTCTAAATTTGAAACTATAACAGGTATGTTTTTTTTGCATTTTTGCGTCTGTCCCAAGACAGGAGCCTCTGGCCTTTGTTAGTCTTGTATTATTTTAAGTTTAGTTTCTTGTGTACAATTTGGAAATTAGTATGGCGTTCATTATCACTGAACTAGTATATATTTGTTTAGGGGCCAGCTGAAGGACACCTCCGGTGCGGGAATTTCTCGCTACATTGAAGACCTGTTGGTGACCTTCTGCTATTGTTTTTCTATGGTCGGGTTGTTGTCTCTACGACACATTCCCCATTTCCATTATCAATTTTATGTAGATGCGGATTTAAATTGAACAAAAAATGCTTGATAAGAACTAAAAGTATGTAAGTCTAGAATAAGGGTAAATGAAAACGCACATACTCCACATGCACGTGAACCCGTGAATTCTTGCCTTAATAAAAGGATGGAATCAAATCATAAACTGGTTGTAAATAACATGTCATCACTCTCATAACTGTATACATTTTAATCTTTTCAATTCATTAAGTTTCACAAGTTAGACTTTCTAACCACATCAGATCTGTATCATAAATGTACAGCATAGACAGGCGCCCCTTTCATCAATCTAAACAATAAAGAATACAAAATTATTCTCACCTGTCTCAAATCAGCAATTAAAAAAAAGCTTTATTCAGCAATTGAAATGTATTACTTGTTTAACAGTAAACAATCTTATTCATGTATTAGTATATATGTTAAAAAAGTCATTTCAAGCGTTCTGATAAAATGGACATTTTTTCTTATATATGAACTATTTAGTAATTGTATTAGTGGAGTTGAATGAATGAATGAATCTTCATTGCATTAGCAACATGATTGCTATAGCAAAATACAAGGCATATATATATAATTAATAATTTGCGATGTTAATTTCATTACAGCCTTTATATAATTACATACTTTCGTAGTTAAACTTTTTGAACCAGCTTGTAACAAAACAAACAAACTTCCGTGTTTTTGGACATGAACATTACTACTTTTGCAATACTTGCTATATGAAGGACAAATCAACACAAAATGGTATTCATCTTCAATATAGGTAATCATTTTACAACATCTGCAAACGATTGCCTCTAGAAATGTTGTTATAGTGACCGGTTTCTAAATATAATTTAAAGCTTCCACTAGTTATGAAGTTATGCTTTAAAATAGTGACATATTGTCAACTCATATTGCAAAGAACAACAAAACAATTGAGTCAAATATATGTTAATAGAATTTAAAAATACTAAAAGTATAATTGGCTAGTTCATTCAAAGGCAGTATTTATTAGCAAATATACAAATACTTATATGAAAAGCTAAGTAATGATATCTTGAACTGTGTCATTTTGGACCCTAGAAACATCAATCGACGAGAATAAGTTTGCGGTAACTTTCACAATTTTCTAAAATTTCTGTAACCAGATGTGGATTCCTACCAGATCTTTCTAAAGCTTGGAGTAGTTCTCTGATTGTGGATTCATCGTCTCTGTTTCTCCAGCAATATAGCATCTGCCTACTGATTTCACGGAGTACTTTTGGTTTGTCGTATTCAATCTGTTCCAGACGTTCGATTTCAATTCCAAGTTCTAAGCCAAGGACCATCCACTCCTTACCAATGCGTAGACACAATTTGTCAAGCATCTCATCATTTGGCGGGAGATTCAGAATCTTATCAGACAAATCTAAAACAAATATTTACTTTAGATTTTCATACAGTATAAGCTAGTACATGTAATAGCAATTTGGTCAAACTATGTTAAGGAATTCCGTTAGAAAACATGTTTGTGTACATTTTTTAAGAATGAAGTATCAACACGCTTAAAGATTTGAAAATACAAAAGGGTCTTTTGTTTTGAGATTGTGGCACAGTTATGACTGTTGTACCCATATTTTAACTGTGTACCTTTTGTGTCTGTTTTGTTCACGCATAGTTGTAAATATAATAGAATTTGATGCGACTGTCATACAAGTGATTGGTTTAGCGCTATAAAACTAGATTCAATCCAACATTTTCTACATTTGCCATGTTTGCCTGTACCAAGTTTATACATTTTCAAATGTTCCTTGGAGGTCATTTTTTTTTGTGATTTTACTTTTTCTTCAAACATCAAAACACGTTTGTTTTTTCAAATATTTTTTTTTTAATAAATTACACTAGCAAGCGTCAATATCATACTTTAAACTTACAATGTTTTTTCCCCAATATTCTGTCATTAGCGTTAATTTATTCGTTTCAACTTACCCAAACAAAAATAAATATGTAATTCGCATCTAAGATGCGATCAATTTTTAAATACCTTGATATTTTGCCGGCTATATCACATCCTATATATAATTGATATGCTTGTTTCTTTTCCATTTTTTTGGCATTCATTTGCTGACTTACATTATTAGTTTGTGGAACTAAACATATTCTTCTCATTGTTAGAAAATTCCTTATCCGGTAGCCAATCAAGACAATACAACATAATTTTAAGAAATTTTTTAAAACGGATTTTTTCACTAAAATTTATTATATATATTATTCAATCAAATCATATAGATTTATGTTAATATTTCCTATAAAATAATGTTAATGTTACTTGATTTTCGAAATTTTATGTCTTGCAAACTTTTTTGTTAGGCGACAGACAACTGGTCTTTATAAGCTACATGTAAGGATATATTGTCGACGTGGTTAAACAAATGCATTTATTGGTGAACCTATACAGTCTACCGTATGTATAATGACTTGGTGCAATCATGATAAAATTTGTTTTGGCATTCAAATACGAACACGTTACAAATAAATAGAATGTAGCCCTTTGAACCTATTGTGAATTTTACTTTATGCCAGAGTGTTTGCTATCATAAATATATATTATAACAAATCATACCAGTAGTCACTTCTTCTTGTCGTACAATCTACAATTAAACAAATATTTAAGTTGTCTGAACTTAGGCCTTTGTAGTAAACTAAGTAAACAACTTAACCTCATTTTATCCTCGATTTCTGATTGGTTCGTAAGTTTTTTCATGAATACGTTTGTTAGTGTTGTTTGTATTATTGCGTTTTCTTGACGATTACTGATATTGGCTATTTGTTTCCACTTTTTTCTCTTCATTTGTAAAGACCAACAACATTATTTAAATAAAAATACAAATGTAAAACGAAAACCGTCCTTGCATATTTCTAATTTCATCTAGAAAGTGTATTGTTCCTGTTTTTCATTTTACAAAAGATATTTTCAAACAAGAAATAAATATCATGAAAAAAAAGAATTGAAGGATGAAGAAGGAAACACCAGCAAACAGGGTAAATGAAAAAGTTTACATCATAGTGAATAACACAACATTCAACCACTTAACAGATATTGAGTTGTATGTAAGTATTATAATATGTCAAATAATACAAATGTTAATAGATGCAGGTAAAGCAAGGTTAAGGTTGACATATTCATATACAAGTATTTGATAATTGTAAAATTCACAAATTTTTGTAGTTTGATACATATACGGGTACATCGACTTTACCACAAATTTAACCCATTTACCAGAGTAAAGATTCTCTCAGACAAGGTAAACGTTAGATGCATACATGGGTACATCGACTTTACCACAAATTTAACCCATTTACCAGAGTAAAGATTCTCTCAGACAAGGTAAAAGTTGGATGGGTTTGGTTATTATTCTTATAATATAATGCTCTACACGTGTTCCGGAAGTAATGCATCACTGGTTTTCAAACGTTTAGCTTTGAGCGTTTGGTCGTTCTTGATTAAGGTTTCTCAGAAAACCGCATGGGACGAATATCAGTTAAAAAGTGTTATGTTCATTAAATTAAAAAAGTCATGTGATTACAAATATCTTGTATAATAACCAACGTATTTGCATTTTCTTTCTTTTCGATTTTTAAAATGAACGGTATTCCGTAATGTAACTTGTATCAGAAAAGGGCATACAGTACATTTTTATTCGTGTTTTTTTGGTACAGATAATCTTCTCACATAAAAAAAAAACAAAAACAAAAAAAACAGAGGGGTTCATGTACTCATTTTCCATCTAATGATTAAAATCAGCCAAAAACATCTTTTTCTGAAATCTTATAGTTTTACATTAACGTTGCATAAATAACGTTTTACGTTAGCATTGTAATTACCTCCATAATAACTGTATCATATGCCCTTACAGATTGATTGTACCTGACACATGGTATGTCTGTTGATTTTAACAGCATCCATAGCCTTGACGAAATCTGTACATGATTTGTTCTTCTCTCTGCAGATACGAAGGCTATACAATTTATTCATAGGAATAGAATCAGAACCAATGCCATCAATTTCAGTATTAGAGACTCCAAGGTGGAATGCCATTTTACGCACTTCATCCAAGGTCAAGTTGTTACTAATACGAAGCAGCTGTGCGTCGTTGAGTAGCATCGACAGAACGGCATCTAGTATACCTGTATTAATTTATTTAAATGATAAAAAAAACCATAAGGGGATAAGCATGTGTAGTACCCTTACTTAATATATCATTACATATCATCACCGATACTTCTAGTAACTGTTCTCGATTTACACTAATTGCACACGAAAATTAAAAGGTTACAAATTGTACAGTTTTTTGTTGTTTTTTTTTGTAAAATACTGTCTGAAGTTGTATATATAGTTTATAGTGCATTTGCAGTTATTCAATTAAAAATATGTTTTGTACATGAATTACGCCGTTCGTTTTCTCGTTTGAACTGTTTTACATTGTCATTTCGGCTTACTCTGCGGTATGGGCTTTGCTTTGCTCATTGTTGAAGGAAGTACGGTGACTTATAGTTGTTTACTTCTGTGTCGTTTGGTCTCATGTGGGGGTTGTCTCATTGACAATCATATAACATCTTCTTTTTTTATATTTGTATCTTTCTGGACACGCAGACAAAATATAAATATACATGTATTGTAAGATATATTATCAAAACGTTACGACTAGGTCAATCTTACAAGTGTTTCTTAATTCTTAAAATGTGTGTCTGTTACTATAGTATGTAATTTTACATGTTTTATCATGACATATACACAAAAAAGTTACAAAAGTACAAAATACAAAAATACAAAAGACGAACTCTTTGATATTGACTCAAATTGTGTTTACCTTGGCAGGAATCTGCACACTGTAAGATAGTCTGAATGATTACAAAACATACAGGTTTGTTAAAAAATACAAACTGCCAAACAACAATTAAAAGAAAAAAATGGTGGGTTGAACCTGGTTTTTCTGGCATGCCAAACCTCGCACTTTAATGGCAATGTTAAATATAACATTAAAATGACAACATAATATTACAGGACTACAATACAAATAAATAGGAGAACATATTAGACAAAGAAACACATGAATAATAGCTAACAAAAGGCATCAGGTTTAAAATTCAATACGCCAGAAACGCGCCTCGTCCACACAAAACAGACACAGCATACACATCACGGATATTAAGAAAACCTGAAGGAATAACATAACAAGAATGTGTCCACAGTACACGGATGCCCCACTCGCACTATCATTTTCTATGTTTAGTGGACCGTGAAATTGGAATAAATTCTCTAATTTGGCATTAAAATTAGAATGATCTTATCAAAGGGAACATGTATACTAAGTTTCAAGTTGATTGGACTTCTACTTTATCAAAAACTACCTTGACCAAAAACTTTAACCTGAAATTTGCACTATCATTTTCTATGTTCAGTGAACCGTAAAATTGGGGTCAAAACTCTAATTTGGCATTTAAATTAGAAAGATCATATCATAGGGCACATGTATACTAAGTTTCAAGTTGATTGGACTTCAAGTTCATCAAAAACTACCTTGACCAAAAACTTTAACCTGAAGCGGGACAGACGGACGAACGAACGAACAGACGAACAGACGGACGCACGGACGGACGAAACGACGCACAGACCAGAAAACATAATGCCCCTCTACTATCGTAGGTGGGGCATAAAAATAATAAAGAACTGGGAGCATGGACAATATACGCGTCTCAATTGACGGATATTTTCTGCAAAGGCATGTTATAAAATCTACAAAGGTTACGTCCTGGTTTACGGGCGCAAAAAGATGTTTGACCCCGCCTCATTATATATGTGGCTGTCCCAAAATTTTACTTTGAGTGTTCCTGATGAGGATTAAATCAGAAAATAGTTGAAATCGCATGCAATGACAAAGTTTTCCTTTTAGACGTTTTCTTAGCTTATAAGATTGACTGAATAGCATACAGTGATCGAGAAAAAAACGAGAAGAAGGAGAGACAATCAAACCTTGACGTTCGCCGCATTGTCATGTGCGAATTCCAAATCATGAACCTCGTCAATATTTTATTAATTAGCAGATCAAATATTTATTCACAACTGTAACACTTACTTTTGTGAATATTAAGCTCGGTTCTTGTTTTCAATGAAACTTTGGATAATGGAACACTCAACTAGGATTGAGTTATAAAATCGATAACTGTGGTTTAAAATCCTATTTCTGCATGCAATCACTAAAGAAAATTGTTTTCTGTAAATAAAGGCAACAGTAGTATACCGCTGTTCGAAACTCATAAATCGATTGTAATAAAATGTAACACACACAGAAACGAAATATAATATAACACTGTCCATTTACCTGACTTGGTACATGACATTTTAAGAAAAAAAAGTGAAGGGTTGATCCTGGGTTTGTGGCATGCCAAACCTCCTGCTTTTATGGTTATGTTAAATATAACATTAAAATGACAATGTAAGTTACTTATCAAAACTCACCCTGTCAGTGTACCAAATGTGTAGCTCAGATTTGGGAGTAATATAGCCATGGTTATCACACACCCAGCTGGTTTTGATGCTGTTTGCATTCTGCGCATCTAGCAAGCAATTTGGTGAGAGACATCCAGATTTCAACTTTACATGAAATGGAATATATATCTGAGTAATATTATCTCTTGTGAAGGAAAGAGAGTAGACTTCAGAAATTCTAGTAAGATTTTGTTCTAAACATTTGCGGACACAGGTAGCAAGATCTCTAGTTATCAACTCTTTTCTATCCTTGTGAACTATGTACACTGCAATGGTATTGTGTTCAGTCTTTACTACTAAATCATGTTTCCTGTCCAAGACAACAGCAACAAATCCATAGCAGAGCAGGTCTACATTTTCGTAACTTTTGACATTCCAGATACTTAAAATGTTTGCTATGAGTCTGCATGGTATTGCATCTGGGACATCTGTAGCGCTGAATTCAAATACAAAGCCAACAAATTTGTCAGATGTTAAATGTTTTTCAACAAAGGTTGTGGTATTTTGAGTCGTGATCATGCAAGGTACAAGATAACAATCCGTAGATATCTTCTTACCATTTTCTATATCGTAACGTCTCATTTCTGACAAAATGTCATAATGAACCAACAGCTGCCGGAAATATTCTTTATGTTTCAGGAAAATGGAGAATTTGTTTGAACTCCATATATGTGTCAAGTCAGATTAAGTAAATCGTCCTTGACGTAAACTGGCTATAATTGGGACAGATGTGACAATAGACTTCAGGACATCAATTAAACAAGTTGGGTCAATGACTATGTAGTTCCGGAGCTTTGGATCATCGATATATGTCATCTTGCCGCAAATATTCTGAACGCCTAGAAACAATCCCAACTTTGTAGTAGATAGTGGTTTAACACCGATTTGTGTATTCATAAGTTCTGCATCTTCAAGACTGATAATTGTTGTTCCTTCCTAAACTAGTGCTGCAAACATCATCTCAAGGATGAGAAACTGTTTAGGCACCCTCTGTCCCCACTGTGTATTTTCAGTTATAGTCGTTGATATGCATGCTCTTAATTCATCCATCTCAGGGTCATTCTCATTTAAGGCATCAACAAAGAAAAGTTTTTGTAACATGAGATGGCTCTTAATATTCTCATCAGTAAAGCTGGCTGATAAAGTATTTAACAGCTGTGATCGCTTATTCTGTATGTCTTCCTACAAGTGCAATATGTAAACTATTATTTAACATGTCTTGGAAATAGGAATAAATGGGTTTCCATCAGTGGAATAAACCGACTTAATATGTAGTTGTGAAAAAAGTTTTTTAGTAAGATTCAATTAATGTTGCATCAATCCACGGTAATCATTTTAAAAGTGAGTTCATTGAAGTCGTTAATCTTTACCGGAGTAGAAAGGTTTCGGTTTAATGTGCACAAAAAAAAAATGAATATAATGTCTACACCGATGGTTTGCCTTTGAGCATATTATTACCTGACAGACAAGGTCTCTATGTGTTGCCACGAACATCAATCTGGGATATTTATTATCAGTGTGACTGTATAAAAGAATTGATGAAACCCATTGTCGTATATTTTCTGAAAATAAAATACCTTGGAAATAAGTAAATTTTTAATCTAACGTGCAATAATTTAGCTTATTATAATCATAAAAACATACATCTCATATTCAAGATATACAGTCTTTAAATGTATTAACAGGTTGACAAGAGGTGAACCATATTATTAGATCAAAAAGGATGATGAATGATATCATATTAGAATTGCAAATTGCAATTGATATAACTCTCCACCGGAGACCGAATGACGAAGACGGTCACCGTACTGCCTTCAACGATGAGAAAAACCTAAACTGCATATAAAAGGTCCCTAATTGACAAATCAAAAACAATTCAAAGGAGTAAACTAATGGCCTGATTAATGTAAAAAGCCAACAATAAACGAAATACAAATATGATATACAACAACAACTACAACCACTGGATTAGAGGTTCCCGATTCTGAAATACAAATTAGGAATAATAGATATAATAACAAATATCTAAAGATCTTTTACTTCTTTAAAACATGTTCCTAACAGACAAGCTTTGGAAGCATCTGTTAATTTAAATACGTTAGTTCGTCTATTATTTAACTAGCTACCTCCACAAGAGATTGACACATTATATAGATTTTACTGTTACTATGTTTTGATCCTGAGTGGTCATTTCTTGTCTATTTGTAATGTTTGTATAAGAACTTGGTGTGCCGTCTGAGTGGCATAAGCCAGATTTGTGTATTAATATCAATTTCAGTTCAAGCAGAAAAATAATTTTTCTTTCTGATTGAAGTCATGCTGTTGTTTTTCACATTTGAACGGTTTTATACTAGTATGTTTTAGACCCTTTATAGCTTGCTGTTCGGTGTTAGCCAAGGCTTTCGCGATGAAGACCGTACTTTCATCTATAATTGATTTTCTGTTATATATTGTGAATTGGGTGGTTCTCATTGACACTCGTACCACATCTTTTTATATATATCTTGTGCTGATTTCTTATTCAAGACATACATACCGAGTATTGTTATCCTTTTTTCATCTTCCCTGTCACCTAATGCGTCATTCAAATATTTGCTGCCATTAAATGTGACGAGATAAATTCCATGTGAAGTAATAAATGTTTGATGGGTTGCATGGTAAACTATTTGTCCAGCAAAATCTAAAACAGGAATTGGTATAACCTCTTGATCACTTGCATGGTCTGTAAAACTGTCATCTTCAAACTCATCTATTTTTTTAGAAAGCTTTTGTTATATATCATCATTTGGAATATCGGGTTGCGTTTTCCCTGGTAATACACCCTTCTGTTGTATAACATCTTCTGTTCTTACTGATTTAAGATATGATACAATCTTTTGGTATATTGCTTTAAGAAAACTGTGGACACCTTAGGAAAAAAATGAACTAAGCAGTGACGTAATGTCAAGGACATTCATACCATAAAGCGAAAAGTAACTTCTTCTATTAATTAGTATAAACAAATGAGAATGATTAAATACAAGAATAAATTATTCTAATCTGTTGTTTGAATGCGATCCTTTTTAAATGGTCAAATTTAGAAATATGTAAAACATTTCAAGATTATAAAAATTTACCGCCAGTAACGTACCTCATGATGAGAAACATTACTATTAACTGAGTAGTATAGAATTGGCTTTGGTCTTATTTACAACTTTACGAGACGTAGCAGGGTATATTCATGAACATAGCTTTACTGTATTGACTACTGTTTTTTTTATTGTCACATGAATGGTGTTCATTAAAACTTAATCATTTGAAAGAAGCAAGTGCTTGATCTAATATGTATTAATTGACATATTCTCATGTAAGAGTTTAATATTTTTTTTATTGCAACACACTTTTGTTTTGTCAATGTATTTTATAACATTAATTGAAATGAATATCATTTAATATTTGTCTTGAATTTCGTACAAATGACTGCATCTAGAGGAGACCACAACCATAGAGGTATAGCAAAATATAAAATGATTTATCTTATATTCTTTCAAACATCCATTTTCATAAAGCACTGACGTCTTGTTGGTACTTTGCATTAAGCTCAAATGATAATTACTGCATGATAAGATGTTAGTTTTAGATCAATGAAATAATTACTATTTACCCTTCGTCTTTTTCAGAAGTTTCTGTGTCTTCAGATCAAATAATAATTTTCCGAAGTACGCATCTATCCCATCAGTACTCTGTCTCTTTTTAGGGATGGCTTGCCCGATTAAATTTGACACAAGCGTTGTTTTACCAGCTTCATAGGCTCCAACTACTAGAATTCTGCTGTCAAACGATGGTACTTAATCCCCAGATAAAAGTTGTAGAAGATCATTTTTGTTATCTACAATTAAATATTAACGACAAATAATAAAATGCTACCCGCAATGAGCAATGAAATAGTTATCACAGCCACCGCATAGGCAGCACTAAAGTGGTTGTCGCTGGTTGGTGGCTACTAGAAATTTGTCTGGTTAACTTATTTTTTTTTTCATTTGAATTTATTTATTATTTCAATTCATTTGAATAAAAACCCAGGATTTTGTTACTTCTTAAATGTTGCACGAACAGTTTAAATCTTATTTTATATTTATATATTTATTTTTCAACAAACAATTAACAGTGGATTGTACAGTGAACATAATATTAGTAACAAAACAACATATGATAGATATATGATACTATGGGGATCAATGTCTGTAAAATATAAGAGGGAATGTTTTAATCCGTAAACAATTAAACTCACGTCTTGAGATTTTCCTTAATATTTTCCCTGGAAAACAAAAACAAATCAGTAGTATTGTACATCGTATTATTTAATAGATGATGTTCTATCACTAAATAATTCAAAATTTGGTGACTATGTGGAACGCATCTATCCCATCGAACTAGAGATAAAGGATACAACAAATACAGTTAAGTCGGCCTCATATCTGGACTTACATCTAGAAATTGACAATGAGGGTCGGTTGAAAACAAAACTTTACGACAAAAGAGAAGATTTCAGCTTTCCAATTGTGAACTTTCCATAGCTAAGTAGCAACATTCCAGCAGCACCTGTATACAGAGTATATTTCTCCAAATTGATACGATATTCCCGTGCCTGCATTTCCTATCATTATTTTCTTGATAGAGGGTTGCTGCTCACAAGGAAGCTATTAGACCAAGAGTTCCAAATGGTGAAGATGAAATCATCCCTTCGTATATTTTACGGACGCCATCTCGAGTTGGTTGACCGTTATGGAATAACCGTTTCACAAATGATATCGGATATGTTCCTAACGTCGTAACTACAGTCCCCTTCCCTTTTATGAATGTGACCTACCGAATAAGACTATTTACCGGATGTGTTTTCACATAAGCAACACGGCGGGTGCCACATGTAGAACAGGATCTGCTTACCCTTCCGGAGCACCTGAGATCACCCCTAGTGTTTAGTGTGGTTCGTGTTCTTTATTCTTTAGTTTTCTACGTGGATAATTATTGACAGCTCAGAATAATTATAAAAGGGTTAATTGTGTTGAATGAAATGGACCAAAATAAGTCTTGCTGATCATTCGGCTGGGCTAAGTGGCTGTATACATGTATCTGTAATTATTTTAAAATGTTTGCCTAAATTTAAAATTAAGGTAGGAAAAATATCTGTTAACTATTTGGGTCATTTCGAATGATTTATACAACTTAGTTTGCTGATTTGTGTTGTCCCTCAACCTACTAAACTTTTTGCAAATAATGCAAACATGGGGAAATCTTCGTTTAAACAAGAAATCAGTTGAAATTGTAATCCTTGATGAGTTGTAGATCTTATTTAGATAAAATGTGTTGCTGCTTACTTTGTACTATTTTTTCTTTTTCTATCAAAGTCTAAAATAAATCTTATTTTAATTTAGACCAGGCAAGTACTTGTAAATTTTTAAAACAATGTACTTTATGATACAATAATATCTACAAAAAACACTTATTTATGATGTATGTCTTTAATAAAAGTGAAAATCGCTTTGCATTGATTTCTGTGATAGTAAATTAATTAGCGGTATACATTGAGTATATACAGTTTTGTGTTTTTGTGTTATTTTAGACGTTGCAGTTTTCCCCAGTTTTTGTCAAATCACCAAGTTTCTTTTCCTCAGACCTCTCGTCTTTCTTCTTGCACTATCTTTGTTGACTATTCGTCTGCCGTCTGATGACCGAAACAATCTGATATTAATGTGGAATCGATAGAAACTGGCCAAATAGTTGTAGCGTTTGATGAAATCGTGTTTGCCCAATCATGTCTGAAAATGTTATATTGATCATGTGTCCTCGAAGCGCATAAAGTGTCCCCTTCCTATCATTACGCTCTGCAGATATTTTGATTTGCCTCAAAATACAAAGTCAACTAATAACTGAGGCTTCTACTTACAAGCGACAGCTATATTAATTAAACTGTGTCCTTTCAGCATCATATGTTAGATCGTTACGATGTTAACTGATATCTTTCCCCGGTTCAGGTTAAAGTCCGAATTACTTTCTTCTCTTTTTATATGTCTTAAATTTAAAAAGATGTGTGTTGTCGTTTGGTATTTTATCGGTCGTTTTCACTGCTTTTCTTTAAATAGTCACTCTTGTTTGTAAATTATTGGACCGATCTTATGTTCTCATTTTCAGACAATACATTTGTTTGGTAATCTCAAATCTAACACACTCTCAGAAAATTTCTAAAAAAACTCAGTTAAGACTTCAACCATTCAGATAAGTTTTAGATCAGTGGAATACATAATAATGATGCAAATATCGTTTGTCTTTGATGAAGTGTTCAGGCAACTGTTTTGCATTTTTTCCTGTTTTTTTGTGTTGAAATGTATACAAAATATTAAAACAAAAATTAAATTGTAGGTCAATAAACCATCAAATACTCACGCAGTTTTGCCCAACTCTCATCTAAAATGGGAAACTAAGTTTTAACGTAATGTTATACTGTTTTTCAAATTATATTTGATAACATTTGGAATGGTTTCAACTATATTTCATTGAAACTAAAGCCTACGAATACAAAACCTTGCTTGACCATTAAATAAAATACATATTTTTGCTTTTGGTAAGCATATAATGTTTCGAATGTATTTTCTAAATGCTGACATGAGCACTTCACACATTAGGGAATATGCATCGAATCGTCTTTGAGGTTTTAATTCAAATAGTGAACCAAAAATTGGTAACAATAATAGTCTTATGCAATTATGCAAAAAGTTACTTCAATCTTTACTTTGTCAGCTTGAAAATAAGTTAAATAGAGAAACTCAATTCATTATATCAAACGTTAAGCTAGAGACATCAAATTAAACCAGGGGAGCACTTAGAGTGACCCAGGATGGCTTCTAGATTTGTCATGATTTTCACTTAAAATCGCATGTGCTTGTTTTAACTGTTTTGCTAAGAGGTGTCATTTAATTTGTAGAAACAAGACTAACAAAACACTTTTGATAACACAAAAGACAGAGTTTAGCAACATGACAGTTATGCAAATAATCTCATATAACAAGATATAAAGAGTTTCGACTTTTTCCGTTTACTAGCAGACACCAACAGCGCTCGCAGTTTTATATGTGTTGGTTTTCTTTTAGACAGAATTCACGTCACAGGATTGATTCTAATATATTTCTTGTTACAAATATTTTTCTATGTGAAGGGCTGCAATACATTGTAACTTATACAGCGATGGGCATGGCAATTATTATTAATTTTATCTTTTATTATACATGTAACCTTTCACGGATGTATAGTGTCTGTGTTATGTAGTTTTGTAGTAGTTTTTAATCAGTGATTTAGATATTATTGCTGATGAAACACGTATGATATGTTTATGGTTTTTCATATGCAGTTTTAAACCTATTTGGTTCTGTATGTTAAATAATGGTTCATTTACTTTGATATGTATTGGTGAAGGCAATATTATGACATTTGTTGCTAATGTCTATGTCATATAGTCTCTGGTTAGGAATAGTGTTACTTCAATCATACCACATCTTCTTATTTTTGTATATCAAAAACAAAACGGAGAATGTGATCTCAGACACTATTATTTTATCACCAATCTTAAATTCTACAATTCATTATTTCTGAAATGAAGACTTCCATCAGTTTTGACCAGAATAGTTTCCAGAAAATCGAGGAATTCTCATTTTAAAGTAATTTATTAATGTTGCATATTCAATTCAATAGTTCAATTATGTTTTAGTTATTTTCAACTTCACAGAATCTAAAAATGCAAATTATTCTAACGTCTGAGTCTGTTATTTGTAATTCATTTTGAAATATATCAATGTAATGTAATGCTGTAGCATGCAGTTAAGTAACTATAACTGATGAAAGATCAATCAATGATTGCTTGATTGTTTTATCAAGTATGTTGAAGATGTTTCCAATATACCGATACCTTTTTAGAATAACATGTATTTCTCATTACTGGTTGGATTGGATATAACATCTTGTACACAACATTTATACAACTGTAGTGGAAATTAAGTTTAGATTGTATAAGAGATAACTGTGTTGTAGTTGCGTCAGTTAGTGATTTGATGGTCGCAAATTCAGTTCACTTGCAACGCGTTAGCGGAGGCATTAAACGGGTATTTGCGAGCTTAACATTAACAAAATATTGTGTTATCTCAAATTTAAAGAAACCGATTGATAAGAGCGTCAAATCGAAGATTTACAATCTGGCATACAAGGTATATCAATTGTGTATTTTGTTCATGAAAATTGATGACGCTATCTTTCTCTCTCTCAAAAAAAAAGAGAGTAAATTAAACTGTTAGTCAGTAATCAATAAAAAAAAGTACTCACCGTATTCCATCTTGAGCGTTTCTGAATAGAAATTAAAAATAAATTGGAAAATTGAAATTTATTTCATGCTGATTATTATAAGACATTTGACGTTTGACATTTGGGTTGATTACTTTTAGTTTCGTTAAAATTCATTGATAGTAAAATTTAAGAATAAGAACTTGCATGACACTATACGTCTAGTGCATTTCAGAAAAGAGTTGGAAATGACCAAATACTTAATAGCACAGCTATAAATCAGATTTTAAGTGGTGCACATCTGTACGCAGTCATGTAAAAATAACTTTATTTGAAGTATAAGTTGAACTTAGAATTGCAAGCTTCAAATGATCATTTATTTCATTTCATAGATTGGAAACATATTGAATTGAGAAAACCGAAATTGGTGTCTATATGTTAAAATTCGTCCTGTGACCAGAATCAAAAGAATGAGAAGCGGTCGTTTTAAGTTTGACGGTACATAGTGTAAAAGGGAAAAGTATTTGGAACTGAATTTTAAGAATGATTCATTGCACACATGAAATATGGAAAGTCAACATATAGGTACAGATATTTACATATTTGGTGATAATGAGTACGAAGATGGACAAGCATTCGTTTTAATTTACATGACAGTGTATTTGAAGTTGTGTGTCATCAGGATGATTTCCGTTATAATTAATATTTATCGGAAACTGCATAGGTGAGTTTATCCCAAAACATCTATGTATAGATAAACTGGTTTATGATAAGCGAACCGGTTATACTCTGCCCAGTCAAGTGAAATACATCAAGTTATTTATACGATGTCCATTTTCTGGATCAGAATTTATTTAATTTAAAATAATGTCGTCAATATATACATGTAGCTGATTGTTGTCTAATAATAAAGGTTACTTGTATGTGTTAAATGAAACACAAATGTATTAATAACTTATCCCTTTTCAACTCATAAAGAGAACATTAAAACAATATAATTCTCTTTTTGTTTTTAATTAAAGAATGAGACTAAGAAAAGAAAAGAAAAAAAAAACAACACCAAGTTAGCATCAAACCAATAATGTTATCAGAATATTTACCTCTTTAGTTTATGGTTAACTCATTTTGTTTTCATTGCTCAGCTGCAGATCGTGTTTGAGGTTGCAAGTCCGAATTGGAAGTTAGTTATAAAATTTCTGCCTTTTCCTGGTCAATATCGAAAGTTATAAAACGGGGTTCACCTATTTGCTATAAATAGATGTTAAGATTATATTTCAACATTTAAATACTTAAAAAAAAATCAGCATAACAATCAACAAAAAATAACTGATTAAGGTGGCTGGGGCCTATTCGAAGTTTCTATCAGAAGTGCCGTATTTTTAGTTATTTTATTCTTTACAGAAAGTGAATCAAATTGGTCGAAAAAAATAGGGGGTCACGGACCATTTAAGCTCAAAATTTTACTTTTAAAGAGGTATGTAAAAGGGACCATTTTTCAATAAAATGATAGGGAAAATAGAGGTGTTGACATATTTTTATCGGAATATCAAAAAAACGTTCTATGACACTTGGTCCAAAAACTGTAATATAAAAAGCTGAACTATAGCTTCAAAAAATGAGCAAATAAAAAACATAGGTCACGGATAAGGAAAAAAACATATTTTGCCTTAAAACCCAAATTTTGGCCAGAAAATGGTGAAAATGGGTAAAATGTCATTTTGTCCCTTTAACAGATACGGATAATAACGAAAATATTCTATTAGTTACATAACTACAATGATTAAACATTTCTAATCAATCAAAATATTTAAAAAAAATATATTGAATTTACGACAAATACTTTTGTAATTCATGCGTGAAATTATGCGCAGTCGAATAGTCCCGAGCCACTTTAAGTGTTGTTTTTACACATACTACATCTTTAGACAGGTGTGTGAATCATGATTTTATTAGTATTCTTATTACTGCAGTTTGTTTAATTCTACAATCAAATACATAACTTAGGCTGACGAAATAAAAAGATTGGACATAAAACACCTTATATAACATGGGCAAAACATATGTTTTCATCTTCAGTATGGAATCTTCATTTAGAAAATAAGCATAATCAGTAAAAAAATCAAAATATGCATTTTCAGACCCATTATACTAAAACGATATTGATATAAGAAAACGGAGACAAACGACATTCAGATTTATCATAATAATACAATGTAATAAGACAAAAATGGCTGTAATTTCACCTCAAAATTTACCTTGGGTATAGACGAACCCGTGCAGTTGAAAACGTTTTAATGCCTGGCATCCACTAAAAACTATATAAAAGTTTAATGCATTTTGTTTTTCAGAAGGGTATTCTTTTCTGCATTTTGAAGGGCATGGTTTTTTTTAGTTCCTTCAGAATTTTGTAAAAATAACACAACCGAATTGCTTTTGATACTGTCAACGCTGTTACACCTTTTAACTCGCCAATATTTATGTACATATCTATTGTCCATGTCAATCAAAGACAATCAATACAATGCAATAGCGTTTTTACCTGAGAGAGAGCATCTCAAAGTTGTATCCAAACATAGTGTATCTTTACACCTGCTGTAGGAACGAAAACAAATGGTCACCAATTCGGATATGTTCCTAACGTCGTAAATACAAGGTCATTCCAAATAATCAAAAACTGCAGTATACACAAACACAGCATGTTAAACCAAAATCTAGGCAATAATAATCAAATAAAAACTGAAGATGATCTCATGTGCTCTCGAACGGTGCAGATCCTGCAACATATGCATCTTTTATCGTTTTATAATTAAACCTAAAATATTTTGGCGTAATCGTTCTTTTTTGTACATTACTTTAATTTATTTGTTTGATTGCAAGTGCTCCCATGTAAAGAAAAATATTTGATACAAAAGGTCATGCATATCGATTTTGATACGTTCGAAATTTATCAAGATATAGCCTTTCTTAGTTTTTCTGTTTGACTTGTTATATATTTGTCATCTTGATGTCTTTTGAAGCTTAGAACTAAAGAGTGGCATGGGATTTCTTTTTGAGGAAGGCAGTACCGTGACAATACCATGACATATTATATGGTCGAGAGTTCTTTTAATTTATGATACTAATACCTTTTCTTCTGCTTCTATCATAAGCCATATTGGTTGTCTTTCTTCTTTGCAGTTTTTAAATTTATTGATTAATCGATTGTAGGTTTTAACGCCACTTTGATATGTTGTGGCGGCAATTTTTCTTAGCGGAGGTAGCCGGAGTCCTGTGTGAGGACAAGCGACCATCGAAAGAAAAATGGGCAATCCTACTAGGCATGTGTGTGGACAACGAAATACGAAAATATTTACTTAATTATTGTTTCAAAGACATGGGATATAAGCACTAACAAAAATATATTCAAATTGAAATATTACTTCGTGTGCTATACTGATACTGCGATATCTTATAATCAAATTTACTTAAATTAACATCTCATAAACTAAGTAGTTTAAATAAGTAAATGCGTACATGTAAATATAAAATAACATACGTAGTACAAACATATATAACAGTCATGTCTGCCAACTCATCCTCCGCTTCCTTAAACATTTCCTACCTCGTGGTATATACTTGTCAATATGCTTATCTTTATACTTTAAAACTTATAGAATGTACTGAAGGCGACTGGAAGGAAAAGCAAAAACAGCTGAATCTGGAATCTTTCCTGTTATCGTGTAGGGGAATATCAGAATTTAGGAAAGAACACATAATTGGTAAGTTATATTTTACTGTTTTATATCTTTTTATCAGTGAAGCACTCCTTAAATCGTAATAAAATGTTTGATATTCGTTTTAATTTTATTACTTTTCAGTAGTAAACTTCACGTGTTAATGAAATGCATAAATATATATATATATATATCAATATGTATTTGACTTATTAGAGCAACTATTATATTAAGATAAGAATCATTGCACTTCAATATATAAAATAAACTGACAAAATATATTATTATTTCAGACTATACAATCCGTGATAGCAATGGATAGAAATATAGTGAATATCTGCTGTCTGTTTGTCATCATCCTGTTAGCATCACAATGTTCTTGTTGTAAGTTTCATTACTTACGGTTTGACTTTGATACATTGTAATATTAATTTTACGAGTATTTTGTTCTACTGTTATTTTTTCTACATTGTAATACCTAACTTAATAATTCTCACATCCCCAAAAAGTTAGAAAGTATATCAGGATTGAAAATTTGTATTTACGCCAGATGCTCGTTTCATCTACAAAAGACTCATCAGTGACGCTGCATGGAATAAAAATATTCTAAAGTTTGTAAACAGTTACTTTATAATTATGACCATTTAAATGATAATTCATGTAAACACAGAAGTGCTGACTAATCCATTTTTCAATTATTTCAGAGAAAGTTTATCTCACTTCTAACATCATATCTCAGTTAAATATATCAGTGACAGTAAAACGATAGCGCTAAAGATTTAAGTTATATATAAAGAGATGGACAGAGAGAATAAACTAAATTTTGTAATAGAGGTAAACGAATATTGTTTCATTTACCGGGGGTTGCGATGTAAATAAAAACGGAGGAATACAAATATAATGTGTTTGTTACAAAGGAATTTAACGGCTGGCCGTGATTGGACTAGAATAAGATCGATGAAACTTCATGGTTAAATCAATTTCATCGAACGATATATACATCACGGTTTAACCTTTAAATAAAGACACTTAATATAAGTTCTATCATAGCCTTTTTTGTAAATTTCTAATCTACTGAATGTATAGTTTAAGAAAATATTAATCCCTCTTAATCTCTTAATTAGAGATCCCTTTTTTAGTTATCGAGGGACATTAATTTTTATACACAATGGAGAGCTAGCAGAAAGAACCAATTTTCATGTGCGTAATGGGAGCATTTGTTCAGGTTTTCAAATATTTTCTTTACATTAATTTGTTGTTAAGCTGAATACTCTTGACATCAGAAATAATTTTTCATGAAAATTTAGTTAAACCACTCATACATCACTTTCAATTCATCATGCTTAGCATTGGCAAAAGCCAATTTTGTCCGGTATGGAACTAGTTTAGTATATAGAAAGGAAACATTTTAAGGATTTTTTCATAAGATATTATTAGCCGCTTGTATAATACAGTACTCAAGTATGCATTTGTACTTGTAGAAAAATATGACATGTA
Organism: Mytilus galloprovincialis; assembly: GCA_037788925.1. Taxonomy (NCBI): domain Eukaryota; kingdom Metazoa; phylum Mollusca; class Bivalvia; order Mytilida; family Mytilidae; genus Mytilus; species Mytilus galloprovincialis. The sequence continues at coordinate 87,870,745 of CM075338.1, forward strand.
ACATAATTTTCTTCCGTCGCTTCAAACCCGCATGTTATCGGCGAATGATATTTTGTAACAGGTGAACATAGAGTATATTTTGACCAAAAAAGTCGACATAAAATAATAACATTTAACACATGTTTAATAAAACTTAAAATAGTTATAGAAATGATGAATCAAAATGTCATATGAACTACCAATACAATATACATAAAATTTTAAAATGTCTTTTCAGACCACAAAATCCACAAACCTGAATATGCATTTGATTTAGACAATGCAGGAAATGCAATTGCAGGCTTTGTTGATTCTGGAGTAAAAGAAGGATCTAAAGTTCTTGTTAATCCTGTTCAAGGCCACCTGTCCTTAGAAGAAGGAGAGGTTGTGAAATACCTACAAGTAAAAGTCCGATCAGGAAACTTTACTGGGGTAGGTTTTGTTTTTGATGAAAATTGTCCATCTATTATTATTTTTTGAATTGAAAACAACACGTTTAATAATTTCCTGCGTCCGACGCGCTAATCTGGATTTACCTTCATCAGGAACGCTCAAAGCCAAATATTTGAAATCTGAAGATATTTAAGTACCGAAACCATTGAAGAGCTATATGTCAAAAATACCTAAAATAAATAGCCAAATTCATCTAAAGCCAACTTTACCTGAGGGAGTTGAAACCTTGGTTTCTTAATAATTTCAAAATTTAAAAACGAACAATTTTAGTAAAGATTGTTAAATCATGTCAGTACCAAAGTACTGAATACTGAACTGATACCCTTTAAGTTTATATCTTAAAATGTTTTTTTTTTAACTAAATTAAACAAAATTAATGTTAAGGTATACACATGATTAAAGAATAATATCGGTGAAAATATTGATACAACACTCGGTTACGAATCTGGGGCAATTCACTTATAGCAAGGTACAGTACCACTAAAGCTAACCTTTAAACATCACATTGTAGAGTTGATGCACAGAGTCAAATCAGCACTGACAAAAACTAAATGAAAAATGACCATAAAAATCCCAAACATTAAAAAAGAAACTTAAAAGCTGGTAATGGTAAATAGTAAAACAAACCTCTGGAAGAAAGCTATTGTAATGGAGAATTTGGTAACTATAATTTATTAAACAAAAGACAATTACCAAACAGGAATTAAGATAATTGATGTCTTAAAAACTCTAAAGACAGCAATCGATGTATTCTAAATTTTAACGGATTCCCTTAAAATATACTTGAAGGATGAAGAATACGTTTTAGAAAACACCAACGCTTTTAGAGTAGATGAAAAGGGCTACATCATAGTGAATAACACCGAAAAATTCAACCACTCTGTGGTTTTTGAATTTTATGTAAGTATTGTAAATATGACAAAGAGAGAAAACTATTTATTGAAAAGCATGTTGAAGGTTGAAATATTCTTACATAAACAATGAAAAAAAAATCCTAGAAAACAGCTGTGCGCAAAACGGAATCAAAGGAGTAGGTTCAGTAAGACCCCATTTTGGCCCCAGTTTTACAAAATTGTTAAAATGTAAACTTTTAGTCATTTATTGGATAGAAGAAAGGTTCTGCTACATAAATATGGGCTCTTTTTGACAATACAATGCACATATATTGAGAACTAGCACCCTTAATTCATGCTAAATTACTAAAATCTTCACAATTCCAGCATTTTAGTTAAATTTTAAACAGTTTCCGTGTAAATAGAAAGTGGCCGCATTCGTTTCATCCAAAATATTGAAATGGAAGTTGTATTTGATGATAATACATAACATATATAAAGATTGAGGATGAACATGGATGCGGCCACTTTCGTTTTTGACAAAAACCATCTGAAAAGTGACATTTTTTCGCATATTTTGTAGATTTCTCATATTTGCGCCTGAATCGGATCGTTTTTAATGACTAAATAAGTTAAAATCTTTCACATAAATTAATTGCATCATATGAAATAGACACTTAAGTGTTTAAAAAGTGGTCAAAATCTTTCGTCAGATGAAACTGAAATTTGAGGCCAAAATCGGTCCTTACCGGACCTACTCCTTTAAACAAGTTTAAAAATTAGTACTTTACGTGCTATGGTACTAAATGATATTAACAAATAGTTAGAAAAAAAATCCATTTTATTTTTAGTTGTAAACGTCCAAAAACATGCTAATAGGCGATATTTATCTATCTTTATTTAAAAAGGAGTTGTGGTATGATTACCAAGAAGACAACGTATAATGCACAAAATGTAAATAATTACAACGAAAAAAGACTAAATATTTACAGACAAACAAACGAAATCAAATGATATATATATATATATATATATATATATAGCAACGATCCACAACAATTGAGTTGTAGGCTCTTAAAATGGGACAGATACACACAGAAGGAAGCGGATTAAACATACGTTTGGCCGATCAATTCTCAATTGACCTGTTATATTTTGTTTTTGTATCTTTATTTTTTTTTAATACATGTAAATTATATATATAGCCGTATTCCCTATCAATGATTCAAAAGAAAAAAAAAGGTAACTCCTTCATAAGAAAACAATGTAATAATTTAACTTTGTATTACAGGTTGTAATGTTCAGACATGCTGATATAGTTTCGGATCCAGTACCGTTTATTGTTGAGGTCATTTAAACATTTCAACAATTTATTTTTTATCTTAAATCAAAATATGTTTTTGTTTAATGTAATACACTTTGACCTAAACATTTGTTTGTTACAAATAGTATGTTATTAGTATTTATTTACCCCTTTCAGTTCAGAGGATGTCTATAAGACTACGTTGTCATACAAATGTACATATAAATGAACTTGTATTGTCTAATTATGTGTTTTGTCTTGACAAGCGACGTTGTAAATTTTCTCCTTCAATCACGTCTTAACGATCAATGGACGAGTTATTGATGGGTGTTTTGTTTTATGCTGTGCTTGAATGATTTATGTTTGTGTAATAAGGAGAAAAAAAAACATTAGTAAAACAAACATGACAACAACAAAAAAGGAAAATGGTCAATGGAACTAATACCTTCTTGTGAAATAGAAGTATTGTAATGTTGGAATTCTTCCAAATTGCAGTAACAATCATACCAAAGTGGATCCGTTTGGCTAGTCAGAATGCGGACGTTAAATTATTTTTTTGGGAAAAAGGGTGCTACGATATATGCACGTTGAATAGCATATCAGCAACTATTTAAGCTAACTAAGGTGGACTTGACTGTTGCAGGGCTACACTTAGCCCTTCCAGTCCTTGGGTGTTCATCTCATGGTTATGTATGGATGAAATTGTATGTCTCCATATCTTGATATTTTCTTGCAAAACTTTACGACAAAAGAGATGATTTCAGCTTTCCAATTGTGAACTTTCCATTTCTAAGTAGCAACATTTCAGCAGAACCTGCATACCGGGTATAGATCTCCCAATTGATACGATATTCCCGTGCTTGTATTTCCTATCATGATTTTCTTGGTAGAGGGTTGCTGCTCACCAGCAAGCTATTAAACCAAGTGTTCCTAATGGTTAAGTTGAAATCATCCCTTCGTAAATTTTACGGACGCCATCACGAGTTGGTTGACAGTTATGGAATAACCTTTCCACAGATGATATCGGATATGTTCCTCACGTCGTAACTACACTCCCCTTCCCTTTCATGATTGTGACCTACCGAATAAGGATATTTTCTGGATTTGTTATAACATGATTAACACGATGGGTGCCACATGTGGAGCAGGATCTGCTTACCCTTCCAGAGCACCTGAGATCACCCGTAGTTTTTGGTGGTGTTCCTGTTGCTTATTCTTTAGTTTTCTATGTTGTGTCATGGGTACAATTGTTTGTCTGTTTGTCTTTTTCATTTTCGGCCATCGCGTATTCGGTTTATTTTCAATTTATGAGTTTGACTTTCCCTATGGAATCTTTCGTCCCTGTTTTAAGTACAATTCATGTAAATGTCTATGCAAGCTTATTTTCAATTTTATTTTTAACCAATAATGTTGTCGCCTGTATTCATCTCTTCTTCCTCACATATGAATAAATCATGGTCGTCGCAATCTACATCATGCCATCGATAATGATCGTTTGCATAAAGAAAAACGCAGTGCTCATCGTTGCCTTGATGATCTGGCTGATTATCACCCCAATTTGTAAAGTTGGGGTTTGTAGCGCTTTGCACCCATTCCCATTCATTAAGAGCTGCCTCGTCAGTTAGGCCAATGAAATAATTATAATTGTTGTCTATGAAAAATAAATACAAATTACTTGTAATTTCTTTAAGGAAAATAAAAGGTGTTATATTTACTGAATCGGTAGTGGTATTTATCTGTAAATCGGATCTTACAAATATCAACCACGAATAATAAACAATGCAAAGATGATTGATGTACAGTGACCAAACCGCTTCTTTTACATGTTTTATCGAAAACAATTTTACATCTAAGAGTTGGAGAGAATGTTTAATTTTTGGTTAGCAATGCTTATTATTGTTAAGTCAAATGTATTAAACACATATTTGATGATTCCATGTATATTCTCGAATTTTTAGAGCGTGGGTGGATAAATAGCATGCCATAGCCGTGCACTATAAATTGATGTATTCATTTTCCAAATTGGTTAAAACACGTTTAAGTTTAAGAACGATTACCTTAGCCGTATTTGGCACATTTTTTGGGGAATTTTGGGTCCTAAATGATCATCAACTTTGTACTTGTTTGGCTTTTAAACTATTTTGATCTGAGCGTCACTGATGATTCTTGTGTAGACGAAACGTGCATCTGGCGTATTGAATTATGATCCTAGTACCTTTGATAACTGTTTTACTGACTTAGTTAAGGAATTCAGGTCATACTTTGAGTTCTGAAATATATTAAGTTGAACGACACGAAGAAAACTCTGTAATTTAAACAATATTAAACTCGTATATTAGACTTCCAATAAGCAAAAATCCAGTTATTTTGTAGAAATGGGAAAATATTTGTGTCTAGCTATAGAAAAGTGCATGGATAGAATAAGCAAATTACCATTTGCATGCCTCAATCGAGCGTTGTCCTGTAAAAATTTGTTTGTCTCAGCATCTTGTATTTCCGCCAAATGTCCACCAAAAACACGGCATCGAAACTGAAATAAAAAAAAAGTATAACTAATAACAGAGACTTTCTCATTGTATCATATTTGCACTTCAAGTTTTTTAAGTCCTTACTGAACATTTAAAATAGTCTTGTTCACATGTTGTAAAGAGACTAAGATACTACACACAAGCTGTCGTTTGTTAGTTCAAAATTATTCAAACATATTGAACGATCTGGATGAAATTTACAAAACATAAATAAGGCCGTTTGTTTTCTCGTTTGAATTGTTTTACATTGTCATTTCAGGGCCTTTTATAGCTAACTATGCGGTATGGGCTTTGCTCATTGTTGAAGGCCGTACAGTGACCAGTAGTTAATAAATTCTGTGTCATTTTGGACTCGTGTGGAGAGTTGTCTCATTGACAATCATATCACATCTTCTTTTTTTTATATTAATAAGCAAAATGTGCACAATAAATGTCCAAACATTTAAAGAATAGAGATGGTGGTGATGAATGGCTACGTACCAGCCAGGCGGCAAATTAATAGGCTTATTCATTAAGAGGACATGTAAATGTAAAATGAATATTAACCAAACTGTGTACATTACCCACACGCTATATAAAGCAACAGTAGAATACCACTTTTTGAAATTCAAAAAAATCGATTGAAAAAAGAAACAAATCAGGGTTACAAACTAAAACTGAGGGAAACACATCAAATATAAGCGAACTACGACACAACAGAAACACAACATTAAAATGTGACACACACAGAAACGAACTATAATATAACAATGGCCATTTTCCAGGACATTTTAATAAAAGAAATGGTGGGTTGAACCTTTTTATTTTGGCATGCCAAACCTCCCGCTTGTATGACAATGTTAAATATAACATTTTAATGACAACATTACACGATAAATTGGAGAACATATAGGACAGAGAAACACACGAATAATAGCTAACAAAAGGTGTCAGGTTTATAATGTAATACGCCAGACACGCGTTTCGTCCACACAAGACCAACCAGTGACGCTACGATAAAAAAGTTCGAAAGCCAAAAAATGTACAAAGTCGAACAGCATTGAGGACCAAACGTTCCGAAAATTTGTGTCAAATACGGCTAGGGTTTTCTCCCTGGATAAGAACATCCTTATCATTTAGAATAATTCATACTTTTGCAAACAGTTAATCATTATAAAATGACTATACAATAGATATAAATGATAAAACCGGTGACTAAATACAAAATAAAAACGGATAGATAAATAATCTAAACCAGCATATACAAATTCACACCCACGTTAGCCAAATCGATAAACGCACAAATTTAAGTGACGTCACATTTGAATTTCGAAAAAATTTCAAAAATAGGATAGAATTAAGATACAATTCAAGTTTTGTAATGTTGATAAAACACTTTTTTTAAGACAAAAAATTACAATACTTATTAATATCAAACTGCGGTAGTAATAAGTTAATTAATTTATTATCTAGCTATGTCGGTATTTCTACTAAACCAAACTGTAAACCAAATATATCGTATAAATTTAATGGAATCACACTAAAATTTAATAAATGAACTGGATGAGAAATTATTTTTACCATAACACACGAGTCGGATTATTGATATGCTATTTAACAAGGTTGATTTAACAGTCTGCAGGGAGACATGCCACCTTCCCCGGACACATCCGATTCGACCAGTCATAACGTTTGCTTTTACTATTGAATGTTGCGTGCTTAGCGGAATAGCAGCAAATGCCAATGTTAAAGTATTTGGTAACCCTAACAAAGTATTACGTAGTTGAAACGTGCAAATTGATAATTCAAACCATCTCAAACACGTGTTAAAAGTAGATTATCTCACTGAAATTGCTTTACAGTCTATACAGGTATTTCATATGGATTATTGTAAGCAGACCTTTTCTTAAATTCCTATCAAGCATTCTTTCGACAAAACAGCCGTTTCAAATTGGAAATGAGGGATTTCTGTTTTGAATCGCAGATTACCGCCATTTAATACAAGTTTAAGAAAATGCATATTCCAAGTAAGGAATATGAAAGTAAAAGGTCCATTCGTTTGATGTGCTTGAGCTTTTGATTTTGTCATTTGATTATTGACTTTCCCTTTAAAGTTTCTCGGAGCTCAGTATGTTTGCGATTTACTTTTTTCTTTTCACATGATTGTTATCATTGAACTGAAAGAAAGTAAACACATTTTGTTCTTGATAAATCATAAGACCGTCTTTATTTTTCGGAACCAGTGCGTTACCTCTGCATTTGTCCAACTTTCCTCTTCTGTAGAAAACATATAACATCTATCCCGGAAATGCATCCAACCATGTCGGCATCCTTCATCCAGTAAAACTGAATAAAAGGAAATGTCTACTTAAGGATGTTCGCTGCTCAGTTTCAAAATAATTAACTTTCTATAAAACTAGTATATATTGATAGGGAATTCATTGAGGATCCAAAAAATCTAAAAATCTAAAAAAAAAAAAAGGGTCAATGTGCTTGTTTTCGAGATATAAGCCATCAACATTTTGGCGGGAAAATGTTCTCTCTTGATTTTTCATAGCTTTATCATTGACCAGTTAAAGTTCTCAAAAACTATTAAGAAATAAATAAAATTTTATAAAACTTTGACAAACGGCTTATAATCATACATGTGGCAAAATATTTTAAGGCATTCAAATGGATAAAACCAGAGGATTTCGAAAATCTGACAAAAATTCCAAAACATGACAAGCAAATCCTTAAATGCAAAGTTTCAAATACAAATGTTAGGTAAAAGGAAGCATAATAGGAGATACTAACAATATATAAGAATAATCAAAATGCAGAATGTTAGTTTTTTATACTTCTAATCCATAAGTCCAAAATTATTGCAAAATTGTGAGATTGAATATAAGGAAAGTATTTAATTTTTTGTTTAAATAGACATTGAATGTTGAATATTATCATGGTGGTTTGATTAACAATTATAGTGAGTACATTCTTCTTATAAAAAAGCTATACACACTAAATATATTCCGGGGAGCTAACATGCAGTCAAATGTGGCATTATAAACCTAGGATCAACATAGAATGAATCAGTGGGAGTTTTTGTTAATAACTGTAACACTTATAACCAAAACTGTCAAAAAAAAAAAAAAAACACCATCAAACTGAAAAAAACGAACTTCCTTAACCTACGATCTGCAACTACTTCTTTAAAGAAATTTTTACTCTAACGAATCCAATAATATCAGTATCCATTTATAAGATTTGTGTACACTTGATAAATTTCTGATGATTTTTACTCACGTGCAGATGAAAATGAGAAAACACAGAGTCTTAGGAATCTTAATAATTGAGACATATCCAAATGATTCAGAGATAACCGCAATATGAATAGGTTCAATATATAGTAGTACAAACAACACAGAATTAGATCACGTATATAGAAATACCTGACGTAATAGATATTTATCAAATCTTGAGATGAAAAGTCCTTGAACTTGTGCCACTTGGTATTGTCTTCTAATGATATAGAATGGATACAGATAAATTGCATATCAAATTATATGGTCTCAATGCTTACAAACGCATCTAATATGTACTTCATATGATAAAGACATAATCTTTCAATCAGTTTAAATGAGGTCTTGAGCTGGCATGTCAGTTAACTGCTAGTAGTCTGTTGTTATTTATGTATCATTGTCATTTTATTTATTTTCTTTTGTTACATCTTTTGACATCGGACTCGGACTTATCTTGAACTGAATTTTAATGTGTGTATTGTATGCGTTTACTTTTCTACATTGGCTAGAGGTATAGGGGGAGGGTTGAGATCTCATAAACATGTTTAACCCCGCCGCAATTTTGCGCCGTCCCAAGTCAGGAGCCTCTGGCCTTTGTTTGTTTTGTATGATTTTTAATTTTAGTTTTTTGTGTATAATTTGGAGTTTAGTATGACGTCCATTATAACTGTACTAGAATACATATTTTTTAGGGGCCAGCTGAAGGACACCTACGGGTGCGGAATTCTCGCTACATTGAAGACCCATTGGTGGCCTTCGGCTGTTGTCTGCTCTATGGTCCGGTTGTTGTCGCTTTGACACATTCACAATTTTCTTTCTCAATTTTATACATTGTTTACATTATGCTATTGTTTTAATCTCGCTATATGCTGACAAACAAGGATTAACGACCATGTTTACGTAAACACCGTATGTCTCCCTACAACCTACAACATGCAAATCGAATCCGTGTACGGGGTGCTAGCTCAATGAAGATTTACTGGTTGACAAATAAGATGTAAATATTAATTTTATAACATATTTAGCTTCTATTTTCTAAATCGTATAACACAAAAGGTTGATTGAAATAGAAAAATATGTTTTTTTTTTCTGCATTTATCCAGGCCATCAAACTAAATGATACATATTAAACACATAGAGACAATACGCAATCTTTTGAACGAGACATATGAACAATGATGAATGCATAGCTATTGAAAAGGGACAGTATACGTTTCGATAGAACAAAAAATGAAATGTACAAAGAAAAAAAACATATTTACGCCAGCCATGCACTGGAGGCACTTTATTTTGAAATGTAACGGATATTGCTATGGGCAAAGCCTACACCCCTCCCCTAATATAAATAACAAACAAACAAAAAACGGCCACCATGTATGCATAAAATCGAGCATGTTTTCAACTGTCATTGTTTTAATTGATTTAGCATTTAAACAAAATTTCATCCTCACGTACATTCTTTATGAATTTACAATGATATAATTTTTTCTGCATCGTGTGTGGTACAATATTTCTCTTTCTTTCGGGACAGTTGAATTTGGGAATATGAAATGGTAGGCTTGTCTAGCACTTACAATATTCAAACTGACATATCGTGATATACGTGGAATTCTATATAATGTTGGAATTGTTTTTCTAACGGTAAATAAAGTGATAACCATCCGAACTATATGTATTTCCTTTTCACTGATCTGTAGCATTGCTAAACGGTGTCATCAGTTTTTGATAGCTCAAATAAGGAAAAAAACAAGAACACTATGATAATAAAATTGAGAAAGGAAATAGGGAATGTGTCAAAGCGACAACAACCTGACCATAGAGCAGACAACAGCCGAAGGCCACCAATGGGTCTGCAATGTAGCGAGAAACTCCCGCACCCGTAAGCGTCCTTCAGCTGGCACATTAAAAATATGTATACTAGTACAGTGATAAGAATTGAATGACATTTTAAAACACATTTCCATGTAATACAGTACTTTTTTATTCAAACATATCAACCATTTAATAATGTAAACAACATCTGTTTGACTACATTGCTAAAAACACAATCAATACTTATATCAAATCATATTTATTATCAACCAATGATACTTCCGCCTGAGTTCACTTCTTCCTCCTCACAGATAAAATAATTATGGTCGTCACAATCGGCGTCATGCCATCGATAATGATCACGTGCATAAAATAAAACGCAGTGTTCATCGTTTCCATTGTGATCTGGCTGGTGATTACCCCAATCTGTAAAGTTCGGTTTGGTAGCACTTTCAACCCATTCCCACTCGTCCAATAAAGCTTCGTCAGTCAATCCAATGAAGTAATGGTGTCTTTGATCTGAAAATATATATGATCAAAAATACGTCAGCAGTTACAAATATAAAACGAGACATTAACACGTCTGTATTATATATGAAAATCACGAAAGCAGTCAAAAATATAGAACTCTAGTATTCTATGGTGTGTATATAATTCTATTATTTTTCTGTTTGTCTATTTATTTTTAGCCATTGATTTATGAGTTTGACTGTCCCCTCTGGTATCTTTTGCCCCTCTTTTACACAAGGTGCAAATCTATTTAAAGTTAGGGAACAAGTAACACACTAAACATTTACACTTTTTTATTCTTATTTTTATTCTGCGAAAACAAGTATATATTTTACTTTTTGTCTACTCATTTAGTTTTTTGACTATTAATTTTGTTGATAATGTTAAAGTCTTGTTGAATCTGTTTTTAAACATTTTGATATTGAAACATCACTAGATTGGACGTTCGGAATGGTCCTATATCATATATTAAGACGTTGAAAAAATGAAGTGTAATTATGGAAGATAACTTGTGTCTATACATTTTAAACCAGACTTTTAATGGGCCTAACATTTACACTGGATCTATACCTCTGCTGGTGGACTATCAGTCACCGAGGGTTTCACCAGATCTGTATTCAGTGCTATGGTACTGCCATGATTTAACAAACTTTACTAAATTTGTCCGTTAATTAATTTTGAAATTATCATGAAACTAAGGTTCCAACTCCCTCAGGCAAAGTTGGCTTTTGATGAATTTGGCTATTTATTTTAGTTTCTTTGACATATATCTCTTCGACGATTTTCGGTACCTATCTATCTTCGGATTTCAAATCTTTGGCTTTGAGCGTTCCTGATAAAGGTAAATCCAGAAAAGCGCTTCGGCGGAAAGAAATTAATAAACGTGTTGTTTTCAATTTTACACTTTATATTTGATAAATTCTAACGTTAAATATTTGATGTGTAATCAAGAACTCACACATTAGGATCTGCAGAATATGCCGACCAGGTGGAAGTCTCGATTATTAACTTTCACATGACAATTTCGAAACATGTTTTATGAGACAAACTTTTAGCGTTAAATCAGGCTATCTACAGGGACACCTAAAATTCTCCCAAGTTTTTTCTGATAAGAGCACATTTTACATGCTCTATCATGTATAAGAACGCACATACAATGTAAAAGTCTGTTGAAGTTAAAACCCAATTCTTTCATAGTGGATTGGGAAACAAGTGTTGCAACCTATATCAATCGCTTTCCACTTTGTTGGTGCCTGTTGAATAACACTCTTTCAAAATGTGTATTAAAATAAAAGCCAGTATTTTTATGATGTTGTTCTTGTACAATAGGTTAATACTTTTAAAGTAATACATCTCCCGGGAAAAAAACTAGTATCGCTTGAATCACATTGACAAATAAATTTGTGTGACCAAATTTAATCTAAATATTACTTCCACAAAGACGATTATGTCAAGTCTTTGAGTACAGATATAACTTTATATACCATTTCCATTCCTCATTTGTGCTGTATCTTTCAGGAACTTGTTTGTCTCAGCATCCTCAATTTCCGCTAGATGTCCTCCAAAAACACGGCATCGAAACTGAAAAAGACAGCGATGAATTACAAGGTTGCTGTTATAACAACACAAACAACAACGATCTTTAAACAATGCAATTACATTTGTACTAAGTTCAAAAAGTCAAGGGTAAAATTACAACAACTTTATATACTAAAATACATTGTACACACAAAAGTTAACCATACAATATTATTGGATATAAAGTGTATTATTGGACAAAAAAGATATTGTGTAGTCTGAATGCTGATTAGTATTTACTTTAGATTTAAATTCTATATAAGGTTATGTATTCAAAATCACCCTGTTGCAAATCTAAAATGTTGGGTTTTTGTTTGTTTTCTTTTGTTGCTCACCTCAGCATTTGTCCAAGTTTCTTTCTCTGTAGCAAACATGTAACATCTATCCCGAAAGTGCACCCACCCATGTCTGCATACATCGTCTAATAAAACTAGATAAGACAGAATGTACATTTTCAAATTTCAATTTTAAAGGGGATGTGATTACAGAATTAGTTGTTATTTTTTTTAACGTATAGTGGTATATATTCCAATAACTCATTTCATAGCAAACAGAAATTTCAAATACACCAGATATACAAATTCAAACGGGTATCGACGGAGTGAATAGTGGCCATCTTGGAATCCTAAAGCACAAAAAAGGTAACATGTAAAAGGAGAGGGCTTATAATTAAAGAGGACATCAGATTCCCTCTGGGTTTTTTTAAAAGGGGATCTCAATGTTAAGTAAACAGGTTGCAGTGAAATAGTTTGTAGAGTGGTGTTGCTCTTTTTGGCGTTTTTCTTGTTTGGCCATGTGAAATATCTGTATAGATCATAAAGATTATTGGTCATATTTTTGTTATATTTTGATATGTCTGCCCATATTAATAAACCTCATAGCAGGGTAGCTACGGTTCCCTCAGTTGTTACAACACATCTTATGCACTTAATGTGTATCTACAGGCGGACGTGGATGTGTACTTATGTTCACGGAGAATGTTAATTTCCTGGTAGTAAGACCGGTCACGGCCAGGCAAGACAACAGGGTAGGCAAATTCGCCATATTAAATCCGTACCGATACAGTGTGTTAAATGTCTAATTTTACACCATAACCCATGTTGATGTTCCTACAAAAGGAGGAAGATACAGGACATACATACATTCCACCCTGAATGATGGGTGTTTCCGCTGTGTCGGGCCTTACAACAAAATGAACAACACTGTTTAAGTTAAAAAAAAAGTTTTATCCATCTGTACAGTACACACAAAGCAAAACAATTTACATTAAATATTAGGTATGTAATACGAATTACCGACTTCTGAGGTAAAATAATTATTCTTGAGATATCCTTGATCTCAATTTGTTTGTCGTATTCTCTTTAAACCCTCAGGCTGCTATCTGAGTTGAATAAAAGTAATTTAAATCGAATTCACCTGAAAGACATTTTTTTTTATATTTTTCTCTGCATAAAAAACCAAAATGTATTTATCAAACTACTTAATGTTTTTCTCAAAATTTACTTACGTGCAGACGTAAGTGAGAAACCACACAAAAATATTCCGATCTTGACTAATTGTAACATTTTCAAATGTTTTGAAGATAAAATAAATACGGACAAGTTTAATATATAGAATAGGTAATGATAAGACCATACATAATTAAATATAACCTAATGAATAATACCTGACCTATTAAGAAGTTATGTAGTAAAATATCCAACAGCATGAAAGTTACTTGTACTATACTTAGGTAAATACCTCCTGACCTAATGAGAAGTTATGAAGGTATAATGTCTATAAACATGAGAGGTACCTGTACTACTTTGTGTTGTATTATACCTGACTTAATGAGAAGTTATGAAGGTATAGTACATATGAACATGAAAGGTACTTGTACTATACATGGGTAAAGATGGCAGACCTAATGAAAGTTATGACAGTATCGTATCTATGAACATGACAGGTACTTGTACTGCACTGTTGCGCATTAAATCTGACCAAATGAGAAGTTATGAAGGTATATAAAGTACATATGAACATGGAAGGTACTTGTACTATACATGGGTAAAGATGCCAGACCTAATGAGAAGTTATGACAGTATCGTATCTATCAACATGAAAGGTACTTGTACTACACCAGGTTAATGAATGATTTATTAATGTTCGTAATAATCTGAAAGTCTATTGTAGTTTTCTGTAATCAGGGATGATTCCACTATATAGTTTAGGGCCGCCAAGCGGCCCTTAAATCTGCCAGCGGCCCCAAAAAAATGTTTGTGAATATAAATTCCCAATTCAGGAAAATAAAACAAAAATCGGTAATTCCGGAAAAGTTTTAGTCACCAATTACGGCAACTATAATTTTTCATCGTTTGTCGTCAAACGCAGTAAAATCCGGATAAGAATGCTGACTACGATCGCATTTTATTTACAACGATTTAATTATGTCAACGTGAGGTAAACAATTTAGGCAGCCGGATTCAATTGAATAAAATTTTATGGGAGTATTTGAATTCGCAAAAGTAGATCGCTCAGCAGGTTGATCAAAAACATGCTTTTTGTCAAAATTGGTGTCCAAGCAGACCTTGGCAAAGAACAAATTCAAATTTTAATATAACATTGATGAATAAATTTTAATTTGCGCCGATCTTATAAAAGCAGATCCCCAGCAGAGCCGGTTATGTAACTTGATTAAAACTTGTTTGGTAAAAGAAATTATTTTATATTTTGCTCTATTTCCTCAAAAGACAAAAGTTTGAGCGTTTTTGAAAATAAGGTTGATGATGGACCATTCATGTAATGAGCACCCCTATACTACATGTATATAAGATATCTTATAATCGATATTAGATATCTTCTTTATTATATAAGATATCTTCTTTATTATATAAGATATCTTCTTTATTATATAAGATATCTGTTTATATAAGATATCTTCTTTATTAAATAAGATATTTGTTTATATAAGATATCTTATAAAAAAAGATTATTTAAGATATCTTATTTCTCTAATTCTTCGTCAATTTATCCCTTTCTGCACTCATCGATAAAAATATTTAATCAAAGTGTGGTTCGTTTGATCTCAGTACTTCACTGGTTAAAATACGATTATGACGTCGAATGTTCTTGTTCTCCTCTGAATTTCCAATTGTGACGGCATGAAAAAAGGCGACCATGCCTGATGACGTCACATAGAAAGAACACATCTTTTTGCAGATCATTCGAAAAGAAGGAATAAGTTTGCCTGAATAATGTTAGAAAATCATTAGAGAAACAGATTCCACCACCAAATCTTGTGTAATATGATATTTATCCACTCTCGACAGTTAAATTTTAAATATTTTAAACGCTCGGGCATGCCTTGCATTTTAAATTTGAAAATTTAACTGTCTCGAATGGATAAATATCGTATTACACTCGATGCAGTTGTAGAATCTATATATATCATATAAGATATATTATTAGAGACATCGTATAGAAATTATAAGATAATTCATATAATGTATCTTAATATATAATTTTCTTAAGATGATATACAATAAACTATTTAAGATATCTTGTATAAAAAAAAATTATAAGATATTTCTTATTCTGAATGAGATATCTTATAAACTTTAGAAGATATCTTAAAAAGTATATAGAATATCTTATAAGTATATAAGATATCTAAGTACAAAGTATATAAGATATCTTATAAGTATATAAGATATCTAAATATAAAGTATATAAGATATCTTATAAAGTTTTTAAACTTTATAAGATATCTCATATAATATATATATAAGATAGCTTCAAAAAAGTAAATTATATAAGATATCTCATATATATATTAAATGAGATATCTTATACAAATCTAATATGTTATATAAGATATCTTATATATTTTGAAATAATTTGAAATTCGAATAAATAGCTAAACTGCTTAAGTGCCATAGGTTCACTGGGGTAAAGCTGATGACCGTAACTGCATTCACGGTCATCCCAAGATGTCGGATGAAAAATTAGGTCAGTTTCTGTATTGTCTGTTAAAGTGTTTCTATATCATTTTCTTTACAAATCATACATTGAAACGACGTAAATTTATAAAAGAATCACTAACTACCGAGAAATGTGCATGAAATAGGAAATTCGATTTGAAAAAATCGTTAAGATGACCGTAAATCATAATCAAAATATTTTCAAGATGACCGTAACATATAACAAGGATGACCGTAACATATAACAAGGATGACCGTGATTGGTAAAAAGATGACCGTAACTTGTAAAGGATGACCGTAATTTGTATAGGGTGACTGTAATTTATAAAGGACGACCGTCAATTCTACGAAATATCCGTACTTGTATTCAAAGCTTTTTGTTGAGTTTGTCGATCTCAATAGGGGCTCGGTTAGCGGATATAAATATGGTTCATAAAATTCTTTTTTTAAACTATTGGCCTTTTTTGGGGTTCATGACAATGATAATATACTAGTAAATTGCATATTTCTCGTAAACAATGAAATAATCATTGATAACGACGTTAAAATTTTCGTAGCTGTTTGTTAGAGAAGGCGATAAATGTTTACTGTAATGTTTACTATAGTAACAAATTTTTTTAAAAGTTATTAGAAACAAATAAAACGACAATTTTATTCTCAATTACGAAGTGTTTAATTAAAGACACCATTTGCATAAGTTTACAATGTATCTATTACATAGTAATGCAGAACAATAAGATATAAAGTCGACGACATGGGTACTATAAGTTGGATGTACAAAATGCATAACCTTCGATTTTTTTTAACCACGGAGGGACAACATATCAATCTATTAGTTCAGAAATTTTCGTGTCTGTCCTTCCATTATGTGAATCAAGAAAAATTCCCACAAAAGGGTAACGGTTGTATTGAAAATAGAAAATCGAGTGCACCTTTTTATGTTAGGGCGTGTTTGAGGTGTATATTTTGTCTTTAAACGTATAAAGCAGGAGTATTTGATATAGCATCTCGCTTCAGATTCTATAATTTTAATATATCGAAGCTACAGGTTGACTTTATAACGAAAAAAATGACAGTACGAAAAAATAAAAGATATGGGTCAAGTGAAATACCTATCTAATGAATCACAAAAACAGAGTAGGTGTTTTTTGATTTGGATGATGAAAATGCATATCTTCGAAAATATTTTGTTTTGTGTGTGGTAACTAGGGTTTATGATCTCCAACCACTGAAAATTTTTAGTCTGCCCCCCTTCCACGACATATTTAATCAGTTTTTTTTTTTAAATGTTTAAGAATTTTCGAAAATTCCACCTGACATCCGATAATACAATAGTTTTAAGGCAGCAACCATTTGATTTTTTTTTGGGGGGGGGGGGGGGGGGCTATGGATTTTTTTGGAAAAAAAGTTTGCTTCCAGTTTTTTGTTTTTAGTGGCAGCTGAGGGTGAAACAAACAATTTTTTTTCTCAGGGTGTTTCACCCTCAGCTGCCACTATTTGTTATGCTAAAATTGAAAGAAAACAATGGTTTTCGACTTGTCGTGAAAAAAAAGTTTGTCCGATAAAAATATCCATAGCCCCCCGGAAAATCAAATGGTTGCTGCCTAAGTTGAATCAATACAAAAAAGATCATTAACTGATACTCATTAGCTAGTAGATACATTTGTCTTTTAAAATACAACTGACATATAAGGATCGTAATGGTGTTATGTGGATAAATTTATCGGTTTTCAAGAGCAAAATTGGCAGCGCGTCATCCCTACAATGGCTTCCATTTCTACGATTGTGAAAATGAACTGCCTGACGTAATGGGGAGATAATTTTGACGAAGTAGAATCCTGACTGTATGAATAACATTTCTGTATATATACAAATTGACAACATCACAATATTTTCTGTTATTTTATTTGCACGACAAAATGGAAGACGATATAATATCAATGGGTGTACATGCATTGACATTTTTAAAAATGTGTATTCATTATACGTCATTAAAAGGAATCCCAGAAATAAAAAAAATATCTTTTGTCTTGTAGTTGGAGGCTGTGCACCGCATTTTTTTTCAATTATACTTGTAAGGTGTCATTTTATCGCGCTTTTGTTGCATGGTTTCCCCACCTCTTCATGTGCATGTCTTGTTGCAAATTCATTTTAAGAATTTAACCCTCTACTGTAAAAAAGATACATATGGTGAACTATGCATTTGAAGCACATCTAAGTTTCTTCTCCTTATAGGATAAAACTCTCATATTAATACGTTTATACTAACACGATTAACTTCATTGGATAGAAAAAGGTAGTTATATAAATACGGATTTTTCTTAGAAATGACGGTCATCCTTTAAAAGTTACGGTCATCATTTACCAATTACGGTCATCTTAAAACCAATTACGGTCACCCTTGTTATGAATCGCTGATTCTGTTACGGTCATCTCGATTGTGATTTACGGTCATCTGAGCGATTTTTCATGCACATTTCTCAGTAGTAATTAGTGATTTCCGAGTGAATCTTTTATAAATTTACATCGTTGAAATGTATTATTTTTAAAGAAAATGATATAGAAACACTTTAACAGACAATACAGATACTGACCTAATTTTTCATCCGACATCTTGGGATGACCGTGAATGCAGTTACGGTCATCAGCTTTACCCCAGTGATAGGTTTATGTTAGCTGGTATATATGCCTTGTTTACCAAAGTTAAGATGATAGTGCATCATGTGCAATGGTATTCATGTATTAGAACTTCCCTTGTCTGAATCCAATAACTTCTTCAATCAGTGTACAGGTGAAACTTTGTATACATTTTCCATTTTTACAGGTCAGGAAAATGATATTATTTCGTTTTAGATTGTATGCATAAAAAATTCCCAATTGGGATAAAAATTCCCAATTTGATGTTCAAGGGACCCATTTGAAAACACCTGGAATCATCCCTCGTAATACATTAAAATCGAGTTGATCAAATAGCGCTATAATAAAATTGAGATAACTCATATCCAATATGTTTTCATATGTTGCTCGTTGTTGCTGTCTGTGTGTTTGTCGTTGGTCTTTGTCAATCGATTGTGACATTTTTGATATCGCCTAAATCCTGATTGTCTTTGATTTCACTTTAAAAAAACTGGCCGTGACAACCACGTGTATAAACCTACTGAATTGTAATCCTGGTGAATTGGCATGTGTTGCAAACATTTAACTTAATTATGATGTGCTCATTCAACTATATTTTCTTATGTATGTTAGTTATTATCATAATGTCAAATTTATCATAGTAAAATGATGACGAATTGTTTAACAAAGACATAATGTTTTTCCTCAACTTCAACTGGACTTCAGAAAACATTAAACTCAGGTTAATCGACAGCGGATCATCTCATGAAAGACAGTCATATTGATAAACAGTTATGTGGACAGCGATCGGTGTGACATCCTTTACTGTTATTTTTCATTCTTCTCTTTATTTGGCGGGGCTCTCATTTTCAGATTGTTGAAAGGTTCTTCAGTTTAAATTTACAAATCTTAAGTGTACTTTGGGAGATGCAACAGTATTCGTATAATAAGAAATTCATTTCAACTGTAAAAGATTGATACAAACGCATTTTCAAATACATGTACATGTATGAACTATAGAACTCAAACTTAGAACTTCGAACTTAGTTCTTAGAAGTATCCGCGTCTGTTTAATTTCACACGCCGATGTTTCCGATCTTTTAAAAAGAGAAGAGAAGCAAACGGTTCATACTCATGAGCTAGCAATGATATTTCTCTAAATGAAAGGATAAATCATAATCAAACTCGTGACAATATTACAATACAAGTACAAGTAGTGATAAACATCACGAAGTCACAATTGTTCTTCACTATTTACACTTTTGGTATTTAGATGTATTTTGCCTCCGAATGACCTTATATCACCTCCGAATAACCCATTGACGTCAAGCAACAATCACTTTTTAGTTATGACGTCAAATGTTTTGAATTATGAAGTCAAAGTTCACGGGAACCTGTGTGATTATATGCAATAGCGGAAAAATTTGCATACAAGTGTAAATACGTCTATATTACAGCGAGTTGACCATTTGTGGATTCTTATAAATTCTATATAACTTTTTAAAATTAATTCTGACATACTTTTGATTTTTAACCCTGTATGCTAACATTGCCCATGTGAAATTTTAAAATTGTTGGTATAAACATTGAATGACAAAAATGTGTGACGTATAAATATTCTGACGTCAGTCACACGAAGCAATGAGTGTGTTTTTTATTTGATAGATGCTTTTGTGTTCTGTTAAATTGTTTCTTTTAAAATTGTAACACGATAATGACTGCTGTACCCATATTTTACTTTTTTTTATCATGTCTATTTAGTTCACGCATCATTGTAAATATCACAGAATTTGACGAGACTGTTGTACATTTGAAAATGCCTGTACCAAGTCCGGAATATGACAGTTCTTGTCCATTCGTTTTTGATGTGTGTTGTCGTTTGAGTTTGCCATGTGATTAGGGACTTTTCGATTCGATTTTCCTCTGAGTTCAGTGTTTTTGTGATTTTACTTTTTACAGGGAATTAACTACCAATCAAGGTCTGAACATAGCGAATCAGAAACAAATTGACATGAAGTTTCAAAACCAGAGTAACCTGAATAGAAACACCAAACACTGTGACCGTAGCAGTGATCGATAATTCAAGACATATTTTCTCATTTAAATGCATATTTCTTTGCGAACCAATTCTGTGTTGACGTGATTTCTCGTGCAATGGAACATTTGGAAGCGGGATAAACTTTGAAATCATGCATTTTATAACACAGTTATTTCTGTATTCCATTATTAAGCTTTGTACAAGAATTCCCAAAATCATATGATAGGTTTGGTAATAAAATCCTTTTCGACAAATCTCACATCCTAGTGTGAAATCCCATACGATTTCCATACCACAACAATATGTTGGAGATTGTGACAGAAATTTAACAACAATAAAACGTCTATCTTTTTGACACATTCCACATTTCCATGATTCTTAATTCTATCAGGCTATTTTAAAAATTATGAAATCAATGCTCGTATGAATTTCTTTATTCTTCTCTATGACGACTTCCATCAAAAATGCTAGTTCACTAAATACGTACTAAACAATGGTGTTGTGTTTGCAAGTATTGCATAGAAATAAAGCTAATATAGGGTCTAGCATATTTCAAATTGACAGCATATTTTTTTCCAAATAGCAAGTACTGTTTTTGTATTTTTCATGTTTTTATCAGAATACATTTGACAACTTTGGTACCTGTCCAAATAAAACTGAATAATAAAACTGTTATACGGACTTGAATTTGTTTCATTAGGCCTAATTCATAGCTTGATTTGCTATTTGATATAACAAGATTGAAAAGAGAAAATCATTTATTCAAAATCATAAAATGCAAAAATACATTTTGCAAAAACATTTGACATAGAACTCCATCATCGATAACTTTATTAATTTAATGTATACGAAATGAAATCAACTAAAATCATATCAATTGAATAAATAACAACACTTATATGAGGATAAAAGTCTGACCAACTAAAAAAAAAGATAGAAAGAAATCTGCTTTTAAAAACATAAAATCCAGGAAGGCATGCAATTGGTTATTAAAAATTACAACACATGTGATTAACATTTTAAATATGTTAATACACTGAAGCACATATATAGAACTCATACATGAACAAGTTCCTCCGATACCTGAGAGATAGCATACATTTATTGTGTAATTTACTGTGTTACTTACTGACAGTGTTAAAAGGTCCCTGTTTATTACAGTCTAAGCAATACATACTACAGAATAAATCTTCCCTGTTGTATCAAATAATTGTATTTATTTTTTTATACCAGCACTTAAAATTGACTATTTGTGAGTTATATCTAATTGATGAATTTGAACAGACCATCGATATGAAGTGGTATGTTTTCTCGATTAATAAATATATTTAAACTGATTGGAAATTGAACTTTAATATTATTTAAATCTGCATCATTATAAAGGAAGTTATCAATATCCCTTAGAAACTAAGTAGTTATGTTGAACTTCATTTTAACAAATGTGATTGTTACAGTGAAAATAGGACTGCCTATATCTTAACACAATAATTATCAGGATACACATATTGATATTATAAAATCCACATGATATAATTTGACATCATAATCTATTTACAAATATATACATATACGCATATGTATTTTATTTCTTTCAAGAAATTGTCATAGCTTAGAATCTAGAAATCTCAATCAACAGGGATTAAATTGGGAAAGCTTTCACAATTTTCTAAAATTTCTGTAATCAGATGTGGATTTCTATCAGATCTCTCTAAAGCATGGAGTAGCTCTCTGATTGTTGAGTTATCCTCTCTGTTTCTCCAGCAATACAGCATTTGTCTACTGACTTCACGTAGTACTTTTGGATTGTCGTATTCTATCTGTTCCAGACGTTCGATTTCAATACCGAGTTCTAAGCCAAGAACCATCCACTCTTTACCAATTCGAAGACACAATTTGTCAAGCATCTCATCACTTGGCGACAGATTCAAAATCTTATCAGGCAAATCTAAAAGAAATATTTGTAGACTATCAAATAGTATAAGCTAGTAAGATCACATCTAATAAAAACCATTTCATGTAACTCTCTGTAATAGTATGTGTGATGTGTTCGAGGTTTTGTTATTCCTATCTTGTTAGGGACTTTGAATTTTTCTCGGATTTAATACTTTTTTTAAACATACTTTTATTTTGACACCAACACATTATTTCTACTTGACTAGATACAATTAGATGTGATTAGTGTACCAAGGAGACAACTCTACATGCAAGTCACAATTTGTAAAACTGAACCATAATTAGCCAAAGTACGTTCTTGAACACGAGCCTTAGCTAACACCGAACAGCAATCTAGAGTACCAAAAATGAAAACTGTAAAACCATTCAAACGGGCAAACCATCAGTCAAATCTATTTAAAAAAAGAAAAACTAAAAATACTGATGAATTCGAACACATCAACAAACGACAACCAGTGCATATCAGGTTTAACGATCAAGTAATTTATCTTTGTTTAGTGTACCTCTCTTGAGTGGATCAGTTTCACACTAAACAGAGACTTGATATTATGATATCCTTATAATTGCAAACTTGCTTTTTGTTTTTATTAACTTTAGATCGGTTTTAAAAATAATATATTAGCTTATGAAACATAAATATTCTTGGCAATGCCACTAACATGCTATACACAGTAACCGACCAAAACATACATGTACGACACTATTTCTTTTAAACAAAATGATACGAATTTGTATATTCTAATATTTGATGTCAATCTGATTTCCTCACAATTTGTGTTTGTTTACTAGTAACATCAATGGAAATCATTTCATGTCTTGTTATACTTTTCTGTTTTTTTGGCGACAAAAAATATATTTTCGACGTGAACAACCAAATATATATTTTACTGTATCCCTATACAGTTTACCGTATGTATATTGTCTAAGCAAGCAAAAAAGATAATTTACTCAAATTTAATAAAAATTTACTATAATCACATATTAACGATAACTGGAAGAATTATTCATAGGTTTTGTTTTCTTATCTATGATATGAGTGTCTAGTTTAAAGACAACTCATAAAAGTCAAACAAAAATAGCTGACATCAAATTGCCCTAATAACTATTGTATTCTATAGCGTTAAATATTAAGAGTTTTGATATAGTGGGAAAATATAATTATACCAATCATGACAAAAGAAAAGAAAATCAAGGTTCTTTCATGAATATGTGAATAACTTTTAAACATAAATTGTTTCAGCTTTAGAAATGATATCGTATATGTTCCTTACGTCGTAACTACAATCTCCTTCCCTTTCATTAATGAGACCTACCGAACTAGACTATTTACCGGATTTGGTATAACATAAGCATCACGACGGGCACCACATGGATCTGCTTACCCTTTCGGAGCACCTGAGATCAGCCCTAGTTTTGGTCGGGTTCGTGTTGCTTATTCTTTAGTTTTCTATGTTGTGTCATGTGTTCTATTTGTTGTCTTCTTTTAGTGTTAGCCAGGAGTTGTCAGTTTATTTTCGATTTATGAGTTTGACTGTCCCTCTGGTATCTTGCATCCCTCTTTTAAAGATATATTATAAAGTACCACAGGAAAAGTTTTATGATGAGTTCAAATACAACCACTGGGTCGATGCCACTGTTTGTGTAGTTTTTATATTCCGAGGGTATAACCAGTGCAGTAGTTAGCACTTGTGTGCTGACATGAATTATCATTTTTATAAATTAACTGTTTACAAAACTTTGGAAATTTTATAAAATACTAAGGCTTTTCTACCTCAGGAATATATTACCTTAGTTGTATTTATCAAAACTTTTAGGAATTTTGGTCCTCAATGCTCTTCAACTTACTATACTTGGCCTTTTTAACTTTTCTTGATTCGTCAGTCACTGATGGGTCTTTTATAGACGAAACGCGCGTCTGGCGCGAGTACAAACTTTCATCCTAGTATATATGATGAGTTTATTTAGAATATCACTTTACGAAGATAACAATATCTTGCTTTATCCGCAATATTTGTGATATTCATTCTTACAATAACACCAGTTTTAATCTTAATTCATAAGAAAATGCCTGTACCAAGTGAGGAAAATGACGGTTGTTATTCATTCGTTCGTTTTTGATTTTACCATTTGATTAGGGACTTTTCTTTTGAATTTCCCTCGGAGTTGGAGTATTTTTGTGATTCTACTTTTTGCAATAATGAATAAGTAATATAATATATCATACCAGTCTCCACCTCTTCCTGTCTCAGAATCTACAATACAACACGTATTTCAGTCGTCTTTACAAACGGATTTGTCATAAATTAGGTAAACAATTCAACATCATTCGGACATTGGTTTCTGATTAGTTCGTAATTTTTCTCTTGAAAATTGTTTTGCTAGTTTTTTCTTTTCGCCAATTTCTTTTTGAATGTCATGATAATTTTATTTTACTGAAGATTGTTTCTGCTAACTACTTTTGTCCACCGATAATATTCATATATATGTAAATATAAAACAAAAGCCGTTCATGTAAATCCATATAAACACTATTTTTCTAGTGCTTTTCTTACAAGCAACGTCAATATAATTCTAACACATACAACTGATGAGTTAAACCTTTTCAACTGATTTTTCTAGTTCGTCCGTATATTGTACTGTCCATGGCTAGGGGAAGTTGAAATACCGCTAACATGTTTAACCCCGCCAAATTCTATAAGTTTGTGTCTATCCCAAGTCAGGAGCCTGTAATTCAGTGTTTGTCGTTTGTTTATGTGTTTTTATTGGGGTTTTTTGGTACATACATAAGGTTTTCTCGTGTGAATTGTTCTACGTTGTCATTTCGGGACCTTTTATAGCTGACTTTGCGGTATGGGCTTGCTTTTGAAGGCCGTACAGTTACCGATAGTTGTTAATTTCTGTGTCATTTTGGTTTCTTGTGGAGACTTGTCACATTGACAATCATATTACATCTTATTTTTTTAAATAGTAAGTGGTATTATGTTCTTAGAGGTTGCACTTTGTAAATACAGCTGTTTCTCAAACCACGCCTCTTTTGGGGAGATATTCTATTCATAGGTAATTAATTTGGTTTACATGCTGGTTCCCAGGTCTAATCTGTAAGTTGCATCTAATAGAAACATAACTTGGGAATGTTACAAGTAAATTTACATTTGAATATTGTTCATATTGAACTCTGTGGGAACCCTGCAGTCTATGTAGGGGTAGTCGTGAAATTCAGTGTTAGTTTAAACTCTTAGAAGTTCGAGGCATATACACTTTGAAAATATACGTCACAGCCCTATATTTTGACCTTTGAAAAAAAAGTAGTGCATAGGAATTTTCTATTCAAGGATATGATTTTTTTCAAAACATTATAGTAAAGTGGTACAGTTTTAGCCGTAAAGGGAGTTCCTATGGGAAACTGCATTAACAATATTTACAGAAATCAAACTAAAGGATGATGTTTTTTAGCATCAAACTAATTGTCGATTCTATTGATAAAACACCAGTCATTTTGAAACAAAGAAAAACTAAAGTTTGACCCATAAATGCACTACGTACCTCACACATTATATGTCTGTTGATTTCAGCAGCTTCCATGGCCTTGACAAAATCTTTACATGTTTTGTTCTTCTCTCTGCAGATACGAAGGCTGTAAAATTTGTTCATAGGAATCGAATCAACATCAATGGCATCGAGTTTAGTATTCGAGATTCCAAGTGTGAAAGCCAAGTTGCGTACGTCTTCCTTTGTCAAGCTATTGCAAATGCGAAGCAGTTGTGAGTCGTTGAGAAGCATCGACAGAACAGCATCTAGTATACCTGGATGAACATAAGAAATACAATATATAGTATGGTACTCAAAGGTTTGAATCTATAGTATGTATTATACGTTATGAAATCATTTTTTGTTTTATAAAAGTCAAACAAATATTTGGTAATAGATTTTTTTTAACAAACAAATAGATAATATATTGTATTTCCACTACAACAATGATTGTTGTATTAAGTCCAACACATCTATTGATAACATCTGGTTCGTAAACAAACGATTTCCAATCTAGTATTATCAAGGCAGCTGACCTGCATTGGACGGGTATGAGAGGTTGGAGGTTCGATCCATTAACTTGTTAATACGAAGACTACATAATATCACGAGTTGGTTGACCGTTATGGAATAACCGTTTCACAGATGATATCGGATATGTTCCTTACGTCGTAATAACAATCCCCTTCCCTTTCATTTATGTGACCAACCGAATTAAGACTATTTACCGGATTTGTTATAACATGAGGAACACGACGGGTACGCCATATGTTGAGCAGAATCTGCTTTCCCTTCCGGAGCACCTGATATCACCCCCGGTTTTTGGTGGGGTTCGTGTTGCTTATTCTTTAGTTTTAGATGTTGTGTCATGTGTACTATTGTTTGTCTGTTTGTCTGTTTGTCATTTTTAGCCATGGCGTTGTCATTTTGTTTTCAATTTATGAGGTTGAATCCTCTGGTATCGCTCGTCACTCTCTGATATAGATATTATTCGAATGGGATAGGACAAAACGCATCTTGTTAACTTTGTAAAGTAGCAAGTTAAAAGTCTGTCTAATCACCATCCCCTTTATCACAACTATCATCATCATTATATCATACTCATTATAAGTTGGTTCAATATCAAATATATATAATACAAGGAATTTACTGTATTACGTTTATAGGAGGTTGTGTTTTTATTTGCATTTACGAACAAGTTGGCATTATGCTATGGTTTCTCAGGCACAACATATTTGTTAAATTTGGATGAAGAATTGTCTAGCAGGGTGTCGACATTTATATAAGATCTAATTAACTGTGCACCTCATTCGATCGAACTTCTTTAATTCCATACCATGTGTTAAAGGTACATTAATTACAGTTTTATCTACCTCATTTCCCGGACACATATATATATATACAATAATACTACAGCGGCCAATTCCGTACAAGAATCTACGGCAAACGAGACGGTTTTAATTTTGCAATTTTTAATTAGTCCTCTTCTTATCAGCAATATACCAACTTCACATTCGCGTGGATTATAACTAAAACATTTATCAACGGTACCAGGATTATCATTTAATACGCCAGATACGCGCGCCTCGTCTACATAAGACTCACAAGTGACGCTCATATCAAAGCATTTAAAAAGCCAAACAAGTACAAAGTTGAAGAGCATCAAGGAACAAACAATTCCGATCAGTTGTGCCAAATACGGCTTAGGTTATTTACTCATGGGAAAAACATCCTTAGTATTTCGAAAAATGCATACTCATACGCTATTCAAGACCTTCATGTACTACACAGACTTTAAAACAGATTATCAGTCTGCAAGCAGGTATTTTCATCGAAAAGTACAAAAAAGTATTACAAATAAATGAACTCCAAGACATATTCAAACAGGTCATTAAGAATGACAATTAATTAACTGTTTGCAAAAGTATGTTTTATTCAAAATACGTAGGTTTTCTTAACCCAGTCATAGATTTCCTTAGCCGTTTTAGGCACATTTTTTTTTACAATTTGGGGTCCACAATTTTATTCAAATTAATACATGTTTGGCTTTTTTTAACTTTTTTGATCTTAGCTTCACTGATGAGTCTTGTCATGCTTGTGAAGACAAAATACGCGTCTGGCGTATCAAATTACACGTACAAGCCTTGTACCTTTGATAACAATCACATAGACCCAATACCAAGTATCTACAACATAATAGATAATACACGATGGTCTGTGTCATTTGGTTTCATGTGTAGAGTTGGAATTTTTACAGTGTTCCCCTTACTTGTCACTCATTAAACATTTTCTTTTTGATAGAACAGATCTCGACGTGACTCGGTAAATACTTTTCCAACTATAGTTGTGTTTTACCTTTTGCGTTTCAAGTGCTCTTGGACTTTTTCAACTGTCACATATGTTTTTTTGTGGTATTTATATTTAAAGACACTTCTTGTCATATCCTTGTCTTCTGTTTATTTTTGCTTTGGTGGGACACAATATTTCAAAAATGTACCTTTAGAAGATGTAAGCCGGGTAAAGTATGATAGAAATTCGCTTTAAAACATTTGCAAAAAAATTACAATTTTTCATTTGGTATTGTCTGCAATTATCCTCACCTTGACATGCATCTGTACACTGTAATGTAGTCTGAAAGTATACAATAGTACGAATTTGTTTAAATAACGTAAATACAGCGCTTCCAGTGTATGAAGTTATAGTGATGTTTTTATTTTTATTCAACTGTTTCTTATCGGCTAATGGTAGGCTATCGGTCATAGAGTTCCATCAATTCAAGAAATGGTATGAGTAAACCAAAATTTGTTTATATTTTTTTATATTGTGAAATGATAAAGAAACTACGGTTTCAACTCACCCAAGAAAAGTTGCTTTAGCTCTTCAAGTTTCGATTCTTATAATCATTAGCTTTCAAATATTCGGTTTCGAGCGTTCCTGATTAAGGTACATCCAGAATAGCGTTTTAAATATATGCACTTTTAAAGTATCATTTCATTATGATTGCTATTAACATTTTATTGGAACAGCTGATTTAAATTCTTCAAATGATCGAGAGAGAAAAAAACAGGGGATTGGGACATCTTGACATTTTCAACGTTGCTATGCGTCTCTTCCAAATCTGAACTGTCCTCTTTTATTAAAGTATAAGTTTAGCTGACCTCATATATATATATAATATGCACTTGATACTGCGACGTATTGTTTTGACACATGCCTGTATCACATACGTATTGCCCTTTAAATATTTATATTCATTTTTGTTTTTTTATAAGTTTCTAATTGATGGGCCTCAAACTTCGTTTTTGCGTATAGTGATCTGCTTTCTTGTTATCAATAACATGGTTTTAACAAGGGAAACAAACTTTGGTTGAAATTTTCTAAAAATAAAAATATAAAAAAATATGAAATTTACATTCCACTTTTAAAAAAATGTGGTTTGAATCCTACTTCTGAATGCAATCAATGCTCATTAAAACTTACCCTGTCAGTATACCAAATTTCTAGTTCAGATTTGGGTGTAACATATCCATGATTATCACACACCCAGCTGGTACCAATGCTGTTAACATTCTCCGCATCTAGTAAACAATTTGGTGCCAGACATCCAGATTTTAGTTTTACATCAAATGGAACATATCTCTTTGTAACGTTATCACTTGTGAAGGAAAGGGAGTAGACTTCTGAAATTTTAGCAAGATTTTGTTCTAAGCATTCTCGGACACAGGAGGCAAGATCTTTAATTATCAACTCTTTTCTTTCCTTGTGAACAATGTACACTGCCACAGTATTACGTTCAGTCTTTACTACTAAATCATGTTTTCTGTCTAGGACCACAGCAACAAATCCAGAGAAGAGCAAATCTACATTTTCATAATTTTTTACATTCCAAATGCTCAGAATGCTTGCTATGAGTCTGCATGGTATTGCATCGGGAACTTCTGTAGCGCTGAATTCAAACACAAAGCCAACACATTTGTCAGATGTTAGAAGTTTTGAAACAAAGGTTGTCGTATTTTGAGTCGTGATCATGCAAGGTACAATATAACAATCCACAGAAATCTTCTTTCCACTCTCTCTATCGTAACGTCTCACTTCTGAAAGGATGTCATAGTGAACCAAAAGCTGCCGGAAATACTCCTCATGTTGCAGAAAATGGGAGAATTTTTCAGAACTCCAGATATTTGTCAACTCAGATTTGGTAAGTCGTCCTTGATGTAAACTGGCTATAATGGGCACAGATGTAACAATTGACTTCAGAACATCAATTAAGCAAGTTGGGTCAATAACTATGTAGTTTCGGAGCTGTGGGTAATCGATATATGTCATCTTGCCGCAAATATTTTGAACGCCTAGGAATAATCCCAACTCTGCCGTAGAGAGTGGTTTGACTCCGGTTGTTGTATTAATTTTTTCTGCATCTTCAAGAGTGATTATTATTTTCCCCTCCTCAACAAGTGCTGCAAACATCATCTCAAGGATGAGAAACTGTTTTGGTACCCTCTGTCCCCACTGTGGATTTTCAGTTATAGTCGTTGATAGGCATTCTCTTAATTCTTCCATTTCAGGGTCGTTCTCATTTAAGGCATTAACAAAGAACAGATGTTGTAACATAATATGACTCTGAATATTCTCATCAGTGAAGCAGGATGATAAAGTATTTAACAGTTGTGCTCGTTTATTTGAAACGTCTTGCTACAAGTAAAAAAAAAGAACTGTTATATAACTTGATTTAAAAAAATATAATGCAATGTGTGTACATCATTGGAATACTACAACTTTAATAAATGCGAACACAAAGTATTTTAATATTAATCGTTAAATTTTGAATTAATCCGGGAATTCCATTTAAGATATAAACGTTAAGATACTATTTATTATTTTCTGTAGTTTAACGGTTTCTACATCATATTATACATTTACGAAATATTTTTTAAACAAATTAATCAGGAGCCTGTAATTCAGTGGTTGTCGTTTGTTTATGTGTTACATATTTGTTTTTCGTTCATTTTTCTTTACATACATAAGGCCGTTAGTTTTCTCGTTTGAATTGTTTTACAGTGTCTTATCGGGGCCTTTTATAGCTGACTATCCGGTATGGGCTTTGCTCATTGTTGTAGGCCGTACGGTGACCTATAGTTGTCAATGTCTGTGTCATTCTAGTCTTTTGTGGATAGTTGTCTCATTGGCAATCATACCACATCTTCTTTTTTATAAGTTACATGTACGTCTAGTTATGCTAATGCTAATTTTTAAATGCATCCTAATAGTCTTTCAATGTTTTACATTTATTTGTGATTTGGTGCTGATGATATTTTGTTATTGATAAACACAATAAAATAAGATTCAGAATCATTTTTCTTTAAGGTCACAAAGTAAATATTTCTCTATAAAACAATAAAATAATATTTCAAATATGTTATATGATTATAATTCAAACCAGGTTCAATATATTTATCAAACTGACTTTTTTCATTGCTAGAAAGGTACAAACAGTAGATATTTGATCAATAATATAAAGTCCATTGTAATAATAAGTAATCAGCATGTTATTAACAATTTTTAATATTTTACTAACATTCTGCTTAATTAACCCTGTGTATACGAATGTAGAGTCAGAGAATCACAACCAAAGATAATGTCTACATATATGGCTTTTTAATATGATATTATTACCTGACAGACAAGGTCTTTGTGGGTTGCTACAAATATCAATCTTGGATAATCTTTATTATCAGGATGGCTGTACAGAAGAATTGACGAAACCCATTGTCGGATATTTTCTGCAAAATTTTAAATGTCTAAATAAAAAAACTCAAACCACAAGAAACGACATAAAAAAAAGTCGTATTCCCGACTAGAAACAAGCATTTCCTTTAGTTGAAAAAATTAAAATGGTGGATGAAACGTGTAAGCTTTCATTTATAGGACAGTCGCAGAGAATGTCATAATATTGATAACAATGTGTAAGCAAACAAACAGACATATAAGACAGAAAACATTAAAATCACAAAAACACAGAACTCCGAAGAAAATTCTAAAAAAAAGTCCCTAATCAAATGTCAAAACTGAAAAAAAAAATGGATACAGCAGTCAATTTTGTGAAATCATATAATCGCTATAAAAACTAGAGGCTCTTAAGAGTCTGTGTCGCTCACCTTGGTCTAAGTGCATATTAAACAAAAAACACAGATGGATTAATGAGAAAATTGTGTTTTAGTGATGATGATGTGTTTGTATATCTTACTTTACTGAAAATTCTTGCTACTTACAATTATCTTTATCTATAATGAACTTGGATCATTAGTTACAGAGGAAAATATTTTGTTAAAATTTACAAATATTTACAAAATTTATGAAAATTGTTAAAAATTGACTGTAAAGGGCTATACCTTCTTAAGGGGCCAACTGATATTTTGATTTCCTGTGTCATACTGACCAAGTATTGTTGTCTTTCTGTCATCTTCTCTGTCACTTAGAGGGGCATCCAACTCTTTGCTGCCATTAAATGTGATTATATAAATTCCATGTGAAGTTATAAATGTTTGATGGGTTGCGTGGTAAACTATTTGCCCTGCGAAATCTAAAACAGGAATTGGAATAACTTCCTGATCCACATTCAATTCTGTGGATTCGGCATATTCATACTCTTGTATTTTGACAGAAAATTCTTGTAATACATCATCATTTGGAAAATCGGGCTGACTTTTCCCTGGTATGGCATCTTCAATTTTAACTGAGTTACGATATGCTAAAATCTTTTGGTAAATTGCTTTAGGAAAACTGTGGACACCTTCAAAAACATATATAAACAAATCAGTGACATGATTTAAGGAACAAACATACCATAATGTTAAAGGTTCTGTCATTAATCGGAACATCAGAAACAAAACATACATTTTACTTTATTTTTCATATTTTAAGATTTGTAAAACTATTTATTTTATAAACACTTACCATCAGCACATTACAGATAAATGCATTACTATGAATCAGGCAGTGGTGAAAACATGAGCAAAAAAAAAAAAAAAACCACCCAATTTGACATTGATTTCAGTTCATAATATGTAGTTATGCACAAAAATAACATTCATTTCCATTTTCTGTTCTGGTAATCGAAGATACAATTTGGTTGAAATGCACTAGAAAATAACGAATAAAGGGAGATAACTCTGTAATTTGCTATCATTCTAACCAATTTTCTAACCAAATTATTTGATATTACCAGACACACACGTACGAAAGACTAACACTTTTCAACTCAGGATGATGATTAGTATTAAATAGCATGATTAGCTCGGTGGGTTTTTTCTAATCATGTTTTAATTTTTACCTAAATTGCCTGATTCTTACAAAGACTGGCACTTAAGTCCGTATAAATGTTGTGTAACCATTACATACATCTTTGCGAGACGATTTACAGGATATAGCTGTTTTTACAATGCTTTGCCGTAAACATTACCGCTTGTTATTGTAAGACTGAACTATACTTTTTCCGAATTGACCAAGCGCTAAATATTAATTGACATATTTTTCTTTGTAGTACAGTTTAGCCCGATTGTTAATTATCTTCACTATGTGTAGTCCGAGTGTGTAGTTTTGAATTTTTGAATTATGTATTATCATAAAATTGTCCTGATTGTAATACAAATGAAATACTGTATACTTTGATAAAATCCGAACCATATTGATATACCATGTCTTATGTGGCAGTCTTAAAACAATGATTGCAAGAACTGACTTTTCTACGACATCTGTTTTCGATAAAAAAAAAACATGTTTTGCATACACTTAACCTCAAATCCAAAACGGTACCGGTTGTTTCTATATTAATGCAAAGTAGATGAATAATATAAGTCCATTTCAGCTACCTTTTCGGTGTAAAATTTCATAAAACGAAAACTGTCATCGTCCTTGGTAACTTACCATTGTGACTTTATGTGCATGTGTTTAATGTCAAATGTCAGCACTCGCACCCGCAAAGTGGAAAGGGATTAATATAAGTTGCAAAACTTGTTTCCCAATCCACTATAAATAAATATGTTTAAACTAACACCAGGCGTGTTTTGTGGCATCTTGTAAGCATATGGTGTAATACAACTAGTTAGAAGATCATATTCATGTAAAATAGTATACATTTTTTTATTGGTTAGTTTTATATTATTATACTTGTCTACAACGAAACCACCAAAGCAGTATTTTTTGAAAAAGCTTTACGGCTGACATAATTAACATATTTGTTCAATTTAAATCGAAAAATATGTAGTTCAAAACAGTTTGGGATAAAATAACCGGATGTAAATGCGTAACCCATTGATAAATGAAAACATATTAACGGCTGTCATGAATTATATATTTCGTAACTATTTACCCTTCGTCTTTTTCAAAAGTTTCTGCTTCTTCAGATCAAATAATAATTTCCCGAAGTACACATCTATTCCATCAGTACTCTGTCTCTCTCTGGGGATGGCTTTTCCGATTAAATTCGACACGAGAGTTGTTTTACCAGCTTCATAAGCTCCGACTACTAGAATTCGACTATCAAACGATGGTACTAAATCCTGAGATAAAAGTTGTAAAAGAGAATCCCGTCTTCGTACTACAATGAAATATAAACAAAACAAAAGTAACAAAACCCTTTTCGATGAAAAATCAATCACCACAATCACTTAATAGTTAACATTATGCGGACTAGTTGTTTATAACAAATATTCTTTTTTGTTTACTCTCATAGTTAAACCTAGGACTTTTTTTTATTAGAAATTTTCGAGTTTATCATCGGCTTTAATACGTATATTATATCACTTTTTTAAATTTGGTGTTAATTACATCTTCTCCTATACAGAAAATAACCATACTTCATATATTATTGTGTAGCATTGAGATGTCAAGGAGCAATTTAATAATTAATTTGTGTTTCAACTTTTCCAACTGTCCAACGAGGACTAGATGCAATACTCGCCATGTATACTTTAGCCTGTCATCTAACAAGACTCTGATAACACTCTATGTATGTGTATTTGGTAAAACTTTTATCATTATCTATTCTTTAGTTTAAACATATTTTATTTGATCACGTACAAATTGGAAAAGACACAAGTAAGACAGACTTATGAAGTCTTCTCCATTTAAAATTGATAGCAATATACTACAAAATATATGTATGAGCATGCAAGTATAGAATGGTATATATATTTGATAAATCAGAGAAGTGAAGAAAGAAAGAAAAAAATAATACAGAAAAAATATATTAAAATAATAAGTAAATGAATTATTCCAAAGACGTATGGTTGATAGAATAAATAAATCATTAGTTAATGATAGGCTACAAGAAGGACTTACTATGTCTTTCCCATTGCGTAGAGGAAAGACCGTCATACTTTGTATTTTTGGAGGAATTAAATTTGTCAAATATTCTGGAGCATTATCTTTTTTTAATGTTATAAAACATTTGGATTTTTCTTCTCTCTCTTCTTTCAAAGAATGTTTCCCGTCCAAGTTCTTCATAAATAACCCTTAAGTTTGGATATAGGTAACCCCTAGCTTTCCCAACAGCCTGGTGCTTAAATTGCTCCAGTTTATTTATATAACCTACCCTAATATTATCCCAAACTTCACTGGCATACTCAAATAAAGATCTTATAAAAAACTAAATAGAGTTTTTCCAAATTTGTTTTGCTCAGTTTATATTTCATCTTCCTTAGCATATTTATATGCTTAGATGTGCTGTAAAAGATAATATTATCAACATGGACATTCTATTTAGCATCATTGCTAACTGTAACCTCTACATGTTATTATACGACCGACGCATTTAGTGTCTGGACAATAACTTTAATTCAATACCACTAAATGAAGGTTGGGATTGATTTTGAGTGTTATGATCCCAACAGATTAAGAATAAGGTGCCAAAAAAGTGGCCGAAATAAGCATTCCTGAATATCTAGACAATAACTTTTTGTTTGAGTGTATGCATATCTCTGAAATTATACAAAAAGTTTCTATGCCACAAAGGAATGGTTAGGATTGAATTTGGGGAAAAAAAGGGGGGTTATGGCTCAAACCATTTGGGAATTAGGGGCAAAAAGGGGGAAAACTAGGTTGTTCTGGTTAATAGACAATTAAGACAATTTGAAAGAAGTGAAAGAGAGGTAATACAAATACATTTAAAATTCAATTTTGTGTATATTTGGATTTACCTCCCTTACACTACATGTATAAATAAATGTCAGATTTTGGACTATTTACCAAAAAAAGGGGGGCAATAGGCAACAACATAATGTATTGCACAAAACCAAAAAAGGGCGGTATACATTTTTTATGGATTGGTTGGGGTGGAGATCAATTCACAACACCATCAAAGGGGTAATCTGGTTTTTTTGGAGGGGGAGGGGGAGGGGGGTCAATTTGCCACAACATGCTTAGTGTATTGCACAGAAGAAAAACTTGTATAAATTTAAATCATGTAATCAATAATAAGTTCTTTAACTACAGTTATTCTGTATCAGAATCATATTATGTGTCATATATTTAATTACAATTCAAATTTAGACCTGTATCAAGCGCGAGTATTATGTCCATTTTTGACCAACCTATCCATGATTGAACCTCTGCGGTCGTATCCAGTTGTGCACAGCGAAGCAATTTCTTAATATTTGTATATTTTAATCATTGAAAATAAAGTTTATTTATGGGGTTTCAACATTAGAAAATAACATAATTTCTGTTTTTTTCTGATTAAAAAGACATTAACCATTCGTTCATCTTTTCAAGATTATGGTTTATTACACTTTCTATCTGGAATGATCACGATCCGCACAGCCGAACGACGTGTCATCTGCAAAGAGTCTGTACAGAGAAATAAATCTTTTTTTGAAGAAGATTGATTGATAACCACTCTTTATTTTCTATCACTAAAAGAGGGACGAAAGATACCAAAGGGACAGTCAAAGTCATAAATATAAAACAAACTGACAACGCCATGGCTAAAAATGAAAAAAGACAAACAGACAAACAATAGTACACATGACATAACGTAGAAAACTAAAGAATAAACAACACGAACTCCAACAAAAACTAGGTGTGAACTCAGGTGCTCCGGAAGGGTAAGCAGATCCTGCTCCACATGTGGCACCCGTCGTGTTGCTTATGTGATAACAAATCAGGTAGCTTCAAAACTATTAAATAGGTTTCCATGTATACCATACGCCTTCATTTTATGTAATAAAGCATCATGCCAAACTTTATTAAAGGCTTTGGAGATGTATATATATTTCTAGCAGTTGATGAATCGTTGAACATTTGGACAAGAAAACCCAATTGATACTCTTTGATTAATTAATTTCTTTGTAAGTGGTTGCAAACATATTCATATACAACACGTTCCATGACTTTAACTAATGAGTGATAAAGGTCTATAATTGGAAGGTTATTAACTAATCCATTTTTTAAATAAGGCTACAACATTTGCAATTTTCCATCTGGATGGATAATTGCACTGCAGCAAATATTTGATAAATATTATACATAATGGAACTGCATTTTTTCGGGACAAACTTTAAGCATTTTATGACTAATGGCATCCGAGCCTGACGCTTTTTTATGGTTTATAGTTTTTATAATGTCAACAATTAAAATTCAAGTCTCCAGGAATCACAATGTTTTCTGTATACTGATAACCAAGTTAAATAGCATAATTTAGCCGTGTCCAATAGTGAACACCTGACCATTCTGGTCGATAGGTACAACATAATTATAACCAGGTGCTCCGCAGGGCGCAGCTTTATACGACCGCAGAGGTCGAACCCTGAACAGTTGGGGCAAGTATGGACAAAACATTCAAGCGTGGTACAGCTCTGAATTTGGATTGTGATCAAATTTTTGACATTACATGGTTTTTTTTTTACACAAAACAAATGTCAAGATTTTACAAATCAATTAAAGATTTCTTCTTCAAACTTTTTAAATCTAAAATTAAATAGTTGACACAGCATAGGTTTCTGACACAGAATGAATGTGGTCTAATGAACTTAAAGGTTTTTTTTTTGCCTTTGAGCAATTCACTATGCTGTTGAATATTAATCCTCTAAAAAAAAATGTTTGAAGAAATTTTCTTTTTATTTATGAAATCTGAAATGAGAAAAATTTAAACCCCCCCCCCCTTTTTTTCACATCCCCGTTTCCTTTTTTCCAAAACTGATATCAATTCAAATTTCTAATGGAGTTTGCAACAATAACTACTCTTTTAAATACATCATAAAATATTAAAATGTAAAATAAAGTGCTTGTTATCACTGAATGGTAAAGATTGGTTGGTAGTAAAAGTTAATATACATTGTTTATTGTATAAAACAATAAAAAAAAACCTCATCAGCAACATTTTATATTGGCAAATTTCCAATGAAGTTATTTACATAAAGTTATTGGCAAATAAAAATAGAAAATGACATCAAAGTCATGTCTGGCAAATGTCCAACATACATTATCTAAAAACATTTTAGATAAGATAAGGAAAAAAAGCTTCATCAGCAACATTTTATATTGGCAAATTTCAAATGAAGTTATTTACATAAAGTTATTGGCAAATAAAAATAGAAAATGACATCATAGTCATGTCTGGCAAATTTCCAACATATATTATCAACTACTATTCTATACAAAGAAAGATAACTCCAATTGAAAATTAATTGCTATTGCACAATATTGTGCAATTAGATATTTCTTGCTATTGTGCAATACTATGCAATTGAAAATTTCTTGCTATTGCACAATACTTGATATGGAATCCTGATTTGGACCAACTTGAAAACTGGGCCCATAATCAAAAATCAAAGTACATATTTAGTTAAAGCATATCAAATAAGCCCAAGAATTTAATTTTTGTTAAAATCAAACTTAGTTTAATTTTGGACCCTTTGGGCCTTAATGTAGACCAATTTGAAAACTGGACAAAAAATTAAGAATCTACATACAAAGTTAGATTTGGCATATCAAAGAACCCATTTATTCATTTTTTGATAAAATCAAACAAAGTTTAATTTTGGACCCCCATTTGGACCAACTTGAAAACTAGGCCAATAATTAAAAATCTAAAGTCATTTTTAAATTCAGCATATTAAAGAACCCCAAGGATTCAATTTTTGTTAAAATCAAACTAAGTTTAATTTTGGACCCTTTAGACCTTAATGTAGACCAATTTGAAAACGGGACCAAAAATTAAAAATCTACATACATAGTTAGATTTGACATATCAAAGAACCCCAATTATTCAATTTTTGATGAAATCACACAAAGTTCAATTTTGGACCCTTTGGGCCCCTTATTCCTAAACTCCCAAAATCAAACCCAACCTTCCTTTTATGGTCATAAACCTTGTGTTTAAATTTCATTGATTTCTATTTACTTATACTAAAGTAATGTGCGAAAACCAAGAATAATGCTTATTTGGGTCCCTTTTTGGCCCCTAATTCATAAACTGTTGTGACCTCAACTCCAAAAATCAATCCCAACCTTCCTTTTGTAGTCATAAACCTTGTGTTAAAATTTCATTGATTTCTATTTACTTATACTAAAGTTATTGTGCGAAAACCAAGAATAATGCTTATTTGGGCCCTTTTTTGGACCTTAATTCCTAAACTGTTAAAACCAAAACTCCCAAAATCAATCCCAACCTTCCTTTTGTGGTCATAAACCTTGTGTCAAAATTTCATAGATTTCTATTCACTTAAACTAAAGTTATAGTGCGAAAACCAAGAAAATGCTTATATGGGCCCTTTTTGGCCCCTAATTCCTAAAATTTTGGGACCAAAACTCCCAAAATCAATCCCAACCTTCCTTTTGTGGTCATTAACCTTGTGTTAAAATTTCATTGATTTCTATTCACTTTCAAGTTAGAGTGCGAAAACTAAAAGTATTCGGACGACGACGACGATGACGACGACGACGACGCAGACGACGACGCCAACGGGATAGCAATATACGACCAAAAAATTAAAATTTTTGCGGTCGTATAAAAAGTTTGACCTTTACCTCTGATCTCCTACCATATAGCTTTGTCAATGTGGTTTGCGAGTACACCTTTTCTGGTGACTGATACATGTACATCATCTTTTGTATAAATGAGTAAGCTTCCTCTAACATAATCACAATGTTTACAAAAAAAAAATCGTTGCCATGTTCATTTGGACTTGGATTCAGTTAAAGGCTTCCAATTATAAGGATGAAATGTAACACACATAAAATGAATACAACATTTATATTTGGATCAAGGCTCTAGGGAAGCGACAAGGAAACGACGAGAAATGAAGAACGACCATTGGTAAGCAGAATTTTCGAAAAAAGGTCTCCGTTGAAACAAAAATTATCTGATCCAGAAAAATGAAATGTACATGAATTGAATATTCATATCAGGGGCGGATAAAGCCATTTTAAAAAGGGGGGTTCCCAACCCAGGACAAAAAAAGGGGGGTTTTCCAACTATATGTCCCCATTCAAATGCATTGATCGGCCAAAAAAGAGGGGTTCCAACCGCCGAAACTCCCTCCCGCCCCTGGATCCGACAATGCATATGGCTACACTGTATTGTTCAATACAATTACCCATTAGGTAAAAGTACAACAAACAAAAACAATTTATAAAACAGGTTGCCATTCAAGTTACATGCAAAGTAGATCACACAAATCGTCATCCAAAGTCATACAGGTATTAAACATATATACACAAAGAAAATAAAAGTACATAGTAAAACAATTTAAACTGAAGGAAAGCATTTTCGAGTCATAAAATGAGGAATTATTTCACCAAAAAAATTAAATATAAATTCCGGGATATTTTTTATACAAAACTTTTCAATACTTTATGTTATTATCTCTAGTAAATCATTTTAATTATTTGATTTTTGGTCAACGCTTTCAAATATATAAGCAGGGGTGTTCCGTAGCTGTACATGTTTGA
Source organism: Mytilus galloprovincialis (assembly GCA_037788925.1). Taxonomy (NCBI): domain Eukaryota; kingdom Metazoa; phylum Mollusca; class Bivalvia; order Mytilida; family Mytilidae; genus Mytilus; species Mytilus galloprovincialis. The sequence continues at coordinate 87,912,044 of CM075338.1, forward strand.
AATATACATATTTATCAATACAGTCGACGGTGTCAACTTCTGGCTGGGTAGTAAATGTACAAAATAAGTTAGAGCTCTTGGAGTATTTTATATATTTCCTTATTGTATTCTTTTGTACTTGACTATTGCATGCACTGTTGAACTTGACAAGTTTGTTTATTCGGTAAATTCAACTTTTCTTTGTCTAGTGGTTATCGTTTATTGGTGCTGTTTAGACGTGATTCTCGTTTTATTTTTAATATAGATTAGACCGTTTGTATTCATGTTTGAATTATCTAACACTAGTCATTTTAGGGTCATTTATACCTTGCTGTTCGGTGTGAGACAATGCTCCGTGTATAATGCCATACTTTCACCTATAATTGTTATCTTTTTTTTAAATTGTGGCTAGGATGGAGGGTTGTCTCATTTGCACTCGTACCACATTTGATTTGTCTACCCTGTTAAAATGTGTTTCTACAAAATTTTATAAACTTGAAGTGCATATATTTGATTGCCATGTGCTGTTATAAAATTCTAAATTTATTTTTACTCTTATTGCCGTTGGATCGATAGTTTATGGCCTGCTTATGGATCTAATACAATAATATACCCTATCCAAAAAAGGTGGCTGATTTTACACGATTTAAAAAATCAAGGTGTTTTAATACTTTTTTCCATTTGTATATATATACATCATTTTGTACGATCTCATACAGCATCTTTTTGGGGGAAATGTTAACAAAGTTTTTTTAATTACTATGTTTTTAGAAAAACAAAAGGATTGTGGATAAAAATACATATTTTTTTTTATCTAGAAATGTTTGATTAGAATTATTTATACCGTATAAGAATGTCAGGTTTATGCTTTTTCTTTTGTTTTGGGGTTATTGATATGTGTATTAAAGTATCAAACAAATATTTCCATTTGGAATGTAAATGACTTGTTTAGAAAGTTAAGTTGTGGTCACTTTTGAACTTTTGAACAAAAGCAAAATCCAGTTGAAAAAAGTCTGATAATTTTGCAAACGTTTATATTGAAATTGACCTTACATCTGAAATGCGTAATAATAACAACATTTTACGGGTAAATTAAAATGATTGAAAAAGAACGGAATTGGAAAGTTGTTGGTAGTAGAATCCCCCCGAATAAAGATAGTTAGGAAAACGTCAGGGGCGGTGTGTAAAACGTAAATGGTTGGTAGAAATATAAAAATTTTGAAAATTCTAGGATTAGAGCAAGTGTTTTAAATTTCTTTTAACTTGGATATAATTGCTGTTTGTGAAACCTTCTAAAAAACGATGATAATATATAAATTAGTTGTTATCAATGGTATGGCCATCATAGAAAGTTTAAAAATGCAAAAATGAAGGGAGAGTCTGATGGTGTAGATGTATTAATAAAAGATGAAGTCTTGTAACAACTGGATCGATGTCACTGCTTGTGGAGATTTATTTCCCCGAGGGTATCACCAGCCCAGTAGTCAGCACTTCTGTGTTGACTTGAGTTATCATTGATATGTTCATCATTATAAATTAACTGTGAACAAAACATTTTTTTTTTGAAAAAGCAAGGTTTTTCTACCTCAGGCATAGATTATCTTAACTGTATTTGGCAATTATTAATTTTTGGCCCTCAATGCTCGTCAACTTCGTACTCTTTTGAAGACCCGAGTCTGGCGTAAATTATATGATGAGTTTATTTGGATAGTTTCAGTGTTTCAATTCTTGATAGTTCAGTGAAATATATTTTGTGGATTAAATTATCACATGAATATGATGATTCAAATAATAAGTGTTTCTGTGTTTGCTGTTTACCGTCAAAGGAGTCAAGTCGTTTAAATGATGGTGAAAAATACTATAATGATCTCCTACAACAAGTATATTGCTACCAAAATGAGGTTTCGTGTATATTGGTGGCGATGTTAACTCTAGATGCGGAAGTAAGCAGAATTACAAAAAAGAGGTGTAAAGGATATTAACGACAGAAAATTAATTCACGTTATAAGTAACAAGTACGGTGATCTTCTAAGTGATGTGCTGACGAGTTGTAACTTGTGTAAGCTAGATGGTCGTGTTGATGGAAAGAACGATTTTACTTGTGCATGTAGATACTGTTTGTGACACTTGTTTAATCCGCGATAATAAATGAAAGCGATAATGAATGAAACAACATTTTAATATAATTAGTAACTCTTGAACTCTTGTACATTGAAGACGTTTCCCAAAAAGTAATTGGAAGCTGTTCAATTCATTTTGTAAAATATGCACGCATAGAGCTACAGAGTTCTTTAGAAAGCGTTATAAAACAATAAAAGGGGTCAAACTGACATGATTCATTATCATTAGTCTGTCCTTTGATCGTATATTTATTCTAAATGCCATTTCACCCAAAGGTCAATGCATAACGTCCGATTGGTATAAAACATTGGGTTACAGAGTTGTTGCTCTACAGATATGTTGTACAATATGTGAATGGTGTTTCTATCCCTAAAGGGAGTATTAAAATTTATTTAGTCAAATCAACTTGGATTGTATTTCTGATCATTGTTGAAGTTTAAAAGTTCACAATAATATGTTTCAACATTCAAGATGAAGATTTGTCTACATTGTACATTTGTGACATCAGTAAAAATATGTACAAAAAACCAAAAAAACGCTTGCTTACAGTACAGATAGTGTTTTCATCTATGATCAGATTCGACAAAATACCTTGAACATCTTAACGTTCAATAAAATAATCGTTTTTTTTTATTTCTATATTGAAATAAATATATTTTATTTTAATCAATAATCATCTGATTAAATTTTTTTTTTTACATATTTGGAAAAGTTTACAACAAGAATACAACAGATAATAGTTATCAATTGTACTCTGAATTAATCAGCTCTTTAGATAACGTGCTATTAGGACATGTCATAAATTTTACAACAGCAAATGCCCATGCTTCTTTGCTGAAGTATGAACTCATAAAAAAAGGAAATAAAGACAAATTTAAATACGTAAGGTATAAGAGTTGCAAACAAAAAACACAATAAAATACTCACAGATTCGTCGTAAGCCTGAAAAACAACAAAAAAAATTAAATTTTACGTCATTCATACTCAACTTTGAACATGTTTGGAACAGCTTAAACTCTTTATAAAATTGTATATGTCCATTACAGTAATAGAATTTTTTTGTTTTGCATGCAATAGACTAATTTGTACGAGAAAAGAAATGCGACCGGTTGACCAGTTGTGTTATTGCATCACTTACTATTACTGATGACTAACACTTGGTGACAAATATTACTTTTCTGCAGTAATGAGCCAATTTAGTAACAACGTCAGCTTTTGATAGCAGTATCATTTAAGATATAGATTTCATTCACACATCGGTTATGTTTCATTACTCTATTTAGTAACCTTATGTTATTCTACTACAATTGACTTTACGACTAGAAATATGTGTTACCTTGTTTCGTTAAAGTTGTGCTTTACAAAAACATGGGGTGATAATAAAAAGGAAAATCACAAAAATACCGAACTCAGAGGAAAATAAATTTTGAAAGTCTATAATCACATGGCAATTTCAAATAACAAACTATTTTAGCCGAATATTGTTATCTTATTACTCAGAAAATAGGAATTTAAATTCATTTATTAACTAATATTCAAAATTGAAAATCAGTTTGCAAAAGCTAGTTATGTCACAAGCTGCATTTCAACATTATTCCGATAGATATGCCCACTGAGAAAAACCACTAATGGCAACCAAATTCAAATCTTTCAAAGTCTTTCCATTCTAAAAAAGTTATAAACCAATAAATGTGTCATGAATATGAGACATACCACGCGTCTTTGAATTAACATATAGTACGATTATCATTTTTTAAGGGTACTTAGGATTCGCACCCCCAAAAATACTATGCTCACCTTGGTCTATGTGCATATTAAACAACGGATACAGATGGGTTAATGACAAAACTGTGTGATAGTGATGTGTTTGTAGATCCTACTTTACTGAACATTCTTGCTGCTTACAATTATCTTTCTATATAATGAACTTGGCCCAGAAGAAACAGTAGAAAATAAAAAAATTACCAATTCAGGGGGAGCTATCCAACAACGGGTTGGCTTATTGGTCTGAAACTTTAGGCGGAGACAGATATTGACCTATTGAACAATTTTACCACGTGTCAGATTTGCTCTAAATGCTTTGGTATCAGAGGTATGAGCCAAAACCTGCATTTTACTCTAGGTACTATTTTTAGCAATTTCGGCCACTATTGCTGTGTACAGATTATCGCTTTCTATAATACTATTCAAGATAATAACCGATCAAAGTGATGGAAATCACTCATGGAAAGATTAGAAGAGTAGTTTGAACTAATTCATATTAAGGTATGGTGGGGAAAAATGAACATTTATAAAGCACTATTGCTGAAAATTGCATTTATTGCAGGTCTTTAGAAGGAAACTTGCCTTTCCGGTATGAGGATAAAATGAGCTCAAATTAAATAATATGGGTCTCCTAATTTGCACAATTTTATTTAAACTGCAGTTTATATCTTATCGAAATTATGTTGCCGGTTCTGAACATGTTTCAAAAAAACAAAAAAATGCAAAAATTCTTCTAGTAAATGTTACCAACTATCCTTGTAAGACATAAATCTGGACCAACAGCTTAACTTTAAAGTGTTAACAAAAAAAATTGAAAAATGTTGTTTTGGGGCGATGATTTTGTAAGTTGAAACAGAGGTTATGTGCCATTGAAGATTAAAAGTTTTAGAGTGCCTTTTGATCAAATTTTAAAGTATTTTTCAAAACAGGGCATTGAAAATGTACCTTTTCAACGTTTACCAATTAAAAAACTTATCTTATTGAAATGTGGATTCTTTCTTGATTGCAAAAATATATATTCACTTCTAATAAAAATTCAAATGACTAAAATAGACATAATGATTGATGGGAAATAAACTTATAAACTGTTTCAAGCCAATTCCTGAAAAAAAAGTGTACTAATTTAATTGTTGATTAATTACAGATGATTATTGGAAATTTATCTAGTAAATTATAGGCCTTACTTTAATATCTTTTATTTATTCATATTTATATTCAAATTTCATTTTTTTAAGATCTTGTTAATCCATTAATCATTTATCTTTCAGATATAATTTACAGAATCACTTTATGTAATGTAGATCAAAAGTAATTGGCAATAAATAAATCTATCATCCCTATAAATATCAAATACCTAATATACACATTTGTGTATTCAATTATGAGGTCAAATACTAGTGTATTAAGAATTATGTGTATATTGAGTGGTTTGTATAATTATGTAAGACTGAGATTGATAGGTAATGAGGTCAATTTGATTGGCAGTTTAGGAGGTGGGGCATTGTAATCAAAGGTCCACCTTGTCTCTGATTGTTTAATGATAATGACAGTTGTCAATCATACTAGTTGAATCAATACCCAGTTACCTAATCAAAATGTTTCTTAAAAAGCCTGCACATCAACACACCTTCATAACATACATTCTTGAATGAACTGCTCAAATAATATACCCAGTTTTTTTCAGTTTATATGTGTATTATGTGCACATACATGAGAACCATTGGGAACTATATTTCAGTGTGAATACATTTAGTAACAGTAGCTAACTTGTCCTGTTGTTAGGGAGGCCGGTGCCTAAGTAAAGATTTAGAAAAAGTTATAATCTTTCCAAAAACGGCAAAATTTCCTTAAAATTACCAATTCAGGTGCAGAAACAACGGATTGTGATTCATCTGAAAATTTCAAGGCAGATATATATATTGACCTGATAAACAATATAAACCCATGTCAGATTTGCTTGAAATGCCTCAGTATCAGAGATATTAGCCAATATCTTCATTTTACATCCTGTGTTCTATTTTAAGCCATGGCGGCAATGTTGGTTGGTTTTCCGAGTCACCGGACACGTACTGTAAACAAGATACCCCAATGATGATTGTGGCCAAGTTTGGTTAGAGTTAGTGTAGTAGTTTCAGAGGAGAAGACTTTTGTAAAAGTTAACGACGACAGACGACGACTGACGACGGACAACGACGTCAACGTCGACGGACGACGAACGACGGAGGCCAAATGATGAGGAAAGCTCACTTGGTTCGGGCAAGGTGAGATAAAAAGGATAAACTTGTAGGACTATTTTATGCTGGATATGTTTCAACATTAAAGAATTCACGAAATTCCATTATAAATTAACTAAACAACTTGATGTATTAGAAAAACAAATATAAGTCTGAAAATAAATGTTTGGTGTGGTTTACATTGTTCCATTTGGAGATAATCGTAATAAAAGATTGTTTTCTATGGTAAATTTATTCAATTGTTGAAATAAATATATTTGATTTTTGCATACTAAATTAATTTGTATCTGATTTAACAAGCTGGTTTACATATTATGAAACGCGGTTTAGAATATTAAATTTAAGATAATTTGGATAATATGTCATATAGTAATAAAGTGGGTGACGATTACTTTTTAGCAATGGACAACCACTGAATTAATAAGACGTTCTTGTTTTATAATTTCATTTACTTATTATATAACGTAGATGTGTTGGTTAACAAATATTTATTGTAATTTTTAATTATAACAGTTGATAATGGAAACTTTTATTGACCTGTTTTGGCAGTTGGCCATCAGTGTTATGGGAAATCAGAATAGTTGTTAAAATCAACGATTATAAAACTGAATACATGTCTTTTCAAGGAAAATCCAAATGGCTGAGACCTTACATTACATCTTTCCCCGTGTTTGAGTATGATATATTATATAACCCTTAACCAGTTTTTACTTTATACTATAAATCAAGAAAAACAGGAAAAACAAGCATGTAGATTAGTCAGATGTTAAAACAATGGTTTTTTTTCTACATTCATATTTTTGGAAAATCAGATGAAAGGGTCATTAATCAGCTGATATGTAATGAAAACTATTTGTAATTTCAGTTTATTTCTATGAATTATTGTTTTTTGCCTTAATGTAAATAGATTAGGTATGACTCAACACTTTTTTATGTTGAATACGAAAATTGCTTTTAAGAATCCACAACGACAATTATTGTATAAACCATTCATAAATTCTGCAGGCCACTTGTAGACTACATGTACCAAACTTATACGATAATTTTAAAACTATCGCTCAACATTCAGACATCATATGATTTTGAATAAAGGCAAGAGTACTAAACCTATTTTCAAAAGTCCTAGAATGAGAGAAAAACGAATCCAGGTTACTACTTTAAACCGAGGGAAACACATCAACGGTCAGAGGAAGACATGGAAACTACAGAAACACTGAAGTGAGAAAAACCGCCACCATACATAGAACCGAACTACTGTAAACCAACTTATTTTCGCAAGGGATTTATTTTTTGCGACTTTCGAGAGTAAAAAAAAAGCGAATTTAAATCGTCGCGAATATGTTAAACATCCATTATTCCTTATTAAACTTTATCAAGTAAATCAGAAAATCGCAAAATTAAATACTCGCGAAGTGGTCTAGAAAGGGTAAAACGCGAAATAAAGTATCCGCGAAAATAAGTTGGTTTACAGTATTTAATAAACATATTTTAAAAACCAATTACCAAGCCCTAACAACTTTTGAGTCTTTGATTTGAATATTGAAAACATGATTCTGGTTCAAAATTCATTGAATTCAATCCACATTTTTTGTAGCTGTATACCGATTATCATCCTGAAAACTACTACTCAAAACAAAACGCTACGAATATAGTTTTGAAATGTAATAGTTTTTGTGAAGCCATCAACTCTTTACATAACGTGCGATTGAGAAATGTCAAAAAATACAACACCAAAAGCCCGCGCTTTTTATATCAATTCTTAGATATGATTGAAGTGTGAATTCATTAATATTTTAATGAATTCTCAATGACACAATACATGTATGAAAATACGTAAAGACTTATGAGTTACAAGGCAAAACATAATGAAATACTCACCCGTTTTTGGATCCCATACTGAAAAAACTTACATCACTCATACTCTACTTTGAATTATACATAAATTGATTGGGATAGCTGAAACTATTGCGATTAAGCTAAAAATTAAAACGTATATGGCCCAGTTGTGTTGCATCATTTACTTTTACTGATGGTTAACACTTGATGGCAAGTACTACATTTCAATGACTCAATTTAGTAACAACGTCATCTTTCTGTTTAAGCTTTGGATAGCAGTGTCGTCGAGACAAACACAATTGGCAATCACAATCAAATATTTTCACAAGAATCTTACAATTATATGGAGTATGAATGAGTGTAAGTAGTATCATCGGTTATGGTTTGTTACTCTTCTTAGTATTCTTACAATATCATATGAAGCAACATACTACAATTAACCTAGTAATGAGTATAAATAATGACAATGTCTCGCATAATGAGTTATGAGTGACTTTTCAGAAGATTAATGTTGTTACTTTAGCTCCAACATTTAGAAACTGTCTGTGACACTTTTTGAATCCGCGATGATGAAGGAAACAAAATTAGAGCCATCATAAGTAATAGCATTAATGGTACTAATTTTTCTGCACCAGATGCGCATCAAGTAACTCTTAAACAATGTAGAGGTTTTCCCTATTCATCTTGTTAAATATACACACATAGAGATTCAGAGTTCTTTGAACAGCTTTACATAGGGTTCAAACTAACATGATTCCTTATCATTAGCTTGACCTTTGGTCGTATTTTTGATTTTAAATGCAATGTGGCTCATCCACCATTTTTGACATATAAAATCCTTAATCAAGTCATGAATATGACAGTTGTTATACATTCCTTTGATGTGCTTGGCATTTTGATTTCGCCATTTTGATTGGGGACTTTCCTTTTTAAGTTTTCTTCGGAATTCAATATTTTTCTGATTTTATCTTTTAAATACGTTGCACAAGTATAAATTAGGAATACAATTTTGATAAGAAAATGTACATGTGTGGCACTATAAAAAGGATTGTTATCTTATTCATCTTTTAATTTCGAAGATTCCTTCCTAAATGTTTACCTACATATATATGATTATGTGTACTTGTCGTTTAAACTGTAACACCTATATTACACAATAGTATCGTCTTTCCTTCGTAATTTTTTTTTTTGTATTTGAAGGAAACTTCAATTTAAAAAAAAAAAAAGACAAGTTTAAAACTTTAATCAACAAGCATTCAAGAATACTACATTGCAATACATAGTCCCCTACCAATAAACATCTGATTACACAGGAAGAAAATGCTATGATTGAATTAGATCTTGTCATTGTTTAAACTATATAACAAATATCGATAAATATTTTGACACATGATGAGAAAAGGTGTGGAAACTGAATAATAGAGTACATTTTCCTAGGATCATAAATCTGCACAAAATCATCAGAACGGAACGACATTAGTACTTGGTCTGTAATGTGTAACTATAAACCTTCAGACTAATTTCAAAATCAATATCTTGAAAAATAACATGACAAAAAGGTGAGAAACTGAAAATTCAAATGACCATAATTTTTAGCAACATAATAAGATTGGAACAAATTTTGAACTTAATATATATAAATTGCAATGATAGCACCATATAGATATACAAAGATGTGATAGGAGTGTCAGTAACTCAGCATCCATGTCATAATTTGTAAAAAGTATACCATTATATGTCAAAATAAATTTAATCGTACTTCATTCATACTGTATTTTGAAAGTGAATTGTTTGAGACAGTTAAAACTCATTACGACTAAAATCGAAAATATAAAACGTATATGTCCTTACAGTAATAGATATTTGGTGTGTTGCATCCAATATGCAGATTTGTATGAGAATTTGGCATATTCAACGAAATGTGTACAGTTTTATAAATATTGCATCGCCTACTATTACTGAGTAATGAGTCAATTTAGTTACAACGTCATCTTACTGTTTCAGCTTTGGATAGCAGTGCGCTCGAAACAAAACACAATAAGTAATCGCAATCAAATATTTTTACAAGAATCTTACAATAATTTGGAGTATGAATGAGTGTAAGTAGTATCATTAACGATGATTTATGTCATTTACACATCGGTTATGATTGGTTACTCTTCTTAATATTCTAGTATCATATGAAGCAACATACTACAATTAACCTAACGAGTATGAATATTGACAACCTTGTGTCGAATAATGAGTTATGAGTGACTTTTCAGAAGATTTATGTTGTTACTATAGCTCCAACATTTGGAAACTGTCTGTGACACTTTTTGAATCCGCAATGATAAATGAAACAAAATTATAGTCGTAATAAGTAACTCTTGAACAATGTAGAGGTTTTCCCTATTCATTTTGTAAAATATGCACACGTAGAGATTCAGATTTCTTTGAAAAGCTTTGCATAGGGTTTAAAATAACATGATTCCTCATCATTAGCTTGACTTTTGATCATATATTTTATTGCAAATGCACGGTGGCTCATCCACCATTTTTTACATAAAAAAATCCTTAATCAAATCATGAATATGACATTGTTATACATTCCTTAGATGTGTTTATGTCTTTGATTTTGTCATTTTGATTGGTGACTGTCCTTTTTAAAGTTTCCTCGGAGTTCAGTATTTTCTGATTTTATCTTTTGAATACGTTGCACGAGTATAAATCAGGAATAAAATTTTGATATGACAATCTTGTGTGGCACTAAAAAATGATTGCTATTTTAAACATCGTTTAATTTCGAAGATTCATTTCTAAATGTTTACCTACATATATATATGATCATGTGTCCCTGTTGTTTAAACTCTGACACTTATATTACACAATAGTATTACATTTCTTTCGTTAATTTTTTTTTATTTTGAAGGAAACCTCAATTCTGTAAACAAGACAAGTTTAAAACTTTAGTCAATAAGCATTCGAGAAAATTTTATTACAATATATAGTCCCCTACCAATAAACATCTTATTATACAGGAACAAAATGCTATACTTGATCTATAACTTGTTTTTTTTAAACTATATAACAAATATCTATAAACATTTTAAAGAATGATGAGAAAAGGTGTGAAAATTGAATTCCTAGCGTCATATATCTGCACAAAATCACCAGAACGGAACGACATTAGTACTTGGTCTGTAATTTCAAAAGATGAAAAACTAAAAATTCTAATGCCCGTAATGTTTCGCAACATAATCAGATTGGAAAAAATTTTGAACTTCATATATAAATAATGCCATGATAACACTATATAGATATAAGAAGATGTGGTATGAGTGTTTGTAACTCACGATCCATGTTAAAAATTTTAAATAATAAACCATTATATTTCAAAATAAAATTGAATTGTACTTCATTCATACTTTACTTAGAATGACACGTGCATTGTTTGGGACAGCTAAAACTCATTACGACTAAAATTGAATATATAAAACGTATATGACCTCACAGTGATATATTGTTCGTGTTTTGCATCCAATAGACAAATATGTATGAGAATTTGACACATTCAAAGATATGTGTCCAGTTTCATGCATGTTGAATCAATTACTAATACTGATGGTACACATGTATTTCTCTTCTCATGTAATTTGTCAATTTAGTTGTCCTCTTACTGTTTCAATTTTAAAAAGCAGTGTCATCGGAAACCAAAGTTAATGCACAAATCACAAACAGTTTTTTTTAAACAAGAATCTTGAAATTATTTGGACCAATTGAGAAAATGGAGTGTTATAAACGATATATGGCAACTGTGCGAGGGTTGTATAGCCAGATAATGTCGTTGAAAGCTTCCATTTGTTGTAAAGATATATAGTGTCATCTACTCATCGGATATGTTTATTACTCTTCTTAGTTTTTTTAACGTATCCAATGAAATAACAATTTACCTAACGACTAAAAATATGCACAACCTTGTATAGTAGAAGTTGTGCATAACAAATACGAAAGTGTAAGTTATTCGGTGTGATAGTAAATATGACATAATGAGTGTTACCTGAATTGTCAGAAGACTGATCATTTTGTTACTTTAACTACTACATGTAGATACTGTTTGTGTAACTTTTTGATTCCGCGATGATGAATGAAACAAAATCATATTTATAATAAATAACTCCTGAACTCTTGCACAATGAAAAGGTTTACCTTATTAATTTTGTAAAATATGCACGCATAGAGCTCTTTGAAAAGCTTTAAAAAACAAAAAAGGGGGTCAAACTAACATGATCCATTATCTTGACCTTTGAGATGTCATTTTTTTCTAAATGACATTTTCCCCAAAGACAATGCATAACGTCAGATTGGTACAAAACCTTTAGTTACAGAGTTGTCGCTACAAATATGTTGTGCAATATATCAATGGTGTTTCTATCCATAAAGAGATGGTGAAATTTATTTGCACAAATTAACTAGCATTGTATTTGTAATCATTGTTGATGTTTTTAAATCAAAAATAATATGTTTCAACATTCAAGAAAAAGAAAAGATTTTTCTACATACATGTATGTGACATCAGTCAAAATATTTAACAATAAAAAACGTTTGTTTACAGTTCAGATAGTGTTTTCATCTATGACAAGATTTGGCCAAATAATTAGAACATCTTAGTGTTAATGAAAATATATGTTTTTGTTTCTTTACATTCATACAGTGGTTATTAGTCAACGTTGACTAGCAATAAAGACCTCGCGCCATTTACGGATTCTAAATATATAACACCGACAAAAAAATCTTAGGCAATCAATTGTTACCCAATTGTGTATTGTACCATATAAAAAAATGTTGAATATCGTATTCACAAAATGTCATAAAAATAAACTAAAATACATTATTTATTAGAAAAAAATATAAGTTTACAAATGAATATTTTATGTGTTTCACGTTGTTTCTACGAAATGGAAATAATCGTATTAGAAGATTGATATTTCTTGTCATATTGTTCAGTTGTTGAAATAAATATATTTGAATTTAATCAATTTTCAACTGATTGAAAAAGCTTAGTTTACATAGTTTAAAAAGAAACCTACAGATAATAGTTATCAATGGTAATTGTGAATTCATCAACTCGATACGAAACGTGGGAAATATCACAAATTTTACAACAGCAAATGCCCACGCCTTTTTGCCGAATTGTGAATACATTAAAATTAAAATCCTATCTCAAAGACAAATCAAATATATTTAAATACGTAAAGACATAAGAGTTGCAAGAAATAAAACCACAATGAAATACTCACGTTCTTTTCGACGTTCCTCACCTGAAAAACGACAAAAGAAAAATTAAATCTTACATTTTTTGTACTCAACTTTGAATGATACTGAATCGGTGTAGGACAGCTTAAACTCTTAATTAAGTCCATTACAGTAATAGGCAGTTATTGTTTTGCATGCAATACACAAATTTGTATGAGAAAAGAAATGCGGTTAGTTGTGTTGCATCACTTACTATTTCTGGTGACTAACACTTGGTGACTACTTTTCTGCAGTAATGAGTCAATTAATAACAACGTCAGCATTGGATAGCAGTATCATTTAAGATAAAGATGTCATTCACACATCGGTTATGTTTAATTACTCTATTTAGTATCCTTATGTTATTCTACTACAATTGACTTTACGACTAGAAATATGAGTTACCTTGTTTCGTTAAATCCTGAACAATGAATTACATATATTAATTGAAATGGCTTTTTTCGATAGAACGATATTAACAAAACAAGTAAACATGCATTTGACTTGTTAATCCAAATATTGTTATCTTATTACTCAGAAAATAGGAATCTAAATTCATTTATGAACTAATATTAAAATTGAAGTCAGTTTGCAAACGCTTTTTATATCACAAGAGTTTATCAAATCGATTTGTATTGTATTGTGGCATTTCAACATTACCCAGATAGATATCGACTAACATATTCGATCAAAACCCGATAACGAAGTAAATAAGGAATTCCGGAAACTATAGTAATTTTACCTAACATCATACAATTACAGAAATCGTGATTTTAAGAAATAATTAGATAAAGCGTTGGTCTTGAATGATAAAACGATAATTGACGAGTAATTCGGTTTGTTCTAAAACGGAAAGAGTGCCAAACATTTAATACAAATTTAATTGTAGACCCGAAAAGGTCAGGATTATGAATTTTTTTATATAAAATGTCAAATATTTAGAAGGAATGCAAAAACATGCGGACTTACAGTTGTAATAACATTAACGTATTCTTTTTCAATATTTTAAGAATCTAATTCACTTAATTAATCTACCTAAAAGAAGAGATACGCCTTATTTCCTTCGCTTGAAAAACGTGTTGTAATTTTATAATTTTCAAGTAATTTCTGAAATAAACGTCAATTTTACAAGAACTACACCGTACGATTTTGTGACAACCGGGCAAAAATCAAAGTTAAATCATTATTCTTTCATTTGAAAAAAAAATAACCAATACGTTGGTGCATTAAAGTCTTTAACTAGACGTTTTTTTTTCAAATATTACAATCGCCTATATCAACATCATTGTCGACGTTGCTTCGTTTCCCGTTATTTACCTGTCTCTTCCTTAATTTTACTTTATAAATGCATTTATACATGCATGGATATTTCATTGTTTTCAACCTGTTTGCATTGGATTAACTATTCTATTTTCCGCAGAATATTGTTCCGAAAATTGTACAGTGTCCGGATACATACGGTGTGGTAAAACAATCGTTAGATTTGTCGACATATTTGTCTTTGCCGATTAATCGATATATTGGACGTCCCAAAATTATACTCAATGTGTACTTGAATAAAATAGTTGCCACTTGTCGTTTAACTAAAAACAAAATCAATCAACCGACATACTAGATAAACAGTATACTATTCGCAGAAGAGAACCTCATATACTTTTTTTTTTTTTATTAAAACGTACAAATGAATTCAGACATGTCAGTTTCAGTACTTGGATGATGCGGCCTAATAGTTTTGTTTTACACACCATCCTAAACTACTGTCTCTAGTGACTGTTCAATATTATGAATACAGAGATGAAATGTTGACACTCTCAATTTATGCGGGAAAATTTTGTATTAATTGTTTTCAAATATTATTGCTTACATTTGCGGTCCTACTAAAATGTGCACAGGAGCGCCAGGAGAAGACAAAAAGGCGCCAGGTACAATCCATCGCAACATTTAAAAAAACCTTCTGATTTATGATGCAGCTATATAGAAATACATACTAAAGTTCACATATTGTCAGTTTTGGTGGTTGCGGTCAAATGATTTTGTTGTACAAGTCAGCATGAGGTATCAAAACTACTGCAATTTTATAACGTATCAATATTTCGAATAAAAGTAGGACATGCTGGCATCCTTAATTTATGCGAACAAAAATTTGTTGTTATAGTATTTCAATATTGCTGTCATTTGTATTGTACATTAAATCCTGACACAAAAATATGACTGATTTACTATGGGGGTATATAGATTTACAAATTAAAGTGCACATATGGTCAGTGTTGGTCGATGCGGTCAATTATTTTGTTATACAAGTCAGCATGAGGTATCAAAACTACAGAAAGTTTGTTACGTATCAATATTTTGAATAAAAGGAGGACACGCTGGCACACCAAATTAATGAGAGAAACAAAATTGTTGTTTTAATTGTAAATACAATCATGCTGTCCATTGTATTATACATTGAATCCTAACATAAAAATTATGGCTGATTTACTATGTGGGTATATAAATTTACAAATTAAAGTGCACATATGGTCAGTTTTGGTTGATGCGGTCAAATAATTTTGTTGCACAAGTCAGCATGAGGTATTAAAACTACTAAAATTTTGTTAGGTATCAATTGTTTGAATAAAAGGAGGACATGCTGGCAACCTAAATTAATGAGAGAAAAAAATGTTGTTATTGTAAACATGGTAAATACAATTTTGCTGTCCATTTTTTAATTTTCTAATTTTGTTAATATACATGTTAATATACATTGAATCCTAACATAAAAATAATTGCTGATTCACTATGTGGGTATATAGATTTACAAATTAAAGTGCACATATAGTCAGTTTTGGTTGATGCGGTCAAATAATTTTGTTGTACAAGTCCGCCTTTAGTATCAAAACTACTGAAATTTTGTTACATATCAATATATTGAACAAAAGGAGGACATGCTGGGACTCTTCATTTGTGCAGACCAAATTGAGTGATATATGTTTTAATGTAGTCCAGATAATCATGCCGTCTGCTGGGGGTATTTTTCGATTGTCACAGGAAGGCATCACAGAAAAAAATTAAAACAGCCTTGCCAGACGTCATTATTATTTGGACTTAAGTTTTAAAGATGCTTTCATTTTGTATAATACATTCTATCCTGAAATTAAAATATTGATGATTGTGGCTACATATACCAAGCACGTATAACTATTAAGGACGTATAACTAACATCTAATATACGTCCTTGCATAGACATACATAATAAAGTGCAAATATGGTTGAATACGACAGGTATTGGAATATATATTCAGTGCCCGTTTTCATTGTAACCGAGATCGTTTTTTAATTTATAGATTGGCAGATCACAGATGAATTTGTGTAACAAGCAACGTTTTATGCGTACTTTATTTTCAAATATTTGTATTTAATCCTGTTTATATAAAGGAAGTATTAAGTTTACTTTATTTTCGATGTTTATCATGTTTATACTACGAAAAAAAGATATTAAAAAATCGAAGTAGAGCGGTCCTGGTTACAAGTTAACTTAGTGTTGAGCAGACCAGTCAAAAGCTAACTTTGGAACAGGTTGGGTTCGATCGGATTTGTCGAAGCAAAAGTTAACAGACAGGAGTGGTTTCGAAGTTGACTTGTTAACTATATGGCAGGACTGGTTTCGAAGTTAACTTCTTTTAACCTATGACAGGTCTGGTTCGAAGTTAACTTATATCAATAGGGGACCTGTTTCCAAATTAATTCTATGGCAGACATAACCAGATGCTTCGCAGGGCGTAGCTTTATACGACCGCAGAGGTTGAACCCTGAACGGTTGGGGCAAGTATGGACACAACATTCAAGCTGGATTCAGCTCTAAATTTGGATTGTGATTAAATAGTTGACACAGCATAGGTTTCTGACACAGAATGAATGTGTTCTAATGAACTTAAAATTTTTGTTTTCTCTTAGAACAATTCACTATGCTGTTGAATATTAATCCTCTCAAAAAAATGTTTGAAGAAATTTTCTTTTTTATTTATGAAATTTCAAATGAGAAAAATTGAACCCAATTTTTTTAATCACATCCCCCTTTCCCTTATTCCAAAACTAATCTCAATTAAAATTTCTAATGGAGTTTGCAACAATAACTACTCATTTAAATACATCATAAAATGTTAAGATGTAAAAAAACTGCTTGTTATCACTGAATGGTAAAGATTATTCCAATTTATCAGTTGGTAGTAAAAAGTGAATATACATTGTATATTGTATATAACAAAGACTTAAGTTGATTCTGGACAAAGAAAGATAACTCCAATTAAAAAAAAATTGCTATTGCACAATATTGTGCAATTAGATATTTCTTGCCATTGCGCAATACTGTGCAATTGAAAAGACTTGCTATTGCACAATACTTAATATAATAATTTTAGATCCTGATTTGGACCAACTTGAAAACTGGGCCCATAATAAAAAAATCTAAGTACATTTTTGGATTCAGCATATCAAAGAACCCCAAGATTTCAATTTTTGTTAAAATCAGACTAAGTTTAATTTTGGACCCTTTGGACTTTAGTGTAGACCAATTTGAAAACAGGACCAAAAATGAAGAATCTACATACACAGTTAGATTTGGTATATCAAAGAACCCCATTTATTCAATTTTTGATGAAATCAAACAAAGTTTAATTTTGGACCCCGATTTGGACCAACTTGAAAACTGGGCCAATAATCAAGAATCTAAGTACATTTTTAGATTCAGCATATCAAAGAACCTAACTGATTCATATTTTGTCAAAATCAAACTAAGATTAATTTTGGACCCTTTGGACCTTAATGTAGACCAATTTGAAAACGGGACCAAAAGTTAATAATCTACATACACAGTCATGACAGTTAGATTCGGCATATCAAAGAACCCCAATTATTCAATTTGGATGAAATCAAACAAAGTTTAATTTTGGACCCTTTGGGCCCCTTATTCTGTTGGGACCAAAACTCCCAAAATCAATACCAACCTTCCTTTTATGGTCATAAACCTTGTGTTTAAATTTCATAGATTTCTATTTACTTATACTAACGTTATGGTGCGAAAACCAAGAAAAATGCTTATTTGCGTCCCTTTTTGGCCCCTACTTCCTAAACTGTTGGGACCTAAACTCCCAAAATCAATACCAACCTTCCTTTTGTAGTCATTAACATTGTGTTTAAATGTCATTGATTTCTATTTACTTAAACTAAAGTTATTGTGCGAAAACCAAGAATAATGCTTATTTGGGCCCTTTTTTGGCCCCTAATTCCTAAACTGTTGAAACCAAAACTCCCAAAATCAATCCCCAACCGTTCTTTTGTGGTCATAAACCTTGTGTCAAAATTTCATAGATTTCTATTAACTTAAACTAAAGTTATAGTGCGAAAACCAAGAAAATGCTTATTTGGGCCCTTTTTGGCCCCTAATTCCTAAAATGTTGGGACCAAAACTTCCAAAATCAATACCAACCTTCCTTTTGTGGTCATAAACCTTGTGTTAAAATTTCATAGATTTCCATTTACTTTTACTAAAGTTAGAGTGCGAAAACTAAAAGTATTCGGACGACGACGACGACGACGACGCCAACGTGATAGCAATATACGACGAAATTTTTTTCAAATTTTGCGGTCGTATAAAAACAGTCCTAGGACCAAGTCCGCTTTTCAAGTCAGAGCAGTCCTAAATACGGTCACAGGTTAACTTTGGCCATTCAAAATGACTGGTTATCCAGTTAACTTAGCTTACTGTACAGGTTAGGACTGCATCCATATGTATGTCAATTGTGTTTCTATTATCAAAGAGATGGTGAAATTTCCGAATTGATTTTCCTCTAAGTTCAGTATTTTTGTGATTTTACTTTTTATATGGTCTAATTTACTAGTATTATAGTTATAATCATTGTTGAAGTTTTAAAATTAACAATAATATGTTTCAACTTTCAAGAATAAGAAAAAGATTTTTCTACATTGTACATTTGTGGCATCAGTCAAAATATTTAAAAGAAAGTTAGTGTTTTCATCTATGATAAGAATTGGCAAAATACTTAGAACATCCTAGCGTTAATGAAAATTTGTGTTTCTATACGTTCAGTCAGTGGTTAATAGTCAACTTTGACAAGCCATACAGAACTCGCATGGTCTTTAAAGATGCCATGCATGGATTCTGAATATATAACAGCGACAAACGAATTCTTTAGCAAGCAATTGTTACACAATTGTTTATTATACCATATAAAAAATGTTAAATATCGTATTCACAAAATGTCATTAAAAATAAACTAAAATACATTATGTATTAGAAAAACAAATATAAGTTGACAAATAAATATTTTATGTGCTTCGCGTTGGAGATAAATCGTATTAGAAGATTGATATTTCTTTTCAAATTGTTCACTTGTTGAAATAAATATATTTGATTTTAATCAGTTTTCATCTGATTGTAAAAAAGTTTGGTTTACATAGTTTGAAAGGCTGTTAACTACAGATAATAGTTATCAATGGTAATTTCGAATTCATCAACTCTATACGAAACGTGGGAAATGTCACAAATTTTACAACAGCAAATGCCCACGCCTCTTTACCGAAGTGTGAAAACATTAAAATTGAAATCTTATCCCAAAAACAAATTTAATATATTTAAATACGTAAAGACATAAGAGTTGCAAGAAAATAACACAATAAAATACTCACCACTCGGGGATAAACTAAAACCACCTGAAAAACGACAAAAGAAAAATTACGTCATTCATACTCCACTTTGAATGATACTGAATCTGTTTTGGACAGCTAAAACTCTTAATAAAGTTGTGTATGTCCATTACAGTAAGAGCCATTTATTGTTTTGCATGCAATAGACAAATTTGTATGAGAAAAGAAATGCGACCAATTTTGTTGCATCACTTACTTTTACTGACGATTAACACTTGGTGACAAATATTACTTTTCTATAGTAATGAGCCAATTTAGTAACAACGTCAGCTTTATACAGCAGTGTCATTGGAAAACGAAATAAATAAGGCAGTCATAATCAAATATTTTCACAAGAACCTAACATTTATTTGGACTATGAATGAGTATCATTTAAGATATAGATGTCATTTACACATCGGTCATGTGTAATTACTGTATTCAGTATCCTTAATTAATTCTACTACAATTGATTTTACGACTAGAAGTATGAGTTACCTTGGTGAGATGATGAATATGACATAATGAGTCATGCGTAATTATTGAGAAGACTCATGTTGTTACTATAGCTAGGGTTCTGTTGAAACTGTCTGTTCACCTGTTTGAACAGCTATGTGTTTAAATGGTGATTAAATATTCAAAATAGATTATTATCGCATTAAAACTCAAAATGACATTTGCAAATCTGAACTCAGTTTTTTTTAAATTGTATAACATCTCACAGTTGTAAAAAAAAATAATGACGGGTAATAGTTTGGCAAATAACATTGCATTATTTGAATATAATTATTGTGTAATTAGGACGTGTTGTTATTATTTACTTATATTTGGTCAAAAAAACTTATGTTGGAATGTTAGTTCATACGGGCGTCATTAGCTAAATAATAAGTTATTCAATATTTGTTTTCTAAATTTAGAATTACTAAGTATCTTATGTTGAAACTCCCTCAGATAAAACTGCCTAATTGGGCTTTATTTTAATGTCCCTTGGTAATATTAGTCCTCAAATATTTACATATGTATACATAACCTGTCAAAGAGAGCATGCATTTGTTTAAAGCGTTCTGTTTCTAAGGCTATGTGAGTAGTGTGAAAAGGCCGATTCTACACCACTTTCCATTTTTAAGGGGAAATCTAGCACAAATTCAACTTTAGATTTTTTACAATGTAAATGGACCAGCATTTCAATTAGTCTAAGGGTAAATACAAATATGGCTATTGTGTAAACAATTGTAGAAACACCTTAAAGGGATGTAATCATAGGGTAGAAACAAAATATGACTTTTGAACAAAAGATGGAGGAACTTAGAAGTCCAAAAACCTCAGTCAACGATTTTATCAACGATAATGATTTTGAGGAAAAGGCAAAGGACCAGACCCTGGAAACCCTGAAATGGAAGAAAGTCCCAATTTGAGTAATATATAAAATCATGGAAGTGGTAGAAGTAGATGGGAAGTTTGGGATGAGTAAGATCCTCACCTTGAAAAACAGAGAAGGCGAAACGACAAGGGTGTGGGCTTGCAGTATACTGAACAGAGAGAATGAACCCTTGGGAGGAGCCTTCGTGAGAAGTACAGGCTTAAAAGTTAGCAAAAGTACCAAACAGGAATACTTTTCTTACAACCTTGTGAGAATGTGAGAAAGTAAGTAAAAAAAAATGGGCCGGGTGGGGTACAAAAAAAAATTTCCAATCCGACATTTTTGCCGGATTGGAAAGGTTTTTTTTGTATGCTTGAAACGGAGCACATCATGAATTGAAGCGGAATGGAGCACATCGTGAAACGATGTGTGGAGTGAAGAATAACGGAATGATGTACGACGTTTATTACGCCGCATGCGCATAAAGGTCCTCACTAAAAGTGGTGGAAGGTTGTTGGAGCTTATTTTTTTTCATCGTAGTAGTTCTTGAGGCAGGTGGTGATTTTTCTAAACTCAGCATCATCTATTTGTTCATCGTCAGCCAAAGCAGTACTTAAACCTTGTTCGACCAAAAATTTTGTGTACTGTGCCAATTGCAAGGTGTCGCGGTATTTTTTTCTTTTTTTTCATGATACGCCTTGAGATCAGTGGGAGTACCGTCACGCTAATGGCACTTAAGCAAGCCAGGGATCCTAGGGGAAGGGAAGCTATAATACCAATACAGGTTAAAGCTGAACCCATGGTGCAGCTGGTTTACACAAAACTGCTCACAGAACAAGCACCCAGTGCTACAGATACAACTTTGTCCAGACGTTTGTAGATCTGTAGGGTATGTTGATACTTATGAATATCCGCTTTGAGTTAGTCTTCCATACATTCGACTCTGGTCTGTCGGTATCCAGAATCTAAATCATCCATTTATTTATAGGAGCATACCGAGGAGGGGAATATTTTTGAAGGGGCTGTTAGCACCTAAGATCAGACCAGCTCCGTCGTGGAATTGCTGACCACGCTTCAAGTAGAGTCCATCACCATAGGTGATCCGGGCGTTTGAAGGTTTGAGGTAGAGACCGTTGCCACTAGGTTTCACGGTGCAAACGCATCCACCACCTTTCAGGTACAATCCAGACCCTAAGGCTTTGTTAACGGCTACACCACCCAGACCACTAAAGGCTGCAACACCCAAGGCGGGTAGAATGGTTTTTGCTAACATGGGGAGTGCCCTCATCGCCAGCCCCGCCAACATGGGTAGGAAACCATCCACCTTTTGCATGTTTTCCTTCAATTGGGTCGCACTCAACTCTAGGACCATGCCACCAGTACCCTTCTGTAGAAGCTTGGCGATCTTTTTAACCTAGCGGGTGGTGAGCCACATCTTGTGTTCGTCTTGCAACATTGCGTGGGACAAACGAATGGAGACCGGACAACCTTTTTTGGCCTCCCGTTGTAGTTTATCAGCTTGACCTTTTGTCAAGTTTAAACCATATTCGTGATAAGTCATTTATTTATACCTCACGAAGATGAAAACGGATGGTGAGATGTTCACCCCTGAAATCGATGGACCTACCGTCTTGATCGGTGAGATACGTTTGCATGCGATTGATGGTTCGCAAGGTCACTGGCAAGTATACTAGATTTGTAGTGGTTTGAATGATCTTCATACCAAGACCGTCTGCGGGAAAGAAGCTGTAGATGGTAGACTGCTGTGTACCATTTACATAACTTCCATGGATGATATCACTATTCACCAGAATGCTGTTGAAGCTGATGATAGTTACAATGCGTTCCCCTTCCGTATAGCCGTTTGTGATCATATCGAACATGTAAATCTGCCGCTCGAATCACCAAGACGGTGTTGATGCTATTGTCAACGTTGAAGTCTACTTGATAGTGTCTGGCGAGGGTTAGCGTTGCTCTTAGGGTCCCCCGGTTGGTATCGATGATGATCTTCGTTTTGTGTTTGTTGAGCCGTAGCCGCCGCTGGATCTCATTGTCGATGTCTTCGATGTCATAGGAACCTGTGATCAGTGCGATGGGAAACCAGTTGGCACCATCGTCGGGGGAGTAGCGGAAGGAATTGTTACCTGCGTGAAAGTTGGGGATGGAGTTATAGGTTTCCAGGTTTACCAATGCCATTTCGTAGGTCTTAGATTCTTTGAGAGGCAGTTGGGAGTGTTGAACCGGGTAAGGATTTGGCTATCGTTTCCAGAGACGATGAACGAAAACCCTTGCTTTGGGTAGGTGTTAATAGCAATTTGATGCAACAATGTGTTATCCATTTATTTATGGTAGACCATTGTCACATGTTTTTGTTTCCACTCTTCGATACCCTCATACTGCTCCTTGAGCTATTTTCCAGTTTTCACCACGATTGCATAGACTTCGGCGGGGTGACTGGCAAAGAGGAGTTGTAGGTTAATTTTATCCATTTACTTTTAGTACACGACGTTTATCTTCTGACCATCGGACTCAAACTGTAGGATTCTGTCGGAAATGACAAGTGCAAACGCCTCGGTTTTGGCTGGATCATTGCGGGAGAATTCTGCTCGGATCTGAATATCCACCGTAGATTCTTTGAGACGCTCAGACTAATGACTCACATCAATCACAAACAAGGGGTAAAAGTCGATGAAATCGGAGGGATTAATACCACCATTACTGAGGAGAGTGTCCATGTTATGGAATTTCATTCTGAAGTCGGAGGCCTCTTTGAACACTCTGGCGATCCTATTTTCGTTAAAATCTACAATATAGTCGACTGCTGAATAACGTTCAGCGTTGAGGGTGACATTGATATTTCGCAATCGACAGTGATCGAACACGGCAGCATTATGGGTTTGGTTATTATCACTTCTGTTGTTTTGAAAGGCAACGATGATATTTCTAGGCTTTTCACGACCACTCTTGGCAGCTAGACGCCAGTTAAACTGTGAGGCTTGGGAAACGCCTATGGAATCGCACTGTCTCATGCGAAATCCACAGTGGATCTTGGATTTACTCTGGATGGTTTTGTACAGTTGCATCTTATTTCCGTCTGAGGGGGTGACGTGAGGGACGAATCATGATAGTTTACTCAGGACGATCTTTGCCGGATCGTTGACGGCAGCTGCTCTCAGAATGGCATTAGCATTTGAATCGCGAACGAGGGAGAGTTCGTGCCTGAACCCGTACACTATTTTGTTGTAATCATCTGCGAATCCAAAAATATGTTTTAGGGGGATGGCAAACGAAAACGATCCTTTGTTGGTGGGCTTGGTGATAGTGTATCCATGACGGGCTGCAAATCCAGTGTTCTCAGCCTCAGCATCGGTGGAAGAATCCTAATACCACAGTTGGTTGAGACCCTGCGATTTGGAGAAGTCGTCGGGGTAGGTTAACATTCCCAGCATAGTGGTGGCGATGCCGGGGTTGTTAATATGTTCGATCTGCTGACCGGAAAGCCTATAACTGATGCTTTGAAGAGATACATGATACCATTATGGGTGAGCGACACAAGATTGCCATCGGCATATGCTGTGTCATCATTCTTGAGAAGTCGACCTTCTACCACGAGATAACTCTCGGAGGGGTGTAGGAACAAATCCTGGGTTTCGATGTTGATTTGGAGACTTTCGTTGAAGTTTGACCCTTCGGTGATTGTTAGGATGTCAGACATAATGTATTTATTTATAGTGTTGGACGAAGTCGTGGATGGTTTTGATACCAGAGCCGGAGATTAGATTGTTTAACCGAACTTGCTCTGGCTTTGTGCGTTGAACACTAGGCTATTGAGGGGTTGTACTACGTTTCCTGGGGCAGGTCACTTTATCAACCACATGGTCGACGGCTTTGGAGGCTCCTTTTTCAACACCTTTTAAGGCTGCATTGGTGGCAGCACTCATGACCTTACTTCCTAGGGTTTTGGCGGCAGAGGAAGTAAACATGCATCCAGTTTAACTGGCGGTTGTGTCAAACAGCCCTTTACCACCGTAGGCGTACTTTCGAGCGTAACCTTTCTTGATTTGCAACATTTATTTATAGGATACTACGATGAAGCGCCTTATATTCATCGATAATGATATGTCTACCCTTCTTCATAGCATCGATAATCGACACAATTTCGTTACGCACACCATTATTTCCTGCTTGGTATGCTGCAGCACACAGTTATAAGCAATCGAGGAGCTGCTTGAAGTTGGAAGGAAGAAATATGGTTTGCAGCCCACTACCAAACTTATCCTTCTTGTAGATGTGGGACACGATTTCCTTCCACTTGTAACTCTTATTCGCCTTTGGGGTTCTTGAGAGGGTGGAATTGCCTTGATACATGGCACCGGACATTTTCAGGATTTTTGCATAGTTGTCGAGGTCGTCAGGCTCGAACGATTCTGGTTTCTTTTTCACCATGAGTTCCCAGAGGCCAAGGGTTCCTTTGTACATCACACCATTTACGAAAATATCATCGCCGTCAAAAGTAACTGTGAGCTTCCGATGAAGATACCATCGTTTCCAGATCGTAATCCAAAGGTGTGGTCGGCGGAAAGAGTCATACTGAGCTGCAGATACTGCTGAACGGTGTCTGTAGGTGGTGCGATGGGTAGTGGATCGGCAAACTCTGGTGGTGGAGGAGGGAGGGCTGGCATTGCTGCAGGAAGGTCTGCGATCACTTTGGTGATTTTTGAAGCTGCTTCCTTCTGAGCCTCAACCACAGGCTTAAACACCTTGGAAAGGTCTCGGCTGAGTCCAATCTTGTCAAGACGATCCTGCATATTACTGGCTTGAATCTTCCGCTGGGTGTCTTGCAACTCCCTGGCAAGTGCCTTACGCTGCTTAGGGTCGGTAATCTTGATAAACGTCATTTATTTATAGGATCAAACGCTGTTGAACGCCCCTAAGTGTTGGTGTGAACACCCCTAAGCGTATGTGTGAACACCCCTAAGAATTGGATCGAACTCCCCTAGGCGTTCGTGTGAACGCCCCTAAGCGTTGGATCGAACACCCCTAAGCGTTGGTGTGAACACCCCTAAGCGTTGGTGTGAACGCCCCTAAGCGTTGGATCGAACACACCTAAGCGTTGGTGTGAACGCCCCTAAGCGTTAGGAGAAACGCTCCCAAGCGCCTGGGGGAAGGTTCAGACGCCTTTTCCAATCGCTAGGGGTATCGACCGTATCCCCTAAGCGTTGGTGTGAACGCCGTTGGAACACTCCAAGGAGCAGAAAGGCTCGTTAAATTGCCTGTATACTTCCTGACGGTCATAACCCTCACTCCGATTTGTGCACCTGACCAGAGCGTGACGACTTTGGGTAAGTATAGAACTTCTTTGACAGGTCGACACTGCACAACCTTGTTTGGAGCGATCTGAGCATTACACTGGTAACCTGTTTAGTTGGCGTTAACAGCTTTAGACATATTTAAGTGTCTGCCGCAGAGGTCTTTACCAGGCGGCATGGGTGTGTGCACTGATGGCCTCGAATCGTATTGGCAGGGCATTGGGGTTAAGGAAAGCGCTCCAACTTACCATACCGGCGGCCAGAGTTCCACGTGTCGAAATCATCCCCTCCTCGATCAATCGGGTGGGAAGAGTCTGTAAACAAAGGAGAGTTTATCAAGTTCAGTTTGTAATAACCAATTGGAGATAGTAAATGAAGTAATAGTTAATATTTTTTACAGAATACTTAGTGATATCGGCATGTTATAACAAATCACCTATCAATACATGTTTTTTGTTTACTGTTTATTACAACGTACAAGCTGAAGTGCAACATTCTGATAACAAACAGACACTTAAGACAACTTGACCAATAATTGAGTGTTGTTGTTATCACTGGTATATATATATATTATTAGAACTTTGTCTTCCTTAACCTGACACTACTTTTAACCTATGACAAAAAAAGTTACGATTTTGATTTTTTTTTCTTTTCTTAAACTTATTGACATCTATTTTTGCAATTGGCTATGAAGTAAAATTGATAAGAGGAATATAAAGAAGTATGTGTGCATGGAAGATAATAAATTTGTAACTTTCAGTGAAAAAATAAAATGCATGGTTTAAATACTTGTTTGAACAAACTAGTCTATTGATGATGGCCATTATGGACCTTTAGGAGGAAAACGTGTCTGTGTCAAGTTGCAATCACATTTATAATGAAATGCATAATCAGATGGGGAACCCCTATGAAAACCAGTAAGCATTATTGTGCATTTAAAGTAAATATTTTCTTTGACAGTTAAGATGGATTGAACCATTCAAGACCAGTCATAATATGTGTACAATTAGTAATCATTTTTAAAGTTCTAGATGGAAAAACTGATTGCAAACTTCAAATGAAATATAAGATGACTGCACTGTATAATGAGAAAATCTTATGACGAGATTCTGAGGAAACAATCCTAAAAGGAAAAACTGTCTAAACTCGATTTAAGTTTAATAATATTCTTACTGAAGTTGAAATCAATCTAAATTTTACAGACGCCATCACGAGTTGGTTGACAGATACGGAATATCCATTTCTCAGATGACATCGGATATGTTCCTTATGTCGTAACTACAATCCCTTTCCTGTTCAATGAATTTGACCTACTGTATTAGACTATTTTCTGTGTTTGTAATAACATGAGCAGCACAAAGGGTGCCACAGTGGAGCAGGATCTGCTTACCCTTCATGAGCACCTGAGATCACCCTCAGTTTTTTGGTGGGGTTCGTGTTGCTTAATCTTTAGTTTTCTATATTGTGTCTTGTGTACAATGGTTGTCTGTCTTTTTATTTTTTAGCCATGGTGTTGTCCGTTTATTTTTCGATCTATGAGTTTGAATGTCCCTCTGTATCTTTCGCACCTCTTTTATTAGATTGTGCAAATATAAACCAGATGCTCCACAGGGCGCAGCTATATACGACCGCAGAGGTTGAACCCTGAATAGTTGGGGCAAGTATGGACACAACATTCAAGCTGGATTCAGCTCTAAATTTGGATTGTGATTAAATAGTTGACACAGCATAGGTTTCTGACACAGAATGAATGTGGTCTAATGAACTTAAAATATTTTTTTTGCCTTTGAGCAATTCACTA
This sequence comes from Mytilus galloprovincialis, assembly GCA_037788925.1. Classification (NCBI taxonomy): domain Eukaryota; kingdom Metazoa; phylum Mollusca; class Bivalvia; order Mytilida; family Mytilidae; genus Mytilus; species Mytilus galloprovincialis. The sequence goes on from CM075338.1 coordinate 87,940,406, forward strand.
TGCTGTTGAATATTAATCCTCTCAAAAAAATGTTTGAAGAAATTTTCTTTTTATTTATGAAATCTGAAATGAGAAAAATTTAACCCCCCCCATTTTTTTTTACATGCCCCTTTCCCTTTTTCCAAAACTGATCTCAATTCAAATTTTTAATGGAGTTTGCAACAATAACCACTCATCTAAATACATCATAAAATATTTAAATGTAAAATAAAGTGCTTGTTATCACTGAATGGTAAAGATTGTTTTAACTTGGTAGTAAAAGTGAATATACATTGTATATTGTATAAAACAATGATTTAAGTTGATTCAACTACTATTCTGGACAAAGAAAGATAACTCCAATTGAAAATTTCTTGCTATTGCACAATATTGTGCAATTAGATATTTCTTGCTATTGCGCAATACTGTGCAATTGAAAATATTTGCTATTGCACAATACTGTGCAATTAAAGATTGCTTGATATTGCACAATACTGTGCAGTTGAAGATTTCTTGCTATTGCTGAATACTGTGCAATTGACAATTTCTTGCTATTGAACAATACTTAATATAATAATTTTGGATCCTGATATGAACCAACTTCAAAACTGGGCCCATAATCAAAAATCTAGGTATATGTTTAGATTCAGCATATCAAAAAAGCCCAAGAATTCAATTTTTGTTAAAATCAAACTTAGTTTAATTTTGGACCCTTTGGACTTTAATGTAGACCAATTTGAAAACGGGACCAAAAATTAAGAATCTACATACACAGCTAGATTTGGCATATCAAAGAACCCCAATTGTTCAATTTTTGATGAGATCAAACAAAGTTCAATTTTGAACCCTTGGGCCCCTAATTGCTAAACTGTTGGGACCAAACGTCCCAAAATCAAACCCAACCTTCCTTTTATGGTCATAAACCTTGTGTTTAAATTTCATAGATTTCTATTAACTTATACTAAAGTTATGGTACGAAAACCAAGAATAATGCTTATTTGGGCCCATTTTTGACCCCTAATTCCTAATGTGTTGGAACCAAAACTCCCAAAATCAATTCTAACCTTCCTTTTGTGTTCATAAACCTTGTGTTTAAATTTCATTGATTTCTATTTACTCATACTAAAGTTATTGTGAGAAAACCAAGAATAATGCTTATTTGGGCCCTTTTTTGGCCCCTAATTCCTAAACTGTTGGAACCAAAACTCCCAAAATCAATCCCAACCTTCCTTTTGTGGTCAAAAACCTTGTGTCAAAATTTCATAGATTTCAATTTACTTTAACTAAAGTTATAGTGCGAAAACCAAGAAAATGCTTATTTGGTCCCTTTTTGGGGCCTAATTCCTAAAATGTTGGGACCAAAACTCCCAAAATCAATCCCAACCTTCCTTTTGTGGTCACAAACCTTGTGTTAAAATTTCATAGATTTGTATTCACTTTTACTAAAGTTAGAGTGCGAAAACTAAAAGTATTCGGACGACGACGACGACGCAGACGACGACGCCAACGTGATAGCAATATACGACGAAAAATTAAAATTTTTGCGGTCGTATAAAAAAATTATCGAATACACCTACTCTGTTTTAATCTCATCAGAAAGGTTTTTTAATCTGACCCGTATATTTCATTTTTTAATATCATCAAATTAACATAGCCTTAATATATAATAATAAAAGAATATAAAGCGATATGATATCAAATATTTGTGCTTTCTACGTTTTCTAGACAGAAAAGTTGACCCGAACACACTCGAACATAAAAAGGTGGACTCGACTTTCTCTTTAAATCGTATGTTTACCTTATGACTGTTTGAAAAAGAGGTGTCAGTTAAGTTAATGAAAAAAGTAATAAAACAATATTTATCACATGATTATATCGGTTTCCGCAACAAGACAGTCATGACTGTCACAGTTATTATCAATTATTTGCCTATGACAAGATACACTGTATTAAAGCTTTGACTATAAATAGCAGGTATCAACGGGGCTTTGAATTTTCTTAATTTTTTTTTCATGGCTGAATAAACGTCAATTCCCAACAAAGGATTATTTATAATGTGTTTCTGTCAGTAATTTAAGAAATGTTAGTAATTTTTTTTCTACTTAGACATTTCAAGTATAGTATACTAAGTACGAGGTTAGTGTTAAAAATTAACTCGTTGAAATAAGTTTTTTTATTTTTTTGGAAACTCATTTTTGTCTTCGAAAATACAGGACAGTTTTTAATAATAGAAATGCAGAACAATGATGCCAAATTTGTTCATCTTAACTATTTAACCATATATTTTGCATCATCTCCTTTCATTCGTGTAATTATGTAAAATATACTAAAAAATGATTTTTGTTTAAAGTAAACCCCATTGTAATACCGGTACTTTAAACAATCAAATACTCACTGACTAGCCATAAAGAACTCGCATGTTCTTTATAGATGCCATGCACGGATTCTGAATATATAACAGTGACAAACGAATTCTTTAACAAGCAATTGTTACCCAATATAAACAAATGTTGAATATCGTATTCACAAAATGTCATTAAACATACACTAAAATACATTATGTATTAGAAAAACAAATATAAGTTGACAAATAAATATTTTATGTGCTTCGCGTTGGAGATAATCGTATTAGAAGATTGATATTTCTTGTCAAATTGTTCACTTGTTGAAATAAATATATTTAGTTTTAATCAGTTTTCATCTGATTGTAAAAAAGTTTGGTTTACATAGTTTGAAAGGCTGTTAACTACAGATAATAGTTATCAATCATGTCAATGGTAATTGTGAATTCATCAACTCTATACGAAACGTATAATTGGGAAATGTCACAAATTTTACAACAGCAAATGCCCACGCCTCTTTACTGAAGTGTGAAAACATTAAAATTGAAATCTTATCCCAAAAACAAATTTAATATATTTAAATACGTAAAGACATAAGAGTTGCAAGAAAATAACACAATAAAATACTCACAAATCGCTCTTGGAATAAAAGCATCTGAAAAACGACAAAAGAAAAATTAAATATTACGTCATTCATACTCCACTTTGAATGATACTGAATCTGTTTTTGGACAACTTAAACTCTTAATAAAGTTGTGTATGTCCATTACAGTAAGAGCCATTTATTGTTTTACATGCAATAGACAAATTTGTATGAGAAAAGAAATGCGACCAATTTTGTTGCATCACTTACTTTTACTGACGATTAACACTTGGTGACAAATATTACTTTTCTGTAGTAATGAGCAAATTTAGTAACAACGTCAGCTTTGAACAGCAGTGTCATTGGAAAACGAAGTAAATAAGGCAATCATAATAAAATATTTTCACAAGAACCTAACATTTATTTGGACTATGAATGAGTATCATTTAAGATATAGATGTCATTTACACATCGGTCATGTTTAATTACTTTATTCAGTATCCTTAATTAATTCTACTACAATTGATTTTACGACTAGAAGTATGAGTTACCTGGGTGAGATGATGAATATGACATAATGAGTCATGCATAATTATTTAGAAGACTCATGTTGTTACTATAGCTAGGGTCCTGTTGAAACTGTCTGTTCACCTTTTTGAACAGCTATGTAGCATGTTTCTCTATTGTCATAAAAATTCATAATATCTAATAAAATTCATAGATTTAGCTAACAAAGTCCTTATATTTCAATAAGGCAACTTTATTTGTTAATGGAAAATTGTTTTAATGTTAATTAGGCTTAAATTAAAAATTGCTTGCTTTCCCCTCTCTGTGATTAAAGTAATATAAGATAACTCTGGTCAATTTTCCTAACATTCAATCATTATAGGAAGATGATATAGTTCTGTTTTCATTTATAGTCTTTTTCAGAAAAGTTCTAATTGTTTTGGGTAGGTCCCAATTACAATTGTACACTCTAGCTTTCGGCATCAGTTAGAAGCTTCTGGAATAAAATGATGTACTGTTTTGTGTTTGTGTTAGGCGTTATTACACTTCTTTCATGTATTTGTCGAGTAAAGCAGATAAGTTACATCAGCTTTCTGCTTCATTTGAGTTCTGGCATAATGGTATACGCCATACCGATCTTAGAAACAAATGCCTTTACGAGTAGAATGACGAATGCTGTTGGACAGTTTTTGATGCATACCACAACTTGATACAGTGTATTGTTGACAGCACAATTAATGTTTTTCACCGGCATATTGTACCTCAAATTAAAAGTAGGAAAAAAGTGGGTTTTTTTTAATAATTTCCAGGATATGGCTTTAATAGAGAGCAATTTCATGAATACTGGGAAGATGCTTTTCTGTGACATAGTCACTTGTTTCAGAATATTTCCCCCTAAATACCTTAATGGTATATTAAGGTATAACAAAGGAATGTTTTATTCTGTAACAAGTGCCTGTGATCTGTGATTTAGAGCAGTTTGTCCCATATCTTTAAGAAAGTTAGTGATGATAAAGGCAGGTTTTACCTTGCTCATTATTTACGTATAAACACGGTATGAATACTTACAGATAACAAAAAAAAATATTTATAACATAACAAAATAATTCTTTATATTGGTATATATTAATTTTAAACATTTCAAAACAAATAAAAGAAATTATAGATATTCATAAAAGTCTTTGATAAACTAATGAAAAATACGAGTATCTAGTACATTACAGATTTTGTAACGATTTTAAATTCAATAAAAAACCTATATTTATAAGATATAATTATAACCCTGTTCAAGGTAGACAATCAACATATTGACTTTATGAAATTAAACATAGACTCATAGTTCAACGGAATATAACTCTTGTATACAAATGACACATCAATCGAGTTATTTAGCTGCGAATTCGTGCGCCACCTTCAAGGAAGATTCTGAATTATCACTATAACCACAAGTTGTTAATCTATAGATTCTGACGACTAATGAATTCTAACCACAGTAAAAAATATTTGTTTGAAATTTTTTAACACTTACTCAGAAAAATGCTCGAACTACTTGACTTTCAAAGCTCATAATCAACGTGTTTACACACTGATATAATATGGTTGTTAAACATTACAAACCTGTAATTGCATAAGACACTATACACCTCGTGTGCTTGCATTAACTTATCCAAAAATATATTTATTTCAAGCCTAAAGATTTCGACATGTTGTTTACATTTAATAAATTTTAGAATCACAATTTCCGGTTAAGATTTGACTAAATACCAAATTCCTGATATCGTCAGGTAAATATGCTAAGCTATGTGTTTAAATTGTGATTAAATATTCAAAATAGATTATTATCGCATTAAAACTCAAAATGACATTTGCAAATCTGAACTCAGTTTTTTTAAATTGTATAACATCTCACAGTTGTAAAAAAAAACAATAAATGGCGGGTAATAGTTTGGCAAATAACATTGCATTATTTGAATATAATTATTGTGTAATTAGGACGTGTTGTTATTATTTACTTATATTGGGTCCAAAAAAAATATGTTGGAATGTTCATACGGGCGTCATTAGCTAAATAATAAGTTATTCAATATTTGTTTTCTAAATTTGGGATTGCTAAGTATCTTATGTTGAATCTCCCTCAGATAAAACTGCCTAATTGGGCTTTATTTTAATGTCCCTTGGTAATATAAGTCCTCAAATCTATAATACTAAAATTACGAGGTCCAATTTGTCAGCCGTCATCACGTAAAAACGACGAATCAAAGAATTCAACTTTATATACAACTAATATAGTACAAAGGAGTAGATTAAAAATTACACCACTCCAGGCCCTTTTGTTTTCCACGTTATTAATATCGCCATTAATTAGGAAGTTCCGGGTCGAGTCCGATATCGATACCAATAGTATAATCACCTGTTACCTATTACCTTATCTGTACGTTCCGCATCTGACAGGCGCACCACCAAACGATGTATTCAGGATTAATATGCTATATAAACGAGTCATAATGACAGGGTTGACACTACTAAATTGTCAAATTGTTACCTATTGTAGTATTTTAATCCGTAAGACTTTCTAAGATAACAATACGAATACTAAAAATCTGGACTAAAAATAAGTTTCAATTTGTTAGCGGGCATGACGTAAAACAGCGAATCAAAGAATTCAACTTTATTTATAACTAATATAGGACAATGCTGTTGATTAAAAAATACTCCATTCCAGGACCTTTTGTTTTTCAAATATTTAATATTACCAATAATTGATAAGTTCCAGTTCGACGGGTTCAAACAGAAAGATTTAAAAGCAGAGAAAATTGTGTATCTTATAATCGGCATGACTTTATCAGATGACAGAACTAATACTAAGATAAGGCTTGCACATAGTTATATACTTTAATTCATTCACAGACCCGTGATATCACGGGTGTGTTCTATTGTTTACATATATTTATACATAACCTGTCAAAGAGAGCATACATTTGTTTAAAGCGTTCTTAGTGAAGGCTATGTGTATAGATTTATTTTTTTAATTTACTTATTCGTGAATGAGCAACACAGGATTATTTTGTCATATCGTTTCTTGACATTAAACAAACATGGCGAGTTAAATTAGTGAAATGGAAATACACACTTGTGTATTCAAAACTATATAAATTATGTGGTCAATGGTTGTTAAACATTTTTTCTGTTTGAACTAATTGGAGGGATATTATTTTGTTCAATCTTTCGGAACTTAGTACGTGTTTATGCCAGCTATTACTGGAAGAATCTCCGTAACTACTAATCACAGACACTGACCATAACGATTGTGTTTACAGTCAGGTTTTTTCGTCAAAATTATCTCCCCATTACGCCAATTAATTTCAACAATCGTAAAAATGATAGCCATTATTGGGATGACGCGCTGCCAATTATTATCTTTGAGTAATTTCATAATTAATTTGTGTTTTAACTTTTCCAACTGTCAAACGAGGACTAAATAATTATTCGTTTTTTAATTCGTTGTTATACCAGTGTTATTATTAACAACGTTTCAATTTTATTGTACAAATATATTCTATCCACAATAGGAGGCTGATTTTCCAAGGTGTTGCTATACTTTTTAACATTTGTTTATATATAAATTTGTACGATGTCATACAGCATCTTTTTGTGGGTAATTTTAACAATGTTCATAATTAATATATTTTAAGAAAAACAAAAGGATTAAAACAAGTACAAAGTTGAAGAGCATTGAGGATACAAATTCAAAAATGTTGTGCCAAATACGGCTAAGGTAAGCTATGCCTGGGATAATAAAATCCTTAAAGTTAATGTTGTGCGTTACAAATACGAAGTGGCAAATTTTTCTATGTCGTAATGAGTTATACCTGAATTGTCAGAAGACCCAGTTTTTTACTATATTTACTTCATGTAGATACTGTTTGTGACTTTTTTGAATCCACGATGATGAATATAACAAAATTATCTTTATAATAAGTAACTCTAAACTCTTAAACAATGTAGAGGTTTCCCTTATTCATATTGTTAAATATGCACGCATGGAGCTTCAGAGATTTTGAAAAGCTTTACAAAACATTAAAAGGGTCAAACTAACATGACCCATAATCATAAGCTTGACCTTTGGTCGTATATCTTTTTCTAAATGCCATTTGTTCCCAAGGTCAGTGCAAAACGTCCCATGGGTACAAAACCTTTTGTTACAGAGTTGTCTCTACAAATACGTTGTACAATATGTCAATGGTGTTTCTATCCCTTAAGAGATGGTGAAATTAAGTTGGTCAAATTAACAAGTATTGTATTTCTGATCATTGTTGAAGTTTTAAACCAAAAACTAGGGGTGATCTCAGGTGCTCCGGAAGGGTAAGCAGATCCTGCTCCACATGTGGCACCCGTCGTGTTGCTTATGTGATTACAAATCCGGTAAATAGTCTAATTCGGTAGGTCACATTCATGAAAGGGAAGGGGATTGTAGTTACGATGTAAGGAACATATCCGATATCATTTGTGAAACGGTTATTCCATAACGGTCAACCAACTCGTGATGGCGTCCGTAAAATTTACGAAGGGATGATTTCAACTTCACCATTTGGAACTCTTGGTTTAATAGCTTCCTTGTGAGCAGTAACCCTCTATCAAGAAAATCATAACAGGACATGCAAGCACATGAATATCGTATCAATTGGGAGATATATACCCCGTATGCAGGTGCTGTTGGAATGTTGCTACTTAGAAATGAAAAGTTCACAATTGGAAAGCTGAAATTTTCTCTTTTGTCGTAAAGTTTTGTTTTCAACCGACCCTCATTGTCAATTTATAGATGTAAGTCAAGATATGAAGCCGACTTAACTGTATCTGTAGTGTCCTTTATCTCCAATTCGATGGGATAGATGCGTTCCACATAGTCACCAAATTTTGAATTGTTTAGTGAAAGAACGTCATCTATATAGCAGAAAGTAGAGTTAAAAGATATTGCTAACTTCTTATCTTTCTTTCTAAGAAGTTCCTGCATGAAGTCAGCCTTTATACGAATCTGATGATCAGTAGTTTTCGTTTGTTGATGTGGTTAACAAGTGTTTCTCGTTTCCCGTTTTTTTATGTAGATTACACCGTTTATTTTCCCGATTGAATAGTTCTGCACTAGTCATTTGTGGGACCCTTTATAGCTTGCTATTCGATGTGAGTCAAGGTTTCATGTTAAAGACCGTACTTTGACCTATAATGGTTTACTTTGACAAATTCAGATGGTGAGTTGTGTCATTGGCACTCATACCATATCTTCTATAATACATCTATATATTTTTTATAGGCGACAAATTTGATAAATTCTTTTTTTTATTCAACTTTAAATATTTCATTTCACTACTGGTTGTGAACAATTTCCCTTAGCGCTACAAAAATGACGCTAAGGTTCGTCCCTGTGTTATTAATTGCTTATGAAACCAGGGGATTAGATTAGCAAAATAGTTTATACATTTATATTCTGTGTTAGTTGCATTTTGAAAGTATTTATAAGAACACTTACTAGATATACATTATTTAGTGTTACTGTGATCCTATATATAAATAATCATATGTCTGGATATAAAAAATATAGTTTCAACCGAAAGTAAAATTTACTAAACAAGCATAGTTGGCCACATGGTTTGACAAATAATTTCATGAAATAGTAAGTAGTTTGTTATAGTCATCAAGTCAGTTATCTAATGTTTACTTTTTAAAACTTAGAATAATCGAATATTTCAGGTACTAAGTAAAAAATGTAGTATATAAAAAAAGGTCAAAGAAGGAGCTATTGACCCCTCTTGATTTATTTTTCTCAAAAATAGATATTTTCCTTTGAAATTTTCTCAAAAATAGATATTTTCCTCTGAAATTTTCTCAAGAATAGACTATTTTGATGATAGAACTGACAAATTTAGTTCTCTTTTCTGATAAATAAAAAACATTTTTAAATCACGAAACAAATCATTGTTATAACATGATTAAGTGTGTATAATCAATATTGTCACTTCTATATCCAAGTACAAGATTTTTAAGACCGAAGACATGTCGAGCAATATCAAAATACATTAATAGGTCATAAATTAGAAACCAATGATTTTTTACCAATTACATTCAAAGTTATAATGATTATAGTTATCACATTTTGAACAAATCACGGTTTGGATTATCAGATATTTTCCAACGGTACACATTCTAATTAATTGCTGTTATCATGGTTATCTTTTGCAATAATTTCCATCTACACATTTTCATTCTTTTATTTTTGATAAAATTCTCCGCAGGTCGCAGTTTGGTACGACCTCAGAGATCGAACCCTGAACAGTTGGGGCAAGTATGGATACAACATTCAATCGCGATACAGCTCTGAATTTGGATTGTGATTAAATATTTGGCACAGCATAGGTTTCTTACACAGAATGAATGTGGTTTAAGAACTTAGAAGTTTTGAAGAAGACATTACCTAGCATGGTCCAATATCCAAAATCTAAATAGATGGGTAGATTCAGCATATCAAAGAACCCAAAGAATTCATTTAACAAAATTTTTATTTTGGACCCTTTTGATCTCAATGTGGAATAACTTTTTTTTTAAATCAAAATACATGGTTATATATAATTAGATTCAGCATATAAAAGACCCAATACATTGAATTTTTGTTGAAATCAAACAAAGTTTAATTTTGGACCCTGATTTGGACCAACTTGATAACTGGGCGTATAATAAAAAATCTCTCAATACATGTTTTGATTCAGCATATCAAAGAACCCCATATATTCAATTTCTGTTGAAATCATACAAAGTTTAATTTTGTACCCAATGGACCTTAATGTAGACCAATTTAAAAACGAGACCAGAAATTAAAAAAACTAAATACACGGTTAGATTCGGCATATCAAAGAACCCCAATAATTCATTTTTTTGTGTGAAATCAAACAAACTTTAATTTTGGACCCTTTGGATCTCAATGTGGACCAATGTAAAAACAGGACCAAAAATAAAAAAAACTTAATACATTTCAGCATATTAAAGAATCCTAAGAATTCAACAATAAAACCCCATCGAAATTGTTCAAGAAATAAGCAATATAGAAAAGTATTGTTTTGGCCCTTTTTGGCCCCTAATACCTGAATCTATCATTACCTTCCATTTTTGGTATGAAACCTTATGGTACCATTTCATAACGATCCATACACTTACATACAAGGTACTGTCTGAAAACTAGAACATACAAGGTATTGTCTGGAAACTAGAACAATGCTTATTTGGGCCCTTTTTGGCCAAAATTTCTAAATAGTTGTGACCATAACCCCCCAAAATTAATCCCAACCTTCCATTAGTGCTTATAATCCTTGTATGAAAGTTCTATTGATTTCTATTTTATTTATACTAAAGTTTTCCGGATACCCGCTGTCTTCGAACGACGCTGATTATAACGTCAACGGACGGCGACAGTGACGACAACGTGATACCAATATACGACCAAAAAAAAATATTTTGTGTACGTATAAAAAATGGAATGATAAAGAAAGGTTCTTCTTTATAAAATAAGTACGGTTTTCAAAAGTGAAATGATTTTGCCATACATAGAATCCTACTGGAAGCTCTTTATTCGATCTAATTATAATATTATATATTTCTTTGAATGAAATTTTGATAACAAATTCACGAATGATAATGCCTTCGGAGAGGTCTGCGTTCAACGCATGTACATATTGTTGAGTTCATTTTACATAAACTATCTGTTTGGTCCGTGCATATAATTAATTAACTGATCGATCGCTGACCTTTGTCATGGTACCTCTAACATGGCATTTTTTACTTATCCATGTTATCTGACGGTTTCAATGGGTCATCAATCACTGATCATTCGCTGAACAGTCAAACATCCGTCACTGATCATTTTCTGATCAGTAAAGTTCCCGTCAAACAGTAACGTCTAATATTACAAGTACAGTATCATCCAAATTTTTAGTTAGTGATATTTTTGAAAATAAAAAAAAATAAAACTGGCCTATGTATTTACTCAGTAGATTGAGGCGTTAATGTTGTTGAAACATGCTGATACTAGGTTTACTAGTGCAATATTATACATGTGAATTGACTTATTTATATTTATTTGTGTATCAGAAACATTTATTTTATTGTTTTTAAAAATGAAGGTACATGTATAGATTTTATTTGATATGTGCAGCCTCGGCTACAATATATATATCACAATTAAACCTCAAGACATAAGTTATAGCATTCTAATTTACTTTATCATCCAGCCCTTCATAGAGACTTAAGAAGTGCTAACAACATTCATTAAAGTCATAAAACATATGAAGAAATATAAACAATACTATTAAATGTAATTAGTTTATACTTTTTTCTGAAATCTGAGGTCATTTTAAATTTGAAACAGTTTAAATTATCTCTTTTTACGTCATTGTTCTATCAAATACGTGAGGGTCACAACTTTTTTCCCTTCTGTGACCATAGGACATGAAGATTTATTCAAACTATTGTTAAAAATCAACAAAAATTATTAACTAAATATTAAACTTGTATACAATTTTCAAAATACCATATTAATTTAAAATAAAAGGAATAATTTTAATTAAGGGACATTAACTTTTAGACTAGTAGACATATTATCATATGCTTAATTACCAATCATTGTCTTTATAACAGAGCATGTTTATTTTTCAAAAATACAATGTCCCTTTATCTATTCTAATATTCAAGAAAGAAATTATGGTCTCTTTAAAGCGATTTGGGACCGTCATCCTAACCATGTTGTGGATTGCGGTCTCTCCGTCTCCAAAATTACTATAGACAACAATTATTTTACTTTGATGCAGCTTATTTTATCTATTAATTGAATCTTAAAATTTGGCAGCAATATAACAAACTACCCATTTGGCATTTTGTGAGAGCAATATGTAAATGAGATAGCTGTAGAGTTTTATGAAAATCCAAGTTGATTTGGAAACGTTACACCTATTTCAATGATTTAGCCTAAATTGAAAAGTTTAGCTTTTTTACCTACTAATCAAATCCATGAATTTAAGAACAATGCATTCCACTTTTAAACAACCTGGTATGTTGTAAGATCAATATGTCAATGAGATAGCTGTAGAGTTATATGAAAATCTAAGTTTATTCATAAAAGATATACCTATTTTAATAACATGAATGATGTCTATCTAAATTTAGCCTTTCCCAAAAATGAAAGTTTTTTTTAACCTAAATCCATAAATATGACAGAAATACACCAAAAATATCAAACAACCGGGTATTCTATAAGATCAAAAATCAACTGAAATTTAAATATGTTAAATATAAATATAAATATATGAAAATCCAAGCTGTTTTGAAAACATGTATAGATTTTTAAAAGCATAAAAAGTGACTATCTGAAACTAGTCCGAATTGCAAATTCTGTTTTTTTTAGCTCACCTGACCTGAATGGTCAAGTGAGCTTTCCTCATCACTGGGCGTCCGCCGTCGTCATCTGTTTTACAAAAATTAAAAAAAAATAACTAATTGCCCTAATTTAACCAAACCTGGCCATAATCAATACTAGGCTTTCTAGTATAAAACTTGAGTCCGATGACCTTACCTGTCAACCAACATGGCTGACATTGCTAAAATTAGAACACATGGTTCAAATGTAGTTGTTGGCTTATATCTCTGAAACTAAAGCGATAAGAGCAAATATGAAATGGGATTAAAAATTTTCATCAGGTTAATATCTATCCCTTTCCATTTTCAGACGAATCCGACAACATATTGTTGTGTTTCTGCCCCTGAATTTGTCATTTTAAGGATAATTTGTAGTTTTTGGTATTATCTTGAATGTAATTATAGATAATGATAAACTGAAAACAGCAATAATGTTCAGCAAAGTCAAATCTACAAATAAGTCAACAAGACCAAAATTGTCGGTCGACCAATTTATGAGTTATTGCCCTTTGTAGTGATTTTTACAAAAATCTTCTTCTCTGAAACTACTGAGACAAATTTAAGCATACTTGGCAATATCCATTTTAGAGTATCTAAATGTGTCCTTTGACCATGTCTTCCAACCATCATGGCCGACATGGTTAAAAATAGAACATAGGGGTTTATATCTCTGAAACTAAGCATTTAAAGCAAATCTGACAGGTGGAAAAAATGTTCATCCAATTTAGATTTATATGCAATGAAATTTTGCAACGTTAGTGTTTACATGTATTTCAGTTGATTCAATTAGTTTGTGTGAAATATTTTAATTCATTTACTCATTAAAAACACTGCGATTCTAGCTTAAATATGAAAAATCTATCAAATATGTATGATGAAAGATTTTGTACTTTCCAGATAAACATTGCCAGAACGGCTTCGAGTGGGTTCCGTCTTTGGGAACGATTCACAATGCGGGGTACTAGCTCTTTATCCACATACAAGTCGGCAGTTCAATACAATAAACATAAACAAATTGGTAAAGTCCAAATTCATTTAATAAAGTCCAAATATGAAATATCAGTGTTACAAATTAGTTATTTTCAACCAAAAACAATATATATGATTGCGATGGAAAATCCGAACGCAGTTCGTGTGCTCTCGTTGGCATATCCAAACAGAGTCCTTGCATATGAATTTATCTTTCTTTAAATACAAAATAGAGTTGCTAACAACAAAGTTTGTAATGGTCATTTCGTCAACAGAAATTAGATAACAGATTGATTACGTTTATCAAAGAGAAATTGTTTCCACGCTTGTGTATTGAATTAAACATAATTGATCAAATAGAAATATTGATAAACCATAAGATTTAGATTAATTCTTGACCATATAAATATTGACAAATATAAATTTACAATCTAACATGTTTCAGGTGTAAACAAGTTTTTCTGACATTTAAATTAATTAAGAATTTCGAGATCATTACTATTGAATAAATTAAATATGCCTGGTGCATACGAAATGTACACATTAATAAACTGTAATAGAAATCAACATAATTAGATAGTTTGGAATATTGATTTTAGTACAAAAATAATGTGTGACAACTATTCCCTTTTTCAAGAAAATTCGTCCCTAATTTAAAAAAAAGACAACAGCATTGAATTCAAGGTCCAACGACAATTATTTATAAATTTTCAATATCGTCGAGATTGTCTGTTTCTTGTGTAAAAAATTCTATGGTTGGTGCGTCTTTGCTGGTGTAATGCCATCTGCTTTTGGTTGTTTTCAATTTCCCTTAAAGTATTTATCAATCCAAAATTATCACTCTGTAATTGTTTTATTTCTTGCTCTACTCCATCTATTTCAGCGTACTTTACATTGCATTCCATTAAATGTATGTGTGTTTGATCTTCCCAATAGTTTTTCATACGATCAGAATTATTAAGTTCAATATTTTAACTCTCCAGTTCATTTGAATCTGCTGATTTTGGTATGGAGAATGTTCCGAAGATAAAAATAGTTCTTGATTTTGTTCCTGTAGGCTGGAAGTAAATTTGTCCATGTCCGAAGCATAAACTCTATATTGTTTCACGATTTCTTTATGCTGCTGTAGCTCATTCGTGATTCGTTTTACTTCGGATCCAAGTCTTGCATGTCTGTATCCTTTTGCTTGTCTTTAACTAGTTGTTTTAGGTCGATATTTTCTTGTTTTGTTCTTTGAATTTCCAAGGTCCGGTAAAAATTCGAGGGAAAAACGTTTCTAGGTTCATTGTGACTAATTTCGTTGAAAGGTATAACTGACACGAAATGTTTTCTCTCTTTAAAGCAATGCAGTCGTTGCATGTTTCTCCGTTTTGTAGAACTCAATTTAAGTTCTTGTTTCCGTCGTGTGCGTATAGATAATATGTCTTTTTCCGGAGTGTAATCGTTTTTGAGATTTTGTTTCCTTACTCTAGCTGAACGGTTCAATGTAACTTGATTGATAGACTTGACACTCTTTTCCGAAGGTATTCGGTTGTGAATTCCCTGGTAGTGTTGTTGCCACGGAATATGTATCCAGTTGCATGCCGACTCATGCATCTTGTGTGAATGTCTTGAAATCTTCGTTTGATATACTAAATCCACTGTTGCAAAGAGTAGGCGCCCGAACCTAATATGCTACTCGCTTGTTGTATTACAAGAGGTTCCGTTGATCGATTCGTTACTCCACCAATTTATGATGAAATATTGTGTACCTTTCCAGATAAACATTGCCAGAACGGCTTCGAGTGGGTTACGTCTATGGGAACGATTCACAATGCGGTTACTAGCTCTTTATTCACATACAAGTCGGCAGTTCAATACAATAAACATAAACAAATTGGTAAAGCCCACATGTAATTAAGTCCAAATATGAAATATCAGTGTTACAAATTAGTTATTTTCAACCAAAAACAACATATATGATTGAGATGGAAAATCTGAACGCAGTTCATGTGCTCTCGTTTGCACATCCAAACGGAATCCTTGCATATAAATTTATCTTTCTTTAAATACCAAATAGCGTTGCTAACAACAAAGTTTGTAATGGTCATTTCGTCAACAGAAATTAGATAACAGATTGATTACGTTTATCAAAGAGAAATTGTTTCCACGCTTGTGTATTGAATTAAACATAATTGATCAAATAGAAATATTGATAAACCATAAGATTTAGATTAATTCTTGACCATATAAATATTGACAAATATACATTTATAATCTAACATGTTTCAGGTGTAAGCAAGTATTTCTGACAGTTAAATTAATTAAGAATTTCGAGATCATTACTATTGAATAAATTAAATATGCCTGGTGCATACGAAATGTACACATTAAAAAACTGTAATAGAAATCAACATAATTAGATAGTCTTTAATTTCGAATTTAGTACAAAAATAATGTGTGACATATGCCAAAAATTGTCACTTTTCAGATGTTTTTTGTCAAAAATGAAAGTGGCCGAATCCGTGTTCATCCTCAACCTTAATATATGTTATGTATTATCATCAAATACAACTCGCATTTCAATATTAAGAATGAACACAAATGCGGCCACTTTCATTTAAGACTGAAACCGACTACACTGTAAAAAACTAAAATGCTAAATTGTGAAGATTTCAGTAATTTAGCATGACTTAATGATGCCAGTACCCGCTATATGAACATTGTATTGTCAAAAATAGCTCATATTTATGTAGCAGAAGCATTCTTCTTTCCAATAAATAACTAAATAGATATAGGAAGATGTGGTGTGAGTGCCAATGAGACAACTCTCCATCCAAATAACAATTTTAAACCAGATGCTCCGCAGGGCGTAGCTTTATACGACCGCAGAGGTTGAACCCAGAACGGTTGGGGCAAGTATGGACACAACATTCAAGCTGGGTTCAGCTCTAAATTTAGATTGTGATTAAATAGTTGACACAGCATAGGTTTCTGACACAGAATGAATGTGTTCTAATGAACTTAAAATTTTTGTTTTCTCTTAGAGCAATTCACTATGCTGTTGAATATTAATCCTCTCAAAAAAATGTTTGAAGAAATTTTCATTTTTATTTATGAAATTTCAAATGAGAAAAATTGAACCCAATTTTTTTAATCACATCCCCCTTTCCCTTATTCCAAAACTAATCTCAATTAAAATTTCTAATGGAGTTTGCAACAATAACTACTCATTTAAATACATCATAAAATATTAAGATGTAAAAAAAACTGTGTGTTATCACTGAATGGTAAAGATTATTTTAATTTATCAGTTGGTAGTAAAAAGTGAATATACATTGTATATTGTATATAACAAAGATTTAAGTTGATTCTGGACAAAGAAAGATAACTCCAATTAAAAAAAATCTTGCTATTGCACAATATTTTGCAATAAGATATTTCTTGCTTACTATTCTGGACAAAGAAAGATAACTCTAATTAAAAAAAAATTTGCTATTTCACAATATTGTGCAATTAGATATTTCTTGCCATTGCGCAATACTGTGCAATTGAAAAGACTTGCTATTGCACAATACTTAATATAATAATTTTAGATCCTGATTTGGACCAACTTGAAAACTGGGCCCATAATAAAAAATCTAAGTACATTTTTGGATTCAGCATATCAAAGAACCCCAAGATTTCAATTTTTGTTAAAATCAGACTAAGTTTAATTTTGAACCCTTTGGACTTTAGTCAATCTAATTAAAAACCGACTCTCATCGCTCCTGTTTCGGATATGTCGCGTGGGAGATCTAACGAAACCCGCTTTGAGGTCACATGTGAGTGACCTCGTAGGTGTGTCTTTTTCGACCAATGAAATTGAGTCTTCCACGATCTTGGAAGTTTAACGTAAGGCAAAGGGATGTAACTCATTTTATTTACGACGAAATCGTCAGTCATAATAATTCATAAACTTTTTGGATTGGCTTATTAATAGGTCGTCAACTCATTTGCATATCTTTATAAATTCATGACTTTTAGTTCACTCACATGTGACCTCAAAGCCGGTTTCGTTAGATCTCCCACGCGACATATCAGAAACAGGAGCGATGAGAGATCGGTTTTTAATTAGATTGGACTTTAGTGTAGACCAATTTAAAAACAGGACCAAAAATGAAGAATCTACATACACAGTTAGATTTGGTATATCAAAGAACCCCATTTATTTAATTTTTGATGAAACCAAACAAAGTTTAATTTTGGACCCCGATTTGGACCAACTTGAAAACTGGGCCAACAATCAAGAATCTAAGTACATTTTTAGATTCAGTATATCAAACAACCTAACTGATTCATTTTTTGTCAAAATCAAACTAAGTTTAATTTTGGACCCTTTGGACCTTAATGTAGACCAATTTGAAAACGGGACCAAAAGTTAAGAATCTACATACACAGTCATGACAGTTAGATTCGGCATATCAAAGAACCCCAATTATTCAATTTTGATGAAATCAAACAAAGTTTAATTTTGGACCCTTTGGGCCCCTTATTATGTTGGGACCAAAACTTCCAAAATCAATACCAACCTTCCTTTTATGGTCATAAACCTTGTGTTTAAATTAAATAGATTTCTATTTACTTATACTAACGTTATGGTGCGAAAACCAAGAAAAATGCTTACGTGGGTCCCTTTTTGGCCCCTAATTCCTAAACTGTTGGGACCTAAACTACCAAAATCAATACCAACCTTCCTTTTGTAGTCATTAACATTGTGTTTAAATTTCATTGATTTCTATTTACTTTAACTAAAGTTATTGTGCGAAAACCAAGAATAATGCTTATTTGGGCCCTTTTTTGGCCCCTAATTCCTAAACTGTTGAAACCAAAACTCCCAAAATCAATCCCAACCGTTCTTTTGTGGTCATACACCTTGTGTCAAAATTTCATAGATTTCTATTAACTTAAACTAAAGTTATAGTGCGAAAACCAAGAAAATGCTTATTTGGGCCCTTTTTGGCCCCTAATTCCTAAAATGTTGGAACCAAAACTCCCAAAATCAATACCAACCTTCCTTTTGTGGTCATAAACCTTGTGTTAAAATTTCATAGATTTCCATTAACTTTTACTTAAGTTAGAGTGCGAAAACTAAAAGTATTCGGACGACGACGACGACGACGACGACGCAGACGACGACGCCAACGTGATAGCAATATACGACGAAAATTTTTTCAAATTTTGCGGTAGTATAAAAAGTAAACCATTATAGGTCAATGCAGGGCCTTCAACACGGAGTTAAAAGTTTACATTTTAATAATTTTGTAATACTGCTATGTTTTGAACCTACTCCTTTATTAAAAAAAGAACTTACAAATGAATATCGATCACATGAATACGTGGGTTTCGCAACCAGACAGATCATCGATTATTCTCATATGACAAGATATGTAAAGATTCGACTTTCTCCTAATAAAAGTAGGTACCAATGAGACTGTTTTTGTATTAATTGTTATTTCTTGGTGAAATAAATTTAATTAAAGAGAAAGAGTTAGTTATAATACGGCTCAACTTGTTAAGTTCATATCTTCAAGCATAACGAAAAAAAAGCGGAAAACCGATTTCTTGAGTGAATTTTCGAAGTCCAGGGGCCATAAATCTGCAAAAATATTAGACCTGAACAAAATTTCAACTTGATCTGTAACTCATAATAAAATAATATACCAAATATCTAATTAAAATATTCAAGCACGAAGAAAAAAGTGTGGAAAACTGATTTGACGGACTGACGGATCGATATACATGCATACATATATACAGACAGACAGACATATAGACCGACGGAGTGCAATTGATTAGTTTGAATAAAAATACTCAGTCATGACTTCGAACATACGGATTTATTTTAGATAAGTGAAAGACATAACAATGGCGCAAAACTCGTTTGAATTTGCTGCAGAATTTAAACACTTTTTGCATCGTCACCTTTCAACTTTTTGGTTTAATTACAACAAAAATATATTTAAAAAATACTTAAATTGTAGATCAATAAACAATCAAATCGTGCTAATACACATCACTTCGTGTACTCTTCTCTACTCAAAAATAAGAATATGTATTAGATACAATACAAAGGTAACAAATAAACAGGCCAATGACAACCTTTGCCGGATACTTTTTCTGCACGAGTAGTCAGGTCAGCCTTGGCTGACTACAAGTGCAGAAAAACCATACAGCAGGTTGTTTCCGGCCTGTTTCTTTGTACGTTTCAAGGAAGAAGTGGTACATTTTGTATTAAGAAGAGATATCACAACTGAACATTTTAGAAAATACCAGTTAGTGTAAGTTACAGTTTAAACACAATTATTTTTTTCACTTTCCTTCAGCTGAGAAAATTTTCTAAAAAAATTCAAGAATGTAATTATTTTATACAAAAGAACCATTTCAAGTAAAAGATAAATACTGTACACATTTGAGACTTTTTGAAATGCATCTTCGCAAGTGAGTAATGTGTAAAAAATATTTCAAAAGTAAGCAAGCTAATACTTGTTTTTTATTGGGGAAAAAGGAAAGGGGAACGAAAAAAATTAAAAAAACCTGTCTTGGTCCTTTTTTTATTTAAAAAATTGCAGGATGTCCAATTCCAAAAAAAATGAATTTCCTATTTCATTAGTACATGAAATGTTATGAAAAATGGATGTTTTACATATATCTTGTTTAAATATATTCATATATGTCAAATATACTAATAATATATTTTTTTTAAGTAAACAGCATTGTAATACTGGTACTTTAAACAATTGAATACTCACTTGCTCTTCCTCTGGCCTTTTCTGAAACATAAGCGACATAGGAAAATAAAACTTAACTTCATTTCATTCTGTTAATTTTTATGATATCTTATTAAGGGTTTATAACGTTTGGTTTGGTGATAACGTAAATTCATCGAGGCTAAATCTTAGGAATATGAACTTGATAGAACCTTTGATAAATTATTAGCATTTTTGAGTGTGGTAAGCTATTATAAAGTTTCAAATGTTACTTCTAAATGTAAACATGACACATTAAAGGGGCACTAGCTACGATATATATACAAAAATTATTAAATATGATTTGCATTTTTGTTCAGTCATTAATGAAAGTGAATATTGAAATAATAGCTTTTAGCAGACAGTATGGTTCAATTTTGACAAAATAAGCTTTTTTTTTTTATTTCTGATCTTGTCTTGATCATTTGGCATTTAAAAAGTCAGTATACTATATTTGAGCTTGAATTTTTACTTGATAACATTTTAGTTCGTTTTGGAGATTCCGATTATCGTCGAGTTATTGGAATTCTAATGGGGACTAACTGTGCACCACTTATTGCGGACCTGTTTTTGTGTTGTTATGAGTTACAATTTATGACTAAAATTGGCAAAGACCCATCGAAACAACATTTGATACAAAAATTTAACAATACTTTTAGATATTTGGATGATATATTGGCTCTCAACAATGACGACTTCAGTATGTATACTAAAGAAATTTATCCTGTTGAACTTACTTTAAATAAAGCTAATACTAACAATGACCACTGCCCTTTCCTCGATCTTGATATCTACTAGTATATCATTAACGGGAAGCTTAATACAAAAAAATTATGATAAAAGAGATGATTTTTCTTTTCCTATCGTCAATTATCCATTTTGAGATTGTGACGTTCCCTTGTCACTATCTTATGGTGTTTATATATCACAACTTGTGCGATTCGCTCGTGTATGTAACAACGTATTAGATTTTAACGAGATAAATTTATGTATTACTGAAAAATTATTGTACAAGGGTTTTTGATATCACAAACTAGTCAAAACATTTACAAAATTTTATCATCGGTACAAGGAAATAATTCGTAAATATCTTTCAACATGCAGACATCTTATACGTTCAGGTATTTCACATCCAATCTTTTATGGTAATATTCTTTACAAAGAACAAAAATGTCAGTATTCACCTTAAAAGCCAACTAAACCTTTAAACAGACTTATTAAGAAGGGATATAGTTACGATACTGTTGTCAGGTCATTAAAGATTGCATTAAAGATTGCATATTTTGGCTTTAATATTGATTCACTTTTTGGGTCTTTGCATCGGAATTAAACACAATTATTCTAAAACCAGTTGTTGACATGACACGGGTTATGTTGTTCTCATATATTTTATGATGGTATAATACTAGACCCATAACAAGAGGGATTGTGCCTGATATTCATATGATGAAGACAAATTTTCAATCAGTTTAATTGAGGTGTGGAGCTGGCATGTCAGTAACTGCTAGTAGTCTGTTGTTATTTAATTATTATTGTCATTTTGTTTATTTTCTTTTGTTTCATATTCTGACATCGGACTCGGACTTCTCTTAGACTGAGTTTTACTGTGCATATATATATATAGTGTTGTGCGTTTGTCTTTCTACATTGGCTAGAGGTATAGGGTGAGGGTTGAGATCTCAAAAAACATGTTTAACCCCGCCGCAATTTTGCGCCTGTCCCAAGTTAGGAGCCTCTGGCCTTTGTTAGTCTGGTATTATTTTTAATTTTAGTTTCTTGTGTATAATTCGGAGTTTAGTATGACGTCTATTATCACTGAACTATTATGCATATTTGTTTAGGGGCCAGCTGAAGGACGCCTCCGGGTGCGGGAGTTTTTCGCTACATTGAAGACCCATTGGTGGCCTTCAGCTATTGTCTGCTCTATGGTCGGGTTGTTGTCGCTTTGACACATTCCCCATTTCAGTTCTCAATTTTATTTTCCGTTCATTTTTTTTATAATCAATAAGGCCGTTAGTTTTCTTGTTTGAATTGTTTTACATTGTCATTTCGGGGCCTTTTATAGCTGACTATGCGGTATGGGCTTTGCTCATTGTTAAAGGCCGTACGTAGACCTATAGTTGTTAATTTCTGTGTCATTTTGGTCTCTTGTGGAGAGTTGTCCAATTGGCAATCATACCACATCTTCTTTTTTATAAGAAACATGGATGCTGATTTATTCACTTGCAAGAGAATAGTTTGACCTCATTGCATCATATTCATGCGAACTTCAGTTTAACCCTTTAGCTAGAGATGGATACCGCTTGCATTGTGCGTGTTCAATTATTTAAAGGAAAAAAAATGTAATTATCTAAAGGAAAACAATGTCAACATTAAAAGTGAAACAAAGGTAAACCAGTTGATTTACTGATTCGATCCACAAAGAAAATCAACATTTGTATACAGGTCAAAGACGATGATTAACAGATCTTTTTAATTCATAATATGAAATTCAACAGACATAGAAACTTTCAAATGCACGAGTCTGATCTCTATTTTATCTATATTTATGTTTGTATCGCTTATATGGCAATCAAAGGTCTTCTGGTGTCAACTCGATCGTTAATTAGATGGCATCTAGACTAAAATACACATAAAACGAAGTTACATATCATCGAGCCAATGCCCGGTATATTGTTCATTTTATACTTTTTACAATTTGGATATTTGTTTTTGATTGTTATAAATCAAATAAAAGAATTTGAGTCAAATCGGTGATCATGAATTTATGAGATATAAGATATAAAAAATATGGACATAGACGAATTGAAGCTATTACTACTAAAAAAGGGGCAAAAAATAAAAGAGGGTCGTAATAGGGGGGCCTTCATGACGAATAACGGTAAAAGTTCTTGCCAAATGACGTTAATGGTAATTTTTGGTGTATGACGATAAAACTCATAGATCGAAAATAAACTGACAACGCCGTTGCTAACAAAGAAAACGACAAGCAGACAAATAATAGTTCATAAGACACAACATAGAAAACTAAAGACAAAGCAACACGGACCCCACAAAAATTAAATCTTACATTTTTTGTACTCAACTTTGAATGATACTGAATCGGTGTAGGACAGCTTAAACTCTTAATTAAGTCCATTACAGTAATAGGCAGTTATTGTTTTGCATGCAATACACAAATTTGTATGAGAAAAGAAATGCGGTTAGTTGTGTTGCATCACTTACTATTTCTGGTGACTAACACTTGGTGACTACTTTTCTGCAGTAATGAGTCAATTAATAACAACGTCAGCATTGGATAGCAGTATCATTTAAGATAAAGATGTCATTCACACATCGGTTATGTTTAATTACTCTATTTAGTATCCTTATGTTATTCTACTACAATTGACTTTACGACTAGAAATATGAGTTACCTTGTTTCGTTAAATCCTGAACAATGAATTACATATATTAATTGAAATGGCTTTTTTCGATAGAACGATATTAACAAAACAAGTAAACATGCATTTGACTTGTTAATCCAAATATTGTTATCTTATTACTCAGAAAATAGGAATCTAAATTCATTTATGAACTAATATTAAAATTGATGTCAGTTTGCAAACGCTTTTTATATCACAAGAGTTTATCAAATCGATTTGTATTGTATTGTG
This sequence comes from Mytilus galloprovincialis, assembly GCA_037788925.1. Lineage (NCBI taxonomy): Eukaryota > Metazoa > Mollusca > Bivalvia > Mytilida > Mytilidae > Mytilus > Mytilus galloprovincialis. The sequence continues at coordinate 87,964,662 of CM075338.1, forward strand.
GCATTTCAACATTACCCAGATAGATATCGACTAACATATTCGATCAAAACCCGATAACGAAGTAAATAAGGAATTCCGGAAACTATAGTAATTTTACCTAACATCATACAATTACAGAAATCGTGATTTTAAGAAATAATTAGATAAAGCGTTGGTCTTGAATGATAAAACGATAATTGACGAGTAATTCGGTTTGTTCTAAAACGGAAAGAGTGCCAAACATTTAATACAAATTTAATTGTAGACCCGAAAAGGTCAGGATTATGAATTTTTTTATATAAAATGTCAAATATTTAGAAGGAATGCAAAAACATGCGGACTTACAGTTGTAATAACATTAACGTATTCTTTTTCAATATTTTAAGAATCTAATTCACTTAATTGATCTACCTAAAAGAAGAGATACGCCTTATTTCCTTCGCTTGAAAAACGTGTTGTAATTTTATAATTTTCAAGTAATTTCTGAAATAAACGTCAATTTTACAAGAACTACACCGTACGATTTTGTGACAACCGGGCAAAAATCAAAGTTAAATCATTATTCTTTCATTTGAAAAAAAATAACCAATAAGTTGGTGCATTAAAGTCTTTAACTAGACGTTTTTTTTTCAAATATTACAATCGCCTATATCAACATCATTGTCGACGTTGCTTCGTTTCCCGTTATTTACCTGTCTCTTCCTTAATTTTACTTTATAAATGCATTTATACATGCATGGATATTTCATTGTTTTCAACCTGTTTGCATTGGATTAACTATTCTATTTTCCGCAGAATATTGTTCCGAAAATTGTACAGTGTCCGGATACATACGGTGTGGTAAAACAATCGTTAGATTTGTCGACATATTTGTCTTTGCCGATTAATCGATATATTGGACGTCCCAAAATTATACTCAATGTGTACTTGAATAAAATAGTTGCCACTTGTCGTTTAACTAAAAACAAAATCAATCAACCGACATACTAGATAAACAGTATACTATTCGCAGAAGAGAACCTCATATACTTTTTTTTTTATTAAAACGTACAAATGAATTCAGACATGTCAGTTTCAGTACTTGGATGATGCGGCCTAATAGTTTTGTTTTACACACCATCCTAAACTACTGTCTCTAGTGACTGTTCAATATTATGAATACAGAGATGAAATGTTGACACTCTCAATTTATGCGGGAAAATTTTGTATTAATTGTTTTCAAATATTATTGCTTACATTTGCGGTCCTACTAAAATGTGCACAGGAGCGCCAGGAGAAGACAAAAAGGCGCCAGGTACAATCCATCGCAACATTTAAAAAAACCTTCTGATTTATGATGCAGCTATATAGAAATACATACTAAAGTTCACATATTGTCAGTTTTGGTGGTTGCGGTCAAATGATTTTGTTGTACAAGTCAGCATGAGGTATCAAAACTACTGCAATTTTATAACGTATCAATATTTCGAATAAAAGTAGGACATGCTGGCACCCTTAATTTATGCGAACAAAAATTTGTTGTTATAGTATTTCAATATTGCTGTCATTTGTATTGTACATTAAATCCTGACACAAAAATATGACTGATTTACTATGGGGGTATATAGATTTACAAATTAAAGTGCACATATGGTCAGTGTTGGTCGATGCGGTCAATTATTTTGTTATACAAGTCAGCATGAGGTATCAAAACTACTGAAAGTTTGTTACGTATCAATATTTTGAATAAAAGGAGGACACGCTGGCACACCAAATTAATGAGAGAAACAGAATTGTTGTTTTAATTGTAAATACAATCATGCTGTCCATTGTATTATACATTGAATCCTAACATAAAAATTATTGCTGATTTACTATGTGGGTATATAAATTTACAAATTAAAGTGCACATATGGTCAGTTTTGGTTGATGCGGTCAAATAATTTTGTTGCACAAGTCAGCATGAGGTATTAAAACTACTAAAATTTTGTTAGGTATCAATTGTTTGAATAAAAGGAGGACATGCTGGCAACCTAAATTAATGAGAGAAAAAAATGTTGTTATTGTAAACATGGTAAATACAATTTTGCTGTCCATTTTTTAATTTTCTAATTTTGTTAATATACATGTTAATATACATTGAATCCTAACATAAAAATAATTGCTGATTCACTATGTGGGTATATAGATTTACAAATTAAAGTGCACATATAGTCAGTTTTGGTTGATGCGGTCAAATAATTTTGTTGTACAAGTCCGCCTTTAGTATCAAAACTACTGAAATTTTGTTACATATCAATATATTGAACAAAAGGAGGACATGCTGGGACTCTTCATTTGTGCAGACCAAATTGAGTGATATATGTTTTAATGTAGTCCAGATAATCATGCCGTCTGCTGGGGGTATTTTTCGATTGTCACAGGAAGGCATCACAGAAAAAAATTAAAACAGCCTTGCCAGACGTCATTATTATTTGGACTTAAGTTTTAAAGATGCTTTCATTTTGTATAATACATTCTATCCTGAAATTAAAATATTGATGATTGTGGCTACATATACCAAGCACGTATAACTATTAAGGACGTATAACTAACATCTAATATACGTCCTTGCATAGACATACATAATAAAGTGCAAATATGGTTGAATACGACAGGTATTGGAATATATATTCAGTGCCCGTTTTCATTGTAACCGAGATCGTTTTTTAATTTATAGATTGGCAGATCACAGATGAATTTGTGTAACAAGCAACGTTTTATGCGTACTTTATTTTCAAATATTTGTATTTAATCCTGTTTATATAAAGGAAGTATTAAGTTTACTTTATTTTCGATGTTTATCATGTTTATACTACGAAAAAAAGATATTAAAAAATCGAAGTAGAGCGGTCCTGGTTACAAGTTAACTTAGTGTTGAGCAGACCAGTCAAAAGCTAACTTTGGAACAGGTTGGGTTCGATCGGATTTGTCGAAGCAAAAGTTAACAGACAGGAGTGGTTTCGAAGTTGACTTGTTAACTATATGGCAGGACTGGTTTCGAAGTTAACTTCTGTTAACCTATGACAGGTCTGGTTCGAAGTTAACTTATATCAATAGGGGACCTGTTTCCAAATTAATTCTATGGCAGACATAACCAGATGCTTCGCAGGGCGTAGCTTTATACGACCGCAGAGGTTGAACCCTGAACGGTTGGGGCAAGTATGGACACAACATTCAAGCTGGATTCAGCTCTAAATTTGGATTGTGATTAAATAGTTGACACAGCATAGGTTTCTGACACAGAATGAATGTGTTCTAATGAACTTAAAATTTTTGTTTTCTCTTAGAACAATTCACTATGCTGTTGAATATTAATCCTCTCAAAAAAATGTTTGAAGAAATTTTCTTTTTTATTTATGAAATTTCAAATGAGAAAAATTGAACCCAATTTTTTTAATCACATCCCCCTTTCCCTTATTCCAAAACCAATCTCAATTAAAATTTCTAATGGAGTTTGCAACAATAACTACTCATTTAAATACATCATAAAATGTTCAGATGTAAAAAAACTGCTTGTTATCACTGAATGGTAAAGATTATTCTAATTTATCAGTTGGTAGTAAAAAGTGAATATACATTGTATATTGTATATAACAAAGATTTAAGTTGATTCTGGACAAAGAAAGATAACTCCAATTAAAAAAAAATTGCTATTGCACAATATTGTGCAATTAGATATTTCTTGCCATTGCGCAATACTGTGCAATTGAAAAGACTTGCTATTGCACAATACTTAATATAATAATTTTAGATCCTGATTTGGACCAACTTGAAAACTGGGCCCATAATAAAAAATCTAAGTACATTTTTGGATTCAGCATATCAAAGAACCCCAAGATTTCAATTTTTGTTAAAATCAGACTAAGTTTAATTTTGGACCCTTTGGACTTTAGTGTAGACCAATTTGAAAACAGGACCAAAAATGAAGAATCTACATACACAGTTAGATTTGGTATATCAAAGAACCCCATTTATTCAATTTTTGATGAAATCAAACAAAGTTTAATTTTGGACCCCGATTTGGACCAACTTGAAAACTGGGCCAATAATCAAGAATCTAAGTACATTTTTAGATTCAGCATATCAAAGAACCTAACTGATTCATATTTTGTCAAAATCAAACTAAGATTAATTTTGGACCCTTTGGACCTTAATGTAGACCAATTTGAAAACGGGACCAAAAGTTAATAATCTACATACACAGTCATGACAGTTAGATTCGGCATATCAAAGAACCCCAATTATTCAATTTGGATGAAATCAAACAAAGTTTAATTTTGGACCCTTTGGGCCCCTTATTCTGTTGGGACCAAAACTCCCAAAATCAATACCAACCTTCCTTTTATGGTCATAAACCTTGTGTTTAAATTTCATAGATTTCTATTTACTTATACTAACGTTATGGTGCGAAAACCAAGAAAAATGCTTATTTGCGTCCCTTTTTGGCCCCTACTTCCTAAACTGTTGGGACCTCAACTCCCAAAATCAATACCAACCTTCCTTTTGTAATCATTAACATTGTGTTTAAATGTCATTGATTTCTATTTACTTAAACTAAAGTTATTGTGCGAAAACCAAGAATAATGCTTATTTGGGCCCTTTTTTGGCCCCTAATTCCTAAACTGTTGAAACCAAAACTCCCAAAATCAATCCCCAACCGTTCTTTTGTGGTCATAAACCTTGTGGCAAAATTTCATAGATTTCTATTAACTTAAACTAAAGTTATAGTGCGAAAACCAAGAAAATGCTTATTTGGGCCCTTTTTGGCCCCTAATTCCTCAAATGTTGGGACCAAAACTTCCAAAATCAATACCAACCTTCCTTTTGTGGTCATAAACCTTGTGTTAAAATTTCATAGATTTCCATTTACTTTTACTAAAGTTAGAGTGCGAAAACTAAAAGTATTCGGACGACGACGACGACGACGACGCCAACGTGATAGCAATATACGACGAAAATTTTTTCAAATTTTGCGGTCGTATAAAAACAGTCCTAGGACCAAGTCCGCTTTTCAAGTCAGAGCAGTCCTAAATACGGTCACAGGTTAACTTTGGCCATTCAAAATGACTGGTTATCCAGTTAACTTAGCTTACTGTACAGGTTAGGACTGCATCCATATGTATGTCAATTGTGTTTCTATTATCAAAGAGATGGTGAAATTTCCGAATTGATTTTCCTCTAAGTTCAGTATTTTTGTGATTTTACTTTTTATATGGTCTAATTTACTAGTATTATAGTTATAATCATTGTTGAAGTTTTAAAATTAACAATAATATGTTTCAACTTTCAAGAATAAGAAAAAGATTTTTCTACATTGTACATTTGTGGCATCAGTCAAAATATTTAAAAGAAAGTTAGTGTTTTCATCTATGATAAGAATTGGCAAAATACTTAGAACATCCTAGCGTAAATGAAAATTTGTGTTTCTATACGTTCAGTCAGTGGTTAATAGTCAACTTTGACAAGCCATACAGAACTCGCATGGTCTTTATAGATGCCATGCATGGATTCTGAATATATAACAGCGACAAACGAATTCTTTAGCAAGCAATTGTTACACAATTGTTTATTATACCATATAAAAAATGTTAAATATCGTATTCACAAAATGTCATTAAAAATAAACTAAAATACATTATGTATTAGAAAAACAAATATAAGTTGACAAATAAATATTTTATGTGCTTCGCGTTGGAGATAAATCGTATTAGAAGATTGATATTTCTTTTCAAATTGTTCACTTGTTGAAATAAATATATTTGATTTTAATCAGTTTTCATCTGATTGTAAAAAAGTTTGGTTTACATAGTTTGAAAGGCTGTTAACTACAGATAATAGTTATCAATGGTAATTTCGAATTCATCAACTCTATACGAAACGTGGGAAATGTCACAAATTTTACAACAGCAAATGCCCACGCCTCTTTACCGAAGTGTGAAAACATTAAAATTGAAATCTTATCCCAAAAACAAATTTAATATATTTAAATACGTAAAGACATAAGAGTTGCAAGAAAATAACACAATAAAATACTCACCACTCGGGGATAAACTAAAACCACCTGAAAAACGACAAAAGAAAAATTACGTCATTCATACTCCACTTTGAATGATACTGAATCTGTTTTGGACAGCTAAAACTCTTAATAAAGTTGTGTATGTCCATTACAGTAAGAGCCATTTATTGTTTTGCATGCAATAGACAAATTTGTATGAGAAAAGAAATGCGACCAATTTTGTTGCATCACTTACTTTTACTGACGATTAACACTTGGTGACAAATATTACTTTTCTATAGTAATGAGCCAATTTAGTAACAACGTCAGCTTTATACAGCAGTGTCATTGGAAAACGAAATAAATAAGGCAGTCATAATCAAATATTTTCACAAGAACCTAACATTTATTTGGACTATGAATGAGTATCATTTAAGATATAGATGTCATTTACACATCGGTCATGTGTAATTACTGTATTCAGTATCCTTAATTAATTCTACTACAATTGATTTTACGACTAGAAGTATGAGTTACCTTGGTGAGATGATGAATATGACATAATGAGTCATGCGTAATTATTGAGAAGACTCATGTTGTTACTATAGCTAGGGTTCTGTTGAAACTGTCTGTTCACCTGTTTGAACAGCTATGTGTTTAAATGGTGATTAAATATTCAAAATAGATTATTATCGCATTAAAACTCAAAATGACATTTGCAAATCTTAACTCAGTTTTTTTTAAATTGTATAACATCTCACAGTTGTAAAAAAAAAATAATGACGGGTAATAGTTTGGCAAATAACATTGCATTATTTGAATATAATTATTGTGTAATTAGGACGTGTTGTTATTATTTACTTATATTTGGTAAAAAAAACTTATGTTGGAATGTTAGTTCATACGGGCGTCATTAGCTAAATAATAAGTTATTCAATATTTGTTTTCTAAATTTAGAATTACTAAGTATCTTATGTTGAAACTCCCTCAGATAAAACTGCCTAATTGGGCTTTATTTTAATGTCCCTTGGTAATATTAGTCCTCAAATATTTACATATGTATACATAACCTGTCAAAGAGAGCATGCATTTGTTTAAAGCGTTCTGTTTCTAAGGCTATGTGAGTAGTGTGAAAAGGCCGATTCTACACCACTTTCCATTTTTAAGGGGAAATCTAGCACAAATTCAACTTTAGATTTTTTACAATGTAAATGGACCAGCATTTCAATTAGTCTAAGGGTAAATACAAATATGGCTATTGTGTAAACAATTGTAGAAACACCTTAAAGGGATGTAATCATAGGGTAGAAACAAAATATGACTTTTGAACAAAAGATGGAGGAACTTAGAAGTCCAAAAACCTCAGTCAACGATTTTATCAACGATAATGATTTTGAGGAAAAGGCAAAGGACCAGACCCTGGAAACCCTGAAATGGAAGAAACTCCCAATTTGAGTAATATATAAAATCATGGAAGTGGTAGAAGTAGATGGGAAGTTTGGGATGAGTAAGATCCTCACCTTGAAAAACAGAGAAGGCGAAACGACAAGGGTGTGGGCTTGCAGTATACTGAACAGAGAGAATGAACCCTTGGGAGGAGCCTTCGTGAGAAGTACAGGCTTAAAAGTTAGCAAAAGTACCAAACAGGAATACTTTTCTTACAACCTTGTGAGAATGTGAGAAAGTAAGTAAAAAAAAATGGGCCGGGTGGGGTACAAAAAAAAATTTCCAATCCGACATTTTTGCCGGATTGGAAAAGTTTTTTTTGTATGCTTGAAACGGAGCACATCATGAATTGAAGCGGAATGGAGCACATCGTGAAACGATGTGTGGAGTGAAGAATAACGGAATGATGTACGACGTTTATTACGCCGCATGCGCATTAAGGTCCTCACTAAAAGTGGTGGAAGGTTGTTGGAGCTTATTTTTTTTCATCGTAGTAGTTCTTGAGGCAGGTGGTGATTTTTCTAAACTCAGCATCATCTATTTGTTCATCGTCAGCCAAAGCAGTACTTAAACCTTGTTCGACCAAAAATTTTGTGTACTGTGCCAATTGCAAGGTGTCGCGGTATTTTTTCTTTTTTTTCATGATACGCCTTGAGATCAGTGGGAGTACCGTCACGCTAATGGCACTTAAGCAAGCCAGGGATCCTAGGGGAAGGGAAGCTATAATACCAATACAGGTTAAAGCTGAACCCATGGTGCAGCTGGTTTACACAAAACTGCTCACAGAACAAGCACCCAGTGCTACAGATACAACTTTGTCCAGACGTTTGTAGATCTGTAGGGTATGTTGATACTTATGAATATCCGCTTTGAGTTAGTCTTCCATACATTCGACTCTGGTCTGTCGGTATCCAGAATCTAAATCATCCATTTATTTATAGGAGCATACCGAGGAGGGGAATATTTTTGAAGGGGCTGTTAGCACCTAAGATCAGACCAGATCCGTCGTGGAATTGCTGACCACGCTTCAAGTAGAGTCCATCACCATAGGTGATCCGGGCGTTTGAAGGTTTGAGGTAGAGACCGTTGCCACTAGGTTTCACGGTGCAAACGCATCCACCACCTTTCAGGTACAATCCAGACCCTAAGGCCTTGTTAACGGCTACACCACCCAGACCACTAAAGGCTGCAACACCCAAGGCGGGTAGAATGGTTTTTGCTAACATGGGGAATGCCCTCATCGCCAGCCCCGCCAACATGGGTAGGAAACCATCCACCTTTTGCATGTTTTCCTTCAATTGGGTCGCACTCAACTCTAGGACCATGCCACCAGTACCCTTCTGTAGAAGCTTGACGATCTTTTTAACCTAGCGGGTGGTGAGCCACATCTTGTGTTCGTCTTGCAACATTGCGTGGGACAAACGAATGGAGACCGGACAACCTTTTTTGGCCGCCCGTTGTAGTTTATCAGCTTGACCTTTTGTCAAGTTTAAACCATATTCGTGATAAGTCATTTATTTATACCTCACGAAGATGAAAACGGATGGTGAGATGTTCACCCCTGAAATCGATGGACCTACCGTCTTGATCGGTGAGATACGTTTGCATGCGATTGATGGTTCGCAAGGTCACTGGCAAGTATACTAGATTTGTAGTGGTTTGAATGATCTTCATACCAAGACCGTCTGCGGGAAAGAAGCTGTAGATGGTAGACTGCTGTGTACCATTTACATAACTTCCATGGATGATATCACTATTCACCAGAATGCTGTTGAAGCTGATGATAGTTACAATGCGTTCCCCTTCCGTATAGCCGTTTGTGATCATATCGAACATGTAAATCTGCCGCTCGAATCACCAAGACGGTGTTGATGCTATTGTCAACGTTGAAGTCTACTTGTGTCTGGCGAGGGTTAGCGTTGCTCTTAGGGTCCCCCGGTTGGTATCGATGATGATCTTCGTTTTGTGTTTGTTGAGCCGTAGCCGCCGCTGGATCTCATTGTCGATGTCTTCGATGTCATAGGAACCTGTGATCAGTGCGATGGGAAACCAGTTGGCACCATCGTCGGGGGAGTAGCGGAAGGAATTGTTACCTGCGTGAAAGTTGGGGATGGAGTTATAGGTTTCCAGGTTTACCAATGCCATTTCGTAGGTCTTAGATTCTTTGAGAGGCAGTTGGGAGTGTTGAACCGGGTAAGGATTTGGCTATCGTTTCCAGAGACGATGAACGAAAACCCTTGCTTTGGGTAGGTGTTAATAGCAATTTGATGCAACAATGTGTTATCCATTTATTTATGGTAGACCATTGTCACATGTTTTTGTTTCCACTCTTCGATACCCTCATACTGCTCCTTGAGCTATTTTCCAGTTTTCACCACGATTGCATAGACTTCGGCGGGGTGACTGGCAAAGAGGAGTTGTAGGTTAATTTTATCCATTTACTTTTAGTACACGACGTTTATCTTCTGACCATCGGACTCAAACTGTAGGATTCTGTCGGAAATGACAAGTGCAAACGCCTCGGTTTTGGCTGGATCATTGCGGGAGAATTCTGCTCGGATCTGAATATCCACCGTAGATTCTTTGAGACGCTCAGACTAATGACTCACATCAATCACAAACAAGGGGTAAAAGTCGATGAAATCGGAGGGATTAATACCACCATTACTGAGGAGAGTGTCCATGTTATGGAATTTCATTCTGAAGTCGGAGGCCTCTTTGAACACTCTGGCGATCCTATTTTCGTTAAAATCTACAATATAGTCGACTGCTGAATAACGTTCAGCGTTGAGGGTGACATTGATATTTCGCAATCGACAGTGATCGAACACGGCAGCATTATGGGTTTGGTTATTATCACTTCTGTTGTTTTGAAAGGCAACGATGATATTTCTAGGCTTTTCACGACCACTCTTGGCAGCTAGACGCCAGTTAAACTGTGAGGCTTGGGAAACGCCTATGGAATCGCACTGTCTCATGCGAAATCCACAGTGGATCTTGGATTTACTCTGGATGGTTTTGTACAGTTGCATCTTATTTCCGTCTGAGGGGGTGACGTGAGGGACGAATCATGATAGTTTACTCAGGACGATCTTTGCCGGATCGTTGACGGCAGCTGCTCTCAGAATGGCATTAGCATTTGAATCGCGAACGAGGGAGAGTTCGTGCCTGAACCCGTACACTATTTTGTTGTAATCATCTGCGAATCCAAAAATATGTTTTAGGGGGATGGCAAACGAAAACGATCCTTTGTTGGTGGGCTTGGTGATAGTGTATCCATGACGGGCTGCAAATCCAGTGTTCTCAGCCTCAGCATCGGTGGAAGAATCCTAATACCACAGTTGGTTGAGACCCTGCGATTTGGAGAAGTCGTCGGGGTAGGTTAACATTCCCAGCATAGTGGTGGCGATGCCGGGGTTGTTAATATGTTCGATCTGCTGACCGGAAAGCCTATAACTGATGCTTTGAAGAGATACATGATACCATTATGGGTGAGCGACACAAGATTGCCATCGGCATATGCTGTGTCATCATTCTTGAGAAGTCGACCTTCTACCACGAGATAACTCTCGGAGGGGTGTAGGAACAAATCCTGGGTTTCGATGTTGATTTGGAGACTTTCGTTGAAGTTTGACCCTTCGGTGATTGTTAGGATGTCAGACATAATGTATTTATTTATAGTGTTGGACGAAGTCGTGGATGGTTTTGATACCAGAGCCGGAGATTAGATTGTTTAACCGAACTTGCTCTGGCTTTGTGCGTTGAACACTAGGCTATTGAGGGGTTGTACTACGTTTCCTGGGGCAGGTCACTTTATCAACCACATGGTCGACGGCTTTGGAGGCTCCTTTTTCAACACCTTTTAAGGCTGCATTGGTGGCAGCACTCATGACCTTACTTCCTAGGGTTTTGGCGGCAGAGGAAGTAAACATGCATCCAGTTTAACTGGCGGTTGTGTCAAACAGCCCTTTACCACCGTAGGCGTACTTTCGAGCGTAACCTTTCTTGATTTGCAACATTTATTTATAGGATACTACGATGAAGCGCCTTATATTCATCGATAATGATATGTCTACCCTTCTTCATAGCATCGATAATCGACACAATTTCGTTACGCACACCATTATTTCCTGCTTGGTATGCTGCAGCACACAGTTATAAGCAATCGAGGAGCTGCTTGAAGTTGGAAGGAAGAAATATGGTTTGCAGCCCACTACCAAACTTATCCTTCTTGTAGATGTGGGACACGATTTCCTTCCACTTGTAACTCTTATTCGCCTTTGGGGTTCTTGAGAGGGTGGAATTGCCTTGATACATGGCACCGGACATTTTCAGGATTTTTGCATAGTTGTCGAGGTCGTCAGGCTCGAACGATTCTGGTTTCTTTTTCACCATGAGTTCCCAGAGGCCAAGGGTTCCTTTGTACATCACACCATTTACGAAAATATCATCGCCGTCAAAAGTAACTGTGAGCTTCCGATGAAGATACCATCGTTTCCAGATCGTAATCCAAAGGTGTGGTCGGCGGAAAGAGTCATACTGAGCTGCAGATACTGCTGAACGGTGTCTGTAGGTGGTGCGATGGGTAGTGGATCGGCAAACTCTGGTGGTGGAGGAGGGAGGGCTGGCATTGCTGCAGGAAGGTCTGCGATCACTTTGGTGATTTTTGAAGCTGCTTCCTTCTGAGCCTCAACCACAGGCTTAAACACCTTGGAAAGGTCTCGGCTGAGTCCAATCTTGTCAAGACGATCCTGCATATTACTGGCTTGAATCTTCCGCTGGGTGTCTTGCAACTCCCTGGCAAGTGCCTTACGCTGCTTAGGGTCGGTAATCTTGATAAACGTCATTTATTTATAGGATCAAACGCTGTTGAACGCCCCTAAGTGTTGGTGTGAACACCCCTAAGCGTATGTGTGAACACCCCTAAGAATTGGATCGAACTCCCCTAGGCGTTCGTGTGAACGCCCCTAAGCGTTGGATCGAACACCCCTAAGCGTTGGTGTGAACACCCCTAAGCGTTGGTGTGAACGCCCCTAAGCGTTGGATCGAACACACCTAAGCGTTGGTGTGAACGCCCCTAAGCGTTAGGAGAAACGCTCCCAAGCGCCTGGGGGAAGGTTCAGACGCCTTTTCCAATCGCTAGGGGTATCGACCGTATCCCCTAAGCGTTGGTGTGAACGCCGTTGGAACACTCCAAGGAGCAGAAAGGCTCGTTAAATTGCCTGTATACTTCCTGACGGTCATAACCCTCACTCCGATTTGTGCACCTGACCAGAGCGTGACGACTTTGGGTAAGTATAGAACTTCTTTGACAGGTCGACACTGCACAACCTTGTTTGGAGCGATCTGAGCATTACACTGGTAACCTGTTTAGTTGGCGTTAACAGCTTTAGACATATTTAAGTGTCTGCCGCAGAGGTCTTTACCAGGCGGCATGGGTGTGTGCACTGATGGCCTCGAATCGTATTGGCAGGGCATTGGGGTTAAGGAAAGCGCTCCAACTTACCATACCGGCGGCCAGAGTTCCACGTGTCGAAATCATCCCCTCCTCGATCAATCGGGTGGGAAGAGTCTGTAAACAAAGGAGAGTTTATCAAGTTCAGTTTGTAATAACCAATTGGAGATAGTAAATGAAGTAATAGTTAATATTTTTTACAGAATACTTAGTGATATCGGCATGTTATAACAAATCACCTATCAATACATGTTTTTTGTTTACTGTTTATTACAACGTACAAGCTGAAGTGCAACATTCTGATAACAAACAGACACTTAAGACAACTTGACCAATAATTGAGTGTTGTTGTTATCACTGGTATATATATATATTATTAGAACTTTGTCTTCCTTAACCTGACACTACTTTTAACCTATGACAAAAAAAGTTACGATTTTGATTTTTTTTTCTTTTCTTAAACTTATTGACATCTATTTTTGCAATTGGCTATGAAGTAAAATTGATAAGAGGAATATAAAGAAGTATGTGTGCATGGAAGATAATAAATTTGTAACTTTCAGTGAAAAAATAAAATGCATGGTTTAAATACTTGTTTGAACAAACTAGTCTATTGATGATGGCCATTATGGACCTTTAGGAGGAAAACGTGTCTGTGTCAAGTTGCAATCACATTTATAATGAAATGCATAATCAGATGGGGAACCCCTATGAAAACCAGTAAGCATTATTGTGCATTTAAAGTAAATATTTTCTTTGACAGTTAAGATGGATTGAACCATTCAAGACCAGTCATAATATGTGTACAATTAGTAATCATTTTTAAAGTTCTAGATGGAAAAACTGATTGCAAACTTCAAATGAAATATAAGATGACTGCACTGTATAATGAGAAAATCTTATGACGAGATTCTGAGGAAACAATCCTAAAAGGAAAAACTGTCTAAACTCGATTTAAGTTTAATAATATTCTTACTGAAGTTGAAATCAATCTAAATTTTACAGACGCCATCACGAGTTGGTTGACAGATACGGAATATCCATTTCTCAGATGACATCGGATATGTTCCTTATGTCGTAACTACAATCCCTTTCCTGTTCAATGAATTTGACCTACTGTATTAGACTATTTTCTGTGTTTGTAATAACATGAGCAGCACAAAGGGTGCCACAGTGGAGCAGGATCTGCTTACCCTTCATGAGCACCTGAGATCACCCTCAGTTTTTTGGTGGGGTTCGTGTTGCTTAATCTTTAGTTTTCTATATTGTGTCTTGTGTACAATGGTTGTCTGTCTTTTTATTTTTTAGCCATGGTGTTGTCCGTTTATTTTTCGATCTATGAGTTTGAATGTCCCTCTGTATCTTTCGCACCTCTTTTATTAGATTGTGCAAATATAAACCAGATGCTCCACAGGGCGCAGCTATATACGACCGCAGAGGTTGAACCCTGAATAGTTGGGGCAAGTATGGACACAACATTCAAGCTGGATTCAGCTCTAAATTTGGATTGTGATTAAATAGTTGACACAGCATAGGTTTCTGACACAGAATGAATGTGGTCTAATGAACTTAAAATATTTTTTTTGCCTTTGAGCAATTCACTATGCTGTTGAATATTAATCCTCTCAAAAAAATGTTTGAAGAAATTTTCTTTTTATTTATGAAATCTGAAATGAGAAAAATTTAACCCCCCCCCATTTTTTTTTACATGCCCCTTTCCCTTTTTCCAAAACTGATCTCAATTCAAATTTTTAATGGAGTTTGCAACAATAACCACTCATCTAAATACATCATAAAATATTTAAATGTAAAATAAAGTGCTTGTTATCACTGAATGGTAAAGATTGTTTTAACTTGGTAGTAAAAGTGAATATACATTGTATATTGTATAAAACAATGATTTAAGTTGATTCAACTACTATTCTGGACAAAGAAAGATAACTCCAATTGAAAATTTCTTGCTATTGCACAATATTGTGCAATTAGATATTTCTTGCTATTGCGCAATACTGTGCAATTGAAAATATTTGCTATTGCACAATACTGTGCAATTAAAGATTGCTTGATATTGCACAATACTGTGCAGTTGAAGATTTCTTGCTATTGCTGAATACTGTGCAATTGACAATTTCTTGCTATTGAACAATACTTAATATAATAATTTTGGATCCTGATATGAACCAACTTCAAAACTGGGCCCATAATCAAAAATCTAGGTATATGTTTAGATTCAGCATATCAAAAAAGCCCAAGAATTCAATTTTTGTTAAAATCAAACTTAGTTTAATTTTGGACCCTTTGGACTTTAATGTAGACCAATTTGAAAACGGGACCAAAAATTAAGAATCTACATACACAGCTAGATTTGGCATATCAAAGAACCCCAATTGTTCAATTTTTGATGAGATCAAACAAAGTTCAATTTTGAACCCTTGGGCCCCTTATTGCTAAACTGTTGGGACCAAACGTCCCAAAATCAAACCCAACCTTCCTTTTATGGTCATAAACCTTGTGTTTAAATTTCATAGATTTCTATTAACTTATACTAAAGTTATGGTACGAAAACCAAGAATAATGCTTATTTGGGCCCATTTTTGACCCCTAATTCCTAATGTGTTGGAACCAAAACTCCCAAAATCAATTCTAACCTTCCTTTTGTGTTCATAAACCTTGTGTTTAAATTTCATTGATTTCTATTTACTCATACTAAAGTTATTGTGAGAAAACCAAGAATAATGCTTATTTGGGCCCTTTTTTGGCCCCTAATTCCTAAACTGTTGGAACCAAAACTCCCAAAATCAATCCCAATCTTCCTTTTGTGGTCAAAAACCTTGTGTCAAAATTTCATAGATTTCAATTTACTTTAACTAAAGTTATAGTGCGAAAACCAAGAAAATGCTTATTTGGTCCCTTTTTGGGGCCTAATTCCTAAAATGTTGGGATCAAAACTCCCAAAATCAATCCCAACCTTCCTTTTGTGGTCACAAACCTTGTGTTAAAATTTCATAGATTTGTATTCACTTTTACTAAAGTTAGAGTGCGAAAACTAAAAGTATTCGGACGACGACGACGACGCAGACGACGACGCCAACGTGATAGCAATATACGACGAAAAATTAAAATTTTTGCGGTCGTATAAAAAAATTATCGAATACACCTACTCTGTTTTAATCTCATCAGAAAGGTTTTTTAATCTGACCCGTATATTTCATTTTTTAATATCATCAAATTAACATAGCCTTAATATATAATAATAAAAGAATATAAAGCGATATGATATCAAATATTTGTGCTTTCTACGTTTTCTAGACAGAAAAGTTGACCCGAACACACTCGAACATAAAAAGGTGGACTCGACTTTCTCTTTAAATCGTATGTTTACCTTATGACTGTTTGAAAAAGAGGTGTCAGTTAAGTTAATGAAAAAAGTAATAAAACAATATTTATCACATGATTATATCGGTTTCCGCAACAAGACAGTCATGACTGTCACAGTTATTATCAATTATTTGCCTATGACAAGATACACTGTATTAAAGCTTTGACTATAAATAGCAGGTATCAACGGGGCTTTGAATTTTCTTAATTTTTTTTTCATGGCTGAATAAACGTCAATTCCCAACAAAGGATTATTTATAATGTGTTTCTGTCAGTAATTTAAGAAATGTTAGTAATTTTTTTTCTACTTAGACATTTCAAGTATAGTATACTAAGTACGAGGTTAGTGTTAAAAATTAACTCGTTGAAATAAGTTTTTTTATTTTTTTGGAAACTCATTTTTGTCTTCGAAAATACAGGACAGTTTTTAATAATAGAAATGCAGAACAATGATGCCAAATTTGTTCATCTTAACTATTTAACCATATATTTTGCATCATCTCCTTTCATTCGTGTAATTATGTAAAATATACTAAAAAATGATTTTTGTTTAAAGTAAACCCCATTGTAATACCGGTACTTTAAACAATCAAATACTCACTGACTAGCCATAAAGAACTCGCATGTTCTTTATAGATGCCATGCACGGATTCTGAATATATAACAGTGACAAACGAATTCTTTAACAAGCAATTGTTACCCAATATAAACAAATGTTGAATATCGTATTCACAAAATGTCATTAAACATACACTAAAATACATTATGTATTAGAAAAACAAATATAAGTTGACAAATAAATATTTTATGTGCTTCGCGTTGGAGATAATCGTATTAGAAGATTGATATTTCTTGTCAAATTGTTCACTTGTTGAAATAAATATATTTAGTTTTAATCAGTTTTCATCTGATTGTAAAAAAGTTTGGTTTACATAGTTTGAAAGGCTGTTAACTACAGATAATAGTTATCAATCATGTCAATGGTAATTGTGAATTCATCAACTCTATACGAAACGTATAATTGGGAAATGTCACAAATTTTACAACAGCAAATGCCCACGCCTCTTTACTGAAGTGTGAAAACATTAAAATTGAAATCTTATCCCAAAAACAAATTTAATATATTTAAATACGTAAAGACATAAGAGTTGCAAGAAAATAACACAATAAAATACTCACAAATCGCTCTTGGAATAAAAGCATCTGAAAAACGACAAAAGAAAAATTAAATATTACGTCATTCATACTCCACTTTGAATGATACTGAATCTGTTTTTGGACAACTTAAACTCTTAATAAAGTTGTGTATGTCCATTACAGTAAGAGCCATTTATTGTTTTACATGCAATAGACAAATTTGTATGAGAAAAGAAATGCGACCAATTTTGTTGCATCACTTACTTTTACTGACGATTAACACTTGGTGACAAATATTACTTTTCTGTAGTAATGAGCAAATTTAGTAACAACGTCAGCTTTGAACAGCAGTGTCATTGGAAAACGAAGTAAATAAGGCAATCATAATAAAATATTTTCACAAGAACCTAACATTTATTTGGACTATGAATGAGTATCATTTAAGATATAGATGTCATTTACACATCGGTCATGTTTAATTACTTTATTCAGTATCCTTAATTAATTCTACTACAATTGATTTTACGACTAGAAGTATGAGTTACCTGGGTGAGATGATGAATATGACATAATGAGTCATGCATAATTATTTAGAAGACTCATGTTGTTACTATAGCTAGGGTCCTGTTGAAACTGTCTGTTCACCTTTTTGAACAGCTATGTAGCATGTTTCTCTATTGTCATAAAAATTCATAATATCTAATAAAATTCATAGATTTAGCTAACAAAGTCCTTATATTTCAATAAGGCAACTTTATTTGTTAATGGAAAATTGTTTTAATGTTAATTAGGCTTAAATTAAAAATTGCTTGCTTTCCCCTCTCTGTGATTAAAGTAATATAAGATAACTCTGGTCAATTTTCCTAACATTCAATCATTATAGGAAGATGATATAGTTCTGTTTTCATTTATAGTCTTTTTCAGAAAAGTTCTAATTGTTTTGGGTAGGTCCCAATTACAATTGTACACTCTAGCTTTCGGCATCAGTTAGAAGCTTCTGGAATAAAATGATGTACTGTTTTGTGTTTGTGTTAGGCGTTATTACACTTCTTTCATGTATTTGTCGAGTAAAGCAGATAAGTTACATCAGCTTTCTGCTTCATTTGAGTTCTGGCATAATGGTATACGCCATACCGATCTTAGAAACAAATGCCTTTACGAGTAGAATGACGAATGCTGTTGGACAGTTTTTGATGCATACCACAACTTGATACAGTGTATTGTTGACAGCACAATTAATGTTTTTCACCGGCATATTGTACCTCAAATTAAAAGTAGGAAAAAAGTGGGTTTTTTTTAATAATTTCCAGGATATGGCTTTAATAGAGAGCAATTTCATGAATACTGGGAAGATGCTTTTCTGTGACATAGTCACTTGTTTCAGAATATTTCCCCCTAAATACCTTAATGGTATATTAAGGTATAACAAAGGAATGTTTTATTCTGTAACAAGTGCCTGTGATCTGTGATTTAGAGCAGTTTGTCCCATATCTTTAAGAAAGTTAGTGATGATAAAGGCAGGTTTTACCTTGCTCATTATTTACGTATAAACACGGTATGAATACTTACAGATAACAAAAAAAAATATTTATAACATAACAAAATAATTCTTTATATTGGTATATATTAATTTTAAACATTTCAAAACAAATAAAAGAAATTATAGATATTCATAAAAGTCTTTGATAAACTAATGAAAAATACGAGTATCTAGTACATTACAGATTTTGTAACGATTTTAAATTCAATAAAAAACCTATATTTATAAGATATAATTATAACCCTGTTCAAGGTAGACAATCAACATATTGACTTTATGAAATTAAACATAGACTCATAGTTCAACGGAATATAACTCTTGTATACAAATGACACATCAATCGAGTTATTTAGCTGCGAATTCGTGCGCCACCTTCAAGGAAGATTCTGAATTATCACTATAACCACAAGTTGTTAATCTATAGATTCTGACGACTAATGAATTCTAACCACAGTAAAAAATATTTGTTTGAAATTTTTTAACACTTACTCAGAAAAATGCTCGAACTACTTGACTTTCAAAGCTCATAATCAACGTGTTTACACACTGATATAATATGGTTGTTAAACATTACAAACCTGTAATTGCATAAGACACTATACACCTCGTGTGCTTGCATTAACTTATCCAAAAATATATTTATTTCAAGCCTAAAGATTTCGACATGTTGTTTACATTTAATAAATTTTAGAATCACAATTTCCGGTTAAGATTTGACTAAATACCAAATTCCTGATATCGTCAGGTAAATATGCTAAGCTATGTGTTTAAATTGTGATTAAATATTCAAAATAGATTATTATCGCATTAAAACTCAAAATGACATTTGCAAATCTGAACTCAGTTTTTTTAAATTGTATAACATCTCACAGTTGTAAAAAAAAACAATAAATGGCGGGTAATAGTTTGGCAAATAACATTGCATTATTTGAATATAATTATTGTGTAATTAGGACGTGTTGTTATTATTTACTTATATTGGGTCCAAAAAAAATATGTTGGAATGTTCATACGGGCGTCATTAGCTAAATAATAAGTTATTCAATATTTGTTTTCTAAATTTGGGATTGCTAAGTATCTTATGTTGAATCTCCCTCAGATAAAACTGCCTAATTGGGCTTTATTTTAATGTCCCTTGGTAATATAAGTCCTCAAATCTATAATACTAAAATTACGAGGTCCAATTTGTCAGCCGTCATCACGTAAAAACGACGAATCAAAGAATTCAACTTTATATACAACTAATATAGTACAAAGGAGTAGATTAAAAATTACACCACTCCAGGCCCTTTTGTTTTCCACGTTATTAATATCGCCATTAATTAGGAAGTTCCGGGTCGAGTCCGATATCGATACCAATAGTATAATCACCTGTTACCTATTACCTTATCTGTACGTTCCGCATCTGACAGGCGCACCACCAAACGATGTATTCAGGATTAATATGCTATATAAACGAGTCATAATGACAGGGTTGACACTACTAAATTGTCAAATTGTTACCTATTGTAGTATTTTAATCCGTAAGACTTTCTAAGATAACAATACGAATACTAAAAATCTGGACTAAAAATAAGTTTCAATTTGTTAGCGGGCATGACGTAAAACAGCGAATCAAAGAATTCAACTTTATTTATAACTAATATAGGACAATGCTGTTGATTAAAAAATACTCCATTCCAGGACCTTTTGTTTTTCAAATATTTAATATTACCAATAATTGATAAGTTCCAGTTCGACGGGTTCAAACAGAAAGATTTAAAAGCAGAGAAAATTGTGTATCTTATAATCGGCATGACTTTATCAGATGACAGAACTAATACTAAGATAAGGCTTGCACATAGTTATATACTTTAATTCATTCACAGACCCGTGATATCACGGGTGTGTTCTATTGTTTACATATATTTATACATAACCTGTCAAAGAGAGCATACATTTGTTTAAAGCGTTCTTAGTGAAGGCTATGTGTATAGATTTATTTTTTTAATTTACTTATTCGTGAATGAGCAACACAGGATTATTTTGTCATATCGTTTCTTGACATTAAACAAACATGGCGAGTTAAATTAGTGAAATGGAAATACACACTTGTGTATTCAAAACTATATAAATTATGTGGTCAATGGTTGTTAAACATTTTTTCTGTTTGAACTAATTGGAGGGATATTATTTTGTTCAATCTTTCGGAACTTAGTACGTGTTTATGCCAGCTATTACTGGAAGAATCTCCGTAACTACTAATCACAGACACTGACCATAACGATTGTGTTTACAGTCAGGTTTTTTCGTCAAAATTATCTCCCCATTACGCCAATTAATTTCAACAATCGTAAAAATGAAAGCCATTATTGGGATGACGCGCTGCCAATTATTATCTTTGAGTAATTTCATAATTAATTTGTGTTTTAACTTTTCCAACTGTCAAACGAGGACTAAATAATTATTCGTTTTTTAATTCGTTGTTATACCAGTGTTATTATTAACAACGTTTCAATTTTATTGTACAAATATATTCTATCCACAATAGGAGGCTGATTTTCCAAGGTGTTGCTATACTTTTTAACATTTGTTTATATATAAATTTGTACGATGTCATACAGCATCTTTTTGTGGGTAATTTTAACAATGTTCATAATTAATATATTTTAAGAAAAACAAAAGGATTAAAACAAGTACAAAGTTGAAGAGCATTGAGGATACAAATTCAAAAATGTTGTGCCAAATACGGCTAAGGTAAGCTATGCCTGGGATAATAAAATCCTTAAAGTTAATGTTGTGCGTTACAAATACGAAGTGGCAAATTTTTCTATGTCGTAATGAGTTATACCTGAATTGTCAGAAGACCCAGTTTTTTACTATATTTACTTCATGTAGAT
This sequence comes from Mytilus galloprovincialis, assembly GCA_037788925.1. NCBI lineage: Eukaryota > Metazoa > Mollusca > Bivalvia > Mytilida > Mytilidae > Mytilus > Mytilus galloprovincialis. The sequence goes on from CM075338.1 coordinate 87,986,492, forward strand.
ACTGTTTGTGACTTTTTTGAATCCACGATGATGAATATAACAAAATTATCTTTATAATAAGTAACTCTAAACTCTTAAACAATGTAGAGGTTTCCCTTATTCATATTGTTAAATATGCACGCATGGAGCTTCAGAGATTTTGAAAAGCTTTACAAAACATTAAAAGGGTCAAACTAACATGACCCATAATCATAAGCTTGACCTTTGGTCGTATATCTTTTTCTAAATGCCATTTGTTCCCAAGGTCAGTGCAAAACGTCCCATGGGTACAAAACCTTTTGTTACAGAGTTGTCTCTACAAATACGTTGTACAATATGTCAATGGTGTTTCTATCCCTTAAGAGATGGTGAAATTAAGTTGGTCAAATTAACAAGTATTGTATTTCTGATCATTGTTGAAGTTTTAAACCAAAAACTAGGGGTGATCTCAGGTGCTCCGGAAGGGTAAGCAGATCCTGCTCCACATGTGGCACCCGTCGTGTTGCTTATGTGATTACAAATCCGGTAAATAGTCTAATTCGGTAGGTCACATTCATGAAAGGGAAGGGGATTGTAGTTACGATGTAAGGAACATATCCGATATCATTTGTGAAACGGTTATTCCATAACGGTCAACCAACTCGTGATGGCGTCCGTAAAATTTACGAAGGGATGATTTCAACTTCACCATTTGGAACTCTTGGTTTAATAGCTTCCTTGTGAGAAGTAACCCTCTATCAAGAAAATCATAACAGGACATGCAAGCACATGAATATCGTATCAATTGGGAGATATATACCCCGTATGCAGGTGCTGTTGGAATGTTGCTACTTAGAAATGAAAAGTTCACAATTGGAAAGCTGAAATTTTCTCTTTTGTCGTAAAGTTTTGTTTTCAACCGACCCTCATTGTCAATTTATAGATGTAAGTCAAGATATGAAGCCGACTTAACTGTATCTGTAGTGTCCTTTATCTCCAATTCGATGGGATAGATGCGTTCCACATAGTCACCAAATTTTGAATTGTTTAGTGAAAGAACGTCATCTATATAGCAGAAAGTAGAGTTAAAAGATATTGCTAACTTCTTATCTTTCTTTCTAAGAAGTTCCTGCATGAAGTCAGCCTTTATACGAATCTGATGATCAGTAGTTTTCGTTTGTTGATGTGGTTAACAAGTGTTTCTCGTTTCCCGTTTTTTTATGTAGATTACACCGTTTATTTTCCCGATTGAATAGTTCTGCACTAGTCATTTGTGGGACCCTTTATAGCTTGCTATTCGATGTGAGTCAAGGTTTCATGTTAAAGACCGTACTTTGACCTATAATGGTTTACTTTGACAAATTCAGATGGTGAGTTGTGTCATTGGCACTCATACCATATCTTCTATAATACATCTATATATTTTTTATAGGCGACAAATTTGATAAATTCTTTTTTTTATTCAACTTTAAATATTTCATTTCACTACTGGTTGTGAACAATTTCCCTTAGCGCTACAAAAATGACGCTAAGGTTCGTCCCTGTGTTATTAATTGCTTATGAAACCAGGGGATTAGATTAGCAAAATAGTTTATACATTTATATTCTGTGTTAGTTGCATTTTGAAAGTATTTATAAGAACACTTACTAGATATACATTATTTAGTGTTACTGTGATCCTATATATAAATAATCATATGTCTGGATATAAAAAATATAGTTTCAACCGAAAGTAAAATTTACTAAACAAGCATAGTTGGCCACATGGTTTGACAAATAATTTCATGAAATAGTAAGTAGTTTGTTATAGTCATCAAGTCAGTTATCTAATGTTTACTTTTTAAAACTTAGAATAATCGAATATTTCAGGTACTAAGTAAAAAATGTAGTATATAAAAAAAGGTCAAAGAAGGAGCTATTGACCCCTCTTGATTTATTTTTCTCAAAAATAGATATTTTCCTTTGAAATTTTCTCAAAAATAGATATTTTCCTCTGAAATTTTCTCAAGAATAGACTATTTTGATGATAGAACTGACAAATTTAGTTCTCTTTTCTGATAAATAAAAAACATTTTTAAATCACGAAACAAATCATTGTTATAACATGATTAAGTGTGTATAATCAATATTGTCACTTCTATATCCAAGTACAAGATTTTTAAGACCGAAGACATGTCGAGCAATATCAAAATACATTAATAGGTCATAAATTAGAAACCAATGATTTTTTACCAATTACATTCAAAGTTATAATGATTATAGTTATCACATTTTGAACAAATCACGGTTTGGATTATCAGATATTTTCCAACGGTACACATTCTAATTAATTGCTGTTATCATGGTTATCTTTTGCAATAATTTCCATCTACACATGTTCATTCTTTTATTTTTGATAAAATTCTCCGCAGGTCGCAGTTTGGTACGACCTCAGAGATCGAAACCTGAACAGTTGGGGCAAGTATGGATACAACATTCAATCGCGATACAGCTCTGAATTTGGATTGTGATTAAATATTTGACACAGCATAGGTTTCTTACACAGAATGAATGTGGTTTAAGAACTAAGAAGTTTTGAAGAAGACATTACCTAGCATGGTCCAATATCCAAAATCTAAATAGATGGGTAGATTCAGCATATCAAAGAACCCAAAGAATTCATTTAACAAAATTTTTATTTTGGACCCTTTTGACCTCAATGTGGAATAACTTTTTTTTTAAATCAAAATACATGGTTATATATAATTAGATTCAGCATATAAAAGACCCAATACATTGAATTTTTGTTGAAATCAAACAAAGTTTAATTTTGGACCCTGATTTGGACCAACTTGATAACTGGGCGTATAATAAAAAATCTCTCAATACATGTTTTGATTCAGCATATCAAAGAACCCCATATATTCAATTTCTGTTGAAATCATACAAAGTTTAATTTTGTACCCAATGGACCTTAATGTAGACCAATTTAAAAACGAGACCAGAAATTAAAAAAACTAAATACACGGTTAGATTCGGCATATCAAAGAACCCCAATAATTCATTTTTTTGTGTGAAATCAAACAAACTTTAATTTTGGACCCTTTGGATCTCAATGTGGACCAATGTAAAAACAGGACCAAAAATAAAAAAAACTTAATACATTTTAGCATATTAAAGAATCCTAAGAATTCAACAATAAAACCCCATCGAAATTGTTCAAGAAATAAGCAATATAGAAAAGTATTGTTTTGGCCCTTTTTGGCCCCTAATACCTGAATCTATCATTACCTTCCATTTTTGGTATGAAACCTTATGGTACCATTTCATAACGATCCATACACTTACATACAAGGTACTGTCTGAAAACTAGAACATACAAGGTATTGTCTGGAAACTAGAACAATGCTTATTTGGGCCCTTTTTGGCCAAAATTTCTAAATAGTTGTGACCATAACCCCCCAAAATTAATCCCAACCTTCCATTAGTGCTTATAATCCTTGTATGAAAGTTCTATTGATTTCTATTTTATTTATACTAAAGTTTTCCGGATACCCGCTGTCTTCGAACGACGCTGATTATAACGTCAACGGACGGCGACAGTGACGACAACGTGATACCAATATACGACCAAAAAAAAATATTTTGTGTACGTATAAAAAATGGAATGATAAAGAAAGGTTCTTCTTTATAAAATAAGTACGGTTTTCAAAAGTGAAATGATTTTGCCATACATAGAATCCTACTGGAAGCTCTTTATTCGATCTAATTATAATATTATATATTTCTTTGAATGAAATTTTGATAACAAATTCACGAATGATAATGCCTTCGGAGAGGTCTGCGTTCAACGCATGTACATATTGTTGAGTTCATTTTACATAAACTATCTGTTTGGTCCGTGCATATAATTAATTAACTGATCGATCGCTGACCTTTGTCATGGTACCTCTAACATGGCATTTTTTACTTATCCATGTTATCTGACGGTTTCAATGGGTCATCAATCACTGATCATTCGCTGAACAGTCAAACATCCGTCACTGATCATTTTCTGATCAGTAAAGTTCCCGTCAAACAGTAACGTCTAATATTACAAGTACAGTATCATCCAAATTTTTAGTTAGTGATATTTTTGAAAATAAAAAAAAATAAAACTGGCCTATGTATTTACTCAGTAGATTGAGGCGTTAATGTTGTTGAAACATGCTGATACTAGGTTTACTAGTGCAATATTATACATGTGAATTGACTTATTTATATTTATTTGTGTATCAGAAACATTTATTTTATTGTTTTTAAAAATGAAGGTACATGTATAGATTTTATTTGATATGTGCAGCCTCGGCTACAATATATATATCACAATTAAACCTCAAGACATAAGTTATAGCATTCTAATTTACTTTATCATCCAGCCCTTCATAGAGACTTAAGAAGTGCTAACAACATTCATTAAAGTCATAAAACATATGAAGAAATATAAACAATACTATTAAATGTAATTAGTTTATACTTTTTTCTGAAATCTGAGGTCATTTTAAATTTGAAACAGTTTAAATTATCTCTTTTTACGTCATTGTTCTATCAAATACGTGAGGGTCACAACTTTTTTCCCTTCTGTGACCATAGGACATGAAGATTTATTCAAACTATTGTTAAAAATCAACAAAAATTATTAACTAAATATTAAACTTGTATACAATTTTCAAAATGCCATATTAATTTAAAATAAAAGGAATAATTTTAATTAAGGGACATTAACTTTTAGACTAGTAGACATATTATCATATGCTTAATTACCAATCATTGTCTTTATAACAGAGCATGTTTATTTTTCAAAAATACAATGTCCCTTTATCTATTCTAATATTCAAGAAAGAAATTATGGTCTCTTTAAAGCGATTTGGGACCGTCATCCTAACCATGTTGTGGATTGCGGTCTCTCCGTCTCCAAAATTACTATAGACAACAATTATTTTACTTTGATGCAGCTTATTTTATCTATTAATTGAATCTTAAAATTTGGCAGCAATATAACAAACTACCCATTTGGCATTTTGTGAGAGCAATATGTAAATGAGATAGCTGTAGAGTTTTATGAAAATCCAAGTTGATTTGGAAACGTTACACCTATTTCAATGATTTAGCCTAAATTGAAAAGTTTAGCTTTTTTACCTACTAATCAAATCCATGAATTTAAGAACAATGCATTCCACTTTTAAACAACCTGGTATGTTGTAAGATCAATATGTCAATGAGATAGCTGTAGAGTTATATGAAAATCTAAGTTTATTCATAAAAGATATACCTATTTTGATAACATGAATGATGTCTATCTAAATTTAGCCTTTCCCAAAAATGAAAGTTTTTTTTAACCTAAATCCATAAATATGACAGAAATACACCAAAAATATCAAACAACCGGGTATTCTATAAGATCAAAAATCAACTGAAATTTAAATATGTTAAATATAAATATAAATATATGAAAATCCAAGCTGTTTTGAAAACATGTATAGATTTTTAAAAGCATAAAAAGTGACTATCTGAAACTAGTCCGAATTGCAAATTCTATTTTTTTTAGCTCACCTGACCTGAATGGTCAAGTGAGCTTTCCTCATCACTGGGCGTCCGCCGTCGTCATCTGTTTTACAAAAATTAAAAAAAAATAACTAATTGCCCTAATTTAACCAAACCTGGCCATAATCAATACTAGGCTTTCTAGTATAAAACTTGAGTCCGATGACCTTACCTGTCAACCAACATGGCTGACATTGCTAAAATAAGAACACATGGTTCAAATGTAGTTGTTGGCTTATATCTCTGAAACTAAAGCGATAAGAGCAAATATGAAATGGGATTAACAATTTTCATCAGGTTAATATCTATCCCTTTCCATTTTCAGACGAATCCGACAACATATTGTTGTGTTTCTGCCCCTGAATTTGTCATTTTAAGGATAATTTGTAGTTTTTGGTATTATCTTGAATGTAATTATAGATAATGATAAACTGAAAACAGCAATAATGTTCAGCAAAGTCAAATCTACAAATAAGTCAACAAGACCAAAATTGTCGGTCGACCAATTTATGAGTTATTGCCCTTTGTAGTGATTTTTACAAAAATCTTCTTCTCTGAAACTACTGAGACAAATTTAAGCATACTTGGCAATATCCATTTTAGAGTATCTAAATGTGTCCTTTGACCATGTCTTCCAACCATCATGGCCGACATGGTTAAAAATAGAACATAGGGGTTTATATCTCTGAAACTAAGCATTTAAAGCAAATCTGACAGGTGGAAAAAATGTTCATCCAATTTAGATTTATATGCAATGAAATTTTGCAACGTTAGTGTTTACATGTATTTCAGTTGATTCAATTAGTTTGTGTGAAATATTTTAATTCATTTACTCATTAAAAACACTGCGATTCTAGCTTAAATATGAAAAATCTATCAAATATGTATGATGAAAGATTTTGTACTTTCCAGATAAACATTGCCAGAACGGCTTCGAGTGGGTTCCGTCTTTGGGAACGATTCACAATGCGGGGTACTAGCTCTTTATCCACATACAAGTCGGCAGTTCAATACAATAAACATAAACAAATTGGTAAAGTCCAAATTCATTTAATAAAGTCCAAATATGAAATATCAGTGTTACAAATTAGTTATTTTCAACCAAAAACAATATATATGATTGCGATGGAAAATCCGAACGCAGTTCGTGTGCTCTCGTTGGCATATCCAAACAGAGTCCTTGCATATGAATTTATCTTTCTTTAAATACAAAATAGAGTTGCTAACAACAAAGTTTGTAATGGTCATTTCGTCAACAGAAATTAGATAACAGATTGATTACGTTTATCAAAGAGAAATTGTTTCCACGCTTGTGTATTGAATTAAACATAATTGATCAAATAGAAATATTGATAAACCATAAGATTTAGATTAATTCTTGACCATATAAATATTGACAAATATAAATTTACAATCTAACATGTTTCAGGTGTAAACAAGTTTTTCTGACATTTAAATTAATTAAGAATTTCGAGATCATTACTATTGAATAAATTAAATATGCCTGGTGCATACGAAATGTACACATTAATAAACTGTAATAGAAATCAACATAATTAGATAGTTTGGAATATTGAGTTTAGTACAAAAATAATGTGTGACAACTATTCCCTTTTTCAAGAAAATTCGTCCCTAATTTAAAAAAAAGACAACAGCATTGAATTCAAGGTCCAACGACAATTATTTATAAATTTTCAATATCGTCGAGATTGTCTGTTTCTTGTGTAAAAAATTCTATGGTTGGTGCGTCTTTGCTGGTGTAATGCCATCTGCTTTTGGTTGTTTTCAATTTCCCTTAAAGTATTTATCAATCCAAAATTATCACTCTGTAATTGTTTTATTTTTTGCTCTACTCCATCTATTTCAGCGTACTTTACATTGCATTCCATTAAATGTATGTGTGTTTGATCTTCCCAATAGTTTTTCATACGATCAGAATTATTAAGTTCAATATTTTAACTCTCCAGTTCATTTGAATCTGCTGATTTTGGTATGGAGAATGTTCCGAAGATAAAAATAGTTCTTGATTTTGTTCCTGTAGGCTGGAAGTAAATTTGTCCATGTCCGAAGCATAAACTCTATATTGTTTCACGATTTCTTTATGCTGCTGTAGCTCATTCGTGATTCGTTTTACTTCGGATCCAAGTCTTGCATGTCTGTATCCTTTTGCTTGTCTTTAACTAGTTGTTTTAGGTCGATATTTTCTTGTTTTGTACTTTGAATTTCCAAGGTCCGGTAAAAATTCGAGGGAAAAACGTTTCTAGGTTCATTGTGACTAATTTCGTTGAAAGGTATAACTGACACGAAATGTTTTCTCTCTTTAAAGCAATGCAGTCGTTGCATGTTTCTCCGTTTTGTAGAACTCAATTTAAGTTCTTGTTTCCGTCGTGTGCGTATAGATAATATGTCTTTTTCCGGAGTGTAATCGTTTTTGAGATTTTGTTTCCTTACTCTAGCTGAACGGTTCAATGTAATTTGATTGATAGACTTGACACTGTTTTCCGAAGGTATTCGGTTGTGAATTCCCTGGTAGTGTTGTTGCCACGGAATATGTATCCAGTTGCATGCCGACTCATGCATCTTGTGTGAATGTCTTGAAATCTTCGTTTGATATACTAAATCCACTGTTGCAAAGAGTAGGCGCCCGAACCTAATATGCTACTCGCTTGTTGTATTACAAGAGGTTCCGTTGATCGATTCGTTACTCCACCAATTTATGATGAAATATTGTGTACCTTTCCAGATAAACATTGCCAGAACGGCTTCAAGTGGGTTACGTCTATGGGAACGATTCACAATGCGGTTACTAGCTCTTTATTCACATACAAGTCGGCAGTTCAATACAATAAACATAAACAAATTGGTAAAGCCCACATGTAATTAAGTCCAAATATGAAATATCAGTGTTACAAATTAGTTATTTTCAACCAAAAACAACATATATGATTGAGATGGAAAATCTGAACGCAGTTCATGTGCTCTCGTTTGCACATCCAAACGGAATCCTTGCATATAAATTTATCTTTCTTTAAATACCAAATAGCGTTGCTAACAACAAAGTTTGTAATGGTCATTTCGTCAACAGAAATTAGATAACAGATTGATTACGTTTATCAAAGAGAAATTGTTTCCACGCTTGTGTATTGAATTAAACATAATTGATCAAATAGAAATATTGATAAACCATAAGATTTAGATTAATTCTTGACCATATAAATATTGACAAATATACATTTATAATCTAACATGTTTCAGGTGTAAGCAAGTATTTCTGACATTTAAATTAATTAAGAATTTCGAGATCATTACTATTGAATAAATTAAATATGCCTGGTGCATACGAAATGTACACATTAAAAAACTGTAATAGAAATCAACATAATTAGATAGTCTTTAATTTCGAATTTAGTACAAAAATAATGTGTGACATATGCCAAAAATTGTCACTTTTCAGATGTTTTTTGTCAAAAATGAAAGTGGCCGAATCCGTGTTCATCCTCAACCTTAATATATGTTATGTATTATCATCAAATACAACTCGCATTTCAATATTAAGAATGAACACAAATGCGGCCACTTTCATTTAAGACTGAAACCGACTACAATGTAAAAAACTAAAATGCTAAATTGTGAAGATTTCAGTAATTTAGCATGACTTAATGATGCCAGTACCCGCTATATGAACATTGTATTGTCAAAAATAGCTCATATTTATGTAGCAGAAGCATTCTTCTTTCCAATAAATAACTAAATAGATATAGGAAGATGTGGTGTGAGTGCCAATGAGACAACTCTCCATCCAAATAACAATTTTAAACCAGATGCTCCGCAGGGCGTAGCTTTATACGACCGCAGAGGTTGAACCCAGAACGGTTGGGGCAAGTATGGACACAACATTCAAGCTGGGTTCAGCTCTAAATTTAGATTGTGATTAAATAGTTGACACAGCATAGGTTTCTGACACAGAATGAATGTGTTCTAATGAACTTAAAATTTTTGTTTTCTCTTAGAGCAATTCACTATGCTGTTGAATATTAATCCTCTCAAAAAAATGTTTGAAGAAATTTTCTTTTTTATTTATGAAATTTCAAATGAGAAAAATTGAACCCAATTTTTTTAATCACATCCCCCTTTCCCTTATTCCAAAACTAATCTCAATTAAAATTTCTAATGGAGTTTGCAACAATAACTACTCATTTAAATACATCATAAAATATTAAGATGTAAAAAAAACTGCGTGTTATCACTGAATGGTAAAGATTATTTTAATTTATCAGTTGGTAGTAAAAAGTGAATATACATTGTATATTGTATATAACAAAGATTTAAGTTGATTCTGGACAAAGAAAGATAACTCCAATTAAAAAAAATCTTGCTATTGCACAATATTTTGCAATAAGATATTTCTTGCTTACTATTCTGGACAAAGAAAGATAACTCTAATTAAAAAAAATTTTGCTATTTCACAATATTGTGCAATTAGATATTTCTTGCCATTGCGCAATACTGTGCAATTGAAAAGACTTGCTATTGCACAATACTTAATATAATAATTTTAGATCCTGATTTGGACCAACTTGAAAACTGGGCCCATAATAAAAAATCTAAGTACATTTTTGGATTCAGCATATCAAAGAACCCCAAGATTTCAATTTTTGGTAAAATCAGACTAAAATTAATTTTGAACCCTTTGGACTTTAGTCAATCTAATTAAAAACCGACTCTCATCGCTCCTGTTTCGGATATGTCGCGTGGGAGATCTAACGAAACCCGCTTTGAGGTCACATGTGAGTGACCTCGTAGGTGTGTCTTTTTCGACCAATGAAATTGAGTCTTCCACGATCTTGGAAGTTTAACGTAAGGCAAAGGGATGTAACTCATTTTATTTACGACGAAATCGTCAGTCATAATAATTCATAAACTTTTTGGATTGGCTTATTAATAGGTCGTCAACTCATTTGCATATCTTTATAAATTCATGACTTTTAGTTCACTCACATGTGACCTCAAAGCCGGTTTCGTTAGATCTCCCACGCGACATATCAGAAACAGGAGCGATGAGAGATCGGTTTTTAATTAGATTGGACTTTAGTGTAGACCAATTTGAAAACAGGACCAAAAATGAAGAATCTACATACACAGTTAGATTTGGTATATCAAAGAACCCCATTTATTTAATTTTTGATGAAACCAAACAAAGTTTAATTTTGGACCCCGATTTGGACCAACTTGAAAACTGGGCCAATAATCAAGAATCTAAGTACATTTTTAGATTCAGTATATCAAACAACCTAACTGATTCATTTTTTGTCAAAATCAAACTAAGTTTAATTTTGGACCCTTTGGACCTTAATGTAGACCAATTTGAAAACGGGACCAAAAGTTAAGAATCTACATACACAGTCATGACAGTTAGATTCGGCATATCAAAGAACCCCAATTATTCAATTTTGATGAAATCAAACAAAGTTTAATTTTGGACCCTTTGGGCCCCTTATTATGTTGGGACCAAAACTTCCAAAATCAATACCAACCTTCCTTTTATGGTCATAAACCTTGTGTTTAAATTAAATAGATTTCTATTTACTTATACTAACGTTATGGTGCGAAAACCAAGAAAAATGCTTACGTGGGTCCCTTTTTGGCCCCTAATTCCTAAACTGTTGGGACCTAAACTACCAAAATCAATACCAACCTTCCTTTTGTAGTCATTAACATTGTGTTTAAATTTCATTGATTTCTATTTACTTTAACTAAAGTTATTGTGCGAAAACCAAGAATAATGCTTATTTGGGCCCTTTTTTGGCCCCTAATTCCTAAACTGTTGAAACCAAAACTCCCAAAATCAATCCCAACCGTTCTTTTGTGGTCATACACCTTGTGTCAAAATTTCATAGATTTCTATTAACTTAAACTAAAGTTATAGTGCGAAAACCAAGAAAATGCTTATTTGGGCCCTTTTTGGCCCCTAATTCCTAAAATGTTGGAACCAAAACTCCCAAAATCAATACCAACCTTCCTTTTGTGGTCATAAACCTTGTGTTAAAATTTCATAGATTTCCATTAACTTTTACTAAAGTTAGAGTGCGAAAACTAAAAGTATTCGGACGACGACGACGACGCAGACGACGACGACGACGACGACGACGCAGACGACGACGCCAACGTGATAGCAATATACGACGAAAATTTTTTCAAATTTTGCGGTAGTATAAAAAGTAAACCATTATAGGTCAATGCAGGGCCTTCAACACGGAGTTAAAAGTTTACATTTTAACAATTTTGTAATACTGGTATGTTTTGAACCTACTCCTTTATTAAAAAAAGAACTTACAAATGAATATCGATCACATGAATACGTGGGTTTCGCAACCAGACAGATCATCGATTATTCTCATATGACAAGATATGTAAAGATTCGACTTTCTCCTAATAAAAGTAGGTACCAATGAGACTGTTTTTGTATTAATTGTTATTTCTTGGTGAAATAAATTTAATTAAAGAGAAAGAGTTAGTTATAATACGGCTCAACTTGTTAAGTTCATATCTTCAAGCATAACGAAAAAAAGCGGAAAACCGATTTCTTGAGTGAATTTTCGAAGTCCAGGGGCCATAAATCTGCAAAAATATTAGACCTGAACAAAATTTCAACTTGATCTGTAACTCATAATAAAATAATATACCAAATATCTAATTAAAATATTCAAGCACGAAGAAAAAAGTGTGGAAAACTGATTTGACGGACTGACGGATCGATATACATGCATACATATATACAGACAGACAGACATATAGACCGACGGAGTGCAATTGATTAGTTTGAATAAAAATACTCAGTCATGACTTCGAACATACGGATTTATTTTAGATAAGTGAAAGACATAACAATGGCGCAAAACTCGTTTGAATTTGCTGCAGAATTTAAACACTTTTTGCATCGTCACCTTTCAACTTTTTGGTTTAATTACAACAAAAATATATTTAAAAAATACTTAAATTGTAGATCAATAAACAATCAAATCGTGCTAATACACATCACTTCGTGTACTCTTCTCTACTCAAAAATAAGAATATGTATTAGATACAATACAAAGGTAACAAATAAACAGGCCAATGACAACCTTTGCCGGATACTTTTTCTGCACGAGTAGTCAGGTCAGCCTTGGCTGACTACAAGTGCAGAAAAACCATACAGCAGGTTGTTTCCGGCCTGTTTCTTTGTACGTTTCAAGGAAGAAGTGGTACATTTTGTATTAAGAAGAGATATCACAACTGAACATTTTAGAAAATACCAGTTAGTGTAAGTTACAGTTTAAACACAATTATTTTTTTCACTTTCCTTCAGCTGAGAAAATTTTCTAAAAAAATTCAAGAATGTAATTATTTTATACAAAAGAACCATTTCAAGTAAAAGATAAATACTGTACACATTTGAGACTTTTTGAAATGCATCTTCGCAAGTGAGTAATGTGTAAAAAATATTTCAAAAGTAAGCAAGCTAATACTTGATTTTTATTGGGGAAAAAGGAAAGGGGAACGAAAAAAATTAAAAAAAACCTGTCTTGGTCCTTTTTTTATTTAAAAAATTGCAGGATGTCCAATTCCAAAAAAAATGAATTTCCTATTTCATTAGTACATGAAATGTTATGAAAAATGGATGTTTTACATATATCTTGTTTAAATATATTCATATATGTCAAATATACTAATAATATTTTTTTTTTTAAGTAAACAGCATTGTAATACTGGTACTTTAAACAATTGAATACTCACTTGCTCTTCCTCTGGCCTTTTCTGAAACATAAGCGACATAGGAAAATAAAACTTAACTTCATTTCATTCTGTTAATTTTTATGATATCTTATTAAGGGTTTATAACGTTTGGTTTGGTGATAACGTAAATTCATCGGGGCTAAATCTTAGGAATATGAACTTGATAGAACCTTTGATAAATTATTAGCATTTTTGAGTGTGGTAAGCTATTATAAAGTTTCAAATGTTACTTCTAAATGTAAACATGACACATTAAAGGGGCACTAGCTACGATATATATACAAAAATTATTAAATATGATTTGCATTTTTGTTCAGTCATTAATGAAAGTGAATATTGAAATAATAGCTTTTAGCAGACAGTATGGTTCAATTTTGACAAAATAAGCTTTTTTTTTTTTTATTTCTGATCTTGTCTTGATCATTTGGCATTTAAAAAGTCAGTATACTATATTTGCGCTTGAATTTTTACTTGATAACATTTTAGTTCGTTTTGGAGATTCCGATTATCGTCGAGTTATTGGAATTCTAATGGGGACTAACTGTGCACCACTTATTGCGGACCTGTTTTTGTGTTGTTATGAGTTACAATTTATGACTAAAATTGGCAAAGACCCATCGAAACAACATTTGATACAAAAATTTAACAATACTTTTAGATATTTGGATGATATATTGGCTCTCAACAATGACGACTTCAGTATGTATACTAAAGAAATTTATCCTGTTGAACTTACTTTAAATAAAGCTAATACTAACAATGACCACTGCCCTTTCCTCGATCTTGATATCTACTAGTATATCATTAACGGGAAGCTTAATACAAAAAAATTATGATAAAAGAGATGATTTTTCTTTTCCTATCGTCAATTATCCATTTTGAGATTGTGACGTTCCCTTGTCACTATCTTATCGTGTTTATATATCACAACTTGTGCGATTCGCTCGTGTATGTAACAACGTATTAGATTTTAACGAGATAAATTTATGTATTACTGAAAAATTATTGTACAAGGGTTTTTGATATCACAAACTAGTCAAAACATTTACAAAGTTTTATCATCGGTACAAGGAAATAATTCGTAAATATCTTTCAACATGCAGACATCTTATACGTTCAGGTATTTCACATCCAATCTTTTATGGTAATATTCTTTACAAAGCACAAAAATGTCAGTATTCACCTTAAAAGCCAACTAAACCTTTAAACAGACTTATTAAGAAGGGATATAGTTACGATACTGTTGTCAGGTCATTAAAGATTGCATTAAAGATTGCATATTTTGGCTTTAATATTGATTCACTTTTTGGGTCTTTGCATCGGAATTAAACACAATTATTCTAAAACCAGTTGTTGACATGACACGGGTTATGTTGTTCTCATATATTTTATGATGGTATAATACTAGACCCCTAACAAGAGGGATTGTGCCTGATATTCATATGATGAAGACAAATTTTCAATCAGTTTAATTGAGGTGTGGAGCTGGCATGTCAGTAACTGCTAGTAGTCTGTTGTTATTTAATTATTATTGTCATTTTGTTTATTTTCTTTTGTTTCATATTCTGACATCGGACTCGGACTTCTCTTAGACTGAGTTTTACTGTGCATATATATATATAGTGTTGTGCGTTTGTCTTTCTACATTGGCTAGAGGTATAGGGTGAGGGTTGAGATCTCAAAAAACATGTTTAACCCCGCCGCAATTTTGC
Organism: Mytilus galloprovincialis; assembly: GCA_037788925.1. Classification (NCBI taxonomy): domain Eukaryota; kingdom Metazoa; phylum Mollusca; class Bivalvia; order Mytilida; family Mytilidae; genus Mytilus; species Mytilus galloprovincialis. The sequence goes on from CM075338.1 coordinate 88,001,497, forward strand.
GCCTGTCCCAAGTTAGGAGCCTCTGGCCTTTGTTAGTCTGGTATTATTTTTAATTTTAGTTTCTTGTGTATAATTCGGAGTTTAGTATGACGTCTATTATCACTGAACTATTATGCATATTTGTTTAGGGGCCAGCTGAAGGACGCCTCCGGGTGCGGGAGTTTTTCGCTACATTGAAGACCCATTGGTGGCCTTCAGCTATTGTCTGCTCTATGGTCGGGTTGTTGTCGCTTTGACACATTCCCCATTTCAGTTCTCAATTTTATTTTCCGTTCATTTTTTTTATAATCAATAAGGCCGTTAGTTTTCTTGTTTGAATTGTTTTACATTGTCATTTCGGGGCCTTTTATAGCTGACTATGCGGTATGGGCTTTGCTCATTGTTAAAGGCCGTACGTAGACCTATAGTTGTTAATTTCTGTGTCATTTTGGTCTCTTGTGGAGAGTTGTCCAATTGGCAATCATACCACATCTTCTTTTTTATAAGAAACATGGATGCTGATTTATTCACTTGCAAGAGAATAGTTTGACCTCATTGCATCATATTCATGCGAACTTCAATTTAACCCTTTAGCTAGAGATGGATACCGCTTGCATTGTGCGTGTTCAATTATTTAAAGGAAAAAAATGTTATTATCTAAAGGAAAACAATGTCAACATTAAAAGTGAAACAAAGGTAAACCAGTTGATTTACTGATTCGATCCACAAAGAAAATCAACATTTGTATACAGGTCAAAGACGATGATTAACAGATCTTTTTAATTCATAATATGAAATTCAACAGACATAGAAACTTTCAAATGCACGAGTCTGATCTCTATTTTATCTATATTTATGTTTGTATCGCTTATATGGCAATCAAAGGTCTTCTGGTGTCAACTCGATCGTTAATTAGATGGCATCTAGACTAAAATACACATAAAACGAAGTTACATATCATCGAGCCAATGCCCGGTATATTGTTCATTTTATACTTTTTACAATTTGGATATTTGTTTTTGATTGTTATAAATCAAATAAAAGAATTTGAGTCAAATCGGTGATCATGAATTTATGAGATATAAGATATAAAAAATATGGACATAGACGAATTGAAGCTATTACTACTAAAAAAGGGGCAAAAAATAAAAGAGGGTCGTAATAGGGGGGCCTTCATGACGAATAACGGTAAAAGTTCTTGCCAAATGACGTTAACGGTAATTTTTGGTGTATGACGATAAAACTCATAGATCGAAAATAAACTGACAACGCCGTTGCTAACAAAGAAAACGACAAACAGACAAATAATAGTTCATAAGACACAACATAGAAAACTAAAGACAAAGCAACACGGACCCCACAAAAATTAAATCTTACATTTTTTGTACTCAACTTTGAATGATACTGAATCGGTGTAGGACAGCTTAAACTCTTAATTAAGTCCATTACAGTAATAGGCAGTTATTGTTTTGCATGCAATACACAAATTTGTATGAGAAAAGAAATGCGGTTAGTTGTGTTGCATCACTTACTATTTCTGGTGACTAACACTTGGTGACTACTTTTCTGCAGTAATGAGTCAATTAATAACAACGTCAGCATTGGATAGCAGTATCATTTAAGATAAAGATGTCATTCACACATCGGTTATGTTTAATTACTCTATTTAGTATCCTTATGTTATTCTACTACAATTGACTTTACGACTAGAAATATGAGTTACCTTGTTTCGTTAAATCCTGAACAATGAATTACATATATTAATTGAAATGGCTTTTTTCGATAGAACGATATTAACAAAACAAGTAAACATGCATTTGACTTGTTAATCCAAATATTGTTATCTTATTACTCAGAAAATAGGAATCTAAATTCATTTATGAACTTATATTAAAATTGAAGTCAGTTTGCAAACGCTTTTTATATCACAAGAGTTTATCAAATCGATTTGTATTGTATTGTGGCATTTCAACATTACCCAGATAGATATCGACTAACATATTCGATCAAAACCCGATAACGAAGTAAATAAGGAATTCCGGAAACTATAGTAATTTTACCTAACATCATACAATTACAGAAATCGTGATTTTAAGAAATAATTAGATAAAGCGTTGGTCTTGAATGATAAAACGATAATTGACGAGTAATTCGGTTTGTTCTAAAACGGAAAGAGTGCCAAACATTTAATTCAAATTTAATTGTAGACCCGAAAAGGTCAGGATTATGAATTTTTTTATATAAAATGTCAAATATTTAGAAGGAATGCAAAAACATGCGGACTTACAGTTGTAATAACATTAACGTATTCTTTTTCAATATTTTAAGAATCTAATTCACTTAATTAATCTACCTAAAAGAAGAGATACGCCTTATTTCCTTCGCTTGAAAAACGTGTTGTAATTTTATAATTTTCAAGTAATTTCTGAAATAAACGTCAATTTTACAAGAACTACACCGTACGATTTTGTGACAACCGGGCAAAAATCAAAGTTAAATCATTATTCTTTCATTTGAAAAAAAATAACCAATAAGTTGGTGCATTAAAGTCTTTAACTAGAGTTTTTTTTTTTTTCAAATATTACAATCGCCTATATCAACATCATTGTCGACGTTGCTTCGTTTCCCGTTATTTACCTGTCTCTTCCTTAATTTTACTTTATAAATGCATTTATACATGCATGGATATTTCATTGTTTTCAACCTGTTTGCATTGGATTAACTATTCTATTTTCCGCAGAATATTGTTCCGAAAATTGTACAGTGTCCGGATACATACGGTGTGGTAAAACAATCGTTAGATTTGTCGACATATTTGTCTTTGCCGATTAATCGATATATTGGACGTCCCAAAATTATACTCAATGTGTACTTGAATAAAATAGTTGCCACTTGTCGTTTAACTAAAAACAAAATCAATCAACCGACATACTAGATAAACAGTATACTATTCGCAGAAGAGAACCTCATATACTTTTTTTTTTATTAAAACGTACAAATGAATTCAGACATGTCAGTTTCAGTACTTGGATGATGCGGCCTAATAGTTTTGTTTTACACACCATCCTAAACTACTGTCTCTAGTGACTGTTCAATATTATGAATACAGAGATGAAATGTTGACACTCTCAATTTATGCGGGAAAATTTTGTATTAATTGTTTTCAAATATTATTGCTTACATTTGCGGTCCTACTAAAATGTGCACAGGAGCGCCAGGAGAAGACAAAAAGGCGCCAGGTACAATCCATCGCAACATTTAAAAAAACCTTCTGATTTATGATGCAGCTATATAGAAATACATACTAAAGTTCACATATTGTCAGTTTTGGTGGTTGCGGTCAAATGATTTTGTTGTACAAGTCAGCATGAGGTATCAAAACTACTGCAATTTTATAACGTATCAATATTTCGAATAAAAGTAGGACATGCTGGCACCCTTAATTTATGCGAACAAAAATTTGTTGTTATAGTATTTCAATATTGCTGTCATTTGTATTGTACATTAAATCCTGACACAAAAATATGACTGATTTACTATGGGGGTATATAGATTTACAAATTAAAGTGCACATATGGTCAGTGTTGGTCGATGCGGTCAATTATTTTGTTATACAAGTCAGCATGAGGTATCAAAACTACTGAAAGTTTGTTACGTATCAATATTTTGAATAAAAGGAGGACACGCTGGCACACCAAATTAATGAGAGAAACAAAATTGTTGTTTTAATTGTAAATACAATCATGCTGTCCATTGTATTATACATTGAATCCTAACATAAAAATTATGGCTGATTTACTATGTGGGTATATAAATTTACAAATTAAAGTGCACATATGGTCAGTTTTGGTTGATGCGGTCAAATAATTTTGTTGCACAAGTCAGCATGAGGTATTAAAACTACTAAAATTTTGTTAGGTATCAATTGTTTGAATATAAGGAGGACATGCTGGCAACCTAAATTAATGAGAGAAAAAAATGTTGTTATTGTAAACATGGTAAATACAATTTTGCTGTCCATTTTTTAATTTTCTAATTTTGTTAATATACATGTTAATATACATTGAATCCTAACATAAAAATAATTGCTGATTCACTATGTGGGTATATAGATTTACAAATTAAAGTGCACATATAGTCAGTTTTGGTTGATGCGGTCAAATAATTTTGTTGTACAAGTCCGCCTTTAGTATCAAAACTACTGAAATTTTGTTACATATCAATATATTGAACAAAAGGAGGACATGCTGGGACTCTTCATTTGTGCAGACCAAATTGAGTGATATATGTTTTAATGTAGTCCAGATAATCATGCCGTCTGCTGGGGGTATTTTTCGATTGTCACAGGAAGGCATCACAGAAAAAAATTAAAACAGCCTTGCCAGACGTCATTATTATTTGGACTTAAGTTTTAAAGATGCTTTCATTTTGTATAATACATTCTATCCTGAAATTAAAATATTGATGATTGTGGCTACATATACCAAGCACGTATAACTATTAAGGACGTATAACTAACATCTAATATACGTCCTTGCATAGACATACATAATAAAGTGCAAATATGGTTGAATACGACAGGTATTGGAATATATATTCAGTGCCCGTTTTCATTGTAACCGAGATCGTTTTTTAATTTATAGATTGGCAGATCACAGATGAATTTGTGTAACAAGCAACGTTTTATGCGTACTTTATTTTCAAATATTTGTATTTAATCCTGTTTATATAAAGGAAGTATTAAGTTTACTTTATTTTCGATGTTTATCATGTTTATACTACGAAAAAAAGATATTAAAAAATCGAAGTAGAGCGGTCCTGGTTACAAGTTAACTTAGTGTTGAGCAGACCAGTCAAAAGCTAACTTTGGAACAGGTTGGGTTCGATCGGATTTGTCGAAGCAAAAGTTAACAGACAGGAGTGGTTTCGAAGTTGACTTGTTAACTATATGGCAGGACTGGTTTCGAAGTTAACTTCTGTTAACCTATGACAGGTCTGGTTCGAAGTTAACTTATATCAATAGGGGACCTGTTTCCAAATTAATTCTATGGCAGACATAACCAGATGCTTCGCAGGGCGTAGCTTTATACGACCGCAGAGGTTGAACCCTGAACGGTTGGGGCAAGTATGGACACAACATTCAAGCTGGATTCAGCTCTAAATTTGGATTGTGATTAAATAGTTGACACAGCATAGGTTTCTGACACAGAATGAATGTGTTCTAATGAACTTAAAATTTTTGTTTTCTCTTAGAACAATTCACTATGCTGTTGAATATTAATCCTCTCAAAAAAATGTTTGAAGAAATTTTCTTTTTTATTTATGAAATTTCAAATGAGAAAAATTGAACCCAATTTTTTTAATCACATCCCCCTTTCCCTTATTCCAAAACTAATCTCAATTAAAATTTCTAATGGAGTTTGCAACAATAACTACTCATTTAAATACATCATAAAATGTTAAGATGTAAAAAAACTGCTTGTTATCACTGAATGGTAAAGATTATTCTAATTTATCAGTTGGTAGTAAAAAGTGAATATACATTGTATATTGTATATAACAAAGATTTAAGTTGATTCTGGACAAAGAAAGATAACTCCAATTAAAAAAAAATTGCTATTGCACAATATTGTGCAATTAGATATTTCTTGCCATTGCGCAATACTGTGCAATTGAAAAGACTTGCTATTGCACAATACTTAATATAATAATTTTAGATCCTGATTTGGACCAACTTGAAAACTGGGCCCATAATAAAAAATCTAAGTACATTTTTGGATTCAGCATATCAAAGAACCCCAAGATTTCAATTTTTGTTAAAATCAGACTAAGTTTAATTTTGGACCCTTTGGACTTTAGTGTAGACCAATTTGAAAACAGGACCAAAAATGAAGAATCTACATACACAGTTAGATTTGGTATATCAAAGAACCCCATTTATTCAATTTTTGATGAAATCAAACAAAGTTTAATTTTGGACCCCGATTTGGACCAACTTGAAAACTGGGCCAATAATCAAGAATCTAAGTACATTTTTAGATTCAGCATATCAAAGAACCTAACTGATTCATATTTTGTCAAAATCAAACTAAGATTAATTTTGGACCCTTTGGACCTTAATGTAGACCAATTTGAAAACGGGACCAAAAGTTAATAATCTACATACACAGTCATGACAGTTAGATTCGGCATATCAAAGAACCCCAATTATTCAATTTGGATGAAATCAAACAAAGTTTAATTTTGGACCCTTTGGGCCCCTTATTCTGTTGGGACCAAAACTCCCAAAATCAATACCAACCTTCCTTTTATGGTCATAAACCTTGTGTTTAAATTTCATAGATTTCTATTTACTTATACTAACGTTATGGTGCGAAAACCAAGAAAAATGCTTATTTGCGTCCCTTTTTGGCCCCTACTTCCTAAACTGTTGGGACCTAAACTCCCAAAATCAATACCAACCTTCCTTTTGTAGTCATTAACATTGTGTTTAAATGTCATTGATTTCTATTTACTTAAACTAAAGTTATTGTGCGAAAACCAAGAATAATGCTTATTTGGGCCCTTTTTTGGCCCCTAATTCCTAAACTGTTGAAACCAAAACTCCCAAAATCAATCCCCAACCGTTCTTTTGTGGTCATAAACCTTGTGTCAAAATTTCATAGATTTCTATTAACTTAAACTAAAGTTATAGTGCGAAAACCAAGAAAATGCTTATTTGGGCCCTTTTTGGCCCCTAATTCCTAAAATGTTGGGACCAAAACTTCCAAAATCAATACCAACCTTCCTTTTGTGGTCATAAACCTTGTGTTAAAATTTCATAGATTTCCATTTACTTTTACTAAAGTTAGAGTGCGAAAACTAAAAGTATTCGGACGACGACGACGACGACGACGACGCCAACGTGATAGCAATATACGACGAAAATTTTTTCAAATTTTGCGGTCGTATAAAAACAGTCCTAGGACCAAGTCCGCTTTTCAAGTCAGAGCAGTCCTAAATACGGTCACAGGTTAACTTTGGCCATTCAAAATGACTGGTTATCCAGTTAACTTAGCTTACTGTACAGGTTAGGACTGCATCCATATGTATGTCAATTGTGTTTCTATTATCAAAGAGATGGTGAAATTTCCGAATTGATTTTCCTCTAAGTTCAGTATTTTTGTGATTTTACTTTTTATATGGTCTAATTTACTAGTATTATAGTTATAATCATTGTTGAAGTTTTAAAATTAACAATAATATGTTTCAACTTTCAAGAATAAGAAAAAGATTTTTCTACATTGTACATTTGTGGCATCAGTCAAAATATTTAAAAGAAAGTTAGTGTTTTCATCTATGATAAGAATTGGCAAAATACTTAGAACATCCTAGCGTTAATGAAAATTTGTGTTTCTATACGTTCAGTCAGTGGTTAATAGTCAACTTTGACAAGCCATACAGAACTCGCATGGTCTTTATAGATGCCATGCATGGATTCTGAATATATAACAGCGACAAACGAATTCTTTAGCAAGCAATTGTTACACAATTGTTTATTATACCATATAAAAAATGTTAAATATCGTATTCACAAAATGTCATTAAAAATAAACTAAAATACATTATGTATTAGAAAAACAAATATAAGTTGACAAATAAATATTTTATGTGCTTCGCGTTGGAGATAAATCGTATTAGAAGATTGATATTTCTTTTCAAATTGTTCACTTGTTGAAATAAATATATTTGATTTTAATCAGTTTTCATCTGATTGTAAAAAAGTTTGGTTTACATAGTTTGAAAGGCTGTTAACTACAGATAATAGTTATCAATGGTAATTTCGAAATGAGAGAAAAAAATGTTGTTATTGTAAACATGGTAAATACAATTTTGCTGTCCATTTTTTAATTTTCTAATTTTGTTAATATACATGTTAATATACATTGAATCCTAACATAAAAATAATTGCTGATTCACTATGTGGGTATATAGATTTACAAATTAAAGTGCACATATAGTCAGTTTTGGTTGATGCGGTCAAATAATTTTGTTGTACAAGTCCGCCTTTAGTATCAAAACTACTGAAATTTTGTTACATATCAATATATTGAACAAAAGGAGGACATGCTGGGACTCTTCATTTGTGCAGACCAAATTGAGTGATATATGTTTTAATGTAGTCCAGATAATCATGCCGTCTGCTGGGGGTATTTTTCGATTGTCACAGGAAGGCATCACAGAAAAAAATTAAAACAGCCTTGCCAGACGTCATTATTATTTGGACTTAAGTTTTAAAGATGCTTTCATTTTGTATAATACATTCTATCCTGAAATTAAAATATTGATGATTGTGGCTACATATACCAAGCACGTATAACTATTAAGGACGTATAACTAACATCTAATATACGTCCTTGCATAGACATACATAATAAAGTGCAAATATGGTTGAATACGACAGGTATTGGAATATATATTCAGTGCCCGTTTTCATTGTAACCGAGATCGTTTTTTAATTTATAGATTGGCAGATCACAGATGAATTTGTGTAACAAGCAACGTTTTATGCGTACTTTATTTTCAAATATTTGTATTTAATCCTGTTTATATAAAGGAAGTATTAAGTTTACTTTATTTTCGATGTTTATCATGTTTATACTACGAAAAAAAGATATTAAAAAATCGAAGTAGAGCGGTCCTGGTTACAAGTTAACTTAGTGTTGAGCAGACCAGTCAAAAGCTAACTTTGGAACAGGTTGGGTTCGATCGGATTTGTCGAAGCAAAAGTTAACAGACAGGAGTGGTTTCGAAGTTGACTTGTTAACTATATGGCAGGACTGGTTTCGAAGTTAACTTCTGTTAACCTATGACAGGTCTGGTTCGAAGTTAACTTATATCAATAGGGGACCTGTTTCCAAATTAATTCTATGGCAGACATAACCAGATGCTTCGCAGGGCGTAGCTTTATACGACCGCAGAGGTTGAACCCTGAACGGTTGGGGCAAGTATGGACACAACATTCAAGCTGGATTCAGCTCTAAATTTGGATTGTGATTAAATAGTTGACACAGCATAGGTTTCTGACACAGAATGAATGTGTTCTAATGAACTTAAAATTTTTGTTTTCTCTTAGAACAATTCACTATGCTGTTGAATATTAATCCTCTCAAAAAAATGTTTGAAGAAATTTTCTTTTTTATTTATGAAATTTCAAATGAGAAAAATTGAACCCAATTTTTTTAATCACATCCCCCTTTCCCTTATTCCAAAACTAATCTCAATTAAAATTTCTAATGGAGTTTGCAACAATAACTACTCATTTAAATACATCATAAAATGTTAAGATGTAAAAAAACTGCTTGTTATCACTGAATGGTAAAGATTATTCTAATTTATCAGTTGGTAGTAAAAAGTGAATATACATTGTATATTGTATATAACAAAGATTTAAGTTGATTCTGGACAAAGAAAGATAACTCCAATTAAAAAAAAATTGCTATTGCACAATATTGTGCAATTAGATATTTCTTGCCATTGCGCAATACTGTGCAATTGAAAAGACTTGCTATTGCACAATACTTAATATAATAATTTTAGATCCTGATTTGGACCAACTTGAAAACTGGGCCCATAATAAAAAATCTAAGTACATTTTTGGATTCAGCATATCAAAGAACCCCAAGATTTCAATTTTTGTTAAAATCAGACTAAGTTTAATTTTGGACCCTTTGGACTTTAGTGTAGACCAATTTGAAAACAGGACCAAAAATGAAGAATCTACATACACAGTTAGATTTGGTATATCAAAGAACCCCATTTATTCAATTTTTGATGAAATCAAACAAAGTTTAATTTTGGACCCCGATTTGGACCAACTTGAAAACTGGGCCAATAATCAAGAATCTAAGTACATTTTTAGATTCAGCATATCAAAGAACCTAACTGATTCATATTTTGTCAAAATCAAACTAAGATTAATTTTGGACCCTTTGGACCTTAATGTAGACCAATTTGAAAACGGGACCAAAAGTTAATAATCTACATACACAGTCATGACAGTTAGATTCGGCATATCAAAGAACCCCAATTATTCAATTTGGATGAAATCAAACAAAGTTTAATTTTGGACCCTTTGGGCCCCTTATTCTGTTGGGACCAAAACTCCCAAAATCAATACCAACCTTCCTTTTATGGTCATAAACCTTGTGTTTAAATTTCATAGATTTCTTTTTACTTATACTAACGTTATGGTGCGAAAACCAAGAAAAATGCTTATTTGCGTCCCTTTTTGGCCCCTACTTCCTAAACTGTTGGGACCTAAACTCCCAAAATCAATACCAACCTTCCTTTTGTAGTCATTAACATTGTGTTTAAATGTCATTGATTTCTATTTACTTAAACTAAAGTTATTGTGCTAAAACCAAGAATAATGCTTATTTGGGCCCTTTTTTGGCCCCTAATTCCTAAACTGTTGAAACCAAAACTCCCAAAATCAATCCCCAACCGTTCTTTTGTGGTCATAAACCTTGTGTCAAAATTTCATAGATTTCTATTAACTTAAACTAAAGTTATAGTGCGAAAACCAAGAAAATGCTTATTTGGGCCCTTTTTGGCCCCTAATTCCTAAAATGTTGGGACCAAAACTTCCAAAATCAATACCAACCTTCCTTTTGTGGTCATAAACCTTGTGTTAAAATTTCATAGATTTCCATTTACTTTTACTAAAGTTAGAGTGCGAAAACTAAAAGTATTCGGACGACGACGACGACGACGACGACGCCAACGTGATAGCAATATACGACGAAAATTTTTTCAAATTTTGCGGTCGTATAAAAACAGTCCTAGGACCAAGTCCGCTTTTCAAGTCAGAGCAGTCCTAAATACGGTCACAGGTTAACTTTGGCCATTCAAAATGACTGGTTATCCAGTTAACTTAGCTTACTGTACAGGTTAGGACTGCATCCATATGTATGTCAATTGTGTTTCTATTATCAAAGAGATGGTGAAATTTCCGAATTGATTTTCCTCTAAGTTCAGTATTTTTGTGATTTTACTTTTTATATGGTCTAATTTACTAGTATTATAGTTATAATCATTGTTGAAGTTTTAAAATTAACAATAATATGTTTCAACTTTCAAGAATAAGAAAAAGATTTTTCTACATTGTACATTTGTGGCATCAGTCAAAATATTTAAAAGAAAGTTAGTGTTTTCATCTATGATAAGAATTGGCAAAATACTTAGAACATCCTAGCGTTAATGAAAATTTGTGTTTCTATACGTTCAGTCAGTGGTTAATAGTCAACTTTGACAAGCCATACAGAACTCGCATGGTCTTTATAGATGCCATGCATGGATTCTGAATATATAACAGCGACAAACGAATTCTTTAGCAAGCAATTGTTACACAATTGTTTATTATACCATATAAAAAATGTTAAATATCGTATTCACAAAATGTCATTAAAAATAAACTAAAATACATTATGTATTAGAAAAACAAATATAAGTTGACAAATAAATATTTTATGTGCTTCGCGTTGGAGATAAATCGTATTAGAAGATTGATATTTCTTTTCAAATTGTTCACTTGTTGAAATAAATATATTTGATTTTAATCAGTTTTCATCTGATTGTAAAAAAGTTTGGTTTACATAGTTTGAAAGGCTGTTAACTACAGATAATAGTTATCAATGGTAATTTCGAATTCATCAACTCTATACGAAACGTGGGAAATGTCACAAATTTTACAACAGCAAATGCCCACGCCTCTTTACCGAAGTGTGAAAACATTAAAATTGAAATCTTATCCCAAAAACAAATTTAATATATTTAAATACGTAAAGACATAAGAGTTGCAAGAAAATAACACAATAAAATACTCACCACTCGGGGATAAACTTAAACCACCTGAAAAACGACAAAAGAAAAATTACGTCATTCATACTCCACTTTGAATGATACTGAATCTGTTTTGGACAGCTAAAACTCTTAATAAAGTTGTGTATGTCCATTACAGTAAGAGCCATTTATTGTTTTGCATGCAATAGACAAATTTGTATGAGAAAAGAAATGCGACCAATTTTGTTGCATCACTTACTTTTACTGACGATTAACACTTGGTGACAAATATTACTTTTCTATAGTAATGAGCCAATTTAGTAACAACGTCAGCTTTATACAGCAGTGTCATTGGAAAACGAAATAAATAAGGCAGTCATAATCAAATATTTTCACAAGAACCTAACATTTATTTGGACTATGAATGAGTATCATTTAAGATATAGATGTCATTTACACATCGGTCATGTGTAATTACTGTATTCAGTATCCTTAATTAATTCTACTACAATTGATTTTACGACTAGAAGTATGAGTTACCTTGGTGAGATGATGAATATGACATAATGAGTCATGCGTAATTATTGAGAAGACTCATGTTGTTACTATAGCTAGGGTTCTGTTGAAACTGTCTGTTCACCTGTTTGAACAGCTATGTGTTTAAATGGTGATTAAATATTCAAAATAGATTATTATCGCATTAAAACTCAAAATGACATTTGCAAATCTGAACTCAGTTTTTTTTAAATTGTATAACATCTCACAGTTGTAAAAAAAAATAATGACGGGTAATAGTTTGGCAAATAACATTGCATTATTTGAATATAATTATTGTGTAATTAGGACGTGTTGTTATTATTTACTTATATTTGGTCAAAAAAACTTATGTTGGAATGTTAGTTCATACGGGCGTCATTAGCTAAATAATAAGTTATTCAATATTTGTTTTCTAAATTTAGAATTACTAAGTATCTTATGTTGAAACTCCCTCAGATAAAACTGCCTAATTGGGCTTTATTTTAATGTCCCTTGGTAATATTAGTCCTCAAATATTTACATATGTATACATAACCTGTCAAAGAGAGCATGCATTTGTTTAAAGCGTTCTGTTTCTAAGGCTATGTGAGTAGTGTGAAAAGGCCGATTCTACACCACTTTCCATTTTTAAGGGGAAATCTAGCACAAATTCAACTTTAGATTTTTTACAATGTAAATGGACCAGCATTTCAATTAGTCTAAGGGTAAATACAAATATGGCTATTGTGTAAACAATTGTAGAAACACCTTAAAGGGATGTAATCATAGGGTAGAAACAAAATATGACTTTTGAACAAAAGATGGAGGAACTTAGAAGTCCAAAAACCTCAGTCAACGATTTTATCAACGATAATGATTTTGAGGAAAAGGCAAAGGACCAGACCCTGGAAACCCTGAAATGGAAGAAACTCCCAATTTGAGTAATATATAAAATCATGGAAGTGGTAGAAGTAGATGGGAAGTTTGGGATGAGTAAGATCCTCACCTTGAAAAACAGAGAAGGCGAAACGACAAGGGTGTGGGCTTGCAGTATACTGAACAGAGAGAATGAACCCTTGGGAGGAGCCTTCGTGAGAAGTACAGGCTTAAAAGTTAGCAAAAGTACCAAACAGGAATACTTTTCTTACAACCTTGTGAGAATGTGAGAAAGTAAGTAAAAAAAAATGGGCCGGGTGGGGTACAAAAAAAAAATTTCCAATCCGACATTTTTGCCGGATTGGAAAAGTTTTTTTTGTATGCTTGAAACGGAGCACATCATGAATTGAAGCGGAATGGAGCACATCGTGAAACGATGTGTGGAGTGAAGAATAACGGAATGATGTACGACGTTTATTACGCCGCATGCGCATTAAGGTCCTCACTAAAAGTGGTGGAAGGTTGTTGGAGCTTATTTTTTTTCATCGTAGTAGTTCTTGAGGCAGGTGGTGATTTTTCTAAACTCAGCATCATCTATTTGTTCATCGTCAGCCAAAGCAGTACTTAAACCTTGTTCGACCAAAAATTTTGTGTACTGTGCCAATTGCAAGGTGTCGCGGTATTTTTTCTTTTTTTTCATGATACGCCTTGAGATCAGTGGGAGTACCGTCACGCTAATGGCACTTAAGCAAGCCAGGGATCCTAGGGGAAGGGAAGCTATAATACCAATACAGGTTAAAGCTGAACCCATGGTGCAGCTGGTTTACACAAAACTGCTCACAGAACAAGCACCCAGTGCTACAGATACAACTTTGTCCAGACGTTTGTAGATCTGTAGGGTATGTTGATACTTATGAATATCCGCTTTGAGTTAGTCTTCCATACATTCGACTCTGGTCTGTCGGTATCCAGAATCTAAATCATCCATTTATTTATAGGAGCATACCGAGGAGGGGAATATTTTTGAAGGGGCTGTAAGCACCTAAGATCAGACCAGCTCCGTCGTGGAATTGCTGACCACGCTTCAAGTAGAGTCCATCACCATAGGTGATCCGGGCGTTTGAAGGTTTGAGGTAGAGACCGTTGCCACTAGGTTTCACGGTGCAAACGCATCCACCACCTTTCAGGTACAATCCAGACCCTAAGGCCTTGTTAACGGCTACACCACCCAGACCACTAAAGGCTGCAACACCCAAGGCGGGTAGAATGGTTTTTGCTAACATGGGGAGTGCCCTCATCGCCAGCCCCGCCAACATGGGTAGGAAACCATCCACCTTTTGCATGTTTTCCTTCAATTGGGTCGCACTCAACTCTAGGACCATGCCACCAGTACCCTTCTGTAGAAGCTTGACGATCTTTTTAACCTAGCGGGTGGTGAGCCACATCTTGTGTTCGTCTTGCAACATTGCGTGGGACAAACGAATGGAGACCGGACAACCTTTTTTGGCCGCCCGTTGTAGTTTATCAGCTTGACCTTTTGTCAAGTTTAAACCATATTCGTGATAAGTCATTTATTTATACCTCACGAAGATGAAAACGGATGGTGAGATGTTCACCCCTGAAATCGATGGACCTACCGTCTTGATCGGTGAGATACGTTTGCATGCGATTGATGGTTCGCAAGGTCACTGGCAAGTATACTAGATTTGTAGTGGTTTGAATGATCTTCATACCAAGACCGTCTGCGGGAAAGAAGCTGTAGATGGTAGACTGCTGTGTACCATTTACATAACTTCCATGGATGATATCACTATTCACCAGAATGCTGTTGAAGCTGATGATAGTTACAATGCGTTCCCCTTCCGTATAGCCGTTTGTGATCATATCGAACATGTAAATCTGCCGCTCGAATCACCAAGACGGTGTTGATGCTATTGTCAACGTTGAAGTCTACTTGATAATGTCTGGCGAGGGTTAGCGTTGCTCTTAGGGTCCCCCGGTTGGTATCGATGATGATCTTCGTTTTGTGTTTGTTGAGCCGTAGCCGCCGCTGGATCTCATTGTCGATGTCTTCGATGTCATAGGAACCTGTGATCAGTGCGATGGGAAACCAGTTGGCACCATCGTCGGGGGAGTAGCGGAAGGAATTGTTACCTGCGTGAAAGTTGGGGATGGAGTTATAGGTTGCCAGGTTTACCAATGCCATTTCGTAGGTCTTAGATTCTTTGAGAGGCAGTTGGGGGTGTTGAACCGGGTAAGGATTTGGCTATCGTTTCCAGAGACGATGAACGAAAACCCTTGCTTTGGGTAGGTGTTAATAGCAATTTGATGCAACAATGTGTTATCCATTTATTTATGGTAGACCATTGTCACATGTTTTTGTTTCCACTCTTCGATACCCTCATACTGCTCCTTGAGCTATTTTCCAGTTTTCACCACGATTGCATAGACTTCGGCGGGGTGACTGGCAAAGAGGAGTTGTAGGTTAATTTTATCCATTTACTTTTAGTACACGACGTTTATCTTCTGACCATCGGACTCAAACTGTAGGATTCTGTCGGAAATGACAAGTGCAAACGCCTCGGTTTTGGCTGGATCATTGCGGGAGAATTCTGCTCGGATCTGAATATCCACCGTAGATTCTTTGAGACGCTCAGACTAATGACTCACATCAATCACAAACAAGGGGTAAAAGTCGATGAAATCGGAGGGATTAATACCACCATTACTGAGGAGAGTGTCCATGTTATGGAATTTCATTCTGAAGTCGGAGGCCTCTTTGAACACTCTGGCGATCCTATTTTCGTTAAAAGCTACAATATAGTCGACTGCTGAATAACGTTCAGCGTTGAGGGTGACATTGATATTTCGCAATCGACAGTGATCGAACACGGCAGCATTATGGGTTTGGTTATTATCACTTCTGTTGTTTTGAAAGGCAACGATGATATTTCTAGGCTTTTCACGACCACTCTTGGCAGCTAGACGCCAGTTAAACTGTGAGGCTTGGGAAACGCCTATGGAATCGCACTGTCTCATGCGAAATCCACAGTGGATCTTGGATTTACTCTGGATGGTTTTGTACAGTTGCATCTTATTTCCGTCTGAGGGGGTGACGTGAGGGACGAATCATGATAGTTTACTCAGGACGATCTTTGCCGGATCGTTGACGGCAGCTGCTCTCAGAATGGCATTAGCATTTGAATCGCGAACGAGGGAGAGTTCGTGCCTGAACCCGTACACTATTTTGTTGTAATCATCTGCGAATCCAAAAATATGTTTTAGGGGGATGGCAAACGAAAACGATCCTTTGTTGGTGGGCTTGGTGATAGTGTATCCATGACGGGCTGCAAATCCAGTGTTCTCAGCCTCAGCATCGGTGGAAGAATCCTAATACCACAGTTGGTTGAGACCCTGCGATTTGGAGAAGTCGTCGGGGTAGGTTAACATTCCCAGCATAGTGGTGGCGATGCCGGGGTTGTTAATATGTTCGATCTGCTGACCGGAAAGCCTATAACTGATGCTTTGAAGAGATACATGATACCATTATGGGTGAGCGACACAAGATCGCCATCGGCATATGCTGTGTCATCATTCTTGAGAAGTCGACCTTCTACCACGAGATAACTCTCGGAGGGGTGTAGGAACAAATCCTGGGTTTCGATGTTGATTTGGAGACTTTCGTTGAAGTTTGACCCTTCGGTGATTGTTAGGATGTCAGACATAATGTATTTATTTATAGCGTTGGACGAAGTCGTGGATGGTTTTGATACCAGAGCCGGAGATTAGATTGTTTAACCGAACTTGCTCTGGCTTTGTGCGTTGAACACTAGGCTATTGAGGGGTTGTACTACGTTTCCTGGGGCAGGTCACTTTATCAACCACATGGTCGACGGCTTTGGAGGCTCCTTTTTCAACACCTTTTAAGGCTGCATTGGTGGCAGCACTCATGACCTTACTTCCTAGGGTTTTGGCGGCAGAGGAAGTAAACATGCATCCAGTTTAACTGGCGGTTGTGTCAAACAGCCCTTTACCACCGTAGGCGTACTTTCGAGCGTAACCCTTCTTGATTTGCAACATTTATTTATAGGATACTACGATGAAGCGCCTTATATTCATCGATAATGATATGTCTACCCTTCTTCATAGCATCGATAATCGACACAATTTCGTTACGCACACCATCATTTCCTGCTTGGTATGCTGCAGCACACAGTTATAAGCAATCGAGGAGCTGCTTGAAGTTGGAAGGAAGAAATATGGTTTGCAGCCCACTACCAAACTTATCCTTCTTGTAGATGTGGGACACGATTTCCTTCCACTTGTAACTCTTATTCGCCTTTGGGGTTCTTGAGAGGGTGGAATTGCCTTAATACATGGCACCGGAAATTTTCAGGATTTTTGCATAGTTGTCGAGGTCGTCAGGCTCGAACGATTCTGGTTTCTTTTTCACCATGAGTTCCCAGAGGCCAAGGGTTCCTTTGTACATCACACCATTTACGAAAATATCATCGCCGTCAAAAGTAACTGTGAGCTTCCGATGAAGATACCATCGTTTCCAGATCGTAATCCAAAGGTGTGGTCGGCGGAAAGAGTCATACTGAGCTGCAAATACTGCTGAACGGTGTCTGTAGGTGGTGCGATGGGTAGTGGATCGGCAAACTCTGGTGGTGGAGGAGGGAGGGCTGGCATTGCTGCAGGAAGGTCTGCGATCACTTTGGTGATTTTTGAAGCTGCTTCCTTCTGAGCCTCAACCACAGGCTTAAACACCTTGGAAAGGTCTCGGCTGAGTCCAATCTTGTCAAGACGATCCTGCATATTACTGGCTTGAATCTTCCGCTGGGTGTCTTGCAACTCCCTGGCAAGTGCCTTACGCTGCTTAGGGTCGGTAATCTTGATAAACGTCATTTATTTATAGGATCAAACGCTGTTGAACGCCCCTAAGTGTTGGTGTGAACACCCCTAAGCGTATGTGTGAACACCCCTAAGAATTAGATCGAACTCCCCTAGGCGTTCGTGTGAACGCCCCTAAGCGTTGGATCGAACACCCCTAAGCGTTGGTGTGAACACCCCTAAGCGTTGGTGTGAACGCCCCTAAGCGTTGGATCGAACACACCTAAGCGTTGGTGTGAACGCCCCTAAGCGTTAGGAGAAACGCTCCCAAGCGCCTGGGGGAAGGTTCAGACGCCTTTTCCAATCGCTAGGGGTATCGACCGTATCCCCTAAGCGTTGGTGTGAACGCCCCATAGCGTTGGAACACTCCAAGGAGCAGAAAGGCTCGTTAAATTGCCTGTATAATTCCTGACGGTCATAACCCTCACTCCGATTTGTGCACCTGACCAGAGCGTGACGACTTTGGGTAAGTATAGAACTTCTTTGACAGGTCGACACCGCACAACCTTGTTTGGAGCGATCTGAGCATTACACTGGTAACCTGTTAAGTTGGCGTTAACAGCTTTAGACATATTTAAGTGTCTGCCGCAGAGGTCTTTACCAGGCGGCATGGGTGTGTGCACTGATGGCCTCGAATCGTATTGGCAGGGCATTGGGGTTAAGGAAAGCGCTCCAACTTACCATACCGGCGGCCAGAGTTCCACGTGTCGAAATCATCCCCTCCTCGATCAATCGTGTGGGTAGAGTCTGTAAACAAAGGAGAGTTTATCAAGTTCAGTTTGTAATAACCAATTGGAGATAGTAAATGAAGTAATAGTTAATATTTTTTACAGAATACTTAGTGATATCGGCATGTTATAACAAATCACCTATCAATACATGTTTTTTGTTTACTGTTTATTACAACGTACAAGCTGAAGTGCAACATTCTGATAACAAACAGACACTTAAGACAACTTGACCAATAATTGAGTGTTGTTGTTATCACTGGTATATATATATATTATTAGAACTTTGTCTTCCTTAACCTGACACTACTTTTAACCTATGACAAAAAAAAGTTACGATTTTGATTTTTTTTTCTTTTCTTAAACTTATTGACATCTATTTTTGCAATTGGCTATGAAGTAAAATTGATAAGAGGAATATAAAGAAGTATGTGTGCATGGAAGATAATAAATTTGTAACTTTCAGTGAAAAAATAAAATGCATGGTTTAAATACTTGTTTGAACAAACTAGTCTATTGATGATGGCCATTATGGACCTTTAGGAGGAAAACGTGTCTGTGTCAAGTTGCAATCACATTTATAATGAAATGCATAATCAGATGGGGAACCCCTATGAAAACCAGTAAGCATTATTGTGCATTTAAAGTAAATATTTTCTTTGACAGTTAAGATGGATTGAACCATTCAAGACCAGTCATAATATGTGTACAATTAGTAATCATTTTTAAAGTTCTAGATGGAAAAACTGATTGCAAACTTCAAATGAAATATAAGATGACTGCACTGTATAATGAGAAAATCTTATGACGAGATTCTGAGGAAACAATCCTAAAAGGAAAAACTGTCTAAACTCGATTTAAGTTTAATAATATTCTTACTGAAGTTGAAATCAATCTAAATTTTACAGACGCCATCACGAGTTGGTTGACAGATACGGAATATCCATTTCTCAGATGACATCGGATATGTTCCTTATGTCGTAACTACAATCCCTTTCCTGTTCAATGAATTTGACCTACTGTATTAGACTATTTTCTGTGTTTGTAATAACATGAGCAGCACAAAGGGTGCCACAGTGGAGCAGGATCTGCTTACCCTTCATGAGCACCTGAGATCACCCTCAGTTTTTTGGTGGGGTTCGTGTTGCTTAATCTTTAGTTTTCTATATTGTGTCTTGTGTACAATGGTTGTCTGTCTTTTTATTTTTTAGCCATGGTGTTGTCCGTTTATTTTTCGATCTATGAGTTTGAATGTCCCTCTGTATCTTTCGCACCTCTTTTATTAGATTGTGCAAATATAAACCAGATGCTCCACAGGGCGCAGCTATATACGACCGCAGAGGTTGAACCCTGAATAGTTGGGGCAAGTATGGACACAACATTCAAGCTGGATTCAGCTCTAAATTTGGATTGTGATTAAATAGTTGACACAGCATAGGTTTCTGACACAGAATGAATGTGGTCTAATGAACTTAAAATATTTTTTTTGCCTTTGAGCAATTCACTATGCTGTTGAATATTAATCCTCTCAAAAAAATGTTTGAAGAAATTTTCTTTTTATTTATGAAATCTGAAATGAGAAAAATTTAACCCCCCCCCCCATTTTTTTTCACATGCCCCTTTCCCTTTTTCCAAAACTGATCTCAATTCAAATTTTTAATGGAGTTTGCAACAATAACCACTCATCTAAATACATCATAAAATATTAAAATGTAAAATAAAGTGCTTGTTATCACTGAATGGTAAAGATTGTTTTAACTTGGTAGTAAAAGTGAATATACATTGTATATTGTATAAAACAATGATTTAAGTTGATTCAACTACTATTCTGGACAAAGAAAGATAACTCCAATTGAAAATTTCTTGCTATTGCACAATATTGTGCAATTAGATATTTCTTGCTATTGCGCAATACTGTGCAATTGAAAATATTTGCTATTGGACAATACTGTGCAATTAAAGATTGCTTGATATTGCACAATACTGTGCAGTTGAAGATTTCTTGCTATTGCTGAATACTGTGCAATTGACAATTTCTTGCTATTGAACAATACTTAATATAATAATTTTGGATCCTGATATGAACCAACTTCAAAACTGGGCCCATAATCAAAAATCTAGGTATATGTTTAGATTCAGCATATCAAAAAAGCCCAAGAATTCAATTTTTGTTAAAATCAAACTTAGTTTAATTTTGGACCCTTTGGACTTTAATGTAGACCAATTTGAAAACGGGACCAAAAATTAAGAATCTACATACACAGCTAGATTTGGCATATCAAAGAACCCCAATTGTTCAATTTTTGATGACATCAAACAAAGTTCAATTTTGAACCCTTGGGCCCCTTATTGCTAAACTGTTGGGACCAAACGTCCCAAAATCCAACCCAACCTTCCTTTTATGGTCATAAACCTTGTGTTTAAATTTCATAGATTTCTATTAACTTATACTAAAGTTATGGTACGAAAACCAAGAATAATGCTTATTTGGGCCCATTTTTGACCCCTAATTCCTAATGTGTTGGAACCAAAACTCCCAAAATCAATTCTAACCTTCCTTTTGTGTTCATAAACCTTGTGTTTAAATTTCATTGATTTCTATTTACTCATACTAAAGTTATTGTGAGAAAACCAAGAATAATGCTTATTTGGGCCCTTTTTTGGCCCCTTATTCCTAAACTGTTGGAACCAAAACTCCCAAAATCAATCCCAACCTTCCTTTTGTGGTCAAAAACCTTGTGTCAAAATTTCATAGATTTCAATTTACTTTAACTAAAGTTATAGTGCGAAAACCAAGAAAATGCTTATTTGGTCCCTTTTTGGGGCCTAATTCCTAAAATGTTGGGACCAAAACTCCCAAAATCAATCCCAACCTTCCTTTTGTGGTCACAAACCTTGTGTTAAAATTTCATAGATTTGTATTCACTTTTACTAAAGTTAGAGTGCGAAAACTAAAAGTATTCGGACGACGACGACGACGCAGACGACGACGCAGACGACGACGCCAACGTGATAGCAATATACGACGAAAAATTAAAATTTTTGCGGTCGTATAAAAAAATTATCGAATACACCTACTCTGTTTTAATCTCATCAGAAAGGTTTTTTAATCTGACCCGTATATTTCATTTTTTAATATCATCAAATTAACATAGCCTTAATAAATAATAATAAAAGAATATAAAGCGATATGATATCAAATATTTGTGCTTTCTACGTTTTCTAGACAGAAAAGTTGACCCGAACACACTCGAACATAAAAAGGTGGACTCGACTTTCTCTTTAAATCGTAGGTTTACCTTCTGACTGTTTGAAAAAGAGGTGTCAGTTAAGTTAATGAAAAAAGTAATAAAACAATATTTATCACATGATTATATCGGTTTCCGCAACAAGACAGTCATGACTGTCACAGTTATTATCAATTATTTGCCTATGACAAGATACACTGTATTAAAGCTTTGACTATAAATAGCAGGTATCAACGGGGCTTTGAATTTTCTTGATTTTTTTTTCTTGGCTGAATAAACGTCAATTCCCAACAAAGGATTATTTATAATGTGTTTCTGTCAGTAATTTAATAAATGTTAGTAATTTTTTTCTACTTAGACATTTCAAGTATAGTATACTAAGTACGAGGTTAGTGTTAAAAATTAACTCGTTGAAATAAGTTTTTTTATTTTTTTGGAAACTCATTTTTGTCTTCGAACATACAGGACAGTTTTTAATAATAGAAATGCAGAACAATGATGCCAAATTTGTTCATCTTAACTATTTAACCATATATTTTGCATCATCTCCTTTCATTCGTGTAATTATGTAAAATATACTAAAAAATGATTTTTGTTTAAAGTAAACCCCATTGTAATACCGGTACTTTAAACAATCAAATACTCACTGACTAGCCATAAAGAACTCGCATGTTCTTTATAGATGCCATGCACGGATTCTGAATATATAACAGTGACAAACGAATTCTTTAACAAGCAATTGTTACCCAATATAAACAAATGTTGAATATCGTATTCACAAAATGTCATTAAACATACACTAAAATACATTATGTATTAGAAAAACAAATATAAGTTGACAAATAAATATTTTATGTGCTTCGCGTTGGAGATAATCGTATTAGAAGATTGATATTTCTTGTCAAATTGTTCACTTGTTGAAATAAATATATTAAGTTTTAATCAGTTTTTATCTGATTGTAAAAAAGTTTGGTTTACATAGTTTGAAAGGCTGTTAACTACAGATAATAGTTATCAATCATGTCAATGGTAATTGTGAATTCATCAACTCTATACGAAACGTATAATTGGGAAATGTCACAAATTTTACAACAGCAAATGCCCACGCCTCTTTACTGAAGTGTGAAAACATTAAAATTGAAATCTTATCCCAAAAACAAATTTAATATATTTAAATACGTAAAGACATAAGAGTTGCAAGAAAATAACACAATAAAATACTCACAAATCGCTCTTGGAATAAAAGCATCTGAAAAACGACAAAAGAAAAATTAAATATTACATCATTCATACTCCACTTTGAATGATACTGAATCTGTTTTTGGACAACTTAAACTCTTAATAAAGTTGTGTATGTCCATTACAGTAAGAGCCATTTATTGTTTTACATGCAATAGACAAATTTGTATGAGAAAAGAAATGCGACCAATTTTGTTGCATCACTTACTTTTACTGACGATTAACACTTGGTGACAAATATTACTTTTCTGTAGTAATGAGCAAATTTAGTAACAACGTCAGCTTTGAACAGCAGTGTCATTGGAAAACGAAGTAAATAAGGCAATCATAATAAAATATTTTCACAAGAACCTAACATTTATTTGGACTATGAATGAGTATCATTTAAGATATAGATGTCATTTACACATCGGTCATGTTTAATTACTTTATTCAGTATCCTTAATTAAATCTACTACAATTGATTTTACGACTAGAAGTATGAGTTACCTGGGTGAGATGATGAATATGACATAATGAGTCATGCATAATTATTTAGAAGACTCATGTTGTTACTATAGCTAGGGTCCTGTTGAAACTGTCTGTTCACCTTTTTGAACAGCTATGTAGCATGTTTCTCTATTGTCATAAAAATTCATAATATCTAATAAAATTCATAGATTTAGCTAACAAAGTCCTTATATTTCAATAAGGCAACTTTATTTGTTAATGGAAAATTGTTTTAATGTTAATTAGGCTTAAATTAAAAATTGCTTGCTTTCCCCTCTCTGTGATTAAAGTAATATAAGATAACTCTGGTCAATTTTCCTAACATTCAATCATTATAGGAAGATGATATAGTTCTGTTTTCATTTATAGTCTTTTTCAGAAAAGTTCTAATTGTTTTGGGTAGGTCCCAATTACAATTGTACACTCTAGCTTTCGGCATCAGTTAGAAGCTTCTGGAATAAAATGATGTACTGTTTTGTGTTTGTGTTAGGCGTTATTACACTTCTTTCATGTATTTGTCGAGTAAAGCAGATAAGTTACATCAGCTTTCTGCTTCATTTGAGTTCTGGCATAATGGTATACGCCATACCGATCTTAGAAACAAATGCCTTTACGAGTAGAATGACGAATGCTGTTGGACAGTTTTTGATGCATACCACAACTTGATACAGTGTATTGTTGACAGCACAATTAATGTTTTTCACCGGCATATTGTACCTCAAATTAAAAGTAGGAAAAAAGTGGGTTTTTTTTTAATAATTTCCAGGATATGGCTTTAATAGAGAGCAATTTCATGAATACTGGGAAGATGCTTTTCTGTGACATAGTCACTTGTTTCAGAATATTTCCCCCTAAATACCTTAATGGTATATTAAGGTATAACAAAGGAATGTTTTATTCTGTAACAAGTGCCTGTGATCTGTGATTTAGAGCAGTTTGTCCCATATCTTTAAGAAAGTTAGTGATGATAAAGGCAGGTTTTACCTTGCTCATTATTTACGTATAAACACGGTATGAATACTTACAGATAACCAAAAAAAATATTTATAACATAACAAAATAATTCTTTATATTGGTATATATTAATTTTAAACATTTCAAAACAAATAAAAGAAATTATAGATATTCATAAATGTCTTTGATAAACTAATGAAAAATACGAGTATCTAGTACATTACAGATTTTGTAACGATTTTAAATTCAATAAAAAAACTATATTTATAAGATATAATTATAACCCTGTTCAAGGTAGACAATCAACATATTGACTTTATGAAATTAAACATAGACTCATAGTTCAACGGAATATAACTCTTGTATACAAATGACACATCAATCGAGTTATTTAGCTGCGAATTCGTGCGCCACCTTCAAGGAAGATTCTGAATTATCACTATAACCACAAGTTGTTAATCTATAGATTCTGACGACTAATGAATTCTAACCACAGTAAAAAATATTTGTTTGAAATTTTTTAACACTTACTCAGAAAAATGCTCGAACTACATGACTTTCAAAGCTCATAATCAACGTGTTTACACACTGATATAATATGGTTGTTAAACATTACAAACCTATAATTGCATAAGACACTATACACCTCGTGTGCTTGCATTAACTTATCCAAAAATATATTTATTTCAAGCCTAAAGATTTCGACATGTTGTTTACATTTAATAAATTTTAGAATCACAATTTCCGGTTAAGATTTGACTAAATACCAAATTCCTGATATCGTCAGGTAAATATGTTAAGCTATGTGTTTAAATTGTGATTAAATATTCAAAATAGATTATTATCGCATTAAAACTCAAAATGACATTTGCAAATCTGAACTCAGTTTTTTTAAATTGTATAACATCTCACAGTTGTAAAAAAAAACAATAAATGGCGGGTAATAGTTTGGCAAATAACATTGCATTATTTGAATATAATTATTGTGTAATTAGGACGTGTTGTTATTATTTACTTATATTGGGTCCAAAAAAAATATGTTGGAATGTTCATACGGGCGTCATTAGCTAAATAATAAGTTATTCAATATTTGTTTTCTAAATTTGGGATTGCTAAGTATCTTATGTTGAATCTCCCTCAGATAAAACTGCCTAATTGGGCTTTATTTTAATGTCCCTTGGTAATATAAGTCCTCAAATCTATAATACTAAAATTACGAGGTCCAATTTGTCAGCCGTCATCACGTAAAAACGACGAATCAAAGAATTCAACTTTATATACAACTAATATAGTACAAAGGAGTAGATTAAAAATTACACCACTCCAGGCCCTTTTGTTTTCCACGTTATTAATATCGCCAATAATTAGGAAGTTCCGGGTCGAGTCCGATATCGATACCAATAGTATAATCACCTGTTACCTATTACCTTATCTGTACGTTCCGCATCTGACAGGCGCACCACCAAACGATGTATTCAGGATTAATATGCTATATAAACGAGTCATAATGACAGGGTTGACACTACTAAATTGTCAAATTGTTACCTATTGTAGTATTTTAATCCGTAAGACTTTCTAAGATAACAATACGAATACTAAAAATCTGGACTAAAAATAAGTTTCAATTTGTTAGCGGGCATGACGTAAAACAGCGAATCAAAGAATTCAACTTTATTTATAACTAATATAGGACAATGCTGTTGATTAAAAAATACTCCATTCCAGGACCTTTTGTTTTTCAAATATTTAATATTACCAATAATTGATAAGTTCCAGTTCGACGGGTTCAAACAGAAAGATTTAAAAGCAGAGAAAATTGTGTATCTTATAATCGGCATGACTTTATCAGATAACAGAACTAATACTAAGATAAGGCTTGCACATAGTTATATACTTTAATTCATTCACAGACCCGTGATATCACGGGTGTGTTCTAGTGTTTACATATATTTATACATAACCTGTCAAAGAGAGCATACATTTGTTTAAAGCGTTCTTAGTGAAGGCTATGTGTATAGATTTATTTTTTTAATTTACTTATTCGTGAATGAGCAACACAGGATTATTTTGTCATATCGTTTCTTGACATTAAACAAACATGGCGAGTTAAATTAGTGAAATGGAAATACACACTTGTGTATTCAAAACTATATAAATTATGTGGTCAATGGTTGTTAAACATTTTTTCTGTTTGAACTAATTGGAGGGATATTATTTTGTTCAATCTTTCGGAACTTAGTACGTGTTTATGCCAGCTATTACTGGAAGAATCTCCGTAACTACTAATCACAGACACTGACCATAACGATTGTGTTTACAGTCAGGTTTTTTCGTCAAAATTATCTCCCCATTACGCCAATTAATTTCAACAATCGTAAAAATGAAAGCCATTATTGGGATGACGCGCTGCCAATTATTATCTTTGAGTAATTTCATAATTAATTTGTGTTTTAACTTTTCCAACTGTCAAACGAGGACTAAATAATTATTCGTTTTTTAATTCGTTGTTATACCAGTGTTATTATTAACAACGTTTCAATTTTATTGTACAAATATATTCTATCCACAATAGGAGGCTGATTTTCCAAGGTGTTGCTATACTTTTTAACATTAATTTTTTTTTTGTTTATATATAAATTTGTACGATGTCATACAGCATCTTTTTGTGGGTAATTTTAACAATGTTCATAATTAATATATTTTAAGAAAAACAAAAGGATTAAAACAAGTACAAAGTTGAAGAGCATTGAGGATACAAATTCAAAAATGTTGTGCCAAATACGGCTAAGGTAAGCTATGCCTGGGATAATAAAATCCTTAAAGTTAATGTTGTGCGTTACAAATACGAAGTGGCAAATTTTTCTATGTCGTAATGAGTTATACCTGAATTGTCAGAAGACCCAGTTTTTTACTATATTTACTTCATGTAGATACTGTTTGTGACTTTTTTGAATCCACGATGATGAATATAACAAAATTATCTTTATAATAAGTAACTCTAAACTCTTAAACAATGTAGAGGTTTCCCTTATTCATATTGTTAAATATGCACGCATGGAGCTTCAGAGATTTTGAAAAGCTTTACAAAACATTAAAAGGGTCAAACTAACATGACCCATAATCATAAGCTTGACCTTTGGTCGTATATCTTTTTCTAAATGCCATTTGTTCCCAAGGTCAATGCAAAACGTCCCATGGGTACAAAACCTTTTGTTACAGAGTTGTCTCTACAAATACGTTGTACAATATGTCAATGGTGTTTCTATCCCTTAAGAGATGGTGAAATTAAGTTGGTCAAATTAACAAGTATTGTATTTCTGATCATTGTTGAAGTTTTAAACCAAAAACTAGGGGTGATCTCAGGTGCTCCGGAAGGGTAAGCAGATCCTGCTCCACATGTGGCACCCGTCGTGTTGCTTATGTGATTACAAATCCGGTAAATAGTCTAATTCGGTAGGTCACATTCATGAAAGGGAAGGGGATTGTAGTTACGATGTAAGGAACATATCCGATATCATTTGTGAAACGGTTATTCCATAACGGTCAACCAACTCGTGATGGCGTCCGTAAAATTTACGAAGGGATGATTTCAACTTCACCATTTGGAACTCTTGGTTTAATAGCTTCATTGTGAGCAGTAACCCTCTATCAAGAAAATCATAACAGGACATGCAAGCACATGAATATCGTATCAATTGGGAGATATATACCCCGTATGCAGGTGCTGTTGGAATGTTGCTACTTAGAAATGAAAAGTTCACAATTGGAAAGCTGAAATTTTCTCTTTTGTCGTAAAGTTTTGTTTTCAACCGACCCTCATTGTCAATTTATAGATGTAAGTCAAGATATGAAGCCGACTTAACTGTATCTGTAGTGTCCTTTATCTCCAATTCGATGGGATAGATGCGTTCCACATAGTCACCAAATTTTGAATTGTTTAGTGAAAGAACGTCATCTATATAGCAGAAAGTAGAGTTAAAAGATATTGCTAACTTCTTATCTTTCTTTCTAAGAAGTTCCTGCATGAAGTCAGCCTTTATACGAATCTGATGATCAGTAGTTTTCGTTTGTTGATGTGGTTAACAAGTGTTTCTCGTTTCCCGTTTTTTTATGTAGATTACACCGTTTATTTTCCCGATTGAATAGTTCTGCACTAGTCATTTGTGGGACCCTTTATAGCTTGCTATTCGATGTGAGTCAAGGTTTCATGTTAAAGACCGTACTTTGACCTATAATGGTTTACTTTGACAAATTCAGATGGTGAGTTGTGTCATTGGCACTCATACCATATCTTCTATAATACATCTATATATTTTTTATAGGCGACAAATTTGATAAATTCTTTTTTTTATTCAACTTTAAATATTTCATTTCACTACTGGTTGTGAACAATTTCCCTTAGCGCTACAAAAATGACGCTAAGGTTCGTCCCTGTGTTATTAATTGCTTATGAAACCAGGGGATTAGATTAGCAAAATAGTTTATACATTTATATTCTGTGTTAGTTGCATTTTGAAAGTATTTATAAGAACACTTACTAGATATACATTATTTAGTGTTACTGTGATCCTATATATAAATAATCATATGTCTGGATATAAAAAATATAGTTTCAACCGAAAGTAAAATTTACTAAACAAGCATAGTTGGCCACACGGTTTGACAAATAATTTCATGAAATAGTAAGTAGTTTGTTATAGTCATCAAGTCAGTTATCTAATGTTTACTTTTTAAAACTTAGAATAATCGAATATTTCAGGTACTAAGTAAAAAATGTAGTATATAAAAAAAGGTCAAAGAAGGAGCTATTGACCCCTCTTGATTTATTTTTCTCAAAAATAGATATTTTCCTTTGAAATTTTCTCAAAAATAGATATTTTCCTCTGAAATTTTCTCAAGAATAGACTATTTTGATGATAGAACTGACAAATTTAGTTCTCTTTTCTGATAAATAAAAAACATTTTTAAATCACGAAACAAATCATTGTTATAACATGATTAAGTGTGTATAATCAATATTGTCACTTCTATATCCAAGTACAAGATTTTTAAGACCGAAGACATGTCGAGCAATATCAAAATACATTAATAGGTCATAAATTAGAAACCAATGATTTTTTACCAATTACATTCAAAGTTATAATGATTATAGTTATCACATTTTGAACAAATCACGGTTTGGATTATCAGATATTTTCCAACGGTACACATTCTAATTAATTGCTGTTATCATGGTTATCTTTTGCAATAATTTCCATCTACACATTTTCATTCTTTTATTTTTGATAAAATTCTCCGCAGGTCGCAGTTTGGTACGACCTCAGAGATCGAACCCTGAACAGTTGGGGCAAGTATGGATACAACATTCAATCGCGATACAGCTCTGAATTTGGATTGTGATTAAATATTTGACACAGCATAGGTTTCTTACACAGAATGAATGTGGTTTAAGAACTTAGAAGTTTTGAAGAAGACATTACCTAGCATGGTCCAATATCCAAAATCTAAATAGATGGGTAGATTCAGCATATCAAAGAACCCAAAGAATTCATTTAACAAAATTTTTATTTTGGACCCTTTTGACCTCAATGTGGAATAACTTTTTTTTAAATCAAAATACATGGTTATATATAATTAGATTCAGCATATAAAAGACCCAATACATTGAATTTTTGTTGAAATCAAACAAAGTTTAATTTTGGACCCTGATTTGGACCAACTTGATAACTGGGCGTATAATAAAAAATCTCTCAATACATGTTTTGATTCAGCATATCAAAGAACCCCATATATTCAATTTCTGTTGAAATCATACAAAGTTTAATTTTGTACCCAATGGACCTTAATGTAGACCAATTTAAAAACGAGACCAGAAATTAAAAAAACTAAATACACGGTTAGATTCGGCATATCAAAGAACCCCAATAATTCATTTTTTTGTGTGAAATCAAACAAACTTTAATTTTGGACCCTTTTGATCTCAATGTGGACCAATGTAAAAACAGGACCAAAAATAAAAAAAACTTAATACATTTCAGCATATTAAAGAATCCTAAGAATTCAACAATAAAACCCCATCGAAATTGTTCAAGAAATAAGCAATATAGAAAAGTATTGTTTTGGCCCTTTTTGGCCCCTAATACCTGAATCTATCATTACCTTCCATTTTTGGTATGAAACCTTATGGTACCATTTCATAACGATCCATACACTTACATACAAGGTACTGTCTGAAAACTAGAACATACAAGGTATTGTCTGGAAACTAGAACAATGCTTATTTGGGCCCTTTTTGGCCAAAATTTCTAAATAGTTGTGACCATAACCCCCCAAAATTAATCCCAACCTTCCATTAGTGCTTATAATCCTTGTATGAAAGTTCTATTGATTTCTATTTTATTTATACTAAAGTTTTCCGGATACCCGCTGTCTTCGAACGACGCTGATGATAACGTCAACGGACGGCGACAGTGACGACAACGTGATACCAATATACGACCAAAAAAAAAATATTTTGTGTACGTATAAAAAATGGAATGATAAAGAAAGGTTCTTCTTTATAAAATAAGTACGGTTTTCAAAAGTGAAATGATTTTGCCATACATAGAATCCTACTGGAAGCTCTTTATTCGATCTAATTATAATATTATATATTTCTTTGAATGAAATTTTGATAACAAATTCACGAATGATAATGCCTTCGGAGAGGTCTGCGTTCAACGCATGTACATATTGTTGAGTTCATTTTACATAAACTATCTGTTTGGTCCGTGCATATAATTAATTAACTGATCGATCGCTGACCTTTGTCATGGTACCTCTAACATGGCAGTTTTTACTTATCCATGTTATCTGACGGTTTCAATGGGTCATCAATCACTGATCATTCGCTGAACAGTCAAACATCCGTCACTGATCATTTTCTGATCAGTAAAGTTCCCGTCAAACAGTAACGTCTAATATTACAAGTACAGTATCATCCAAATTTTTAGTTAGTGATATTTTTGAAAATAAAAAAAAAATAAAACTGGCCTATGTATTTACTCAGTAGATTGAGGCGTTAATGTTGTTGAAACATGCTGATACTAGGTTTACTAGTGCAATATTATACATGTGAATTGACTTATTTATATTTATTTGTGTATCAGAAACATTTATTTTATTGTTTTTAAAAATGAAGGTACATGTATAGATTTTATTTGATATGTGCAGCCTCGGCTACAATATATATATCACAATTAAACCTCAAGACATAAGTTATAGCATTCTAATTTACTTTATCATCCAGCCCTTCATAGAGACTTAAGAAGTGCTAACAACATTCATTAAAGTCATAAAACATATGAAGAAATATAAACAATACTATTAAATGTAATTAGTTTATACTTTTTTCTGAAATCTGAGGTCATTTTAAATTTGAAACAGTTTAAATTATCTCTTTTTACGTCATTGTTCTATCAAATACGTGAGGGTCACAACTTTTTTCCCTTCTGTGACCATAGGACATGAAGATTTATTCAAACTATTGTTAAAAATCAACAAAAATTATTAACTAAATATTAAACTTGTATACAATTTTCAAAATACCATATTAATTTAAAATAAAAGGAATAATTTTAATTAAGGGACATTAACTTTTAGACTAGTAGACATATTATCATATGCTTAATTACCAATCATTGTCTTTATAACAGAGCATGTTTATTTTTCAAAAATACAATGTCCCTTTATCTATTCTAATATTCAAGAAAGAAATTATGGTCTCTTTAAAGCGATTTGGGACCGTCATCCTAACCATGTTGTGGATTGCGGTCTCTCCGTCTCCAAAATTACTATAGACAACAATTATTTTACTTTGATGCAGCTTATTTTATCTATTAATTGAATCTTAAAATTTGGCAGCAATATAACAAACTACCCATTTGGCATTTTGTGAGAGCAATATGTAAATGAGATAGCTGTAGAGTTTTATGAAAATCCAAGTTGATTTGGAAACGTTACACCTATTTCAATGATTTAGCCTAAATTGAAAAGTTTAGCTTTTTTACCTACTAATCAAATCCATGAATTTAAGAACAATGCATTCCACTTTTAAACAACCTGGTATGTTGTAAGATCAATATGTCAATGAGATAGCTGTAGAGTTATATGAAAATCTAAGTTTATTCATAAAAGATATACCTATTTTAATAACATGAATGATGTCTATCTAAATTTAGCCTTTCCCAAAAATGAAAGTTTTTTTTAACCTAAATCCATAAATATGACAGAAATACACCAAAAATATCAAACAACCGGGTATTCTATAAGATCAAAAATCAACTGAAATTTAAATATGTTAAATATAAATATAAATATATGAAAATCCAAGCTGTTTTGAAAACATGTATAGATTTTTAAAAGCATAAAAAGTGACTATCTGAAACTAGTCCGAATTGCAAATTCTATTTTTTTTAGCTCACCTGACCTGAATGGTCAAGTGAGCTTTCCTCATCACTGGGCGTCCGCCGTCGTCATCTGTTTTACAAAAATTAAAAAAAAATAACTAATTGCCCTAATTTAACCAAACCTGGCCATAATCAATACTAGGCTTTCTAGTATAAAACTTGAGTCCGATGACCTTACCTGTCAACCAACATGGCTGACATTGCTAAAATTAGAACACATGGTTCAAATGTAGTTGTTGGCTTATATCTCTGAAACTAAAGCGATAAGAGCAAATATGAAATGGGATTAAAAATTTTCATCAGGTTAATATCTATCCCTTTCCATTTTCAGACGAATCCGACAACATATTGTTGTGTTTCTGCCCCTGAATTTGTCATTTTAAGGATAATTTGTAGTTTTTGGTATTATCTTGAATGTAATTATAGATAATGATAAACTGAAAACAGCAATAATGTTCAGCAAAGTCAAATCTACAAATAAGTCAACAAGACCAAAATTGTCGGTCGACCAATTTATGAGTTATTGCCCTTTGTAGTGATTTTTACAAAAATCTTCTTCTCTGAAACTACTGAGACAAATTTAAGCATACTTGGCAATATCCATTTTAGAGTATCTAAATGTGTCCTTTGACCATGTCTTCCAACCATCATGGCCGACATGGTTAAAAATAGAACATAGGGGTTTATATCTCTGAAACTAAGCATTTAAAGCAAATCTGACAGGTGGAAAAAATGTTCATCCAATTTAGATTTATATGCAATGAAATTTTCAACGTTAGTGTTTACATGTATTTCAGTTGATTCAATTAGTTTGTGTGAAATATTTTAATTCATTTACTCATTAAAAACACTGCGATTCTAGCTTAAATATGAAAAATCTATCAAATATGTATGATGAAAGATTTTGTACTTTCCAGATAAACATTGCCAGAACGGCTTCGAGTGGGTTCCGTCTTTGGGAACGATTCACAATGCGGGGTACTAGCTCTTTATCCACATACAAGTCGGCAGTTCAATACAATAAACATAAACAAATTGGTAAAGTCCAAATTCATTTAATAAAGTCAAAATATGAAATATCAGTGTTACAAATTAGTTATTTTCAACCAAAAACAATATATATGATTGCGATGGAAAATCCGAACGCAGTTCGTGTGCTCTCGTTGGCATATCCAAACAGAGTCCTTGCATATGAATTTATCTTTCTTTAAATACAAAATAGAGTTGCTAACAACAAAGTTTGTAATGGTCATTTCGTCAACAGAAATTAGATAACAGATTGATTACGTTTATCAAAGAGAAATTGTTTCCACGCTTGTGTATTGAATTAAACATAATTGATCAAATAGAAATATTGATAAACCATAAGATTTAGATTAATTCTTGACCATATAAATATTGACAAATATAAATTTACAATCTAACATGTTTCAGGTGTAAACAAGTTTTTCTGACATTTAAATTAATTAAGAATTTCGAGATCATTACTATTGAATAAATTAAATATGCCTGGTGCATACGAAATGTACACATTAATAAACTGTAATAGAAATCAACATAATTAGATAGTTTGGAATATTGAGTTTAGTACAAAAATAATGTGTGACAACTATTCCCTTTTTCAAGAAAATTCGTCCCTAATTTAAAAAAAAGACAACAGCATTGAATTCAAGGTCCAACGACAATTATTTATAAATTTTCAATATCGTCGAGATTGTCTGTTTCTTGTGTAAAAAATTCTATGGTTGGTGCGTCTTTGCTGGTGTAATGCCATCTGCTTTTGGTTGTTTTCAATTTCCCTTAAAGTATTTATCAATCCAAAATTATCACTCTGTAATTGTTTTATTTCTTGCTCTACTCCATCTATTTCAGCGTACTTTACATTGCATTCCATTAAATGTATGTGTGTTTGATCTTCCCAATAGTTTTTCATACGATCAGAATTATTAAGTTCAATATTTTAACTCTCCAGTTCATTTGAATCTGCTGATTTTGGTATGGAGAATGTTCCGAAGATAAAAATAGTTCTTGATTTTGTTCCTGTAGGCTGGAAGTAAATTTGTCCATGTCCGAAGCATAAACTCTATATTGTTTCACGATTTCTTTATGCTGCTGTAGCTCATTCGTGATTCGTTTTACTTCGGATCCAAGTCTTGCATGTCTGTATCCTTTTGCTTGTCTTTAACTAGTTGTTTTAGGTCGATATTTTCTTGTTTTGTTCTTTGAATTTCCAAGGTCCGGTAAAAATTCGAGGGAAAAACGTTTCTAGGTTCATTGTGACTAATTTCGTTGAAAGGTATAACTGACACGAAATGTTTTCTCTCTTTAAAGCAATGCAGTCGTTGCATGTTTCTCCGTTTTGTAGAACTCAATTTAAGTTCTTGTTTCCGTCGTGTGCGTATAGATAATATGTCTTTTTCCGGAGTGTAATCGTTTTTGAGATTTTGTTTCCTTACTCTAGCTGAACGGTTCAATGTAATTTGATTGATAGACTTGACACTGTTTTCCGAAGGTATTCGGTTGTGAATTCCCTGGTAGTTTTGTTGCCACGGAATATGTATCCAGTTGCATGCCGACTCATGCATCTTGTGTGAATGTCTTGAAATCTTCGTTTGATATACTAAATCCACTGTTGCAAAGAGTAGGCGCCCGAACCTAATATGCTACTCGCTTGTTGTATTACAAGAGGTTCCGTTGATCGATTCGTTACTCCACCAATTTATGATGAAATATTGTATACCTTTCCAGATAAACATTGCCAGAACGGCTTCGAGTGGGTTACGTCTATGGGAACGATTCACAATGCGGTTACTAGCTCTTTATTCACATACAAGTCGGCAGTTCAATACAATAAACATAAACAAATTGGTAAAGCCCACATGTAATTAAGTCCAAATATGAAATATCAGTGTTACAAATTAGTTATTTTCAACCAAAAACAACATATATGATTGAGATGGAAAATCTGAACGCAGTTCATGTGCTCTCGTTTGCACATCCAAACGGAATCCTTGCATATAAATTTATCTTTCTTTAAATACCAAATAGCGTTGCTAACAACAAAGTTTGTAATGGTCATTTCGTCAACAGAAATTAGATAACAGATTGATTACGTTTATCAAAGAGAAATTGTTTCCACGCTTGTGTATTGAATTAAACATAATTGATCAAATAGAAATATTGATAAACCATAAGATTTAGATTAATTCTTGACCATATAAATATTGACAAATATACATTTATAATCTAACATGTTTCAGGTGTAAGCAAGTATTTCTGACATTTAAATTAATTAAGAATTTCGAGATCATTACTATTGAATAAATTAAATATGCCTGGTGCATACGAAATGTACACATTAAAAAACTGTAATAGAAATCAACATAATTAGATAGTCTTTAATTTCGAATTTAGTACAAAAATAATGTGTGACATATGCCAAAAATTGTCACTTTTCAGATGTTTTTTGTCAAAAATGAAAGTGGCCGAATCCGTGTTCATCCTCAACCTTAATATATGTTATGTATTATCATCAAATACAACTCGCATTTCAATATTAAGAATGAACACAAATGCGGCCACTTTCATTTAAGACTGAAACCGACTACAATGTAAAAAACTAAAATGCTAAATTGTGAAGATTTCAGTAATTTAGCATGACTTAATGATGCCAGTACCCGCTATATGAACATTGTATTGTCAAAAATAGCTCATATTTATGTAGCAGAAGCATTCTTCTTTCCAATAAATAACTAAATAGATATAGGAAGATGTGGTGTGAGTGCCAATGAGACAACTCTCCATCCAAATAACAATTTTAAACCAGATGCTCCGCAGGGCGTAGCTTTATACGACCGCAGAGGTTGAACCCAGAACGGTTGGGGCAAGTATGGACACAACATTCAAGCTGGATTCAGCTCTAAATTTAGATTGTGATTAAATAGTTGACACAGCATAGGTTTCTGACACATAATGAATGTGTTCTAATGAACTTAAAATTTTTGTTTTCTCTTAGAGCAATTCACTATGCTGTTGAATATTAATCCTCTCAAAAAAATGTTTGAAGAAATTTTCTTTTTTATTTATGAAATTTCAAATGAGAAAAATTGAACCCAATTTGTTATCACTGAATGGTAAAGATTATTTTAATTTATCAGTTGGTAGTAAAAAGTGAATATACATTGTATATTGTATATAACAAAGATTTAAGTTGATTCTGGACAAAGAAAGATAACTCCAATTAAATAAAATCTTGCTATTGCACAATATTTTGCAATAAGATATTTCTTGCTTACTATTCTGGACAAAGAAAGATAACTCTAATTAAAAAAAAAATTGCTATTTCACAATATTGTGCAATTAGATATTTCTTGCCATTGCGCAATACTGTGCAATTGAAAAGACTTGCTATTGCACAATACTTAATATAATAATTTTAGATCCTGATTTGGACCAACTTGAAAACTGGGCCCATAATAAAAAATCTAAGTGCATTTTTGGATTCAGCATATCAAAGAACCCCAAGATTTCAATTTTTGTTAAAATCAGACTAAGTTTAATTTTGAACCCTTTGGACTTTAGTCAATCTAATTAAAAACCGACTCTCATCGCTCCTGTTTCGGATATGTCGCGTGGGAGATCTAACGAAACCCGCTTTGAGGTCACATGTGAGTGACCTCGTAGGTGTGTCTTTTTCGACCAATGAAATTGAGTCTTCCACGATCTTTGAAGTTTAACGTAAGGCAAAGGGATGTAACTCATTTTATTTACGACGAAATCGTCAGTCATAATAATTCATAAACTTTTTGGATTGGCTTATTAATAGGTCGTCAACTCATTTGCATATCTTTATAAATTCATGACTTTTAGTTCACTCACATGTGACCTCAAAGCCGGTTTCGTTAGATCTCCCACGCGACATATCAGAAACAGGAGCGATGAGAGATCGGTTTTTAATTAGATTGGACTTTAGTGTAGACCAATTTGAAAACAGGACCAAAAATGAAGAATTTACATACACAGTTAGATTTGGTATATCAAAGAACCCCATTTATTTAATTTTTGATGAAACCAAACAAAGTTTAATTTTGGACCCCGATTTGGACCAACTTGAAAACTGGGCCAATAATCAAGAATCTAAGTACATTTTTAGATTCAGTATATCAAACAACCTAACTGATTCATTTTTTGTCAAAATCAAACTAAGTTTAATTTTGGACCCTTTGGACCTTAATGTAGACCAATTTGAAAACGGGACCAAAAGTTAAGAATCTACATACACAGTCATGACAGTTAGATTCGGCATATCAAAGAACCCCAATTATTCAATTTTGATGAAATCAAACAAAGTTTAATTTTGGACCCTTTGGGCCCCTTATTATGTTGGGACCAAAACTTCCAAAATCAATACCAACCTTCCTTTTATGGTCATAAACCTTGTATTAAATTAAATAGATTTCTATTTACTTATACTAACGTTATGGTGCGAAAACCAAGAAAAATGCTTACGTGGGTCCCTTTTTGGCCCCTAATTCCTAAACTGTTGGGACCTAAACTACCAAAATCAATACCAACCTTCCTTTTGTAGTCATTAACATTGTGTTTAAATTTCATTGATTTCTATTTACTTTAACTAAAGTTATTGTGCGAAAACCAAGAATAATGCTTATTTGGGCCCTTTTTTGGCCCCTAATTCCTAAACTGTTGAAACCAAAACTCCCAAAATCAATCCCAACCGTTCTTTTGTGGTCATACACCTTGTGTCAAAATTTCATAGATTTCTATTAACTTAAACTAAAGTTATAGTGCGAAAACCAAGAAAATGCTTATTTGGGCCCTTTTTGGCCCCTAATTCCTAAAATGTTGGAACCAAAACTCCCAAAATCAATACCAACCTTCCTTTTGTGGTCATAAACCTTGTGTTAAAATTTCATAGATTTCCATTAACTTTTACTAAAGTTAGAGTGCGAAAATTAAAAGTATTCGGACGACGACGACGACGCAGACGACAACGACGACGACGACGACGCAGACGACGACGCCAACGTGATAGCAATATACGACGAAAATTTTTTCAAATTTTGCGGTAGTATAAAAAGTAAACCATTATAGGTCAATGCAGGGCCTTCAACACGGAGTTAAAAGTTTACATTTTAACAATTTTGTAATACTGCTATGTTTTGAACCTACTCCTTTATTAAAAAAAGAACTTACAAATGAATATCGATCACATGAATACGTGGGTTTTGCAACCAGACAGATCATCGATTATTCTCATATGACAAGATATGTAAAGATTCGACTTTCTCCTAATAAAAGTAGGTACCAATGAGACTGTTTTTGTATTAATTGTTATTTCTTGGTGAAATAAATTTAATTAAAGAGAAAGAGTTAGTTATAATACGGCTCAACTTGTTAAGTTCATATCTTCAAGCATAACGAAAAAAAAGCGGAAAACCGATTTCTTGAGTGAATTTTCGAAGTCCAGGGGCCATAAATCTGCAAAAATATTAGACCAGAACAAAATTTCAACTTGATCTGTAACTCATAATAAAATAATATACCAAATATCTAATTAAAATATTCAAGCACGAAGAAAAAAGTGTGGAAAACTGATTTGACGGACTGACGGATCGATATACATGCATACATATATACAGACAGACAGACATATAGACCGACGGAGTGCAATTGATTAGTTTGAATAAAAATACTCAGTCATGACTTCGAACATACGGATTTATTTTAGATAAGTGAAAGACATAACAATGGCGCAAAACTCGTTTGAATTTGCTGCAGAATTTAAACACTTTTTGCATCGTCACCTTTCAACTTTTTGGTTTAATTACAACAAAAATATATTTAAAAAATACTTAAATTGTAGATCAATAAACAATCAAATCGTGCTAATACACATCACTTCGTGTACTCTTCTCTACTCAAAAATAAGAATATGTATTAGATACAATACAAAGGTAACAAATAAACAGGCCAATGACAACCTTTGCCGGATACTTTTTCTGCACGAGTAGTCAGGTCAGCCTTGGCTGACTACAAGTGCAGAAAAACCATACAGCAGGTTGTTTCCGGCCTGTTTCTTTGTACGTTTCAAGGAAGAAGTGGTACATTTTGTATTAAGAAGAGATATCACAACTGAACATTTTAGAAAATACCAGTTAGTGTAAGTTACAGTTTAAACACAATTATTTTTTTCACTTTCCTTCAGCTGAGAAAATTTTCTAAAAAAATTCAAGAATGTAATTATTTTATACAAAAGAACCATTTCAAGTAAAAGATAAATACTGTACACATTTGAGACTTTTTGAAATGCATCTTCGCAAGTGAGTAATGTGTAAAAAATATTTCAAAAGTAAGCAAGCTAATACTTGATTTTTATTGGGGAAAAGGAAAGGGGAACGAAAAAAATTAAAAAAACCTGTCTTGGTCCTTTTTTTATTTAAAAAATTGCAGGATGTCCAATTCCAAAAAAAATGAATTTCCTACTTCATTAGTACATGAAATGTTATGAAAAATGGATGTTTTACATATATCTTGTTTAAATATATTCATATATGTCAAATATACTAATAATATTTTTTTTTTTTAAGTAAACAGCATTGTAATACTGGTACTTTAAACAATTGAATACTCACTTGCTCTTCCTCTGGCCTTTTCTGAAACATAAGCGACATAGGAAAATAAAACTTAACTTCATTTCATTCTGTTAATTTTTATGATATCTTATTAAGGGTTTATAACGTTTGGTTTGGTGATAACGTAAATTCATCGAGGCTAAATCTTAGGAATATGAACTTGATAGAACCTTTGATAAATTATTAGCATTTTTGAGTGTGGTAAGCTATTATAAAGTTTCAAATGTTACTTCTAAATGTAAACATGACACATTAAAGGGGCACTAGCTACGATATATATACAAAAATTATTAAATATGATTTGCATTTTTGTTCAGTCATTAA
This sequence comes from Mytilus galloprovincialis, assembly GCA_037788925.1. Classification (NCBI taxonomy): domain Eukaryota; kingdom Metazoa; phylum Mollusca; class Bivalvia; order Mytilida; family Mytilidae; genus Mytilus; species Mytilus galloprovincialis. The sequence goes on from CM075338.1 coordinate 88,042,665, forward strand.
TGAAAGTGAATATTGAAATAATAGCTTTTAGCAGACAGTATGGTTCAATTTTGACAAAATAAGCTTTTTTTTTTTTATTTCTGATCTTGTCTTGATCATTTGGCATTTAAAAAGTCAGTATACTATATTTGCGCTTGAATTTTTACTTGATAACATTTTAGTTCGTTTTGGAGATTCCGATTATCGTCGAGTTATTGGAATTCTAATGGGGACTAACTGTGCACCACTTATTGCGGACCTGTTTTTGTGTTGTTATGAGTTACAATTTATGACTAAAATTGGCAAAGACCCATCGAAACAACATTTGATACAAAAATTTAACAATACTTTTAGATATTTGGATGATATATTGGCTCTCAACAATGACGACTTCAGTATGTATACTAAAGAAATTTATCCTGTTGAACTTACTTTAAATAAAGCTAATACTAACAATGACCACTGCCCTTTCCTCGATCTTGATATCTACTAGTATATCATTAACGGGAAGCTTAATACAAAAAAATTATGATAAAAGAGATGATTTTTCTTTTCCTATCGTCAATTATCCATTTTGAGATTGTGACGTTCCCTTGTCACTATCTTATGGTGTTTATATATCACAACTTGTGCGATTCGCTCGTGTATGTAACAACGTATTAGATTTTAACGAGATAAATTTATGTATTACTGAAAAATTATTGTACAAGGGTTTTTGATATCACAAACTAGTCAAAACATTTACAAAATTTTATCATCGGTACAAGGAAATAATTCGTAAATATCTTTCAACATGCAGACATCTTATACGTTCAGGTATTTCACATCCAATCTTTTATGGTAATATTCTTTACAAAGCACAAAAATGTCAGTATTCACCTTAAAAGCCAACTAAACCTTTAAACAGACTTATTAAGAAGGGATATAGTTACGATACTGTTGTCAGGTCATTAAAGATTGCATTAAAGATTGCATATTTTGGCTTTAATATTGATTCACTTTTTGGGTCTTTGCATCGGAATTAAACACAATTATTCTAAAACCAGTTGTTGACATGACACGGGTTATGTTGTTCTCATATATTTTATGATGGTATAATACTAGACCCCTAACAAGAGGGATTGTGCCTGATATTCATATGATGAAGACAAATTTTCAATCAGTTTAATTGAGGTGTGGAGCTGGCATGTCAGTAACTGCTAGTAGTCTGTTGTTATTTAATTATTATTGTCATTTTGTTTATTTTCTTTTGTTTCATATTCTGACATCGGACTCGGACTTCTCTTAGACTGAGTTTTACTGTGCATATATATATATAGTGTTGTGCGTTTGTCTTTCTACATTGGCTAGAGGTATAGGGTGAGGGTTGAGATCTCAAAAAACATGTTTAACCCCGCCGCAATTTTGCGCCTGTCCCAAGTTAGGAGCCTCTGGCCTTTGTTAGTCTGGTATTATTTTTAATTTTAGTTTCTTGTGTATAATTCGGAGTTTAGTATGACGTCTATTATCACTGAACTATTATGCATATTTGTTTAGGTGCCAGCTGAAGGACGCCTCCGGGTGCGGGAGTTTTTCGCTACATTGAAGACCCATTGGTGGCCTTCAGCTATTGTCTGCTCTATGGTCGGGTTGTTGTCGCTTTGACACATTCCCCATTTCAGTTCTCAATTTTATTTTCCGTTCATTTTTTTTATAATCAATAAGGCCGTTAGTTTTCTTGTTTGAATTGTTTTACATTGTCATTTCGGGGCCTTTTATAGCTGACTATGCGGTATTGGCTTTGCTCATTGTTAAAGGCCGTACGTAGACCTATAGTCGTTAATTTCTGTGTCATTTTTGTCTCTTGTGGAGAGTTGTCCAATTGGCAATCATACCACATCTTCTTTTTTATAAGAAACATGGATGCTGATTTATTCACTTGCAAGAGAATAGTTTGACCTCATTGCATCATATTCATGCGAACTTCAATTTAACCCTTTAGCTAGAGATGGATACCGCTTGCATTGTGCGTGTTCAATTATTTAAAGGAAAAAAATGTAATTATCTAAAGGAAAACAATGTCAACATTAAAAGTGAAACAAAGGTAAACCAGTTGATTTACTGATTCGATCCACAAAAAAAATCAACATTTGTATACAGGTCAAAGACGATGATTAACAGATTTTTTTAATTCATAATATGAAATTCAACAGACATAGAAACTTTCAAATGCACGAGTCTGATCTCTATTTTATCTATATTTATGTTTGTATCGCTTATATGGCAATCAAAGGTCTTCTGGTGTCAACTCGATCGTTAATTAGATGGCATCTAGACTAAAATACACATAAAACGAAGTTACATATCATCGAGCCAATGCCCGGTATATTGTTCTTTTTATACTTTTTACAATTTGGATATTTGTTTTTGATTGTTATAAATCAAATAAAAGAATTTGAGTCAAATCGGTGATCATGAATTTATGAGATATAAGATATAAAAAATATGGACATAGACGAATTGAAGCTATTACTACTAAAAAAGGGGCAAAAAATAAAAGAGGGTCGTAATAGGGGGGCCTTCATGACGAATAACGGTAAAAGTTCTTGCCAAATGACGTTAACGGTAATTTTTGGTGTATGACGATAAAACTCATAGATCGAAAATAAACTGACAACGCCGTTGCTAACAAAGAAAACGACAAGCAGACAAATAATAGTTCATAAGACACAACATAGAAAACTAAAGACAAAGCAACACGGACCCCACAAAAATTAAATCTTACATTTTTTGTACTCAACTTTGAATGATACTGAATCGGTGTAGGACAGCTTAAACTCTTAATTAAGTCCATTACAGTAATAGGCAGTTATTGTTTTGCATGCAATACACAAATTTGTATGAGAAAAGAAATGCGGTTAGTTGTGTTGCATCACTTACTATTTCTGGTGACTAACACTTGGTGACTACTTTTCTGCAGTAATGAGTCAATTAATAACAACGTCAGCATTGGATAGCAGTATCATTTAAGATAAAGATGTCATTCACACATCGGTTATGTTTAATTACTCTATTTAGTATCCTTATGTTATTCTACTACAATTGACTTTACGACTAGAAATATGAGTTACCTTGTTTCGTTAAATCCTGAACAATGAATTACATATATTAATTGAAATGGCTTTTTTCGATAGAACGATATTAACAAAACAAGTAAACATGCATTTGACTTGTTAATCCAAATATTGTTATCTTATTACTCAGAAAATAGGAATCTAAATTCATTTATGAACTAATATTAAAATTGAAGTCAGTTTGCAAACGCTTTTTATATCACAAGAGTTTATCAAATCGATTTGTATTGTATTGTGGCATTTCAACATTACCCAGATAGATATCGACTAACATATTCGATCAAAACCCGATAACGAAGTAAATAAGGAATTCCGGAAACTATAGTAATTTTACCTAACATCATACAATTACAGAAATCGTGATTTTAAGAAATAATTAGATAAAGCGTTGGTCTTGAATGATAAAACGATAATTGACGAGTAATTCGGTTTGTTCTAAAACGGAAAGAGTGCCAAACATTTAATACAAATTTAATTGTAGACCCGAAAAGGTCAGGATTATGAATTTTTTTATATAAAATGTCAAATATTTAGAAGGAATGCAAAAACATGCGGACTTACAGTTGTAATAACATTAACGTATTCTTTTTCAATATTTTAAGAATCTAATTCACTTAATTAATCTACCTAAAAGAAGAGATACGCCTTATTTCCTTCGCTTGAAAAACGTGTTGTAATTTTATAATTTTCAAGTAATTTCTGAAATAAACGTCAATTTTACAAGAACTACACCGTACGATTTTGTGACAACCGGGCAAAAATCAAAGTTAAATCATTATTCTTTCATTTGAAAAAAAATAACCAATAAGTTGGTGCATTAAAGTCTTTAACTAGACGTTTTTTTTTTCAAATATTACAATCGCCTATATCAACATCATTGTCGACGTTGCTTCGTTTCCCGTTATTTACCTGTCTCTTCCTTAATTTTACTTTATAAATGCATTTATACATGCATGGATATTTCATTGTTTTCAACCTGTTTGCATTGGATTAACTATTCTATTTTCCGCAGAATATTGTTCCGAAAATTGTACAGTGTCCGGATACATACGGTGTGGTAAAACAATCGTTAGATTTGTCGACATATTTGTCTTTGCCGATTAATCGATATATTGGACGTCCCAAAATTATACTCAATGTGTACTTGAATAAAATAGTTGCCACTTGTCGTTTAACTAAAAACAAAATCAATCAACCGACATACTAGATAAACAGTATACTATTCGCAGAAGAGAACCTCATATACTTTTTTTTTTATTAAAACGTACAAATGAATTCAGACATGTCAGTTTCAGTACTTGGATGATGCGGCCTAATAGTTTTGTTTTACACACCATCCTAAACTACTGTCTCTAGTGACTGTTCAATATTATGAATACAGAGATGAAATGTTGACACTCTCAATTTATGCGGGAAAATTTTGTATTAATTGTTTTCAAATATTATTGCTTACATTTGCGGTCCTACTAAAATGTGCACAGGAGCGCCAGGAGAAGACAAAAAGGCGCCAGGTACAATCCATCGCAACATTTAAAAAAACCTTCTGATTTATGATGCAGCTATATAGAAATACATACTAAAGTTCACATATTGTCAGTTTTGGTGGTTGCGGTCAAATGATTTTGTTGTACAAGTCAGCATGAGGTATCAAAACTACTGCAATTTTATAACGTATCAATATTTCGAATAAAAGTAGGACATGCTGGCACCCTTAATTTATGCGAACAAAAATTTGTTGTTATAGTATTTCAATATTGCTGTCATTTGTATTGTACATTAAATCCTGACACAAAAATATGACTGATTTACTATGGGGGTATATAGATTTACAAATTAAAGTGCACATATGGTCAGTGTTGGTCGATGCGGTCAATTATTTTGTTATACAAGTCAGCATGAGGTATCAAAACTACTGAAAGTTTGTTACGTATCAATATTTTGAATAAAAGGAGGACACGCTGGCACACCAAATTAATGAGAGAAACAAAATTGTTGTTTTAATTGTAAATACAATCATGCTGTCCATTGTATTATACATTGAATCCTAACATAAAAATTATGGCTGATTTACTATGTGGGTATATAAATTTACAAATTAAAGTGCACATATGGTCAGTTTTGGTTGATGCGGTCAAATAATTTTGTTGCACAAGTCAGCATGAGGTATTAAAACTACTAAAATTTTGTTAGGTATCAATTGTTTGAATAAAAGGAGGACATGCTGGCAACCTAAATTAATGAGAGAAAAAAATGTTGTTATTGTAAACATGGTAAATACAATTTTGCTGTCCATTTTTTAATTTTCTAATTTTGTTAATATACATGTTAATATACATTGAATCCTAACATAAAAATAATTGCTGATTCACTATGTGGGTATATAGATTTACAAATTAAAGTGCACATATAGTCAGTTTTGGTTGATGCGGTCAAATAATTTTGTTGTACAAGTCCGCCTTTAGTATCAAAACTACTGAAATTTTGTTACATATCAATATATTGAACAAAAGGAGGACATGCTGGGACTCTTCATTTGTGCAGACCAAATTGAGTGATATATGTTTTAATGTAGTCCAGATAATCATGCCGTCTGCTGGGGGTATTTTTCGATTGTCACAGGAAGGCATCACAGAAAAAAAATTAAAACAGCCTTGCCAGACGTCATTATTATTTGGACTTAAGTTTTAAAGATGCTTTCATTTTGTATAATACATTCTATCCTGAAATTAAAATATTGATGATTGTGGCTACATATACCAAGCACATATAACTATTAAGGACGTATAACTAACATCTAATATACGACCTTGCATAGACATACATAATAAAGTGCAAATATGGTTGAATACGACAGGTATTGGAATATATATTCAGTGCCCGTTTTCATTGTAACCGAGATCGTTTTTTAATTTATAGATTGGCAGATCACAGATGAATTTGTGTAACAAGCAACGTTTTATGCGTACTTTATTTTCAAATATTTGTATTTAATCCTGTTTATATAAAGGAAGTATTAAAGTTACTTTATTTTCGATGTTTATCATGTTTATACTACGAAAAAAAGATATTAAAAAATCGAAGTAGAGCGGTCCTGGTTACAAGTTAACTTAGTGTTGAGCAGACCAGTCAAAAGCTAACTTTGGAACAGGTTGGATTCGATCGGATTTGTCGAAGCAAAAGTTAACAGACAGGAGTGGTTTCGAAGTTGACTTGTTAACTATATGGCAGGACTGGTTTCGAAGTTAACTTCTGTTAACCTATGACAGGTCTGGTTCGAAGTTAACTTATATCAATAGGGGACCTGTTTCCAAATTAATTCTATGGCAGACATAACCAGATGCTTCGCAGGGCGTAGCTTTATACGACCGCAGAGGTTGAACCCTGAACGGTTGGGGCAAGTATGGACACAACATTCAAGCTGGATTCAGCTCTAAATTTGGATTGTGATTAAATAGTTGACACAGCATAGGTTTCTGACACAGAATGAATGTGTTCTAATGAACTTAAAATTTTTGTTTTCTCTTAGAACAATTCACTATGCTGTTGAATATTAATCCTCTCAAAAAAATGTTTGAAGAAATTTTCTTTTTTATTTATGAAATTTCAAATGAGAAAAATTGAACCCAATTTTTTTAATCACATCCCCCTTTCCCTTATTCCAAAACTAATCTCAATTAAAATTTCTAATGGAGTTTGCAACAATAACTACTCATTTAAATACATCATAAAATGTTAAGATGTAAAAAAACTGTTTGTTATCACTGAATGGTAAAGATTATTCTAATTTATCAGTTGGTAGTAAAAAGTGAATATACATTGTATATTATATATAACAAAGATTTAAGTTGATTCTGGACAAAGAAAGATAACTCCAATTAAAAAAAAATTGCTATTGCACAATATTGTGCAATTAGATATTTCTTGCCATTGCGCAATACTGTGCAATTGAAAAGACTTGCTATTGCACAATACTTAATATAATAATTTTAGATCCTGATTTGGACCAACTTGAAAACTGGGCCCATAATAAAAAATCTAAGTACATTTTTGGATTCAGCATATCAAAGAACCCCAAGATTTCAATTTTTGTTAAAATCAGACTAAGTTTAATTTTGGACCCTTTGGACTTTAGTGTAGACCAATTTGAAAACAGGACCAAAAATGAAGAATCTACATACACAGTTAGATTTGGTATATCAAAGAACCCCATTTATTCAATTTTTGATGAAATCAAACAAAGTTTAATTTTGGACCCCGATTTGGACCAACTTGAAAACTGGGCCAATAATCAAGAATCTAAGTACATTTTTAGATTCAGCATATCAAAGAACCTAACTGATTCATATTTTGTCAAAATCAAACTAAGATTAATTTTGGACCCTTTGGACCTTAATGTAGACCAATTTGAAAACGGGACCAAAAGTTAATAATCTACATACACAGTCATGACAGTTAGATTCGGCATATCAAAGAACCCCAATTATTCAATTTGGATGAAATCAAACAAAGTTTAATTTTGGACCCTTTGGGCCCCTTATTCTGTTGGGACCAAAACTCCCAAAATCAATACCAACCTTCCTTTTATGGTCATAAACCTTGTGTTTAAATTTCATAGATTTCTATTTACTTATACTAACGTTATGGTGCGAAAACCAAGAAAAATGCTTATTTGCGTCCCTTTTTGGCCCCTACTTCCTAAACTGTTGGGACCTAAACTCCCAAAATCAATACCAACCTTCCTTTTGTAGTCATTAACATTGTGTTTAAATGTCATTGATTTCTATTTACTTAAACTAAAGTTATAGTGCGAAAACCAAGAATAATGCTTATTTGGGCCCTTTTTTGGCCCCTAATTCCTAAACTGTTGAAACCAAAACTCCCAAAATCAATCCCCAACCGTTCTTTTGTGGTCATAAACCTTGTGTCAAAATTTCATAGATTTCTATTAACTTAAACTAAAGTTATAGTGCGAAAACCAAGAAAATGCTTATTTGGGCCCTTTTTGGCCCCTAATTCCTAAAATCTTGGGACCAAAACTTCCAAAATCAATACCAACCTTCCTTTTGTGGTCATAAACCTTGTGTTAAAATTTCATAGATTTCCATTTACTTTTACTAAAGTTAGAGTGCGAAAACTAAAAGTATTCGGACGACGACGACGACGACGACGCCAACGTGATAGCAATATACGACGAAAATTTTTTTCAAATTTTGCGGTCGTATAAAAACAGTCCTAGGACCAAGTCCGCTTTTCAAGTCAGAGCAGTCCTAAATACGGTCACAGGTTAACTTTGGCCATTCAAAATGACTGGTTATCCAGTTAACTTAGCTTACTGTACAGGTTAGGACTGCATCCATATGTATGTCAATTGTGTTTCTATTATCAAAGAGATGGTGAAATATCCGAATTGATTTTCCTCTAAGTTCAGTATTTTTGTGATTTTACTTTTTATATGGTCTAATTTACTAGTATTATAGTTATAATCATTGTTGAAGTTTTAAAATTAACAATAATATGTTTCAACTTTCAAGAATAAGAAAAAGATTTTTCTACATTGTACATTTGTGGCATCAGTCAAAATATTTAAAAGAAAGTTAGTGTTTTCATCTATGATAAGAATTGGCAAAATACTTAGAACATCCTAGCGTTAATGAAAATTTGTGTTTCTATACGTTCAGTCAGTGGTTAATAGTCAACTTTGACAAGCCATACAGAACTCGCATGGTCTTTATAGATGCCATGCATGGATTCTGAATATATAACAGCGACAAACGAATTCTTTAGCAAGCAATTGTTACACAATTGTTTATTATACCATATAAAAAATGTTAAATATCGTATTCACAAAATGTCATTAAAAATAAACTAAAATACATTATGTATTAGAAAAACAAATATAAGTTGACAAATAAATATTTTATGTGCTTCGCGTTGGAGATAAATCGTATTAGAAGATTGATATTTCTTTTCAAATTGTTCACTTGTTGAAATAAATATATTTGATTTTAATCAGTTTTCATCTGATTGTAAAAAAGTTTGGTTTACATAGTTTGAAAGGCTGTTAACTACAGATAATAGTTATCAATGGTAATTGCGAATTCATCAACTCTATACGAAACGTGGGAAATGTCACAAATTTTACAACAGCAAATGCCCACGCCTCTTTACCGAAGTGTGAAAACATTAAAATTGAAATCTTATCCCAAAAACAAATTTAATATATTTAAATACGTAAAGACATAAGAGTTGCAAGAAAATAACACAATAAAATACTCACCACTCGGGGATAAACTTAAACCACCTGAAAAACGACAAAAGAAAAATTACGTCATTCATACTCCACTTTGAATGATACTGAATCTGTTTTGGACAGCTAAAACTCTTAATAAAGTTGTGTATGTCCATTACAGTAAGAGCCATTTATTGTTTTGCATGCAATAGACAAATTTGTATGAGAAAAGAAATGCGACCAATTTTGTTGCATCACTTACTTTTACTGACGATTAACACTTGGTGACAAATATTACTTTTCTATAGTAATGAGCCAATTTAGTAACAACGTCAGCTTTAGACAGCAGTGTCATTGGAAAACGAAATAAATAAGGCAATCATAATAAAATATTTTCACAAGAACCTAACATTTATTTGGACTATGAATGAGTATCATTTAAGATATAGATGTCATTTACACATCGGTCATGTGTAATTACTGTATTCAGTATCCTTAATTAATTCTACTACAATTGATTTTACGACTAGAAGTATGAGTTACCTTGGTGAGATGATGAATATGACATAATGAGTCATGCGTAATTATTGAGAAGACTCATGTTGTTACTATAGCTAGGGTTCTGTTGAAACTGTCTGTTCACCTGTTTGAACAGCTATGTGTTTAAATGGTGATTAAATATTCAAAATAGATTATTATCGCATTAAAACTCAAAATGACATTTGCAAATCTGAACTTAGTTTTTTTTAAATTGTATAACATCTCACAGTTGTAAAAAAAAATAATGACGGGTAATAGTTTGGCAAATAACATTGCATTATTTGAATATAATTATTGTGTAATTAGGACGTGTTGTTATTATTTACTTATATTTGGTCAAAAAAACTTATGTTGGAATGTTAGTTCATACGGGCGTCATTAGCTAAATAATAAGTTATTCAATATTTGTTTTCTAAATTTAGAATTACTAAGTATCTTATGTTGAAACTCCCTCAGATAAAACTGCCTAATTGGGCTTTATTTTAATGTCCCTTGGTAATATTAGTCCTCAAATATTTACATATGTATACATAACCTGTCAAAGAGAGCATGCATTTGTTTAAAGCGTTCTGTTTCTAAGGCTATGTGAGTAGTGTGAAAAGGCCGATTCTACACCACTTTCCATTTTTAAGGGGAAATCTAGCACAAATTCAACTTTAGATTTTTTACAATGTAAATGGACCAGCATTTCAATTAGTCTAAGGGTAAATACAAATATGGCTATTGTGTAAACAATTGTAGAAACACCTTAAAGGGATGTAATCATAGGGTAGAAACAAAATATGACTTTTGAACAAAAGATGGAGGAACTTAGAAGTCCAAAAACCTCAGTCAACGATTTTATCAACGATAATGATTTTGAGGAAAAGGCAAAGGACCAGACCCTGGAAACCCTGAAATGGAAGAAACTCCCAATTTGAGTAATATATAAAATCATGGAAGTGGTAGAAGTAGATGGGAAGTTTGGGATGAGTAAGATCCTCACCTTGAAAAACAGAGAAGGCGAAACGACAAGGGTGTGGGCTTGCAGTATACTGAACAGAGAGAATGAACCCTTGGGAGGAGCCTTCGTGAGAAGTACAGGCTTAAAAGTTAGCAAAAGTACCAAACAGGAATACTTTTCTTACAACCTTGTGAGAATGTGAGAAAGTAAGTAAAAAAAAATGGGCCGGGTGGGGTACAAAAAAAAATTTCCAATCCGACATTTTTGCCGGATTGGAAAAGTTTTTTTTGTATGCTTGAAACGGAGCACATCATGAATTGAAGCGGAATGGAGCACATCGTGAAACGATGTGTGGAGTGAAGAATAACGGAATGATGTACGACGTTTATTACGCCGCATGCGCATTAAGGTCCTCACTAAAAGTGGTGGAAGGTTGTTGGAGCTTATTTTTTTTCATCGTAGTAGTTCTTGAGGCAGGTGGTGATTTTTCTAAACTCAGCATCATCTATTTGTTCATCGTCAGCCAAAGCAGTACTTAAACCTTGTTCGACCAAAAATTTTGTGTACTGTGCCAATTGCAAGGTGTCGCGGTATTTTTTCTTTTTTTTCATGATACGCCTTGAGATCAGTGGGAGTACCGTCACGCTAATGGCACTTAAGCAAGCCAGGGATCCTAGGGGAAGGGAAGCTATAATACCAATACAGGTTAAAGCTGAACCCATGGTGCAGCTGGTTTACACAAAACTGCTCACAGAACAAGCACCCAGTGCTACAGATACAACTTTGTCCAGACGTTTGTAGATCTGTAGGGTATGTTGATACTTATGAATATCCGCTTTGAGTTAGTCTTCCATACATTCGACTCTGGTCTGTCGGTATCCAGAATCTAAATCATCCATTTATTTATAGGAGCATACCGAGGAGGGGAATATTTTTGAAGGGGCTGTTAGCACCTAAGATCAGACCAGCTCCGTCGTGGAATTGCTGACCACGCTTCAAGTAGAGTCCATCACCATAGGTGATCCGGGCGTTTGAAGGTTTGAGGTAGAGACCATTGCCACTAGGTTTCACGGTGCAAACGCATCCACCACCTTTCAGGTACAATCCAGACCCTAAGGCCTTGTTAACGGCTACACCACCCAGACCACTAAAGGCTGCAACACCCAAGGCGGGTAGAATGGTTTTTGCTAACATGGGGAGTGCCCTCATCGCCAGCCCCGCCAACATGGGTAGGAAACCATCCACCTTTTGCATGTTTTCCTTCAATTGGGTCGCACTCAACTCTAGGACCATGCCACCAGTACCCTTCTGTAGAAGCTTGACGATCTTTTTAACCTAGCGGGTGGTGAGCCACATCTTGTGTTCGTCTTGCAACATTGCGTGGGACAAACGAATGGAGACCGGACAACCTTTTTTGGCCGCCCGTTGTAGTTTATCAGCTTGACCTTTTGTCAAGTTTAAACCATATTCGTGATAAGTCATTTATTTATACCTCACGAAGATGAAAACGGATGGTGAGATGTTCACCCCTGAAATCGATGGACCTACCGTCTTGATCGGTGAGATACGTTTGCATGCGATTGATGGTTCGCAAGGTCACTGGCAAGTATACTAGATTTGTAGTGGTTTGAATGATCTTCATACCAAGACCGTCTGCGGGAAAGAAGCTGTAGATGGTAGACTGCTGTGTACCATTTACATAACTTCCATGGATGATATCACTATTCACCAGAATGCTGTTGAAGCTGATGATAGTTACAATGCGTTCCCCTTCCGTATAGCCGTTTGTGATCATATCGAACATGTAAATCTGCCGCTCGAATCACCAAGACGGTGTTGATGCTATTGTCAACGTTGAAGTCTACTTGATAGTGTCTGGCGAGGGTTAGCGTTGCTCTTAGGGTCCCCCGGTTGGTATCGATGATGATCTTCGTTTTGTGTTTGTTGAGCCGTAGCCGCCGCTGGATCTCATTGTCGATGTTTTCGATGTCATAGGAACCTGTGATCAGTGCGATGGGAAACCAGTTGGCACCATCGTCGGGGGAGTAGCGGAAGGAATTGTTACCTGCGTGAAAGTTGGGGATGGAGTTATAGGTTTCCAGGTTTACCAATGCCATTTCGTAGGTCTTAGATTCTTTGAGAGGCAGTTGGGGGTGTTGAACCGGGTAAGGATTTGGCTATCGTTTCCAGAGACGATGAACGAAAACCCTTGCTTTGGGTAGGTGTTAATAGCAATTTGATGCAACAATGTGTTATCCATTTATTTATGGTAGACCATTGTCACATGTTTTTGTTTCCACTCTTCGATACCCTCATACTGCTCCTTGAGCTATTTTCCAGTTTTCACCACAATTGCATAGACTTCGGCGGGGTGACTGGCAAAGAGGAGTTGTAGGTTAATTTTATCCATTTACTTTTAGTACACGACGTTTATCTTCTGACCATCGGACTCAAACTGTAGGATTCTGTCGGAAATGACAAGTGCAAACGCCTCGGTTTTGGCTGGATCATTGCGGGAGAATTCTGCTCGGATCTGAATATCCACCGTAGATTCTTTGAGACGCTCAGACTAATGACTCACATCAATCACAAACAAGGGGTAAAAGTCGATGAAATCGGAGGGATTAATACCACCATTACTGAGGAGAGTGTCCATGTTATGGAATTTCATTCTGAAGTCGGAGGCCTCTTTGAACACTCTGGCGATCCTATTTTCGTTAAAAGCTACAATATAGTCGACTGCTGAATAACGTTCAGCGTTGAGGGTGACATTGATATTTCGCAATCGACAGTGATCGAACACGGCAGCATTATGGGTTTGGTTATTATCACTTCTGTTGTTTTGAAAGGCAACGATGATATTTCTAGGCTTTTCACGACCACTCTTGGCAGCTAGACGCCAGTTAAACTGTGAGGCTTGGGAAACGCCTATGGAATCGCACTGTCTCATGCGAAATCCACAGTGGATCTTGGATTTACTCTGGATGGTTTTGTACAGTTGCATCTTATTTCCGTCTGAGGGGGTGACGTGAGGGACGAATCATGATAGTTTACTCAGGACGATCTTTGCCGGATCGTTGACGGCAGCTGCTCTCAGAATGGCATTAGCATTTGAATCGCGAACGAGGGAGAGTTCGTGCCTGAACCCGTACACTATTTTGTTGTAATCATCTGCGAATCCAAAAATATGTTTTAGGGGGATGGCAAACGAAAACGATCCTTTGTTGGTGGGCTTGGTGATAGTGTATCCATGACGGGCTGCAAATCCAGTGTTCTCAGCCTCAGCATCGGTGGAAGAATCCTAATACCACAGTTGGTTGAGACCCTGCGATTTGGAGAAGTCGTCGGGGTAGGTTAACATTCCCAGCATAGTGGTGGCGATGCCGGGGTTGTTAATATGTTCGATCTGCTGACCGGAAAGCCTATAACTGATGCTTTGAAGAGATACATGATACCATTATGGGTGAGCGACACAAGATCGCCATCGGCATATGCTGTGTCATCATTCTTGAGAAGTCGACCTTCTACCACGAGATAACTCTCGGAGGGGTGTAGGAACAAATCCTGGGTTTCGATGTTGATTTGGAGACTTTCGTTGAAGTTTGACCCTTCGGTGATTGTTAGGATGTCAGACATAATGTATTTATTTATAGCGTTGGACGAAGTCGTGGATGGTTTTGATACCAGAGCCGGAGATTAGATTGTTTAACCGAACTTGCTCTGGCTTTGTGCGTTGAACACTAGGCTATTGAGGGGTTGTACTACGTTTCCTGGGGCAGGTCACTTTATCAACCACATGGTCGACGGCTTTGGAGGCTCCTTTTTCAACACCTTTTAAGGCTGCATTGGTGGCAGCACTCATGACCTTACTTCCTAGGGTTTTGGCGGCAGAGGAAGTAAACATGCATCCAGTTTAACTGGCGGTTGTGTCAAACAGCCCTTTACCACCGTAGGCGTACTTTCGAGCGTAACCTTTCTTGATTTGCAACATTTATTTATAGGATACTACGATGAAGCGCCTTATATTCATCGATAATGATATGTCTACCCTTCTTCATAGCATCGATAATCGACACAATTTCGTTACGCACACCATTATTTCCTGCTTGGTATGCTGCAGCACACAGTTATAAGCAATCGAGGAGCTGCTTGAAGTTGGAAGGAAGAAATATGGTTTGCAGCCCACTACCAAACTTATCCTTCTTGTAGATGTGGGACACGATTTCCTTCCACTTGTAACTCTTATTCGCCTTTGGGGTTCTTGAGAGGGTGGAATTGCCTTGATACATGGCACCGGAAATTTTCAGGATTTTTGCATAGTTGTCGAGGTCGTCAGGCTCGAACGATTCTGGTTTCTTTTTCACCATGAGTTCCCAGAGGCCAAGGGTTCCTTTGTACATCACACCATTTACGAAAATATCATCGCCGTCAAAAGTAACTGTGAGCTTCCGATGAAGATACCATCGTTTCCAGATCGTAATCCAAAGGTGTGGTCGGCGGAAAGAGTCATACTGAGCTGCAAATACTGCTGAACGGTGTCTGTAGGTGGTGCGATGGGTAGTGGATCGGCAAACTCTGGTGGTGGAGGAGGGAGGGCTGGCATTGCTGCAGGAAGGTCTGCGATCACTTTGGTGATTTTTGAAGCTGCTTCCTTCTGAGCCTCAACCACAGGCTTAAACACCTTGGAAAGGTCTCGGCTGAGTCCAATCTTGTCAAGACGATCCTGCATATTACTGGCTTGAATCTTCCGCTGGGTGTCTTGCAACTCCCTGGCAAGTGCCTTACGCTGCTTAGGGTCGGTAATCTTGATAAACGTCATTTATTTATAGGATCAAACGCTGTTGAACGCCCCTAAGTGTTGGTGTGAACACCCCTAAGCGTATGTGTGAACACCCCTAAGAATTGGATCGAACTCCCCTAGGCGTTCGTGTGAACGCCCCTAAGCCATGGATCGAACACCCCTAAGCGTTGGTGTGAACACCCCTAAGCGTTGGTGTGAACGCCCCTAAGCGTTGGATCGAACACACCTAAGCGTTGGTGTGAACGCCCCTAAGCGTTAGGAGAAACGCTCCCAAGCGCCTGGGGGAAGGTTCAGACGCCTTTTCCAATCGCTAGGGGTATCGACCGTATCCCCTAAGCGTTGGTGTGAACGCCCCATAGCGTTGGAACACTCCAAGGAGCAGAAAGGCTCGTTAAATTGCCTGTATACTTCCTGACGGTCATAACCCTCACTCCGATTTGTGCACCTGACCAGAGCGTGACGACTTTGGGTAAGTATAGAACTTCTTTGACAGGTCGACACCGCACAACCTTGTTTGGAGCGATCTGAGCATTACACTGGTAACCTGTTAAGTTGGCGTTAACAGCTTTAGACATATTTAAGTGTCTGCCGCAGAGGTCTTTACCAGGCGGCATGGGTGTGTGCACTGATGGCCTCGAATCGTATTGGCAGGGCATTGGGGTTAAGGAAAGCGCTCCAACTTACCATACCGGCGGCCAGAGTTCCACGTGTCGAAATCATCCCCTCCTCGATCAATCGTGTGGGTAGAGTCTGTAAACAAAGGAGAGTTTATCAAGTTCAGTTTGTAATAACCAATTGGAGATAGTTAATGAAGTAATAGTTAATATTTTTTACAGAATACTTAGTGATATCGGCATGTTATAACAAATCACCTATCAATACATGTTTTTTGTTTACTGTTTATTACAACGTACAAGCTGAAGTGCAACATTCTGATAACAAACAGACACTTAAGACAACTTGACCAATAATTGAGTGTTGTTGTTATCACTGGTATATATATATATTATTAGAACTTTGTCTTCCTTAACCTGACACTACTTTTAACCTATGACAAAAAAAAGTTACGATTTTGATTTTTTTTTCTTTTCTTAAACTTATTGACATCTATTTTTGCAATTGGCTATGAAGTAAAATTGATAAGAGGAATATAAAGAAGTATGTGTGCATGGAAGATAATAAATTTGTAACTTTCAGTGAAAAAATAAAATGCATGGTTTAAATACTTGTTTGAACAAACTAGTCTATTGATGATGGCCATTATGGACCTTTAGGAGGAAAACGTGTCTGTGTCAAGTTGCAATCACATTTATAATGAAATGCATAATCAGATGGGGAACCCCTATGAAAACCAGTAAGCATTATTGTGCATTTAAAGTAAATATTTTCTTTGACAGTTAAGATGGATTGAACCATTCAAGACCAGTCATAATATGTGTACAATTAGTAATCATTTTTAAAGTTCTAGATGGAAAAACTGATTGCAAACTTCAAATGAAATATAAGATGACTGCACTGTATAATGAGAAAATCTTATGACGAGATTCTGAGGAAACAATCCTAAAAGGAAAAACTGTCTAAACTCGATTTAAGTTTAATAATATTCTTACTGAAGTTGAAATCAATCTAAATTTTACAGACGCCATCACGAGTTGGTTGACAGATACGGAATATCCATTTCTCAGATGACATCGGATATGTTCCTTATGTCGTAACTACAATCCCTTTCCTGTTCAATGAATTTGACCTACTGTATTAGACTATTTTCTGTGTTTGTAATAACATGAGCAGCACAAAGGGTGCCACAGTGGAGCAGGATCTGCTTACCCTTCATGAGCACCTGAGATCACCCTCAGTTTTTTGGTGGGGTTCGTGTTGCTTAATCTTTAGTTTTCTATATTGTGTCTTGTGTACAATGGTTGTCTGTCTTTTTGGTGTTGTCCGTTTATTTTTCGATCTATGAGTTTGAATGTCCCTCTGTATCTTTCGCACCTCTTTTATTAGATTGTGCAAATATAAACCAGATGCTCCACAGGGCGCAGCTATATACGACCGCAGAGGTTGAACCCTGAATAGTTGGGGCAAGTATGGACACAACATTCAAGCTGGATTCAGCTCTAAATTTGGATTGTGATTAAATAGTTGACACAGCATAGGTTTCTGACACAGAATGAATGTGGTCTAATGAACTTAAAATATTTTTTTTGCCTTTGAGCAATTCACTATGCTGTTGAATATTAATCCTCTCAAAAAAATGTTTGAAGAAATTTTCTTTTTATTTATGAAATCTGAAATGAGAAAAATTTAACCCCCCCCCATTTTTTTTCACATGCCCCTTTCCCTTTTTCCAAAACTGATCTCAATTCAAATTTTTAATGGAGTTTGCAACAATAACCACTCATCTAAATACATCATAAAATATTAAAATGTAAAATAAAGTGCTTGTTATCACTGAATGGTAAAGATTGTTTTAACTTGGTAGTAAAAGTGAATATACATTGTATATTGTATAAAACAATGATTTAAGTTGATTCAACTACTATTCTGGACAAAGAAAGATAACTCCAATTGAAAATTTCTTGCTATTGCACAATATTGTGCAATTAGATATTTCTTGCTATTGCGCAATACTGTGCAATTGAAAATATTTGCTATTGCACAATACTGTGCAATTAAAGATTGCTTGATATTGCACAATACTGTGCAGTTGAAGATTTCTTGCTATTGCTGAATACTGTGCAATTGACAATTTCTTGCTATTGAACAATACTTAATATAATAATTTTGGATCCTGATATGAACCAACTTCAAAACTGGGCCCATAATCAAAAATCTAGGTATATGTTTAGATTCAGCATATCAAAAAAGCCCAAGAATTCAATTTTTGTTAAAATCAAACTTAGTTTAATTTTGGACCCTTTGGACTTTAATGTAGACCAATTTGAAAACGGGACCAAAAATTAAGAATCTACATACACAGCTAGATTTGGCATATCAAAGAACCCCAATTGTTCAATTTTTGATGAGATCAAACAAAGTTCAATTTTGAACCCTTGGGCCCCTTATTGCTAAACTGTTGGGACCAAACGTCCCAAAATCAAACCCAACCTTCCTTTTATGGTCATAAACCTTGTGTTTAAATTTCATAGATTTCTATTAACTTATACTAAAGTTATGGTACGAAAACCAAGAATAATGCTTATTTGGGCCCATTTTTGACCCCTAATTCCTAATGTGTTGGAACCAAAACTCCCAAAATCAATTCTAACCTTCCTTTTGTGTTCATAAACCTTGTGTTTAAATTTCATTGATTTCTATTTACTCATACTAAAGTTATTGTGAGAAAACCAAGAATAATGCTTATTTGTGCCCTTTTTTGGCCCCTAATTCCTAAACTGTTGGAACCAAAACTCCCAAAATCAATCCCAACCTTCCTTTTGTGGTCAAAAACCTTGTGTCAAAATTTCATAGATTTCAATTTACTTTAACTAAAGTTATAGTGCGAAAACCAAGAAAATGCTTATTTGGTCCCTTTTTGGGGCCTAATTCCTAAAATGTTGGGACCAAAACTCCCAAAATCAATCCCAACCTTCCTTTTGTGGTCACAAACCTTGTGTTAAAATTTCATAGATTTGTATTCACTTTTACTAAAGTTAGAGTGCGAAAACTAAAAGTATTCGGACGACGACGACGACGCAGACGACGACGCCAACGTGATAGCAATATAAAATTAAAATTTTTGCGGTCGTATAAAAAAATTATCGAATACACCTACTCTGTTTTAATCTCATCAGAAAGGTTTTTTAATCTGACCCGTATATTTCATTTTTTAATATCATCAAATTAACATAGCCTTAATATATAATAATAAAAGAATATAAAGCGATATGATATCAAATATTTGTGCTTTCTACGTTTTCTAGACAGAAAAGTTGACCCGAACACACTCGAACATAAAAAGGTGGACTCGACTTTCTCTTTAAATCGTATGTTTACCTTATGACTGTTTGAAAAAGAGGTGTCAGTTAAGTTAATGAAAAAAGTAATAAAACAATATTTATCACATGATTATATCGGTTTCCGCAACAAGACAGTCATGACTGTCACAGTTATTATCAATTATTTGCCTATGACAAGATACACTGTATTAAAGCTTTGACTATAAATAGCAGGTATCAACGGGGCTTTGCATTTTCTTGATTTTTTTTTCATGGCTGAATAAACGTCAATTCCCAACAAAGGATTATTTATAATGTGTTTCTGTCAGTAATTTAATAAATGTTAGTAATTTTTTTTCTACTTAGACATTTCAAGTATAGTATACTAAGTACGAGGTTAGTGTTAAAAATTAACTCGTTGAAATAAGTTTTTTTTATTTTTTTGGAAACTCATTTTTGTCTTCGAACATACAGGACAGTTTTTAATAATAGAAATGCAGAACAATGATGCCAAATTTGTTCATCTTAACTATTTAACCATATATTTTGCATCATCTCCTTTCATTCGTGTAATTATGTAAAATATACTAAAAAATGATTTTTGTTTAAAGTAAACCCCATTGTAATACCGGTACTTTAAACAATCAAATACTCACTGACTAGCCATAAAGAACTCGCATGTTCTTTATAGATGCCATGCACGGATTCTGAATATATAACAGTGACAAACGAATTCTTTAACAAGCAATTGTTACCCAATATAAACAAATGTTGAATATCGTATTCACAAAATGTCATTAAACATACACTAAAATACATTATGTATTAGAAAAACAAATATAAGTTGACAAATAAATATTTTATGTGCTTCGCGTTGGAGATAATCGTATTAGAAGATTGATATTTCTTGTCAAATTGTTCACTTGTTGAAATAAATATATTTAGTTTTAATCAGTTTTCATCTGATTGTAAAAAAGTTTGGTTTACATAGTTTGAAAGGCTGTTAACTACAGATAATAGTTATCAATCATGTCAATGGTAATTGTGAATTCATCAACTCTATACGAAACGTATAATTGGGAAATGTCACAAATTTTACAACAGCAAATGCCCACGCCTCTTTACTGAAGTGTGAAAACATTAAAATTGAAATCTTATCCCAAAAACAAATTTAATATATTTAAATACGTAAAGACATAAGAGTTGCAAGAAAATAACACAATAAAATACTCACAAATCGCTCTTGGAATAAAAGCATCTGAAAAACGACAAAAGAAAAATTAAATATTACGTCATTCATACTCCACTTTGAATGATACTGAATCTGTTTTTGGACAACTTAAACTCTTAATAAAGTTGTGTATGTCCATTACAGTAAGAGCCATTTATTGTTTTACATGCAATAGACAAATTTGTATGAGAAAAGAAATGCGACCAATTTTGTTGCATCACTTACTTTTAATGACGATTAACACTTGGTGACAAATATTACTTTTCTGTAGTAATGAGCAAATTTAGTAACAACGTCAGCTTTGAACAGCAGTGTCATTGGAAAACGAAGTAAATAAGGCAATCATAATAAAATATTTTCACAAGAACCTAACATTTATTTGGACTATGAATGAGTATCATTTAAGATATAGATGTCATTTACACATCGGTCATGTTTAATTACTTTATTCAGTATCCTTAATTAATTCTACTACAATTGATTTTACGACTAGAAGTATGAGTTACCTGGGTGAGATGATGAATATGACATAATGAGTCATGCATAATTATTTAGAAGACTCATGTTGTTACTATAGCTAGGGTCCTGTTGAAACTGTCTGTTCACCTTTTTGAACAGCTATGTAGCATGTTTCTCTATTGTCATAAAAATTCATAATATCTAATAAAATTCATAGATTTAGCTAACAAAGTCCTTATATTTCAATAAGGCAACTTTATTTGTTAATGGAAAATTGTTTTAATGTTAATTAGGCTTAAATTAAAAATTGCTTGCTTTCCCCTCTCTGTGATTAAAGTAATATAAGATAACTCTGGTCAATTTTCCTAACATTCAATCATTATAGGAAGATGATATAGTTCTGTTTTCATTTATAGTCTTTTTCAGAAAAGTTCTAATTGTTTTGGGTAGGTCCCAATTACAATTGTACACTCTAGCTTTCGGCATCAGTTAGAAGCTTCTGGAATAAAATGATGTACTGTTTTGTGTTTGTGTTAGGCGTTATTACACTTCTTTCATGTATTTGTCGAGTAAAGCAGATAAGTTACATCAGCTTTCTGCTTCATTTGAGTTCTGGCATAATGGTATACGCCATACCGATCTTAGAAACAAATGCCTTTACGAGTAGAATGACGAATGCTGTTGGACAGTTTTTGATGCATACCACAACTTGATACAGTGTATTGTTGACAGCACAATTAATGTTTTTCACCGGCATATTGTACCTCAAATTAAAAGTAGGAAAAAAGTGGGGTTTTTTTAATAATTTCCAGGATATGGCTTTAATAGAGAGCAATTTCATGAATACTGGGAAGATGCTTTTCTGTGACATAGTCACTTGTTTCAGAATATTTCCCCCTAAATACCTTAATGGTATATTAAGGTATAACAAAGGAATGTTTTATTCTGTAACAAGTGCCTGTGATCTGTGATTTAGAGCAGTTTGTCCCATATCTTTAAGAAAGTTAGTGATGATAAAGGCAGGTTTTACCTTGCTCATTATTTACGTATAAACACGGTATGAATACTTACAGATAACAAAAAAAAATATTTATAACATAACAAAATAATTCTTTATATTGGTATATATTAATTTTAAACATTTCAAAACAAATAAAAGAAATTATAGATATTCATAAATGTCTTTGATAAACTAATGAAAAATACGAGTATCTAGTACATTACAGATTTTGTAACGATTTTAAATTCAATAAAAAAACTATATTTATAAGATATAATTATAACCCTGTTCAAGGTAGACAATCAACATATTGACTTTATGAAATTAAACATAGACTCATAGTTCAACGGAATATAACTCTTGTATACAAATGACACATCAATCGAGTTATTTAGCTGCGAATTCGTGCGCCACCTTCAAGGAAGATTCTGAATTATCACTATAACCACAAGTTGTTAATCTATAGATTCTGACGACTAATGAATTCTAACCACAGTAAAAAATATTTGTTTGAAATTTTTTAACACTTACTCAGAAAAATGCTCGAACTACTTGACTTTCAAAGCTCATAATCAACGTGTTTACACACTGATATAATATGGTTGTTAAACATTACAAACCTGTAATTGCATAAGACACTATACACCTCGTGTGCTTGCATTAACTTATCCAAAAATATATTTATTTCAAGCCTAAAGATTTCGACATGTTGTTTACATTTAATAAATTTTAGAATCACGATTTGACTAAATACCAAATTCCTGATATCGTCAGGTAAATATGCTAAGCTATGTGTTTAAATTGTGATTAAATATTCAAAATAGATTATTATCGCATTAAAACTCAAAATGACATTTGCAAATCTGAACTCAGTTTTTTTAAATTGTATAACATCTCACAGTTGTAAAAAAAAACAATAAATGGCGGGTAATAGTTTGGCAAATAACATTGCATTATTTGAATATAATTATTGTGTAATTAGGACGTGTTGTTATTATTTACTTATATTGGGTCCAAAAAAAATATGTTGGAATGTTCATACGGGCGTCATTAGCTAAATAATAAGTTATTCAATATTTGTTTTCTAAATTTGGGATTGCTAAGTATCTTATGTTGAATCTCCCTCAGATAAAACTGCCTAATTGGGCTTTATTTTAATGTCCCTTGGTAATATAAGTCCTCAAATCTATAATACTAAAATTACGAGGTCCAATTTGTCAGCCGTCATCACGTAAAAACGACGAATCAAAGAATTCAACTTTATATACAACTAATATAGTACAAAGGAGTAGATTAAAAATTACACCACTCCAGGCCCTTTTGTTTTCCACGTTATTTATATCGCCAATAATTAGGAAGTTCCGGGTCGAGTCCGATATCGATACCAATAGTATAATCACCTGTTACCTATTACCTTATCTGTACGTTCCGCATCTGACAGGCGCACCACCAAACGATGTATTCAGGATTAATATGCTATATAAACGAGTCATAATGACAGGGTTGACACTACTAAATTGTCA
Source organism: Mytilus galloprovincialis (assembly GCA_037788925.1). NCBI lineage: Eukaryota > Metazoa > Mollusca > Bivalvia > Mytilida > Mytilidae > Mytilus > Mytilus galloprovincialis. The sequence continues at coordinate 88,066,421 of CM075338.1, forward strand.
AATTGTTACCTATTGTAGTATTTTAATCCGTAAGACTTTCTAAGATAACAATACGAATACTAAAAATCTGGACTAAAAATAAGTTTCAATTTGTTAGCGGGCATGACGTAAAACAGCGAATCAAAGAATTCAACTTTATTTATAACTAATATAGGACAATGCTGTTGATTGAAAAATACTCCATTCCAGGACCTTTTGTTTTTCAAATATTTAATATTACCAATAATTGATAAGTTCCAGTTCGACGGGTTCAAACAGAAAGATTTAAAAGCAGAGAAAATTGTGTATCTTATAATCGGCATGACTTTATCAGATGACAGAACTAATACTAAGATAAGCCTTGCACATAGTTATATACTTTAATTCATTCACAGACCCGTGATATCACGGGTGTGTTCTAGTGTTTACATATATTTATACATAACCTGTCAAAGAGAGCATACATTTGTTTAAAGCGTTCTTAGTGAAGGCTATGTGTATAGATTTATTTTTTTAATTTACTTATTCGTGAATGAGCAACACAGGATTATTTTGTCATATCGTTTCTTGACATTAAACAAACATGGCGAGTTAAATTAGTGAAATGGAAATACACACTTGTGTATTCAAAACTATATAAATTATGTGGTCAATGGTTGTTAAACATTTTTTCTGTTTGAACTAATTGGAGGGATATTATTTTGTTCAATCTTTCGGAACTTAGTACGTGTTTATGCCAGCTATTACTGGAAGAATCTCCGTAACTACTAATCACAGACACTGACCATAACGATTGTGTTTACAGTCAGGTTTTTTCGTCAAAATTATCTCCCCATTACGCCAATTAATTTCAACAATCGTAAAAATGAAAGCCATTATTGGGATGACGCGCTGCCAATTATTATCTTTGAGTAATTTCATAATTAATTTGTGTTTTAACTTTTCCAACTGTCAAACGAGGACTAAATAATTATTCGTTTTTTAATTCGTTGTTATACCAGTGTTATTATTAACAACGTTTCAATTTTATTGTACAAATATATTCTATCCACAATAGGAGGCTGATTTTCCAAGGTGTTGCTATACTTTTTAACATTTGTTTATATATAAATTTGTACGATGTCATACATCATCTTTTTGTGGGTAATTTTAACAATGTTCATAATTAATATATTTTAAGAAAAACAAAAGGATTAAAACAAGTACAAAGTTGAAGAGCATTGAGGATACAAATTCAAAAATGTTGTGCCAAATACGGCTAAGGTAAGCTATGCCTGGGATAATAAAATCCTTAAAGTTAATGTTGTGCGTTACAAATACGAAGTGGCAAATTTTTCTATGTCGTAATGAGTTATACCTGAATTGTCAGAAGACCCAGTTTTTTACTATATTTACTTCATGTAGATACTGTTTGTGACTTTTTTGAATCCACGATGATGAATATAACAAAATTATCTTGATAATAAGTAACTCTAAACTCTTAAACAATGTAGAGGTTTCCCTTATTCATATTGTTAAATATGCACGCATGGAGCTTCAGAGATTTTGAAAAGCTTTACAAAACATTAAAAGGGTCAAACTAACATGACCCATAATCATAAGCTTGACCTTTGGTCGTATATCTTTTTCTAAATGCCATTTGTTCCCAAGGTCAATGCAAAACGTCCCATGGGTACAAAACCTTTTGTTACAGAGTTGTCTCTACAAATACGTTGTACAATATGTCAATGGTGTTTCTATCCCTTAAGAGATGGTGAAATTAAGTTGGTCAAATTAACAAGTATTGTATTTCTGATCATTGTTGAAGTTTTAAACCAAAAACTAGGGGTGATCTCAGGTGCTCCGGAAGGGTAAGCAGATCCTGCTCCACATGTGGCACCCGTCGTGTTGCTTATGTGATTACAAATCCGGTAAATAGTCTAATTCGGTAGGTCACATTCATGAAAGGGAAGGGGATTGTAGTTACGATGTAAGGAACATATCCGATATCATTTGTGAAACGGTTATTCCATAACGGTCAACCAACTCGTGATGGCGTCCGTAAAATTTACGAAGGGATGATTTCAACTTCACCATTTGGAACTCTTGGTTTAATAGCTTCCTTGTGAGAAGTAACCCTCTATCAAGAAAATCATAACAGGACATGCAAGCACATGAATATCGTATCAATTGGGAGATATATACCCCGTATGCAGGTGCTGTTGGAATGTTGCTACTTAGAAATGAAAAGTTCACAATTGGAAAGCTGAAATTTTCTCTTTTGTCGTAAAGTTTTGTTTTCAACCGACCCTCATTGTCAATTTATAGATGTAAGTCAAGATATGAAGCCGACTTAACTGTATCTGTAGTGTCCTTTATCTCCAATTCGATGGGATAGATGCGTTCCACATAGTCACCAAATTTTGAATTGTTTAGTGAAAGAACGTCATCTATATAGCAGAAAGTAGAGTTAAAAGATATTGCTAACTTCTTATCTTTCTTTCTAAGAAGTTCCTGCATGAAGTCAGCCTTTATACGAATCTGATGATCAGTAGTTTTCGTTTGTTGATGTGGTTAACAAGTGTTTCTCGTTTCCCGTTTTTTTATGTAGATTACACCGTTTATTTTCCCGATTGAATAGTTCTGCACTAGTCATTTGTGGGACCCTTTATAGCTTGCTATTCGATGTGAGTCAAGGTTTCATGTTAAAGACCGTACTTTGACCTATAATGGTTTACTTTGACAAATTCAGATGGTGAGTTGTGTCATTGGCACTCATACCATATCTTCTATAATACATCTATATATTTTTTATAGGCGACAAATTTGATAAATTCTTTTTTTTATTCAACTTTAAATATTTCATTTCACTACTGGTTGTGAACAATTTCCCTTAGCGCTACAAAAATGACGCTAAGGTTCGTCCCTGTGTTATTAATTGCTTATGAAACCAGGGGATTAGATTAGCAAAATAGTTTATACATTTATATTCTGTGTTAGTTGCATTTTGAAAGTATTTATAAGAACACTTACTAGATATACATTATTTAGTGTTACTGTGATCCTATATATAAATAATCATATGTCTGGATATAAAAAATATAGTTTTAACCGAAAGTAAAATTTACTAAACAAGCATAGTTGGCCACATGGTTTGACAAATAATTTCATGAAATAGTAAGTAGTTTGTTATAGTCATCAAGTCAGTTATCTAATGTTTACTTTTTAAAACTTAGAATAATCGAATATTTCAGGTACTAAGTAAAAAATGTAGTATATAAAAAAAGGTCAAAGAAGGAGCTATTGACCCCTCTTGATTTATTTTTCTCAAAAATAGATATTTTCCTTTGAAATTTTCTCAAAAATAGATATTTTCCTCTGAAATTTTCTCAAGAATAGACTATTTTGATGATAGAACTGACAAATTTAGTTCTCTTTTCTGATAAATAAAAAACATTTTTAAATCACGAAACAAATCATTGTTATAACATGATTAAGTGTGTATAATCAATATTGTCACTTCTATATCCAAGTACAAGATTTTTAAGACCGAAGACATGTCGAGCAATATCAAAATACATTAATAGGTCATAAATTAGAAACCAATGATTTTTTACCAATTACATTCAAAGTTATAATGATTATAGTTATCACATTTTGAACAAATCACGGTTTAGATTATCAGATATTTTCCAACGGTACACATTCTAATTAATTGCTGTTATCATGGTTATCTTTTGCAATAATTTCCATCTACACATTTTCATTCTTTTATTTTTGATAAAATTCTCCGCAGGTCGCAGTTTGGTACGACCTCAGAGATCGAACCCTGAACAGTTGGGGCAAGTATGGATACAACATTCAATCGCGATACAGCTCTGAATTTGGATTGTGATTAAATATTTGACACAGCATAGGTTTCTTACACAGAATGAATGTGGTTTAAGAACTTAGAAGTTTTGAAGAAGACATTACCTAGCATGGTCCAATATCCAAAATCTAAATAGATGGGTAGATTCAGCATATCAAAGAACCCAAAGAATTCATTTAACAAAATTTTTATTTTGGACCCTTTTGACCTCAATGTGGAATAACTTTTTTTTTAAATCAAAATACATGGTTATATATAATTAGATTCAGCATATAAAAGACCCAATACATTGAATTTTTGTTGAAATCAAACAAAGTTTAATTTTGGACCCTGATTTGGACCAACTTGATAACTGGGCGTATAATAAAAAATCTCTCAATACATGTTTTGATTCAGCATATCAAAGAACCCCATATATTCAATTTCTGTTGAAATCATACAAAGTTTAATTTTGTACCCAATGGACCTTAATGTAGACCAATTTAAAAACGAGACCAGAAATTAAAAAAACTAAATACACGGTTAGATTCGGCATATCAAAGAACCCCAATAATTCATTTTTTTTGTGTGAAATCAAACAAACTTTAATTTTGGACCCTTTGGATCTCAATGTGGACCAATGTAAAAACAGGACCAAAAATAAAAAAAACTTAATACATTTCAGCATATTAAAGAATCCTAAGAATTCAACAATAAAACCCCATCGAAATTGTTCAAGAAATAAGCAATATAGAAAAGTATTGTTTTGGCCCTTTTTGGCCCCTAATACCTGAATCTATCATTACCTTCCATTTTTGGTATGAAACCTTATGGTACCATTTCATAACGATCCATACACTTACATACAAGGTACTGTCTGAAAACTAGAACATACAAGGTATTGTCTGGAAACTAGAACAATGCTTATTTGGGCCCTTTTTGGCCAAAATTTCTAAATAGTTGTGACCATAACCCCCCAAAATTTATCCCAACCTTCCATTAGTGCTTATAATCCTTGTATGAAAGTTCTATTGATTTCTATTTTATTTATACTAAAGTTTTCCGGATACCCGCTGTCTTCGAACGACGCTGATGATAACGTCAACGGACGGCGACAGTGACGACAACGTGATACCAATATACGACCAAAAAAAAAATATTTTGTGTACGTATAAAAAATGGAATGATAAAGAAAGGTTCTTCTTTATAAAATAAGTACGGTTTTCAAAAGTGAAATGATTTTGCCATACATAGAATCCTACTGGAAGCTCTTTATTCGATCTAATTATAATATTATATATTTCTTTGAATGAAATTTTGATAACAAATTCACGAATGATAATGCCTTCGGAGAGGTCTGCGTTCAACGCATGTACATATTGTTGAGTTCATTTTACATAAACTATCTGTTTGGTCCGTGCATATAATTAATTAACTGATCGATCGCTGACCTTTGTCATGGTACCTCTAACATGGCATTTTTTACTTATCCATGTTATCTGACGGTTTCAATGGGTCATCAATCACTGATCATTCGCTGAACAGTCAAACATCCGTCACTGATCATTTTCTGATCAGTAAAGTTCCCGTCAAACAGTAACGTCTAATATTACAAGTACAGTATCATCCAAATTTTTAGTTAGTGATATTTTTGAAAATAAAAAAAAATAAAACTGGCCTATGTATTTACTCAGTAGATTGAGGCGTTAATGTTGTTGAAACATGCTGATACTAGGTTTACTAGTGCAATATTATACATGTGAATTGACTTATTTATATTTATTTGTGTATCAGAAACATTTATTTTATTGTTTTTAAAAATGAAGGTACATGTATAGATTTTATTTGATATGTGCAGCCTCGGCTACAATATATATATCACAATTAAACCTCAAGACATAAGTTATAGCATTCTAATTTACTTTATCATCCAGCCCTTCATAGAGACTTAAGAAGTGCTAACAACATTCATTAAAGTCATAAAACATATGAAGAAATATAAACAATACTATTAAATGTAATTAGTTTATACTTTTTTCTGAAATCTGAGGTCATTTTAAATTTGAAACAGTTTAAATTATCTCTTTTTACGTCATTGTTCTATCAAATACGTGAGGGTCACAACTTTTTTCCCTTCTGTGACCATAGGACATGAAGATTTATTCAAACTATTGTTAAAAATCAACAAAAATTATTAACTAAATATTAAACTTGTATACAATTTTCAAAATACCATATTAATTTAAAATAAAAGGAATAATTTTAATTAAGGGACATTAACTTTTAGACTAGTAGACATATTATCATATGCTTAATTACCAATCATTGTCTTTATAACAGAGCATGTTTATTTTTCAAAAATACAATGTCCCTTTATCTATTCTAATATTCAAGAAAGAAATTATGGTCTCTTTAAAGCGATTTGGGACCGTCATCCTAACCATGTTGTGGATTGCGGTCTCTCCGTCTCCAAAATTACTATAGACAACAATTATTTTACTTTGATGCAGCTTATTTTATCTATTAATTGAATCTTAAAATTTGGCAGCAATATAACAAACTACCCATTTGGCATTTTGTGAGAGCAATATGTAAATGAGATAGCTGTAGAGTTTTATGAAAATCCAAGTTGATTTGGAAACGTTACACCTATTTCAATGATTTAGCCTAAATTGAAAAGTTTAGCTTTTTTACCTACTAATCAAATCCATGAATTTAAGAACAATGCATTCCACTTTTAAACAACCTGGTATGTTGTAAGATCAATATGTCAATGAGATAGCTGTAGAGTTATATGAAAATCTAAGTTTATTCATAAAAGATATACCTATTTTAATAACATGAATGATGTCTATCTAAATTTAGCTTTTCCCAAAAATGAAAGTTTTTTTTAACCTAAATCCATAAATATGACAGAAATACACCAAAAATATCAAACAACCGGGTATTCTATAAGATCAAAAATCAACTGAAATTTAAATATGTTAAATATAAATATAAATATATGAAAATCCAAGCTGTTTTGAAAACATGTATAGATTTTTAAAAGCATAAAAAGTGACTATCTGAAACTAGTCCGAATTGCAAATTCTATTTTTTTTAGCTCACCTGACCTGAATGGTCAAGTGAGCTTTCCTCATCACTGGGCGTCCGCCGTCGTCATCTGTTTTACAAAAATTAAAAAAAAATAACTAATTGCCCTAATTTAACCAAACCTGGCCATAATCAATACTAGGCTTTCTAGTATAAAACTTGAGTCCGATGACCTTACCTGTCAACCAACATGGCTGACATTGCTAAAATTAGAACACATGGTTCAAATGTAGTTGTTGGCTTATATCTCTGAAACTAAAGCGATAAGAGCAAATATGAAATGGGATTAAAAATTTTCATCAGGTTAATATCTATCCCTTTCCATTTTCAGACGAATCCGACAACATATTGTTGTGTTTCTGCCCCTGAATTTGTCATTTTAAGGATAATTTGTAGTTTTTGGTATTATCTTGAATGTAATTATAGATAATGATAAACTGAAAACAGCAATAATGTTCAGCAAAGTCAAATCTACAAATAAGTCAACAAGACCAAAATTGTCGGTCGACCAATTTATGAGTTATTGCCCTTTGTAGTGATTTTTACAAAAATCTTCTTCTCTGAAACTACTGAGACAAATTTAAGCATACTTGGCAATATCCATTTTAGAGTATCTAAATGTGTCCTTTGACCATGTCTTCCAACCATCATGGCCGACATGGTTAAAAATAGAACATAGGGGTTTATATCTCTGAAACTAAGCATTTAAAGCAAATCTGACAGGTGGAAAAAATGTTCATCCAATTTAGATTTATATGCAATGAAATTTTGCAACGTTAGTGTTTACATGTATTTCAGTTGATTCAATTAGTTTGTGTGAAATATTTTAATTCATTTACTCATTAAAAACACTGCGATTCTAGCTTAAATATGAAAAATCTATCAAATATGTATGATGAAAGATTTTGTACTTTCCAGATAAACATTGCCAGAACGGCTTCGAGTGGGTTCCGTCTTTGGGAACGATTCACAATGCGGGGTACTAGCTCTTTATCCACATACAAGTCGGCAGTTCAATACAATAAACATAAACAAATTGGTAAAGTCCAAATTCATTTAATTAAGTCCAAATATGAAATATCAGTGTTACAAATTAGTTATTTTCAACCAAAAACAATATATATGATTGCGATGGAAAATCCGAACGCAGTTCGTGTGCTCTCGTTGGCATATCCAAACAGAGTCCTTGCATATGAATTTATCTTTCTTTAAATACAAAATAGAGTTGCTAACAACAAAGTTTGTAATGGTCATTTCGTCAACAGAAATTAGATAACAGATTGATTACGTTTATCAAAGAGAAATTGTTTCCACGCTTGTGTATTGAATTAAACATAATTGATCAAATAGAAATATTGATAAACCATAAGATTTAGATTAATTCTTGACCATATAAATATTGACAAATATAAATTTACAATCTAACATGTTTCAGGTGTAAACAAGTTTTTCTGACATTTAAATTAATTAAGAATTTCGAGATCATTACTATTGAATAAATTAAATATGCCTGGTGCATACGAAATGTACACATTAATAAACTGTAATAGAAATCAACATAATTAGATAGTTTGGAATATTGAGTTTAGTACAAAAATAATGTGTGACAACTATTCCCTTTTTCAAGAAAATTCGTCCCTAATTTAAAAAAAAGACAACAGCATTGAATTCAAGGTCCAACGACAATTATTTATAAATTTTCAATATCGTCGAGATTGTCTGTTTCTTGTGTAAAAAATTCTATGGTTGGTGCGTCTTTGCTGGTGTAATGCCATCTGCTTTTGGTTGTTTTCAATTTCCCTTAAAGTATTTATCAATCCAAAATTATCACTCTGTAATTGTTTTATTTCTTGCTCTACTCCATCTATTTCAGCGTACTTTACATTGCATTCCATTAAATGTATGTGTGTTTGATCTTCCCAATAGTTTTTCATACGATCAGAATTATTAAGTTCAATATTTTAACTCTCCAGTTCATTTGAATCTGCTGATTTTGGTATGGAGAATGTTCTGAAGATAAAAATAGTTCTTGATTTTGTTCCTGTAGGCTGGAAGTAAATTTGTCCATGTCCGAAGCATAAACTCTATATTGTTTCACGATTTCTTTATGCTGCTGTAGCTCATTCGTGATTCGTTTTACTTCGGATCCAAGTCTTGCATGTCTGTATCCTTTTGCTTGTCTTTAACTAGTTGTTTTAGGTCGATATTTTCTTGTTTTGTTCTTTGAATTTCCAAGGTCCGGTAAAAATTCGAGGGAAAAACGTTTCTAGGTTCATTGTGACTAATTTCGTTGAAAGGTATAACTAACACGAAATGTTTTCTCTCTTTAAAGCAATGCAGTCGTTGCATGTTTCTCCGTTTTGTAGAACTCAATTTAAGTTCTTGTTTCCGTCGTGTGCGTATAGATAATATGTCTTTTTCCGGAGTGTAATCGTTTTTGAGATTTTGTTTCCTTACTCTAGCTGAACGGTTCAATGTAATTTGATTGATAGACTTGACACTGTTTTCCGAAGGTATTCGGTTGTGAATTCCCTGGTAGTGTTGTTGCCACGGAATATGTATCCAGTTGCATGCCGACTCATGCATCTTGTGTGAATGTCTTGAAATCTTCGTTTGATATACTAAATCCACTGTTGCAAAGAGTAGGCGCCCGAACCTAATATGCTACTCGCTTGTTGTATTACAAGAGGTTCCGTTGATCGATTCGTTACTCCACCAATTTATGATGAAATATTGTGTACCTTTCCAGATAAACATTGCCAGAACGGCTTCGAGTGGGTTACGTCTATGGGAACGATTCACAATGCGGTTACTAGCTCTTTATTCACATACAAGTCGGCAGTTCAATACAATAAACATAAACAAATTGGTAAAGCCCACATGTAATTAAGTCCAAATATGAAATATCAGTGTTACAAATTAGTTATTTTCAACCAAAAACAACATATATGATTGAGATGGAAAATCTGAACGCAGTTCATGTGCTCTCGTTTGCACATCCAAACGGAATCCTTGCATATAAATTTATCTTTCTTTAAATACCAAATAGCGTTGCTAACAACAAAGTTTGTAATGGTCATTTCGTCAACAGAAATTAGATAACAGATTGATTACGTTTATCAAAGAGAAATTGTTTCCACGCTTGTGTATTGAATTAAACATAATTGATCAAATAGAAATATTGATAAACCATAAGATTTAGATTAATTCTTGACCATATAAATATTGACAAATATACATTTATAATCTAACATGTTTCAGGTGTAAGCAAGTATTTCTGACATTTAAATTAATTAAGAATTTCGAGATCATTACTATTGAATAAATTAAATATGCCTGGTGCATACGAAATGTACACATTAAAAAACTGTAATAGAAATCAACATAATTAGATAGTCTTTAATTTCGAATTTAGTACAAAAATAATGTGTGACATATGCCAAAAATTGTCACTTTTCAGATGTTTTTTGTCAAAAATGAAAGTGGCCGAATCCGTGTTCATTCTCAACCTTAATATATGTTATGTATTATCATCAAATACAACTCGCATTTCAATATTAAGAATGAACACAAATGCGGCCACTTTCATTTAAGACTGAAACCGACTACAATGTAAAAAACTAAAATGCTAAATTGTGAAGATTTCAGTAATTTAGCATGACTTAATGATGCCAGTACCCGCTATATGAACATTGTATTGTCAAAAATAGCTCATATTTATGTAGCAGAAGCATTCTTCTTTCCAATAAATAACTAAATAGATATAGGAAGATGTGGTGTGAGTGCCAATGAGACAACTCTCCATCCAAATAACAATTTTAAACCAGATGCTCCGCAGGGCGTAGCTTTATACGACGGCAGAGGTTGAACCCAGAACGGTTTGGGCAAGTATGGACACAACATTCAAGCTGGGTTCAGCTCTAAATTTAGATTGTGATTAAATAGTTGACACAGCATAGGTTTCTGACACAGAATGAATGTGTTCTAATGAACTTAAAATTTTTGTTTTCTCTTAGAGCAATTCACTATGCTGTTGAATATTAATCCTCTCAAAAAAATGTTTGAAGAAATTTTCTTTTTTATTTATGAAATTTCAAATGAGAAAAATTGAACCCAATTTTTTTAATCACATCCCCCTTTCCCTTATTCCAAAACTAATCTCAATTAAAATTTCTAATGGAGTTTGCAACAATAACTACTCATTTAAATACATCATAAAATATTAAGATGTAAAAAAAACTGCGTGTTATCACTGAATGGTAAAGATTATTTTAATTTATCAGTTGGTAGTAAAAAGTGAATATACATTGTATATTGTATATAACAAAGATTTAAGTTGATTCTGGACAAAGAAAGATAACTCCAATTAAAAAAAATCTTGCTATTGCACAATATTTTGCAATAAGATATTTCTTGCTTACTATTCTGGACAAAGAAAGATAACTCTAATTAAAAAAAAATTTGCTATTTCACAATATTGTGCAATTAGATATTTCTTGCCATTGCGCAATACTGTGCAATTGAAAAGACTTGCTATTGCACAATACTTAATATAATAATTTTAGATCCTGATTTGGACCAACTTGAAAACTGGGCCCATAATAAAAAATATAAGTACATTTTTGGATTCAGCATATCAAAGAACCCCAAGATTTCAATTTTTGTTAAAATCAGACTAAGTTTAATTTTGAACCCTTTGGACTTTAGTCAATCTAATTAAAAACCGACTCTCATCGCTCCTGTTTCAGATATGTAGCGTGGGAGATCTAACGAAACCCGCTTTGAGGTCACATGTGAGTGACCTCGTAGGTGTGTCTTTTTCGACCAATGAAATTGAGTCTTCCACGATCTTGGAAGTTTAACGTAAGGCAAAGGGATGTAACTCATTTTATTTACGACGAAATCGTCAGTCATAATAATTCATAAACTTTTTGGATTGGCTTATTAATAGGTCGTCAACTCATTTGCATATCTTTATAAATTCATGACTTTTAGTTCACTCTCATGTGACCTCAAAGCCGGTTTCGTTAGATCTCCCACGCGACATATCAGAAACAGAAGCGATGAGAGATCGGTTTTTAATTAGATTGGACTTTAGTGTAGACCAATTTGAAAACAGGACCAAAAATGAAGAATCTACATACACAGTTAGATTTGGTATATCAAAGAACCCCATTTATTTAATTTTTGATGAAACCAAACAAAGTTTAATTTTGGACCCCGATTTGGACCAACTTGAAAACTGGGCCAATAATCAAGAATCTAAGTACATTTTTAGATTCAGTATATCAAACAACCTAACTGATTCATTTTTTGTCAAAATCAAACTAAGTTTAATTTTGGACCCTTTGGACCTTAATGTAGACCAATTTGAAAACGGGACCAAAAGTTAAGAATCTACATACACAGTCATGACAGTTAGATTCGGCATATCAAAGAACCCCAATTATTCAATTTTGATGAAATCAAACAAAGTTTAATTTTGGACCCTTTGGGCCCCTTATTATGTTGGGACCAAAACTTCCAAAATCAATACCAACCTTCCTTTTATGGTCATAAACCTTGTGTTTAAATTAAATAGATTTCTATTTACTTATACTAACGTTATGGTGCGAAAACCAAGAAAAATGCTTACGTGGGTCCCTTTTTGGCCCCTAATTCCTAAACTGTTGGGACCTAAACTACCAAAATCAATACATACCTTCCTTTTGTAGTCATTAACATTGTGTTTAAATTTCATTGATTTCTATTTACTTTAACTAAAGTTATTGTGCGAAAACCAAGAATAATGCTTATTTGGGCCCTTTTTTGGCCCCTAATTCCTAAACTGTTGAAACCAAAACTCCCAAAATCAATCCCAACCGTTCTTTTGTGGTCATACACCTTGTGTCAAAATTTCATAGATTTCTATTAACTTAAACTAAAGTTATAGTGCGAAAACCAAGAAAATGCTTATTTGGGCCCTTTTTGGCCCCTAATTCCTAAAATGTTGGAACCAAAACTCCCAAAATCAATACCAACCTTCCTTTTGTGGTCATAAACCTTGTGTTAAAATTTCATAGATTTCCATTAACTTTTACTAAAGTTAGAGTGCGAAAACTAAAAGTATTCGGACGACGACGACGACGACATTTTAACAATTTTGTAATACTGCTATGTTTTGAACCTACTCCTTTATTAAAAAAAGAACTTACAAATGAATATCGATCACATGAATACGTGGGTTTCGCAACCAGACAGATCATCGATTATTCTCATATGACAAGATATGTAAAGATTCGACTTTCTCCTAATAAAAGTAGGTACCAATGAGACTGTTTTTGTATTAATTGTTATTTCTTGGTGAAATAAATTTAATTAAAGAGAAAGAGTTAGTTATAATACGGCTCAACTTGTTAAGTTCATATCTTCAAGCATAACGAAAAAAAAGCGGAAAACCGATTTCTTGAGTGAATTTTCGAAGTCCAGGGGCCATAAATCTGCAAAAATATTAGACCTGAACAAAATTTCAACTTGATCTGTAACTCATAATAAAATAATATACCAAATATCTAATTAAAATATTCAAGCACGAAGAAAAAAGTGTGGAAAACTGATTTGACGGACTGACGGATCGATATACATGCATACATATATACAGACAGACAGACATATAGACCGACGGAGTGCAATTGATTAGTTTGAATAAAAATACTCAGTCATGACTTCGAACATACGGATTTATTTTAGATAAGTGAAAGACATAACAATGGCGCAAAACTCGTTTGAATTTGCTGCAGAATTTAAACACTTTTTGCATCGTCACCTTTCAACTTTTTGGTTTAATTACAACAAAAATATATTTAAAAAATACTTAAATTGTAGATCAATAAACAATCAAATCGTGCTAATACACATCACTTCGTGTACTCTTCTCTACTCAAAAATAAGAATATGTATTAGATACAATACAAAGGTAACAAATAAACAGGCCAATGACAACCTTTGCCGGATACTTTTTCTGCACGAGTAGTCAGGTCAGCCTTGGCTGACTACAAGTGCAGAAAAACCATACAGCAGGTGGTTTCCGGCCTGTTTCTTGTACGTTTCAAGGAAGAAGTGGTACATTTTGTATTAAGAAGAGATATCACAACTGAACATTTTAGAAAATACCAGTTAGTGTAAGTTACAGTTTAAACACAATTATTTTTTTCACTTTCCTTCAGCTGAGAAAATTTTCTAAAAAAATTCAAGAATGTAATTATTTTATACAAAAGAACCATTTCAAGTAAAAGATAAATACTGTACACATTTGAGACTTTTTGAAATGCATCTTCGCAAGTGAGTAATGTGTAAAAAATATTTCAAAAGTAAGCAAGCTAATACTTGTTTTTTATTGGGGAAAAAGGAAAGGGGAACGAAAAAAATTAAAAAAACCTGTCTTGGTCCTTTTTTTATTTAAAAAATTGCAGGATGTCCAATTCCAAAAAAAATGAATTTCCTATTTCATTAGTACATGAAATGTTATGAAAAATGGATGTTTTACATATATCTTGTTTAAATATATTCATATATGTCAAATATACTAATAATATATTTTTTTTAAGTAAACAGCATTGTAATACTGGTACTTTAAACAATTGAATACTCACTTGCTCTTCCTCTGGCCTTTTCTGAAACATAAGCGACATAGGAAAATAAAACTTAACTTCATTTCATTCTGTTAATTTTTATGATATCTTATTAAGGGTTTATAACGTTTGGTTTGGTGATAACGTAAATTCATCGAGGCTAAATCTTAGGAATATGAACTTGATAGAACCTTTGATAAATTATTAGCATTTTTGAGTGTGGTAAGCTATTATAAAGTTTCAAATGTTACTTCTAAATGTAAACATGACACATTAAAGGGGCACTAGCTACGATATATATACAAAAATTATTAAATATGATTTGCATTTTTGTTCAGTCATTAATGAAAGTGAATATTGAAATAATAGCTTTTAGCAGACAGTATGGTTCAATTTTGACAAAATAAGCTTTTTTTTTTTTATTTCTGATCTTGTCTTGATCATTTGGCATTTAAAAAGTCAGTATACTATATTTGCGCTTGAATTTTTACTTGATAACATTTTAGTTCGTTTTGGAGATTCCGATTATCGTCGAGTTATTGGAATTCTAATGGGGACTAACTGTGCACCACTTATTGCGGACCTGTTTTTGTGTTGTTATGAGTTACAATTTATGACTAAAATTGGCAAAGACCCATCGAAACAACATTTGATACAAAAATTTAACAATACTTTTAGATATTTGGATGATATATTGGCTCTCAACAATGACGACTTCAGTATGTATACTAAAGAAATTTATCCTGTTGAACTTACTTTAAATAAAGCTAATACTAACAATGACCACTGCCCTTTCCTCGATCTTGATATCTACTAGTATATCATTAACGGGAAGCTTAATACAAAAAAATTATGATAAAAGAGATGATTTTTCTTTTCCTATCGTCAATTATCCATTTTGAGATTGTGACGTTCCCTTGTCACTATCTTATGGTGTTTATATATCACAACTTGTGCGATTCGCTCGTGTATGTAACAACGTATTAGATTTTAACGAGATAAATTTATGTATTACTGAAAAATTATTGTACAAGGGTTTTTGATATCACAAACTAGTCAAAACATTTACAAAATTTTATCATCGGTACAAGGAAATAATTCGTAAATATCTTTCAACATGCAGACATCTTATACGTTCAGGTATTTCACATCCAATCTTTTATGGTAATATTCTTTACAAAGCACAAAAATGTCAGTATTCACCTTAAAAGCCAACTAAACCTTTAAACAGACTTATTAAGAAGGGATATAGTTACGATACTGTTGTCAGGTCATTAAAGATTGCATATTTTGGCTTTAATATTGATTCACTTTTTGGGTCTTTGCATCGGAATTAAACACAATTATTCTAAAACCAGTTGTTGACATGACACGGGTTATGTTGTTCTCATATATTTTATGATGGTATAATACTAGACCCCTAACAAGAGGGATTGTGCCTGATATTCATATGATGAAGACAAATTTTCAATCAGTTTAATTGAGGTGTGGAGCTGGCATGTCAGTAACTGCTAGTAGTCTGCTGTTATTTAATTATTATTGTCATTTTGTTTATTTTCTTTTGTTTCATATTCTGACATCGGACTCGGACTTCTCTTAGACTGAGTTTTACTGTGCATATATATATATAGTGTTGTGCGTTTGTTTTTCTACATTGGCTAGAGGTATAGGGTGAGGGTTGAGATCTCAAAAAACATGTTTAACCCCGCCGCAATTTTGCGCCTGTCCCAAGTTAGGAGCCTCTGGCCTTTGTTAGTCTGGTATTATTTTTAATTTTAGTTTCTTGTGTATAATTCGGAGTTTAGTATGACGTCTATTATCACTGAACTATTATGCATATTTGTTTAGGGGCCAGCTGAAGGACGCCTCCGGGTGCGGGAGTTTTTCGCTACATTGAAGACCCATTGGTGGCCTTCAGCTATTGTCTGCTCTATGGTCGGGTTGTTGTCGCTTTGACACATTCCCCATTTCAGTTCTCAATTTTATTTTCCGTTCATTTTTTTTATAATCAATAAGGCCGTTAGTTTTCTTGTTTGAATTGTTTTACATTGTCATTTCGGGGCCTTTTATAGCTGACTATGCGGTATGGGCTTTGCTCATTGTTAAAGGCCGTACGTAGACCTATAGTTGTTAATTTCTGTGTCATTTTGGTCTCTTGTGGAGAGTTGTCCAATTGGCAATCATACCACATCTTCTTTTTTATAAGAAACATGGATGCTGATTTATTCACTTGCAAGAGAATAGTTTGACCTCATTGCATCATATTCATGCGAACTTCAATTTAACCCTTTAGCTAGAGATGGATACCGCTTGCATTGTGCGTGTTCAATTATTTAAAGGAAAAAAATGTAATTATCTAAAGGAAAACAATGTCAACATTAAAAGTGAAACAAAGGTAAACCAGTTGATTTACTGATTCGATCCACAAAAAAAATCAACATTTGTATACAGGTCAAAGACGATGATTAACAGATTTTTTTAATTCATAATATGAAATTCAACAGACATAGAAACTTTCAAATGCACGAGTCTGATCTCTATTTTATCTACATTTATGTTTGTATCGCTTATATGGCAATCAAAGGTCTTCTGGTGTCAACTCGATTGTTAATTAGATGGCATCTAGACTAAAATACACATAAAACGAAGTTACATATCATCGAGCCAATGCCCGGTATATTGTTCATTTTATACTTTTTACAATTTGGATATTTGTTTTTGATTGTTATAAATCAAATAAAAGAATTTGAGTCAAATCGGTGATCATGAATTTATGAGATATAAGATATAAAAAATATGGACATAGACGAATTGAAGCTATTACTACTAAAAAAGGGGCAAAAAATAAAAGAGGGTCGTAATAGGGGGGCCTTCATGACGAATAACGGTAAAAGTTCTTGCCAAATGACGTTAACGGTAATTTTTGGTGTATGACGATAAAACTCATAGATCGAAAATAAACTGACAACGCCGTTGCTAACAAAGAAAACGACAAGCAGACAAATAATAGTTCATAAGACACAACATAGAAAACTAAAGACAAAGCAACACGGACCCCACAAAAACTGGGAGTGATCTCAAGTGCTTCGGAAGGGTAAGCAGATCCTGCTCCACATGTGGCATCCGTCGTTTTGCTCATTTTATTACAAACCAGGCTTATAGTCTCATTTGGTATTTCACATTCGTGAAAAGGTTAGGGGATTGTAGTTATGCTATAAGATATAATTACGGATATTATATTATGTGTGAAACAGTAATTCCAAGACAAGAGTTTCTTAAAGTATTAAGTCTTGGGTACTTGCATTGGTTTGGTTTAACTAATGTGACCCCAATCACTATGCTATTCATTTTATCAAAAACAAAATACATACATTTTATTACAAATGTATAAATAATTCTTTTTTTTTCAACTTAAAAAGTCAAAACGAAACAAAACGATTTAATTTTCGCTTTACAATAAGGAAATACTTGGCATTATGCACAAGAATTAACACAAATTACGTGATAACAGCGTCAAACTAATCTTTTTGTATAAATAATTACCTCCATCTGCTTTCCGTTTACTCATGTTATTGTCGTTGCTCAGCTGTAGACCAGGTCTAAGGCTGCAAGCAAGTTATGCGACTTTGTTTTTCATTTTGCTGGTCGCCATGGACGATATCGAAAGTTATAAACTGGATTTTCCCTAGTTGCTATAAATAGATGGTACGATTATATTTCAAAATTTAAATACTTGAAATAAACATAACAACGAACAGAAAATTAACTTTATAAACTATTACTTTTAGACTGTGTGTTTTTTTTTCTCCACAGAATACTTCAATGTTTAGAATTAGGACATTGCTATCATGTGCACTAACTCTCACTCATTGGTGCAACTTTATTAGTGATACTCATGTAGTGGTGATGATTTTATCTTTTAAACAATATTGAAACGAAGAAACAAAGGATTAAAAAAAAAACATAAAAGAGTCGATTTCTATCAATTGAATGTGACAAAAATATAGATATTAATTATTTATTAAATATGTGTTACGTATGCAGATCTTTTAACTATATAAACATGAAAAAGAAACCAATTAAAAATAGTCTATATGCAACCCTATGAAAATCCTCTTTGAACGTTCTTTCCTATAATATAAAAATAATTAACGATTCATAATGATTATTATCGAATGTTTTAATTGAAAAGTTAATATGTTAGACCCCAACAATATTTTGAGCGACAAAGTAAAGCTATCATAATAAGATAAAACTGAATCCATCTCTCATATCCAGAAATCAACGCCACTTTGCTTATTTGAATATTATACTAAAGAAATCGGATACGGGTCACGGAAATGACATCAAAATGATAGGGAATTTTAAAAAAATGTCTGTTATAATTTTAATTTAGGTGATAGACAGCTTGCCGGGGCAGAAAATGAATATACACAACAATATACACCATTCAAGTTAAACGAAACATAATGACTGTTGTTGCAAAAATACAGGTTCCTGAGCTATTTTAAAAATCGAAGCGAGAGGCCTTTAACATTGCAGTGTAAAATACAGGCTGAAATGGCTGAAACGTCAGATTTGCAAACTTCGTGTTGAAAATTGGCTTACAAGCTCTTTACAAAAACAGGTTGCCGGGATGAAATTTGAAACTTGAATTTCCAAAGAAGAAGCAAGTCCAAACCTTGTATGTGTAGTCGTTGAACTCTAGGTTCCAACGTAAAATTAAAATGTCACTATTTCAAGAAGAATAAATTCACGAAAACACGGAAAATTCACTAAATTCGCGTTCATTGTTTTGATTTTGACCGCCTGACAACTTTCCGGAAATATCAAAGTGATTGTAAATAAGGACTCTGTGACGGGCAACTTATAATATCCGTGTTTTAAAGATTTTAATGATATAAAGCCTATCAAGCCAGTCCAGTTCAAACTACTATCACGTGGTACAATTCTCATTTACATACTATGAATATTAATTAGCAAAACCACTACTAATTTCTGGCTATGTGCCATCCCTAGAGTAAGACATCTGTCAGCTTCTTGCCAATATAATAGGACATCACTGATTTTGGACATTAATATTTAAACTTTTCATGCATATGTTGTTCTCGCAATTTTACCATTGTTTTGTTGTGTGTTAGGCCTTATGCGATGTCTCATTGAAGGGCTTAAAATATTAATATTGTTTAAATAAAATATGACCGGAAGAAAATAAGTTTTTTGAAAATAGTACATAAAGTCGTTTAAAATAAGAAAAAGAAAGGGAAAAGTGGCCGCCAGCTTAACAGCACAAGAAACATGAAATATATTGTAATGCATAAATGCCATTTATATTGGTTTGCGTAATTCGTGTAATATTCATAACATTTGAATCACTTTTTAATTACAAAATACTTATAGAATCACATTTTACCGTTTATTGATTCACATTTGATTATTTGATCCCAGACTCTGCATATGACCGGTGAGCTATGCATTAACTGTATAACTATATATAGATATATACTGTATTAAGATAATCTTTTTTACAAAGCTTGGGTAGAATTTATACAAACAAAGCAAGCGACCCGACCAAAGCTTTACTCTACAAGCATTATGAAATTAGCCCTAATCAAAACTGTAACGGGAGATGTGATATGGAAGCCAACGAGACAAAATAATGTCACATTAACAAGAGTTTAAATGAAGTTGATGTAAGCAGTTTATACCACATTGCCTCCCGCGAGAGGAAAAAAACACGCCGTTATGGACATCATGAAAACCCCCGCTGTAATGGCAAAGCCCCAATATGGAAAAAAATATGTAAAGCAAGTAAATCGAGAAAGCCAACTTCCTTGTGCATGTATGTAATGATTGTCACCATTTCCAGCTTTGACCATTATTTTCATGACACAGCAAAGTTATTTTCAAGAACTCTTTGGAGAAATTATCACCGTTTATTAATTATTGGGACATACTATTCATTTATACAATCATACTTTACCTTTTTATGTATACTAAATGGTCGCCTCTTAAGGGTAAAGAAACATTTGATGATAAGCTTCCTTTTCTATTGATGAGGAAATTATAATTAATTTACACCATTTCATAATTTATTATCATCTGAAACCCTAACTCGAATAATTCAAGCCCTTTCCGTGTCCGATTTTCTCCCACACGAATGTAGCCTTCGTAGATCAGCGGAATATAACGACTGAATTATTCGGGTTACTGAAACCCAAAACAAAATCGATTTCCAAGGAATATTCTGAAATATGTACAACTGATTAACATTCGGAAAGATCTGCGGAACTTCTCGTACTTGACCCGCTTGACAATTTGAAATGAGGGGTGGGGGGGACATTTTAAAATTGGTTCATGATCAAAAAAGGATATAAATCCATCATATGATAAGGTAAGACATTTTATTTATTATTTGAGATGTTCATTTGTAAGGATAATGACATAAGTAAACTTAAAACTTTAGAAAACATTGTCAAATTGTCGTTCAAAGTTCCCACAAAAGTTCGTTAGGAATCCACTACGAGAAAATGGATGGTTGTTACAAGACGTTGCGGTTCAACATTGATAGTAAAAAAAAATATCCGATAAAAAACGTTGAATGTAAATAATATGAACCTGCAGCGTCTTATATTATAGGACTAGCAACAAATATAGTTGACCTATTGCATATATTATAGAGAGATTTTCATTAAATATACTTCAAAGTTTGAAGTATAATGTAATCATATTTTAGTTGCACTTGTCCAGATAAATGACCATGTATAAAATTTTATTGACCATGTACAAATTTAGCCAGTGGGGTTTATGATGTGAATAAACACTACATTCAGATAACTGAATGACCATGTTACATAAACACCATGACACATGTTACTTTTAAGTGTATTGGGGGAGTTAAGACTTTTAATAAGGGTAATTCATCGGTCACTTCAAAGTTGCAAAAGTTAAGTACCGACATTTATGACTTTATTTGAATAATGGAATAATTTCTTCCGGGTACTATATAAACAAGTTTGTTCAGTTGGTGTACTATCTGTAAATACCAACTGAACAGAACTTTGTGTTTTTATTTTAAAGGTTAGTAAACTTTACACATTTTTGGTAACGACTTAATCAATTTAATTGAGAAAGAATCTGTGGTTAAAAGTAAATTTTTAAACTGTAATCCGAAAATAGAAACAATGTACTCGTTTAACTTTATCAATTTAACGGAAAACTTAAATTATTCAATGTCATTTGATTTATTTACAACTTTATTGTATTTGTTAATTATCACTATTTTTAATTTGTATTTTAATTTGATGTTTTGTATTGTATTATAATAATTAAAACAGATCTGTAAATACCTACTGAACAGAACTTTGTGTTTTTATTTTAAAGGTACTATTTCTGAAACCCTTGTGGTATGATCCAGTCCTAAACACGAACAGCATAAAAAGTACTGGTTATCTAAATATACAAAGGTTCATCCAACCTCTAGCTAAACCAAGTCGAGTTAGTCCAACCCCAAAAACAACACCAAAACCAAATATAAAAAGTGCTGGAAACCATATATAAAACATACACTATAAGAAAAACAGACCAAAACAAACACAATACGTAACTTTAACCACTGAAACATGATGAGACTAAAGCCAGATGACCACTGCCATCTGGACATGTACACCTGACAATTATTCCATAATCCAAATATAGTACACCTATTGCATAATGAGAATAAGAAAAACAGACCAAAACTCGAAAACTTAACTGTAACTACTGAACTATGAAAATGAGGTCAAGGTCAGATGACACCTGCCAGTTAGACATGAACAATCCTTCCATATACCAAATGTAGTAGACCTTTTGCTTATAGTATCTGAGATGTGAACTTAACCACCAAAACTTAACAATGTTTACTGATCCATGAAATGAGGTTGAGGTCAAGTGAAAATTGTCTGACGAGCATGAGGACCTTGCAAGGTAATCACATACTAAATAGAGTTATCCTATTAATCATAATAAGAGAGATTTTAACGTTACAAAACATTTTTTTTTCAAGAAGTCACTGAGCCATGAAAATGAGGTCAAGGACAATAGTCTTGTGACAGACAGAAAGTTTATAACATAAGGCATCTATTTACAAAGTATGTATACAGGTCTTCCACCGTCTAAAATATTATGCTTTTAAGAAGTTATCTAAGGCTACCGTCAAAGCCTCCTGATCATTATCCCTTAGCAGGCTCCACAATAAAACTGACCATGTGTTACTTTAATGGGCTCACGCTACCAGGCGACTTGGGCGAAGAAGTCGCTTTCCCGACCGTCACTTCGCTTTACCCGACCCCCAAAAGCGAAAACAAGTCGCCTGGTTGTTTACGATACTCGCTAGTCCAAATAATTATGACGTCTTGAAAGGCTATTATAATTTTTTTTCTTTGACGCCTTACATGTAAGGCGTCAAAGAAAAAAATTATAATAGCCTTTCAAGACGTCATAATTATTTGGACTAGATACTCGCTTTCAGTCGCTTTCGTAATCGGACATTTTCAATTTTTACCAAGTTGATGAAACATCTATTTTTTATTGCTAATTAAAGAAATTCAGACATAGACGATTAATTTTCGTAAGGAAAGAGGTTGAAGCTCAGTCTTTAAAGTGTGTAGCAGGTTATTTAATGAAAAAGATTACTTTTTATAACTTCATGAACTTCCGTAGCTTCCCGGTGCTTGTTACCCGAAAACGTACATCAACCTAATTTTCGGCAGCAAAAGAAGTTTGTTACTTCATTTAAACGTGACAAAAGTTGTCTCCAGTAAATGTGTAATCAATTTATTGCATTAAAAACGTCATGTTTCTTTCCAAATATCTTGTCAAACATCGTTTATTTTGTAAAATTTTCTTGCTTCTTCTTCTCTAGGTAAATTCCTCCGCAACGGAGCACCCGTGTCACACCATTGACCGTTTCTAACTACGGATCGGAACCCGACCAGCTATGACCGAATTCCGTATTTTTACAATAATACTACTCTGCAAATGACCTAACAAATAGCTTCTCTAAACATGCTAGCTATATATATATAGATACTTTGAGTACTTGGCTGTTCCGAAAGACAATGGTTATTATCCGGAATTCTTAGATCTTTGCAATATCCGGCATAACATATATATATATTAACTGATTTCAGTGAGTCAACATGACAGCTCGATCCTTCGTTACGAAATGTCAATTTGGTTTTAACGGTAGCTTACGAGAAAACGTGTAAATTACAAATCGCAAATATTGGGTTTAAGAATTAAACAAATTTTTTTTCTAGCGGTTATTAACGAAATAATCAATACAAGCTAAAGATTTCTGAGAATAGTTGAGTTTTATCTAACAAGGAGTAAAAAAGAACAGCTCAGTACACACACGGCATACCCATCCTCGCTTCAGTATTTAAATGAACCTATTTGTCCTATTAGAATCGAAATAATTCATGGAAGCCATATATTTGTTGTATATTTACACATGACCTGGGCTGCTAACGCTCAGGATAAAATTCGAATATCACGGCCCAGGCCATGTGTACATTTTCAACAAATCTATGGCTTCCATGAATTATTTCTTAATTAGAAGATAGGTTTTATAATATACTTTTAGAAAAAAACAATAGACATGAGGGCACCGAAAAAAATCAGTACAATTCCAGAGTAAAATTTTATTTTAAGAGTTATTTCACTTTTAATGGCTTAGTTGAAAGATAGATTCTAAAAGTCACAATTATTTGGTATTTGTTTCAAAACTTTTTGAAAAGTTCAAAAACTCACTTATATTTTTTATACCAATAAAAGTCTTACACATGAATTTCAAATCCGTTTCAATATTTGCAGATTAAGGCATATAACTAGACTGAGATATAGTGTGGTGCCGTTCAAAATGATGGTATAATCTACCTTATATAAACATGAATATGGACCAAAACGTTCAAAATGATGGTATAATCTATATAGCTACCTTATATAAACATAAATATAGACCAAAACGTTCAAAATGATGGTATAATCTACCTTATATAAACATGAATATGAACCAAAACGTTCAAAATGATGGTATATGGTAAATCTACCTTATATCAACATGAATATGGCCCAAAACGTTCAAAATGATGGTATATGGTACATTGTAAATCTACCTTATATAAACATGAATATGGACCAAAACGTACAAAATGATGGTATAATCTACCTTATATAAACATGAATATGGACCAAAACGTTCAAATGATGGTATAATCTACCTTATATAAACATGAATATTGACCAAAACGTTCAAAATGATGGTATATGGTAAATCTACCTTATATAAACATGAATATAGACCAAAACGTTCAAAATTACACCATGTACAGTGTCAACAATGTCATCAATAAACTTTCTCCTAAAAGTGTAATTAAAATTACATTTACCAATGAAATTAAAACATGCATCTTTACTCTACAGCATCTACGAAAGTTAAACACGTTATCATAACTACTCCAGAAGGATATGGAAGGATTGAATTATTGGAATATTGTATTAAGCCCATAGCCGATTACTCCTTCAAATTCGAGGTTAGAGCCTCCGACAATGCATGGGTGGAATTGGTGACAGATAATGGAACCACCGGAATAGGATACCAGATAGGCATAGGGACTGGCGAAAATGGACGTTGTGATATCCGGCGAGGAATACCGAGTGATGACATTTTGGTAGAAGGGGATAGAATAGGCATGTTTATTTTATTTCAATACGATCAGGTGATGTACCAAATCCTCAAATAATATTCGGAATAGCAGAACAAGATATACATATAGTTTATGCCATGAAATATATCAACTAGGTAAATGTTAGCAAGATAGCAAACTGTGTATCATAATTTGAAATTATACCGCCCTATCCCAAGCTAGTCTGTCAATTACTAAAAGACGAATGTTGTCCAATAGTTCTGACCGTCTCATCCTTTCCTCCAAGGTGGATATTGTTCTCCTTGTAACCTATCCACATCTCTCTGATGTCAGCAATATATTTTAAAAAGAACCATTGGTTTTAAATTGTTGCTTGCGAAATTATTTTTATAGGAGTTATAGATTTGCACAGGCTTACACACATACATTTAAAAGTCTGAAATTGGTAAAAATAATTGAAATCCGTGGTATAAAAATGTGAAAAGCTTGATATGAAATAAGACGAAAACAAGGAGCATGCCAAAAGAGGGAAGTCATCGTAGTCAACTAGTACCTTACATCTGTTTATTGAAATGAAAATAAACTCATCATAGATACCAGGACTAAATTCAGTTGCAGGGTAGAATCAATGTATGAATTGTACATTCCCGGAAATTTTAGATTGATTTGTACTTATTACGAAACCTGACCTTTTGGTCTGTTGTTAGTTATTGTATAATTAAATGTGATCAAAGAATGTATGAACATGTGTTTATATTTAGATGACCTGTTGGAAAGTACTCAATATCGAGCATTCTGGATCAGCTGGAGAGACGGTATTATTGAGGTCGGTCGTGGACTAAGCGTTCGGAACACTTCTAGTAGATTGTTAATCTGGTCTGATTCAGAGCCGTTGGCCATTGCTGGAATTTTTCTGAGCAGTTAGAAAGAAGGCAGCTTTATTGTCCACTATCCTACAGGTACATGTAAAAGGTGTTCGGTTGAGAAGTTTTGATTTTTTTTTCTTAATTCGGTTGAATAAAGGCAACAGTAGTATACCGCTGTTCGAAAGTCATAAATCGATTGAGAGAAAACAAATCCGGGTTTCAAACTGTAAATATCAAATATAAGAGGAAAACAACGAAACAACAAAACACATACTATTGGCAATGAAAACACAATGGGTTAGACACACGTCATAAAGTGTCCTCTCTCAATAAAAATATCAAAACATACAAAACATTTAGGAATGACTAAAACATCACACAAATGTGTGTTCTACTAAACAACCAAAACAGGAAATAAACAACAGAATACTCCGTATAGGTAAACAGGTTTGCTCCACGTGTGGAAGCCAAACGAAGTTCAAGTGCAGAACCTAATTAAAATGTTGAGTAGCTGTTAAAATCCGAAATGAGCAAAACGTTAAGATTAATGCATTACAAAAACAGAACTATCATACATGAGGGGTATAAATTTCTGTTGTAAAATAATTTTCAAAAATTTTACAACAGCAAGTTTCGATACATATAACTTTATGCATATGTTCATGTTAAAACTGGAGTACTGATTTACACAGGACATTTTATTCACATGTGATTTGAACATAAAATTTCACGTGATATTCACGTTGTCAACATCAGGTGTATACTGTAAATATTTAAAAGTTTAAATCCACTGCATTTATTTGCAACCATCTTATGTCAGAAACCTGATGTTCAGTGGTTGTCATTGTTTATGTGGTTCATAAATGTTTTCCGTTTCTCGTATTTTATATAGATTAGACCGTTGGTTATCTTGTTTTAATGGTCTTACAATAGTAATTGTTATGGCCCTTTATAGCTTGTTGTTCGGTGTGAGCCACTGATCCGTGTTGATGCCATACTTCGACCTATAACGGTTTACTTTACAAATTATGATTGGATGGAGAGTTGTCTCATTGGCATTTTTTCACATCTTCTTATATCTATATATGATCTGCAAATTTCCAGAATGTTATATGTGATTTCAAAAGGTATGCTTTGATTCAATATTCTAGTAACTGTATATCGATATGTTCTGAGCACTAGTTCTAAATATGTTGTTAATGAGTATATGAACTGATGGCAGTTCAATTGATTTTGTTATCAACACAAATTTACTTTTTGTTTTAGGAAACACCGGGTGTACACAAAAGCTTCCGGTAAACAAGGTGGACCTGTCCTGCTGAGTTATATTGTTGGACACCATGTTGTTGAATGTGCTACAAGATGCCACCAAGATTCTAAATGCATCAACTTCAATTTTAAAGAGTCCAGCAAGATGTGCGAATTGTTACAAGCGCGACCATCTGAAGCAACAAACGATTCACTTTATAATTTCTACTCTCAGTGTTAATTTTGATATGTACTGAACACATTTTATTTCGATTCTACTTAGAACTGAAAATACCATTTGGAGAACAAAGCATTTTCTCATGCTTAATTGTATCACTTCAGTATTTTGTTTTGTATTTGTTCGTCTCAATCATCCCAAAACAGAAATTGAAAGTATGTAACTGAAGGCTGCCGAAAATGCTGTGTGATACATGCTTGAATTTAAGATTTGACACTATTAATTGAATGTTCCCTTTATACCTCTTTGACAAATGTCCCTTGAAAACATTTAAATTGCTCAAACCAACAATTTAAGTCATGGGTTGTAATAGTTGTTACGAAACTGAACATATATGACAAGAACATAACCAGGTTCAGGTATTTCACATCCAATATTTTATTGAAATATTCTTTATAAAGCACAAAAATGTCAGTATTCACCTCAGAAGCTAACAAAACCTTTAAATAGACTTATTAAGAAGGGATATAGTTACGATACTGATGTCAGGTAATTAAAGATTGCATATTTTTTGTGTTAATATTGATTCACTTATAGGGTCTTTGCATTGGGACTAAACACATTTATTTAAAAACCAGTTGTTGGCATGACACGGGTTATGTTCTTCTCATATATGTTATGATGGTATGATACTGAACCCCTCACGGGAGGGAGGATTGTGCCTGATATTCATATGATGAAGACATAATTTTTCAATCAGTTTAATTGAAGTCTGCAGCTGGCATGTCAGTTAACTGCTAGTAGTCTGATGTTATCATATCTGTTTTCATTTGCGCCAAATTAATTCGAACAGGTTAGATGTGATACATTTTAGATAACTATATTTACTTATGTTAACCAATCGCAGCAGGTCAATGAATTATGTATATATAATAGATACATGTTTATAGATACATGTTGAGCTCAAAAATTTAAACATACTTCTGTTACCCGAACATTTACTTTAATTTATGGAACCGATGCCATAAAGAAAATCCAGGATAGCCTTATGTAAAAATGATAATCAGATCTCTCAAAGTGGCATTAAATATACCATACCGTGCAAAGTGGGAAAATTACTTTTTTTTATAAAAATTAAATGCTTTATTGAAGAGAAAATATCACACGGTGGCAGTTCAACAGAAGTGTTGTATGACAATACTCAGTTAGGAAAGATTTTTTATAATGTGTAATTTTAAACGTGATGTACACAGTTTTACAACTTTTGCAATAAAAATATCCTGCTTAAATCCACTTCCTCACTTTCACGAGTAAGAAAGGGGCAGAAGGCAGAAGGCCAGTAGGGATATTTTGGTTATTATGTTTATAAATTCTATACATCTGATATGTCTCATAACTTGTGTTTACCTGTTAATTGGTTAAAATGAAGAAAAAAAATGGCGCAAAGAAAAACATTAGGCGCAACTAAAGTGAAGATTTGCGCAAACGCAAAAAGCCGCGGCAAAAATAATCTTTTCTCGTATCAGACCAAATTAATGTTTTCTTTCTTTCTTATCATTAAGTTTTATCTATTCCAATTGACTCTGTCTCCAACACGACTAAAATTAATTTGCATTCATGCTGTGGGCAGGCGCGTAGCTACGTTTACGTCAAAACACCCGGGTGTACACTTGAATTTTGTAAAAAAAAATGGAAAATAAAAATAAGTTGTTAGAAGCACATTAGCTTGATAATTCTTTCTTCGTTGGCTTGTAATTGCGGATCAAATTGGCGAAATTTACTTTCAGTCAAATGGTATCATATCATTTATTTGTTCATTTTCTGTCAAGTCTGAAGCTACTGTGAGTTTTATACTCCCTTCCCTTTTGTTTTAAGCAATACTTTATCTCCTTAGATTCGTTTTGTGGTTTACAGTTTTGTCGAGCCTTTGACATACATTTGTATTTATGACGCCAAAGCCCTAAATTTCGTCGGCGGCGTCAGTATCGACGCGGGACGTTTGCCCTTTTTTATAGGACATTTGCGCTTATTTTTTTTGGACACTTGCGCTTCAAATCATAGGACATTTGCGCTTTTTAAAAAAGGACATTTGCGCTTCTAACATAGGACATTTGCGCTTTTGCAATATTTGATTTTTATGACTATCCTCCTCTTTAATCCGGGATTGGGACCGGCATGTGTGACCTGGCAGAGTAATATTTTTTCTTTATGGTTAAAAGTTTTAAAAAAATCATTTAACAGCACATTTCATAGAACATTCAAAGTCATGTCATAGCACATTGATATGTGTTTAAAAGTCTATTATACACTGAGATTAAAGTAAACATTCTAAAGACACAAAAACACGTACAGTCATCACATGTCAGTTTTCACTTGATATCTGAAGCCCAAGGAGTGAACAAATTTAGCTCTTGTTATCTGGTATTTCGCCCAAATTTCAAAATATATTCAAGCTTCTCTTTCTCAATTCTTGACAGGGGTGCCCGTTCATCAATATATCGAATCTTATGTAATTCACAGACTGTTGTTCAATGATACTCTTCAAAAAGAAAAAAGAAAGTAATAGCAGGATGAGTCGAGTAGAACTGTTCATTATAGTGGGCAGGGAAGGATTCTGGACCATTGGTCGTACTAATGACAAATATAAGTTAAATTTATTTCCGTAATAATTACTTCTCTTTAAAATTACAGGTAGACGACTATAGATGCAAAAGCGCAAATGTACGGTCAATTTAATACAGGTGAATCAAAATTAAAAGCGCAAATGTCCAGAGTATTTGAAGCGCAAATGTCCTATCGTTTTACAGGTAAAAAAGCGCAAACGTCCTGTGCCCGTCAATATCTAGGATTAGTATGTTGAGAACTGATTTTTTAAATAATAATAATTTTGCCAAACCTTTGTGAAATTTTCCGGAAGTTGAACAGAAACTGTTTATGGTCAAAAGAGTAAACTGACTGAGAGCATAATATTGAAGTTGGTTTTATCGTGTTTTACGGACAAAATTAACGGGTACTAAAAATTATAGTGTAGGGTTAAAAAATTTACACAACAAATTCATTGTCAAAACTTCATCGAATTAAATGAAACTTCAGCAGATTCCAAGCATTTTATACAATTTTTGTCTGAATTAAGCAAAGTTTTGAAAGTAAATTATTTGTTAATTCATTTTTCAGTATTATACTGATAGACTGTATGGCTTTTAAAAAATTATCAATGCATCAATCTTCATAAATTGTCATGAAACTTAGCCCGAAACTAGTACTCCAGATCAAGAAAAAATATCTAAAGAAAATGTTGGATTTTTTTAAAATCCTGTAATGGACTGATCAATGCATGGATTCACTTTTTGCGGGGGTATCCTTGACAAAAAAAAAACAGGGTTCCACAGAACCCTTTACGGTATCTAATATTGCACCTGAACATCTCTGAAGATTAATGTTCATTTAAGAAATATGGAAATAGAAAGGTGATTTTGTTGGTTAATTGCTTTACCCTCACAGCTCTTTTACAACATATTTAAAAGCTACTGGTTTTGACATTATCTCTGAACCTATAATGACCATAATATTTCAATTTAATAAAATGAAGAATTTAACATAACAAATACACCATTTAGATTCTAAAGTATGTTGCTACTGATGAGTTTTTAATGACAGGAATGGTATTCATTCTCGACAACTCGTAAGCTTCCGGGGGCCTCGCTCCCTAGAAATTATCCACTACCAGAAATTGTTTAACATGGATCAGTTTGGGGTCCTAAGACCCCTTGCCAAGGTTCGGGCCCCAAACTGATCCATGTAAATTTCGTCAATTTGATCCGCAATTACAAGCCAACGAAGAAAGAATTATAAAGCTGATGTGTATAAGTTATTTTTATTTTCCTTAGATTATTATTTTTTTTTTTTTTACAAAATTCAAGTGTACGCCCGGGCGTTTTGACTTAAACGTAGCTACGCGCCTGACATGTACACAGAAAGTCTCCTGTTATCTGTTTCAATGTTGAGCAAGCGGTAAAACGGATATTTCTTTATACGTGACAGTTCATTTTGGGGTCCTCTTCGCGGTCCGCGTTTCAACTATGTCGATTTCTTTGAAAGATAAGACGCAATGATTTGGATTAAATAGCCAACACGCAAGAACCGGGTGTACATTGCAGGATAAAAAGTTAAAAACTATATCACCGTGTATCATCGTCCAGCGGATAAAGGTACTAACCAAGCGGGCATGATCGATTTTTAACTATACACCGTACAGAAGGGTTTATGTGGTCAGCTAAACACCGTACACAACGATTCTTTTCGGAATAAAATATCGAAAAAAAAAACATATGCATGAAAGATGTCAATGCCAATTATTGATACAGCTATACTTAACACACACGCAGAGTGGCCTTCTATCAGAAACAGAGTTGCAATGAATATAGAAATATATCGGATGAGACAAATGCCAACTTCTTTGACAAGTATTTGCACATGTTTTTAGTAATCGTTCTTGTTTGGGGAAAATAATGAGACATCTGTCATCATCAACCTACGACCAAATCATTTCTTAAGTTCAGGTATTTCACATCCAATTTTTTATGGTAATATTCTTTATAAAGCACAAAGGTGTCAGTATTCACCTCAAAAACTAACAAAACCTTTGAATAGACTTGTTAAGAAGGGATATAGTTACGATACTGTTGTCAGGTCATTAAAGATTGCATGTTTTGGCGTTAGTATTGATTCACTTATAGGGTCTTTACATCGGAACTAAACACATTTATTCAAAAACCAGTTGTTGGCATGACACGGGTTATGTTCTTCTCATATATGTTATGATGGTATGATACTAAACCCCTAACGTGAAGGATTGTGCCTGATGTTCATATGATGAAGTCATAATCTTTCAGTCAGTTTAATTGAAGTCTGGAGATGGCATGTCAGTTAACTACGATTTCGTCAAATTCTTAAGATTATCTGAAAACAATAACTATGATTTCCTGTGGCAATATGCAAAAAATAGTGGCTGAGACTTTAAACCGCGAAACATATAGCTAAACTCTGGACTACTCCTCCTACTAGCGGAAATTGCAAACTGTGTGGACACTTTGTTCTAGATATACTGAACCACCAAATATGTATGTGCACAGAACTTCAATCACAGAGACTTTCACTTTATAACAGATTAACTGAATTAACTAGTTTCAATTTCGTGTATACAACAGTTTCAAAATCGGAAGAGAGCTTCTCAGATTTTTTGCTTGGCAACCATGAACACCTCTGTGACATTTTAATACCGGAACATCGTTTGGAAGTCCTTAACGAGGGATTTTCCTTCCTAAAATACTGTAGACTGTAAATACTTTTCCATTCAAAATATTAAGTTATTGACATTTCTAATTATGTGATTTCAAAACTTTTCTAATTGTACATAATATTTGTATTTTGTCTTATGTCCATGTAGTAATAATATCCAAAAACAAATTATGGAAAATATTGTTGGGGCGTCAAAACTCGGACCTGAACGGAAAATTAAATTCCCTGGATTGACCAGAAAATCAAGATCGATAACTGTTTTAGTTTACTTTAAACATATTTTATTTCAAAAAATCATGTACATGACAAATACATATAAATACAGTTATACAATATTACAAAGGGATTCGGAAACAAGATTTCCCTTATATTAATCCGTCTCCCTGTTTTAGTTTTCCATCAATCTCCTTAAAAAAATATTTTGTTTTAGAAAAGGTATTCATTAAAATGATAAAGATTTTTTTTAAAAGTAGATGTTTAGTAAAAAAAATCAGATCTTGTCCGAGTTTTGGCGCCTTTAACATATTTTTCATTATTTAATTTTTAATTCTGATAAAATGTTAAATTTTTAATTTTACAAAATCTAAAGTTGAAGAAATCCATTACATTAAAGAGTAATCGAAGCTTGAACAAGTCCGACCATATATTTTCAGGTCCTTTCAGGTCTTTTATTTATCACTGAGGTCCAGGTTTTTTCGTAAACATTTTTTTTTTATTTGAAACTTTTATTTCTAATTAAGTGTGGTTTTTCTTTATCTTTCACAAAATTCTATTGAAAAACAAAGAAGTTATTGTTATCAAAAAAAATATAGTTAAAATTGAGAATGGAAATGGGGAATGTGTCAAAGAGACAACAACCCGACCAAAAAAAAAAACAGCAGAGGGTCACCAACAGGTCTTCAATGTAGCGAGAAATTCCCGCATTGTATATCTGCTAATGTATTCAGGTCTTTTCATATCAACTTTCATGTCTTTATTTTAACCCTAAATTTAGTCCTCCCATCTCGGTCTGTCATTGTTTCGTGTTATTGGGCCCAAGACCACAATATAGTTCCTTTTAATTAGAGTGTATTTTTCCTTATTTTTTTTCTTTCCCTTCCTCACTCATTTCTTAGATTTTTTTGGTGGCAATGAAAGATGAGAGGTGAAATAAATTTTTGGATGTTGTATTTTAACTGATTTTGATTTGGAATGATTGATTAGGCCAAGTGCAAAAAGGTAATATTTACAGTTTTCGGAACATCTCTTGACTTGTCAATAGGGGTATGGATGTGTATAGGCTAAATTTGTAAGATGTGTGACTGCAATCTTTCTGAATTTTGGATATATTTTTGGACTAGTACTTTACATTACACACACAAAAAATTTGACAAAAAGATTCGGTGCAATTTTTTTAATGAGACAAAAAGTTATAAAGAACTGATAGAGGAATTAATTGTGGTCTGTGGTCAATGATCATCAGTACACCCTTTTTAGTACGTAGCAGTCCTTACTATTATAAAGTTAGGGAGAGGTACGTAGGCAGACCTAAATATCAAGGGACGTTACTCAAAGATGGCATTGACAATTTTCAAGTACGTTTTGTGTTATTACGAAAATTTTGGTGCTAACGGTGCTGCAAACGATCGTAAAAAACTTCACAGTGAATGCAACTACATTTGTTATAAATTGTAACAATATTTGTGTGTGGACCAACAATTCTAACGAAACAATATCAAATGAAATCTTATGCAATAGTGAAACCGGGTCCGTTCGCCCGCAGGCAAAGTCACGTCACTCCCATTATCGTTTGGCCACTTTTACGTTCTCACCCCACAAGTCATTATCCTGGCTCAACTGTAATATATGGTAGAAGTAGTTCCTTACACAATTAAATATTCTGACAACAGCAACGATATGAATACTGTATCAACAGATCAAGTATAATGTATGCCTGTTAATGTATTCGCCAATGACATACACATTCAGGTGACTCGGTGGGCAAGGAGTAACACGAATGACTGAATAACACTGTTATTATCATCCGAATAACACTTGTAATGACCGAATAACACTTGAAATTTTAATATTAGCACATATTGGTGACTTTTAAACATTGATTATTTAATAATAATATTTTATCGAAAGTATTTTATAACTTAAATTATTTAAAGAAAGCAGATAAGTTCATAAAGATCATTTTAAAATTTAGTGTGTACATCCAACATGGCGGCCATTGTGATTTCCGCGGTCACCAAGTTGGATGTACACACTAAATAGTAAAAGTTCTTTATGAACTTATCTGCTTTCTGTAAATCATTTTTAAGCTACATGTACAAAATACATTGATAATATACTATTATTTAATAATCAATGTTTAAAAGTCATCTCTATGCTCTAATATTAAAATTTGAAGTGTTATTTGGTCATTACAAGTGTTATTCGGATATTAACAGTGTTATTCGGTCATTCGAGGTACCAGTGGACAAGTGGTCTAAGTAGTTAGTACTGTAATCACTAGCGAATCACTCACCAGTCAATACTGAGATGGTGAGTTCAAACCCTGCTCAAGAGGGTGCACTGGACTCCAATCTTAATTGATAAGGTTTGGCAGTTTTTCTATCGTAGGTCGGTGATTTTCTCTGGGCACTCAGGGTTCCTCCACCAATAAAAACTGGCCGCCACAAAATAGCCTAAATGCAGTGTTTAAAAGTGGCGTTTACAAAAGTTAAGATATTGTTTCTAAATTAAAGAAAAACAAATTGATTTAAGAACAAGAAGACCTTTTTTCGTTTATGAATTATTATAACAAAATGGATACATGCGGTCTCTCCAATTAGTGTCATGAAGAATTTTAGCGACAAGAAAAATAATTTTAGCAACAAGAAGCGACAAGAAATATGCATTTAACATGTTTAATATTTTTTTAATTTATGAGGAGAAATAAATTGATATTATCGCTTCTTGTTGCTTCTTGACGCTTCTTGTCGCTAATTAGTCTCAGAGACCCGATATTTTCATGATGATCAAAGACTGAGTCATTCATCTGTATGTCTTGTTAAAAGATAAGAAAACAATTCCAAACACCTACATATATCACTGTCAAACATGATCATTATCCTTCATTTTTTCATCAAAAATCTTTATTGTTTTACTCCTACTAACTAAGCTAATTACCAACTTGTATTTTACTTTACATTAAACATATGTTATGATACCAGTGTAGTCATGGTAGTAAGGACTAAAAATTTAAAAATAATGTGATTTATAACACATGTTTGTTACATCATGATAATTGTACATAATGTACATGTTTCAAATTGGTAATATTCATTCTTGTTTTTTTTTTAAATTATATACAAGTTCTGTTGATATTATTGTTGCCTTTATGTAAACCAAGTTACATGTACTTAAGGTGGAACCAAACACCTTGACTAAAATTAATTTGGCTTATTTATTTTCATAAAATTTTGACAAAATATTTAATTTTTACTCAATTTAACCCTTTAAGTGTTTTATAAAAATATAACAATTTTTGATCAAGAGAAGCTTAATATTCTCACAATACAACATGATTAAAACGTTTAGTGGATTTTACAGAGTTATCTCCCTGTTGTGTAAGGTACCACCTTAATTGTAAAAAACAATGTACTCCCCAAGCCCTAAAATTATGGCAAACACACGGTCCTGTAATTTCAGAGCGTGATCCTATCAGCATGATCAGTCCCCCACTGTTTACTTTGGATTCATTTATTTTCATAGTACCAATTTTCATGGATTATAGAAGTCTAACATATTCGTGGATCTTTAATTTCATGTAACATTTAATTTGGTGGTTCAACTGTACCCACTGAAATCCACGAAAATTGTTATCCAACAAATAATAATAAATCCACAGGACCATTTATATTTATTTTTTTGGCCTGAACACCATTACTTTGATTTGTGTTGATGATATATATATGTGAAGAATATAAGAACATGCTAATGGAATTAATATAAAATAACTTGCTTTTTTTTTTACAGAGGAGTAACAAAGCTTGCCATTGGTGGGGCTGCTGTCTATGTAACAGTGGACCAGGGAGTGTGGAAAGACTCTCAACAGGCCAGCAAGGCTGCAGAAAAAGTCAGAAATAATGTGTTATCTGCAACAAATGAATACAGCAAACAGGTAAATGGATTAATTTGTCTAAAAACCTGGAAACATATTGCCATCACTTGGTGTCAATAATCCATCTTTTACACTTTTAGATATATCTATGCATCATTCATTATACAAAGGGACACAACTCTCATGACTTTACTATAAAAGTTTTATAGTACAGTCATGAGAGTTGTGTCCCTTTTATTTAAACACATATATATTGTATGACCATCATGGCCATACATATTATATATAACCATGCAATAACAGAATCATATTTCATAATTTGATAATTGTATTGGTTTTAAAGAAAAAAAAAGTATCAGAATTTCTCCTTTAAATAAAATAGAAGTATACCTTCACAAATTTGAAATGATATATATATTGATCAATCAATATTTTTACATCTGCACACACAACAATGGATGTTATTATGACATATTGTTGATGAGTAGTGAAAGATATATTCCTTGAATTTTCTACTTTATTGCCATTAAAAAGTCTATGATAAAAGTAATCAGAAGAATAACTAATACAAGAATTCAAATATTCAAATATTGAAAAATATTCAACCAGCATCAAATTATTAAAAAAATTTTGTCTTGCAAATCACTTTTTTTTAGAAATAGAACTTTAATATTATATTAGTTTCAAAAACAGTAAATCAGAAATTGTGTAAGTCCTCAAATGACCTCCCTTATCATGCTTATCAAATATTTTTCTTAAACTGAACAATTTCCTGATTCTGAATTAAACATGTTAAATGGTCTTTATTTCATTTGAAAAGTTAAAAATCAAATTGAATTGAAATAGGGTGAACAAATTTTCTTCATGATCTTGTTTTGAACTGCAAATAAGGAATAAACCAGACAAATGATTAATCACGCTGACATTTTCATCAGTTATAGCAGTACCTCCATTTAATTTATCCCAACAATAACCTCATTTACGTTTATTTTAATCACAATATCAGGTCATAGTCAGTTTTATAAGTGAGACATTTTTGTGCCTTGCCTATGATGGTAGTGGAACATTCATTCATAAATGATATTGTTTTCTTGTCTGTGGTGCACTGTGCACCTTATAGGTATGTCAGTCCTCAATTAATTTTCGTCTCCCAAATTAAAGAAGTTTACATATACTATGAAGTTGTAGTCTGACACATCAGCTAGAAATTTTCTTCACTTTATCAGTTGAACTTTTTAAAAATGTATTCCAATTTTACAATTTGCATCCTATTTACACACTTCAATAAAGGTCCAAAGAATATGTGATGTTTGGAAATTATTGTAAACTCAGAAATTATTGCAATGTTTTTATTATTGCAAAAAATGCAACATGCTTATATTCGCAATAATTTAAACCCGCATTTTTCTCAATATTGCAAAAATTTCAATTGCACATATTAATTGGTTAAAGTTGTTAGCTCTGGTGTTATTATTTTGGATGTTAATTATAATGTGAACTTTGTATATACAGGGATGATTCCAGGTGTTTTCAAATGGATCCCTTGAACATCAAATTGGGAATTTTTATCCCAATTGGGAATTTTTTATGCATACAATCTAAAACGAAATAATATCATTTTCCCGACCTGTAAAAACAGAAAATGTATATGAAGTTTCATCTGTACAATGATTGAAGAAGTTATTGGATTCAGACCAGGAAAGTTAATACACGAATACCATTGCACATGATGCACTATCATCTTAACTTTTGTAAACAAGATAAAATTGAGAATGGAAATGGGGAATGTGTCAAAGAGACAACAACCCGACCAAATAAAAAACAACAGCAGAGGGTCACCAACAGGTCTTCAATGTAGCGAGAAATTCCCGCACCCGGAGGCGTCCTTCAGCTGGCCCCTGAACAAATATATACTAGTCCAGTGATAATGAACGCCATACTAATTTCCAAGTTGTACACAAGAAACTAAAATTAAAATGATACAAGACTAACAAAGGCCAGAGGCTCCTGACTTGGGACAGGCGCAAAAATGCGGCGGTGTTAAACATGTTTGTGAGATCTCAACCCTCCCCCTATACCTCTAACCAATGTAGAAAAGTAAACGTATAACAATACGCACATTAAAATTCAGTTCAAGAGAAGTCCGAGTCTGATGTCAAAAGATGTAACCAAAGAAAATAAACAAAATGACAATAATACATAAATAACAACAAACTACTAGCAGTTAACTGACATGCCAGCTCCAGACTTCAATTAAACTGACTGAAAGATTATGATTTCATCATATGAACATCAGGCACAATCCTTCCCGTTAGGGGTTTAGTATCATACCATATATACCAGCTAACATAAACCTATGGCAAGCAGTTTAGCTATTTATTCGAATTTCAAATTATCTCAAATTATCTCATAATATATCATGTATATAAGATATCTTATATAACATATACGATTTTTATAAGATATCTCATTTAATTATGAGATATCTTATATAATTAAATTTTTTAAAGCTATCTTATATATTATATGATATATATCTTATATTATATGAGATGTCTTATATATTATATGAGATATCTTATATTATATGAGATATCTTATATATTATATGAGATATCTTATATATTATATGAGATATATTATATATTTAATAAGATATCTTATAAAGTTTAAAAACTTTTTAAGATATCTTATATATTTTATACTTAGATATCTTATATACTTATAAGATATCGTATATACTTATAAGATATCTTATATACTTATAAGATATCTTATATACTTATAAGATATCGTATATATACTTATAAGATATCTTATATACTTTATAAGATATCTTCTAAAGTTTAAAAGTAATCTCATTAAGTATATGAAATATCTGATAAATACTTTTTATACAAGATATCTTACATGTCTTATATAGTTTATTGGATATCATCTTAAGAAAATTATATCAGATATATTATATGAATTATCTTATAATTTCTATTCGATGTCTCTAATGATATATAATAAAGAAGATATCTAATATCGATTATAAGAAAAATATGAGATATCTTATAAACTATAAAAGATATCTCATAAATTTTATAACATATCTCATGAGCTATCATGTAAGATACCTTATAAACTATATAAGATATCTTACAAACTATATAACATGTATAAGATATCTTATGAACTATTATATAAGATATCTTATAAAGTTTATAAGATATCTTGAAGTTAGATTAAATAGCAAAATGGCTTGCCATATTAACCACTGAAAAAAATCATCCATTGGGTATTTTTTCAACAGATCATCTTTATAAACTTACCTTGATTCAAATGGATTTCAAATTGAACTGGCTATTTGTCGAAATCCGAAAAGCAATTACAAAAGGTTATATACTTGATAAGATATTTAAAGCAATTGCACCAGGCACCAGTGAACTTTAAAATTATTTGGATCATTTTTATATCTTTTGAAACAGTTCAATAAAGATGACATCGTATTTCAGGGGGAAATAGAGCAAAATATAAAATAACTTCTTTTACAAAACAAGTTTTAATCAAGTTACATAACCGGCTCTGCTGGGCGATCTTCTTTTAGAAGATCGGCGCCCATTAAAATTTATTCATCAATGTTATATCAAAATTTGAATTTGTTCTTTGCCGAGGTCTGCTTTGACACCAATTTTGAAAAAAGCATGTTTTTGATCAACCTGCTTAGCGATCTACTTTTTTAAATTCAAATACTCCCATAAAATTTTATTCAATTAAATCCGACTGCTAAAATTGTTTACCTCATGTTGACATAATTAAATCGTTGTTAATAAAATGCGATCGTAGTCGGCATTCTTATCCGGATTTTACTACATTTGACGACAAACTATGAAAAATTATAGTTGTCGTAATCAGTGACCTAAAACTTTTCCGGAAATACCGATTTTTGTTGAGCCTGCAACTTTTGTTGCAGAAAGCTCGACATAGGGATAGTGATCAGGTGGCGGCGGCGGCGGCGTTAGCTCAATTCTTAAAAGCTTTATATTTTAGAAAGTGGAAGACCTGGATGCTTCATACTTTGTATATAGATGCTTCATGTTACGAAGTTTCTGTCAGTCACAGGTCCAATGTCCTTGACCTCATTTTCATGGTTCAGTGACCACTTGAAAAAAAAGTTCAAATTTTTTGTAATGTTGATTTCTCTCTTATTATAAGTAATAGGATAACTATATTTAATATGTGCGTACCTTGCAAGGTCCTCATGTCTGTCAGACAGTTTTCACTTGACCTCGACCTCATTTCATGGATCAGAGAACAAGGTTAAGTTTTGGTGGTCAAGTCCATATCTCAGATACTATAAGCAATAGGGCTAGTATATTTGCTGTATGGAAGGACTGTAAGGTGTACATGTCCAACTGGCAGGTGTTATCTGACCTTGACCTCATTTTCATGGTTCAGTGGTTATAGTTAAATTTTTGTGTTTTGGTCTGTTTTTCTCATACTATATGCAATAGGTCTACTATATTTGTTGTATGGAATGATTGTAAGGTGTGCATGTCTAGCGGGCAGATGCCATGTGACCTTGACCTCATTTTCATGGTTCAGTGGTCAAAGTTAAGTTTTTGAGTTTTGGTCTTTCTATCTAATACTATATGCCATAGGTCAACTATATTTGGTGTATGGAAATATTTTATGATCTTTATGTCAGTCGCACAGGTTTTATTTGACCGTGACCTCATTTTCACGGTTCATTGCACAGTGTTAAGTTTTTGTGTTTTGGTCTATTTTTCTTAAACTATAAGTAATGGGTCAACTATATATGTTGTATAGAAGCATTGCTAGCTGTACATGTCTGTCTGGCATGGTTCATCTGACCTTGACCTCATTTTCAAGGTTCATTGGTCTTTGTTTAGTTATCTTGGTTAATGTTAAGTTTATGTGACAGTTGTAATAAAGCTTAGCTTTATACTTAGGACTATCAACATAATATCAATGATTAGTATAGAAGGCGAGACATTTCAGCGTGTGCACTCTTGTTATTTTATTTTCCTGAATTGGGAATTTATATTCACAAACATTTGTTTGGGTTGCTGGCAGATTTATGGGCCGCTTAGCGGCCCTAAACTATATAGTGGAATCATCCCTGAATATATTATCCAAATTAAAATTTTGACCATGATTTTACAGTTCAATAAACATGGTGATAAACCACTTGTTTCAACTAGTAAAAGTTAGATTTAGTTTATTGATTCTTCAGAATTTTGTTCTTCAGTATCACATCCTCTAAGAATTTATCTTGTTGTAATTAATGAGAATTTTCTGCATAACAAGGGTATTTTTTATGCCCCACCTACGATAGTAGAGGGGCATTATGTTTTCTTGTCTGTGGCTCTGTTCATTCGTTCATTCATCCGTCTGTGCGTCCGTTCAGGTTAAAGTTTTTGGTCAAGGTAGTTTTGATGAAGCTGAAGTCCAATCAACTTGAAACTTAGTACACTTGTTGCTTATGATATGATCTTTCTAATTTTAGAGCCACATTAGACTTTTGACCCCAATTTCAGGGTCCACTGAACATAGAAAATGAAAGTGGGAATTTCAGGTTAAAGTTTTTGGTCAAGGTAGTTTTTGATAAAATTGAAGTCCAATCAACTTGAAACTTAGTACATATGTTCCCTATAGTATAATCTTTCTTATTTTTGTGCCAAATTAGGTTACTACCCAATTTCACGGTCCATGGAACATGGAAAAGGATAGTGCGAGTAGGGCATCCATGTACTTTGGACACATTCTTGTTAACCATGATTTTATTTCTTTTACAGATTGTGACAACTGTCAAGAAAGGCATAAACGAAGATATACCAAAGTCATGGAATTCAGGTATAACATCAACATGATGACAATTATCGCTATTTTCGAAATTTTCCTTTGAACTTACTTACTGATAATTTTCTTTCTCAGCAATTGTCAGCAGAATCAAGTGATATCAAAAATTATCTTTAGAAACTAAGGAAGCATGTGCATTGTCAATGAAATTATAAAACTCATAGGTAAAATAGCAGTAAACAGACTATCATTGTTCATCCAAACTCTATTGCTTTTCTCACTATCGCTGTACCGGATCAAGCGATAGAAAAAATCTGGTCAAGATGACTAATGATAATCTATAAATAGAAAGTTAAAACTTTTAAGTACTGTAAATTAAGAAAATATTGCATGCATTTATTATTGGGATTTAGTCATTTTAGACTTGATTGCAATTTTTAATTTTTACGATTTTGAGAAAAATCTTGTTTAATCCATATATAAAATATTTCATAAAGCGAGTCTCGAAAATAGAGTCTCTAAAATATATCAAGGCCACACCATGTAGTTGATTGATTTATTATTGGTGTTTTAATTTTATGCTATTTTCAGCACTCTTAGTAATTTGGTGACAGCCAGTACAATGCAGTAAGATAGTTATATTTGGTTAAGAAAAAAACAAAGCCAGGGTCCCAAGAGAGAACCAATGATCTATCTCAGTCAATTAAGAGTATAAATTGACCTGGCCACAAGCAATATTGGAACTCACAGCCTCAGTGCTGGGTGGCCATCTAGAGATCAGATCAGATCAGATCAGATAAAATCTAACAAACTTACACCAATGTTTATACACAAATTTCATCTCTGAAACCTCTAATAATGTTAAAAGTTATCAAACTTCAGCTGAATTTTCCATGGGGCATCTGGTTTAAACATTTCGTCAAGGGATTTGATCCATTAACAAATGTGAACACTACTGCTAAA
Source organism: Mytilus galloprovincialis (assembly GCA_037788925.1). Classification (NCBI taxonomy): domain Eukaryota; kingdom Metazoa; phylum Mollusca; class Bivalvia; order Mytilida; family Mytilidae; genus Mytilus; species Mytilus galloprovincialis. The sequence goes on from CM075338.1 coordinate 88,110,071, forward strand.
AATAGAACAGAGAACAGGCATAAAAATAAAGGTTAAATAGTTATCAAAGGTACCAGGATTATAATTTAATAATTTAAAGTGTGAGGTTATGGTTGGTTTCCTTGTAGTAGGATTCATGTTAACTTGAAACTTAGTACATATGTATGCTCTTTATGGTGTGAATGTTTACAAATATTTCTCAATTCACAGTTTTAAAGTTTGATGATTCATAGAACATGGCGATGTGATTATGCAAGAGGAAAGTTAAGATACCATTTAAACTCATAAATTGAAAATAAACAGATAACATCATGACTAAAAAAGAAAAATACAAACAATAATACACAAAACACATAATAGAAAAACTAAATACTAAGCAAAACAAACCCCACCAAAAACTGGGGATAATCCCAGGTGCTCCAGAAGGAAAGGCAGATCCTGCTCCATATGTGGCACCTATCATGTTGCTCATGTTAGAGTAACCTATAGATATTGATAATATAATTCTATGAACAGCACAAAGATTAAAAAATCTTATTCAGATGTTCATGATACAGGCAGTCTAATTTTATTCCATTTTTTTCAGGTGTACAGCTAACATTCAGTACTCTTGCAGAAACTCCAGAATATAGCAAAAAAGCTTTGGTATCAACAAAAGATTTAGTGAGAAAACAATTGGGACCATAACAGAATTTCAGTATATGAAGAAGATTAATGTTGACTATTAAGCTACACTGTGAAAGTCTTATTTGATAGATAACATTTTTAGCAAGATATGCTGTCAGTGTTTCAATAAATCTATTTTGTTTGTCCTAGTTTTGTACTGCATGCATGATATTAGGGTATATCAGATGTTTTACCAATAACAGTAATATCTTTACAAATCGTACAGTGCTATGATTCCTGCCTGCCAAGAAGTTTAGGAGCTATATGATTAAAAAATAAAATAGCAAAAAAATTCAAAGGAAAACTCAAAACGGTAAACACATCAAATTGGCTTAAAGTCCATAGCTCAATTAGAGATCAACTTTATTTTGGAATATTGAAATGCAGTTTTAAAACAAATACATGTACTTTGCTACAAATTAACATGTGCAATTTAATTCAACTCATTATTAAAGTACATAAGACAGTGAAATTGGAACCTACTCTTTCTGGTGGTGCAGTCTGGTTTAGTATAAATCATGATTGATACAGAAGTATGCTGTAGTTGGCTTATACAAAGATGTGGTATGATTGCCAATGAGACAACTCTCCACAATAGACCAAAATGACACAGAAATAAACAACTATAAGGCACTGTACGGCCTTCAACAATGAGCAAAGTCCATACCACATAGTCAGCTATAAAAGGAAAAATGACAAAGTTAAACAATTCAAACGAGAAAAACTATCAGCCTTATTTATGTACAAAAAATGAACAGAAAAACAAATATAAAACACAAATATAAACAACAACCACTGAATTACAGGCTCCTGACTTGGGACAGGCACATTTATACAGGATGTGGCAGGGTTAAACATGTAAGCCAGATCCCAACCCTCCCCTAACCTAGGACAGTGGTATTAGAGTACAACATAAGGTCAAACTATTAAAATCAGTTGAAAAAGGCACAACTCATTATTATTTCATCATTTCACTTAAGTATTAAACAAACAAAATCATTATCTTTTTTTTCTCATATTTCATAGCCCATTTTGTCATCACTTGACGCTTTAACTTTCACTCCTCTGAATCTACTGCACTAGTTTGAACGAAGCTTGACCTGAATCATGATAAATGATCTAGTTTAAATAGTATGGCAGGTGACCAGCCTCCCAAGCAATAAGGCTAAAATAGAACATAGGGATAAATGCAAGTGTTGTATATTATCTTAAAAATGGAAAATTAAATTAAAAAATTATGACCAAAACTTCAAGGAAAGATATTTCTTTTGAAAAAAGGGTGGGGTCGAACAAAAAAAATGGAGGGAGGTATACAATTTACTTGTTTTTGGGTTGGGGTAAATATGCAACAGCATAGTGTATTGCATAAAATAAAAAAGGGGGGTAATTTTTATTTTATTTTTGGCAGGTGGGAATTCACAACAGCCAAGTGTATTAAACAAAAGCAAAAAATTGAGCCTATTACTAATTCAAAGTTCTTTGACTACATTTGTTCTGTGTCCAAAACCTATCATGTGTCAAATATTTAATTACAATCCAAATTCAAACCTGTATCAAGCGTGAAAATGTGTCCATTTTTGCCCTCAATAGTTCAGGGTTTAACCTTTGTGGTCGTATCCAGCGGTGCTTGGCGAATCAATTTATTTTAGTTTAAAATTATTTTGTGTTGATCCCGTAACTGAAAGTTGGTGAGCATTATGTTTTACCCCTGTCCTTCCGTCCGTACGTCCCGTTATCGGTATATGGTTATTCCGTATAATTCCTCCTACAGTTTAAATCCTAGAAAGTTTTCACTTTGCAGTCTGGTTGTACATATATTGAAGGTTTGCATGTGGTCAGGGTTTTGATTTTTGATATTTGCTCTTTTGGGAGATAATTGAACTTTGTCCTTTTTTGGAGTATTTACTTGCATAAGAGGAGCTTTTTCAGATAACTCCTCCTACCTTCGAATGCTAGGAAGTTTTCACTTTGCTGGCTGTTTGTACATATGTTGAAGGTGTGCATGTGGTTAGGGTTTTGATATTTATATATTTGCTATTTTGGGAGATAGTTGAACTTTGTCATTTTTTTGGGGTATAAGCGGTTAAATGTTAGTCATTTTGAAATAACCCTTTGCATCTGCGGGGGCATCACATGTGTCTCCCAGACAGAAGAAAATCTCAATGAAAGTTCTTCATTGACTTTGTAATAATATAGTTAATTAAGAGTGGAGTGCGGTGGCATCTCTTTGTCTAGTTTTTTTTTATTTGTTTCCCTGTTTTGAATTGAGTTGTATGAGACATCTAATCGAGATGAATATCTCGTTATCAAAACTGAATGTTTGATTGCTAGTTTGCCATTTGCATGTATATTTCAATCAATCCTAGTCGGGGATAGCATTTCAATTCAATTTCATATTTTGAACTTGTAAGGACCTGTGATTATTCGGTGAACCAGTATATATTTTTGTCTTCAAAGAATAGGGACCATATTCAGCTTGTTCTTTGGTATGAAGGTTCTTTGACCGTTGATGTGTGAACCATGGATACCAATTAGTGATATTTTTACCTCATTCGATGTTGTCTCTTTGATTTTCTCTAATTCTTACTCGATTTTTCCTTTTCCTGACATGTTGATTATTTTAATCAAATCAATGTGTGGTTCGTTTGATCTCAATTTGCTATTCGTCAAAATTAGATTATGACGTCAAATTGTCTTGTCTCTATCATTCCTGTTGTTACGTCATAACAATGCCTGCGACGTCACAATGAAATACCACTTCTCTTTGCAGATGATTGTGATGAGGATACAAATATGACCTCCTTAGAAATTAGTATACAGTTCTACTTCTAAATTTAAAACTATAACAGATATGTAGGATTAGAGAATAACGGGCCAAAAAAATAAAGATTAAAGAAATGCGTGGTCTAATTTTATGAAGATTAGAGAAAAAAAGGGTTAATGTTTTGAAGATTAGAGAAAAAAGGGGTAAAAATTAAATGTTTACAGAATAACAGACCCTCCATCCAGACCCTTATGTAGATGCGGATTTAAATTGAACAGAAAATGCTTGATAAGAACTATATATAAATGAAAACGCACATACTGCACATGCACGCGAACCCGTGAGTTCTTGCCTTGATAAAAGGATGGAATCAAATCATAAACTGGTTGTAAATAACATGTCATCACTCTCATAACTGTATACATTTCAATCTTTTCAATTCATTAAGTTTCACAAATTTGACTTTCTAACCACATCAGATCTGTACAATAAATGTACAGCATAGACAGGTGCCCCTTCCATCAATCTAAACAATAAAGAATACAAAATTATTCTCTCCTGTGGTCTCAAATCATTTTATTCAGTAATTGAAATGTATTACTTGTTTAACAGTAAACTATCTAATTCACATATTGATATATATGTTTAAAAAAGTCTTTACAAGCGTTCTGATAAAATGGACATTTTTCTTATATATGAACTATTTAGTAATTGTATTAGTGGAGTTGAATGAATGAATGAATTTTCATTGCATTAGCAACATCATTACTATAGCAAAATACAAGGCATATAGATATGTATATATAGCAAAACTGACAGAATACAGAGAAGAATTAAATAATGTAGAGGTAATATAACATGATAAAACACACAGTCATGTGAACAACATATCAATTAATTAATAATTTGCGATGTTAATTTCATTACAGCTTTTATATAATTACATAATTCCTTAGTTAAGCTTTTAAACCAGCTTGTAACAAAACAAACAAACGTCCGTGTATTTGGCCATGAACATTACTACTTTTGCAATACTTGCTATATGAAGGACAAATCAACACAAAATGGTATTCATCGTCAATATAGGTAATCATTTTACAACATCTGCAAATACGATTGCCTCTAGAAATGTTGTTATAGTGATCGGTTTCTTAATGTAATTTCAAGCTTCCACTACGTAGTTATGAAGTTATGCTTTAAAATAGTGACATACTTTCAACTCATATTGCAAAGAACAACAAAACAATTGAGTCAGATGTGGATTCCTACCAGATCTTTCTTAAGCTTGGAGTAGTTCTCTGATTGTTGATTCATCGTCTCTGTTTCTCCAGCAAAATAGCATTTGCCTACTGACTTCACGGAGTATTTTTGGTTTGTCGTATTCAATCTGTTCCATATGTTCGATTTCAATTCCAAGTTCTAAGCCAAGAACCATCCACTCAGTCCAATGCGTAGACACAATTTTTCAAGCATCTCATCACTTGGCGGGAGATTCAGAATCCTATCAGGCAAATCTAAAACAAATATTTACTTTAGATTTTCATACAGTATAAGCTAGTACATGTAATAACAATTTGGTCAAACTATGTTAAAGAATTCCGTTAGATATTATGTTTGTGTACATTTTTTAAGAATGAAGTATCAACACCCTAAAGGATTTGAAAATACAAAGGGCTCTTTTGTTTTGAGATTGTGACACAGTTATGACTGCTGTACCCATATCTAAACTATGTACCTTTTGTGTCTGTTTTGTTCACACAGAGTTGTAAATATAATAGAATTTGATGCGACTGTCATACAAGTGATAGGTTTAGGTTTATAAAACTAGGTTCAATCAACCATTTTCTACGATTGCCTGTACCAAGTTTATAAATTTTCAAATTTTCCTTAGTAATATTGTTGTTTGTGATTTTACTTTTTTCTTCAAACGTCAAAACACGTTGTTTTTTTTTCAAATAAAAAAATATTTTTAATAAATTACACTAGCAAGCATCAATATCATACTTTGAACTTACAATGTTTTTTTTCAACATTCTGTCATTAGCGTTTATTTATTCGTTTCAACTTACCCCAACAAAAAAATGAGTAATTCGTATCTATGATGCGATCAATTTTTAAATTCCTTGATATTTTGCCATGTATATCACATCCTATATATAATTGATATGCTTGTTTCTTTTCCATTTTTTTGCATTTTTTGCATTCATTTGCTGACTAACATTATTAGCTTGTGGAAGAAAACATTCTTCTCATTGTTAGAAAATTACTTATCCAGTAGCCAATCAAGACAATACAACACAATTTTTAGAAATTTTTTGAAACGGTTTTTTTCACTAAAATTTATTATATATATTATTCTATCAAATCATATAGCTTTATGTTAATATTTCATATCCTCCCATAAAATAATGTTAATGTAACTTGATTTTCGAAATTTTATGTCTTGCAAACTTTTTTGTTAGGCGGCAGACAAATGGTTTTTATAAGCTACATGTAAAGATATATTGTCGACGTGGTTGAACAAATGCATTTATTGGTGAACCTATACAGTCTACCGTATGTATAATGACTTGGTGCAATTATGGTAAAATTTGTTTTGGCATTCAAATACAAACACGTTACAAATAAATAGAATGTAGCACCTTGAACCTATTGTGAATTTTACTTCATGTCAGAGTGTTCTGCTATCATAAATATATATTATAACAAAGCATACCAGTAGTCACTTCTTCTTGTCGTAGAATCTACAATGAAACAAATATTTAAGTTGTCTGAACTTAGGCCTTTGTAGTAAACTAAGTAAACATGTTAACCTCATTTTATCCTCGATTTCTGATTGGTTCGTAAGTTTGTTCATGAATACTTTTGTTAGTGTTGTTTGTATTAATGTGTTTTCTTGACGATTACTGATATTGGTTATTTTTTTTCCACTTTTTTCTCTTCATTTGTAAAGACCAACAACATTATTTAAATAAAAATACAGATGGAAAACGAAAGCCGTTCTTGCATATTTCTGATTTCATCTAGAAAGTGTATTGTTCCTGTTTTTCATTTTATAAAAGATATTTTGAAACAAGAAATAAAGATCATGAAAAAAAAAATTAATTAGGATGAAGAATACCTAGTAGGAAACACCATCGCATTCAGGGTAAATGAAAAAGGTTACATCATAGTGAATAACACAACATTCAACCACTTAACGGATATTGAGTTGCATGTAGGTATTATAATATGTCAAAGAATACAAATGTTAATAGATGCAGGTAAAGCAAGGTTAAAGTTGACATGTTCATATACAAGTATTTGATAATTGTAAAATTCACCAATTTATGTAGTTTGATACATATACGGATACATCGACTTTACCACAAATTTAACCCATTTACCAGAGTAAAGATTCTCTCAGACAAGGTAAACGTAAGATGCATACATGGGTACATCGACTTTACCACAAATTTAACCCATTTACCCGAGTAAAGATTCTCTCAGACAAGGTAAACGTTAGATGCATACATGGGTACATCGACTTTACCATAAATTTAACCCATTTACCAGAGTAAAGATTCTCTCAGACAAGGTAAACGTTAGATGCATACATGGGTACATCGACTTTACCACAAATTTAACCCATTTACCAGAGTAAAGATTCTCTCGGACAAGGTAAACGTTAGATGCATACATGGGTACATCGACTTTACCATAAATTTAACCCATTTACCAGAGTAAAGATTCTCTCAGACAAGGTAAACGTTAGATGCATACATGGGTACATCGACTTTACCACAAATTTAACCCATTTACCAGAGTAAAGATTCTCTCAGACAAGGTAAACGTTAGATGCATACATGGGTACATCGACTTTACCATAAATTTAACCCATTTACCAGAGTAAAGATTCTCTCAGACAAGGTAAACGTTAGATGCATACATGGGTACATCGACTTTACCACAAATTTAACCCATTTACCAGAGTAAAGATTCTCTCAGACAAGGTAAACGTTAGATGCATACATGGGTACATCGACTTTACCATAAATTTAACCCATTTACCAGAGTAAAGATTCTCTCAGACAAGGTAAACGTTGGATGGGTTTGGTTATTATTCTTATAATATAATGCTCTACACGTGTTCCGGAATTAATGCATCACTAGTTTTCAAACGTTTAGCTTTGAGCGTTTGGCCGTTCTTGATTAAGGTTTCCCAGAAAACTGCATGGGACGAATGTCAATTAAAAAGTGTTATTTTCATTAAATTAAAAAAGTCATGTGATAACAAATATCTTGTATAATAACCAATGTATTTGCATTTTCTTTCTTTTCGATTTTTAAGATGAACGGTATTTTCTAATGCAACTTGTATCAGAAAAGAGCATACAGTACAGTTTTATTCGTGTTTTATTGGTACAAATAATCTTCTCACATAAAAAAAAATAAATAAAATAAAACAGAGGGGTTCATGTACTCATTTTCCAACTTATGATTAAAATCAGCCAAAAACATCTTTTTCTGAAATCTTATAGTTTTACATTAACGTTGCATGAATAACGTTTTACGTTAGCATTGTAATTACCTCCATAATAACTGTATCATATGCCCTTACAGATTGATTGTACCTGACACATGGTATGTCTGTTGATTTTAACAGCATCTATAGCCTTGACGAAATCTCTACATGATTTGTTCTTCTCTCTGCAGATACGAAGGCTATACAATTTATTTATAGGAATAGAATCAGAACCAATGGCATCAATTTCAGTATTAGAGACTCCAAGGTGGAATGCCATTTTACGCACTTCATCCAAGGTCAAGCTGTTACTAATACGAAGCAGCTGTGCGTCGTTGAGTAGCATCGACAGAACGGCATCTAGTATACCTGTATTAATTTATTTAAATGATAAAAAAAAACCATAAGGGGATAAACATGTGTAGTACCCTTACTTAATATATCATTACATATCATCACCGATACTTCTAACTGTTCTCGATTGACACTAATTGCACACGAAAATTAAAAGGTTACAAATTGTACAGTTTTTTGGTTGTTTTTTTTTGTAAAATACTGTCTGAAGTTGTATATATAGTGCATTTGCAGTTATTCAATTAAAAATATGTTTTGTACATGAATTACGCCGTTCGTTTTCTCGTTTGAACTGTTTTACATTGTCATTTCGGCTTACTCTGCGGTATGGGCTTTGCTTTGCTCATTGTTGAAGGAAGTACGGTGACTTATAGTTGTTTACTTCTGTGTCGTTTGGTCTCATGTGGGGGTTGTCTCATTGACAATCATATAACATCTTCTTTTTTTATATTTGTATCTTTCTTAACTTCTGGACACACAGACAAAATATAAATATACATGTATTGTAAGATATATTATCAAAACGTTACGACTAGGTCAATCTTACAAGTGTTTCTTAATTCTTAAAATGTGTGTCTGTTACTATAGTATGTAATTTTACATGTTTTATCATGACATATACACAAAAAAGTTACAAAAATACAAAATACAAAAATACAAAAGAAGGACTCTTTGATGTTGACTCAAATTGTGTTTACCTTGGCAGGAATCTGCACACTGTAAGATAGTCTGAATGATTACAAAACATACAGGTTTGTTAAAAAATACAAACTGCCAAACAACAATTAAAAGAAAAAAATGGTGGGTTGAACCTGGTTTTTCTGGCATGCCAAACCTCGCACTTTAATGGCAATGTTAAATATAACATTAAAATGACAACATAATATTACAGGACTACAATACAAATAAATAGGAGAACATATTAGACAAAGAAACACATGAATAATAGCTAACAAAAGGCATCAGGTTTAAAATTCAATACGCCAGAAACGCGCCTCGTCCACACAAGACAGACACAGCATACACATCACGGATATTAAGAAAGCCTGAAGGAATAACATAGAAATAATAAAGAACTGGGAGCATGGACAATATACGCGTCTCAATTGACGGATATTTTCTGCAAAGGCATGTTATAAAATCTACAAAGGTTACGTCCTGGTTTACGGGCGCAAAAAGATGTTTGACCCCGCCTCATTATATATGTGGCTGTCCCAAAATTTTACTTTGAGTGTTCCTGATGAGGATTAAATCAGAAAATAGTTGAAGTCGCATGCAATGACAAAGTTTTCCTTTTAGAAGTTTTCTTAGCTTATAAGATTGACTGAATAGCATACTTGAAATGATCGAGAAAAAAACGAGAAGAAGGAGAGACAATCAAACCTTGACGTTCGCCGCATTGTCATGTGCGAATTCCAAATCATGAACCTCGTCAATATTTTATTAATTAGCAGATCAAATATTTATTCACAACTGTAACACCTACTTTTATGAATATTAAGCTCGGTTCTTGTTTTCAATGAAACTTTGGATAATGGAACACTCAACTAGGATTGAGTTATAAAATCGATAACTGTGGTTTAAAATCTGCATGCAATCACTAAAGAAAATTGTTTTCTGTAAATAAAGGCAACAGTAGTATACCGCTGTTCGAAACTCATAAATCGATTGTAATAAAATGTAACACACACAGAAACGAACTATAATATAACACTGTCCATTTACCTGACTTGGTACATGACATTTTAAGAAAAAAAAAAGTGAAGGGTTGATCCTGGGTTTGTGGCATGCCAAACCTCCTGCTTTTATGGTTATGTTAAATATAACATTAAAATGACAATGTAAGTTACTTATCAAAACTCACCCTGTCAGTGTACCAAATGTCTAGCTCAGATTTGGGAGTAATATAGCCATGGTTATCACACACCCAGCTGGTTTTGATGCTGTTTACATTCTGCGCATCTAGCAAGCAATTTGGTGAGAGACATCCAGATTTCAACTTTACATGAAATGGAATATATATCTGAGTAATCTTATCTCTTGTGAAGGAAAGAGAGTAGACTTCAGAAATTCTAGTAAGATTTTGTTCTAAACATTTGCGGACACAGGTAGCAAGATCTCTAGTTATCAACTCTTTTCTATCCTTGTGAACTATGTACACTGCAATGGTATTGTGTTCAGTCTTTACTACTAAATCATGTTTCCTGTCCAAGACAACAGCAACAAATCCATAGCAGAGCAGGTCTACATTTTCGTAACTTTTGACATTCCAGATACTTAAAATGTTTGCTATGAGTCTGCATGGTATTGCATCTGGGACATCTGTAGCGCTGAATTCAAATACAAAGCCAACACATTTGTCAGATGTTAAATGTTTTTCAACAAAGGTTGTGGTATTTTGAGTCGTGATCATGCAAGGTACAAGATAACAATCCACAGATATCTTCTTACCATTTTCTATATCGTAACGTCTCATTTCTGACAAAATGTCATAATGAACCAACAGCTGCCGGAAATATTCTTTATGTTTCAGAAAAATGGAGAATTTGTTTGAACTCCATATATGTGTCAAGTCAGATTAAGTAAATCGTCCTTGACGTAAACTGGCTATAATTGGGACAGATGTGACAATAGACTTCAGGACATCAATTAAACAAGTTGGGTCAATAACTATGTGGTTCCGGAGCTTTGGATCATCGATATATGTCATCTTGCCGCAAATATTCTGAACGCCTAGAAACAATCCTAACTTTGTAGTAGATAGTGGTTTAACACCGATTTGTGTATTCATAAGTTCTGCATCTTCAAGACTGATAATTGTTGTTCCTTCCTCAACTAGTGCTGCAAACATCATCTCAAGGATGAGAAACTGTTTAGGCACCCTCTGTCCCCACTGTGTATTTTCAGTTATATTCGTTGATATGCATGCTCTTAATTCATCCATCTCAGGGTCATTCTCATTTAAGGCATCAACAAAGAAAAGTTTTTGTAACATGAGATGGGTCTTAATATTCTCATCAGTAAAGCTGGCTGATAAAGTATTTAACAGCTGTGATCGCTTATTCTGTATGTCTTCCTACAAGTGCAATATGTAAACTATTATTTAACATGTCTTGGAAAATAGGAATAAATGGGTTTCCATCAGTGGAATAAAACGACTTAATATATAGTTGTGAAAACAAGTTTTTTAGTAAGATTCAATTAATGTTGCATCAATCCACGGTAATCATTTTAAAAGTGAGTTCAATGAAGTCGTTAAACTTTACCGGATTAGAAAGGTTTCGGTTTAATGTGCACAAAAAAAATGAATATAATGTCTACACCGATGGTTTGCCTTTGAGCATATTATTACCTGAAAGGTCTCTATGTGTTGCCACGAACATCAATCTGGGATATTTATTATCAGGGTGACTGTATAAAAGAATTGATGAAACCCATTGTCGTATATTTTCTGAAAATAAAATACTTTGGAAATAAGTTAATTTTTAATCTAACGTGCAATAATTTAGCCTTTTATATTTAACATAAACACATACATCTCATATTCAAGATATACAGTCTTTAAATGTATTAACAGGTTGACAAGAGGTGAACCATATTATTAGATCAGAAAGGATGATGAATAATATCATATTATAATTGCAAATTGCAATTGATATAACTCTCCACCGGAGACCGAATGACGAAGACGGTCACCGTACTGCCTTCAACGATGAGAAAGACCTAAACTGCATATAAAAGGTCCCTAATTGACAAATCAAAAACAATTCAAAGGAGTAAACTAATGGCCTGATTAATGTAAAAAGCCAACAATAAACGAAATACAAATATGATATACAACAACAACTACAACCACTGGATTAGAGGTTCCCGATTCTGAAATACAAATTAGGAATAATAGATATAATAACAAATATCTAAGAATCTTTTACTTCTTTAAAACATGTTCCTAACAGACAAGCTTTGGAAGCATCTGTTAATTTGAATTCGTTAGTTCGTCTATTATTTAACTCGCTACCTCCACAAGAGATTGACACATTATATAGATTTTACTGTTACTATGTTTTGATCTTAAGTGGTCGTTCTTGTCTATTTGTAATGTTTGTATAAGAACTTGGTGTGCCGTCTGAGTGGCATAAGCCAGATTTGTCTATTAATATCAATTTCAGTTGAAACAGAAAAATAATGTTTCTTTCTTTCTTTCTGATTGAAGTCATGCTGTTGTTTTTCACATTTGAACGGTTTTATACTAGTATGTTTTAGACCCTTTATAGCTTGCTGTTCGGTGTTAGCCATGGCTTTCGCGATGAAGACCGTACTTTCATCTATAATTGATTTTCTGTTATATATTGTGAATTGGGTGGTTCTCATTGGCACTCGTACCACATCCTTTTATATATATCTTGTACTGATTTCTTATTCAAGACATACATACCGAGTATTTTTATCCTTCTTTCATCTTCCTGTCACCTAATGAGTCATTCAAATTTTTGCTGCCATTAAATGTGACGAGATAAATTCCATGTGAAGTAATAAATGTTTGATGGGTTGCATGGTAAACTATTTGTCCAGCAAAATCTAAAACAGGAATTGGTATAACCTCTTGATCACTTGCATGGTCTGTAAAACTGTCATCTTCAAACTCATCTATTTTTTAGAAAGCTTTTGTAATATATCATCATTTGGAATATCGGGTTGCGTTTTCCCTGGTAATACACCCTTCTGTTGTATAACATCTTCTGTTTTTACTGATTTAAGATATGACACAATCTTTTGGTATATTGCTTTAGGAAAACTGTGGACACCTTAGGAAAAAATGAACTAAGCAGTGACATAATGTCAAGGACATTCACTACAAACTCCTCAGAGTCTGAATTGACCAGTTTTTGTGCTCGACCAGTAAAATCGAGCACACATTTTACTCGACTAGTCTCGACATTGTCTCGACTGTACTTAACTGTACTTAAGTGTACTCGACTAGGTCTCGACTTTACTTAATTAGTCTGATTCAGTACTTGATGATCTTTGTGTAGTCTGAAATGGTCTTGACCAAGGCTCGACCTGTCTCGACCTGTCTTGACTAGTCTCGACCTGTCTCGACTAGTCTCGACTCAGTCTCAACCAGTCTCGACCTTTCTCGACTAGTCTTGACCTGTCTCGACTAGTCTTGACCTGTCTCGACTAGTCTTGACCTTCAAATTTAGTTTTGACTGGTGTAAATCAGCCCATCTAACTAAATTAAATATTGATCTTAAAAAATTCAAGCTTATTAGGTAGTTTGATTTATTGCTGTGAAATGAAAGAATTTAATTTTACAATATGTAAAAAAAAAATTATTATATAAAAATTCAGATAGGCATCTTTAATTTTTTTATAACTTTTTCAAATCAACTTGGATTTTCATCAAACTATGCAGATATCTTAGATATATATCAAGCTTACTGAATTCCATTTCATTTAGTTTTTTGTTGTATTGCTGTAAAATTTAAGAATTAAAGTAATTTTTGTAAAAAAAGCTAGGATTTGCAATTCGGACAAAATAGAGATAGTACACTTTAATTTTTTTTATAACTTTTTCAAATCAACTTGGATATTCATCAAACTATGCAGCTATCTTACATATATATCAAGCTTACTGAATCCCATTTCATTTAGTTTTTTGTTGTATTGCTTTAAAATTTAAGAATTAAAGTAATCTTGGTATAAAAAGCTAGGATTTGCAATTCTGACAAAATAGAGATAGTACACTTTAATTTTTTTAATAACTTTTTAAATTCAACTTGGATTTTATTGAAACTATATAGCTACCTTGGTGATGTATTCTTCTTACTGAGTCCCAGTTTGTTATAAAGTTTGTTGTATTGCTGTCAAATTTAAGAATTAATTTAATCTAGGTAAAAAAAGCTAGGATTTGCAGTTTTGACAAAATAGAGATGGTACACTTTAATTTCTTTCATAACTTTTTCAAATCAGAAAAGATAGCTGCATAGTTTGATGCAAATCCAAGTTGATTTGAAAAAGTTATTAAAAAAATTAAAGTGTACTATCTCTATTTTGTCCGAATTGCAAATCCTAGCTTTTTATACCAAGATTACTTTAATTCTTAAATTTTAAAGCAATACAACAAAAAACTAAATGAAATGGGATTCAGTAAGCTTGATATATATGTAAGATAGCTGCATAGTTTGATGAATATCCAAGTTGATTTGAAAAAGTTATAAAAAAATTAAAGTGTACTATCTCTATTTTGGCCGAATTGCAAATCCTAGCTTTTTTTACAAAAATTACTTTAATTCTTAAATTTTACAGCAATACAACAAAAAACTAAATGAAATGGAATTCAGTAAGCTTGATATATATCTAAGATATCTGCATAGTTTGATGAAAATCCAAGTTGATTTGAAAAAGTTATAAAAAAATTAAAGATGCCTATCTGAATTTTTATATAATAATTTTTTTTTTACATATTGTAAAATTAAATTCTTTCATTTCACAGCAATAAATCAAACTACCTAATAAGCTTGATTTTTTTAAGATCAATATTTAATTTAGTTAGATGGGCTGATTTACACCAGTCAAAACTAAATTTGAAGGTCAAGACTAGTCGAGACAGGTCGAGACTGGTTGAGACTGAGTCGAGACTAGTCGAGACAGGTCGAGACTAGTCAAGACAGGTCGAGACAGGTCGAGCCTTGGTCAAGACCATTTCAGACTACACAAAGATCATCAAGTACTGAATCAGACTAATTAAGTAAAGTCGAGACCTAGTCGAGTACACTTAAGTACAGTTAAGTACAGTCGAGACAATGTCGAGACTAGTCGAGTAAAATGTGTGCTCGATTTTACTGGTCGAGCACAAAAACTGGTCAATTCAGACTCTGAGGAGTTTGTAGTGATTCATACCATAAAGCGAAAAGTAACTTCTTCTATTTATTAGTATAAACAAATGAGAATGATTAAATACAAGAATAAATTATTATAAACTGTTGTTTGAATGCGATCCTTTTTAAATGGTCAAATTTAGAAATATGTAAAACATTTCAGGATTTTAAAAATTTACCGCCAGTAACGTACCTCATGATGAGAAACATTACTATTAACTGAGTAGTATAGAATTGGCTTTGGTCTTATTTACAACTTTACGAGACGCAGCAGGGTATATTCATGAACATAACTTTACTGTATTGACTACTGTTTTTTTTTTATTGTCACATGAATGGTGTTTATTAAAACTAAATCATTTGAAAGAAGCAAGTGCTTGATCTAATATGTATTAATTGACATATTCTCATGTAAGAGTTTAATATTTTTTTATTGCAACACCCTTTTGTTTTGTCAATGTATTTTATAACATTTATTGAAATGAATATCATTTAATATTTGTCTTGAATTTCATACAAATGACTGCATCTAGAGGAGAACAAAACCATAGAGGTACGTGCAAAATATAAAATGTTTTATCTTATATTTTTTCAAACATCCATTTTCATGAAGCACTGACATCTTGTTGGTACTTTGCATTAAGCTCAAATGATAATTACTGCATGATAAGATGTTAGTTTTAGATCAATGAAATAATTACTATTTACCCTTCGTCTTTTTCAGAAGTTTCTGTGTCTTCAGATCAAATAATAATTTTTCGAAGCACACATCTATCCCATCAGTACTCTGTCTCTCTTTAGGGATGGCTTTCCCGATTAAATTTGACACAAGCGTTGTTTTACCAGCTTCATAGGCTCCAACTACTAGAATTCTGCTGTCAAACGATGGTACTAAATCCCCAGATAAAAGTTGTAGAAGATCATTTTTGTTATCTACAATTAAATATTAACGACAAATAATAAAATGCTATCCGCAATGAGCAATGAAATAGTTATTACAGCCACCGCATAGGCAGCACTAAAGTGGTTGTCGCTTGTTGGTGGCTACTAGAAATTTGTATGGTTAACTTTTTTTTTTCATTTGAATGTATTTATTATTTTAATTCATTTGAATACAAACCCAGGATTTTGTTACTTGTTAAATGTTGCACGAACAGTTTAAATCTTATTTTATATTTATATATTTATTTTTCAACAAACAATTAACAGTGGATTGTACAGTGAACATAATATTAGTAACAAAACAACATTTGATAGATATATGAAACTATGGGGATCAATGTATGTAAAATATAAGAGGGAATGTTTTAATCCGTAAACAATTAAACTCACGTCTTGAGATTTTCCTTAATATTTTCCCTGGAAAACAAAAACAAATCAGTAGTATTGTACATCGTATTATTTAATAGATGATGTTCTTTCACTAAATAATTCAAAATTTGGTGACTATGTGGAACGCATCTATCCCATCGAACTAGAGATAAAAGATACAACAAAAACAGTTAAGTCGGGCTCATATCTTGACTTGCATATAGAAATTGACAATGAGGGTTGGTTGAAAACAAAACTTTACGACAAAAGAGATGATTTCAGCTTTCCAATTGTGAACTTTCCATAGCTAAGTAGCAACATTCCAGCAGCTCCTGCATACAGGGTATATCTCTCCAAATTGATACGATATTCCCGTGCTTGCATTTCCTATTATTATTTTCTTGATAGAGGGTTGCTGCTCACAAGGAAGCTATTAGACCAAGAGTTCCAAATGGTGAAGATGAAATCATCCCTTCGTAAATTTTACGGACGCCATCTCGAGTTGGTTGACCGTTATGGAATAACCGTTTCACAAATGATATCGGATATGTTCCTAACGTCGTAACTACAATCCCCGTCCCTTTTATGAATGTGACCTACCGAATTAGACTATTTACCGGATGTGTTATCACATAAGCAACACGACGGGTGCCACATGTAGAGCAGGATCTGCTTACCCTTCCGGAGCACCTGAGATCACCCCTAGTGTTTGGTGTGGTTCGTGTTGTTTATTTTTTAGTTTTCTGTGTTGTGTCGTGTGTACTATTGTTTGTCTGTTTGTCTTTTTCATTTTTAGCCATGGCGTTGTCAGTTTATTTTAGATTTATGAGTTTGACTGGCTCTTTGGTATCTTTCGTCCCTCTTTTAATGGTTAAAAACAGAACGTGTTTCTACAGTTAAAAATATAAACTATAAGAGTGACATGCATAACAATTATTCGATAAGTACGTGGATAATTATTGACAGATCAGAATAAATATAAAAGGGTTAATTGTGTTGAATGAAATGGACCAAAATAAGTCTTGCTGATCATTCGGCTGGGCTAAGTGGCTGTATACATGTATCTGTAATTATTTTAAAGTGTTTGCCTAAATTTAAAATTAAGGTAGGAAAAATATCTGTTAACTATTTGGGTCATTTCGAATGATTTATACAACTTAGTTTGCTGATATGTGTTGTCCCTCAACCTACTAAACTTTTTGCAAATAATGCAAACATGGGGAAATATTCGTTTAAACAAGAAATCAGTTGAAATTGTAATCCTTGATGAGTTGTAGATCTTATTTAGATAAAATGTGTTGCTGCTTACCTTGCACTATATTTTCTTTTTCTATCAAAGGCAAGTACTTGTACATTTTTTAAACAATGTACTTTATGATACAATAATATCTGCAAAAAACACTTATTTATGAATTATGTCTTGTACAGTTTTGTGTTTTTGTGTTATTTTAAACGTTGCAGTTTTTCCCCAGTTTTTGTCAAATCACCAAGTTTCTTTTCCTCAGACCTCTCGTCTTTCTTCTTGCACTATCTTTGTTGACTATTCGTCTGCCGTCTGATGACCGAAACAATCTGATATTAATGTGGAATCGATAGAAACTGGCCAAATATTTGTAGCGTTTGATGAAATCGTGTTTGCCCAATCATGTCTGAAAATGTTAAATTGATCATGTGTCCTCGAAGCGCATAAAGTGTCCCCTTCCTATCATTACGTTTTGCAGATATTTTAATTTGCATCAAAATACAAAGTCAACTAATAACTGAGGCCTCTACTTACAAGCGACAGCTATATTAATTAAACTGTGTCCTTTCAGCATCATATGTTAGATCGTTACGATGTTAACTGATATCTTTCCCCGGTTCAGGTTAAAGTCCGAATTACTTTCTTCTATTTTTATATGTCTTAAATTTAAAAAGATGTGTGTTGTCTTTTGGTATTTTATCGGTCGTTTTCACTTCTTATCTTTAAATAGTCACTCTTGTTTGTAAATTATCGGACCGATCTTATGTTCTCATTTTCAGACAATACATTTGTCTGGTAATCTCAAATCTAACACACTTCTCATCTAAAAAAACTCAGTTAAGACTTCAACCATTCAGATAAGTTTTAGATCAGTGGAATACATAATAATGATGCAAATATCGTTTGTCTTTGATGAAGTGTTCAGGCAACTGTTTTGCATTTTTTCCTGTTTTTTTGTGTGAAATGTATAAAAAATATTAAAACAAACATTAAATTGTAGGTCAATAAACCATCAAATACTCACGCAGTTTTGCCCAACTCTCATCTAAAATGGGAAACTAAGCTTTAACGTAATGTTATACTGTTTTTCAAATCATATTTGATAACATTTGGTATGGTTTCAACTATATTTCATTGAAACTAAAGCCTACGAATACAAAACCTTGCTTGACCATTAAATAAAATATATATTTTTGCTTTTGGTAAGCATATAATGTTTTGAATGTAATTTCTAAATGCTAACACGAGCACTTCACACATTAGGGAAATATGCATGGAATCGTCTTGGAGGTTTTAATTCAAATAGTGAACCAAAAATTGGTAACAATAATAGTCTTATGCAATTATGCAACAATAAAGTTTACTTCAATCTTTACTTTGTCAGCTTGAAAATAATTAAATAGAGAAACTCAATTCATTATATCAAACGTTAAGCTAAAGACATCAAATTAAACCAGGGGAACACTGAGAGTGACCCAGTATGGCTTGTAGATTTGTCATGATTTTCACTTTAAATCGCATGTGCTTGGTTTAACTGTTTTGATAAGAGGTGTCATTTAACTTATAGAAACAAGACTAACAAAACACTTTAGATAACACAAAAGACAGAGTTTTGCAACATGACAGTTATGCAAATAGTATCATATAACAAGATATAAAGAGTTTCGTTTTTTTCCGTTTACAAGCAAACACCAACAGTACTCGCAGTTTTATATGTGTTGGTTTTGTTTAGGCAGAATTGACGTCACAGGATTGATTCTAATATATTTCTTGTAACAAATATTTTTCTTTGTTAAGGGCTGCAATACATTGTAACTTATACAGTGATGGGCATGGCAATTATTATTAATTTTATCTAATATGAGGCAGGCCTTACCTGTAAATGGGAACGAAGTCTGTATGAATTATTGTTTTGTAACTTAAATATTTGTTTAAAAAAAAAAGAAACGGAAATACCGTAACGTTTCCTATTTTGGTTCTGTTGTTAGGGATTTAGTTGTGACGTTATTTAAATTATGACGTCAAATGCAATGTAAACAAAGAAACGCTATCATCAAGTAACGTTTTTTCATATCAAGGAATTATTAAAAATGAAATTGGTATTGCGCGTTCCTTCCTATTTTATACTAGACTGATAAATATATATTTTTCTCAAAGTTTCATACAAACGAGACCGGAAAAAGGAAGTACATTGTACATTTATGCGCAGGTCCGGGATTTCAAAACACGAAAAAAAAAAAATTGAACGATTTTGAGTTCATTAGTACAATGAAAAATTCGGGAACTTTTCCCGTATTTTTTTTTTATTGAATTTTCTACTGTTATTGGGGACTTCGTCCCCATATTATTATACATGTAACCTTTCACGGATGTATAGTGTCTGTGCTAAGTAGTTTCGTAGTTTTTAATCAGTGATTTAGATATTATTGCCGATGAAACACATATGATATGTTAAAGGTTTTCATATGCAGTTTTAAACGTATTTGGTTCCGCATGTTAAATAATGGTTCATTTACTTTGATGTGAATTGGTAAAGGCGATAATATGAACTTGTGTTGATAATGTCTATTTCATATATTCTCTGATAAGGAATAGTGTCACGTCAATCATACCACATCTACCTATTTTTTTTATAACAAAAACAAAATGGGGAATGTGTTCTAAGACACTATTATTTTATCACCTATCTTAAATTCTACAATTCATTTTTCCTATAATGAACACTTCCATCAGCTTTGACCAGAATAGTTTCGAGAAAATCAAGGAACTATCATTATGAAGTATTTTATTATTGTTGCATATTCAATTCAAGAATTTAATTATGTTTTAGTTATCTTCAATTTTACAGAATCTACAAATGTAAATTACTCTAAGTCTCTGATCTTTGTAATTCATTTTGAAATATATCAATGAAATGTAATGTAATGCGGTAGCATGCATATCCTATAACTGATAAAGGATTAATCAATGATTGCTTGATTGTTTTATCAAGTATGTTGAAGATGTTTCCAATATACCGTTAACGTTTTAGAATAACATGTATTTATCATTACCGGTTGGATATAACATCTTGTACACAACATTTATACAACTGTGATGGACATTAAGTTCAGATTTTATAAGAAATAACTGTGTTGTAGTTGCATTAGTTAGTGATTTGATGGTCGTAAATGCAGTTCACTTGCAATGTGTTAGCGGGGGCATTAATCGTTTTTTTTCATCAATTCACTATTTGATACCATATGAGCTTAACATTAAAATATATTGTTATCTCAATTTTAATGAAATTTATAGATAAGAGCGTCAAATTGAACATTTAAAATCTGGCATATAAAGTCTGCGCTTGCGCATACGTTTTCATATCATCAATTGTGAATTTTATTCATGAAAAGTGATGACGTTCAAATCAAAACGAACGTTACAAACATTATTGCATTATAATCATTGAATACAACTGATAAAAAGCAAATCATGTTCTTCTCTCAAAGTTATTCTAACTCATAAACGTTGAAGCGCTCAAATTTTCAACGGTTACAACAGTACTAATATGTTTGTTTTTAACACATTTTTATTTGGTTATAGTATGTGCTAAATAGTTCATACTCCACAATATATTAAAAAGTAACCATGATATGTTTTTTTTATTGCAAGTCAAAATATGTGTTTTGTAATTTCAAATCATACGGACTCACTGATATTTCTTAATTTTGAAAATTACATTTAAGAGTGCAAACAGACGGATTATTGTTTAAATAAGTGTACCTTAGGACAATAACGTAACATTTTTCGTCTTTGCTGAAGTGTTTACACGCATGTTTTGCATCTTTTACGTTCAATCGTTGACCCAAGATAACAAATATAATATATAAAAAAGGAAATTAAATTGTTAGTCAGTAATCAATAAAGTACTCACCGTATTCCATCTTGAGCGTTTCTGAATAAAAATTGAAAGATTTAAATTTAAATTTGTTTCATACCGATTATTATAAGACATTTGACATTTGACATTTGGGTTGATTACTTTTAGTTTCGTTAAAATTCATTGAGAGTAAAGTTTAAGAATATGAACTTACATGACACTTATACGTCATGTGCATTTCAGAAAAGAGTTGTAAATGACCAAATAATTAATTTGCTCAGCTATAGATCAGATTAAATGATTTACACCTGTCCTCAGCCACGTAAAAATAACTTTATTTGAAGTTAATTTTAAGTATTAGTTGAATTAAGAATCGTTAGATTCCAATGATCGTTGTATTTAATTTCATAGATTTTTGGGAAAACTGAAATAGGTTTCTATATGGTAAAGTTTGTCCTGTGAGCAGAATCAAAAGGATGAGAAGCGGTCGTTTTACATAGTGTAAAAGGGTAAAGTATTTGTAACTGGTTTATAATAATGTTTCATTGTGTAAATGAAATATGTAGAGTCAACAGAAAGGTACAGATAATTTGTTTACACATTTGGTGATAATTTGGTTATAATTTGCATAAGGATGGTCTATGTTAAGTTGTGCGTGATCAGGAGGACTTTAGTTATTTATAATTATAATTGATTTCTTATCACCTATCAGTGTCATCAACAGAAGTTACAAATGAATTTGTTGACACTGCATTGGTTCGTTTATCCCAAAACATATATATATATAGATGGACTTGTTTATGATAAGCGAACCGGTTATACCCCGCCCAGTCAAGTGAAAACCATGTTCTGAATTAAATGTCATTTGAAACCAATAATGTAATTACTAAGAGGACCAATGAATCATTCCAATATAACTTACATTTAGGTAACAATAAAGAAAAGTACCATGTTTAAGTGGTAATTGAATTACATTGATACTGCGATATATTATAATCAAATTTACTTAAATCATGTAAATTATCATCTTCATAAATTAAGAAGTTTAACTAAGTAAATGCGTACATGTAAATTTAAATTATCATGCGTAGTACAAACATAACAGTCAGGTCCTCCGTTTCCTTAAACATTTCCTACCTCGTGGTATACACAGATACAAAGTGTGATCTGTATAGTTTAAAACTTAAATAATCTAGTAAAGGTGACTGAAAGGAAACGCAAAATAACTGAAGCTAGAATCGTGTCGGGGAATATCAGAATTTATTGGGAAAAACATAATTGGTAAGATGTTTTTTACTATTTTATATCTTTTTGGATGTGTCTTTTAATCAGTGAAACACTCCTTCAATCGTAATAAACTGTTTGATTTTCATCCGAATTTTCTTACTTTTCAATAGTAAACTTCACGTGGTAATGGAATACATTGGTATATCAATATGTATTTGACTTATTTGAGCAACTGTTATTTTAAGATAAGCATCATTGTACTAAACTGTATTAATAACCTACAAACTTCATCATTATTTCAGACTGTCTAATCTGTGATAACATTAATGGATAGAAATATAGTGAGTTACTGCTGTCTGTTTGTCATCGTCCTGTTGGCATCACAATGTTCTTGTTGTAAGTTTCCTTATTTGACGTATAATATAGATACATCATAATTTTAGAAGTTTTTTTCTAACGTTAATAATTCTGCATAGTTATACTAAACGTCATGTTTCTCACATTCAAATAATGTCATCACACAAACCACCAGAATTGACTGTTTTTGTGTTTCCGCCAGGCACGTTTTTGTTCACAAAAGACTCATCAGTGACCTTACAAATAAAAAAATAAACGTTAAAAGGGCCAAACAAGTACGGATTTGAATAGCATAAGACTGTACAACTATGGTAAACTATTCCTGAAGTAAGAAAGACTTTTAAACATTTCAAAAATTCAGAGCTGTGTAAATGTTCCGGACCATATCAGTATTTGGACCATATGCGTATGGTCATGACCATATGGATATATAATCATATGGTCGAGGTTACTCACACGTTTACTTTAAATACTCTTAATCTCTTCATAATGTATGACCCTTCTAGTTTTCATGTCATGTCAAAGGTAATTCATTATATATTTAAAAAGTAAAAAAAGAGATTAACTAATTACAAAAATAAGCAGTTTGATACAATTATTTTTACTCTTAATTTGTAAGTACAATAAGAATATGTCAAAATCAAATGCACATATTGTAAAAGGAAGTTTTGTAACTTTTTACTCAACGTATACCGGTGATTTTCCACGTTAAATGTGCATAGTAGACGACAAGGACCATAGTTTATCTAAGTTATCCCGTAAATATGGTGTACTGCAGTCATGTTACGATATTGGAGATCTAGAGATTCTTAAAAAAAAACACCATAGACACATCGGAATGACCCAAGACCTCTGTATCACTGCACACAGCTGCAAAGAAAGCTAGCTTTTCACTCGCAAGCAAAATGTGAAACTGAAAATGATCATGCGCAATCAAGACATGCAAATGCAGAAAAGCTATGGTACCGTGTGGTAGTTAAACTCTTATCATACGTACAAGAATGCAATGAGCGATGAAAACTTATATCAACTGACTGTGGCATCTATATTTAATGTTTATGTAGCCTTTGAATTATAAAATTGATACATTATCATGTAACCATCAATTTTTTAAGATAAAGTGTATCGTATTATTAAAGCGTTTCAAATGCATATTTGAAAAAAATATGGTCCAAACACTCATATGGTCCGTCCCGTTAATAACCAAATGACCATACGCGTATGGTCGGACCATATTGGTATTCGCATATGGTCATGGCCATACGCGTATGATCCAAATACTCTGATAGTCTTGAACATAAACAGTTAATTTACAATTATTACCATATCAATGATAACTCATGTGAACACAGAGATGCTGGCTTATCCATTTTGCAATTATTTCAGAAAAAGCATATTTCCCGTCGAACTTCAAATTTCTCTCAGATAAATCTGTCAGTGACAGTAAAATGATAACGATTTTTAAGTTATAAAAAAGCGATCGATAGAAGTAATAATAAAAATTGCGAAGTAGAAGTAGTCTGGTTACTGTTTCATAAGTTACGAGTTTTATTGTTGATAAAAATAGAGTAACACAAATAGTATGTGTTTGTTAGAAAGGATTTTAACGGCTGACCGTGATTGGACTATAATAAGATTGATGTAACTTCACAATTTAAGTTATTTCATCGAACGATAGGCATCACGTGCACGCTATTCTTTGAAAGGAAAATAACACTTTATATAAGATGGATGATTTCCCTTTTCTATAAATTTCTAATTTCCTGCATGTATCGAAAACATAGATAATATCGTGTTTAATTATAAGGGATAATATACTAATAAAGGAGACATTTTCACGCCTTTTAATACGACACCAGACTCGGACTTCTCTTGAACTGAATTTTAATGTGCATGTTGTTATGCGTTTACTTTTCTACATTTGCTAGAGGTATAGGGGAGGGATGAGATCTTATTAACATGTTTCACAACGCCGCATCTTTGAGACTGTCCCAAGTCAGGAGCCTCTGGCCTTTATTAGTCTTGTATTATTTTTAATTTAGTTTCTTGTGTACAATTTAGAGTTTAGTATGGCGTTTATTATCACTGAACTAGTATATATATATTTGTTTAGGGGCCAGCTAAAGGACGCTTCCGGGTACGAAGACCTGTTGGTGACCTGCTGCTGTTGTTTATTCTATGGTCTGGTGGTTGTCTTTTTAACACATTTCCATTCTCAATTTTATATGAACAGCCGCGTGTATAATACAGAACTCAAGGGTGCATTTGTACTTGTAGACAAATATGACATGTAACATACTTGTCTTCCTTCGTTACAAACCCACATGTAATCGGCGAATGATATTTTTTAACAGGTGAACATAGAGTATATTTTAACAGGTGAACATAGAGTATATTTTTTAACAGGTGAACATAGAGTATATTTTAACAGGTGAACATAGAGTATATTTTTTAACAGGTGAACATAGAGTATATTTTTTAACAGGTGAACATAGAGTATATTTTAACAGGTGAACATAGAGTATATTTTAACAGGTGAACATAGAGTATATTTTAACAGGTGAACGTAGAGTATATTTTAACAGGTGAACATAGAGTATATTTTAACAGGTGAAGGTAGAGTATACTTTAACAGCTGAACATAGAGTATATTTTAACAGGTGAACGTAGAGTATATTTTAACAGGTGAACGTAGAGTATATTTTAACAGCTAAACATAGAGTATATTTAACAGGTGAACATAGAGTATATTTTAACAGGTGAACATAGAGTATTTTTTAACAGGTGAAAATAGAGTATATTTTAACAGGTGAACATAGAGTATTTTTTAACAGGTGAACATAGAGTATATTTTAACAGGTGAACATAGAGTATATTTTAACAGGTGAACATAAAGTATTTTTTAACAGGTGAACATAGAGTATATTTTAACAGGTGAACATAGAGTATTTTTTGACAGGTGAACATAGAGTATATTTTAACAGGTCAACATAGAGTATTTTTTTAACAGGTGAACATAGAGTATATTTTAACAGGTGAACATAGAGTATATTTTAACAGGTGAACATAGAGTATATTTTTTAACAGGTGAACATAGAGTATATTTTTTAACAGGTGAACATAGAGTATATTTTAACAGGTGAACATAGAGTATATTTTAACAGGTGAACATAGAGTATATTTTAACAGGTGAACGTAGAGTATATTTTAACAGGTGAACATAGAGTATATTTTAACAGGTGAAGGTAGAGTATACTTTAACAGCTGAACATAGAGTATATTTTAACAGGTGAACGTAGAGTATATTTTAACAGGTGAACGTAGAGTATATTTTAACAGCTAAACATAGAGTATATTTAACAGGTGAACATAGAGTATATTTTAACAGGTGAACATAGAGTATTTTTTAACAGGTGAAAATAGAGTATATTTTAACAGGTGAACATAGAGTATTTTTTAACAGGTGAACATAGAGTATATTTTAACAGGTGAACATAGAGTATATTTTAACAGGTGAACATAGAGTATTTTTTAACAGGTGAACATAGAGTATATTTTAACAGGTGAACATAGAGTATTTTTTGACAGGTGAACATAGAGTATATTTTAACAGGTCAACATAGAGTATTTTTTTAACAGGTGAACATAGAGTATATTTTAACAGGTGAACATAGAGTATTTTTTAAAAGGTGAACGTAGAGTATATTTTAACAGGTGAACATAGAGTATATTTTAACAGGTAAACATAGAGTATTTTTTAACATGTGAACATAGAGTATATTTTAACAGGTGAACATAGAGTATATTTTAACAGGTGAACATATAGTATTTGTTAACAGGTGAACATAGAGTATATTTTAACAGGTGAACATAGAGTATATTTTAACAGGTGAATATAGAGTATATTTTAACAGGTGAACATAGAGTATATTTTAACAGGTGAACATAGAGTATATTTTGACAGCTGAACATAGAGTATATTTAACAGGTGAACATAGAGTATATTTTAACAGGTGAACATAGAGTATATTTTAACAGGTGAACATAGAGTATATTTTAACAGGTGAACATAGAGTATATTTTAACAGGTGAACATAGAGTATATTTTTTAACAGGTGAACATAGAGTATATTTTAAGAGGTGAACATAGAGTATATTTTTAACAGGTGAACATAGAGTATATTTTTTAACAGGTGAACATAGAGTATTTTTTAACAGGTGAACATAGAGTATATTTTAACAGGTGAACATAGATTATATTTTAACAGGTGAACATAGAGTATTTTTTAACAGGTGAACATAGAGTATATTTTAACAGGTGAACATAGAGTATATTTTAACAGGTGAACATAGAGTATATATTTTAACAGGTGAACATAGAGTATATTTTAACAGGTGAACATAGAGTATATTTTAGCAGGTGAACATAGGGTATATTTTAACAGGTGAACATAGAGTATATTTTAACAGGTGAACATAGATATTTTGACAAACAATAGTCGACCTAAGATAATAACATTTAACAAATCTTTAATAACACTTAACATTGACATGCATTAAGATATCTCTGCTCTGATATTGGACCAAAGCATTTTGAATACCAAGTTATAGAAATGATGAATCAACATGTCATATAAACTACCAATGTCAGTTAACCGATCGGGCGGACCTTATGTTTTAATTTGCATAAGGACAGTCTATTTGAAGATGTGTGTGATAAGGATGATTGTCGTTATAACTATTATTGAATTATAATCACCTATCATTGTCACCAAAGCATATACAAAAGAAACGAGTGTATGATATGGTACGAATAACTGAACAGTTCATTGATTAGTTTATCCCAAAACTCCTGTCTATAGATGGACTGATCTTAACTAAGCGAACTTCTTTAACCCCGTCAAGTAAAGTGAAATAAATCTAGTGATACAATATACATGAAATTTTAAATTGTCTTTTAAGACCACAACTTCCAAAAACCTGAATATGCATTTGATTTAGACAATGCAGGAAATGCAATTGAAGGCTTTGTTGATTCCGGAGTAAAAGAAGGATCTAAAGTTCTTGTTAATCCTGTTGAAGGCTATCAGTTCTTAGAAGACGGAGAGGTAGTGGAATACCTACAAGTAAAAGTTCGATCAGGAAACTTTACTGGGGTAGGTTTTGTTTCTACTGTTAAGTTATATCAGTGAAATGTTGATATAACACTCGGTTATGAATCTGGGGCAATTCACTTATAGAATGGTACAGTACCACTAAAGCTAACCTTTAAACCAAAATTGTAAAGTTGTTGCACAGAGCCAAATCAACACTGACAAAAATCAACTGAAAAATGACCACTTGAAACCCAAAACATTAAGAAAAAGAAACTTTAAAAGCTGTTAATCGTAAATCGAAAAACAAACCTCTGGAAAAAAAAAACTATTGTAATGGAGACTTTGGTTACTTCAATTTATTACCAAAGAGGAATCCAGGTAATTGATGTCTTGAAAATCACTTAAAGACAGCAATAGATGTATTCTAAATTTAAATGGATTTGCTGAAATTTTCCTTGCAGGATGAAGAATATGTATTAGAAAACACCAACGCATTCAGAGTAAATGAAAAGGGTTACATCATAGTGAATAACACCGAAGCATTCAACCACTTTAAGGTTATTGAATTTTATGTAAGTATTGTAAATATGCCAAAGAGAAAAAACTATTTATTGATGCAGGAAAAGCATGTATAATGTTGACATATTCTTACATAAACAATGAAAAAATTATCCTAGAAAACGGCTGTGCGCAAAACGAAATCAAATTTAAACCAGTTTAAACATAAGTAAAATTAAAATTGAGAATGGAAATGGGGAATGTGTCAAAGAGACAACAACCCGACCAAATAAAAAACAACAGCAGAGGGTCACCAACAGGTCTTCAATGTAGCGAGTAATTCCCACACCCGGAGGCGTCCTTCAGCTGGCCCCTAAAAAAATATATACTAGTCCAGTGATAATGAACGCCATACTAATTTCCAAATTGTACACAAGAAACTAAAATTAAAATAATACAAGACTAACAAAGGCCAGAGGCTCCTGACTTGGGACAGGCGCAAAAATGCGGCGGGGTTAAACATGTTTGTGAGATCTCAACCCTCCCCCTATACCTCTAACCAATGTAGTAAAGTAAACGCATAACAATACGCACATTAAAATTCAGTTCAAGAGAAATCCGAGTCTGATGTCAGAAGATGTAACCAAAGAAAATAAACAAAATGACAATAATACATAAATAACAACAGACTACTAGCAGTTAACTGACATGCCAGCTACAGACTTCAATTAAATTAACATGCTATGGTACTAAATGATAACAAATAGTTAGAGAAAAAACTACATAATATTTTTAGTTGTAAACGTCCAGAAAACATGCTAATTGGCGATATTTATCTATCTATAGTAAATAAAGAGATTTGGTATGATTATCAATGAGACAACGTATACTGAACGAAATGAAAATAATTACAACGAAAAAACAAAGAGATAAAAATATTATAAAAAAACAAACAAACACAAATGATATATATATATAGAGCCCAGGTGGTCGTGTGGTCTAGCGGGATCTAACATTGTTGGGTTGATGTTTAGACGAGTTATATATATATATATATATATATATATATAACTCGTCTAAACATCAACCCAACAATGTTATATATATATATATAACTCGACAGATTAATACAGAAGGAGGTGGATTAAACATACTTTTGACCGACCAATCCTTAATTGACCTTTAATACTTGTTTTTGTATATATATTTTTTTTTAAATACCTGTAAATTATATATATATATATATAGACGTATTCCCTATCAATGATAAAAAAAAAAGGTTACTCCTTCAAGAGAAAACATTGTAATACTGTAACTTTGTATTTTATACATGTTGTTATGTTCAGACTTGCTGATGTAGTCTCGGATCCAGTACCGTTTATTGTTGGGGTCATTTAAACAATTAAATCATTTATTTTTTATCTTAAATCAAAATATGTGTTTTTTAATGAAATACACTTTGACCTTAACTTTAAGTTTGTTACCAATATTATGTCATTGGTATTTATTTATCCCTTTCAGTCAACAAACACACAAGGAATTCACATTTATTTTACAGGTACTAGTAATATTGTATTCTGTTTAACAGCAATGCTCTTTTAAACGAAGAAGATGTGGTATCATTGTCCATGCGATATCTCTCCATAAGACACTAAAATAACACTGACATTTACAGCTTTAGGTCACTATACGGCCCTCAAACATGAGCAAAGCATGCACCGCATAGTCGGCTATAAAATTAAAAGGCCCCGAAATGACAAATGTAAAACAGAGTTGTTTTTAATTTTATGTCGGTGTTTTTCCTGTTTTTGTTGGGTGGTCGACAAAAAGTCTTCGCAATCAAAGGACATCTTTATGGCGAAGTTGTCATACAAATTTACATATAAATGAATTTGTATTGTCTAATTATGTGTTTCGTCTTGACAAGAAACGTTGTTAACTTACTCCTTCAATCACGTCTTAACGATTAATGGACGAATTATTGATGGTTGTTTTGATCTTATCTATGCTGTGCGTGGATGATTTAAGTTTGTGTAATGTGGAGAAAACAATCATTAGTTTAACAAACACGACAAAAGAAAAATAGAGGAAAATGGTCAATGGAACTAACAACTTCTTGTGAAATAGAACTATTGCCATGTTGGAATTTTTCCGAATTGCAGTAACATTCCTATCAAAGTGGATCCGTTTGGCTAGTCAGAATGCGGACGTTAAATATTTTTTTTCGGGAAAAAGGGTGCTACGATATATGCACGTTGAATAACATATCAGCAACTCTTTAAGCTAACTAAGGCGGACTTGACTGTTTCGGGGCTACACTTAGCCCTTCCTGTCCTTGGGTTTTCATTTCATGGTTATGTATGGATGAAATTGTTTGTCTCCATATGTTGATATTTTCTTGCAAAACTTTACGACAAAAGAGATGATATCAGCTTTCCAATTGTGAACTTTCCATTTCTAAGTAGCAACATGTCAGCAGCACCTGCATACGGGGTATAGATCTCCCAATTGATACGTTATTCCAATGCTTTTATTTCCTATCATGATTTTCTTGATAGAGGGTTGCTGCTCACAAGGAAGCTATTAAACCAAGTGTTCCAAAGTTGAAATCATCCCTTCGTAAATGTTAGGGATGCCATCACGAGTTGGTTGACAGTTATGAAATAACCTTTCCACAGATGATATCGGATATGTTTCTCACGTCGTAACTACATTCCCCTTACCTTTATGATTGTGACCTACCGAATTAGGCTTTTTACTGGATTTGTTATAACATGATCAACAGGGTGGGTGCCACATGTGGAGCAGAATCACCCCTAGTTTTTGCTGGTGTTCCTGTTGCTTATTCTTTAGTTTTATATGTTGTGTCAGGGGTACAATTGTTTGTCTGTTTGTCTTTTTCATTTTCGGCCATGGCGTATTCGGTTTATTTTCGATTTATGAGTTTGACTTTCCCTAAGGAATCTTTCGTCCCTATTTTAAGTACAGTTCATGTAAAAGTCTATGCAAGCTTATTTTCAATTTTATTTTCAACCAATGATGTTGCCGCCTGTATTCATCTCTTCTTCCTCACATATGAATAAATCATGGTCGTCGCAGTCCACATCATGCCATCGATAATGATCGTTTGCATAAAGAAAAACGCAGTGCTCATCGTTGCCTTGATGATCTGGCTGATTATCACCCCAATTTGTAAAGTTAGGTTTTGTAGCGCTTTGCACCCATTCCCATTCATCAAGAGCCGCCTCGTCAGTTAGGCCAAAGAAATAATTATAATTGTTGTCTATGAAAAATAAAACTAAATTTCTTTAAGCAAAATAAAAGGTGTTATATTTACTGAATCAGTAGTGATATTTATCTATAAATCAGATATTCCAGACATCAACCAAGAATAATAAACAATGCAAAGAAGATGATTGGGGTACAGTGACAACATCGCTTCGTTTATCGAAAACAAAAAGTTGTAGAGCATGTTTAATTTTTGGAAAGCAATTAATATTATTATTAAGTCAAACGTATTTAACACATATTTGATGATTTCAAGTATCTTCTCGAATTGTTAGGGTGTGGGTTGATAAATATTATACCATAGCCGTGCACTTCACTTGATGTATTCATTTTCCAAATTGGTTAAAACACGTTTTAGTTTAAGAATGATTACCTTAGCTGTATTTGACACAACTTTTTGGAATTTTGGGTCCTCAATGCTCTTCAACTTTGTACTTGTTTGGCTTTTTAACTATTTTGATATGAGCGTCACTGATTAGTTTTGTGTAGACGAAACGCGCGTCTGGCGTATTGAATTATGATTCTTGTACCTTTGATAACGGTTTTACTGATTTAATTAAGGAATTCAAGTCATAATTTGAGGTATGAAATATATTAAATTGAACGACGACAATATTTAACTCGTATATTAGACTTCCAATAAGCAAAATCCCAGTTGTTATGTAGAAACTGGAAAATATTGGTGTCTAGCTACAGACAAGTGCAAGGTTAGAATAAGCAAAATACCATTTGCATGCCTCAATCGAGCGTTTTCCTGTAAAAATCTGTTTGTCTCAGCATCTTGTATTTCCGCCAAATGTCCACCAAAAACACGGCATCATAATTGCACTTCAAGTTTTGTAAGTTTCTACTGAACATTTAAAAAGTCTTGATCATCTTATAAAGAGTCTAAGTCACTTTATACATATTGTCGTTTGTTAGGTCAAAACTGTTTAAACATATTGAAGGATCCGGGTGAAATTTAAAAGCAGGGCCTTTAATAGCTGACTATGCGGTATGGGCTTTGCTAATTGTTGAAGGCCGTACAGAAACCAGTAGTTGTTAAGTTCTGTGTCATCTTGGTCTCTTGTGAAAAGTTGTTTTATTTGGAATCATACCACATCTTCTTTTTTATGTAAAATGAATATTAACCCAACTGTGTACATGACCCAAACGCTATATATGGCAATAGGTATACCTATGTGCGAAAATCATAAATCGATTGAGAAAAAAAAAAACAATTCCGGGTTACAAATTAAAACTGAGGGAAACACACCAAGTATAAGAAGAGAACAACGTCACAACAGAAACACAACATTAAAATGTAACACACAGAGAAATGAACTATAATTTAACAATGACTATTTCCTGACTTGGTACAGGACATTTTAATAAAAAAAAAATGGTGGGTCGAACCTGTTTTTTTTTTGGCATTCCACACCTCCTGCCTTTGCATTGGCAATGTTAAATATAACATTAAAATGACAGTACATGTATTACATGATAGGACTACATTACTAATAAATTGGATAACATATAGAACAGAGAAACACACGAATAGTAGCTAACAAAATGTGCCAGGTTTATTATTTAATACGCCAGACGCGCGTTTCGTCCATACAAGACCAACCAGTGACGCCCCGATTAAAAAAGTTCAAAAGTAGAAAAAAAGTACAAAGCTGACAAGCATTGAGGACCAAAAGTTCCAAAAAAGTTGTGCCTAATACGGCTAGGAAACATCCTATTTTTGCAAACAGTAATTCTTTATAAAAGGACTATACAGTAGATATAAATGATAACACCGGTGACTAACTACAAAATAAAACGGATTGATAGATAACCTACACCAGCATATAAAAATTCACAGCCGCGTCAACCAAATCGATAAACGCAGTGACATTTCAATTTCTAAACATTTCCCCCCAAAAAGGAAAGAATCAGGATAAAGTTCAAGATAAGGTTTGTAATGTTGATACAACATTTATTAATAACAGTAA
This sequence comes from Mytilus galloprovincialis, assembly GCA_037788925.1. Taxonomy (NCBI): domain Eukaryota; kingdom Metazoa; phylum Mollusca; class Bivalvia; order Mytilida; family Mytilidae; genus Mytilus; species Mytilus galloprovincialis. The sequence continues at coordinate 88,144,074 of CM075338.1, forward strand.
AAAAATTACAATACTAATTCATACCAAATTGTGGTAGTAATTAAAATAATTTATTTATTATCTAGCTATGTCGGTATTTCTAATTAATCAAACTGTAAACCAAATATATCGTATAATTTTAAGGAAACCAAACTAAAATCTAATAAGTGAACTGTATGATTAATTATCTTTACCATAACACACGCGTGGGATTTTAAATATGCTATTTAACAAGGTTGATTTAACAGTCTGCAGGGAGACCCTACCCGGACACATCCGAGTCGACCAGTTATTAAGTTTTCTTTTACTATTAAATGTTGCGTGCTTAGCGGAAAAGCAGCAAATACCAATTGTAAAGTATTTGGTAACCCCAGTAATAGTATAATGCAGTTAAAACGTGCTAAATTGCTAATTCAAACCTTCTTAAACACATGTTAAAAGTAGATTATATCATAAAAATTGCTTTAAAGTCTATACAGGTATTTTATATAGATTATTGTAAGCAGATCCTGTCTATAATTCCTGTCAAGTATTCATTAATGTCTCTTTCGACAAAACAGCTGTTTCAAATTGGTAGTGAGGAATTTCTATTGTGAACCGACAGATTACCACCATTTAATACTTACGAAAATGCCTATTCCAAGTAAGGAATATGAAAGTAGTAGTACATTCGTTTGATGTGTTTGAGCTTTTGACATTGTTATTTGATTATGGGCTTTCCGTTTTGAATTTTCCTCGGAGTTCAGTATGTTTGTGATTTTACTTTTTGTCTTTCCACATGATTGTGATAATTGAACCATCAGAATTTAATAACATTTTTAATTTTGTTCTTGATAGATTATAATACCGTCTTTATTATTCGGAACCAGTGCGTTACCTCTGTATTTGTCCAACTTTCCTCTTCTGTAGAAAACATATAACATCTATCCCGGAAATGCATCCAACCATGTCGGCATCCTTCATCCAGTAAAACTGAATAAAAGGAAATAAAATTGAGAATGGAAATGGGGAATGTGCCAAAGAGACAACAACCCGACCATAGAAAAAAACAACAGCAGAAGGTCACCAACAGGTCTTCAATGTAGCGAGACATTCCCGCACCCGGAGGCGTCCTTCAACTGGCCCCTAAACACATATATACTAGTTCAGTGATAATGAACGCCATACTAATTTCCAAATTGTACACAAGAAACTAAAATTAAAATAATACAAGACTAACAAAGGCCAGAGGCTCCTGACTTGGGACAGGCGCAAAAATGCGGCGGGGTTAAACATGTTTGTGAGATCTCAACCCTCCCCCTATACCTCTAGCCAATGTAGAAAAGTAAACGCATAACAATACGCACATTAAAATTCAGTTCAAGAGAAGTCCGAGTCTGATGTCAGAAGATGTAACCAAAGAAAATAAACAAAATGACAATAATACATAAATAACAACAGACTACTAGCAGTTAACTGACATGCCAGCTCCAGACTTCAATTAAACTGACTGAAAGATTATGATTTCATCATATAAACATCAGGCACAATCCTTCCCGTTAGGGGTTTAGTATCATACCATCATAACATATATGAGAAGAACATAACCCGTGTCATGCCAACAACTGGTTTTTGAATAAATGTGTTTAGTTCCGATGCAAAGACCCTATAAGTGAATCAATATTAACGCCAGAATATGCAATCTTTAATGACCTAACAACAGTCTCGTAACTATATCCCTTCTTAATAAGTCTATTCAAAGGTTTTGTTAGTTTTTGAATACTGACACCTTTGTGCTTTATAAAGAATATTTCCATAAACAATTGGATGTGAAATACCTGAACGTATAAGAAGTCTGCATGTTGAGCTATATTTACGAATGATGTCCTTATACCGATGATAAAATTTAGTAAATGTTTTGACTAGTTTGTGATATCGAAAACCCTGGTGTAATGATTTTTCAGTAATACATAAATTTCTCTCGTTAAAATCTAAAACATTGTTACATACACGAGCGAATCGTACAAGTTGAGATATATAAACACCGTAAGATGGTGACAAGGGAACGTCACCATCTAAAAATGGATAATAAACGATAGGAAATGAAAAATCATCTGTTTTATCATACATTTTAGTATTCAGCTTTCCGTTAGTGGTATAGATATCAAGATCGAGGAAAGGGCAGTGATAATTGTTAGTATTAGCTTTATTTAAAGTAAGTTCAACAGGATAAATTTCTTTAATATACATACTGAAGTCGTCATTATTGAGAGCCAAAATGTCATCCAAATATCTAAAAGTATTATTAAATTTGTTTATAAGATGTTGTTTCGATGGGTCTTTGCTTATTTTTGTCATAAATTGTAACTCATAGCAATACAAAAACAGTTCCGCAATAAGTGGTGCACAGTTAGTCCCCATTGGAATTCCGATAATCTGACGATATACGGAATCCCCAAAGCGAACAAAAATATTATCTAGTAAAAATTCAAGGGCATATATAGTATCAAAGCATGTCCAATTGACATAGTTTTTTGTTTATTGCTACTAAAAAATGACCTTAAAGAGTTTGAACATATATATTCACATTCTGACTTTTTAAATGCCCATTTAATTAGGTGTGTGAATTTTTTCTTAATGAGAATGTGAGGCAATGTGGTATACAGGGTAGAAAAATCAAAACTTTGAACAGATTTAAAATCACCAATATAAGCATGCAATTTATCAAGTACTTCCAACGAGTTCTTGACACTCCAAAAGTAATTAATTCCACTATTTTCGAAGCCCTAATTTGAACAATTTATTATCAGGTTTTTAATTGTACCAAGTGTGCTGGTAAATAGAATAGACAATTTAGTAGTGGAACAATGGCTTGAAGACGAAATAAATCTATATTTGTAAGGTGTTTTGTGTAGCTTCGGAAGCCAGTACATAGTTGGGACTTTCATTGTATTTGGCTCTGCTTGTAAAGCGGTAGCTAAAAGTTTATGTTTGTTACAGATGTCGTTTTCAGAAAGTGGAGTCAGTTGGAATGTTGGTGAATTGGTGATTGCTTTTTTTAGAACCTCAATGTAAAATTTACGTCAAAAAATAATAATATTATTAGCAGCTTTATCGGCCGGGACAAAAACAAATTTCCTGGCTAGTTCTTTTAGTTTATGTTTGATACGAGAAATAGGTTTTTTTGTGGTTATTGTTAATAGTAAAATGTTCTTTAAAATGTTGAATACGTATATCAACTATCTTCATTGCTGAATTAAAAAAAGATTCCAAAGATTTTTTGTCAGCTTTTTCCCGTTTTATCCATTTCATACAGTAAGTATGGAGTGAGTCGTGGATGATATTACGACACTCATTCCAATTAATAATTGACGGGGGACGATATCTAGGTCCTTTACTGAGGAATAATTTTAACTCTCGGTCTTGAACGATGTTAAGATCTCCTGTTATAACATGGAAAATGGGTCCATAAATATATTCGGAGGTACTACAATTACATGAAGTAGGTGTATTTTCACTGATATTAACATCTTTACACAGTTGACTATAATTAAACACAAATTTCCGGGTAGATTTCTTGTAAATATAACAAATAAGAGGTAGCTCAGTATTGTCAAAATATCCAGGAATTTGTTTTTTAACAGAATGGTCGTTAAATATACAGGCAATATCTACAAAATCAAAACCTTTATTGACATACTTTATTTTAATAAAATGTTTTTTATGATCTTCAGGGCGATCAATTTTGGGAAATAGTTTAGAATAACAATATGCCATAATAATTTGAACAATTTCATACTTAGGACTGCTATATGAAATTGTGTTGCAATCCTCCAAAATTTTATTTAACGTATTAACCGGTAATGAACAGAGTTTTGTTAACAGATAATGTCTGCCGTTGTTTTTTTTAAATAGAAATTAGGTCCGAAATATTATTATGCTTGGTCCGAAATTTTCTTTGATTGGGATTTGTCCTACGACCGTGAGAACGGTTTTTACGAACAGTTTTAGAAACTATATCCAAAATGTTAACGGATCGGTTCTAGATATATTACCAATTCCCATGATATTATCATTAAGACCGAGAGGGTAGACTGTCTGTAATTTAATGTTTACTTAAGTATGTTCGCTGCTCAGTTTCAAAATAATTAACTTTCTATAAAACTAGTATATATTGATAGGGGATTCATTGAGGATCCAAAAAAGCTTAAAAAAAAAATATAAGGGTCAATGTGCTTGTTTTCGAGATATAAGCCATCAAAATTTTGGCGGAAAAATGTTCTCTCTTGATTTTTCATAGCTTTTTCATTGACCAGTTAAAGTTCTCAAAAACTTAAGAAATAAATAAGATTTTTTAAAACTTTGACAAACGGCTTATAGTCCGGCGGCTACAAGCATATTTCAGACGAATTGTGCACATCCTGCTACAAGCATGAAATTTGGCATAGATCTTCCTCAACTATTACTCTTTCATTTCAGATAGGGAGGCATTTGAAAAAAATGTCTCACTTCCGGTAAAATCCCAAATGGCGGACATCATACTTAAATCAGCCCTATATCGAAGGCTATTAATTGAAAAGGTGTTATTATCATGCTACTTACATAATATTTGGTATCAACCTTTGTTTTGTACTACTTTTGGATATATGATATAAATAAGATGTCTTCAAAAACCCTACTTCCGGTAAAATCCAACATGGCGGATATAGTCCCTTTTTTAAGGGAGGGTAATTGAAATTTGTTTTAATGTATTGCTACTATCTTTACACTGGGCAGGAACCTTTCTTTTGTGTCTCTCATGGATACAATGTATAAGACATACCTTTTTAAAAACCTTACTTCCGGTAAATTTTAGAATGGCCGACATAGAAATATCAATTTTCTATTTTAATATTCAACTTTTTTCAAAATGTAAAGAAAATGTTTTTTATTGGTTTTTTTTTTTGCTTGTCATTCCACTATTGGCGTCTAGTTATCCTCAAAACCACTAAATTTTTTCTTATGTAAATTTTTAAATCACACTTCCGGTAATGAAAAAAACCAATATGGTGGAAATTTCAAAACTGAGTCCTCAATACATATCTTTGATTTAGAGTTTTAGATAGATTGGTTAAAACAAAATAAAATTACTGAAGTACTAAAACATTTTTCAAATTATTACTATTTGGCTGAAAATACATGTTTATTCACAGTCACCACCACATGTAAACAAAACGGTGCACGAGAGACCCGATTTTGCACATTAACAACGACCGCGACATCTTCTGTATCTGTATCTGTATGAATGTGTTGTCAATACAAATTCTGGCTTTAATATAACGATTTGAGAGAGCGCCGCCGATTTATTGAGAGGAGTAAGAGCAGATTTGACGCTCTGTGCACTTGATGTGCGCACTACAGTGTCGTCTTGCTGATTCGACGCGATCACTGTCTTAACAAAGAATGAGTTTGAGTATTGTGGTATTTTGATTAGTGGAATATCAAAACACTTAGAGTGATTCTTTACTTGCTTTTCCACAATATTTGTTTAGTGGTATTCTTCGAACTTTTTTGCAGTTATGTTTCTCTTAGGACGTGCTTTTTGGAGAAATGCGCCTGGTTCAATAGCGGGAATTAGCCCCTAAATCACTTTGTACATAAATATCAACTTCTAGCTTGTTCGTCTTGCAATTGTCTGGAGGTCTTGTAGTTCCAGTTTGGCAAGTATATTGGAGACACATCCGTCCTCTCTTGACTTGTAACCTATGATGATAAATCTTGCCGCTTGACGTTGTATCCTTTCTAGCTTATTTATGTTTGTTACCATGTTGGGGTCCCATACTATGGCTTCACATTCAATCGTTGATCAACGAGCGAGATGTAAGCTGTTTTTTGCAATCTTGTGGGCAGTATTTCAAGTTTCTTTTTTGAAAGCCTAGTGTTGAATTTACTTTCTTTGCCACGTTTAATATGTGGGTGGTCTATTTGAGGTCTTCCGAAATTTGTAGGCATAGGTACGGGTTATGCTTGACTTGTTGTAGTATGTGTCCATTTAAACTGTAGATTTTATGGCTTTGTTTCTGATGCTTAGGATGTAGCATGTTTTTGGCATTGAACCGCATTCCCAAGTACATCCACAATGTACTAGCTTCTGACAAAATGATGAGGCCTTAGAAAGAGTTATTTAAAAGTTATCCTCTCTGTCCATTCGCCATTAATAAGTGCTTGGACTGGGTATCATAAGAGTCAATTCCAAGCTCGTCCTCGTAAACACCTGCCTTAGTATATTGCACGTATTACCCTCAATTAGACTTCCCTTTTGCGCAAATACTGTAAACCAACTTAATTTCGCGAGCGATTAATTTTCACGACTTTCGCGAGTAGAAAAATAACGCGAAATTAAATCGTCGCAAATATGTATAACTTGTATCTTTCCTTATCAAAATGCATGAAGTTAATTAGAAAATCGCGAAATTAAATCCCCGCGAAGTGAACTAGCTGGGGATAAACGCGAAATAAAGTATCCGCGAAAATAAGTTGGTTTACAGTAGTTATTTTCTTGATTCGTTAACCATGTTTACCCTATCTGATAAGTTTGTGTGATTTTACAGTTAAGCCACGGTGATTTAGGCTGATCAATCATCATTCTGTATGTCAAAGTCACATTTTCAAATGCCATCAATGTCTCCCACGCAGTCTTATTTTCCGTTTCAAGCAATCAGAGAACCATATCACAACAAGTAAATACATGGAGCACAATAAGTGTGTGTAATCACTCATTGCCAGGTGCATTTGTAAATATATTTATCCAAAGCTTTTTGCCCTCCCAAACACAATCCATAGTTCGTCTACACCTGTCACGGAATAGCGAAACAATAACGACTATTTGAATCATGACTCGTGCAAGTTCGTGGTTCATTGCATCAAACACATGCACCATGATTATATTGTCAGCCTCTTCATGTGAACATGGTGATAAACTTGAAATTCGTCTCGAGGAAGATAAGATAGAATATCCTGAGCATTTGTTATAAGAAGCAAGAGCTACATTTAGGGGAAAGGGAATACACTGACGAATCAAGAATCAAAACAAGATTACGACAATTAGAAAGAATTTTTAAGTTTTCATTCGTAACAGCTTGCTTAATAGATTTTGAGGGAAATGTAGTTGTAGCAAAAATTACTCAGGATGTTCTTTGCTATCCATCACATGGTGATGTTTCAAGCTTAGCATCATGTGACACTTGAATCAAGATGCATGTGTCTGATGCAGTAAAACACAGACTTAACTGATCATGACTCGAACATTCTATACTGATGTTACTGTCATTGCGGTTTCGCTTTTCAGGTACCAGTCTTGTATTACAACTCCAGTTTCCGGTGCATGTCAAAACATGGAGGGAAACAAAATAGTGCATTTTTTTCTGAATTTTTTTCTGAACTAAATTTTTTCTGTTTGATTATAGGTTTATGCTGAATTGAAACATATATATAGAATTTTAAAAAAACCTTGCATCTTTTGGGGATATCAATCCAGGAAAGTGGATGGATATCATGTTTACTGGAAGTGGTGCGGCCTAGTAAAATTAGCAAACAGAAAGTAGAAAAAAAAATGTTTTGACTTCAGGATTGCGTAACTTTTTATTCTTCGTGGCAAGACCCCCTTTTTTTCGATTAAATCACAATTTCACATTAGTACATACATGATATGAACATGATTTTTTTTTTCTATGTAGCATTTTTTATTTTTTTATTTTTAAAGATCAACTGTTTTGCATGTAAGCCTATGGAGCAGTCAATTACAAGACTGCAACCTGCATAGGGTAATTTTTTCATATGTTCACTGCAAGGAAGTAGCTCATTTGGACTTTTGTGTACCCAGAATGATAAAACATCATGATTTAAGAACTTTTTAAGAGAAAAAAATCATGGGGTATCAAGTTACACTGAAAAAACTGAAATTATGTAATAATTATGCATTTTTGTACTAGACACCATTCAAAAGTATTACAAGATATAAAGCACAACAGTTTGAGGCAATTTGACATTTTGATGGTATTACATACATGATTTTCAATTAAAAAGAACATAGAAAGATTTTTTCCTCAATGAAATCTTCTTCTTATGATGAAAATTTTAGTTGCACAGTTTTATTGAAAATTAGAGCAAAGTTGAAGAGACAGCTACATACAAAAGTAATGTTTTTCTTTAGGGTTATTATTTACATGGCTCAATTGTTGACAATTAGGTAGAATATGTATAAAACGAAATTTTGGTGAAAAGATTTTCACAAAATAATCATTTTTCATGAGCCTATACTTCTTTTCCTGTCTGCGGCACTGCATGGTTAATTGAAATTTCCATATTTGGGTTAAAAATTTGTTTAAAAAGTAGAATTTTTCTAAAACTATTCATCATGACAAGGATTTTTGTGATTAGGTGTGACAAGTAATCAATATTCTTACCAAAAACACAAACTTGAGTATTCATTTTGTTTTTTCTTGAATTTTATTTCAAATTTTATATGCATTGGTGGGTCAAGTACAGTCTAAAAACCATGATATAGTAGGCATGTATAAAGACAAGTATAGTCAAAACAAAGAAAGGTATGGTCTTTCTTGTGTCCAGATAGTTGTATTGTAGCAAATTCTTCAATATGAAAAAGTTTGGGTAGTTTTTCAATTTTGACTTTTCAGTGACCTAGGGGCAGAAACACTTTGGCTTGCATTTGGAAGTGGGAAAAGCTTCAGATATATATCTATCCATGACCTTTCAAATACACTAGGCATTGAGATATTACACGTTTGCTGGAAAAGGAACCGCGTTGGTGAAATGGATGGTGTTTAAAGATGTGACTCTATCATTTAGAATGATGATTGATCAGCCAACATCACCGGATATTGATTTTACAATGTCATTGATAGAACGATACGTGGTTTTGTTGTACGATCGAACAAACTTAGCAGATGGGGTTAACGAAGCAAGAAAAAATGTGTTTTTGGAAGAGGAAATACTTATTGAGGCTATTCCCACGACTCGGTCTAGTCTTTTTCAGCAAGAAAAACGTGCAATATACCATGGTGGATGTGAATGAGTAACAAGCTTGGTATTGGTTCCTTGTCTAACTAGTCCATCCCTTATAAATGGCGAAGGGGAAAATATTATCCAAGGCACCCTTTTCAAAAACTCTTTTGTTAGGCCTCTTAATCTTATCAGGAGCTTGTACATTATAGATGTAAGAAACAATACCACGATCCGTGTAAATTTGAAATATAAGCTCTCCCATTGTGAGCAAACATGTATATGCGGCCATAAATAAGTCATTCTAAAGATGTTTAACAACTTTAGTGATTTTATTTTGTTTTAATCAATCTATCCAAAACTCTACATCGAATATATAGATTGAGGTCTGATCTTTGTAATTTTCGCCATATTGATGTTTTACCGGAAGTGTTAATTTTATATTGAATCATATGCAATTGAATTAGTGGTTTTGAGGATGACTTAAAGCCAAAAGTTTAATGACAACCCCAAAAATATCATTTTATCTACAGTTTGAAAAAAGTTGAAAATAAAAATGAAAAATTATCAATATTTTTATGTCCGCCATATTAGATATTACCGGAAGTAAGGGATTTAAAGACATATGTCTTATACATTGTATCCATGAGAAGCACCAAAGAAAGGTTCCTGCACAATATAATGATAGTAGCAATACTTTTAAACACATTTCAATTATCCTCCTTAAAATAAGCTTATTGTAGTACTATATCTGCCATGTTGAATTTTACCGGAAGTAGGGTCTTTGAAGACATCTTATCTATACCATATATCCAAAAGTAGTACAAAACAAAGGTTTGTACCAAATATTATGATAGTAGCATGTTAATAACACCTTTTCACATACTAGCTTTCGATATTGGGCTAATTTAAGTATGATGTCCGCCATTATGGATTTTACCGGAAGTGAGGCATTTTTTCAAATGCCTCCCTATCTGAAATGAAAGAGAAATAGTTGAGGAAGGTCTATGCCAGCTTTCATGCTTGTAGCAGGATGTGCACAATTTTTCACAAAGCCGTCGTACTATTATAATCATACATGTAAAAGATTTATGAAAAGAAAAATGGGGGTTCATGGGCAAAATATTTTAAGGCATTCAAATGGATAAAACCAGAGGATTTCGAAAATCTGACAAAATTCCAAAACATGACAAGCAAACATCCTTAAATGCAAAGTTTCAAATACAATTTTTAAGTAAAAGGAATCATAATAGTAGATATTAACAATATATAAGAAAAATCAAACTTCAGAATGTTAGTTCTTTATACTTCCAATCCATAAGTCCAAAACTATTGCAAAATTGTAAAATTGAATATAAGGAGAGTTTTTAATTTTTTGTTTAAATAGACATCGAATGTTGAATATTATCATGGTGGTTTGATTAACAATTATAGTGAATACATTCTTCTTATAAAAAAGCTCTACTTTAAATGTATACCTTACACGCAGTCAAAGGTGGCATCATAAACCTAGGATCAACATAGAATGAATCAGTGGGTTTTTAATAACTGTAACACTTATAACCAAAATCGTCCAAAAAAAACACCATCAAACTGAAAAAACGAACTTCCTTAACCTACGATCTGCATCTACTTCTTTAACGAAATATTTACTCTAACGAATCCAATAATATCATTATCCCTTTATAGGATTTGTGTACAACTTGATAAATTTCTAATGATTTTTACTCACGTGCAGATGAAAATGAGAAAACACAGAGCCTTAGGAATCTTAATAATTGAGACATGTCCAAATGATCCAGAGATAACCGCAATATGAATAGGTTCAATATATAGTAGTACAAACAACACAGAACTAGATCACTTATACAGAAATACCTGACATAATAGATATTTATCAAATCCTTGAGATGAAAAGTCCTTGAACTTTTGCCACTTGGTATTGTCTTCTTATAATATATAATGGATAAAGATGAATTGCATATCAAATTATATGGTCTCAATGTTTACAAACGCATCTAATACGACCATAAAATTGAAAAAAAAGGAAATGGGAAATGTATCAAAGTGACAACAACCCGACTATACATGGTTTACATTATTATATTGTTTTAATTAATTTTAGGATTAATGACCATGTTTACGTAAACACCGTATGTCTCTCTATAATTTACAACATACAAATCGAATATTTGTACGGGTTGCTAGGTCAATGAAGATTTGCTAGTTTTGACAAATAAGATGAAAATATTAATTTTATAACATACATAACTTCTATTGTCTATTACGTATTACACAAAAGGTTGATTACATTATAAAAATATGTTTTTTTCTGCATTTATCCAGTCCATCAAGCTAGTTGATACATATTAAACACATAAAAACAATATGCAATCGTTTGAATGCAACATATGTACAATGTTGAATGTATAGCTATTGAAAAAGAACAGTATACGTTTCGATTGAACAAAAAATGAAATGTAAATAGTTAAAAAAAAACATATTTACGCCAGCCATGCACTGGAGTCACATTATTTTTAAATGTAACGCATATTGTTATTAGCAAAACCCACACCCCTCCCCTAATAGAAATAACAAATAAACAAAAACGCCCACCCTGTATGCATAATTGCAGTTAAAATCGAGCATGCTTTCAACTGTCATTGTTTTAATTGATTTAGCATATAAACAAAATGTCATCCTCATGTACATTTTTTTTTTAATTTACAATAATATAAATTTTCTGCATCGTGTGTGGTACACTATTTCTCTTACTTTCGGGACAGTTGAATTTGGGAATATGAAACGTTAGGTATGGTAAGCATTTAAAATATTCAAACTGACATACCGTGATATACGTGGAATTTTATATAATGTTGGAATTGTTTTTCTTACGGTAATAGGTGATATCCATCCGAACTATATATAATTTTGTTTCAGTGATCTGTAGCATTGCTATATGGCGTCATCAGACTTACTATGTATCCTCATTTTTAATAGCTCAAATAAGGAAGAAAAGAAAGGACATTTTCTAAACAATATGAAATGAATAGAGAAACAAATCATGAAGCGTATTCTAATTGTTGATATAGAAATACTACGACATAATATATATTGACAGCTTAAACAGAAAAACAAGGGAAACATATATATTTTCGGTATACACAACAGTTTCAAATAAACAGTAGAAACATGATATGTCGATATCAAAACGATGCATTGTACCGTTAATTGGTTTATGTTTGTAATAACGAATATTACGTAAATTTATCAGACTGATATAATGCATGTTTGAAAAGAATGCGTTGTGATTAAATGTGATATTATATACCAGGGTTTCATTCGATGAATCACGATAATTTCGGAAATACACATCTAGCCATTTGTCTTAAAAGTGAGAATGGCAATGGGGAATATGTCAAACAGACCACAACCCGACCACAGAACAGACAACAGCAGAAGGTCACCAATTGGTCTTCAATGCAGCGTGAAATTCCCGCATTCGGAGGCGACCTTCAGCTGGCCACTAAACATATATATATATATATACTAGTTCAGTTTAGTTGAATCTTGACACAAAAAAGTTAAATAACAAGAACAATTTGAAAAGAATTGATTGATGTTTAAAAACAAATTTCCACGTATTACAGTATTTTTTTGATCAAGCATATCAACCATTTAATAATGTAAACAACATCTATTTGACTACATTGCTAAAACCACAATCAATACATATATTAAATCATATTTATTATCAACCAATGATACTTCCGCCTGAATTCACTTCTTCCTCCTCACAGATAAAATAATTATGGTCGTCACAATCGGCGTCATGCCATCGATAATGATCACGTGCATAAAATAAGACGCAGTGTTCATCGTTTCCATTGTGATCTGGCTGGTGATTACCCCAATTTGTAAAGTTAGGTTTTGTGGCGCTTTGTACCCATTCCCACTCGTCTAATGCGGCTTCGTCAGTCAATCCAATAAAGTAATGGTGGTTGTGATCTGAAAATATATATTATCAACTGCAGGAACGTGTGTTGGGTGATTTGAAAATTCAGGGTCTGAATAGCATGTAAACTTAGGAAACAAGTCTGTTTAAAACAAATCGATAACAAAACATCACTAGATGGGACGTTCGGATTGGCCCTATGTCATACTATAAGACACGATACGCTATTTCTACCAGATCTTGACTCTATATATTTGAAAGTCTTATTTATTGATTTGTTAAGTTTTTAGATTCTAAGGTTAACTATTTTTTGCATAATCAAGATCACACAAAATAGGATCTGCGGAATAGGTCAACCAGTTGAAGGCCTCGTATTTTGACTTCCACATAAACAAGTTTTAGCAATGAATGAGGCTATCTACGGATCCACCAAATAATTATTCCAAAGGTTCTTCTGATAAGAGCACAGATACATACAGAAGAATGCACATACAGTTTAAGAGTCTTCTGAATAACACTCATTCAAAATGTGTCTTGTAAGAAAAGAAGTAAACACTAGTATATTTATGAAGTGTTTCTTATACCTATAATCAAGGCCTATAAAATAAAACATCTCCTGGAAAAATTAAGATCGCTTGAATCACATTGACAAATTACTTCGTGTGACCAAACTTAATCTAAATATTACTTCCTCAAAGATGATTATGTCAAGTCTTTGAGTGCAAATATAAATTTATATACCATTTGCATTCTTCATTTGTGCTGTATCTTTCAAGAACTTGTTGGTATCAGCATCCTCAATTTCCGCTAGATGTCCTCCAGATACACGACAACGAAACTAAAACAAAGAGATGAATTAGAAGGTTGCTGTAATTAGATCTAATTACAACATAATCAACAAAAAACATATAACAACGATCTAATAAAGAATGCAATAACCATGTTAAAAGTCAAAGGTAAAATTGCGACAATTTTAAATACTTGAATACATTATACACTTAAAGTTAAGCATACAAAAATGTACGATTTAAAGTGTAATATTTGACTGCAAATATATTGTGTAGTTTTAGTCCTGATCAATTAGGTGGACGTCTGTTGTCTGTATTTGTGATGCACAATAAATACACAGATGATCAGTAGATGTCAAGACATAAAAGTTTTAATCTCCGTTTTCTAATTCGAGTTCAAATGCTGACATGCGGTATGGGCTTTGCTCATTGTTGAAGGCTGTACTTTTACTTATAGCCGTTAGTTTGTGTGTTTTTTGGTCTCATGTGGAGAGCTATCTCATTTGCAATCATACTACATGTCAAGTTCAGAAGAAAAAAAAAACATTTTTTGTGTTTATTTTTATAATATTTATGTATAGCATATATAACAGCGGTGTTAGTCAAATCTTTAACCAATTGATCGAACTACATATTTGTTTTGTTGATGAAAATTTCAAACAAATGATACCCCCTTTTTTACTGTTTTCTAATACTTGTAATTACAAATGGATGTATTCTTAGTACTATACCAAGTGAAACTTTCTGTGACTTTTAGGATTTGACTAATTTTAGAAAAATATTCACCTTAAATTTAAATTCTACTAGAACACACCCGTGATATCGCGGGTCCGTGACTGAATTAAAGTATATAACTATGCGCAAGCCTTATTTTAGTATTATTTTTTATCTGATAAAGTCATGACGATTATCAGATACACAGTTTTCTCTGTTTTCAAATCTTTCTGTTTGAACCCGTCGAACTGGAACTTTTCAATTATTGGTAATATTAATTATTTGGATAACAATAGGTCCTGGAATGGAGTATTTTTTAATCAACAGCATTGTCCTATGTTAGTTATAAATAAAGTTGAATTCTTTGATTCACAGTTATATGTCATGCCCGCTAACAAATTGAAAACGGTTCCTATATACACCTTATTTTTGGTCCAGATTTTTAGTATTCGTATTGTTATCTTAGAAAGTCTTACTGATTAAAATACTACAATAGGTAACAATTTGACAATGATTGAATTTAGTAGTCTCAACCCTGTGATTATGATCCGTGTATATAGCATATTAATCCTAAATACACCGTTTGGTGGTGCACCTGTTAGATGCGGAACGTACAGAAAAGGTAATAGGTAACAGGTGAATATAGCATATTAATCCTAAATACACCGTTTGGTGGTGCACCTGTTAGATGCGGAACGTACAGATAAGGTAATAGGTAACAGGTGAATATACTATTGGTATCGGTATCGGACTCGACCCGGAACTTCTTAATTATTGGCAATATTAATTACGTGGAAAACAAAAGGGCCTGGAGTGGTGTAATTTTTAATCTACACCTTTGTACTATATTAGTTATATATAAAGCTGAATTCTTTGATTCGTCGTTTTTACGTGATGACTGCTGACAAATTAGATCTCGTAATTTTAGTATTATAGATATAAGGTTATGTTTTCATATTACATATTAACCATATGATGCTTCAAACCGTCAATTTATCACTGTTGTTGCAAATCAACAATGTGTGTTGGTTTTTTTTTTTAAATTTTGTGTTTTTGTTTTTTGTTTTGCTTACCTCAGCATTAGTCCAAGTTTCTTTCTCTGTAGCAAACATATAACATCTATCCCGAAAATGCTTCCATCCATGTCTACATGCATCGTCTAATAAAACTAAAATGGAAGAAAAATACTTGGAAATGGTTTGGGAAAGTATGATTGTATTGTTAATTATTGTTTCACTCCAACGTACAGGTGAAATATTTCCATAACTTAAAAGCAAATTATAATATTTATAGAATACGAGTAAGTAAGTCGTAAAAGGTAAAGACTGGAGTGAATGTTGAGCGTCTTGGACTCTTAGATCAAAATAGTTAAAAAGCCAAACAAGTATAAAGTTGAAGAGCATTGATGAATAAAAACTCCAAAAAGTTGTGCCGAAAACGGCTAAGGTTATGTATGCCTTGGATGAGAAAATCGTTAGCATTTAGAATAATTCATAGTTTTGAAAACAGTAAGTTTGAAAATAATGACCATATAATTAATATTGATGTCAACACCGAAGTGCTGCCTTACTTGTGTTTAAACGCAATATCAGTATTTAGTTCTATTTTAATCTTTAATCAATCCTAATTCTATTTTACTTTTGAGATATAGTTTTTCATATGTGACGTAATTTTTCTGCTGTTTCAGAAATTTCATATGTTCAAATTTTTAATGCCTTTTCACCATCGTATGTGACGTAATTTTTAATGCCTTTTCACCGTCGTATGTGACGTCATTTTTATAATTTACTGCGTTGAGGCCTGGACTGAGTCGGGTGTGTCTATTCTGTGTTGGTCATTCATTATGTATTCGTGTTTGTTTTATGTAATGAGTTAATACTTCAGTTTCATTATGTATATCTGTTATATTCATTTGATAAAATTTACTGTTTGCAAAAGCATTAATTGTTCTAAATAATTAGGATGTTCTTCTCCCAAGCATACAAACTTAGCCGTATTTGACACAACCTTTTTCAACTTTTGATCTTCAGTGCTGTACAACTTTGTACTCTTTTTTTTTCGCTTTCGATCTTTTATATCTGGGCGTCACTGGTGAGTCTTGTGTAGACGAGGCGCGTTTTTGGCGTATTAAATTTTAAACCTGATGCTTTTTGTTATTCATTAATCATGTGTTTCTTTGTCTAATACGTTTTCCTATTTATTTGTATTGTAGTCCTATAATATTATGCTGTCATTTCTATGTTATATTTAACATTGCCATTAAAGTGCGAGGTTTGGCATGCCACAAAACCAGGTTCAACCCACCATTTGTTCCTTTAAAAATGTCCTGTACCAAGTCAGGAATATGGCCATTGTTTTATTATAGTTCGTTTCTGTGTGTGTTACAATTTAACGTTGCGTCGTTTGTTTTCTCTTATTGTTGAGTGTAAATTGACATTGCGATAAGACGTGTCACGGTACTTGTCTATCCCAAATTCATGAATTTGGTTTTGATGTTATATTTGTTATTCCCGTGGGATTTTGTCTGATGCTTGGTCCGTTTCTGTGTGTGTGTTAGTTACATTGTAGTGTTGTGTCGTTGTTCTCCTCTTATATTTATGCGTTTCCGTCAGTTTTAGTTTGTTACCCCGATTTTGTTTTTTGTCCATGGATTTATGAGTTTGAACAGCGGTATACTACTGTTGCCTTTATTTACCACAGAATACAAACGAACACATAAAACAACGTAGGAAAGAACGTAAAAACAGCACAACAGAACCACGCACTGTCTGTCACACGACTGGATAAACACAAAAGTGACGTCACAGGTAGATTAAAAAAAAAATGCAAGATCAGGTTTGTAATTATGGTATTAGTTGTATTCTATAACAATTACAAGACTATTAATATATAATTGGTTTAGTAATTAGATAATTAATTGTATTATCTAGCTATGTCGGTATTTCTTTTAAATACAACAAAAAAACAATCGTGTACGTTTAGTTGCTTTAAGCTAGACTCTTATAAATGAACTTGGTGATTAATTATCTTTACTTTTACATACGAATAGAAAAATAAAAAAATAGAATTACAACTAAAAACGATAAGATATTTAACAATGTCCGATCCAAATTACAAATACAGCATCATAACTTAATGCATGAATGTTGTATAAACAAATACGGTGACACGTCGTACACATGTACATGTTGATTTTTTTTTTATTTTACTCACGCGCAGACGAAAGGGAGAAAACACACACAAATAATCCGATCCTCACTAATTGCAACATTTTCAATTGTTGTAAATATAGATAAATGCGGACAAGTTCAATAAATGGTGTAAGTAATGATAAGACGATACATAATAATCTGATGACCACTATCTGACCGATTATAAGACATAGAACCGACCAATATAAGGGTTATTGAGGTAAAATATACCATGAACAGTTATGCAGTTATTGCACCTTTGTACATTAGGGTAACTTGATCTATACTGAGGTTAAAGATACGCTTAACAGTTATGCGGGTATTGCACTTGGACATTATGGTAACTTAATCTATACTGAGGTTAAGGTTATGCTAAACAGTTATGCAGATATTGCACCTTTGCACGTGAGAGTAACTTGATCTATACTGAGGTTAAAAAAACACTGAAAAGTTATGCAGGTATTGCACCTTTGCACATTATGGTAACTTGATATATACTAAGGTTAAATATACGCTAACCAGTTATGCAGGTATTGCACCTTTGCACATGAGGGTAACTTGACCTATACTGAGGTTAAAGGTACGCTAAACAGTTATGCAGGTATTACACCTTTGCACGTGAGGGTAACTTAAAGAAACGCTTGACAGTTATGCAGGTATTGCACCTGAACATTAAGGTAACTTAATCTATACTGAGGTTAAGGTTATGCTAAACAGTTATGCAGATATTGCACCTTTGCACGTGAGAGTAACTTGATCTATACTGAGGTTAAAGGTACGCTAAACAGTTATGCAGGTATTACACCTTTGCACGTGAGGGTAACTTGATCTATACTGAGGTTAAAGAAACGCTGAACAGTTATGCAGGTATTGTACCTTTGCAGATGAGGGTAACTTGATTTATACTGTGGTTAAAGACACGCTTAACAGTTAAAGTCATGCTTAACAGTTATGGAGGTATTGCACCCTTGCACGTGAGGGTAACTTGATCTATACTGAGGTTTAAGATACGCTGAACAGTTATACAGGTATTTCACCGTTGCATATTAGGGTAACTTGATCTTTACCACGTAAAAGGATACGCTGACCAGTTATGCAGGTATTGCAGCTTTGCACATTAGGGTAACTTGATCTATACTGAGGTTAAAGATACGCTGAACAGTTATGCAGGAATTGAACCTTTGCATGTTCGGGTAACTTGATATATACCGAGTAAAAGAATACGCTGAACTGTTGTGCAGGTATTTCACCTTTACACATCAGGATAACTTGTACTAGAATGAGGTAAATAAAACACCAAAGTGTAACGGTATGCCGTCAATAATAATTTTGAAGACTGCATCAATACTACCTTTATTCTGTAAAATGTTATTATTGATTTGATCATTTAGTTCTACAATCAAAAATATTTCATGCGGAGTATCCCATGCTGAAATGAAACGAAATTATTTCTTGTTAATTTTAGTTTAAGTAAATTTAGGGTTAAGTTTTGGTTATGTTTGTTAGAAGAACCATGTATTCTTTATAAACCATTGTATTATAACAATATATGAAATGGTCAAGTAGATTCCATAACTGTTCAAATTGGAAATAGACATAGTTGAAGGTCATATTGTGGAATATAATTGTTTACTTCCATGTCATTTAACTACGGTGGATAATTTTCTAGTTTGAAATTATACCTTATCTCCTTATCTAATATAGGTTATTCATATTTCATTTTCCACGTTGTTTTTATTGTTTCTGGTACACACTTAACTATAAATTATGTCCCATAGTCAGCTATAGAAGGCCCGATAAGACAATGTAAAACATTTCAAACGAGAAAACTAACGGTCTTATTTATGTAAATAAATGAACGAAAAACAAATATGTAACACATAAACAAACGACAACCACTGAATTACAGGCTCATGACTTGGGACAGGCACATACTTGAATAATGTGGCGAGGTTAAACATGTTAGCGGGATCCAAACCCTGATGATTACACAATGATTCATCAAAGGGGAATTATTCATTTACTAACATAAAATATGTAATCGTTCACTTAAACGCCAAAATGCAAGATAATGTCGTTAAATAAAATACAATCAAAATCAATTAGGTGGTATTAAAAGTGGGTTGTTAAATTGGCAGACAATGTTGTTGTCTCTGTACAAGATGCATAGGATTTATTGTTCTAGTACTGGATTTTTGCGTGTTTTTCTAATTCGATTTAAATTTATCTCTTTCCGAACACAATGTAAAAAAGCTTACAGTATGACTCAACATATGCTAACAAGTGTCAATAAAATTGACATCTTTGTTGAAAGAGGAAGACACTTTTAAGATTAGCAAAAAAGTAAACGAAAATATATTATTTAAGCATTCGAGAACCAGACGTATTCCACAGTTACTCGAGGATTCGTGGACTGTCAAATTTATTCAATCTCGATAGTTGAATTATAAATTGAAAAGTAGGAGGCTCGGACTTAAAAATTTATAATTTAACTATCTAGATAGTATAAATCCGATAATCCGCTGGTATCAATGTATTAATCTATATTCCTACAACCTTATAAAATAGTCAACCAGATGAACAAAAAATAAAATGAGTTTTGCTGCATGCTAGATGGGAGCAGTGTGGGTGATCACTATATTTATCAACCAATGTAAACCTTTTTTGGGGGTTGATCTAAAAATAGAAGGTATGTTGGATGTTAGGTTATTAACAATGATTCTTGTAGTGGATAACATTATTGATGCATCCCTACACAGATGATTTGTCCTCCTTCCAACTGGAAGTGGCTGCGTATGTATACATCTCAGTCAGTCATATTAATCAACCAATGAGTTCTACTACATGGTTTGATCAAAATGAAGGGTGTAAACTAAGGTTACAATTTACAAAGGTGATTGCGTTCAATAAAAAGTGTATTTTTTATACGTGTGGATGCAAAACCAACTTCTTGGTAAAGGGTTATAAATACACATGATACAGCACAAACAAAAAAAACCTTTTCCAAAAGACAAAAAAAAATGCAAATTTAAAGTACATTTAAACAAAACGCATTTGACTAACAGGTCGAACAACTGATGTTTTTGAACCCATCTGACTGCTATTGCGTTTAAAAAAAAGTATCACCAGATGTTACAAAATGGATTTTGAGTTAATTCTATACAAAACAGGAAATAATAAATCTGCGAAAAAGATAATATATCGCAAATATGAGCTGTAAACATTTATAGATCATATCCTCATTTCATGGAAATGAAATCGACACATTTGTTTTAAGTCTTGAATACTCTACTTAACATAAAATGTGCGAAACATAGCTATCTCTATTATACTAAGTATTCAATTTAAAATCAGACAGCCTTTCTCTTGATTTCTGGAATCAAATATTTCAATTGTTTAAAATAAAAGAAATAAAAAAATATTTGATTTTGTATTATCTCGTTTTGTTACATTACATTCTGCATTTTGTAGTTCTAAGTAACTTCACAAATAAAACGTGACGGTCTGATGTATAGATTATGTGTACTGACGTTGTTTATCATCTTTATAATGTGTTATATTGTTCATTTGTCTGTGTTTTATTATTTGTATTACTATAACTGTTTGGTCTGTTTTCAGTAATTCCAAGTTGACGTGGATCGGTATTTATACATCCCGTCAATGTGTTTGTATTATCTTTCTTTATTTGCTGGTGTGCTTTTTTCGTGCTATTTTTTTTGTGTTTCTTTGGTTGGTACATATGACGTTGTTTTGTACTTTTAACACCCACCATATATGTTATTGTTCCATTATAATGTCATTATATAAATACCCCGAGAAAACATTGTCAACTGAGGCGAAGCAAAGGTTGGCAATGTCTTTTCGAGGGGTAACAATCTGTTCTATCACCCTCTCAGATATGTGTTATTTAATTTATTATACTGAGTGTTCTGTTATCATTGGTTATTACTGTTCAAATTAAAGTAATAAATTATGACGTACATAACAACCATCCATATTTAATTTGATCAAGCGTCTCCTCGAAGGGTATTGTGTATTTGCCATATGAAAGAGTCGTATTTAATAAAGCGTACACTTGATTAAGCGTCCCCGTGAATGGTAATAGGGTATTTGCAATGGGATAGAGTCGTATTAATAAAGCGCACACTTGACCAAGCGTCTCCATGAAGGGTAATAGAGTAAATTAACACCCTCGTATTAGCCAATCAAAATCTGGCATTTTAAAATGAAGTATAATAAAATCTTATTGTTCCATTATAATGTCATAATATTATTGTTGGAATATAATGTCATAATGTTATTGTTGGAATATAATGTCATAATGTTATTGTTCTATCATAACATTGAAAATATTCTGAGCGACAAAATTATGTTAAATCTCTTCCTGTGTGACGTAACATTACAACATCAAACACGTAGAACCTCGCCATGAATTCATTTGGGTTGATTTTAAATACACATATAAGTAGTTATGCATGTGGTTGTTTCACTTAATACTTTCCTTTTTGTGCTTCTTTGTTACATATTTATTTTTTTTTTCTGATTGAGATTTTGACACGGTATTGATGGCTGTATCCCTATTATGACAATTTTTCCTATAATGTATATTTTGTTCGCCCATCGTTTTAAATAAATTGAATTTGATGCGACTGTAAAAAAATTGAGAGGTTTAGCGGTATAAAACCAGGTTCAATCCACGATTTTCTAAATAAGAAAATGTCTGTTCTAAGCCAGGAATATGACACTTATTATCCATTCGTTTGATGTGTTTGACCTTTTGATTTTGCAATTCTATAATGACTTACATCTAGAAATTAAACATGAAGGTCGATTGAAAACAAAACTTTACGACAAACGATATGATTTCAGCTTCACAATTGTGACCATTTTATTTTTGAAACCAAAGTTCTAAATGGTGCAGTTAAAGTCATCACGTCGTAAATTTTACGGCCATCACGAGTTAGTTGACCGTTATGGAGTATTCGTTATACATACAGACGATGTTGGATATGATCCAAATGTCGTAGCCACCGCCCCTTCACTTTTGTGACCTACCGAATTAGAATACTAGTATTTACATCTTTGTAATAACATGAGCAGCATGAGAGGTGCCATATGTGGAACAGAATCGGCTTACTCTTCATCAACATCTGTAACCACCCCCAGTTTTTGGTGGGGTTCGTGTTGTTGTTGTTCCCCTTTTTGTGGCATTTTGTTCTCGTAATTAAAAGTGGGTGTTCATTATCATCACTACTTCAGTTCATTGAGACAAAACTACGAACCATTAATCCTATAAAAATGAATACAAGAGAGCAAACACTAATCATAATAGAAATGAATAAACAGACAGTCAAAAGAACATGTTTTCTATTTGATTACCAGATCGGCAACAACCAACAGAATTGAAGAATTAAACACTGTAATAATTGCTTTGTATAGACAAACCAATTAAAATAACCAAACCGTGTTCAGGTAATTAAAGTTAATGTATTAAGAGTAGAGCAACAGATAATCATTTTAAACTAATTTAAATCAAATAAAAATAAAACAATTGATTGATATAGGAACTAGGTAGAAAATATACCTGCGAAAAATATGATAAATCTACTCAATCAGTTACCTACCGTTAATGTAATAACCTTGCTGCCATATTTGTATTTGATTTGAAATATTTCTAACATAAAAACTGAACAAAATATCCGTTCTTGATTGACACAAAGGCAAGTGATAATTCTAAAAAAGCAGAGTTTTCAAACTTTAAAAAAACATTAAAACCCTAAGTAATTGAAATTGGTGATATTCTTGTCATTAGATACATTACATATCTCAAATGATGGTTAAGCAAAGCAAAGACACTAACACATATTACATACGTATTGTTAGATATACAACAGGCCAAAATCCTATCGGATGTAAAAACAAGATTATTAAAAATAAGTCATTTATTATAAGTCATATAACGCAAAAATACATTTTGCAATAAACATTTAACATTATTAAATTATGAAATTCGTAATTTATACATAATTCGAAATCATATAGATTGAAATAAATTGCTAGATACGACCGCAAAGGTCCAACCCTGAACAGTTGGTTACAAGTGGACACAATATTCGCACTGTTTGCAGGTCTAATTTGGATTGTTATTAAATATTTGATCATAATAGGTTCCTGACAGAGAATAACTGTAGTCAAAGAACTTATAATGGTTAAATGATTGGAATTTATATTCAATTTTTTGCTATTAACCATTACTCAATGCTGCTGCAAATTGACCACCCATCCCTTAAATATTTTTTTTATTGCTTTTGTGCAATACACTATGCTGTTGAGAATTAACCCTCCCCAAAAGAACAATCATAATCCACCCAAATTTTGTTGTTCCATCCCACCCACCCTTTTTTTTTTAAATTAATTGTATATTTGAAGAAATTTTTGAAAAAATTGTCTC
Source organism: Mytilus galloprovincialis (assembly GCA_037788925.1). Lineage (NCBI taxonomy): Eukaryota > Metazoa > Mollusca > Bivalvia > Mytilida > Mytilidae > Mytilus > Mytilus galloprovincialis. The sequence goes on from CM075338.1 coordinate 88,168,131, forward strand.
CCTCAAAAAACATGTTTTTAACGCCCAACGTCCATCGATTTATTTCTCATTCCCCCTTTTTAATAATGTTAAAGCAGTGTTAGTGAGGTAATCCAAACTTAACATTTAATTAAAAGTAATTGTTCATTAACCCGGACACCCTTGTTTCCCCCCCTTTTTGCCCCTAATTCCTTTACAATTTGAGCTATAAACTCCCAAAGCAAATCATAATCGTCCCTTTCTGGTATATGGAACCTTGTGGTATAATTTCAGAGAAATCCATACATCGAATCACAAGTTATTGTCTGCCAAATATTTTGCGGTCGTATAAAAAATGACAAAGCTAATTAAAAAAATATCTATACTTAATGTACTTCTTGAGATAACATTCGGGATGTATTCTTCTATCAGTTCAGAAATATTTCCAAAACGTGTGCTACAAGTGGAAAATATCAATGAATACAAAAAAATAATATAATTAAACTGAATTCTGTTGACAAAGTGTGTATTTACAAGTAGTTTTTTTTTTTTTAGTTATAATTTTTTCAAATTTAATTACCAGTCAAGTTAGTCTTTTTAGCTAAAACTTTGAGACAAACAGGAGAGTGGTACAAGAAATAATTTAACCATAAACATGTATATCCCATATCACTTAATCCTTTTCAAATTTCTTAGATGTTTTTATTCAATTATTTATAAAAAAAAAATGAAATTATATGCATTTTGTTCATAAAGCAGAGAAAAAAAAGAAATTTACTAAATAGACAGAAAGATAAATTTAACACAAAAAAGCATCAAAATACGATAAGTCTTTCTTATATTAACACCTACCTATAGTCTTTTTTAAGTTAAATTTATGTAGATTGGTCTACTTTGTCTTTATCTAAGTATGCAAAAAAGTTTAATTGTGAAATGTTTTCACGATAAATAGCTCAAAAATAGGTTGAAATTGATGAAAAAGTGGAAAATCATAAAAAATTAGGTACTTTTAAAGGGCTTTAGCAAAACAAAAAGACGTGCACCACCATATGATTTTCCATTAAAAGTTTTTTTAACAGTCTTGTAAACCCCAAAACAGGTTAAGAAACAAAGTTTCATTCTATCACAAATTGGATTCTCTAGACACCTCAATCAACGTGGATTAATTTGGGATAGCTTTCACAATTTTCTAAAATTTCTGTAATCAGACGTGGATTTCTACCAGATCTTTCTAAAGCATGGACTAGCTCTCTGATTGTGGAGTCATCATCCCTGTTTTTCCAGCAATATAACATTTGCCTGCTGACTTCCCGGAGTACTTTCGGATTGTCATATTCTATCTGTTCCAGACGCTCGATTTCAAGACCGAGTTCTAACCCAAGAACCATCCATTCCTTACCAATGCGAAGACACAATTTGTCAAGCATCTCATCACTTGGCGGCAGATTTAGAATCTTGTCAGGTAAATCTAAAACAGATGATTGTAGACTATCAAATAGTATCAGCTAGAAGGGGCAAACATTATACGACTATGACAAAAAATCATCTGTAATAATATGTGTGATATGTTTGAGCTTTTGATATTTCCATTTGATTCGGGACTTCCGTTTTGAATTTTCTTCTGGGTTTGATTTTTATGTTATTTCGCATTTGTTTGTATATATCTTAATTTTGGCACCAATACATTGTCTGTCCTTAAACATTTTAAGTTATATATCTTCATTTAGTGTATTGCTCTTTAGTTGATCAGTTTCATACTTACACTAAACAGCGGCTTGATAGTATGATCTCCTTATAATTCAAATACTTGGTTTTTGTTTTTGTTAACTTTGGATCAGTTCAGAAATAATATATAAGCTTATAAAAAATACATATTCTTGTCATTGCCACTAAAATAATATACCCGGTAGCAAATCAAGACATACGACACCTTTCTTATAAAATTTCTGAAACGAATTTTTATATTTAGATGTGTGATATCAATCAGTTTACTCACATATTTACTGTATATTTCCAACGCACATCTTACAACATCAGTGGAACTTAATTTGCTTTTCTTGTTGGTTAGGGACATACATAGGGTCTAAAATGGTATCCAAAGGATATCTTTTTGACGAAGAAATATCAATGTATATGTCAATGAACCTATACAGTTTATCGTATGTATATTTTCTTGACAATCTAAAGAGTAAGTTTTCTCTCTCCTATAATCACATATTGACTATAACAAGAATAATCATTGGAAGGTTTTGTGTTATGGCATGAGTGTCTTGTATAAAACAATTCTTAAAAGCCAACACTAAATAGCTGACATCAAATTGCCCGAAAAACAAGTGTATCCTATGGCATGAAATATCGTTATAACAAACATGATAAAAGAAATAAAAAAACCACTTTACGAAGATAGCAATAGTGAGAGGTTATGCAACTTGTAAAACCAGGTTTAATCCATCATTCTCTACATAAGAAAATGCCTGTGGCAAATCAGGAATGTGACAGCTGTTAAAAATTCGTTTGTTGGGTTTGAGCTTTTGAGTTTTTTGTCATTTGATCATGTTGATTGGGTACTTTCCTTCTAAAATTTCCACGGACTTTAGTTTGTGCTATACTGAATATGTTTTATACTATATCATACCTGTCTCCACGTCTTCCTGTCGCAAAATCTACAATAAAAACGTCTTTTCAGGTGGATTGTAAATAAATATAAAACAAAAGCCGCCCATGTTATAGTGTTTTTCATCATAAGTTAGCACCCCACGTGGTTCAGTACTTTTGAACTTGGTTTTCACATTATTTCGTAATGTAGTTTAACCAAGAAAAAACGTTTCTAAGGCATATTTCGTTAATAGTGACAAACAAAAAGGTAAAACATGCTACACAGAAGAACAAGTGGTCAGTATGCCGGAGTTTCTTATCGACAACATATCTGTTGAGTTTGGAGGTAGACTTTTCCAACAAATTGTCGGCATTCCTAAGGGAACAAACTGTGCGCCTCTTCTAGCCTACCTCTTTTTATTTTCTTATGAATCGGAGTTCCTCCAGACACTTGTCAAAAACAAAAGGATCAAAGAAGCCAGATTATTTATTTCGCTTTCAGATATATTGATGATGTTCTTTCCATAAACAATCCGAACTTTTCTGATTGGGTTGCATTAATATATCCCACAGAACTAGAGATTAAAGAAAAAACAGACACGGCTTCCTGAGCCTCATTTATAGACCTATATCTCTAATTTGACTTACACAGTCATCTCAGTACCAGAATCTATGACATACGAGACGATTTTAATTTTAAAATTATAAATTTCCCCAACCTTAGTAGCAATATACCAACTTCACCTGCATATGGAATATATATTTCCCAACTTATTCGATATTCAAGAGCTTGCAGCTCCTACGCAGACTTTGTAAAACGTCATCAGTGTCTGAGTAGAAAGTTGATGAACCAGGGGTATGTCAAAGAATGTCTTGTCCTTTTTCTAAAAAAGTTTATCGGAAGGTACCAAGACCTTGTTGATAAATATTCCTTATCAACTTCACAAATAATACACGATGGTCTTGATGTATAGATTCTGCGTACTGATGTTGTTTAATATCTTAACAACGTGTTTTATAGGTCTTTCATTTGTCTTTGTTCTATTATTAATATTCCTTTTACTGTTGAATGGTTTTATGTGATATCCGTTTGACGTGGTTCGATACTTATACATCTCGTCAATGTTTTTGTATTGTCTTTCATTTTTTGGTGGCGTGCTTTGTATATGCGAATTTTTGTATTTCTTTGGTTCTTATGACGTGACGTGAATTTTTGTATTTCTTTGGTTCTTATGACGTGTACTTTAAAAGATCCCGTCAGCATGATATTGTTCTAGTTTATGTCATTATGATATATATCTATTATGAATTACAAAATACGTTGAACCATAAACGTCAAAATCATTCAATCGCGTAGTGGAATTAACTATTTGTGGATTCTTATACATTCTATATATAACTTTTGGACTATTTTCAATCTCGGTCTTTTCTAAAATTTATTCTTACATACTTTTGAATTTTAAACCTATATGTAAACATTGCCTATGTAAATTTTAAAATTGTTTGTATGCACATTGAACGCTCTGTGATGAATAACATTTTCTGACGTCAGACACACAAATCAATGATTGTGTTTGTAGATAGATGTTTTTGTGTTCTGTTAAATTGTTCCTTTTAAAATTGTTATACGATGATGACTGATGTACCCATATTTTTACTATTTTATTTATTGTGTCTGTTTAGTTAACGCATCACTGTAAATATAACGGAATTTGATGAGACTGTCATTAAAGTGAGAGGGTCAGCGCTATAGAACCAGGTTTAATCCACCATTTTCTACATTTGAAAATGCCTGTACCAAGTCAGGAATATGGTAGTTCTTGTCCATTCGTTTTTTTATGCGTTTTGTTATTTGATTTTGCCATGTGATTATGAGTCCAAATTGATTTTCCTCTAAGTTCAGTATTTTTGTGATTTTACCTTTTTCTTACATATACAAATATATAATTGTTACTTTTGTTTAGATAGTAAGTGATATTACCAGATAAAAGTACGGAAAACGATATCAATTTTCCATAAAATCAATCAAACTAATTGTCGATTTTATTGATAAAACAACAATCGCTGTGAAACCTTGAACAATTAAAAGTGGACATATAAATACATACCTGACACATGGTATGTCTGTTGATTTCAGCAGCTTCCATAGCTTTGACGAAATCTTTACATGATTTGTTCTTCTCTCTGCATATACGAAGGCTATAAAATTTGATCATAGAAATCGAATCAGAATCAATTGCATCAAGTTTAGTATTCAAGACTCCAAGGTTGAAAGCCAAGCTGCGTACTTCTTCCTTTGTCAAACTATTGCAAATGCGAAGCAGTTGTGAGTCGTTGAGTAGCATCGACAGAACAGCATCTAGTATACCTGGATGAAAATAAGTAATACAATATCTAGTCTGGTAATAGCACATTTAAATATATATCCTGTATTTAAACGTCTTTAAATAGTTTGCTCTATTAAAGTTAAGACACATATTTAGAACTAGCTTTGTTTTTAACAAACAACTTAATAATGTTCTTGTTTCTTTCTGCAACAATGATTGTATAATAAAGTCCAACACATCTATTGATAACATTTGCTTCGTAAACCAACAATTTCTAAATTAAGATTATAAAAGCAGCTGACTTGCATTGGTATGAGATGTTGTAGGTCCAATATCTTAACTTTTGAATAGGTTTTAAAACGTCTGTTTAATCATCATCCCCTTCATCACCACTATCATCATCATGATGTATTATTCAATATAAGTTGGTTCAATATCAAACATTATACAATTTCTGTCTTTTGATGAGGTAAATATGCGGTTTTATTGACTTTAAAAAAAATGATATTCACTGAGGCCGATGGCCGAAGTGAATATCAGTTTTTCAAAAGTCAATAAAACCCCATATTTATCGAAACAAAAGACAGTAATTGTTGTATTCCAAAGTCCGAGAGAAGAAAATGTATCTAATGACAAACATATACCAATTTTGTTTTTACATGAAACATTTTACCATAACGTTGCATGTAAAAGCGCGTGACGTTTAGCGCGGTGAATAACACTTTCTCAGGTGAATATGCTTTTTTATTCAAAATCCAATTCATATAGAGAAACCTACAAAAATAATACCAATATGGAATAAATATAATCCATGGAATAAAATTAAAATCATGAAATTCAGTCTGATTTTTCTTTCTTTACTGTATTAGTTTAAGAGATGGTTATCTGTTTTCATTCGCATTTACGAACAAGTTATCATTTTGCTATGGTTTCTCACTGTACACCTTTTTAATTCCATACCAAGTGTTAAAGAAACAAAAATTACAGTTTTATGTTCCTTATTTCACCGAAACAAACATAGAATCATACTACAGTGGTCAACTCAGTACCAGAATCTACGGAAAACGAGACAATTGTTTTGCAATCATAAATTGTTCTCTCCTTATCAGCAATATAACAACTTCACATGAGTGTGGAGTATAATTAGCTCATACGCTATTTTAGAACTACTCAGACTTTTGAACAGGTCATCAGTCGCCAAGCTGTTAGCTCATCGATAAGTACAAAAATATTGAACTCCAAGGCATATTCAGCTTATTTCGACTGACAATTAACTGTTTGCAAAAGTATGAATTATTTTTTCGTACCTTTGATAAAAATCACATAGACCCAATACCCAGTATCTACAACACAATTAGATAATACACGATGGTCTGTGCCATTTGGTCTCTTGTGTAGAGTTGTCTCATTGACAATTATACCACATCTTCTTTTTATATCGAGTAAACTGTTCCCCTTATTTATCATTCATTTACAATTTTCCTTTTGATAGAACAGATCTCGACGTGACTCGGTAAATACTTTTCCAACTATAGTTGTCTTTTACTTTTTGCGTTTCAGGTGCTCTCGAACTTTTTCAACTGTCATATATGTGTGTTCTGGTATTTAGATTTAAATACTCTTCTTGTCTTATCATGTTCTATCTATTTTTGCTTTGCTGGGACACACTTTAAAAAAAATGTACCTTTAGAAAATATAAGACGGGTAAAGCATGATAGAAGTTGATTTAAACAATAGACTATTGCAAAAAATGACAATTGTTCATTTTGTTATTTTCTTCAATTATCCTCACCTTGACATGAATCTGTACACTGTAATGTAGTCTGAAAGTATACAATTTTACGAATCTGTTTAAGATAACGCAAATATAGCGCTTCCAATGCATAGTGATATTTTCATTTTTATTAAACTGTCTCTAATTGGCTACTGGTAGGCTATCGGTCATAGGGGTATCAATTTAACATGTTAAATAGTCAGTACTTCAGAAATAATATGAGTATACCAAAAATTGTTTAAACTGCACTTTTTTTTATAAATGTTGAAATGATAAAGAAACTAAGGTTTCGACTCACGTAGGCAGAGTGGACAAAGCTCTACAACAGTTTCGGTCTTTATAATCATAGACTTTCAAATATTCGGTTTTTAGAAATCCTGATTAAGGTTAATCCAAAAAAGCGTTTCGAATGTATGCAATTTTGAAGTATCATAACATTATTATTGCTGTCAATATGATGTTGTTTGTTAATCGGAGAAACTGAATAGAATTATACAAAGGATCGAGAGAGCAAAAAAACAAGGTATTGGAACATCTTGACATTTGCCACATTGCTATGTGTCTCTTCCAAGTTTGAATTATCCCCTTTTATCAAAGAATAAGTTAAGCTAACCTAACATAGTATATTCACAACTGTAAGAAACAGTTTATATGAAGACGTATTATTTTGATATTTGCCTTTATCACAGTCTTATTGCCTTTTAAATATTTATATTTATATTTGTTTTTTATGGTAACTTTCTAATTGATGGGCCACAAACTTCTTTTTTGCGCATATTGATCTGCTTTCTTGTTATCAATAACATGGTTTTAACAAGGGAAACAAACTTTGGTTGAAATTTTCTAAAAAAAATATAAAAAAAATATGAAACTTACATTCCACTTTAAAAAAAATGTGGTTTGAATCCTACTTCTGAATGCAATCAATGCTCATCAAAACTTACCCTGTCGGTATACCAAATGTCTAGTTCAGATTTGGGTGTAATATATTTATGGTTATCACACACCCAGTTGGTTTCAATACTGTTTACATTATGTGCATCAAGTAAACAATTTGGTGACAGACATCCAGATTTCAGCTTTACATCAAATGGAACATATCTCTTTGTAATGTTATCACTTGTGAAGGAAAGGGAGTAGACTTCAGAAATTTTAGCTAGGTTTTGTTCTAAGCATTCTCGTACACAGGAGGCAAGATCTTTGATTATCAACTCTTTTCTTTCCTTGTGAACAATGTATACTGCCACAGTATTACGTTCAGTCTTTACTACTAAATCATGTTTTCTGTCTAGGACCACAGCAACAAATCCAGAAAACAGCAAGTCTACATTTTCATAACTTTTGACATTCCAGATGCTTAGAATGCTTGCTATGAGTCTGCATGGTATTGCATCGGGAACATCTGTCGCGCTGAATTCAAATACAAAGCCGACACATTTGTCAGATGTTAAATGTTTTGCAACAAATGTTGTCATATTTTGAGTCGTGATCATGCAAGGTACAAGATAACAATCCACAGATATCTTCTTTCCACTTTCTCTATCGTAACGTCTCACTTCTGATAGTATGTCATAGTGAACCAACAGCTGCCGGAAATACTCCTCATGTTCCAGAAAATGGGAGAATTTTTCAGAACTCCAGATATTTGTCAAGTCTGATTTGGTAAGTTGTCCATGGTGTAAACAGGCTATTATGGGCACAGCTGTAACAATGGACTTCAGTACATCAATTAGACAAGTTGGGTCAATAACTATATAGTTTCGGAGCTTTGGATAATCGATATATGTCATCTTGCCGCAAATGTTTTGTACGCCTAAGAATAGTCCCAATTCTGCAGTAGAGAGTGGTCTCACACCAATTTGTGTATTCATCTGTTCTGCATCTTCCAGGCTGATTATACTTTTCCCCTGCTCAACAAGTGTTGCAAACATCATTTCGAGGATGAGAAACTGTTTTGGTACCTTCTGTCCCCACTGTGGATTTTCAGTTATAGTCCTTGATATGCAGGCTCTTAATTCTTCCATTTCAGGGTCGTTCTCATTCAGGGCATTAACAAAGAACAGGTTTTGTAACATGAGATGGCTCTTAATATTCTCATCAGTAAAGCAGGCTGATAAAGTATTTAACAGTTGTGCTCGCTTATTTGGTACATCTTGCTGCAAGTAAAATATAAAGACTATTATATAACTTGTCTTTGAAAAATACAATTTAATCTGTGGTCATCAGTAGAATATACAGCAACTTATGAAATTACGTGTATTAAGATGCAGACACTAGTATTTGAATGGTACTCATTTAATGTTTAATTAATCTCCAATGTACATTTAAGATATAAACGTTAAGGAAATCTTTATTATTTTCTTTAGTTTGACGGTTTCTACATCATATCACACAGTTAAGATTGTTTTTTTATTCAACTATAAAGGTAACTTCTTGTTATGCTAATGTCAATTTTTTAATGCACCCTAATAGTCTTTCAATGTATTACATTTATTTGGGATTTGGTGCTGATGACATTTTGTTATTGATAAACACAATAAAATAAGATTCAGAATCATTTTTCTCTAAGGTTACAAAGTAAATATTTCTCTATAAAACAATAAAATAATATTTCAAATATGTTATATGATTATAATTCAGACCAGGTTCAATATATTTATCAAACTGACGTTTTTCATTGCTAGAAAGGTACACACAGTAGATATTTGATCAATAATATAAAGTCCATTGTAATAATAAGTAATAAGCATGTTATTTACAATTTTTAATATTTTTACTAACATTCTGCTTAAGGAAGCTGGCTTGTCAGGTTTTGGAATTTTGGTAAGATTTTCGGAATCCTGTGGTTTTATCAATTGGAATGAATAAAAAAAATTTGCCCGGTGATCCCCATTTTTCTTTTAATAATTCTTTTACATGTATAGTTTTAAGCCGTTTGTTAAAGTCTTTTAAAATTTTAATTACTTTTTAAAAGTTTTTGAGGACTTTAACTTGTCAATGATAAAGCTATGAAAAGTCAAGAGAGAATATTTTCCTGCCAAAATTTCAATGGCTTATATATCGAAAACGAGCACGGCGACCTATATATTTTTTTTGCTAAATTGATTCCTTTATTAATCCCCTATCAATATAAACTAGTCTTTCAAAAAGTTAATTACTTTGAAACTGAGAAGCGAACTCCCTTAACCCTGTGTAAAAGAATGTAGAGTCAGAGAATCACAACCTTCATATATGGATTTTTAATATGATATTATTACCTGACAGACAAGGTCTTTGTGGGTTGCTACAAATATCAATCTTGGATAATCTTTGTTATCAGGATGGCTGTACAGAAGAATTGACGAAACCCATTGTCGGATATTTTCTGCAAAATTTAAAACAATAAAAATACTCGAAGTCCAAATTTTAAATGTCTAAATAAAAAAACTCAAACCACAAGAAACGACTTAAAAAAAAGTCGTATTCCTGACTAGAAACAAGCATTTCCTTTAGTTGAAAAAATAAAAATGGTGGATGAAACGTGTAACCTTTCATTTATAGGACAGTCGCAGAGAATGTCATAATATTGATAACAATGTGTAAGCAAACAAACAGATATATAGGACAGAAAACATTAAAATCACAAAAACACAGAACTCCGAAGAAAATTCTAAAAAAAAGTCCCTAATCAAATGGCAAAATGTAAAACATTTGGATACATCATTCAATTTTGTGAAATCATATAATCGCTATAAAAACTAGAGGCTCTTAGGAGTCTGTGTCGCTCACCTTGGTCGAAGTGCATATTAAACAAAAGACACAGATGGATTAATGACAAAATTGTGTTTTGGTGATGATGATGTGTTAGTAGATCTTACTTTACTGAAAATTATTGCTACTTACAATTATCTTTATCTATAATGAACTTGGCCCATTAGTTACAGAGGAAAATATTTTGTTAAAATTTACAAATATTTACAAAATTTATGAAAATTGTTAAAAATTGACTGTAAAGGGCTATACCTCCTTAAGGGGCCAACTGATATTTTGATTTCCTGTGTCATACTGACCAAGTATTGTTGTCTTTCTTTCATCTTCTCTGTCACTTAGAGGGGCATCCAACTCTTTGCTGCCATTAAATGTAATTATATAAATTCCATGTGAAGTTATAAATGTTTGATGGGTTGCGTGGTAAACTATTTGCCCTGCGAAATCTAAAACAGGAATTGGAATAACTTCCTGATCCACATTCAATTCTGTGGATTCGGCATCTTCATACTCATGTATTTTGACAGAAAGTTCTTGTAATACATCATCATTTGGAACATCGGGCTGAGTTTTCCCTGGTATGGCATCTTCATTTTTAACTGAGTTACGATATGATAAAATCTTTTGATAAATTGCTTTAGGAAAACTGTGGACACCTTCAAAAAAATATTATACATAAACAAATCAGTGACACGATTTAAGAAACAAACATACCATAATGTTAAAGGTGCTGTCATTAATCGGAACATCAGAGACAAAACATACATTTTTCTTTATTGTTTCCTATTTTTAAAATTTGTAAAACTATTTATTTTATAAACACTTACCGTCAGCACATTACAGATAAATGCATTACTATTAAGTCCGTATAAATGTTGTGTAATCATTACATACATCTTTGCGAGACGATTTACAGGATATATCTGTTTTTACAATGCTTTGCCGTAAACATTACCGCTTGTTATTGTAAGACTGAACTATACTTTTTCCGAATTGACCAAGCGCTAAATATTAATTGACATATTTTTCTTTGTAGTCCAGTTTAGCACGAATGTTTATTATCTTCACTATTTTCTTAACATCACTATGTGTAGTCCGAGTGTGTAGTTTTGAATTTTTGAATTATATATTATCGTATAATTGTCCTGATTGTAATACAAATGAAATACTGTATACTTTGATAAAATCCGAACCATATTGACATACTATGACTTATGTGGCAGTCTTAAAACAATGATTGCAAGAACTGACTTTTCTACGACATCTTTTTTCGATAAAAAAAAAAACATGTCTTGCATACACTAAACCTCAAATCCAAAACGGTACCGGTTGTTTCTATATTAATACAAAGTAGATGAATAATATAAGTCCATTTCAGCTACCTTTTCGGTGTAAAATTTCATAAAACGAAAACTGTCATCGTCCTTGTCAACTTACCATTGTGACTTTATGTGTATGTGTTCAATGTCAAATGTCAGCACTCACACCCGCAAAGTGGAAAGGGATTAATATAAGTTGCAAAACTTGTTTCCCAATCCACTATAAATAAATATGTTTAAACTAACACCAGGCGTGTTTTGTGGCATCTTGTAAGCATATGATGTAATACAACTAGTTAGAAGATCATATTCATGTAAAATAGTATACATTTTTTTATTGGTTAGTTTTATATTATTATATTTGTCTACAACGAAACCACCAAAGCAGTAGTTTGTGTATATGGCTTTACGGCTGACATAATTACCATATTTGTTCTATTTAAATCGAAAAATATGTAGTTCATGACAGTTTGGGATAAAATAACCGGATATAAATGCGTAACCCATTGATAAATGAAAACATATTAACGGCTGTCATGAATTATATATTTCGTAACTATTTACCCTTCGTCTTTTTCAGAAGTTTCTGCTTCTTCAGATCAAATAATAATTTCCCGAAGTACACATCTATTCCATCAGTACTCTGTCTCTCTCTGGGGATGGCTTTTCCGATTAAATTTGACACGAGAGTTGTTTTACCAGCTTCATAAGCTCCGACTACTAGAATTCGACTATCAAACGATGGTACTAACTCCTGAGATAAAAGTTGTAAAAGAGATCGCCTTCGAACTTCTAGAAATATAAACAAACAAAAAAGTAACGAAACCCTTCTCGAAGAAAAATCAATCACCACAATTACTTAATAGTTAACATTATGCGGACTTGTTGCTTATAAAAAATATTCTTTTTTGTTTACTCTCATAGTTAAGCCTAGGACTTTTTTTTGTTTATTAGAAATTATCGAGTTTATTAGCGGCTTTAATACGTATATCATATCACTTTTTAAAATTTGGTGTTAATTACACCTTCTACTTTACAGAAAATAACCAAACGTTATATATTATTGTGCAACATTGAGATGTCAAGGAGCAATTTTATAATTAATTTGTGTTTCAACTTTTCAAACTGTCCAACGAGGACTAGATGCAATACTCGCCATGTATACTTTATTATTAGCCTGTCATCTAACAAGACTCTGATAACACTCTATGTACATGTATGTGTATTTGGTAAAACTTTTATCATTATCTATTCTTTAGTTTAAACATATTTTATTTGATCAAGTACAAATTGGATAAGACACAAGTAAGACAGACTTATGAAGTCTTCTCCATTTAACATTGATAGCAATATACTACAAAATATATGTATGAGCATGCATGTATAAAATGGTTTATAAATTTGATAAGACAGAGAAGTGAAAAAAGAAAGAAAAAATAATACAGAAAAAAATATATTAAAATAATAATTAAATGAATTATTCCAAAGACGTATGGTTGATAGAATAAATAAATCATTAGTATTAGCATAATTTTTTTTTTGAATATTATAAAACATTTGGATTTTTCTTCTCTCTCTTCTTTCAAAGAATGTTTCCCGTCCAAGTTCTTCATAAATAACCCTTAAGTGTGGATATAGGTAACCCCTAGCTATCCCAACAGCTTGGAGTTGTTAGTGTCTGGACAATAACTTTAATTAAACTGAATGGATCACTATAAATTTGTACCAGAACGTGTTATGATCCCAACAGATTAAGAATAAGGTGCCAAAAAAGTGGCCGAAATAAGCATTCTTGAATATCCAGACAATAACTTGTGTTTGAGTGTATGCATATCTCTGAAATTATACCAAAAGTTTCTATGCCACAAAGGAATGGTTAGGATTGAATTGGGGAAAACAGGGGGGGGGGGTATGGCTCAAACTATTTGGTGATTAGGGGCAAAAAGGGAAAAAACTAGGATTTTCTGGTTAATAGATAATTAAGACAATTTGAAAGTAGTGAAAGGGAGGTAATACAAATACATTTAAATTACAATTTTGTGTATATTTGGATTAACCTCCCTTACACTACTTGTATTATGTATAAATAAATGCCAGAATTTGGACTATTTACCAAAAAAAGGGGGCAATAGGCAACAGCATGATATATTGTACAAAACCAAAAAAGGGCGGTATACATTTTGTTATGGATTGGTTGGGGTGGGGATCAATTCACAACACCATCAAAGGGGTAATCTGTTTTTTTTTTGGAGGGGGAGGGGGTCAATTTGCAACAACATGCATAGTGTATTGCACAAAAGAAAAGCTTGTATAAATTCAAATCATTTAATCAATAATAAGTTCTTTGATTACAGTTATTCTGTGTCAGAATCATATTATGTGTCATATATTTAATTACAATTCAAATTTAGACCTGTATCAAGCGCGAGTATTGTGTCCATTTTTGACCAACCTATCCAGGATTGAACCTCTGTGGTCGTATCCAGTTGTGCACAGCGAAGCAATTTATTAATAATTGTTTATTTCAATCATTGAAAATAAAGTTTACTTATGGGGTTTCAACATTAAAAAATAACATAATTTCTGTTTTATCTGATTAAAAAGACATTAACCATTCGTTCATCTTTTCAAGATTATGGTTTATTACACTTTCTATCTGGAATGCTCACGATCCGCACAGCTGCAAAGAGTCTGTACAGAGAAATAAGTCTTTCTGCAATATCATTTTATAAAAAGTAATGTCCAACGGATCGACCCTTCGGGAACTCCAGCTGAAATACTGCAAAGTTTTGAAAAAGATTGATTGATAACGATTCTTTATTTTCTATCACTAAAAAAAGGACGAAAAATACCAAAGGGACAGTCAAACTAATAAATCTAAAACAAACAGACAACGCCATGGCTAAAAATGAAAAAGACAAACAGACAAACAATAGTACACTCCACCAAAAACTAGGGGTGATCTCATGTGCTCCGGAAGGTTGAGCAGATCCTGCTCCACATTTGGCACCCGTCGTGTAGCTTATGTGATAACAAATCAGGTAGCTTCCAAACTATTTAAACAGGTTTCCATGTATACCATACGCCTTCATTTTATGTAATAAATCGTCATGCCAAACTTTATTAAAGGCTTTGGAGATGTTTATATATTTCTATCAGTTGATGAATCGTTTAACATTTGGATAAGAAAACCCAATTGAAACTCTTTGATTAATTAATTTCCTTGTAAGTGGTTGCAAACATGTTCATATACAACACGTTCCATGACTTTGTCTATGCAACTAATGAGTGATATAGGTCTATAATTGGAAGGTTATGAACTATTCCCTTTTTTGAATAAGGCTATAACATTTGCAATTTTCCAGCTGGATGGATAATTGCACTGCAGCAAATATTTAATAAATATTATACATAATGGAACTGTATTTTTTCAGGACAAATTTTATGCATTTTATGACTAATGACATCCGAGCCTGACGCTGTTTTAGGATTTATAGTTTTTATAATGTCAACAATTTAAATTCAACATGTTCAAGTCGTCAGGAATCACAATGTTTTCTGTATACTAATAACCAAGTTCAATAGCATAATTTAGCCGGGTCCAATAAGTACAACAAACAAAAAAAAATTATAAAACAGGTTGCCGTTCTTGTTACACAAAAAAAAGTACACACACACATCATCATCCAAAGTCATACAGGTATTAAACATATATATATACACAAAGAAAAAAAAAGTACATAGTAAAACAAATTAAATTGAAGGAAAGCATTTTCGAGTCATAAAATGAGGAAATTATTATTTCACAACAAAATTTAAATGTAAATTCCGGGATTGTTTTTTTTTATACACAACTGTTCAATACTTTATGCTATTATCTATAGTAAATAATTTTGATTATTTGATTTTTGGTCAAAGCTTTTAAATATATAAGCAGGGGTGTTCCGTAGCTGCACATGTTTAAAATATACATATTAATCGATACAGTCAACTTTTGGCTGAGTAGTAAATGTACAAAATAAGTTAGAGCTCTTGGAGTATTTTATATAGTTCCTTATTTTATTCATTTGTACTTGATTATTGCATGCGCTGTTGAACTTGACAAGTTTGTTTATTCGGTCAACTCAACTTTTCTTTGTCTAGTGGTTATCGTTTATTGGTGCTGTTCAGACGTGATTCTCGTTTTATTTTTATTATAGATTAGACTGTTTGTATTGATGTTTGAATTATCTAACACTAGTCATTTTAGGGCCAATTATAACTTGCTGTTTGGTGTGAGACAATGATCCGTGTATAATGTCATACTTTCACCTATAATTGTTATCTTTTTTTTTATTTTTTTATTGTGACTAGGATGGAGGATTGTCTCATTGGCACTCGTACCAAATTTGATTATGTGTCTACCCTGTAATAATGTGTTTCTACAAAATTTTATAACCTTGAAGTGCATATATTCGATTGCCATGAGCTGTTATGAAACTCTGAATTTATTTTTACTCTTATTGCTGTTGGATCGATAGTTTTGGACTGCTAATGGATCTAATACAATAGTATACCCCATCCAAAAAAAGGTGGCTGATTTTCAACGGTTTAAAAAATCAAAGTGTTTTAATACTTTTTTCCATTTGTATATATATATCTTTTTGTACGATGTCATACAGCATCTTTTTTTTTTAGGGGGGGGGGGAGGGATTTTAACAATGTTTTTTTAATTACTATGTTTTAAGAAAAACAAAAGGATTGTGGATAAAAATACATAGATTTTTTATCTAGAAATGTTTGAATAGAATGGTTAATACCGTATAAGAATGTCAGGTTTATGCTTTTTCTTTTGTTTTGGGGGTTATTGCTATGTGTACTAAAGTATTAAAAAAATATGTCCAGTTGGAATGTAAATGATTTGCTTAGAAGGTTAAGTTGTGGTCACTTTTAAACTTTTGAACAAAAGCAATATCCAGTTGGAAAAAGTTTGATAATTTTGCAAACGTTTATATTGAAAATGACCTTACATCTGAAATGCGTAATAATAACAACATTTTACGGGTAAATTAAAATGATTGGAAAAGAACGGAATTGAAAAGTTGTTGGTAGTAGAATCCTCCCGAATAAAGATAGTAAGGAAAACGTCAGGGGCGGTGTGTGGAACGTAAATGGTTGGTAGAAATATAAAAATTCTGAAAATTCTAGGATTAGAGCAAGTGTTTTAAATTTCTTTTAAATTGGATATAATTGCTGTTTGTGAAACCTTCTAAAAAACGATGATAATATATAAATTAGTTGTTATCAATGGTATGGCCATCATAGAAAGTTTAAAAATGCAAAAATGAAGGGAGGGTCTGATGGTGTAGATGTGTTAATAAAAGATGGTCTTGTAACAACTGGATCGATGTCACTGCTGGTGGAGATTTATTTCCCCGAGGGTATCACCAGCCCAGTAGTCAGCACTGCTGTGTTGACTTGAGTTATCATTGATATGTTCATAATTATAAATTTACTGTTAACAAAACTTTTTTTTTTTTAAAGCAAGGTTTTTCTACCTCAGGCATAGATTATCTTAACTATATACTGTATTTGGCAATTATTAATTTTTGGTCCTCAATGCTCTTCAACTTAGTACTCTATTTGGCCTTTTTGATTCGAACGTCACTGATGAGTCTTTTGTAGACGCGAGTCTGGCGTAAATATAAAAAAAAATATCCGGATATATATGATGAGTTTATTTAGATAGTTTCAGTGTTTCAATTCTTGATAGTTCAGTGGAATATATTTTTTGGATTAAATTATCACATGAATATGATGATTCAAATAATAAATGTTTCTGTGTTTGCTGTTTACCGCCGATGGAGTCAAGTCGTTTAAATGATGGTGAAAAATTCTATAATGATCTCCTACAACAAGTATATTGCTACCAAAATGAGGTTTCATGTATATTGGTAGCGATGTTTACTCTAGATGCGGAAGTAAGCAGGATTATAAAAAAAGGTGTAAATGATATTAACGACAGAGAATTAATTGACGTTATTAGTAACAAGTACGGTGATCTTCTAAGTGATGTGTTGACGAGTTTTAACTTGTGTAAGCTAGATGGTCGTGTTGATGGAAATAACGATTTTACTTGTGTATCAAATACGGTCAGTTGTCGACTATGTCTTTACACCTCAAGAACAGTTAGACTTTTGTACAAGTAGTGACGTGTATTTAATGTCAGATATTATAGTCGATACTGAATAGAACTTTGAGAAGTCCATCCCGGACCATGGACCAATAGGGTGGACTTTAAAGGTGAAAAACGACATTGCATGCGGTACTAGTAAGATTGGACAAGCACCAAATACAGACCTAGGTACAATTTGAAACGCTTTGTCTTGACAATAATACACACATTCAATATACTATTGACAAATTTGAGCACGAACTAGCCACAAATGAAGACATTAGTAGTGCATATACAGAGTGTGTTACTTTAAAGAAACAAAGATAAAGACAAATTTCCTGTACCGAAGACCCAAAGAGGACCATTCATTGTTTACATACAGTGATCGCCGACACCTTTTTGTCGAAAATAATTAGATAATTATATTTTACTTAGTATGATACACGTGTGCAAACTATAGTTGCACGAGGAGGTATATTTTTGTAGAGTTATAAATAGTAATATCGATCGTATGTACTTATTGATCATATTCACGGAAGTATTCGACTTTGTGTATTTTTAATGATAAAGTTCCAATACATTTTCGTAAAGTTAAAGTTATTTTCTTTTGATAATTCATACAGATTAAGAAAAGATGAGAAATACATTTTTTTGTTTTATTGTGCATTGTGTTATGTTAATGCGTTTATATATGTTGAATGTTATATTTATAATTTTAATACAGATATTGGAAGATAATTATAATTGTATTTATTATGTTTTGTAGGGCGTTTATTTCATTATATTGAATACGTCTGGTAACAATAATAAAATTATCAACTTTTACTGGATTGGTTTTGTTAGCCACATGACAGACCGTTACATTAAAAAAATAAACAATGTTCTTCATCATGAATGTGTGTTGTCATCTCAGCAACAAATTCGTCAATTGGTCGCATACACGAGATGATGTTTATAGGCGGTTATCCGTGTGACAAGAAGCTGCACTAAGTATTGATTCGTTGGTGCATAACGATCAAGCATGATGCATGTCTTACGATTTAATTTTGTAAAGTTTGATTTTAGAAAACAAGTTGTAAAATACAATTTTTGTACAAAAATTACTTCATTCTGTTATCAAATGTTAACATATTTTTCATAATTTTTTTTAAATTATTTTAATTTCAATGTTATCATTAACAATGTTTCAATATTACTATACAAATATTTTATCATACAATATCCATAAAGGAGGCTGCTTTTCCAAAGTTTAAACTAGAGTGCACACGCTGAAATGTCTCGCCTTCTATACTAATCATTGATATTATGTTGATAGTCCTAAGTATAAAGCTAAGCTTTAATACAACTGTCACATAAACTTAACATTAACCAAGTCCAAGATAACTAAACAAAGACCAATGAACCTTGAAAATGAGGTCAAGGTCAGATGAACCATGCCAGGCAGACATGTACAGCTAAAAATGCTTCTATACAACATATGTAGTTGACCTATTACTTATAGTTTAAGAAAAATAGACCAAGACACAAAAACTTAACACTGTGCAATGAACCGTGAAAATGAGGTCACGGTCAAATAAAACCTGCGCGACTGACATAAAGATCATAAAATATTTCCATACACCAAATATAGATGACCTATGGCATATAGTATTAGATAAAAAGACCAAAACTCAAAAACTTAACTTCAACCACTGAACCATGAAAATGAGGTCAAGGTCACATGACATCTGCCCGCTAGATAGGTACACCTTACAATCATTCCATACAACAAATATAGTAGACCTATTGCATATAGTATGAGAAAAACAGACCAAAACACAAAAATTTAACTATAACCACTGAACCATGAAAATGAGGTCAAGGTCAGATGACACCTGCCAGTTGGACATGTACACCATACAGTCCTTCCATACACCGAATATACTAGCCCTATTGCTTGTAGTATCTGAGATATGGACTTGACCACCAAAACTTAACCTTGTTCACTGATTCATGAAATGAGGTCGAGGTCAAGTGAAAACTGTCTGACAGACATGAGGACCTTTCAAGGTACGCACATATCAAATATAGTTATCCTATTACTTATAATAAGACAGAATTCAACATTACAAAAAATCTGAACTTTTTTTTCAAGTGGTCACTGAACCATGAAAATGAGGTCAAGGACATTGGACATGTGACTGACGGAAACTTCGTAACATGAGGCATCTATATACAAAGTATGAAGCATCAAGGTCTTCCAGCTTCTAAAATATAAAGCTTTTAAGAAGTTAGCTAACACCGCCGCCGCCGCCGTAGCCGCCGCCGCCGCCGGATCACTATCCCTATGTCGAGCTTTCTGCAACAAAAGTTGCAGGCTCGACAAAAATCAAGGTTTTCCATGTGTATAGATTTATTTCTAAAATAAACAATTTTTTTTTTTTTTTTTAGACTTAATCTCCACTTTTAACAACACTTGCTTAAAATGTCCAACAGTTTTTGCAGTTTCTCTGCATCAGGTGCAATCAATGCAATGCCATCAGTGTATAAATACATAGAAACCATTATGTCATCCTTTTTTCATACTAGTTGCTTTTTTAATATCAGAGACTAAATCATTTACATAGAAAGCAAATAACGTCAGCGATAAAACACAGCTTTGTTTTACACCACGAGCAACAGGAAAAAAGATGTCATAAAGTTATGTACTATGACTGAATAATTTGCATTAATGTATAAAGAAGCAGAATAGGCAGAAAAAAATATTACTGTCATTTCTTATAATTTAATTCTTAATTCCATTTGTAAAATTTTTATGTATTTTCTAAATTAAATGACACTTTAGACAAACTCATTTATACATACGCTTCCGGTGTATGGGGCATTAATATACATAATTGAATAAATAGTTTGCAAAACCATGATTGTACATTTGTTTTTAATCGTAAGCAAGCGAAGCAGCAATTTAGCTGCTAAAGATGATGTGATATGGATTCTTTATCCGGTGATGCACTACTAAAAGTTGAAGTTTCTAAAATATGGAATCGTTTTATATGTGACAATACCAGTAAAAAGGTACTAAAGATACCAACTTTAATACCTTGCACGGTATGTACGTGCCGTGCCCGGATTCGGAAAATAAAACATTGATAAATATAATTCTTTTGCAATTCAATGTTAAGCAATTAGTTATTTTACCATATCAAGATAAATGTTGGACATTGTCTTCAAAACATGCCATTACAAATAAATTAAAATAATTAATGAAGAAGTGATACAAATGTAAGTTCAAAAATAAATATGTTTTACGTTCAACTTGTTTCTATGAAATGAAGAGAATCGTATGTCAACTTGTTCAATGGTTGAAATAAATATATTTGATTTTAATCAATTCTTATCTGATTAATAAAGTGTGCGTCGATTGTTTTTTTTAAAAATGGACAACCACTGTAACTGATTAGTCACTCCTGTTTTATAACTGCCTTTACGAATTATACATTGAAGATGTTTTGGTTGAACAAATATGTATTGTAATGTTTGAGTATATCAGTTGATAATAGAAACTGTTTTGGCAGTTGACTATCACTTTCTTTGGAAAATCAAATGTATCTTAAAAATCAACGATTAAAAGACTAAATATGTTCCAGACCATATGAGTATTTGAACCGTACGCGTACTGTCTGGCTAGTTTGA
This sequence comes from Mytilus galloprovincialis, assembly GCA_037788925.1. Classification (NCBI taxonomy): domain Eukaryota; kingdom Metazoa; phylum Mollusca; class Bivalvia; order Mytilida; family Mytilidae; genus Mytilus; species Mytilus galloprovincialis. The sequence goes on from CM075338.1 coordinate 88,189,677, forward strand.
GATGTCAAGTTTATTAGATAGAATTGTATATTACTGATCAACATAACGGAAATCTCTAATTAATCTAAAGAGTTAAAAATAATTTAACTATTCAAAAAAGTCTCGACAATTAAATCTGTTTAGCTTCTGTATTCATCATGTTAGTAACACATGATATTTAATTATGCTCGCTGACATAGAAGTTATCGCAGTGTTGGAAGAAAAGGTTTTAGAATATTTAGGAACAGTCAACTTTTTTACAAAAAACCGTCAAAGATAATAGACAAAATCAATATAAAAAAATCGTCAAAATTATAAACAAAACGTGTCGAAAAATAATACAAAGAATGAATACAGTAGCTTTGTTACTCTAATAATACCAATTGCTGATAGCGTTTTTCTTGATTAGTGTGTAGGGTTGAAGACATACTTCACGTTATTCATTTATTTACAATAAAATTAATTTGTAATTTCAAAAAGATTTTGATAAATGTTTATCTACAATTTACCCATATTGTTCAATTATATATATTGTCTAGTTCGTCCTAGACCATATGAGTATATGAGTATGGTCGGACCGTACGAATATACTCATACGATCCAGACCGTACACGTACGGTTCAAACACTCATATGGTCTGGAACAAATACATGTCTTCTACAGAAACATGCAAAGGGCTTAGACCACGCCTTGCATTTTCCCCGTTTTTGAATATGTTATATTCTATAACCCTGAACCTTATTTTTCTTTATACTATAAATCAATAGGAACAGGATACACAAGCATGAAACTTAGAAAAATGTTAAAACAATGGCTTTTTTCTACATTCAGAATTTTTGGGAAACAGTTGAAACAGTAACTAAATCATCTGATATGTGACGAACATTTTTTGAAGTTTTAGTTCCTTTCTTTGAATTTATTTTTGCCTTATTGAAATTATCGCTATTTGTCCATTTTTCTTTCGACCTTTCTTTGTGATAATTTGTCATATCATTTTACTCGATTGAGATAGAAATAGAAAAATTACTGCTAGAAAATAAAGAGGCACGTGATGTTGATAATGACAAAGATATGAAATTGACATTGTCGTCATAGGTAAATTAGCTATAAACAGATTATCATTGGTCATCTCAAAACGATTGCATTTCTCGCGTACGGCGTACCGGCTCAAGCGAAAAAATCAATTTTGTTGAGATGGTCAACGAAAATCTATACATATATAAAGTATGACAAAACACTTTTATGTCGACTTAACAATTTGTTTCCTAGAATCCACAACTACAATTATTGTATGAACTATTCATAAATTCTGAAAGCGACTTATAGGAAGGAAACAATCATACAAATTTCAAGTACATATCGCTTACCATTCAGACATCATATGCTTTTGAATAAAAGTAGTATACCGCTACTTAAAAGTCAAAAATCGAATGAGAGAATTACGAATCCGGGTTACTAACTAGACCGAGGGAAACACGGCAATTAAAAGAGGAAAATATAGGAACAACAGAAACACTATAAAACAAAAATAAACACCAACATTCATAGAACCGAATTATTTGATAACAACTTTTTAAGGTACTTTGAAAACCAATTACAAAGTTATGACAACTTTTGCTTCATTGATTTGAATACGCAAAATACACATGATACATTTCTGGTTCAAAATTCATTGAATTCAATCTTCGTTTTTACCAATTATCATCCAAAAAACTACTGCACAAAACGAAACTCCATTATCTTTTTAAAATTTCATAGTTTGTTTTACTTCATCAACCCTATCATAACGAGCGATTGGGACATGTCACAAATTCTACAATGATCTACAATGGCAAGTGACAACGCTTTCAAATTCATATTTTAGAAATGATTGAAGTGTAAATTCATTAATATCAGAATAATATCCCAAGACAAAATAAATGTACAAAAATACGTAGAGAAATAAGTGTTGCAAGACAAAGCACAATAAAATGCTCACTTAGTTTTCCGAATTTTTCTCTGGAAAAAACGTACTTCATTCATACGTTACTAAGAGTGACACGTGAATTGTTTTGGACAGCTAACACTCATTACGACTATAGTTGAAAATATAAAACACCATTATTATAGCAAAATGAATTTCGTGTTTTGCAATAGACAATTATGAATTCGGCATATTCAAAGAAATGCGTCCAGTTACATGTACGGTGTATCACTTATCATTACTGATAGTGAACACATGTATTTTTGTCTGCAGTAATGAGTCAATTTATTTTCAACATCATTTTATTGTTTCAGCTTTGGAAAGCAGTGTCATCGGAAAACAAAATAATATACAAATCACAAACATTCTTTTAAACAAGAATCGGGTTTTTTTCGGACTAATTAAGGATAGGGAGTACCATTAAAGATATATGTCGACCGTGCAAGGGCTGTATAGCCAGTCAAGGTAGTTTAAAACTTCCAAAAAAGAACAAAAAGATTTTTTTTACATTGTACATTTGTGACATCAGTTAAGATAATTAAATAAAAAACGTTTGTTTACAGTACAGATAGTTTTTCATTTATGATAAGATTTGGCAAAATACTTTTAACATCTTAACGTCAATGCAAATATGTATGTTTGTTTCCATACGTTCATTCAGTAGTTATAAGTCAATTTTGACAAGCCATGAAATATACTAAAACTGTTTGGGACAGCTTAAACTCTTTATATAAGGAGACCAGTGGATAACAGTGTCATCGAAGAAATATTTTAGCAATCGCAATCAAATATTTTTATAAGAATCTTACAACTGTTTGAACTATGAATGCGTATTGATATAAATAAAATGATATTTATGATAATTAAATGTTGAACAATGAAGAAGTTTTCCCTCTTCATTTTGTATATTATGAACGCAAAGAGGTTCAGACTTCGAATGACCATAACTATGAATGCGTATTGATATAAATAAGCTTAACCAAAACGATAATACCTAAGTTTGTTTGTTTTGTTCACACGGCGTTATCAATATAATAGAATTGTATGCGACTGTCGTACAAATAAAAATATAACTAGCTATCAAACGGGGTAAAATCCATCCTTTTCGACATAGGAAAATTCCATTACCAAGTCAGGAATATGACATTTGTTACAGTACTTTATACTTTCGTTTGATGTATTTGGTATGGTTGGGCTTTTGGTTTTGTCATATGATTAGGGACTTTCCTTTTTGAATGATCCTCGGAGTTGAGCATTTTTCAGATTTTATCTTTTAAATACGTTGCACAAGTATAAACTAAGCATACAATTTGGATAAAAAAAATATAATTGTCTGGCAATAAAAAAAGTATGCATCGTTTAATTTCCAAGAATCCATCCTAACTGTTTACCTACATATATATGATCATGTGCCATTGTAGTTTAAACTGTGAATAGTACCAAAGGTACCAGGATTATAACTTAATACGCCAAACGCGCGTTTCGTCTACATAAAAATCATCAGTGACGCTCAGATCAAAATAGTTATAAAGCTAAACAAGTACAAAGTTGAAGGGCATTGTTGACCGAAAATTCCAAAACAATGTGCCAAATACGACTAAGGTAATCTATTCCGAGGATAAGATAATACTTAGTTTTTCGAAAATTCAGAGTTTTGTAACAGGAATTTTATTGAAATTACCATATATATATGTTCCGGACCATATGAGTATTTGGCCCATACGCGTATGGTCATGACCATATGCGTATAGTCATGTGGTCAGACCGTACGCGTATGGTCATGACCATATGCGTATAGTCATATGGTCCGACCGTACGCGTATGGTCGGACCATATGAGCATTATACTCGTTTGCTTATTAACGGGTCGGACCATACGAGTATTTGGACCATAAATGTATTTTTTTTCAAATATGCAATTGAAACATTTCAATTATACAATAACTTTACCTTAAAAACTTATGGTTAATTAAAAATGTATTAATTTTACAATTCAGAGGCTACCTAAACATTAAATATTGATGCAACAGTCAGTTGGTCTTAGTTTTCATAGCTAATTGTATTTTTGCACGTATGCTTAGAATGACATTTGCTTCCACACGGTACCATAACTTTTCTGCAATTACACGTTCTTGTTGTGCACGAACCTTTTCCAGTTACACCTTTTGCTTGCGAGTGATAAGCTAGTTGTTTTGCAGCTGCGTGCAGTGATATTGAGATTTCTGGCCATTCCGATGTTTCTGTGGGGTTTTGAAGAAGCTCTTGATCTCCAATATCGTAACATGTACATCATATTCACAGTGAGATCAAATTAAATAAACTATGGTCCCGGTGATGTCATCTACTTTACATAATAACTATAGTAATCACTAGACCCGGTATACGTAAAGTAACAAAACTTTTACAATATGTGCATTTGATTTTAACATTTTCCTATTGTACTTACAAATAGTGAGTAAAATTGCTTATGTGAAACTGCTTATTTTATGTAAAAAACATTTTTTTTTTATTATTGAAATGTAATAAAATGGCATTTTAAATGATGGTACAACTAGAAGGGTCATACCTTATAAAGTGTTCAAAAGTATTTAAAGTAAGCGTGTTGATTACGCCGACCATACGCGTATGGTAGGACCAGATTAGTATATACACATATGGTCATGACAATACGCGTATGGTGCAAATACTCATATGGTGCGGAACAGATATATATAGTTATCAAAGGAACCAGGACTATAATTTAATACGCCGGACACGCGTTTCGTCTACCCAAGACTCATCAGTGACGCTCAGATCAAAATACTAGTAGTTGTGAAACAAAATACACAGTTGACGAGCATTAAGGACCCAAAATTTCAAAAATTGTTCCAAATACGGCTAAGATAATCTATTCCTGGGATAAGAAAATTCTTAGTTTTCGAAAAATTCAGAGTTTTAGGCCACACCAATTAGATTTATAGTTCTTTGGACAAAAGCTCCAAAAATTATGGGGCGAGCGAGCGAAATTGTTTTGATTGTAAAAAATTCTTAAAAATGAGTTTTGTTGAGGCGGGTGCTCTACAAGTGGAGCGAGCGGTATAATTTTTTTCAAATTGTGCAATTTAGAAATTTGTGTACATGTTAAAATTGGGTAACTTCAAGACAAGGGAGAAACATGCTCTTATGCATATAATGTGATGCATTTGTGCCTGTAGTACAGTCTATACAATACCCAACTTTCTTGTTCGCTTTGGTTTAGTATCATTTTGATTATTTTCGTCAAATAAGCTTTAACTGTGTGAATTTTTTTTTAAATCACACATGTATATAATAAGGAGGCAAAGCGGATAAAGTTTAACGAGAGAAATTATGTAAGTAGGTAAATATATTGTATGGAATTCAATTAAAATATGTGCAGATATTCCCCAAAATGCCCTAGAAAAATATTAAATATTTTTGATACAGTTGTTTTCATATATAAAAGTGATTGTTTATTGGCTGCTTGGCATCTAGTTGGAATTATTAAATTATTAATTCCTAAAAAGATCAACATAATGAGTGAGGGGAATATTTCAACAACATATTGAGTAAAATAGTTCTACATGTATTGCTATGCAGGTTGATCTCAGTGTAATGGAACATTCATTTAAAATACATTATGTCCTTAAACCAAATTCACATGAATTATTCTGATTTGGCAAAATACATTTTCCTTTTGCCCCTGAAACCTAAATGTATCTCAAACTGGAAGTGGTTGCATCAATAATATATGCATTATTACTATTTACAGGCCATTACAAAAGAGTTCGTGCATGTCAATAGACTAACAAGGGGATATTGGGTTTCATCAATTTGAAAATAAGATTAATATGTCATTTTTGTTTTTAAATCATGTAAATTTAATATCAATTTTATCCAAGACAGATAGCTCTATTTATGCCTGTTGTAGTCCGAGATAACTCTGACGTCCAACGGCTTTTTTGCCTACCGTTGAACAGCTCTATATCTAGTCTAGCTAAACAGCCGTTGTACGTCAGATTAATCTCGGACTGTGTCTATTGAAACAATGATTGGGAATGACAATGGTTTTAACGAGTACTGTTGTGATCATGGTCGTCTAACGAAAGATTTTTTATTTTGACTTCTAGAACAAGTCTTCATAGGTAACACGAAATCCATTTCAAATAACTGTGTGTTTAATAACTATTTGTCCTATGCACTTCATGTTGGCATCCAGATTTTTGACCTTTAATTAACAAATCGATTTATCACACGTGCGTTTGAATCGATTGGAGCAATATATGCACAAGAAAAACGTCTACGAGAAAGAAAAAATGTCAAGGATAAACTAATTTTTTGAGCGGCATGCGGCCCAAACATTTGCGGAAGCGGTAATTTTTTTTTTTTATTGAAAAGTCAATTTCTCCAAAACAGGAGCGGTGAAATCCAAAGAACTATCAATCAAATTGGTGTGGCCTTATAACAGGAAATTTATAAAAGTTACCGTATAATTGATATTCATGCCAACAACGAAGAGCTAACTACTGGGCTGATGATACCTTGTATAACTCAATATGATCTGTTTTTCTTTTCTTTTTTTTAAGGGTACCTCAATTATTTAAAAAACAAAAAGAGAATTTTTCACATTCAAAGAAATGCGTCCAGTTGTTGTTGTATCACTTACCATTTATGTTGACAAACACTAGGTGATGAGTACATATATTACTTTTCTGTAGTCATGAGGCAATTTATAACAACGTCATATTACTGTTTAAGCTTTGGATATCAGTGTCATCGGCAAAAACATTAATGTAGCATTCACAATCCAAATATTTCGCAAGAATCTTACAATTAGTTGGACTATGAACGAGTAAAAGGAGTATCAATAAAGATATATTATGCCTTTACACATCAGTTATGTTTGAGTACTCTTTTTATATTTGTATGTACCCTATCTACATGAAATAACGTACTACTAGGCAAAACGAAACGCAATCAAACTACAAATGTCATAAGTTTTCTGAATTCATCAAATCTATACATTACGTGTGATTGGGATATGTCAAAAATTCTAAAACGGCAATTGTCCACGCTTCCTGTAGCATCTCTTAGAAATGGTTGAAGTGTGAATTCATTAATATTTAGATAATATCTCAAAGACAAAATAAATGTATAAAAATACGTAAAGACATAAGATAGAGTTGCAACACAAAACACAATAAAATAAATACCGATTATTTTTGATTTCTCCACTGAAAAAAAGGAGACTTTCCTTTTTAAATTTTCCTCGGAGTTAAGTATTTTTTCAGATTTTATCTTTTAAATACGTTGCACAAGTATAAATTAGGAATATTTTTTTTCATAAGAAAATGTACTCGTGTGGCACAATTTTATACATCGTCTAATTACGTATATACCTTCCTAAATATTTACCTACATACATATGATCATGTGTCCATGTTGTTAAAATTGTGACTTTTTTTTATTACACAATAGTATCGTCTTTCCTTCGTTAATTTTTTTTTTGAAAGAAACCTCAATTTTTTAAACAAGACAAGTTTAAAACTTTAATCAATAAGCATTCGAGAATATTGTATTACAAGACATAGTCCTTTACCAATAAACATCTTATTATACAGGAACAAAATGCTATAATTAATCTATAACTTGTCATTGTTTAAACTATATCGATAATATTTTGAAGCATGATGAGAAAAGGTGTGGAAACTGAACAATAGAGTAAATTTTCCTAGGATCATAAATCTGCACAAATTCATCAGAACGGAACGACATTAGTACTTGGTCTGTAATTTGCCACTATAAACCTTCAAACTAATTTCTAAATCAATATCTTGAAAAATAACCTACAAAAAGGTTAAACACTGAAAATTCAAATGCCCATAATGTTTTGCAACATAATTAGATTGGAACAAATTTTGAACTTAATATATGATTTGCCATGATAACACTATATAGATATAAGAAGATGTGATAGGAGTGTCAGTAACTCAACATCTATGCTACAATATGTAATTAATAAACCATTATATTTCAAAATAAAATTTAATTGTACTTTATTCATACTTTACTTTGAATGGCACGTGCATTATTTGGGACAGCTATAACTCATTACGACTAAAATTGAATATATAAAACGTATATGTCCTTAAAGTAATATATTTTTCGTGTTTTGCATCAAATAGACAAATATGTATGAGAATTTGACACATTCAAAGAAATGTGTCCAGTTTCATGCATGTTGCATCACTTACTTATTTAGTTTAAACATATTTTATTTGCTGAATTAAAACAAGATGGATTAGACACAAGTAAATCATACTTATGAAGTCTTCTCCATAATACAATATAAAGTTACAATAATAGTATAATATAATGGACATGCATATAAAACAAACAATTTATGCAATATAATACTAGCTTTGATAGGTGAACAAAGAGGATAGAAAGTAAAAAGAGAAAAAGAAAGTTTGAAAAGTCGTATAATTCTGTGACGATGACTTGTGAATTGATGACAATGATGACGTTCCGTGTCAGTAATAGTAACGCTCTATCAAGGCATAAGAAACTATGTAAACAAAGCTTTTTCAACAGATGAAAACTGATTAAATTCAAATATATTTATTTCAACAAGTGAACAATTTGACAAGAAATATCAATCTTCTTAGACGATTATCTCCATTTCGTAGAAATAACGTGAAACACATAAAATATTCATTTGATATTTTTTTCTAATACTTAATGTATGTTAGTTTGTTTTTCATGACATTTTGTGAATATGATATTCAACATCTTTTTATATGGTACAATAAACAATTGGGTAACAATTGATTGCTAAAGATTTTTTTGTCGGTGTTATATATATTTAGAATCCGTAAATGGCATCTAAAGACAATGCGAGGTCTTTTTGGCTAGTCAACGTTTACTAATAACCACTGAATGAATGTATAGAAACAAAAACATATATTTTCATTAACGCTAAGATGTTCTAATTATTTTGCCAAATCTTGTCATAGATGAAAACACTATATCTGAACTGTAAGCAAATGTTTTTATTGTTAAATATTTTGACTGATGTTACATGTACATATGTACAATGTAAAACAATCATTTTCTTCTTCTTGAATGTTGAAACATATTATTTTTAATTTCAAAACTTCAACAATGATTACAAATGCAATACTAGTTTATTTGAGCAAATAAATTTCACCATCTCTTTATGAATAGAAACAACATTCATGTATGTACAACCTATTTGTAGCGACATCTCTATAACCAAAGGTTTTGTACCAATCGGACGTTTTGCATTGTCTTTGGGAAAACATGTCATTTAGAAATAATGACATCTCAAAGGTCAAGCTTATGATAATGGATCATGTTAGTTTGACCCCTTCTATTGTTTTTAAAGCTTTCCAAAGAACTCCAAAGCTCTATCCGTGCATATAGTATTGCATTTGTAATCATTGTTGAAGTTTTGAAATTAAAAATAATATGTTTCAATATTCAAGAAGAAGAAAAGCACTTCAGATATAGTCTATGCCAAGATTTGGTAAAATAATAAGAACATCTTAGCGTTAATGAAAATATATGTTTTTGTTTCTATACATTCATTCAGTGGTTATTAGTCAACGTTGACTAGCCATAAAGACCTCGTATTGTCTTAAGATGCCATTTACAGATTCTAAATATATATAACACCGACAAAAAAATCTTTAACAATCAATTGTTACCCAATTGTTTATTGTACCATATAAAAAATGTTGAATATCGTATTCACAAAATGTCATGAAAAATAAACTAAAATACAGTATATCACTGTATATATTAGAAAAAAAATATAAGTTTACAAATGAATATTTTATGTGTTTCACGTTTTTTCTACGAAATGGAGATAATCGTATTTGAAGATTGATATTTTTTGTCAAATTGTTCACTTGTTGAAATAAATATATTTGAATTTAATCAATTTTCATCCGATTGAAAAAGCTTGGTTTACATAGTTTTAAAAAAACCTACAGATACTAGTTATCAAGGGTAATTGTGAATTCATCAACTCGATACGAAACGTGGGAAATATCACAAATTTTACAACAGCAAATGCCCACGCCTCTTTGCCGAATTGTGAATACATTAAAATTGAAATCCTATCTCAAAGACAAATCAAATATATTTAAATACGTAAAGACATAAGAGTTGCAAGAAAAAAAATACAATGAAATACTCACGTTGTCTTACACGTTCCACAACTGAAAAAAGACCAAAAAAAATTAAATCTTACATTATTTGTACTCAACTTTGAATGATACTGAATCTGTGTAGGACAGCTTAAACTCTCAATTTAGTCCATTAAAGTAATAGGCATTTATTGTGTTGCATGCAATACACAAATTTGTTTGAGAAAAGAAATGCGGCTAGTTCTGTTGCATCACTTACTATTTCTGGTGACTAACACTTGGTGACAAGAACTACTTTTCTGCAGTAATGAGTCAATTTAGTAACAACGTCAGCTTTGGATAGCAGTATCATTTAAGATATAGATGTCATTCACACATCGGTTATGTTTAATTGCTCTATTTAGTATCCTTATGTTATTCTACTACAATTGACTTTACGACTAGAAATATGAGTTACCTTGTTTCGTTAAATCCGGAACAATATATTACATGTATTAATTGAAATGGCTTTTTTCGATAGAAAAATATTAACAAAACAAGTAAACATGCGTTTAACGAAATCATTTGATGTATTACACAATAAAAATAGAATACACTTTTATTAAAAAAAAAAAAGTTGATGATTAGTTATCTCCTTGTCTTACAGACACGAAAACCTTCCTCGGACTTGTTAAGCCAAATATTGTTATCTTATCACTCAGAAAATAGGAATCTAACTTCATTTATGAACTAATATTCAAAATTGAAATCAGTTTGCATATATCACAAGAGTTTATCAAATCGATTTGTGTTGTAGTGCTGGATTTCAACATTACCCAGATAGATATGCCCACTGAGAAAAACCACCAATCGCAACCAAATTCAAATCTATCAAAGTCTTTTTATTATAAAAAAAAGTTATAAACCAATAAATGTGTTATGAATATGAGATATACCACGCGTCTTTGTATTAACATATACTACGATTATCATTTTTTTTCAAGGGAACTTAGGATTTGCACCCCAAAAAATATTATGCTCACCTTGGTCTATGTGCATATTAAACAACGGACACAGATGGATTCATGACAAAATTGTGTTTTGGTGATGGTGATGTGTTTGTAGATCTTACTTTACTAAACATTCTTGCTGCTTACAATTATCTTTCTATATAATGAACTTGGCATAGAAGTAACAGTGGAAAATATTTTCAATTTTTTTTTAAATAATGATTAAAATTGTTTAAAATTGACTATAAAGGTCAATAATTGCTGAAGGGGTCAATTGACCATTTTGATTATGTTGACTTATTTGTAGATCTTACTCTGCTATACATTATTGCTGTTTACAATTTATCTTTATCTATAATTATATTCAAGATAATAACCATGAGCTGCAAAATTATCTTAAAATTACCAATTCAGGGGCAGCCATCCAACAACGGCTTGGCTTATTGGTCTGAAAATTTTGCAGGAGACAGATTTTGACCTATTGAACAATTTAAGTAATTGTAGATTTGCACTAAATGTGTTGGTATCAGAGGTATGAGCCAAAAACTGCATTTTACTATATGTACTTTGTTTAGCAATTTCGGCCATTATTGCTGTTTACTGATTATCGCTATCTATTATTATATTCAAGATAATAACCAAAAACGGCAAAATTTCCTTAAAATTACAAATTCAGGTGCAGAAACCTAACAACATATTGTCCGATTCATCTTAAAATTTGAAGGCAGATATATATTGACCTGATAAACAATATTAACCCATGTCAGATTTGCTTTAAATGCCTTGGTTTCGGAGATATAAGCCGAAATATCCCCTTCCCTTTCATGAATGTGACCTACCGAATTAGACTATTTACCGGATTTGTAATCACATAAGCAACACGACGGGTGCCACATGTGGAGCAGGATCTGCTTACCCTTCCGGAGCACCTGAGATCACCCCTAGTTTTTGGTGGGGTTCGTGTTGTTTATTCTTTAGTTTTCTATGTTGTGTCATGTGTACTATTGTTTTTCTGTTTGTCTTTTTCATTTTTAGCCATGGCGTTGTCAGTTTGTTTTTAGGTTTATGAGTTTGACTGTCCCTTTGGTATCTTTCGTCCCTCTTTTAACACTGTCTGCTCTATTTTAAGTCATGGTGGCAATCTTGGTTTGTTGTCTGGGTCACCGGACACATTTTGTAAACAAGATACCCCAATGATGGTTGTGGCCAAGTTGGGTTACAGTTAGCCCAGTGGTTTCAGAGGAGAAGATTTTTGTAAAAGTTAAAGACGACAGACGACGACAGACGACGGACGGACGACGACGACGACGACGACGGACGTCGGAGGCCAAGTGATGAGAAAAGTTAAAGACGACAGACAACGACAGACGACGACGGACGACGAAGACTACGACGGGCAAGGTGAGATAAAAAAAAAAGTTAAGCTTATGCTGGATATGCTTTAACATTAAAGAATTCACAAAATGCCTTTACAAAGTAACTGAACAACTTTATCATTGTTTATGTATTAGAAAAACAAATCTAAGTCTGAAAATAAATGTTTCGTGTGTTTTACGTTGTTCCTACGAAATGGAGATAATCGTAATAGAATAATTTTTTCTATAGTAAAATTTATCAATTGTTGAAATAAATATATTTGATTTTTGCATACTAAATTAATTTGTATCTCTGATTTAACAATCTGGTTTACATATTATGAAACGCTGTTTAGAATACTACAGATAAAATGGATAACAAGTATTATAGTAATAAAGTGTGTGACGATTGTTGTTTAGCAATGGACACCCACTGTAATTGATAAGGCTTTCCTGTTTTATACTTTCATTTACTTATATAGTGTAGATGTGTTGGTTAACAAATATTTATTGTAATGTTTAATTATATCAGTTGATAATGAACACTTTTATTGACCTGTTTTGGCAGTTGACCATCCCTTTCATGGGAAATCAAAATCAATGTTAAGATCAACGATTATAAGACTGAATATATGTCTTTTCAAGGAAAATCCAAAGGGCTGAGACCCTACATTACATTTTCCCCCGTGTTTGGGTATGATATATTCTATAAACCTTAACCAGTTTTTACCTTATTCTTAAAACCAATAAAAGCAGGACAAACAAGCATTTAACTTAGTCATATGTTAAAATAATGGTTTTTTTTCTACATTTATAATTTTTGAAAATCAGATGAAAGGGTCTCTAAATCAGCTGCTATGTAATGAACACTTTTTGTCATATCAGTTTATTTCTATGAATTACTGTTTTTTGCCTTAATGTACATATATTAAGTATGACGCAACACTTTTATGTCGAATACAAAAATTGTTCTTCAGAATCCACAACAACAATTACTGTATAAACTATTTATAAATTATGCAGGCCACTTGTAGACTTCGTGTACCAAACTTTGAAGAAAATAATTTTACAGATTTCAAACACATATCGCTTAAAATTCAGACATCATACGATTTTAAATAAAGGTGAGAGTAGTATACCTATTTTCAAAAGTCCGAAATCGAATTAGAAAAAAACGAATCCAGGTTACTACTTTAAACCGAGGGAGACACATCAACTATCAGAGGAAGACATGGAAACTACAGAACCAATGAAGTGAGAAAAACCGCCAACATACATAGAACCGAACTATTTGGTAAAAATATTTTAAAAACCAATTACCAAGCCCTGACTACTTTTGAGTCTTTGATTTGAACATTGAAAACATGATTCTGATTCAAAATTCATTGAATTCATTTTACATTTTTTTGTAGTTGTATACCGATTATCATCCAGAAAACTACTACTCAAAACAAAACGCCACGATTATAGTTTTGAAATGTAATAGTTTTTGTGAAGTCATCAACTCTTTACATAACGTGCGATTGAGAAATGTCAAAAATTATACAACACCAAAAGCCCGCGCGTCCTATATCAATTCTTAGATATGGTTGAAGTGTGAATTCATTAATATTTTAATGAATTCTCAAAGACACAATAAATGTATGAAAATACGTAAAGACTTTAGAGTTACAAGACAAAACATAATAAAATACTCACACTGGCACTGAAAAAAATTAAAACTTACATCACTCGTACTCTACTTTGAATGATATAAAGTTATGTTCATAATAAGTAACTGTTGAACAATGTAGAGGTTTTTCCTATTTATTTTGTAAAATATGCCCACATAGAGATTCAGAGTTCTTTGAAAAGCTTTTTGACATAAGAAAACCCTAAATCAAGTCATGAATATGACAGTTGTTATACATTCCTTTGACGTGTTTGATATGTTTGGGCTTTTGATTTTGTCATTTTGATTGGGGACTTTCCTTTTTAAATTTTCCTCGGAGTTCAGTATTTTTCTGATTTTATCTTTTAAATACGTTGCACAAGTATAAATAGGAATACTGTTTTTGATAAGAAAATGTACTTGTGTGGCACTATTTTATACATCGTTTAATTTTGTATATTCCGTCCTATTAAAATCCACCATTTTTGACATAAGAAAATCTTTAATCAAGTCATGAATATAGTGTGATTTCCCTTTAAATTTTCCTCGGAGTTCAGTATTTTTCTGATTTTATCTTTTAAATACGTTGCACAAGTATAAAAGAGGGACGAAAGATACCAAAGGGACAGTCAAACTCATAAATCCAAAACAAACTGACAACGCCATGGCTAAAAATGAAAAAGACAAACAGAAAAACAATAGTACACATGACACAACATAGAAAACTAAAGAATAAACAACACGAACCCCACCAAAAACTAGGGGTGATCTCAGGTGCTCCGGAAGGGTAAGCAGATCCTGCTCCACATGCGGCACCCGTCGTGTTGCTTATGTGATTACAAATCCGGTAAATAGTCTAATTCGGTAGGTCAAATTCATGAAAGGGAAGGGGATTGTAGTTACGACGTGAGGAACATATCCGATATCATTTGTGAAATGGTTATTCCATAAATTAGGAATAATTTTTTTGATAAGAAAATGTACTAATGTTACTATTTAATACATCGTTTAATTTCGTATATTCCTTCCTAAATGTTTACTTACATACATATGATCATGTGTCCCTGTCGATAAAATTGTGACACTTTTATTACACAATAATATCGTCTTTCCTTCGTTATTTTTTTTTTTGTGAAGGAAATCTCAATTCTTTGAACAAGACAAGTTTAAAACTTTAATCAATAAGCATTCGAGAATATTGTATTACAATACATAGTCCCCTACCAATAAACATCTTCTTATACAGGAACAAAATGTTATACTTATCTTTAACTTGTCATTGCTTAAACTATATAACAAATATCGATAAATATTTTGGAGCATGATAAGAAAAAGTGTGGAAACTAAATAATAATGTAAATTTTCCTAGAATTATAAATCTGCAAAAATCATCAGAACGGAACGACATTAGTACAGTCACCTAATTTCGTGGATACATAAGTTCGTGGACTTCCGGAAATCCTAAATATCTCGCATGCAAGTTATTGTTATGACGTCATCAATGGCATGATTTGATTGCTATAGGATATCCCTACAACAACAAAATACAAAAATGAATCGCGAGTGTTCCGTAGCTGCACATGTTTAAAATATACATATTAATCAATACAGTCAACTTTTGGCTGGGTAGTAAATGTACAAAATAAGTTAGAGCTCTTGGAGTATTTTATATAGTTCCTTATTTTATTCATTTGTACTTGATTATTGCATGCACTGTTGAACTTGACAAGTTTGTTTATTCGGTCAACTCAACTTTTCTTTGTCTAGTGGTTATCGTTTATTGGTGCTGTTCAGACGTGATTCTCGTTTTATTTTTATTTTATTATAGATTAGACCATTTGTATTGATGTTTGAATTATCTAACACTAGTCATTTTAGGGCCATTTATAACTTGCTGCTCGGCGTGAGACATTGTTCCATGTATAATGTCATACTTTCACCTATAATTGTTATCTTTTTTTTTTAATTGTGACTAGGATGGAGGGTTGTTTCATTGGCACTCGTACCAAATTCGATTATTTGTCTACCCTGTATAATGTGTTTCTACAAAAATTTATAACCTTGAAGTGCATATATTCGATTGCCATGAGCTGTGATAAAACTCTGAATTTATTTTTACTCTTATTGCTGTTGGATCGATAGTTTTGGACTGCTAATGCATCTAATACAATAGTATACCTCATCCAAAAAAAGGTGGCTGATTTTCCAAGGTTTAAAAAATCAAAGTGTTTTAATACTTTTTTCCATTTGTATATATATATCATTTGTACGATGTCATACATCATCTTTTTTTTTTTTGGGGGGGGGGGGGGATTTTAACAATGTTTTTTAATTACTATGTTTTAAGAAAAACAAAAGGGTTGTGGATAAAAATAAATAGATGTTTTATCTAGAAATGTTTGAATAGAATGGTTAATACCGTATAAGAATGTCAGGTTTATGCTTTTTTTTTTGGGGCTATTGGTATGTGTATTAAAGTATCAAAAAAATATGACCAGTTGGAATGTAAATGATTTGTTTGGAAGGTTAAGTTGTAGTCACTTTTAAACTTTTGAACAAAAGCAAAATCCAGTTGGAAAAAGTTTGATAATTTTGCAAACGTTTATATTGAAAATGACCTTACATCTGAAATGCGTAATAATAACAACATTTTACGGGTAAATTAAAATGATCGGAAAAGAACGGAATTGGAAAGTTGTTGGTAGTAGAATCTTCCCGAAAAAAGATAGTTAGGAAAACGTCAGGGGCGGTGTGTGGAACGTAAATGGTAGGTAGAACTATAAAAATTCTGAAAATTCTAGGATTAGAGCAAGTGTTTTAAATTTCTTTAAAATTGGATATAATTGCTGTTTGTGAAACCTTCTAAAAACGATGATAAAATATAAATTAGTTGTTATCAATGGTATGGCCATCATAGAAAGTTTAAAAATGCAAAAATGAAGGGAGGGTCTGATGGTGTAGATGTGTTAATAAAAGATGAATTTTGTAACAACTGGATCGATGTCACTGCTGGTGGAGATTTATTTCCCCGAGGGTATCACCAGCCCAGTAGTCAGCACTTCTGTGTTGACTTAAGTTATCATTGATATGTTCATAATTATAAATTAACTGTTAACGAAACTTATTTTTTGGAAAAAAAAGCAAGGTTTTTCTACCTCAGGCATAGATTATCTTAACTGTATTTGGCAATTATTAATTTTTGGTCCTCAATGCTCTTCAACTTAGTACTCTATTTGGCCTTTTTGATTCGAGCATCACTGATGAGTCTTTTGTAGACGCGAGTCTGGCGTAAATATGAAAAAAAATATCCGGTTATATATGTTGAGTTTATTTGGATAGTTTCAGTGTTTCAATTCTTGATAGTTCAGTGGAATATATTTTGTGGATTAAATTATCACATTAATATGATTATTCAAATAATAAATGTTTCTGTGTTTGCTGTTTACTGCCGAAGGAGTCAAGTCGTTTAAATGATGGTGAAAAATTCTATAATGATCTCCTACAACAAGTATATTGCTACCAAAATGAGATTTCATGTATATTGGTGGCGATGTTAACTCTAGATGCGGAAGTAAGCAGGATTATAAAAAAGGTGTAAATGATATTAACGACAGAGAATTAACTGACGTTATTAGTAACAAGTACGGTGATTTTCTAAGTGATGTGTTGACGAGTTGTAACTTGTGTAAGCTAAATGGTCGTGTTGATGGATAGAAAGATTTTACTGGTGTATCAAATGCGGTCAGTTGTCGACTATGTCTTTACACCTCAAGAACAGTTAAACTTTTGTAAAGTAGTGACGTGTATTTAATGTCTGATATTATAGTCGATACTGGTTAGAACTTTGAGAAGTCCATCCCGGACCATGGACCAAAAGTGTGGACATTAAAGGTGAAAAACGATATTGCGTGCGGTACTAGTAAGATTGGATAAGCACCAAATACACACCCAGGTACAATTTCAAACGCTTCCCATTAAATTGTCTTGACAACAATACACACATTCAATATACTATTGATAAATTTGAACACGAACTAGCCACAAATGAAAACATTAGTAGTGCATGTAGAGAGTTTGTTACTTTAAAGAAACAAAGATAAAGACAAAGTTCCTGTACCGAAGACCCAAAGAGGACCATTCATTGTTTACATACAGTGATCGCCGACACTTTTTTGTCGAGAATACTAAGCTAATTATATTTTACTTAGTATGATACACATGTGCAAATTATAGTTGCACGAGGAGGTATATTTTTGTAGAGTTATAAATAGTAATATTGATCGTATGTACTTATTGATCATATTCACGGAAGTATTCGACTTTGTGTATTTTTAATGATAAAGTTCCTAGAACATTTTTGTAAAGTTAAAGTTATTTTCTTTTGATAATTCATACAGATTAAGAAAAGATGAGAAATATATTTTTTTTTTGGTTTTATTGTGAATTGTGTTATGTTAATGCATTTATATGCCAGCTTTAGCTGGCACTAATGGTAGAAGCATCGTTTTTGGAATAAAGAACGATAACTCTCTCTACACGACCCATCTGAAAAGTTTCGTCACTCTCGTTAAATCTCCCACGATTATTTTTTTTAAGGCTGCCGAGTTTAACGTTTCATCGGGATCTTGAAAAAAGGGACACAACGGAACAATTTCGATGTAAAATACGACATGAATTTTTATTTGTTTACAAAAACAAGAATTAAAAAATTTTGCTGACTTGTGAAGTTTATTTAACATTTTTAAATTTCATTGTACAACGGAAATAACCGAAGTTTGGACAACAACATATTCCGCCATGTTTAATCGTCTGCAGTGACAGCGAAAGCAAATTTCCTAAATATCACAGGTACTTCATTTAAATGTCACATTATCATAACTAATGATCAAATTTATAGTGTAAAAGTTCCGTCTAGCTATGGGAACTTAAAAAACCCACTGCAAGCAATAGATTTCGAAAGAAACTAATTATCCGGACATGCCGGAGGTCATGGTCCATGGAGGTAGTAAAAATATCCGGTGCTCCCATTGACCACGAGTCAAGACTACGATTATTCATCTGCTACATAATTCCCCATATCAAGTAACAGTGATAATGTAGTTGGTTATATATATATATGGTTGAATGTACCCTGGAATACGCCTCCACTGTATGGGACCCTTACCAACATAACCTTGAAAAAGACCAAGAACGTGTATAATGAATAACAAGACGTATCCCCAGGTTGTGTCAGCTTCTTAATGGAGAGACTAAAATGGGAGCCTCTTAAAGATCGCCGCTGCAAAGACCGACTCACCATGGCATACAAGATCCGCAATAGATTGGTGGATATTGACCCCTCTAATTATTACAAACCCGGAGATTTAAGGACCATAGGAGGCCACCGCATACACCAACAGCGCACTCTAAAAGACCAAGATCAACCAGAGAATGGAACACTCTACCGGAAAAAGCCACAACAGCAGCTACACTAGAAGAGTTCAAGGCCAGCCTTACCATCCTGCCAGAGGCCTTGACAGGAGCTTCACACACCTAGATCTCCTTTGACCCCAGATGTAAATAATTTTCCTGTAAATAGTTTTTAATAATTGAGGAGGGAAGGCCTCATGATTTCACGAGCAAGAGTCATTTATACACTCAAGAAGAGTCCGACTCTGTTCTGAAAGAAGAAGAAGAAGAACGTGATCATCGTGGTTATTCCTGTAGCTCACAGACAAATGCAGGTTCAATTCCCAATAGCATTTCTATTCAGTAGTCTCCTACTTTATTGAACCGTCAGAAGCTTTCAAAACTTAAAAAAACAAAACAAAAATATTCAAATTCAAAATCTTCTAATAATTGGCAAACTCTCAACAAATCTTGTCATTAATTAAGATACTGTCATACTGGTCCCTGACTCCCTTAACTGTTGGTACATGTACATTTGTACCGTAACCCACAAAATCATTTTTAACCTGGCTTCATTTTTGGTATTGAACCTTCTGGTACAATTTCATAGAGATCCATTCACTTACACTAAAGTTATTGTCTGGAAACCAAATGTGTCTTCGAACAAGAACAATGACAAAAATTAGATAGCATTATATGAAAGCAAATATTTGAAATGTTCCCTATTTTCATTCTCAATTTTATTTTGCCATTATATAAAAACTTGAAATTTCATGGGTAAAAAAATGCAAGAAATGACAAAAAAAAAACTGACTTTGAATAAGTGAAATTGATGTAGAACCCCACAAACAGAAGATGATCAGGAATTATACATTAATACTGCTGACTGCAGTTTTCCCCCCTCAAATCTTAAATAGCATCCTAGAAAATAGCAAAATCTTAAGACTATCAACTTAACAAACCTATCTATCATGGTTCCTTAGAATTAGATGAAAATAAAAAAAAAAAAAATCTGATCAACATAATTTTCTAAACAGGCTCACTGTAAATGCAAATCCCTCTTTTAACAATCAGAATTATCCTCTTGCTGATCACATATTTATGATATGCAGGTAACTGGGAATACAATATGAACATCCAGCCAATTGAGAATGTAAAAAAATTCATCAAACAGAGTGCTCTTTGTAATACAAAATAAAATAAAATAAAATAAAAACAGCTACAACTTTTAAATATCATGAATATTGATGTCAGAAAAAGATATTCCAAATCCACCACCTCTTCCTGAAAACCAACAAAACAATAATTTAATAACCATGATAACGTTATGGATTGTATGACAGTATCTGTAGTTTTGAAATTAAACTTTTTTTTTTAAATTGCAAAGAAGAAAAAAATGGATATGAAAATGGAACAAGATAATGAATGTAAGCATTGTCATTTATATAAATTACCAATCAATTAATTTTTCAGCAGAAAACAATATTGGATCATCAGGGAGCAACCATTTTGCTTTAAAGGGGGGGGGGGTATGATATTTGTTGGATTTTTTACACACGAAGCACATTAACGCTATCAATCAAAATTATTCAGTCAAAATATAACACTAGAAGGTATTGGGGAAATCTGGATTCAGAATTTTTTTGTCCTCTGCTTGAACAGAATTTTTTTTCTTCATCAATTTGGAAATCAGAATATTTTTTGTAGTCCAAATAATTATGACATCCAGGTAAGCTATTTTAAATTTTGACAATGACGCCTTCTTTCGATGCGGAAAAAAATAATAGCCTTTCAAGACGTCATAATTGTTTGGACTTGAAAAATACCATACCCCTCCTGTCTTTTGAAGTTTAATGATGGTTCCCTAAACATTTTCTTCTTCAACTTAGTTTTATTATATTTTAGACAAAAACTATAATGTAGGACATTCATCCTGAAGATGCATGAAATATTTGCCACTGGACGTTAAGCAACCAACATTGGCAACAATACACCTTGTCGCTAATCCCAGCTGACCCGGCCGCTTGAACTTTTGACGCATACAACAATCACTTTTCCATTGTGGCTTCAGATATTTTGTTTTATGACGTCAAAATTTTACGGAAGCCTGTGTGATATCCAATAATGGCGGACAAATAGCGATAAGGTCTATCAATCAATATATAGGACATAGTCTAGGTATAAAGCTGGCATTTAAGGTAGCGTCTTCCTCATATAATATGTTGAATGTTATATTTATAATTTTGATACAGAAATTGGAAGATAATTATAATTGTGTTTATTATGTTTTGTAGGGTGTTTATTTCATTATATTGAATACGTCTGGTAACAATAATAAAATTATCAACTTTTACTGGATTGGTTTTGTTAGCCACATGACACATCGTTACATTAAAAAAATAAACAATGTTCTTCATCATGAATGTGTTTTGTCATCTCAGCAACAAATTCGTCAATTGGTCGCATACACGAGATGATGTTTATAGGCGGTTATCCGTGTGACAAGAAGCTGCACTAAGTATTGATTCGTTGGTGCATAACGATCAAGCATGATGTGAAAAATCATCTTACGATTTAATTTTGAAATGTCTGACATTGTAAAGTTCGATTTCAGAAAACAAGTTGTAAAATACAATTTTTGTACAAAAATTACTTCATTTTGTTATCAAATTTTAACATATTTTTCATATTTTTTTTTAAATTATTTTAATATCAATGTTATCATTAACAATGTTTCAATATTACTATACAAATATTTTATCATACAATATCCATAAAGGAGGCTGCTTTTCCAAAGTTTAAAAAATCAAGGTTTTCCATGTGTATAGATTTACTTCTAAAATAAACAATTTTTTTTTTTTTTTTTTTTACAGTTAATCTCCACTTTTAACAACACTTGCTTAAAATGTCCAACAGTTTTTGCAGTTTATCTGCATCAGGTGCAATCAATGCAATGCCATCAGTGTATAATTACATAGAAACCATTATGTCATCCTTTTGAATACCACTAGTTGCTTCTTTAATATCAGAGACTAAATCATTTACATAGAAAGAAAATAACGTCAGCGATAAAACACAGCTTTGTTTTACACCACGAGCAACAGGAAAAAAGATGTCATCAAGTTATGTACTATGACTGAATAATTTGCATTAATGTATAAAGAAGCAGAATAGGCAGAAGAAAATATTACTGTCATTTCTTATAATTTAATTCTTAATTCCATTTGTAAAATTTTTATGTATTTTCTAAATTAAATGACACTTTAGACAAACTCATTTATACATACGCTTCCGATGTATGGGGCATTAATATACATAATTGAATAAATAGTTTGCAAAACAATGATTGTACATTTGTTTTTAATCGTAAGCAAGCGAAGCAGCAATTTAGCTGCTAAAGATGATGTGATATGGATTCTTTATCCGGTGATGCACTACTAAAAGTTGAAGTTTCTAAAATATGGAATCGTTTTATATGTGACAATACCAGTAAAAAGGTACTAAAGATACCAACTTTAATACCTTGCACGGTATGTAGGTGCCGTGCCCGGATTCGGAATATAAAACATTGATAAATATAATTCTTTTGCAATTCAATGTTAAGCAATTAGTTATTTTACCATATCAAGATAAATGTTGGACATTGTCTTCAAAACATGCCATTACAAATAAATTAAAATAATTAATGAAGAAGTGATACAAAAGTAAGTTCAAAAATAAATATTTTGGGTGTTTTACGTTGTTTCTATGAAATAAAGAGAATCGTATGTCAACTTGTTCAATGGTTGAAATAAATATATTTGATTTTAATCAATTCTTATCTGATTAATAAAGTGTGCGTCGATTGTTTTTTAAAAATGGACAACCACTGTAACTGATTAGTCACTCCTGTTTTATAACTGCATTTACTAATTATACATTGAAGATGTTTTGGTTGAACAAATATGTATTGTAATGTTTGAGTATATCAGTTGATAATAGAAACTGTTTTGGCAGTTGACTATCACTTTCTTTGGAAAATCAAATGTATCTTAAAAATCAACGATTAAAAGACTAAATATGTTCCAGACCATATGAGTATTTGAACCGTACGCGTACTGTCTGGCTAGTTTGAGATGTCAAGTTTATTGGATAGTATATTACTGATCAACATAACGGAAATCTCTAATTAATCTACAAAGTTTAAATGTTATTGAAATCAAAACATAATAATTTAACTATTCAAAAAAGTCTCGACAATTAAATTTGTTTAGCGTCTGTATTCATCATGTTAGTAACACATGATATTTAATTATGCTCGCTGAAAAAGAAGTTACCGCAGTGTTGGAAGAAAAGATTTTAAAATTTTTTGGAACTTTTTTACAAAAAACCGTCAAAGATACTAGACAAAATCAATATAAAAATTTCGTCAAAAATATAATTAAAACGTGTCGAAAAATAATGCAAAGAATGGATACAGTAGCTTTGTTACTCTAATAATACCAATTGTTGATAGCATTTTTCTTGATTAGTGTGTAGGGTTGAAGACATACTTCACGTTATTCATCTATTTACAATAAAATTAATTTGTAATTTCAAAAAGATTTTGATAAATGTTTATCTACAATTAACCCATATTGTTCAATTACATATATTTTCTAGTTCGTACGCGTATGGTCGGACCGTACGAGTATACGCCTACGGTCCGGACCGTACGCGTACGGTTCAAATACTCATATGGTCTGGAACAAAGACATGTCTTCTAAAGAAACATACAAAGGGCTTAGACCCAGCATTGCATTTTCCCCGTTTTTGAATATGTTATATTCTATAACCCTTAACCTTATTTTTCTTTATACTATAAACCAATAGGAACAGAATACACAAGCATGAAAAATGTTAAAACAATGGCTTTTTTCTACATTCAGAATTTTTGGGAAACAGTTGAAACAGTAACTAAATCATCTGATACGTGATGAACATTTTTTGAGTTTCAGTTCCTTTCTATGAATTTTGTTTTTGCCTTAATGCAATTATCGCTATTTTGTGCATTTTTTCCTTTTACCTTTCTTTGTGATAATTTGTCATATCATTTTACTCGATTGAGATAGAAAAATTACTGTTAGAAACTAAGGAGGCACGTGGCGTTGGTAATAACGTAGACATGAAATTGACAGTGTCGTCATAGGTTAAATAGCAAAAAACAGTTTATCAATGGTCATCTCAAATCGATTGCATTTCTCGCTTTCAAGCAAGAAAATCACTCTCGTTGAGATAAAAAATAAACCCGATAATCTATCAATATATAAGATATAAGATAAACAAAAGACACATTAAGTTTCTATAGCTAGGGTCTTGATGTAACTGTGTATGAATCTTTTTGAATTCGCGATGATGAATGAAACAAAATGATATTGATGATAATTAAATCTTGAACAATGAATTTCATATATTAATTGAAATGGCTTTTTTCGATAGAAAGATATTAACAAAAAAAGTAAACATGCATTAAACAAAAACATTTGATGTATTACACAATAAAAATAGAATACATTTGTATTTAAAAAAAAAGGTTGATGATTAGTTATCTCCTTGCCTTACAGACACGAAAATCTTCCTGGGAATTGTTTAGCCAAATATTGTTATCTTATCGTCCTTCCCTACGCCTATATCACCCTGCTCTGTCACTCAGTAAGTCTCGTATCAAGACTTCAAAACGAGACCAGGCATTATCAGCGACGTCACAATGTTAGAGGAGAAGTTATCAGCGACGTCACAATGCGAGAGGAGACGTTATCAAGCTTGCTTTCGTTAAAAGCAAAACTGTCTTAGAGAGAGGAAAAAGACCATTAATAGAACGACAAACAGATAATTGGGTTTTTTACGTGTAGATATCGTAATATATCAGCCGCTCGACACAATGTGAAACATTTTAGCTCGTTCGCTACGCTCACTCGCCAAAAAGGATCACATTGTGGCTCGCGTCTGATATTTTACCATATCAATGTGTAGAAAACCCGATAATCTATACTTATTACTCAGAAAATAGGAATCTAACTTCATTTATTAACTTATATTCAAAATTGAAAATCATTTTGCAAACGCTATTTATATCACAAGAGTTTATCAAATCGATTTGTGTTATATTGCTGCATTTCAATATTACTCAGATAGATATGCCCCCTGAGAAAAACCACCAATCGCAACCAAATGCAAATCTACCAAAGTCTTTCCATTCTAAAAAAGTTATAAACCAATAAATGTGTTATGAATATGAGACATACCACGCGTCTTTGGATTAACATATACTACTATTATCATTGTTTTAATGGTGCTTAGGATTCGCACCCCAAAAAATACTATGCTCACCTTGGTCTATACATGCTATATGCATATTTAACAACGGACACAGATGGATTTATGCCAAAATTATGTTTTAGTGATGGTGATGTGTTTGTAGATCCTATTTTACTGAACATTCTTGCTACTTACAATTATCTTTCTGTATAATGAACTTGGCCAAGAAGAAATAGTGGAAAATACAAAATGATGAAAATTGTTTAAAATTGACTATAAAGGTCAATAACTCCTTAAGGGGTCAATTGACCATTTTTATCATGTTGACTTACTTTTAGATTTTACTTTGCTGTACATTATTGCTGTTTACGATTTATCTTTATCTATAATAATATTCAAGGTAAAAACCATGAGCTGCAAATTATCTTAGAATTACGACGGGTTGGCTTATTGGTCTGCGACTTAAGGCGGAGACAGATCTTGACCTATTGAACAATTTTACCACGTGTCAGAATTGCTCTAAATGTTTTGGTATCAGAGCTATGAGCCAAAACCTGCATTTTACTCTAAGTACTATGTTTAGCAATTTCGACCTCTATCGCTGTTTGCAGATTATCGCTTTCTATAATAATATTCAAGATGATAACCAAAAACGTCAAAATTTCCTTAAAATTACCAATTCAGGTGCAAAAACCTAACAACGGATTGTCTGATTCATCTGAAAATTTCAAGGCAGATATATATTGAGCTGATAAACACTATAAACCCATGTCAGATTTGCTTTAAATGCCTTGGTATCAGAGATATAAGTCAACATCTTCATTTTACACCCTGTGTTTTATTTTGAGCCATGGCGGCAATGTTGGTTGGTTTTCCGGGTCACCGGACACATTTTTTTAAACAAGATACCCCAATGATGATTCTTGCCAAGTTTGGTTAGAGTTAGTCCAGTAGTTTCAGAGGAGAAGACTTTTTTAAAAGTTAACGACGACAGACGACGACCGACGACGGATAACGACGACAACGACGACGGACGACGAACGACGGAGGCCAAGTGATGAGAAAGGCTCACTTGGTTCGGGCAAGGTGAGGTAAAAAGGATAAACTTGTAAGACTATTGTATGCTGGATAGGTTTCAACATTAAAGAATTCACAAAATGCCATTACAAATTAACTAAACAACTTTATGTATTAGAAAAAAACAAATCTAAGTCTGAAAATAAATGTTTCTTGTGGTTTACGTTGTTCAAATTGGAGACAATCGTAATAGAAGATGGTTTTCTATGGTAAAGTTATCCAATTGTTGAAATTAATTTATTTGATTTTTGCATACTAAATTAATGTGTATCTGATTTAACAAGCTGTTTTACATATTATC
The DNA here is from genome assembly GCA_037788925.1 of Mytilus galloprovincialis. Classification (NCBI taxonomy): domain Eukaryota; kingdom Metazoa; phylum Mollusca; class Bivalvia; order Mytilida; family Mytilidae; genus Mytilus; species Mytilus galloprovincialis. The sequence goes on from CM075338.1 coordinate 88,216,826, forward strand.
AAACGCGGTTTAGAATATTAAAGATAATTTGGATAATATGTCATATAGTAATAAAGCGTGTCACGATTACTTTATTTTATTTTTAATTATATCAATTGATAATGGAAACTTTTATTGACCTGGCTTGTCAGTTGACCATCCCTTTTATGGGAAATCAGAATAGATGTTAAAATCAATGATTATAAAACTGAATACATGTCTTTTCACGAAAAATATAAATGGTTGAGACCCTACATTACATTTTCCCCCGAGTATATTCTATAACCCTTAACCAGTTTTTACTTTATACTATAAATCAAGAAAAACAGGACAAACAAGCATGTAATCAGTCACATGTTAAAACAATGGTTTTTTTCTACATTCATATTTTTTTGAAAATCAGATGAAAGGGTCACTAAATCAGCTGATATGTAATGAACACTTTTTGTAATTTCAGTTTATTACTATGAATTATTGTTTTTTGTCTTAATGTGTAATATATTAAGTACGACTCAACACTTTTATGTTGAATAAAAAAATTGCTTTTAAGATCCAATACAACAATTATTGTATTAACCATTCATAAATTCTGCAGGCCATGTGTAGACTACATGTACCAAATTTATATAATAATTTTAAAACTATCGCTCAACATTCAGACATCATATGATTTTGAATAAAGGCAAGAGTACTAAACCTATTTTCAAAAGTCCTAATTCGAATGAGAGAAAAACGAATCCAGGTTACTACTTTAAACCGAGGAAAACACATCAACTATCAGAAGAAGACAGAACTACAGAACCAATGAAGTGAGAAAAACTGCCACCATACATAGAACCGAACTACTGTACACCAACTTATTTTCGCAAGCATTTTATTTTTTGCGACTTTCGAGAGTAAAAAAAAACGCGAATTTTAATCGTCGCGAATATGTAAATCTTCCATTATTCCTTATTAAAATTCATTGAATTCAATCCACATTTTTTGTAGATGTATACCGATTATCATCCTGAAAACTACTACTCAAAACGAAACGCCACGATTATAGTTTTGAAATGTAATAGTGCTTTTGAAGCCATCAACTCTTTACATAACGTGCGATTGAGAAATGTCAAAAAATACAACACCAAAAGCCCGCGCTTTTTATATCAATTCTTAGATATGGTTGAAGTGTGAATTCATTAATATTTTAATGAATTCTCAATGACACAATAAATGTATGAAAATACGTAAAGACTTTAGAGTTACAAGACAAAACATAATGAAATACTCACCCGTTCTTCGACCAAATACTGCAAAAACTAAATTAAAACTTACATCACTCATACTCTACTTTGAATTATACATACATTGTGTGGGATAGCTGAAACTATTACAATTAAGTTTAAATTTAAAACGTATATGGCCCAGTTGTGTTACATCATTTACTTTTACTGATGGTTAACACTTGATGGTAAGTACTACATTTCAACAGTAATGAGTCAATTTAGTAACAACGTCATCTTACTGTTTAAGCTTTGGATAGCAGTGTCCTCGAAACAAAACACAATTAGCAATCACAGTCAAATATTTTCACAAAAATCTTACAATTATATGGAGTATGAATGAGTGTAAATATCATCGGTTATGGTTGGTTACTCTTCTTAGTATTCTTAAGATATCATATGAAGCAACATACTACAAAATGTACAATTAACCTAGTAATGAGTATAAATAATGACAATGGTTCGCATAATGAGTTATGAGTGATTTTTCAAAGGATTAATGTTGTTACTTTAGCTCCAACATTTAGAAACTGTCTGTGACACTTTTTGAATCCGCGATGATGAAGGAAACAAAATTATAGCCATAATAAGTAATAGCATTAACGGTATCAATTTTCCTGCACCAGATGCGTATCAAGTAACTCTTAAACAATGTAGAGGTTTTCCCTATTAATCTTGTAAAATATACACACATAGAGATTCAGAGTTCTTTGAAAAGCTTTACATAGGGTTCAAACTAACATGGTTCCTTATCATTCATTAGCTTGACCTTTAATCGTATTTTTGATTCTAAATGCAATGTGGCTCATCCACCATTTTTGACATAAAAAATCCTTAAGCAAGTCATGAATATGACAGTTGTTATACATTCCTTTGATGTGTTTGGCCTTTTGGTTTCGCCATTTTGATTGGGACTTTCCTTTTTAAGTTTTCTTCGGAATTCAGTATTTTTCTGATTTTATCTTTTAAATACGTTGCACACGTATACATTAGGAATACAATTTTGATAAGAAATCGTACATCTGTGGCACTTAAAAAAGGATTGCTATTTTATTCATCTTTTAATTTTGAAGATTCCCTCCTAAATGTTTACCTACATATATATGATTATGTGTCCTTGTCGTTTAAACTGTGACACTTTTATTACACAATAGTATCGTCTTCCTTCGTTAATTTTTTTTAAAGAAACCTCAATTTTTTAAACAAGACAAGATTAAAACTTTAAGCAACAAGCATTCGAGAATACTACATTGCAATACATAGTCCCCTACCAATAAACACCTGATTATACAGGAACAAAATGCTATAATTGATCTACAACTTGTCATTGTTTAAACTATATAACAAATATCGATAAATATTTTGAAGCATGATGAGAAAAGGTGTGGAAACTGAATAATAGGGTAAATTTTCCTAAGATCATAAATCTGCACAAAATCATCAGAACGGAACGAAATTAGTACTTGGTTTGTGATGTATAACTATAAACCTTCAGACTAATTTCCAAATCAATATTTTGAAGAATAACATGACAAAAAGGTGAAAAATTAAAAATTCGAATGACCATAACTTTTCGCCACATAATCAGATTGGAACAAATGTTGAACCTAATCTATAAATTGCCATGATTACATGACAAAAAGGTGAAAAACTGAAAATTCAAATGACCATTACTTTTAGCAACATATTTAGATTGGAACAGATTTAGAACTTAATATTTAAATTGCAATGATCACACCATATAGATATGCAAAGATGTGGTAGGAGTGTCAGTAATTCAGCATCCATTTCATAATTTGTAAAAAGTATACCATTATATGTCAAAAATTTGATCGTACTTTATTCATACTTTACTTCGAAAGTGAATTGTTTGAGACAGTTAAAACTCATTACGACTAAAATTGAAAATATAAAACGTATATGTCCTTACAGTAATAGATATTTGGTGTGTTGCATCCAATATGCAGATTTGCATGAGAATTTGGCACATTCAACGAAATGTGTACAGTTTTATAAATGATGCATCGCCTACTATTACTGAGTAATGAGTCAATTTAGCTACAACGTCATCTTACTGTTTCAGCTTTGGATAGCAGTGTCCTCGAAACAAAACACAATAAGCAATCACAATCAAATATTTTCACAAGTATCTTACAATTATTTGGAGTATGAATGAGTGTAAGTTGTATCATTTACAATGATTTATGTTATTTACACATTGGTCATATAATTAATTACTCTTCTTAGTATTCTAGTATCATATGAAGCAACATACTACAATTAACCTAATAATAAGTATATATATATATTGACAACCCTGTTTCGAACAATGAGTTATGAGTGACGTCACAGAAGATTGATGTTGTTACCTTAGCTCCAACATTTAGAAACTGTCTGTGACATTTTTGAAACCGCGATGGTGAATTAAACAAAATTATATTCATCATAAGTAACTCTTAAACAATGTAAAGGTTTTCCCTATTTATTTTGTAAAATATACACACATAGAGATTCAGAGTTCTTTGAAAAGCTTTACATAGGTTTCCAACTAACATGATTCTTTATCATTAATCTAACTTTTGATCGTATATTTTAGTTTAAATGCAAGGTGGCACATCCACCATTTTTGACATAAAACAATCCCTAATCAAGTCATGAATATGACAGTTGTTATACATTCCTTTGATGTGTTTGATATGTTTGGGCTTTTGATTTTGTCATTTTGATTGGGGATTTTCCTTTTTAAATTTTACTCGGAGTTTTACTTTTAAATACGGTGCACAAGTATAAATTAGGAATATTTTTCTTGATAAGAAAATGTACTTGTGTGGCACTATTTAATACATCCTTTAATTTCATATATACCTTCCTAAATATTTACCTACATACATATGATCACGTGTCCCTGTCGTTAAAATTGTGACACTTTTATTACACAATAGTATCGTCTTTCCTTCGTTAATATTTTTTTTTTGAAGGAAACCTTAATTTTTTAAACAAGACAAGTTGAAAACTTTAATCAATAAGAATGCGAGAATATTGTATTACAATACATAGTCAATTACCAATAAACATCTTATCATACAGGAACAAAATACTATACTTGATCTATAATTTGTCATTGTTTAAACTATATAACAAATATCGATAAATATTTAGAAGCATAATGACAAGAGTAGTGGAAACTGAATAATAGAGTAAATTTTCCTAGGATCATAAATCTGCACAAAATCATCAGAACAGAACGACATTAGTACTTGGTCTGTAATTTGTCACTATAAACCTTCAGACTAATTTCCAAATCAATATCTTGAAGAATAACCTAAAACAAGGTGAAAAAATGAAAATTCGAATGCCCATAATGTTTCGCAACAATCAGATTGGAACAAATTTTGAACTTAATATATAAACTGCCATGATAACACTATATAGATATAAAAAGATGTGGAAGTAGTAACTCACGATCCATGTTACAATATTCAACTAATAAACCATTATATTTCAAAAGAAAATTTAATTGTACTTTATTTATACTTTACTTTGAATGACACGTATATTGTTTGAGACAGCTAAAACTCATTACGACTAAAATTAAATATATAAAACGTATATGTCCTTACAGTAATATATTTTTCGTGTTTTGCATCCAATACACAAATATGTATTAGAATTTGACACATTCTAAGAAATGTGTCCAGTTTCATGCATGTTGAATCATTTACTAATACTGATGGTTCACATGTATTTCTCTTCTCTAGTAATTTGTAAATTTAGTTGTCATCTCACTGTTTCAACTTTGAAAAGCAGTGTCATTGGAGAACACAAATCAAAAACAGTTTTTTTAAACAAGAATTTTGAAATTATTTGAACCAATTGAGAATAAGGAGTGTCATTAACGATATATGACAACTGTGCGAGGGTTGTATAGCCCGATAATGTCGTTAAAAACTTCCATTTGTTGTAAAGATATGTAGTGTTATCTACTCATCGGATATGTTTATTACTCTTCTTAGTATTTTTAATGTATCCAATGAAGTAACAATTTACCTAACGACTAAAAATATGCGCAACCTGTATAATTGAAGTTGTGAATAACAAATACGAAAGAGTAAGTTATTCGGTGTGATAGTAAATATGACACAATGAGTTTTACCTGAATTGTCCGAAGACTGGTTAGTTTGGTACTTTAGCTACTACATGTATATACTGTTTGTGTAACTTTTTGAATCCGCGATGATGAATGAAACAAAATCATATTTATAATAAGTAACTCCCGAACTCTTGCACAATGAAAATATTTACCTTATCAATTTTGTAAAATATGCACGCATAGAGCTTCAGAGTTCTTTGAAAAGCTTTAAAAATCAATAAAGGGGGTCAAACTAACATGATCCATTATCTTGACCTTTTTTTCTAAATGACATGTTCCCCAAAGACAATGCATAACGTCAGATGGGTACAGAACCTTTAATTACAGAGTTGGCCCTACAAATATGTTGTACAATATATCAATGGTGTTTCTATCCATAAAGAGATGGTGAAATTTATTTGCTCAAATTAACTAGCATTGTATTTGTAATCATTGTTGAAGTTTTTAAATTAAAAATAATATGTTTCAACATTCAAGAACAAGAAAAAGATTTTTCTACATTGTACATATGTGACATCAGTCAAAATATTTAAAAATAAAAAACGCTGCTTACAGTTCAGATAGTGTTTTCATCATTGACAAGATTTGGCAAAATAATTAGAACATCTTAGCGTGAATTAAAATATACGTTTTTGTTTCTATACATTCATTCAGTGGTTATTAGTCAACGTTGACTAGCCATAAAGACCTCGCATTGTCTTTAGATGCCATTTATGGATTCTAAATATATAACACCGACAAAAAAATCTTTAGCAATCAATTGTTACCCAATTGTTTATTGTACCATATAAAAATGTTAAATATCGTATTCACAAAATGTCATGACAAATAAACTAAAATACATTATATATTAGAAAAAAAATATAAGTTTACAAATGAATATTTTATGTGTTTCATGTTGTTTCTACGAAATGGAGATAATCGTATTTGAAGATTAATATTTTTTTTTGTCAAATTGTTCACTTGTTGAAATAAATATATTTGAATTTAATCAATTTTCATCCGATTGAAAAAGCTTGGTTTACATAGATACTAGTTATCAATGGTAATTGTGAATTCATCAACTCGATACGAAACGTGGGAAATATCACAAATTTTACAACAGCAAATGCCCACGTCTTTTTGCCGAATTGTGAATACATTAAAATTGAAATCCTATCTCAAAGACAAATCAAATATATTTAAATACATAAGAGTTGCAAGAAAAAAAACACAATAAAATACTCACGTAGTTTTGACAGTTCCTCACCTGAAAAAAGACAAAAGAAAACTTAAATCTTACATTATTTGTACTCAACTTGGAATGATACCGAATCTGTGTAGGACAGCTTAAACTCTCAATTAAGTCCATTACAGTAATAGGCATTTATTGTTTTGCATGCAATACACAAATTTGTATGAGAAAAGAAATGCAGCTAGTTCTGTTGCATCACTTACTATTTCTGGTGACTAACACTTGGTGACAAGAACCACTTTTCTGCAGTAATGAGTCAATTTAGTAACAACATCAGCTTTGGATAGCAGTATCATTTAAGATATAGATTTCATTCACACATCGGTTATGTTTAATTGTTCTATTTAGTATCCTTATGTTATTCTACTACAATTGACTTTACGACTAGAAATATGAGTTACCTTGTTTTGTTAAATCCTGAACAATGTATTACATGTATTAATTGAAATAGCTTTTTTCGATAGAAAGATATTAACAAAACAAGTAAACATGCATTTAACGAAAACATGTGATGTATTTATTACGCATTAAAACAGAATACACTTTAATTTAAAAAAAAAAAGGTTGATGATTAGTTATCTCCTTGTCTTACAGATACGAAAACCTTCTTGGGACTTGTTAAGCCAAATATTGTTATCTTATTACTCAGAAAATAGGAATCTAAATTCATTTATGAACTAATATTCAAAATTGAAACCGGTTTCCAAACGCGTTTTATATTGCAAGAGTTTATCAAATCGATTTGTATTGTATTGCTGCATTTCAACATTACCCAGATAGATATGCCCACTGAGAAAAACCACCAATCGCAACCAAATTCAAATCTATCAAAGTCTTTCCATTCTAAAAAAGTTATAAACCAATAAATGTGTTATGAATATGAGACATAGCACGCGTCTTTGAATTAACATTTACTACGATTATCATTTTTTTTCAAGGGATTCGCACTTGTTAGTAACTTTTTCTACTTAGACATTTCAAGTACAGTATACTAAGTACTACGAGGTTAGTGTTAATAATTAACTTGTTGAAAATTATTATTATTTTTTCAAAAACTAATTTGTGTCTTCGAACATACAGAACAGTTTTTAATAATAGAAATGCATAACAATGATACCAAATTTGTTTTTCTTTTCTAACTGTTTAAACATTTTTTTTGTATCATCTCTTTTCATTCGTGTACGTCAAATATACCAATAAGGCATTTTTTAAAGTAAACACCATTGTAATACCGGTGCTTTAAACAATCAAATACTCACGTGAGCTTGTTCTCCTAGCCCCTTCTGAAACATAAGAAATATAGTTAAAGTCATAAGAAACGAGTTACCGGTGAAAAATAATGTTCTTCCAATTCTTACACCAATGCATACAAATATCATAAACTTAGTCTTCTGTGCACGAATATATCATTTTTTTTTTGTGTGTAAATTTCGTACATTCGTCAATTTTTTTTCAATCGGTCGGTGTTGTTATGAAAATATGGCAGGTAATTAAAGTTCGTGTTTTGAAGCCAAAGTTTAACGATTGTCACCTGTTTGTCAACAATCGACAAAAAAATAAACAAAAAGCATGGAAATTCAGCACGTGTTTAACATGTAAATTCAGATAATAGTTTATTTTAAGGACATCCATGCGTATTGTGGTCACCGAATTTTCACGAGATGGGTCACACTGAGGTCACTTTGCATACGGAAAATATGTCGGGGGAATTGCTTCCTCGAAGGAAGCAATTAAAATAAAGTAAACTTCTTCTAAATATGAATAAACTAAAGAATTTTCATCAGAAAAAATGTATATGTACATAAGTTTTATAATGAAAACTATCCATTGAGTTATAAAAAAACATATGCATTATCTTTTTTGATTTGAGGTTTCTTATGTCTTTAAATAAAATTTTATTCTGTTTATTAAATTATCATTGTAATACCGGTAATTTAAACAATCAAATTCTCACGTATGATTCCCCTAGCCCCTTCTGGAACATACGGGGGGATAGGAAAATAAAATCTTATTCCGTTTATCAAATACTATCTTATTTAAAGTTGATAACGTTTGGTTTGGTGATGACGTGTATTTTGAATGTGGTACGCTATTACGATGTTTCGACTGTTATTTCTAAATGTACTAGTAATCATACTACATTAAAGGGAAACTAGCTACGAGATATATAAAAGTGATAAATGTGATTTATTTTTCGGTTCAATCATTTACTAAAGTGAATATTGAAATAATATGCCGCTTTTAGTAGACAGTATAAGTCAATTTTGTCAAAATAAGCTGTGAAGCATGGATGAGGATTTAATCATTTGCCAGTGAATAATTTGACCTCATTGAATCCATATTCACGTGAACTACAATTTAACCCCTTAGCTAGAGATGAATACCGCATGCATTGTGCTTGTTCAATAATTTAAAGGAAAAGTATGTAATTATTTAAAGGAAAAGAATGTCAACATTGTAAGTGAAACAAGGTAAATCATTTGATTGACTGATATCGATTCACAAAAAAAAAATCATTTGGATACACGTAAAAAACGATGATTAATATATATTTTAATCTAGAATATGAAATTAAACAAACATAGAAATTATCAAATGCACGAGTCTTATATCAATTTATATCTATATTTATGTTTACATCGCTTATTTGGCAATCGGAACTCTTCGAGGATTAACACGACAGTTAATTAGATGGCGTCTAGACTAAAATACACACAAAATAAAGCTACATTTCATCGATCCAATGTCCGGTCTATTGTTTATTCTAGACTTTTTTATTGTTTGAATTTTTGTTTAACATTTTTATAAATCAAATATAAGAATTTGCGCCAAATCGGAGAACATAAATTTGACAGCTATTATTAAGAAAATTTGCATATAGACGAATTGAAGCTCTTACTTCTAGTAATTAACTAATTATTGGAGGCCTTTAATTACTAGTTAATGCAGACATGTGCCAATCTAGTTTACTGTAATATTTATTCTGTCATCTTTGAAATAAGATAAATAAATAAAACTAGTTCAACGTATGTATTTTGTAGATAGGTACATGCAAGAACTGCTTCAGCTTTTAAGGAAAGAAATTTGAGGTACCTATGGTGCCATTCAAGTTATAAAACAGAACTTACAAAACAATATTGATCACATGAATATATTTGGGTTTCCGCAACAAGATAAATAACGAACTAATTTAACAAGAGTTACGACTTTTCTCATTTAAAGTTAGCACTTGGTACTTGTCTCGAGGGTACTTGTATTAGTTTGGTTTAACTCAATGACCTTAATCACTATGTGATCAATTTTATCAAAAACAAAATACATTTTAATCACGAGTTGGTTGAACGTTATGGGATAACCGTTTCACAGATGATATCGGATATGTTCCTTAAGTCGTAACTACATTGCCCTTCCCTTTTCACAATTGTGACCTACTGAATAAGACTTTTTATCGGATTTGTTATAACAAATGCAACACGATGGGTGTCACATGTGGAGCAGGATCTGCTTACCCTTCCCGAGCACCTGAGATCACAATGGCGACGAGGTAAAACAAAGAACCTAAGCAAAAACCATGGCAGGATCACTCCCACCATATCCAACCTTTGATTATGCCAGTGACAAATCAAACGCAGGTCCCAGATGGGAAAGATGGGTATCACGACTGGAAAATTTGTTTGTTGGCCTTAAAATCGAAAATGAAGAACGCAAACGTGCCCTTCTCCTTCACTACGCTGGGGAGAGTGTGTATGACATTTATGATGCAGAAAAGGGGGAAACTGAAGCTTCGTATACTGCCACAAAGCAAGTGCTAACTACGTACTTTGAACCGAAGAAAAATACTCAAATGGAGGTATATAAATTCCGTACACATAAACAAAAAGAAGGACAATCCCTTGACGAATTCGTAACAGAACTAAGAAAACTAGCAAAAACATGTGAGTTCACAAACGTTGATAAGGAAATCCTTTCACAAGTTATACAAAATTGCAAGTCTAACAGATTACGCAGGAGAGCTCTGCGAGAGCCAGACAAAACTCTGAATGATATATTAACACTTGGAAGAACTCTTGAAATGGCTGACACTCAAGCTACTGAAATGGAGAGAGAAACAACTGTAAACAAAATTACAAACACAAACAAGACATATCCAAAGACAAATTATAAACAACAAAGAGGTCAACAGGCATCATCATCATATCATAATCCAAATTACTCTAATCGCCCAACTAGACAGACACAATGCAGAAATTGTGGTTGCCAATTTCCTCATAAAAATGGACCGTGCCCAGCAGATGGCAAAACATGCAATGCATATCACAAACAAAATCACTTTGCTAAAGTATGTCGAGGCAAAAGCAAACAAAATAAATACACAAGAGACAGACGGGTACATGAAATACAGACAGAAACGTCCCAAAGAGAATCATATCAAGCAAGTCTGGATAGTTCAGATGAAGAATATTCATATAGTATTAAAGAGGCAGTATGCTCAATAAAGAAATCACCCTTCACTATGATCAAAGTAAATAACACAACATGTTCAATGATGATAGACACTGGTGCGACAGTCAATATCTTGGATGATAAAACACATAAAAACATTGGCTCTCCAAAACATAACAAAAATGACATAAAACTATTGCCTTATGGAGGGGGCAAACCTCTTGAAGTCACAGGAGCATGTGAGCTAGACGTAGAAACAAAACACAAATATGGTGTACACAAGTATTACGTAGTGAGAGGCGGACACGGCGCATTGATTGGCTATCCTACTGCATCACAACTAGGACTTGTTAAAATAATTCAACCGATAAGTATACAAGCTCCCGAGAAGAGGTATCCTGATGTGTTCAGGGCTGAAATTGGAAAATACACAGGTGGTTCAGTAAAACTACATATTGACACTGACATCAGACCGGTTGCGCAAAGAAACAGAAAAACAGCATTTCACATTAGACCAAAGGTAGAGAAGGAAATACAAAAATTACTAGATCAAGACATTATAGAGAAAATATGGAATACCCCAACACCCTGGGTGTCACCGATTGTAACACCACCAAAGAAAAACCCTGAAGAGATACGTCTGTGTGTAGATATGCGTGAGGCCAACAAGGCCATTATAAGAGAAAGACATTTATTACCGACAGTTGAGGAGCTCATTCATGATTTAAATCACGCTTCAATCTTTAGTAAACTAGATTTGAGAGCAGGATATCACCAACTAGAACTACAAGAGCCCTCTAGATATAGCACAACATTCAGTACACACATGGGATTATTTAAATATAAGAGACTTAATTTTGGCATCTCTTCAGCATCAGAAATTTTTCAAGAGACAATTAGGTGCGTAATACAAAACGTACAAAATGCAAAGAACATTTCAGACGATATCATTATATATGGAAAATCTCAAGAAGAGCACGACGAAGCTCTTAACGATACACTACAAGCTCTACAAAGAAACGGGTTAACAGTTAACAAAGCCAAATGCGAGTTTAACAAGAGTAAAGTTACATTTTTTGGAGTCGTATTTTCAAAAGAGGGTATTTCACCAGACCCGAGTAAAGTCAAGGCAGTCAAAGATGCCACACCGCCAACGACAGTTCCAGAACTTCGTAGCTTCCTTGGAATGACAAATTATTCATCTAGATTTATAAGAAACTATGCTTCTATTTGTGAACCATTAAGAAGGTTAACACGACACAACATGGACTGGGAATGGACTCCTGAGCAACAAAACGCATTTGACAATCTTAAAACTGAGCTATCTAGTGAGACAGTAATAACTTATTTCAATCCTTCTCTACAAACAGACATATATGTTGACGCTAGTCCAGTTGGACTTGGAGCAATTATCTCTCAAAATCAAAAGACAATAGCATATGCAAGCAGAGCATTAACAGATGTAGAGTCCAGGTACAGTCAAACAGAAAGAGAGGCACTGGCCATAGTATGGGCCTGTGAACATTTTGACATTTTTATCCGTGGAGCTAAAAATGTAAATATCATAACTGATCATAAGCCGCTAGAGAGGATATGGCAAAAGGCCAAAATACCACTGAGAATAGAACGATGGGGTTTACGTCTGCAACCCTATAAGCTTACAATCAAGTATCAGCCAGGGCGTGATAATCCTGCAGATTACATGTCCCGTCATCCTATTGCTATGTGTAGCAAGACGCGATCACACGAGGAGAAGGTTGCTGAACAATATGTGAACTTTATTGCAAATCAGGCAATTCCAAAAGCAATGTCGCTAAGCGAAGTCAAAGGCGCAAGTTTGACCGATAGAACACTTCAAAAAGCTATTGAATTAACAAGAAATGGAAAGTGGTACGAGTTAAAGAAATTAGATGATCCCAATTTAGATATTCAAGAACTTCAAGTATATCGCAGCATTCAAGATGAACTTGTTGTTCATGATGAAAACATTTTACTTAGAGACAATAAAATTGTTATGCCAATGTCACTTCGTGACCGTGCAGTTAGTCTTGCACACGAAGGCCATCAAGGATTAATAAAGACAAAAGCGTTCATCAGATCAAAAGTTTGGTTTCCCGGCATCAACGACAGAGTAGATTCACTCATCAAAGATTGCATAGCATGTCAAGCTCTAACACGTTCTAAGCTAATGGAACCACTCAGAATGTCAGAAATGCCAGGAGAACCATGGACTGCACTAAGCGCAGATTTCTGTGGTCCACTACCGTCTGGAGACTACCTATTTGTGATAACAGACGAATATTCTAGATATCCTGTAGTTGAGATAATAAGATCCACATCAGGTCACACTGTCATACCAGTGTTGGACAAAGTGCTGGTGGCATATGGGATTCCAAAAATACTAAAGACCGACAATGGAAGTCCGTTTAATTCATATGAATTTAGAGAATATGCTGCCAGCATAGGATTTTCACACAGGAGAATCACGCCAAGATGGCCACGGGCTAATGCTCAAGCAGAATCGTTTAACAAACCCATGATGAAAAACATAAAAGCAGCAGAGATAGAGAGGAAAAGTTGGAAACAATCAATGTATAGATTTTTACGGCAATACCGCAATACTCCACATAGTTCAACAGGAGTAAATCCTTTCAAATTGCTGTTCGGAAGGGAAACAAACACAAAATTACCGAGCATACCAAAAGAAAAACGACCAGAACTAGATGAATATGCACGCCAAAACGATGAAAACGCAACGACACGAATGAAACATTTAGCTGATCTGAAAAATAAAGCTAAGTCAAATGACATTGAAGAAGGAGACACTGTGTTAATTAGAAATGAAGTTAAGAAGAACAAATTAACACCGATATTTGATCCAAGACCTCAAACCGTCATCAAGAAGAAAGGAACCATGATAACTGTTTCGGACAGCGAAAAGCAAACAACACGCAATGCTTCATTCTTCAAAAGTAAAAAACACAGTGCCAAATTCTCCGATCAATTGGATGAAGAAGAAGAACTCGATATTGAAATTCATCCGAAGGAGGAAAACAAATCTCCAATTCAAAGTCGTCCAACACGTATCCGCAAACCACCATCATATCTTCAAGATTATGAGTGTAAAGTGAGGGGCATAATAATCCCCTAAATATGCATTCAAAACAGGATATTGTGATGGGGCATAATAATCCCCTTTTTAAAAGTGCATAATAGTTACTGTTCATTATAGAAATTTAGTATTAGTTATTCAGAAATAGATTTGCAATGTGTGATGACCAAAACCTGATGAACATTTCAGATGAGATCTACAGAAAAAACTTTCAGACAAACAATACAAACTTGAACATTTGATTGCTTAACTTTTATATTGACATTTAATTATTTCAGTAATTACAAATACAACATTAATAGACAATCAATAATATAAATCCGTCCGATATTTATATTTGTTTATATGATCATAATACTCATTGTTTCATTTGCATAATATAGAAGTTCTCATCCATACATTTATTTAATCATTTTTTTTTTGTGAAAAAGATATATGTCAACCATTTTTTTCTATTTTTATTTTGTTAAATGATAATCTAGTCATAGAAAAGATTTTCTAGTCATTTTAGAATCTAGTCTTTATTTTTAAATTTTATAATTCTCTTTTGAAATTTATCTTATTATAGATTCATAAATTCAACAAAGGGAGGAATGTAATATCCTACTTTATCATTGTAAGAATTGAGTTATCTTTCTTGGGACACAGACCTATGTAGTTGTACTACATATCTGTTCCGTATCTGTTTTGTATAATACTATGATTATGCTACTTCCCTATTAAATCCATGTGCAAGTCCATTGTCTTTGTCTGAACGCCTAAACCTATAAACTACCAGAATATCACACCTAGTTGGTGGTGGGGTTTGTGTTGCGTAGTCTTTAGTTTTCTTTATTTTGTCTTCTGTACTGTTATTTGCCTGTTTGTCTGGGGTTTTTTTTTAGCAATTGCGGTGTCATTTTATTTTCAATCTATGAGTTTGACTGTCCCTCTGGTATATTTTGTACCTCTTTTATTCAAAGGTATACTTAATTCTTTTTTTATACTTTTAAAATAAAACAAAACAAAACGATAATGTACTTTTTGGTTTACAATAAGGAAATGGCATTATGGATAAGACTCAATCCAAATCACGCGATATCAGCGTTAAAACAAATCTGTTTGATAAATAATTACCTCCATCTGCTTTATGTTTACTCATTGTATTGTACTTGCTCAGCTTAAGATCAGGTCTAAGGCTGCAAGCAAGTTATACGACTGTCTGCATTTTGCAAGTCGATAGCGAAAGTTAAAATTGGAGTTCCCCTAGTTGCTAAAAATAGATGGTATGATTAATGTTCAACATTTAAATAATTTAAATAAAGATAACAACGAACAGAAAATAACTTTATTCACTATACATGCTATATGAGACTTTACATATTTTAATTCTAAAATCACAAACGTAACAAGTGCTGTAAAAATAAAAAAAAACAACATTATACTGTCTTTAGTATTAATGTTTTGGGCACAAAAAATCGATGCTTTGTTACCCCTTACGATTTTTATGATACTTTATGTAATTATAAAAGAGTATTGATATTAGAAAAAAGTGACATAGGACATTAAGATTCATCATAATAATTGAATAGCTGTAATTTCACCTCAACAGCTACTCTGAGTACAAACCTTATCTGTTCAGTTGGAAAAATCTTATGGCTTGGCATACACTAGATATATGAAAGTTAAATGCACTAAGGAGGAAATCTTTTCTGGACAGAGATTGGCATTTTTGTCTTTCTTGTATTTCTTGTAGATATTGTCCACTGTGTTGCACCTTTTAACCAACATATAATCGTGTAGATATCTATTGTCTTTCAATGCCAATCAAGGACAAGCAATGTACAATACTAGACAGTTTTTACCTTAGAGGGACATCTCAAAGTTGTATCACAACTTAATTTATCTATACATCTTCTGAAGGAACGAAAAAAAACAAATGCTCATCAAAATAAAATAAAAAACAATTCAAAAGTATTTCAACTTGTACATGTTGTATATATCTATAGTGAATACCGGGCATTACAACTGGTCCAATTGCACATATCAGTCTGTACTCAAAGTTGTTTTTTGGGTCTTAACACAGCCATTTTTGTTCATGTTTTATGATGAAGGGACTTTGAGTCTCATTTGTTAAAAACAACTTGACAATGCCATAAACAAAAACTCTAAAAAAGATTTTATTAAAAGACAGACTACAGTATTTACAAACACACCATATTAAAACCAGTGAATAAGATATACGAATGTAATCCAAAAAATAAAACGAAGGATGATATCAGTTCCTCTGTAGAGCGTTTAAACAAATATATGATACAAAAAGTGATGCATGTCGATTTTGATGCGAAAGAAATTCATATATAGACATAGCTTATCTTACTTTTAATGTTTCAATAATTATGCGTTTGTCATTTTGATGTATTGTATAGCTTAATACTTAAGTGTGTTATTGGATTGCTTTTGTAGAATGCAGTACGGTGACACATTATATAGTCGTTTTTAACTTTTTTTGTCTTTGGTAGACAGTTCTCTTATTGAATGAATTCTTTATTTGCAAAGCAGTAGTTGCATGCAATATTATAGAAACACAAACATATTTACATTGTGACACACAATTAACAACAGAGAACAATATAATAAGATATAAAAATAGTCAAATAATCTAGATTTTGTTTGATACATGATATACCTATATTTTGTCGCATTTGGCCATGAACAGTAATATTTTGGTAAAAACTGCTTCCATTCAAATCTATACACAGGACACACTAACGTAAAATGGTAAGTTCATTATCAACACTTTTCATTATTCTCGTGCTTGTTCACACTATACGGACTTCATATACAGGAGTGTGCTCCTTACATAGAAACTGCTACAACAAAGTTATGAGGAGGACAGATTAAAATTGACACTCCGTAAATTTTATGGACACCATCACGAATTAGTTGATCCATACGATGTGACTTTGACCAAACTAGCTAAGGACATTTTTACCACATGGTAGATTGTGGTTTGTCATTATGTCGTCTAATATTTTAATTACCGAACGTGTCTTATTCCCGATTGTGACTGTTTTGCTGAGTGTGAATTCGAATTACTATAAGACGTGTTACGGTACTTATCTATCCCAAATTCATGTATTTAGTTTGATGTTATATTTGTAATTCTCATCGGATTTTGTCAAATTTGTTGACGTCTTTTCTATTATATTCATGTTTTATGGTAAAGAAAATTAATCACCGCCTTCATTTATTAGATTTGATTTTGTTCAACGCAATCTGTACGATATGTTTTACGTTTGAAGTTAGATTCAAAACAAACCGCACATATATATAATATAGTTAATTGCTATTAATAAGTATTGCAATGTGCATTGTGTTTAAATGTAATATCAGTATTTAGTTCATTATAATCTTAAATTAATCCTAATTCTCTCTTTTTTTGAGATACAGTTTTTTTCATATGTAACGTCATTTTTGTGCTGTTTCCGAAATTCAAATGTGATGTAATTTTTATGCCTTTTCATCACTTCGTATGTGACGTCATTTTACGACTTGTTGCGTTGAGGCCTGGACTAAGTCGGCTGTGTCTATTTTCTGTGTTGGTCTTTGTATTATGTATCCGAGTTTTGTTTTCTGTAAGTAGTTAATACTTCAGTTTTATCATGTATATCTTTTATATTCATTTGATAAAATTTACTGTTTGCAATAGCATAAATTGTTCTAAATAATAAGGATGTTCTTATTCCAAGCAGAAAACCCTAGCCGTATTTGGCACAACCTTTTTCAACTTTTGATCCTCAGTGCTGTACAAATTGTACTTTTTTTGACTTTCAAACTTTTATATCTTGGCGTCACTGGTAAGTCTTATGTGGACGAGGCGCGTTTTTGGCGTATTGGATTTTAAACCTGATGCCTTTTGTTATCTATTATTCATGTGTTTCTTTGTCTAATACGTTCTCCTATTTATTTGTATTGTAGTCCTGTAATATTATTTTGTCATTGTAATGTTATATTTAACATTGCCATTAAAGTGCGAGGTTTGGCATGCCACAAAACAAGGTTCAACCCACCATTTTTTCTTTAAAAATGTCCTGTACCAAGTCAGGAAAATGGCCATTGTAATATCATATTTCGTTTCTATGTGTGTAACATTTTAACGTTGTGTTTCCGCTGTGTCGTTCGTTTTCTCTTATATTTGAGTGTGAATTTACATTACTATAAGACGTGTAACGGTACTTTTCTATCCCAAATTCATGTATTTGGTTTTGATGTTATGTTTGTTATTCTCATCGGATTTTGTCTAATCCTTAGTCCGTTTCTGTGTGTGTTACATTTTAATGTTGAGTCGTTGTTCTCCTCTTATATTTAATGCGTTTCCCTCAGTTTTAGTTTGTAACGTTACCCTGATTTTGTTTTTTGTCCATAGATTTACGAGTTTTGAACAGTGGTATAATACTGTTGTCTTTATTTATTCATATTACAGGATGTATATAATCTGTTTTCTCTTGGTATATTTGTATATCGCCCATCTCAACATTTACCAACGATGTAACACTACGTAGCTTTGTGAAAAAAGGTGATGTATAATTATAGTCTACGTAATTTTCAAAACAAAAATCTAACTTTATAATTCTGTACATAGTTAGTTTCTCACAATCCTTATAGATGCACACCAGCTTTGATAATATTGATCTTTTGTTCTATGATACCATACAAAGTCTAAATAAACCAATACTAATCAATAGGTCATGAACATTAGAAACCCAATTAGTTTTACCACTATTAGCATCTCTGAGTTTCCCTCAGGTACAAATCTTATTAGGAACAAATATACGTTAACAGAATAACGTTATTAATTCTACATTGTTATACCAGACGTGATGTTTCTCACATTCAAATAAATTCATAATATATATACCAGGATTGAACATTTGTATAACGCCAGATCCGCGTTTCGTCTACAAAAGACTCGTAAATGCCGCTGGAATAAAAAAAAAAAAAAAAAAAGGTAATAAGACCAAATAAAGTACGAAAGTACAAAAATCCGTAAAAGTTTTGCCAAATACAACTAAAATTATCTATTTCTCAGGTAGAAAAGAGTTTTGAATATTTCAACAATTTAAAGTTTTAAATGTTTAATTAATAATTATGACCATATCAATGATAACTCGTGCTGCCTTGATCAAATTAAGCAGTTTAGACCACTATATAGAATAGCAGAACTATAATGTTCCTTTTAAAATTGTTACCCGATGATGACTGCTGTACCCATATTTTGACTATTTTATTTATTGTGTCTGCTAAGTTAACATATCATTGTAAATATAACGGAATTTGAAGAGACTGTCATCAAAGTGAGAGGGTTAGCGCTATAAAACCAGGTTTAATCCACCATTTTCTACATTTGAAAATGCCTGTACCAAGTCAGGAATATGACAGTTCGTGTCATTCGTTTTTGATGCTTTTGTTATTTGATTTTGCCATGTGATTATGGACTTTCCGAATTGATTTTTCTCTAAGTTCAGTACTTTTGTGATTTAACTTTGTATTATCAGATTATTACATGGCATTTTTCATATCGCATGTATTATCAGCCCTAGGTTTAATATCAGTCCAAGAACCGCATGCATGGCTCGACGGCTGATATTGACCGAGGGCTGATAATACATGAGATATGAAAAATGATATGTTATGATCTTTTTATCATATGCTTCAACAATGGAGAACCAGGTGCTCCGCAGGGCGCAGCTTTTTACGACCGCAGAGGTCGAACCCTGAACAGTTGGGGCAAGTATGGACAAAACATTCAAGCGTGATACAGCTCTGAATTTGGATTGTGATCAAATTTTTGACATTACATGTTTTTTTTTACACAAAACAAATGTCAAGATTTTACAAATCAATTAAAGATTTCTTCTTCAAACTTTTTAAATCTAAAATTAAATAGTTGACACAGCATAGGTTTCTGACACAGAATGAATGTGGTCTAATGAACTTAAAAGTTTTTTTTGCCTTTGAGCAATTCACTATGCTGTTGAATATTAATCCTCTCAAAAAAATGTTTGAAGAAATTTTCTTTTTATTTATGAAATCTGAAATGAGAAAAATTTAAACCCCCCTTTTTTTCACATCCCTGTTTCCCTTTTCCCAAAACTTATATCAATTCAAATTTCTAATGGAGTGTGCAACAATAACTACTCTTTTAAATACATCATAAAATATTAAAATGTAAAATAAAGTGCTTGTTATCACTGAATGGTAAAGATTGGTTGGTAGAAAAAGTGAATATAAAATTGAGAATGGAAATGGGGAATGTGTCAAAGAGACAACAACCCGACCAAATAAAAAACAACAGCAGAAGGTCACCAACAGGTCTTCAATGTAGCGAGACATTCCAGCACCCGGAGGCGTCCTTCAGCTGGCCCCTAAACAAATATATACTAGTCCAGTGACATTGTTTATTGTATAAAACAATAAAAAAAAAACTTCATCAGCAACATTTTATATTGGCAAATTTCCAATGAAGTTGTTTACATAAAGTTATTGGCAAATAAAAATAGAAAATGACATCATAGTCATGTCTGGCAAATGTCCAACATACATTATCTAAAAACATTTTAGATAAGATAAGGAAAAAAAGCTTCATCAGCAACATTTTATATTGGCAAATTTCCAATGAAGTTATTTACATAAAGTTATTGGCAAATAAAAATAGAAAATGACATCATAGTCATGTCTGGCAAATTTCCAACATATATAATCAACTACTATTCTATACAAAGATAGATAACTCCAATTGAAAATTAATTGCTATAATTGCACAATATTGTGCAATTAGATATTTCTTGCTATTGTGCAATACTGTGCAATTGAAAATTTCTTGCTATTGCACAATACTTGATATGGAATCCTGATTTGGACCAACTTGAAAACTGGGCCCATAATCAAAAATCAAAGTACATATTTAGATAAAGCATATCAAATAAGCAAAAGAATTCAATTTTTGTTAAAATCAAACTTAGTTTAATTTTGGACCTTTTGGACCTTAATGTAGACCAATTTGAAAACTGGACCAAAAATTGGGAATCTACATACACAGTTAGATTTGGAATATCAAAGAACCCATTTATTCAATTTTTGATGAAATCAAACAAAGTTTAATTTTGGACCCCCATTTGGACCAACTTGAAAACTAGGCCAATAATTAAAAATCTAAGTACATTTTTAAATTCAGCATATCAAAGGAATCAATTTTTGTTAAAATCAAACTAAGTTTAATTTTGGACCCTTTGGACCTTAATGTAGACCAATTTGAAAACGGGATTAAAAATTAGGAATCTACATACATAGTTAGATTCGGCATATCAAAGAACCCCAATTATTCAATTTTTGATGAAATCACATAAAGTTCAATTTTGGACCCTTTGGGCCCTTTATTCCTAAACTGTTAGGACAAAAACTCCCAAAATCAAACCCAACCTTCCTTTTATGGTCATAAACCTTGTGTTTAAATTTCATAGATTTCTATTTACTTATACCAAAGTTATGGTGCAAAAACCAAACATAATGCTTATTTGGGCCCCTTTTTTGGCCCCTAATTCATAAACTGTTGTGACCTCAACTCCAAAAATCAATCCCAACCTTCCTTTTGTGGTCATAAACTTTGTGTTAAAATTTCATTGATTTCTATTTACTTATACTTAAGTTATTGTGCGAAAACCAAGAATAATGCTTATTTGGACCCTTTTTTGGCCCTTAATTCCTATAAACTGTTGGAACTAAAACTCCCAAAATCAATCCCAACCTTCCTTTTGTGGTCATAAACCTTGTGTCAAAATTTCATAGATTTCTATTCACTTAAACTAAAGTTATAGTGCGAAAACCAAGAAAATGCTTATTTGGGCCCTTTTTGGCCCCTAATTCCTAAAATGTTGGGACCAAAACTCCCAAAATCAATCCCAACCTTCCTTTTGTAGTCATAAACCTTCTGTTAAAATTTCATTGATTTCTATTCACTTTTACTAAAGTTAGAGTGCGAAAACTAAAAGTATTCGGACGACGACGCCAACGTGATAGCAATATACGACCAAAAAATTAAAATGTTTGCGGTCGTATAAAAATAACTGATTCAGACTTGGTTCCAAAATAGTAGTTCAAAGATTGAAAAGTTCATGGACGTCGGACCCCAGATTTAGTACATTCGATATGAAATCTTTTTATCATATGCCTCAAAAGAGAATTAAGAAAAATATTTTGATATGGACGAATCGACAAAATGAATAATTCAACATTATAAATAATGAACAATTTGGAAAAGTCAACTTTTTTTATCGGTAACCTTCTAAATTATGTTTGAAACTTTTAAAAATGCATTTATTTAATAATTTGTTTGTTTAGGTTTTTTTAATTATAATTATTTTAAACCTTTTATTTTCCAGTATTCAAATTATGTGTACACTACTTTGTAATGTTTTTCACCATGTTCACTGAAAACGTAGCATTGAGGTGTATTTTTCGAAATTTGCCGAGTATCACCGGAATGCCATGCGATAACGTTACGGAAAGGCATGTGATAACAATCGAAGCATGTGATAAACTTTTCATATTAGCCCGCTAAGCACCAATTCAAAAAATATGGAATTTACGTTAATTTAATGCTATTATCATACAGCAAAAAATCATGTTATTTAGTCTAAGTATATGATAATATAAATTATTATATACTTAGTAGTAAATACAGATAAATTGTATGTGTAATACAATCAATGGCAAGCGTGCTGTATCAGCCACCCGTGATGATATCGATATCAGCACGGTTGAAAAAGCTTTATCACACCTTTAATCTGTATGACGTCACGTCATCGATTGCATTCACTGTTGAAAAGGCTTTATCAAAACCCTAATCTGTATGACGTCATGTCAAACCTCTATCTGTATGTCGTCATGTCACATAAAAAAACTATCTACTTAAGGTATATGTATATAATAAAGTGTATATGATATGGCTTTTTCAATATCACACACCGTATCAACCCTCAACCCATATAATCCCTCGAGCAGAGCTCCTGGGATTATATTGGTGTCTCGGGTTGATACGGAT
This sequence comes from Mytilus galloprovincialis, assembly GCA_037788925.1. Lineage (NCBI taxonomy): Eukaryota > Metazoa > Mollusca > Bivalvia > Mytilida > Mytilidae > Mytilus > Mytilus galloprovincialis. The sequence continues at coordinate 88,240,091 of CM075338.1, forward strand.
GCGCCTCCTTTACTAACTAGTGATATTATGCTGATAGTCCTTTATATAAAGCTTTACTACAACTATCTAATACACTAAACATTGTCCGATAAAATGACGTCAAGGTTAGATAAACAAAATTTGAAATACGTATTCACCTAATTACAATCATTCCTTACACTAAATATAGTTGACCTTTATCATCGGAGAGACAAACTTAACCAGGAAAACTTAACATTGATCAATGAACCATGACAACCAGGTCAATGGCAGATAAACTCTAAGGTCAAACATGCCAGAATGACATGTACATTATAAAATACTTTTATAGAACAAATATAGTTGACCTATTGCATACACTATTAGAAAAATAGACCAAAACACAATACTAAACTTTAACCACTGAAACATGATGAGACTAAAGCCAGATGACCACTGCCACTCGGACCTGTACACCTGACAATTATTCCATAATCCAAATATAGTAGACCTATTGCATAATAAGTATAAGAAAAACAGACCAAAACTAAAAACTTAACTGTAACTACTAAACTATGAAAATGAGGTCAAGGTCAGATAACAAACGCCAGTTGGCCAGTTACACCTTACAATCCTTCCATACATTAAATATGGTAAATCTCCTGCATAGAGTATAAGAAAAACAGACTAAACACAAAAACTGAACTATAACCACTGAACCATGAAAATCAGGTCATGGTCAGATGACACCTACCAGTTTGACATGAACAATCCTTCCATATACCAAATATAGTAGACCTTTTGCTTATAGTATCTGAGATGTGGACTTGACCACCAGAACTTAACCATGTTTACTGATCTATGAAATGAGGTTGAGGTCAAGTGAAAACTGTCTGACGAGCATGAGGACCTTGCAAGGTGATCACATACTAAATAGATTTATCCTATTAATCATAATAAGAGAGATTTTAACGTTACAAAACATCTTTTTTCAAGAAGTCACTGAGCCATGAAAATGAGGTCAAGGACAATGGTCTTGTGACAGACAGAAACTTTATAACATAAGGCATCTATATACAAAGTATGAGGCATACAGGTCTTCCACCGTCTACAATATTATGCTTTTAAGAAGTTATCTAAGGCTACCGTCACAGCCTCCTGATCATTATCCCTTAGCAGGCTCCACAATAAAACTGACCATGTGTTATTAATTATGTGTATCTTATATAAATGTATATTTGTACACAAAATAACATATGTTGATGATTCTTCAAAGAATGTTATTTGATAAAAAAACAGATCCCAATATAGAGTCATTAGCTTGTTGGACAATGCATCGGACAAAATCGGGTATTAAAATCTTCTTTAAATGTCTAGTCCACATGTCGTTGACTGTAGAACATGCAATATGCAATATCTAAAGTTAACATAACAGAACATACGCATATATCTGTCATTTACATGTAAGTATTAAAATACAAGAAAAACTTGAAGATTTGACAATGGACGATTATGGAAAACACTCCTTTCTATGGACAGACAAAATTATTATGTAGAGGTAATACTAGATTTCCAGCTTACTTGACAGCTAAGTATACCGTCTTTTCTACACATTGATATCGTTTATAGCATTTCATTTTAACACGAAATGTGATATAAAAATGTACCAGTATGGATTATGTAACTTCTCTTTAACCAAAATTGTATATCAACACAAAATAATAGAATTCTTTTTTTAGGGGGAGGGGTGAAGCTTCTTTGTCCTTGTGCATTTTTTTGTCATTGGTTTTGTCAGGTGATGTTCTTCTAAAGGAGTTTGATTGGTATCTTGCTATAGTTGTGAGGCAAAAAAATGACTATCAATAAATCAGAGAATTAATAAACACTGAGGTCATAAGTAAATATTAAATAAAAATAATATTAAAAAAGTAACATTTATTTTTGTGTTTGTAATCTAGACATGTCTTTTCGGCTCATAGCTTTTCTCTAGGCAAAAAAACGAGAGAGAAAAAAGTCAGCAAATGTCTGTATCCTTATGATTTCTTTTACTCCATCTGTCTGATTGCTGGAAGATTTAACAAATCAATTCCTCACGCTGAAAAGATAAAATATCAGTTAAAACATGTTAACTTTATCATCAAAACAGAAACCACAAGGAGTCTTTTATATATTTATTTGAAACAAATTGATTTTTAAAATAAAAAGTTAAACTAGGTATATCAAAAAGAGTCTGAAACAAAGGCATTTGTCTCAGAAAAAAAATTCCTATATTCCTTAATATAAAGCAAGGTCCTTAAGTAAAATTTTTGAAACTTGTCAACCTGTTGCGAAATTCCGTAATATGCTGATTTCTCAGTTGCAACCCCTTTAAAACTTGTTATGTCGAAAATCTGAATAGATTTTTCTACACAATGGTGTATAACTTTTGTTATCGGGGTCATCCGTAGCAATGAACTACCCCGATATGGCAGTTGTAATTATTTCATCTACCTACTCCAAATTGGAAAAAAATGTCTCACAGTAAATGATTTCTTCCCACTCTCGAGGTTGAAATGTTTCTCGGAGTTATCTAATCTAATATCAATTCATATGTTAAGTCAAGAGAGAGTCTGAATGATATCAATAAATTGGGAAAATCTGAGTTCCAAAAATAGAAAATCCTGACTTATTAGACCATTAGACAGACCTAAAAACACTTATTAAGGGTTTTATCACATAATCTTTTATGAAATTACAATAAAGATAATAATTACTATTTAGAGAAAAGCTGAGTTTTTTGGTAAATATTTGTTTATAATATATCAATAACTGGGGACTTAATGTTTCAAATTTTGGGTCAGTATACAAAAAAACCTCATGTTGAACTGTTTCTGGAGCATGCTATGAATAATCCCGACAACATTGGAAGTCGTGTCATACGCCATTGTGTAAATAAATCAATTTAGATTTACGACATAATAAGTTTAAGTAGGTTTGGCAACAGAGAAAATTGAAATAAAATAGAAGATAGTTCGTGACTTGGAGACATTTTTCAAATTTGTTAGTTAAGTACCTTGTATTATGTTAAGGTATACAGGGGAAAAAATTCTGAGACAATATATTATAATGTGGTTTTTTTTTAAACAAGTGCCTGTGGTTTGAAATCTAAAAAAAAATCTAATAATCCTTTAGTTCACCTTATGGTCAAAATCAGATTTGCTTGATTTTCACTGAATTTGGTATCTATGACATCACTAAGGTTTAGACTCTGATCGAAGAGCCTTTGTCGATCACCAAGATCTTTGTGCATATTTAATAATGAACTCTCTCCAACATTGCACACAAGAATATAAAAGCTGTGTTTATACTTGTTAACAAATTTTTGTGTCATTCCTCTCATAACATTAACGGTACCAACTTTCCTGCACCAGATGCGGATTTCGACAATACATGTCTCTTCAATGATGCTCATGGCCAAAATATTTGAAATCCAAAGCTTATATAAAAGATGAAGAGCTATAATCCAAAAGGCCCAAAAAGTAAAGCCAAATCCGTGAAAGGAATCAAAGCTTTTCATGAGGGAGACACATTCCTTAATTTATAATAATTTCTACCATTTTGTAACAGCAAATTTTAATAACACAAAAAAATCCGTATTTTCATACCAGTACCGAAGTACTGGCTACTGGGCTGGTGATACCCTCAGGGACTAACAGTCCACCAGCAGAGGCATCGACCCAGTGGTAGTAATAACTAACCTTTTGCATCTTGATTTATAATATATTTGACATTTTAATAAAAACTGATTGTTGCATGATGCCAGAAGCTGAATAAGATATAGATCTAAGTCATGTGGTGCAAGTTCAGCTATAATTCCAAAAGTCTAAATACCTCTAATCATGACAAAAAATAGTTCATTTTTCTGTTCACAATTCCTCTCTATCTCCTGTAAATTTTCTTTGTTGATCAGTTTTTCTATTTAAAGTGTGTGTCTTATTTTAAGTTTTCAAAACAATAGGCCAAACAAAAAAAATGGTACAAATCATCATAGAGAGCAATAACTCCTATAAGATGTCAACTGAAAATTCTGTTGAATTATTTGTGGATCTTGTTTTTTTGATTATTTTTGCATTTTCCAGATTCTATCTACCATTGTCTATCTATTAAGGATGTACACCTCTAGAATTTAACTTTTTTTCTAAACCTGATTTTTGGGTTTATATGACTTTAAAAAAATAATTGGTGAAGAAAAAATCATATGGTGGTGCGCTTCTTTTTTTGCAACAGCCCTCTGAAAGTACCCAATTTTGATGATTTTTCCATTTTTCATCAATTTTTACCCATTTTTGGGCTATTATCGTGAAAAAAAATCACAGTTCCACAATCAAACTTTTTTTCATACTCTCAATAATGACATGGTAAGGCTGACTTATATAAACCTTGAAACCAAATTTCAGAGAAAGATGCGAATAAAAAAATTCATGGGGTGAATGGACAGACTGATGAATGGAGGGACGGACTGATGAACAGATGGACAGACAGAGGTAAAACAGTGTACCCCACTTTTAAATTTTTGTAAGGATAAAATGATAAAATCAAAGATTAGTATTACTATTACCTGTTGTAGTAACAGATAGAACAGCTCTCTCGCTCTCACCAAATTCACCAAAACTTCTTAAAGATATGTGATACACTGTTTCTGGAGCTGTAACAAAATAAACAAGAGTGCACACACTGAAATGTCTCGCCTTCTTTACTAATCATTGATATTATGTTGATAGTCCTAATAATAAAGCTTTATTACAACTGTCACATAAACTTAACATAAACCAAGAAAACTAAACATTGACCTCTGAACCATGAAAATGAGGTCAAGGTCAGATGAACCATGCAAGGTAGGCATATACAGCTAACAATTCTTCCATAAAACAAATAAAATTGACTTTTTGCTTATAGTTTAAGAAAAACAGACCAAAACACAAAAGCTTAACACTGAGCAATGAACTGTAAAAAATGAAGTCAAGGTCAAATAAAACCTGCCCGACTGACATGTAGATCATGAAATATTTCCATACACCAAATATAGTTGACCTATTGCATATAGTATTAGAAAAAAAGGCCAAAACTCAAACTTAACTTTGACCACTAAACCATGAAAATGAGGTCAAGGTCATATGACACCTGCCAGGTAGACCTGTACACCTTACAACCATTCCATACACAAAATATAGAAGACCTATTGCATTCAGTATAAGAAAAACAGACCAAAACACAAAAACTTAACTATAACCACTGAACCATGAAAATGAGGTCAAGGTCAGATGACACCTGCCAGTTGGATATGTACAACTTACAGTTCTTCCATACACCGAATATACTAGACCTATTGCTTATAGTATCTCAGATATGGACTTGACCACCAAAACTTAACCTTGTTCACTGATCCATATGCTCGTGGCCAAAATATTTGAAATCCAAAGCTTATATAAAAGATAAAGAGCTATAATCCAAAAGGTCAAAAAAGTATAGCCAAATTCGTGAAAGGAATCAGAGCTTTGCATGAGGGAGATACATTCCAATATATTCTGAAAACTGTCTTGACAGGCAAGAGGACCTTGCAAGGTACGCACATACCAAATATAGTTATCCTATTACTTATAATAAGAGAGAATTTAACATTACAAAAAATCTTAACTTTTTTTTCAAGTAGTCACTGAACCATGAAAATGAGGTCAAGGACATTGGACATGTGACTGACGGAAACTTCGTAACATGAGGCATCCATATACAAAGTATGAAGCATCCAGGTCTCACACCTTCTAAAATATAAAGCTTTTAAGAAGTGAGCTAACACCGCCGCCGCCGCCGCCGGATCACTATCCCTATGTCGAGCTTTCTGCGACAAAAGTCGCAGGCTCGACAATAAATCAAAACTAAAGATCGATTCATGTAGTGACAAAAAGTTCAGGCATATTCATGATGATAACATGTAAATGTAATATAAAAATACCCTGCTTTTACCAGTCACACAAACTAAGTCAACTGTTTATCACAAGATTACAATACTGAGACACATAAGTTTGCCTTAATAAAATATGTTGTTAATGATGACAAAATGGAGGTAACGTTTATTAATGGAAATTTTCACTTTTCCTGTTCGGGAGTTATGGTTCTTGAAAGATTGAAAAATGGGGTTTCCAGTCCTACTTGACCTCTATTTTGTTGTCAGTAACAACATATTAAAAGCTTTTGTTGAACGGTTCATGAGTAAATGCAAGGACAACATTATTCCTGTGCATCTTAAATATTGACTTTCACAAAACTCCTTTAGAGCATACTTAAAGTATCATCAATAGTTACAAATATGGCTGCATATCCTAAGACAAATACTCAATTAAAAAAATGTTAATATTTAGAAGTAAAGTCATTTGAACAATAAACATTAATTAATTGACTTTTATGTTAGTTTTGTGTTTATGTTCTGGACCATATTATGAGTATTTGGACCATAAGCGTATGGTCATGACCAAATGGGTATATACTCATATGGTCCGGTCAGATAATTAACAGGTTTAATTTTAATACTTTAAAACTCTTCATATAACCCTTCTAGTTGTCACGTCATTTAAAAAAGACACTACCAAAGGTAATTTTATTAAAGATCTATTAAAAATTAATAATAACAAGATTTACTAAATATAATAAGTAGCTGCGGAACCGTAGCTCTTAGGTCCTTATGTTATTTTTTGACTATTTGCGGACCATAGAGCTACGGAATAATTAGATAATAGTGATAAGGAAATGAATATTCAAATATAAATAGGTACGTCATATCCTAGAAAATTATCAAACAAAACAAACTATATATATATTGACAAGCTTTGCATTGATACATTTTTGGGGGAAATAAGTGTGACCTGAACCTGGGTCGCAATCTCGAACGTTTTGAAATAGGAAAAATCCGTAGCTCTATGGTCCGCAAATGGTAAAAAAATAACATAAGGACCTAAGAGCAACGATTCCGCAGCTATAAAATAAAGTTTCACACATTAAATTTTATCACTAGTCAAAACGATAGGAAACCATTTTATACCTATGGTCATATATACCGATATGTTATTATGAGTGAATGGGAAAGTGTCGACTTGGGAAGATAGTAACCTCCAAAAATATCTGTTACAAAAGAAGTCAATGACTCATCTGTTTTACTATAAACTGACATAAAAGTCGACATGCAGTAAAAATTAAGAGTCTAATAATTTGCTTACTTTTGAAACTTTATATAATTAGCATTAGCAGTTGAGATTTTTGTTACTTGTACATGTTTTTCTCTCTCAAAAAAAATGAATGATGTCAACAACAAAGACCCTACTTTATCTAATTTATCTGGTGATATGATGTACTCCAGTCATGTTACAATATTGGAGATCTAGAGCATTTTAAAACACTGTAGACACATCCGAACGACCCAGGATCCAAGACAAGCTATGGTACTGTGTGGAAGTAAATGTCACCTTATGCGTTCATGAGAGAATACAATAATTGATAAAAACTAATTTTGGGATTAATAGTAAATGTTTATGTAGCCTTTCAATTGTAAATAATACATTTTCATGTTGCCATCATTCTTTTTTTTAGAAAGTTTTCTAATGCATATTTTTAAACAAAATACCTATATGGTCAAAATACTCATATGATCCGGCCTGTTAATAACCAAACAAGTATATACTCATATGTTGGACCATACGTGTACGGTTAGACCATACCCGTATGGTCAGACCATATAAGTATATGCATATGGTCATGACCATACGCATATGGTCCAAATACTCATATGGTCTGAAACATTTATACTGTTCAGTCTGTAGTTTTCTGTGTTGTATTTTGTATTCTGTTGATATTTCTTAATTTTTGTCCATTGCATTCACAGTTTCTTTTTGACTTATGACTTTGGATGTAGAGCAGGAATCTAAAACAAAAATAGCATATCACCTACCAAGTTTTTTAATCTTAAATGTAGTTTCACTGAAGGGTAACATTTCCTGATATTCTCCTGGCTGCTGTATTCCATACCCCAGAATATAACCTCGTATGATGTAAGCATAGTCAGGTGGCTGCCACGTTATCTGTATGTAGTCAGATCCAGAAAAAGCACTAGTAATTTTAGGGTTAGGTAATGTATCTTTGGATTTGTCTGAAAATATGAAAAAATAAATCATAAGTACTGTAAACTTATTGATGTTTGTGAGCAATTTATGTTGTGACTTTTACAAGAAGTAAAATAAATTATAAAACAAAAAATGAAAACTGTGAGACAGGTTTATAAAAACATTTCAAAAATTGTTTCTGAATCCCATATTTGAATTTTATGTAAAATTGAACTACATCATTGTCATACTGTTTACACTTAAAAAAAATCATGAGAATCAATCCAGAGGTGAACTGAGTGGGGGCAGGATGTCCAGCCCCCCTCCCCCCTCCCCCATCCTTTTTTGGGAAAACATTTGGTTTACTAATTAGAGAATGACTGGATCATGACGGATCAGGCATTTTGCAATTTTGTGAATCCTAAAATTAGATCTAATTGTATTTTGTAATTAAAAATTTGAATTAGAGTTATCTTCCTTTGTTCATGATTGTACATTAATAAATTTGATGTGAAAGTCTTACCAACTGATCTAGTAGTGAAGAATTTAATTTTTGAGATAATTCCAGATCTATCCTCCAGTTGGCTTTGTATCCGTATGAAGTATGTGGTATTGAAAGCTAAGTTCTTTATAATGTATTGTAATGATCTCTCATATACTCCAGTCCATTGGTGAAGAGGGAGAGAGCTGTCGTTGGTATACAGTAAAATATATCCTGAAATATCAAATAAATATCAATAATTCATTAAAAAAAATTCTGAAATCAAAAATATTAAAATAACATTATAATCTATCCTGAAATATAAAATATATCATATTTAACCATAAAAATAAAATTAAGAATGGAAATGGGAAATGGGTCAAAGAGACAAATACAGTGAGAAAATCCCACACACAGTGGCACTGAGTGGCATGCTTCATGCTTCAGCGAGCACCTAAACAAAAATATGTATTAGTTAATTGATAATGGACATCATATATTACTCAAAGGCAGGTTAAAAGGGTTTTTCAGGGGCCCAGGCCCCCCCTCTTTCGGGAAAAATTTGGTTGTTTATAAAGGGAATCACTTAAGCATGACTGGAGCAGGCCCCCTCTTAAGCAGACAGTGGGCCACTCTTGTGAAAATTTCTGGATACGCAGCTGATACTAAACTCCAAAATATATAAAAGAAAATATATCCTGTAAAATATCATATAAAAAACACTTTTAAAATATATCCAATAATATAAAATACTATATAATATTAATTTGAAATATATCCTGAAATATAAAATATCAATATCACTTTTAAATATATCCTAAAATATAAAAATGTTAAATGCATAACATATTCAATCCTTAAACATTAATTGCAATAATATATATCCTAAATAAATAAGAAAATAAAATTTGTAAGGGTTCCGCGGAACCCAGTGTCTCGCCTACTTTTTCTGTTAATCACAGGCTCAACAAATATGAGGAAATAAATCAATAAAAATATTCCTCTTGATACTATCTTTTGATTGTAAGAAGCTTCTGTCCAAGTTTGGTAAAAATCCAGGATAGTTTATGAATTTAATAAATGGTTAAAAACTTAACTGTAGACTGAATGTAATGTTAACTGGAAGAAAACAAAATCTCCTTCTAGATACTAGCATTTGATCATAAACAAGCTTCTGTCCAAGTTTGGTACAAATCCAAAATAGTATAAGAAAGTTATTAAAATTTTAAAAACTTTAACCACAGAATGAATGTGTTGTTTCCTGGCATTAAATCTAAGTCCATTTAAAAGTAAAATAAGGAAAAATTAGATTTATTTTTTTACAAAATTTACTTCTGAATACTATTTTATGATCATAAACAAGCTTCTGTCCAAGTTTGGTACAAACCCAGGATAGTTTAAGAAAGTTATTAAAATTTTAAAAACTTTAACCACAGAGTGAATGTAATTTCCCGGCAGAAAAACTAAGTCCATTTATAAGTAAAATACGGAAAAAATGGAATTTTATTTTTACAAAATTTACTTCTGGATACTATCTTATGATCATAAACAAGCTTCTGTCCAAATTTGGTAGAAATCCAGGATAGTTTAAGAAAGTTATTAAAAATTCAAAAACTTTAACCACAGAGTGAATATTTGTGGACGCCGCCGCCGACGACAACGCCGACACCAACGGAATGATGGATCGCTATGTCTCGCTTTTTTGACTAAAGTCGAAGGCTCGACAAAAATTGAAATATTAAATCATATTTGTGAAATATAAAATATCAATATGAAAATAATGTCCTAAAGTCAATTGCAAAAAAAATACATATCCTAAAGTATATAATAAATTTTAGGTGGGAGTTCACATATCCAAATGACCCCAGCTAATCAAAACAGACATTCTAAAACATCTGACCAAATTCACTGTCCCGTAACCTTCTGTCAATTCAACATTTTCAAAAACAAAATATGGTTAATCTTCTATTGCATCGATATCCTTTCAGTTATGGAACACCATATACAGTGTGTATGTGTTATGAAACACGTTATACAATTTTACAACTTATTTTTACTTATACATTTAAAATCTAAGTCAGCACTTTTTTACAGTATCAAAAGAGGAAATCAAAAAAAGCTATGATTATCTCCCTTTCAACAGTAACATTTTTAAAAATTTGCAAACAGAGATCTGTATAAGATATCAGAATGCTAGTTCTTATTATTGCGATCCTCACCCAGATGCATTATTCACATGAATAAAATCCTCGCAATTATGAATTTACAATATTCTCGTCCAAAAAATAAATAAGTTGTGATAAGAAAACAAGTATAACTGTGAGCTTCTGCTTACTGATGATACCCCTGCCGAAATATTTCTGTAAACAGGAAGTTGTTAAGTATTGAAACTGAAAATACATCAAACGGTATAGGTGACTTATATAAACCCTGAAACCAAATTTCAGAAATCCTTGAATTGTAGTTCCTGAGAAAAATGTGACAAATGTTTTCAACTTGGCTATCATTTGTAAAGTGATACAAGTGTTCGGTAAACAGGAAGTTGTTGAGTGATGAATCTGAAAATGCATCCCACAGTATAGCTGACTATTATCAACCCTGAAACCAAATTTCAGAAATCCTTGTCAAGCAGTTCTTAAGAAAAATGCAACGAAAATATTCATGGGACAGACGGACTGAGGGATGGATGGACTGATGGAAGGACAGACAGAGGAAACACCGCTTACCCCCACTATTTTAAAGCGGGGATATTATGAGTAACAAATTTAAGCTCTGCTCACAGATTTTTTACTGACCTTCTATGCGTTCTTTGATGTTTGGTCTTTTCCATGTAACCAGAACAGTTGGGACCTCTTCTCCTCGTTCCTTAATTCTGACATCATATGGTGCCCCGGGAACTAGAAATAATAAGATTATCATTAATGGTTAGAACTGGGTGTTGTAATAAGATTCAAATGCCATTTTTCGTAATGAAGATATGAAAATGTGCCACTTTTTAAAATAAAATTTCAGAAATATTCCCCTATATAAAAATCTTGGATCTGCTATTTGAAACAAAAAATTGTAAAACAATTCTTTTTCAACTCTATTCTTAGTTAAAAAAAAATTCATCTTAGATACCAGGATTGAATTTGACTAATAAAGATTTATACAAAACGATTTGGGGCTAACTGATCTGGAATAAAAAATTATGAGTACTACAGTTTAATATTAATAAATGACATCAACAACAAGCATTCTGTGAGTATTGCATGGCAATACATAGTCCAGTACCAGCTAATCATTCATTCTATTGGAACAAAATTCTAACTTGATCTATAATTTACTTGGCAGGCTTTAAATTATATAACAAATATCATGTCAATATTTTCAAGCATGATGATAAAAATTGTGATTTCTTAAGTCTTAATTCTTAAGGACCAAAACTGTGCACAAAATCATCAGAAAGAAACATAATTGAAACTTGGCCTGTAACTTGTCAGGATAAAACTATATTGCAATATATTGTATTTCATGTATAAGTACCAAGTTGTACTCTAAAGTAAAATTTCTATCTATACCAATTTTCAAATCAATATCTATAAGCATGATGGGGGGAAATATGCAGAAAATTGAATATTTGATTGAATTTTCCAAGTCCAATTAGGAACCTAATTCAGCACAAAATCTTCAGACCAGAACATAATTCAAACCTGAACTGTAACTTGTCATGATAAAACAATATGTTAAATATGCGGGCTCATGGTTTCTTTTTCAAGAATCAACGCTTATCCATTGTATCTATATCACATACTTGTGGGATAATAAATATCAAATGCCTAATTCCTGTGAAAATGATGTCATCAAGATAAAATTAAATTCCAAAATCCCCTCCGAACAATTTTACTGGCTATTCCAAAATTCCTGCAAATAAAATGGCTCAATTCTTAATTAATTAAACTCCCTAAAAAGGTCCTTCCAAACCTGAGAACAATGATCAACAATAGATCACCTACCTGGAGTTGTGGCAGCTATTGTAGTTATTTCATAATTGTTCTGTTGTCTTTTTCCTAAAATATAACAATAAAATAAAAAGATGATTAGCTTAATATAAGAGATAAGGCTTGTTTGCAAATTATCATATATAACTATATTATTGTTATGAGAATTTTGCTGATATTTTCAGTAAATGTAAATTAAGATATTATTTTAAATTTTCAAAACGAACTAAAATGGTATTGTTTTTTCTCATTACCAAAGGCTGTATATTTGCCTATAATTGATGACATCCACTTCATTCGAACTTTGGTGGATAGTTTCCTTATTGGCAATCATACCACTGTGCACAACTCACAAACCCAACACCCCACAGTGTCACTCATGGAAACAAAATCTCACCAGAATCCTAAGTTCAAAGACTCTTGAACATGTTGAAAGTAAACTGATAAAAGTTACTTGTGGACATGCACATCTACATATCATGTCTTTCTGAGAATGTTATATGAGTACAGGATTTACATAATATACAATAGTTTTTACTCATACCTGATTTAGCCTTCAAAAAAGCTGGCTTACTTTCTCCAAAACTGTTAAATGAGCGAACAGTCAGAATATACTGTGCATTTGGTCCTGAAATAAAAATACCATAATTGATCATGTTGATTTTAAACAGCTTTCCTTAGGACTAAATGCAAAGCATGGACCAATTGATTTTCTACGGGGAGATATAGATTGTTTTATACTATCTGTATATAAAGCCAGAATATAATTTGTTTGTTTTATACTATCCGTATATAAAGCCAGAATATAATTTGTTAAGTACCTGATGAAAAGCCATAATTGTTTTGTTTTTTGGGATACAATTGCTTTCAAGCAATCTGTAGACTTATACCGGTGGCTCAGAGCATTGCCCTCACGTCAATCGTTTTATTCTAAACATGAAGGAACATCTCAGATTCTTACGATTGTCTTGCTTTAAAAGGTAAAAACAAACAAAGGGATTGAACTTAAACAACTTTCCTATAATCACTGGTGGTAAGCGGATGGTCGTAACTAAAAGTTACGACCATCTGAATATGGGAAACAACTCTAGGGATAAGTTTTTCTTTTCCGATTTTCGTGCAGTAAAAGGTTCATTTGAGTCAAACCGCTTGTCTCATATACACATATCGTGAGTACATTCTTATTGAAACCAAATTTGACACATAAAATCATTCCAATTTTCGTAAAATAGTCATTCAAAAATTCGAGCATGATGGTCGTAACTTTAACTTGTGATGGTCGTAATGTCAACTATAGTATTTTGGATGATGGTCGTAACCGACACAAGATGGTCGTAACTTTGAAAGATGACCGTAACTCAAGTATTTAGACGAACTTTTATCAAGCTATTTTAAAAGTACTGTGCACATGTATGACCCTGTTAATAAACTCAGTTGTTATATAAAGTTTACTACAAAAAAATATTATTTCATTTGTTACTCCGATAATGGTATGCAGAAATTAAGTTAAAGAAATATCAATCATACATTTTTGATATGTTCCAAACGACCATCATTGTTACTCTGATAATGGTATGCAGAAATTAAGTTAAAGAAATATCTATCATACATTTTTGATATGTTCCAAACGACCATCATTGTTACTCTGATAATGGTATGCAGAAATTAAGTTAAAGAAATATCAATCATACATTTTTGATATGTTCCAAACGACCATCATTTAGGAGAAACAGTGAAAACTAATCAACTCGCATTAAGCCAAATAGTATGTTAGGGTTGAGTATTAATATATTTTTACTGTACGTTAAGGCATAAATTGTTGAATATTTGCTTTCAGATTTTTTTTTTTTTTATTTACGACTTTTTACTTCCTGCAATCATGTCGGCAGATGAAATTATTGAACGTACAATTTTGAACAATCTTCTTTAATTTTTAATCAGCTATTGCAGTTTTTATAAACCATTGGCTTTCAAATATTCGGCTTTTGGTGAATCATGATTAATGAAAATCCACAAATGCCTGGTGTTTTTATCGTGTTGTCTTTATTTTTATCGATTGAATGACGATCTTGCGGTATATCATTGATAATTGTTCTAAGTATTGGTTCAGAATAAAAACTTTATCCATGGTGTCGCAATGAACAATGTGTTAACCTAGAAAATATGAATAAGGTTGAGATATTTTACAATGCTACACGCGTTGAATTTAAGAGTAAGATAAAATATCAGTAGTTTGTAGACAGGATAATATTACAAGGTAGAACTAAATGTACTGCGGCAAATATTACATACATATATGCAAGTATATATTTTACAATGATACACGCTTTGAAGTTAAGAGTAAGATCAAATATTAGTAGTTTATAGCCAGCCTTGTAGCTAAGATAATATTACAAGGTAGAACTAAATGTACTGCGGCAACTATCACATACATATGCAGGTTGAAAATAATATTTATGTTATATGTTTATATTGTATGAATGTACTCAGATTTAAAAGACCAGCACGCTGAGTTGAAGCATAAAGATCTATATTTTAAATATTATCCTGGCTACAAGCTATGTATGAATACTGTTTGCTGAAGTCCTTTTGCTGAAATTCAAAAAAAAATACATTATCATCAGCACATAGTAAACAATGTAAATTGCTGACCCCCATATTCCTTAGAAAGAAGTTTAAGGATCCATACTGTGAAGGAATTTTTTTAACTCGTGTAGAAATTTTGACTCTAAATATGCCTCCTCTAGTAGTGGAAAGATGATCCCAAATTGTCAAGCCTGTGCCAGTATCTGATCATAGACTTTGCAATGACAAAATACAGAGTGAATCTACCGAGCTAAGAAAGATTGGCAAAATGTGTTTCTCTTTTGGTAACACCGAGTAAATGTTTACAAAATTCAATGCGTAGTCTTTCTGAAAGAATCTTAGGATAAGCCTGATCTACATTTTTTTGCTGAAGTTGAAAAAATGGCAAGATCATCAGCATATGTATAGTAAAGAATAGGCTGGTCGTGAATAAACAACAGCTGGATCAGGGGAACTTTTAACACAATCAGGAAGTTCATTTATAAAAATTTTAAACAAATTTGGACTCAAATTGTCTCCCTGTTTTACTCCAACTTATTTCTAAAGAGATCTCTTACCATACTCTAACTATATTCAATAGCTTAAGTTTTATCCCTGGGAGAATGACAGTAACAAAAGCCTTCTGGAAATCAACAAAGCAGGCAAACATTCTACCTTCTTTTGTATTACAATACTTATTTATAATAGTTTTTAGAATGAACATATGGTCAGATGGTCGCGTTTTCCCTTTATGAATTGGGAATAAAAAACGTGTGGTCCAGGGTTCATGGTATTTTCCATAAGAAAGACAAAGATGTATAACGGATAGCATGGTACCAATAGGCGTATTCAGAATTTTCTAAAACCACGGGTAATAATTATACCTGAACTTCGAATTTGCACCTTATAATCAGCTTGACTATATACCAAATGACAATACGACTTCTCAAAATCCAGGCTAAGAATAAGATGTATGTTGTTTAATTCGATTACGGACCTACGAATTCGCGGATATGGTCTTGTCTCGATAACGATCCACATAACATTATTTTGACTCCTTACTTATGCTCTTTCGTCTTAAAGTATCAATTTTAAGTTGTAGATTTTTCTTTTAAATTCCACCTAGTAGGTACATACTAGTTTTTAAAAAGTATTTTTTCAATACATGCAAAATATAAAGAAAATAAATCTGGATACCGTTATTTCATGTGATGTCAAATTTGTTAAAATCGCCTTTTCTTAATTCGTAACTAAGAATGATCATAACCAGAGCTGTGTGTTAAAATGAATTCTCCACTTTTGAGAATTTATATTGTTATTAAACTTAACAGCTTATAATTAGTTGCCTCTTGGTTGATTTTATACATTATATTTTAAGTAACAGTGACTGGTCATTTCATTTTGTATTGGTTTTGTTTTTTTTCGATTCGTTCCAATTTTCTTTCCTTTTGCACTTTACAGGTATCCCTCTCTTCACCTCTTTTAGTTTTTATCATTTAGTGAAATCAACTTCACAAATATATCATATAATATAGTCATATAACAAAAGACACGTTTAAAACTATTGACTTGTCTTATTAGGTCCTATTTAATAAAGAGTTACGACCATCACAATTTTAAGTTACGACCATCCTGAACATTTTTGTTTTTTTAGTTACGACCATCATGCTCGAATTATTGAATGATCAATTTACGAAAATTGGAATGTTTTTATGTATCAAATTTTGTTTCAATATCAACGCACTGATGATTAGTATGTATGAGACAAGTGGTTTTACTGAAACATTGTTTTACTGCACGAAAATCGGAAAAGAAAAATGTATCCCTAGAGTTGTCTCCCATCTTCGGATGGTCGTAACTTTAAGTTACGACCATCCGCTTACCACCAGTGATAATGTTCTTTTCATAATCTTCATGTTTGATAATTTCCTGGACTTATATGTGTGTTTTAAACAACACGGAAAATCAGAATTAAGCAGTATTTATATTTAGTATTTTTATAAATTTAGAAACACGTCATAGGGAATTCCCAGTTTTGATAATATGCGAGAGTTCTCTGAATTCCGATTAATCTATTTTTGTCATTTAAGAACTGAAGTGGAGTTTTTCTTACATGTTACCGTTATGAAACTGATATTTGAGATTGTACTTCCATAAAGAAATAGAGAACCATCTAGGTCGTTTAATAAACATTTAATATACGTTCTTGCTCCAGGGTTTGTATTGGAAATTATGCGCATGCATATAGTTTTCTTGACTTCAAGGGGTTTTAGATTGAATGGTTGCTCTGGATTATCTCCACTCAATTAATTAGTTTATAACGCATGGGATCTTTTCTATGTATGTCTGCTATTGAAGGTTATTGGTGTTGCATAATTTTAAATCATATGCATTATTTAAATTAGAATAAATGTAGTCCTCATCGTAGAACACCCCTTCAAGCGAAATGGAATCTTTCATATTATCGTTTCAAGTTGTCTCCCTTCCGGAAGTAACTTCCGTGAATTCTGAATCAAAACATCACGTCGAGTATTAGCTCGTTCTGTCAATAAACGTCGTATTATATTAAAAACGATTGCAATTTAAACCGATAAATGTGTACGGAAAGGAGTCATGATCACTGACCCAAAGGAAATTAAATATTTAAACGAAGTGAAATACCTTCTCTCAGTCTGAGTCTCAGTGACTGCTGTGGAAAGTAAACTTGGAATTGATAGTACAAAACTAAAACATAGGCCTGATTACATTGTTCATACACTTTTATCCGTGATTGGCTATTTTGTAACTATTTTAAATGTGCAGTTGAATTAGTTTTGAAAATAATATTATCCAGCTACATGTATACATGTGTCAACAATGAAACAACAGCAATCATATCCCTCAGAGCAATCTGCTCTTTGATTTAAATGGAGGCCATGTTATTTTTATCTTTAAACGCTATAGAATAATTCAGTTAATTTTCATTTAATTGCAAGGGAAGACAAATAACCCTGAAAATTTACAACAGCGGTGAATAACCCTATTATTCACCCTAGTCACCGGCAAATAACCTTTTGAGTGTCTAGGTTTGCACTAGAGTTATCTCCCATGAAAATGATGTCACAGACGTAAATAAACAAAATGGTAGCTTTCACGTTACACTGACAGCCCATCGAGAGACGAGGAAATAAGGCTTTGGAAATGAGTAGAGAGTCAGCAGCCGATGATATCTATTCTAAATTAAAAGTAACAGTCCTTTTCAGGGTCATCAATATTTTTCAAAAATATTACCTTTGTTGTACATTTGAGAAATTCTAGAACACAAATGTATTTTCAAACGTCAGCTTGTGACTTGTGTTTGTTATGTAAACAATATAGTAAGTGATCAAGAGGCCCTTCTACTGTTCGTTCGGTATAATAAATCAATTGTGGCCCCTTAGAATCGATGAATATTCAACATTGTCAACCCTTAAAAGTTATTTCACTTCGGGCAGCGCCCTCACCGAAATAACCTTCTCGTGTTGACAATGTTGGATATTCACCTTTTCGACAGGCCATAATTGTATAATAAATATGTCTTAATTACTGCAATAATGCTGTGCTATATATAGCTGTCTACTTCTATCATGTCTATCATTGTAAGACTCAACATTAGAAATCAACATTCAACACTGGTTTTAATTTGAATATTTCAAAACAAGAATGTGTCCAAAGTACACAAATGCCCCACTTGCATTATCATTTTCCATGTTCAATGGACCCTGAAATTGGTTAAAAAATCTAATTTGGCATTAAAATTAGAAAGATCATACCATAGGAAACATGTGACTATACTAAGTTTCAAGATGATTGGCCTTCAACTTCATCAAAAACTACCTTGACCAAAAACTTTAACCTGAAACTCCCACTTTCATTTTCTATGTTCAGTGGACCGTGAAATTGGGGTCAAAAGTCTAATTTGTAGAAAGATCATATCATAAGCAACAAGTGTACTAAGTGTCAAGTTGATTGGACTGCAGCTTCATCAAAAACTACCTTAACCAAAAACTTTAATCTGAAGCAGGTTGAACGGACGGACGGACGGACGAACGAATGAACGAACGAACAAACAAACAGACGGACGCACAGACCAGAAAACATAATGTCCCTTTACTATCAGAGGTGGGGCATCAAAATATTCCGTCAGATAATAAACTTTGTCCTTTTTAAAATCTTTTGACAAGATAATTTGAAAAACTTGATAATTTTCAAAACCTTTAACTCTGATAAACTATTACTTACTCAACTCAGTAATGGTATACTCAAAAACCGAAGGTCCAAGAATCTTTCTATAAACTTCAGGGAGAAACCTGCCATGACCTACTATATAACCTTTGACTGGTATACTGGTGTTTAGAGGTGACGCCCACATCAAGTTTACGCCAAGTGGTACTGGATCAGCTGTCAAATTAGATGGAGGTTCTGGGGGTTGCTCAATCACTGAAAAAATACAATTATGTCAAAGTTTTTTCATTATGTCAACTTTGTCCTAATTTTCTCATAGCTGTTTTATCATATATTTCAACTTAAGGAGGCTCGAGGGTATAAAAATTTCAGAAAAAATTAAACATTTGTTTTTCACTACAAATTTTATATTACCTTTTGTAGTTGTTACTTTATCATATGGTACAAAAATCATTCAAAACAATCAATTCGTGTTGGCCCCAGATGACATTTAAACTGTGTACATCATTGAAAAAGTTTCAAATTATCTCCATTTGGTGGAAAAATGCCCTTTTTTGGCTTTAAAATTGAAATATCTTTTTGAACTCATCGGTGACATATACATTTTAATATAATTTCCATATAAGCTGTACTTAAACTAAATTATTGTAAAATTTGAGCGATTTCTGTAATAAATTTCTTTTTTTATTTTGATATTACCTATATTTCTCCTATTACTTCAACCACCTTTACAAAAATGTATGCTTCTTTCGAAGGCAGATTGTGAGCGCAAATGAACAGTGACCCCACTTTTTTATTTTAATTTTCTATTAACTATAAGATAGAGTTCATTTATAGAAAAATATAGAGAAATCCTATATAAATGATTTAGACCCGCGAACCCCCTTAAGCTTTTATTTGGCCGTTTTAACTTTTTGATCGTAGTGTCACTGATGATTTTTTTTTTGTAGAAATAATGTCTGCTTGCCTTATAAACTTAAATCCTTGTATCTATGGCTCAAGTTTATCAATATATATTTGTCATAAATTGGTTGACCAACAGGATGTGTGTCTTATCTTGCACAAGAAAATGTTTTCAAATTCTAGATCTTTAATTATACATGAATGCAAATATTTCAGTAGCCGTAAGACCTGCAAAATTAGTGTATCTTATTCTTATCCAGACATTTTTGTGTTGCCATTCAATTGGAACGTCATAAATATATGCATATACACGTATATACCTGAAGTCAGTTTCATAAGAAAAAATATGCCTTCAATTGATGGTAAGTCATAAACAATTCAGTATACTTGTGATCAATCGTAGTGTTAAGGTTTTTTGTTTGTGAAACTGACTCCTGGTTTCCCTCATTTAGAGTTTATACAAATTCCTCAGGTGTTTAATATTTTGCTTGTGTTTTTAAAAGGACAACAGGTATGTAGTATTGAATGCATTCTCCCTGATAGAAAATTGTCAGCTCAAATAAAATTAAAATTACAACTCCCACCAATATATGACATAATAACAATTTATTGCACAAAATCTAGATTTGATCAATTGGGGGGTTTAGAATCTAAAGAATTGTGGGTAATTTCATTGTGTGTACCCTAAAATGAAAATTGTGTCAAATCATTGGTTAAATTGCCATTGTATAGAATGTTTTAGCCAATAGTGTTTTGGTATAAGCTTTTTAAAATATAACCCAGAATAAGTTGGATTCTGAAACGGAAAACTGTTTCAATTAACCATTCTAATTACTTTAGCTATGTATGTAAGAGGTATAGATGCCACCATAAAATTATAAACAATTTGGAAATAAAATTTGGTTATAAAACAGCAATTAATCCTTACCTGTGCCACTCTTTGTAACAACCATTTGAACCCAAGTTGAATATGGTCCAGTCCCATTGACAGTGACAGCTGCCACTCTCATCTCATAAACTATACCTTCTTCTAAACCTGAAACAAAGAGATGAAAGACACTAGTTGTGCAGTAGTTATAAATCAATTCAGTTCATTATATATTATATAAAAAAAAATATTTAAAAATGTCAAGGAACAATGAATATGAAAATATTGTTGATTTTATTTATACCAGGTTCCATTTGTTTATTCATTGGATCCTAATCTTAAATTGTAAGTTTAATGAAATATCAAACAGTCGCCTTACCTGATAACAACATTTCATTTTTATCAGCAGGAACCAGCATAGTTTTACTTGTCTCGTCGTACTTCGTTCTGTATTCTAAGCGGTAATATACCAGGTCACCATTTCTTGTATGTTCAGGCGGTGGATTCCAAGAAACCATAAAATTTTGCTGAAAAAATATTAAGAATTAATCATCATTTATAAAATTGTTCCTCCTAGCAGAATTTCTTCTGCTGAGTGAGTAAACTTTGTTATAAACGCATTCCTGATGCAAACAATTATATAATAAATGGTGTATTTTCCAATTAAGTAACAATCAAAAGAGTAGAATGGGTCAGTCGTACTTGTTTTACATACATTTTAATGTTATAAATTAGGCAGTTAGTTTCCTTAATTTAATTTAATTGTATTGTTTCATGTGGGGCCCTTTTATAGCCAACTATAACATCTAACCAGATGCTCTGCAGGGCGCAGCTTTATACGACCGTAGAGGTTGAACCCTGAACGGTTGGGGCAAGTGCAGACACAACATTCAAGCTGGATTCAGCTCTAAATATGGATTGTGATTAAATAGTTGACACAGCATAGGTTTCTGACACAGAATGAATGTGGTCTAATAAACTTACAATTTTTGTTTTGCCTTTGAGCAATTCACTATGCTGTTGAATATTAATCCTCTCAAAAAAATGTTTGAAGAAATTTTCTTTTTATTTATGAAATTTCAAATGAGAAAAATTGAACCCCCCCCTCAATTTTTTTTTTCACATCCCCTTTTCCTTTATTCCAAAACCGATCTCAATTAAAATTTCTAATGGAGTTTGCAACAATAATTACTCATTTAAATACATCATAAAATATTAAAATGTAAAAAAAGTGCTTGTTATCACTGAATGGTAAAGATTGTTTTAATTTATCAGTTGGTAGTAAAAGTGAATATACATTGTATATTGTATAAAACAATGATTTAAGTTGATTCAACTACTATTCTGGACAAAGAAAGATAACTCCAATTGAAATTGTGCAATTAGATATTTCTTGCTATTGCGCAATACTGTGCAATTGAAAATACTTGCTATTGCACAATACTGTGCAATTGAAGATTTCTTGTTATTGCTGAATACTGTGCAATTGAAAATTTCTTGCTATTGCACAATACTTAATATAATAATTTTGGATCCAGATTTGGACCAACTTGATAACTGGGCCCATAATCAAAAATCTAGGTACATGTTTGGATTCAGCATATCAAAGAACCCCAAGAATTCAATTTTTGTTAAAATGAAACTAAATTTAATTTTGGACCCTTTGGACTTTAATGTATACCAATTTGAAAACAGGGCCAAAAATAAAGAATCTACATACACAGTTAGATTTGGCATATCAAAGAATCCCATTTATTCAATTTTTGATGAAATCAAACAAAGTTTAATTTTGGACCCAGATTTAACCAACTTGGAAACTGGACCAATAATCAAAAATCTAAGTACATTTTTAGATTCAGCATATCAAAGAACCCCAAGGATTCAAATTTTGTCAAAATCAAACTAAGTTTAATTTTGGACCCTTTGGACCTTAATGTAGACCAATTTGAAAACGGGACCAAAAATTAAGAATCTACAAAACACAGTTAGATTCGGCATATCAAAGAACCCCAATTATTCAATTTTTGATGAAATCAAACAAAGTTTAATTTTGGACCCTTTGGGCCCCTTATTCCTAAACTGTTGGGACAAAAACTCCCAAAATCAATACCAACCTTCCTTTAATGGTCATAAACCTTGTGTTTAAATTTCATATATTTCCATTTACTTATACTAAAGTTATGGTGTGAAAACCAAGAATAATGCTTATTTGGGCCCCTTTTTGGCCCCTAATTCCTAAACTGTTGGGACCTCAACTCCCAAAATCAATACCAACCTACCTTTTGTGGTCATAAACCTTGTGTTAAAATTTCATAGATTTCTATTCACTTTTACTAAAGTTAGAGTGCGAAAACTAAAAGTATTCGAACAACGACGACGACGACGGCGCCAACGTGATAGCAATATACGACAAAAAAAAATTCAATTTTTGCGGTCGTATAAAAATCAGTAAACAGACTTTAAACTTTTTGTTTTTTTTCAAATTTTGGAGCAGTATATGGCTTCACTTACAGTATTATTTACACTCTGTACATTTACATCTTTTGGCGGTGCTGATGGGACATCTGAAAATGTCCATACAGTTGTTGTAGTCAAGTTTCCTGGCTCGTCATTAAAATATGGTATCAGCGATATAATATATTCCGTATGTTGTTGTAAATTGTACATCACATGACTCATTATTGACGGCTTGACGAAGAAATCTACCGGCTGACTGGCTGACGATTTGATAGTATTGTATCGGACCAGATACCTAGTCAAGTCTGACTTATATGAAGAGGTCCAGGACACTTGCACACTTGTGGATGATAATGGTTTGGCTGAGATGTAGATGCCGTTAGAAATATTTCCTATAAAAGATATTACCTGTAAAATTCCTGTAAGAATACATTGAATAGTGCTTTTTAAACATGTGTAAAGTGGAAAATATTATCCGTAAAAAAAGTATAACAACTTTATATTACACTTGTCTGTCTTTTAAAAAATGGTATTGTGTTCCTAGCTTCACTAACACAAAAGATATGGTGGTTTATACTGCAACTAGTTGTGTTTATTTCCTAAATATATTTTGTGTAATGTCAATTTCATCATGAGGGGGTAGGAGGGGTCATGTTCCCTAAATCCCGAGCTTAAAAAGCGGAATCCTAAGGTCCTGAATGTAAATAAATTTAAATCCTGACATCCTAAAATTTGGAGAAAAAAAAATCCCAGATCTCGAAAGGGTCAATCTCGAAATCCTGAGTGTAAAAACACCTGATCCTGGGAGTTCTGATAAAGGTCCTATTCCCCTCCATCATGGAACACTTTACCTCAATCAGGGTTTCCTTAAAGGATGCAAATAAGTTTGAAATTAGTTTTACAATTTAAATAGTGTTGTGTAGTCAATTTATTAATTTAAGTTGCAGTATAAAAACAATATTAGGTCAATGTCAGAAAAATATAAACTTTTTTGTATTGAACACAAAACTGGGGAGGCTGGTAGAAAGCTGTCCCTTTGCCAATCAAACCACATCTCCTTATTTTCATAATGTGCACAGACATAAATATCTTACTGAATTTTTCCAAGAACCTGACAATCTTATCACTTTCACCAATGTTGTTAATTGCAGCTATTTCTACAGTATAATCTTTGCTTCTATCTGGAAAAAAAATTAAAGATACAACAATATGGCAGTAAATTCATTTTTGATGTTGAGTTCGTGATCATAGAAGTACTGCTAAAGATTAATCATTGGCAATTAAGCAAATTACTTTTTGAAATAAGTTTTTCATAAGATTTTAAGAGAAAAAGCTAGCTATAGAGCCAGGTTTAATTCACCATTTTCTGTATAAGAAAGTGCCTGAGACACGTCAGGAATCTGACAGTTGTTATCAAATCGTTTTATGTTTTATAGCTTTTGGTTTTGACATTTGCTTTAATAGGGACTTTCCGTTTGGAATTTTCATCCCAGTTCGCTATTTTTCTCATTTGACTTTTTTTAATGTACTGACCCCTTTCTCAATGTTTTCTGATTTCACGAAGCAAAGTGAAATATCTGATTAGGCCAACTAAAATTAATTAGTAGATTTTCATCCAAATTTTTGAAAAAAAAGGGGCTGGTGGGAGGATTTAATTTTTTAATTTTTATTTCTTATGAAACCCTCTTGTGACGTGTTCTTCAAATATACAAGTGTAATAATAAGCTTATATTATGAATATACATGTATAAGGAATCGTATATAATATTTCAAATCTTAACATGAATAAAAATCTCTAACTGGCAACCACTGTTCTACATGTAATTGCTGCTTTAGAAACCTAAACAGCAAAAACATAAAAGAAGAGTGCTCTCTTCAGTTGGACTACCTTCACCAAATTTAGTGTCTTTTTAAGCGACCATTTTTTTTGTCTCCATAAAACGAAACAAATATGCAACTAAAGAATTACGAGTTCAGAATAAAATGAAACCGTTTTGAACAAGAAAGGGTTTGTGCTTTTATGATTCTTCTTATAGATGCAAATATAATTAATATGTAAAACATGAACTTAACCAAAAAGGAGAAGATATTTAATGGCTCTATTGAGGGTATTAGGACAGAAGGTGTGTGTGCTGTTTGTCAACAAAAAAGCCATGGGTAAATCTAAGTGTATGTTTGCCGACTTTTTGAACTCAATTATACTGTCAAAAATCTAACAAGTTCGTGCTTGCCTCATTTTATTTATACAGTTATGGTTTAGTTACGTACGAATGTGTTCCACGATTTGTGCTCTTTGGGTATAATTCACAGTCTAAAATTCCTGCCACAAAGTCATTTTATCAATAAAAAAATCAACGGTTTTCTAAATCACAGAAGTTTGTGTCATGCCGCGATTTGCCGTCTTGGACATTACTTGTAACCCGATTATTTCACGCCCTTTTTGAAATCAATCTCTATTTTCGGTAGACGATTTTGTTATCATAGAGCTGCAGAATCTTTTTTAATTACTCGAAGTAATACGAAAACCGAAATTTGAAACAGGAAGTTTGGAAGGAAACAAAAATTTTGACGGTTACCGGAAACGGTATCCGGAAATCCTAAATTTTTCAAAATAAAAAAAATCAGGGCAGGACGATTTCAGAGGGGCGGGCGGGGATGAAAATCTATCAATTAATTTTAATTGGCCTTATAGTCAGATAGAGAGAAAAGAGAACTGATAATAATTTTCTTACCTATATTAGTGACTAGAAGTTTTCTGATCTGTTCCTCCACCCTAAAGAACTGTTTTCTTCCATCTTCCTCTTCCACCACAATCTTATACTGTCTTACTCTTACACGATACTCCTGAGGAGGGGGTAACCACTTTATCACCATCGAGTTGTTAGACAGTACTGTTAGATACATGTCTTTAGGGGGCGGAGGTGATGTTTTCTCTGGAAAAACAAAATAATTCTGTCGATTCAGAAATTATTGTGTGTATTTGTTATTGCAAGTTGCAACTGAAGAATAGAATAAATTGCAAAATTAATTATTGCAATTTCAGGAAAATATGAAGTAAATATAAAAATGGCTCTTATTAATAATTATTGATTGAGATACTCAACCAGCATTATTTGCATAATCAAAAGTTTTTCTAAATAGAATCATACCATGCATATGGTTACAGATATTTGACACTTCAAAAACAAGAAAGGATGTTGTATAGAAAGTAGACTATTCATATCTTCTGACATCGGACTAGGACTTCTCTTGAACTGAATTTTAATGTGCGTATTGTTATACGTTTACTTTTCTACACTGGCTAGAGGTATAGGGGAGGGTTGAGATCTCATAAACATGTTTCACCCTGCCACAATTTTGCGCCTGTCCCAAGTCAGGAGCCTCTGGCCTTTGTTAGTTTTGTATGATTTAAGTTTAGTATGACGTCCATTATCACTGTACTAGTATTCATTTTTTAAGGGGCCAGCTGAGGGACGTCTCCAGGTGCGGGTGTTTCTCTCTGCATTGAAGACCCATTGGTGGCCTTCGGCTGTTGTCTGCTATATGGTCGGGTTGTTGTCACTTTGACACATTCCCCATTTCCTTTCTCAATTTTATTCATAAAAAAAATTGCTGCTACAAATGAAATCCATTGAATAAATAAACAAAATATTTTACATCAATGTGTAACAGACTTAGGTTCAAGGGCAGATCCACCAATTTTTTAAAGGAGGGGTTTTTCAACCCAAGATAAAGTGAGGTTCTAATCCACAGAACACCTCCTCCCCTGGATACGCTATTGAGGTTCCAAAGATTTCAGTCAGTCTTTTAGCAGTCTTGTCTGTGTCATTTTGGTCTTTTGTGGATAGTTGTCTCATTGGCAATCATACCACATCTTCTTTTTTATATTTTAATACACATTATAGTTTTTAAAAATTCTTGTAGTTACACTGGTCATTTGGTCCAGTAATTGATGTAATTTCACTGGACCAAACCATTTATTATTGGACATTGCCACATGTCTGACAGACCTTGGTAATGACTAGTGACAAAGTTAATTAATGTGTACCTGTAAGATATGTTGAGAACTTTTCCCATGCTGAGAATATACTTTTACTTGGAAACACCGTCTCAATCCTGAAGTAATACATCTTATCATTTTCCAATCCTGAAACGATGGAAATAATACAAAAATATGGTATACTCAGAAATTACTGTGAGGTTTTAATTAATGCCAATATGAGTGTTGCAGTAGTTATACCTTGTAGACAGATCCAACAACAACCACTAAATAATAGGCTCCTTAATTGGGACAGACATATAATGAAGCATGGCACGTGGTTGAAAATGTATTTGAGTGCTCTACCCTCCCTTAACCTTTCTTGTTCCTATTGATTGATTATAAACTCCCTGCCTATTATAAAGCATCTAAAATTTATATATCTTTCTTTATTATACCTCAGTTATCATTTTCTATATAAAATAAGTACACTATATTTTCACTATTTTGCAAATTACAAGCTTTGAACTATTTGAACGGTAAAAAATTTCCAACTATTGGACCTGGGTGAAACTATTTGACCCCAAGTGTCATTATATTTTGTGGAATTTTAAATGCAGCTACGCATTTGGAGGACTTTTTGAAAAAAACGCGGGAGTAACGACATCGTGTTTTACCTGTATCTAGTATAAGGTTGACGACAGTGCAAGACATAGCCTTGCATGGCATTTGAACATATCTATGAAGTAAACGTTATGGTTTCTTTTTAATGTTATGATAGTTGATTTATCACCGCCGTTTATTGTCTGTTGTCTTTTTCGATATAATAAAATATTTACTGATATTCGTGGAAAAGTAAGTTTATTGTTCCATCAGATACAACTATTGCCCTCGGCTACTCTACAGGATAATAGTTGCTCCTTGGGAAATTAAACTTACTATTCCACTCATACCCAGTCAATAAGTATACAACATTTCATAATGGAGATTTGTTTTACTTGTGCAGTTGCTGTATTATAGTTCACTCTACATCTTTTATTCATATTCATTTCAAATTTTTAAAGGTCTGATTAGACTTTTTGATTAGGTCTAAAGTAAATTGTAACATAAATTGGATTTTTTCCTTTGATGTTTTTATGAAATAATTTGCTTAAAACGTGTGGTGAGGGAAAACCATGGTATATTATATGCAAATTTATGTTGTACCATACTTTGCTAATTAAATATGCAACTCGACTTGAATCCAAAGGAAAAAAGGCGGAGCTTCAGCCATGGTATAACATATTCATTTTCATGTTATTCCATGGCTGAAACTCCACCTTTTTTTTCTTAAATGTATCCGCCTCTAAAATATTTAGGAAACTGTAAAACGTACTAAAAGGTCAAGATCTTCATTTGTTTTCATTTTATAAGAAAAAGCAATAAATTATGTGTACCACATTTCAAGAAACCCTTTTTAAACTACATAGAATTGTTACGAATTCCCTTCATTTTGGAAACAATTACTGAATGTTTCTTTTTTCAGTTTTGAAAAAAATAAAATGTAACACTATCATTTCCTTTGCGAAAATTCAATTTAAATTCGATTTAAAAAGGGGGGTACCTATACAAAAAGGAATAAATATCGGCTACAAATATCTGTGAAAAAACATGATAAGGGGACGTACACTATCTAGGCCCCTGGATCCGCCACTGTTAAAATATTATTTTAGTTTTAATAAATAATCTAATAAAATAACGAAAGAGAAGCATTTTTCAATTAGATGAAAATTCTGTAAAATATGATTAATTTGTATGATACATTGAAAACAAACAAAAAAACAATTCTTACCGTCATTAGAATAATTATTTAATCCTTGTCGCTGGAATCCGACATTTTTGTTTACCTCAGTCTGATGACATTATGAAATTACCTGCGCCTACAATCATACACGGGGCGCAAAACTAAAAACAAATCAGGGAAAATCCGACATTTTCTTTACTTTCTGCAAATTCAGGGGTTCTATTACATAAGGTACACAGACGATCATACACGAAGCGCAAAACAGTGACTTGCGCGAGCTTCCATTTCATTGGATAAAACTGTAACGTGATCAATTTTCAATATTAGTTGAAGGTTTTGAAGCTGTCAATCATTTTATTTATATTACAAATTTTATATACCATGTGTTTTACTCATTAACATATTTAAACAAACTCATCCTTCGGATTCGTTTGTTTAAATATGTTAACTCGTAAAAACTATGGTATATATAGTACATGTCAAGAACCTACACCCTTCCCTTTTTTAAACCAAGGAACTATAACTTTATACCTACCATATATGACAGTGCTGTTTTGCCAAACGCTTTTTTGGTGTATTGTATTATTATCATCTGTTTTATAATGAATGATATGTTGTGTCCACTTAAGTGGCCAGGTGCGAGTTTCACTGGTATTGGACCATGATATCTCTACTGCCTGTTAAAATAAAAATCTGAAAAAATCAACATTCAGATAATCTAAACATTGCTGCTATATATGAGGGTCTCATAGGGTTATTTTCGTGATGAATAACGGTTAAAAAATCTTGCCAAATGACGTTAATGGTAATATTTGGTGCATGACGATAAAATGTACACTTTCTTTTAATGATAAAAATTTCAACTGATTTTGATGAGTCATGTTAAAATAAAGATAACGACAATAATTTGAGATCTCTGGCAAATCATTATTAGGATATTTTGATGAATCATGGTAACATTTTGACCTGTTTTACACTAAAGGTAGCCGAAAATACCAGTTTGACGCACAACGGTAAAGGGCGTTCCTACTGTCATAAATAATATATTCCTTAAATCATGAATTAAAGGATTTGAGTGTATATATATATGTCAATGATGTTGGTGTTAATGGATTGCTGTTTATAGTGTCCAGCAGAAAATTAAAGATGTATTCAAGATAAAAACATGTGCATGACATATGAAAATGAACTCTGTTTGCATCATTACCCTTAATATAATAAGATGATAATTTTTTTGAAGTTTCTATTTTAAATAGTCAATAAAAACTTTGTAGTTGCTAAAGTTTTCTGCTTGTTGCTTCTTGTTGATAAAACTCTTGTAATTGCTATTTAGTGAGATTCTTCCCTAGGGTTTCATTGTGACTGAATAAACACACACTAATGCAAAGCATGAAAATACTGGTGAATGTCATGCTTATATTCACATCTGCTTTCCTTTAAACTGACCTGGCTGGTAACAAATCATCCCCCATTGCTATACACAGCAGGCCCAAGTTTTGATTTTTGATTCTCAAAGCGATACAATGGTTACTACCTACTGTACAGCATACTTACTGTACCAGAATGTTCCTCTACAGTATCTGTTACAGAGGTCGTTGTTGGGATTGATTCTGCTGGAGAAGGTGCTAAAATACATGAATATATTTAACATTACTTATTACATCATGTGTAACCAGAGAGCATGATTCTACTTGTAAAATTGCATGTCTCCTCCGGGATTTGAACCCGGGACCTCTGTGTTATAAGGCATGCATTAACCAATTCAGCTAAAGAGGTACTTCCTTAGCTCAACTGCTTATGGCTGACTGAGTATCTAACACCTGTTCTAAGGGAAGCAATCCCGTCACACATGTATATAATTTCAAATGTCAAATGCCTCTATATGTTGAATGACTTGTTCTACATCATCACAAAAGGCAAACTTCCAAAAATACCTCAAATCTTTTCTAATTTAATGAACATAAATGAATTTGTTTGAAACATTCAACAATCACATAATCAGAAATAGTATATACTATATACATCTAATTACATGCTATAGTCCAATGTAGTAAGTCAGGGGTAATACTTA
Organism: Mytilus galloprovincialis; assembly: GCA_037788925.1. Taxonomy (NCBI): domain Eukaryota; kingdom Metazoa; phylum Mollusca; class Bivalvia; order Mytilida; family Mytilidae; genus Mytilus; species Mytilus galloprovincialis. The sequence goes on from CM075338.1 coordinate 88,271,465, forward strand.
TAAAAGGTTTTTCTTTTGGTTTATTAGTACAAGGATAGAAAATTGAAGGTAAAGTTATATCACTTAGACAATCATTTTTTCTACTCTTCATTTCCTGTGGCTGCTGCCAGATCTGCGACAAAAGTTAGAGGCTCGACAATTATTATGAAATTCAGAAAAAAAATTATAATTAAGCATGTTTTTCAGGTTGTAAAGCATTTTACTTGTATATTTAATTTTTTGGAGAAGATGGTAAAAGGGAGGTAATTCAAACCTAAAAAATATAATAAAAATCTTATAAATTCACTTATTCAAGGTAAATATTACTTACGTCTTCAAATAAATATAAATGACTTGTATAAACCCTTACTGATAACAGAATATGTAAGTTTGATCTGTTCAAATGTTATATACTCACAGACTGAACTAAATCTGTCCTCAGAATTCAAGGTTACCTGAATAAAAAAGGAAAAAATTCTTAGAAAAGTAGTACTTGATATCAGAAGTAAAATACATGATTTGTAACAGCATAACTAATACCAGGGTACATCATGATCAGATGACATCAAACCAGATTTAATTCCCTATTTTCTACATATTTTCCCACTCTTTCAGATCATAAGGTGATTTTTGGATGGATGCATTCTATTTTAATAGTTATCTATATATTTTTTAACTCAATTTTGTGGGTCGGTCTATAAATTTACTTTCTAAAAATATTTTTTATTACTAAAGTTTATATGCTTACCACTGGATTAATAATACGAATATTTTTTATTTTCAGCGGTGGCAAATCTAATGTAGTGATCGTCACATTGTCCACATGGCTAAAATTAGATCTACCAAACTGGTTAACAGCTATAACTCCAATGTGATATTTTGTATTGTATTTCAATGAATGAATAACGTATTCAGGATCCACAATATCTGTAACCACAAAATGTTTGTAATCATATTCAAACATGAACTTTTCCCTCCAGCAGTGAACTTCATAGGTCATAGGAAGATTAGCACTGTTGGTGGGAGGGGACCAGTATATGCCTATGGAATTATGGGATAGCACTTCTGCTTGAATGTTTTCTGGTGGCCCTGGTGAGGCATCTGTAAAATAAACAAGAATGTACATAACACAATGTTTTGGATGAAAATACCCCTCATTGGTAATTCAAAGTGACGACAAACAGGAAATAGATATCTGACAAATCCAAAAGGCACTTACACATTACAACTCATCATTGTTACGCTGCTGACCAATCATTTCGATCAGCAATGATCAGTAAAAAAAGTGTGACAATAAAATAATTCATTCCACATTTTGAAAATCAAAAGTATCAGCAAACATAAAGTATGTGTCAAAAAGATTCAAATATAGCACATACTTTACAATTAACATTGTAACACTCAGCTGTGATGTTTTATCTAGTCAGAGTACAGAAATTCTAAATACATTTTTTACATAAAATTCTTTTTATAGAGGTTTTCTTCTCATTACCAAGAGTTGTGAATGGTGAAGTGAACGTTTTAGAAACAACATAAGTTCTATCAGTGCATACCTGCCAACTGTCACTATGTGTAGGGGATTTTCTCCATGGAGGCTTGTAAAAGTATGAAGATCCTAAATACAACATTAAAATATATGTGAAGGCTCCCTTGAACATGTTGAAGGTTTTGTAGGACTATAAGGGCCATGTTGCATGTAAAACCCCCATGAGCATTTTGAAAAGTTGGCAGGTATGTCAGTGTCTCAGATAAAACCAGAGGATTCTAAATATTTGATAAAAATTCAAATCTAGAGGAGGGAACATCCTTGAATATTACCTGTAACTGTAAAGTTTAATGAAGCTGATGAATCAGTATTGAGTACATGACATTTATACAGCCCACTGTCTGATGTCTTCAGCTTCCAAAGATGCAGTTTTTTCACCAATGTTGTCTTACCATCTTCTTCAATTTCAAATTCTTCAAACGAGTGACGACCAGATATATCTATCTGAAATCACAATTAATATCCTAGAATTCATCTTATGGCATTTCCCGATTTTTCTTTACACACAAATATATTTGTTCGTAAATGGACCTTGCCTGTAAACATGGTAAAAATCTTCCAACTTAAAATTATGAATGCAATTCTTTCTTTAACATTATAGCATTGACTAGTAAGCAGCTGTGAACAGTAAAGAAGATATTCCATATACTTTTAGTTTAAACCTTTGTAATATTCTCCATTATTATACTAATTTTATAAGCAGTCTTAAGGTGGTACCCATCACTTTCACTAAAATTAATTTGGCTCGTTTAATTTTCATAAAATTTAGTCAAAGTATTTACTTTGACACTTTAACAAAAATATAAAAATTTTAAAAATTTTGAACCAACCGTTTTGCCAGAAAAATTACACTGGTTATATAGCAATTTGACAAATACCAATTTTGATCATTGAGAAGCTTAATATTCCTTTTACAACACAATGTAATTAAAACGTTTAGCTGACTTTACAGAGTTATCTCCCTGTAGTGTTAGGTACCACCTTAAAATATGAAAATAAGGAGATAATTCTTAGTCGTAAGTAATTTTGTGAAAACGACTCTAGTACATTACAGCAGATTCTAATTCTATATAGAATATTTGGTTTAATAAAAGTAGTCGCTACTTCATTATATATGTATTACTGACAGATCATCAAAAAGAAGATTTAAAAAAATGAACAGCATATTTTTCATCATTATAAAGAAACCTACAAACCATGCTCCTATCCTTTCGACCTTGAGGTCATCACCTTTTGTTAACAGTATTGACCTTTCACCTTTACCATGGTATTTGACTATACACGTCATTGTAACATTGTGGTCGTAGTATGTATTATCTGTTTTATTCAATTCCACACTGATAATGTCTAAAACAAAGAAAATATTATATAATATTAAGATATTGTTAATAGTTCTACAGCCACTGAGTAGCAGTAGCAAATTTAAAAAATTTAAGGGGGCACTGACTGCCTAACAGGGTAGAGGGACCCCTCCACTCATGGTTTAGCGATTCCTTATAAGCTAAATAATAAACAAAATATTCACACAAAAGTTAATAAATAAGCCAAATGACAATAAAATGGTATGCAGGGAGCAGCCTCAAACTAATTGCAACAGAAAATGTTTTAATTCTATAAATCTATAGCGCTAAGCCCAAAACATACACAGAAAAAAAGTCTCATAAAATCTAACTTGAGGAAAACTCACAAATTTTGCATTTTAATTTATGAAAATTAACATTGGAAAGGGAGATAACTCTGCAAAAATGAGTCCTTATTTGTGTTAGTTTTTGTAGATTTTCTTAAATTTATGTAAAATATGATGCTTTGATGGGGTTATAAGTTCATATTTGACTATATTATATATCTTCTGCTCATGATGGTACAAAACTGAAGTGTTGTGGGTATTTTATTTTTTTTGGTACATTTTTCATTAAAGAAATTGCAAATTTATGGTTTTGTGACCATTTTGAAAAAATAATGTGAATATTTGGTATTGTTTATATCTGTAAATTATAAGCGTTTAAAGAAACTTTAAACCTCAACAAGAAGAATATATGCTTAATTATTTTTATTCAGATTCTTTACCTTGACATGCTGAAAAGTCTAATAAATGGTCAACTAATGAATGATGAAATCTAGGTTGTAGCTTGATAAAAGGTATGAAAACATCTTTAGAGTTGTTTGTTATACTTGAAAGACGGCTAAAATATCAAAAATCAATACATTCGTTTGAACAGAAGTGGTTAAGTTGTAATTTTGAATCAATTTTTATTGATATTTCTGCTTTTTTGCAGAGTTATCTCCCATATCAATGCAAATCTCCATAGGAATTTCAAAATCATGATTTTTAGTTTTCCTCAAGTTAGATTTTATGGGACTTTTTGTTTGGGGTATAATGGTAAAGATTAAAACTTAAAAATCTTCTGTTGAAATTAATTCAAGGTTAGGATAAAATTTATGCTAGATTGACTGGACTACAGGTTTGAATTGGGATCATGATTAAATATTTGAAACATAATACTAGGTTTGACTACATTCATTCTGTGTCAAGACATCAAAATGTAGTCAAACCTAGTATTATGTTTCAAGTATTTAATCATGATCCAAGTTCAAACCTGTATCCAGCTTGTAATGAATGTTGTGTCCATACTAGCCCCAACTGATAAAGGTTTGTCCTCTTTGTTTAACAAACCTGACATAAGAGTAGAAAACAGCAGAATGCCACCAATTGGTCTTCATCATAGCAAGAAAATCACACAAAGGGATGCAGGCTTTAACTGATCCCTGGCTACTACTTACCAAGAGTATCGCGATCTTGTAACTGATCCTGCACTGAGGTAGGTTGGATGAAATCGTCTTCTTCATCATCATCTAAAAAAGGGTAACAAACAATGTTCTAAAAATAAAATTTACAATTACATGATATATGTATATTATTTTTTATAATTTTTTTTTTATTTACCAGAACATGCAATTGACATGGAGAATTACAAAAACTATAACATATCAAATATATATATGTATATACATTTACTGATATTATTTTTTATATTATTTTTTTATTTTCAAGAACATGCATGAGAATTACAAAAAATATAACACATCAAATATATGATATTCATACAGTAATATTAGCTATACATTTAAATATCTTTTTTTTATATAAAAAACAAATTGTTTAAAGTTAATATATAATTCAGATATACTGATTTTATGAATTTGATTTGATAACAGCTCTACATGTATATGAAGGAAGAATGGCTTTTACTGTTAGTCACCCAAAAGTCATTTTTTAACTTATTATTACATGTAGTGTTAAATTGGTTAAAATACATTTTATTTCTGTGATTCTTCAAATTATCCATATTGCTGTTTCCTCAGAGGTTGCAAATAATTATGGTTACTGTTATTTTTTGAAAAAAACATATTAACTAGATCGTCAAAATCAAATGATTTTTTTTATTCTTTGAAAGAAAGTGTATATTTTATTGTCATGCACCAAAAATTACTGTTAAGGTCATTTGGCAAGATTTTTTTTGGTTATTTCTAATGAAGTATACATTTGACATTGTTTGTTATCTAAATAGATAAAGTTCTAACCAACATTGTGTTACAAAGCTACATCTAGTTTAGCCTTTAGATCTCATAAACATGTTAAACCCCGCCGCATTTTTGCGTCTGTCCCCAAGTCAGGAGCCTCTGGCCTTTGTTAGTCTTGTATTATTTTAAATTTAGTTTCTTGTGTATAATTTGGAGTTTAGTATGACGTCCATTATCACTAAACTAGTATATATATATTATTATTTGTTTAGGGGCCAGCTGAACGATGCCTCCAGGTGTGGGAATTTCTCACTGCATTGAAGACCTATTGGTGACATTCTGCTGTTGTCTGTTCCATGGTCGTGTTGTTGTCTCTTTGATACATTTCCCATTCCCTTTTTCAATTTTTGTCTTGAATATTCATTTTAACCAACAAACTAACTAAGTATGACTATGATTTACCTTTCTGAATCTTTGTTCTGTTTCCCCCAGAAAGTGTTGCTACTAGCCAGTTGGTAGACTTCCCGGTCAAATGTCCAGATTTGGCAGCTATCCGTACTTTGTACTGCTGACCTTTATATAGATCTTAAAAAGAAATGAAAAGTTCATAGAGAGAGATAATTTTTGAAAAAGGTGAAAAATATGTTTCCTGCTGTATTTGTTTGCACCTGTCCTAAGGTAGGAACCTGTACCCTTTTCACATAAAATCTGAAGTGTAAAATTAATCTTATGATAAAAATATTTAGTTTAATTGTTAAAGAATATTTTAGACTTATGATAAATTTTACATTTAAGATTTTTTGTGGAAAGGGCTACAAATGGTCAGCGGTTGTTGTATGTTGATGTGGTTTAATAAGTGTTTTTTGTTTCTTGATTTTTATATAGAATAGTCCATTTGTTTTCTTGTTTGAATGGTTTTACATTTAGCCTCCTGTTTGAATGGTTTTACTCTTAGTCGTGTCATTTTTGGGGCCTTTTTAAAGCTTGCTGTTCGGTGTGAGCAGAGGCTCTGTATTAAAGGACATACTTTGACCTATATTGGTTGACTTTTATAAATTGTGATTTGAATGGAGAGTTGTCTCATTGGCACTTATACCACATCTTCTTATAACTATTGTCCTGAGAAAAGAACCGTGCCCCCTATATAAGAAGTGATGAGTGTTCAGTGCTTTATAACTTCATGTTCCCGTCAAAATAACTCTAGGGGGTGTTAGAGGAGAAATAAAAATAACCATAATAAGATTGAGTTAAAAAAAAAATCTTGCTCCCAAATGTCATATATATACCATATCAACATGATCAATGGTTGTTGAAAAATTGTTTTATTGTGAGTAAAAAAATGAGTTTGTCACATAAAAAACATTGTCATGCCCCCATAACATTTGAGTGCTAATTACCTGTTATAATATATTTGTGTTTCTTTTTAGTAGTGACCACTGTACACAGTGTCCCTTTCTGTACCCCTTTCTGTCTGTACTGGATCTGATACCCTGTTATCTTTTTGAAATCATCTCCTCTTGGTAAGCCCCATTTCACAACCAGTTTCTGAAAAATGTGGGAACATTTGTAAATCATAAATGCTAATATATCTTTTTTGATGAACTTAAGGACATTGCTACATACATATTGTTCCTGTGACAAGTTGGGGATCCAGAATTTTTCACTGACTGCCTAAGAGGGGGCCCACTCCAGTCATGCTTCAGTGATTCCTTATATAATCAACCAAATTTTTCCAAGAAAAGGGAGGGGGCCAGGCCCCCTGAAAAACCCTCTAAATCCGACTCTGGTGATCTATACTGTTAATAGATATGAGAAGATGTGTTAAGAGTGCCAATGTCAGAGACAACTCTCCATCCAAGTCACAATTTAATAAAGTAACCCCCTCCATTTTGAAATTGCTCCCTTAGGTCAGGATTTTGAATTCGTGGTCCGACACCTATATGTAACACTATTCTTTATGCTATGCCAGTTTGCTTGATTTAATTGTCACCATTTTACCCAACTATATTTGCATGAAATATTTGTCACTGATCATTTATTGGCAAGCTAAGAAGAGTCTTGGAAATCACTTGAATAAAATTAACATCTTAAACAGGTTTGGAACAAACCCCCTGTATGGTGATTATACCTGTATAGAGGGATAATTCTTCTTTAGAGGGATAAAATCATCCCTCTATAGAGGGGTATTTTTGTTTGCACTGGATTTAAAGCAAATTAGGGCAGAATGGCATTTTCTAGTTATATTGGCTATAATCTCTATCATTATATGCATCAACATATGCACTTTACTAAAAATTGGGATAACCAGTTTTCTGCTAAAGTGACAAAACTTGCAATCTATTGTATACCTATCTGAACACCTGATCAACAACAAAAGGAATAGTTGACCTTTAAACTTCATGTTAAATCTAACAATAGAAATTCTGTTCAGTGAGGCATAAGTGAGTAGAATTTACCTGATCATCACAGCTTTCAATCATGGTGAACAATAGATTTTATATTTAGTCAGATAAGCATCAAACTTGGCATGTGCATATTACATACATGTATTAAATTAAGTACATCAATTGGTGCATCAACTGTTCCATGTTACTGTCATAATAAGTACAGAATGCCATTCTGCCCTATTTTTATTTAAATCCAATCTAAACAAAAATACCCCTCTACAGAGAGGTAAAATACCCCTCTATAGAAGGATTATCCCTCTATACGAGCCACAGGCACTTGTTTCTATCCATACGAAGGTCGACTATCCATATAAATAGAAGCTATTTATATGGATAGTCGACCTTCGTATGGATAGAAACAAGTGCCTGTGATACGAGCTCTATACAGGTATAATCACCATATAGAGGGTTTGTTCCCAACCTGTTGAAATAGGACCCATGTCAGAAGTGGCAACATGAAATAACAGCATTACACATCTTCAACAAATAAAGAGAAAAAAGAGAACAATGATGAGTAAAAGAGTTACTTGATATTCATGAGCATGGAGCCTGGAGGACAAACCAAGGGAGGGCACCACAAGAAATAGGGGAGAGAAACGACTGAGGGTGGCCCGAGAAAAAAGTATCGATTATGGATAGTACAACTTTATTTCATACACCTTTCACCTTTATTTTTTAATGTTTTTTGCATATATACTAATATGCACACAAATGTAGGTGCTTGATTAAGATTGGTGTTACTCTGGCGGCCTGGGACTTTTATAATTCTAACGTTAGTATAATATTCCCAGTTTTACTTCAGTCAAAGATTTGTCTGATAGATCTCATAACATATAGATCTCATAACATGGAATTCGTCATAATGTGAGTTAGAGCTAATTGACTTTTAAATAATTTGCACACTATCAATGACTATAAGTGTGAAAATCCTTTTGAGACATTGCAGGTACATTTCATTAAATTTGAATCAGAGGCATTATTTGTCTTGTTCAGCTTCTGGATGTATTTTCTAAAGGAAATGCAATACGACATACATGTAATTTGATCGTCATAAAAAGCTGATAATAGCTAGTGACTGTGTGGTTATCAAGCCCGACAAGTCTAATTTTATCCACGAGGACGAGGTCATATGTTTAAAGTTCCAATTCGAAAATGTGCCCATCTGGCGAATGAGTATGTATTCTTCTAAAGATAAGAACACTTTATTTTCATTCGGCATAAGTACAAATAAGCAACACAAGCTCTAAGGAGCTTTTGACCAAATATAAAAACAGATAAATAACATAAAAACAGTGCTTTTTGACGGGTACTTATAAAGTGAGAAACGGAATCGAAACGAAACTAAACGAAATATAACGAAACGAAACGAAATACAACGAAACGCAACGAAATATAACGAAACGAAATGAAAAAATGAAGAAACGAAACGAAACGAAATGGAAAATGAAGAAACGAAATAAACGAAATCGGCCTATATATAATATATCTTTTACATTGTTATAGGAGGTTAGGATTTTGATTTTAAAAAGGTGGTGTAATATTAATTGTTTTTTTTATTCCAAGTTCCGAGTCCAAGTTAAGGGGGCTACCATTTGATTTTTTTTTTTGGGGGGGGAGGGGGATAGGGCTATGATGAAATTAAAAAAAGCCTGCAGGACAGGGATTTGAGTATAAAAAAGGCAAGACAGGATTGTTTAGTAAAAAAGAAGGCAGGATGAGCAACTGGGCAAAAAAACGGGATAAATTTATATAAAAAAGACAGGATTGTTTAGTAAAAAAGAAGGCAGGATGAGCAACTGGGCAAAAACACGGGATAAATTTATATAAAAAAGGCAGGACCAAATATAGTGAAAAATAAAAAGGCAGAACAGAGATTACAACTAAATAAAATGCAGGACAAAAAAATTCCTCCTAGCCCATAAAAATCAAATGGTATCTCCCTAAGTTTGAATTGGCCAAGTTGTATTTGACAAGAAATTAAAAATGTGAAATGCTAACGGCTGACGAGTAGCCATAACGAAAACTAAATTGAACTGAAAAAGAGATCTGAGGTGAACATCCTGTGTTCGAACCTCCCTTTTTACCAAACATGAATTTGAATGGAGATATAAATTTGGAATGTTTTTCTCCTGGGTTGGAGACCCCTTCAATCTTTTGAAAATGACTGGATCCGCTGCTGACGTCGATGAGAAAGAAAATCAACATACCTAGATGGTCAGAAAGAGTCCACCATGTTTTAAGTGATTAACAAATATATACATCGTGTTGCAAGCTGATTATCTCAATATAGATATATTGAAACATCTTACTGACAACAATTCGGACTTGTGTGTAGGTTAAACCAATATCTTTGGTTAAGTTGCTTTCAAACTGAACCATGAAATCATTACTTTTGAGTGTAGTTACTTTTGAAAGTAGTTTAGTCCGACATATAGACAACGTTCTGTTCATCAGACTAGACTACTCTAAAGGGCGGGTGGATTCGTTTGAATTGCTTTACATTTATCATTTCGGGCTTTTTATAGCTGACTATGCGGTATGGTCTTTGCTCATTGTTGAAGGCCGTACGGTGACCTATAGTTGTTAATAACTGTGTCATTTGGTCTCTTGTGGTCTCATTGGCAATCTCACCACATCTTTTTTGTATGTACAAAATCATTCCTTTCCCTGAAATCTAGTAGAACAATTGCTTAAAGTATCTCTGAAACAAACTCAGTGACATGACAAAAATTGGACTTTGACCAATGAACCATGAAAATAAGGTCAAGGTCAGATGACATTTTTTAAACGGCAAATTTCATCTTATTAGCATCATATAAACCAAATTATTGATAAAGTACACCCCTTATAATGAACTATAGAAATGGGGTCCAAGTCAGATGATACCTGTAAGTTGAATACACCAAATATAGTGCACCTACTGCTTAAAATATAGGCGATATGGATTTGACCACGAAAACTTAACACTGTCCGACGTGCATGCAGATTTTACAAGATACTTAATTGTGTATATTTTGTATGCACCTGTCCTGGATTATTCAGGAGCCTGTTGTTCATGTGGTTGTTGTAGTTCATATGTGTTTTCTGTTTCTCGTTTTGTATATATTATATTGTGTCGCGGATCATACATATTCTGGAGTGCTGTTATTGTTTAAATCGCGTCTTTTTCATAGAGTTAATAACATATCCGGACGTCTTTTTTCTCGTTTTTCACCCAAAATAACTCAATCTGAATAATCATATGAACGGATGACAAATGCGATTATGCACTGAACCAATAGGACACAGAGGCATGATGATTAATTTATTGTGGAAAGAAGAGAAGCGACACCCAAAATGAGGTCTTCTATTTTAATAGTATAGATATTGTTTTAACGTGGTTGTAACAATGATAACTACATCAACAGCACCACACAATTGCATAACATAAGGGTCAGATTCATTTCGTTGTATTTCGTTTCTTCATTTTTTCATTTCGTTTCGTTTCGTTATATTTCGTTGCGTTTCGTTGTATTTCGTTTCGTTTCGTTATATTTCGTTTCGTTTCGTTTCGATTCCGTTTCTCACTTTATAAGTTCCCCTTTTTGACATTATAAAACAACCTGTAATACAAAGTTGAAATCTCACATACATACATGTAGCATGCAATAAAAAATAAGCAACACATTTTCGAATGAAGTAAAAACATGCTTAACCAGAGCAACCAAAAGCAGCATACATAATAAACAGCTCAAGAATTATCTGCAAGCAGAACAGCGACATTCCAAACCGTTCCAGGACTGAACAAGACTTTTAAAATGTGAAAAACTGTTGTTCCATAAAGTAGCAGCAGCAAATTTGAACGATTTTTTACCGTAACGGGTTGACTTTACCTGTGAAATTTCAAGAATATTTACATACCTGAAAGAATATTTAGATTTTTTGACATTCACCAAATTTTGTAAGCACACAGGAGCTATGTTGTTTATAATTTTAAAAGTTTCTAGAGCCATTGTTCTTATCCGTCTGATCTGCAAGGAGGGCACCTTAGCTTTAAGTAACAGGTCCTCGTAGGAGCTGGTAAAATCCTCATACACAAAACGGAGTGCTCTTTCCTGCACCTTTTCTAGTTTTTTTGAATTTTTCTCAGTACAAAAATGCCATGCCAAAGAGCAAACATTAAAATTACTAAGAATAAAAGTATGAAATATAGTAAGTTTACTAAGTCTATCCAAAACTGAGCCTTAACGTTTTAAAACATTTAATTGCTGTGATGCCTTCCTACAGATTGAGCTGATATGAACATCAAAATTTAGCTAGTAGTCTATTTCAATGCCTAATAATTTTACTGTTTTTTTTTTCACAAGTGAGGTTCGAATTTTGAATATGTATAGATGGGTTCTTTTCAAAGGTCTTTTTGCCAACAGCCAAAACTTGAAATTTGTCGGGATTTGCTTGCATTTTATTCACCCTGAACCACTCAATAAGTATTTTTGAATCAGATTCCAAAGTTGAAATTAATAAATCGAAATCTGGAGTAAAAAAAGACAAAGTATTGTCATCTGCATAGTTATATAAACTGCCATTTTTAACAAAAAGAAAAATATCATTTATAAATATGTTAAACAACAATGGCCCTAGTATCGAACCCTGTAGTACGCCTTTATGGATGTCAGCCCAACCACTCAGAAAATTGTTGACTTTAATTTGTTGTTTCTAAACATGTATTCTTCAGTATTGAAGCCTTGTTGACCTTAAAAAAGAAGAGTATTATACTGGGTTGGTTTGATCATGGAAGTAATATTCAATATAACTTCCATGGTTTGATAGATATTTATGCCTCAGTTTAACATGTTTAATTCTCATTCATTATTTGCTCGATACGTTCGATTGCAAAATTGCCTAGGCTAAGCCATGCTTTTAGTTTATTTTAATTACACATCTATCCGTTGGAAGCGCTTTATATTTATACAAAATCAATGTTTTGCTTGAAAATGTTACAGGGTACGTATTACATAGGTATTTCCATTGTTACCCATTAGCCATGTTAGCCTGAATCATACTATTAATATATATGATTTACTTTCAGGAAAATAATAAATTCGGCATTTTTTAAAATACAATCTAATTAAAATATTAATAGCGGACAATCAATTGTAACTCTGTCATATGAAATAAATATAACAAAATTAGAGATAATATTTCAATTAGATTGTTTCCGCAAACAAAAATGTACGATAAGACTCTGCATAGTCAAGTGTGAGCATAATTAGACAACGGGCTTCTGACTGGTTGATTTTTGTTTGATTAACGTCCAGTGGAAATCCAATCTAATTAAAATATTGATCTCTGATTACGTTATACTACTTAAAATATTGAATTGATTACTGATGAGCAGTATTGTAGACCCTCGTGTTAATTGAACGTCGGACAAAAGTTCTTTCCACTGGAACAGAGCTCTGGCAAATGAGACCAAATACAGATGTTCTGATACGTTATTAAATATTTTATATTCATTTATTAATGATGCCTCCCTATTATTAATTTGGTTAAGTCAATTACACATCAGTCAATGAGTGCGGAGCTATTTCAATTCTTGTTAGTTTATATTCTATATGGAATAAAATTGAGAATAGAAATGGTGAATGTGTCAAAAAAACAACCCGACCATACAGCAGACAACAGCCGTAGGCCACCAATGGGTCTTCAATGCAGCCAGAAATTCCCGTACCTGGAGAGCGTCCTTCACCTGGTCCCTAAAAAAAATATGTATACTAGTTCAGTGATAATGGACGTCATACTAAACTCCGAATTATACACAAGAAACTAAAATTAAAAATCATTAAAGACTAACAAAGGCCAGAGGCTCCTGACTTGGGACAGGCGCAACATTGCGGCGGGGTTAATATAAAAACGAAGATGTGGTATGATTGCCAATAAGACAACTATCCACAAAAGACCAAAATGACACAGACATCAACAACTATAGGTCACCGTACGGCCTTCAACAATGAACAAAACCCATACCGCACAGTCAGCTATAATAGGCCCCGATAAGACAATGTAAAACAATTCAAACGAGAAAACTAACGGCCTTATTTATGTAAAAAAAATGAACGAAAAACAGATATGTAACACATAAACAAACGACAACCACTGAATTACAGGCTCCTGACTTGGAACAGGCACATACATAAATAATGTGGCGGGGTTAAACATGTTAGCGGGATCCCAACCCTCCCCCTAACCTGGGACAGTGGTATAACAGTACAACATAAGAACGAACTATAAAAATCAGTTGAAAAAGGCTTAACTCATCAGATGGACAAAAATACAAGTGGACGTGGCCGGGTACTTATACATCCCGACACAAAAAGACGCAATGAACAGATCTGAGAGTACTAGCAGTTATCTGACAGCTAGTTCAAAGCCACTAACAACTAATAAAAAAAATCATGCATCTAAGACTAAACTATCAATCCGTACACATCCAACATCCTATGGATTTAGTGTAAAGACGTCATTAACAGCCAGAGAAAAACATGACCTTTTGCAATGCTAAGTTACAGGTATCGACAGATTGTAGATCCATGAATATGTATATGTATATAAAATACTAGTAATATTTAGTTAGCTTTTAATTAACTGATAACAAAATCAATATTTATACCAATAAAAACAATATTCAATGATCGTATTACAGTGTTGAATAGGTAACCTTTTAAAATAAGAATATTAAAAGGAGCGACAAGTTTACATGGATCATTTTTAAATTTCCGGACACGGTTAACAACATTTTCCGTAAAAATGAGGATGTGCTATCCCGTTTGAAATAAGTTTTCTACAGGTACAACCAAACTTCAAAACCAAATCTTTATATCTATGGAAAAATTTAGTAAAGGTTTAAAGTAATTTATGGTAACGATATCCCTGCATGGTTTAATAATTTACCAGTAATACATAGGTTGTGTTCGTTAAAATCAAAAACGTCACGGATATAGCGAACCAGTTGTGAAACATAAACACCGTAAGATGGTGCCAAAGGAACATCACCATCTAAAAATGGAAAATTAACAATAGGGAACGAAAAATCGTCTCTTTTGTCGTAAATTTTAGTGTGGAGTTTCCCGTTTAAAACAGAAATATCTAAATCCAGGAAAGGACAGTTATTACCGAATAAATTTGATTTATTGAAAGTAAGTTCCTTGGGATAAATTTCAGCAGTATATTGAGAAAATTCTTGATTATTTAACGAAAAAATATCATCAAGATAACGGTAAGTATTGTTGAATTTATCAATTAAATGCAATTTCGACGGGTCTTTACTGAGTTTAGTCATAAACTGTGATTCGTAACAGTACAAAAACAAGTCTGCTATTAAAGGGGCACAATTAGTGCCCATGGGGATACATACAACCTGTCGATACACTTTGTTGCCGAAACGTACATAAATATTATCAAGGAGAAAATTAACAGCTTCAATAAAAGTGTAGTGTAAAGAGTAGAAAAATCAAAACTATTAACAGAATCAAAAGGACCATCAAAAGCACGTAATTTATCTATAACATCCAAAGAATTTTATACACTCCAAAAATGGTTTATTCCACTATGTTCATTATTACAATAGTTTATGATAAGCTCTTTAATAGTAGTTAATGAACTAGTTAAGAGCACTGAAAGATTAGTTGTAGAACACTTACTGGAGGCCGAGATGAAACGATATTTAAATGTTTTTTTTGTGTAGGTTAGGTAGCCAATACATAGTAGGGACCTTCAAATGTTCAGAAGAAGCCTTAAGCTTTGATGTGGTTGTGATATGCTTGTTTACTATATGACTCTCTGTGGAGCGGATGGACTTGAATGTAGATGAATTTAAAATTTCATTCTTAAGAACGTCCGTGTAGTATTTACGGCATACCACCACCACATTATTGCTGCTTTGTCGGACGGTACAAGCACAAACTGCTTTGAAAGTATTTGAAGTTTATTTCTTATTCTGGAAATAGGTGTATTATGTACTCTATTATTTACTTCTAAATTATTTTCAAAATGTGATATTCTCTTATCTACCACATTCATACATTTATTTAAATAAGAATCAAGAGATTTTTTATCAGATTTTTCCCGTTTACACCATTTTTTACAAAACGAGGAAAGAGCATCTTTGGTGACATGACGACACTCTTTCCAATCTATTTTAGATGGAGGACGATATTTTGGTCCTTTTTTCAGAAAAGTTTTTAACCTCTCTGTCCTGGACGATATTGAGGTCCCCTGTAATAACATGGTCATAGGGAACATATCTAAACTTCGACGATTCACAGTTTCAAGTTAAGGGAGTATTACTATCTATATTCACGTCTGATGTAACTGACGTATAATTAAAAATTAAACTTCTCCTGTTTTTTCGTATGTGTATGAAATTATAGGTGGTTCTATATGATCAAAATAGGGAGGTTTAAAGTTTTGAACGGTAGAGCCATTAAATATACTAGATAAGTTGATAAAATCAATACCTCTGCTAATATATTTAATTTTCAAAAAATGACGTTTATGATCTTTAGGTTTGTCGATACAGCCTATGGTGGCAAAAAGCTGTAGTTGTACGAGAATATTCATACAGTGGGCGCTGAAGAATGAGATGTTGTCACACTCTTTGAAAATATCGTGTAATTTACTAATGGGTATTTGACCCAGTTTACATAAATGATGCCTACCATTATTTTTAAATATATCTCACCCCCCCCTTCTCCTATACATCTAGCCAAGGTAGCAAACAAACGATCAACAATAAGCACAGTAAAACTCAGTTTTAGAGAAGTCCGAGTCCGATGTCAGAATACGAAACAAAAGAAAATAAACAAAATGGCAATTATATAAATAACAACAGACTACTAGCAGTTACTGACATGCCAGCTCAAGACCTCAATTATACTGATTGAAAGATTATGTTTTCATCATATGAATATCAGACACAATCCCGCCTCTTAGGAGTTTTAGTATTATACGATCATGACATATATTGGTATCTTATTAACATAAAAAGAGCGAGCGAAAAGAGAAAGATTCGTATGAAAGTGTCAATGATCGTGTTTAATTCTGAAATGCCCGAAAGGGCCCTGTGACTAGGTAAACGTTTTTATCATTAGTGTGACTAGGTATATTTTTTTTCTCTTGATAAAATTTTATTCAAATATGTACAATGAAACATTCACCAGACAGTTCCTGGTGTCACAAACAGTCAGTTACATATAGTCAGTTACAAACAAATAGAAATTCAATGTAAGTTCAGATACTTTATAATTAATATACTATTTCTGCATGGTTATCTGTTACTTTGAAAACGGGATTGTCCAATATAAAATATTTTTCTATTAAGAAATGTTCTTTTCTCTGATTTAAAAGATAAAAATAGTGAGAGATGTATTTTTCTAATAATGTTTTAAAATAGTCTACTAAATTGAGTTTAGCTGAAGGATTCATGAAAATTCTTCTTTTATAGATACTAAATCTTGCTATAATCATAAAAATAATTAGCGAAATAAAAATTAAACCCGTTACTTCTCTTGAAAAACACATAAGCATCGATTGGTCAAAATCAAGCGTATTTACAAAGTTATCATCAACATTACACATAAGATTTAATAAAAAATCCTTTAAAAAATCAGTAAATTGTGACAAATTGACACCATTAATAAACATGTGTTCTAAATCTTCTCTAGATTGTGCATACACTGGAAAAGTGTCATTATCAGTCATGTTACATTTTAAAAGTTTAACTTTAGTAAACAAAGTTCTATGAAGTACTTGAAAATTAAGTTCCCTGCATTCACCAGGCAAGATATATAAATTTTAAAAAATATAACATTTTGAAAGTTCTAATTCTGTATACATTTCGATCCAATAAGATTCTGATAGAGGCGATTTTCCAACAAGTTGTATTAAGCGATTATAAAAAGTTTGAGAACTTTGTGGCATATGAACTACTTTATCTTCAACAGAAAAGAAAAAAACAAGATGCAGTTATTTCAAAATTTTTTGAAAATGGATTAATATTTTAATTGATAAAATGTACCCATTCAGGAGGCAGACTGATAAGCATATAATTTCGTAATTTACCTTCTTTTGTAACACGAGAGTTGAAAAATAATGGTATCTCATGAATATTATTCTCATTCGCTCCAAAGGCAACATAAGTCTTCATTTTGCTCCATGCAAGCAACATTTCTTGCACGAAAAATGGAAGCTTTGAATAAGACGACTGTTTCAATTTACAAAGTAAAATTTCTTTAACAAGATTTATATTTTCCATTTTTGAAAAAAAGTATACACAGATATTTTTCCACAGAGCAAAATAATCCGAATTTAATATTCTACTAAGAAATTTTAACCGAAAGGCAAACATTTGGGCATTATGTCTGGAAAATGAAAAACACTTTTAGATTTTTCTAAAATAATTAGGTATAATTTTTTTTTATCTTTATTAATAATTCGGTATAATGATTACTTTTATTTAAATCATTCTTCAATTTGAATTTGAATATTATTAGTCTATTACAATTTTTACAAGTTCAAATAGAAGTTGTATTTTCTCCATATGAATGGCAAAATCTTCTTTAAAAATCCAGTATGTTGAATTAAACGTTTACCTAATCATCCCAACATAGTTTAATGTATGTATTCACTTTGCTATTCCGTTCTTGTACAGTGATATAGTTGATTTTGCGTCATCCTGTATTCTAGAAATGGGAGATTATATCAGCCTGTATTAGCTTTCGTACATTATAAAATCTTTAACTTGAGCTGTATCATCCTTAATAAATCATTTCAATATATTAATCGTGTCAGTATGAAAACAATGAATACATAGTATAACCAAATATGCATGCAAAAAGAATTTATCATGCAAAATATGCTTTTAAGTGTATACTGTTACTGTATTGTACATGGCTTAGCCCCCTCCCCCTCAAAACTCAATTCCATTTCATGCAATACAATTTTAATTTCTTTAATTGTTTTGTTATTTTTAGCAAAAGCATTTTTTCTAACAATTAGAATGAATAAATTTGATCTGACAATTGTAACTGGTTCCGGTCATCACTTCATGTTTTTTATTTACATCGATGTCAATCATCCTATAATGATGAATTTCCACTACTACCCTCGGTGGTTAACGTTCCCCACTGGTTTTAAAACTTTAAGTGCCGATAATTTTTCATACACCGTTATCGGATGGTAACTATTCATGTGTGTCTTACTTTTTATGGGTCTGGATAATGATTTCTAAGGTTTGTATCTATAATTATTATTGACTTTTATTTCACATTCTAAATGAGCAGTAGAGCAAATGAAAACCTGAAGGCATAAGAAAGGAATATCCCACATGCATTATCTATAACATAATCGAACCTGGCCTTATAAATTTCGAAATATATTTATCATGTTTATCAAAGTATCATAAATAATATATAGTTTAGGTCAATATTTCTCAAAGATGAAAAAAAAAATATTCAAATGAAAACAACTGTTCAGGGAGTAAATATCAAATAATCATCATCATCTTTCAAGCAAAACATATCGTAATGTTCCTAACACGATATTTCATTGTTACATTTGTAAAACGGAGAAAAATAAAATATATTTGTTTTGACAATTGTCAAGTATATATTCGTCATTATGAAAATTCAGGTGAACTAATGCAGTAGTTTTTTAGAGATTCTTCGTATTTACCAGGTATTTATCAATATTTTTGAAAGTTTTTTTTCAAAATCAAAAAACATTGTAAGGTAACATTTTATAATTACTAAGAATGTAAAAACACAAGTATTTTACCTCAACAATATTTTTTAACTTTTTGTCAAACTGGTTAGTGTTTCAAACAAAGAGTTGGGATAAGACAGACGAAACCATTGAACATATCTCAGATTTTTATAAAGATATCATTAAATGTTGAAAACTAACTGGTGGAGGTCTTACAAAAAAAAATACACATTTACAGATATAAGAAAACAATCATTATGGGACAATAAATTTATGAAATAAAAAAAAAATGGATTAAAAGCGATCTTATTTATGTAAATGATATCATAGATGAAAACGGCTGTATTTCGCAAGATATTACTTTAAATAAACTAAAAAATAAATCAAACTGGATAGCTGAAAATAATTCAGTAAAGAAATCAGTACCAAAAGACTGGTAAGCAATTTTGAAATCGGAAATTTTTATAAAAAGTATTGTTAATATAAAAAAAATGGCTGCGTATATTTGATATAGAAGAGGGACGAAAGATACCAGAGGGACAGTCAAACTCATAAATCGAAAACAAACTGACAACGCCATGGCTAAAAATGTTTCGGACCTTTTAATACTGGGCGACGTCCGAGCCAGTTTCCTGTTTGATCTTCGTAAGCTCATGCAATTTAAGTTTTGCTACTGGAAGGATGATGTCCTCGGGGACAAATTGTCCACCAGCAGAGACATCGACCCAGTGGTTATAAAAGAGGGAAGGAAGATACCAGAGGGACAGTCAAACACATTTCTACATTAACTAGAGGTATATGGGAAGGGTTGAGATTTCATAAACATGTTTAACCCCGCCGCATTTTTGCGCCTGTCCCAAGTCAGGAGCCTCTTGCCTTTGTTAGTCTTGTATGATTTTAATTTTAGTTTCTTGTGTACAATTTGGCGTTCATTATCACTGAACTAGTATATATTTGTTTTGGCGCCAGCTGAAAGACGCCTCCGGGTGCGGGAATTTCTCGCTACATTGAAGACCTGTTGGTGACCTTCTACTGTTGCTTTTTCTATGGTCGGGTTGTTGTCTCATTGACACATTCCCCATTTCCATTCTCAATTTTACATAAATCGAAAATAAACTGACAACGCCATGGCTAAGAATGAAAAAGACAAACAGAAAAACAATAGTACACATGAAACAACATAGAAAACTAAAAAATAAACAACACAAACCCAACCAAAAACTAGGGGTGATCTCAGGTGCTCCGGAAGGGTACGTAGATCCTGCTCCACATGTGGCACCCATCGTGTTGTTTATGAGATAACAAATCCGGTAAATAGTCTAATTCGGTAGGTCACATTCATGAAAAGAAGGGGATTGTAATAACTACGTAAGGGACATATCCGAAATCATTTTGGAAACGGTTATTCCATGACGGTCAACCAACTCGTGATGACGTCCGTAAAATTTACGAAGAGATGATTTCAACTTCACCATTTTGAACGATTTGATAGCTTCCTGTACAGAATTCACGTTAGCATGTCAATACCTTGTGGGACCACCTCTTGGATTTATGAACGCCTGACACCTCCGTCGCATGAAATCAATAAGACGTCGAATAAAGTCTTGATTGATGTTGTTCCGTTTCCTAAAAAGTGCTGTTCAGAGTTGAGCGAGCGTTTCTGGTGGATATAGGCTATTTCTGATACGTGGTCCAAGTTCGTCCAAAAGATATTCAATTGGCGATTAACCTTGAGGCATTGCTGGCCAAGGCAACACACGAATATGATTATTCTCCAAAAAGTTCATTGAAATGTGTTCCACGTGACGTAAAAAGTAAAATCACAAAAATACTGAACTCCGTAGAAAATAAATTCAAATGAACTACAAGGAACAATCAAAACGGAAAGTCCCAAAAGCTTTATCAGTTACCTCATTGAATAACAGTTCATTACTTTCTTTTAATATATCGGTTTCAGTTTTAGTTTTAAATTATTTATCATAGTTTCCGGTCACTCCTTGATGCTTGAAATTGTCAATTAATTCTGGGAAACCAGGTTGAAGTTAGTTTTTGTATTAATGTTCTCATATTTTAATGATTGTATTAATTTCTAATATTGTTTATGGTCTGTATCTCTGAGGGACTGGATTTTTTAATTTCTTTTTGCATACGAGTTAAATAAATTTACATGAGTGCATGATTAATGTTTATTTATATTATCTAGCTATTGTTCTGGTCTCTCAACCTCGGAACAATTTACTTCAAATGGGTTTTGTTTCATATCTAAGAATTTCATCTGTAGTGCTTAAAATTTATTCATATGTTGAATAGATATATAAACTTTTAAAAGGACAATAGTGTGAGCATGATCAGATACATGGGAAGGTCCTTAAATTTGAGTTAATTAGGTTCACACTAGTCAAGGCATAATCAACAGTACTACACCTACTAGGTTTAAAACATATGTCATATTTCCCAGCATCTCATCAATAAAACGATCGTTCAAAACTTTTACCTGGGAGGCAATACAAAGATGAAATAATTACTGACATAGGGGTTCAAAACTTTTACCTGGGAGGCAATAAAAAGATGAACTAATTGCTGAACTAGGGGTTCAAAACTTTTACCTGGGAGGCAATACAAAGATGAACTAATTACTGACATAGGGGTTAAAAACTTCATCTAAATAATTGTTATCTATATTGAAATATTAAACATAATCCTTTGGAAGTATATTATCTTGTAAACATCTATGAGTTATATTTTCATCTGTAATAAAATCATGACAATTTTCCATTCGAGCATACAAATACCCAGTTATATGTTCCAATTGAAAAGTTGGTGGGGCTATTCATGATCGAATTATCTTGTTGCGCATTTATTTTTAAAATTATAATGCTATTGCAATTTAAGGCAAATATACGTAAAAATCCTGATTGAAAAAAAATATTGTCATTTTTATTTTGTTGTTCTAGACCAGTAATATACTGAATATTGAGAATGACAATATGAACAGCCTGTGTCATATACTGTGGATTCCTATACTACATGTCCTGGCTGGTAAATATATTTATGTTTAGATATCTATACTGCAACTGTTTTTTCCCTTAATAAAGTAACACAACTATATTTTGTGCAATGTCAATTTCATTATGAGACACTTTCTCCACAATCAGGGGTTCCATAAAGGATGAAAAATTAGTCAGAAATTAGTTTAAAAATTTAAAAAGCTATCAATGTATTAATTTAAGTTGCAGTATAAAAACAACATTAGGTCAATGTCAGAAAATTATTAACTTTTTTGTATTCGAAACATTAGACACAATAACTTTTATTCTTATTCGGATGCATAATAAAAAGAATTTTAATATACTGCAACTAGTTGTGTTTATTTCCTAAATATAGAAACACAGCTATCTTTTGTGCAATGTCAATTTCATCATGGAACACTTTCTCCACAATCAGGGGTTCAATAAGGGATGCAAATTAGCTTGATATTTATGTTACGATTTCAAAAACTATCAATATACTAATTTAAGTTGCAGTATAAATACAATATATATTTTTTTGTAACCATCGAAGTTCGTATAATAATGTATTACAATGGAATTCTGAGGTAGGTTTTGTTATATTTTCTATTTTATTGCATTATTCGCATATATTAACTGATATATATGATTTTAGCGAGTCAACATGACAGCTCGATCCTTCGTTACGAAATGTCAATTTTGGTTTTAACGGTAGCTAACGAGAAAACATGTAAATTACAAATCGCCAATATTGGGTTTAAGAATTAAACATATTTTTTTCTAGCGGTTATTAACGAAATAATCAATGCAAGCTAAAGATTTCTGAGAATAGTTGAGTTTTATCTAACAAGGAGTAAAAAAGAACAGCTCAGTACACACACGGCATACCCATCCTCGCTTCAGTATTTGAATGAAACTATTTGTCCTATTAGAATCGAAATAATTCATGGAAGCCATATATTTGTTGTATATTTACAAATGACCTGGGCCGTGATATTCGTTAATTGTATCCCTCGCTAACGCTCAGGATAAAATTCGAATATCACGGCCCAGGCCATGTGTAAATTTTCAACAAATCTAAGGCTTCCATGAATTATTTCTTAATTAGAAGATAGGTTTTATAATATACTTTAAGAAAAAAACAATAGACATGAGGGCACCGAACTTGTTTTCTATCAGTAAAATATAAAAAAAATCAGTACAATTCCAGAGTAAAATTTTATTTTAAGAGTTATTTCACTTTTAATGGCTTAGTTGAAAGATAGATTCTAAAAGTCACAATTATTTGGTATTTGTTTCAAAACTTTTTGAAAAGTTCAAAAACTCACTTATATTTTTTATACCAATAAAAGTCTTACACATGAATTTCAAATCCGTTTCAAAATTTGCAGATTAAGGCATATAACTAGACTGAGATATAGTGTGGTGCCGTTCAAAATGATGGTATAATCTACCTTATATAAACATGAATATGGACCAAAACGTTCAAAATGATGGTATAATCTATATAGCTACCTTATATAAACATAAATATAGAAAAACGTTCAAAATGATGGTATAATCTACCCTATATAAACATGAATATGAACCAAAACGTTCAAAATGATGGTATATGGTAAATCTACCTTATATCAACATGAATATAGACCAAAACGTTCAAAATGATGGTATATGGTAAATCTACCTTATATAAACATGAATATGGACCAAAACGTTCAAAATGGTGGTATAATCTACCTTATATAAACATGAATATGGACCAAAACGTTCACAATGATGGTATATGGTAAATCTGTCTTAAATAAACATGAATATGGACCAAAACGTTCAAAATGATGGTATAATCTACCTTATATAAACATGAATATGGACCAAAACGTTCACAATGATGGTATAATCTACCTTATATAAACATGAATATGGACCAAAACGTTCACAATGATGGTATAATCTACCTTATATAAACATGAATATGGACCAAAACGTTCAAAATGATGGTATAATGTACCTTATATAAACATGAATATGGACCAAAACGTTCAAAATGATGGTATAATCTACCTTATATAAACATGAATATGGACCAAAACGTTCAAAATGATGGTATAATCTATCTTATATAAACATGAATATGGACCAAAACGTTCAAAATGATGGTATAATCTACCTTATATAAACATGAATATGGACCAAAACGTTCAAAATGATGGTATATGGTAAATCTATCTTATATAAACATGAATATGGACCAAAACGTTCAAAATGATGGTATAATCTACCTTATATAAACATGAATATGGACCAAAACGTTCAAAATGATGGTATAATCTATCTTATATAAACATGAATATGGACCAAAACGTTCAAAATGATGGTATAATCTACCTTATATAAACATGAATATGGACCAAAACGTTCAAAATGATGGTATATGGTAAATCTATCTTATATAAACATGAATATGGACCAAAACGTTCACAATGATGGTATATGGTAAATCTATCTTATATAAACATGAATATGGACCAAAACGTTCAAAATGATGGTATAATCTACCTTATATAAACATGAATATGGACCAAAACGTTCAAAATGATGGTATATGGTAAATCTATCTTATATAAACATGAATATGGACCAAAACGTTCAAAATGATGGTATAATCTACCTTATATAAACATGAATATGGACCAAAACGTTCACAATGATGGTATAATCTACCTTATATAAACATGAATATTGACCAAAACGTTCAAAATAATGGTATATGGTAAATCTACCTTATATAAACATGAATATGGACCAAAACGTTCAAAATTACAGCATGTACAAAAGAATATTGTACAGTGTCAACAATGTCATCAATAAACTTTCTCCTAAAAGTGTAATCAAAATTACATTTACCAATAAAATTAAAACATGCATCTTTACTCTACAGCATCTACGATAGTTAAACACGTTATCATAACTACTCCAGAAGGATATGGAAGGATTGAATTATTGGAATATTGTATTAAGCCCATAGCCGATTACTCCTTCAAATTCGAGGCTAGAGCCTCCGACAATGCATGGGTGGAATTGGTGACAGATAATGGAACCACCGGAATAGGATACCAGATAGGCATAGGGACTGGCGAAAATGGACGTTGTGATATCCGGCGAGGAATACCGAGTGATGACATTTTGGTAGAAGGGGATAGAATAGGCATGTTTATTTTATTTCAATACGATCAGGTGATGTACCAAATCCTAAAATAATATTCGGAATAGCAGAACAAGATATAAATATAGTTTATGCCATGAAATATATCAACTAGGTAAATGTTAGCAAGATAGCAAACTGTGTATCATAATTTGAAATTATACCGCCCTATCCCAAGCCAGTCTGTCAATTACTAAAAGACGAATGTTGGCCAATAGTTCTGACCGTCTCATCCTTTCCTCCAAGGTGGATATTGTTCTCCTTGTAACCTATCCACATATCTCTGATGTCAGCAATATATTTTAAAAAGAACCATTGGTTTTAAATTGTTGTTTGCGAAATTATTTTTATAGGAGTTATAGATTTGCACAGGCTTACACACATACATTTAAAAGTCTCAAATTGGTTAAAATAATTGAAATCCGTGGTATAAAAATGTGAAAAGCTTGATATGAAATAAGACGAAAACAAGGAGCATGCCAAAAGAGGGAAGTCATCGTAGTCGACTAGTACCTTACATCTGTTTATTGAAATGAAAATAAACTGATCATAGATACCAGGACTAAATTTTGTATATACGCAAGACGCGCGTTTCGTCTACAAAAGACTCATCAGTGACGCTCGAATCCAAAAAAGTTAAAAGGCCAAATAAAGTACGAAGTTGATGTATGTATCAACAATACCAAATTTAAAGAAAAATATAGAAATTGTAAGTAGGTATTTTGAGACATATTAAAGGAAATATTTCGTTGATTGTTTGTGCTTTCTTCACAAATGTGTGTTTAACTAAAAATAATAATTCAATAAAAGAAAACAAGTAAAATATATGATGCATTGTTTTATTGCAAATTATATTCAATGAGCAAATACTGTATACTAACATTTGAATTAAGTCATACGAAACGAGTACATTGTAATAACTATGATAATGAAACAAGTAAAACTATAAATGCATATATATATATATATATACTAAACAAAGTCCTTTGTGCTTGTCTTTTACATTTATTATGGATTCCATGATGTATAATCAATGAATAAATATACCTCATACTATTATTGTTTATTGAAAACTTGTTGCTAATTTACTTTCGATTCGTTTGATAATGTAGAACATCAATTCATATTTACACTATCTCTTATGCACATTTTTGCCATTGTCTCCCTACACATTTGCGCTGTGGGGTTGCCTATTTCTAACAAAAAGGTTTCATCCTTAAGGTCACTGCTAAACTAAAATATATGTACACCTTTTATGTATACGCATATTGCTATTTGTTTGTGAAATTTGAAGTACTATATGACCATGACTAAAATTGACATATCCAATTTACTGTAAATTGACCGAAAACCATGTCGATTTCATATTTAATAAAAACGATTTAGGAAGTGGCAGAATAGTTATCAAAGATACCAGGATTATAATTTAGTACGCCAGACGCGCGTTTCGTCTGCATCAGACTCATCAGTGACGCTCATATCGAAATAGTTAAAATGTCAAACAAGTACAGAAATCAGTTGCAGGATAGAATCAATGTATGAATTGTACATTCCTGGAAATTTTAGATTGATTTGTACTTATTACGAAACCTGACCTTTTGGTCTGTTGTTAGTTATTGCATAATTAATTTGTGATCAAAGAATGTATGAACATGTGTTTATATTTAGATGACCTGTTGGAAAGTACTCAATATCGAGCATTCTGGATCAGCTGGAGAGACGGTATTATTGAGGTCGGTCGTGGACTAAGCGTTCGGAACACGTCTAGTAGATTGTTAATCTGGTCTGATCCAGAGCCGTTGGACATTGCTGGAATTTTTCTGAGCAGTGAGAAAGAAGGCAGCTTTATTGTCCACTATCCTACAGGTACATGTAAAAGGTGTTCGGTTGAGAAGTTTTGATTTTTTTTTCTTAATTCGGTTGAATAAAGGCAACAGTAGTATACCGCTGTTCGAAAGTCATAAATCGATTGAGAGAAAACAAATCCGGGTTTCAAACTGTAAATATCAAATATAAGAGGAAAAAAACGAAACAACAGAACACATACTATTGGCAATGAAAACACAATGGGTTAGACACACGTCATAAAGTGTCCTCTCTCAATAAAAATATCAAAACATACAAAACATTTAGGAATGACTAAAACATCACACAAATGTGTGTTCTACTAAACAACCAAAACAGGAAATAAACAACAGTATACTCCGTATAGGTAAACAGGTTTGCTCCACGTGTGGAAGCCAAACGAAGTTCAAGTGCAGAACCTAATTAAAATGTTGAGTAGCTGTTAAAATCCGAAATGAGCAAAACGTTAAGATTAATGCATTACAAAAACAGAACTTTCATACATGAGGGGTATTAATTTCTGTTGTAAAAAAAATTTCAAAAATTTTACAACAGCAAGTTTCGATACATATAACTTTATGCATATGTTCATGTTAAAACTGGAGTACTAATTTACACAGGACATTTTATTCACATGTGATTTGAACATAAAATTTCACGTTGTCAACATCAAGTGTACACTGTAAATATTTAAAAGTTTAAATCCACTGCATTTATTTGAAACCATCTTATGTCAGAAATCTGATGTTCAGTGGTTGTCATTGTTTATGTGATTCATAAATGTTTCTCGTATTTTATATAGATTAGACCGTTGGTTATCTTGTTTTAATAGTCTTACAATAGTAAATTTTGATGGCCCTTTATAGCTTGTTGTTCGGTGCGAGCCACTGATCCGTGTTGATGCCATACGTCGACCTATAACGGTTTACTTTACAAATTATGATTGGATGGAGCATTGTCTCATTGGAATTTTTTCACATCTTCTTATATCTATATACATGTATTGACCTGCAAAATTCCAGAATGTTATATATGATTTCAAAAGGTATGCTTTGATTCAATATTCTAGTAACTGTATATCGATATGTTCTGAGCACTAGTTCTAAATATGTTGTTAATGAGTATATGAACTGATTGCAGTTCAATTGATTTTGTTATCAACACAAATTTACTTTTTGTTTTAGGAAACACCGCGGAGTACACAAAAGCTTCCGGTAAACAAGGTGGACCTGTCCTGCTGAGTTATATTGTTGGACACCCTGTTGTTGAATGTGCTGCAAGATGCCACCAAGATTCTAAATGCATCAACTTCAATTTTAAAGAGTCCAGCAAGATGTGCGAATTGTTACAAGCGCGACCATCTGAAGCAACAAACGATTCACTTTATAATTTCTACTCTCAGTGTTAATTTTAATATGTACTAAACAAATTTTATTTCGTAGTGTTTAACCCCTCCACATTATTTATGTATGTGCCTGTCCCAAGTCAGGAGCCTGTAATTCAGTGGTTGTCGTTTGTTTATGTGTTACATATTTGTTTTTCGTTCATTTTTTATATGAATAAGGCCGTTAGTTTTCTCGTTTGAATTGTTCTACATTTTCATATCGGGGCCTTTTATAGCTGATTATGCGGTATGGGCTTTGCTCATTGTTGAAGGCCGTATGGTGATCTATAGTAGTTAATGTCTGTCTTTTTGGTCTCTTGTGGACAGTTGTCTCATTGGCAATCATACCACATCTTCTTTTTTATACTTAAACAACAACTATATGTAGGAATACAGTGATTTAATGGTTGGGTTAGTTGGTATTCTAGGTAGCGTCTTCCTCGTATCAAATTTATAATTTGAAACGAGGAATTGAAATATTTCCTTTATGTCTCTTTGAGGCCTGTCCCCTGAAAACTTTGAAATTATTGAATTAATTCAAAGTATAACATTGTCAAAAATCATATAGTTATATAAACTTATAAACGTTACTCGCTTCTTTCTTTAATGTGTGACGGTAGTAATTTTACAGTTAGTCCTTAAATATTTCAGGGGTTTGGTTAACTTTCTTTTCTTTTATTCTATCTCCGTTTATTCATAATTCTTGTAGTTCCGGCCATTTTGTTTTCCCCTACCGGGCAACTTCCGGTGTCCCGGTAGCCCGGCCGAAGCTATGACGTCATTTTGGGGATAGCAATACGTAAGCTCTAGGGTTTGGGGGAGTGCACTTTTTGGATAAGAACGGTAGTTCATAGTTGACTTTATCATATTCTACTCTTTATCTAAAACATTATATCTTACTAACCAGGTAAGGACTTAAACGTAAACTTGACCATCGTATTCTGAATATTTATATCTTATTGCAATGTATTGTAAATGTGAACTATAAAAAAATATGTAAACAGCAAGTTATAAAACATATATACTTTAACAATCGTCAGTTTATTATAGACTCCGATAAGCATTCTCAATAAGATAAGAATGACGGTACACAAAAGTCATTCCATTGTCGTGAAATCACAAATTCTGAACCCACATTCCGTCAACATGAAACATTCCTTGCCACGCCGTCTTTTCAAACAGAAACCACACAATAGTGAAATTGATAGACAAACATTTCATACACATAATTATGATGATGAGTATTCTAAACAGGCAAATGTGTCCGTACACAACGACACATATGCCAACTTTTCAAGTCAAACATGTCCACCACACGTTGGAAATGGCGTCGTTCATTCAGTATTTAACCCTTATCACGTGACATCATCAAATTACGGAGGCTCCATTGGGGAACGTGAAAACAGAAAACTATATACAAATGATCCAAATATGGATGAAATGAAAGAACATTCTTTCAACACACAAGAACGTTTGCTTTATGAACAATGCAATAAAAAGAAAGTACAAATACCTGATGAATATTCATCAGAATTAAGAACACAAACTGTCAGCAGTAATGATAAAATTGTTTTTTTTTAACCTAACGAAAACAATATACCAAAAACATCACAAATAAAACACAAGAAATTACAAGTGCAAAAGGCACTGCCAAACATAATGTACATGGTCCTGAATATGAGGTACCTGAATATCAACCAAACACTATGTACCAAGGTAGAAACAAAATGAGTAGCAACTATAACTCAATGACAAAATAAATAATCAAACACCAGGTATATATATAAATAGACAATTATTTTCAAGGGACCAGGGCAATACGGCTCTGAATTATAGAGATCAAACACAAACCAGACAAAATGATCAACACGCAAATGATAATTGATATTTTGATCAGACTAGATATAGTAATGAAACAACTCACAATAAAAATTACAGTCCTATTCAACCAGGTTACAAAACTGACACGGAATTTCAAACTAATAAACATAAGGAGTATACACATTATTTAAAGGAAAAACTAGACAAGAGGGAACAGTCCCCTGTAAATCTTTCAACACTACCTGGCTCTTGGTCTAGTAGATACAAACGAAAAGAAAAGGATCCCGACTCATAAAATGGGGTAAACGTTGAATGACCCGACTATATCTGTCATGTTGAGCAGGTCGCTATGTAAAAAGGATTGGACTGATAAAGAAAAAGCAGAACAACTCTCAATTTGTCTCCGCGGAAATGCTCAGCGAGTTCTAAGCGAACTGACCAAGAGTGAGTTGTTGTCAGACTACAACAAGCTGAAATCTGCTTTAACGCAACGTTTTTGCCCTCCTGAGCGCGAAACAGCCTTTCGTTGTGAATTTAGAACGCACAGAAGGAGCCGAGATGAGTCGGCTGCCGAGTACGGGTACTCGTTAAAGAGGTTAGCCAGTCATGCATATTCTCAAATTCCAATGAGCATGCGTGAGTCACTGGTTATTGAGTAATATGTTTCCGGGTTAGATAATGCGGAATTAAAGCGTCATGTACTGTTTTCACACCCTTCCACTCTAGATAAGGCAATATCGCTTGCCGTAGAATTTGAAGCATTCGAAGGGACTCAAAATTCACAATACAGCAAATCCAAATCGGAGGAAGCTGTTAATATATTTACAGTACAAAATACACATGCATTTGAGACAAACAAATATACACATGTTGAACCAAGTATTTTGGAGTTGCTGATACCGTTAAGGCTATTCAACAAACACTGGCAAATTTTACACAAGGCCAACAGTCCGATTTTAATCAGGGCAATAACACAAGACCAAAGAGACAATACAATTACAATATATTACACATGTCAAAAATAAGGTCACATACGTAAATACTTCCCAGAAGCACCTTACAAAAGACAGGACAACAATAACTACAATAGGAATAGAAGGGCTAACAACCAGAGACAACCACAGAACACTCAATCAGATGATTTAAAATAGGACTCGAGGCCGAGAGTTCAGTCCCTTTTAAAATTGATATTGATAAACAAATAAAAAGGCCTTTAATTGATAGATTATCTGCTATTTCAAATAACTGTTGGTTTGCTAATGTTGAAATTGGTGGTTTAGATACTAGTATATTAATTGACACTGGATCAGCAGTGACATTGATTTCAAAAGAGAATTATTAGGAATTAAAATGTGACAAATCAAAATTAATCAAAGCTACTTCAACATTAGCAACCGCTGACGGGGAACCATTGACAATATTGGGGGAAACTAAACTGTCAATAAGGATATGAACGTAAAAGGGACGTACTCTTTTGGGCGAAAGACCCAGGTTCGTAACCGGAAGTTCAACAGGTACCTAGATGTGTTAAGCAGTTTGTTTGTGTTTTTTTTGTGTAACACAGGTCATCCTTTATAACTTGTTGGATGTCCTAACAGAAGACTTTTACCATGTTTACTTTGCATTATCTATGCCTTCTTGTGATAATCCAAGTTCCAAGTCACCTAGACCTCTAATGGAAATAAGTTTTCATTTGGGCAACCTGGTTTAAACCCAAGACGAGAGAGAGAGAGAGAGTGGTTGCTGCTGTTATACTAAATGTTTGTTTCTTCGTACATGGATTTAGACTCTAGTATACAGGTCCCCATAGTCATTCTTTTAAATTTGCATTTGCCTGAGTTGATCCAGTTATTCTTGCCTTGTACTTATGGGCAGTTTACATTATACGAATTTCACTTCTACATAGACATCTTACACACTCAGGTATTTCCCATCCAATCTTTTATGGCAATATACTTTACAACATACAAATGTAAGCATTTACCTCAAAAGCTAACAAAACATAAAAGCAAACTTTTATAAATAAGGGATATTGTTGCCTGCATATAAAATTACTTATTTTGGCTTCAATATTGATTCACTTGCACAGTCTTTGCATCGGACGAAAACTTCTTTATTTGTAAACAAGTTGCGGGTATGATAAGGGTTATGTTCCTCCCATATATTTTATGATGGCATGATACTAAACCCCCAATGAAGGGATTATGCTAGATACTTCATATAGTGAAGACATAGTCATTCGAACAGTTAAATTTGAGGTCTGGAGCTGGCATGTCGGTAACTGTTAGTAGTCCGTTGTTGATTTATGTAATATCGTCATTTTCAATTTTTGTTTTGTTTGTTTTGTTACCTATTCTGATATTGGACTCAGACTTCTAGAAACTGTGTGATTTTTACTATGCGTATTGCTGTATGTTTGTTTCTTTCCTTTTGTTCATTTGGTTGAGATTTTAAAAACTTGTTTGACCCCTCGGCATTTTAGTACCTGTTCCAAGTCTGGAGCCTCTGGCCTATCTTAGCTTTGCATGAACTTTTATTTTAGTTCATATATGGCAGAGTTTTGTATGACATTCATAATCACTGATCTGGTACAAATTTTACATTATGGCTGAAGCCATTTCTGGTTTTTAGATGGATCGCTTCAGTTGCTTGGTCCCAACTGCTGATGTTTATCCTGCTATAACCCCAAGGGAATTTATTAACTGTTATTTCAGACCTTTAGTTACCGTTTAATTGTAAGTTCCACAGCACCCAGTACATACAGATGTAACAGAGAGGACAGTCTTTTTTTTTCATGAGTTCGGATCTCTAATTGTTTTAATGAATACATTTACTATCTCTCTCTATGAATTGTTAAGGTATTACTTACTTGTACATTTTGTATCTCTCTCAACAAAAATTGTGACATTACTAATTTACTAGGTTTGGATATGTTTTAGTAATATAACAGATGTGTCGAGGTTTGCGTTTTTTAGAAGGTGAACACTCCAGGCCTTTACATTTACCATAACCAGAGTCATGCTGAAGTCTAGCAAATATTTCCTTAGCTTGTGTTGGTTAAACTTGGTATGAATTCAGTGTATTTGAAGCTGTCCTTTCAATTGTTTTTGGAGGATTATTAAAGGGTTGGAGATCCAATGCTGACAACTTAATACAGGGTTTTACAGAAGAATTATTATTTTTCACGAGTTATCATGCTTTAAATTGTATTGGTATTACTATGTAACATATACTTCCATGTAGCTATTTGCCGTACAGAATCATTTAGAATTGTAGGAGATCCTATTAGCTTTAATGTTTGGATAGTAGAACCCTCAATA
Organism: Mytilus galloprovincialis; assembly: GCA_037788925.1. Taxonomy (NCBI): domain Eukaryota; kingdom Metazoa; phylum Mollusca; class Bivalvia; order Mytilida; family Mytilidae; genus Mytilus; species Mytilus galloprovincialis. The sequence continues at coordinate 88,305,278 of CM075338.1, forward strand.
GTAAGTATGTTTTTGTAGCAGACTAACATCCTCCAGATGGGATTGACTTAGATCTAAGCACGAAAATGAATTCTTGTGGTGGCATATTTGTCAAGCATGTCAAAAGTTAACTCAGAATAATGAAACTATGAGGATCCACCATATTTTTTAATAAAACATGTAGCAGGTAATGACACAGGTAGTTCTAGAGTGGGTTTTTGCACAATGAGATGAAGAACATGAACAGATGGAAGATGCGGTTCTTCATTCTTAAGTAAGGATGGTCTCAAATTTGACCAATGCAAAACATGGACTGGTGCTGCTATAGAATATACAACTATAATATTGCCTTTATAATTAGCTGTCAGGATTGCTTCATAAAATATTATGATTTTCGATCAGACCAGAAATTTTTCCACTGGATGTTTTTCACCCTTAACATGCTTATGAAATGAATTGTTAAACATCTTGAAATATATATTTGTTGATATACTATAATATACTATATTTTATGAAATACAAATACAATCAACTATCTTATGGTTTGGTGTAGTTTTGGTTAGTATGTAATAATATGTGTACCAAGTTGTACTTTAAATTAAATACATAACTGTCTATCTGTAGTTTAAATTAAATATCTATCTATCTATCTGTAGTTTAAATTAAATATCTATCCATCTATCTGTAGTTTAAATTAAATATTTATCTATCTATCTATCTGTAGTTATCTCATATCTGGTTCACAGGTTTGCAGCGAACCGCCCTTTTTATGTTTTCCTGCGTAAATGTGGCAGATTTCTCTGCATAGAATCTTAATGTTAACTATGAAATTTTAGGTTTTTGGGTAATACAGACTACAACTGTGTATCCCACGGTGTTTTATAAATTTAAAGCACAAGTGTCTCCCACGGTGTTTTATGAATTTAGGGCACAAGTGTATCCCACGGTGTTTTATGAATTTAAAGCACAAGTGTATCCCACGGTGTTTTATGAATTTAAAGCACAAGGGTATCCCACGGTGTTTTATAAATTTAAAGCACAAGTGTATCCCACGGTGTTTTATGAATTTAAAGCACAAGTGTATCCCACGGTGTTTTAGGAATTTAAAGCACAAGTGTATCCCACGGTGTTTTATGAATTTAAAGCACAAGTGTATCCCACAGTGTTTTATAAATTTAAAGCACAAGTGTATCCCACGGTGTTTTATGAATTAAAAGCACAAGTGTATCCCACGGTGTTTTATGAATTTAAAGCACAAGTGTATCCCACGGTGTTTTATGAATTTAAATCACAAGTGTATCCCACGGTGTTTTATAAATTTAAAGCACAAGTGTATCCCACGGTGTTTTATGAATTTAAAGCACAAGTGTCTCCCAGGGTGTTTTATGAATTTAAAGCACAAGTGTATCCCACGGTGTTTTATGAATTTAAAGCACAAGTGTATCCCACGGTGTTTTATAAATTTAAAGCACAAGTGTATCCCACGGTGTTTTATAAATTTAAAGCACAAGTGTATCCCACGGTGTTTTATGAATTTAAAGCACAAGTGTATCCCACGGTGTTTTATAAATTTAAAGCACAAGTGTATCCCACGGTGCATCTTTACATTTTCATATAAATCTATCTATCTATCTATATATATCAGTATATTTAGATATCTAACCTGTTTGTAAATAATGTAAATGTGTTAATTTTTGTTTTGTTTTTGCACAAAATGTTTTTTTTTTTTGGAATTATTGCACAAAATTAGTTATTATATTTTATTAAGTGTCTGTTTGCGATGCGCCGACGTATAGTCATCAATGTAATGATGGATCGTCGTATGATGTAGATGTAGATGTAGATGATAAAAAGCAAAATCACAAAAATACTAAACGTAGAGGAAAATCAATTCGGAAAGTCCACAATCACATAGCAAAATCAAATAACAAAACACATAAAAAACGAATTGACAAGCACTGTCATATTCCTGACTTGATACAGGCATTTTCAAATGTAGAAAATGGTGGATTGAACCTGGTTTTATAACCCTAACCCTCTCACGTTGATGATAGTCTCATCAAATTCCGCTATATTTACAATGATGCGTTAACTAAACAGACACATTACATAAATTAGTCAAAATATAGGTACAACAGTCATCATCGTGTAACAATTTTAATAGGAACAGTTTAACAGAACACAAAAACGTCTATCTACAAACACATTCATTGATTCGCGTGGCTGACGTCAGAACATTTTATACGTCATATATATTTGTCGTTCAATGTACATACAAACAGTTTTAAAATTTCACATAGGCAATGTTAGCATACAGGGTTAAAAAATCAAAAGTATGTAAGAATAAATTTCAGAAATAGACCGAGATTTAAAATAGTCCAAAGTTAAATAGAATTTACAAGGATTTGTATAGTGTCTCACTATACAAATCCTTGGAATTTATAAGAAACCACAAATAGTTAATTCCACTTAGCGATTGAATGATTTTGACGTTTGTGGTTCAACGTATTTAGTAATTCATAATAGAAATATATCATAATGACATAAAATAGAACAATATCATACTGACGGGATCTTTTAAAGTACAGAGTCACGTTATAAGAACCAATGAAATACAAAAAGTCGCATATACAAAACACACCAGCAAAAAAGAAAGACAATACAAACACATTGACGGGATGTATAAGTACCGAGCCACGTTATAAATGGATATCACATAAAACAATCCAACAATCAAAGTAATATTAATAATAGAACAAAGACAAATGAAAGAACAATAAAACACGTTGTTAAGATGATAAACAACATCAGTACGCAGAATCTACACAACAAGACCATCATATATTATTTGTGAAGCTGATACGGAATATTTATCAACAAGGTCTTCTTACCTACCGATGAACTCTTTTTTAGAAAAAGGACGAGACGTTCTTTGACATACCCCTGGTTCATCAACTTTCTACTCAGACACTGATGACGTTTTACAAAGTCTGAGTAGGAGCTGCGAGCTCTTGAATATCGAATAAGTCTGGTTACCATATTATCTTCGAAGAACATCGGTAACTGACCATATATCTATCTACATATACATATACATCTATGGTCTATCTATCTAAATATATATATTATATATCATATGAATCTATCTTATTATGAATAAAAGCTGTGGCCAGATATCGCCAAACCATATATGTATTTTGTTTAAATGGCACCATCTGAGATAATAACATTAAATTTTACTTTAGTTAACCAAACGCAGCAGTTCAATGAATACATTGTCTATATAATAGATACATGTATATAGATACATGTTGAGCTCATAGATTTAAACGTACTTCTGTTACCTGAACAATTACTTTAATTTAGGGAACCGATATCATAAAGAAAATCCAGGCTAGACTTATGTAAAAATGAAAATCAGATCTCTCAACTTGGCAGCAAATGAACCATAACATGAAAAGGGGGAAATGACTTTTTTAAATAAAAATTAAATGATTTATTGACGGGAAAATAGCACAAGGTGGCAGTTCAACAAAACCTAGTGTTTTATAACAATACTCAATTAGGAAAGACTTGTACACATGCACATATGCTTTTGCTTTTTAATTTTAGTTTCTTGTATATAATTTCGGAGTTTAGTATGACCTCCATTATCACTGTACTAGTATACATATTTTTTAAGGGGCCAGCTGAAGACCGCCTCCGGGTGCGGGAGTTTCTCGCTACATTGAAGACCCATTCGTGGCCTTCGGCTGTTGTCTACTCTATGGTCGGGTTGTTGTCACTTTGACACATTCCCCATTTCCTTTCTCAATTTTATTTTCATGTCAAACTGTTACTATATTATTTTGTAAAATGATTGTGATTTACACAATTTTAGAACTTTTGCAATAAACTTATCCTGCTTAAAATTCCATTTCCTCACTTTCACGAGTAAGAAAGGGGTAGAAGGCAGAAGGCCAGTAGAGATATTTTTGTTATTATGTTAAATATTCTATACATCTTATATGTATCATGACTTGTGTTTTCCTGTTAATTGGTTAAAATGAAGAAAATAAAAATGGCACAAAGAAAAACAAATAGATGCTAATAAAGTGCAGATTGGCGCAAATGCAAAAAAAGCCGCAGCAAAAATAATCTTATTCTCGTTTTGGACCAAGTTAATGTTTTCTTTCTTTTTTACCATTAAGCTTTATCTAGTCCAATTGACCCTGTCTAAAATTAGGATTCATGATGTGGGTCATGTATAGTCATTCAAGTTTTCGTTTTATTGAATGTATTAGAATCTGAAATGCATGAAATGATTAAACATTATATTATCGTACACAACAGAACACGCGTCATGTTCTTTTTTTATTATTTAGTTTACTACCGCTGTTCTATCAAACAAATTTAGATCATTTTTGAAAAATGTAATTAAAATATTTTTTTTAAAACATAAATATATTGTTATTAAATTCCGCTGATATGTGAACAGTTGTTTAAGCATAAACTTTTATTATGTATTTCGATTTTAGTTGTAATCAACTCGAATGTGATTACTGATAAGCAGAGCTCTGGCAAAAGAGACCAAATAAAGATGTTCTGATACGTTATTAAATATTTTATCTTCATTTATTAATGATGACTCCTTATTATTAATTTGGTTCAGTCAATTACACAGTCAATGAGTGCGGAGCTATTTCAATTCTTGTTGGTTTATATTCCATATGGAATAAAATTGAGAATAGAAATGGTGAATGTGTCAAGGAGACAACAACTCGACCATAGAGCAGACAACAGCCGAAGGCCACCAATTGGTCTTCAATGCAGCCAGAAATTCCCTGACCCGGAGGGGTCCTTCAGCTGGCCCCTAAACAAATAAGTATAAGTATGTCTCGCTACATTGAAAACCTTCTGCTGTTGTTTTTTCTATGATCGGGTTGTCTCTTTGACACATTCCCCATTTCCATTCTCAATTTTATAATAGTTCAGTGATAATGGACGTCATACTTAACTCCGAATTATACACAAGAAACTTAAATTAAAAATCATACAAGACAAACAAAGGCCAGAGGCTTCGGAATTGGGACAGGCGCAACATTGCGGCGAGATTAAACATATTTTTTGAGATCTCAACCCTCCCCCTATACCTCTAGTCAATGCAGACAAACAAAGGTACAACAATACGCACAGTAAAACTCAGTTTAAGAGAAGTCCGAATCCGATGTCAGAATATGAAACAAAAGAAAATAAACAAAATGACAATAATACACAAATAAGTTACGTGAATCAATATTAAAGCCAAGATATGCTATATTTAATGACCTGACAACAGTATCGTAACTATATCCTTTCTTAATAAGTCTGTTTAAAGGAAGTTAGTTGGTATCTAATTAACATAATCAGAGCGAGCGGAGAGAGAAAGATTGGTATGAAAGTGTTAATGATCGTGTTAAATTTGGAAATGCCTGAAAGGGCCCTGTGACTAGGTATAATGATAACTTTTATTTAAATCCTTATTCCATTTGAATTTGAATATAATAAGTCTATTACAATTTGTACAAGTTCAAATAGAAGTTGTAATTTCGCAATACGAATGGCAAATTCTTCTATAAAAACACAGTATGTTGAATTAAACGTTTACCTAATCATCACAATATAGTTTAATGTATATAGATATAGGAAGATGTGGTGTGAGTGCCAATGAGACAACTCTCCATACAAATAACAATTTAAAAAGTAAACCATTATAGGTTAAAGTACGGCCTTCAACACGGAGCCTTAGCTCACACCGAACAACAAGCTATAAAGGGCCCCAAAATTACTAGTGTAAAACCATTCAAACGGGAAAACCAACGGTCTAATATTCACTTTGCTATTCCATTCTTGCACAGTGATAAAGTTCCTTTTTCATTCCGTATTCTAGCAAAGGGAGATTATTTCAGCCAATATTAGCTTTCGTACGTTTTTTGATGGAGTTAAGCCTGCCAATTGATATTTTATTGTATGTTTTTCTTTGTTGTGATGTTATGCTATTGTTTCAGAAAAAGGGAGAAGGTTTGGTACCATTAAAGCGTTTAATCCTGCTGCAAATGTTTGCACCTGTCCTAAGTCAGGAATCTGATGTACAGTAGTTGTCGTTTGTTTATGTAATTTATACGTGTTTCTCGTTTCTCGTTTTTTTTTTATATAGATTAGACCGTTGGTTTTCCTGTTTGAATGGTTTTACACTAGTAATTTTAGGGCCCTTTATAGCTTGTTGTTCTGTGTGAGCCAAGACTCTGTGTTGAAGGCCGTACATTGACCTATAATGGTTTACTTTTTTAAATTGTTATTTAGATCGAGAGTTGTCTCATTGGCTCTCACACCACATCTTCCTATATCTATTATAAATCTTTAACTTGCGCTGTATGATCCTTGATAAATCATTTAATCAGTATTGAAACAATGAGTTCATAGTATAACCAAATATGCATGCAAAAAGAATTTATCATGAAAAATATGCTATTCATTGGTTACTGTTACTGTATTGTACATGGCTCAATTACATTTCCTGCAATACAATTTCAATTTTTTTTAATTTATTTCGTAATTTTCAGCAAAAGCATTATTTCTAACAATTAAAATGAATTAACTTGATAAACAATTGTAACTGCTTCCAGCAATCACTTCATGTTTTTATTTACATCGATGTCAATCATCTGGTAATGATGAATATTCATTACTACCCTTGGTTAGCGTCCCCGTTATCGGATTGGTAACAACTCATGTGTGTCATACTTTTTATGGGTCTGGATAATGATTTCTAAGGTTTGTATCTAGAATTATTATTGACTTTCATTTCACATTCTAAATGAGCAGTAGAGCGAATGAAAACCTTAAAGCATGAGAAAGAAATATCCCACTTTACTGTGGTCGGTAAAATAGGATGCTAATTCTGCAATTTCTTCTTATTTTTTACGGTATATATATATATAAGCTGAATACTAAAATTTATGATAAAAGAGATGATTTTTCATTTCCTATCGTTAATTATCCATTTTCAGATGGTTAGAAGATTTTTGTCACCATCTTACGGTGTTTATATATCTCAACTTGTACGATTCGCTCGTGTATGTAACAATGTTTTAGATTTTAACGAGAGAAATTTATGTATTACTGAAAAATTATTACACAAGGGTTTTCGATATCACAAACTAGTCAAAACATTTACTAAATTTTATCATCGGTATAAGGACATCATTCGTACTCAACATGCAGACTTCTTATACGTTCAGGTATTTCACATCCATTTTTTTATGGAAATATTCTTTATAAAGCACAAAGGTGTCAGTATTCACCTCAAAAACTAACAAAACCTTTGAATAGACTTATTAAGAAGGGATATAGTTACGATACTGTTGTCAGGTCATTAAAGATTGCATATTTTGACGTTAATATTGATTCACTTATAGGGTCTTTGCATCGGAACTAAACACATTTATTCAAAAACCAGTTGTTGGCATGACACGGGTTATGTTCTTCTCGTATATGTTACGATGGTATGATACTAAACCCTTAACGGAAAGGATTGTGCCTGATGTTCATATGATGAAATCATAATCTTTCAGTCAGTTTAATCATGAAGTCTGGAGCTGGCATGTCAGTTAACTGCTAGTAGTCTGTTGTTATTTATGTATTATTGTCATTTTGTTTATTTTCTTTGGTTACATCTTCTGACATCAGACTCGGACTTCTCTTGAACTGAATTTTAATGTGCGTATTTTTATGCGTTTACTTTTCTACATTGGCTAGAGGTATAGGGGGAGGGTTGAGATCTCACAAACATGTTGAACCCCGCCGCATTTTTGCGCCTGTCCCAAGTCAAGAGCCTCTGGCCTTTGTCAGTCTTGTATTATTTTAATTTTAGTTTCTTGTGTACAATTTGGAAATTAGTATGGCGTTCATTATCACTGAACTAGTATATATTTGTTTCGGGGCCAGCTGAAGGACGCCTCCGGGTGCGGGAATTTCTCGCTACATTGAAGACCAGTTGGTGACCTTCTGCTGTTGTTTTTTTTTTCTATGGTCGGGTTGTCTCTTTGGCACATTCCCCATTTCCATTCTCAATTTTATTAATAACATTCAAAAACCGAGTTTTGAACAGTAAACATATTTTCTATAAAGTTGAAGGAAATCCGTTACATTAAAAAGTAAATGAAGCTTGAATAAGTCCGACCATAGATTTTTCAGGTCCTTTTATGTCTTTTCATTTCTCCGTGCAGGTCCAGGTGATGGCATCAACAATTTGTTTTTTATTTGAAACATGCATTTCTAATAAAAGAGGGACGAAAGATACCAGAGGGACAGTCAAACTCATAAATCGCAAATAAACTGACAACGTCATGGCTAAAAATGAAAAAGACTGACAAACAGACAGACAATAGTACACATGACACAACATTGTGGTTCTTTAGGCCAACTAAAATTAATTAGTAGATTTTCATCCAAATTTTTGAAAATAATGGGGCGGGTGGGAGGATTTTATTTTTTAAATTTTATTTCATATGAAACCCTTTTGTGACGAGTTCTTCATATATGCAAGACTTAGTGTAATAATAAGCTTATATCATGTATACACAAGTATGAGGAATCTTACATAATATTTTAAATAAATATATCTAATTGCGGCTTTGAAAACTTAACAACAAAAACGTGTGAGAAATACTCTCTTCAGTTAGACTACCTACACAAAATGTATTTGGGTTTCTAAGCAATGGTTTGTATTACCGTAAAATGAAGCAAATGCATTGGTATGCAACACAATTATTATGAGTACAGAATAAAATGAAAACTCAGAGAGTGTTGAAAATAATAGGGTTGGTACTTTATATGCAAGATGAAAATATAATTATCATGTAAAACATGAACTTAATAATAAAAAAAAAAGTTGTTGTTTAATGAGTCTTTTTGGGTGTATTGGGACATTTGCTGTTTGTCAACATAAAAAGACAGCAATGGGTAAAATCAAAGGGCTTGCATAAATAAAATGCATATGTTAGTCGACTTTTTAAATTCAATAAACGGTCATAAATCTGACAAGTTCGTGCTTGTGTTTCACTATCTTTAATTCAGTCATGTTTTCTGTATCAATGGTTTCCACGAATCTTGTGCTTTGGTATAATTTACAGTTTAAATTTCCTGAGACAAAGTCATTGCATAAATAAAAAGTCCGCAGTTTTCTAATCACAGAAATTTGTGACATACCTCTATTTGCAGTCTTGGAAACAGCGTTTTTCTCGTAACACCAATATTTCATGTCATTCTCGTTATCAATCTTTACTCTCGGAAGATGATGTTGTCATCATAGAGCAGCGGAAAGGTCGACTTAATAATTTTGGTTAGATTTACTCGAGGTACAAAACCGAAATTTGAAACAGGAAGCATTGAATGAAACGAAATTTTAACGGTTACCGGTAACGGGAATGAACAAAATCCGGAAATCGTAAATTTTATAAAATAAAAAAATTCGGGGCGGGCCGATTTCAGAGGGGCGGGCGGGGATGAAAATCTATGAATTAATTTTAATTGGCCTTACCTTTCTTAAATTATATCTTGAAGAAAATTCATTGAAAAACAAAGAAGTTTTTGTAATTTAAGAAAAAGTCGTATATCTTTAGGTCTTTCCATGTCAACTTTCAGGTCTTTAGTGTAACCCAGAATTTAGTCCTCTCTACTCTATTTTTTAAAGTTTCATATCGTATCCCGCAATGCATGTTTTTGTTTTGTTTTGAAACTTATTATTACCTTTTAATATCCTTCGATTTATGTCATATTTAAATCCTTTAACTTATCAAACATTCTGGTAGAAATACCCAGGGACGTTTCCAAGGTATTAGAAAGAGGGGCATAGAATACAATTTGTCGCCGAGCGGAGCGAGTTTAAAACAAATTTGGACCTTTTTTCGGCTAAATACATAGAATAATTATGAAATGCACTAATGTTACGGTTCCTGACTTTGAGCATGTATATTGAATAGTTTTAAAAAGTGTCAGAGTTTGTTGATATTTTTATGCCGAATTGTATTTATTAATTTTCTATGGTATATTAAAAATAATTGGATGGATCTTAAATAGACCAATAACGAGAAATTCCAAATTCTAGGGTAATAGGCGTTACTTTACATTTGAATAGTCCTATATGCCAGGGGATTTATGAGGGTTTTATAAACGGGAGGCGTAATTCCGGTTGCCCGGTCAGAAGCTCCTGGATTTCAACAATTTAGCATCAAATTATGAAGTACTATAACAGACTCAATGATACAAATTGGTGAAAATAGTCTGCCTTCGGATCATTCAAATTATAAAATTGAGAATGGAAATGGGGAATGCGCCAAAGAGACAACAACCCGACCATAGAAAAAAAAACAACAGCAGAAGGTCACCAACAGGTCTTCAATATAGCGAGAAATTCCCGCACCCAGAGGCGTCCTTCAGCTGGCCCCTAAACAAATATATACTAGTGCAGTGATATTGATTAACATGTGGATATCAAATCTTTGGAAGAAGTTGTAAATTCAGTTAAAAGATTTTATGAAATGGGCATGAAAAATGAAAAATAAATCATTAACGATAGCTTTTTCTGAAATATCTACACCCGTTTTGTTGAAATATACCTTTCCATGTTTTGGAAAATGTTGTTTGTGCTGTATTTAGACCCCTTTATCCAAAAACAAAATCATTTTGCATGCACACGTATAAAATAAAAAATGCGGTTCTTATCCAACGCAATCATAGGTTTGAACGTTGTTTACAATGTAGAAGATGTAAAAAGATGCGATATGAGTGTCAATGAGACAACCCTCTATCCAAGTCACAATTTATAAAAGTAAACCATTATAGGTATAAGTACGGTCTTCAACTGAGAGCCTTGACTCACACCGAACAGCAAGCTATAAAGGGCTCAAAAAAATTACTAGTGTAAAACCATTCACACTAGAAAACCAACGGTCTAATCTATATAAAAGACGAGAATCACTTATGAACCACATCAACAAACGACAACTACTGAACCTCAGATTCCGGAGATTAGGACAGGTGCAAACAATTGTAGCGGGTTTACACGTTTTAATGCTGCCAAACATTCAACCTTATCATCTGAAACAATAGTTTAACATTGCATTTATACATGCAATACCCCGTTCTAAATCTTACCATTTCTAATGCAAGGCGAAAAAAACATAACCCATTTCAAACAATTAAGCTGAAAATGAAACCCGGTATCATATATATATATATATATAGTAAGTATCCTCCAGGACATGAGGTAGATGTAGAATTGCTATTGGGGAAGTGTCACACAAAACAACCATTTCATGTATAGATTTACTTACCGTTTTGGTTGTTTAAAAAGTTGCCCAAGTCACATTTAGTCCAGATACAACTATATTCAAATAGAAAATCTTAGCAGAGATATATGCTATAATAGACTGTATACACATAGAATACTGTTACAAAAGAAGATAAAGACTTTATAAAGTGATCCTCACCCAATGGATACAAGCTCTAATGACTGTAAATTTTATATTTTAAATTTTATTTTCAACCTTATTGAATTTAATTATTAAAATTATATCTGCCTGATAATTTTAGGCTTGATAAGGACCACAGATTAAGGACACTATTACATATATCATGTACAAACCTGTGGAAGCTTTTTTTTTACATCCATCATCGTAACAATTTTTAAGGATTTAGTAGTCACTTAAAATTTTTATGAGTTACCATATACACCATGTAATTAATGCATGCAGAGACATACTGATGCAATGATTAAACTGATTTAAATATTACCACTGTAAATTCTTGAACACCAATTACTTATTTTAATCTTTTTATCAACACCCTTTTCAAACATCTTTAACATACATTTTTAGCTTATGTATTATTAGCGTTTTTACAGTAGGTCTAAAAAGGTAAATAATGACCTGTCAATATAACCTTTTACCTGACCTTCTCTTTTATAATAATATTTAATGTAAATATAAGCCATAATAAGGTCTATATTTTACTACCGTGGGACACGGGTGCTCCGTTGAGGAGGAATTCACAAAGAAAAGGTAGATAGGGTGTCTTCCTCCATCTTGGATTTTGAAATACTAGAAAACAAGGTCTAGATCTTTGATGAAATGTGCAAATTTTAAGAGTAGTAGGTAATTCATGTGTAAGAATTTTCATAATATAGAAGATGCCATTTTTGATCATATTTATGATTTTATTTAACAAAAAAAAAAGAATTATTTTGTTTGAATCATTTTTTTCCAACTTTGTCAAATAAGGGGAGGCAACACAAATGCAAGGGCAGATAACTCAGATAGTGTTACTTTTACAATAGAATGTGTTAGGAATTTACCCATTTTTACATGTAGCAAGAAAGCGAGTCCGGTGACCCCATTTTTTCTTTTTCTTATCTAAAAGCATAATATTGAAGCTATCTTCTCATATTTTATCTCAAAATTCTATGGTGCGGATTTGAATTTTTTGGCGGAAAATTGGGTTTTCTATGCATAATCTATACACTGAAATCTTGACAATTTTGCACAACCTGTAGTGTGAAAATAAGTCCGGTGACCCATTCTTTTTATTGATGTTTTTAAACAAGCAGGATATGAACTTCATTTTTGGCAAATTATTAAAAGATTCTATGGATTATAATTTAGACACCCTTAATGATTAAGGAATATGAAATTCAATACAATATTAGCAGATTACGATAGTTTTTTTTTTTTTTTTTTTTTTAAAGGGGCGTACGCCCATCATCCCTTACCTGCCCGCCCTGTCACCCAATTGTCTCATTAAAAGGAATCAAAACGGTTTTTAGACTGATAAAAAAAACCAATTAACCTAGGTAGAATTATAAATGATGTAAATAGCAATTAATTTTAAACACTTGTTTTTGAAATTCAAAGTCGTATTATAAATATTTTAAATCCATATGTCCGAAGTGGGAGTACTCCGCCGAAACCTGTACACGGGGGGGGGGGGGGGGGGGGTGGGGGGGGGAGAGGATAACTTCCTATTATTGGGTATACAGGGATGTGCCAAAATGAATATGGGTCATAATTTTGCGAGATTTTATATAAAAATGACCCTCCTTTTCAATGACATTCTATATTAAAATGCATTTACGTTTGATAACTGTATATTGATTTTGGGTATGATCTACATAGAGAATAATACATGGCAAAATCCGTATCATATGTCGTATCAACCCGAGACATCAATATCAGCCCAAGGGCCTTTAGGCCCGAGGGATGATATTGGTCGAGGGTGATACGGCATGTGATACGGATTTTGCCATGTATTATACACTTTATCATATATTTCAACAGAAGAGTATTATATTATATGAACTGTTTTCTGATCCATAGCACTGGGTTACCTTCAGTTCTACTTTTGTCTTGTTTCAAAGGCCTTAAAAGAACTTATCCGAAGCACCTGGGTTACCTTACAATTTGCGTGCTGTTGTTTTAAAATTATTTTGTTTATTATTGTATTAATTTGTGTGTTTTGTATTTTTCATAGTTGCATTTAGTGTGCCAAAAAATATGAAAACTTGACGTCCGTGACGTCACATACAATATGAAAACTCGACGTTCGTGACGTCACATACCAAACAATGACGTCATTCAAAAAATTTACCTATTTTGAGGAAAATATTTCTTAATGGGTACGTTTTTTTAGGCAAAAATGGCACACCCCTACCAAAAAGATATCGAAGTTACCCCCCCCCCCCCTTTCGGTGGTGTGCGGTGGTGTTCGGTGGTGAAAAGACCCCCCCCCCCCCGTGCCTGTACAGAACAAAACAGAACATTCTTTTTTAGTACGTGGCAGTCCTTACTATTATAAAGTTAGGAAAGTTAGTGAGACAGACCTTAAAATCAAGGGAAGTTACTCAAAGATGGCATTGACAATTTTCAAGTACGTTTTGTGTTATTTTAGAAAATTCCAGTGCTTTAAACGATCGTTAAACAATTCACAGTGAATGTAACTACATTGGTTATAAATTGTAACAATATTTGTGTGTGGACCAACAATTCTAACGAAACAATTATGATATCAAATGAAATCTTATGTAATACTAATAGTAATAGTGATCATGGTGATACGCCATCATACGGGTCTGTTCGCCAAAAGTCACGTTCGCTGCCATTCTCGTTAGCTCACTTTTACGTTCGCATCGCACAAGTTAGTATCCTTTGGTTACGTAAACGTGTTTTGTTTGAGTAAACATGGTAAACGGTTGTTCCGTTCATAATATAGGGTAGCCCCGATATTCCTACACCCCATTAGTCCAACAGTTACCACAGTAGTCTGAGATCACTCTGACGTCCAAACGGCTGTTTTGCCGAAATCCTGGTGCCGTCTGACGTCAAGCTCTACCCATATAAAAAAGTGGATATTTGCCTGTCCAAAATAGATGCGCTGCTTCGTCGCTTCATTTAGCTCTTCATTTATGTAATAAAATCAACGGTACCAATTTTGTTGCACCAGATGCGCATTTCGACAATACATGTCTCTTCAGTGATGCTCGTGGCCAAAATATTTGAAATCCAAAGCTTATATAAAAGATGAAGAGCTATAATCCAAAAGGTCCAAAAAGTATAGCCAAATTCGTGAAAGGAATCAGAGCTTTGCATGAGGGAGATACATTCCTTAATTTATAATAATTTTTAATATTGTGTAACAGCAAATTTTAATAACACAAAAAATCCGTATTTTCATGCCAGTACCGAAGTACTGGCTACTGGGCTGGTGATACCCTCGGGGACTAATAGTCCACCAGCAGAGGCATCGACCCAGTGGTAGTAATAAAATCAACGGTACCAATTTTGTTGCACCAGATGCGCATTTCGACAATACATGTCTCTTCAGTGATGCTCGTGGCCAAAATATTTGAAATCCAAAGCTTATATAAAAGATGAAGAGCTATAATCCAAAAGGTCCAAAAAGTATAGCCAAATTCGTGAAAGGAATCAGAGCTTTGCATGAGGGAGATACATTCCTTAATTTATAATAATTTTTAATATTGTGTAACAGCAAATTTTAATAACACAAAAAATCCGTATTTTCATGCCAGTACCGAAGTACTGGCTACTGGGCTGGTGATACCCTCGGGGACTAATAGTCCACCAGCAGAGGCATCGACCCAGTGGTAGTAATAAAATCAACGGTACCAATTTTGTTGCACCAGATGTAAGTTTCACCTACCTGCCAACTTTTATTTTCTCATATCTAAACAGTTTTCACAGTGACCCATTGATTCAGACTAGACCACAGGCACTTGTTTCTATCCATAGGAAGGTCGACTATCCATAAAGAAACAAGTGGCTGTGCCTTTGAGTCCGACACCCCATTAGTTCAACACCCCAATAAGCCAACAAAGGTAAATAACCATGATAACTGCCGTAATATAAAGGTGAGAGAATATAAATGGTAATCAGTATAAAGAATAGAGAAAATGCCATAACAAATAAAGGATACAGATATGAATGACCCCTCCCCTAAAATCCAGACACTCCTTTGTAGAATCATTGTTGACTTAGTATTTTAGCTACTCTTTCTTATGAGTATATCACAGAAACATATAATAATTATAGCATGCCACCTGTCTGGTATTACATGTATTACTATTAAAGAAGTACAATGACTATGTGTGTATAAAGAAATCGTGGTCCTTGGCAAACTAATAAAAGATGTGTTCTATATACATCGTAGCAATGATGTACATGTAGGAACACATTCTACTAAAAAAAAATGTCATCAGCAGTGTCTCATTATAATGAATAATGATCACGTGATAAGGTCTCAGATACAGTAAAACTGTAAAAAGTGTCATTTTATCATAACGATTGACTAAATTGTTTTTAACCATTATTTTATCTATTCATCAATACAGTACACAAACTTAACATGCTGGTTTACTTTTTAAATTGTTATTTGTATGGAGAGTTGTCTCATTGGCACTCACACCACATCTTCCTATATCTATATTCAGGTATCAAAAACTGAGAGCTATCGAATTGATAATACACTCAAACATTTCAGTTTATAACAACGAAAGTGAAATTGTCCAATCGGAAATTATTTTTCTATAAAAAAAGACTTAATGTTGAAATTTCAATATAAATGGATAAAATGTGCTGTCAGAATGAACATGACCTGAATAGTCATGAAACATTTGCCACTGGACATCAGACAAAAAAATAACTACCCATCATGTATGCAAGCGCAATGTGCTTGAATGTTTACATAAGTGATAATATTTGTAATTGCATATATTCATAAAACATCAAACTTTTTTTCTGTAATTATATTTTAGTTATTTTCATTTGTGTTCTTTTATGCATTTTTCAATTTTTAAAAAACACAACTTTAATATCAGTTGTCTTTTAAACAATACAGGCATACATGTACATGCGACATGAAAGTAAATGTAGCAACAAAAACCACTTCTCTTGACATTTGACATGGTGTCATGAGTGTAATTGCTTTCATTATTTCATTTTACCAACAGATATTTTGCTTATTCCTTATGGAGAACGTACCAAACTTTACAAATTTCTATTTGGTTCACCACTGTCTTAAAAGAGTTCAATGTGAATTAAAACTTTAAATAATCTACTCTTCAATAACTACAAACATTGTTGCATAAAGACAAACTTAACTAAAATGTTCTTCTCAAAATAATTCTGTACACCTAACTAAGCATCTCGCACACAATCATTTTTGTCGAGCCTTCGACTTTAGTTGAAAAAGCGAGACTAAGCAATCCTACATTCCGTTGGCGGCGGCGGCGTCCACAAATATTCACTCTGTGGTTAAAGTTTTTGAAATTTTAATAACTTTCTTAAACTATACTGAATTTCTACCAAACTTGGACAGAAGCTTGTTTATGATCATAAGAAAGTATCCAGAAGTAAATTTTGTAAAAATAAAATTCCATTTTTTCCGTATTTTACTTATAAATGGACTTAGTTTTTTCTGCGAGGAAACATTACATTCACTCTGTGGTTAAAGTTTTTAAAATTTTAATAACTTTCATAAACTATCCTTGATTTGTACCAAACTTGGACAGAAGCTTGTTTCTGATCATAAGATATTATATTCAGAAGTAAATTTTGTAAAAAAAATAATCACTTTTTCCGTATTTTACTTATAACATGTATAAATGGACTTAGTTTTTCTTCCACTTAACATTACATACAGTCTGCAGTTAAAGTTTATAAAACATTTATTAGATTCATAAACTATCCTGGATTTTTTACCAAACTTGGAAGCTTGTTTCAATCAAAAGACAGTATCGAGAGCGAAATTTTTATTGATGTTTTTCCTCATTTTTGTTGAGTCTGCGATTTTAAAACAGCAAAAGTAGGCGAGACACTGGGTTCCATAGAACCCTTACAATTTTTTTAAAGAAAAGCCTAATTAGAGCCTTAACTTGCATTTCCCTCCTTTGGCAGAATTACAACGTTGTGTATCGCCATCTTAATCATGTTAATTATTCGACAAAACTTCAAAAAGTATTATTAGTTTAACAAAATATTCGCTTCTACATGTATGCATCTCAGACTCAATCAGATTTTCTACATTTTGTTTGGGTAAATTATATCCAATTATTTTCACCAATACATAATCTACCAACCAACCTTGATATTCATGATACAAGAATTTAGTTAGTTGCATTACCCATGTTACCTGTTCTTGGTAATTCGATGGACAAGGTCAAATGAGTTTTTATATAAATTTAAAATGCAAGTGGGAATAGAATTGTGGTAACTTTTGTCTCTTTCCAACCAGCAGTAAACTCTTTCAAAAGTTGGACATCTGTTTAATTTGTCGAGCTGTAATAATTTCAGAGTTGTGTTAAATATCTGATGTCTCAATAGAGAGAGTGCCACGCTCTGCAGGTTAAGAACCATTGCAACAACTCTTTGAGGGCCCTCGATGGCAAATTTCTGTCCCTAGTCTATTATATATTCAATATACTTGTATTGTTCAGTGTGCTCCAAGTTTTATTGACCTTTTTTCACTCTGGATGGCATGAAAATTAACAGGACCTTCCTATTGTATTTGTATATATATATTGTTTTCGTCCTGAACATACTTGTAATACTCATTGAGCAAAATAATAATATTGTAAACTTGTACTTCATAAACTATATTATTATTATTCATGTTATTATGCATGTAATGAGGACTCTCAGGAGGACAAGTTTAAACTAATAATGGGATTATTCTTTTGAATTACAGATCATTTATCATGTTTATTTCTTCGTTCATTTTTAGCTCACCTGACCTGAAAGGTCAATGAGCTTTTCTCATCACTTGGCGTCCGTCGTCCGTTGTCCGTCGTCCGTAAACTTTTACAAAAATCTTCTCCTTTGAAACTACTAAGCCATATTTAACCAAACTTGGCCAAAATCATCCTTGGGGTATCTAGTTTAAAAAATATGTCCGATGACCTGGCCATGGGTAAAATTGTTTATCAGGTCAAGATCTATCTGTCCTGAAATTTTCAGATGAATCAGACAACCTGTTGTTGGGTTGCTGCCCCTGAATTGGCAATTTTAAGGAAATTTTGCAGTTTTTGGTTATTATCTTGAATACTATTATAGATAGAGGTAAACTGTAAACAGCAATAATGTTCAGCAAAGTAAGATTTACAAATAAGTCAACATGACCGAAATGGTCAGTTGACCCCTTTAGGAGTTATTGCCCTTTATAGTCAATTTTTAACCATTTTTCGTAAATCTTAGTAA
This sequence comes from Mytilus galloprovincialis, assembly GCA_037788925.1. Taxonomy (NCBI): domain Eukaryota; kingdom Metazoa; phylum Mollusca; class Bivalvia; order Mytilida; family Mytilidae; genus Mytilus; species Mytilus galloprovincialis. Next base: position 88,324,039 of record CM075338.1, read on the forward strand.
TCTTTTACAAAAATCTTCTCCTCTGAAACTACTGTGCCAAATTTATACAAACTTGGCAACAATCATCTTTGGGGTATCTTGTTAAAAAAATGTGTCCGCTGACCCGGCCATCCAACCAAGACATGCCAAGATGGCCGCCACGGCTAAAAATAGAACATAGAGATAAAATGCAGTTTTTGGCTTATAACTCAAAAACCGAAGCATTTAGAGCAAATCTGACAGGATTTAATTGTTTATCAGGTCAAGATGGATCAGACAACTGGTTGTTGGGTTGCTGCCCCTGAATTAGTAATTTTAAGGAAATTTTGCAGTTTTTGGTTATTATCTTATTATACTATTATAGATAGAGATAAACTGTAAACAGCAATAATGTTCAGCAAAGTAAGATCTACAAATAAGTCATCATGACCAAAATTGTCAGAGAACTCCTTAAGGAGTTATTGTCTTTTATAGTCAATATTGAACAACTTTTCATCATTTTTGTAACTTGTACAAAAATCTTCTTTTCTAAAACTATGGGCCAAATTTAACCAAACTTGGCCACAATCATTACTAGGGTATCTATTTTAAAAAAGTGTCTAATGACCCTGCCTGCCAACCAAGATGGCCAACATCAGTAAATACAGTAACAGGTGAGCGACACAGGCTCTTGAGAGCCTCTAGTTCTAATGTGCCTTGTTAATGTGCCTTTTTAACTCACCTGGCCCAATTAGCCAAGCGAGCTTTTCTTAGTGGTCCTTAAACTTAGCAAAAATCTTCTCCTCTGAAACTACTGAGACAAATTTAACCAAACTTGGCCACAATCATCATAAGGGTAATATCTAGTTTCAAAAATGTGTTCGCTGACTCTGCTTGCCAACCAACATGTCAGACTTGGCTTAAAATATAACATGGGGAAAATGCAGTTTTGGTGGAAGAAGACTTCAAGTCTGAGCTAACCTGGGGAAAATCCTTAAATGCATGATTCAACATCTGAAAATTTGGTGGCATTGTAAAAAAAAATTACTTAAACAAGTGAATTTTCGAGAAAATTAAGGGGAGATTATTCAAACATTATGATTTACTTATATAATTAAATTTTTTTTTAATTCTAGAAGTAAATTTAAATATTTTTAAAAGTAGTACCCCTGACTGAATGTACTCCCCAAGCCCTTAACACAGTGACACAGTCCTACAAAAAAAATGTATAATTTCAGAGGGTGATCCTATCAGCATGATTAGTCTTGCACTGTACATACACCATTTATATATTAACAGAAAAAGATATATACTCCTTGTAATTAAACATTTAAATGATTTATCCAATTATTACAGTCACCGGCATGGCTACATGTTGTATCTAATTATTTAGATATAAATTATAATTGTTATTTTTTTACAACACTTGTATTTTTGTAATTATTTTTTATCCTATCAGCAGATAGGCAGCATGATCAGTCCTCACACTGTATACCATTTATATATTATTTTTTTTTGGCCAGAGCACCATTGCATTGATTTGTGTTGATGTGAAGATCGAATATAAAAACATGTTAATTTAATTTATATAAAATAATTTCCTTTTTTAAAAGAGGAGTGACAAAGCTTGCCATTGGTGGGGCTGCTGTCTATGTAACCGTGGACCAAGGAGTATGGAAAGACTCTCAACAGGCCAGCAAGGCTGCAGAAAAAGTCAGAAATAATGTGTTATCTGCAACAAATGAATACAGCAAACAGGTAAATGGATTAATTTGTCAAAAGACCTTGAAACATATTGGCGTCACTTGGTGTCAATTATCCATCTTTTACACGTTTAGATATATCTATGCATCATTCATTATACAAAGGTACACAACTCTCATGACTACTATAAAACACATACATTGTATGAACATATAACAGAATTATGTTTCATAATTTGATTATTGTATTGGTTTTAAAGAAAAATAGTATCCTGATTTCCATTGAATTTTTTATTGAACATACTTGATTTGCATAGGATTTTTTCAATAAAAAATAATTCATCGGGTTTAAAGTATTTAGTGCATTTCAAAAAGGAATGTTTCATCAATGAAATTCCACTCAGATATTCTTATAAATATCCTTTTGTATATCGTGGTATATTAGATACAAATTTTATTAAGTCTGATACAGATTTTTTTATAGACAAGACTTTTCAACTGAGGCACTATACAAGCGTCTAAAGGCGTCATTATGGAGTTACATTAGTTAAGAGGGTTTCAAAAAGCGTCATTATGAAGGAAAGGGTTAAATACAATAGTAACTCAATTAATTCAGTTGTTGTTTTCCGCTGATCTACGATTACTGCATCATTGTGCATTAACGCCTGAATGCATAGACAATAACAAATCTTCAATCAACCATTCAGAATTATCTTCGGATTTACCTATCTCGATAAATTAAGCTGATTGCTGATTGGTTATCTCTTCTACAAAGCACCAATCAAAATCCAGGATTCGTGAAGAGTTTTATCCTGTTAGGAATTCAGGCCTTCACAAATAGGAGAGATCGATTACGGGGAGGGACTGAATTATTCGGGTTAATAAAATAAAAGAACATGAAGAATACCTTCACAAATTTGAAATAAAATTGATAAATCAACATTTTTACATCTACAAACACATGAAACACAACAATTGGTGTTGTCTTGACATATTGTTAATGATGTATTGAAATGAATTGGGAATGAGTAGTCATGGTAGTTATAGATATAATCCTTGTATTTACTACTTTTTTGCCATTAAAAGTCTGTTGTCAATATAAAAAGAAGAATAACTAGTACAAGCATGACAAGAATGCTAATATTATGTTCATTTCTTGTCTGTGCACATTATAGGTATGTCAGTCCTCAATTTATTTTCGTCTCCGAAATTAACGAAGTTCACATGTAGTTGTGTACTATGAAGTTGTAGTCTGACACTTTATCAGTTGACCTTTTTAAAAATGTATGCCAATTTTACCATTTGCACCCTATTTATACCATGCATGTTCAATAAGCATCCAAAGAAAATGGGATGTTTGGAAATTACTGTAAATTCAGAAATTATTGTGATAGATATCGGAAGATGTGGTGTGAGTGCCAATGAGACAACTCTCCATCCAAATAACAATTTAAAAAAGTGAACCATTATAGGTCAATGTATGACCTTCAACACGAAGCCTTGTGATGTTTTTATTATTACGAAAAATCCAACATGGCTCTCAGTTATAATCGCAATAATTAAATGATTAAACTCGCATTTTATTTTTCATGCCCCACCTACGATAGTAGAGGGGCATTATGTTTTCTGGTCTGTGCCTCCATTCATCCGTCCGTCCGTCTATCTGTACCTCCGTTCGTCCGTCCGGTTAAAGATTTTGGTCGAGGTAGTTTTTGATGAAGCTGAAGTCCAATCAACTTGAAACTTAATACACATGTTCCCCATGATATGATCATTCTAATTTTAATGCCAAATTATAGTTTTGACCCCAATGTCATGGTCCACTGAACATAGAAAATGATAGTTTAAGTTCAGGTTAAAGTTTTTAGTCAAGGTAGTTTTTGATGAAGTTAAAGTTACATCAACTTGAAACTTAGTACACATGTTCCCTATGATTTGATCTTTCTAATTTTAATTCCAAATTAAAGTTTTGACCCCAATTTCACGGTCCACTGAACATAGAAAATGATAGTGGGAGTGGGGCATCCGTGTACTATGGACACATTCTTGTTTTGATACAAGTTAAACAGGATTTTTCTCAATATTGCAAAAATTAAAATTGTATTTTAAGTCTAAAATTACAAAACCGCAATAATATATGCATGTTTTATTTTCTGAAATTCTCAGGTTAAAGTTTTAGTAGGTATTTTAGGATGTAGCTTAGGTGATATCATTTTGAATGTAATTACACATGTTTATTATTAGGTTAACCTTTGTATATTACCCAAATTAAAATTTTATTATGATTTGATGGTTCAATAAACATGGAAACGAAACATTTGAAAAAAGTGGATCATTATTATACAAACTGTTATATTCTACAAAACATATTCTTTTTTCAGCAAGTCAACATGGTCGAAGTTAGATTTAGTGTATTGATTCTTCAGAATTTTGTTTTTTCAGTATCACTGCCGGTACCACATGTGAAGCAGAATCTAAGACGCTGATTTCCTCTTAATGAGAATTTGATGCGTAATTAATATTTTTAATCATGGTTTCATTTTTTTTACAGATTGTGACAACTGTCAAGAAAGGTATAAACGAAGATATACCAAAGTCATGGAATTCAGGTATATTATCAACATGATCAATTATTGCTATTTTCGAAATTTTCCTTTGAACTTACTGAATGATAATTTTCTTTCTCAGCAATTTTTAGCACAGTCGAGTGATATGAAAAATTTTCTTTAGAAACTAAGGAAGAAAGTGCATTGTCAATGAAATTAACAAAGCTTTATAGGTAAAATAGCGTTCAACAGATTATCATTGATCATCCCAACTTGATTGCTTTTCTCACTTTCGCTGTCATGGCTGTACCGGTTCAAGCAAGAAAATTAATCTCGTCGAGATGACTTATGATAATCTATAAAAAGCAAGTTGTAACTTTTAAGTACTGTAAATTCAGAAAATATTGCGTTCATTTTTTATTGTGATTTTGTCATTTTAGACTTAATTGCAATTTTTAATTTTTACGATTTTGAGAAAAATCTTGTTTAATTCATATATAAAATATTTCATAAAGCGAGTCTGGAAAATAGAGTCTCTAAAATATATCAAGGCCACGCCATGTAGTTGATTGATTTATTATTGGTGTTTTAATTTTATGCTATTTTAAGCACTCTTAGATATTTCATGACAGCCAGTAAGGCAGTTATATTTGGTTAAGAAAAAACAAAGCCAGGGTCACAAGAAATAACCAATGATCTATCTCAGTCAATTAAGAGTATAAATTGACCCGGCCACAAGCAATATTAAAACTCACAGCCTCAGTGCTGGGTGGCCATCTAGAGATCAGAGCAGATCAAATCTAACAAACATACACCAATGTTTATACACAAATTACATCTCTGAAACTTCTGTGTTTAACATTATCAAACTTCCTTTGAATTTTCGATGGGACATCTAGTTTAAACATTTTGTCAAGGGATTTGATCCATTAACAAATGTGAACACTACTGCTAAAAATAGAACAGAGGGCAGGCATGAAAAAATAAGGTTGAAGTGTGAGGTTGTTTTCCTGGTAGTAAGATTCATGTGAACTTGAAACTTCGTACATATGTATGCTCTTTATGGTGTGAATGTTTACAAATATTTGTCAATTCACAGTTTTAACAAAGTTTGATGATTCATAGAACATGTGATGTGATTATGCAAGAGGAAAGTTTGATACCAGTAGGATATTCAAACTCATAAATTGAAAATAAACAGCATGATTAAAAAAGAAAAAAAACAAACAATAATACATAAAACACATAATAGAAAAACTAAAGACTAAGCAACACGAACCCCACCAAAAACTGGGGGTAATCCCAGGTGATCCAGAAGAAAAGGCAGATCCTGCTCCATATGTGGCACCTATCCTGTTGCTCATGTTAGAGCAACCTATAGATATCAATTATATAATTTTATGAACAGCACAAAGATTAAAAAATCTTATTCAGTTGTTCATCATGTTCATGATACATGCATATTTATTTTATTCCATTTTTTTCAGGTGTACAGCTTACATTCAGTACTCTTGCAGAAACTCCAGAATATAGCAAAAAAGCTTTGGTATCAACAAAAGATTTAGTGAGAAAACAATTGGGACCATAACAGAATTTCAGTATATGAAGAAGATTAATGTTGACTATTAAGCTACACTGTGAAAGTCTTATTTGATAGATAACATTTTTAGCAAGATATGCTGTCAGTGTTTCAATAAATCTATTTTGTTTGTCCTAGTTTTGTACTGCATGCATGATATTAGGGTATATCAGATGTTTTACCAATAACAGTAATATCTTTACAAATCGTACAGTGCTATGATTCCTGCCTGCCAAGAAGTTTAGGAGCTATATGATTAAAAAATTAAATAGCAAAAAAATTCAAAGGAAAACTCAAAACGGTAAACACATCAAATTGGCTTAAAGTTTAGAGATCAACTTTGTTTTGGAATATTGAATTGCAGTTTTAAAACAAATACATGTACTTTGCTACAAACATGTGCAATTTAATTCAACTCATTATTAAAGTACATAAGACAGTAAAATTGGAACCTACTCTTTCTGGTGGTGCAGTCTGGTTTAGTACAAATCATGATTGATACAGACGTATGCTGCAGTTGGTTTATACAAAGATGTGGTATGATTGCCAATGAGACAACTCTCCACAATAGACCAAAATGACACAGAAATAAACAACTATAAGGCACTGTACGGCCTTCAACAATGAGCAAAGTCCATACCACATAGTCAGCTATAAAAGGAAAAATAGCAAAGTTAAACAATTCAAACGAGAAAAACTAACAGCCTTATTTATGTACAAAAAATGAACGGAAAAACAAATATAAACAACAACCACTGAATTACAGGCTCCTGACTTGGGACAGGCACATTCATACAGAATGTGGCAGGGTTAAACATGTAAGCGAGATCCATACCCTCCCCCTAACCTAGGACAGTGGTATAACAGTACTACATAAGGTCAACTATTAAAATCAGTTGAAAAAGGTGCAACTCATTATTATTTCATCATTTCACTTAAGTATTAAACAAACAAAATAATTTTTTTTTTCTCATATTTCGTAGCCCATTTTGTCATCGCTTGATGCTTTAACTTTCACTCCTCTGAATCTACTGCACTAGTTTGAACGAAGCTTGACCTGAATCATGATAAATGATCTAGTTTAAATAGTATGGCAGGTGACCAGCCCCCCAAGCAATAAGGTTAAAATAGAACATAGGGATAAATGCAAGTGTTGTATATTATCTTAAAAATGGAAAATTAAATTAAAAAATTATGACCAAAACTTCAAGGAAAGATTATTTTTGTTGAAAAAAGGGTGGGGGAGGTGAACAATTTTTTTTTAATTTACAACAGCATAGTGTATTAAACAAAAGCAAAACATTGAGTCTATTACTAATTCTAAATTCTGTGACTACATTTGTTCTGTGTCCAAAACCTATCATGTGTCAAATATTTAATTACAATCCAAATTCAAACCTGTATCAAGCGTGAAAATGTGTCCATTTTTGCCCCAACGGTTCAGGGTTTAACCTTTGTGGTCGTATCCAGCGGTGCTTGGCGAATCAATTTATTTTAGTTTAAAATTATTTTGTGTTCATCCCGTAACTGAAAGTTGGGGAGCATTGTGTTTTACCCCTGTCCTTCCGTCCGTACGTCCCATTATCGGTATATGGTTATTCCGTATAATTCCTCCTACAGTTTAAATCCTAGAAAGATTCACTTTGCAGTCTGGTTGTACATATATTGAAGGTTTACATGTGGTCAGGGTTTTGATTTTTGATATTTGCTCTTTTGGGAGATAGTTGAACTTTGTCATTTTTTGGAGTATTTACTTGCATAAGAGGAGCTTTTGCAGATAACTCCTCCTACCTTCGAATGCTAGGAAGTTTTCACTTTGCTGGCTGTTTGTACATATGTTGAAGGTGTGCATGTGGTTAGGGTTTTGATATTTATATATTTGCTATTTTGGGAGATAGTTGAACTTTGTCATTTTTTGGGGTATAAGTGGTTAAATGTTAGTCATTTTGAAATAACCCTTTGCATCTGCGGGGGCATCACATGTGTCTCACAGACAGAAGAATATCTCAATGAAAGTTCTTCATTGACTGTAATAATATAGTAAATTAAGAGTGGAGTGCGGGGGAATCTCTTTGTCTGGTTTTTTTCTTTTTTCCCTGTTTTAAATTGAGTTTTATGAGACATCTAGTCGATATGAATATCTCGTTATCAAACCTGAATGTTTGATTGCTAGTTTGCCATTTGCATGTATATTTTAATCACTCCTAGTCGGGGATAGCATTTCAGTTCAATTTCATTTGGTGAACATGTTTTAATTTGTTAGGACCTGTGATTATTCGGTGAACCAGTATATTTTTTTTTGCAAAGAATAGGGACCATATTCAGCTTGTTCTTTGGTATAAAGGTTCATTGACCGTTGATGTGATAACCATGGATACCAATTGATGATATTTTTACCTCATTCGATGTTGTCCCTTTGAGTTTCTCTAATTCTTACTCGATTTTTCCTTTTCCTGACATGTTGATTATTTTAATCTAATCAATGTGTGGTTCGTTTGATCTAAATTTGCTATTCGTCAAAATTAGATTATGACGTCAAATTGTCTTGTCTCTATCATTCCTGTTGTTACGTCATGACTATGCCTGCGACGTCACAATGAAATACCACTTCTCTTTGCAGATGATTGTGATGAGGATACAAATATGACCTCCTTAGAAATGAGTATACAGTTCTACTTCTAAATTTAAAACTATAACAGGTATTTAGGAGGGTTTGGATGGGGTTAAATGATTAAAGAATAATGCCCTTAAAAATGAAGATTAGAGAATAATGGGCCAAAAAAATAAAGATTAGAGAAATGCGTGGTCTAATTTTATGAAGATTAGAGAAAAAAGGGGTTAATGTTTTGAAAATTAGAGAAAAAAGGGGTAAAAATTAAATGTTTACAGAATAACAGACCCCCATCCAGACCCTCATGTAGATGCGAATTTAAATTGAACAGAAAATGCTTGATAAGAACTAAAAGTATGTAAGTCTAGAATAAGGATAAATGAAAACGCACATACTGCACATGCACGTGAACCCGTGAATTCTTGCCTTAATAAAAGGATGGAATCAAATCATAAACTGGTTGTAAATAACATGTCATCACTCTCATAACTGTATAAATTTTAATCTTTTCAATTCATTAAGTTTCACAAGTTTGACTTTCTAACCACATCAGATCTGTATCATAAATGTACAGCATAGACAGGCGCCCCTTTCATCAATCTAAACAATAAAGAATACAAAATTTTTCACTCCTGCTGTCTCAAATCAGCAATTAAAAAAAAAGCTTCATTCAGCAATTAAAATGTATTACTTGTTTAACAGTAAACAATCTTATTCACGTATTAATATATATGTTTAAAAAAGTCATTTCAAGCGTTCTGATAAAATTGACATTTTTTCTTATATATATGAACTATTTAGTAATTGTATTAGTGGAGTTGAATGAATGAATGAATCTTCATTGCATTAGCAACATCAATGCTATAGCAAAAACAAGGCATATATATATATATATATATATATATATCAAAACTGGCAGAATACAGAGAAGAATTAAATAATGCAGAGGTAGTGTAACAGGATAAAACACACAGTCATGTGAACAACACATCAATTAATTTCATTACAGCCTTTATATAATTACATAATTTCCTAGTTAAGCTTTTTGAACCAGCTTGTAACAAAACATACAAACTTCCGTGTATTTGGACATGAACATTACTACTTTTGTAATACTTGCTATATGAATGACAAATCAACACAAAATGGTATTCATCTTCAATATAGGTAATCATTTTACAACATCTGCAAACGATTGCCTCTAGAAATGTTGTTATAGTGACCGGTTTTTAAATATTATTTCAAGCTTCCACTACGTAGTTATGAAGTTATGCTTTAAAATAGTGACATATTGTCCACTCATATTGCAAAGAGCAACAAAACAATTGAGTCAAATATATGTTAATAACATTTAAAAAAAACTAAAAGTATAATTGGCTAGATATTCAAAGGCAGTATGTATTAGCAAATATACAAATACTTATATATGAAAAGCTAAGTAATGATATATTCAACTGTGTCATTTTGGACCCTAGAAATATCAATCGACGAGAATAAGTGTGCGGTAACTTTCACAATTTTCTAAAATTTCTGTAATCAGATGTGGATTCCTACCAGATCTTTCTAAAGCTTGGAGTAGTTCTCTGATTGTGGATTCATCGTCTCTGTTTCTCCAGCAATATAGCATTTGCCTACTGATTTCACGGAGTACTTTTGGTTTGTCGTATTCAATCTGTTCCAGACGTTCGATTTCAATTCCAAGTTCTAAGCCAATAACCATCCACTCCTTACCAATGCGTAGACACAATTTGTCAAGCATCTCATCACTTGGCGGGAGATTCAGAATCTTAGGCAAATCTAAAACAAATATTTACTTTAGATTTTCATACAGTATAAGCTAGTGCATGTAATAACAATTTGGTCAAACTATGTTAAGGAATTCCGTTAGATATTATGTTTGTGTACATTTTTTAAGAATGACGTATCAACACCCTAAAGGATTTGAAAATACAAAGGGCTCTTTTGTTTTGAGATTGTGACACAGTTATGACTGCTGTACCCATATTTTAACTGTGTACCTTTTGTGTCTGTTTTGTTCACACAAAGTTGTAAATATAATAGAATTTGATGCGACTGTCATACAAGTGATAGATTTGGGGCTATAAAACTAGGTTCAATCAACCATTTTCTACATTTGCCTGTACCAAGTTAATAAATTTTCAAATTTTCTTTGGTAATTTGTTTGTTTGTGATTTTACTTTTTTCTTCAAATGTCAAAACACGTTGTTTTTTTTCAAATAAAAAATATTTTAATAAATTACACTAGCAAGCGTCAATATCATACTTAGAACTTACAATGTTTTTTTTCTCAACATTCTGTCATTAGCGTTAATTTATTCGTTTCAACTTACCCCAACAAAAAAAATGAGTAATTCGCATGTATGATGCGATCAATTTTTAAATTCCTTGATATTTTGCCAGTTATATCACATCCTATATATAATTGACATGCTTGTTTCTTTTCCATTTTTTGGCATTAGTTTGCCGACTTACATTATTAGCTTGTGGAACAAAACATATTCTTCTCATTGTTAGAAAATTCCTTATCCGGTAGCAAATCGAGACAATACAACACAATTTTCAGGAATTTTTTGAAACGGATTTTTTCACTTAAATATATTACTACATGTATATATATTATTCAATCAAATTATATAGCTTTATGTTAATATTTCATATCCTCCTATAAAATAATGTTAATGTTACTTGATTTTAGAAATTTCATGTCTTGCAAATTTTTTTGTTAGGCGGCAGACAAATGGTCTTTATAAGCTACATGAAAGGATATATTATTGTCGACGTGGTTAAACAAATGCATATATTGGTGAACCTATACAGTCTACCGTATGTATAATGACTTGGTGCAATCATGATAAAATTTGTTTTTACAATTCAAATACGAACACGTTACAAATAAATAGAATGTAGCACCTTGAACCTATTGTGAATTTTACTTTATGTCAGAGTGTTCTGCTATCATAAATATGTATTATAACAAATCATACCAGTAGTCACTTCTTCTTGTCGTAGAATCTACAATTAAACAAACATGTAAGTTGTCTGAACTAAGGCCTTTGTAGTAAACTAAGTAAACAACTTAAGGTGGTATGGGTGTCTTCCTCCATCTTGGATTGTAAAAAACAGAGAACCAAAGGTCCAGATTTTCTATTAAATTGCAAAATTTGATGCAGGAATGCAGATATTTAATGTGAATTTTCATTTAAATGAACCAATTTATAAGAATATAACTTATAAATATTAATATTTTTGCAATTGTTGATATTATTTGTGGTTGTTTTAAAAAAAATCAAATTGGCATTTTAAGGGGAGGTAGCTCTAAAACAGTGCATTTTCTGAAGGATTCTGCATGGAATTTTTCTATTTTGTATTTTAGCCGGAAAAAATGCACGGTGACCCTATCTTTTCTTTTGATATTCTCAAAGCATTGTCTGAAAGCTATCTTTTCCTTAAGTTTTTAACAATTCTATCATTTTGTTTAGTTTTTAATCACAAAATGGTGTTTTTTCCTGTATAATCCATACAAAATGTGTCATTTTGTCACATCCTGTAGCTTGAGAAAATGCGCGGTGACCTATCATTTTTATTATAGTTTTCAATATATATCGATAGATACTACGTTTTGGCAAAGTATGAACAAATTCTATCATTTTTATTTTAGACTCCCATACCACCTTAACCTCATTTTATTGTCGATTTCTGATTGGTTCGTAAGTTTTTTCATGAATACTTTTGTTAGTGTTGTTTGTATTATTGCGTTTTCTTGACGATTACTGATATTGGTTATTTTTTCCCACTTTTTTCTCTTCATTTGTAAACACCAACAACACTATTAAAATAAAAATACAAATGCAAAACAAAAGCCGTCCTTGCATATTTCTGATTTCATCTAGAAAGTGTATTGTTCCTGTTTTTCATTTTATAAAAGATATTTTCAAACAAGAAATAAATATCACGAAAAAAAAAATAATTGAAGGATGAAGAATACCTAGTAGGAAATACCAACGCATTCAGGGTAATGATCGAAAAAGGTTACATCACAGTGAATAACACAACATTCAACCACTTAACAGATATTGAGTTGTATGTAAGTATTATAATATGTCAAAGAATACAAATGTTAATAGATGCAGATAAAGCAAGGTTACAGTTGACATATTCATATACAAGTATTACAAATTTATGTAATTTGATACATATATGGGTACATCGACTTTACCACAAATTTAACCCATTTACCAGAGTAAAGATTCTCTCAGACAAGGTAAACGTTAGATGCATACATGGGTACATCGACTTTACCACAAATTTAACCCATTTACCAGAGTAAAGATTCTCTCAGACAAGGTAAACGTTAGATGCATACATGGGTACATCGACTTTACCACAAATTTAACCCATTTTACAAGAGTAAAGATTCTCTCCGACAAGGTAAACGTTAGATGGGTTTGGTTATTATTCTTATAATATAATGCTCTACACGTGTTCCGGAATTAATGCATCACTGGTTTTCAAACGTTTAGCTTTTAGCGTTTGGCCGTTCTTGATTAAGGTTTCTCAGAAAACCGCATGGGACGAATATCAGTTAAAAAGTGTTATTTTCATTAAATTAAAAAAGTCATGTGATAACAAATATCTTGTATAATAACCAACGTATTTAGATTTTCTTTCTTTTCGATTTTTAAAATGAACGGTATTCCCTAATGCAACTTGTATCAGAAAAGGGCATACAGTACAGTTTTATTCTTGCTTTTTTTATAACTGGTACAAATAATCTTCTCACATAAAAATAAATAAATAAATAAAACAGAGGGGTTCATGTACTCATTTTTCCATCTAATGATTAAAATCAGCCAAAAACATCTTTTTTCTGAAATCTTATAGTTTAACATTAACGTTGCATGAATAACGTTTTACGTTAGCATTGTAATTACCTCCATACTAACTGTATCATATGCCCTTACAGATTGATCGTACCTGACACATGGTATGTCTGTTGATTTTAAAAGCATCCATAGCCTTGACGAAATCTCTACATGATTTGTTCTTCTCTCTGCAGATACGAAGGCTATACAATTTATTCATAGGAATAGAATCAGAACCAATGGCATCAATTTCAGTATTAGAGACTCCAAGGTGGAATGCCATTTTACGCACTTCATCCAAGGTCAAGCTGTTACTAATACGAAGCAGTTGTGCGTCGTTGAGTAGCATCGACAGAACGGCATCTAGTATACCTGTATTTATTTAAATGATAAAAAAAAACCATAAGGGGATAAACATGTGTAGTACCCTTACTTAATATATCATTACATATCATCACCGTTACTTCTAACTGTTCTCGATTAACACTAATTGCACACGAAAATCAAAAGGTTACAAATTGTACAGTTTTTTTGTTTTTTTTTTGTAAAATACTGTCTGAAGTTGTATATATAGTTTATAGTGCATTTGCAGTTATTCAATTAAAAATATGTTTTGTACATGAATTACGCCGTTAGTTTTCTCGTTTGAACTGATTTACATTGTCATTTCGGCTTACTCTGCGGTATGGGCTTTGCTTTGCTCATTGTTGAAGAAAGTACGGTGACTTATAGTTGTTTACTTCTGTGTCTTTTTGGTCTCATGTGGGGGTTGTCTCATTAACAATCATATAACATCTTCTTTTTTTATATTTGTATCTTTCTTAACTTCTGGACACACAGAAAAAATATAAATATATTGTAAGATATATTATCATAACGTTACGACTAGGTCAATCTTACAAGTGTTTCTTAATTCTTAAAATGTGTGACAATAGTATGCAATTTTACATGTTTTATCATGACATATACACAAAAAAGTTACAAAAATACAAAATACAAAAATACAAAAGAAGGACTCTTTGATATTGACTCAAATTGTGTTTACCTTGGCAGGAATCTGCACACTGTAAGATAGTCTGAATGATTACAAAACATACAGGTTTGTTAAAAAATACAAACTGCCAAACAACAATTAAAAGAAAAAAATGGTGGGTTGAACCTGGTTTTTCTGGCATGCCAAACCTCGCACTTTAATGGCAATGTTAAATATAACATTAAAATGACAACATAATATTACAGGACTACAATACAAATAAATAGGAGAACATATTAGACAAAGAAACACATGAATAATAGCTAACAAAAGGCATCAGGTTTAAAATTCAATCCGCCAGAAATGCGCCTCGTCCACACAAGACAGACACAGCATACACATCACGGATATTAAGAAAGCCTGAAGGAATAACATAAAAATAATAAAGAACTGGGAGCATGGACAATATACGCGTCTCAATTGAAGGATATTTTCTGCAAAGGCATGTTATTAAATCTACAAAGGTTACGTCCTGGTTTACGGGCGCAAAAAGATGTTTGACCCCGCCTCATTATATTATGTGGCTGTCCCAAAATTTTACTTTGAGTGTTCCTGATGAAGATTAAATCAGAAAATAGTTGAAGTCGCATGCAATGACAAAGTTTTCCTTTTAGAAGTTTTCTTAGCTTATAAGATTGACTGAATAGCATACTTGAAATGATCGAGAAAACAACGAGAAGGAGAGACAATCAAACCTTGACGTACGCCGCATTGTCATGTGCGAATTCCAAATCATGAACCTCGTTAATATTTTATTAATTAGCAGATCAAATATTTATTCACAACTGTAACACCTACTTTTGTGAATATTAAGCTCGGTTCTTGTTTTCAATGAAACTTTGGATAATGGAACACTCAACTAGGATTGAGTTATAAAATCGATAACTGTGGTTTAAAATCCCATTTCTGCATGCAATCACTAAAGAAAATTGTTTTCTGTAAATAAAGGCAACAGTAGTATACCGCTGTTCGAAACTCATAAATCGATTGTAATAAAATGTAACACACACAGAAACGAACTATAATATAACACTGTCCATTTACCTGACTTGGTACATGACATTTTAAGAAAAAAAATGAAGGGTTGGTCCTGGGTTTGTGGCATGCCAAACCTCCTGCTTTTATGGTTATGTTAAATATAACATTAAAATGACAATGTAAGTTACTTATCAAAACTCACCCTGTCAGTGTACCAAATGTCTAGCTCAGATTTGGGAGTAATATAGCCATGGTTATCACACACCCAGCTGGGTTTGATGCTGTTTACATTCTGCGCATCTAGCAAGCAATTTTGTGAGAGACATCCAGATTTCAACTTTACATGAAATGGAATATATATCTGAGTAATATTATCTCTTGTGAAGGAAAGAGAGTAGACTTCAGAAATTCTAGCAAGATTTTGTTCTAAACATTTGCGGACACAGGTCGCAAGATCTCTAGTTATCAACTCTTTTCTATCCTTGTGAACTATGTACACTGCAATGGTATTGTGTTCAGTCTTTACTACTAAATCATGTTTCCTGTCCAAGACAACAGCAACAAATCCATAGCAGAGCAGGTCTACATTTTCGTAACTTTTGACATTCCAGATACTTAAAATGCTTGCTATGAGTCTGCATGGTATTGCATCTGGGACATCTGTAGCGCTGAATTCAAATACAAAGCCAACACATTTGTCAGATGTTAAATGTTTTTCAACAAAGGTTGTGGTATTTTGAGTCGTGATCATGCAAGGTACAAGATAACAATCCACAGATATCTTCTTACCATTTTCTATATCGTAACGTCTCATTTCTGACAAAATGTCATAATGAACCAACAGCTGCCGGAAATATTCTTTATGTTTCAGAAAAATGGAGAATTTGTTTGAACTCCATATATTTGTCAAGTCAGATTAAGTAAGTCGTCCTTGACGTAAACTGGCTATAATTGGGACAGATGTGACAATAGACTTCAGGACATCAATTAAACAAGTTGGGTCAATGACTATGTAGTTCCGGAGCTTTGGATCATCGATATATGTCATCTTGCCGCAAATATTCTGAACGCCTAGAAACAATCCCAACTTTGTAGTAGATAGTGGTTTAACACCGATCTGTGTATTCATAAGTTCTGCATCTTCAAGACTGATAATTGTTGTTCCTTCCTCAACTAGTGCTGCAAACATCATCTCAAGGATGAGAAACTGTTTAGGCACCCTCTGTCCCCACTGTTTATTTTCAGTTATAGTCGTTGATATGCATGCTCTTAATTCATCCATCTCAGGGTCATTCTCATTTAAGGCATCAACAAAGAAAAGTTTTTGTAACATGAGATGGCTCTTAATATTCTCATCAGTAAAGCTGGCTGATAAAGTATTTAACAGCTGTGATCGCTTATTCTGTATGTCTTCCTACAAGTGCAATATGTAAACTATTATTTAACATGTCTTGGAAAATAGGAATAAATGGGTTTCCATCAGTGGAATAAAACGACTTAATATGTAGTTGTGAAAAAAAGTTTTTTAGTAAGATTCAATTAATGTTGCATCAATCCACGGTAATCATTTTAAAAGTGAGTTCAATGAAGTCGTTAAACTTTACCGGAGTAGAAAGGTTTCGGTTTAATGTGCACAAAAAAAATGAATATAATGTCTACACCGATGGTTTGCCTTTGAGCATATTATTACCTGACAGACAATGTCTCTATGTGTTGCCACGAACATCAATCTTGAATATTTATTATTAGGGTGACTGTATAAAAGAATTGATGAAACCCATTGTCGTTTATTTTCTGAAAATAAAATACCTTGGAAATAAGTTAATTTTTAATCTAACGTGCAATAATTTAGCCTATTATAATAATAAAAACATATACATCTCATATTCAAGATATACAGTCTTTAAATGTATTAACAGGTTGACAAGAGGTGAACCATATTATTAGATCAGAAAGGATGATGAATGATATCATATTAGAAGTGCAAATTGCAATTGATATAACTCTCCACCGGAGACCGAATGACGACGACGGTCACCGTACTGCCTTCAACGATGAGAAAAACCTAAACTGCATATAAAAGGTCCCTAATTGACAAATCAAAAACAATTCAAAGGAGTAAACTAATGGCCTGATTAATGTAAAAAGCCAACAATAAACGAAATACCAATATGATATACAACAACAACTACAACCACTGGATTTGAGGCTTCCGATTCTGAAATACAAATTAGGAATAATAGATATAATAACAAATATCTAAAGATCTTTTACTTCTTTAAAACATGTTCCTAACAGACAAACTTTGGAAGCATCTGTTAATTTAAATACGTTAGTTCGTCTATTATTTAACTCGCTACCTCCACAAGAGATTGACACATTATATAGATTTTACTGTTACTATGTTTTGATCCTGAGTGGTCGTTTCTTGTCTATTTGTAATGTTTGTATAAGAACTTGGTGTGCCGTCTGAGTGGTATAAGCCAGATTTGTGTATTAATATCAATTTCAGTTGAAGCAGAACAATATTTTTTCTTTCTGATTGAAGTCATGCTGTTGTTTTTCACATTTGAACGGTTTTATACTAGTATGTTTTAGACCCTTTATAGCTTGCTGTTCGGTGTTAGCCAAGGCTTTCGCGATGAAGACCGTACTTTCATCTATAATTGATTTTCTGTTATATATTGTGAATTGGGTGGTTATCATTGGCACTCGTACCACATCTGTTTATATATATCTTGTACTGATTTCTTATTCAAGACATACATACCGAGTATTGTTATCCTTCTTTCATCTTCCCTGTCACCTAATGCGTCATTCAAATTTTTGCTGCAATTGAATGTGACGAGATAAATTCCATGTGAAGTAATAAATGTTTGATGGGTTGCATGGTAAACTATTTGTCCAGCAAAATCTAAAACAGGAATTGGTATAACCTCTTGATCACTTGCATGGTCTGTAAAACTGTCATCTTCAAACTCATCTATTTTTTTAGAAAGCTTTTGTAATATATCATCATTTGTAATATCCGGTTGCGTTTTCCCTGGTAATACACCCTTCTGTTGTATAACATCTTCTGTTCTTACTGATTTAAGATATGATACAATCTTTTGGTATATTGCTTTAGGAAAACTGTGGACACCTTAGGATAAAATGAACTAAGCAGTGACATAATGTCAAGGACATTCATACCATAAAGCGAAAAGTAACTTCTTCTATTAATTAGTATAAACAAACGAGAATGATTAAATACAAGAATAAATTATTCTAAACTGTTGTTTGAATGCGATCCTTTTCAAATGGTCAAATTTAGAAATATGTAAAACATTTCAGGATTATAAAAATTTACCGCCAGTAACGTACCTCATGATGAGAAACATTACTATTAACTGAGTAGTATAGAATTGGCTTTGTTCTTATTTACAACTTTACGAGACGTAGCAGGGTATATTCATGAACATAGCTTTACTGTATTGACTACTGTTTTTTTTATTGTCACATGAATGGTGTTTATTAAAACTAAATCATTTGAAAGAAGCAAGTGCTTGATCTAATATGTATTAATTGACATATTCTCATGTAAGAGTTTAATATTTTTTTATTGCAACACCCTTTTGTTTTGTCAATGTATTTTAACATTTATTGAAATGAATATCATTTAATATTTGTCTTGAATTTCATACAAATGACTGCATCTAGAGGAGAACAAAACCACAGAGGTACGTGCAAAATATAAAATGTTTTATCTTATATTCTTTCAAACATCCATTTTCATGAAGCACTGACGTCTTGTTGGTACTTTGCATTAAGCTCAAATGATAATTACTGCATGATAAGATGTTAGTTTTAGATCAATGAACTAATTACTATTTACCCTTCGTCTTTTTCAGAAGTTTCTGTGTCTTCAGATCAAATAATAATTTTCCGAAGTACACATCTACATGTATCCCATCAGTACTCTGTCTCTCTCTAGGGATGGCTTTCCCGATTAAATTTGACACAAGCGTTGTTTTACCAGCTTCATAGGCTCCAACTACTAGAATTCTGCTGTCAAACGATGGTACTAAATCCCCAGATAAAAGTTGTAGAAGATCATTTTTGTTATCTACAATTAAATATTAACGACAAATAATAAAATGCTACCCGCAATGAGCAATGAAATAGTTATCACAGCCACCGCATAGGCAGCACTAAAGTGGTTGTCGCTGGTTGGTGGCTACTAGAAATTTGTCTGGTTAACCTTTTTTTTTTCATTTGAATTTATTTATTATTTCAATTCATTTGAATAAAAACCCAGGATTTTGTTACTTGTTAAATGTTGCACGAACATTTTAAATCTTATTTTATATTCATATATTTATTTTTCAACAAACAATTAACAGTGGATTGTACAGTGAACATAATATTAGTAACAAAACAACATATGATAGATATATGATACTATGGGGATCAATGTCTGTAAAATATAAGAGGGAATGTTTTAATCCGTAAACAGTTAAACTCACGTCTTGAGATTTTCCTTAATATTTTCCCTGGAAAACAAAAACAAATCAGTAGTATTGTACATCGTATTATTTAATAGATGATGTTCTTTCACTAAATAATTCAAAATTTGGTGACTATGTGGAACGCATCTATCTCATCGAACTAGAGATAAAGGATACAACAAATACAGTTAAGTCGGCCTCATATCTTGACTTACATCTAGAAATTGACAATGAGGGTCGGTTGAAAACAAAACTTTACGACAAAAGAGATGATTTCAGCTTTCCAATTGTGAACTTTCCATAGCTAAGTAGCAACATTCCAGCAGCACCTGCATACAGGGTATATATCTCCAAATTGATACGATATTCTCGTGCTTGCATTTCCTATTATTATTTTCTTGATAGAGGGTTGCTGCTCACAAGGAAGATATTAGACCAAGAGTTCCAAATGGTGAAGATGAAATCATCCCTTCGTAAATTTTACGGACGCCCTCTCGAGTTGGTTGACCGTTATGGAATAACCGTTTCACAAATGATATCGGATATGTTTCTAACGTCGTAACTACAATCCCCTTCCCTTTTATGAATGTGACCTACCGAATTAGACTATTTACCGGATGTGTTATCACATAAGCAACACGGCGGGTGCCACATGTAGAGCAAGATCTGCTTACCCTTCCGGAGCACCTGAGATCACCCCTAGTGTTTGGTGTGGTTCGTGTTGTTTATTCTTTAGTTTTCTGTGTTGTGTCGTGTGTACTATTGTTTGTCTGTTTGTCTTTTTCATTTTTAGCCATGGCGTTGTCAGTTTATTTTAGATTTATGAGTTTGACTGTCTCTTTGGTATCTTTCATCCCTCTTTTAATGGTTAAAAACAGAACGTGTTTCTACAGTTAAAAATATAAACTATAAGAGTGACATGCATAACAATTATTCGATAAGTACGTGGATAATTATTGACAGATCAGAATAATTATAAAAGGGTTAATTGTGTTGAATGAAATGGACCAAATAAGTCTTGCTGATCATTCGGCTGGGCTAAGTGGCTGTATACATGTATCTGTAATTATTTTAAAGTGTTTGCCTAAATTTAAAATTTAGGTAGGAAAAATATCTGTTAACTATTTGAGTCATTTCGGATGATTTATACAACTTAGTTTGCTGATATGTGTTGTCCCTCAACTTACTAAACTTTTTGCAAATAATGCAAACATGGGGAAATATTCGTTTAAACAAGAAATCAGTTGAAATTGTAATCCTTGATCAGTTGTAGATCTTATTTAGATAAAATATGTTGCTGCTTACTTTGTACTATTTTTTCATTTTCTATCAAAGTCTAAAATAAATCTTATTTTAGTTTAGACCAGGCAAGTACTTGTAAAATAAACAATGTACTTTATGATACAATAATATTTTTACAAAAAAACTGATTTACAAATTCTTTTTCTAATAAAAGTAAAAATCGCTTCGCATTGGTTTCTTTGATAGTAAATAAATTATCAGTATACATTGAGTATATACAGTATTCTGTGTTTTGTGTTATTTTACACGTTGCAGTTTTTCCCAGTTTTTGTCAAATCAGCAAGTTTATTTTCCTCAGACCTCTCTTCTTTCTTCTTGCACTATTTTTGATGACTATTCTTCTGCCGTCTGATGAATGAAACAATCATAAAAGTCGTGTTTGCCCAATCATGTCTAAAAATGTTAAATTGATCATGTGTCCTCGAAGCGCACAAAGTGTCCTCTTCCTATCATTACGCTCTGCAGATCTTTTAATTTCCCTCAAATTATGAAGTCAACTAATAACTGAGGCCACCAATTACAAGCGACAGCTTTATTAATTAAACTGTTTCCGTTCAGCATAATATGTTAGATCGTTTAGATGTTAACTGATATCTTTCCCCGGTTCCGGCTGGAGTCCGAATTATATTTTCTTCTATTTTTACATGTTATATAATTAAAAATATGTGTGTTCTCTTTTCGGTTATTTTGTACTATTTTATTTTTTATTTTTTGTTCGGTCGTTTTCGCTTCTTTTCTGTAAATCGTCACTCTTTTTGCAAATAATTGGACCGATCTTATCGACCTTATGTTCTCATTTTCAGACAACAGATCTGTTTGGTAATCTCAAATCTAACGCATTCTCGGAAAATTTCTCGTTTGAAAAAAAACTAGTTAAGACTTAAACAGGTCGGGACCACTACCTTATATGGAAATGCATAAATTAGCATACTTATGTTCTCGCACATGTAATTGTTTATTTACATGTGACGCAATTTATTTTTACCTAGGTTTTTGACCAATCCACTAAATGTGTCACAATGCATGATGGACTACTACGTGTTTACAATCAACCAAGAACACGTGTTATTTACTGAAATACAACACATTTTTTCGTGCAATGCGGGATTCACAATTTCGCTTAGTTTTTCATTTTGTGTATCCTCATTTATAGTTTGTGATATAAAGTATTACTTCCATGCTCAGATTAACGAAGAGTTGTTTCTATGCGAAGAAAAAAGGGTTTGAATTACCCGATATATAGCCATTAACATGTTTGATGATGGCACAGAGATTTCATGTATTTGTCCACCAGAAGCAACGAAACAACAGCGAAAAAACACAATTACCCATGAGACAAACTTACTGGTGTAAAGTAAGCCGTCGATAAAATGCAGCCGGTGCTGATATTCTAGAGTACAGCAATGTTCGTATAGATAATTAAAGGCAAATGTGGGATCCTTGAATTTTGTGTTCGTAAAAAAGGCGAATAAATATTTACACACATGGCAGTGTTAACAAAATCTATAAGTATTTTTGTTGGTCACATTTCAGTATATGGGACTTCTAAACTGTTCCTTTTTTTTAAGGTAGTGAAGTCAGCAACTGTAGTTTCATTTTGTTCTTTTTTGAACGGGCTCGGACATTTGCCAAACTGAATAAAATCATTACAGCTGATTTCTTAAACCTGCAAATTAAAACTTTGGTTGGCTTTCTTGCTTTGTTTGTATAGTTGTTTATACAAGCTTTGAAAATAAGATTGACATCTTTAAACAATATATATATATAGGCATAGTTTAATATTTAACTTGTATATTTTATATTTTGTACAATATACAAACAAAGCAAGCAAGCTAACCAAAGTTTTGCTCCACATGCATTAGGAAATAAGCTGTAATGATTTTATCCCTATGTATGTGCGACAAGGTGGAAATTTGATATGTTTTGTGAAAATTGCAGCGTTGGATCTATAATAAAAAAGAAGATGTGGTATGATTGCGAATGAGACAGCTGTCCACAAGAGACCAAAATGACACAGAAATTAACATTTATAGATCACCGTACGGCCTTCAACAATGAGCAAAGCCCATACCGCATAGTCAGCTATAAAAGTCCCCGATATGACAATGTAAAACAATTCAAACGAGAAAACTAACGGCCTTAATTATATAAAAAAAAAAATGAACGAAAAACAAATATGTAACACATAAACAAACGACAACCACTGAAATACAGGCTCCTATACAATATTTCTTTTTTTGATGGGATAGATTTCTTGTCCTTTTATATATTTAATTGGGCCTTTTTTTGTTTTTTCTTTTTTTTTGTTTGGATTGTTTTACACAAGTTATTTTTGGGTCATTCATAGCTTACTTTTCAGCATTGGACCTATGACTGCTTACTTTACTAAAGTATGTCTTTGTTGGAAAGATGTCTCATTTGGCACTCATACCTCATCTTCTTATTTCTATATACAAAGCTAAATACAAATACTAAAATACGTTTTAGAAAAAAAATAATAGGTAATATGACACCCACTATGATCCAGAGACTTTTAATATTGGAGATATTTTACACATGTCAACAGGACAGCAGCCAAACGATAAAAAAAATTCTGAGGTATATTTTGTGATGAAATTAGCAACAAACGGATATTATCGATGGATGAAACTATAAAAAAAATGTATTGAGCTATATACCGTACCCGCTCAGTGGCGGATCCAGGGGGCGGGGGTTCCGGTGGATGGACTCCCTTTTTTTTGGACGATCAGTGCATTTGGATGGGGACATGTAGTTGGAACCCCCTCCCCTTTTGTCCAGGGTTAGGACCCCCCTTTTAAAATGGCTGGACCCGCCCCTGCCGCTTTCATACCACTTCTTTTTAGAATACTGAATATTATGATATTTTTACTATTAGTTCAGGTCCTGATAAAAAATAAATACACATTCAGTACAGAAAGAAGTGTTTCAGTGAAAGTTTCGTGTTTTTCTAGGATGAAATGATTTTGCAATGACATTATGCAGGTTTAAAAGAGCTCAAATGATTTTCTTACTGGACAGTGGTCACTTCATTGGATATTTCACTGTGTCATGTCGTGAAATTAATGCAGGTTCAATTCATAACAATGCACAAAACCGGACTTCAACTACTTTTGCAAGGCGAAAAAGAAAGTCGAATCGTGAAGCCAATAAACAATATTTTTTTAATCTGAGCATGCAAATTGAAGATTACGTTATACATTTTACATTAAATATATTTGCAGAATAAAAACTTTGGTAATGAGACTCCCAGACAATATATTAATTGACTGTTTTCCCACTAATTCCACGTGTTTTAAGTAGTAGTTTACTCGTAGTAGCCCACAATGCATTGTAGTTCATTGAGTCGATTGGTCAGTTTTTCAAGACCATTTTGGCCTTGTGTTTTTACTATGCAAATATATTCTGACGTCAGAAAATCTAGAGTTCTCGACCTGTTAAACCATTCAGATAAGTTTTTGATCAGTGGAATACATATATATATATGATCCAAATATCGTTTGTCTTTGATGAAGTGTTCATGCAACTGTTTTGCACTGTTTTCTGTTAAGTTTTTGTGTGAAATTTATCTAAAATATTAAAACAAAAATTAAGTTGTAAGTCAATAAACCATCAAATACTCACGCAGTTTTGCCCAACTCTCATCTAAAATGGGAAACTAAGATTTAACATAATGTAATACTGTTTTTCAAATGTTATTTGATAACATTTTAAGTGGTTTCAACTATAATTCATTGAAAAGTCTACGAATACAGAAACATGCTTGACCATTAAATATTTAAATGTTTTTGCTAGTGGTAAGCATATAATGTTTCGAATGCAATTTCTAAATGCTAGGACGAGTACTTCACACATTAGAGAAATATGCATCGAATCGTCTTGGAGGTTTTAATTCAAATAGTGAACCAACTCTTGGTAACAATAATAGTCTTATGCAATTATGCAACAATAAAGTTTACTTCAAACTTTATTTTTTCAGCTTGAAAATAGGTTAAATAGAGAAACTAAATTCATTATATCAAACGTTAAGCTAGAGACATCAAATTAAACCAGGGGAACACAGAGAGGGACCCAGGATGGCTTGTAAATTTATGATGATTTTCACTTTAAATCTCTTGGTTTAACTGTTTTGATAAGAGGTGTCATTTAATTTGTAAAAAAAAGACTAACAAAACACTATTGATAACACAAAAGACAGAGTTTTGCAACATGACAGTTATGCAAATAATCTCATATAACAAGATATAAAGAGTTTCGTTTTTTTCCTTTTACAAGCAAACACCAACAGTACTCGCAGTTTTATATGTGTTGGGTTTTTTTTAGGCAGAATTCACGTCACAGGATTGATTCTAATATATTTCTTGTAACAAATATTTTTCTTTGTTAAGGGCTGCAATACATTGTAACTTATACAGCGATGGGCATGGCAATTATTATTAATTTTATCTATTATTATACATGTAACCTTTCACGGATGTATAGTGTCTGTGCTATGTAGTTTTGTAGTTTTTAATCAGTGATTTAGATATTATTGTTGATGAAACACATATGATATGTTAAAGGTTTCATATGCAGTTTTAAACGTATTTGGTTCCGCATGTTAGATAATGGTTCATTTACTTTGATGTGATTTGGTAAAGGCGATAATATGAACTTGTGTTAATAATGTCTATTTCATATAGTCTCTGATAAGGAATAATGTCACTTCAATCATACCACATCTTCTTATTTTTGTATAACAAAAACAAAATGGGGAATGTGTTCTAAGACACTATCATTTCATCACCTATCTTAAATTCTACAATTCATTTTTCCTATAATGAAGACTTCCATCAGCTTTGACCAGAATAGTTTCGAGAAAATCGAGGAACTATCATTATGAAGTATTTTATTATTGTTGCATATTCAATTCAAGAATTTAATTATGTTTTAGTTATCTTCAATTTTACAGAATCTACAACTGTAAATAAGTCTCTGATATTTGTAATTCATTTTGAAATATATCAATGTAATGTAATGTAATGCTGTAGCATGCATATCCTATAACTGATAAAGGATTAATCAATGATTGCTTGATTGTTTTATCAAGTATGTTGAAGATGTTTCCAATATACCGTTAACGTTTTAGAATAACATGTATTTATCATTACCGGTTGGATATAACATCTTGTACACAACATTTATACAATTGTGATGGACATTAAGTTCAGATTTTATAAGAAATAACTGTGTTGTAGTTGCATTAGTTAATGATTTGATGGTCGTAAATGCAGTTCACTTGCAATGTGTTAGCGGGGGCATTAATCGTTTTTTTCATCAATTCACTATTTGATACCATATGAGCTTAACATTAAAATATATTGTTATCTCAATTTTAATGAAATTTATAGATAAAGAGCATCAAATTGAACATTTAAAATCTGGCATATAAAGTCTGCGCTTGCGCATACGTTTTCATATCATTAATTGTGAATTTTATTCCTGAAAATTGATGATGTTTACAAATCAAAACCAACGTTACAAACATTATTGCATTATAATCATTGAATACAACTGATAAAAGCAAATTATGTTCTTCTCTCAAAGTTCATCTCACTCCTAAACGTTGAAGCGCTCAAATTTTCAACGGTTACTACAGTACTAATATGTTTGTTTTTAATACACAATTTTAGGTGGTTGTAGTATGTGCTAAATAGTTCATACTCCACAATATATTTAAAAGTAACCATGATATTTTGTTTTATTGCAAGTCAAAATATGTGTTTTGTAATTTCAAATCATACGGACTCACTGATATTTCTTAATTTTGAAAATTACATTTAAGAGTGCAAACATACGGATTATTGTTTAAATAAGTGTACCATAGGACAATAACGTAAAATTTGTCGTCTTCGCTGAAGTGTTTACACGCATGTTTTGCATCTTTTACGTTCAATCGTTATCCCTAGATAACAAATATAATAATATAAAAAAAGGAAATTAAATTGTTAGTCAGTAATCAATAAAGTACTCACCGTATTCCATCTTGATCGTTTCTGAATAAAAATTGAAATTTTAAATTTAAATTTATTTCATGTCAATTATTATAAGACATTTGACATTTGACATTTGGGTTGATTACTTTTAGTTTCGTTAAAATTCATTGAGAGTAAGAATATGAACTTACATGACACTTATACGTCATGTGCATTTCAGAAAAGAGTTGTAAATGACCAAATAATTAATTGCTCAGCTATAGATAAGATTAAATGATTTACACCTGTACTCAGCCACGTAAACATAACTTTATTTGAAGTTTATTTTAAGTATTAGTTGAATTAAGAATCGTTAGATTCAAATGATCGTTTTATTTAGTTTCATAGATTATAAACTTAAAAAAAAAAATTTGGGAAAACTGAAATAGGTTTCTATATGCTAAAGTTTGTCCTGTGAGCAGAATCAAAAGGATGAGAAGCGATCGTTTTAAGTTTGACGGTACATAGTGTAAACGGGTAAAGTATTTGTAACTGGTTTCTAATAATGCTTCATTGCGTAAATGAAATATAGAGAGTCAACAGAAAGGTACAGATAATTTTTTTACACATTTGGTGATAATTTGGTTATAATTTGTATAAGGATGGTCTATGTTAAGTTGTGCGTGATCAGGAGGACTTTAGTTATTTATAATTATGATTGATTTCTTATCACCTATCAGTGTCATCAACAGAAGTTACAAATGAATTATTGGACACTGCATTATTCGTTTATCCCAAAACATCTATGTATAGATGGACTTGTTTATGATAAGCGAACCGGTTATACCTCGCCCAGTCAAGTGAAAACCATGTTCTGAATTAAATGTCATTTGAAACCAATAATGTAATTACTAAGAGGACCAATGAATCATTCCAATATAACTTACATTTAGGTAACAATAAAGAAAAGTACCATGTTTAAGTAGTAATTGAATTACATTGATACTGCGATATATTATAATCAAATTTACTTAAATCATGTAAATTATCATCTTCATAAATTAAGAAGTTTAACTAAGTAAATGCGTACATGTTAATTTAAATTATCATGCGTAGTACAAACATAACAGTCAGGTCCTCCGTTTCCTTAAACATTTCCTACCTCGTGGTATACACAGATACAAAGTGTGATCTGTATAGTTAAAAACTTAAATAATCTAGTAAAGGCGACTGAAAGGAAACGCAAAATAACTGAAGCTAGAATCGTGTCGGGGAATTTATTGGGAAAAACATAATTGGTAAGATGTTTTTTACTATTTTATATCTTTTTGGATGTGTCTTTTAATCAGTGAAACACTCCTTCAATCGTAATAAACTGTTTTATTTTCGTCCGAATGTTCTTACTTTTCAATAGTAAACTTTACGTGGTAATGGAAAACATTTGAATATCAATATGTATTTGACTTATTTGAGCAACTGTTACTTTAAAATAAGCATCATTGTACTACACTGTATTAATAACCTACAAACTTCATCATTATTTCAGACTGTCTATTCTGTGATACCATTAATGGATAGAAATATAGTGAGTTTCTGCTGTCTGTTTGTCATCGTCCTGTTGGCATCACAATGTTCTTGTTGTAAGTTTCCTTATTTGACGTATAATATAGATACATCATAATTTTAGAAGTTTTTTTCTAACGTTAATAATTCTGCATAGTTATACTAAACGTCATGTTTCTCACATTCAAATAATTTCATCACACAAACCACCAGAATTGACTGTTTTTCTGTTTCCGCCAGGTACGTTTTCGTTCACAAAAGACTCATCAGTGACCTTCCAAATAAAAAAAAAAACGTTAAAAGGGCCAAACAAGTACGGATTTGAATAGCATAAGACTGTACAACTATGGTAAACTATTCCTGAAGTAAGAAAGACTTTTAAACATTTCAAAAATTCAAAGTTGTGTAAATGTTCCGGACCATATGAGTATTTGGACCATATGCGTATGGTCATGACCATATGGATATATAATCATATGGTCGAGGTTACTCACACGTTTACTTTAAATACTTTTAAACTCTTCATAATGTATGACCCTTCTAGTTTTCATGGCATGTCAAAGGTAATTCATTATATATTTAAAAAGTTAAAATTTTTTTTTAACTAATTAAAAGAATAAGCAATACAATTATTTTTACTCATAATTTGTACGTACAATAAGAAGATGTCAAAATCAAATGCACATATTGTAAAAAGAAGTTTTGTAACTTTTTTACTCAACGTATTTTCCACGTTAATTGTGCATTGTAGACGACAGGGACCATAGTTTATCTAAGTTATCCCGTAAATATGGTGTACTGCAGTCATGTTACGATATTGGAGATCTAGAGATTCTTAAAAAAAACACCATAGACACATCGAAATGACCCAAGACCTCTGTATCACTGCACACAGCTGCAAAGAAAGCTAGCTTTTCACTCGCAAGCAAAATGTGGAACTGAAAATGATCATGCACAATCAAGACATGCAAATGCAGAAAAGCTATGGTACCGTGTGGAAGTAAATGTCACCCTTATCATACGTACAAGAATACAATTAGCGATGAAAACTTATATCAACTGACTGTGGCATCTATATTGAATGTTGATGTAGCCTTTAAATTATAAAATTAATACATTCTCATGTAACCATCATTTTTTTAAGATAAAGTGTATCGTATTATTAAAACGTTCCAAATGCATATTTGAAAAAAATATGGTCCAAATACTCATATGGTCCGTCCTGTTAATAACCAAATGACCATACGCGTATGGTCGGACCATATTGGTATTCGCATATGGTCATGACCATACGCGTATGATCCAAATACTCTTATAGTCTGGAACATAAACAGTTAATTTACAATTATTACCATATCAATGATAACTCATGTAAACACAGAGATGCTGGCTTATCCATTTTGCAATTATTTCAGAGAAAGCATATTTCCCGTCGAACTTCAAATTTCTCTCAGATAAATCTGTCAGTGACAGTAAAATGATAACGATTTTTAAATTATAATAAAACGATCGATAGAAGTAATAATGAAAATTGCGAAGTAGAAGTAGTCTGGGTACTGTTTGATAAAAAAGGGACGAAAGATACCAAAGGGACAGTCAAACTCATAAATCTAAAACAAACTGACAACGCCATGGCTAAAAATGAAAAAGACAAACAGAAAAACAATAGTACACATGACACAACATAGAAAACTAAAGAATAAACAACACGAACCCCACCAAAAACTAGGGGTGATATCAGGTGCTCCGGAAGGGTAAGCAGATCCTGCTCCACATGCGACACCCGTCGTGTTGCTTATGTGATAACAAATCCGGTAAATAGTCTAATTCGGTAGGTCACATTCAGGAAAGGGAAGGGGATTGTAGTTACGACGTAAGGAACATATCCGATATCATTTGTGATATGGTTATTCCATAACGGTCAACCAACTCGTGATGGCGTCCGTAAAATTTACGAAGGGATGATTTCAACTTCACCATTTGGAACTCTTGATTTAATAGCTTCCTTGTGAGCAGCAACCCTCTATCAAGAAAATCATGATAGGAAATGCAAGCACGGGAATATTGTATCAATTGGGAGATATATACCCCGTATGCAGGTGCTGTTGGAATGTTGCTACTTAGAAATGGAAAGTTCACAATTGGAAAGCTGAAATCATAAGTTACGAGTTTTATTGTTGATAAAAATAGAGTAACACAAATATAATGTGTTTGTTAGAAAGGATTTTAACGTCTGACCGTGATTGGACTAGAATAAGATTGATGTAACTTCACAATTTAAGCTATTTCATCGAACGATAGGCATCACGTGCACGCTATTCTTTGAAAGGAAAATAACACTTTATATAAGTTGGATGATCTCCCTTTTCTATAAATTTCTAATTTCCTGCATGTATCGAAAACATAGATAATATCGTGTTTAATTATAAGGGATAATATACTAATAAAGGAGACATTTTCACGCCTTTTAATACGACACCAGACTCGGACTTCTCTTGAACTGAATTTAAATGTGCATATTGTTATGCGTTTACTTTTCTACATTTGCTAGAGGTATAGGGGAGGGTTGAGATCTCATTAACATGTTTCACAACGCCGCATCTTTGCACCTGTCCCAAGTCAGGGGCCTCTGGCCTTTATTAGTCTTGTATTATTTTTATTTTAGTTTCTTGTGTACAATTTTGAGTTAAGTATGGCGTTTATTATCACTGAATTAGTATAAAGATTCGTTTAGGGGCCAGTTAAAGGACGCCTCCGGGTGCGGGAATTTCTCGCTGCATTGAAGACCTGTTGGTGACCTGCTGCTGTTGTTTGTTCTATGGTCGGGTGGTTGTCTCTTTAACACATTCCGCATTTCCATTCTCAATTTTATATGAACAGCCGCGTGTATAATACAGAACTCAAGGGTGCATTTGTACTTGTAGACAAATATGACATGTAACATACTTGTCTTCCTTCGTTACAAACCCGCATGTAATCGGCGAATGATATTTTTTAACAGCTGAACATAGAGTATATTTTAACAGCTGAACATAGAGTATATTTTAACAGGTGAACGTAGAGTATATTTTAACAGGTTAACATAGAGTATATTTTAACAGGTGAACATAGAGTATATTTTAACAGGTGAACATAGAGTATATTTTAACAGGTGAACATAGAGTATATTTTAACAGGTGAACGTAGAGTATATTTTAACAGCTGAACATAGAGTATATTTAACAGGTGAACATAGAGTATATTTAACAGGTGAACATAGAGTATATTTAACAGGTGAACATAGAGTATATTTTAACAGGTGAACATAGAGTATAGTTTGACAAACAATAGTCGACCTAAGATAATAACATTTAACACATCGTTAATAAGAAGATGTGTGTGATAAGGATGATTGTCGTTATAATTATTATTGAACTATAATCACCTATCATTGTCACCAAAGCATAAACAAAAGAAACGAGTGTATGATATGGTACGAATAACTGAAAAGTTCATTGATGAGTTTATCCCAAAACTCCTGTCTATAGATGGACTGATCTTAACTAAGCGAACTTCTTCAACCCCGTCAAGTAAAGTGAAATAAATCTAGTGATACAATATACATGAAATTTTAAATTGTCTTTTCAGACCACAACTTGCAAAAACCTGAATATGCATTTGATTTAGACAATGCAGGAAATGCAATTGAAGGCTTTGTTGATTCCGGAGTAAAAGAAGGATCTAAAGTTCGTGTTAAACCTGTTGAAGGCTATCAGTTCTTAGAAGACGGAGAGGTAGTGGAATACCTACAAGTAAAGGTTCGATCAGGAAACTTTAAATTTTACTGGGGTAGGTTTTGTTTCTAATGTTAAGTTATATCAGTGAAATATTGATATAACACTCGGTTATGAATCTGGGGCAATTCACTTATAGAATGGTACAGTACCACTAAAGCTAACCTTAAAACCAACATTGTAAAGTTGTTGCAGAGAGCCAAATCAACACTGACAAAAATTAACTGAAAAATGACCACTTGAAACCCAAAACATTCAAAAAAGAAACTTTAAAAGCTGTTAATCGTAAATAGAAAAACAAACCTCTGGAAGAAAAGCTATTGTAATGGAGAATTTGAATACTTCAATTTTCTTAAAAATAAGACAATTACCAAAGAGGAATCCAGGTAATTGATGTCTTGAAAATCACTTAAAGACAGCAATCGATGTATTCTAAATTTAAATGGATTTGCTGAAATTTTCCTTGCAGGATGAAGAATATGTATTAGAAAACACCAACGCATTCAGGGTAAATGAAAAGGGTTACATCATAGTAAATAACACCGAAACGTTCAACCACCGTACGGTTTTTGAATTTTATGTAAGTATTGTAAATATGCCAAAGAGAAAAAAAAAACTATTTATTGATGCAGGAAAGGCATGTATAATGTTGACATATTCTTACATAAACAATGAAAAAATTATCCTAGAAGACGGCTGTGCGCAAAACGAAATCAAACTAAACCAGTTTAAACATTAGTAGTTTACATGCTATGGTACTAAATGATAACAAATAGTTAGAGAAAAAACTACATAATATTTTTAGTTGTAAACGTCCAGAAAACATGTTAATTGGCGATATTTATCTATCTATAGTAAATAAGGAGATTTGGTATGATTATCAATGAGACAACGTATACTGAACTAAATGAAAATAATTACAACGAAAAAACAAAAAGACAAAAATATTATAAAAAAAACAAACAAACACAAATGATATATATATATATATATATATATATATATAATAAGTACGTCTGAGTCAGTGACAACCCTACAACAGATGTATCCATCGGATCGCCATCAATGATGGTGATACATGGCTGTGTACATAATGTATATACAACTCGTCTAAACATCAACCCAACAATGTGAGATCTGTCAATTTGCTTTCGCAAATTTTTGGTTCTTCCCTCGCCGGGATTCGAACCCATGCTACTGTGATATCGTGACACCAAATCGCCTGCACTGCAGCCGTCCCGCTAGACCACATAACCACCTGGGCTCTCAAAAAAAGAGCTTTCGGTGGGCATGTGTTACCTTTCCACGTCAGTTTTAATCTAGCGGCGTACTACAGTACATGATATATAAGGCATGAAGATGTTATTGTTACAGATCAGCTAAATTATCTATAGTAAAGGATCCTACAAATTAATGTAAGATACAGTCACAGAAAATAATTATATTCATAAGTACGTCTGAGTCAGTGACCACCCTACAACAGATGTATCCATCGGATCGCCATCAATGATGGTGATACATGGCTGTGTAGGATCCTTTACTATAGATAATTTAGCTGATCTGTAACAATAACATCTTCATGCCTTATATATCATGTACTGTAGTACGCCGCTAGATTAAAACTGACGTGGAAAGGTAACACATGCCCACCGAAAGCTCTTTTTTTGAGAGCCCAGGTGGTTATGTGGTCTAGCGGGACGGCTGCAGTGCAGGCGATTTGGTGTCACGATATCACAGTAGCATGGGTTCGAATCCCGGCGAGGGAAGAACCAAAAATTTGCGA
This sequence comes from Mytilus galloprovincialis, assembly GCA_037788925.1. Classification (NCBI taxonomy): domain Eukaryota; kingdom Metazoa; phylum Mollusca; class Bivalvia; order Mytilida; family Mytilidae; genus Mytilus; species Mytilus galloprovincialis. The sequence continues at coordinate 88,358,210 of CM075338.1, forward strand.
AAGCAAATTGACAGATCTCACATTGTTGGGTTGATGTTTAGACGAGTTGTATATACATTATGTACACAGCCATGTATCACCATCATTGATGGCGATCCGATGGATACATCTGTTGTAGGGTTGTCACTGACTCAGACGTACTTATGAATATAATTATTTTCTGTGACTGTATCTTACATTAATTTGTAGGATCCTTTACTATAGATAATTTAGCTGATCTGTAACAATAACATCTTCATGCCTTATATATCATGTACTGTAGTACGCCGCTAGATTAAAACTGACGTGGAAAGGTAACACATGCCCACCGAAAGCTCTTTTTTTTTCGGGAAAAAGGGTGCTACGATATATGCACGTTGAATAGCATATCAGCAACTCTTTAAGCTAACTAAGGCGGACTTGACTGTTTCGGGGCTACACTTAGCCCTTCCAGTCCTTGGGTTTTCATTTCATGGTTACATGTATGTGTGGATGAAATTGTTTGTCTCCATAGGTTGATATTTTCTTACAAAACTTTACGACAAAAGAGATGATTTCAGCTTTCCAATTGTGAACTTTCCATTTCTAAGTAGCAACATTTCAGCAGCACCTGCATACGGGGTATAGATCTCCCAATTGATACGTTATTCCAATGCTTTTATTTCCTATCATGATTTTCTTGATAGAGGGTTCCTGCTCAGAAGGCAGCTATTAAACCAAGTTTTCCAAAGTTGAAATCATCCCTTCGTAAATGTTAGGGATGCCATTACGAGTTGGTTGACAGTTATGGAATAACGTTTCCACAGATGATATCGGATATGTCCTGTTGTCCCCGCAGATAAAGCCCCAAACAACATCGTTTTTGTATGTAAAACTCATTACATTAACTGCTTGATAAACAAATTAGGTATTGACAATTCACTTGGAAACTCAACATATACACTCACGACACTTACCAAAGAGGAAATCCTGGATAATCATAGGTCTGTTCTGTGTTCCTTTCGAATTTCAACCAAAGATGAAGAACTGGATCTGCCATCACTGTATTGGATACCTAAACTACATAAGTGTCCTTACAAACAACGGTATATTACTGGGTCATCCAAGTGCTCCACGAAACCTTTTTCTAAACTATTAACATCTATTTTATCAGCAATCAAAGACGGGCTTCAAAGTTATTGTGAAACTGCCTATTCTAGAGGGGGCGTGAATCAGATGTGGATACTTAAAAATTCCAAAGATCTTTTAGAGTACATACAATCCAACTCTCTTTCATCTTGTAACAGTATTAAAACATTTGACTTTTCTACTCTGTACACAAGTATTCCACATTCCAAACTAAAAGACAAATTAAAAGAGTTGGTATTGCTTTGCTTCGTAAAAAAGAATGGCCAACGTAGATACAAGTATCTTGTCTTAGGGAGGGATAAATCCTACTTTGTAAAGGATCACTCTGATTCGAACAAAAAATTCTCTGAAACTGATATTATCAAGATCCTTGATTTCTTGATTGACAACATATTTGTTACGTTCGGAGGACGTGTTTTTCAACAGACTGTCGGCATTCCAATGGAAACAAACTGTGCCCCTCTACTTGCCGACTTGTTTCTTTATTATTATGAGGCTGACTTCATGCAGGAACTTCTTAGGAAGAAAGATAAGAAGTTAGCACTATCCTTTAACTCTACGTTTCGCTATATAGATGATGTTATTTCACTAAATAATTCAAAATTTGGTGAGGGTCGGTTGAAAACAAAACTTTACGACAAAAGAGATGATTTCAGCTTTCCAATTGTGAACTTTCCATTTCTAAGTAGCAACATTCCAGCAGCACCTGCATACGGGGTATATATCTCCCAATTGATACGATATTCCCGTGCTTGCATTTCCTATCATGATTTTCTTGATAGAGGGTTGCTGCTCACAAGGAAGCTATTAAACCAAGAGTTCCAAATGGTGAAGCTGAAATCATCCCTTCGTAAATTTTATGGACGCAATCACGAGTTGGTTGACCGTTATGGAATAACCGTATCACAAATGATATCGGATATGTTCCTTACGTCGTAACTACAATCTTCTTCCCTTTCCTAAATGTGACCTACCGAATTAGACTATTTACCGGATTTGTTATTACATAAGCAACACGACGGGTGCCGCATGTGGAGCAGGATCTGCTTACCCTTCCGGAGCGCCTGAGATCACCCCTAGTTTTTGGTGGGGTTCGTGTTGTTTATTCTTTAGTTTTCTATGTTGTGTCTTGTGTACTATTGATTTCTGTTTGTCTTTTTCATTTTTAGCCATGGCGTTGTCAGTTTGTTTTAGATTTATGAGTTTGACTGTCCCTTTAGTATCTTTCGTCCCTCTTTCCTCACGTCGTAACTACATTCCCCTTCCCTTTATGATTATGACCTACCGAATTAGGCTGTTTACTGGATTTGTTATAACATGATCAACAGGATGGGTGCCACATGTGGAGCAGAATCACCCCAAGTTTTTGCTGGTGTTCCTGTTGCGTATTCTTTAGTTTTATATGTTGTGTCATGGGTACAATTGTTTGTCTGTTTGTCTTTGTCATTTTCGGCAATGGCGTATTCGGTTTATTTTCGATTTATGAGTTTGACTTTCCCTAAGGAATCTTTCGTCCCTATTCTAAGTACAATTCATGTAAATGTCTATGCAAGCTTATTTTCAATTTTATTTTCAACCAATGATGTTGCCGCCTGTATTCATCTCTTCTTCCTCACATATGAATAAATCATGGTGGTCGCAGTCCACATCATGCCATTGATAATGATCGTTTGCATAAAGAAAAACGCAGTGCTCATCGTTACCTTGATGATCTGGCTGATTATCACCCCAATTTGTAAAGTTAGGTTTTGTAGCGCTTTGCACCCATTCCCATTCATCAAGAGCCGCCTCGTCAGTTAGGCCAATGAAATAATTATAATTGTTGTCTATGAAAAATAAAAATAAATTTCTTTAAGCAAAATAAAAGGTTTTATATTTACTGAATCAGTAGTGATATTTATCTATAAATCGGATATTCCAGACATGAACCAAGAATAATAAACAATGCAAAGAAGATGATTGGTGTACAGTGACCACATCGCTTGGTTTATCGAAAACTAAATTTTTGGAAAGCAATTCATATTATTATTAAGTCAAACGTATTTAACGCATATTTGATGATTTCAAGTATCTTCTCGAATTGTTAGGGCGTGGGTTGATAAATATTATACCATAGCCGTGCACTTACATGTAACTTGATGTATTCATTTTCCAAATTGGTTAAAAACACGTTTTAGTTTAAGAACGGTTACCTTAGCTGTATTTGGCACAACTTTTTGGAATTTTGGGTCCTCAATGCTCTTCAACTTTGTACTTGTTTGGCTTTTTAACTTTTTTGATGTGAGCGTCACTGATTAGTTTTGTGTAGACGAAACGCGCGTCTGGCGTATTGAATTATGATCATTGTACCTTTGATAACGGTTTTACTGATTTAATTAAGGAATTCAAGTCATAATTTGAGGTATAAAATATATTAAATTGAACGACCCGAAGAAAACTCTGTAATTCAAACAATATTTAACTCGTATATTAGACTTCAAATAAGCAAAATCCCAGTTGTTATGTAGAAATTGGAAAATATTGGTGTCTAGCTACAGACAAGTGCAAGGATAGAATAAGCAAAATACCATTTGCATGCCTCAATCGAGCGTTTTCCTGTAAAAATCTGTTTGTCTCAGCATCTTGTATTTCCGCCAAATGTCCACCAAAAACACGGCATCGAAACTGAAACAAGTAATGAGGCTTTCTCGTTGAATCATATTTGCACTTCAAGTTTTTTAAGTCCTTACTGAACATTTAAAATAGTCTTGATCATGTTATAAAGAGTCTAAGTCACTTTATACATATTGTCGTTTGTTAGGTCAAAACTGTTTAAACATATTGAAGGATCCGGATGAAATTTAAAAACAGGGCCTTTAATAGCTGACTTTGTGGTATAGGCTTTGCTAATTGTTGAAGGCCGTACAGGGACCAGTAGTTGTTAAATTCTGTGTCATCTTGGTCTCTTGTGGAAAGTTGTTTTTATTTGGAATCATACCACATCTTCTTTTTTTTATGTAAAATAAATATTTACCCAACTGTGTATATGACCCACACGCTATATATGGCAACAGGTATACCGCTGTGTAAAAATCATAAATCGATTGAGAAAAAAAACCAATTCCGGGTTACAAATTAAAACTGAGGGAAACACACCAAGTATAAGAAGAGAACAACGTCACAACAGAAACACAACATTAAAATGTAACACACAGAGAAATGAACTATAATTTAACAATGACTATTTCCTGACTTGGTACAGGACATTTTAATAAAAAAAAAAATGGTGGGTCGAACCTATTTTTTTTTGCATTTCACACCTCCTGCTTTTATGGCAATGTTAAATATAGACAGTACATGTATTACATGATAGTACTACATTACTAATAAATGGGATAACATATAGGACAGAGAAAAACACAAATAATAGATAACAAATGGTGTCAGGTTCATAATTTAATACGCCAGACGTGCGTTTCGTCCACACAAGACCAACCAGTGACGCTCTGATGAAAAAAGTTCGAAAGCTAAAAAAAACGTACAAAGCTGACAAGCATTGAGGACCAAAAGTTCCAAAAAGTTGTGCCTAATACGGCTAGGATTTTCTGCCTGGGATAAGAACATCCTTATCATTAAGAATGATTCATACTTTTGCAAACAGTAACAAACATTTATAAAAGGACTATACAATAGATATAAATGATAACACCGGTGACTAACTACAAAATAAAAACGGATTGATAAATAACCTACACTAGCATATACAAATTCACAGCCGCGTTGACCAAATCGATAAACGCACAAATTGAAGTGGCGTGACATTTCAATTTCTAAAACTCCCCAAAAAGGATAGACCCAGGATAGAATTAGATTTGTAATGTTGATATAACATTTATTAATAACAGTGAAAATTACAATGATAATTAATATCAAATTGTGGTAGTAATTAGATAATTTATTTATTATCTAGTTATGTCGGTATTTCTATTAAATAAACTGTAAACCAAATATATCGTATAATTTTAAGGCAACCAAACTAAAATCTAATAAATGAACTGGATGATTAATTATCTTTACCATAACACACGCGTCGGATTTTAAATATGCTATTTAACAAGGTTGATTTAACAGTCTGCAGGGAGACATGTAACCTTACCCGGACACATCCGAGTCGACAAGTTATAAAGCTTGCTTTTACTATTGAATGTTGCGTGCTTAGCGGGAATGCAGCAAATACCAATTTTAAAGTATTTGGTAACCCCAGCAATGTATAACGCAGTTGAAACGTGCTTAATTGCCAAAAACCTTCTAAAACACATGTTAAAAGTAGATTATATCAATGAAATTGCTAATTGAAAGTCTATACAGGTATTTAAATCAAGTGTTCATGTCATTTTGTTTATTTTCTTTGGTTACATCTTCTCACATCAGACTCGGACTTCTCTTGAACTGAATTTTAATGTGCGTATTGTTATGCGTTTACTTTTCTACATTGGCTAGAGGTATAGAGGGAGGGTGGAGATCTCATAAACATGTTTAACCCCGCCGCATTTTTGCGCATGTCCCAAGTCAGGAGCCTCTGGCCTTTGTTAGTCTGGTATTATCTTTAATTTTAGTTTCTTGTGTACAATTTGGAAATTAGTATGGCGTTCATTATCACTGAACTAGCATATATTTGTTTAGGGGCCAGCTGAAGGACGCCTCCGGGTGCGGGAATTTCTCGCTACATTGAAGACCTGTTGGTGAACTTCTGCTGTTGTTTTTTCTATGGTCGGGTTGTTGTCTCTTTGGCATATTCCCCATTTCCATTCTCAATTTTATTAATGTCTCTTTTGACAAAACAGCCGTTTCAAATTGGTAGTGAAGAATTTCTATTGTGAAGCGACAGATTACCGCCAGTTAATACTTACGAAAATGCCTATTCCAAGTAAGTCATATGAAAGTAGTTGTCCATTCATTTGATGTGTTTGAGCTTTTGATTCTGTTATTTGACTATGGACTTTCCGTTTTGAATTTTCCTCAGAGTTCAGTTTGTTTGTGATTTTACTTATTTTCTTTTCACATGATTGTTATAATTGAACCATCAGAATTTAATACCATTTTTTATTTTGTTCTTTAAGACCGTCTTTATTATTCGGAACCAGTGCGTTACCTCAGCATTTGTCCAACTTTCCTCTTCTGTAGAAAACATATAACATCTATCCCGGAAATGCATCCAACCATGTCGGCATCCTTCATCCAGTAAAACTGAATAAAAGGAAATGTCTACTTAAGGATGTTCGCTGCTCAGTTTCAAAATAATTAACTTTTTATTAAACTAGTATATATTGATAGGAGATTCATTGAGGATCCAAAATAGCTAAAAAAAAAATAGTGGTCAATGTGCTTGTTTTCGAGATATAAGCCATCAACATTTTGGCTGGAAAATGTTCTCTCTTGATTTTTCATAGCTTTATCATTGACCAGTTAAAGTACTCAAAAACTATTAAGAAATAAATAAACTGTTATAAAACTTAAAAAAAACGGCTTAAAATCATACATGTAAAAGATTTATGAAAAGAAAAAATAGGGGTTCATGGGCAAAATATTTTAAGGCATTCAAATGGATAAAACCAGAGGATTTCGAAAATCTGACAAAAATTCCAAAACAAATTTTAGGTAAAATGAATCATAATAGGAGATATTAACAATATATAAGAAAAGTCAAACTGCAGAATGTTAGTTATTTATACTTCCAATCCATAAGTCCAAAACTATTGAAAAATTGTGAGATTGAATATAAGAAGAGTTTTTATTTTTTTGTTTAAATAGACATCGAATAAATGTTGAATATTATCATGGCGGTTTGATTAACAATTATAGTGAATACGTTCTTCTTATAAAAAAGCTCTACACTCTAAATTTATACCGAGGAGCTAACATGCAGTCAAAGGTGACATCATAAATCTAAGATCAACATAGAATGAATCTGTGGGAGTTGTTTTGATAACTATAACGCTTATTTACCAAAACTGTCCAAAAACACCATCAAACTGAAAAAAACGAAATTCCTTAACCTACGTTCTGCAACTACTTCTTTAAAGGAATTTTTACTCTAACGAATCCAATAATACAATTATCCACTTATAAGATTTGTGTACAACTTGATACATTTCTGATGATTTTTACTCACGTGCAGATGAAAATGAGAAAACACAGAGCCTTAGGAATTTAAATAATTGAGACATGTCCAAATGATTTAAAGATAACCGCAATATAAATAGGTTCAATATATAGTAGTACAAACAACACAGAATTAGATCACGTATATAGAAATACCTGACGTAATAGATATTTATCAAATCCTTGAGATGAAAAGTCCTTGAACTTGTGCCACTTGGTATTGGCTTCTAATAATATATAATGGATGAAGATGAATTGCATATCAAATTATATGGTTTCAATGTTTACAAACGCATCTAATATGTACCATAACATTGGAAAAGGAAATGGGAAATGTGTCAAAGCGACAACAACCCGACTATACATGGTTTACATTATTATATTGTTTGAATTAATTTTAGGATTAATGACCATGTTTACGTAAACACCGTATGTCTCTCTATAATTTACAACATACAAATCGAATATGTATACGGGGTGCTAGGTCAATGAAGATTTGCTAGTTTTGACAAATAAGATGAAAATATTAATTTTATAACATATATAACTTCTATTGTCTATTTCGTATTACACAAAAGGTTGATTACATTATAAAAATATGTTTTTTTTTTCTGCAGTCCATCAAACTAGTTGATACATATTAAACACATAAAAACAATATGCAATCTTTTGAATGCAACATATGTACAATGTTGAATGTATAGCTATTGAAAAAGAACAGTATACGTTTCGATTGAACAAAAAATGAAATGTAAATAGATAAAAAAAAACAAAAAAACAACATATTTACGCCAGCCATGCACTGGAGTCACATTATTTTTAAATGTAACGCATATTGTTATTGGCAAAACCCACACCCCTCCCCTAATAGAAATAACAAACAAACAAAAAAACGCCCACCCTGTATGCATAATTGCAGTTAAAATCGTGCATCCTTTCAACTGTCATTGTTTTAATTGATTTAGCATATAAACAAAATATCATCCTCATGTACATTTTTTTTTGAATTTACAATAATATAAATTTTCTGCATCGTGTGTGGTACACTATTTCTCTTACTTTCGGGACAGTTGAATTTGGGAATATGAAACGTTAGGCATGGTTAGCATTTAATATATTCAAACTGACATACCGTGATATACGTGGAATTTTATATAATGTTGGAATTGTTTTTCTTACGGTAATAGGTGATATCCATCCGAACTATATATAATTTTTTTTCAGTGATCTGTAGCATTGCTATATGGCGTCATCAGACTTACTATGTATCCTCATTTTTAAAAGCTCAAATAAGGAAGAAAAGAAATGACATTTTCTAAACAATATGAAATGAATAAAGAAACAAATCATGAAGCGTATTCTAATTGGTGATATAGAAATACTAGGACATAATATATATTGACAGCTTAAACAGAAAAACAAGGTAAACATATATATTTTCGGTATACACAACAGTTTCAAATAAACAGTAGAAACATGATATGCATGTCGATATCAAAACGATGCATTGTACCGTTAATTGGTTTATATTTGTAATAACGAATATTACGTAAATTTATCAGACTGATATAATGCATGTTTGAAAAGAATGCGTTGTGATTAAATGTGATATTATATACCAGGGTTTCATTCGATGAATCACGATAGTTTCGGAAATACACATCTAGCCATTTGTCTTAAAATTGAGAATGGCAATGGGGAATATGTCAAACAGACCACAACCCCGACCATGGAACAGACAACAGCAGAAGGTCACCAATTGGTCTTCAATGCAGTGTAAAATTCCCGCATTCGGAGGCGACCTTCAGCTGGCCCCTAAACACATATATATATACTAGTTCAGTTTAGTTGAATCTTGACACAAATATGTTAAATAACAAGAACAATTTGAAAAGAATTGATTGATGTTTAAAAACAAATTTCCACGTATTACAGTATTTTTTTGATCAAGCATACCAACCATTTAATAATGTAAACAACATCTGTTTGACTACATTGCTAAAACCACAATCAATACATATATTAAATCATATTTATTATCAACCAATGATACTTCCGCCTGAATTCACTTCTTCCTCCTCACAGATAAAATAATTATGGTCGTCACAATCGGCGTCATGCCATCGATAATGATCACGTGCATAAAATAAGACGCAGTGTTCATCGTTTCCATTGTGATCTGGCTGGTGATTACCCCAATTTGTAAAGTTAGGTTTTGTGGCGCTTTGTACCCATTCCCACTCGTCCAATGCGGCTTCGTCAGTCAATCCAATAAAGTAATGGTGGTTGTGATCTAAAAATATATATTATCAACTGCAGGAACGTGTGTTGGGTGATTTGAAAATTCAGGGTCTGAATAGCATGTAAACTTAGGAAACAAGTAGCACGCTAAACATGTACACTTATATATATATATACATATATTTATTGAGAAAACAAGTCTCCTTTAGGCTTTTTTGTTTACTCCTTTGGTATTTTGGCTATGGTTTTGTTGATTATGATAAAGTCTTGTTGAATCTGTTTAAAACAAATCGATAACAAAACATCACTAGATGGGACGTTCGGATTGGCCCTATGTCATACTCTAAGACACGATACGCTATTTCTACCAGATCTTGACTCTATATATTTGAAAGTCTTATTTATTGATTTGTTAAGTTTTTAGATTCTAAGGTTAACTATTTTTTTGCATAATCAAGATCACACAAAATAGGATCTGCGGAATAGGTCAACCAGTTAAAGGCCACGAATTTTAACTTCCACATAAACAGGTTTTAGCAATGAATGAGGCTATCTACGGATCCACCAAATAATTATTCCAAAGGTTCTTCTGATAAGAGCACAGATACATATAGAAGAATGCACATACAGTTTAAGAGTCTTCTGAATAACACTCATTCAAAATGTGTCTTGTAAGAAAAGAAGTAAACACGAGTATATTTATGAAGTGTTTCTTATACCTATAATCAAGGCCTATAAAATAAAACATCTCCTGGAAAAATTAAGATCGCTTGAATCACATTGACAAATTACTTCGTGTGACCAAACTTAATCTAAATATTACTTCCTCAAAGATGATTATGTCAAATCTTTGAGTGCAAATATAAATTTATATACCATTTGCATTCTTCATTTGTGCTGTATCTTTCAAGAACTTGTTGGTATCAGCATCCTCAATTTCCGCTAGATGTCCTCCAGATACACGACAACGAAACTAAAACAAAGAGATGAATTAGAAGGTTGCTGTAATTAGATCTAATTACAACATAATCAACAAAAAACATATAACAACGATCTAATAAAGAATGCAATAACCATGTTAAAAGTCAAAGGTAAAATTTCGACAATTAAATATATTGTGTAGTTTTAGTCCTGATCAATTAGGTGGACGTCTGTTGTCTGTATTTGTGATGGACAATAAATACACCGATGATCAGTAGATGTCAAGACATAAAAGTTTTAATCTCCGTTTTCTAATTCGAGTTCAAATGCTGACATGAGGTATGGGCTTTGTTCATTGTTGAAGGCTGTACTTTTACTTATAGCCGTTAGTTTGTGTGTTTTTTTGGTCTCATGTGGAGAGCTATCTCATTTGCAATCATACCACATGTCAAGTTCAGAAGAAAAAAAAAATTTTGTGTTTATTTTTATAATATTTATGTATAGCATATATAACAGCGGTGTTAGTCAAATCTTTAACCAATTGATCGAACTACATATTTGTTTTGTTGATGAAAATTTCAAACAAATGATACCCCCTTTTTTACTGTTTTCTAATACTTGTAATTACGAATGGATGTATTCTTAGTACTATACCAAGTGAAACTTTCTGTGACTTTTAGGATTTGACTAATTTTAGAAAAATATTCACCTTAAATTTAAATTCTACTAGAACACACCCGTGATATCGCGGGTCCGTGACTGAATTAAAGTATATAACTATGCGCAAGCCTTATTTTAGTATTATTTTTTTATCTGATAAAGTCATGCCGATTATCAGATACACAGTTTTCTCTGTTTTCAAATTTTTCTGTTTGAACCCGTCGAACTGGAACTTTTCAATTATTGGTAATATTAATTATTTGGATAACAATAGGTCCTGGATGGAGTATTTTTTAATCAACAGCATTGTCCTATGTTAGTTATAAATAAAGTTGAATTCTTTGATTCACAGTTATATGTCATGCCCGCTAACAAATTGAAAACGGTTCCTATATACACCTTATTTTTGGTCCAGATTTTTAGTATTCGTATTGTTATCTTAGAAATTCTTACTGATTAAAATACTACAATAGGTAACAATTTGACAATGATGCTTTTTGTTATTCATTAATCATGTGTTTCTTTGTCTAATACGTTTTCCTATTTATTTGTATTGTAGTCCTATAATATTATGCTGTCATTTCTATGTTATATTTAACATTGCCATTAAAGTGCGAGGTTTGGCATGCCACAAAACCAGGTTCAACCCACCATTTTTTCCTTTAAAAATGTCCTGTACCAAGTCAGGAATATGGCCATTGTTTTATTATAGTTCGTTTCTGTGTGTGTTACAATTTAACGTTGCGTCGTTTGTTTTCTCTTATTGTTGAGTGTAAATTGACATTGCGATAAGACGTGTCACTGTACTTGTCTATCCCAAATTCATGTATTTGGTTTTGATGTTATGTTTGTTATTCCCGTGGGATTTTGTCTGATGCTTGGTCCGTTTCTGTGTGTGTTAGTTACATTGTAGTGTTGTGTCGTTGTTCTCCTCTTATATTTATGCGTTTCCGTCAGTTTTAGTTTGTTACCCCGATTTCGTTTTTTGTCCATGGATTTATGAGTTTGAACAGCGGTATACTACTGTTGCCTTTATTTACCACAGAATACAAACGAACACATAAAACAACGTAGGAAAGAACGTAAAAACAGCACAACAGAACCACGCACTGTCTGTCACACGACTGGATAAACACAAAAGTGACGTCACAGGTAGATTAAAATAAAAATGCAAGATCAGGTTTGTAATTATGGTATTAGTTGTATTCTATAACAATTACAAGACTATTAATATATAATTGGTTTAGTAATTAGATAATTAATTGTATTATCTAGCTATGTCGGTATTTCTTTTAAATACAACAAAAAAACAATCGTGTACGTTTAGTTGCTTTAAGCTAGACTCTTATAAATGAACTTGGTGATTAATTATCTTTACTTTTACATACGAATAGAAAAATAAAAAAATAGAATTACAACTAAAAACGATAAGATATTTAACAATGTCCGATCCAAATTACAAATACAGCATCATAACTTAATGCATGAATGTTGTATAAACAAATACGGTGACACGTCGTACACATGTACATGTTGATTTTTTTTTAATTTTACTCACGCGCAGACGAAAGTGAGAAAACACACACAAATAATCCGATCCTCACTAATTGCAACATTTTCAATTGTTGTAAATGTAGATAAATACGGACAAGTTCAATAAATGGTGTAAGTAATGATAAGACGATACATAATAACCTGATGACCAATATCTGACCGATTATGTAATGATAAGACGATACATAATAACCTGATGACCACTATCTGACCGATTATAAGAAATAGAACCTACCAATATCTGACCGATTATGAGAAATTATGAAGGTATAGTACCGACCAATATAAGGGTTACTGAGGTAAAATATACCAGGAACAGTTATGCAGTTATTGCACCTTTGCACATTAGGGTAACTTGATCTATACTGTGGTTAAAAAAACACTTAACAGTTATGCAGTTATTGCACCTTTGCACATGAGGGTAACTTGATCTATACTGAGGTTAAAGATACGCTGAATAGTTATGCAGGTATTGTACCTTTGAACATAAAGATAACTTGTACTAGAATGAGGTCAATGAAACACCAAACAGTAATGGTTCTACAATCAAAAATATTTCATGCGGAGTCTCACTCGCTGAAATGAAATGAAATTCTTTGTTTTTAATTATATTTTAAGTACATCTAGGGTTAAGTTTTTGTTCTGTTTGTTAGAAGAACCATGCATTCTGTATAAACCATTGTCATGATTGTATCATAACAATATATGAAATGGTCAAGTAGATTCCATAACTGTTCAAATAGGAAATAGACATATTTGAAGGTCATATTGTGGAATATAATTGCTTACTTCCATGTCATTTAACTACGGTGGATAATTATCTAGTTTGAAACTATACCTTGTCTCCTTATCTAATAAAGGTAATTTATTTTCCACGTTGTTGTTATTGTTTCTTATTCAAACTTAACTATAAATTATGTCCCAAAATATTTTGTATTTGAATGTTTGATTTATCTGTCGACTGATTATTTGATTGTTGGTAGTTTAACGTCCAGTGGCGAGTATTTCATGCATGTTCAGGACAAACAAAATACATAGATTGCTTGTTTTACATAACGTCCAGTGTAAAATACTTCATAATACGCCATATAGGACGATCATACCCTCATGTTCAAGACAGACTAAGACTAATGATAAGTTGAAACTTAAGTGGTGTGCACGTCTTGCTGCGCTTTGTTGGAAAACGATTACACAAGTAAAAAATGAAGTATTCACCCGCTTTATTTGACAGATCTAATCGCATCTAAGGGAAAAATTATTTAAACACTAACATATAACCTATAATCGTTCACTTCAACACCAAAACACAAGACATTGTCGTTAAATAAAATACAATCAAATTAAGGTGGTATTAAAAGTGGGATGTTAAACAGGCATACATTGTTGTTGTCTCTGTACAAGATGCATAGGATTTATTGTCCCAGTACCGGATTTTTGCGTATTTCTCTAATTCGATTAAAATTCATCTCTTTCCTAACCCATTGTAAAAAATCATACAGGTATGAATCAACATAGGCTAACAAGTGTCAATGAAATTGACATCTTTGTTGAAAGTGGAAGGCACTTAAAGTTAAGCAAAAAAGCCAAGATAAATATATTATTTAAGCAAAAGAGAACCAGATGTATTACATAGTTATTCGTGGACTATCGAATTTATTCAATTTCGATACATAGTTATTCGTGGATTATCGGATTTATTCAATATCGACATTTAAATTATAGATTTAAAAGTAGGAGGCTCGGACTTAAAAATTTATAAGTTAACTATCTCGATTGGATAAATCCGATAATCCTCTGGTATCAATATAATAAGCTATGTACATACAATCTAATCAGTTAAACAGATGTTCAAATTAAAATGAGTTTTACTGCATGTCAAATGGGAGTAGTGTAGTTAATCACTTCATTTATCAACCAATGTAAACCTTTTATTATTCAAAATGAAAGAGAACAATTTAATAATGCATCTGGTAATCATGTTCTACAAAATCGGTCGGCTAGATTTATTTTGGGGGTTGCACTAAAAAAAGAGGGTATGTTGGATGTTAGGTTATTTAAAATGATTCTTTTAGTTGATAACATTATTTATGCATTCCTACAATATGAATTGTCCTCCTTCCAACTGGAAGGGGCAGCGTATGTATACATCTCAGTCAGTGAAATTGATAAATCAATGAGTCCTACTGTTTACCGAATGGGAACAGTCTTCTACGGATCTCTATATACTATACTATGTAAATTATGTAAACATAGTTGGTTTATTCAAAGCAAGAAACATCCATCAAAAACTTGAGTAGTTAGGCTCTGGAAAATTGAAGGGCGTAAAACTAAGGTTGCAACTTGAAAAAAAAAAACGCAATTTTTATACGTGAACGTGCAAAACAAATTTCTTGGTAGAGAGGTCTACATATATGCATACACATGATACAGCACAAACAACAGTAAAACAAAGACATACAAATAATGATATCTACATTTTAGCAAGTCCGATTTGACTAACAGATCGAGCATCTGATGTTTTCTAATTAAACCCTAATGACTGCCATACGCAATTAGAATACAAACGTATCACCAGTTGTAACAAATGGATCTTCTTTTAATTTAATACCAAACAACAACAAAACACAAAAAACCTGTGGAAAAGATGGTATACTGCAAATATCTGCATTTCGACTATCAATGTCTCGTCAATGATGTTAGGAATCGAAACGGTATCAAGAAGGCCAAACAATTTACCTCAATAATTCAAATTATATGCATTTGAATAATCCCAGGCATGTATTACCTTAGTATTCGGCACAATCTTTTTGAATTTGGGGTCCGTAATGCCCTTCAACTGTATACTTGTTTGGCTTCAAACTATTATGATCTGAGAGTCACTGATGAGTCTTATGTAGGCAAAACGCAAGTCTCGCGTACATTGTATTAAATTATAAGTCTGGAACCATTGAACTATCTACGTAACTGGGTCGATTCAACTGCTGGTGAACGTTTCGTCCCCGAGGGTATCTCAAGCCTAGTTGACAGATCTAGGTTGACATAAATATCTATTATATGGCCATTTCTATAAATTAACTGTTTGCAATAGTATGAAATATTCAAAATACAAAGGATTTTCTAGGCATAGGTATCCTTAGTCGTATTCGGCACAACTTTTTTTAAATTTTGGGTACGCAATGCTCTTTAACTTTATACTTATTTGGCTTTTTAACAATTTTGATCTGAGCGTCACTGATGGGTCTCATGTAGACGAAACGCACTGTTGGTGTATCAAAATTTGAGCCTGGTACCTTTGATAACTATCTGGAACAATATACTTTATATAGGATAGTGTCTACCTCTTTTTATCCGTTTTTCTGGTTTTTGTTGTTGTTTTTTTTTCGAACAAAAATAGGTAAATGAGTTACCTCAATGTCCCATATGATGGAATCTTCACAACTGATACGTTTGAATTGAATCTTTTGTGCCGTCTGTCCCTACTTCATGGATATAAAACGGACACATTTGTTTGAATCCTCGAATACTCGACTTCACATAATATGTGTGATACATAGCTATCTCTATAATAGCTTTTATTCACATTTAAATTAGACAGAACTTCTTTCAATTTTTAGAATCAAACGTTTCCATTGTTTAAAATAAAGAGGGAAACAAATATTAATTATGCTTTATTTCGTTTTGTTCAGTTACATTTTGTATTATTTCGTTCTGTTTCGCGGTCAATGTGTTGTTTCGCAGTTTTTTAAGCGTCGCTGCAACACGGCAAAGCAGAAATGGTCGCTGCACGTCGCAAAACGTAAACTAGGCTTTCAAGACGTCATATTTAATTGGTCTTCCTCCAGTCAGAAGCAAGTAGTTTGTTCATAGATATAGGAAGATGTGGTGTGAGTGCAATTGAGACAACTCTTCATCCAAATAATAATTCAAAAAAGTAAACCAGTATAGGTCAATGTACGGCCTTCAACACGGAGCCTTGGCTCACACAGAACAATGAGCTATACAGGGCCCCCAAACTACTAGTGTAAAACCATTAAAACGGGAAAACCATCGGTCCAATCTTTTTTTTTAAATGAGAAACGAGAAACACGTATAAATAACATAAAAAAACGACATTAACTGTACATCAGATTCCTGACTTAGGACTGGTGTAAATTTGCAGCGGGATTAAACGTTTAAATAGTACCAAACTTCTCCCTTTATTCAAAAAAATAGTATAACATCACAACATAGAAAAAACACGATAAAAAATCAATTGGAAGGCTTAACTCAATCAAAAAACGTAAATTAACACACTATGAACGAACAAATTTGATTTGCGATATCTGCATGCAAATACATACTTAATAAAATATTAGGGACAAACATTCAAGGCCAAAAAGCAAACAAACAAGTCCAAACAAAGCCACGGCAAGAAACCACCGCGAAATACTTAATAACCCTTAGAAAATAATCACTTAAAAAAAACGGTTTTCATAATATATACAGGTAAATTGAAAATACCTTTGTCGTTTTAGACATACTACTTATGTGTTTTTCAAATGTTCATATAATTAGTAATACCAAGAAAGCTCTGTCAAATAAATACCTAATTTAACACTAGATACATATGGGGTGAATATCAACAATAAAACTATACAATTAGAGTTAGATAAAACTTCCCTGTACAGATCATGTCCGTCATATCTTTTTTTGTAAATTGTTTTGTTATAACTTAAGCCGTTGTTTTTGGACACTTAGCATGTCAGCAACTTTTTCTTTCCTACTATACGTTATAGGTTATACTCAATGTTGAAGGTCATATGGTGATCTACAATTGATTGTATGCACTTTGTTAAAACTGGGATAGTTGTTCCATTAGCAATAGTACCACTTTAAAATATGAACTTATATAAATAAAACCAAATGCATCAGGTTGATTACTATATTAGGAAAGGTAAACATTAGCTTATGAACATGTATACCTTGCATTGCTTCAATTGATTTATGGTGTAACTATTAATAAAAATAGCAAATCCCGCTCTTTAATGTGTACACTCACTGCAAACGAACACAATTTCAAAGAGATCAAACAGATGCCGACAGATTTCACAGAGAATAATGTAATTTGTAAATGTTTTATGTCGCAAAAACAGCATCTTTATCTCGCGTGTTGTTGTCAATTTAAAATAGCGAATAAATTACTATTGTTGTTTTTTTTTATCAATTTTCCTTTATATATTATATCAACATCTCTATTGCTTACCTAACGAATAACTATATAATCATTTTATTGATTTCGGTATTTGTTGTCCTACGGTCTAGCTTTAATCCGTACTTATCTTAGTTTGTTCTATCATGTATTAAAAAGTTTACATATGTACTAAGATATACAGCCACTAATCCACTCTTTGCAACTTGTCCATGACTAGTTTATATACGAAGGTAATCAAAACCTATGATGTAATAAACATAAAATACAGGTACTGTATGGCAGATACGGCAAATTACTATTTTCTCTCTTTTCATTGAATAATTAATAATATAGCTATTGGTCTCAGCTTTTTTGCAGTTCACCAGAGGGTGTTGTTTATAAATTCTTAGTCAATACGTCTATACATACGGAGCAGGATCTGCTTACCCTTCCGGAGCACCTGAGATGACCCCCAGTTATTGCTGGGGTTCGTGTTGCTAAGTCTTTAGTTTTCTTTGTTGTGTCATGTGTACTATTATTTGTCTGTTTGTCTTTTTCATTTTGAGCCATGGCGTTGTCAGTTTATTTTCGATCTATGAGTTTGACTGTCCCTCTGATATCTTTTACCCCTCTTGTACTTTAGTAACACAAAATAAAGTGTATATTATAAGGTGGCTGTTCATTATCATCACTATATCAGTTCATTGAGACAAAACAACAAATCGTTAATCTCATCAAAATAGATTTAAGAGCCATCAAGACTTCAAAGGTATCAGAATGGAAATAAATAAACAGAAAAATTAAAAGAACATGTTTTCTATCTGATTATACAGGACGGCAACAACCACCGGAACTGAAGAGGTTAACACTGTTATAATGCTGTATAGAAATTATATCTCAAACCAATTTAAATTATTAGAACGTATTCGGGTTATTAAAGTAAATGTATTAAGAGTAGGGCAACAGATAATCATGTTAAACTAATTTAAATCAAATAATTATTATTTATATTGCTATTAGAACTAGGTTGGAAGTTGGGCGAAAAATATAATAAATCTACTAAATCAGTAAATTACATTTAAGATATTCAATTTGATGCCAATGTTTCATTTGATTAACAAACATTTGTAACATAAGAAAGAACAAAAAATCCGTTTTGGATAGACATTTTAAATGCAAGTGATGAGTCTTAAGGTGGTACCTTACACTGCAGGACGATAACTCTTTAAAATCAGCTAAACGTTTTAATTACGTCGTATTGTTAAGGAAATCTTAAGCTTCTCAATGATCAAAATAAGGGTTTGTTAAACTGCTATGTATCTAACCATTTTTTTTCTGAGAAAGTGATTGGTTCAAGTTTTTTGAAATTTAAATATTTTTTTTCAAAGGGTGATAGTAAATAACTTGTTTTCAAACATTAAAACCCATAAAAAGCCTTTGAGGTATCGAGACTGCCTTATTGTCATTAGATAATAAATAAAGGCAACAGTAGTATACCGCTGTTCAAAACTCATAAATCCATGGACAAAAAACAAAATCGGGATAACAAACTAAAACCGAGGGAAAAAGATTCGGAAAGATTAGCAAAGATAGCCAGATATATAACAGATTTATTGTGAGGTATACAGCAGATCAAATGTAGGATGTAAAAACAAGATTGATAAAAAAAAGTCATTTATATAAAATCATAAACGCAAAAATACATTTTGCAAAGAAACATTTGACAAAATCAATATGAAATTCGTAATTTATACGAAGTTACATAATTATAACTCATATCAATCGAATAAATGACAAAACTAATCAAAAATCTACTCTACCAAACAATCATCTATACTTATCTACTTCTTGAGATACCATTCAGGATGTATACTTCTGACGTTTCAGAATTATTTCCTATACATGCGATACAAATGGAAATATCATTGAATACAAAAAATAGTATAATTAAACTGAACTCTGTGAAAAAAATGTGTATTTACAAGTAGTGTGTTAGTAATAAATTTTTCATTTTTTTGTACAAATCAAGTACGTCTTTCTAGCCAAAATTTGAGAAAATGGTCGAGTGGTACACTATATGATTTTGCCAGAAATATGTACATCCCATATCACTTAATTCCTTTCAAATTTCTTAGATATGTATGTATTCAATCATTTATAACTTATACAATGATATTATATGCATTTTGTTCTTATAACAGAGAAATTACAAATTTTCACAATAGACAGAAAGATAAATTTTACACGCCAAGATAAAACTTTCTTATATTAAGGTAGATAAGGGTGTTTTCATCCATCTTGGATTTTGAAATACCAGAAATCAAGGTCTAGATCTTTAATAAAGTTTGCAGGTAATTCATATGTAAGATTTTTCATTATAGTATAGAAAAAGCTATGTTTTATAATATTTACGGCTGTATTTTAGAAAAAAATGAATACTTCTGTTTGATACAACTATTTCTAACTTTGCCAAATAAGGAGAGGCATCTCAAATGCAGGAGCAGATATTTCGGATAGTGTTATTTTTACAATAGAACGTGTTAGGAATTTATACATTTTATTATGTAGCAAAAAAAAACGAGTTCGGTTATACCGTTTTTTCATACCGTTTTTTCTTATCTGAAAGCATAATATTGCAGCTATCTTCTCATATTTTTATAATATAGTTTTCGTTTTATGGATTTCCATGCATAATCTACATAAAATTTGACAATTTTGCACAATCTGTAGTGAGAAAATAAGTCATGTGACCCATTTTTTTTTATTAATGTTTATAAACAAGCAGGATATAAACTACATTTTAGCAAATTATTAAAAACTTCTATGGATTATAATTTAGACATCCCATCTACCTTAACAACTGCCTATAGTTTTTTTTTAAAGTGAAATCGGTGTAGATTGGTCCATTTTATCTGTATTGAAAGTATAAAAAAAGTTTAAATGTGGAACTGTGATCTAGTTCACGATAAAAGCCACAAAAATGGATAAAACATGTAAAAATTTACGAAAAAGTGGAAAATCATCAAAATGAGATACTTTCAAATACAAATATGTTAAACTTATTGATAAAATGTGTATGATAACAAGCGTTATATATTTCACTCAAATAAACTGTCCCAAATTGGACTCTCTAGACACCTCAATCAACGGGAATTAATTTGGGATAGCTTTCACAATTTTCTAAAATTTCTGTAATCAGAAGTGGATTTCTACCAGATCTTTCTAAAGCATGGAGTAGCTCTCTGATTGTTGAGTTATCTTCCCTGTTTCTCCAGCAATATAACATCTGCCTGCTGACTTCCCGGAGTACTTTTGGATTGTCGTATTCTATCTGTTCCAGACGTTCTATTTCAAGACCGAGTTCTAAGCCAAGAACCATCCACTCCTTACCAATGCGAAGACACAATTTGTCAAACATCTCATCACTCGGCGACAGATTCAAAATCTTATCAGGTAAATCTAAAATAAGTATTTTGTTTATTATCAATTAATGTAAGCTTGTAAGAACATTCCTTATAAAAAACATGACAAGAAATCATCCATAATAAATATGTTTGATGTGTTTGAGCTTTTGAAATTCCCATTCGATTAGGGTTTTCCGTTTTGAATTGGTATTTATGTTATAAAACATTTGTTTGTATATATTTTAATGTTGGCATCAACACATTTTCTTTCCTTAAACATGTTAAGTTAATTATGTCCAAAAGATACATATAAATGTATATTTAACTGACCCTATACAGTTTACCGTATGTATATTGTCTTGACGAGCGAAAAAGTAAGGTTACTCCTATATTCACATATTAACGATGACTGGTAGAATTACAGGTAGGTTTGGTATTTTTATCTATGATATGAGTGTCTGGATTATAACAATTCTTAATGGCTAAACACAAATTGCCCGATTAACTATTGTTTCCTATGGCTTTAAACATTACAAGTTTCGATAACGTGGGAAAATATTATTATAACATACACGACAAACATGACAAAAGAAAAGAAAAGAAAAATGGGTTCTATAAATCATATGTGAGAAACTTTAAACATATGATTGTTTCAGTAGCCCAGGGTTAAGTTTAAAATATCACTTAATGGAGACAGCAATATCGTGCTATACTGAATATGGTTTATACTATATCATACCGGTCTCCACTTCTTCCTGTCTCAAAATCTACAATAAAACACAGATTTGAGTCGTATTTACAAGTGGAATTTTAATAAAAAAGGTAAACAATTTAAATCATTTTGATATCACTTTCTAATGGGTACGTAAGTTTGTCCACAAAAGTAATTGTTATTGCTGTTTTTCATTTGAATTCGTAATTTTCTTTTTGGATATGATATTGGCTATTTGTTTACTTAAAATTTTATCTTGTAACTACATTTGTCTACCGACATTATATACAAGTATATACAGATATATAAAATACAAGCTGATCATGAAAGTGCATACAAACACTGTTTTTCTAGTGTTGTTTTTTACAGGCAACGTCAATATAATTATAACACGATTTTTTGTTGCTTGATATGGACCTATATATGTTATCTCAAATACTACCCATTAAATAGATTAAACACTCATTTAAGGAAAGTTAAACACAGTTGGATTTAAAAGGGTCTCAATTGGAAATAAGACACCCCACTTGGTTCAGTACTTTTGCATCCTTGGTTTTCACATAATTTCGTGTAGTTATTTTATTTTTCAGGATGACACATGTGAAATTACATAGTACAATATTAGACACAAAGTATAAAAAGTTAATTAGAATTTTTAAGATCGATTAAATCATAATGATATAATAAGATATAAATATTACAAT
Source organism: Mytilus galloprovincialis (assembly GCA_037788925.1). NCBI lineage: Eukaryota > Metazoa > Mollusca > Bivalvia > Mytilida > Mytilidae > Mytilus > Mytilus galloprovincialis. Next base: position 88,380,824 of record CM075338.1, read on the forward strand.
TGCTTTTGTTAATTAAATGCTGCTTCTTACAATTGCCATTTCTGATCCGTTTTTATTTTTTGTGTAGGGGTTATTAGAAACATACATGACACAAAATAACCCACACTGAGTATTTTTCTATTTTAATCCAATACTTTTAATATTCTATCCTCTATTCTTCTATGATTTCGTTATGAAGATTAACAAAGTAAACCGTTTCTCACACATACATATATATAATTGTTACTTTATGTCTTAGATGACATGAGTGATAGTATAGTTGTTGGAGGATGATCATTTCTTGGGCATATAACCAATTGAACTTATTGTCGATTTTATTGATTACACATCCGTTATTGAGAAACCTGGAACAACTCAAGTGTCACCGATAAATCCAAATACGTACCTGACACATGGTATGTCTGTTGATTTCAGCAGCTTCCATAGCCTTGACAAAATCTTTGCATGATTTGTTCTTCTCTCTGCAGACACGAAGGCTGTAAAATTTGTTCATAGGAATCGAATCAACACCAATGGCATCAAGTGTAGTATTCGAAACCCCAAGGTTGAATGCCAAGCTGCGTACGTCTTCCATTGTCAAGCTGTTGCAAATACGAAGAAGCTGTGAGTCGTTGAGTAGCATCGACAAAACGGCATCTAGTATACCTTGATGAACACAAGACATATCAAATATAGTTTGGTAATTGAAGGTCTAAATATATAGAGAAGATGCTTTTTCAATATCATATCCGCATCAACCCGCAACACCAATACGCTCACAAAATATCTGCTCAAGGGATTATATTGGATGAGGTTAGAAACGGTGTGTGATATAAAAAAAACAACATATCATCTACACTTTATTATTTACCTCACGACGTAGATGCGTTTTTATGTGATTAAGTGTTAGAATAAGCCATTGCAACAGCGACTGACATCGATGACGTGACATCATTCAAAGTTAAGGTGTGATAAAGCATTTGCAATTGTCACTGATATCGATATCATCATGTATATGCAGTATAGCGGATACAACATGATTTTCGCTGACCGTTTTACACATTCATTGTATCTGTATTTACTATGTATATTATAAATAGAATTGTACTCTAAAGTTTTGCATTTTCCTCAGTTAATATAAATTTTATCATTGAGCTGGCATGAGCGATACAACAATTGTTTTAGCTATCATATATAAAAAAGTACTCCATGAAAGTTCCTGTCAGATTAAGAATAAATAACGAAAGTATCTAATAATTCAAATGAATGTAATACATTTTTTTCATTTAACAATGAACGAAAGATGAAACTAAATATTATTAACGTCGTCACCACCTTGTTCACACTGACTTCAAAACGTAGTTACGTCAACGTCATCTTTCGGAAAATAATTAGCTAGAGCCACTTCCTGAAACCCTCTCGACAAATCATATAAATGTATTCCTTCATACGCAAACATATCAGAATTATTTCTAAGGAAAATAAATACAACCTTTAGAAAATGTCAACCCCGTAAAGCATAACAGAAACCCGTTTTAAGATAAGAAACTTGTTCAATTTGCTATTTATTAAATTGAGCCTTACCTTGACAGGAATTGGTACACTGTAAGATAGTCTGAAAGTACACAATAATACTAGTGTGTTTAAATGATGCAATTTGCAAATAACAAATAATTCAAAACTTGACATTGCTACCTATTATGTTTGTTTGTTTTGTTCAAACTTGTACCAAATCAGGAATATGAAAGTTGGGATCTATCAAGATGATGTGTTTGAGCTTTTGATTATGCATTTGACTACAGACTTTTCGTTTCGAATATTTCTAGGAGGTCGGTATTTTTTGTTATTTTACGTTTTAAACAAGTATAAGAAAATACCAAAGCTTTAAGCAATTGCATATAAAAAGTAAAATCACAAAAATACTGAACTCCGAGGAAAATCCAAAACGGAAAGTCCCCAATCAAATGGAAAAATTAAACAATAAATACCTCAAACGAATGGACGACTGCAATATTCCTGACTTGGTACAGGCATAAATAATAATATTCATAAAAAAGTAACGGTCAATCATTTATATGCATCACCGGCCATGCAAAACTATGCCACGACAATCATATCACATATTTGTATATACATGAAAAGATGTAACATTCAAGCAAATAAGAACTTAACTCTCTCATGACCTGCAATAGTTTTTTTTTTCAAAACCAAACTCCATAATGCTTATTCAAATTGATGTCATATTTAAATTGATTTAAATAGTAGAGTAGGTGACATATGCCATATGGAAACTTCATAAAACATTTTTTCAAATAAATATTCGAGGCAAAAGTAGAGAAAATAAACAGTTATGACAATCACAACAATGAGAATACTAAACAAGTTTTGTCTGTAAGCGAATCGTTTTATTTTGTCTGTACATTCGGTCTAACAGTGTTTTTGTTTCTTAAGACTAATTGCAATGAGGATTAAACAGCTTGTGTTTAAAATACTAATTATCTATATATGTGGCCTAAAGGTTGTGACATATTACAAATACAGATTCCAAGTGTATGTAGTTGTTCAGTAGCGAAGACATTAATGTAGGCAAAAGTATAGCTAAGAACCTAAACATTTGTTTTTTACTCATAGTAAAATTGTGAAATGTTTTGTTTGTTTGTGGGTCTATATATACTTTATGTATCTATACTAGAATACATCCGCGAAATCGTGGGCTTTTAGAGCTAGATTGGAATGTATACTGTTGAAGAATGACTTCAGTTTGTAAAATATTTTTTTGTATCGAGAATTTCAGAAAAGATATCAAAAGTCATAGCCACTTGGAGGCAGGACAAATATTTCGAGCCCTCTCCCTTTTTTTCAAAGTTCTTTATTTTTGGTTTTCTGTTAAATTCCATGATTTTTGCATCTCAGTATAGTATGAACATACGTATATTAGTACATGTATTATAATAAAGTGTATTTGCTATTAACTAAAATTTCCAAGTTTCCTTCTCCACGGAGATCACTGCTATTTTATATAGAAAGTCCCTATATATTATATGAGTATAATCATAGTATACATGCAGAATAACGCGAAAATAATTGTTCCCGAGTAAAAGTTAAAAGTTTAAAATCGGAAGTCTTGTCTATGACTGAAAAGTCGGTCTGATGTCGGAAACAACCGGACGCCTTTTTCTCCCAAAATAACCCAAAATAACCATAACTGAATATTCATAAGAATAGATGACATATGCGACTATGCATGGTACCTATAGGACACATAGGCATGATAATTGATTTATTGCAGAAGGGGGGAAGCAACACACAAAATGAGATCTTCTCGTTAAATAGTATAGATACATTATTATACTAGTATTGCTCCCCTTGGAACACATACATACTTGTGTTGTATCAATGTTAGGTTGATTGTTTTGCTAGATTTTTATAATGAAAATAACACTTTATAATGTAATGCGTCCGTAGCGCTTTTGTGGATTCATCTTCCTGAGTGATGCATGGAATTATAAGTCTTATTTTCAATATAAAAATCTACCATAACAAGCATTTTTATAAACAAATTCACTGTAACATGTATGCGTTGGTTAACTAAACCTACTGAGTAGATTACTTGAAATGATCGAAATAAAACCGAAGGAGAAGGGGTGACAGAAAAAAAATGTGTCTACCAAAAATCAGGAACTCCGTCATATATTAGTTTTTTTTTTATTTATTAAGCAGACAAAATTTGATTTATTCTGAACTGTACGAAACTTGGATCAGTTTAAAAAGTGACTTTTTTGTATATAGATACACACATGATCAAGATAAATGTTTCAATCAATCGAGGTATTCATTATTAAAAGTAATACGACAATAATTGTTCATAAGAGAAATAATCGTATCGATTGTATGATAAAAAAAAACCCAGTATAATCTTAATCATAAAAAGTAGAGAAATTTGACAACTTTGAATCAAAATCAAAACTTACCCTGTCGGTATACCAAATGTCTAGTTCAGATTTGGGCGTAACATATTCATGGTTATCACACACCCAGCTGGTTTTGATGCTGTTTACATCCTGCGCATCTAGTAAGCAATTTGTTGACAGGCATCCAGATTTCAACTTTACATGAAATGGAACGTATCTCTGTGTAATATTTTCATTTGTGAAGGAAAGGGAGTAGACTTCCGAAATTTTAGCAAGGTTTTGTTCTAAACATTCTCGTACACAGGAGGCAAGATCTTTAATTATCAACTCTTTTTTTTCCTTGTGAACAATGTACACTGCAACAGTGTTATGTTCAGTTCTCACTACTAAATCATGTTTCCTATCCAGGACGACAGCAACAAAACCAGAAAAGAGCAAGTCTACATTTTCATAATTTTTGACATTCCAAATGCTTAAAATACTTGCTATGATTCTGCATGGTATTGCATCGGGAACATCTGAAGCGCTGAATGTAAATACAAAGCCGACACATTTGCCAGATGTAAGATGCTTTTCAACAAAGGTTGTCGTATTTTGAGTCGTGATCATACAAGGTACAATATAACGATCCACATATATCTTCTTTCCACTTTCTCTATCGTAACGTCTCACTTCTGACAGAATGTCATAGTACACCAACAGTTGCCGGAAATATTCTTCATGTTGCAGAAAATGTGAAAACTTTTCAGAACTCCAGATATTTGTCAAATCTGATTTGGTAAGTCGTCCCTGAAGTAAACTGGCTATTATGGGCACAGATGTAACAATGGACTTCAGGACATCAATTAAGCAAGTTGGGTCAATAACTATGTAGTTTCGGAGTTTTGGGTAATCGATATATGTCATTTTGCCACACATATTCTGTACGGTGAGGAAAACATTCAACTCTGCCGTGGAGAGTGGTTCGACACCGATTTCTGTATTCATTTTTTCTGCATCTTTAAGACTGATTATTTGTTTTCCCTCCTCAACTAGTGCTGCAAACATCATTTCAAGGATGAGAAACTGTCTTGGTACCCTCTGTCCCCATTGTGGATTTTTAGTTATAGTTTTCGATATACATTCGCTTAATTCCTCCATTTCAGGGTCGTTTTCACTTAAAGCATTAACAAAAAACAATTTATGTAACATAAGATGGCTCCTTATATTTTCGTCAGTAAAGCAGCCTGATAAAGAAGATAAAAGTTTGGATCTCTTTTCTGATACGTATTCCTACAAGTGAAATAGGAAAACTATTGTAACAGGTCTTTGAGAAATATAATGAAATGTGTGTTCAAGAGAAAAAAATACTACAACTTATGTAGATGTGAACAAAAAATGTTTGATGAGTATTAATGAATGTTGCATGCATCCGAAATATATATTTGAATATATGGGGAGTGTGTCAATGGGTCACAGATATGTCCCCCATCCTGTAAATGTTTAAAAAGGACAAAACTCAATATATATCAGAAGACGTGGTATGAGTGCCAATGAAACAACGCTCAATCTAAGTCACAGTTTATAAAAGTAAACCATTATAGATCAAAGTACGGTCTTCAACACGGAGCATTGGCTCAAACCGAACAGCAAGTTATAAAGACGGAGGAAATGCAAACTGTAAACAACAGAAACATTCCAAATCATTGATACTTGAAGTCCTTAGTTTATCAAGCGGTAAAATCACAAAGTCAAACACATTAAGCGAATGTAAAACGAAACTCATATTCCTGTACAGGTATTTCCTTAAGATAAAAAGATGAAAATGAAGGATTAAACCTAATTTCATAACTAGCTTGAGTTCATTTATAAACAGTGGACTCCATTTATCCCGTAAAATAGCAAATGAAGGAATATTTTTAATTTCTAAGATGACTAAACAGCTGCACCAAGAGCACATGATACGCCTATCGACCTTTGTGTGAAGTTTTATGCAATAATCATCATTCGCTGCTGAGATATGGCGCAACATGTGAAACCACCCCCTTTTTGTTTAAAAAAAACTCATTAACTCTAAAATCAAATTTTGAATTATCACCCAAAAATATACAGATCTTTAGATTAAGGATGCACATCTTAGAGGACTCAAACATTTATAGATTTCAACTTGTTTACGTGATTTTTGGGTTATATGACTATAATAAAATAATTGGGGAAGAACAGTTCTTATCGTGGTGCACTTCTTATTTTGCTACGGCCCTTTGAAAGGACCAAATTTTGAGAAGGTACCCATTGTTCATCAACTTTTACGTTTTTGGGGGCTTTTTCTGAAAAATCACAGTTACAAAATCAGACGTTTTGCCGATAAAGATGAAGTGAACCAATCTGAATAACTTCAACTTACAAAATCAATAGGTAAGTGTTAATATAAAAAAGATTTATAATATGTTTTTTTATGTTTTTTTTTGTTTCAAATTTACCATGCTGTTAATATTGTAAATGTGTCCTTTTTAGACCAAAAATGCATATTAATTGAACGCTTTGTAATAATTAATTGCAAAATAATATCTAAGATATTCGGAAAAGAAAATGATATGGGATGTACATGTTTCTGGTAAAATTATTTCTTGTACCCCTCACCAATTCTCTCAACATTTCCGCTAAAAAGACTGACTCGATTGGTAATATAATTTGAAACATTAATTACTCAAAAATTACTGATCAAATTAACACAAAGTTAAGTTTGATGATAACATTTTTTTTAATTCATCGATATTTCCCACTTGTATCACATGAGATTTTCAACAAGACTGAAATGTCAGAAGAATACATCCTATATACAAATAAGAAGTGTGTAAAATTTGAAGTAATAATCATAACTCGTTTTTGAGATACGGCGCGACATGTGTTTCCCCTTTTTTGGGCAAAATGCTCAAAAACTCTAAAAAAAAATGTTTAAGTCATCACCAAAAATTATACAGATCTTACGAATATTATAAGTAAGAAGTGTGTAAAGATTCATACAATTATAATAAATTGTTTCATAGATCCGGCGTGACATGTGACCCCCGCCTCCCATTTTTTTTAAAAAAGAAACTCAATAACTCTGAAATAAAAAAATCATCACGAAAAAGTATAAAGATCTTCAGAATAATATAACTAAGAAGTGTGTTAAGTTTCATGCTTAAATCATAAATTATTTCGAGATACGGCGCGACATCTGAAAAAAAACACCTGTGTTTTAGTTACAAAGTTCCGTTACTCAAAAAGTTTTAATCTTATTTTCACCAAAAGGTAAACAGATAGTTTGACCATCAAAATAAACCACTGTGTTAAGTTTCATTAACTTTGGATAAGTTGTTTTCACGTTACATTGCGACATGTTTACGCCGGACATACATATCAAAGTACGGTCTTCAACATGGAGCATTGGCTCAAACCGAACAGCAAGTTATTAAGAGCCCCCCAAATTATTCTAAATCGCAATTTTCTAATTCAACTGATCAAAATATTGAAAATTGTCGAATTCTATGCTGTGATGAATACTTTAACAAAGAGACACATGTATCATTTACTGTTGTTCGTGGAGTAAAACTCCCACTAAATCAATCGTCCCTCGAGTAATTGCCGAAAAAAAATGACTTTTAAATTTGAAATTGTTCAACATGTTCTATTAACAGATCTACGGGTTAAAAAAAAATTTCTGTCGACATGATTGAAAGCCTTTTGGGAGGCGTGCACACAACATAGAAAATTAAAGAATAAGCAACACGAACCCCACCAAAAACTGGAGATGGGATAAGGTGTTCCAGAAGGATAAACAGATCATGCTCTACATTTGGCACTCATCATGTTATTGACGTTGTAGCCATTTCCATTTCCATTGCCAATTTATATTTAGTATGAACTTCAATAAAACTATGCAAGTTAATTCCCTCTCTCTGAAGTAATTGTTACATTTCCGATCAAAAGATATGATTGCACTTTACGATGTTCTCAATCAGAACCGATCCCCTCACGCATGAAATAATGAAACTTGGCAGCTTAAAAAAATAATAAGACGTCTATCAGTTTTGGATAGTGTACGCGCCGCCCAAAAAGACATTCAATCTCGTTAACTGAACACAAATCTAGCTTTGAACGTGTAGGTCTGTTAGTAAAACCATCTCAATATTCAAATGTCCCATATTTAGGCAATTACTACGATTGATTTATAGAGGTTTTACATCATGCACAACAGTATAGGATAGATGTTCCTTCGTTAAAGAGTGATTTCTAATATTTTGATCAATTGAGTTAGAAAATTGTGATTTAGAAATGTGCATACCATTCGAAGTGGTGACAATTACTCAACTCAAGCATATCCGGAAAATCCTCTCACGGTTTTCATTGCAAAACCGAATGTTCTGCATGTGTATATTACCAGCCGTGACTACGACATGGCTGATAAAAAGCATCTTTTTTTTTTTAAACTTTCCTGTAAATTAACGGTCTCTGCATATCATTATAAAGTTTATAAAAAATTCCTGACAAATAACTCAACTTTATCATACCCGAATATACAGTCTACACAGATGGCTTTTTGATAGCATATCATTACCTGACAGACAAGGTCTCTGTGGGTTGCTACAAACATCAATCTTGGATAGTTTTTATTATCAGGATGGCTGTACAAAAGAATTGATGACACCCATTGTCGGATATTTTCTGCAATATGTAAAACAAGAAAAATAGTCCAAGGACAATTGATACTGGGAGTCGTTAGTTTATCAAGTGGTAAAATTAAAATGTCAAACACATTAAGCGAATGTAAATCGAAAATTATATTCCTGTACAGGTATTTCCTTAAGATGAAAAGTTGAAAATTAGGGATTAAAACAACTAGCTTGAGTCAATATATAAACTGTGGACCCCATTTATCCCGTAAAATGGCAAATGAAGGAATGTTTTTAATTTCATTTTTGAATGGCTTAGATAAATAAACAGCTGGGTCAAGAGCACATGATACACCTATCGTCTTGTGTGTGAAGCTTTATGCAATTATCATAAATACTTTCTGAGATAAGGCGCTACATTTGAAACTACACCTTTTGTTAAAAAAAATCAATAATTCTAAAATATAATTCTGAATTATTACCAAAATGTATACAGATCTTTAAACTGAGGATTAACATCTCAGAGCACCCAAATATTTCTACAATGAAACTCTTTATTTTCTTAACTTGATTTTCGGGTTTATTACACTATGAAAAAATAATTGGTGAAGAAAAATGCTGATGATGGAGGATTTTCCCATTTTTCATCAACTTTTACCCTTTTTGTGGTTTTTATTTCTGTGAAAAAAATCACAGTTCCACAATCAAACTATTTGTCATCTTGTCCATCAAGCTGAAGGGAACCAATATGAATGAATTTAGATTACAAAAACTACAGGTGAGTGTTAATATTAGAAAGTTTTATCATATTTGTTATGCTTTTTTGCGTCAAAATTTAACATGCTGTCAATTTTGTAAATTTGCAATTTTTTCTCTGTTTTAATATTATTTGAACTTTTTGTAATGATTAATTGAAAAAATAATATCTAAGAAATTTGGAAAAGAAAAAAAAGATATGGGATGTGCATGTTTCTGGTAAAATTATTTTTTGTATCCCCCACCTATTTTCTCAAAATTTTGGCTGAAAAGACTGACTCGTGTGGTAATAAAATTTGAAAAATCAATGACACAAAAGCTATTAATTGTATTTCCAAAAATTTTTCTCTGAGTAAAGTTTGAATATAACATTTTTTTAAATTTATTGATGTTTTCCAATTGTATCACATATTTTGAAAATAGATCGAGAACGAGAATTCAAACTAGACTAAAATGTCCGAATAATACATCCTTAATACAACTTAGAATTGTGTAAAATTTTATGCAATAATCATAAATCATTTTTGAGATTCGGGGCGACATGTGAACGGTGTATGCCAGACCATTCTTTACTCAGTTGGTCAATGCACTTGAACTTTCCTGTTGATGAAAACACCGAGCCAAAAGACAATGCTGCTAGCTTTAAAACCAAATATGACCTTGGGAAAATACCCGACGACTGGTTAAATAGTGAATCATTTATATCGGATATAGATCGTATACTATGTACACTAGAAGAGTCTGAAGCTAATCAGTGTGATATTGACAAAACATATGAAAGCTTTATTAATAGTATCAAGTCGGAAATGTTGGAAAAAATCCCTAATAAGAGCATTCAAATTAGCAACGGTTCTAGTAATAAGCATCGGAGAATCAAGAAACCTTGGTAGAGTACAGAATTAACAGACCTTTGGAAAGAGGTGTGCAAATCGGAAACTATGTATCTTAAAACCAAAAGTTGTCATTCTAAAAAACAGTTGCGCCATTTATTTTGTCAAAACAGGAAATTATTTGACAAAAATGTACAACAGGCAAAGCGTCGTTATTGGTATAAAATGCAGGATGATTTGACCAGTTCATGTGATAATCCGAAAGAATTTTGGCATAAAATTGGAAAGATAGGCATTGGTGCAGAAAGGCAACGTAACATACCGATGGAAATAAATTTAGAAGATGCTTTCAGTTTTGAATAAATGGAAAAATGATTTTTCTTCAATGATAAATGTAGCAAATTGTATACAGCCTTCTGAAAATATCTATTCTAAAGATCAAGATAAATGTGACTATTTATTGGATTGCCAAATTACAAGTGAGGAAATATTTAATGTAATAAAAAAGGCTAAAAATGGGAAGGCGCCCGGTCTTGATGAGCTACCAGTAGAAGTGTTGAAAAACCAAACTGCTTTATCATTTTTAGTTCGTTTGTTTAATGTGTGTTACAATACGGGAAAGGTCCCTGTTCTATGGACCAAAGGTGTAATTGTACCAGTACCGAAATGTTCGTCGTCTGACCCCAGAGATCCTCTTTCATATCGTGGAATAACTTTAGCTCCAGCTACTTACAAGTTGTACTGTGGTGTTCTTGACTGTCGTTTGCGGGAAAAGTTTGATGCATCGGATATTATCCATGATGAGCAGAATGGTTTCCGAAAAGATCGTAACACCATTGATCACCTTTTGTCTATAACTAGTATAATAGAGTCTAGAAAACTACGTAAACAGTCTACATATGCTGCTTTTATTGACTTTAAAAAGGCATACGATACTATAAATAGAGCATTGTTATTTAGTAAATTAGAGTTACTTGGTGTTAGTTCTAAAATGATAAAGGCATTAAGATCTGTGTATAATAATGTTCAGTCTTGTATTAAGTTGAATGGTATTTTATCTGACTGGTTCCCTGTTAATACTGGTTTGAAACAAGGGTGTATAATTTCACCATTATTGTTTAATTTTTTCATTAACGATTTAATTGATGAAGTCAAAAAGTTAAATGTTGGTATTAGCATAGGTGAAGAAAAAGTGTGTATAATGGTATATGCAGACGATGTCGTTTTCTGAACAGAAAGTGAAAGTGAATTACAAATCATTTTGAATACTTTAGAATGTTGGTGTGATAAAAAAATGATAAAGGTTAATTTAGAAAAATCAAAAGTTATGCATTTTAGAACACCTTCTGTGCCATGTACTAATTTTCCTTTTGTTTTTAATGGAAAATGTGTTGATAAAGTATCAAATTATACATATTTAGGTTTATTATTAACCGAACATTTGAGTTATGAGGATATGGCAAAAACAGTTGCCAAATCTGCCAGTAGGACATTAGGGTTGCTAATAGCAAAATGTAAAGCTCATTGTGGTTTTCAATATGATGTATTTACAAAATTGTTCAATTCAATTGTATGGTTAGTGATTGACTATGGTGCCTCTATTTGGGGTACTAAAGAATTTTCATGTATAAACGCTGTTAAACATAAGGCTATGAGATTTTTTATGGGAGTGGGTAGATATACCCCTAACTTAGCACTTTATGAAGATATGGGATGGAAACCATGTATTGTTAAACAATGGTCTTCCATATTTAGGACATGGTCACGATTTAATAAGATGTCTAATTGTAGACTTAATAAGAAAATGTTTTCTTTGGAGTAATAATATCAGTTTTAATAAAGTAAAAAATTGGAACTGTAGAGTGAATACAAAGTTTAAAGAACTTGATCTTAATCAGTATTGTAATATTGAATGTATTTTAAGCAAGTCTGTTATTAAAGATATTGAAAACAAACTATTTATTATGTACCAAAATAATTGGCATTTAAATTTACTAGCTAATGAAAGCAGTAAATTGCGTACTTACAGGCTATTTAAATCAAATTATTGTACAGAAAAATATTTAAGTATTACCATGCCCGGTAAATATAGAAGTGCATATGCTAAATTTAGAGCAGGTGTTGCTCCGATTAAAATTGAAACTGGCACTTATGAAGGTATAGATGTAAATGAAAGGTTCTGTTTTAATTGTAGAAAAAATGATTTTAATATAATTGAAGATGAAAAACATGTTTTATTAGAATGCCCAGAATATGCAGATTTGCGAACGATATTTTTTAACAGTGTATGTAATATAGAAAGTAGTTTTAGTAATTTAAGTAATGAAGAAAAGTTTTTATTTATGTTTCATGATGATAGAGTTTGTTATTTTACAGCCAAAATCTGCCATGAAGTACTTTTTAAGAGAAAGTGTATTTTATACTCGTAATAAGTGTTTATAATGTTGTTTGTTTTCTTTTGTATAATTGTTTTTAATAGTATGGTGTTTTATGCTAAGATATATTGATATATGTTATAGATGTAATATAAATGTATTTTAATCTGTGTTTTTAGTCTCTCATAACTCTTTTTAGAGTGGCTCTTTTATAAATTGTTAATATTATATTGTGTTGTATATCAAATGTTTTAAAGAGGTGAGACTCTAATAAATTATCTGTTTGTTTGTTTGTTTGTTTGTGAAAAAACCACACCTCTGTTTTAGTTACAAAGCTCCGTAACTCAAAAAGTTTTAATCTTATTTTTACCAAAAAGTAAAGAGATCGTTTAACAAGTATGTGAAGTTTCATGAAATTTAGATAAATTTTTTCAAGTTACGGTGGGACATGTTTACACCGGACAGACAGAGGGACAAACATACATACAGACAGACGTCGGAAATGTGCATACCGTTATACCGTTTAAAAAAGCTTGTATGCAATTTTCCTAAAAAAAAATCACTATAGATTCTAACTGTATCGTATAGCCTGGAATTCACTTCTCTTTGATTATATCCTACACATGCTACAGATATAAGTATCTAGCATGTGTAGGATATAATCACAGTAATTATTTCATGTACCGCACTTACCAATTATTGTTGTTTTTCTTTCATCTTTTCTGTCACTTAGAGGATCGTCCAACTCTTTACTGCCATTAAATGTGATTATATAAATTCCATGTGAAGTTATAAATGTTTGATGGGTTGCGTGGTAAACTATTTGTCCTGCAAAATCTAAAACAGGAATCGGAATAACTTTCTGATCACAATACCAGTCTTTCGAATCGTCATCTGCATACTCATTAATTTTGTCAGAAAGTTTTTGTAATACATCATCATTTGGAACATCGCACTGAGTTTTCCTTATTGTGCCATCTTCTGTTTCAACTGATTTAATATATGATAAAATCTTTTGGTAAATTGCTTTAGGAAAACTGTGGACACCTTAAAAAACGTATATAAACCAATTAGTGACGTCATTTCAGAAACAAGTTTACCATAATATCAAAAGTTAATCAATAGGAAATAACATACTACATTGTACTACTTCAGAGACAAAAGATAATTGTTTCTTAATAATGTGTCCATACATTCTTTTTTTTTTATATTTTCCCATTTTGAAAATATTTTAGGGTTATAAACACCAGCACAGAGAATACATTACTACTAAATCCGTATAAATAAAGGCAACAGTAGTTGTCCCTTTGGTATCTTTAGTCCCTCTTTTAGTAAATATGATATAACTACGACACAACAGAAACACAACACCAAAATGTAACACACACAGAAACGAGCTATAATGTAACAATGGCCATTTTCCTGAATTGGTAAAAAATAAATGTTGTATAAAACCCTAGCATTCTACTTTGCAAGACGATTAACAGGATATAGTTCTTTTTACAATGCTTTTGTTAAACATTACCGCTTCTTATTGTAAGACTGAACTATACTTTTTCAGAAATGACCAAGCGCTAAATATTTCGACATATTTTATTTGAATAACAGTTTAGTCCGAATGTTTATTATCTTCACCATTTTTTAACATCCTCTTGTTTAGTCCGAGTGTGTACTTTTGCATTTTTATTTAAAAATATATCATGTTATAATTGTCCTGATTGTAATATAAATGAAACTCTACACTTTGATAAAATCATAGACATATTGATACACTATGGGTTATGTGACAGTCTTAAAACACTGATTGCAAGAACTGATTTTTTTCTACAACAATTATTTGCGACAGAAAAATCCAAGTTGTACAAGGCACAAACGTCAAATCCAATAAAGTTGTCTTTATTACAATGACAAACAAAAACTGAGGTCCATTTCAGTTATCATTTCAGTGTAAAATTTCATAAAACGGAAACTAGTATCGTCGTTGGCCCTAATGTGACTGCATGAGTAGGTTTCCAATGTCAAATGCAAAATTTAAACTTTAGTTCTGTTGTTTGCTTCTTTCGCTCATCAGAGTGTAATACAAATATATTTATGATCTAAGTCATTTGAAATGTTGAGTCTATTTTTGTGTATGTGATAGTTTTATATTGTTGTTGTGTGTAAAACGAAACAACAAAAGCAGTAGCGTGTGTATATGGCTTTCACGGGTGACACAATAACTATATTTTTTCTATAAGAATCGAAAGAGTTCATGGCTGCTTGGGATAAATAAAACGAATAGAAATGTCCAACCCATTCATAAATGAAAACATATTTATGGCTGTCAAGAATTATTTTTCAATAACGATTTACCCTTTGTTTTCTTCAGAAGTTTCTGTGTCTTAATATCAAACAACAATTTTCCGAAGTACACATCTATGCCATCAGTACTCTGTCTTTCTCTAGGGATTGATTTTCCGATTAAATTCGACACAAGCGTCGTTTTTCCAGCTTCATAAGCTCCAACTACTAAAATTCGACTATCAAACGATGGTACTAAATCATTAGATAAAAGTGTTTCAAGATAAAATCTTTGACCTACAATGAAATATAAACAAAAAAGAGTTATAAGTGCTTCAAGACAAATTCTTTGAACTACAATAAAATATAAAAAAAAAAAAAAAAAGTAACAAAACCTTACTCGAAGAAAAATGAATCATCACAACCGCTCAATAGTTAACATTATGCGGACTGTCATTTGTTGCTAATGAAAAATATTCTTTTTTGTTTACTCTCATAGTTAAGGCTAGTGTAATTTTTTTTTAATTGTCGAGTTATCATCGGCCTTTATTCTTATATCATATCTCTTTTTTTAATTTAGAAGTAATTTGTTTATCGCTTAATCATGTTAATTACATCTTCTCCTATGCAAAAAATAACCATACTCGATATATTAGTGTGCAACATTTAGATATCAATGAACAATTTTATAATTAATTTTGTATTTCAACTTTTCTAATTGTCCAACGAGGACTAGATGAAACACTTTGCATACTTCCTTATTAGCCTGTCATCTTACAAGACTCCGATAACACTCTATTTATGTGTAATTGGTAAAACGTTTACCATTATATATTCTTTAGTTTAAACATACTTTTTGTTGATCAAGAACAATATGTATGAGCATGCATGTATAGAATGGTATTTATATTTATTATATATATTTATCATATATTTAGTAGTAAATACAAATACATTTTAAATACAATTTTGTGTATTTTTGGATTAACTTCCCCTTATACTACTTGTACTTATTGTATTATTTATAAAAAATGTCAGGTTTTTGGCTATTTGCCAAAAAAAGTGGGTATACAAAAAAATGGGGGGATAGGCAACAGCATAATGTATTGCACAAAAGCAAAAAAAGGGCGGTATACATTTTTTAAGGATGGGTTGGTGGTAAACGTTTTTTTTTTAGGTGGGGGGGGGGGTTTGGGGGGGGGTCAATTCGAAACAGCATAGTGAATTGCACAAAAGCAAAACTAGTATAAATTTAAATCATATATCCTATTCCAAATTCTTTGACTATAGTTATTCTGTGTCAGAATCATATCATGTGTCATATATTTAATAACTATTCAAATTCAGACCTGTATCTAGCGCTAATATTGTGTCCATTTTTGCCCAACCTGTTCAGGGTTGAATCTCTGTGGTCGTATCCAGCTGCGCTCATAAAAGCAATTTATGAATAGGTATATTTTTATCATTGAAAAAAAAGTTTATTTCTGGGGTTTCAACATTAGAAAATAACATAATTTCTGTTTTATCTGGATCAAAAGACATTAACCATTCGTTCATCTTTTCAAGATCATGGTTTATTACACTTTCTATCTGAAATGATCACGATCCGCACAGCCGAACGACGTGTCATCTGCAAAGAGTCTGTACAGAGAAATAAGTCTTTCTGCAATATCATAATATATTATAAAAAGTAATGGCCCAAGGATTGACCCTTGAGGAACTCCAGCTGAAATACTGCAAAGTTTTGAAGAAGATTGCTTGATAATCACTCTTTATTTTCTATCACTAAAAGAGGGACGAAAGATACCAAAGGGACAGTCAAACTCATAAATTTAAAACAAAGTGACAACGCCATGGCTAAAAATGAAAGAGACAAACAGACAAACAATAGTACACTTGACAAAACATAGAAAACTAAAGAAATAAACAACACGAACCCCACCAAAAACTAGGGATGATCTCAGGTGCTCCGGAAGGGTAAGCAGATCCTATTCCACATGTGGCACCCGTCGTGTTGCTTATGTGATAACAAATCAGGTATCTTCCAAACCATTTTAACAGGTTTCCATGTATACCATACGCCTTCATTTTATGTAATAAATTATCATGCCAAACTTTATTAAAGGCTTTGGAGATGTTTATATATTTCTAGCAGTTGATAAATCGTTAAACATTTGGATAAGAAAACCCCATTGATACTCTTTGATTAATTAATTTCTTTGTAAATGGTTGCAAACATATTCATATACAACACGTTCCATGACTTTACCTATGCAACTAATGAGTGGTATAGGTCTATAATTGGAAGGTTATGAACTATTCCCTTTTTTAAATAAGGCTATAACATTTGCAATTTTCCAGCTGGATGGATAATTGCATTGCAGCAAAGATTTAATAAATATTATAGATAATGGAACTGCATTTTTTCGGGACAAACCTTAAGCATTTTATGACTAATGACATCCGAGCCTGACGCTTTTGTAGGGTTTATAGTTTTTATAATGTCAACAATTTAAATTCAAGTCTCCAGGAATCACAATGTTTTCTGTATACTGATAACCAAGTTCAATAGCATAATTTGGTCGTGTCCAATAGTGAACTCCTGGCCATTCTGGTCGATAGGTACAACATAATAAAAAAAGTTTGACCTTTACCTCTGATCTCCACCCAGATAGTTTTGTCAATGTGGTTTTCGAGTACAGCTTTTCTGGTGACTGATACATCATCTTTTGTATAATTGAGTAAGCTTTCTCCAACATAATTACGATGTTTACGAAAAAAATCGTTGCCATGTTCATTTGGACTTGGATTTAGTTAAACGCTTCTAATTATAAGGATGAAATGTAACACACATAGAATGAATAAAACTTTTATATTTAAATCAAGGTTCAGGAGAAGCGACAAGGAGACGACGAGAAATGAAGAACGACAATTTGTGTTTATATTGATCCCTCATAAAACATGTAAAAGGGATATTTATAACATTAAAGGGTTGTCCCCAAACTGATTATGACTTGGATGGAGAATTGTCTCATCGTTAGTTACACATGCATAGACCAGATTTAATTATTTCTTGGTGAATAGGGAAAAAATACTTCAGAAATTAAAGAAATATCAAAGTACAAGTGATAAATCAAGCTTTAATACTGTCAAAACCTACTATTTTATGTTTACAAAAAAAATTATAATCGCTCGCCTTTACTTTTCAAGCTTCGCCTCAAAAATTTGCAAATTAAATATTGTTTTATTAAAATTTTCAATTCGCTCGCTCGCCCCAAATTTTGGAGTCCAAAAATCTGTAGAACAAGAAATTAAATCGGTGTGGCCTTATTAGATTAAAATTTGTATGTTTACGCCAGACGCGAGTTTCGTCTACAAAAGACTCATCAGTGACGCTCGAATCAAAAATAGTTTAAAATGGATTGAATAAGATAAATCCCGGTTTTGATATTTGTTGATCTGATTCAATATTCCAGTAATCTTTTTTAAAGATGGTTAATACCAATGTGGCCGTTTAAGGTAAAGTTTTATTACTAGTGTATTACTTATGGGTAACACTTACCTTTCTGCAGTAATGTGTCAATTTAGTTACAACGTCAACTTACTGATTTATCTTTAAAAAGCAGTGTCATCGGAAAACCAAATTAATGTAGAAATCACAAACAATTTTTTAAAAAAGAATCTTGAAATGTTTTGGACTAATTGAGGATAAGGAGTAAAATATGCACGCAAAGAGATTCAGAGTTCTTTGAAAAGTTTTACAAAACAATAAAACCCATAAAAGGAGTCATTCTAACATGAATCATTATCATAAGTTGACCTTTAATCGTATATTGTTTCTAAATGCTCTGTGTCCCCGTTTTCAACGCGTAACGTACCAGTGGTTTAAAACCTTTGGTTACAGAGTTGTCGCTACAAACATATTGTACAATCTGTCAATGGTGTTTCTATCCCTAAAAGGAGGATACAATTTATATGGTCAAATCAACTACTATTGTATTTACGATCATTGCTAAAGTTTTATAATTCACGATAATCTGTTTCAACATTCAAGAAGAAACTGATGTTCTACATTGTACATTTGTGAAATCGGTTAAAGTATTTACAAGAAAAATAAACACGCTTGCTTACAGTACAGGTAGTGTTTTTATCTATGATAAGATTTGGCAAAATCCTTTGAACATTTTAACGTTAATGAAAATATATGTTTTTGTTTCTATAAGTTCATTCATTAGTTATTTTTTCAACTTGGACTAGCCATAAAGACCTTGCATGGTTTTCAGATGTCATGCACTAATTACTGGCTAATTTAAACAGTTACGGATTAGATAGAAATCTGAATAAATGGTTAGCAGCATTCCTGGAAAAACGTTCAATGTGGATTGTTGTCGAAGGTAAGCACTCAGAATATGCCCACGTAGACTCTGGCGTACCACAAGGCACAGTATTTTACCACTGTTTTTCCTATGACACATCAACGACCTCAAGGAAAGCGTAAAATCTCAAGTTCGTTTATTTGCCTACTCTATCGAGAGATTAACAAGATAAAAGACCATCAAACTCTCCAAAACGATCTAAAAGCTCTGGACGTATAGGCACTAAATTGGGGAATGAAATTTAATGCCAAAAGAAATGCTATATAATGAGCTTCAAACAAAAATCAACCAACTAGACAACCACATACTAACACAAGATAAAAAAAATCCTAACCTAGGTCTTAATATATCTAATGACCTTAAATAGACCAGCCACATAGGAAAAACAACAAGCAAGGCAAGTTAAACACTAGGGTTCCCGAGAAGAAACTTACGCCAGTGCCTCCAAGAGTGCAAAAAACTAGCCTTCTTAGCCATGGTAAGATCCGTACCAGAATACGTTGATGTCATCTGGGACCCATTCACAATCAGGGAAATAGAAAAAATAGAAAGCATACAGAAAAGAGGAGAATGTTTCCTCTTGCATGATTAAAAATCCAGAGAAACCGGGTGCGTAACAAATATGCTTTTTAAGTTGAAACTACCACCACTTCAAGAACGAAGGAAACATCAGAGGCTGACTATGTTCCACAAAGTGGTTGAGGGATTGGTGCCGGCTATCTATCCAACTGATTATTTAAAAGATATCAGAAACAAACGCCAAGTCAAGGCAAACAACTTTAGTGACTTTCAATACAGAAACCCCGTAGAAAGACAAGAAACCAGAAATAGCAGATCATACAAATTGATTGATTGCAACACAGACATCAGAAAGAACTCTTATTTCCGAAAACAATACTGCAGTGGAACAATCTGAACGTGGATATTGCATGCCAAACGACAGTTGAGGGTTTCACGGCTGCCCTGCATCGGTTGGACTAACCTTGATATTATTATACTTTTTGCAGATGACACCTCTTTATTTGTTATAGTAGATGATGATCCTGCTATAGTAGCTGCTTCTTTGACTAATGACTTGGATGTTATCTCAAACTTGGCAAAATTTTGGGCTGTTCAATTTAACTCTAAGAAATCTAAAAATGTTGTATTTACTAGAATGGAAAGGGAGCATTCACCTGTATTTTTTTGGGGAAAAAGGGGAAGAGGTTGAGAAAATAAATATTCACTGTCATCTTGGGATAACATTTCAGTCATCAGCTTCATGGAACACACATATTGATATAAAAAATTTAAAAAAAAACATGCTCTCGTCTATCTGTGCTTCGTCAAGTTAAACATTTATTAGATAGGAGTTCACTTATACGTATTTATTATGATTTTATTAGACTCATATTAGAGTATGGTGATGTTGTTTTGGGCAATTGTTCCCAGCACAAGTTTGAGCTTCTTGAAAATATTTAGATAGAAGCTGCTAGAACTATTACAGGATTACGACGTAATTCCTCCAGTCAAAAACTTTATATTTAGTTAGGTTCAGAAACTCTGGAGAATAGACTTAATAAACATAAGCTTATACTATTTTATAAAAAAATAAGTGGGATGACCCCTGTATACTCATTTGAGTTTATCCAGCAATATCTTCCCAGAGAAACCCATTATCCTTTGAGGAATGAAAATAACACTTTTCATCCGCCTCTTTCTAGAACTAGCTCTTATTTGATAGTTTCATTCCTTCCACTATAAGACTTTGGAATAGTCTTCCTTTTAGTTTACAAAAATCACTAAGTTTGGATATACTAGTATTTAGAAGTGGACTGAAAACGTTTTGTAGAACTGATGATATATTTAAACCTTTTAACTATGGGATAAGGAAACTTAATATAAGTCATTGTCAACTCAGAAATGATGCTAGGAACATAGAATCTCTTTGTTTAATCAGTTCTTATCCGAGAACACTTTTTGTGCAAACTGTTATAAACCTGTTGAGGATAACCAACATTTCGTTTTTATTTGCCCTAAGTACCATGATGTTATACAGATCCTACTTGATTCCATTTACTCCATTGCTGATAATGTTGAAATAAATATTGAATTATTATATTTTGAAAACAGATTATTTTCATACGATATGAATATTGCTATTTTTAAATCTATTCAGAAATATATTAGTGACACCAAAAGTTTCGTTTGAAACTTATTTATTTTTTGTTTCGTTTATTTTTATTTTTTTTATTTTTTTCTCGTCCACTTCAATATTAATTCATGTAATGCACTCAATAAGCTTTGTTTCTCTTTTTAAGCCATATATCTATACTATTAAACGAGAAGACCTCATTTTGGGTGCCGCTTCTCTTCCTTTCACAATAAATTAATCAACACGCCTCTGTGTCCTATAAATACAGTGCATAGTCGCATTTGTCATCCATTCATATGATTATTCAGATTGAGTTATTTTGGGAGAAAAACGAGAAAAAAGGCATCCGGATAATGTCCCGTCATTGGACGGAATTTTAAGTCAGATTAGACTTCCGGTTTGCGTTTTTCTGTATACTTTGAACAAACATATACAAAGAATATAAAAGTGTATTTTCAGAATTCTATCTGCTATCATTTTCAAGTTTACTATCTACGGCGGTCACAGAGTTTATTAAATAGAGAGAGTTTGTATACCATATCAATGACCACCATGGATCGATTAGTAAACTTAGAATTTAGGGAGCTACCATTTGATTTTTAGGGGGGGGGGGGGGGGGGGCTAGGATGAAATTTGAAAAAAATAGGCAGGACAGGCGTTTTGAGTTAAAAAAAAAAAGGCAGGATGAGACTATTGCCAAAAAAAAAAGTCAGGACGACAATTTAGGTAAAAAAAAGTCAGGATAAACTAAAAAAAAAAAAGCAGGACCATACAGAGTGAAAAATAAAAAGGCCGGACAGAGATTACAGTTAAAAAAAATGCAGGACAAAATTTTTCATCCTAGCCCCTCAACACAATAAAATACTCACTAAATCGTCGAAAGTCCTTCGCTGAAAAACGACAAAGGATAAATTAAATCTGACGTCATTCAAACTCAACTTTGAATGATACTTAATCTGTTTGTGACAGCTTAAACTCTTAATAAAGTTATATATGTCCATAAATAAAGGCAGCAGTAGTATACCGATGTTCAAACTCATAAATCCATGGACAACGGGGTAACAAACTAAAGCTGAGGGAAACGCGTTAAATATAAGAGGAGAACAAAGACACAACACTACAATGTAACACACACAGAATCGGACCAAGCAACAGACAAAATCCCACGTGAATAACAAATATAACATCAAAACCAAATACATGAATTTGGGATAGACGTCAAGTACCGTGACACGTCTTATCTCAATGTGAATTTACACTAAAAAATAAGAGAAAACAAACGACGTAACGTTAAAATGTAACACATACAGAAACGAACAATAATATAACAATGGCCATATTCCTGACTGGGTACAGGACATTTTTAAAGAAAAAATGGCGGGTTGAACCTGGTTTAGTGACATGCCAAACCGCCCCTTTTATAACCATGTGATATATAACATTAAGATGACAATTCAACATTACAGGACTACAATATAAATACATTGGAGAATACAATTGACAAAGAAACACACGAACAACAGTCAACAAAAGGCAACAAGTTGAACATTTTAATAGGCCAGAAGTGCATTTTATCCACACAAGATCTACTAGTGATGCCCAGATATATTGATATATATCCATAAGAGTAATTGAACAATGAATTACATGTATTTATTGAAATATTAACAAAACAAGTAAACATGCATTAAACGAGTGAAGAACAAAGTACGATGAGGCCCTCATATTTTCTCATTTTCTCAATTTCTGTTTTGAAAAGCTACTTATGACGTTACAAATTCTCTGAAATAAGTAGAAAATTTAAGTAGCTTTCCAATTCAAAATTTGAAAAATGAGAAAATAGGGGGCCTAAAACGGGCCTTATCGTAATTTGTCCTTTATCTATGACACAATAAAAACAGAATATACAACTATGTAAAACAATGTCATTAAAGATAAATATTATCTGATACAAAATGACACGAAATAAAATAACGTACAGAGGTAACTTTTAATAGTATAACTTGTTGTTACGTGTGATAATATGTTTTCCCAAATAATACGGTTGTTCATAATACAAGAACAGAAGTAACACTAAACACCGAAAAAATGAAGATAATAACAAATAGTGAAGCAAGACATACCACCCTTCTTTTTTATATGCAAACATTGAATAACAAAAGTGCATTACAAATTGTGTCAACAGGTCAATTCAAGAACAAAAAACGATTTGAGCGTACTCTGAGTTCCTAGTTACAGGCCAAATACAATTAATAAAAAAATAATCATCCATCAGAGACTGAAATTTATCAATCCCCCCCCCCCCCCCCCGGGATTTATTGTTTTAACGTCATAAAAAGTCAAAGAAGACATGACTTGTGACAACCAAAAAAAGAAAGTTTCGACAGGCAGTTGGTTTATTAAAATTTAACTATATTTATTTAGGATAGCTGGCATGTACCAAGTATCAAATCAATACATTTAAGCACGGTAAAACAAAAGGTTGCAAAGCTACATATTTAAGTGAATGTGACCATGGAAACATAACCTTAAAACTGATTTAAAAAGGGTTGATGTTTAGTTTACTCCCTGCTTGAGTGACAGACAAGGAAAACCTTCCTAGGACTTATTAAGCCAAATTGTGTTATCTTATTACTCAGAAAATAGGAAACTAAATTCATTGATTAACCAATATTCAAAATTAAAAATGTATATCGCAAGAGTTTATTGAATCGATTGTTGTTGTATTGCTGCATTTTAAAACTACCCAGATAGATATGCCCACTACTATTTCGCCTGTGTAAATTTTAAATTCTGAGAAAAAAAAACATCTATCGCAACCAAATTTAAATCTATCAAATTCCTTCCATTTTGAAAAATTTATAAAACAATAATTGTGTTATGATAATGAGACATACCACGTGTTTTTGACTTCACATTTATAACGTTTCACATTTGTCTTTAGGATACTTAGGATTTACACCCCAAAAAATAATTCCCTATGCTTGACCTGACTGAATTTGTGTATTGGAATTATAAAATATATGTCAAACAATCAACGCCTGCTGATTCCTTATATGAACAATAAAATGCCTAATTGTATGCTTGTTGATATTTTATTTGAGCACTGTACATTTTACATCGACATTGCTATGTCCAAGACACGATGTTGTGACGATCCGATATCGATACACGACTTTTCGTATGAATGTTGTAATGTCCACATGGCCTGAATCCTCTGTCTTGAATGTTGATATCGAATCGAAATCAACAAGCATTCTATATCCGTAAATCTCTGCCTTTGTTGTCGATATCGACGTTATCGACGATATCGAATCAATATTAACGTACATTTCATAACTTAAATATCAACCTGAAACCTCTGTCTTTCTTTCATTACACCTCTTTCGTAGTTGTATCCCGTAACTTTAACAACGGCCTTAAACGTCTGTCTTGGTTGTCGATATCGAATGTCAATGTAAACAGAAGGCAGAACACAATCTTCGGGAAGTTCTTAGCAACTTTGATTATTGTGGTAGACAAAATGCACTTTAATCAAAAAGCTGATTTCTCTAAGGGATACGATTGCAATTGTTTTTATTGACACATGTATACATGTAGCTGGATAATATTATTTTCAAAACTAATTCAACTGCACATGTAAAATGTAATTTTCGTAATCTGAATAGTTACAAAGTAGCCAATCCCGGATAAAAGTGTATGAACAATGTACTTAGGCCTATTGTGTTTTATTTTTGTACTATCAATTCCAAGTTTACTTTCCACAGCATTCACTGAGGCTCAGAGTGAGAGAAGGTATTTCACTTCGTATCTTATGACCTATTTTCCCCAGGACTACGTTAATTCTAGGAGGAACCCCATTCCTAACTCTTTAAATATTTAATTTTCTTTGGGTCAGTGGTTAATACTCCTTTCCGTACACATTCCGCGGTTTAAATTGCGATCGTTTTTTAATATGATACGACGTTTATCGACAGAAGGAGTTAATTTTTTCCACGTATTGTATAATAGTATTTTGATTCAGAATTCATGGAAGTTACTTCCGGAAGGGAGACAACTCGAAACGATAATATGGAAGACTCCATTTCGCCTGAAGGGGTGTTGTAGTTACAGCTTTACCATGTGGACTACATTTATTTTACTTGAAAGCAATCGTATCCCAAAAACCATGTAGACAAATCGTGAAATAAAATGCAAATCCTCACAAAGTTGCCGTTTTCAATTCCCACAAAACCGAAGACTGCGCACAAACATTTAATTCAAAATTCAAGCATGCAACAAAACATATGACATATTGAAGTTTAAATCTTTTTTAATTAACAATATGTCATATATATACTGAAGATAAAATGATGAATTACGCTAAACGAGCGAAGTAAATTTGAAATATATTAAAATAAATTAAAAATTTGACACAATTGACATTGTGTCTATGATGTTGTTTTATGTAAATGTATATGTTAATTATTAAGTGATACAACTACATCGTTTAAGATATTTAACACTATGAAGATCTTCATTTGTCAACGCATAAGGGTAATTTGTTTATTGATTGGTCATTCGAAAGGGAGAATATGTGCGTTTATATTTTTTCCTCCGATTGAAGTTAATCCGTACATTTTCTTTTAAAAACCAGTTTACGTATGGTTTGTGTCTATGTTGGCAATGCATTTAAGAAATCATGTAAAATATCTTAACTTGACATTCATCCATTAATAGATGTTCAATTAATGGCTCAGTGGGAATAAAATTATATGTGATGAACAAAACGGTTTTCGAAAAGGTAGAAACTGTACAGATCATGTTTACAAGCTGTGACGTATATTAAGTGCCTGATCTTATAGTTGATACTGGTTAGATAGTATTGTCAATAGCAGAAAAATGCAAAATAGGATACATGTGTATGTTTTGTTGACGCAAAAAGAAAAGCAAGTGATACTGTTGATAGAGACTGTCTATTATTTAAATTGAGAGACATTAGTATTAGCGGTATATTTTAAACTGTATTGCTTCTTTATATAGTAATACCAATTGTGCAGTCAGAGTAAATAACTTTATCCTTTTTTTCTGTCTGTGTTTTATCGCTGACTTTATTTTTCTATCTTTGTAAATGATTTAGTCTCAGATATTAAGGAAGCCAATT
Source organism: Mytilus galloprovincialis (assembly GCA_037788925.1). NCBI lineage: Eukaryota > Metazoa > Mollusca > Bivalvia > Mytilida > Mytilidae > Mytilus > Mytilus galloprovincialis. The sequence goes on from CM075338.1 coordinate 88,407,242, forward strand.
GTTGTATTCAAATAGATGACATATTAGTTTACATGTTATTTTACACGGATGACATTACATTGATTGCACTAGATGCAGACAAACTTCAAAAACAGCTGTATATATTAAACAAGTAGTGTGAAAAGTGGAGATTAATAAAATCAAAACCAAAATTGTTCATTTTAGAAATAAATTTATAAACAAAAGATATTTTCATTTCAAAAGTGGTGAACTGTGTATTGATTTTGCAGCTTGTTATAAATATCTGGGTGATTTTTTGAATGTATTTTATGATTATTCAATAATAGCCAAAGAAATGTATAAATCAGGTAATATAGCTTTTGGTGTTATCAAAGCAACGTTTTGTAAAACTGGTCAAATTGCTTTGATGTATTTACTAAATTAGACGACACTTTAGACACACTTATTTTTGCATTATCTTCCATTGTATGGAACATTAATATACATAATTGTAGAAATAGTTTGCAAAACAATGCTTGTATTTGTTTCTTAATCTTAAGCAAGAGAAGCAGCAATCTAGCTGCTAAAGGTGATATGTTTTTTATCAGGTGATGCAATACTAAAAGTTGAAATTTCAAAATATTGAATCGTCTAAAATGTCACAATAACAGTAATATATGTACAAAGGTTCATACCTGAGCAATAAGAAGAAAATCGACAGGATTAAAGAGTAAGCTCGTAAATATAATTTGATTCTAAATGTAGAAGATGAAATTAATATGAATAATGTATGGAATTCTATACAAACTTGAAAATCAATCTAGGCATCATGAAGTATGGAATGATAAAAATAATGTCAATGGTAATAAATTAAGATTAAAGAGATTGTTTAACACTTGTATGTGTACGGAGCCTTATGATAAGGTTGTTTAAAAAAGAGGGACGAAAAATAACAAAGGGACCCTCATTGTCAATTTCTAGATGTCAGTCAAGATATGAAGCCGACTTAACTGTATCTGTAGTATCCTTTATCTCCAATTCGATGGGATAGATGCGTTCCACATAGTCACCAAATTTTGAATTGTTTAGTGAAAGAACGTCATCTATATAGCGGAAAGTAGAGTTAAAGGATATTGATAACTTCTTATCTTTCTTCCTAAGAAGTTCCTGCATGAAGTCAGCCTCATAAAAATAAAGAAACAAGTCGGCAAGTAGAGGGGCACATTTTGTTCCCATTGGGATGCCGACAGTCTGTTGAAAAACACGTCCTCCGAACGTTACAAATATGTTGTCAATCAAGAAATCAAGCATCTTGATAATATCGGTTTCAGAGAATTTTTTGTTTGAATCAGAGTGATTCTTTACAAAGTATGATTTATCCCTCCCTAAGACGAGATACTTGTATCTACGTTGGCCATTCTTTTTTATGAAGCAAAGTAATACCAACTTTTTCAATTTGTCTTTTAGTTTGGAATGTGGAATACTTGTGTAAAGAGTAGAAAAGTCAAATGTTTTAATACTGTTACAAGATGAAAGAGAGTTAGATTGTATGTACTCTAAAAGATCTTTGGAATTTTTAAGTATCCACATCTGATTCACGCCACCTCTAGAATAGGCAGTTACACAATAACTTTGAAGCCCGTCTTTGATTGCTGATAAAATAGATGTTAATAATTTAGAAAGAGGTCTCATGGAGCACTTGAAAGACCCAGCAATATACCGTTGTTTGTAAGGACACTTATGTAGTTTAGGTATCCAATACAGTGATGGAAGATCCCAGTTCTTCATCTTTGGTTGAAATACCAAAGGAACAAAGAACAGACCTATGATTATCCAGGATTTTCTCTTTGGTAAGTGTCGTGAGGGTATATGTTGAGTTTCCAAGTGTCTATACCTAATTCGTTTATCAAGCAATTAATGTAGTGACTTTTACAGACAAAAACGATGTTATTTGAGGCTTTGTCTGCGGGGACAACAACATATTTATCATGGAGGTAGGATAAGTGTTTAGCAACATTTGGGTCTTTTGAAATTGACGTAGCATGGGCATTGATGGACCCATTCAGTTTCTTAATTCTGATTTGTATTAACGACCTCACTGCCTTAATCCATTCGGATAGAGTGTCTACGTCTTCCTTTTCACGTTTAGCCCATTGCCTGGCATAATCCATGACTGAATCCATCAAAATTTTAAAGTTGTATTTCCAATTGATGGATTTAGGTTCACGATATTTCGGACCTGTTGATAACACATTTCGTAGAGAAGTGTTATTAACAATGTTAAGGTCACCGGTAATAACGTGGCCAACAGGATTATATGTGAATTGGGAACTAGCACAAGTGCAATCAGGAGGTTTAGACTTGAAGTCGTCAATATCGAGATTCTGCAAAACGCGTTTGTAATTGAAAATTTTAGTTGCAATAGGTTTGGTATAGGTATAAGAAATTATTGGTACAGACTGGTCTTTGAAATAAGGAGGTATTTTCGATTGAACTAATTTATGATGAAGGATATTGCCTAGGTTGACGCCATCGAGACCTTTGTTGGCAAAGGAAAGATTTAGGTAAGATCTTATCTCTTTTTCATCTTTTCCATTGCGAACTGACTTGAAAAGTCTGTGACTTCCAATATCCGAAATTATAGCTTGAAGTTTGTATTGGTTTTAATGAGGGTTTGAAACAGTGGATTCCAAACATAAATTGAACAGAGAATGAAGTTTTGAAAGGGGTAATGAATTAAGTTTCGTGCGAACGTGATGAATACCTAACGGATTTTGTATGAATGGCAGCAAGTCATTAATAGAGACATCATGCAGAGAAGGTGATGTATAATGACGATGACCATGATTGCGTCTACGTCGAGTAGTCGAGTTGAAAATATTCATCACATTCACCGAGTTACACGAAGGACTAGATAGAATACCTATACCATTAATTTTGTCATTGCAGCCATACGGTGTTGCAGTTCCCAATTTTCTAATCCAGTAGTCTTCTTTTTGTCTACGGAGAGTCGTTGAAAGATTAGGATTGTTAGAGCTATGGTAGATCTTTTCGATAATGCGAACTGTCACAGAAACGATCGTGCTGATTGAAATGCATGTATAGAATGTCGTTAGCATTGAGGTTAATGTCTGATCTATGACCGCACATACGTTTGTTTAGCCTTCCTTTCGTTTCTCCGACGTATACCAATCCGCAAAGGTAACTTCTGGTAAAAGATGACTTCTTGGTCAAATTTCTAGTGAATTCAGCATCTGTAATTAAAATAGCACAAGTTTTGCAGCCTTTGGTCTCACAATTTGAAATGCGACAGTGTTGTACTGTGTCATCAAAAACCAAAATGTCTTTAAGGAGAACTGAACATGGCTGTATATGTGTAACATTGCTATTGTCACTAGGACGATGATCTGAATGGGTCGTGTTTGAGATATTTGTCATGTCTGGTGATGAGGGGACACCTGCCATATCAGACGACACCGTGTCAATGGTGACGTCTGTTTCGGACCTTTTTATACTGGGCGACGTCCGAGTCATGCAATTTTAGTTTTGCTACTTGGCGGATGATGTCCTCGGGGACAAAATGTCCACCAGCAGAGACATCGACCCAGTGGTAATAAAAGAGGGACAAAAGATACCAAAGGGACAGTCAAACTCATAAATCTAAAATAAACTGACAACGCCATGGCTAAAAAAGAAAAAGACAAACAGAAAAACTAATAGATGCCACCGACGTCTTTTGTCACTTTTCAGAGCTGGTTCGTTATAACTTAAAGTTGAAACATGTCGATATGCTAGACCCCCAGAACCAGATTATATCAGTTGATGGACTTGTTTTGTCAGTCGACTATCCCTTTCTTTGAAAAATCTATCTTAAAAATCAACGATTAAAAGACTATATACATGTCTTTTCCAGAAACAAACAAAGGGAGTAGACCGAGGGAAACACATAATTTATAAGGGGAAATCATAGAAACAACAGACACTGAAGTTCAACAAAAAATATGCCAACATAAATAGAACCGAACTAGTTAATATCAACTTGTTTAGGTTATTCTAAAACCAATGATTTAGCCTTGATAATTTTGTGTCATGATTTGAGTATGCAAAATTTAATTCTGGTATAAAATCCATTTGATTCAATTCACCTTTATACCGATTATTATCCTAAAAACTGCTAGACAAAACGAAACACCATTATATATTAAAATTTCAAAGTTTTTGTTAATTTATCAACTTAATACATAACGTGCAATTGAAATATGTAACACACTTTACGGCAAATACCACGCTTCCTATAGCATCTCTTAGAAATGGTTGAATTGTGAATGCATTATTATTTAAATAGTATCTCATAGCAAAATAAATGTATAACTTTTGAGTAGAGCTCATTAAGACCTTCATTTGATATATCAAATGACCCCATTCGACAAATTGCCAAAAAATATTGCATTATCAACTATAGAACTTATGAAACTTACAAAGTCATTGCGAAACATGAAAATTTGAAATTAATTTCTTTTTTTTTCTCATGTTTTTGGTATTAAGTCAAAAAATTTTCTCATGTTTTTGGTATTAAGTCAAAAATATAACCATTTTAAACTCTTTAATTTCATAAATTTTAGGTGGTAACCTGTTGTTGATTCAGAAATAAATGCTTCTGCTCGAAAAAATTAAACTGCATTATTTCTAAAACGACGGCAGATATCTCAAATCTGCTGAGTAATAAATCATCTGCAGTTGAAGGACCGCGTTTAGAAAATTATTTGAATATTTTCAAGGTTCATTGAGGTCATAATGAATCATCAAATATATGATGCTAAAAAAATCCTTCAGAACCGGAAGTCGTAGACATGGGACTACCACCATTAAACGCAGGACAATTTAACCTTCCAGATGTCACAAGGTCAAGATCATAGTACCCTTTAAATTTCGAGGTAAAATTTCATTACGACCTGACATTGACAAATAAACTCATCATATATACCGGACTATGAAAGGTACATTACTTCTAAATGGGGTGATGAAATCACACAATTAGTCATCTTGTAAAATTCCTATCGAGGTCTATCGATGGTCCAAATTTGGTATTGATAACTCAAATAGAAACGGAAGAAGGGCATGTCAGAAAATGTTAATAAAGGAAAAAAAAAGAAAACATTCCAAAAACAATAAAAAGTCTTTACTTAAGTAAGGGAAAGACCTTAACAAAAACAATAATTATAACTACCCATAACATGAAGCAGTTGTTTATCAGTACAACATAAGAACGAACTATAAAATTAAGTAGAAAAAGGGTTAACTCCCTTGTTATTTTTTTCGTACTTTTCAACCAATACCAGAATGAACGTTGAACATCAGTATATATTATGTATAAAGGTGTGGTAAAAAGGGACAATTTACATCGGTTGTAACAAATAACTCGAACACAGCTGTTAGGCAACCATCATCAATCAGTCAAAACTGGTAATATTGTATCTCATTCCACAAGGACATTCACTTTACCATTCATGTCTCTTCGAATTATAGATACATAACTTTAACACGCATGATAAATGACAAAATAGTTATTCAGTTATTCTACAATTCTATGTTATAAAGGTTTTGACTTTTTCCGTTGCAAATAATGCACCATCAAATTTTTCATCATTACCATAATGTAAAATAAATCACCATCAGGTCAATGGATTAAATGAAATATGACTTCAAAAACTTAACATTGTACAGGTTCAGGCTTGACACTGCCTCTATCATGAATTGTTATATTGTCATAAATGCATTGTGCATATGCTTTGTACAAGGTGTATCAGAATGCTTTCTTTTGGATTCAATCGACGGTTACGTTTGCTTTCCGATTCCGGTAACGCATACTTTCCGGTATAACTAAAGACAATGACAAATAGGGTTGAAAGGTCAGTTGATACAATCTTTAAGAAAATATTAAAATAAAATTGCCTTAATTGACATTCGATTGGACGGACCAAAACAAATAACCATGTGTCCAGTTTAATAACCTACTGTTTCTGCGAAGGTTGAAAGGAAAAATAATTTCGGTTACACTAGAACTGCGTTTTATTGAAAAACAGACATTGCAGCCAAACATATTCAAGTATTAACAATCTCATTCTTTTATAAATCATTCTTTTTAAGGTGGTAGACCTATGTTAAGGGAAATAACTCTTACAATCATCAGTACGTTTTTGTCAACCATTTTCATAAACATATTCTAAGCTTCTAGGTTACATAGATTATTTTCAATCTGTTTCAGGTAAATGCTTAAAATACATTGATGAAACTTGACTTGTACAAACGCATCACTGATTAAAGAAATTATCTCCCTTCACCAAGGTCTACCCCCTTAAATGGTTTTATAGTTCATGAATATACAATAGATCAAACCACAAATGATTTAACATGTTAATCAAATTAATTCTCCGTTTTCTTAAATTTAACTTGTAACGTTTCTATAAAATTGGAGGGTTAAAAGTTTGTTCTAAAGTTTTATGTCCAAACATTTTCATTGTAGCTACATGTATTATTTACATAAATTAACGATATTTTGAAACGGGGCATGCTTGAGTCTTTATACATGTTATATGAGATATTATGATTTCCATCAATGAAGGAACATATATGTTGATCTTCGAGCAAGATAAAGTAAAAAAAAAATATCTGAATAAGTAATGTTTTCGTTTGATTTAATAATAATATCTCAGTATTATAAATAATGATTATATTCCAATATAAATGTCAACCGATAGAAAATTTAACATTTGATAATTGTTAAAAAAAAAAAAGGAGACCGGAAATCCAGCAAAACACAATCAGTTGGCAAAATAGAGACTAAGTAAACGTCTAATTGGTACTTGTTGTAAAAAGATGATTCTGGAATAGAATTCAAGAAACTGCTGTCCACAGGCAGTTGAAAATAAACATTCTAGTTCAAAGGAACACTGTACAGGAAACAAAATAGTATTCTTCAAAGTACTTCATTTCATTAAATGGATATAAAAGGGAAATTTAACGGACTTGTTGCAATTAAATTGAATAAGATACTCAGTTATGACATCAAACATTGTGTTAGATAAGTGAAAAACATAACAATGACGCAAAATTCGTTTGTTTTTTACTGCAGTGTTTAAATACATATTTTGCATCGTCACCTCTCAACTTTTTTTTTATGTCAAATACAACAAAAATATCTTTAAGAAATAATTAAAATGTAAATAAATAAACAATTAAATCATGCTAATACATGTTATATTATAGTTTGTTTATGTGTGTGTTACATTTTAACGTTGTGATTCCGTTGTGTCGTTTGTTTTCTCTTATATTTGAGTTGGAATTCTCATTACTATAAAACGTGTCACGGTCCTTTTCTATCCCAAATTCATGTATTTGGTTTTGATATTATATTTGTTATTCTCATCGGATTTTGTCTAATGTTTAGTCCGTGTCTGTGTGTGTTACATTTTAATGTTGTGTCGTTGTAAGGTAACAATTTCTAGCAGTGTTGTGTAGTAAGTTTTAACATTCCAATTGAGTTTACTGTCATGTTTATTCATCAACCTAAAATTAAGCTTTACTGAGATAATCTCTTCAATGTATAAACATTTTACTATAGAAATGTAAGGACTACCTGTGCTTTTCGTGGTGTATGCATGAGTGACCCAATATAGCTATTAAAAGATGACGTCCAAAAGATTTTTTTCTATTTTTAGATTTCCTATCGTGTGTGCACTTGATGACTGTTTCAAGTAAAGGTGTTATAGAAGTTATAAAAATATCTGAAGCAAATACTGATCAAATGAAGAGCAGAGGTTTGCACAACAAAACAGTTCAGTTATGTTCCTAAGACAAAATTTTCGACGTTTCCCTTATAAAATCCCGCTTTATCTGTGCAAGGAGACAATTACCAGTGTAATGCAGTCCTAAATTTAACTATGTGATTTTTTGTTTGTTCAGTTTGAAATAAAACCTAGTTTTAGAAAGTCATTTCAATGTATAAACATTTTGCTAGATACATGTAAGGACTGCTTGTGGTTTCATGCTAAATGTGTGAGTCAACTAGCATAGCCATTAAATGACATCCGCTTGATATTGGTATTAAGTGTTAATTAATATTGATTATTTGATTGGTAGCACTTATAAATTCGCGTGTCTTTGCTGAATTGTTTAAACACATGTTTGCGTCGTTTTATGTTAAATACAACACATATATTTAAAAGCAAATCAATAAATTATAAAATCAGACATATACTCACCGGCTTGTTCTCGCATCAACTCTTAAAAAATATGAAAACAAATTTTATTTTATTTCATATTGTTTATCAAATACTATATATCAATTCATTGAGACTAAAGCTCACGATCATGATATTGCGTGACTTAGATAAATAAAATGCCTTTGAATGTGGTAACCATATTTGATGAAAAAAAGCTTTGACTTCTAACATTAAGATAATGAGTAATGACAGTTTTGTGTAGTAATTTTTTAGTTTTCCAATTTAGTTTACTATAATCTTTATTTCTGGCGCCTTCGATAACACAATATCTATTGAATGCCGTCCGAATGATATTTTTCTTGATTGTTACTTCATATCATATGAGCACCTGATGACTGTTTAAAGTAGGAATGTTATAGAAGGTTAAACAAATAAATCAAACACATACTTATCACACATAAAGGAGGGGTTTACACAACAGGACAGTTCAATTATTTTCTATGACAAGATTTACGACTTTTCCGTCATAAACTCAGGCATCGTTTTGTCAATTAGACAATTACTAGTTTAATATAGTCCCTTAGAAATTTAATGATGTGTAAATTGTTTGTGTCAGCTTGAAATTAAGCTTAATCGAGAAAGTCAATTAAATGTAAAAAAAACATTTAGCTCAAAATGTAAATTGAATTGTAAATCAATAAACAATAAAATCAGACAAATTCCCACCCAACTCTTCTTCTAGAAAATAAGGAAACAACATTTTATTTTATTTCATATTGTTTTTTAAATGATATTTGATTTACAATTGATGTCGTTTGGCATGGTTAAAACTCAGATGCCTTGAGATTGAAGCTCAGGAATAGGATCGTTCTTGACATATATAAATAAAATGCATTTGAATATGGTAACCCTTTTATACATTTTTCGCGATCGAAATGTTAGGACTGCTTGTGCCTTCCATGGTAAATGTGTGAGTGACCCAGAATATCTATCAAGTGACATCCGGGTGATGTTTTGGCTGATTGTTACTTCATATCGTGTGTGCACCTTATAGCGTCACTGATAAGTCTTATGAAGACGAAACGCGCGTCTTGCATATTTAAATATAAGCCTGGTACCTTTGATATATATTTACACCACTGGGTCGTTGCCACTGGTGGTGCAAGTTTCGTCACCGAAGGTATCACCAGCTCCCGTAGTCTGCACTTAGGTGTTGACATAAATATCAATTATATGATCATTTTTAAAAATTTCCTGTTAACAAAAGTATGAATTTTTCGAAATACTAAAGTATCTTTTCATAGGCATAGATTATAGTAGCCGTATTTGGCACAATATTTTGAAGTTGTGGATCCTCAATGCTCTTCAACTTTGTACTGTTTGCCTTTTATTACTATATCGATCTGAGCGTCATTGATTAGTCATATGTAGACTAAACGCATGTCTAGCGTATCCAACTATAAGCTTGGTAACCTTGATAACTATTAAGAATGTTAAAAGTAGAGGGGTTATAGAAGTTATAAAAACAATTTTAAAAGATACTGATCAAATTAAAAGGAGTGGTTTGCACACAAAAACAAATCAATTATTTTCCTAGACGTTTAGTTTCTACGGGCGTCATTAGCGCAATAACTTTGTCTAAATTGAGAAATTACAAAGAATCCTATGTTTAAACTCCCTCAGATAAAACTGTCGAATTGGGCTTTACTTTAATGTCCATATTGGTAATATTGGTCCTCACATATGTACATAATTAAACATTAACGGTCAAAACGGTATAAATTATTTAAAAAGTTATTAGTGAAAGGCAATTCAAGAAAACGCGTCGGACGTTTGATATTAATCGAGTGAGTTTTTGTTTAAATTATTTTACTTATTCGCGAATAAGCAACACAGGATTATTTGTTTCATTAAACAAATATCGCCAGTTTGATTATTAATATATGCATGTTAACGATAATAATTTTTATATTGTATTGTTTGAAAACCCACTAGTATATTCCAAACTATATATATGGTCAATGGTAGTTAAATTTTTTTTATTCTGTTTGAACTAATTAGCGGGATATTATTCTGTTCAAACTCTTGCAACTTAGTACGTACTTTTGCCAGCTATTACTGGTAGAATCTTCGTAACTACTAATCACAGACACCGACCATATAGATTTTGTTTACAGACAGGATTCTACTTCAACATTATCTCCCCATTTTTAAACAATCGTAAAGATGAAAGCCATTGTCGGGATGACGCGCTGCCAAAATTTGAAGATCTAAAAAAATTGATAAATTTATCCTTATCCTTATAGCACCATTACGATCTTTATGTGCCAGTTGTATACCATATTAGACAAATGCATTTGCTAGCTATTTAGCATATTTTGTGCACTTTTTTGCATTCAGTCAACTTAAAACTATTGTCCGATCGGTTGTAAGTTTGAATTTTTAAAGTTCAAAAATATTTACAAAAATTCTAACTTAATATTTCTTGGAATGGTAGACTTAACAATTATGAGGTTGAAGACTCTAGAAAACACACATATAAAAACTTTTTTTTTAATTATGCATTTTTAATATCTAAGTACTTTAAGATAAAAATAAAATGATCGAACACACCTACTCTGTTTTAATCTCATTAGAAAGGTATATCACTTGACCCATATATTTCATTTGTTAATGTCATCAAACTAACATAACCTTAATATATAATAATAAAAGAATATGAAGCGATATGATGTATCAAATATTTGTATTTTCTTCGTTTTCAAGACAGAAAAGTTGACCCGAACACACTCGAACATAAAAAGGTGAACTCGACTTTCTCTTTAAATCGTGTGTTTATCTTATGACTGTTTGAAAAAGAGGTGTCATTTAAGTTAATGAAAAAACTAATAAAACAATATTTATTACATGATTATATTGGTTACTGCAACAAGACAGTCATGACTGTCACAATTTTTCTATTTTCCTATGACAAGATACACTGTATTAAAGCTTTTTAAGCTTCGACTATAATAGCAGGTATCAACGGTGCTTTGAATTTTCTTGATTGTTTTTCATGGCTGAATAAACGTCAATTCCCATCAAAGGATTATTTATAATGTGTTTCTGTCAGTAATTTAATAAATGTTAGTAATTTTTTCTACTTAGACATTTCAAATACAGTATACTAAGTACGAGGTTAGTGTTAAAAATTAACTCGTTGAAATATTTTTTTATTTTTTTGGAAACTAATTTTTGTCTTCGAACATACAGGACAGTTTTTAATAATAGAAATGCAGAACAATGATGCCAAATTTGTTCATCTTTACTAACTGTTTAACCATATATTTTGTATCATCTCCTTTCATTCGTGTATGTTCAATATACTAGTAACGATTTTTGTTTAAAGTAAACTCCATTGTAATACCGGTACTTCAAACAGTCAATTACTCACGTCTTCTTCTCAAGGACTCTCCTGAAACTTCTGAAACATAGGAAATTAAATTTATCTTCATTTCAATCTGTTAATTGTTATGATATCTTATTCTAAGTTGATAACGTTCGGTTTGGTGATAACGTTAATTCATCAACACTAAAACTGAGCGACATGGACTTGAAAGACCCTTTGATCAAGTATTTCAATGTGGTGCATGTACGTTACTAGGATATTTCAAATGTTATTTCTAATTGTAAACATGACATATTTAAGGGATACTAGCTAGAAGATGTATATTAAAAAAATATAGTGTAATCATTAACTAATGTGAATATTGAAATAAAATACTGCTTTAAGCAGACAGTTAGGTTCAATTTTGTAAAACAAAAAAAAAGCTACGAAACATGGATGATGATTTAATCACTTGCAAGTGAATACTATGACCTCATTGCATCCGTATTCATGGGAACTTCAATTCAATCCCTTAACCAGAGATGGATATATATATACCGCATGAATTTTGCTTGTTCAATTACAAATGTATCTAAAGGAAAAGAATGAAATTATTTAAAGGAAAAACAAATAATTAATTAAAGGTAAAAAATGTAATTATTTAAAGGAAAATAATGTAATTATTTAAAGGAACAAAATGTAATTTTTTAAAGGAAAAGAATGTCAACATTGCAAGCGAAACAAAGGTAAATCAGTTGATTGACTGATTAGATCCGCTAAAAATGTTTGTATACAGGTAAAAAAAGATGGTTTACATATATTTTTAATCTAAATTATGTATTATATGAAATTAAACAGAGATCGAAAATGCCAAATGCACGAGTCTGATATCTATTTATATCTAAATTTATCTTTATATCGTTTACATGGCAATTTGGGGTCGATTTGAGAGTTAATAAGAGTGGCGTCTAGACTAAAACACACACGAGATGAAGGTACATATTATTGAACCTATGCCCGGTATATAATTTATTTAAGATCAACGTATCATTTGGAAATTTGATTTACATTGTTATAAATCAAATACAAGAATTTGAGTCAAATCGGTGAATATGAATTTGATATTTTGGGCAATTTCAAGTAAATGCAGACATGTAACCAATTAAGTTTACAACGAATTTTATTTTGTCAACCGTGAAATAAGATAAATAAATAAAAAAACAATTGACGTATCTGTAGCCAGTGGGTTAATGGTTTTCGTCCGAACACCCCTCTCCCTTGACAACAAATAAGCACTGATAAAGTCTATGTTCTGTTTGAATTGTGACTGTTAAAGTCGAGTTCGTGACTCCAAATAACCCCCTTGGAAATTCTTGGCTACGGGCCTATTGAACGTATGCATTTGTTAGATAGGAACATACAAGAACTGCTTGAGCTTTTCAGGAAAGACATTTGAGGTACCTATGATGGCTTGTATATGACTTCCACTTCAGATACTTATCGATTTATTACTTAATATCGTGTATGCACCTTGTGACTGTTTTACAAAGGGTGTCATTTAAGTTATAAAAATAGAACTAACAAAACATCACGTGATATTTGAACAATTACCTCCATCTGCTTTCCGTTTACTCATTTTATAAAGTCGTTGCACAGCTGTAGACCAGGTCTAAGGTTTCAAAGAGGTTATGCGACTTTCTGCATTTTGAAAGACGGAAGCGAAAGTTGTAAATTGGAGTTCCCCTAGTTGCTATAAATAGATGGTATGATTAAAGTTAAAAATTTAAATAAACATAGCAACGAACGGAAAATTAACTTAACTGGGTGTTGTTTTACATCCGGATGTAGGAATCATGAATTTATTATTATTTTTTTTACAGCTTAAGTTTACTTAGTTTAATTCTACGATCAAAGGCGTTATGCTGTAAAATAAACAAAACATACTGTACATGTTGTTTTTTTTCTCAAAATATTTAAAATTGACCTAACAAACTTGTACAAAATCCCTTACTTCTGTCAGTTACGTCAGATAAAAAGTAATCGAATAATTACGGAGAATAAATGCTCATGCAAGCGTATAATTAAATGCGTGCGTTATTCATTATTTCTTTATTATAAATATTTTAAGCACAAGTAAATTCTTACAATTTAATTCATCCACGAAAATTCCATGCGTTTCTTACAATTTAATGATTATGATACTTTATATAATAATAAAAAAAAATACTGATATAAGAAACCCAGACAACATGAGTATGTTGGCCCAACATTGGCGCAACGTATATCATTGCATTGGCCCATCGTTGTATTTTAACGTTGGCCCAACGTATAAGTGCAAAGTGGGCCTACGTTGGCCCAACATGATGGCTTCATGTTGGCCCAACGTTGTACGGTTATATGCAATACATAGAGCCAACGTTGGCCCATTGTATGAAAAACGAAACTCCATGTTGGCACAACGTAGGTCCAACGTAGAAATATCTTTTCTTATGTCGACACTACGTTGGTCCAACGTAAATATGTCTTATTTCTGTGTTGGCACTATGTTGGTCCAAGGTAGATATTTCTCATTTTTATGTTGGCAATACGTTGGTCCATTGCATCAACCAAATCACAATGGATGCTGCATGAGGAGCTGGATATGATAAATATACCGGAGCACATGATATTTGATCTTTTTTTGTGTTCCAAACTGCCAAGGTTTAAGGTAGCAATTTTGTATTTGTGTATTACTTATTGTTGTTAATGTCCTTGTATTTTTCATGAATTTTGCCTCTTTAATTTCATTTATTTTGGTGACACTAAGATATTTCTTTGACAATGTTTGGTGGATCGACCAGATAAACTTTGTGTCATTTGGTCTCTTGTAAAGAGTTGTCTCATTAGCAATCATACCACATCTTCTTTTTTCATATCAATTTCATTTATTTCTTTAACTGCACAAATGACGTCTGGCTTATGGTAAGTCGCCCATACAAATATTTTTAAGATGTAATTTTAGTTGTATTGGTTCCAGATCCAGATTGAAAATTAAATAATTCAGAAGATGAATTTTTATTTATTTTAAATTTGATATCATTGGTCGTCACCACGAGTATGGTCCTAATCAATTTGAATTTCAACAGTGTCATTATTATTTATGTTATTCCTTCTTTCCCTTCTCTGTTTCCTGCCACCTTCTCTGTCAAGGCTAAACCGCAGCCAATCTTTAGCTGCATCCTCTAGCTCCTTATCTGAATTCTCTTTGACAGCAGTGAGCTACGATTTTTTCTAACCGACTCTGTAATAAAGTAATAAGTAAATTTGAACTGTGTATTTGCCTAATGCATGCGTGCGTAATCTCCCTACTAGATATGTTATATAAATTAATGTATATATTCTAAATATATTAAACACTATTTAATACAAAATAAAATCTTAAAAATAACCAATCTTTTTTTCTTTTTTTAATATTGGTAATTTGTCTAATGGTCAGAAATACTTGTTGAAATTATACAAAGTCAAATCTAAATACACTAGCATTAACGGTAGTATTAAACATGTTATGCATATATATATCTGTGAAATTTGAATCCGATGTAGCATATAAAGGATGGCTATTATTTTAACTTACTTTCTTAAAGTTATTCATTCTGGGCTATCAAATGATAGAATGCATTGTTCCCCATCTCAATTCCCATGTATTTTCAGGCTAGCTAGGATGTTGTCAATAATTTTTATTATGTCTAGTTCTCTTTTCCCCCCTTTTGCACTCTGATTTAGTACTGTAGTACTCCAACACCTGACCTAAAAATTTATATTAGAATGTAAAATTGTATATTAAAAAGAAAAGATATTTCAAGTAATTCAGACAATAATATATAGTCTTTCTTTTATAAATATCCGTGGTATAGTATCTTTTAACACCCCCCCCCCCCTCCTATTTTTTATATTTCAAACGTCAGCTTTTTGTGACTGATATTTACTCCTACAAATTATTAAAGTCTTGTGGCACAAATTTAAACATAGGATATTTGCACAAATAAAAATACGTTATCCTGTTCATCTATACTATTAAACGAGAAGACCTCATTTTGGGTGTCGCTTCTCTTTTTTCCACAATAAATTAATCAACACGCCTCTGTGTCCTATAGTTACAGTGCATAGTCGCATTTGTCATCCATTCATATGATTATTCAGATTGAGTTATTTTGGGAGAAAAACGAGAAAAAAGGCATCCGGATATTGTCCCGTCATTGGACGAAATTTTAAGTCAGATTAGACTTCCGGTTTGCGTTTTTCTGTATACTTTGAACATACATATACAAAGAATAAAGTGTATTTTCAGAATTCTATCTGCTATCATTTTCAAGTTTACTATCTACGGCGGTCACAGAGTTTATTAAATAGAGATAGTCTGTATACTCACGTGTGTATACTATACCAATGACCACCATGAATCGATTAGTAAACTTAGAATTGAAAGTAAATACACTATATTTATATAGTCACTGTAATGAATGTTCATAATATACAGATAAGCGCTAAAAATATTCATGTGAACTTTTGATACCTTTTCTAAAATTCTCCAGTCATTAAATCTTTCACAAAATTCATTGATTACAAAAAAAGAAGATGTGGTATGATTGACATGTTGAGACAACTCTAGATAAGCGCTAAAAATATTAATGTTAACTTTTGATACCTTTTCTTAAATTCTCCAGTCATTAAATCTTTTACAAAATTCGTTGATTACAAAAAAAAGAAGATGTGGTATGATTGCCATGTTGAGACAACTCTCCACAAGAGACCAATATGACACAGAAATTAACAACTATAGGTCACCGTACGACCTTCAACAACTAGCAAAGCCCATACCCCATACTCAGCTTTAAAAGGCCCCGAACTGACAATGTAAAACAATTCAAACCAGAAAACTAGCGGCCTTATTCATGCACAAAAAATGAACGAAAAACGAATATGTAACACATAAACAAACGACAACCACTGAATTAAAGGCTCCTTTCTTAAATGTTCATAACATACTAAATGTATGTTCATATTGAAATTGATAGAAAACCAAATATTGGGAATTTTGGAAATAATGACCTATGACTTATGATACATGTGATACTTTTGCTGAAATTCTTTTTACAAAATTCTTCCGACAACACTTTACATACTTTAAACTACGCTCTAAATGACCGCGATTTCGCGGGTGTGTTCTAGTTAAAAATTAAAAGTATAAAGTTTCAATAAATAATCTTGTTCGTAAAATTGTCATTGAATTCTATGATTTTGAATTTTAAAGGAAGATATCTTATTATAAACAAGTTTTAATATGGTTGATTTTCTATGTTTTTGTAGTGTGTGACCAATTTGATCTTGTACTAAATTATCGGTTTCCCTATCTTGGTCTTATTTTGAATCGAATTATATAGTGATCAAGATGACCAATAAATCATTTTAGTCTATAAATCATACATTTAAATGATAACAAAGAAATGTACCATGCTCGATTTTTGAGTAAACAATACTGATAATGCGATATATTTTACTCAAATGTACGAAAAATATCATCTTCTTTGTTTAATTAGTTTAATTTAGTAAAAGCGTACATGAAATTGTAGACTAACATGCGTAGTGCAAACTTAACAGTCGGGTTTGCCGGATTATCCTCTGTTTCCTCAAACATTATCGGTAAGTTATTTTTTACTATATTATAGCTTTTTTAGCGTATCTTCCAATCAGTTAAACACTCCTTAAATCGTAATTAAATGTTTGTTCTTCGTCTGTATTTTCTTACTTTTCAATAGTCAACTTTACGTGTTAATGGAATGCATTGATATATCAATATGTATTGACATATACTGTTACCAGGTTTGATGCAGTTAATTTTACTCGTAATTTGAAAGTACACTAAGCAGATGTCAAAATTAATTGCACATATTGTAAAAGGAAGTTTTATAACTTTACGTATACCGGTGATTTTCCACATTAATTGTGCAACGTAGATGACATCAACGACAAGGACCATTGTTTATTTAAAAGTTATCCCGTAAATGTGCCGTGTACTGCAGTCATGTTACGATATTGGAGACCTAGAGATTCTTAAAAAAAAAGAAACATTGACCAATCGAAATGACCAAAGACCTCTGTATCACTACACGCAGCTGAAAATAAAGCTAGCTTTTTACTCGCCAGCCAATTGTGGAACTGAAAATGATCGTGCACAATCAAGACATGCAAATGCAGAAAAGCTATGGTACTGTGTGGACGTAAATGTCACCCTTATCATATGTACACGAATACAATAAGCGATGACAACTAATACCAACTGACTGTGGCATCTATATTCAATGTTTATGTAGCCTTTGAGTTATAAAATTAATATATTTCTATGTAACCATCATTTTTTTTAGATAAAGTGTATCGTATTATTGAAACGCTTCTAAAGCATATTTGAAAAAAATACCTATATGGTTCAAATACACATATGGTCCGGCCCGTTAATAACCAAATGGTCGCACCATATGTGTATTCGCAAATGGTCATGACCATACGCGTATGGTCCAAATACTCATATAGTCCGGAACATAAACAGTTAATTTATAATTATGACCATATCAATGATAACTCATGCTGACTAATCCATTTTGCAATTATTTCAAAGAACGAATATCTCACTTCGAACTTGAAATTTCTCTCAGATCAATCTGTCAGTAAATTTATAAAGATTTAGTAGAAGTAGCCTGGATACTGTTTCATTGGTTAAGAGTTGTATTGTTGATAGAAAGAGAGTAATATAAATATAATGTGTTTGTTTTAAAGGATTTAAACGGCTGACCGTGATTGGATTAAAATACGATTGATGTAACTTCACGGTTTAAGCTATTTCATCGAACGATATGCATCACGAGCACGCTACTCTTTGAAATGAAAATAAAACTTTATATAAGTTCGATCAAATCCCTTTTCGATAAATTCTAATTTCCTGCATTTATCAAAAAATGGATTATATCGTGTTTAATTATAAGGGATAACATACTAATAAAGGTAACAATCTAAAAAAATATATGAATAGATGCGTGTATAACAAGCTTGTACTCAAGCAGTACTCAAGCATGCATTTGTACTTGTAGACAAATATGAAATGTAATATACCTTTCTTCCTTAGTTGCAGACCCGCATGTATTTGGCGAATGATATTTTTTAACAGCTGAAAATAGAGTATATTTTGAACAAAAAAGTCGACATAAAATAATAAGATTCAACACATGTTTAATAACACTTAATCTTGAAACGCATTTAGATACCTCTGCTCTGATATAGGACCAGCGCATGTCAAATACCAAGTTATTGGAGTGATGAATCAAAATGTCATATAAACTATCAATATTACTAATGTTATTTCAACTGATCGGTCGGACCTTATTTTTTTTTTAGTTTTTAATTTGCATAAGGACAGTCTATTTGAAGATGTGTGTGATAAGGATGATTTTGTTTTAATTATTATTGAATTATAATCACCTATCAGTGTCACCAAAAGCATATGCAAAAGAAATGAGTGTATAATATGGTACGAATCACTGAACAGTTCATTATTGAGATTATCCCAAAACTCCTGTCTATAGATGGACTGATCTTACCTAAGCGAACTTCTTAAACACCGCCCAGTTGATTCTGGAGTAAAAGAAGGATTTAAAGTCCATGTTAAACCCGTTGAAGGTCACCAGTTCTTAGAAGACGGAGAGGTTGTGAAATACCTACCTCAAGTAAAAGTCCGATCAGAAAACATAACGGGGGTAGGTTTTTTTTTAATGTTAAGTTATAGAAGATTGATATCAGTGAAATATTGATATAACACTCGGTTATGAATCTGGGGCAATTCACTTATATGATGGCACAGTGCCACTAAAGCTAATTTTTAAACCAACATTGTAGAGTTGATGCACAGAGCCAAATCAACACTGACAAAAAATAACTGAAAAATAACCACTTAAAACCAAAAATATTAATAACTTTAAAAGCTGTTAATAGTAAATAGAAAGACAAACCTGTGGAAAAAGAACTATTGAAATTGACAACTTTGTGGTTTCAAATAATTAAACAAGACATTTACCAAACAGAAAATAGGATAATTGATGTCTTAAGAAAACAAAAAAACAACAGCAGTTTTATACTAAATTTAAATGGATTCCCTTAAAATATACTTGAAGCATGAAGAATACGTAGTAAGAACCACCGACGCATTTAGAGTAGATGAAAAGGGTTAAATCATTGTGAATAACACCGAAACATACAACCACTTTAAGTTTATTCAATTTTATGTTAGTATTGTAAATATGACAAAGAGACCAAACTATTTATTGATACAGGAAAGGCATGCTTAAGGGTGACATACTCAATTAAATGTATATACAATGACAAAAAGATGCTATAAGACAACAGTGCGTAATACGAAATAAATTCAAACCAGTTTAAACATTAGTATTTTCAGTGCTATGGTACTAACTGATAATAATAGTTAGAGATAAACAACATCACATTTTAAGTTGTTAATGTCCAGAAAAAACCGGAATGGAATATGTACATTCCACCAGCCGACAATACAATATGATATATAGCAACGATCGAAAACCACTGAGTTGCAAGATCATAACATAGGACAAACACATACAGAATGTGGCGAGGTTACTCA
Organism: Mytilus galloprovincialis; assembly: GCA_037788925.1. Taxonomy (NCBI): domain Eukaryota; kingdom Metazoa; phylum Mollusca; class Bivalvia; order Mytilida; family Mytilidae; genus Mytilus; species Mytilus galloprovincialis. The sequence continues at coordinate 88,427,451 of CM075338.1, forward strand.
GTTTTTTGTCGCCCATTCCTCAATTGACCTATTATAGTTTCTTTATTTATCTTTATTGGTGATTTTTCACTACATGTTAATTATATATATAGTCGTATTTCTTATCAATGATCTAAAAATTAAAAAAAGGTAACTGCAAAAAGAGAAAAAATAAAAATAGGTAACTGCTAAAAGAGAAAACAATGTATTAATTTAACTATGTCTTTGATTCAGGTTGTAATGTTCTTTTTTTTTGTAATATTCAGACTTGCTGATTTAGTTTCAGATCCAGTACTATTTATTGTTGCTGTCATTTAGACATTTAAACCATTTATCTTAAATATGTTGTTTAATGCAATAAAATTTGACCTATACATTTGTTTGTTACCAATATAATGTCATTGGTATTTATTCAACCCTTCAGTTTAAAAACACACAAGGAATTTGCATTTATTTTACATGATGGAGTATGATTGCCATTGAGATACCTCTCCATCAGACACCAAAATGACACTAAACGAAACAGCCCTCAACCATGAGCAAAGCATATACCGAGTAGTCAATTATAAAAAGCGTCGAAATGACAAATGTAAAACAGAGTTTTTTTTAAACTTATGTCGGTGTTTTTCCCCTCAGGTATATGATTTCATTAAAATTTTATACCTCTTATGTGTATATTGCTGTCATGGCACAATTCAAACAAACCTGACAATTCTTATTTCATGTCTTCGATAAAATGTTTTTGTTGGGCGGCAGACAAAAAGTCTTTGCAACCAAAGGATGTCTATAAGACGACGTTGTCATACAAATGTACATATAAATGAACTTGTATTGTCTAATTATGTGTTTTGTCTTGACAAGCGACGTTGTAAATTTACTCCTTCAATCACGTCTTAACGATCAATGGACGAGTTTTTGATGGGTGTTTTGTATCTATGCTTTGCGTGAATGATCTATGTTTGTGTAATGTGAAGAAAACAATCATTAGTAAAACAAACATGACAACAACAAAAAAGGAAAATGGTCAATGGAACTAACACCTTCTTGTGAAATAGAAGTAATGTCATGTTGGAATTATTCCGACTTGCAGTAACATTCATACCACAGTGGATCCGTTTGGCAAGTAAGAATGCGGACTTTAAATTATATTTTTTTTTTGGGGGGGGGGGGGGGGGTAAACGTATTGTTATTATTATGGCACCCTCAACGGAGTTGGGGTGACGTATTATTATTTTACGTTTCTTTTTCTTTTTAATTATTTTTCTTTTTTCCGCGCGATTTTTCGAAATCCAATGGACCAAAGTTGATGGAACTTTACTATATTAAGGACCCCCATGTGCAGTGTTGCAGGAAGCATTGAATGGTTCAAGATGGCTACCGTTACCATGGAAACAGAACAAATGTGAAAAATTCCAGTTTTGGGTTTTGGTGAACTGTTTGGATATGCTTTAACTCAGAATCATTATATTTGAATACAATGACGAAGGTGCCCACTATATATAGGTGATGAATGATTTTGGCACTCATTGGAACTACTATGTTGCCATGGAAACAACACCAAAAATTTAAAAAATCTCAAAATGCTCCAAACTTCATGAAACTTCACACTAACGATGAGCAACATTAGAAGATGTGGCATTTGGAGTTGGAATTTTCAAAATAGCTCATGTTACCATGTAAACAATGCAAACAGGTCAAAAATAAAAAAAAAAGATAAAAATGCTGCAAACTGGATGAAACTTTACTGAAATGGTCAGTGGCATAATCAGATTTGACTTTTGAAGTTGGAATTTTTAAAATGGCCGCCGTTACCATGGAAACAGCAAAATCGTCCAAAATATCAAAATGCCCAAAACTTAATGAAACTTCACAGTAATGATAAATAACATTGGAAGATGTGCATTTTGAAGTTTGAATTTTCAAAATGGCCGCCGTAACCATGGAAACAGCAAAAATATCCAAAATTTCACACGTTATATTTACTGAATCAGTAATGTTATTTATCTGTAAATCAGATCTTTAAAATATCAACCAAGAATAATTAACAATGCAAACAAGATAATTGGTGTACAGTGACCAAACCGCTGCTTTTATCGAAAACAATTTTACATCTTAAAGTCGGAGAGCATGTTAAATTTTTGTTTAGCATATTATTGTTAAGTCAAACGTATGAGAACACATAATTGATGATTTCATGTATCTTCTCGAAATTTTAGGGCGTGGAGTGGGTGCATAAACATCATGCAGTAGACCTTCACTATAAATTGATGTATTCACTTTCCAAATTGGTTAAAAAAACATTTGAGTTTCAGAACGATTACCTTAGCGGTAAAAAACGTACAAAGCTGACAAGCATTGAGGACCAAAAGTTTCAAAAAGTTGTGCCTAATACGGCTAGGATTTTCTGCCTTGGATAAGAACATCCTTATCATTTAGAATGATTCATACTTTTGCAAACAGTAAATCTTTATAAAAGGACTATACAATAGATATAAATGATAACACCGGTGACTAACTACAAAATAAAAACGGATTGATAAATAACCTACACCAGCATATAAAAATTCACAGCCGGGTTAACCAAATTGATAAACGCACAAATTTAAGTGACGTGACATTTCAATTTCTAAAAATTTCCCCCAAAAAGGATAGAATCAGAATAGAATTCAAGATAAGGTTTGTAATGTTGATATAACATTTATTAATAACAGTGAAAATTACAATTCTAATCAATATCAAATTGTTGTAGTAATTAGATAATTGTTTTATAATCTAGCTATGTCGGTATTTCTACTAAATCAAACTGTAAACCAAATATATCGTATAATGTTAAGGCAACCAAACTAAAATCTAATAAATGAACTGGATGATTAATTATCTTTACCATAACACATGTACACGCGTCGGATTTTAAATATGCTATTTAACAAGGTTGATTTAACAGTCTGCAGGGAGACATGTAACCTTACCCGGACACATCCGAGTCGACAAGTTATAAAGCTTGCTTTTACTATTGAATGTTGCGTGCTTAGCGGGAAAGCAGCAAATATCAATTTTAAAGTATTTGGTAACCCTAGCAATGTATAACGCAGTTGAAACGTGCTTAATTGCCAAAAACCTTCTAAAACACATGTTAAAAGTAGGTTATATCAATGAAATTGCTAATTGAAAGTCTATACAGGTATTTAAATCAAGTGTTCATGTCATTTTGTTTATTTTCTTTGGTTACATCTTCTCACATCAGACTCGGACCTCTCTTGAACTGAATTTTAATGTGCGTATTGTTATGCGTTTACTTTTCTACATTGGCTAGAGGTATAGAGGGAGGGTGGAGATCTCATAAACATGTTTAACCCCGCCGCATTTTTGCGCCTGTCCCAAGTCAGGAGCCTCTGGCCTTTGTTAGTCTTGTATTATCTTTAATTTTAGTTTCTTGTGTACAATTTGGAAATTAGTATGGCGTTCATTATCACTGAACTAGCATATTTTTGTTTAGGGGCCAGCTGAAGGACGCCTCCGGGTGCGGGAATTTCTCGCGACATTGAAGACCTGTTGGTGACCTTCTGCTGTTGTTTTTTTCTATGGTCGGGTTGTTGTCTCTTTGGCATATTCTCCATTTCCATTCTCAATTTTATTAATGTCTCTTTTGACAAAACAGCCGTTTCAAATTGGTAGTGAAGAATTTCTATTGTGAAGCGACAGATTACCGCCAGTTAATACTTACGAAAATGCCTATTCAAAGTAAGGCATATGAAAGTAGTTGTCCATTCGTTTGATGTGTTTGAGCTTTTGATTCTGTTATTTGACTATGGACTTTCCGTTTTGAATTTTCCTCAGAGTTCAGTTTGTTTGTGATTTTACTTATTTTTTTTTTCACATGATTGTTATAATTGAACCATCAGAATTTAATACCATTTTTTATTTTGTTCTTGATAGATTATAAGACCGTCTTTATTATTCGGAACCAGTGCGTTACCTCAGCATTTGTCCAACTTTCCTCTTCTGTAGAAAACATATAACATCTATCCCGGAAATGCATCCAACCATGTCGGCATCCTTCATCCAGTAAAACTGAATAAAAGGAAATTTCTACTTAAGGATGTTCGCTGCTCAGTTTCAAAATAATTAACTTTTTATTAAACTAGTATATATTGATAGGGGATTCATTGAGGATCCAAAAAAGCTAAAAAAAATATATAAAGGGGTCAATGTGCTTGTTTTCGAGATATAAACCATCAACATTTTTGGCTGGAAAATGTTCTCTCTTGATTTTTCATAGCTTTATCATTGACCAGTTAAAGTACTCAAAAACTATTAAGAAATAAATAAAATGTTATAAAACTTAACAAAACGGCTTATAATCATACATGTAAAAGATTTATGAAAAAGAAAAATAGGGGTTCATGGGCAAAATATTTTAATGCATTCAAATGGATAAAACCAGAGGATTTCGAAAATCTGACAAAAAATTCCAAAATAAATTTTAGGTAAAATGAATCATAATAGGAGATATTAACAATGTATAAGAAAAGTCAAACTGCAGAATGTTAGTTATTTATACTTCCAATCCATAAGTCCAAAACTATTGAAAAATTGTGAGATTGAATATAAGGAGAGTTTTTATTTTTTTGTTTAAATAGACATCGAATAAATGTTGAATATTATCATCATGGCGGTTTGATTAACAATTATAGTGAATACGTTCTCCTTATAAAAAAGCTCTACACTCTAAATTTATACCGAGGAGCTAACATGCAGTCAAAGGTGACATCATAAATCTAAGATCAACATAGAATGAATCTGTGGGAGTTGTTTTGATAACTATAACGCTTATTTACCAAAACTGTCCAAAAACACCATCAAACTGAAAAAAACGAAATATCCTTAACCTACGTTCTGCAACTACTTCTTTAAAGGAATTTTTACTCTAACGAATCCAATAATACCATTATCCACTTATAAGATTTGTGTACAACTTGATACATTTCTAATGAATTTTACTCACGTGCAGATGAAAATGAGAAAACACAGAGCCTTAGGAATTTAAATAATTGAGACATGTCCAAATGATCCAATGATAACCGCAATATGAATAGGTTCAATATATAGTAGTACAAACAACACAGAATTAGATCACGTATATAGAAATACCTGACGTAATAGATATTTATCAAATCCTTGAGATGAAAAGTCCTTGAACTTGTGCCACTTGGTATTAGCTTCTAATAATATATAATGGATGAAGATGAATTGCATATCAAATTATATGGTTTCAATGTTTACAAACACATCTAATATGTACCATAAAATTGAAAAAGGAAATGGGAAATGTGTCAAAGCGACAACAACCCGACTATACATGGTTTACATTATTATATTGTTTTAATTAATTTTAGGATTAATGACCATGTTTACGTAAACACCGTATGTCTCTCTATAATTTACAACATACAAATCGAATATGTGTACGGGGTGCTAGGTCAATGAAGATTTGCTAGTTTTGACAAATAAGATGAAAATATTAATTTTATAACATATGAGCCGCGTCGGATAGAAATCGACCTTATGCAATTCGACGTCAAACCGAGTAACGTTACGATAAAGTTTCACAAGTTTTCATACAGGTAGTTTCTGACGTTAAAAAAAAAAAACATGTCGCTTTCTGACAAAACTACGTTTTTTCAAAAAAATATTGTGGGGACATTTCTGGTTGGATTTTAATGTACTAGGTACCAATAGAAGCAGAATTGTCACAGTTATATTTGTTTATTTGGATAGATTTTTGTTGTATAACGTTTTCAATTTTTGGTAATATAACCAGTATTGTTTTTTTGTTCAAAAATTTCTTTTGTATTTCAACGAAATTAAATTGTAAAAACTGTTATACATGTTTATAACAGAGAAACAAAAGTTATGGGCGACGAAACTATGACAAATTAAACTAGTATACTATAGACGATTCTGCGTCTTTTAACTCTGTACTGGTGAAAATCCAACATAAATATATGCCTTCACATATTTAAGTGGGGTTTTATATGAAATTTGTAAAAAAAGATATACGGGGAAACCTTACAATTTTAATCTGATTAAATCGAGCCTTTAGCTAACGTATTCCATACATATAGGACAAAACTATTATATTATTTCTGATAAGTTTAGTAAAAAAATGCCGATAATCTTTCACGGAAACCGCTTTATCCGGTCCGACATGAACATTTTCAAATTATCTGATTAAAAATTCTTCCTGAATCCTGTCCTTTTCTAAATAACATATTTCTCAACCTTAGTATCAGTTTTGGCTAACAGGAATACATTGTTTTGCTAAGGTATGTATTTCCTAATACGTTCTACATATTGAACTATTTTTACGTTCACGATCTATTTTTACATTTTATACAAAGTGCAAGTAACACCTGTCTTAACATGCTTAAAAAAATAATTGTATGCAATTCTTAAGCTTAACTAAACTTAAGTAATATTCTGAAAAACTATTTCTGGTAGTATAAAACGAAATTTGTGCTGTATTGCAAAACTTCGCTACACACAGTTAGACACGCAAAAACAAAAATAGGTCAAAAGTTATTCATATCATTGTACCGTTGCATTTTGAACAATCTAAAAAGAAACAACAACACAAATATACAATATTAAACAAAGACCAACCCGTGCTCTATGTGGATTTTTACTATGTGCGTGCAATTTATCTGTTCATATCTATTCAGAAATTTAGAAATGTACGTGTTGCGTGTAATTTATGTTCAATGACATTTCTATTTAGAAATTGAAAGAAAGAGGGAAACTTTTGCATAATACATGTGTACATGTATTTCGAAAACTAAAAATTTTCAAAATAAAACCTTTTAAACCCCCTTTTCATATCCCGACAACTTTAAAATTAGTATTCGGGCAATAAAATTCCCGATCTATGCATCGGTGGGTCTTATAATTTTGCGTCCGTCCGTCCGTCTGCGGGATTAAGGTAACAATTTTGAAAGATGTAAGCTGTGATGTCGGATTAATAAATAATAAACCAAAATTTCATCTAAAAAACCCGTTTATTTTGAAATTTGAACTACTATAATTTGAATAGATAGTATAATTTGGGATTTTGATCTACCTGTCACAAATCACTGTTGAACTATTAAATGTATTATGGCAAAAAGCGCGACAACCAGTCGTATCGAAAAATTCTCTTGGTTCAATTTGTCTTTAATTCCATTCCTTTTCAATGTTGTGGTAAATTTCTACCTTGTAGCGAGAGCAAGAAATATGTACACTCCAAATATGTTAGTTCATTCGTTAACTCAGAACAACAATATGTTCAACTAACCGTATTTAAAGAAGTTTGGAATGCATGTGTCCCTCATATTCAATTTATGAAACCAAAGACGGATCTGTGTAAAACGTGCTTTCAGTTGAGGGATGATATTTCCGGATCTATTTCAGAAGACGCGAAATAAGTGAGAACTCAAAAATTAATTGACCATATACAGTCTGCGCGGACGCAGCGTGAATATTATAAATTATGTACACAAAGATCACGTGATGAATTTAGTTGGCTGAGTCTCCAATAGGAAAGTATAACACTCCATGTTCAAAAATGTTTGAAAATGTTCATTACACTATTGACTTTTCACAATATATAAACTTGCAACATTCGTCCCAAGAGGTCGGAGTTCTTTACTTTTTAACGCCTCGAAAGGTTCAAATATTTGGAGTTTGCGATGAAAACTTTCCAATGCAAACGAATTATTCTATTGATGAGCAACAAACAATCGGGGGAAATGGAAGTCGGACACATGGACCCAATGCTGTTTTAAGCATGCTCCACCATTATCTGCATGGTAATACTTAAGGTGAAAAGGCGTGTCATTTTCATGCTGATAATTCTGTGTGACAAAACGAAAATAAAACTACTTTACATTATCTGTTGTGGAGGTGCGCAAAGGGTTGACACAACACTATTAATTTGCATTTTATGATTGCTGGGCACACAGAATGTTTATGTGACGCATGTTTTGGCATGTTAAAAAAGAAATTTAGAAAATCGGACGTAAACACTGTATCACAACTAGTTAAAATTGTTGACAATTCTGCCAAATGCAATAGGTCAGAAGTTTATAATGAAAATGACGATGACGAACACAGCTTAAAGTGGTACAGATGGGATAATTTCTTCATTAATTATTTCAAACCACCCAGAGGTATAGGAAAATTCCATCACTTCCGATTTAACAGAGTCGTATTTGCGAGAGAAACTCTTGATCAACCGGAGAAATGACTGGCTTTGCTTAAGGAAAGCACAAACGTACCGGAGTTGCTCACGACACTTCCAGAAGTTATTCAGCCAGCAGGGCTGACAGAGGAGTGAATGCGTTATCTGTACAATGAAGTCCGTCCTTTTTTCCAGTATAATTTCCGTGACGAATTTTGTCCTCGTGCAGAGGAGTAACATTTCACATGTACTGTTACTGTAACAGTTGGATTGAAAACTAGAGAATCATTTATGTTTTCATTGTAACAATCTTATAAAATAAATTAAATATTGTATACAAATGCATGTTTTCGTGGCTCTCTCTATAACGAGAAAAGGATCGATAAAGAATAAAATTAATGCACGATAATGCTAATTTCACGACGTTGTCGTAAGATTCTGAAGTTAAATATATGTAGCCGTCACAACTTTGAAATAGCAAAACTTTTGAAAGAAGAAAGCTAGAGTAAAACGGTTGTTTGCATTCAAATTGTATGACTATAAGCAAAATTAATATGAACAAAACTCAAATTGAGATTTTTTTTGCATTAGGTCGATTTCTATCCGACGCGGCTCATATATAACTTCTATTGTCTATTTCGTATTACACAAAAGGTTGATTACGTTATAAAAATATGTTTTTTTTCTGCATTCCACCAAACTAGTTGATACATATTAAACACATAAAAACAATATGCAATCTTTTGAATGCAACATATGTACAATGTTGAATGTATAGCTATTGAACAAGAACAGTATACGTTTCGATTGAACAAAAAATGAAATGTAAATAGATAAAAAAAGAAAAAACATATTTACGCCAGCCATGCACTGGAGTCACATTATTTTTAAATGTAACGCATATTGTTATTGGCAAACCCACACCCCTCCCCTAATAGAAATAACAAACAAACAAAAAAACGCCCACCCTGTATGCATAATTGCAGTTAAAATCGTGCATGCTTTCAACTGTCATTGTTTTAATTGATTTAGCATATAAACAAAATATCATCCTCATGTACATTCTTTTTGAATTTACAATAATATAAATTTTCTGCATCGTGTGTGGTACACTATTTCTCTTACTTTCGGGACAGTTGAATTTGGGAATATGAAACGTTAGGCATGGTAAGCATTTAAAATATTCAAACTGACATACCGTGATATACGTGGAATTTTATATAATGTTGGAATTGTTTTTCTTACGGTAATAGGTGATATCCATCCGAACTATATATATATATTTTTCAGTGATCTGTAGCATTGCTATATGGCGTCATCAGACTTACTATGTATCCTCATTTTTAAAAGCTCAAATAAGGAAGAAAAGAAAGGACATTTTCTAAACAATATGAAATGAATAGAGAAACAAATCATGAAGCGTATTCTAATTGTTGATATAGAAATACTACGACATAATATGTATTGACAGCTTCAACAGAAAAACAAGGTAAACATATATATTTTCGGTATACACAACAGTTTCAAATAAACAGTAGAAACATGATTTGTTGATATCAAAACGATGCATTGTACCGTTAATTGGTTAATATTTGTAATAACGAATATTACGTAAATTTATCAGATTGATATAATGCATGTTTGAAAAGAATGCGTTGTGATTAAATGTGATATTATATACCAAGGTTTCATTCGATGCATCACAATAATTTCGGAAATACACATCTAGCCATTTGTCTTAAAATTGAGAATGGCAATGGGGAATATGTCAAACAGACCACAACCCAACCATAGAACAGACAACAGCAGAAGGTCACCAATTGGTCTTCAATGCAGCGCGAAATTACCGCATCCGGAGGCGACCTTCAGCTGGCCCCTAAACAAATACATATATACTAGTTCAGTTGAGTTGAATCTTGACACAAATATGTTAAATAGCAAGAACAATTTGAAAAGAATTGATTGATGTTTAAAAACAAATTTCCACGTATTACAGTATTTTTTTTATCAAGCATATCAACCATTTAATAATGTAAACAACATCTGTTTGACTACATTGCTAAAACCACAATCAATACATATATTAAATCATATTTATTATCAACCAAGGATACTTCCGCCTGAATTTACTTCTTCCTTCTCACAGATAAAATAATTATGGTCGTCACAATCGGCGTCATGCCATCGATAATGATCACGTGCATAAAATTAAACGCAGTGTTCATCGTTTCCATTGTGATCTGGCTGGTGATTACCCCAATTTGTAAAGTTAGGTTTTGTGGCGCTTTGTACCCATTCCCACTCGTCCAATGCGGCTTCGTCAGTCAATCCAATAAAGTAATGGTGGTTGTGATCTGAAAATATATATTATCAACTACAGGAACGTGTGTTGGGTGATTTGAAAATTCAGGGTCTCAATAGCATGTAAACTTAGGGAACAAGTAGCACGCTAAACATGTACACTTATATATATACCAATTGCAGCATTCATCAACATTTCACAGTAAGACCACAGAAAAGACATACAAGATATTCTGCAATGTCAACTGCAAAAGCTCAAACGTGATTTACGTTCTTGAGTGTCCTAGATGTGGTCTCCAATATGTTGGTGAATCTATGCAGCCATTTCACAAACGCCTAAATGGCCACAGGAGTGACCTCACAAAAAAAACTGTATATTCCTGTCAGCCAACATTTCAGGTTACCAGATCACAATCTGAAAGATTTTGATCACATGAAGATCCTTGTGATCGAACAGGATTGTACATGGCAAAATAGGCAAAGAGAAAATCGGGAGAGGTTTTGGATAAAAACACTGGGTGTCCTCCATCCAGATGGAATCAATAGAAAGAAATAATTAAATTTACAGTCTAGTGTTTATATCATAATATTCAGGATTTTGGATTAAAATCAATCGACCAAAACCTACCTGTATTATTAGTGATCTATGTTTACACCTTATACATTATATCTCATTATTGTTAAAACTTTTGTCACCGAAGAAGGCCATTTGTTGAGCCGAAATATTTGCAATTATTGTATAATTTATATCATCTGTTCAGTTTTTCCATCTTTGTGCAATGATATTCAACACTTTTTAGTGTTTTGTTTTCCATCTATTTATCGGTATTGTTACACAATCTTTCAGACTCATATAATTTTTCCTGTTTGTGTAGTATTGTCAATTTTGATGATCCAATACCTATTAAGTTTACTGGTTGGTAGATTCTTATAAACTCTCTCTCTCTCTATATATATATATATATATATATCTCTATATATATATATATATATATATATATATATAAGTACGTCTGTGTCAGTGACAACCCTACAACAGATGTATCCATCTGATGGCCATCAATGATGGTGATACATGGCTGTGTACATAATGTATATACAACTCGTCTAAACATCAACCCAACAATGTTAGATCTGTAAATTTGCTTTCGCAAATTTTTGGTTCTTCCCTCGCCGGGATTCGAACCCATGCTACTGTGATATCGTGACACCAAATCGCCTGCACTGCAGCCGTCCCGCTAGACCACACGACCACCTGGGCTCTTAAAAAAAGAGCTTTCGCTGGCCGTGTGTTACCTTTCCACGTCAGTTTTAATCTAGCGGCGTACTGCAGTACATGATATATAAGGCATGAAGATGTCAACTATCATCATGTTTTTTTTTGTTTCGACCGCAAAAGTTTACAATTTGCCATTGTGCCGTCTACATTTTGCACAGACAATAACTCATCTGAACACTTATTTGTCCTGGATTTATACACATCAGAATCCAGTCTCACATACTTAAACTTTATAATTCTTACCAATTATTTTTTGTACCAGCATTCCAAGGGACATAACCCTTTTTAAAAACATTTTGAGGTATTTTTTTATTACTCTTTCTCTCCATTTTCTAATGTAAAATACAAGAGAGTGGACTTTTTGTGTAAATCTATTAGAAATATACTGTTATGAGTAAATAAAAAGACTTTGATACCAGTAGCAATAAATGATTGACTGAAAGGGAACCGTTATTTCGCACACTAGGGGAACAGACCAAAAACTCAAGTTACACACAAGGGCTTATAGAAACTTCCGTGTAGACTGTTAACATTTATAGACAGTTCTTTCAGCTAAAACACTTTAATTATTGATTTAACATTACATTTATTTCATTTTTGTGGGAAAATAATCACATTTGTTTTATTTTTTTAGACAAAAGATATCAAGTTTTGATGAAAAAGGAAGGAAGGAGGAAAAATGGCCCAAAAACAGACCAAAACAGACCTTCAAATGAACTCTAAAAGGTGCAATAAAATTGTTTATCATCTTAAAGTTGTCTTTTGTATTCTATTTAATTGTTTGAATGCATATATCATGAGTTTATGATCAGATATTAGTCAACACTGCATTTTATAATGATACACTGAAATTAGGATTTTTCGAAGAAATTGGACTGAAATTGCCGTAGGATATGGCCTTACATTATAGTGATTTTTCTGAAACTATAGTTCTGACTGAGACAAAACTGGACAGTTATGCTTGAAATAACTTGCAATTGGAGGGGAAAAAATTGCATTCAGTTTATTTGACATTTAGGTGTTCTTAATTAAAAGTCAAGGGTAAAATTGCGACAATTTTATATACTTAAATACATTATACACTTAAAGTTAAGCATACAAAAATGTACGATATAAAGTGTATTATTTGACTGCAAAGATATTGTGTAGTTTTAGTCCTGATCAATTAGGTGGACGTCTGTTGTCTGTATTTGTGATGCACAATAAATACACAGATGATCAGTAGATGTCAAGACATAAATGTTTTAATCCGTTTTCTAATTCATGTTCAAATGCTGACTATGCGGTATGGGCTTTGCTCATTGTTGAAGGCCGTACTTTGACCTATAGTCGTTAATTTGTTTGTCATTTTGGTCTCTTGTGGAGAGCTGTCTCATTTGCAATCATACTACATTTTTTTATAGTCAAGTTCAGAAGAAAAAAAAACATTTTTTTGTGTTTATTTTTATAATATTTATGGATTGCATATATAACAGCGGTGTTAGTCAAATCTTTAACCAATTGATCGAACTACATATTTGTTTTGTGCTGTTTTGTTGATGAAAATTTCAAACAAATGATACCACCTTTTTAACTGTTTTCTAATACTTGTAATTACGAATGGATGTATTCTTAGTACTATACCAAGTGAAACTTTCTGTGACTTTTAGGATTTGACTAATTTTAGAAAAGTATTCACCTTAAATTAAAATTCTATATAAGGTTATGTTTTCATGTTACATATTTTCCATATGATGCTTCAAACCGTCAATTCATCACTGTTGTTGCAAATCAACAATGTGTGTTGTTGTTTTTTGATTTTTTGTGTTTTTGTGTTTTTGTTTTGCTTACCTCAGCATTAGTCCAAGTTTCTTTCTCTGTAGCAAACATATAACATCTATCCCGAAAATGCTTCCATCCATGTCTACATGCATCGTCTAATAAAACTAAAAGGAATGAAAAATACTTGGAAATGGTTTGGGAAAGTATAATTGTATTGTTAATTATTGTTTCACTCCAACGTACAGGTGAAATATGTCCATAACTTAAAGCAAATTAGAACATTTATAGAATACGATTAAGTAAGTCGTAAACGGTAAAGACTGGAGTGAATTTTGAGCGTCTTGGACGCTTAGATCAAAATAGTTAAAAAGCCAAACAAGTATAAAGTTGAAGAGCATTGATGAACAAAAATTCCAAAAAGTTGTGCTGAAAACGGCTAAGGTTATTTATGCATTGGATGAAACAATCCTTAGTATTTCATAGTTTTGCAAATAGTAAGTTTGAAAATAATGACCATATAGTTAATATTGATAACAACACCGAAGTGCTCCTTGCTGGAGTTTCTTATCGACAACATATTTGTTGAGTTTGGAGGTAGACTTTTTCAACAAACTGTCGGCATTCCTATGGGAACGAACTGCGCGCCTCTCCTTGCTGACCTCTTCTTGTTTTCATATGAATCGGAGTTCCTTCAGACACTTGTCAAAAACAAGAAGATCAAAGAAGCCAGGTTATTTAATTTCACTTTCAGATATATTGATGATGTTCTTTCCATTAACAATCCAAACTTTTCTGATTGGGTTCCATTAATATATCCACCAGAACTAGAAATTAAAGAGACAACAGACACGGCTTCATCCGCCTCATTTTTAGACTTATACCTCGAATTTGACATACACAGTCATCTTAGTACCAGAATCTATGACAAACGAGACGATTTTGATTTTGAAATTATCAATTTCCCCCACCTTAGTATAGCAACATACCAACTTCACCTGCATATGGAATATACATTTCCCAACTTATTCGGTATTCAAGAGCTTGGAGCTCCAACTCAAACTTTGTAAAACGTCACCAGTGTCTGAGCAGAAAGTTGATGAACCAGGGGTATGTCAAAGAACGTCTAGTCCTTTTTCTAAAAAAGTTCATCGGAAGGTACACAGAACTTGTTGATAAATATTCCGTATCAACTTCACAAATAATACACGATGGTCTTTAAGTATAGATTTTGCGTACTGACGTTGTTTATCATCTTAATTACGTGTTATATTATTCTTTTATTTGTCTTTATTAATATTACTTTTACTGTTGTCTGTTTTTAGAGATAGCCTTTTGACGTAACTCTGTGCTTATGTATCCCATCATACTTTGAACGACAAAATTATTTTATGATGTGACTCTGTACCTATGTATCTCTTCTTCTTCTTCTGGAAGTCCACCCTATCTGCAGGGTCACCGCATTTAAAAATTTTGTTTATTTTTAAAATTCCGTTATTTAAAATTCTATCTACTGGTTAAAATTTAAAATAATATTAACAGTTAGAATAGGATAAAACTAAAAATTAGTTAAAACAGGAACTTGTATGTACACTATACATTTAAAATTATAAAATGGATAAAAGTAATCTTATCAGTTGTTTATATTCTCTTAGCAACGGGAAGTGAAAGGAACTACTAATCTGTACTAGTAATTGGTTAAATTTATGGACTAGTATGGTTTCTTAATAAGTTTAAATATATGTAATTAAAAGATAAAATGGTAAGGGATACGAATAAAACAAGAAACTTGTAAAAATTAGTTTTAAGTAAAACAGTAGAGTTTGTCAATAGAATTTGGGTCTATAAGATTATTTACAGACCCATACTTTGAATGACAAAATTATTTTATGATGTGACTCTGTACCTATGTATCTTGTCACACTTTGAATGACAAAATTATTTTATTCATTAATATTACTTTTACTGTTAACCAACTTTTTTTGTGATATACATTTTACGTGACTCTGTACTTATGTATCACGTCATACTTTGAACCACACTATTATTTTATTTATTATTATTACTTTAACTGCTAAGTCAGTGTTTGTTATATCTATTTTGCGTGACTGTATTTATGCATCCCGTCATACTTTGAACGACAAAATTATTTCATGTCTACCTGTGCGAATTTCAAACGCGCAATTTTACACCAGTACCCATACCCTCCTTCCTTGACGGGTGCATTTTACATAGACAAATATAATCGTATAATATAATCAAAATAAGGATGTTAAATTGATGTATGCCTTTTTGTGCTTCTTCGTTACATTTGTTGTTTTTATAGTGATTAATGTAACGAATCGAAAAAAATGCAAGTGTACAATTAAGGTATGTCCAGGATAAGTATAACGACGAGATGCCAGTGATATAGCATACAAGACGACGAATACAAGTGATGCACCTTCGAAACAGGATTTCCCAATGGATAAAAACTGGTAGCGCCTCCTTAAAGGAAATCCTGGTTACAAGAACAAGGAATACAATAAGTATATCCTTGAAAAATACGGGATCCTTGTGTAGTCTCAATAAACTAGATTGCAGATAAAGACACAAAGTCGCTGATAAATTTCAATACTGTATTAAAACACATGTAAAGTATATACAACAACATAGTAGATATAACGAACAACCACTAATCGGACTCTCTATTTCTCTCTCTCTTCTCCACTAACTCTCTCTTTCCTTTTATACCATACTCTGCCCATTTACATAACTAACATAAAAATATGCCCTACTAGGGCATATTATTGCTGAGTAATCATTTTAGTAGGGCTCTAGGGCACCATTATATAAACTTTACTAGGGCAAATAATTGCTGACTAAGCAGTTACAGGGCAACCGGGCACCATAATAAGGGCTCAGTTGCACCAGCAATTTAGGTTAATAGGTCAACATGTGGTTTAACTTATCATGTTTCCTTGAGAACAAAGAGATCAATCTAAATATAGCAATTACTACTAAATATATCAAATCTAGAATAATTCTGATGAAATTTCACTAGCACTGAATGACCTTAACACAATTACTATAAAACTATATAAAAAATGAGTATTTCAAATCTATGATAGGGCAAAAACATTACACAGCCCCCCTCTTAACACTGAACCTCCACTGTTCAGTACTTAACACCAAAAATATCATATAAAGCACCTTATAAATCTCATAAAAAAAACAATATAAAACTTGGTTCACATGCATGTAAATAAAATAAACAACATTTTAATAAATCCTAACTCATGTAGGTAATATTATGCATAGATATACGTTACAAAAAAAACAAACAAACAACCTCCATACAGTCATACTTTTAAATGCACATTTAAGATAAATGACCAAAAAGGGCGTTAGTTTTTAGACACCAATAATATTAAGGGTCTTAAGCACCAACATTATTAAATTATCAATTAAAATAATACATATAACAATAAGAAAACTGATTGTCCCCAAGGTCAATACAAAATCAATAAAAATAAAACAAAATATAATACTGACTTGTGTATTTTATGACTAGAATCCCATTTAAAAAAACTACATATAACATAATGCTACTATTCATTAACAAGGTACCAAAATGGCACATTTGGGACTCTGAACAAAATTATGGTCCAGGACGGAGCAATATCATATATACATCTGTACGAAAATAAAAGAGCTTGAGATCTCCAAAATTATCAGGGATCAAAGCGTTAAATACTTCTATATTTACCGTTACTAAACAAACTATAAAATAAGAGAAGGGTCTAGCAACACCAAAAATGAAAGGGTTACAGGACACCAAATTCAATAAAAAAAATACATGCCCGAACATATCAAACACTTCTTATAAAATAGAGTATGGAAACAAAAAGAATAATAAAAAAATTACAAACAAACAAACAAAAATTGTCTACATAAAAGTACATTGCAATTCGAAAAGTGTCTTTCTCCTCCCTTGGTAATCCTGTTCTATGTTACTCGGCCTCAGCATTGTCATCTGATAGTTCCTCCACCTCTGCTTCTCTACGATGATCCTCTTGAGCGTGTTTAATTATTTCCTCTTGTACATCTCCAAAGAAGCGGTCCCAGTCTAAATCTCTTGGGTCGTGATGTAATGACGACCCAAACCTATGCTCTCTTCTTTCTGAAAGTAAATTGCCGGTACTTCCTTGAAAGTGTTTTGTTGTGATTAAGGTTATAGATATTGTCTCTACAGTTTCAAAATAGTCACTAATTTCCTCGACCTCTTCATTATTATCAGCTTCATCTTCACTTTCTGACTGGTACACTTCTCCATATGATAACCCAGACGAGCCAGCAACTTGTTCATCTTCTGGGTGAATACGTACAGATGTGGACGGCCCTGAAGTTATAGGGGTCTCATCAACAGGGTCAGATGTCACGTGACTACTTGAACTGTAGTTATCGGACAATTCCTTTAAACTGTCCAAAAGTTCTAAAAATGTCTCACCCTCTTGTTCAACAGAGTTTACTGACTTTGATTGTTCATCGTCGAATTCAGAACTGTCAGCATGTACTTCAAGAAAATCAACACACTGGACTGATTCAACTGTCACCTTTGACGGTGCTGGCGGTTCACCTCCCACGGCTCCTTCTGTATTGTCGATAGAACTGGGCCCATCAACAGACACCCCTAGTGTTGAGCTAGTGCAAGTAGCGCTCATCTTCCGAACTTTGCGGCGTGGTTCAAGTTCACTCCTGTTGCCCTTCTCCATCTTGGTTTGCCTCACTTTTTCCTTAGCTCCATTGTGGCCAAAACCATGGGCACACTCTAAATGAAGGGCTAAGTATTCTTTTCGGTAATAGAACTTGTTACATCTGAGTTCTGGGCACTTCACATAACTGACCTGTTCGTCATGCACCTGATTCCTGTGCCTCCTTAAATTCCTCTTGTTTGCATACTGTTGCCCACAGTCCTCACAAATATGCTTTTCATTATTATTGTTATCCATCTTTGCTTCGTTTTCCTCTACCAAGTGTATAAAATCTTTGAATCTCGCTGGTATTTTAACTGCTCTTCCTTTGCGTGTTTGTTGTTTATGTTCTGGTCCAGTAATTTTCCCGCGCAAAGGTTTACATAAGTATCGGACACGTGTCCGGAGCACGCCCGGACTCCGGATTGTACTAGGGCTGGTGCCCGAATCGTTTGGACTTATTGCATAATCAACATCTGGAGAATTATTTAACTCAGACTTTTCTTTGTTTTCAATTATTAGACTGGTCGGAATTTCACCTCCTACTTGTTTTTCCGTGTGTTGTTTTCCCGTTTGGTTTACTTTATCCTCGATGAAACGAGATAGGGTTGGAAAAACTGCCGGGACTTGCTTTCTCGGAATTTTTGCAACCCAATCGAGTTTCTTATTTCCTCTATATGGTTTTAAATTGTCTCCATGTATAATAACCGGCGGTGATTTCTGTGAATGTTGAATTTTAAAAATAACTTCGCTAAATTTATCAACAACTGCCCATGGGCCAGTCCATTGTCTAGAAATTTTTTATTTAAGTCCTGGTGTATTCTTTTTCTGGTTCCTCCAAACTAAATCACCTACCTCATAATTTTTAGGTTTCACACGGGCATTGTATAATAATTTCTGTCTTTCTGCCGAAATTTTCAAATGTTGCCTCGCGTAGTCATGCGCCTTTCTCAATCTTTCTAGCCATAGTGAGAAAGTCCAAATATAAATCCCAGTCTCTTTGGCATGATTTTATGTATTTGGAGAGCATATCATTGATACTTCTGTTCATCCGTTCTATCATCCCATCTGAACGAGGATGTAAAGGAGTCGTTCGGGTCTTATTTATTCCTAATAGTTGGCACACTTCTTTGAACATTGCACTCTCATATTGCCTGCCTTGATCGGAATGTATCTCCAATGGACAACCATATCTCTTAACCCAAGTTCGCACTAGGATGTCCGCGATAGTTGTGGTTAGCGTATCGGGTATTGCATATGCCTCTGTTAGCTTGGAGAAATAGTCCCCTATGACTAAAATGTATTTGTTCTTATGGTCAGTTATAGGAAAAGGTCCTGCAATATCTGTAGCGATTCTCTCAAAGGGGGAACCGACTACATATGATTTCATGAAATGCCGCTTCTTATTAGGCGGATTTTTGCGTTCTCCACATATCTCACATTTGTTTACATAGTTCCTCACGGACTCTTGCATATTTTGCCAATAAAACGGTGAAAGTTTCGCTTTTTCACAAGTTTTCTTTATCCCTACATGTCCAGCAGTTTTGTTATCATGTAAGTACCAAAGAACTGTTTCAGCCAAAATTTTAGGCAAACAGATCTTCCATCTAGCACTTTCCGTATTATCTTCCCAGTACATACACAAAACATCATTTTTTATCTCAAGTATTTCCCATCTAGCTAGCCAGAATTTTAAAGCCGTACCTTCTCGACTTATCTCTTCCCATTTAGGCTTTTCATCTTTCATTTTAAAATCTAAAATTTGTTTGGAGGTACCATCTGCTTCTTGTTTTTCACGAATTGAATTTAGACTTAAATCGATACTAGGTTCATCTTTATTCTTTGCTGGTTTTGGTCTATTAGGCTTCCTCCCCCTTCTTAGAGTTGGTGTTTCTCCGGAAACATCGTTACCCAATCCGGGCGTAGCGCCGTCTGAAATGTCGGGCAAACGTCGTGGACTAGGGCAACTTGCTTCGGGGTCCTCTAAATCTCTGTGTTCCAAATCATCATCGTCTGAAACCATTCCTACAGTCTTACTTTCTTTCATATGCTCAATTTCAAACTCATTTGGTCCATCATATACATAATTCCAGGGCATTTCACATTGTTTACAAATTTCTCCTGATTGTGTTACAAGTTGAGACATAGCGTCGGCATTACCATGACGGGCACCAGGTCTATGTTCAACTAGATATCATTGAGATGGGAGCCATCTCTGTGGGCCCCGCTGTGAATAATGTGCATTAAAAAATTGTATCTTTACCATAGGACATGGGTTTGTCAACTGAAATCAAAGTTTTTGACCTTGACCTTTGACCTAGGAAGTTGTAAATAAATTATGACACATCCTTTGGTGTTGGTTTATAAACATGTCAAGTATAAACTTTGAAATGATAACGGTTCTCAAGATATAGAGCGGACACGATCTTTACCATAGGACATGGGGTTGTCAACTGAAACCAAAGTTTTTGACCTTGACCTTTGACCTAGGAAGTTGCACATAAATTATGACACACCCTTTGGTGTTGGTTTATATACATGTCAAGTATAAACTTTGAAATGATAACGGTTCTCAAGATATAGAGCGGACACAATCTTTACCATAGGACATGGGGTTGTCAACTGAAACCAAAGTTTTTGACCTTGAACTTTGCCCTAGGCAGTCGTTCATAAATTATGACACACCCTCTGGTGTTGGTTCATATACATGTCAAGTATAAACTTTGAAATCATAACGGTTCTCAAGATATAGAGCGGACACGATCTTCACCACAGGACACAGGGTTGTCAACTGAAACCAAAGTTTTTGACCTTGACCTTTGACCTAGGAAGTTTTACATACATCATGACACACCCTCTGGTGTTGGTTAAAATGGATGTCAAGTATAAACTTTGAAATCATAACGGTTTTTAAGATATAGAGCGGACACAAAGTTAAAGTGTTACGGACGGACGGACGGACAGACGGACGGACGGACAGACTGATCACTATAGGGCGACCCGCCTTAGTCGGCGGGGCCCTAATTACCATGTGGAACTGACTCAGTTGTTGTATCCATCTGTGTATTTGACCATCCGGGTCTTTAAAATTCTGCAACCAGGTTAATGAACCATGGTCTGTCCTTAATTTAAAACGACGCCCAAGGAGATAATGTTTGTAATACTTTGTAAAGTAGACTACTGCCAGCATCTCTCTTCTGGTTACACAGTAGTTCCTCTCTGGTTTATCTAGGCTGCGGCTACCATAGGCGATAACGCGCTCTTTACCGTCTTGTACTTGTGATAATACAGCCCCGATGGCATAGGCGCTGGCATCAGTATCCAGAATAAACTCGGACCCTTCTGCCCGGGGATACGCCAGTATGGGTGCTGTAATCAACTTCGGTTTGAGGTCTTTAAAAGCTGTTTCACAAGCTTCTTCCCAATTAAAAGTCTTTTCCTTTTTAGTCAAATCAAATAGAGGCTTTGCAAGTTTGGAGTAGTCTTTTATGAACTTCCTGTAATATGAAGTCAGGCCAAGAAAACTTCGCATCTGAGTCACGGTATTGGGTCTTGGCATACTTTTTACTGCTTTTATCTTTTCTGGATCAGTCTTTATACCAGATTTTGAGACAATGTGACCTAAAAAGGAAATCTCTTTTTGCAAGAAATGGCATTTTTTAGGTTTTAACTTCAAACCTGCTTCCGACAGTCTACTCAAAACTTTCTCTAAATTAACAAAATGGTCATCAAACGATTTACCAAAAACGACTATGTCATCTAAATATAAAACAGCTATTTGCCACTGTAGTCCAGCAAGTGCCTTCTCTATTATTCTTTCGAACGTACTCGCCGCATTACATAGCCCAAACGGCATGGTGGTAAATTGATAAAGGCCACCTCTAGGTGTTGCAAATGCTGTTTTCTCCTTGTCTGGTTCTTCCATTGGTACCTGATGGTAGGCCATATCGAGGTCGAGTGACGTATACCATTCGGCCCCATCTAAAGCATCTAGATTCTCATCAATACGTGTAAGCGGGTAGGCGTCTTTGATGGTCTTTTCGTTTAATTTCCGGTAGTCAATACACATGCGCCAAGTCCCGTCCTTCTTCTGGACCATAACTGTCTGTGATGACCATGGGCTCGATGACTTTTCTATTAGTCCCCGTTGTTCCAATTTCTCAATCTTCTTCCTCCTCCCACCGCTGCCACCAATGTAACGAATCGAAAAAAATGCTAGTGTACAATTAAGGTATGTCCAGGATAAGTATAACGACGAGATGCCAGTGATATAGCATACTAGACGACGAATACAAGTGATGCACCTTCGAAACAGGATTTCCCAATGGATAAAAACTGGTAGCGCCTCCTTAAGGAAAATCCTGGTTACAAGAACAAGGAATACAATAAGTATATCCTTGAAAAATACGGGATCCTTAGTCTGTAGTCTCAATAAACTAGATTGCAGATAAAGACATAAAGTCGCTGATAAATTTCAATACTGTATTAAAAACACATGTAATGTATATACAACAACATAGTAGATATAACGAACAACCACTAATCGGACTCTCTATTTCTCTCTCTCTTCCTCCAAAGCCTGTCTCTTATATAAAGGTATTCGTCTAGGGGGTTCTCTAATAGGTGTTTCATCTTTCAGTTTGATCTTATGTGTCCCCAAATGAGTACGCCCTACTTCACCAGGTTTAGCGAAACACTCTTGATTCTTTAAAAGAAAATTCTCAAATTTAATTTTCTGTTCTTCATTTAGGTGTGAACAGCCTCTTTCTAATACTGCATTCAAATGCTCAGGTATCGTGGCTGCCATGTTACTAATAGGAGCCACGTTAACCTGTAGAACTGGATCTTTACTCTTATTCAAATTAAAAGTATGTCCTATTCGACTAACTGGAGTAAACAAAGCCATATGGGTGTGTTTGTAAGGTCCAGGGTTAAATACTCGGGTATAAACGACATCATTAGCTGCATCGACTAAAGTCCTAGCGATGGCTAACCCATATTTCTCCAGAAATGGTCTTTCTGGTGTTAAAATACCAATTAAACTGCTCTCTTCTGTAATACCTGCCCGATTTGTCACACCTGACTTAATTATAGCTTCATGCCCAGCCGACACTAACATGTTTTCCAGGGCTATAACTCTCCCGGGCCTATTACTAACATCGCCCCCTTCTAGGGGTATTCGGCTGCCCTTAATAATAAAACTAGCCTCATCATGATCCCATACACATCTGTATGTGGATATAAAATCTTCACCTATTTAATTACAACTTACACCGCCAACAACAACCTCGTGTTCAAACACTTGGTTATGAAAAGTTAAATACATCTTGGCCTTGCCAAGACAATCCAACTTTTGTCCATTAGCTGCAACATAATTCCCACCCACTGGGTGAAGTGCTGGCTTATCAACCATCATATCGTAAGTATTCTTAGATATAAAGGTGCTTTTAGCTCCTGTATCAATTTTCCATATAACAAGGGCTCCTTCTATCTGCCCCCGTATCAGCATACATCCAACACCTTTTACGGACATCTGATGCAACGACCGCCGGATTATCCGAGGCTCCAATTTTAGGGCCAAGTGTTCCAGACGTATTATTATCACTACTACTACTACTACTACTACTATTTAAAAGAGGCTTACCCTCTTTAAGCCTCCTCCTCTTCTGTTTTCTCCTTTTACGTTTACCATTAAATCCACCATTCCCATTAGGCCGCTCACGAGTGACCGACACCTGGCCTCCGGTGTCGGCCCCTTCTAGTTTAACGGTCTGGCATCAAAATCTCTACGAGGTTCCTCTCGTCCCCGGAAATTCTGTGAACGGTTATCGTATCTAGGGTATCTCCCTCTCCCGCGTGCATTACCTCGGCTGTAGGGTCGCCCTCGGTATCCCCTGCCGGAATCATACGGGTAACTATGGGGGGACTTTTCTATACTTCTATTATTCGCCTCGTGATCTGTTGAACCTATAGTTCGGGAATTCCCATTAGTAGCTACATCTTGTATGTCTCCCCCATCATCTACTTCATAAATTTGTCGATTTACTATCTTGCCGTCCTTAGCAAGATCTTTTTCTCCGGCCCGCAAACACTCTTTTGAATTGCACTCAAAACGGCATCTTGCAGGGTTTTAGGTCTAGTCCGCTTAACGGCTAGACGAAAATCTTCTGCCTGACCACATTTGTCTAGAAAAGATTTTATAGCGCTTTCTTCTACTATTTCAGGACTACTAGGGTACGCCCTCCTATACAAATCCTCAATTGCCTGGCCAAAGTCTCTTAACGACTCATTAGGTTGCCTTTTTCTCAGCTTGGCCTCAGTTACATAGCGTTCTTTCATAGCTGTATGTCCGAATCTCTCTCCCATCTTTTCTTTTAGTCTATTGTAATCTCTTTGTATCACTAATGGAATTCCATAGGCATAAGTCTCAGCTTGTCCTCTTAGTGTACTTAAAAGGACCCTTCTAGACTTTTCGGCATTCCACCTGTTTAAACCAGCCAGGTTTTCAAAATATTGAAGGAAGTCATTCCACACGTCTGTACTCGTCCCAGAAAAGGTTCTTCGAACAGAGTACTCTTGTGTATGAGGAATATTTTCCAAAACGGGTTCCTTACCCTGGTTACAATACCTTTTATCAACCTCTGCAGTTTCAGGTTGGTTAAATAATTGCATCGTTCCACGTCCTTCGTCCTCATGCATGGCTGTGTTCTCCATTTTAGGTTTTATCATGGGCGAGATATAGGTCCGGTTAGAAAAACCTGACTCATCTGTTGCCCTGTGCGAGTTATTACATTGTCCATAGTTTTGTCCGGGAAGCCCAACAGGAGGTTGCCTGTGCCCGTTCGTGGTGCATCTTGCATTCCATTCCGTCGGACCCTCTGACGTTATCTTAGGACTGTATAGTTGCCCACGTATCGAGGAGTTTGCCAGTTCATCTTCCCCAACATTATCCGGGTAACCGCTAAACCCATAATTAGGATCTCGCATGTTCTCGGACCGTGCTGGAGGGGTATCATATATATCATGAGTGCCAAAAACATAATGCCAAATTAGTTTAAAAACAATAGTAAAGACAATAAGTCCAATGATTACTAATAAGCCGGACATCACATATTCTTGTGATCTCTGGACTACTTTATTATTAGGAAAATAGACCCAGGCTACTGCTACCATCCCACTACAAACAGAGAGCAGACCAACCCAAATTAACCAAAATTTTCTCCAGCTATTCCTTTTATCTATAACTGTCTCCGTCATATGATTATCCTCCTGGACGTCTCTACCTGGAGCATCCCTCGGTGAACTTTGCCCGGCTCTCCGTCTATACGGCATGCCTCGCATTGTTTCCGTGTGGATGTCCCTGGGAGTAGCAGTGGCAGGGGATCTGCCAAACCCAGAGTCATCTGGGGAGAATATTCTATTTCTATAATGATAATGTCTTACCTCCGAATTTATTGGAGTCCGAGTAGGTGTTCTTCCTCTAACAATCCTAGGTGTTTCCATTGCAATATCCACAAGAATGAATGTATCTTCTTATTTACAATAAAGTGTTTGAAGTCACACTTATTGTATCCCACCGCTGCCACCAATGTAACGAATCGAAAGAAATGCAAGTGTACAATTAAGGTATGTCCAGGATAAGTATAACGACGAGATGCCAGTGATATAGCATACAAGACGACGAATACAAGTGATGCACCTTCGAAACAGGATTTCCCAATGGATAAAAACTGGTAGCGCCTCCTTAAAGGAAATCCTGGTTACAAGAACAAGGAATACAATAAGTATATCCTTGAAAAATACGGGATCCTTGTGTAGTCTCAATAAACTAGATTGCAGATAAAGACACAAAGTCGCTGATAAATTTCAATACTGTATTAAAAACACATGTAAAGTATATACAACAACATAGTAGATATAACGAACAACCACTAATCGGACTCTCTATTTCTCTCTCTCTTCTCCACTAACTCTCTCTTTCCTTTTATACCATACTCTGCCCATTTACATAACTAACATAAAGATATGCCCTACTAGGGCATATTATTGCTGAGTAATCATTTTAGTAGGGCTCTAGGGCACCATTATATAAACTTTACTAGGGCAAATAATTGCTGACTAAGCAGTTACAGGGCAACCGGGCACCATAATAAGGGCTCAGTTGCACCAGCAATTTAGGTAAATAGGTCAACATGTGGTTTAACTTATCATGTTTCCTTGAGAACAAAGAGATCAATCTAAATATAGCAATTACTACTAAATATATCAAATCTAGAATAATTCTGATGAAATTTCACTAGCACTGAATGAGCTTAACACAATTACTATAAAACTATATAAAAAATGAGTATTTCAAATCTATGATAGGGCAAAAACATTACATTAAGATGATACACAATGTTGACTGCTGTACCCCTATTTTTGACATTTTTACCTATTATGTCTGTTTGTTTTGTTCACGCATCGGTGACTATATAATGGAATTTGATGCGACTGTCATACAAGTGAGAGGTTTAGCTAGCTATAAAACCAGGTTCAATCCACCATTTTCTACATTTGAAAATGCCTGTACCAAGTCAGGAATATGACAGTTCTTGTCCATTCGTTTTTGATGCGTTTTGTTATTTGATTTTGCCATGTGATTATGGACTTTCCGAATTGATTTTCCTCTGAGTTCAGTATTTTTGTGATTTTACTTTTTACAATAGAATACAAAAAAACACATAAAACAACGTAGGACAGAATGTTAAAACAGAACAACAGAACCACGCACTGTCTGTCCAGGATAAGTTCTTTATAAACCATTGTATTATAACAATATATGAAATGGTCAAGTAGATTCCATAACTGTTCAAATTGGAAATAGACATAGTTGAAGGTCATATTGTGGAATATAATTGTTTACTTCCATGTCATTTAACTACGGTGGATAATTTTCTAGTTTGAAATTATACCTTATCTCCTTATCTAATATAGGTTATTTATATTTCATTTTCCACGTTGTTTTTATTGTTTCTGGTACACACTTAACTATAAATTATGTCCCATAGTCAGCTATAGAAGGCCCCGATAAGACAATGTAAAACAATTCAAACGAGAAAACTAACGGTCTTATTTATGTAAAGAAATGAACGAAAAACAAATATGTAACACATAAACAAACGACAACCACTGAATTACAGGCTCATGACTTGGGACAGGCACATCTTAAATAATGTGGCGGGGTTAAACATGTTAGCGGGATCCCAACCCTCCCCTAACCTGGGACAGTGGTATAACAGTACAACATAAGAACGAACTATAAAAATCAGTTGAAAAAGGCTTAAAGATACGCTGAACAGTTATGCAGGCATTGAACCTTTGCATGTTAGGGTAACTTGATATATACTGAGTAAAAGAATACGCTGAACTGTTGTGCAGGTATTTCACCTTTAAACATGAGGATAACTTGTACTAGAATGAGGTAAATGAAACACCGAAGTGTAACGGTATACCGTCAATAATAATTTTGAAGACTGCATCAATACTACCTTTATTCTGTAAAATGCTATTATTGATTTGATCATTTAGTTCTACAATCAAAAATATTTCATGCAGAGTATCCCATGCTGAAATGAAACGAAATTATTTCTTGTTAATTTTAGTTTAAGTACATTTAGGGTTAAGTTTTGGTTATGTTTGTTAGAACAACCATGCATTCTTTATAAACCATTGTATTATAACAATATATGAAATGGTCAAGTAGATTCCATAACTGTTCAAATTGGGAATAGACATAGTTGAAGGTCATATTGTGGAATATAATTGTTTACTTCCATGTCATTTAACTACGGTGGATAATTTTCTAGTTTGAAATTATACCTTATCTCCTTATCTAATATAGGTTATTTATATTTCATTTTCCACGTTGTTTTTATTGTTTCTGGTACACACTTAACTATAAATTATGTCCCATAGTCAGCTATAGAAGGCCCCGATAAGACAATGTAAAACAATTCAAACGAGAAAACTAACGGTCTTATTTATGTAAAGAAATGAACGAAAAACAAATATGTAACACATAAACAAACGACAACCACTGAATTACAGGCTCATGACTTGGGACAGGCACATCTTAAATAATGTGGCGGGGTTAAACATGTTAGCGGGATCCCAACCCGCCCCTAACCTGGGACAGTGGTATAACAGTACAACATAAGAACGAACTATAAAAATCAGTTGAAAAAGGCTTAACTCATCAGAAGGACAAAAATAAAAGTGGACGTGGCCCGATACTTATAAGTTGAAACTTACGTGGTTGTACATGTATCGTCGCGCTTTCTTGGAAGATGATTACACAATGATTCATCTAAGGGAAATTATTCATATACTAACATAAAACATGTAATCGTTCACTTAAACGCAAAAATGCAAGATAATGTCGTTAAATAAAATACAATCAAAATCAATTAGTTGGTATTAAAAGTGGGTTGTTAAACAGGCAGACATTGTTGCTGTCTCTGTACAAGATGCATAGGATTTATTGTTCCAGTACCGGATTTTTGCGTGTTTCTCTAATTCGATTAAAATTTATCTCTTTCCGAACACAATGTAAAAAAGCTTACAGTATGAATCAACATATGCTAACAAGTGTCAATGAAATTGATATCTTTGTTGAAAGAGGAAGACACTTTTAAGATAAGCAAAACAGCAGACAAAAATATATCATTTAAGCATTAGAGAACCAGACGTATTACATAGTTACTCGAGGATTCGTGGACTGTCAAATTTATTCAATCTCGATAGTTGAATTATAAATTGAAAAGTAGGAGGCTCGGACTTAAAAATTTATAATTTAACTATCTCGATTGTATAAATCCGATAATCCGCTGGTATCAATGTATTTATCTATATTCCTACAACCTTATTAAACAGTTAAACAGATGAAAAAAAATGAGTTTTACTGCATGCTAGATGGGAGCAGTGTGGGTAATCACTATATTTATCAACCACTGTAAACCTTTTTTGGGGGTTGATCTAAAAATAGAGGGTATGTTGGATGTTGGGTTTTTAAAATGATTCTTGTAGTGGATAAAATTATTGATGCATCCCTACACAGATGTATTGTTTTACTTCCAACTGGCAGTGGCTGCGTATGTATACATCTCAGTCAGTCATATTAATCAACCTATGAGTTCTACTACATGGTTTGATCAAAATGAAGGGTGTAAACTAAGGATTGCGTTCAATAAAAAGTGTATTTTTATACGTGTGGATGCAAAACCAACTTCTTGGTAAAGGGTTATAAATACACATGATACAGCACAAACAAAAAATCCTTTTCCAAGAGACAAAAACAAATGCAAATTTAAAGTACATTTTAACAAAACGCATTTGACTAACAGGTCGAACAACTGATGTTTTTAAACCCAGCTGACTGCTATATGCGATTTAAAAAAGTATCACCAGATGTTACAAAATGGATCTTTAGTTAATTCTATACAAAACAGGACACAATAAATCTGCGGAAAAGATAGTATACCGCAAATATGAGCTGTACAAATTTATACATCATATCCTCATTTCATGGAAATGAAATCGACACATTTGTTTTAAGTCTTGAATACTCTACATAACATAAAATGTGCGAAACATAGCTGTCTCTATTATACTAAGTATTCAATTTTAAATCAGACAGCCTCTCTCTTGATTTCTAGAATCAAACATTTCAATTGTTTAAAATAAAAGAAAAACAAAATATTTGATTTTGTGTTATCTTGTTTTGTTACATTACATTTTGTATTTTTTAGTTCTAAGTAACTTCACAAATAAAACATGACGGTCTGATGTATAAATTATGTGTACTGACGTCGTTTATCATCTTAATAATGTGTTATATTGTTCATGTATTTGTCTGTGTTCTATTATTAGTATTACTACTTACTGTTTGGTTTGTTTCAGTAATTCCAATTTGACGTGGCTCGGTATTTATACATCCCGTCAATGTGTTTGTATTATCTTTCTTTATTTGCTTGTGTGCTTTTTTCGTGCTTTTTTTTGGTGTTTCTTTGGTTGGTACATATGACGTTGTTTTGTACTTTTACAAACCTGCTCGTGCATTTTTCATTGTTATTCAACGCAAAATAATTATATAAGATACCTGGGACGATCTCATTTCACAAAGGATTTCTATTGTCTACTTATTGTACCTCGAACTTATTTACCCGGTGTAGGTCTTTAAGTTGAGGTTCAATATACTTAAAGTTTATCGGGCATGACTAATTGGATACGCCCTCTTAAAATCAGGGCGTCCGAAATAGGATCGGGAAAAAACATCCAGCGAAATACCGTCGTTTTCAATTTACAATTTTTTTTTTATTTAAAGTCCCTTTGGTTGCTTAAGTATCAATAATCAAACGGTATTTTGTGGAAATAATAACCTGTCCCGAACCGGGAGATGTTGGCTGCAATAGGAATTTATTTATAAAAAAAAATCCATATCTCATTTATTTATAGTGGCCGTTATTGATTGTAAATTCGTGACGTTTTGTTTATGGCATTCGTCTATGGTGAAGAAAAAAGAGGGAAGGAGGCCGGCTAATAGCTTAACTTACGAGTTCGATCATCATGGTTCAAATCTATTCTATTACGGCATACGTTTTACCTCTAGCGAACGCTCTGCCTTATTGTAAAAAGTGCCACTCTAAATTTGTAAGCATTTGCTTTAGATTGATCCACTTTGCATCATGTCGTGAATATGCATGACATATTTGCCACTGGACACAAAGGAGCAATAAAATAATCAGCTTCATTTAGTGATGTATAATCATTTGTCCTCAGTTGATTATTATCTCAAATAGTTTTCCAATTTTTATATATTTCATTTGTATATACATTTGAATTTTATAATCTTATTGTATTTACATAATAATATTTAAATCTTAGCATTTCTTCCATCATTTTTCTCTTTGCATTTAATCTTGTTTTTAACATTAAAAAAACGTTGTCGTAGTACACAGCAGAGGTTACTTTCAAGCAAAACTAATATAGGGGGAGGGAATAAGAACAGAAAAGATATATATTCATTGAGAGGCAATAACTCATATATTGAAGCGTACAATGACGGCTGTTTCGTCTATGTCACAACATTTGCTGTTTCAAGTTTATTTATATCTCAGACTGGTATAATAGTTGTCTTAAAAGCAAAATAAAAAGATAAAAAAAAATGTTGACAACAATTTATAAAAGAATTCAATTATTTTGGGCGTTTCAATTTTTTTTATATTGTCTTGCTGATCGGTTTTGTTATATTTTGTTTTCGTCTACTATTGTCCTAGCAAAAGTCACAAAAAATGTTGTTAAAATCAGCCATGCGACTTATTTGAAAAGTTTTAGATAACCTTTCTTGTCGTTTACACATTTCAATCATTCAACTAGTGCGTAGATCGTCTTTCCCTCTAATGTTTTTAAAGGTATAGATAGCGTGAAATTCTTACTACACCAGGCTTCGGATATACATGAATTTCTATTATATTTCGATCGGACAAAGCTGCGCATTTATATATCCGATAAGCCAAACGAACGCACCCATTTAGCAAGAGTATACTTTTGGACGGGAGAGGTCCAGAGATGTCAATATTTCTATACCAAAGTGAATCATTTGGTTTTGAATAAAAGGAGACAAAGGTATACATTCATGGGACAGCAACCCAAAGAAACAGATAAATTAAAATATTTAGAGTCAACATTCAGTCTTTTTTTTATAGAAAGATGCGTATACAGAATAATAAGTTCAAAACCGACCCATGACTAAATAATAGTAATACGGAGGTAATTCAATAACATTTAACGTCAAATTTTATATATCCGAAAAGACACATTTGATTTAATATTATTTAATGTCAAAGATATCCCAACAATCACAAGTGTTTGGTTGAAAAATTTCACCTGCTCTATTTTAATTTTGATCGTTGAAAATTTAAGAAGCTGTAATATAAACCAGTAAAAGAAAAACACTTCACTGTATAATATAACGGAAAATAAATGATGATAATTGATGACGACCAGCGGCAAATAAAATTAATATTCAGGACGATAACATGTAAATATAATAATAGTATTAAGTTCTAGCATGTTTCTCTATTATCATAAAAATTCATAATATCTAATAAAATTAATAGATTTAGCTAACAAAGTCCTTATATTTCAATAAGGTAACTTTATTTGTAAGTGGAAAATTGTTTTAATGTTAATTAGGCTTAAATTAAAAATTGTTTGCTTTCCCCTCTCTGTGATTAAAGTAAGATAACTCTGGTCAACTTTCCTAACAGTCAATCATTATGGGAAAATGATATAGTTCTATTTTCATGTATAGTCTTTTTCAGAAAAGTTCTAATTGTTTTGGGTAGGTCCCAATTACAATTTTACACTCTAGAATTCGGCATCAGTTAGAAGCTTCTGGAATAAAGTGGTGGCTATGGTGTACTGTTTTGTGTTTGTGCGTATGTGTGTTTGTGTTAGGCGTTATTACACTTCTTTCATGTATTTGACTTAAGGGATCGAGTAAAGCAGATAAGTTACATCAGCTTTCTGCTTCATTTGAGTTCTGGCATAATGGTATACACCATACCGATCTTAGAAACAAATGCCTTTACGAGTAGAAGGACGAATGCTGTTGGACATTTTTTATGCCTACCAGAACTTGAAACAGTGTATTCGTAACAGCACAATTAATGTTTTTATACCGGCATATAGTACCTCAGATTAAAAGTAGGAAAACGTATATTAAGGTATAATAAAGGAAATTTTTATTGTGGAACGAGTGCCTGTGATCTGTAATTTAGAGCAGTTTCTCTCATCGCTCTAAGAAAGTTAATGATGATGACGGCAGATTTGGCCTTACTTTTTTTTTTTATCTTTATTCTCTGATTTGGCCTTACTTATTTTTGACGTATAAACACGGTGTGAACACTAAATGATAACAAAATAATATTTATAAGATAACACAATAATTCTTTATATTGGTATATATCAATTTTTAACATTTCAAAACAAATAAAAGAAATTAAAGATATATACACAAATGTCTTTGTTAAACTAATGAAAAATACGAGTATTTAGTACATTACAGATTTTGTAACGATTTTAAATTCAATAAAAAAAAACTACATAAGATAAAATGATAACTCTGTTCAAGGTAGACAATCAACATATTGAATTTATGAAATTCAACATAGACTCATAGTTCAAAGGAATATAACTCTTGTATACAAATGACACATCAATCGAATTATTTAGCTGCGAATTTGGCCGCCACATTCAAGGAAGATTCTAAACTATCAATATAACCACAAGTTGTTAATCTATAGATACTGATGACTAATGAATGCTAACCACAGTAAAGTATATTTGTTTGAAATTTTTTAACACTTGCTCAGAAAAATGCTCGAACTACTTGACTTTCAACGCTCATAATTAACGTGTTTACACACTGATATAATACGATTGTTAAACATTACAAACCAGTGATCTTATAAGATAGTATACACCTCGTGTACTTGCATTAACTTATCCAAAAGTATATTTATTTCAAGCCTGTGTTGTTTACATTCTATAAGTTTTAGAATTCTAATTGTGGCACAAATTCCGGTTAAGATTTGACTAAATACCAATATCCTGATATCGTCAGGTAAATATGCTATATTAACCCCGTTTTACTACACTGACACGCTGAGTGGTTTTTGTATTGTGTAAGCTCACAAGGTATTAGTTCGCAGGAAGAAAAGTCATCCGACCCGGACACATTTCCTATGCTCTTACTCTATGATGCCACGTGTTTAGCGTTGAAATAGAATACAAATTTAATTAACGTCTTTGTTCGACCCGTTCGGGATTCGAACAAATGACCTCCCGCTCTCGAGACGAACACCCCCTCACGAGACCAACAAGGAGAGCGTTAGTGATCGGTAGTACAGAATATCATACCAAAACACAATACACAATACAGTTTCATAGAATTTTCACAGTTACTAAAGCGAGCTAAAGGTATCTAACCTAAATTGGATGCGTGAAATGATATTGTAATCTTCACGTAAACATCGATGATTGACTTCTGGGTAGATTTTATGGATCAACGCTCTCGGCAAATTAAAAAGTCTTACACCTATTTTTTGAGTGGTCCGAATGTTGCCAGCTGTTGCAAGTCTAAATTTCTGTCCTTATTCAATTTAGCCTCATTTTCCAGTAATATTTTAGTTTCACGTCCAACCTCACTGTCGACCTCCTATTGCACGACCTACCTATTGTATTTAAAATCTATGTGTAAGCATGAAATATTTGCTACTGGACGTAAAGCAAACAACAATCAATCACACTCAATTTTATTAATGTCCCTGTACTAGAACTTAGCACACAAAGACATGATTTAAATTGTTATGGGTTTTTAGGGGGGGTCTCTTCAATCTATTACATAACTGACTGCTTATTTACAAGTTTTAAATATTTTTTTACTATGGTTCTTATATACTGTACCAAGTCAGGAATATGACAGTTCTTGTCCATTCGTTTTTGATGCATTTTGTTATTTGATTTTGCCATGTGATTATGGACTTTCCGAATTCATTTTCCTCTGAGTTCAGTATTTTTGTGATTTTACTTTTAATACGATTTATAACATATGATTTTTTTTTGTCAGGCAAGGTGATATTAAAAAAGATAGTTTTTTTCAGGTGATTTTGCTTCATTTAGACATGAAAAGGGAATAACGGACGACTAACTTAAAGAGTTTGTTTAGATTTAATACATTGAACTTGCGAATAAATCTCACCTAACACGTCTTGATCGGGCCAGTGAAACCTAGTTTAATACGGTTTTATTCATTGAAGTTTGCATGCATAGTTTTTATTTAAAGAAAATAAATTAAGCAACACCTTATATAATTAATTGGACTGAATAGACATAACTAATTATTTTGCATTTGCATGTAACTTTTAAGTAGGAAAATTACCGAATCAGAAATAAAATGAACATTTACCGGATGAATAATGTTGGAAGAGTTTACTTACTGTTTTATAAGGTCTGATCTTAACGAATCTAATTCCTGATTACTGACAGTTCAAAATTATCAAGTAAATATAGCAAGAAGTGTTGTTGGCCAGAACGTTCATTGGTCAGTTTTAAATGAGGTCTGTTTGGGTTTTCAATTTCCTCATTTATTAAATAAGAAATCGTTATTTTGAAAAGTTGGCTAAAAAAATATAAATTTACCCCCTAATTTTGTAAATAAAGGCAACAGTAGTATACCGCTGTTCAAAACTCATAAATCCATGGACAAAAAACATAATCGGGGTAACAAACTAAAACCGAGGGAAACGCATTGAATATAAGAGAAGAACAACGACATAACACTAAAATGTAACACACATAGACAAAATCCCACGAGAATAACAAATATAACATACATATATATATATAACATCAAAACCAAATACATGAATTTGGGATAGACAAGTACCGTGACACGTCTTATCGTAATGTGAATTTACACTCAAAAATAAGAGAAAACAAACGACACAACGTTATAATGTAATACACACAGAAACGAACTATAATATAACAATGGCCATATTCCTGACTTGGTACAGGGCATTTTTAAAGGAAAAAATGGTGGGTTGAACCTGGTTTTGCGGCATGCCAAACCTCGCACTTTTATGGCCATGTGAAATATAACATCAAAATGACAACACAGGACTACAATATAAATAAATTGGAGAACACACTTGACAAAGAATCACAGGAACAACAGCCAACAAAAGGCAACAAGTTCAAAATTCCAATACGCCAGAAGTGTATTCTGTCTACACAAGACCCACGTGTGACGCCCAGATACAAAAGCTTGAAAGCCGAAACGAGTACAAAGTTGAACAGCATCGAGGACCAAAAAGATCAAAAAGGTTGTGCCAAAAACGGCAAGGGTTTTCCGTTCGTTACCAGAAAATCCCTATAATTTAGAATAATTCATACTTTTGCAAACAGTAAATTTTATAAAATGAATATTCAAAAGATGTACATGATAAAACTGAAGTATTAACTAATTACAGGAAACAATTGAAATACATTTACATAACCAGACATTTGAAACACAAAAGTAGACACATCCGAATAAGTTTAAACCTCTACGCCAAGTGACGTCCTATTTGAAACTGAAAAATGACGAAAAAATGACGACATTTGAATTTGTAAAACAGATCATCAAAAAATGAAAAATGACGTCACATAAGAATGAATAAGATAGAATTAGGATTGATTTAAGATTATATATTTGAACTAAATACTGATATTGCATTTAATAACAAAGCACATTTTAATACTTATTTATATCAAACTAAGGTAGCAATTAACTATATTATAAAACTATGTCCGGTTTGTTTTGAATCTAACTTCAAACGTAAAATATCGTACTGATTACGTTGAACGAAATCAAATCTAATAAATGAAGGCGGGGATTAATTTTCTTTACCATAACACATAAATTTAATAGAAAAGACGTCAACACATTTGACAAATCCGATGAGAATTACAAATATAACATTAAACATTTAAACTAAATACATGAATTTGGGATAGACAAGTACCGTACCACGCCTGATAGTAATGCGAGTTTACACTTGGCAAAACAGTCACAATCGGGAATAAGTCACGTTTGGTAATTAAAAGATTAGACGACATTATGAGAAAACACAATCTACCATGTTGTAAAAATGTCCTTAGCTAGTTTGGTTAACGACACATCGTATGGATCCACCAAATCGTGATGGTGTCCATAAAATTTACGGAGTGTCAATTTCAATCTGTCCTCCTCATAACTTTGTTGGAGCAGTTTCTGCGTAAGGAGCACACTCCTGTATATGAAGTCCGTATAGTGTGAACAAGCACGAGAATAACGTATCAATTGTGATATGTAAACACCATACGAAGGGGCAGAGGGTATGTTACTGCTGAGAAATGGGAAATTGATAAAACTATCATTTGCTGTTATTTTAATGCTAAAAAAATTATGACAAATAAATATTTATATGATGTAATGCCATTAAATCGGTCCGTTTTCATTGCAATTTGTTAACTGTTAATTGTATATATCAGTCTGAGTACTGTTTAACTATCATTTAAGTTGAACATATTTAGACTCGTCCAATTATTGGGAATTAGGTTTCTGCAAGTGCTTTTTATCTACTTTTCTTATATTTTTGACGGTTTGTAAGTCAGTAAAAGTTCAATGATTAAGTTAATATTGACATTAAAAGACCTCCTCACAAAAATGGCTGTTCGAATCCCCTCGCCCTTCGGGATCGGGGATCTGAACACACCTTTTTGTTCGGAGGTATTTTAATATCAATATTAACTTATCATTGAACTTTTACTATTACTTAACACCCACCGTATATGTTATTGTTCCATTATAATGTCATTATATAAATACCCCGAGAAAACATTGTCAACTGAGGCGAAGCAAATGTTGGCAATGTCTTTTCGGGGGGTAACAATCTGCTCTATCACCCTCTCAGATATGTGTTATTTGATTTATTATACTGAGTGTTCTGTTATCATTGGTTATTACTGTCGATTACATTTCAAATTAAAGTAATAAATTATGACGTCTTGTACATAACAACCATCCATATTTAATAAAAGAGGGACGAAAGATACCAAAGGGACAGTCAAACTCATAAATAAAACGCACACTTGATCAAGCGTCTCCTCGAAGGGTATTGCGTATTTGCCATATGAAAGAGTCGTATTTAATAAAGCGCACACTTGATTAAGCGTCTCCGTGAAGGGTAATAGAGTATTTGCCATAGGATAGAGTCGTATGTAATAAAGCGCACACTTGATCAAGCGTCTCCATGAAGGGTAATAGATTAATTAACACCCTCGTATTAGCCAATCAAAATCTGGCATTTTGACATGAAGTATAATAAAATCTTATTGTTCCATTATAATGTCATAATGTTATTGTTGGAATATAATGTCATACTGTTATTGTTCTATCATAACATTGAAATTATTCTGAGCGACAAAATTATGTTAAATCTCTTCCCGTGTGACGTAACATTTTAACATCAAACTCGTAGAACCTCGCCATGAAGTCAGTTGGGTTGATTTTAAATACACATAAAAGTAGCTATGCATGTGGTTGTTTCATTTTATACTTTCCTTTTTGTGCTTCTTTGTTACATATTTATTTGGGTTTTTTTTCTGATTGATATTGTGACACGGTATTGATGGCTGTATCCCTTTTATGACAATTTTCCCTATAATGTATATTTTGTTCACCCAACGTTTTAAATAAATTGAATTTGATGCGACTGTCAAAAAATTGAGAGGTTTAGCGGTATAAAACCAGGTTCAATCCACGATTTTCTACATAAGAAATGTCTGTTCTAAGCCAGGAATATGACACTTATTATCCATTCGTTTGATGTGTTTGACCATTTGATTTTGCAATTTTATAATGACTTACATCTAAAATTAAATATGAGGGTCGATTGAAAACAAAACTTTACGACAAACGAGATGATTTCCGCTTCACAATTGTCACCCTTTTATTTTTGAAACCAAAGTTCCAAATGGTGCAGTTAAAGTCATCACTTCGTAAATTGTACGGCCATCACGAGTTGGTTGACCGTTATGGAATATTCGTTACAAATACAGACGATGTTGGATATGATCCAAATGTCGTAGCCACCGCCCCTTCCCTTTTCACAAATGTGACCTACCGAATTAGAATACTAGTATTTACATCTTTGTTATAACATGAGCAGCATGAGAGGTGCCATATGTCGAACAGAATCGGCTTACTCTTCATGAACATCTGTAACCACCCCCAGTTTTTGGTGGGGTTCGTGTTGTTGTTGTTCCCCTTTTTGTGGCATTTTGTTCTAGTAATTAAAAGTGGCTGTTCATTATCATCACTAAATCAGTTCATTGAGAAAAAACTACGAACCATTAGTCCTACAAAAATGGATACAAGAGAGCAAACACTAATCATAATAGAAATTAATAAACAGACAGTCTAAAGAACATGTTTTCTATTTGATTACCAGATCAGCAACAACCAACAGAACCGAAGAGTTAAACACTGTAACAATTGCTTTCTATAGACAAACCAATTTAAATAACCAAACCGTGTTCAGGTAATTTTAAAAAGTTAATGTATTAAGAGTAGAGCAACATATAATCATTTTAAACTAATTTAAATCAAATAAAAATAAAACAATTGATTGATATAAGAACTAGGTTCGAAATATACGAGCGAAAAATATGATAAATCTACTCAATCAGTTACCTACATTTAATGTTATAAACTTGCTGCCAAATTTGTATTTGATCTGAAATATTTCTTATATAAAAATTGAACAAATACTCCGTTCTTGATAGACACTAAGGCAAGTGATAATTCTAAAAAATCAGAGTTTTCAAACTTAAAAAAAATATTAAAACCCTAAGTAATTGAAATTGGCTATATTCTTTTGATTAGATACATTATATATCTCAAATAGAGGATATACAAAGACACCAACACATATTACATATGTACATATTGTTAGATATACATCAGGCTAAAATACTATCGGATGTAAAAACAAGATTATTAAAAAAAAAAAGTCATTTATTAAAAATCAAAAAACGCAAAAATACATTTTGCAATAAACATTTGACATTATCAATATGAAATTCGTAATTTATACATAATTCGAAATCATATAAATTGAAATAAATTGCTAGATACGACCGCAAAGGTCCAACCCTGAACAGTTGGGGCACAAGTGGATACAATATTTGCACTTTTAACAGGTCTGAATTTGGATTGTTATTTAAAATTTGATTATAATAGGTTCCTGGCAGAGAATAATTGTAGTCAAAGAATGGCTAAATGATTTGAATATATATTCAATTGTTTGCCATTAAGCATTACTCAATGCTGCTGCAAATTGCTGCAAATTGACCACCCATCCTTTAATTTTTTTTTCTTATACTATGCTGTTGAGAATTAACCCTTCCCCCAAAAAAACAATTATAATCCACCCCAAATTTTGTTGTCCCAACCTATCCACCCCAATTACCCTTTTTTTTTAATAAATTATATATTTGAAGAATTTTTTGAAAAAATTGTCTCCCCCAAAAAACATTTATTTTTAACGCCCAACCTCCATCGATTTATTTTTCATTCCCCCTTTTTCCAAAAATAATTTTTTTCCTCAAGATAAGGTTATAATCAGAATTGAAATTTTCAATGGAGATAGCAATTATAATTACTCATTTGATAATTTAAAGCAGTGTAAGTGAGGTAATCCAAACTTAAAATTTAATTAAAAGTAATTGTTCATTAACCCGGACACCCTTGTTTTCCCCTTGTTTGCCCCTAATGCCTTAACGGTTTGGACCAGAACCTCCTAAAGCAAATCATAATCGACCCTTTCTGGTATATGGAACCTTGTGGTATAATTTCAGAGAAATCCATACGTCGATTCACAAGTTATTGTCTGCAAAATATTTTCCGCTCGTATAAAAAATGACAAAGCTAATTAAAGGTTAGAATGAAAATCTACTCCACTAAAAAAAACTTCTATACTTAATATACTACTTAATATGTCAATTGGACATGCTTTGATACTATTTATGCACTTGAATTTTTACTTGATAACATTTTTGTTCGCTTTGGAGATTCCGTATATCGTTAAGTTATTGGAATTCCAATGGGGACTAACTGTGCACCACTTATTGCGGACCTGTTTTTGTATTGTTATGAGTTACAATTTATGACTAAAATTAGCAAAGACCCATCAAAACAACATTTGATACAAAAATTTAACAATACTTTTAGATATTTGGATGATATATTGGCTCTAAATAATGACGACTTCAGTATGTATACTAAAGAAATTTATCCTGTAGAACTTACTTTAAATAAAGCTAATGATAACAATGACCACTGCCCTTTCCTCGATCTTGATATCTATATCATAAACAGGAAGCTTAATACAAAAATTTATGATAAAAGAGATGATTTTTCATTTCCTATTGTTAATTATCCATTTTTAGATGGTGACGTTCCCTTTTCACCATCTTATGGTGTTTATATATCTCAACTTGTACGATTCGCTCGTGTATGTAACAATGTATTAGATTTTAGCGAGAGAAATTTATGTATTACTGAAAAATTATTACACCAGGGTTTTCGATATCACAAACTGGTCAAAACATTTACTAAATTTTATCACCGGTATAAGGAAATAATTCGTAAATATAACTCAACATGCAGACATCTTATACGTTCAGGTATTTCACATCCAAAATTTTATGCAAATATTCTTTATAAAGCACAAAAATGTCAGTATTCTCCTCAGAAACTAACAAAACCTTTAAATAGACTTATTAAAAGGGGATATAGTTACGATACTGTTGTCAGGTCATTAAAGATTGGATATTTTGGCTTTAACATTGATTCACTGATAGGGTCTTTGCATCGGAACTAAACACATTTATTTCAAAAAAACAGTTGTTGGCATGACACGGGTTATGTTCTTCTCATATATTTTATGATAGTATGATACTAAACCCCTAACGGGAGGGATTGTACCTGATATTCATATGATGAAGACATAATCTTTCAATCAGTTTAATTGAGGTCTGGAGCTGGCATGTCAGTTAACTGCTAGTAGTCTGTTGTTATTTATGTATTATTGTCATTTTATTTATTTTCTTTTGTTACATCTTTTGACATCAGACTCGGACTTCTCTTGAACTGAATTTTAATGTGCGTATTGTTATTCTTTTACTTTTCTACATTGGCTAGAGGTATAGGGGGAGGGTTGAGATCTCATAAACATGTTTAACCCCGCCGCAATTTTGCGCCTGTCCCAAGTCAGGAGCCTCTGGCCTTTGTTAGTCTTGTATGATTTTAAATTTTAGTTTCTTGTGTATAATTTGGAGTTCAGTATGACGTCCATTATCACTGTACTATTATGCATATTTTAGGGGCCAGCTGAAGGACACCTACGGGTGCGGGAATTCTCGCTACATTGAAGACCCATTGGTTGCCTTCGGCTGTTGTTTGCTCTATGGTCGGGTGGTTGTCGCTTTGACATATTCACCATTTCCTTTCTCAATTTTATTCTTGAGATAACATTCGGGATGTATTCTTCTAACCTTTCGGAAATATTTCCAAAGCATGTGCTACAAGTGGAAAATATCAATAAATACAAAAATAATATAATTAAACTGAATTATGTTGACAAATACATGAAATACAGGCAACAGTAGTAAAGT
The DNA here is from genome assembly GCA_037788925.1 of Mytilus galloprovincialis. NCBI lineage: Eukaryota > Metazoa > Mollusca > Bivalvia > Mytilida > Mytilidae > Mytilus > Mytilus galloprovincialis. The sequence goes on from CM075338.1 coordinate 88,470,022, forward strand.
GTGTATTTACAAGTAGTTTTTTTTTTGTTATATTTTTTTCAAATTTAATTACTAGTCAAGTTAGTCTTTTTAGCTAAAACTTTGAGACAAACAGGAGAGTGGTACAAGAAATAATTTAACCATAAACATGTATATCCCATATCACTTAATCCTTTTCAAATTTCTTAGATGTTTTTATTCAATTATTTATAAAAAAAATGAAATTATATGCATTTTGTTCATAAAGCAGAGAAAAAACAAGAAATTTACTAAATAGACAGAAAGATAAATTTAACACAAAAAAGCATCAAAATACGATAAGTCTTTCTTATATTAACACCTGTCTATAGTCTTTTTAAATTAAATTTATGTATGAAATGTTTTCACGATAAGAGCTAAAAAATAGGTTGAAATTAATGAAAAAGTGGAAAATTTTCAAAAATTAGGTACTTTTAAAGGGCTTTAGCAAAAAAAGACGTGCACCACCATATGATTTTCCATTAATAGTTTTTTTACAGTCTTGTAAACCCCAAAACAGGTTAAGAAACAAAGTTTCATTCTATCACAAATTGGACTCTCTAGACATCTCAATCAACGGGGATTAATTTTGGATAGCTTTCACAATTTTCTAAAATGTCTGTAATCAGACGTGGATTTCTACCAGATCTTTCTAAAGCATGGAGTAGCTCTCTGATTGTTGAGTCATCATCCCTGTTTTTCCAGCAATATAACATTTGCCTGCTGACCTCCCGGAGTACTTTCGGATTGTCATATTCTATCTGTTCCAGACGCTCAATTTCAAGACCGAGTTCTAACCCAAGAACCATCCATTCCTTACCAATGCGAAGACACAATTTGTCAAGCATCTCATCACTTGGCGGCAGATTCAGAATCTTGTCAGGTAAACCTAAAAAAAAATATTTGTAGACTATCAAATAGTATCAGCTAGAAGGTGCAAATACTATACAACTATGAAAAAACTATCTGTAATAATATGTGTGATGTGTTTGAGCTTTTGATATTTCCATTTGATTCGGGACTTCCGTTTTGAATTTTCCTCTGGGTTTGATATTTATGTTAATACACATTTGTTTGTATATATCTTAATTTTGGCACCAACACACGTTCTGTCCTTAAACATTTTAAGTTATAGGTCTTCAATTAGTGCATTGCTCTTCCGTTGATCGGTTTCATACTTACACTAAACAGTGGTTTCATAATACATGTATGATCCTTAAAATTGGAATACTTAGTTTTTGTTTTTGTTAACTTTGGATCAGTTTAGAAATAATATATAAGCTTATAGAAAATACATATTCTTGTCATTGCCACTAAGATAATGTGCCCGGTAGCAAATCAAGACATACGACACCTTCCTTATAAAATTTCTGAAACGAATTTTTATATTTGAATAAGTGATGTGAATCCGTTTACTCACATATTTACTGTATATTTCAAACGCACATCGAACAATATCAGTTAAACTTAATTTGTTTTTCTTGTTGGTTGGGGATATACATAGGGTCTAAAATGGTATCCAAAGGATATCTTTGTGACGAAGAAATACCAATGTATATGTCACTTAACCTATACATCTTATCGTATGTATATTTTCCTGACAAACTAAAGAGTAAGTTTTCTCCTATAATCACATATTGACTATAACTAGAATAATCATTGGAAGGTTTGGGTTATGGTATGTGTGTCTTGTATAAAACAATTCTTAAAAGCCAACAACAAATAGCTGACATCAAATTGCCCCCAAAACAAGTGTATCCTATGGCATGAAACATCTTTATCACAAACATGATAAAAGAAATAAAAGAACACTTTACGAAGATAGCAATAGTGAGAGGTTGCGCAACATAAGAAAATGAAAAAGAGAATGTGACAGCTGTTATTAATTCGTTTGATGGGTTTGAGCTTTTGAGTTTGTCATTTGATCATTTTGATTGGGTACTTTCCTTCTAAAAGTTCAGCGGACTTTATTTTGTGCTATACTGAATATGTTTTGTACTATATCATACCTGTCTCCACTTCTTCCTGTCGCAAAATCTACAATTAAAACGTCTGTACGATTGTAAATAAATATAAAACAAAAGCCGCCCATGTTATAGTGTTTTTATCATTTGGAGGGGTCTTATTTGATGAGTTAGCACCCCACGTGGTTTTGTACTTTTGCACTTGGTTTTCACATTATTTCGTAATGTAATTTAACCAAGAAAAACATTTCTAATGCATATTTCGTTAATAGTGACAAACAAGGGTAAAACATGCTACATAGAAGAACAAGTGGTCAGTTTGCTGGAGTTTCTTATCGACAACATATTTGTTGAGTTTGGAGGTAGACTTTTCCAACAAATTGTCGGCATTCCGGGAACAAACTGCGACTCTTCTTGCCTACCTCTTCTTATTTTCTTATGAATCGGAGTTCCTCCAGACACTTGTCAAAATAAGAGGATCAAAGAAGCCAGATTAGTAAATTTCACATTCAGATATATTGATGATGTTCTTTCCATAAGCAATCCGAAATTTTCGGATTGGGTTGCATTAATATATCCCACAGAACTAGATATTAAAGAAACAACAGACACAGCTTCCTGAGCCTCATTTTTAGACTTATATCTCGAATTTGACTTACACAGTCAATCAGAATCTATGACAAACGATACGACTTTAATTTTGAAATTATTAATTTCCCCAACCTTAGTAGCAATATACCAACTTCACCTGCATATGGGACATATATTTCCCAACTTATTCGATATTCTAGAGCTTGCAGCTCCTATGCTGACTTTGTAAAACGTCATCAGTGTCTGAGTAGAAAGTTGATGATCCAGGGGTATGTCAAAGAATGTCTCGTCCTTTTTCTAAAAAAAAGTTCATCGGAAGGTACCAAGACCTTGTTGATAAATATTCCTTATCAACTTCACAAATAATACACGATGGTCTTGATGTATAGATTCTGCGTACTGATGTTGTTTATCATCTTAACAACGTGTTTCATAGGCCTTTCATTTGTCTTTGTTGTATTATTAATATTACTTTTACTGTTGAATGGTTTTATGTGATATCCGTTTGACGTGGCTCGATACTTATACATCTCGTCAATGTTTTTGTATTGTCTTTCATTTTTTGGTGGCGTGTTTTGTATATGCGACTGTTTGTATTTCTTTTGTTCTAATGACGTGACACTGTACTTTAAAAGATCCCGTCAGCATGATATCGTTCTAGTTTATGTCATTATGATATATTTCTATTATGAATTACAAAATACGTTGAACCATAAACGTCAAAATCATTCAATCGCGTAGTGGAATTTACTATTTGTGGATTCTTATAAATTCTATATATAACTTTTGGACTATTTTCTATCTCGGTCTATTTCTGAAATCTATTCTTACATACTTTTGAATTTGTAACCCTATATGTTAACATTACCTATGTAAGTTTTAAAATTGTTTGTATGCACATTGAACGTCAAATGTATGTCATGTATAACATTTTCTGACGTCATACACACAAATCAATGAATGTGTTTGTAGATAGATGTTTTTGTGTTCTGTTAAATTGTTCCTTTTAAAATTGTTATACGATGATGACTGGTGTACCCATATTTTTACTATTTTATTTATTGTGTCTGTTTGATTAACGCATCAATGTAAATATAACGGAATTTGATGAGATTGTCATTAAAGTCAGAGGGTTAGCGCTATAGAACCAGGTTTAATCCACCATTTTCTACATTTGAAAATACCTGTACCAAGTTAGTTCTTGTCCATTCGTTTTTTGATGCGTTTTGTTATTTGATTTTGCCATGCGATTGATGTATATTTAAGCTTACTTACCAATTATGCTGTGATCGGCAAGGCTTAGATTGTAGGTTTAAGTATTGTCACTCTTAAATGCTCTCAAATAGTCTCTGCAATATATCTGTGACACTCGTCTGCACTGTCTTTCACACGAGAGGGATTACTCCGCACACACACTTCCGGTTGGACTCTCTGGTTCTCTCGTCCCAGTCCGTACTCGTCATGTCTAGCTTACGTAACCTTACCACACCCTCCCCCCTTTTAAAAGACGGAGGGATGCTCCTGCATCTTCTTTTATTTTTTTAACAGACTTTCTATATGAACACTATGAGCACTAGAGCTTTCTCCTAGAAATAAACTTAATCTTCTACTTATCACATTTAACTTAAACGGATAAAAAAAATTCCAACGCAAAGAAATTTATTTTCCCCGTGCCAAATACCTAGCATTTCTGCATTTCAACGTTATACTTCACAAAACATATATACATTTCCTCCTTTGCTCCTTTCGCACTGAGCATGGAATAATTAGCGTTAACTTTGTCAGTTGTGAAAACGGGGGGCCCGTGTAAACGGGTACATTTCACAAACTTACATCACCTAACGAATACGATTCACTTTAAATCACTGTACACATTATCCAATAAAAAAAATAATCCAACAATCACATTGTATTGTCCTATACATGTGAACTATTTACACATAAACACTATTGGAGCTCGGCCTGTTCACTTGTACTATATCTTTTAATCCAGAATAGTCCAATAAACATATTTACATATATGTATACCACTATTTGTTCCGTGCATACATCTTATCCACTAACATTATATACACAACGAAATAAGTATATGACACTTAAACAAAAATTCTCTGGGCATTCTCCAAGGTTGCCAATGCCACTGTCTGGAGGTCAACGTACCTCAGTGTTGCTAGTTTTTCAACCACTTCTCCAACATATATTGGGGTGTTTATTCGTATCCCCCTCGGTGGCATGTATGGTGCATCAGTTTCTGCCAGTAGTCTGTTGACAGGGATGTAGCGAAGAGCCTGAATCTGTTGTTGGTTGAATTTTGTTATGAGGTGTGTAAATCCAAAATATGTGTTTCTAAAATTTGAAAGCCATGAAGTTATTGTCTCTTTATCGCTCGTAAAACAGTGTAATATAAAAATTTGATCTGGATGACAACGGTGTTTAAAAATTTGTAAAGCTCTGTAATACAGGTTTTTGGAATACGTATCTTGTCTATTGCTTCTAATGTGTAAAATAAGTGGCATTGTTGGTTTAATCCATTCGGTTATTTCTTTTAAAAATTGTTCTTGTCTATCTAAATTTGCCCTGCCAGGATTCATGCTGCTGTCCAGCCCCACCTCACCTACTGCTGAAACACGCGAGTTGGTCACATATTCAAAAAATCTGCCTACTGACTGTGGTGATGCTTCATATATTTTCTTGGGGTGAAGTCCAATAGCCACTTTCCATTTCGAATCAAACGGAACTGTCTCCGGATACGTTTCTGGGTCGCAAAATATTAACAGGCCACCCTTTATATTTACTGGCACTACTGGAGGTCTTTCCATTTGCTCTCCGAGCCAACGCTCTATGGTAATAGCGGTCGGATTACCAGATATTCTGGTACTGGCACGATCCAGATGAAAATGAGAGTCAAACACATCCAGCACACTCCTCTTCTGTACACGTAGTTCACTGGAGTGCTCCTGTTTGGATCTTTTCACAGGGGTAACTGGTTCATCTGATGTCCCTCTTTTAAGTTTCACTATTCTTCTGTCGGACTCTACCAGTGGTGTATCCTTTATTGTCGGTGTTTCTATCTCATTTGTCTCTTCATCTATGTCAACATTCAATTCTTCTCTCATGGCAAGCACTCTAGCAATGAGAGAGTATGTCTTGGCATATTCAAGTGGCGATTTTTTTCAATATTGTTCATGAATTCCAGCCCAAAACACATATATGCTGATAGCTGTTCATTCAGCAAATACTGGCTAAACAAAACCTGGTATCTCCAGTGAACTAACACACAAGGTGACACTATTGGCCTAAGAGCATACCTGTCTGGTTTACGCCATTTCAGCTCCTCACAAAGCCCTTCCATCTGGATCCTTGCATTAGAGAGGATCTCACTTCTCTTGGGTATCATTTTGGCAATGTTGTTATTTGCCCATCTTATAAGCTCGGTCATAGAACTGTGTCCAGTCAGACACTCACTTAGATACTGTAGCACATTACCCCTCAGTTGATGGACCTCTGCTAATCTTTCTTGCCTCACTGGTGGTTGTGGATTGTCCCACATGATGCGCGGCATGTGGATGTGCTGCACATGAAACTTGAGTTTTCTTCCCAAAAAATCGCATCCCTCAAATGGACATGGTGAGTTCCGAGGATCATCCTTCTTTTCTTCAACTTGTAAATGCAAGCTACCTTCTGATATTTCTTCATATACCGAGTTGTTATTATCATCCCTCGAGCTGTCATCCCAGTCGCTATCACTCTCAATCGCATCCAGCTTGAACGTTCTTCTTACTTCAATATTCTCTGTCATCTTTGGATACCAACGAGGTTCTGTTGTTTCAGATTCTGATGACTCAATATTCTCACACTGAGACAGTAAATTTCTAATATTGGTCAAGTCTTCCTTAACAATGCATGTGCGCTCCTTTTGATTAATTTGTTCATACGTCCATGTTGGTAATTTAGATGGTAAATCTGACTTGGGAATCTGTTCGTTCACTACAATGTCCCCAGTGGTTTCATCATAGCCAATATGAGGATTATCCTCAAACTCATCCATATCCGCCACAGAATCTGTCCCTATGCTCTCTGCATCTAACAACGTGTCTTCAGAACTTGAAATGTCCTCAAAAACAATTTCCGCCTTATCACTGTCCATACTTAAAATGACCACTTCCCTCGAGTGCAGTATGTGACCGTCTACACGGTAAAGCACTTAATACTAACTCAAACTATCCGTATATATATATATATATTTACACTACGCAAAAAATAAAAAACGCAAACGTACACAAATATATGAAAAAATGTCAATAAAAATGTCAATGTCAACACAGTCAAAACTGGATAAATCCTGAAATATAAAGAATACAATAATTATAACTCCTATATACACTATCACTTTGCACGGCCCACTATATATCGTTCGGTGTTTGACATTTCGGACAGTGATACGTCGCGAAAGTCTCGGCCACTTCTGGAGTGACATTTACGCAAGTCCCATGATACCAGTCGTCGCAAAGGTCGCACTGTATCATGAACGCACCTTGATCCCCTTTTCTACAAATGCAATAAATGTCTCCATTATCTACTAAAATATTTTCACCATCCCGTAACTGATTTTGCGCTCTTTTCAGCCAAGCCGGAATATTGCGATCATTGCACTTTTTCATTCGGTCATGATTTATCACGAACACTGACTTCTCTAGTTTTACTCTATAAACATATGACGTAATTTTCTCAACTATTATACCTGGCCCTTTCCATGGAGGGTCAAGTTTCTTACTCCGTCCTTTGACACTTGCAGTATCTATGATATATACTAAGTCACCTGGAACATATTCCTTTTTTCTCATCTTTATATCATAGTCCCTTTTCATATATTCCTTCGAAGTTTTAAGTTTTTGACGCGCGATTTCATGCGCTTGTCTGATCTCTTCAATCAATCGACTGACATATGCCTCCTCGCATTCATCACTCTCTTCTGTTGGTGGTCGAAAAACTAAATCTATTGGCATGTTTACCTCTCTTCCAAGCATCATTTTATTAGGTGTCATTCCTGTCATTCTGTTATCTGATGATCTAATAGCACTAGCAAGTTGTGGGAGATATTCGTCCCAATCCTTTTGTGATTTGTTCACGAAACATCTTACAATGTCCATCAGAGTCCGGTTATACCTTTCTACCTGACCATTTGCAGATGGTCTATAAGCGGTGGTCCTTGTTTTATGTATCTGTAGAGTTTTACACACCGATTTAAACAGATTGCTCTCAAAATTTCTCCCTTGATCGCTATGTATAGAGAATGGACACCCGAAACGTGTGAAAAACTCATTCACAGCTGCTTTTGCTGTTTCTTCAGCTGTTTGTGATGGTAGAGGTATAATTTCTACCCATTTAGTAAACTGGTCTACCATAACCAATATATTTGTATTTCCCCTTGTTGTTTCGGGTAACGGTCCTAAGAAGTCTATATGGACTCGCTCCATGGGTGCTCCTGCATGATACTGGGTCAATGGACATATTGCTTTTCTCGTTGGCTTTTTGTTCTTATTACAGACATTACAGGTCCTAACATACTCTTTTATCATGTCTCCCATTTTGTACCAATAAAATTTCTTTTTAACTCTACCTGTTGTTCGGTCTATACCTTGATGTCCAGTTATTGGAAGGTCATGATTTAGAATCATTACCTCCTGAATATATGCCTTTGGAACAACTAATCTAACCTGATCACTCTTTGATCTATTAAAAAGTACTGCCTTATCTAAAAAGAATTGTTCTTTATTGACTAAATATTTCTTGGCTGCTGGTCCTGCCATGTACACTATATTATCTGGTGGTTCTTCCTCTTTTTGTAGCCAGTGTAGTATCAACTGCAAGTCTGGATCCATTGCTTGTTCAGATGACAACTGGTCAGTTGTATACTGAATTCCAAATGCACTTTCTTCAGTTAAAGATGCGGTGTTCGCTAAAACTCCGTCTAAAACCATAGTTGCTGTATTACACTCCCTTGATCCTTCCTCAGCTCCCTGAATTACACCAGATGTACTACCGGGGTACTCTTTTTCTTCTGATTTATTGACATCATGTTGGACCGCAGCTAACGGTATCACATTGTCAATTGTTCGGAAATCCTGCCATTGTTCATGAACTTTAACACAATACTTACATCCTCCACACGGAAGAGATTCTGGATTCACAGAAATTGACATTTCCGGGCAAGGTTTTCCAGCAATCTGTCGAGACAAACCATCCGCGTTAACGTGTTGTCTTCCTGGGCGATGTTTGATTTTCATATGGTATTGACTTAAAACCTCTAGCCATCGTGCTAGCTGCCCCTGTGGTTCTTTAAAACTTATCAGCCACTGTAAACTACTATGATCAGATCTCACTATGAATTCTCGACCTAATAAATAGTGTCTGAAATGCTGTGTGAATCGAACTACTGCCAGCAATTCTTTGCGTGTGGTGCAATATCTACGTTGAGCTGGTGACAATGTGAAGCTTCCATAGGCCACAACGCGTTCCTTACCATCTTGCACTTGCAATAACTCCGCGCCTATGGCCATATCAGAGGCATCCGTATCCAAAATGAACTGGTCAGTTGAATTTGGTAACGTTAACACTGGTGTGGTCTGTAACGCACTTTTCAGTACGTCAAAAGCCTCCTGTTGACTTTGGTCCCATCTAAATGGTTTCTTTCCTGTTATCTCTGTTAATGGTTTAGCTATTTTAGAGTAGCTCTTAATAAAATTGCGATGGTAATTAACAAAGCCGAGAAACTGCTCTACTTCTTTCGTGTTACTCGGTATTCTCCAATTTTTTATCACTTCTACATACTCTTCCCCGATTGCCATACCCTGTTTGTTGACTGTTCGGCCTAAAAAACTTACTTCCCTTTTGCACAAATCACATTTCTTCGGTTTCAACGTTATTCCGTACTCACGGAAGCGTTCAAACACAGCCCTTAGATTTTGGATATGATCACTGAAATTTCTCCCCATGACAAGAATATCGTCCAAAAAACACAGTACAATTTGCCAAGTAAGACCCCGCAATACTAAATCCATAGCACGTGCATACGTGGATGGTGCATTGCAAAGTCCAAAACTCATGCGCGTAAACTGAAAAAGTCCGTACTTTGTTATGAAGGCGGTCTTTGCTTGGTCTTCCTTTGCCATTTTTACCTGCCAATACGCGCTTTTAGCGTCTAACTTCGAAAACCACTCATTTCCGGCGAGTGTATCCAGACATTCCTCGATTAATGGTAACGGATAAACATCTTTTTTCGTTACAGAGTTGAGTTTCCTGTAATCAATCGCGTAGCGCACTTTCCCGTCTGATTTTCTGATCAACACTGGCGCTGACGCCCATTCAGACATACTTGGTTCAATTACCCCAGACTTTAACATTTTCGCTAATTGTTGTTTTTCTTCTTCCACAAATTGTAACGGTGTTCTTCGCATTCTTTGTTTGATTGGTTGTGCTTGTCCTGTGTCAATACTATGTTCTACTCCTCTGAATGTACCAATGTCAAATTCATCTTTTGAAAATATGTCGGTGTATTCTGACAATAGCGCTTCTAACTGTTGTTTTTCATTTTCTGATAAATTCACACTAGAGCTATCTAATAACTGTCTAATTTCAGGAGATAACTCTACCTGCCCTTCTTCACTAACTTCTGTGATTTGATTCGTTGACACACTGGGTTCAATTTCATTAACCACTTCTGCTTTTGCAATTACAGAATTTTTCTTGAGTGTATAATATCTGTCACTAGCGTTAACCAAACAGATACTAGGTTTATCCTGATTGTTATAAAGACATCTTGGAATTAAAATTGGCAAATGTTCATCACATGGTTCAATTATATACCTTTCAAGTTGGTTTTCTAACTTCGCCTGCACGTGTACAACTGAATGCGGCGGAACTACAGTCCTTTTTCCAATTACTACTTTGGATACAACAGGTATACTTCTTCTCGGTCCAGGGGACATTTCTAACATTTCTCCTCCTATATTGAATGTGAGCTTTTCTAGGTCAACCGTTACACTATACGCCACCATGAAGTTCAAACCTAACAACATGTCATCATCTATTGGCGCCACATACACATCTGTTTCATAAAGTTTTGTACCAATCCTTAATTTCACTGGACCTACTACTAAGGTCTTCATTTTCATGCCCCGGCCGGCAGCATGCATAACCGTCTCTCTCAACATTGGCGGTTTCTTCTTGAGTGATTCAAAAACTTTATCTGAAATAATGGTCACTTCCGCAGCGGTGTCTACAGCCGCCACCAACGGTGTATCTCCTAACTCTAAGCTCAATCTCAAAAGAGATGAATTACCTAACTGCATGGTTGTAAATATCCTCTCGGAGCCATCAGTCACTGTACTTGTTTCACTGATATCCACCTGGTTACCTACGTCTATTCCTGTTGGGGGATGGACCGTAGTTAACGGTATTTCCACAGTTGTTTTTTGTCCCTTTTTTTCCACTGATTTAATATCAAAAACATTGTCAACTTTATTTCCAACACTTTCCTCCTCACAAACTTCTGGTTTTCCACACACTGTTGTATCGGTGTCAACATCGTTAAATGTTGTTTTATCTGTGTGAACATCGTTAAATGTTTTATCACTTTGTACATCGTTAAATGTATTTACACTCTTAACATCGTTAAATGTTTTTTCGGTGTCAACATCGTTAAATGTTGTTTTGTCTAAATTGATCTTTTCATTTTGGCGATTTTCAACAGTGTGGGACGGACCAACGCCTTTTAGCCCGACCCTTTTAAGTTTAAAGCCTCTTTTGGTGTTTCATTAGACTTTGGACAAAACTTTGCAATATGTCCCAACTCGTGACAATTATAGCACTCCCATGTCGATCTATCTCTTCCTTGATTTTGGCGCGGTCTGTACTGCGACCTGCCTTGACTGCTTGTTCCGGTTTTCTTGATTTGATTGATGGTATCCTTCATGTATTCCATTTCATTTTCCCATTTTCTCTCCATCCCTTTCATTTCTGCTTGTACAGCCTGGATGTTTTTATCAACACTGCTCTGAACATCACCAATATTTGACTGAATGTGCTTCAAATTACGGTCAACATTCTCAGTCAATTTATCTATGCTCTGGACTAATTGCTGTTGAGAATCCATCTTCACATTATTTACTTGGAATGCATTTTCCTCAAAATTTTCACTATTTGGCTCTTGGATCTCCCGTGTATTACGGGTACGCACATCCTGACCAAACAATGCTTTGTCATTGTATTGTTGCCACTTAATTCGTTCCAATGCCTCATCTACTGTTTTAGGTCGAAAAGATGCTGCTACACTTCCTGCATGCTTATCCACAGTACCATGGCACAATTTTGTGATAACCTCACTTGTAACAAATTCTTCTGGCAACTCTCCAAACGCTTTGTCCGCCAAACTCAAAAGACGCTCTGCCCAATCGTCTAGGTCTTCTCCAGGGGATTGTCGTGCACTTTGGAACTGGATTCTTACAGTCTCTGTTAATTTTCTCAAATTAAATCTCTTCTCCATACATTTCACCAGTTCAGCATATGATATGTCCTTATTACGGCGCACACGCCCCAAGCAAAATCTTGCTGCATTCCCTGTTACTGCCCAACATAGATGTGCCCGTTTATCTTGTTCACTTAATCCTGCTACATCTGCATACATTTCAAACTTGCCCAAAAAGGATACCCAATCATCTCCCTTGTCTGTGCCATCATACTTGAGAGATTTCAACGGGGTAGTAGAAGCCTTATTAGTCATTGATCTTGAAATATTGGCTGCTGTACTTGGCGCAAATGTTTGGCTAGGATATTGACTGCCTATCCCATAGCCAGATGGTTGTTGAACAGTTGTCATTGTTGGAGCTGCTGTATTGATTGGTTGTGCATTGTAACAGTAAGTACCTGTTGGTGCTGGTCTCAAAGTACTCCATACTGTGCTTGGCATTCCAGGCATATTTGGTGCTGAAAACACATTACTACCTGCTGAAACTGAACCTGGCAACATAGTTTGTAGTTGTGGTGTAAACTGTGGGGGTGCGACAGGGCGCATTACTGACTGTCCCACTTTACGCTTTCTCTGAGCAATGCCTGTGCTTACTGCTTTTGGTCGGAATGATAATGTTGGTTTTTCATGCCTGTCTACCGGACTTGAATAGCTTCTCGGAGCCACTTGTTCAAATTTTGGTACACTATCCAGAACTTTGCCCGTTTTCACGGGTTCTTGCACAAGATCAAATTTAATCTTCTTCTCTTGAGATTCATGACCCAGCTGCATTTGTGGATATTGAAAACTAAATGCCTTTGGTGGTATCAAGGACTCACTTTTTTCAATAATTGTCTGCAAATTAGGAACTTTTGTCTCCTCCTCTTCACCATATTCATTTTGCTCCTCCCCCGAAAAGATGGAACACTTGTCAGCAAAATCCTCCAAATCATCCTCGACATGGTCCACAAATTTAACATCACAAAGAGTGGTGTAGTCAATGAATTGGTGGACAACATCCATTCTTATATGCGGGATAGTCACTAACATTTCTGGTGTTATATCCCCTTGTTTACGCAATTCCCAAATACGGTCTGCAGTAATCTGACCAACGGACGGAATTAACAACAATTCATCATAACCACAAAAATTAACACAAACTTTGTCCATATTGATGTCACGTTCTAAATAAGACATCTTGTTTAATGAATTTTATTTTCACTTAACGCACTCAAAATTCACTCAGGATTTATTATGCGAACTGTATACACGAATAGAATATTTCACTTTTACTCTTGAAGAAAAAAAAAAAATATAACTTTACAATTCAAATTTCAGAAGAAAAAAAATTCAAAGTCCCATTTAATAAATTGTTCTCTGAACACTTGTTTTGATTTGATTCAAAAAAAATTTAACTTTTGCCCATTTGACCTTTCTCACGGTGATATGGTTAAAAAAATCTAATTTTCCGACTAACGGCTAAAAAAAAGACAAAAGACTAAATTTCCAAAAACGTCTAATACTAGGATACTGTGGTTAATTTGCCCGCTTTTTGGTGAAAACTATTTTTTCCGTGACAAAATTTTTCAAAATTTCAAAAATAACAAAAAACTACTCACTGTTGTTGGAAAATGATATACTGAATCACATTTATCCTTTATTCATGAATTCCACACAGTTATATCCTGTTAAACTGTCGATAGATCATACAACGTGTTCGCGCTCACGAACTATTTTTTTCTGCACTTTCCCTTTGAAAAGCTTTTCACAACACTTAAACCCAGCTCGCAGTCGCCATTTGATGTATATTTAAGCTTACTTACCAATTATGCTGTGATCGGCAAGGCTTAGATTGTAGGTTTAAGTATTGTCACTCTTAAATGCTCTCAAATAGTCTCTGCAATATATCTGTGACACTCGTCTGCACTGTCTTTCACACGAGAGGGATTACTCCGCACACACACTTCCGGTTGGACTCTCTGGTTCTCTCGTCCCAGTCCGTACTCGTCATGTCTAGCTTACGTAACCTTACCACACGATTATGGACTTAAGTCCACATTGATTTTCCTCTAAGTTCAGTATTTTTGTGATTTTACCCTTTTCTTACATATACAAATATAATTGTTACTTTTTTTTTTAGATAGTAAGTGATATTACCAGATAAAAGTACGGAGAACGATATCAATTTTCCATAAAATCAATCAAACTAATTGTCGATTTTATTGATAAAACAACAATCTCTGTGAAACCTTGAACAATTAAAAGTGGACATATAAACACATACCTGACACATGGTATGTCTGTTGATTTCAGCAGCTTCCATAGCTTTGACGAAATCTTTACATGATTTATTCTTCTCTCTGCATATACGAAGGCTATAAAATTTAATCATAGAAATCGAATCAGAATCAATTGCATCAAGTTTAGTATTCGAGACTCCAAGGTTGAAAGCCAAGCTGCGTACTTCTTCCTTTGTCAAACTATTGCAAATGCGAAGCAGTTGTGAGTCGTTGAGTAACATCGACAGAACAGCATCTAGTATACCTGGATGAAAATTAGTAATACAATATCTAGTCTGGTAATAGCACATTTAAATATATATCCTGTATTTAAACGTCTTTAAATATTTTGCTCTATTACAGTTAAGACACATATTTAGAACTAGCTTTTTTAAAACAAAACAACAATGATTGTATAATAAAGTCCAACACATCTATTAATAATATTTGCTTCGTAAACAAACATTTTCTAAATTAATTTTATCAAAGTAGCTGACTTGCATTGGTATGAGATGTTGGAGGTTCAATATCTTAACTTTTGAATAGGTTTTTAAAAGTCTGTTTAATCATCATCCCCTTCATCACCACTATCATCATCATGATATATTATTTAATATAAGTTGGTTCAATATCAAATCCAAGGAATGAAATTAAAATCATGAAATTCAATCTGTTGTTTTTTACCTTTTGCGTTTCAGGTGCTCTCGAACTTTTCCAACTGTCATATATGTGTGTTTTGGTATTAAGATTTAAATACGCTTCTTGCCTTATCATATTCTATCTATTTTTGCTTTGCTGGGACACAGCTTTAAAAAATGTACCTTTAGAAAATATAAGCCGGATAAAGCTTGATAGAAGTTGATTTAAACAATAGACTATTGCAAAAAATTACAATTGTTCATTTTGTTATTTTCTTCAATTATCCTCACCTTGACATGAATCTGTACACTGTAATGTAGTCTGAAAGTATACAATTTTACGAATCTGTTTAAATAACGCAAATATAGCACTTCCAGGGCATAGTGATATTTTCATTTTTATTCAACTGTCTCTAATTGGCTACTGGTAGGCTATCGGTCATAGGGATATCAATTTAACATGTTGAATAGTCAGTACTTCAGAAATAATATGAGTATACCAAAACTTGTTTAAACTGCATTTTTTTTTTTTTTTTATAAATTTTGAAATGATAAAGAAACTTAGGTTTCGACTCCCTTAGGCAGAGTGGGCCAAGCTCTACAACAGTTTCGGTCTTTATAATCATAGACTTTCAAATATTCGGTTTTTAGAAATCCTGATTAAGGTTAATCAAAACAAGCGTTTCGAATGTATGCAATTTTGAAGTATTATTACATTATTATTGCTGTCAATATGATTTTGTTTGTTTATCGGAGAAACTGAATAGAATTCTACAAAGGATCGAGAGAATAAGTTAAGCTTACCTAACATAGTATATTCACAACTGTAAGACACAGTTTATATGAAGACGTATTATTTTGACATTTGCCTTTATCACAGTCTTATTGCCTTTTAAATATTTATATTTACTTTTTGTAACTTTCTACTTGATGGGCCACAAACTTCTTTTTTGCGCATATTGATCTGCTTTCTTGTTATCAATAACTTGGTTTTAACAAAGGAAATAAACTTTGTTTGGAATTTTCTAAAAAATAAATAAAAAAATTATAAAATTTACATTCCACTTTAAAAAAAAATGTGGTTTGAATCCTACTTCTGAATGCTATCAATGCTCATCAAAACTTACCCTGTCGGTATACCAAATGTCTAGTTCAGATTTGGGTGTAATATATTTATGGTTATCACACACCCAGTTGGTTTCAATACTATTTACATTATGTGCATCAAGTAAACAATTTGGTGACAGACATCCAGATTTCAGCTTTACATCAAATGGAACATATCTCTTTGTAATGTTATCACTTGTGAAGGAAAGGGAGTAGACTTCAGAAATTTTAGCTAGGTTTTGTTCTAAGCATTCTCGTACACAGGAGGCAAGATCTTTGATTATCAACTCTTTTCTTTCCTTGTGAACAATGTATACTGCCACAGTATTACGTTCAGTCTTTACTACTAAATCATGTTTTCTGTCTAGGACCACAGCAACAAATCCAGAAAACAGCAAGTCTACATTTTCATAACTTTTGACATTCCAGATGCTTAGAATGCTTGCTATGAGTCTGCATGGTATTGCATCGGGAACATCTGTCGCGCTGAATTCAAAAACAAAGCTGACACATTTGTCGGATGTTAAATGTTTTGCAACAAATGATGTCATATTTTGAGTCGTGATCATGCAAGGTACAAGATAACAATCCACAGATATCTTCTTTCCACTTTCTCTATCGTAACGTCTCACTTCTGACAGTATGTCATAGTGAACCAACAGCTGCCGGAAATACTCCTCATGTTCCAGAAAATGGGAGAATTTTTCAGAACTCCAGATATTTGTCAAGTCAGATTTGGTAAGTTGTCCATGGTGTAAACTGGCTATTATGGGCACAGCTGTAACAATGGACTTCAGTACATCAATTAGACAAGTTGGGTCAATAACTATATAGTTTCGGAGCTTTGGATAATCGATATATGTCATCTTGCCGCAAATGTTTTGTACGCCTAAGAATAGTCCCAATTCTGCAGTAGAGAGTGGTTTCACACCAATTTGTGTATTCATCTGTTCTGCATCTTCCAGGCTGATTATACTTTTCCCCTGCTCAACAAGTGCTGCAAACATCATTTCGAGGATGAGAAACTGTTTTGGTACCTTCTGTTCCCACTGTGGATTTTCAGTTATAGTCCTTGATATGCAGGCTCTTAATTCTTCCATTTCAGGGTCGTTCTCATTCAGGGCATTAACAAAGAAAAGGTTTTGTAACATGAGATGGCTCTTAATATTCTCATCAGTAAAGCAGGCTGATAAAGTATTTAACAGTTGTGCTCGTTTATTTGAAACGTCTTGCTACAAGTAAAAAAGAAGGACTATTATATAACTTGATTTAAAAATATAATGCAATGTGTGTACATCATTAGAATACTACAACTTTAATAAATGCGAACACAAGGTATTTGAATATTAATCGTTAAATTTTGAATTAATCCGCGAATTCCATTTAAGATATAAATCTTTATTAATTTCTGTAGTTTAACGGTTTCTACATCATATTATACATTTACGAAATATTTAATTAAGTTACATGTACGTCTAGCTATGCTAATGCTTATTTTTAAATGCATCTTAATAGTCTTTCAATGTATTACATTTATTTGGGATTTGGTGCAGATGACATTTTGTTATTGATAAACACAATGAAATAAGATTCAGAATCATTTTTCTTTAAGGTTACAAAGTAAATGTTTCTCTATAAAACATTAAAATAATATTTCAAATATGTTATATGAATATACTTCAGGCCATGTTCAATATATTTATTATACTGACTTATTTCATAGCTAGAAAAGTGCACACAATAGATATTTGATCAATAATATAAAGTCCATTGTAATATTAAGTAATAAGCATGTTATTTACAATTTTTAATATTTTACAAACATTCTGCTTAACCCTGTGTATAAAAATGTAGAGTCAGAGAATCACAATCAAAGATAATGTCTACATATATGGCTTTTTAATATGATATTATTACCTGACAGACAAGGTCTTTATGAGTTGCCACAAACATCAGTTTTGGATAATCTTTATTATCAGGATGGCTGTACAGAAGAATTGACGAAACCCATTGTCGAATATTTTCTGCAATAAAAATCCTCGAGGTCCATATTTTACATGGCTAAATAAAAAACCTCAAACCACAAGAAACGACTTAAAACAAAGTCGTATTCCTGACTAGAAACAAGCATTTCCTTTACTTGAAAATTAAAAATGGTTGATGAAACCTGATTTTAAAACTAGTGTTCCTGTAATTTGTAGGACAGTCGCATAGAATGTCATCATCTTGATAACAATGTGTGAGCAAACAAACAGACATATAGGACAGAAAACATTAAAAAAAAATATACAGAACTCCGAAGAAAATTCTAAAGGAAAGTCCCTAATCAAATGGCAAAATGTAAAAAATTTGGATACAGCAGTCAATATTGTGAAATCATATAACCGCTATAAAAACTAGAGGCTCTTAAGAGCCTGTGTCCCTCACCTTGGTCTAAGTGCATATTAAACAAAAGACACAGATGGATTAATGACAAATTGTGATTTGGTGATGATGATGTGCTATAGTCCGGCCGATTGGTGCAGATATAGAGCAGAATTGCTCACTTGATGAGGAAAGCATGAAACTTTTCATAGTAGTTCTTGGTAATATACCCTTTGATTTCAGCTATGGACCCACTCTGAAAAATCCAATATGGCTGCCATTTTCAAGATGGCGGAAAAACGGTATAAAATTCAAGATTGTCCTAAAAGTATTCTATATAATTTCAGAAATTAAAGTAATGATTCTTTAAAAATGGACTTTATGTTCTTTAATTTGTTATCAATTAATTCTAAAGTATAAAACAAATAATTTGGGTATTTCTATAACACATAAGTTTCAAATATAGCTGCATATACAAAAACAAATAGTGAAATTCAAAATGTTAATCAATATCATAATGTTACATGTTATTGTAATTGTTCTTTAAACGCTTTCAGTTTAAATGGATGGAATGAAATAGGTTGAAACGAGTCGATTGACGTTAATATAGGTCGGTTAAATGTGGTGGAATAGTAGGTAACTCATCTGAACATTGAGGCAGTGCCGAGGGCACCTTGTCTCGTGTCTCTTCAATGGTCGATTTGAAGATAATCTAATCAATGCCTCTATAAATGGTGCCACCCTAGAACAAATTGATAAGGGTTTGGGTGCGGCTTATGAAAATCACCGAGTGAAAAGCAATGGTTCTAATGTAGGCAAGGTCATCATAAGCTTGAGTACTAACGACTTAAGTAGAAACAAACACGACAGTGATCAGGTGAATGTTTTTGCAACACAAGCTATAGTTAAAGTCAAACAAGCATTTCCAAACGCGGATATTGGTGTGTGTGGTATTATTCCGAGAAAAGGGAACAGTAATCATATTCACACAATAAATGAAAAACTACAAATGTGAACAAATTCTTGGAAAAATTATGTCTCAAAGATGAAGTGCTGACCTATATCGACGTAGAACACATATTCGTAAAAAATGGTACCGTGGTTAAGTCACTTTATGAAAAAACAGACTCTAGTGGAGTTCATATCACAATTGAAGGGGCTCAAACAATACGAGTCAAACTACGTGAATTTCTTCATCCAAAGATATCACCAATTCAGAACACTCCTCGTCCTTGTGACACTAAGCGCAAACTTGACGCCAATGTCTGCAGAGAAAGAGAGTAAACAGAGTAAACCAGGTTCTCCAGATGGACATGAGTGATGATACACAAACTTAATTACTATTGTATTTGTGACTTTTATGTAAAACTATGAAACAAAAAATTAATCCAAAATGTTATTTGTAAATATGTTTTATTTTACTGAATTGCAGATTTTGAATTATTATTATAGATTTTTTTTCAATCTATTGTACTTCGAACTGAATCTTTGTATCTGTATTGTTATATTTTTATATAGACAATTTGAAATGTGTTCACTACTAGTGTATTGCCATAATTGGTCAATGACTCGTAAAATTAAAAGTAAATATAAATCGGTGTCGTTGATCGTAAACTTTCAAATAAATCAACGAGGCATAGCGGTGTTAAAATGTAAACCAAATCATGTACTTTAAATAAGAATGTCGATCCAAATCATAACATTGAATGTAAACGGCTTACGTGATAACAAAAAACGTAACTTAGTTTTCAATTGGTTAGCGAACAAAAAATATGATTTGATTTGTCTACAAGAAACACATTGCACAGTGAATGATATAATACAGTGGCAAAATGAATGGAAAATAAATGGGGGCAATACAAGTGTTTGGAACTGCGGAACTAGTGATTCTCGTGGTGTCTCTATTTTACAAACAAAAAATTGTCCCGGCGAAGTTGTGTTTGATAATACTAACTCACAAAACGGTCGAATAATAAAATGTAGCATAAAAACGGAAAGTGCGATTTATCATATTTCAAATATTTATGCTAACAATAGCGGCGTCGACAGGAAACGGCTGTTTGAATCATTTCATAATTTTTTGGGTAATTTTACAGACGATAGTGTAGATCATTACAATATTTTGGTAGGTGATTTTAACTGTACTCTTAACAAAACAAATGATAGAAATCCTTCTCACTCTCGTGATGATATTGGTACAAAGGAATTACTTTTTTTATTGTCACAATATGATCTTACAGACATATGGAGAGATAGGTATCCAAAAGACAAACGGTATACGTTTCAGAGAGGAAATTCTAAGTCTAGAATCGACTATATCTTTTGTGACAAAAGTCTTTCAAATAAAGTTTACAATGTTGGTATATCGAATTGTCCTTTTAGCGATCATGATCTTGTGTCGGTAAAATTAAAACTTGATGAAATACAAAGAGGCCCGGGTATATGGATAATGAATATAAATACAATAAAAAGTGAAGAATTTAAGAATGCATTCAAAATTTGGTGGGAAACCTGGAAAACTGAAAAAAAAAGGTTCGAAAAAATACAAGATTGGTGGGATGTCACAAAATTAAAAATCAAAACATTAACAATGGAAGTAAGTAAAACATTAAACAAAAATTCTCAAAAAAGTTATATTATTAACCTTGAGCAGAAATTAGAAAAACTAAAATTAAACAGTAATAACTCTGGTGAGGTTGAAAATAAGGTTTCAGAAATAGAAGCGCTAATTAAAAAATACTATGAGAACAAATCAGAGGCGTCAAAAATAAGGGCGCGTGTAAAATGGGCGGAAGAAGGTGAAAAATCGTCTAGCTACTTTTTCAATCTTGAAAAGCAAAACGGTAAAAATAAATTATGGAGTCGAATAAAAACAGAAAATGGGCATTATAAACACAATATAGACGGAATACTAAATGAACAAGTTAAATTTTACTCAAATTTATTTAGTTCCGAGGGATGGCATTTGGAAAATGCTCAATATTTAACAAGCCATATCGAAAACAAACTAAATGAGGACGACAAACAATTACTAGACCGTGAAATTAATGCGGAGGAAATAATGAAAGTTCTAAAAATTATAAAAACAAATAAATCCCCAGGGGAGGACGGGATCATATCAGAATTTTATATATTATTTTGGAATACAATTCAAGAGGAATTTTTAACGTTATTGCAAGAAATATTTAATAAAAAAACAATGTCGGACTCACAATATAAAGGAGTTTTAACACTACTATTTAAGGGCGGGGAACGAGAAAACATACGTAACTGGCGCCCTCTTACATTACTGAATTGTGATTATAAAATTATAGCAAAAATACTAGCAGAAAGATTAAAAATAGTCCTTCCTAAGCTTATACATCCCGACCAAAAAGGGTTTGTAAAAGGCAGACATATAACGGAAGCAAATAGAATGATACAGGATATCATAGAATATATTGATAGTGAGGATGAAGAGGGTATAATTGTCTTTCTTGACCAACAAAAGGCTTTTGATAGGATGGAATGGGGATGGCTAGACTTCGTTATGAAGGAATTTAATTTTGGGGACAATTTTCGTGGTTGGGTTTAAATGCTATTAAAAAGTGCTAAGACATGTATAAAAACAAATGGTTACGTCTCTAAATATTTTTCAATTTCTAGATCAGCCAGGCAGGGGTGTCCTATAGCCCCTTTTTTGTATATATTACAAGCAGAGCCCCTGGCCTGTGCAATAAGAGCAGACAAAGACATTGCAGGTATTATGCTGCCCGGGGAAGAAAATGGGGAGCTAATAGAAACCAAATTGAATATGTTTGCTGATGACACGCAATTATTTAATAAAAATGAAAGTTCCGTTAGAAAATCTTTCGAAATATTAGACAAATACGAAAAGGCCTCGGGTTCAAAAATTAATTACGAAAAGACTAAGGGAATAAATATTGGCGCAAATAAACGCAAACGGCCTACTTTTAAAAAGATAAGCTGGACAACAGATAACATAAAAACACTAGGTATTCACCATGGTTATAACATTGATAACGATAAAATATGGAAATCAATATTGGAAAAAGTACAAAATTGTGTACACATCTGGAAAAGTAGAAAATTGACATACTCTGGAAAAGTCCTTATTGTTAAAAATTTAATTATTTCAGTGTGTGGTTATGAATTAGAAATAAGAGGTATACCTGAAAAACATAAAAAAGACTTAAATAAGATAATATGGGATTTTATTTGGAATGGTAAAGTGAATCAAGTAGACCGGAAGGTTTGTTGTTTAGACGGCAAAAAGGGGGGCATGGGGATGGTAAATTTGGATAGTTGGATAGAAAGTAAATATATCAAATCGATATATTCAATATTACACAAGCCATTATCAAGTTGGAATGCGATAGGTAAACTTTGGTTAAAAAAATATGATAAAAAATTTGCAGATAAACTTTTTCTGTGTAGATGTTCAGACCTTTCAGGTCTTGAGATAAAAAAACTACCACATTATTACAAAAACGCTTTAAAATCGTGGTCAAAATTGACAAGGATCACACAGGGTATAATAACTAATAAAATGGAAGTAAAAAAAACAGCCTTTATTTGGAAACTCAAATATTTTATTTCAAAGAAAATCTATATTTTATTCTTCTTTTTCAAAAAGTCTAATAAAAACCATTGGTGATATATGGGATGATAATACCAATGAGTTTAAATCGTGCAATGAAATATATCAACAACTTATAGATAGACGCAATTGTATTTCGGAATATTCACGAATTAAAAGTGCCGTACCGCAAACTTTTATACAGGTTTTAAGAAATAACGATGTACAACGCACTTTAAAAAACTACAAAATCAAAATTTCTGAAAACTTTGAATTTATAAATCCAGATAACAAAATCATTAAAATCAAAGATTTGACATTAAAATATCTTCAGTTAAACTTAAACATAACTGAGACCCCTAAATGTCAAACAAAATGGGAAAATTTGTATAGCGAGTACATAAATTGGGAAAAAATTTGGCTAAATCTCAGTAAACTGGATATAAATAGAAAAGTTAAAGAGTTTCAAAGGAAATGTATACACAGGATTATATATACAGAAAACAGACTGCAAATAATGCGTATGTCAAATGGAAAATGTCACTTATGTGATGAAAATAACATTGAAACTCTTGAGCATTTATTTTACCAATGTAACAATGTTAAACCATTGATAGAAACAGTTATCAGAAATTTACAACTGTGTAACTTAATAAATAACGATGCACTCGTTGAAAAAGATATTCTATTAGGAATCCGTTTAGATAATTCGAATAATATAATTGTTAACGCAATAATACTTTATTTTAAATGGGCTATTTGGAAAATACGTAATAAATGCAAATTCGAAAAAAATAAACTGAGTATGCATTCTATACAGGCTTTGTTAAAATTGCACATGAAAAACGAATTAAAATTACTTTTACTACGGTCAGATATAAAATATATATGTAGATTAAAAATTGAACTCTTTATCGGAAATATGTAGGTAAATATTTTTAGTTCAACTGCTCTAAACTAAAGGTGTGTTTGATTCCATATGTAATAATAATACTATATCTTAGGAAGAACGTAGGGAACACTATGTTTGTTTGGTATTGGTTTTTTTTTACAGAAAGAAAGATTTGTACTGTAATTGATATTTGAATCTATGTCTGTGCATATTAATATGTTTATTTTTAAATTACACATATCACGTTTCTTATACATCAGTACTCACCACATGTGCTTTATACTTTTATAATCCATACGTCAGTCACAGAATCATTTCAACTTTTGTTCATTCACATTAATTCAATAATTTCTAATTCTAACTATAACTATACGTTAATTACAGTGCCAGTGATGCGTAGCAGGTAAAATCAATTGTATTGGTTATTTTTAAATGTATACTTATGTAAACTATGGGAAGTTTAAACTCATTTGATATTTTCCCTGGTCAAGTGAGGCTGTTAAAAAGCAGGGGTCCCTAAGTATGCGACCTGGGCTACTTAGGTATTTATATAGCAGGAAATAATTGAATAAAAATATTTGTTATCGTTAAAAAAAAAAAAAAAAAAAAAAAAAAAAAAAAGATGCACATATGATGTACTGAGTATATGATATAATATGCAAATTCTATCAATGCACGCGTTTAAATAATTGCATCCTGACCTTTCGTCACCATATTGTGTACCCTTGTAACGGTAAAGCTGAGGACCATAAATGAAATTTTCTGAAAATTAAATACATTAACAGCGGTAAAAAAAAAAAAAAAAAAAAATGCCACGTCTTACGTCACTTATCGCGTTTGCATCTGCCGTACCCACTACATCGTCAAAATATTCTATGTAATCAATAGGTGTACCTTTCTTCAGGCGGATTAGACGATTGCCATCATTTAAAATGATTAAGGGGCAGCTATTTACATTTACAGCTACGTGCGTAACCAATTTGCAACATTTCAGCGAGCATGGTCATAAAATGCAATCCTGGTCAGCACTTTTATTAGTTTTAATGGTAACAGTCATGTTTGAATTTGGCTGAATTGTGATAGTTCGTTTTATGGAAACAAGCTGAGTTAAAATCTCGTTTCCACTATTAACAAATGACGCATTTATCTCTTTATTTTTAATGGTAATTGTGGGAATACTCAGGTTTATCACTGCGATCAGTGTGTCCAAAATAACTAGCCTAAGTATAACATAGTCTATTAATGGCTCTTTGCACACATTCCATTGTATGAGTCTATTAATGTCGAGAGTCGTTCCCTATAATCTTCTCAATAACAAGATGTCAACCCAAACCACGTAGCGTTACGTTCTCCAAATATCCATTTTGTACCGGAATTAATTTCTCATTTACTAATGTTATCATTTCAGCAGTGTCCACAATCATGCTCACATTCTGGTAATGTGTAGTACCTCGTACTACTAAGCTCTTTCAAATTACTCGTCTGATGACAATATTGGACGAGACAGTGGGCCTCTGTTCGATTTCGTGATAAGATGATGTTTCATGGCCAATAGACTTTGGAATCTGAGTTGTCCTACTGGCCCGACCTTTTGCTCCATTGTTGAGGTTACACTTTGATTTGCTCCGTATCCTGGTGAAGGTGACCGTTGTCTGAAATATTCGGGATTTCTGGAGTTTGTCCGTGGAGATGCTAACCGTTGTCTTTAGGGACTATATGATCTCTAGCTTAGTGGGGGGTGTTGCTGATCGATAGCCATTAAGCTTGGTTGTACTTTTATCTACCGATTTACCGCGATTGTATTGCTCAAAAGATTTTCCAAGTTTATATTGATCAGGTGATCTTCCATTGAACTGGTGATCTTCCATGATTTTTTTATCAGCAGAACCGAGATTATATGGATCGGCCAATCCAAAGTTATGCTGATTAGTTGAAAGCATAACATCATCTAGTTTTGTGACAATTTGTGTGAGGTTATGCAACTCATAATCCAAAGGACTGCTCATATTTTCTTTATCGGTGGTCGATGGTCATAATTGGCACTTTTTTATCCATATATCGCCATCTGGTTTGCTTTTGAGGTTTTCAATTGTTTAAACGCCTTGTTGAATGTTTCTGGGTTCCTCTCTATTACATGCCTTGAAGAATCTTTGTCTTTACATCCTCGATGGAATGTTTTGGTTCCAATCTGGTTTGATCGTCTTCCTTGCTGAAGCGCTGCTCCAAATGAATGCTTTTTAAGGCCTTGGAATCATCATCTGTGTTTACCATGCGAGCGTATTCAAAGCCAACATCGACCTGGCAATCTGGGGCCTACACACATTTTTCCTGATTTCCCATTGCCATCTACCGGCAGTTCGTTCAAATTTGTAAATGAGCACCTCCCAAGAGATGGATCCTCTTCAATTGAGTTTTTGAATTTTTGGCAGCTGTGGGCTTCGGCTCCGGTCCCTTGCACAAAGATTTTCTTGCCACATGGTATATTCTCTCTCCAATGAAGAGTCTGAAGAAGAGGTGTTGTCACACTCTTTTTCTTTCCTCTGCCCTTTCCTGGATCGGTCAATGGAGCCAACTTGATGTTATGGGAAGCATATTAGAGCTCCAGAAGCGGACGAGGTTGTCATAATTGGAGTGATAAATGTGGGATTTGCCATTGACTCGACGGGGATGATACCGTAAGTAGGCACTGCATTCAACATCGGAGAAACTTGATAGAACCCATTTGCAGCTAATTGTTTCTGTAATGGTGTGCTGATCTAAACCAAATATTATTGACTCATAGTATATGGTTAGTGTGCGTAAGAAGACACATAAGCCTTTTGCTGGTATCCTTGAATAGTACTAGAGGTTTATAATATGTTCTTAAATGGAGATTGTAGTTGAATAATTTAAACTGTCTCATGCAGGGCCAAGGGCCCTGACATAGAACTTTTGACTTAAGGTAAAGACATCTTCAACAGAGTTGGCGCGGTTTATGGTTCATGCGAACTACAGTTGTGGAAAGACCCACGGCATGGATTTTGATGTGTACTTTTCGTAAACTTGCGTTGTACTGGCTAAGGTCAAATTTTGGCTTAGATGATGTGTCCATTGCAAAAATATTAACTTCTTTATTTCGATTGTCCACTGATTCATTTACAACAGATGCCAGTTGTTGGAAGGTACCCTGTTGTTCAAATGCACTTTGAAATAGAACTGTGTCTCCTTCCTCAGTTGTTGTCAGCTTGTCCATTCGTCTCACCACAACATTGAATATCTTATTGGTCTGACCATCAATTCCGCCAAGCAATTATTACTAGCCTTGTGGTCTATCCTGTCTCCAGACAGCTGAAGTTGCTGAGATATTGCTTCCACCTGTTTGTTATTGATATTTATTACCTCTTTTGTTCGGCTTGAAACGTAATGAGACCATCACATATTTTATCTATTCGCGCTTCGCTCTGTTTTATATTGCGGTAAATATCAGCTGTTCTTTTAGCATTTGATTTTCTATCTGTTAAATATTCTTGGTTCAATTGTTTAATAGTCATTTCTGAGCTGTCCTCTGTTAAAGCGTCTTCTCAATATCCCCAAGTGATTTAGTTTCTGCCATTTCAGTGTTATTGACCTTGTTGTCCTCAATTCCTGCCATTTCACTGATATGTGTTTAACTGATTCTCAATTCACAGTTAAATGTTACAAATTGCAAAATATTGCGACCAAGAGATAAGATAGGCACTGAATAATATCTTAAGGCAGATAAATCCCAAATCATAGCTTTATGTGTGACCCAAGACAACAAATAGTGCAGCTTTTAATAAAAGCTACTACTGCAGTTTTTTATGAAAGCTCCTATTTTGTGTATGAAATGACAAGCAAGGCAAAATCAGAAAGGACAGAACTAGGACAGATACCAAATGACATTTTACATCAATAAAATGCTCATATTCAGGTCAATTATCAATAATGAATATTTGCTTATTTTTCACGGCGGCCATTTTGTATTTCAAAAATAGATCAAAACAGATCTTGCTAGTACACCAAGTCATTCAAATATGTTGATTTTTGTGCACCCAGCATCAAATCCACTGTGGTTTGTGCAATACTGGAAATAGGTTAGAACGTACGGCAGCCATCTTGCAGTAAGCCGCCATATGGAATTTTGAGGATGGGTCCATAGCTAATATTGCTCAGTACACAAAAATGTACCATCATGCAAAAATTGATGCTTTCCTCATTATTTGAGCAATTTTTTCACCGATCGGCCGGACTACTAGTAGATCTTACTTTACAGAAAATTTTTGCTATTTACAATTATCTGAGGTTGTGTTATTTCTTTAAGATACGATAAACAGACCCACAATTCGAAGTCTATTAGTTTGTTTGTATACTGCTAAGCCGAGTGATACACTCATTTTTTTTTGTAGCTTGCTACCTTGTCCAATTAAACTCACCACAACAATATAATTAATAATGTGAAAACGAGCATGTAACACCACCGAATCAATCAAGCATTATACAGTTTACTTGGTATTAACTGATCTGATATTGCTGGGTAATTGGTAAAATATTTTGGTCCTATGTGGTTGTTTTTTCTTCCAGTAATGTGTGTAAATGTACTTGATGTAGCGTTTCATTGACATATGCCCGATGTATGTATGGATGCATGAATTTTACATGAAGCAAACTTTAGATTCAGTACTTTGATTTGATCCTACAGATTATGATTTCCTGTAACATACTTACCAAGTATTGTTATCTTTCTTTCGTCTTCTCTGTCACTTAGAGGAGCATCCAACTCTTTGCTGCCATTTAATGTGATTATATAAATTCCATGTGCAGTTATAAATGTTTGATGGGTTGCGTGGTAAACTATTTGCCCTGCGAAATCTAAAACAGGAATTGGAATAACTTCCTGATCCACATTCAACGCTGTGGATTCGGCATCTTCATACTCATGTATTTTGTCAGAAAGTTCTTGTAATACATCATCATTTGGAACATCGGGCTGAGTTTTCCCTGGTATGGCATCTTCATTTGTAACTGAGTTACGATATGATAAAATCTTTTGGTAAATTGCTTTAGGAAAACTGTGGACACCTTCAAAAACATATATAAACAAATCAGTGACACGATTTAAGGAACAAACATACCATAATGTTAAAGGTTCTGTCATTAATCGGAACATCAGAGACAAAACATACATTTTTCTTTATTTTTTCCAATTTTAAAATTTGTAAAACTATTTATTTTATAAACACTTCCGTCAGCACATTACAGATAAATGCATTACTATTAAGTCCGTATAAATGTTGTGTAACCATTACATACATCTTTGCGAGACGATTTACAGGATATAGCTGTTTTTACAATGCTTTGCCGTAAACATTACCGATTGTTATTGTAAGACTGAACTATACTTTTTCCGAATTGACCAAGCGTTAAATATTAATTGACATATTTTTCTTTGCAGTACAGTTTAGCCCGAATGTTTATTATCTTCACTATGTGTAGTCCGAGTTTGTAGTTTTTAATTTTTGAATTATATATTATCATATAATTGTCCTGATTGTAATACAAATGAAATACTGTATACTTTGATAAAATCCGAACCATATTGATATACTATGTCTTATGTGGCAGTCTTAAAACAATGATTGCAAGAACTGACTTTTCTACGACATCTTTTTTCGATAAAAAAAAAACATGTTTTGCATACACTAAACCTCAAATCCAAAACGGTACCGGTTGTTTCTATATTAATACAAAGTAGATGAATAGTATAAGTCCATTTCAGCTACCTTTTCGAAAACTGTTATCGTCCTTGTCAACTTACCATTGTGACTTTATGTGTATGTGTTCAATGTCAAATGTCAGCACTCGCAAAGTGGAAAGGGATTAATATAAGTTGCAAAACTTGTTTCCCAATCCACTATAAATAAATATGTTTAAACTAACACCAAGCGTGTTTTGTGGCATCTTGTAAGCATATGATGTAATACAACTAGTTAGAAGATCATTTTCATGTAAAATAGTATACATTTTTTTATTGGTTAGTTTTATATTATTATATTTGTCTACAACGAAACCACCAAAAGCAGTATTTTGTGTATATGGCTTTACGGCTGACATAATTACCATATTTGTTCTATTTAAATCGAAAAATATGTAGTTCATGACAGTTTGGGATAAAATAACCGGATATAAATGCGTAACCTATTGATAAATGAAAACATATTAACGGCTATCATGAATTATATATTTCGTAACTATTTACCCTTCGTCTTTTTCAGAAGTTTCTGCTTCTTCAGATCAAATAATAATTTCCCGAAGTACACATCTATTCCATCAGTACTCTGTCTCTCTCTGGGGATGGCTTTTCCGATTAAATTTGACACGAGAGTTGTTTTACCAGCTTCATAAGCTCCGACTACTAGAATTCGACTATCAAACGATGGAACTAACTCCTGAGATAAAAGTTGTAAAAGAGATCGCCTTCGTACTAAAATGAAATATAAACGAAAAAAAGTAACGAAACCCTTCTCGAAGAAAAATCAATCACCACAATTACTTAATAGTTAACATTATGCGGACTTGTTGCTTATAAAAAATATACTTTTTTGTTTACTCTCATAGTTAAGCCTAGGACTTTATTTTTGTTTATTAGAAATTATCGAGTTTACTAGCGGCTTTAATACGTATATCATATCACTTTTTAAAATTTGGGGTTAATTACACCTTCTACTTTACAGAAAATAACCAAACGTTATATATTATTGTGCAACATTGAGATGTCAAGGAGCAATTTTATAATTAATTTGTGTTTCAACTTTTCCAACTGTCCAACGAGGACTAGATGCAATACTCGCCATACTTTATTATTAGCCTGTCATCTAACAAGACTCTGATAACACTTTATGTATGTGTATTTGGTAAAACTTTTAATATTATCTATTCTTTAGTTTAAACAGATTTTATTTGATCAAGTACAAATTGGATAAGACACAAGTAAGACAGACTTATGAAGTCTTCTCCATTTAACTTTGATAGCAATATACTACAAAATATATGTATGAGCATGCATGTATAGAATGGTATATATATTTGATAAGACAGAGAAGTGAAGAAAGAAAGAAAAAAATAATACAGACAAAAATATATTAAAGTAATAATTAAATGAATTATCCCAAAGACGTATGGTTGATAGAATAAATAAATCATTAGTCAATGATAGTCTGCAAGATGGACTTACTATGTCTTTCCCATTGCGTAGAGGAAAGACCGTCATACTTTGGATTTTTGGGAGAATTAAATTTGTCAAATATTCTGGAGCATTATTTTTTTGAATGTTATAAAAAATTTGGATTTTTCTTCTCTCTCTTCTTTTAAAGAATGTTTCCCGTCCAAGTTCTTCATAAATAACCCTTAAGTGTGGATATAGGTAACCCCTAGCTATCCCAACAGCTTGGAGCTTAAATTGCTCCAGTTTATTGATATAACCTACCCTAATATCATCCCAAACTACACTGGCATACTCAAATAAAGGTCTTATAAAAACAAATTTGTTTTGCTCAGTTTATAATTCATCTTCCTTAGCATAATTATATGTTTAGTTGTGCATTAAAAGATAATATTATCAACATGGACATTCGATTTAGCATCATTGCTAACTGTAACCTCTACATGTTATTATACGACCGACGCATTCAGTGTCTGGACAATAACTTTAATTAAAGTGAATGGATCACTATAAATTTGGACCAGAACGTTCAATACCACTAAATGAAGGTTGGGATTGATTTTGAGTGTTATGATACCAACAGATTAAGAAAAAGGTGCCACAAAAAATGGCCGAAATAAGCATTCTTGAATATCTAGACAATAACTTTTTGTTTGAGTGTATGCATATCTCTGAAATTATACCAAAAGTTTCTATGCCACAAAGGAATGGTTAGGATTGAATTTGGGGAAAAAGGGGGGTTATGGCTCAAACCATTTGGGAATTAGGGGCAAAAAGGGGGAAAACTAGGTTTTTCTGGTTAATAGACAATTAAGACAATTTAAAAGTAGTGAAAGAGAGGTAATACAAATACATTTAAAATACAATTTTGTGTATATTTGGATTTACCTCCCTTACACATGTTACACTACATGTATTATGTATAAATAAACCAAAAAAAGGGGGCAATAGGCAACAGCATAATGTATTGCACAAAACCAAAAATGGGCGGTATACATTTTATATGGATTGGTAGGGTGATCTATTCACAACACTATCAAAGGGGTAATCTGGTTTTTTTGGAGGGGGAGGGGGGTCAATTTGCAACAACATGCATAGTGTATTGCACAAAAGAAAACCTTGTATAAATTCAAATCATTTAATCAATAATAAGTTCTTTCACTACAGTTATTCAGAATCATATTATGTGTCATATAATATTTAATTACAATTCAAATTTAGACCTGTATCAAGCGCGAGTATTGTGTCCATTTTTGACCAACCTATCCAGGATTGAACCTCTGCGGTCGTATCCAGTTGTGCAAAGCGAAGCAATTTATTATATTTGTATATTTTAATTATTGAAAATAAAGTTTATTTATGGGTTTCAACATTAGAAAATAACATAATTTCTGTTTTATCTGATTAAAAAGACCTTAACCATTCGTTCATCTTTTCAAGATTATGGTTTATTACACTTTCTATCTGGAATGATCACGATTCGAACAGCCGAACGACGTGTCATCTACAAAGAGTCTGTACAGAGAAATAAGTCTTTCTGAAATATCATTATATATTATAAAAAGTAACGGCCAACGGATCGACCCTTGAAGAACTCCAGCTGAAATACTGCAAAGTTTTCAAGAAGATTGATTGATAACCACTCTTTATTTTTTATCACTAAAAGAGGGACGAAAGATACCAAAGGGACAGTCAAACTCATAAATCTAAAACAAACTGACAACGCCATGGCTAAAAATGAAAAAGACAAGCAGACAAACAATAGTACACATGACATAGCATAGAAAACGAAAGAATAAACAACACGAACTCCACCAAAAACTAGGGGTGATCTCATGTGCTCCGGAAGGGTAAGCAGATCCTGCTCCACATGTGGCACCCGTCGTGTTGCTTATGTGATAACAAATCAGGTAGCTTTCAAACTATTTTAATAGGTTTTCATGTATACCATACGACTTCATTTTATGTAATAAATCATCATGCCAAACATTATTAAAGGTTTTGGAGATGTTTATATAATTCTAGCAGTTGATGAATCGTTGAACATTTGGATAAGAAAACCCAATTGATACTCTTTGATTAATTAATTTATTTGTAAGTGGTTTGAAACATATTCATATACAACACGTTCCATGACTTTGCCTATGCAACTAATGAGTGATAAAGGTCTACAATTGAAAGGTTGTGAACTATTCCCTTTTTTAAATAAGGTTACAACATTTGCAATTTTCCAGATGGATGGATAATTGCACTGCAGCAAAGATTTAATAAAATAATACATAATGGAACTGTATTTTTTCGGGACAAACTTTAAGCATTTTATGACTAATGACATCCCAGCCTGACGCTTTTTAAGGGTTTATAGGTTTTATAATGTCAACAATTAAAATTCAAGTCTCCAGGAATTACAATGTTTTCTGTATACTGATAACCAAGTTAAATAGCATAATTTAGCCGTGTCCAATAGTAAACACCTGACCATTCTGGTCGATAGGTACAACATAATTTAAAAAGTTTTACCTTTACCTCTGATCTCCACCCATATAGCTTTGTCAATGTGGTTTGCAAGTACACCTTTTCTGGTGACTGATACATGCACATCATATTTTGTATAAATGAGTAAGCTTCCTCCAACACAATTACGATGTTTACGAACAAAATCGTTGCCATGTTCATTTGGACTTGGATTTAGTTAAAGGCTTCCAATTATAAGGATAAAATGTAACACACATAGAATGAATACAACATTTATATTTGGGTCAAGGCTCTAGAGAAGCGACAAGGAAACGACGAGAAATGAAGAACGACCATTGGAAAGCAGAATTTTCGAAAAAGGGTCTCCGTTGAAACAAAAATTATCTGATCCGGAAAAATGAAATGTACATGCATTGAATATTCATATCAGGGGCGGATAAAGCCATTTAAAAAAAGGGGGGGGGGGTTC
Organism: Mytilus galloprovincialis; assembly: GCA_037788925.1. NCBI lineage: Eukaryota > Metazoa > Mollusca > Bivalvia > Mytilida > Mytilidae > Mytilus > Mytilus galloprovincialis. The sequence continues at coordinate 88,504,101 of CM075338.1, forward strand.
CCAACCCAAGACAAAAAAGGGTGGTTTCCAACTATATGTCCCCATTCAAATGCATTGATCGGCCAAAAAAAGAGGGGTCCCAACCGCCGAACCCCCCTCCCCCTCCCTCCCCCTGGATCCGCCAATGCATAAGGCTACACTGTATTGTTCAATACAATTACTCATTAGGTAAAAGTGCAACAAACAAAAACAATTTATAAAACAGGTTGCTATTCAAGTTACACAAAAAAGAAGATCACACACATCATCATCCAAAGTCATAAAGGTATTAAACATATATACACAAAGAAAATAAAAGTACATAGTAAAACAAATTAAATTGAAGGAAAGCATTTTCAAGTCATAAAATGAGGAATTATTTCACCAAAAAATTTAAATATAAATTCCGGGATATTTTTTTTATATAAAACTGTTCAATACTTTATGTTATTATCTCTACGAAATCATTTTGATTATTTGATTTTTGGTCAAAGCTTTTAAATATATAAGCAGGGGTGTTTCGTAGCTGCACATGTTTGAAATATACATATTAATCAATACAGTCGACGGTGTCAACTTCTGGCTGGGTAGTAAATGTACAAAATAAGTTAGAGCTCTTGGAGTATTTTATATAGTTCCTTATCTTATTCTTTTGTACTTGACTATTGCATGCACTGTTGAACTTGACAAGTTTGTTTATTCGGTAAATTCAACTTTTCTTTGTCTAGTGGTTATCGTTTATTGGTGCTGTTCAGACGTGATTCTCGTTTTATTTTTAATATAGATTAGACCGTTTGTATTCATGTTTGAATTATCTAACACTAGTCATTTTAGGGTCATTTATAACTTGCTGTTCGGTGTGAGACAATGCTCCGTGTATAATGCCATACTTTCACCTATTTATTGTTATCTTTTTTTAAATTGTGACTAGGATAGAGGGTTGTCTCATTTGCACTCGTACCACATTCGATTTGTCTACCCTGTATAATGTGTTTCTACAAAATTTTATAACCTTGAAGTGCATATATTCGATTGCCATGTGCTATTATAAAATTCTAAATTTATTTTTACTCTTATTGCCGTTGGATCGATAGTTTATGGCCTGCTAATGGATCTAATACAATCATATACCCTATCCAAAAAGGTGGCTGATTTTCCACGGTTTAAAAAATCAAGGTGTTTAATAGTTTTTTTCCATTTGTATATATATATATATATATATATATATATATCATTTTGTACGATGTCATACAGCATCTTTTCGGGGGAATTTTAACAATGTTTTTTAATTACTATGTATTTGGTTTTGATGTTATATTTGTTATTCTCGTGGGATTTTGTCTGATGCTTGGTCCGTTCCTGTGTGTGTTAGTTACATTGTAGTGTTGTGTCGTTGTTCTCCTCTTATATTTATGCGTTTCCGTCGGTTTTAGTTTGTTACCCCGATTTTGTTTTTTGTCCATGGATTTATGAGTTTGAACAGCGGCATACTACTGTTGCCTTTATTTGACGAGTTGTAACTTGTGTATGCTAGATGGTCGTGTTGATGGAATCGATTTTACTTGTGTATCAAATGCGGTCAGTTGTCGACTATGTCTTTACAAATCAAGAACAGTTAGACTTTTGTATAAGTAGTAACGTGTATCTAATGTCTGAAATTATAGTCGATACTGGTTAGAACTTTGAGAAGTCAATCCCGGACCGTGGACCAAAAGTATGGACTTTAAAGTTGAAAAACGACATTGCATGCGATACTAGTAAGATTGGACAAGTACCAAATACAGACCTAGGTACAATTTGAAACGCTTTGTCTTGACAACAATACACACACTCAATATACTATTGACAAATTTGAACACGAACTAGCCACAAATGAAGACATTAGTAGTGCATATACAGAGTTTGTTACTTTAAAGAAAAAAAGATAAAGACAAAGTTCCTGTACCGAAGACCCCAAAGAGGACCAAGTTCGAATAAAAGTAAGGAATGTTTTCCAAAACCATATTTGTCTGAAGAACTGACCTCATTATGGACTAAAGTATGTGTTAAAGACAACCAGTGGTTGAAATGCAAAAACTGCACTTATCTTAGACGTAAACTAAAACAGGAATTTTGTTATATTCATAAACCGTTCGAAAAACAAATCAAACTACTCAAAGTAACTTTCAACAGAGGAACAGTACAATTTGACTAAACTGTTTCAAAGTCACAACACTCGGGACTTTTATATATACATTGGTTATAATGGTATAACGAATTAACGTCGCAAAAACATTCCTTTCAAAGCAAAAAATTAAACAACAGATGACGGCTTTAGTAGTGATAACATTGATAACAATCATTTAGGCTAGGTAAAGGTAAACTGTTATGTTTTCAGACTATTGAACTATTGAACTGCCTTGTTACGAGACAAGATTTCATTGACGCTGTAAATGCTATATTCCTGCGGTAAGTTTATGCAATAGAATATGCATAACCTGTTATTCAAACTTATTTTATTCTGCTTTCTAAATGGCAAAATGCCTGATGTATGATCAAATTAATTTTGGACGTAACGCGTCTTTTAATTTGGTGAGGTTGTTTTGTTTATCAGCTCATAGACATATATTTGTCATGTGATCGTGACATCATCAACTTTTTTCATGATGTACAATCATTGTTTTGCAAACTATTTATACAATTATGTATATTAATGCCCCATACACCGGAGGCATATATAGAAATGGGTTTGTCTAAAGTGTCACTTAATTAGGAAAATACATCAAAATTTTACAAATGAAATTAAGAATAAAATTATAAGAAATGACAGTAATATTTTTTTTTGCCTATTCTGCTTCTTTATACATTAATGCAAATTGTGCAGTCATAGTACATAACTTTATGACATCCTTTTTCCTGTTGCTCGTGGTGTAAAACAAAGCTGTGTTTTATCGCTGACTTTATTTTCATTCTATGTAAATGATTTAGTCTCAGATATTAAAAAAGCAACAAGTGGTATTAAAAACGATGACATAATTGTTTCTATGCAATTATACACTAATGGCATTGCATTGATTGCACCTGATGCAGAGAAACTGCAAAAACAGTTGGACATTTTAAGAAAGTGTTGCTAAAAGTTGAGATTAACTCTAAATAAAAACAAAACCAAAATTGTTTATTTTAGAAATAAATCTATACACATGGAAAAAAGTATTGCAACACATTGATTTTTTAAACTTCGGAAAAGCAGCCTCCTTTATGGATATTGTATGATAAAATGTTTGTATAGTAAAACGTAGTAATATTGAAACATTGTTAATGATGAAATTGATATTAAAATGATTTTGTTTTAAATTAGAAAAATATGTTAAAATTTACCACAAATTTGATAACAAAATGAAATAATTTTTGTACAAAAATTGTATTATACAACTTTGTTTCTAAAATCGAACTTTACAATGTCAGACATTTCAAAATTAAATCGTAAGATGATTTTTCACATCATGCTTGATCGTTATGCACCAACGAATCAATACTTAGTACAGCTTCTTGTCACACTGATATAAACATCATCTCGTGTATGCCACCAATCGACGAATTTGATGACAACAAACATTTATGATGAAGGGCATTGTTTATTTCCTGAAGTGTTTGAACTGAGGGTATTCGTTCGCTCAATGTACGCTCAATAGTGTCCTATATTTGCTTGATATGGTTGGAATTCGGACTACGAGCAGGCCAAGGAAGATAAACCGACTTGCATTGGACCAATGGGTCTTCCTCCGAGGTACTAATTTATAACGTTGGCAAGCTCTGCACCATTGGATACGGGCCATTTATGTCTGTTCGTCAACAAAGGTCCCCGAAATGGTTTTCTGGCAGGAACGATAACCAGTAGCTAAGAGTCAATGTAGAACATGTTTTGTTTAAAGTCTCCTGAAAGACGACGCTAGTATTGTACTGTTTGAAAAGGCTTTCCGTCTAGCTGACCGTCATCAGAGACAGTTTACCCTAGCTTATGTTATAGGGGTTTTCCTGATCTCAGTTGGTCTTTAACATCATTTATTGTCGATTTTTATTCACAAAACGACTTAGTGAAATGGTGATGACCAACAAAACGTGCAATTTGTCACAGCGACATATCTGCTTCTCCCATGCTGATAATCTGCCATCTTGCTGCTGTTGAGAGTTATGGAGGACAATACCAGTAAAACAGGTAAGAAAGATATCAACTTTAATACCTTGCATGATATGTAGGTGCCATGCCCGGATTCGGAATATATAACATTGATAATTACAACTCTTTAGCAATTCAATGTTAAGCAATTATTTACTTTATCATATCAAGATAAATGTTGAACATTGTCTTCACAAAATTCCATTACAAATAAATTAAAATAATTAATGAAGAAGTGATACAAATGTAAGTTCAAAAATAAATATTTTGGGTGTTTTACGTTGTTTCTATGAAATGAAGAGAATCGTATGTCAAATTGTTCAATGGTTGAAATAAATATATTTGATTTTAATCAATACTTATCTGATTAATAAAGTGTGTGTCGATTGTTTTGTAACAATAGACAACCACTGTAACTGATTAGTCACTCCTGTTTTATAACTGTATTTTCTAATAAGGTCTTTCCACTTTTCCGGTGAAAGACCTATTGCTTTTGTTCTGATTATTATTTTTTTTTCTTCCCACAACTTTTTTTACCTTCGCTGTTTTTTTGTTTCGCAAGATGTCGCTTAGATATATGGTATATGATATCGAACAGTTAATACGCTTCTCAAACTGACACCGCGTAACAAAAAACTTTCCCTTGTAAGAGTTATCTCCCCGAACACTGTTTTCTTGTTATCTCTAAGTCTTCGCAACCGTATAAGAAACCGACAAATTTATTTTACCAAATTGCTCGTTTTATCCTCAGGATGATTTGATTTATTTTGACCTAAGTTACCCGGAGACTCCATATGAGAGTTATCCCCCCTGTTGTATATGATACAGGTGATATGCATTTCTAACTGGTAAACCATAAGTGATAGAGACCCAGGGTCTTTTGATTTAAGATCCTTTGTAAAAAAAAAATTAAAATTAGGTCAAGGTCAAAGGTCAAGGTCAAATTCTAAATTTTGATTTTGGCTTATTTTCACTTATTTCCATTATCCTTATAAGATATCAACAAATTATTTTTACTAAATTGTTAGTTGCGACATGTCGTAACTTATAAATTTTGGTTGCAATGGTGCATAGACAATAAATGGGAGTTTTCGCCCCTCTTATATTTAAAATTATGCGTAAAGTGATATATCTCATGAACCATACATATTGAGGAACTAGTGTCTTTTGATTTGAGATGTTAAGTCTATGACCTTGAAATTAAGGTCAAGGTCATAGGTAAATTGGACGTTCTAGATTTTGACCTTTGCTCGAAATTCATATTTCTACATCATAAAGCCATAGGAACTGACATTTTCAACTGAATTTTAATATTTTCATATCAAAATAGATCCTTTTTGGTTGAAAGACCTTCAATTGTTCTCTGAACAATTGTTTTTTTTTTTATTGTTTTTCTTCCGCCTAATTTTTTTCCTTCGCTGTTTTTTTGTTTTGCAATATGTCGCTGAGATATTTGGAATATGATATCGAACAGTTTATAAGCTTTTGAAACTGACACCGCTTAACCGAATACTTTCCAATATATCTCCACGAACACTGTTTTTCTTGTTATTCCTAAGGCTTCGCAACCGTATAAGAAACCGACAAATTTATTTTTCCAAATTGCTCGTTATATCCTCAGGATGTTCTATTTTATTTTGACCGAAGCTGTATATAGATTCAATATAAGATTTTCCCCCCTTTTATGTTTGATATAAGAAATATGCATTTCTAACTGGAAAACCATAAGTGATAGAGACCTAGGGTCTTTTGATTTGAGATCCTTGGTCCAAAAAAATGAAAATAAGGTCAAGGTCGAATTAAGGTCAAGGTCATATTCTAAATTTTGATTTTGGATCATTTTCACTTATTTTCAAAAGCCGTATAAAATGTCGACAAATTATTTTTACTAAATTGTTAGTTGCGACATGTCGTAACACGTAAATTTTAGTCAAAAGAGTACGTAGACATTTTATGCCAGTTTTGCCCCCTTTTATATCTAATATTAGTTGTAAGGTAATACAACTCATTAAAAATATATAGTAGAGGCGTAGAGTCTTTTGAGTTGAGGTCCTTGGTTGATGACCTCGAAATTGAGCTCAAGGTCATAGGTAAATGTAACGTTATAGATTTTGACCTTTGCTTTTACCTCATATGTATACATGATCAAGACATGGGACTTTTTAAATTAGATTGCAAGCAATCTGATCTAGAAAAGACAACCGGAAGTGACCTTTTGTAAACCGGAAGTAGCTATATTTTGTACTAAATTAATGCAAAAGTATATAGAACCATATATTTTTGGGAAGTAAACAATAAAAAATTACCGGAAGTAACACATTTTAAACCGGAAGTAAAAAATGATCTCCCTTATCTATATCTTTTTCCATAGAAACCATACATTTTTGGAATCAACGTTCAATGAGCTGAAATTTGACGGTACAATTGACATTTAAAACCAAATTTTTAATATTTTCATATAAAAAAAGATCCTAACTGTCGGAAAGACCATTAATGGTTCTCTGAACAATTGATTTTTAATTATACATTGAAGATGTTTTGGTTGAACAAATATGTATTGTAATTTTTTAGTATATCAGTTGATAGTAGAAAGAAACTGTTTTGGCAGTCCACTATCCCTTTCTTGAGAAAATCAAATATATCTTAAAAATCAACGCTTAAAAGACTAAATATTTTCAAGACCATATGAGTATTTGGACCGTACGCGTACTGTCTGGCTAGTTTTAGATGTCAAGTTTATTAGATAGAATTGTATATTACTGATCAACATAACAGAAATCTCTAATTAATCTAAAAAGTTCAAATGTTAATGAAATCAAAACTTAATAATTTTAAAATTTTAAAAAGTCTCGACAATGAAATCTGTTTAGCTCCTGTATTTATTATGTTAGTAACACATGATATTTAATTATGCTCGCTGAAATTGAAGTTATCGCAGTGTTGGAAGAAAAGATTTTAGAATATTTAGGAACTTTATTACAAAAAACCGGCAAAGATACTAGACAAAATCTATTTAAAAAATCCGTCAAAAATATAATTAAAACGTGTCGAAACATAATGCAAAGAATGAATACGGTAGCTTTGTTACTCTAATAATACCAATTGTTGATAGCATTTTTCTTTATTATTGTGTAGGGTTGAAGACATACTTCACGTTATTCATCTAATCCGTCAAAAATATAATCTAAACGTGTCGAAAAATAATGCAAAGAATGAATAGAGTAGCTTTGTTACTCTTATAATACCAGTTGTTGATAGCATTTTTCTTGATTAGTGTGAAGGGTTGAAGATATACTTCATGTTATTCATCTAATTTCAATAAAATTAATTTGTAATATAAATAAGATTTTGATAAATGTTTATCTACAATTAACCCATATTGTTCAATTACATATACTGTCTAGTTCGTCCTAGACCTATGAGTATACTCATATGGTCCGACCGTACGCGTATGGTCGCACCGTACGAGTATACGCATACGATCCGGAACGTACACGTACGGTTCAAACACTCATATGGTCTGGAACAAATACATGTCTTCTACAGACACATGCAAAGGCCTTAGACCCCGCATTGCATTTCCCCCGATTTTGAATATGTTTTATTCTATAACCTTTAACCTTATTTATCTTTATACTATAAATCAACAGGAACAGGATACACAAGCATGAAACTTAGAAAAATATTAAAACAATGGCTTTTTTCTACATTCATAATTTTTGGGAAACAGTTGAAACAGTAACTAAATCATCTGATATGTGACGAACATTTTTTGGAGTTTCAGTTCCTTTCTTTGCATTTTGTTTTTGCCTTATTACAATTATCGCTATTTGTGCATTTTTCTTTCGACCTTTCTTTGTGATAATTTGTCATATCATTTTACTCGATTGAGATAGAAAAATTACTGCTAGAAAATAAAGAGGCACGTGATGTTGATAATGACAAAGATATGAAATTGACATTGTCGTCATAGGTAAATTAGCAATAAACAGATTATCATTGGTCATCTCAAATCGATTGCATTTCTCGCGTACGGCGTACCGGCTCAAGCGAAAAAATCTATTTTGTTGAGATGGTCAACGATAATCTATACATATATAAAGTATGACAAAACACTTTTATGTCGACTTAACAATTTGTTTCCTAGAATCCACAACTACAATTATTGTATGAACTATTCATAAATTCTGAAGGCGACTTAAAGGAAGGAAACAATCATACAAATTTCAAGTACATATCGCTTACCATTCAGACATCATATGCTTTTGAATAAAAGTAGTATACCGCTACTTAAAAGTCAAAAATCGAATGAAAATAATACGAATCCGGATTACTAAATAGACCGAAGGAAACACGTCAATTATAAGAGGAAAATATAGGAACAACAGAAACACTATAAAACAAAAATAAACACCAACATTCATAGAACCGAATTATTTTATAACAACTTTTTAAGGTACTTTGAAAACCAATTACAAAGTTATGACAACTTTTGCTTCATTGATTTGAATACGCAAAATACTCATGCTACATTTCTGGTTCAAAATTCATTGAATTCAATCTTCTTTTTTAACGATTATCATCCCAAAAACTACTACACAAAACGAAACTCCATTATCTTTTTAAAATGTCATAGTTTGTTTTACTTCATCAACCCTTTACATAACGAGCGATTGGGACATGTCACAAAATTCTACAATGATCTACAATGGCAAGTGACAACGCTTTCAAATTCATATTTTAGAAATGATTGAAGTGTAAAGTCATTAATATCAGAATAATATCCCAAGACAAAATAAATGTATAAAAATACGTAGAGACATAAGTGTTGCAAGACAAAACACAATAAAATGCTCACTTAGTTTTCCGAATTCCTTTTCCGGGAAAACAACGTACTTCATTCATACTTTACTTTGAGTGACACGTGAATTGATTTGGACAGCTAACACTCATTACGACTAAAGTTGAAAATATAAAACACCATTATTATAGTAAAATGAATTTCGTGTTTTGCAATAAACAATTATGAATTCGGCATATTGAAAGAAATGCGTCCAGTTACATGTATGGTGTATCACTTATTATTACTGATAGTGAACACATGTATTTTTGTCTGCAGTAATGAGTCAATTTATTTTCAACATCATTTTATTGTTTCAGCTTTGGAAAGCAGTGTCATCGGAAAACAAAATAATATACAAATCACAAACAATCTTTTAAACAAGAATCGTGCATTTTTTCGGACTAATTGAGGATAAGGAGTACCTTTAAAGATATATGTCGACCGTGCAAGGGCTGTATAGCCAGTCAAGGTAGTTTAAACCTTCCATTTGTTGTACAGATATATACACTGTGTCTAAACACACCGGCAAAAAATGCTCGGACTCGATGGTATCTAACATCCGGCACAATGACGGAACATCAATAGACAAAAGAAAGGTAGGTTTCTCCTTTTTTTTTTATGATATCGAAAAATATATATACATATACAACTATTTTCTATTGTGAGATGCAATATTTTCTACAACCGTTCTATATTAACGGAGAAATAAGTCAAAATGCATGTCAAAATGACGAATTGAGTGAACCTTGCCTCAAAATTCTTAAATTTCTCGTGAAATTGTTCACATTGTACGAAAAGAAAGGTACGGGAAGATAGATATTGACACGGAGATTGCAAAACTAGTCATTATGAGCATCTCAATACTTGTATCTCTTTGTATGGAACGAAATAAATGGGTCATGTCAAAATGGAACTGGCCGGTTTTGTCAATGTTTACCACCCGGTTTCGTCATAGATTTCACAAAACATAACCCGGTTTGGTCAAATAAAAAAAATCATAATCGCATGACGTTATAATTGATAATTTAACTTCAGCGTTGAAAAGGAGTTTTGTGGGTCGTTGGAAGACAAGTTTTTTCATCGGACAACGGCTTATTATTTATATGAGTTCCAGATTTAAATAAATAATAAGCAAACACTTGAATTCCTACTCTTATAGAACACAAATATTTTAATTTTACTTAGCATGCCGAAATCTTTTAATAGGAGATTGAGATTAAAGCTCTCTTTATATGCGTTTTCTATATGAGTTATGGGGAAATATGTTGAAACTTGAAATTAAAGTTTACGGTCTTAAAAATCGAAACACACAATTGATATGTGATTTTCTCGCACAAAAGGATGAGCACCTTTATAAGTAATCTAATCATTCTATGTATGTAATCTTTTCTATCATCGTTAAAAATAAATCTTCTTAAGGATAAACGTTGATATTAAAACAAATGTATATGCATGAATTATCGACATAGGCAATAACTGTAGGATTACAACTACCATGCATTAAAATAAAATGTATTTATCACTAATTGTAACTGTACTGCTATGTACAAATTAGTATAATAGTCTCAGGTCATCGACACAATTCAAAAATAATTATTTTGTTAACATTACTAAAAAAAACCCGGGTCTGTACTGTCGCCATTGTGTTATGATGATCGTACACTGACGTTAATCAATATATTTTGACAATATATACAGACAGACGGATTCAGTTTATATTAAAGTGGACGTAATTCGAACAGTTTTTACATACCGCCGAGTTGAACAATATATTGAAAAATTTTTGCTTTACAAAATCGTTAAATACATGAATCAATATAGTTTTGGCAACCAAAGGTGGGGTTGGGGGCGTGCAACCTATACGTCTTCTAGATTCGCCACTTATCTTATAAAGTGAATACCGAATTAAAATATTGTAAGAAATGAGAAAACAGGAACAGCCGGGAAATCGTATTATGTGAGTTGGATTATGTTTATTATAAACATTCTCCTTGATATTCTAAACAAGCCAGACATAGTGATTCAAATTAATAGCGTTTTGAACTATTTGTATAAAGCTGCATATGTCAAAAGTTAGATGGTTTGACTGGAACATATACAAGTATGGTACACAGATCTAACGATTTATTTCTTGTTTATAATAAACATAATCCAACTCACATAATCCGATTTCGCGGATGTCCCTGTTTTCTTATTTCTTACAATATTTTAATTCGGTATACACTTTATGAGATAAGTGACGAATTTCAAGTTCTTTTTATCGATTTCTATACATTTTTTTCAAATATGTATAGCAAAAATGATAAGGAAGATAAAATACAAATAATTCGACTTGGCCGACATCCTAATAAAACTTATTGACCTTTAATTACGAGTTTTTTTCTATTCTTTTGCGTTTTTACACGCCCGTCACAATTTTGACAGGACGTATTATTGTATACATCCGTGTGTCCGTCTGTCCGCCCACCTGTCCGTCCGTCCGGCCTTTCATCCATTCATTCCTCCATCTATCAGTCAGTCAGTCCGTCCGTCCGTCTGTCTATCCGTCTATCAGTCTGTCCAGGATAAACATATCGCACCGTAACTTGAGGACAGCTTATCTTATTTTCTTAAAATGTAACATAGTTATTTCTTATAATGGTCAAACGATCTGTAAACCTTTTAGTGAAAATCAAGTTAAATCTTTTTGAGTTACAGGAAATGTAAGTGATACAGGACTGTGCGTTTTTTTAACATGTTGCGCCATATCTCAAAAACGAGGTATTATAACTGCATCAAACTTTACATACTTCTTAGTTATATAAATCTTTTAAACTTCTGTTTACTTTTTGGTGATGTTTAAAAAATTTGATTTAGAGTGATTGATTTGTTTTTGGTAAAACAAAAGGGAGGGGGTCACTTATTGCGATGTATCTCAAAACCTATTGATGATTATTGTTTAAATTTTATTCACTGATTAATATTAATCTTAAGATCTGTATACTTTTTGGTGATGATTCAAACTTTTATTTTAGAGTTATAGAGTTTTTTGGTAAAAAAGAATAGCGGTTTTCACATGGTGCGCCCTATCTCGGAAACTCTTTCTGATTATTGCATATAACTTCACACACAAGACGACGGGCGTATCATGCGGTCATGGTGCAATTATCTTTATAATATAGTAACTCTTGAACTCTTGAACAATGTAGAGGTTTTCCTTATTCATTTTGTCAAATATGCACGCATAGAGCTTCATAGTTCTTTGAAAAGCTTTACAAAACAATACAAGGGGTCAAACTAAAATGACCCATTATCATAAGCTTGACCTTTGATCGTTTATTTTTGCCATGTGTCCCAAAGGTCAAAGCAAAAAAAATACTATGGGTATAAAACCTTTGGTCACAGAGTTGTTGCTACAAATATGTTGTACATTATGTCAATGGTGTTTCTATCCTTAAACATTGTAAAAGGGAGGGTGAAATTTATTTGGTCAAATATTTTATGTGTTTTACGTTGTTACGAAATGGAGATACTCGTAATAGAAGATTGTTTTTCCTTGTCATATTGTTCATTTGATTTTAATCAATTTTCATTTGATTTATAAAAGCTTGATTTACATATTTTGACAGGCTTTTAAGAATACTACAGATAATAGTTATTAATGGTAATAAAATTGAGAATGGAAATGGGGAATGTGCCAAAGAGACAACAACCCGACCATAGAAAAAAACAACAGCAGAAGGTCACCAACAGGTCTTCAATGTAGCGTGAAATTCCCGCACCCGGAGGCGTCCTTCAACTGGCCCCTAAACAAATATATACTAGGTCAGTGATAATGAACGCCATACTAATTTCCAAATTGTACACAAGAAACTAAAATTAAAATAATACAAGACTAAGAAAGGCCAGAGGCTCCTGACTTGGGACAGGCGCAAAAATGCGGCGGTGTTAAACATGTTTGTGAGATCTCAACCCTCCCCCTATACCTGTAGCCAATGTAGAAAAGTAAACGCATAACAATACGCACATTAAAATTCAGTTAAAAAGAAGTCCGAGTCTGATGTCAGAAGATGTAACCAAAGAAAATAAACAAAATGACAATAATACATAAATAACAACAGACTACTAGCAGTTCACTGACATGCCAGCTCAAGACTTCAATTAAACTGACTGAAAGATTATGATTTCATCATATGAACATCAGGCACAATCCTTTCCGTTAGGGGTTTAGTATCATACCATCATAACATATATGAGAAGAACATAATACTTGTTAATTCGTCAATTTCATTTGCATCCCTAACGATTACTGATGATTAACCCTAGGTGACAAAAACTACTTTTCTGCAGTAATGAGTCAATTTAGAAACAACGTCAGCTGCGAATAGCAGTATCATTTAAGATATAGATGTCATTCACACATAGGTTATGCTTAATCCCTCTATTTAGTATCCTTAAGTTATTCTACTACAATTGATTTACGACTAGAAATATGAATTTACCTTGTTTCGTTAAAGTTGTGTACAAAATACGTGGTGGGATGATAAATATGACATAATGAATTATAAGTGAATATTCAGAAGACTCATTTTGTTACTTTAGCTAGGATCATGTCGAAACTGTTTGTGCGCCGTTTTAAATTCGCTATGATGAATGATACAAAATGATATTGATGATAATTTAATCTTGAACAATGAAGCGGTTTTCTCTATTCATTTTGTATAGTAGGTGCGCATAGTGGTTTATTCTTCTTTGAAAAACTTAACAAAAACAGTAATACCTATTAAGCATTTTTGTTTTGTTCACACATCGTTATCAATATAATAAAAATGCATACTTATTCAATTTGTCAAATATGCACGCCAGAGTTCTTTGAAAAGCTTTACAAAACAATACAAGGGGTCAAACTAAAATGACCCATTATCATAAGCTTGACCTTTGATCGTTTTTTTTTTCTAAATGCCATGTGTCCCAAAGGTCAATGCAAAACGTCCTATGGGTTTCTGTTCACTTATACTAAAGTTATAGTGCGAAAACCAAAAGTCTTCGGACGACGACGACGCCAACGTGATACCAATATACGACCAAAAATCTTTCAATTTTTGCGGTCGTATAAAAAATAAACCATTATATTTCAAAATAAAATTTAATCGTACCTTTATTCATACTTTACTTTGAATGATACGTGCATTGTTTGGGACAGCTAAAACTCATTACGACTACAATTGAAGCTATAAAACATGTATGTTCTTACAGTAATAGATATTTCGGGTTTTGCATCAAATAGACACATATGTATGAGAATTTGGCACATTCAAAGAAATGTACCCAGTTACATGCATCTTGCATCACTTACTATTATTGATGGTTAACACTTGTATAATTTCTCTTCTCCAGTAATTTGTCAATTTAGTTGTCGTCGTACTGTTTCAACTTTTAAAAGCAATGTCATCAAAAAACAAAATGTATACACAAGTCACAAACAGTTTTTTTTTAAACAAGAATCTTGAAATATTTGGATCAATTGAGAATAAGGAGTGTCATTAACGATATATGGCAACGTTGCGAGGGTTGTATAGCCAGATAATGTCGTTAAAAACTTCCATTTGTTGTAAAGATATATAGTGTCATCTTCTCATCGGATATGTTTATTACTCTTCTTAGTATTTTTAATGTATCCAATGAAGTTACAATTTACCTAACGACTAAAAATATGCGTAACCTTGAATGTATAGTTGAAGTTGTGCTTAACAAATACGAAAGAGTAAGTTCTTCGGTGTGATATGACATAATGAGTTTTACCTGAATTGTGAGAAGACTGGTCAGTTTGTTACTTTAGCTACTACATATAGATACTGTTTGTGACACTTTTTGAATCCGCGATGATGAATAAAACAAAATTACATTTATAATAAGTAACTCCTGAACTCTTGCACAATGAAGAGGTTTACCTTATTAATTTCGTAAAATATGCACGCATAGAGCTTTGGAGTTCTTTGAAAAGCTTTAAAAGACAATAAAAGGGGTCAAACTAACATGATCCATGATAATAACCTTGACCTTTGAGATGTCATTTTTTCTAAATGACATTTTTCCCCACAGTCAATGCAAAACGTCCGATGGGTACAAAACCTTTGGTTATAGAGTTGTCGCTACAAATATGTTGTACAATATATCAATGGTGTTTCTATCTATAAACATGATAAAGAGATGGTGAAATTTATTTGCTCAAATTAACTAGTATTGTATTTGTAATCATTATGTAAGTTTTTAAATTAAAAATAATATGTTTCAACAGTCAAGAAGAAGAAAAAGATTTTTCAACATTGTACATACATGTATGTGACATCAGTGAAAATATTTAAAAATAAAAAACGTTCGCCTATAGGTCAGATAGTTTTTTCATCTATGACAAGATTTAGCAAAATAATTAGAACTTCTTAGCGTTAATGAAAATATATGTTTGTGTTTCTATCCATTCATTCAGTTGTTATTAGTCAACGTTGATTAGCCATAAAAACCGTGCATTGTCTTTAGATGTCATTTATGGATTCTTAATATATAGCACCGACAAACAAATCTTTTTAGCAATCAAATGTTACACAACTGTTTATTGTACAATATAAAAAAATGTTAAATGTCGTATTCACAAATGTCATTAAAAATCATATAAAATTACTGTCTTTTGATGAGGTAAATATGCGGTTTAATTGACTTTAGAAAAAATGATATTCACTGAGGCCGACATTTTACCATAACGTTGCATGTACAAGTGCGTGACGTTTAGCGCGGTGAATAACACTTTCTCAGGTGAATGTGCTTTTTTATTCAAAATCCAATTCATATAGAGAAACCTACTAAAATAATACCAATATGGAATAAACTAAAATATAAGTTTACAAATGAATAATTTATGTGTTTCACGTTGTTTCTACGAAATGGAGATAATCGTATTAGAAGATTGATATTTCTTGTCAAATTGTTCACTTGTTGAAATAAATATATTTGAATTTAATCAATTTTCATCCGATTGAAAAAGCTTGGTTTGCATTGTTTAAAAAGAGACCTACAGATAATAGTTATCAATGGTAATTGTGAATTCATCAACTCGATACGAAACGTGGGAAATATCACAAATTTTACAACAGAAAATGCCCACGCCTCTTTGCCGAATTGTGAATCTTCAAATTGAAATCATATCTCAAAGATTAATTAAATATATTTAAATACGTAAAGACATAAGAGTTGCAAGAAAAAAACACAATAAAATACTCACTTCGTTTTATAACTGCATCAACTGAAAAACGACAAAAGAAAAATTAAATCTTACATTATTTGTACTCAACTTTGAATGATACTGAATCTGTGTAGGAAAGCTTAAACTCTAAATAAAGTCCATAACAGTAATAGGCATTTATTGTTTTGCATGCAATATACAAATGTGTATGAGAAAAGAAATGCGGCTCGTTCTGTATCGCTTCGCATCACTTACTATTTCTGGTGACTAACACTTGGTGACAAGAACTACTTTTCTGCAGTAATGAGTCAATTTAGTAACAACGTCAGCTTTGGATAGCAGTATCATTTAAGATGTAGATGTCATTCACACATCGGTTATGTGTAATTGCTCTATTTAGTATCCTTATGTTATTCTACAACAATTGACTTTACGACTAGAAATATGAGATACCTTGTTTCGGTAAATCCTGAACAATGTATTACATGTATTAATTGAAACGGCTTTTTTCGAAGGAAACATATTAACAAAATAAGAAAACATGCATTTAACGAAAACATTTGATGTATGTATTACACAATAAAAACAGAATAAACTTTTTTTCAAAAAAAGTTTGATGATTAGTTATCTCCTTGTCTTACAGACACGAAAACTTTCCTGGAACTTGTTAAGCCAAATATTGTTATCTTATCACTCAGAAAATAGGAATCTAAATTCATTTATGAACTGATATTCAAAATTGAAATCAGTTTGCAAACGCTATTTATATCACAAGAGTTTATCAAATCGATTTGTTTTGTATTGCTGCATTTCAACATTACCCAGATAGATATGCCCACTGAGAAAAAAAAAAACAACTAATCGCCACCAAATTCAAACCTATCAAAGTCTTTCCATTCTAAAAAAAGTTATAACCCAATAAATGTGTTATGAATATGAGACATAGCACGCGTCTTTCAATTAATATATACTACGATTATCATTTTTTTTCAAGGAAACTTAGGATTCGCGCCTCAAAAAATACTATGCTCACCTTGGTATATGTGCATATCAAACAACGGAAACAGATGGATTCATGACAAAATTATGTTTTGGTGATGGTGATGTGTTTGTAGATCTTAATTTACTAAACATTCTTGCTGCTTACAATTATCTTTCTATATAATGAACTTGGCCAAGAAATAACAGTGGAAAATATTTTCAATTTTTTTTAAAAAATGATGAAAATTGTTTAAAATTGACTATAAAGGTCAATAACTCCTTAAGGGGTCAATTGACCATTTTTATTATTTTGACTTATTTGTAGATCTTACTCTGCTGTACATTATTGCTTTTTACAATTGTTCATTATCTATAATAATATTCAAGATAATAACCTTCAGCTGCAAAATTATCTTAAAATTACCAATTCAAGGGCAGCCATCAATCAACGGGTTTGATTTGAAAATTTAGGAGGAGAAAAATCTTCACCTATTGAACAATTAAAGTAATTGTAGATTTGCACTAAATGCGTTGGTATCAGAGGTATGAACCAAAAGCTGCATTTTACTTTATGTACTATGTTTAGCAATTTCGGCCATTATTGCTGTTTACTGATTATCGCTATCTATTATTATATTCAAGATAATAACCAAAAACTGCAAAATGTCCTTATAATTACCAATTCAGGTGCAGAAACATAACAACAGATTGTCCGATAAATCTGATAATTTCAAGGCAGATATATATTGACCTGATAAACAATATTAACCAATGTCAGATTTGCTTTAAATGCCTTGGTTTCAGAGATATAAGCAAAAATCTCCATTTAACACCCTGTGTTTTATTTTCAGCCATGGCGGCAATCTTGGTTGGTTGTCCGGGTAACCGGACACATTCGCAGGCAGGTTAATGCAGTTTAAAACAAATTAGCAATGATTTTCGGTGTTTGCATCGCAATCTAAATCTGACGTAATTTTTCTAACTATTCGACACGTGATTGGCTAGAACGTTTCGTCGACTTCAAAATTGAGCTTGTCACCAACAGCTGATCGGGCACCTTGTTATGATAGAAGTCAGTGTCTTCAGTTCGACAACAACACGTTAATATAGATGTGGGTTGCTTATATTTTGAGGTACGTTAGTTTTAAATTATTTTAGCCTTCTTCCGATGATCTTGGATATTCATTTCATTCACGATTATGAATGTAGTCTGAAAAGAAAGCTGCATGTTAACTTAAAAAATGTGGTTATTTACAAGTTTCGCTGTCAACATGATGTGGGCAGTCTGTTGAAACTTCCTTTGAATTAATTTTTCACGTTAACAATATTTTACTTGCTTATAAACAATCCAATCTTTATTGACTATTGACTTTATAAATATAATTTCACGTCGACAGTTTGCAGACTGACCAGGGATGCATTCATGTGGGGATCTCAGTGACAGTGGTCAGAGACCATGATCAACCATGCAACGAAAGGAGTAGCTGCGGAACCGTAGCTCTTAGGTCCTTATGTTATTTTTTGACTATTTGCGGATCCGCAAATAGTCAAAAAATAACATAAGGACCTAAGAGCTACGGTTCCGCAGCTACGAAAGGAGTAGAATTTGTTAAAATGTCCGAACAACATGCCGGCTGAGGCCCGCCACTTTCACCTATGCCTTTATCCCCCCACCCCTTAATAATTAGTCTCGTATGCAAACACTTTAACATTTTCTTTAAATATCTATCAGGTATATTTGTACCTGAATCTTAAAATCGATCGCATGCATGTTAAATCATTTCGTATTCCACATGTTCCAATTTATAACATATTGTAGAAGTAAAACAAAGAATTATTCAAAATATATGCTCTGTGCATCATACTTATGCCTCAGTCTGTATTTAATAACATTGTGTAAGCATTCACATGAGATGTTATATGTGAGAAATATTATTTATTTATATCATGGCCATAATCTATTAACAACTTAAAGTTTTCATTTATGGTTTTAAATCTGATGCTAAGTCATTATAGTATTATTTTAAATCATCCTTTTAGCATGTTTAGTGTACATTTGAATTTTTTGTCTTTATTAATTTTTTGTCTTATCTTTTTCTTTATATATAGACATAAGATTAAATTAAATATGTACTTTTAATATTGATTCACTATAATAATGTGTATCTGAAGTATATGTGTGTTTGTGTAAATCTTTTTCAAATTTTGACACACTTGTTATAAAACAATTTACATCAACAGATCAATCTTAATTGTGTAATTATTGTAAATTCTTTTGCAGATTGGTTTACAACTGGCACATATAAGTTGACAGTTAAATAAAGAGTGTAGTTTCTATGATATGAGGTCTACACAATTAAATGTAAGTATTAATTGTATTATAATGAATGATTCCTGCTAGGGTCCTTAATTCAGTTCTATATTTTATATACCATTTTCTATAATCTTTATCTGTTTTGCTCATTATTCTCTATTCTTTGTATTTTAACACACCATCATTCTCTTTTATTATCAGTGTTTTCTTAATCTTTATGTCTCAGCCTTTAAATTTTGCACTTTTGCCCATAGGGATTATTATATGATTGGTGTATCTATTTTGTAAACACCATCCAGACCCTCAGTTTATGTGAATATATATAAGTTATCTGGTGTATTTAGTCACAATCACCCAATCTTGATTAAGTCATATTGGTTATTAATAACAAATTGGCAAAGCAATGTGATGGGTAAATATCAGTTAAAGTAAGTTGTACTTACAAACTTTATTGTACTTTTACAGACAATTCATCAATTAAACTTTGTGTCAAGTTTTCTTTCAATTCAATAATAATTAAGGAATACACAAATGTGACAATTTTGACTGAAGTTTTCTATTTGTATCATAATATGAATACCAATTACTTTTAAATGCCATTAATGGTTTACATATTTTTTTCAGTACATTCATGAAGATGACTTGGAGGCAATGGTGTCATACATGTTAGTTTTAACTATAATAGCATTACTGAAATTTGAAAAAAGTTATCAGAGGAAAAGAGTGACCACTTCTTTCTTATGAAGATCAACACACACAAGGAAATTATCAGACAATTTGTAACCAGATATGGGTGCAGTTTTAGATATATGCATGAAAAGAAAGTGAAATCAATGTTTTTTTAGATAAAAGCTTGATGATATAACAAAAATATAACAGTGCTGAATATGGAAACCCCATGCCATATCACATGTAACTTATGGAATGCAGAGATTTTTAGTATTACAATAAAAGGAAGGATTTCATTACTGTTAACACTGACTCTGGAACATTAAGACAAAGAAATAAAGAAATAAAAACATAAGAGGAAATGACTGTGCACTTCTTTTTTGAAGGATCAACACACAAAAGGAAATGTTCATATCATTATGAATCATGTGCAGTAGTTGAGATAATTTTGGATATATATACATAAAACTGTGAACGAAGTGATAATTATAATTCAAGAATCATATGTGGTACCTTACTGGTATATATATATATTGTAATTCACAACATTTTACATGGGAATATTCTTTGCATGATACATGTGAAATTAAAAAAGACAAGTATAGGAATAAAGAACTATCTATTTCCACATTATAATATGAAAACCAGCAGGATGAGATGTCTACATTTATTATGGATCATGGGAACCCACAAGAAAGTATTGTATGGATTGTAATTATCAGTTTTAATTCAATGTGACATATGCAATGCTTTTTGTTTTAATTTTGAGAAAACTATTTGAAATGAATGAAAAAAAATATCATAAGTTTATTTGAAATAGACATATGTATTTAATAGGCAGATATTACTCATAATGACCTCAATGCTTTCACATGCATACAACTTTATTGAATAAACAAATATTTTTATCTCAAGGAAATTACTTTTTTTAATGTTTTTTTTTCTATAACAAGTTACTGTTTTATACTGAAAAGACTGCAATGAATGAATGATGCATGTTCAACAGATGAACATAGTACAAATTCTTGCTTACATGCAGCTGGTATAGTTTAAAAAAAGACCCCTTCACACATGTTATGTGACAGTTATTGATCCTAATAATTCAGTGAACTAATTAAAAATGATTTTAAATAAAAACATTTAAAAAACGTTAACAGGGCTGAGCAGATTACTATTTCTCATAAAACATGAGTTTGATGGAAGGGGCTCCATGCTACCATTGACTGGTGCTTGTTAAAGTATTTTTCACTATCAGGAGAATCATTTTATTTTAGAAATTCTGGTTTGCCGTTCGTCATCACGTTATTTTACTCTCGATTTTACTATTTATGTCAAACCTTGGTAATGTAAAAGGCGTTAAGACCCAATGATAATCAAATTTAAGAAAGTAAGCAAGATACTTTTATTTACAATCGACACATATGACACACATGTGCAGTTAGAAATGAAAATTGGGTTACGAAAGCTCTTTAAAATACAACTGAAGTATAACGTTAGCGCATCCCCCTTTTTCTCTTCGTATGCACGGTGATACTTTAAAGATGCATAAACACCTCAAGAGTAAAAATGAAAAAGAATAACATTATTTTATATCTTTAATGTGTCTATTTCTAGTCAAAATCTATCAAAAGGTCGATTATTTTTTTCCCGGCATTTTTACACCGAAAAGGGGAATAATCGATCTGAATCAATTCAGTGTTTAAATGTCCCCATGTAAAGACTTGAATATCATTTATCCATAAAGATCGCATTGGCACACCCCGTTAACATTTATTGATCTCTTTAAAACTTGGCATATTTATTCTTAGAAAGCTCATGAATACCAAGATTGCTGTTTCTTGTATTTAAAATGAATACAACATTATAAAAATTGACAAGATAGTTGACTTTTGGTGTGGCCACGGTTGGATTGTATGTCACTTCTGTTATTTTTTATTATAAAAGGGCACATTTAAAGAAAGAAACAGCTGTTACGGGAAAGATAGCATCTTTGTCAACCAAATACAACTTTATTTTCATTCATTTGTCTAGTTCTTTGGGGTGTGCCAGGCTCTTGAAGTTGGACGTTCAAACGCCATCTTTGAATGCTGGCCGTTACCATGGTAACCAGGTGGGGGGTTCTGAGACAACAGAAATCAAATCTTCGGATGATATTAGGGATGATAAAAATAAGTTCTGGGTAAGAAAGTTTCTAGACTAAAATTCTAAATAATTTCAGATTTCATTGATTTTTATATGAATAAATAGCAGATTTACTCCAGAACAGCATTAACCTACCTGCGTTTTGTAAAGAAGACACCCCAATGATCATTGTGGCCAAGTTTGGTTAGAGTTAGCTCAGTGGTTTCAGAGGAGAAGATTTATGTAAAAGTTAAAGACGACGACAGACGACGGACTGACTACGACGACGACGACGACGAACGACGGTGGCCAAGTGATGAGAAAATCTCACTTGGTTCGGGCAAGGTGAGATAAAAAGGTTAAGCTTATGCTAAATATGTTTCAACATTAAAGAATTCCCAAAATGCCTTTACAAATTAACTAAACAACTTTATATTTTAGAAAAAACAAATCTAAGTCTGAAAATAAATGTTTCGTGTGTTTTACGTTGTTCCGACGAAATGGGGATAATCGTACTAGAATATTGTTTTCTATGGTAAAATTGTTCAATTGTTGAAATAAATATATTTCATTTTTGCATACAAAATTAATTTGTATCTGATTTAACAATCTGGTTTACATATTATGAAACGCTGTTTGGAATACTACAGATAATATAAATAACAATTAATATAGTAATAAATTGTGTGACGATTGTTGTTTAGCACTGAAATTGATAAGGCTTTCATGTTTTATACTTTCATTTACTTATATAGTGTGGATGCGTTGGTTAACAAATATTTATTGTAATTTTTAAATAAATCAGTTGATACTGAAAACTTGTATTGACCTGTCTTGGCAGTTGACCATCCCTTTCATAGGAAATCAAAATCGATGTTAAGATCAACGATTATAAGACTGAATATATCTCTTTTCAAGGAAAATCCAAATGGCTGAGACCCTACATTACATTTCCCCCCGTGTTTGGGTATGATATATTCTATAAACCTTAACCAGTTTTTACCTTATTCTTAAAATCAATAAAAACAGAACAAACTAGCATTTAACTTAGTCACATGTTAAAACTATGTTTTGTTTTCTACATTTATATTTGTTTGAAACTCAGATGAAAGGGTCTCTAAATCAGCTGATATGTAATGAACACTTTTTGTCATTTCAGTTTATTTCTATGAATTATTGTTTTTGCCTTAATGTACATATATTAAGTATGACGCAATACTTTTATGTCGAAAACAAGAATTGTTCTTAAAAATCCACAACAACAATTATTGTATAAACTATTCATAAATTCTGCAGGCCACTTGTAGACTTCATTTAGAAAACTTTAAAGATTTTTTTTTACAGATTTCAACGCATTAAATATAAGAGAACAACGACACCACATTAAAATGTTACACACACAGAACCAAATACAAGAATTTGGGATAGATAAGTACCGTGACACGTTTTATAGTAATATGAATTCACACTCAAAAATAAGGGGAAACAAACGGCACAACGGACACACGACGTTAAAATGTAACGCACACAGAAACGAACTATAATATAACAATGGCCATAGTCCTGACTTGGTACAGGACATTTTTAAAGGACAAAAATGGTGGGTTAAATCAGTTTTTGTGGCATACCAAACCTCCCTCTTTTATGGCCATGTGAAATATAACATTAAAATGACAACACAACATTACAGGACTACAATATAAATAAATAGGAGAACATAATTGACAAAGAAACACACGATTAATAGCTAACAAAAGGCAACAAGTTTTACATTTTAATACGCCAGAAGTGCATTTACCAGTGACGCCCAGATACAAAACATTGAAAGCCGAAAGAGAAAACCGAACACTTTAAACCATGGGACACACATCAACTATCAGAGGAAGACATGGAAACAACAGAAACACTGAAGTGCAACAAGAAAGATCGTCAACATACAAAGAACCGAACTATTTGATAAAAACTTAGAACCGAACTAAAAATATTTTAAAAACCAATAATCAAGCCCTGACAACTTTTGAGTCTTTGATTTGAATACTGAAAACATGATTCTGGTCCAAAATTAATTAAATTCAATCTATATTGCTTTAATTTTAGCTTTATACCGATTATCAACCCAAAAACTACTACTCAAAACGAAACGCCATAATTATAGTTTTGAAATGTCATAGATTTTGTGAAGTCATCAACTCTTTACATAACGATTGAGACATGTCAAAAACTATACAACGCCAAAAGCCCGCGCTTCTTATATCATTTCTTAGATATGGTCGAAATGTGAATTATGGCTATAGCACAATAAATGTATGGAATACGTAAAGACTTTTGAGTTACAAAAAAAAACATAATAAGATATATCCCGTATATAGTTAATACATCACTGAAAAAAAATAATTAAAACTTACATCATTCATACTTACTTTGAATGATACATAAATTGTTTGGGATAGCTGAAGTTATTACGATTAAGTTAAAAATTGAAACGTATATCGCCCTTACAGTTATAATACTTTATTTCCGTAAGCAAATACAGCTTATTGGATTTACACAATATAAATATCCAATAGATAATATACAGCATAATATAACATTTATACACAAATTATACAAATTAATTAAAGAATTAAGCGGAGTATGACATATAGACATATTAAACTAAAAATAAACATTTGAATAACTAACCATTACGTGCTTTTTCTGCCAAAAATAAATATTTTCCAAGGTTGTTTAGCTCTTTGACATTTCTTACAGATAACAGTTGTACTAATTTAAAAGTAGATGGTCTCTCATAGTAATAACTCTTTATATATTTACATCTGATGTCGTTATATTTATCACATTCTAAAATAAAATGATATTCATCTTCAATAGCATTTTTATTACACATACTACACAAACGTTCATTTCTGGCTATACTATAGTATCTACCTGTTTCTATACATAGTGCATGAGCATTAATTATATATCTAGTAATATAAGATCTATACAAACTGTTTAATGGCCGACTAAGGTAAAATTGCATAGTGTGACCATCGTGTAAATACTGATACAAAGTACATTTCGGCGAATTTTCAAAATATGATAAACCTTCAGATATATAATTATCTATTACTCTTTGTTTAAATTCACTCAAAAATAATTGACTGTTTCTAACTCTCTGTGAAAACCAAACATCACTAAAACCATATTTACATAATAAATCTTGTACTTTACAAGACCAATTTAGCTTGTCATTTGGCTTCACACAACTAGATTCGTACATATCATTATATACATGTTTTAAAATACAGTTCTCTGTGTCTAACAATCTCAACCAGTAGGTTACCATTTTCACATATCTATTTACATACAAGGGCACTCTGCCTAACTCAAAATATACCATGTTATTAACAGTTCCTTTTCTAACTTTTAAAATTCTTTTCATATAATACAAATGCAATTTTTCTATATCTTCGGCTTTATGAAAGCCCCAGACTTCACACTTTCACTAAAAAAAACTGTATCGTCTGCGTACATAAAAAAATATAAATTTAACATTCTGACTTCATATGGCTCAATACCCTGTTTGATTAATTCTATTTCTATATCATTTACATAGAGCGAATATAAAAAAGGGGATAATGACTCCCCTTGCATCAATCCTGCGTTACAACTGAAAAATTCTGAAAACTGACCATCTAACTTAACACATGTTTTCAATTTAGAATACATAGATTTAATTAAACACAATAGATTACCAGTTATTCCACACTTTAGCATTTTTTGCCATAAAATAAGATGTGAAACGCTATCAAAAGCTTTAACATAATCAACAAAGCAACAATATAACCGTTTTCCTTTGCGTAAAGATTTAGCTATAACAGAATGAAGAGCAAAGATTGCGTCCCTTGTACCATATCCTGGAATGAAACCGAATTGCGCATCTGTCAAAATACTGTTTTCTTTACACCATTTCATCAATCTAGTATGTATCATCACCGATGTGAATAATTTTCCAACGTGAGAAACCAGTGATATTCCTCTATAGTTACCCGTATCATTCATCGAGCCCTTCTTGAATAGTGGTACTAATACACTAGTAACCCATACTTCTGGGAACCATCCTGTACATAATATAACATTAAAAAGCTTGCATAGAAACGGCAGAAGGACAGTTTTACATTCTTTAATAAATTCATTTAAAATGTTGTCATATCCTGGTGCTTTTTCACGTTTTAGTTTCTTTACACATATGTCTATTTCTTGTTCTGTAAAGGGGCGATCTAATTCTGAATAAACCACATCATAGTTTTCATCATTTACTTGACCATCTATAATATTGTCTTTCGATACTAAGTTCTTGAAATGTGTGACAAAGTCATCTAATGTTAAATTACTATTAAGTGTTTTTCTTTTCCTTCTAAATTTTCTGTAAAAGTATTTTGGGTTGGTTCTTCTCATCGAACTAAACATATCTCCTCTCTGGGTTTTGTAACGTCTTTTTAAAGTATTTTCCATACGCTTAAACCTTTGTTTTGAAATGTTTGAGTAAAGTCTATTTTCCTCACTTCTACATAAATTAAACTGTGATAATGCTCGTTTGTAAGTCCGGTATAACTCTTTACATTCGTCATTTATCCACGGCTTATCTCGGTTAAAACCAGTTACTCCTAAATTTCGTTTTTTGCCGTTACAATAGTCACACTTAACAGTTTTTATCACTTCTCTTTTTGTGTATTTTTCTGTAATGTTTAAAAAAATGTCGTTCGTTTCAGCCACAATATCGTCAATATTGTCCGTTTCATTCATACTATTCACAAGATCGCTTATTTTATCTGCACTTGCACAAAGGTCTCTCTTTATATCATCTTTATACTCTTCATTCCAGTTATAGGTATTATATTTTATAATTTTACATGAACAAAAATCAGTCAATGATAATCCTTTCAGTTTGAAATCAATAATTACAGGAGCATGACATGAAAATGTATTAAAATTACCAATCATAAAATTATTTACTATAGAAAAAGATTCATGAGATAATAACACATAATCAATAACGCTACAACCATTTTTTTTATTTTGAAATGTAAATTTACCACTGCTTTTCCCGAACCGTCCATTACATACTCTAACCCCAGACGATTTACACAAGTCCAAAATCGTTCGACCAAAAGTGTTAGCAGGCTTTATGTCCTCCGTAGTTCGTTCACTAGGTGAATCAGGTGTGTAATCAATTAAACCACTTATATCACTTTGTAATTGAGTACTCAACAGATCATGCCCTATAAAGTCGTTTGCTTTACCAATTCGTCCATTCAGGTCACCAATTATAGCAATGTTACCTAATGCAACATAATGCTCTATATGTTCCTGTAAAACTTCAAATACGTCACAGTCATATTTGCGGTAAAATATATTTTTATCTGGTGGTACATATATAGCACATAAATATAAATCTTTACAATCAGACATTATACTATTGCTTATTTTCAACCATATCATACTGTCTGCACAACATTTTAAGACCTCAAGATACGAATTTAACCACTTTTTATGAAAAACAATAACACCGCCTCCATTACATTTCTTCCTTTGCACATAATTTTTTTCGTAACCTGCTATCTCAAATTCTTTTGGACATTTAACCCAACATTCGTTAAAACATAATATGTCATAATCAGCAATTTCATGTTGAAATTCGGCGTCGGCTAATTTTCTTATCAAACCTTTAGAGATGTTCCAAGAACATACTTTCAATGAATATTTAACGGTTTCTTTTCTGTTTATATTTGTATCATCCCCCGCTAATTCCTATTCATCGTATAAAACTCCCTCAACGAATAACTTGTCCCCAACCAAGTACGCAGTCTTCTTTTCTTTTCGTTTTTCCAACATTACCGGTATTAACTTTTTTCGTTTGGCTAACACTTCTTGTGGATATTGTGGACTAATTCCGAAATCTGACCCCTTTAGTCTTTTTGACGACTTTCGTACCATCTCGCGGTCACTGTACTTAGAAAATTTTACCACTATTGGCCTAGGTCTACTTTCTCCGACTTTTTTTTTACCCAGTCTGTACGCTTTTTCTAATTTAAGGTTCGCTTTGGCATTTTCAATTTTCAATGTTTGTTCACAGAAGTCTAAAATTATGTCTAAACAGTTTTCTTGTATGTTTTTCTTTCCTTCTCCGATATTACCTTCGTCTACATTACCCTGAGCCCCGTTCGTCTCCATTGCTACATTGACTATTTTTTCTTCAATTGCAAAAAACAAAAGATTGTTACTCAAGTTTTGCTCCTCAACACCTGCTTATCTCTCCTTCACTGAATTACTGGTATTTTTTGATACTTCAAAACTTTTTGTCAGAGTTTGAATTTTAGCTATTATCGATTTGTGTTCATCTTTAATGTCTGACATAAATGCAGCACTATGTTCCAATACACTTATTCTTTCTTTACATGTAATTATTTCGGTATCGACATTGCTGAATTTCTGTTCAAAATTATTCAATCTGTGTTCAATAGAATCCAATTTATTGAGTTTGATTTCAATATTGTCTACTTTACAACATAAAGTTTTAAGCATTAACTCAATATCACACGTATTTTGAAACTGCTGTGGTGTTGGAGGGGGAGGCGGGCTTGTGAAAGGATGTGGGTATTGCTGGAACTGTTGTACAGGCGTAAAAGGGTATGCCATATTTGGAGTACTGGACTGAATTGGCGTGTATTGATTGTAACCTTGATTCATAGTATTAATTTGATCGTAACTATTCGTTGGTGAACTGTTATTAAATGTACTCAACGTATTTTTAGTAGACACTACCTTGTTTTGGTCACTCTTTCTTTTAACTGTACTGTTTGTAAACAAAGAACTGTCCGAGGTAGAATTTTCTGATGAATTATTTCCTTTATCTGGTGTCGATCGCTTCAGTTTCTTGTTTCTTCTTCGTTTTGTCATAACTTGTGTCAAGATAGAACATCCAACAAAATCATAATAAATGCTGTATAAATCCAATCAATTTAACTTTTTCAAGAAATTTTTTAACAAGAAAATTTCACTGCCACCATACTGGCGCATGCGTATTAAGAAAGAAAAAAAAGCATTTCTTGTGTAACATGCATACGACAAATACGTATTAGAATTCGGCACATTCAAAGAAATGTGTTCATTTGTGTTGCATCATTTAATTTACTGATGGTTACACTTGATGGCAAGTAATACTTTTCAAAAGTAATGCGTCAATTTAGTAACAACGTCATCTTACTGTTTAAGCTTTGGATAGCAGTGTCCTCGGAACAAAACACAATTAGCAATCACAATTAAATATTTTCACAAGAATCTTACAATTATTTGGAGTATGAATGAGTGTAAGTAGTATCATTTACGATGATTTTACACATCGGTTATGATTGGTTACTCTTCTTAGTATTCTAGTATCATATGAAGCAACATACTACAATTAACCTCACGAGTAAAAATATTGACAACCTTGTTTCGAATAATGAGTTATGAGTGACTTTTCAGAAGATTTATGTTGTTACTTTAGCTCCAACTTTTAGAAACTGTATGTGACACTTTTTGAATCCGCGAGGGTGAATGAAACAAAATTATATTCATTATAAGTAACTCTTGATCAATGTAGTAGCATATTAATCTGTTGCAATAAAAACTCATAATATCTGATAAAATTTGTAGATTTAGCTAACAACGTCCTTATATTTGTATAAAGTAACATTCGTTTATAGTGGAAAATTGTTTTAACGTTGAATAAGCGACAATTAAAAATTGCTTGCTAGTCCCTCTCTGTGATTACCATAAGATAACGCTGGTTCATTTCATAATCAATCTATCATCAAGGCAAGATAAATAATTCGATTTCGTTCATAATCTTTTAAAAAAATGATGAACGGTTCTTTATATTGGTATGTAATCATTGTAAACGTTTCAAATTTATGAAATTATATTCGTACATCAATGTTTTTGATACACCAATAACAAAAACTGAAATATATTGAATTGATACATTTTGTAATTATTCAAAATTATATCAGAAACATAAACTTAATTATAAAATAATGGCAATCGTCCTCCACCTTCACACTGTGTCTAAACGACACCGGTACAAGTTGCTCGGACTCGATGGTATCTAACATCTGGCACAATGACGGAACATCAATAGACAAAAGAAAGGTAGGTTTCTCCTTATTTTTTTTATTTTTTTATGATATCGAAGAATGTCTTTTTCATTTTTAGCCATGGCGTTGTCAGTTTGTTTTAGATTTATGAGTTTGACTGTCCCTTTGGTATCTTTCGTCCCTCTTTTATATATATACATATACAATTATTTTCTATTGTAAGATGCAATATTTTCTACAACCGTTCTATATAAACGGAGAAATACGTAAAAATGCATGTCAAAATGACGAATTGAGTGAACCTTGCCTCGAAATTGTTTAATTCCTCGTTAAATTGTTCACATTGTAGGAAAAGAAAGGTACGGGAAGATAGATACTGACACGGAGATGCAAAACTAGTCATTATGAGCATCTCAATACTTGTATTTTTGTGTATGGAACGAAAGAAATGGGTCATGTTAAAATGGAACTGTTCGGTTTCGTCAATGTTTACCACCCGGTTTCGTCATAGATTTCACAATGCACAACCCGGTTTGGTCAAATAAAAAAATCATAATCGCATTACATTATTATTGATTATTTTACTTCAGCGTTGAAAAGGAGTTTTGCAGGTCGTTGGAAAACAACTTCTTTCACCGGACAACGGCTTATTATTATATGAGTCTCAGATTCAAATAAATAATAAGCAAACACTTGAATTCCTACTCTTATAGAACACAAATATTTTAATTTTACTTAGCATGCCGAAATCTTTTAATAGGAGATTGAGATTAAAGCTCTCTTTATATGCGTTTTCTATATGAGTGATGAGAAAATATGTTGAACATGTTTAAACTTGAAATTAAAGTTTACGGTCTTAAAAATCGAAATACAAAATTGATATGTGATTTTCTCGCACAAAAGGACGGGCACGTTTATAAGTAATCTAATCATTCTATGTATGTAATCTTTTCTATCATCGTTAAAAATAAATCTTCTTAAGGATAAACGTTGATATTAACACAAATGTATATGCATGCATAATCGACATAGACAATAACTGTAGGATTACAGCTACCATGCATTAAAATAAAATGTATTTATCACTAATTGTAACTGTACTGCTATGTAAAAATTAGTATAATAGTCTCAGGTCATCGACAAATTCAATAATTATAATTATTTTGTTAACATTACTAAAAAAAACAGGTCTGTACTGTCGTTATTTGTATGCTGATCGTACACTAACGTTGGTCAATATATTTTGACAATATATACGGACAGACGGATTCAGTTTATTTCAAAGTGGACGTAATTCGAACAGCTTTTACATACCGCCGAATTGAACAATATATTGATTTTTTTTTTGCTTTACAAAATCGTTAAATACATGCATCAATATAGTTTTGGCAACCAAAGGTTGGGTCGGGGGCGTGCAACCTATACGTTTTCTAGATTCGCAACTTATCTTTTAAAGTGTATACCGAATTAAAATATTGTAAGAAATGAGAAAACAGGGACAACCGGGGAATCGGATTATGTGAGTTGAATTATGTTTATTATAAACATTCTCCTTGATATTTTAAACAAGCGAGACATAGTGATTCGAATTAATAGCGTTTTGAACTATTTGTATAAAGCTGCATATATCAAAAGTTAGATGGTTTGCTTGGAACATATACAAGTATGGTACACAGATCTAACAATTTCTTTCTTGTTTATAATAAACATAATCCAACTCACATAATCCAATTTCGCGGATGTCCCTGTTTTCTTATTTCTTACAATATTTTAATTCGATATACACTTTATGAGATAATTGACGAATTTCAAGTTCTTTTTATCGAATATATTTTTATTCAAATATATATAGCAAAAATGATAAGGAAGACAAAATATACAAACATTTCGACTATCCGTCTGTCCAGTATAAACATGTCGCACCGTAACTTGAGGACAGCTTATCTTATTTTCTTAAAATTTAACATAGTTATTTCTTATAATGGTAAAACAATTTGTAAACCTTTAAGTGAAAATCAAATTAAATCTTTTTGAGTTACAGGAAATGTAAGTGATACAGGACTGTGAGTTTTTTTAACATGTCGCGCCATATCTCAACCAGCTTTATACGACCGCAGAGGTTGAACCCTGAATGGTTGGGGCAAGTATGGACACAACATTCAAGCTGGATTCAGCTCTAAATTTGGATTGTGATTAAATAGTTGACACAGAATGAATGTGGTCTAATGAACTAAAATATTTTTTTTTTTGCCTTTGAGCAATTCACTATGCCGTTGAATATTAATCCTCTCAAAAAAATGTTTGAAGAAATTTCATTTTTATTTATGAAATCTGAAATGAGAAAAATTCCCCCCTCCCCCATTTTTTTCACATCCCCCTTTCCCTTTTTCCAAAACTGATCTCAATTCAAATTTCTAATGGAGTTTGCAACAATAACTACTCATTTAAATACATCATAAAATATTAAAATGTAACAAAAGGTGCTTGTTATCACTGAATGGTAAAGATTGTTTTAATTTATCAGTTGGTAGTAAAAGTGAATATACATTGTATATTGTATAAAACAATGATTTAAGAAGTTGATTCAACTGCTATTCTGGACAAAGAAAGATAACTCCAATCAATTGAAAAATTCTATATTTCTTGCTATTGCGCAATACTGTGCAATTGAAAATATTTGCTATTGCACAATACTGTGCAATTGAAGATTTCTTGCTATTGCGCAATACTGTTCAGTTGAACATTTCTTGCTATTGCACAATACTGTGCAATTAAAAATTCCTTGCTAATGCTGAATACTATGCAATAGAAATTTTTTTGCTATTGCACAATACTTAATGTAATAATTTTGGATCCTGATTTGAACCAACTTGAAAACTGGGCCAATAATCAAAAATCTAAGTACATGTTTAGATTCAGCATATCAAAAAAGCCCAAGAATTCAATTTTTGTTAAAATCAAACTTAGTATAATTTTGGACCCTTTGGACTTTAATGTAGGCCAATTTGAAAACGGGACTAAACATTAAGAATCTACATACACAGTTAGATTTGGCATATCAAAGAACCCCAATTATTCAATTTTTGATGAAATCAAACAACGTTTAATTTTGGACCCCGATTTGGACCAACTTGAAAACTGGGCCAATAATAAAAAATCTAAGTACATTTTTAGATTCAGCATATCAAAGAACCCCAATGATTCAATTTTTGTTAAAATCAAACTTAGTTTAATTTTGGACCCTTTGGACCTTAATGTAGACCAATTTGAAAACAGGACCAAAAATTAGGAATCTACATACACAGTTAGATTCGGCATATCAAAGAACTCCAATTGTTCAATTTTTTTTTTAAATCAAACAAAGTTCAATTTTGGACCCTTTAGGACCCTTATTCCTAAACTGTCGGGACCAAAACTCCTAAAATCAAACCCAACCTTCCTTAAGTGGTCATAAACCTATTGTTAAAGTTTCATAGATTTCTATTTACTTATACTAAAGTTATTGTGCGAAAATCAAGAATAATGCTTATTTGGGCCCTTTTTTTGGCCCCTAATTCCTAAACTGTTGGAACCAAAACTCC
Source organism: Mytilus galloprovincialis (assembly GCA_037788925.1). Classification (NCBI taxonomy): domain Eukaryota; kingdom Metazoa; phylum Mollusca; class Bivalvia; order Mytilida; family Mytilidae; genus Mytilus; species Mytilus galloprovincialis. Next base: position 88,538,081 of record CM075338.1, read on the forward strand.
CAAAATCAATCCCAACCTTCCTTTTGTGGTCATAAACCTTGTGTTTAAATTTCATTGATTACTATTTACTTATACTAAAGTTATTGTGTGAAAGCCAGGAATAATGCTTATTTTGGCCCTTTTTTGCCCCTAATTCCTAAACTGTTGGAACCAAAACTCCCAAAATCAATCCCAACCTTCCTTTTGTGGTCATAAACCTTGTGTCAAAATTTCAAAGATTTCTATTTACTTAAACTAAAGTTATAGTGCGAAAACCAAGAACATGCTTATTTTGGCCCTTTTTGGCCCCTAATTCCTAAAATGTTGGGACCAAAACTCCCAAAATCAATCTCAACCTCCTTGTTGTGGTCATAAACCTTGTGTCAAAATTTCATAGATTTCTATTTACTTTTACTAAAGTTAGAGAGCGAAAACTAAAAGTATTCGGACGACGACGCAGACGATGATGACGCTAACATCATACCAATATACAACCAAAAAATGTTTAATTTTTGCGGTCGTATAAAAACGAAGTATTATAACTGCATCAAACTTTACATACTTCTCAGTTATAAAAATCTTTTAAACTTCTGTTTACTTTTTGGTGATGTTTAAAATTTTGGTTTAGAGTGATTGAATTTTTTTGGTAAAACAAAGGGAGGGGGGGGGGTCACTTATTGCGATGTATCTCAAAACTTATTAATGATTATTGTTTAAATTTTACTCACTTATTAATATTAATCTTAAGATCTGTATACTTTTTGGTGATGATTCAAACTTTTATTTTAGAGTTATTCAGTTTTTTTGTAAAAAAAGAATAGTGGTTTTCACATGGTGCGCCCTATCTCGGAAACTATTTCTGATTATTGCATATAACTTCACACACAAGACAAGACGACGGGCGTATCATGCGGTCATGGTGCAGCTGTTTATTGTCAATTATGATACAAAATTCCCCTCTTTAACAAATTTAAAATTAGTTTGAAGTTAAGTGAAATAAGGGATACGACTTTCATTAGGAAAATGTGTATTACCATAATTACCAAAAGTCCAAAAGTTCCCGTGTAAAATAGCTTTTAACACGCCGAGTTTACTTTACAATAAATATATATTTAAATTCTCGAAAGACAATGTTCAGATCCATCAACGTTGCTTTTTATTAATTTGTTTGTTTAAAAAAAAAAACGGGTGATATATATAGACGAAGCCGGGTGATTGTGTAGTAAACAACATTGACGAAACCGGTTTATTTTAATTTGACATGGCCCTTTTCGTTCGTTCCATACACAGAAATACAAGCATACACAGAAATACAAGTATTGAGATGCTCATAATGACTAGTTTTGCAATCTCCGTGTCAGTATCTATCTTCCCGTAGTTTTCTTTCCATACAATGTGAACAATTTAACAAGAAATTATTCAATTTCGAGGCAAGGTTCACTCAATTCGTCATTTTGACATGCATTCCAACTTATTTCTCCGTTAATTTAGAACGGTTGTAAAAATAATTGCATCTCATAACAGAAAATAGTTGTATATGTATATATATTCTTCGATATCATAAAAATAAAAATAAAAGATAAGGACAAACTTACCTTTCTTTTGTCTATTGATGTTCCGTCATTGTGCCGGATGTTAGATACCATCGAGTCCGAGCAATTTTTGCCGGTGTGGTTTAGACACAGTGATATAGTGCCATTTACTCATATCGGGTATGTTTAATTATTCTTTTTAGTATTTTTAATGTATCAAATGAAGTAATACCATTAACTTTAAAACTAGAAATATTCACAACCTTGTTTCGTTGTGTAAATACGAAAGAATAAATTCTTCGGAGTGATAGAAATTATTACATAATGAGTTATACCTGAATTGTCAAAAGACTCATTTTGTTACTATAGCTACTAAATGTAGATACTGTTTGCGACACTTTTTTAATCCTCGATGATGAATGAAACAAAATTATGATATAATAAGTAACTCTTGAACTCTTGTACATTGAAGAGCTTTCCCAGTTCATTTTGTTAAATATGCACGCAAAGAGCTTCAGAGTTCTTTGGAAAGCTTTATAAAACGATAACAGTTTTAAAAATGACATGATTTGCTTTCAGCCTGACCTTTGATCGTACACTTATTCTAAATGCCATTTCACCCCAAGGTCAATGCATAACGTCCCATTGGTATAAAACATTTAGTTACAGAGTTGTTGCTCTACAAATATGTTGTACAATCTGTCAATGGTGTTTCTATCCCTAAAGGGGGGATTAAAATTTATTTAGTCAAATCAACCTGTATTGTATTTCTGATCATTGTTAAAGTTCAAAAATTTACATTAATATGTTTCAACATTCAAGATGAAGATTTCTCTACAATGTACATTTGCGACATCAGTGAAAATATGTAAAAAAAAAATGCTTGTTACAGTACAGATAGTGTTTTCATCTAAATAAAATAAAATGGTGGAAATTTATTTCCCCGAGGGTATCACCAGTCCAGTAGTCAGCACTTTTTGTGCTGACATGTATTATCATTGATATAGTTATATTTATAAATTAACTGTTTACAAAATTTAGAATTTTTGAAAAACTAAGGCTTTTCTACCTCAGGCATAGATTACCTAAGCTGGAATTGGCAAAACTTTTCGGAATTTTGGTCCTAAATGCTCTTCAACTTCGAACTTTATTTGGCGTTTTTAACTTTTTTGGATTCGAGCGTCACTGATGAGTCTTTTGTAGACGAAACGCGCGTCTGACGTATATACAAAATTTAGTCCTGGTATCTATGATAAGTTTATTTACAGTACAGATAGTGTTTTCATCTATGATCAGATTCGACAAAATACCTTGAACATCTTAACGTTAAATAAAATAATCGTTTTTTTTTTATTTCTATACGTTCATTCGGTGCTTATAAGTCAGCTTTGACTAGCCATAAAGATATCGCATGGTCTTTAAATGACTTGCACGGATCCTAAATATATATAACAGCGTAAAAATCTTTCAGCAAGCTATTGTTATTTAATTGTTTATTAAACCATATCAATATTGTTTTCAAAAAATGCAATTGCACAAAAAACTAAAAAACTGAAATTTGAAAATAAATATTATATGTGTTTTACGTTGTTCCTACGAAATGGAAATAATCGTATGAGAAGATTGATTTTTCTTGTCAAATTGTTCACTTTTTGAACATGTTGAAATAAATATATTTTATTTTAATCAATAATCATCTGATTAAAAAAAAATGTTTTACATATTTTGAAAAGTTGTTAAGAATACAACAGGTAATAGTTATCAATTGTACTTATGAATTAATCAGCACTTTACATAACGTGCGATTGGGACATGTCACAAATTTTACAAAAGCAAATGCCCGTGCTTCTTTGCTGAAGTGTGAATTCATCAAAATTGAAATAGTATGTCAAAGACAAATTTACTGTATAAGAGTTGCAATTTGAATAATGATTTTGCTGTCAAGTAAAATATGCTCTTGCAAAAATAGGGTTCAATCATGAATGGGAAAATCAAAATACTTTCTAAAAGAATGCCTTAATAATGCTGTACGTAAAAAATAAGCTGAAACATAAACAGATTTCTGGAAAAAAAAACCAGTTTTTTTAAACGAGATGGAGATAATCTTATTAGAAGATTGATATTTCTTGTCAAATTGTTCACTTGTTGAAATAAATATATTTGAATTTAATCAATTTTCATCCGATTGAAAAAGCTTGGTTTACATAGTTTAAAAAGAAACCTACAGATAATAGTTATCAATTGTAATTTTGAATTTATCAACTCGATACGAAACGTGGGAAATATCACAAATGTTACAACAGCAAATACCCACGCCTCTTTGCCGAATTGTGAATACATTAAAATTGAAATCTTATCTCAAAGACAAATTAATTATATTTTAATACGTGAAGACATAAGAGTTGCAAGAAAAAAAACCACAATAAAATACTCACGTTCTTTTCTATGTTCCTCATCTGAAAAACGACAAAAGAAAAATTAAATCTTACATTATTTGTACTCAACTTTGAATGATACTGAATCTGTGTAGGACAGCTTAAACTCTTAATAAAGTCCATTGCAGTAATAGTCATTTATTGTTTTGCATGCAATACACAAATTTGTATGAGAAAAGAAATGCGGCTAGTTCTGTTGCATCACTTACTATATCTGCATGTTCTGGTGACTACCACTTGGTGACAAGAACTACTTTTCTGCAGTAATGAGTCAATTTAGTAACAACGTCAGCTTTGGATAGCAGTATCATTTAAGATATAGATGTCATTCACACATCGGTTATGTTTAATTGCTCTATTTAGTATCCTTATGTTATTCTACTACAATTGACTTTACGACTAGAATATGAGTTACCTTGTTTCGTTAAATCCTGAACAATGTATTACATGTATTAATTGAAATGACTTCTTTCGAAAGAAAGATATTAACAAAACAAGTAAACATCCATTTAACGAAAACATTTGATGTATATTTTACACAATAAAAACAGAATACACTTTTATTAAAAAAAAGGTTGATGATTAGTTATCTCCTTATCTTACAGACACGAAAACCTTCCTGGGACTTGTTAAGCCAAATATTGTTATCTTATTACTCAGAAAATAAGAATCTAAATTCATTCATGAACTAATATTCAGCAATCAGTTTGCAAACGCTATTTATATCACGAGAGTTTATCAAATCGATTTGTGTTCAGCTGTATTGCTGCATTTCAACATTACACAGATAGATATGCCAACTGAGAAAAACCACCAATCGCAACCAAATTCAAATTTATCAAAGTCTTTCCATTCTAAAAAAAGTTATAAACCAATAAGTGTGTTATGAATATAAGACATACCACGCGCCTTTGAATTAACATATACTACGATTATCATTTTTTTTCAAGGGAACTTCGGATTCGCCCCCAAACAAATACTATGCTCACCTTGGGGTATGTGCATATCAAACAACGGACACAGATGGATTCATGACACAATTGTGTTTTTGTGATGGTGATGTGTTTGTAGATCTTACTTTACCAAACATTCTTGCTGCGTACAATTATCTTTCTATATAATGAGCTTGGCCAAGAAGTAACAGTGGGAAATATTTTCAAAATTTAAAAAAAAAATTGATGAAAATTGTTTAAAAATGACTATAAAGGTCAAAACTCCTTAAGGAGCCTATTGACCATAATTTCGAAGATTCCTTTTAAAATTTTTACCTACATATATATGATCATGTGTCCCTGTCGTTCAAACCCTGACACTTTTATTACACAATAGTATTGTCTTTCGTTAATATATTTTTTTTAATTTTGAAGGAAACCTCAATTCTGTAAACAAGACAAGTTTAAAACTTTAGTCAATAAGCATTCGAGAAAATTGTATTACAATACATAGTCCCCTAACAAGAAACATCTTGTTATACAGGAACAAAATGCTATACTTGATCTATAACTTGTCTTTGTTTAAACTATATAACAAATATCGATAAAAATTTTAAAGCATGATGAGAAAAGATGTGAAAACTGAATAATAGAGTAAATTTTCCTAGGATCATATATCTGCACAAAATCATCAGAACGGAACGACATTAGTACTTGGTCTGTAATTTGTCACTATAAACCTTCAGACTAATTTCCAAATCAATATCTTGAAGAATAACCTAAAAAAAGGTGAAAAAATGAAAATTCGAATGCCCATAATGTTTCGCAACAATCCGATTGGAACAAATTTTGAACTTAATATATAAACTGCCATGATAACACTATATAGATATAAGAAGATGTGGAAGTAGTAACTCACGATCCATGTTACAATATTAAACTGATAAACCATTATATTTCAAAAGAACATTTAATTGTACTTTATTTATACTTTACTTTGAATGACACGTATATTGTTTGAGACAGCTAAAACTCATTACGACTAAAATTAAATATATAAAACGTATATGTCCTTACAGTAATATATTTTTCGTGTTTTGCATCCAATACACAAATATGTATTAGAATTTGACACATTCTAAGAAATGTGTTCAGTTTCATGCATGTTGAATCAATTACTAATACTGATGGTTTACATGTATTTCTCTTCTCTAGTAATTTGTAAATTTAGTTGTCATCTCACTGTTTAAACTTTGAAAAGCAGTGTCATTGGAAAACACAAATCAAAAACAGTTTTTTTAAACAAGAATTTTGAAATTATTTGAGAACCAATTGAGAATAAGGAGTGTCATTAACGATATATGGCAACTGTGCGAGGGTTGTATAGCCCGATAATGTCGTTAAAAACTTCCATTTGTTGTAAAGATATGTAGTGTTATCTACTCATCGGATATGTTTATTACTCTTCTTAGTATTTTTAATGTATCCAATGAAGTAACAATTTACCTAACGACTAAAAATATGCCCAACCTGTATAATTGAAGTTGTGAATAATAAAAACGAAAGAGTAAGTTATTCGGTGTGATAGTAAATATGACACAATGAGTTTTACCTGAATTGTCCGAAGACTGGTTAGTTTGTTACTTTAGCTACTACATGTATATACTGTTTGTGTAACTTTTTGAATCCGCGATGATGAATGAAACAAAATCATATTTATAATAAGTAACTCCCGAACTCTTGCACAATGAAAAGATTTACCTTATTAATATTTTGTAAAATATGCACGCATAAAGCTTTAAAAAACAATAAAGGGGGTCAAACTAACATGATCCATTATCTTGACCTTTGAAATGTCATTTTTTTCTAAATGACATTTTCCCCAAAGACAATGCATAACGTCAGATGGGTACAAAACCTTCAGTTACAGAGTTGTCGCTACAAATATGTTGTACAATATATCAATGGTGTTTCTATCCATAAAGAGATGGTGAAATCTATTTGCACAAATTAACTAGCATTGTATTTGTAATCATTGTTGATGTTTTTAAATCAAAAATAATATGTCTCAACATTTAAGAAAAAGTAAAAGATTTTTCTACATACATGTATGTGACATCAGTCAAAATATTTAACAATAAAAAACGTTTGTTTACAGTTCAGATAGTGTTTTCATCTATGACAAGATTTGGCAAAATAATTAGAACATCTTAGCGTTAATGAAAATATATGTTTTTGTTTCTTTACATTCATTCAGTGGTTATTAGTCAACGTTGACTAGCAATAAAGACCTCGCATTGTCTGTAGATGCCATTTACGGATTCTAAATATATAACACCGACAAAAAAATCTTTAGCAATCAATTGTTACACAACTGTTTATTGTACCATATAAAAAAATGTTAAATATCGTATTAACAAAATGTCATGAAAAATAAACTAAAATACATTATGAAAAAAGTTTACATATGAATATTTTATGTGTTTCACGTTGTTTCTACGAAATGGAGATAATCGTATTAGAAGATTGATATTTCTTGTAAAATTGTTCACTTGTTGAAATAAATATATTTGAATTTAATCAATTTTCATCCGATTGAAAAAGCTTGGTTTACATAGTTTAAAAAGAAACCTACAGATAATAGTTATCAATGGTAATTGTGAATTCATCAACTCGATACGAAACGTGGGAAATATCACAAATTTTACAACAGCAAATGCCCACGCCTCTTTGTCGTATTGTGAATACATTAAAACTGAAATCTTATCTCAAAGACAAATTAATTATAAATATATATAAAAAATACTCACTTTGTTTTCTACGTTCCTCAACTGAAAAACGACAAAAGAAAAATTAAATGTTACATTATTTGTACTCAACTTTGAATGATACTGAATCTGTGTAGGACAGCTTAAACTCTTAATAAAGTCCATTGCAGTAATAGGCATTTATTGTTTTGCATGCAATACACAAATTTGTATGAGAAAAGAAATGCGGCTAGTTCTGTTGCATCACTTACTATATCTGCATGTTCTGGTGACTACCACTTGGTGACAAGAACTACTTTTCTGCAGTAATGAGCCAATTTAGTAACAACGTAAGCTTTGGATAGCAGTATCATGTAAGATATAGATTTCATTCACACATCGGTTATGTTTAATTGCTCTATTTCGTATCCTTATGTTATTCTACTACAATTGACTATACGACTAGAAATATGAGTTACCTTGTTTCGTTAAATCCTGAACAATATATTACATGTATTAATTGAAATGGCTTTTTTCGATAGAAAAATATTTTTTTTTTTTTTTTTTTAAAACGATAAATCTTTTATTGCACATTTCTTTGCTGTTTAACAAATTACTCGACTCACAGCATTCAGCCGGGTATCCCTGTGAATTAGTTACTGTTTAACCAGGGAGATTATACAGTAAATTTATATTTATATGTATATATATATATATTAATTATGATTAGTTATCATAAATACAATACATTGATTTTAACAATTTGTCTAAGTTCTTAGTTATGTGGAGGTCATCATAATGTAACGTAAATACGGAAGTTGTACTATTCATTATCCGATGTTGGTTATAATTTAATCATTGACCTTTAACCTTGATCGGCATAATCTCGTGAAAATTGAGATGATCGAATGATTGAAGGATAACACGTGGAATGATTTCATGAACAAAGGATCTAAATTGAGTATTTCTAAAGGTGAGTTTTGTTATATTCCCATTGACTTATGATAAATTGATCAAGAAGGATTTTTTTTCCCCTAAAAAATTAGATATTTTCCAGTAATTAAACAGTAGACAGTACGGGGTCAAAAATCATGTCCTACAGGTAAACATTGACCATGCGTCACATTTAAACATCTTAAAATAATACATTTGTTTACATTTGAGTTTTTCTACATAATATATATAGTAATACAGAAGAATGATCATGCGCAATAATACATTATGGTTATTATATTTTTTTATAAACATCATTCAAAAATCTACTTGTTGTTTTATCAAGAAGTTTCATATTTTCATAATGTTGTTTAAATTCTGTTTTAAATATTCTATAGACATCAACATTGTTTTGTTTATACTCTGATGCATATGTAGATTTATGAATAGAGAATAATATTACAGTGAGAAATAGATTAATGTCATAATAATTTTTATCATATATTTTGTAGCCTAGTATTAGATTTTTGAAGGTGATTATGTGTGTTCCCATTTTTATTTTATCAAGGAGTATTTTGACCTTTTTCCAAAAGTTTTTAAAGTATTTGCATGAAATGAAAAAATGTTCATAGTTTTCTAATTGGTTGCAAATATGGCACTGGTCATCATTTTTCAGATGCCAGGTGTACAATAGTTGTTTACAAGGAAGTATATAATGAATTAACTTCCATCTGAATATTTTTAGTTTGTTTACTTGTAAACTATTGAATATAAAGTTCAGCATTTTGTACAAATGGCTTGATGAATCTAATTTTAATTGTGTTTTCCATTTTAGAAAGCCAATTGGTGTTTTTTCCAGTATATAACATGAGCTAATACTTTTATAAATTTCTTTTGATGGAAGGTTTTCAATTCTGATCAATTTTGTATTATTTTGTGTTTTTAAGTACAGTGAAACTTCTCTAAACCGGTCCCTCTTAATACTGGTTCTCCCTTCATACCGGCCAAAACAACAAGTCCCGGCCGGCGTGTATGTAAATAAACAGTCAGGTAACCTTATAAAACCGGCCACCCCTTTAAACCGGATACCGGCCGTTATTTGTGTATTTGTGTAATCAAAATCAATAAAATATCACCTCATAATACCGGCCTTCTAATTTGTAATCATTAGTCCATATATAATACTGTTGTATAAACAAACAAGTTAATCCGGTCAATTAGACACCTGCATGACCACTGAGTAGTGTTTACCTGTCAATGTCAAATCAGTACCCGAATAAATTATCGGTTGAGAGATTATGATCTTCACCCACGCTAATCAAGGAGGTTGACAATTAATTTTCATTAAATGTTTAAGCTTGGCTACTTTATTTGATCATTTGATATTTGTAAGGCAATTTTCAGAAATTTATCGTCACTTTATACTTTTAGAAATTTATAATATGAACACGTTTCATCGTTTAACATTTGATACACACTTATATAGAAAATATGTTCAAACATCGTATGGTACCAATGATGGATGAGTGCGTTATATATATGTGGTGGTGTTTAACGACCTTGACTGGCTTTTCAGCCCTCGCACGGTCGGCATGAGTGCGTTAAGATGTTACAACATAATATATCGATATTAAAACTGTTTTGTTATATAGTTGCATTTTATTTGTTATTCCTGCAAAATAAAAAAAATAAAAATAACGATACAAATGATGTTTTAATATTTATTTCATTGTCAATTTAGAATGCAAAGCTTAATTTTCACAACAAAACAAACTTTATGATTGAGGTACAATACATGGTTAAAAAAAAAAAAAAAAAAAAAAAAAAAAAAAAAAAAAAAAAAAAAAAAAAAAAAAAAAAATCCACACATGTTGAAGGGAAGTAACTCTAATATTGAAGGGAAGTAACTCTTGTTAATTTCAAATTCAATAAACCGGCCACCCCTGAAAACCGGCCGAATCCCGTGGTCCGACGGGCGGCCGGTTTTGAGAAGTTTCACTGTATAGCCTTTTATCTGTTTTAACTTGAGTATTGCGCGAGTTTTCTGATTTCATTATCATTTGCCATTTTTTTGGTATTGCAGCTCTTATTCTAGATAGTTCTGATATCCAGTTGGATTTGAGGGTCAATTTATCTAATACTGCCTTTTGTGATATATTTCCTGCTTCATCTATTATATCATTAATAAATAGTATTCCATTGGTTATCCAATGTGAGAATATTAAACATTTGTTTTGAAATTTTATATGTTTATTGCCCCATATGTATTGTTGTCTTATATTAATAAAATTTGTACTGTTGGTTTTTATTTCAGAGATATTTTTCATCTTAAACCAACTTTTGACTATTTCTAAATAGAAAAGAGGGATTGTTTTACTGAGTTTTGGGATTGCTTTTATGCTACCTGGATTCATGTTAAATAAAGAAAAGTTTTCTCCAAATTTATTGAAAAAGAAAAGGGGGATGACTTTCCAGTTTGCAAATTGTGTTGATGTTAAACGTTTGACCCAGGATAATTGTATAGCTGATAAAAAATCATCAATGTTGATCATTTTAAGGCCTCCTTCCCAGTAATCTTTACATAGGGTGATTCTTTTAACTTTTTCTTTTTTATTACCCCAGATGAAGTTGTAAATCATTTTTTTAAATTCATTTAAAAATTCTTTGGAAATGGTTGTTACTGATGCCAAGAAAGTTAAATTTGGTAAGATGAGAGATTTAATTACTGTTATTCTACCTATCATTGTGAGAATTCTTCTGTTCCAGCTATTGATTGTATCTTGAGACTTTCTTAGAATTTTTTCAGTATTTAATTTGTCACATTCATTTTTATTAAGTCCAAAGTATACACCTAGGCTTTTAATAGGTTCTTTATTCCAGTTAATGTTTTCATATTTATCTTTACAGCTTTTAAGTCTGCCTAGCCATATTCCTTCTGTTTTTGATCGGTTGAGTTTAAGACCTGAGAGCGTTCCAAATATTTCAATAATATTCAGAGCATAGCTAATTTCTTGCTTGCATTTTAAAAAAAGAGTTGTGTCATCGGCTAATTGTGAGATTTTCAGACTATGTGTTTTGGAATCTAATTTTATTTGAAATCCCTTAATACCAGTATCTTGTCTTATTTTGCATGCAAGAATTTCTACTGCTATTGTGAAAATTAGAGAGCTGCACGGACAGCCTTGACGTATCCCGCGAGATACATTGTAAGTTTCTGAAATCCACCCATTATTTAGCATGCAGCCTTTAATATTCTTATATAATGTTTTAACCCATTTAATAAAAGAGTTTGGTAGACCAAATTTTATAAGGGCTTCATACATAAAGTCCCATTCTAGCGAATCAAAAGCTTTTGAAAAATCAATAAAGAGTAATGCACCATCTATGTTAAAAGTTTCAGCATAGTCTATAATGTCTTGGATTTGGCGTATATTAAAACCAATATATCTATTTTTGATATACCCATTTTGATCTCCATGAATTATTTTCAGCAGTATTGGTTTTAAGCGCTGGGCTATTGTATATGCAATGAGTTTAGTGTCTACATTTAATAGCGTAATTGGTCTATAATTATCCAGTGACAAAGGGTCTTTTTTTTTGTAAATTAAAGAGATGATACCTATCTTTTGTATAGTTGTTAGTTCTCCGTCATCATAGCATTTATTAAAAACTTCAACTGTAAATTCTTTTAAATTACTCCAAAAAGTGCGATAAAATTCTACGCTTAACCCATCTATTCCTGGAGATTTATTTAATTTCATGTTGAATATTGCTTTAGTGCATTCTTCTATAGTTAAGGGCCCCCCCCAAGGAATCACTTTCTTTTTCTGATAGTTTGTGATCAATGTTGGTTTCATTTATATAATTTTTTATATCATTTAAGTTTGGAGAAGTGCTTTTATATAAGTTTTCATAGTATGATCTTTCTATATTTAGGATTTCTGCAGAATCTGTTTCTATTTTCCCTTGATTATTTTTTAGCGCTGTAATGCTCTTTTTTGTTTGTCTTGATTTTTCAAGGCCAAGGAAATATTTAGTATTTTTCTCTCCTTCTTCTAGCCATTGTACTCTAGATCTTATTTGTGCTCCTTTAACTTTATTTAAATAGAGGTGTTCAAGTTCATTTTCAATGTTTTTAATTTCTTTTTTTATAATTTGGCTTGCATTTGTTTTCTCATTTAGTTTTCTTAATTTTATTTCTAAATTTTTTATATCATTTTTATTTTCAGATGATCTTTGTTTGCAGTAAGTAAGAGTTGCGGTTCTTACCTCTGATTTAAACATATCCCAGAGTGTTTTTAAATTTTTGGTGAGTATTTGTACTTTATAATTTTTGATTAAATCATTTATGAGGTCAATATATTTTTGCTCTTTAAGTATACTATTGTTAATTTTAAAGAAACCCCTGCCTCTTTCTTCTGAATTTTGTCTAACTTGTAAAGAAATGGCTTGGTGATCAGTGTATGAGATCATTGCAGGTCTAATATCTGCTTTTATAACATGCGGTCTTATATCAGGACTAATCAAGAAGAAGTCAATTCTGCTCGCTATGTTTGTTTCATTTTTCCTTCTCCATGTGAATTGACTAGTATTTGGATTAAGTTCTCTCCATATATCTGTTAAATTATTTTTCTTTATTAGTTTTTTTAAGCTATTTACTGGTTTGTAGTTTCTTGGGATGATATTAGTTTTTCTATCATTAATTGAGAGAGTTTCGTTCATATCACCTCCTAATATAAGGATACCCAAACGATTGTTTTCAATTATATTTTGAACCTTTTTGAAAAATTTGTTTCTATTTTTGTGTAAATTTGGAGCATAAACATTTATTAGAGTAAAAATATTGTCATTTATTTCTATGTTTATCAAAATTATTCTACCTTCATTATCTTTTATTTCGTTTATTGTTTTACATTTTAAATTGTTTTTGACAAAGATTGAAACACCTCTTGATTGTGTGTTACCATAACTATGAAACATTTTGCCATCAAACTCTTTATTTATTGTTTGTTCAATATTTTCTATAAAATGTGACTCTTGAATGAAAAGAATGTTACATTTTTGATTTTTTGTCCATAGTTGTAATCTTTCTCTTTTGTTTTTTTTGGCCTAAACCTTGACAGTTTAGTGATATTATATGAAGATTTTCACCCATTGTTTAATTTAGAGTTTATATGTATAGTTGATATCAAAACTACATTTACAAGGAGACATATTTGTTTCACATCATATTCACAAAGTACTTTCATTAAATGTTTGGTTTTAAAGTTACACAGTATACTATAAAAACATTGGTACATGTACATGATTATTTGTGATTTAAATATATACAGTACTGGTAAACAAAATATGTGCACATACTTCACAATGTTCATGGAAGAAAATGAGACATAACAACACAAATATATATAAGCATTCATACATGTATTTAAACACATATTTTCATTTAATTGTCCCCATACATTAGATTTAAGTATTGCTTTTTTGCCATAATTTGAGACTATAAATATATAATAAAAAAAAATCAGATATATTTTTTTTGTATCATGTATAATAATTTCATTGTTATTTATTTGTAGGTTTGTTATTTTAACAGTATAATGAGATTGTAGGACTATGTACATGATGTAGGCGTTTACCATGTTTACAGTATTTACGGAAACAATTGGAGTAGTTATTGTTTGCAGAACATACAGAATTAGTACTTGCATTTTTTTACAGAGGAACATGTTAGATGGTGATACATGTATTTGACTTGCGATGGATTGACAAAAGATTTTTATATTGTGGATTAAATTGGGCATTTGAAATATTTCTAATGTGTGGATTACAAGTGATATCCAAATGTTGTTTACATGATGTAAAATAGGACTATGAATATGTTCTACTATTATAAGGATTAAAATGGACGGATAATTTGTTATAAAGCAAGGATGTATCATTGAGAAGTTGTTGCGGATAGTTAGCGAGATAAACAGAAAAATTGAATTCAGATATATGTGGATTAATGAAATGATATATATCAGGGATAGCTTCTTTATAAACTTTAAATTTGTTGGATCTATTTTATTTTTATTTCTGACAGCTATTCTATTTTCTATAAACAGTTCAAAAATATATTTATTTAATATGTTTATTGTATTTTGATTCTGTATTATTAGCGTCTTAATAAATTTGATTATCGATACAATTTTTCGTATGTATTTTTCATAAACAGGGAAGGCTGTTTTAGTGATTGTTTTATCACAGCTTGACTTGTTCTCATCTTTTGTTTGTTGGATCGCATATTGAGAGCAGAAACATTTATTCATTGGTTTGAGGAATGGGGTTATTTGAAAATCGTTCTTTTCCATAATAAACAATATTATACACAGTTCATTACATATATATACATTTTCATTCACATGATTAATATTTATATTATTACTAATTTCAAGGTATATATAATCTAGAATTATATCACACTTTGACTTATTTTTTTTTGTATTTTTTTTTTGCATAAAAAGAAAAATAGACAAACAAGTAAAAAATATAATACAATATTTACAATTATTCATGGTTGTGTTTTAATTTGTAATTGTTAGGAGTTTTCAGATGTCCTTGGTTTTGTTGAGCCAATATCTCGGTCATGCAAAGTGTCGGTTGGTGTTGTTGCAGATCGTTTTGCTGTTTTTTGCTGTGGGGTTGTTCCAAGATATTTGTCCAGCGGACCGTGAGTTGTTTCCTGGGATTTGGATACTTTTTTCTTTTTCTTTTTTTTTTTTTGATTTTGTTCAGGAGACTGTTCTATTGGTGCCTCCGACTCTGATTTAGATATGTTTTGTGTTGGTACATCTACTTTACTGGTATCTTTGGGAAGTTCGGTAATATTACTGGTTTCTTTATTCTGTGGAGTATCATCAGTATGTGAGAGATTTTCAGTCGATTGAGATGTAACAATCTCCTCATCTTTCTCCAATTCATTTTCACTTCCTTCATCTGACTCTTCTGTTGAATCCTCTGAGGCAATTTGACTGTTTTTATCAAATTCAGAAATGCAGTTCTTTGAGATATGTCCATTTTCACCACATGTCTTGCATTTCCAATCATTGCTACAGTTTGTTTTTTTGTGACCTTTTTGCAAGCATTTGGAGCATTCAATGTCTGTGTTGTTCTCATTTATTTGTCCTTTATAAAATATGAGGCCACGGTACTTGCCAATTTTTACGTTTCTTGGAATTGTGTGTGGAAAGGGTTCGCAATGAAAAATTCTGTCACCTGTTTGACAGTTTGTCATAAACCCATCGATTCTTAATCTTTCTCTGTGATAATTGAGTATGTTGAGGTGCCAATTTTGCAGGTATCTTAACAATTGGCCATCATCGGCGGACAGTGGTATATTTTTCATCCTTATTCTCACAGTAGTTGGACTCTCTTTTTCTACATATCTTGGGTTTCTAGGGTATACTTCAATGCGTTTTTTCCTTACTGTAATTGAATTAACCACAAGTGTATTCCTGTCTTCCTCATTGTCTGGGTAGATGCGCCAGATGCCTCCAATTACCCTCTGAAGCCCGTTTAGATGGCTAGCTGGTATTGTGAGGTCAATACATCTAAACAGTTCTATGTGTGTTAGGTAGTTGTTTTTGTCGGGTTTTGAGATACCGAAAATGTCTGATTCAAGAATAAATACAGGCTTGATGTTGAAATATTCAGCGTCAGGTTCTGCATTATCTTTGGAAAAGTTGTTGTTTTGTTTCAGTGCCGAGACATAAGAGCCGGCCATCTTGTCATTGTCCGGATTTTCACTGTTTTGATTACTCATATTGCAAAGTATAAAACTTCTGTATTTTGTTCTCTAAAGATTATCTGACAGTTTCTAGATGTTAATTAACGTTTTGATTATTATTTAAATGGTTGGAGTGACTTTCACACTTGTACATAACTATAAATTGTTGTGTTATTCCGGGAGCTCTGGAAAATCGTGGTCAGCCATTCAAACCGGAAGCTATCTCGGTTATGTTTAATTGCTCTATTTCGTATCCTTATGTTATTCTACTACAATTGACTATACGACTAGAAATATGAGTTACCTTGTTTCGTTAAATCCTGAACAATATATTACATGTATTAATTGAAATGGCTTTTTTCGATAGAAAAATATTAACAAAACAAGTAAACATGCGTTTAACGAAATCATTTGATGTATTTATTACACAATAAAAACAGAATACACTTTTATTAAAAAAAAAAGGTTGATGATTAGTTATCTCCTTGTCTTACAGACACGAAAACCTTCCTGGCACTTGTTAAGCCAAATATTGTTATCTTATAACTCAGAAAATAGGAATCTAACTTCATTTATGAACTAATATTCAAAATTGAAATCAGTTTGCAAACGCTATATATATCACAAGAGTTTATCAAATCGATTTGTGTTGTAGTGCTGGATTTCAACATTACCCAGATAGATATGCCCACTGAGAAAAACCACCAATCGCAACCAAATTCAAATCTATCAAAGTCTTTTTATTATAAAAAAAAGTTATAAACCAATAAATGTGTTATGAATATGAGATATACCACGCGTCTTTGTATTAACATATACTACGATTATCATTTTTTTTCAAGGGAACTTAGGATTTGCACCCCAAAAAATATTATGCTCACCTTGGTCTATGTGCATATTAAACAACGGACACAGATGGATTCATGACAAAATTGTGTTTTGGTGATGGTGATGTGTTTGTAGATCTTACTTTACTAAACATTCTTGCTGCTTACAATTATCTTTCTATATAATGAACTTGGCATAGAAGTAACAGTGGAAAATATTTTCAATTTTTTTTTAAATAATGATTAAAATTGTTTAAAATTGACTATAAAGGTCAATAATTGCTGAAGGGGTCAATTGACCATTTTGATTATGTTGACTTATTTGTAGATCTTACTCTGCTATACATTATTGCTGTTTACAATTTATCTTTATCTATAATTATATTCAAGATAATAACCATGAGCTGCAAAATTATCTTAAAATTACCAATTCAGGGGCAGCCATCCAACAACGGCTTGGCTTATTGGTCTGAAAATTTTGCAGGAGACAGATTTTGACCTATTGAACAATTTAAGTAATTGTAGATTTGCACTAAATGTGTTGGTATCAGAGGTATGAGCCAAAAACTGCATTTTACTATATGTACTTTGTTTAGCAATTTCGGCCATTATTGCTGTTTACTGATTATCGCTATCTATTATTATATTCAGGATAATAACCAAAAACGGCAAAATTACCTAAAAATTACCAATTCAGGTGCAGAAACTTAACAACGGAGTAGAAGTGTTAGTAACTCACCACCCATGTTACAATATGTAAATAATAAACCATTATATTTCAAAATAAAATTTAATTGTACTTTATTCATACTTCAACTTGAATGACACGTGCATTCTTTGGGACAGCTAAAACTCATTACGACTAAAATTAAATATATATAAAACGTATATGTCCTACAGTAATATATTTGTCGTGTTTTGCATCAAATAGACAAATATGTATGAGAATTTGACACATTCAAAGAAATGTGTCCAGTTTCATGCATGTTGAATCAATTACTAATACTGATGGTACACATGTATTTCTCTTCTCCAGTAATTTGTCGATTTAGTTGTCATCTTACTGTTTCAACTTTCAACAGCAAATATTGTCATTGGAAAACAAAATTAATGCACAAATAACAAATGGTTTTTTTAAACAAGAATCTTGAAATTATTTGGACCAATTGAGAATAAGGGAGTGTCATAAACGATATATGGCAACTGTGCGAGGGTTGTATAGCCAGATAATGTCGTTAAAAACTTCCATTTTTTGTAAAGACATATAGTGTCATCTACTCATCGGATATGTGTATTACTCTTCTTAGTATTTTTAATGTATCCAATGAAATAACAATTTACCTAACGACTAAAAATATGCACAACCTTGTATAGTAGAAGTTGTGCATAACAAATACGAAAGAGTAAGTTCTTCGGTGTGATAGTAAACATGACATAATGAATTTTACCTGAATTGTCAGAAGACTGGTCAGTTTGTTACTTTAGCTACTACATGAAGATACTGTTTGTGTAACTTTTTAAATCCGCGATGATGAATGAAACAAAATTATATTTATAATAAGTAACTCTTGAACTCTTGAACAATAAAGAGGTTTACCTTATTAATTTCGTAAAATATGCACGCATAGAGCTTTGTACAAATGTAGTTCTTTGAAAAGCTTTAAAAACATTAAAAGGGGTCAAACTAACATGATCCATTATCATAAGTTTGACCTTTGAGATGTCATTTTTTCTAAATGACAATTTTCCCCAAAGTCAATGCAAAACATCCGATGGGTACAAAACCTTTGGTTACAGAGTTGTCGCTACAAATATATTGTACAATACATAAATGGTGTTTCTATCCATAAAGAGATGGTGAAATTTATTTGCTCAAATTAACTACTTTTGTATTTGTCATCATTGTTAAAGTTTTGAAATTAAAAATAATATGTTTCAACATTCAAGAAGAAGAAAATGATTGTTTTACATTGTACATATGTAACATCAGTCAAAATATTTAACAATAAAAACATTTGCTTACAGTTCAGATATAGTGTTTTCATCTATGACAAGATTTGGCAAAATAATTAGAAAATCTTAGCGTTAATGAAAATATATGTTTTTGTTTCTATACATTCATTCAGTGGTTATTAGTAAACGTTGACTAGCCAAAAAGACCTCGCATTGTCTTTAGATGCCATTTACGGATTCTAAATATATATAACACCGACAAAAAAATCTTTAGCAATCAATTGTTACCCAATTGTTTATTGTACCATATAAAAAGATGTTGAATATCATATTCACAAAATGTCATGAAAAACAAACTAACATACATTAAGTATTAGAAAAAAATATGAAATGAATATTTTATGTGTTTCACGTTGTTTCTACGAAATGGAGATAATCGTATTAGAAGATTGATAGTTCTTGTCAAATTGTTCACAAGTTGAAATGAATATATTTGAATTTAATCCATTTTCATCCGATAGAAAAAGCTTGGTTTACATTGTTTAGAAAGAAACCTACAGATAATAGTTATAAATGGTAAGTGTGTTTTCATCAACTCGATATGAATCGTTGGAAATATCACAAATTTTACAACAGTAAATGCCCACGCCTCTTTGCCGAATTGTGAATACATTAAAATTGAAATCATATCTCAAAGATTAATTAAATATGTTTAAATACGTCAAGACATAAGAGTTGCAAGAAAAAAAACACAATAAAATACTCACCTAGTTTTACACGTTCCGCAACTGAAAAACGACAAAAGAAAAATTAAATCATACATTATTTGTACTCAACTTTGAATGATACTAAATCTGTGTAGGACAGCTTGAACTCTTAATAAAGTCCAACACAGTAATAGGAATTTATTGTTTTGCATGCAATACACAAATTTGTATGAGAAAAGAAATGCGGCTAGTTGTGTTGCATCCAAACTAAAAGACAAATTGAAAGAGTTGGTACTGCTTTGCTTCATAAAAAAGAATGGCCAACGTAGATACAAGTATCTTGTCTTAGGGACGGATAAATCCTACTTTGTAAAAGATCACTTTGATCCAAACAAAAAATTCTCTGAAACTGATACTATCAAGATGCTTGATTTCTTGATTGACAACATATTTGTTACGTTCGGAGGACGTGCTTTTCAACAGACTGTCGGCATAAGAATGGGAACAAACTGTGCCACTCTACTTGCCGACTTGTTTCTTTATTATTATGGGGCTGACTTCATGCAGGAACTTCTTAGGAAGAAAGATAAGAAGTTAGCAATATCCTTTAACTGTACTTTCCGCTATATAGATGATGTTCTTTCACTAAATAATTCAAAATTTGGTGACTATGTGGAACGCATCTATCCCATCGAGCTATCCCATCTAATTGGAGATAAAGGATACTACAGATACAGTTAAGTCGGCTTCATATCTTGACTTACATCTAGATATTGACAATGAGGGTCGGTTGAAAACAAAACCTTACGACAAAAGCGATGATTTCAGCTTTCCAATTGTGAACTTTCCATTTCTAAGTAGCAACATTCCAGCAGCACCTGCATACGGGTTATATATCTCCCAATTAATACGATATTCCCGTGCTTGCATTTCCTATCATGATTTTCTTGATAGAGGTTACTGCTCACAGGGAAGCTATTAAACCAAGAGTTCTAAATGGTGAAGTTGAAATCATCCCTTCGTAAATTTTACGGACGCCATCACGAGTTGGTTGACCGTTATGGAATAACCGTTTCACAAATGATATCGGATATGTTCCTTACGTCGTAACTACAATCCCCTTCCCTTTCATGAATGTGACCTACCGAATTAGACTATTTACCAGATTCCTTATCACATAAGCAACACGACGGGTGCTACATGTGGAACAGGATCTGCTTACCCTTCCAGAGCACCTGAGATCACCCCTAGTTTTTTGGTGGGGTTCGTTTTGTTTATTCTTTAGTGTTCTATGTTGTGTCATGTGTACTATTTTTGTCTGTTTGTCTTTTTCATTTTTAGTCATGGCGTTGTCAGTTTATTTTCGATTTATGAGTTTGACTGTCCCTTTGGTATCTTTCGTCCCTCTGTTACTATTTTTGGTGACTAACAACACTTGGTGACAAGTACTACTTTTCTGCAGTAATGAGTCAACTTAGTAACAACGTCAGCATTGGATAGCAGTATCATTTAAGAAATAGATGTCATTCACATATAGGTTATGTTTAATTGCTCTATTTAGTATCCTTATGTTATTCTACTGCAATTGACTTTACGACTAGAAATATGAGTTACCTTGTTCCGTTAAATCCTGAACAATGTATTACATGTATTAATTGAAATGTTTTTATTTTTTAAAAGAAAGATTTTAACAAAACAAGTAAACATGCATTTAACGAAAATATTTGATTTATTTAATACACAATAAAAACAGAATACACTTTTATAAAAAAAAAGGTTGATGATTAGTTATCTCCTTGTCTTACAGACACGAAAACCTTCCTGGGACTTGTTAAGTCAAATATTGTTATCTTATTACTCAGAAAATAGGAATCTAAAGTCATTTATGAATTAATATTCAAAATTGAAATCAGTTTGCAAACGCTATTTATATCACAAGAGTTTATCAAATCGATTTGTGTTGTATTGCTGCATTTCAACATAACCCAGATAGATATGCCCACTGAGAAAAACCACCAATCGCAAACAAATAAAGTCTTTCCATTCTAAAAAAAAAAAGTTATGAACCAATAAATGTGTTATGAATATGAGACATACCACGCGTTTTTGAATTGATATATACTACGACTATCATTTTTGTCAAGAGCAATTAGGATTCGCACCCCAAAAAATTCTATGCTCACCTTGGTCTATGTGCATATTAAACAACGGACACAAATGAATTCATAAAAAAAATGTGTTTTTTAGTGATGGTGATGTGTTTGTAGATCTTACTTTACTAAACATTCTTGCTGCTTACAATTATCTTTCTTTATAATGAACTTGGCCAAGAAGTAACAGTGAAAAATATTTTCAATTTTGTTTAAAAAAATGATGAAAATCGTTTAAAATTGACTATAAAGGTCAATAACTCCTTAAGGGGTCAATTGACCATTTTGAGTATGTTAACTTATTTGTAGATCTTACTATGCTGTACTTTATTGCTGTTTACAATTTATCTTTATCTATAATAATATTCAAGATAATAAACCATGAGCTGCAAAATTATCTTAAAATTACTAATTCAGGGGCAGCCATCCAACAACGGGTTGGCTTATTGGTCTGAAAATTTAGGAGGAGACAGATCTTGACCTTTTGAACAATTTATGTAATTGTCAAATTTAATCTAAATGCGTTGGTATCAGAGGTATGAGCCAAAATCTGCATATTACTCTAATTACTATATTTAGCAATTTCGGCCATTATTGCTGATTATCGCTATCTATTATTATATACAAGAAAATAACCAAAAACGGCAAAATTTCCTTAAAATTACCAATTCAGGTGCATAAGCTTAACAACGGATTGTCCGATTCATTTGAAAATTTCAAGGCAGATATATATTGACCTGATAAACAATATTAACCCATGTCAGATTTGCTTTAAATGCCTTGGTTTCAGAGATATAAGAAACCTTGTGTTCTATTTCAAGTCATAGTGGCAATCTTGGTTGGTTTTCCGGGTCACCGGACACATTTTGTAAACAAGATACCCCAATGATGATTGTGGTTAAGTTTGGTTAGAGTTAGCCCAGTGGTTTCAGAGAAGAAGATTTTTGTAAAAGTTAAAGACGACAGACAACGACAGACGATGACGGATGACGGACGGACGACGACGACGGACGACGGAGGCCAAGTGATGAGAAAAGCTCACTTGGTTCGGGCAAGGTGAGATAAAAAGGTTAAGCTTACGCTGGATATGTTTCAACATTACAGAATTCACAAAATGCCTTTACAAATTAATTAAATAACTTTATGTATTAGAAAAACAAATCTAAGTCTGAAAATAAATGTTTCGTGTGCTTTACGTTGTTCCTGCGAAATGGAGATAATCGTAATAGAACATTATATGGTAAAATTGTTCAATTGTTGAAATAAATATATTTGATTTTTGCATACTAAAATAATTTGAATCTGATTAAACAAGCTTGTTTTACATATTATGAAATGCTGTTTAAAATACTACAGATAATATGGATAACACGTAATATAGTAATAAAGTGTGTGACGATAATTGTTTAGCAATGGACACCTACTGTAATTGATAAGACATTCCTGTTTTATACTTTCATTTACTTATATAGTGTAGATGTGTTGGTTAACAAATATGTGTTGTAATATTTAATTATATCAGTTGATAATGAAAACTTTTATTGACCAGTCTTGGCAGTTGACCATCCCTTTCATGGTAAATCAAAATCGATGTTAAGATCAACGATTATAAGACTGAATATATGTCTTTTCAAGGAAAATCCAAATGGTTGAGACCCTACATTATATTTTCCCCCGTGTTTGGGTATGATATATTCTATAAACCTTAACCAGTTTTTAATTTATTCTATAAATCAATAAAAACAGGACAAACAAGCATCCACTTGTATGTTTTGTCCATCTGATGAGTTAAGCCTTTTTCAACTGATTTTTATAGTTCGTTCTTATGTTGTACTGTTATACCACTGTCACAGGTTAGGGGAGGATTGGGATCCCGCTCACATGTTCAACCTCGCCACATTATTTATGTGCCTGTTCCAAGTCAGGAGCCTGTAATTCAGTGGTTGTCGTGTGTTAATGTGTTACATATTTGTTTTTCGTTCATTTTTTACATAAGTAAGGCCGTTAGTTTTCTCGTTTGAATTATTTTACATTGTCTTATTGTGGCCTTTTATAGCTGACTATGCGGTATGGGCTTTGCTCATTGTTGAAGGCCGTACGGTGATCTATAGTTGTAAATGTCTGTGTCATTTTGGTCTTTTGTGGATAGTTGTCTCATGGGCAATCATACCACATCTTCTTTTTTATATTTAATTTAGTCACATGTTAAAACAATGTTTTTTTTCTACATTCATATTTTTTGAAAATCAGATGAAAGGGTCTGTAAATCAGCTGATATGTAATGAACACTTTTTGTCATTTCAGTTTATTTCTATTAATTATTGTTTTTTGCCTTAATGTAAATATGTTAAGGATGACGCAACACTTTCATGTCGAATACAAAAATTGTTCTTAAGAATCCACAACAACAATTATTGTATAAACTATTCATAAATTCTGCAGGCCGCTTGTAGACTTCATGTAGAAAACTTTAAAAAAAAATAATTTTACAGATTTCAAATACCTATCGTTTAATATGCAGACATCATATGATTTTAAATAAAGGAAAGAGTAGTATACCGATATTCAAAAGTCCTAAATCAACAGAGAGAAAATCGAATTCAGGCTACTACTTTAAACCGAGGTACACATATCAACTATCAGAGGAAGACATGGAAACTACAGAAACACTGAAGTGCAACAAGAAACGACGCCAACATACATAGAACCGAACTATTTGATAAAAATATTTTAAAAACCAATTACCAAGCCCTGACAACTTTTGAATCTTTGATTTGAAAATTAAAAACATTCTGGTTCACTATTCATTAAATTTAATCTACATTGTTTTGTCATAAACCTTAATAACTTATATAATAATAAAAGAATATGAAGTGATATGATGTATCAACTATTTGTACTTTCTACGTTTTCAAGACAGAAAAGTTGACCTGACACACTCGAACATAAAAAGGTGAACTTTCTCTTCAAATCGTGTGCTTACATCTTATGACTGTTTGAAAAAGAGGTGTCATTTAAGTTAATGAAAAAACTAATAAAACAATATTTATCACATGATTATATCGGTTTCCGCAACAAGAAAGTCATGACTGTCACAATTATTATCAATTATTTTCCTATGACAAGATACACTGTATTAAAGCTTCGACTATAAATGGCAGGTATCAACGGTGCTTTGAATTTTCTTGATTGTTTTTCATGACTGAATAAAGGTCAATTCCCATCAAAGGATTATCTATAATGTGTTTCTGTTAGTTATTTCATAAACGTTAGTAACTTTTTCTACTTAGACATTTCAAGTACAGTATACTAAGTACGAGGTTAGTGTTAATAATTAACTCGTTGAAATTTATTATTATTTTTTCTAAAACTAATTTGTGTCACCGAACATACAGGACAGTTTTAAATAATAGAAATGCATAACAATGATGCCAAATTTGTTTTTCTTTACTTACTGTTTTTACTGTTACATTTATTTTGTATCATCTCTTTTCATTCGTGTACGTCAAATATACCAATAATGTATTTTTTTTAAACACCATTCTAATACCAGTTCTTTAAACAATCAAATACTCACGTGTGATTGTTCTCCTAGCCTCTTCTGAAATATAAGAAATATAGTTAAATAAAATTTTATTCTGTTTATTAAATATCTATTGTAATACCATTAATTTAAACAATCAAATTATCACGTATGATCCCCCTAGCCCCTTCTGGAACATAAAGTGGGGGGGGGGACATAGGAAAATAAAATTTTATTCTGTTTATTAAATGATATCTTATTTAAAGTTGATAACGTTTGGTAGGTGATAACGTGCATTTTGAATGTGGTACGCTATTACAATGTTTCGATTGTTGTTTCTAAATGTACTAGTAATCATAA
The DNA here is from genome assembly GCA_037788925.1 of Mytilus galloprovincialis. Lineage (NCBI taxonomy): Eukaryota > Metazoa > Mollusca > Bivalvia > Mytilida > Mytilidae > Mytilus > Mytilus galloprovincialis. The sequence goes on from CM075338.1 coordinate 88,563,927, forward strand.
TACATTAAAGGGAAACAAGCTACGAGATATATAAAAGAGATAAAATGTGATTTATTTTTCGGTTCAATCATTTATTAAAGTGAATATTGAAATAAAATACCGCTTTTAGAAGACAGTATGGTTCAATTTTGTCAAAATAAGCTGTGAAACATTGATGAGGATTTAATCATTTGCCAGTGAATAATTTGACCTCATTGAATCCATATTCGCGGGAACTTCAATGTAACCCCTTAGCTAGAGATGAATACCACATGAATTGTGCTTGTTCCATTATTTAAAGGAAAAGTATGTAATTATTTAAAGGAAAAGATTGTCAACATTGTAAGTGAAACAAGGTAAATCATTTGATTGACTGATCGATTCACAAAAAAAATCATTTGGATACACGTAAAAAACGATGATCAACATATATTTTAATCTAGAATATGAAATTAAACAGACATAGAAATTTCCAAATGCAGGAATCTGATATCTATTTATATCTATAATTATGTTTACATCGCTTATTTGGCAATCGGAACTCTTCGGGGGTTAACACGACAGTTAATTAGATGGCGTCTAGACTAAAATACACACAAAATAAAGCTACATATCATCGATCCCATGTCCGGTATATTGTTTATTCTAGACTTTTTTATTGTTTGAATTTTTGTTTGACATTTATATCAATTTTAAAAATATAAGAATTTGCGTCGAATTGGTGGACATAAATTTGACAGTTATTATTAAGAACATTTGCACATAGACGAATTGAAGCTCTAACTTCTAGTAATTAACTAATAATTGGAGGCCTTTACTAGTTAATGCAGACAATTGTGTGCCATTCTAGTTTACTGTTATATTTATTCCTTCCTCTTTGAAATAAAATAAATAAATAAAACTAGTTCAACGTATGCATTTTGTAGATAGGTACATGCGAGAACTGCTTCAGCTTTTAAGGAAAGAAATTTGAAGTACCTATGGTGCCATTCAAGTTATAAAACAGAACTTACAAAACAATATTGATCACATTAATATATTTGGGTTTCCGCAACAAGATAAATAACGAACTAATTTAACAAGAGTTACGACTTTTCCCATTTAAAATTAGCACTTGGTACTTGTATTAGTTTGGTTTAACTCGATGTTACCTTAATCACTATGCAATCAATTTTATCAAAAACAAAATACATTTTAATCACGAGTTGGTTGAACGTTATGGGATAACCGTTTCACAGATAATATCGGATATGTTCCTTTAGTCGTAACTACATTACCCCTCAGCATTACCCTTCCCTTTTCACGATTGTGATCGATCTACTGAATAAGATTTTTTATCGGATTTGTTATAACATATGCAACACGATGGGTGTCACATGGGTAGCAAGATCTGCTTACCCTTCCCGAGCACCTGAGATCACCCCTAGTTGGTGATGGGGTTTGTGTTGCGTAGTCTTTAGTTTTCTTTATTTTGTCTTCTGTACTATTATTTGCCTGTTTGTCTGGGGTGTTTTAGCAATTGCGGTGTCATTTTATTTTCAATCTATGAGTTTGACTGTCCCTCTGGTATCTTTTGTACATCTCTTAATCAAAGGTATACTAAATTCTTTTTTTATACTTTTAAAATAAAACAAAAGACCACTAAACACAACGATAATTTACTTTTGCTTTACAATAAAGAAATGGCATTATGAAGAAGACTTAACCCAAATCACGCGATATCAGCGTTAATACAAATTTGTTTGTAAAATAATTACCTCCATCTGCTTTATGTTTACTCATTTTATTGCACTTGCTCAGTTTTAGGTTAGGTCTAAGGCTGCAAGCAAGTTATACGACTGTCTGCATTTTGCAAGTCGATAGCGAAAGTTAAAATTGGAGTTCCCCTAGTTGCTATAAATAGATCATGTAGATGGTATGATTAATGTCCAACATTTAAATAATTTAAATAAACATAACAACGAACAGAAAATTACTTTATTCACGATATATATGAGACTTTACATATTTTAATTCTAAAATCACTAACGTAACTAGTGCTGTAAAAACAAAGAAAACAACATTATACTGTACACGAAACGTCTTTAGTATTAATGTTTTGGGCACAATTAAATAATTACAATTTAATTCAAACACGAAAATTCGATGCTTTGTTACCCCCTCACGATTTTTATGATACTTTATGTAATAATAAAAGACTATTGATATTAGAAAAAAAGTGGTGACATACAACATTAAGATTCATCATATTAAATTGAATCAAAATAGCTATAATTTCGCCTCAACAGCTACTCTGAGTTCAAACTGATCTGTTCAGTTGGAAAAATATTAAGGCTTGGCATACACTAGATATATGAAAGTTAAATGCACTTTATGTTTCAGAAGGATAAAATCTTTTCTGGACAGTGATTGGCACTTTTGTCTTTCTTGTCCACTGTGTTACACCTTTTAACCAACATATAGTTGTGTAGATATCTATTGTCTTTCGTTTGACCATGCCAATCAATGACAATCAATATACAATACTAGACAGTTTTTACCTTAGAGGGACATCTCAAAGTTGTAACACAACTTAATGTATGTTTACATCTTCTGAAGGAACGAAAAAACAAATGCTCATAAAAATAAAATTAAAAAAAAATTCAAAAGTATTTCAACTTGTATATATCTAAAGTGAATACCGGGCATTAAAACTGGTCCAATTGCACAGATCAGTCTTGTTGTTTTTGAGGTCTTAACACAACTGTTTTTGTTCATTTTGTATGATGGAAGGACTTTCACTCTAATTAGTTAAAAACAACTTGACAATGCCATAAGCAAAAACTCTGAAAAAAAACTATGAAAAAGACAAACTACAGTATTTACAAACACACCATAGTAAAACCAGAGAATAAACAAAACGAATGTTATCCAAAAAATAAAACGAAAGATGATATCAGTTCCTCTATAGAGCGTTTAAACAAATATATGATACAAAAAGTCATGCATATCGATTTTGATGCGAAAGAAATTTATCTATAGACATAGCTTATCTTAGTTTTAATGCTTGAATAATTATGCATTTGTCATTTTGATGTATATAAACTCATCATAGATACCAGGACTTAATTTTTATATATATTCCAGACGCGCATTTATTATGCATTTGTCATTATGATGTATATAGACTCATCATAGATACCAAGACTTAATTTTTATATATATTCCAGACGCGCGTTTCGTCTACAAAAGACTCATCAGTGACGCTCATATAGCTTAGTACTTAAGTGTGGTATTGGATTGCTTTTGTAGAGTGCAGTTCGATGACACATTATATAGTCGTTTTTAACTTCTAAGTTATTTTGTCTTTTGTAGAGAGTTCTCTTATTGAATGAATTCTTTATTTGCAAAGCAGTAGTTGCATGCAATAATGTATTATGTCGTTGTACAACATAGGAGGATAAATACTCTGTACGTTTTTGATCGAAAAAAGTACATTCCAATATATAGTGATATTCGTCACCAATTTGTCGATTTTTACATAGATGGCAAACATGGTTTTCTCTCAGTAAATTTTACCACCTTCCTTTTTCAATCGGCAATTTGTGATTGGTCGTTCGAAATCGACAAAGAACAACGGCATCTTTAAAGTTCAAAATATTAAAATATTCCTCAAATTCCAAGTTTTTCTTAAAAATTTTGTAGTTAATAGCTTTTGACGAATTTTGAATTAGCGAATTCCAATTCTGAAGAAACTGGTCTAACAGTCTTTGCTTTATAACAGTTTTTAACCAATCTTTATCTATAAAATTTTGTGTTTCCCATATATATGAGAAACCACAATCTTGAAATATTTTTTTTTACAAAAAGAATCCATTTAGTTTGCATGTTAAAATGAACATTCATATGGCGAGAAAGTTGATACAATATACAGGAAAACTTTGCTTGTTTGCCGGATATCAAATTTGCCCAAAATAATACTGCTCGAATTTTTATATCTCTGTCAACCGGATGGCGACCTAGTTCCCCGTAAACCATATAGTTTGGTGTTGAGGATTTCAGATTTTAAAGTAATTTACAGAATTTTAAATGTATCTTTTCTAATACCTCATTATTACTAAAACCCCATACTTCAGACCCATACAACAATATGGGCTTGACAATTTTGTCAAAAGAGCTAGCTGACATTTTATGGAAAGCTGATACATCCTTCCCATTTTCAGGACTTCGTACATGGCTTTTAAGGCCTTATCGGATAAATGTTTTTTTGTCATATTAAAATTCCCCGTTTTAGTAAAAATAATTCCCAAATAGTTACACTGCTTTACTATCTCAATGTTAGTGTTATTGTAAGAAAATCTGAGATTGTTTGGCAAACGTCCAAAACCAAACACTAAAGCTTTGGTTTTGTCAACGTTTACTTTCAATTTCCAAACCTTACAATAATCATGAAAGGCATTGAGTTGAGTCTGCAGGTCCTGTGCTGTTACGGCCAGCAATACCGTGTCATCTGCGTACAAACTTATAAAAAACTTTAAGTATATTTCCAATTCTCTTTCCAGATCTTCTGAAATAGTTTGAAGTCCTGTGATATTTTTACTGGCTAATAAATTTTTTAAGTCATTCAAAAATAATGAAAATAGGAAAGGTGATAAGTTTTCCCCTTGTCGTACGCCATTATCACAAGCAAAGTATTCCGAATTACAATAATTATATGATATACGAGATTTAATATCACTGTACATATTCAATATTACATTATACCTCTTACCATTTATATTATTCAATAGCATTTTATAAAACAAACCATCTCGCCATACAGCATCAAATGCCTTCTCAAAATCTACAAAGGCACAATATAACTTCTTCTTCTTACATTTCAACAATTCAAAAAAAGAATATAAGGTAAATATATTATCTGTAGTAGAATACTTTTGACAAAAACCACTCTGGTTTTCTTGTATGATAATAAATTCATCTGAAAAATCATTTAATCTTTTATTTAGTATTCCAGTAAATAATTTTCCCAAGAAACTAACAATAGTGATTGGTCTATAGTTCTTTGGATCTTTAGAGTCGCCTTTATTTTTATATAATAGTGCCAATAAGCCAACTTTGTGGAATATAATATTAAAAAGTTTCTCATAAATACAAATAAACTGGGTAGATGTGGATTTTATGTATTCATTTATAATTTCGTCTTCTCCACAAGCTTTGTCATTCTTCAGTTTCTTAATGCACCGAAGAATTTCATCTTGCGAAAAAGGCGAATTTATATTTTCATTTAGCTGCCCACTTTGCATGGGATCAATGTCGGGAAAACGCACACTTTGATCATCTTCCGGTGCAGCGTTCAAGTTTTTGAAAAAATCGTGTACTTTTCCTATATCAATATCGGGTTGCTTTTTCTTCTTTCCTTTATTTAAAATTTTCCAAAATTTTTTCGGATTGTTGCCACGCAAATTTTGAATTTTGTTTAAAAGATCATTTCTAAACTTTCTGTTTTTGTTATCGAGAACCTTCTTATAAACTTTTTCGGCATTTAACATGTCTAAATGGTTTTGGCAACTATTTTTAGACTTAAATCGTCTTTTTAATTTTCTATAATTTTGGCGCGCAAATTTACATTCCACATCAAACCATGGTTTATTTTTATTTCCACTTTCACCTTTATTTTCATTCCGTTTTACGGAAGAGATACCAAAAGTAGCTTGCCCATACCTGACAAAAATGTTACATTAATCACCTATAAATGTATTAATTACATTTTTATTAACATCATTCAAATCAGTATTGCAAAGTTTGTATTCTAATTCCACAATTTTTTCAACATCAATATTATTTTGAAAATCTTTTATCTTTTCAGAGTCCCATCTATTTATTTTCTTAGCAGTGTTATCATGACTATTACAATCAACATTTTCTGCATGGTCATTTACCACATTTTTATTACAATAAAAAGTGACAGAAATAGGATTATGAACATCTGACAATAATTTATTTGAATCTAAAACCTCAAAGTCCTTAAATGATTTTAGAAGTCCAGGACTGCTGATACAATAATCAACGACACTGGCATTACGACAAGTAAATCGCCCTATATTTTGATCCCTTCCCATTCTCCCATTTAGTATTGAAACGTCGTTACCTTTACAAAAATTCAACAGCATATTTCCATATCTATTTTTTCCTTTATCCATGTTTACACGTTTAATAGGGAAAGAAAGATTTTTAAGAGCATTAACGGGATTTTCGATAAAATCAGATAAATTATTATCACCATGTTCATTTTCATCAATAATTACAAAATCATCATCACAACCTGTTCTGGCATTAAAGTCGCCTAAAAGCATATATAATTTGAATAATTTGAAAAGCGTAAGTATTCTTGTTCAATCTGATTTAACGCTTCATCTGATGAATGCTTAGTATATTCCGGAGGAATGTAAACAACACCAAAAACAACGGGTTTGTCTAAATTAAAAACTTTCCCGTTTAATTGAAACCACAGAACGTATATACCTCCTGATCGTCTGCTAGTCACCGTTTTTCTGTTTTTCATTTTAAAGTGAAAACCAGGAAAATTTATGACATCAATATCGTCCGTTTTCGTCTCAACAAAACATACGATATCGTGATTTTTAATTATATTTTCAAATTCTGGATATTGCATTCTGGACTTTATGCCACAAAAGTTTAAACATAAAATATTAACATCATTAATGACATGATTACTGTTAAAGGTACTATTTACACTCGGTGAACAACCACTAGTGTCATAGGCATATGAACTATTTAAATCTCTGTCGTATAAATCATTATTTAAAAAATCTTAATAGAAATTAGCAATGATTTCTGAAAATAAATTGTACATTTCAACTGCAGTAAAATGGTCTGTTACATTTAAATCATTACACAATTCAAAGTACGACCTTTTGTCTATGTCACATGATCGTCTACTTTCACGCTGGTCATCATTTTCATTAGGTTTAACCTGTTTGATCTTTAACATGTACAAGTATATTGTCATTATCAAGTATGGGATTAGCAATACAGTTTATATTTTCAGATAAACAACTATTGGTATTTTTATTTATTACATTGTCATGAAATTCAGTAGTATATTGTACTCCATGGCTATGCTAGACGCCATTGCCATTCATTGGTGGGGATGAATCTGAGCGTCTCATCCTTTTGTACGGCCTGTCCGTATCTTTTGGCGTGGTCAAAAGAGAATCGCGATAACTTCTCATATCATCATGTTCCATGCTTTCATCAAGGATATATTATTTATCGTCTATAAAGAGTTTATCACGGACAAGTACAGTATGTTTACCCGAGTATTTGGATTCCTTCTGGATAGGATATAACTTCCTACGACGATCTTCTATTTCACTCGGAAACTGTTGGTGAATACTGTAGGGTGTCTTTTTTAGCCATCTGGCATTATCCAGCACCATCTTGAGGTCATTGTGGTATAGAAAACGCGCCACGATAGGCCTCGGATTGTTCCTAGAGCGTTTACCGAACCGGTGAACGTTACCAAATTCGATATCGTGTTCTATACCTAATTGTTCATATATGAAGGTACGGAGATTTTGCTCGACATCTTCCGTATGTTGTTCTTCCAAATTTTTGAATATTAAGTTGTTCTTCATAGAACGACATTGAAGATCTAGAACAGTATTTTGCAAAGTTTGTATTTTACTTGTATCATGTTGTTGCGTGTTCGATTTGGTGTTTCCTAACTGTTTTTCAAGATTTTGTATTTTGCGCAACATTTTTTCGGAATCGTTGTTGACTTTTCTGACTTCATCTGAGTGCTTGATCAACTGGGCCGCATGTTGACTGAGCACCTCGTCTCGTTTGTTGCTTTTCTCCTTGACATCGTCAAAAAGATCGCTTAGCACTTGGCAACTAGTCTCTAACTGCTTTTGCGACTTTACAATATCTGTAACCGAAGTTTCAAGTTCTCTAACATGCGAGGACATGAGGAGAAGGTCCTTCCTCAAATCTTTTACGGACTCAACTGATGTTTCGATGGATTTCAGTCTGCCGTCAATAGATGAAACAATACGAAGAACCATGTTCAACATCACTGGTGTATTTATACTAACATCATCACTCTCGTTAAAAATCTTTTGACTTTCCGTCAATAGTTTTGAAGTTTCCTCAAGCGACATCTATAAATTGATATTATATCTTTAATTAATACCAATTAGCACATACTTACAACTTCTCGTCCAATCAAATTGCTTGAATTTGCCTTCTAATTTTCATAGTACATACTTTTTGCGTGTACTAAGTAACTACGCATGAATGACCACAAGGGTAAGATTTCATTGTATTGTAATCAAGATATTAGAACAAAAATTGCTACTGGCTATTTTGAAATAAATGATGTGTTCCAAATTTAACTAAATAGTTTGTAATTAGTTTTCAAACAGATTTTTAACATCCTACTAATCAATCTTTTGATCTAAATTTTGTTTTGACAATTAAAAAAGTTTCTTTCATTTAAATAAAGAGTAATAATAATGGTGCTTTATACCTTGATTCTAATATGACGTGCTTCTTTCGCTTTGTAAACAACACCGTGATAAAATTCTCGATATATCTATGCTTAGCGCAGACTCCAAGATGTACACAAATGGCTGTTTAAATATGCCTCCCACGTAAATCCACATGTATCGTAACCTATGTGTAAACGGTTGTGGATTTCGCTGTGTTAACAATTACAATTGAATAAAACCCTACAGAACATTTATTCTGATTCTAATGCATAACAAAAAGAATTTACACATTAGAGAACGGAAAAATGGACAAAAACAAAACAAATTAAAATTCCGCGAAATTCCAGTAATGATTTTTGCGCATTAACGTCATTTCAAAACATGACATCATACGAATGAAAACGTCAAAGCTGAAGGTTTTTCTATTGCGTTTACCTTCTAAACTCGGATACAATTGCATTAAAATAAAGTATTGAGGTAGGTGATGTTTGTTTTCTGTTCTATTGCAATATTCGCACATTTACTAATTTCAGCAAGTCAACATGGCGGCTCCTTGGTTACAACATGTCAACAGTGAATTTGACGGTAGCTTACGATAAAAAATGCAAATCTAAAATTGCGAATGTTGGGTTTACTGAGAAGTAAAAAATGTAATCACATTTTTTTCTAGCGGTTAGTTAAGAAATCATTCATGCAGGTTTATTAGACTTGTTTTACATTTATCCAACAGTGGGTAAAATAGAACAGCCACACACACGGTATACCCATCATCGCTTCAGTTTTTTAATGATCGTATTTATCCTATTAGAATCGAAATAATTCATGGAAGCCATAGATTTGTTGTAAATTTACACATGGCCTGGGCCGTGATATTCGTTAATTTTATCCCTCGCTAACGCTCAGGATAAAATTCGAATATCACGGCCCAGGCCATGTGTAAATTTCCAACAAATCTATGGCTTCCATGAATTATTTCTTAATTAAAGTACAACTCAATCTAAAATGTGTAATCCTTTATCTTCCATGCAATTACTTTGTACACAAAAAGAGTCAACCATGAATCTTTTGAAGGGAAATTATTAATAAAGCAATTTGAAATATTTAGTCATAAATTGGTCGATAATTGCCTAATGTCCAGTGACAAATATTTCATGCATATAAACTATCCACTAGACTACCTATGGGTACATACCAGGGGCAGATCCAGCCATTTTTAAAAGGTGTTTCAACCAAAGATGTGGGAGGGGGATCCAACCGTTTGTGATAGTTTTAGGTTTTATGTGAAATAAAAAAAAATGTTTTCAAGAATGTAAAGCTTTCACTGCAATTTAAGAATTGTCTGCTCTTGGTCAATTCATTTTGTCATCTTACCATGTAAATAAGTACATGTATAGTAAAACAATGCTTCGTTCATATCAATAAACATACTTACACCAGCAGCTACCTTCTTTACATTCTAAAGTCAAGGGCCTTTTGAAATCCCATTTTTACAATGATATTATAGTGAGTAGATTTACAAAGCTACGTAAATGAGCTACATCCAGTCAGCCAAAACATATCAATAGATTAATTACAGGATTACTCAAGTTGTAAATATGTGCTAAATTGGATATTGTATAGAAAGGTATATACTATGAAAATAAGAGCTTGGGTCAAAGCCCCTCGCTCTAATTTTCATAGTATATACCTTTCTATACAATAACCGAGACTGAGTGTTGTAACGCTAGCGTTATAATTAACGATCAATGTTAATAGTAGAGAACAGTTCACGCTCTTGGTAGTATAATAATTTGTTGTGAGCACTTTTTTGGAATCCTATAGTGTTGTGACGTTTCTCTGTCAGGTTAAAGGTCAAACTAGAAAATTTTGATGATAACTCTTTGATATCTTTGTTTCCAGCAGTAATACGGGTATCAGGACTACAAGCTACCCGGGGGCCGGGGTCCACAGGATGGTCATATTAAACTTTAACGTAAATTTAAGCCCGAAAATAAGGTGTTTACTATACTTTTTACCGGAGCTAGATTTCTTGGCTTTCGGAACCTCTCTCTCCATACACAGGACACATGATATTCATGTTTTATGATAAAGAAAATTAATCACCGCCTTCATTTATTAGATTTGATTTTGTTCAACGTAATCTGTACGATGTTTTACGTTTGAAGTTAGATTCAAAACGAACCGCACATATATATAATATAGTTAATTGTACTTTTTTTTACTTTCGAACTTTTATATCTGGGCGTCACTGGTATGTCTTGTGTAGACTAGGCGCTATTTTGGCATATTGAATTTTAAACTTGATGCCGTTTGTTATCTAATGTTCATGTGTTTCTTTGTCTAATACGTTGTCCTATTTATTTGTATTGTAATCCTGTAATATTATGTTGTCATTTTAATGTTATATTTAAAGTGCGAGGTTTGGCATAACGCAAAACCAGGTTCAACCCACCATTTTTTTCTTTACAAATGTCATGTACCAAGTCAGGAAAATTGCCATTATTATATCATATTTCGTTTCTATGTGTGTAACATTTTAACGTTGTGTTTCCGTTGTGTCTTTTGTTTTCTCTTATATTTGAGTGTGAATTTACATTACTATAAGACGTGTCACGGTACTTTTCTATCCCAAATTCATGTATTTGGTTTTGATGTTATATTTGTTATTCTCATCAGATTTTTATGATTTTGTCTAATGCTTAGTCCTTTTCTGTGTGTGTTACATTTTAATGTTGTGTCGTTGTTCTCCTCTTATATTTAAGGTAAGGTTTGCATGAAACCTGGATTTTTTTCTTAGTGATATTGTACCAATATGATACATCATTTTGTTCATGGAGGAGTACCCAATTATTTAATAAAAAAAAATCGAACATCGCCCGTCCCGTATTTTCAGGGGAAAAGCTCAAAATTCCGATTTTTGACGATTTTTAGGGAAAATTGTATTTGAATTCTTCTGAAATAATAATGTATGCGAGTGACTATAAAAAAATAAAACTGAATAAAACATGTATAAATAATTGTGGTCCATTCATTAATAATAAATTTTAATTAAAAAAATCATATAAAAGTTCCTAAAAACAAGATTTTTCAATTTTTGGGTTAAAAAAAACCCGTTGCCATGGTAACAAAAAGCCAAAAATATCCCTTTTCCGGGTCCACCGTTTTTGTAAAAAACTGTGAACATAACAATTTAACTATTTGCATTATAATGAGCTAATAAAATTGATATGTCCCCGAACTTGTTTTTACGGTAATGGGCGTTATGCGTTCATCTTGTCATTTCTGTAAAACAAAACAATATTTTTTGTTTGTTGATCTGCAAAGAAGAAAGTCATCTTTAAAGCATCTTTTAACAAAGAATCGTATTGTCTTGCAACTTTTTGAGATTGACCATAATCAATGAGAGAAAACAGTGATTATTTTAGGGATGACATCAAAAGATCAATGTAGGATAAAAAAAACTTAATTCAAATAGTTTAAGGGTGGGGGGATAAAACTTGCTGCAAGTTTTGTTAATTTGACATGGATTTTACATATATCCATATTGGTCAAGCAATTTTTTCCAAATTAAGTTTAGAGGGGAGTCAGCGAACAGACTATGTGAATTAAGTTTTTTTTTATCCTGCATTGAACTTTTGATGTCGTCCCTTAACTTTTATGCCCACCTATCAGTCGGAAGGGGAGGTGTTTAGCTTTGGTCATACTTGTGTATTAATACATGTAGAAAATGTACAAGACACTGGTTTTGGAGGAAACACTTATATTCGTTCAGTGCTTCTGTAATATTTTGAATCTAGAGAAAGCATTCAAACTGCTATTAAAAGTAATTAAACTTGCTTTATTGCCCATGTCTGGTAAATTGTTTGTATGCAGCAAATGGATGAAAAGACATCAGTTTTGACTATAATACTGTTGTCTTTATTTATTCATATTACATGATGTATATAATCTGTTTTCTCTTGGTATATTTGTATATCGCCCATCTCAACATTTACAAACGATGTAACACTACGTAGCTTTGTGAAACTAGAGGCTCTAAAGAGCCTGTGTCGCTCACCTTGGTCTATGTGAATATTAAAAAAAGGAAGCAGATGGATTCATGACAAAATTGTGTTTTGGTGATGGTGATGTGTTTGTACATCTTACTTTACCGAACATTCTTGCTGCTTACAATTATCTCTATCTATAATGAACTTGGCCCAGTAGTTTCAGAGGAGAAGATTTTTGTAAAAGATAACTAAGATTTACGAAAAATGGTTAAAAATTGACTATTAAGGGCAATAACTCCTAACTGACCATTTCGGTCATGTTGACTTATTTGTAGATCTTACTTTGCCAACATTTATTGCTTTCTACAGTTTATCTCTATCTATAAAAATATTCAAGATAATAACCAAAAACAGCAAAATTTCCTTAAAATTACTTATCAGGGGCAGCAACCCAACAACGGGTTGTCCGATTCATCTGAAAATTTCAGGGCAGATAGATCTTGACCTGATAAACAATTTTACTTCATGTAAGATTTACTTTAAATGCTTTGGTTTTTGAGTTATTTGCCAAAAACTGAATTTTACCCCTATGTTCTATTTTTAGCCGTGGCGGCCATCTTGGTTGGTTGGCCGGGTCACGCCACACATTTTTTAAACTGGATATCCCAATGATGATTGTGGCCAAGTTTGGTTTAATTTGGCCAAGTAGTTTCAGAGGAGCTAAAAAGGTGATGTATAATTTATAGTCTACGTAATTTCCAAAACAAAAATCTAATTTTATGATTCTGTACATAATTAGTTTCTCACAATCCTTATAGATGCACCAGCTTTGATAATATTGATCGATCTTTTGTTCTAGTTTTTATTACATCTAATGATATGTTTATATCGGACTGCTGATACCATACAAAGTCTAAACCAATACTAATCAATAGGTCATGAACATTAGAAACCCAATTAGTTTTACCATTATTTGCATCTCTAAGTAACAATATATAGATATCATACACAAGTGGTTTATGAGTTGCAATTTTTAACCAGTATTTTAAAAAAAATAGTTTTTTAATTGCATACATTGGAAAACGACCAAGTTCGCTATATAAAAACTCAGTTTCAAAATAGATCAACAAAAACGGTTATATATGAATAATTTCAACATCATTTCCACGATGGAAATTCCAAATTTCCGAAGCATTATTTATTACAGACGCAAACATACTATCGAACAAATCACATTTCTTTTTTCTTCGTCAAGTATAAATCATTTATAGAGTAATTCAGAGCTGCAAAAGATTGTGAACCTAGTAAGGCTAATCGCTTCTGTGTTTGTAATTTTTTTCCATTAGAGTGTATCAGTATACCAATTTATATATATATATATATCGAGATGTTTTTGAGTTCTTCATTGTTGTAGAACGTGTTTGCACTTACCGGTTGCCAGCCATTTTTTAATACAACTACTTTCGTTTTGTTAGTAATCACTTCTTTATTCCATTTATTACGTTAATAAGAAGTTTAACAATTACAATGTGAGGAGATTTCCAAAATAATTTGGATTTGACCTCTATTTTGTTGTCAGCAACAAGGTATTAAAATTTTAAAAGCTTTGGTTGAACAGTTCATGAGTAAATGCACGGACATGACTGGAAACACCATTTTTCAATCTTTCAAGAACCATAACTCCTGAACGGTAAAGGTCAAAATCGTCATTATTGAACTTGACCTCCATTTTGTTGTCAGCAACAACATATTAAAATTTTAAAAGCTTTGGTTTGGACTGTAGAAGCAAAATCTACAGTTAACATAACAGAACATATGCACATATCTGTCATTTACATGTAAGTATTGAAATATAAGAAAAACTTGATGATTTGACAATGAACAATTATGGAAAACACTCCTTTCTTTGGACAGAAAAAATCATTATGTAAAGTTAATACTAGGTTTCCAGCTTACTTGACAGCTAGCTATTATATACCGTCTTTTCTACACATTGATATCGCTTATAGCATTTCATTTTAAAACCAAATGTGATATACCAGTATGGATTATGTAACCTCTGTTTCACCAAAATTGTATATCAACAAAAAATATTAGAATTCTCTTTTTGGGAGGAAGGGTTGAGCTTCTTTGTCCTTTTGCATTTTGTTGACTTTGGTTTTGTCAGGTGATGTTCTTCAAATGGAGTTTGATTGGTGTCTTGCTATAAAGTTGTGAGGCAAAAAATGACTATCAATAAATCAGAGAATTAATAAACACTGAGGTCATAAGTAAATATTAAATAAAAATAATATTAAAGTAACATTTATTTTTGTGTTTGTAATCTATACATGTCTTTTCGGCTCATATCTTTTCTCTAGGCAAAAAACGAGAGAGAAAAAAGTCAGCAAATGTCTGTATCCTTATGATTTCATTTACTCCATATGTCTGATTGCTGGACGATTTAACAAATTAATTCCTCACGCTGAAAAGATAAAATATCAGTTAAAACATGTTAACTTTATCATCAAACAGAAACCACAAGGAGTCTTTTATATTTTATTTGAAACAAATTGATTTTTAAAATAAAAAGTTTAACTAGGTATATCAAAAAGAGTCTGAAACAAAGGCACTGATCTCAGAAAAAAAAATTTCCTACATTCCATAATATAAAGCAAGGTCCTTAACTAAAATTTTAGAAACATGTCAACAGGCGAAATTCCGTAATATGCTGATTTCTCAGTTGCAACCCCTTTAAAACTTGTTATGTCTACAAAATGGTGTATAACTTTTGTTGTCGGATATATCCCTAGCAATGACCTACCCAGATATGGCAGTTGTAATTATTTCGTCTACCTATTCCAAATTGGAAACAAATGTCTCGCAGTTAATGGTATCTTCCCACTCTCATGGTTGAAATGTTTCTTTATCATCAAACAGAAACCACAAGGAGTCTTTTATATTTTATTTGAAACAAATTGATTTTTAAAATAAAAAGTTTAACTAGGTATATCAAAAAGAGTCTGAAACAAAGGCACTGATCTCAGAAAAAAAAAATTTCCTACATTCCATAATATAAAGCAAGGTCCTTAACTAAAATTTTAGAAACATGTCAACAGGCGAAATTCCGTAATATGCTGATTTCTCAGTTGCAACCCCTTTAAAACTTGTTATGTCTACAAAATGGTGTATAACTTTTGTTGTCGGATATATCCCTAGCAATGACCTACCCAGATATGGCAGTTGTAATTATTTCGTCTACCTATTCCAAATTGGAAACAAATGTCTCGCAGTTAATGGTATCTTCCCACTCTCATGGTTGAAATGTTTCTTGGAGTTATCTAATCTAATATCATTTCATACATAAAAAAGTCAAGAGAGAGTCTGAATGATATCAAAAGAATGGGAAAATCTGAGTTCCAAAACTAGAAACTCCTGACTTATTAGACCATTCGACAGACCTAAAAACAATTATTAAGGATTTTATCACATAATCTGTTACAAATTTACAATAGAGATAATAATTACTATTTAGAGAAAAGCTGAGTTTTTTGGTAAATATTTGTTTATAATAAATCAATTACTGGGGACTTAGTGTTTCAAATTTTGCGTCAGTATACCAAAAAACCTCATGTTGAACTGTTTCTGGGGCATGCTACAATGATCTGGACAACATTGGAAGTCGTGTCATACACCATTGTGTAAATAAATCAATTTAGATTTACAGCATAATAAGTTTAAGTCGGTTTGGCAACAGAGAAAATTGAAATAAAACAGAAGAAAGTTCGTGACCGGGAGACATTTTTCTAATTTTTTAGTTAAGTACCTTGTGTTATGTATACAGAGGAAAAAATTCTGAGACAATGTGGGTTTTTTTGTAAACAAGTGCCTGTGGTTTGAAATCTAAAAAAAAATCTAATAATCCTTTAGTTCACCTAATGGTCAAAATCAGATTTGTTTGATTTTCACTGAATTTGGTATCTATGACATCACTAAAGTTTAGACTCTGAAGAGCCTGTGTCGCTCAACAAGATCTTTGTGCATATTCAATAATGAACTCTCTCCAACATTGCACACTAGAATATAAAAGCTACCTGTTTATACTTGTAAATAATGTTTGTGTCATTCCTCTAATAACATTAATGGTACCAATTTTCCTGCACCAAATGCACATTTTGACAATACATGTCTCTTCAGTGATGCTCGTGGCCAAAATATTTGAAATCCAAAGCTTATATAAAAGATGAAGAGCTATAATTCAAAAGGTCCAAAAAGTAAAGCCAAATCCGTGAATGGAATCAGAGCTTTGCATGTGGGAGATACATTCTTTAATTTATAACAATTTCTACCATTTTGTAACAGCAAATTTTTATAACACAAACCAAAAAAAATCTGTATTTTCATGCCAGTACCAAAGTCTGAGACCAAAGTACTGGCTACTGGGCTGGTGATACCCTCGGGACTAACAGTGGTAGTAATAATCAACCTATTGCATCTTGATTTATAATATATTTGACATTTTAATAAAAACTGATTGTTGCATGATGCCAGAAGCTGAATAAGACATAGGTCTAAGGTCATTTGGTGCAAGTTCAGCTATAATTCCAAAAGTCTAAATACCTCTAATCATGACAAAAAATAGTTCATTTTTCTGTTCAAAATTGTGCTGGAGAAGTCAAAACAAAGTATCTTGCTTAATGAGTGATTCAACTTGACAACATAGCAAATAGGCAGAGTAAAGGACACAGAAAGAAATCAAGGAATCTTTTATCCTTGGAGTTGTGCTTTCCAAAAATATATTGACGGCACACGGTCTGGAAGATTCCTCTCTATCTCCTGCAGATTTATTTGCTGATCAATTTTGCTATTTAAAGTTTGTATCTTATTTCATGTTTTCAAAACAATAGACCAAACAAAACCAGATGCTCCGCAGGGCGTAGCTTTATACGACCGCAGAGGTTGAACCCTGAACGGTTGGGGCAAGTATGGACACAACATTCAAGCTGGATTCAGCTCTAAATTTGGATTGTGATTAAATAGTTGACACAGCATAGGTTTCTGACACAGAATGAATGTGTTCTAATGAACTTAAAATTTTTGTTTTCTCTTAGAGCAATTCACTATGCTGTTGAATATTAATCCTCTCAAAACAAGAATGTGTCCTCAGTACACGAATGCCCCACTCGCACTATCATTTTCCATGTTCAGTGGACCGTGAAATTGGGCTAAAAACTCTAATTTGGCATTAAAATTAGAAAGATCATATCATAGGGGACATGTGTACTAAGTTTGAAGTCGATTGGACTTAAACTTCATCAAAAACTACCTTGACCAAAAACTTTAACCTGAAGCGGGACAGACGGACGGACGAACGGACGGACGAACGAACGGACAGACGGACGGACGGATGCACAGACCAGAAAACATAATGCCCCTCTACTATCGTAGGTGGGGCATACAAATGTTTGAAGAAATTTTCTTTTTTATTTATGAAATTTCAAATGAGAAAAATTGAACCCAATTTTTTTAATCACATCCCCCTTTCCCTTATTCCAAAACTAATCTCAATTAAAATTTCTAATGGAGTTTGCAACAATAACTACTCATTTAAATACATCATAAAATATTAAGATGTAAAAAAAACTGCTTGTTATCACTGAATGTTATTTATTATAATTTATCAGTTGGTAGTAAAAAGTGAATATACATTGTATATTGTATATAACAAAGATTTAAGTTGATTCTGGACAAAGAAAGATAACTCCAATTAAAAAAAAATCTTGCTATTGCACAATATTTTGCAATTAGATATTTCTTGCTTACTATTCTGGACAAAGAAAGATAACTCTAATTAAAAAAAAATTTGCTATTTCACAATATTGTGCAATTAGATATTTCTTGCCATTGCGCAATACTTTGCAATTGAAAAGACTTGCTATTGCACAACACTTAATATAATAATTTTAGATCCTGATTTGGACCAACTTGAAAACTGGGCCCATAATAAAAAATCTAAGTACATTTTTGGATTCAGCATATCAAAGAACCCCAAGATTTCAATTTTTGTTGAAATCAGACTAAGTTTAATTTTGGACCCTTTGGACTTTAGTGTAGACCAATTTGAAAACAGGACCAAAAATGAAGAATCTACATACACAGTTAGATTTGGTATATCAAAGAACCCCATTTATTCAATTTTTGATGAAATCAAACAAAGTTTAATTTTGGACCCCGATTTGGACCAACTTGAAAACTGGGCCAATAATCAAGAATCTAAGTACATTTTTAGATTCAGCATATCAAAGAACCTAACTGATTCATTTTTTGTCAAAATCAAACTAAGTTTAATTTTGGACCCTTTGGACCTTAATGTAGACCAATTTGAAAACGGGACCAAAAGTTAAGAATCTACATACACAGTCATGACAGTTAGATTCGGCATATCAAAGAACCCCAATTATTCAATTTTGATGAAATCAAACAAAGTTTAATTTTGGACCCTTTGGGCCCCTTATTCTGTTGGGACCAAAACTCCCAAAATCAATACCAACCTTCCTTTGATGGTCATAAACCTTGTGTTTAAATTTCATAGATTTCCATTTACTTATACTAACGTTATGGTGCGAAAACCAAGAAAAATGCTTATTTGGGTCCCTTTTTGGCACCTAATTCCTAAACTGTTGGGACCTAAACTCCCAAAATTAATACCAACCTTCCTTTTTTAGTCAATAACATTGTGTTTAAATTTCATTGATTTCTATTTACTTAAACTAAAGTTACTGTGCGAAAACCAAGAATAATGCTTATTTGGGCCCATTTTTGGCCCCTAATTCCTAAACTGTTGAAACCTAAACTCCCAAAATCAATCCCAACCGTTCTTTTGTGGTCATAAACCTTGTGTCAAAATTTCATAGATTTCTATTAACTTAAACTAAAGTTATAGTGCGAAAACCAAGAAAATGCTTATTTGGGCCCTTTTTGGCCCCTAATTCCTAAAATGTTGGGACCAAAACTCCCAAAATCAATACCAACCTTCCTTTTGTGGTCATAAACCTTGTGTTAAAATTTCATAGATTTCCATTCACTTTTACTAAAGTTAGAGTGCGAAAACTAAAAGTATTTGGACGCCGGACGACGACGACGCCAACGTGATAGCAATATACGACGAAAAAATTTTCAAATTTTGCGGTCGTATAAAAAATGGTACAAATCATCATAGAGAGCAATAACTCCTATAAGATGTCAACTGAAAATTCTGTTGAATTATTTGTGGATCTTGTTTTTTTGATTATTTTTGCATTTTCAAGATTCTATCTATTAAGGATATACACCTCTAGAATTAAACTTTTTTTCTAAACCTGATTTTTTGGGTTTATATGACTGTAAAAAAATAATTGGTGAAGAAAAAATCATATGGTGGTGCAGGGAGGATTCCAGGTGTTTTCAAATGGGTCCCTTGAACATCAAATTGGGAATTTTTATTCTAATTGGGAATTTTTTAAGCATAAAATCTATTAAAGATGAAATAACATTATTTTCCTGTAAAAACGGAAAATGTATATTATTAAGTTTAAACTGTTCACTGATGTTCATGTAAGTTGTAACATTTTCAATAATTCTGGATGGGCTACTGTTATTACATGAATATCATTGAACATGATGCACTAGTCTATCATCTTAGCAATAGTTACTTAGGCCTGTTACAAAAACATATATTTCAGCTAACATAAACCACTGAAAAAAATCATTCATCAGGTATTTTTTCAACAGCAGGTCATCTCTATAAATTTACATTGATTCAAATGGATTTCAAATTGAACTGGTCATTTGTTGAATTTAGAAAAGCAATTACAAAAGTTCATATACTTAATTGATAAGATATTTCAAGCATTGAACCAGTGTTCTTTAAAATTATTTGAATCATCTTCAAAACTTTTGAAATAGTTCCATAATGATGACATTGTATTTCATGAATGGTCTTTAATCAACATTATTTTCAAAAAACACTCAAACTTTTGTCTTTTGAGGAAATAATTTCTTTTACAAAACAAGTTTTCATCACATTATATAACCTGCTCTGCTGGGCGATCTGCTTTTATGATTAATCTTTATCTATCAATATGTTATATCAAAATTTGAATTTTCTCTCTGCGGAGGTGTGCTTTGACACCCATTTTCATCAACCTGCTGGGCGATCTGCCTTTACAAGATCGAATACTCCTGTTACCTATTAATCAGTTGAATTCGGCTGATAAAATTGTTTGCCACATGTTGACATAATTAAATCGTTGTTAATAAAATGCGATCGTGAACAGCATTCTTATCCGGGTTTTAAAACGTTTTGACAACAAACTATGAAAAATTATAGTTGCCTTTAAAATCGGTGACAGAAATCTTTATTTTATTTTCCTGAATTGGGAATTCATTTTCATGTACATTTTTTGGGGCCGCTGTCAGATTTAAGGGCCGCTAAGCGACCCTAAACTATATAGTGAAATCATCCCTGTGGTGCACTGTTTTTTTTGCTACAGCCCTCTGAAAGTACCCTATTTTGATGATTTTTCCATTTTTCATCAATTTTTATCCATTTTTGGGCTATTATCGTGAGTTCTCAGCCAAAAACTGAATTTACCCCTATGTTCTATTTTTAGCCGTGGCAACCATCTTGGTTGGATGGCCGTGTCACCTGACACATTTTTTAAACTAGATACCAAAGATAATTGTGGCCAAGTTTGGATTAATTTGGCCCAGTAGTTTCAGAGGAGAAGATTTTTCTAAAAGATTACTAAGATTTACGAAAAATGGTTAAAAATTGACTATAAAGGGCAATAACTCCTAAAGGGTCAACTGCCCATTTCGCTCATGTTGACTTATTTGTAAATCTTACTTTGCTGAACATTATTGCTATTTACAGTTTATCTCCATCTATAATAATATACAAGATAATAACCAAAGACGGCAAAATTTCCTTAAAATTACCAATTCAGAGGCAGCAACCCAAGAATGGGTTGTCCGATTTATCTGAAATTTTCAGGGTATATAGATCTTGACCTTATGAACAATTTTACTCCTGTCAGATATGCTCTAAATGCTTTTGTTTCAGAGATATAAGCCAAAATCCACATTTTACCCCTATGTTCTATTTTTAGCAAAGGCGGCCATCTTGGATGGTTGTCCGGGTCACCGGACACAATTTTTAAACTAGATACCCCAATGATGATTGTGGCCAAGTTTGGTTAAATTTGGCCCAGTTGTTTCAGAGGAGAAGATTTTTGTAAAAGTTAACACCGGACGCAGGACGACGCCGGACTCCAAGTGATGAGAAAAGCTGACGTGGCCCTTCGGGCCAGGTGAGCTAAAAATCATATGGTGGTGCTACAGCCCTCTGAAAGTACCCAATTTTGATGATTTTTTCATTTTTCATTTTTGGGCTATTATCGGGGAAAAAAATCACAGTTCCCCAATCAAACTTTTTTTCATACTCTCAATAATGACATGGTAAGGCTGACTTATATAAACATTGAAAGTAAATTTCAGAAATACTTATGAAATAGCTCCTGAGAAAGATGCGATAAAAAAAAATCATGGGGTGAATGGACAGACTGATGAATGGAGGGACGGACGGATGAACAGATGGACAGACTGATGAATGGAGGGATGGATGGATGAACAGATGGACAGACTGATGAATGGAGGGACGGACGGATGAACAGATGGACAGACAGAGGTAAAACAGTGTAGCCCACTTTTAAATTTTTGTAAGGATAAAATGATAAAATCAAAGATAATAATAGTATTACTATTACCTGTTGTAGTAACAGATAGAACAGCTCTCTCGCTCTCACCAAATTCACCAAAACTTCTTAAAGATATGTGATACACTGTTTCTGGAGCTGTAACAAAAAAAAAAAAATCAAAACTAAAGATTGATTCATGTACAGTGACAAATGGTTCAGGCATATTCATGATGATAACATGTAAATGTAATATAAAAATACCCTGCTTTTACCAGTCACACAAACTAAGTCAACTGTTTATCACAAGATTACAATACTGAGACACATAAGTTTGACTTAAAAAAATATATTGTTAATGATGACAAAAAGGAGGTAACGTTTATTAATGGCAATTTTCACTTTTCCTGTTCAGGAGTTATGGTTCTAGTGAAAGCTTGAAAAATGGGGTTTCCAGTCCTACTTGACCTCCATTTTGTTGTCAGTAACAACATATTAAAAGCTTTTGTTGAATGGTTCATAAGTACCGGTAAATGCAAGGACAACATTATTCCTGTGCATCTTAAATATTGACTTTCACACAACTTCTTTAGAGCATACTTAAAGTATCATCAATAGTTACATATATATATATATATGCATATCATAAGACAAATACTAAATTAAAAAAATGTTAATATTTAGAAGTATTAAAAGTCATTTGAACAATAAACATTAATTAATTGACTTTCATATTAGTTTTGTGTTTATGTTCCAGACCATATTATGAGTATTTGGACCATAGGCATATGGTCATGACCATATGGAATATACTCATATGGTCCGGTCAGGTAATTAACAGGTTTAATTTTAATACTTTAAAACTCTTCATATAACCCTTCTAGTTTTCACGTCATTTAAAAAAGACACTACCAAAGGTCATTTATTAAAGATCTATTAAAAATTAACTAGAGGCTCTAAAGAGCCTGTGTCGCTCACCTTGGTACATTTGTATATGTGAATATTCAACAAAGGACACAGATGGATTCGTGACAAAATTGTGTTTTGGTGATGGTGATATGTTTGTAGATCTAACTTTACTGAACATTCTTGCTGCGTACATATATCCCCATCTATAATGATTGGCCCAGTAGTTTCAGTTAAAAGTGTTAGTAAAAATTTACAAATTTTATGAAAATTGTTAAAAATTGACTATCGATTCCTCTGAAATTTTCAGGGCAGATAGATCTTGACCTGATAAACAATTTAACCCATGCCAGTTTTCCTCTTAATGCTTTTGTTTTTGAGTTATAAGCCAAAAACTGCATTTTATCCCATGTTCTATATTTAGCCATGGCAGCCATCTTGGTAGGTTGACCAGGTCAACAGACACAATTTTTAAACTAGATACCCCAATGATGATTGTGGCCAAGTTTGGTTTAATATGGCGCAGTAGTTTCAGAGGAGAAGATTTTTGTAAAAGATAACTAAGATTTACGAAAAATGGTTAAAAATTGACTATAAAGGGCAGTAACTCCTAAAGGGGTCATTTGACCATTTCGGTAATGTTGACTTATTTGTAAATCTTATTTTGCTGAACATTATTGCTGTTTACAGTTTATCTCTATCTATAATATTTTTCAAGATAATAACCAAAAACAGCAAAATTTCCTTAAAATTACCAATTTAGGGGTAGCAACCCAACAACAGGTTGTTCGATTCATCTGAAATTTTCAGGGCAGATAGATCTTGACCTGATAAACAATTTTACCCCATGTCAGAATTGCTCTAAATGCTTTGGTTTTTCAGTTATAAGCCAAAAATGCATTTTACCCCTATGTTCTATTTTTAGCCATGGCGGCCATCTTGGTAGGTTGACCGGGTCACCGGACACAATTTTTAAACTAGATACCCCAATGATGATTGTGGCCAAGTTTGGTTTAATATGGCGCAGTGGTTTCAGAGGAGAAGATTTTTGTAAAAGATAATTAAGATTTACAAAAAATGGTTAAAAATTGACTATAAAGGGCAATAACTCCTAAAGGGGTCATTTGACCATTTCGGTAATGTTGACTTATTTGTAAATCTTATTTTGCTGAACATTATTGCTGTTTACAGTTTATCTCTATCTATAATATTTTTCAAGATAATAACCAAAAACAGCAAAATTTCCTTAAAATTACCAATTTAGGGGTAGCAACCCAACAACAGGTTGTTCGATTCATCTGAAATTTTCAGGGCAGATAGATCTTGACCTGATAAACAATTTTACCCCATGTCAGAATTGCTCTAAATGCTTTGGTTTTTGAGTTATAAGCCAAAAACTGCATTTTACCCCTATGTTCTATTTTTAGCCATGGCGGCCATCTTGGTTGGTTGACCGGAACACCGGACACAATTTTTAAACTAGATACCCCAATGATGATTGTGGCCAAGTTTGGTTTAATTTGGCCTGGTAGTTTCAGAGGAGAAGATTTTTGTAAAAGTTAACGCAGGACGACGACGGACGACGACGACGACGGACGACGACAGACGCCGGACGCAAAGTGATGAGAAAAGCTCACTTGGCCCTTCGGGCCAGGTGAGCTAATAATAACAAGATTTACTAAATAAAATAAGTAGCTGCGGAACCGTAGCTCTTAGGTCCTTATGTTATTTTTTTACTATTTGCGGGCCATTGAGCTACGGATTAATTAGATAATATTGATAAGGAAATTAATATTCAAATATAAATAGGTACGTCATATCCTAGAAAAATATCTAACAAAACAAACTATATATATTGACATGCTTTGCATGGATACATTTTTGGGGGAAATAAGTGTGACCTGAACATGGATCACAATCTCGAACGTTTTGAAATAGGAAAAATCTGTAGCTCTATGGTCCGCAAAAGGACCTTAGAGCTACGGCTCCGAAGCTATAAAATAAAGTTTCACACATTAAATTTTATCACTAGTCAAAACGATAGGAAAACCATTTTATACCTATGGTCATATATACCAATATGTTATTATGAGTGAATGGGAAAATGTCGACTTGGGAAGATACTGTAACTTCCGAAAATATCTGTTACAATGGATATAAATGACTCATCTGTTTTACTATAAACTGACATAAAAGTCGACATACAATATAAATAAAGAGTCTAATAATTTGCTTACTATTGAAACTTTATATAATTAGCATTGGCAGTTCAGAATTTTGTTACTTGTACGTGTTTTTCTCTCTCAAAAAAAATTAATGACATCAATGACAAAGACCTTATCTAAGTTATCTGGTGATATGATGTACCGTACTCCAGTCATGTTAAGATATTGGAGATCTAGAGCATTTTAAAACACCATAGACACATCGAAATGACCAAGGATCCAAGACAAGCTATGGTACTGTGTGGAAGTAAATGTCACCCTATGCGTACATGCAAGAATACAATAATTGATGAAAACTAACTTTGGGATTAATAGTAAATGTTTATGTAGCCTTTGAATTGTAAATAATGCATTTTCATGTTGCCATCACTGTTTTTTTATAAGGTTTTCTAATGTATATTTTTAAACAAAATACCTATATGGTCCAAATACTCATATGGTCCGGCCTGTTAATAACCAAACAAGTATATACTCATATGTTGGACCATACGTGTACGGTTAGACCATACCCGTATGGTCAGACCATATAAGTATATGCATATGGTCATGACCATACGCATATGGTCCAAATACTCATATGGTCTGGAACATTTATACTGTTCAGTCTGTAGTTTTCTGTGTTGTATATTGTATTCTGTTGATATTTCTTAATTTTTGTTCATTGCATTCACAGTTTCTTTTTGACTTATGACTTTGGATGTAGAGCAGAAATCTAAAACAAAAATAGCAAAGCACCTACCAAGTTTTTTAATCTTAAATGTAGTCTCACTGAAGGGTAACATTTCCTGATATTCTCCTGGCTGCTGTATTCCATACCCCAGAATATAACCTCGTATGATGTAAGCATAGTCAGGTGGCTGCCATGTTATCTGTATGTAGTCAGACCCAGAAAATGCACTAGTAATTTTAGGGTTAGGTAATGTATCTTTGGATTTGTCTAAAAACATGAAAAATTAAATCATATACTGTAATTTTATTGATGTTTGTGAGCAATTTATTTTGTGACCTTTACAAGAAGAAAAATAAATTAAATAAAGTAAGAAAATTATGAGACAAATTTATAAATTTTATGTAAAATTGAACTTCTTCACAGTCTTATTGTTTAAACTAAAAAAAAATCATGAAAATCAATCCAGAGGTGAACTGAGTGGGGGCAGGATGTCCAGCCCCCCTCCCTCCCTCCCCCCTCCTTTTTTGGGAAAAAATTTGGTTTACTAATTAGAGAATGACTGAATCATGGAGCAGGCATTTTGCAACTTTGTGAATTCTAAAATTAGATTGAATTGTATTTTGCAAGGTAAATTAAAAATTTGAGTTTGGATTTTTTGCTGCAAGTGTGCCTTGAGAAGCTCTCGAGAAATTCACAGATTTTTCACAGACAGATATTTTATCTACCTAAGTGTATAGCACCCCGCACTAAATTCATTCACCAAAGTTTGAGTCCTTCTTTTTCCATCGTTATTTTAATCCCACTTGTACATTATCCCATTTTATTTGAAATTTTTCGGCCACTTCCCAGTAGGCGTGCTCCCGCCATTGGCCGCCATTGTGGTTTTTTGTGTGTTTTTTTATTGTTTGGGTATTTTTGACAATCCAACTGTGTCTTATTGTATTAAACTATTGTGTATATATAATAAATAATATCAATATAAATTAATTATTAAATTTTTCCGCAGGTTTTTCTTTCCTTTTTTTTTTTATTTTGCTGTTCATGTCGGGCCAAAATAAAAAGATTGTATGTTTGCCCAAACGCGACCGACCCAAAATAAACCTGCCGACTCAAATTCTTTTTTGGACGTTTTTTTGAAGAATTTTTTTTTTCCGGATTTTTTTTGGGTCCGCTCCGTCATCGTACAAAACTTAATGTTTGTCGTCTTTGCGTTTGAAAATAACTGTGAATAAGATTAAAAGAAAGCGTATAAAAGACGCAGTTAATCGATATTCGATGTTCTCTGTTTTTATCTTCTGATTTAACGAACGTAAAGTAAAACATGTGAAGTGTCACAGTTTTTTTAACGCTGTAGTTGTCTGTACTACCAAACCCTTACCTATATGCTCAATGTTAATTTCATCGTGTTATCGAATATCTGATAAGAATATTCAGGTAGATTTGTTCAAACCATGTGCAATCGAATATTTTCAATGTTATTCTGACCACGGGGGGGTCTCAACATGGGATTTTGGGTACAGGTGTGCAGCTGGGATTTTAAAAACACCCCCCATTCATATATTGAATAATTGTGAAATCCCTACCTATACATATATTTCACAGCGAAATCATAACCCATTCATATATTTATCACCCATTGATATATCACAATCGGTCAATTACTACCTATTGATATATTTCCTCGGTAAAATTGCACCCCATTGATATATTTGACGGATCAAAAAAGGGACCCATTCCAGCGGCACATATGTATATACCTTTATATAGGAAGAGACCCCCCCCGTGATTCTGACAGGAAATGGATCCGGAAGTTGCGAATTTACAATCTTGCAAGAAGATTTTGTTTTTACAGAATAAAAAGGAATTATTTCTTGATAAATTGTTGTCTTTAATTATAATCTTTCTTTATCATGTAAATTAGATGACCTTTTATTCAAATAGTTCAAATTTACAAGTCTCATTAGACAAGATCAGTACGTTAATTGCTGTTTGGGAGAATTTGATAAAACTATAATTGTTCACAGAATCAGAAATATAATCTTAACTGAATGTAACTCCCTCTGAATAATTTATTGCAATATAAATCCCTTTTGACAAGAGAAATCTGACTTTTGACAGAAATATTTTTTTCACATGTGCAAAAGTAAAAACATGTTATGGACGCCATATTGGATTTTTATACAAATTTGTGAGGAAGCCTCTAGAACCATGACCTAAAAATAAATAGTCTTCAGAAAACGTTAACTTTATGCAATTATATTTTATCAATAATGATTATTTTCAAAACTTTAAACTTGATTTTTTAAAGAAATAAAGTTATAACAAATACGTTTTTAGTTTGGAGATTCTACAGAACATGCTTTGATCTATTTATAGCCAAATTAGTTTACCTGTGTGATAATGTAAATACAAATTTGTTTTCAAAACATAAAAAAGACTCAAACTAAGGATGGTAGATAATAATTCATATAAATATTTTAGGACATTTAATCTATTTTAATAGAAATAGGATTTAAAAACTGCAAACAAATTTAATCATTACATAATCAGCTGATATTTTTTTTACACAAACATCGTGTTGATGGCACTGTTGAAAATCACTTCATAAATCCACCAGCCCTTTTACACAGCTAGCAATTGTCAGTGTTATAAACATCTCAGGATACAAATCACATAGTAGACTAATTTATTTATAGAGGTTTTAAATTCATGGCTTTTGGTTTTCTCTACAAAGGTTTGACGGAAAAAAAAAGATATACTGTTTTCAGATCTTTTAATATTTTCATGCAAATTCTGATAAAAAAAAAAAAAAAAAAAAAAAAAAAAAAAAAGAATTTGCCTACCTACCTACCCACACCCAGTCATCATGGGTCGGGTTTGGGCAAACTGAAATATTTTTAATTGTGGCCTCGTTGAGTAAAATTATCAAATTTGGCAACAAGAGCCTAGATCCACCTCAAGGTCGGAGAACACACAGACCCGTTATTTTAGCAGATAGCAAAGGTACCAAACTCCAGAGCCAGTTTGTACACTCCCAACAAAGCAACATAACTTGGTGGTGTCAAAGAGGTAGGACCATACAACAATCTATAGCCTGGCTCAAAGCAAACCTTGATACAGAGATTCAACTTATTGGTGACATTTGGCTCTTCGTCTGGATTGGTACATGCAATCTTACCTCCATTGACAAAAACACCAGATATATTTCACTCTCCTCTTTCAACAACACAGAAATTATTCAGCAAATAACTCAAGGTTATAAAGAAATCATCGATCTCCTGGCGAAATATCCAAACTGTAGAGTTACCTTCCTTGAAACACCATTTTATTCTATCATCAATTGGAACACCAAACAACACCACAAAGATCCAACTGTATTCTCGGAACAAGAGCACATTCTAGAACAACAAGTGATCGCTCTCAACAAAGAAGTAAAGGCAATCAACACCTCTCTTCATTCACATTCTCCAGACTTTAATTACGATCTATACAGAACTTCAAAATACAGGTCCTCAAAGCATAAAGGCTCTACAAAACAAAGAAAATTCTTTAATATTGCTCTGTACCCGGACGGCATTCATCCAGATCCAGCACTAGCAAAAGCCTGGCTGCGTAAAATTCTGCAACAAATCTTCATTAACTGTTGGTCGTCTAATTGATTTGTATTTACACTTGTAACCTACTTCTCAAGAATACAATTTTACTTCTCAAGAATACAATTTAACTGAACATTAAAATTTACTTTTCATTATTGTAGTTCAAATTTATATTTGATTGTATTGATCCTTTTTGTGTCTGAGATTTAGTTTAAGAAACATATTTTTGGGGTACTACATACATTTTTAGTATCTACTATTGGCTAATTGCTTTCTCTATTAGTTAAATCTCTGATTATTTATATTAACATAGTAGACCATCTTGCTGGTGTTTTCCTTTTTCTCTTTTGTTGTGGTTTTTTTTTTTTTTTTCTGAAGTACTTGAATTAAATTTATTTTTCTGAATACTTTTATTATAAGTATATCTTATAAACACTTTTCAAAATTTGGATTTTTAGTTAAATCAAACCCTCAAGCCTAGCAGCCAACATTTATCGTTTTAGATTTTAAATTAGAGGCTTACCTCTTTTTACATTTGTATTTTAAGTTTTAGTACCTGTAAGTGTACATTGTCATATTTTTATACTGCTCTGTCACTCAGGCTTACCATTATTTCCACTTTGTAATATCTTTCATTGCTGTATTTTCTTAAAAATTGTATAACCCGCATTTTATTTTATGTTCTAGAGTAGGTTGAGACGCATTTTTATTGATAAATTCTCCTTTTAAATTTCTTTTTGAATTACATTTATTTTATTTTATAACCACTACATCTTATAATTCTTATTTAGTTTTATCTAGTTGCACAAAGCCTAACAGGCTCTTTTATTTCATGATTTAAAATAAAGGGGTGATCTTTGGCACTCCCACTTTATCCTTACTTTCATTCCATAAACCAGAAATAATTCAAAAAGATAAATAGATTAATTTTTTGTAACTGTCATACCTTTTTTTTTTTTTTTTTTTTTTTTTTTTCTTTTTTCGACTATATATTCTATAGTTTTATAATCTGACCGGTTAACTGTTTTTACAAGCTAGACCATTTACAAGAGTGTTCTTGTTATTTTGTTTTGTTCGCATCTTTTTGCTTACTGTTGTTTTTTTTTTTCAGCAGCTGTCCGCTTTCCAGTGTGGTTGTGTAATCTCCCCTCAAACTCGCATACAGTTTAATTGGGTCAGTGTGGTTTTTCCGCGCTATACCTATCCGTTTTTAGTTTAAGTATAAACCTCTGTCTTGGTCAGTGTGGTTTTCCCGCGCCATACCGAAACAGAACTCAACGAGACCTGCTCCTAACTCGAATCTTCAAGCAAGAATGGCTAAAATCACACCACAGTCGGTATCAATGGAAACTGGTCAAAGAGGCTGGACAAACAGGAGATACCAACAAAAGAAACAGCTACCCTCTCAACCTTCCTCAAACACAAACATAGGAAGAATGTCAAAACCACAAAATGAGACTATCACTACTAGCTTTTCTTCACCTCCAATTGACCCAGAAATAGTCAACTACTTAGATCCAGAAATGCACAAAGAACAAGCTAACATCCTTTTGGATCATTCTCATAGCAACCAAGTCATTACCACAGCTGAAACTCATCATCAGCCAATAGAGCACTCACAAAAAGCTCAAGTGGCTAGCCTTCAAACAACTTACCAATTCTCTGCCACAGACAATATTCAACCCCCAAATAGAACAGGGATCATCAAATCAAATTCCCCTTTTCGAAACAACTGCCTCCAGGAGAAACCTCCAGAACAAAAGGAAAATCTGGAATCTCTAGTAGAACCGAGAACATCAGACTAACTACATGTAATATTGAAGGGATAAAATCAAACACATCCTTTCTTCACTCTATTCTCGACAACTCCCATATCATATGTCTTCAAGAACACTTCCTCTGGGAGTGTCAGTCGAACTTCCTTAATAAGCTCTTACCTGAATGGGAAAACCATACCAGATGTCATGACTCTAACGAACCACTAGATGGATTCAAACTTCCTAGAGGTCAAGCAGGAGTTTCCATCCTCTGGCCAAAAACTTGGAACAATCAGATTAAAAAACTCCCAGATGGAAACGAAAGAATTGTCGCTATTTTATTTACCTCAAATTGGAATATCTGCTTAATTAACACTTACATGCCAACAAGGGAAACCGATTCACAGTATGAATATGGAGTCTGTCTGGATATAATTCACTCAATTATAGAGAAATATCAATCAACTCATCAAGTAGTTGTCTGTGGAGATCTAAATGGTACTCTCGCTACTAGTAGGAATAACAAACATGACCAGCTTTTGAAACAATTTGTTTTGGAAATGAACCTATCTACTGTCGGAAATTATGGTGAACAAAAAACATTCTTCCACCATTCAGGACAATCTTCTTCGCAAATTGACTACATACTGACCAACAACAAGGATATTTATTGTAATCATGAGATCTGGGAAAACACATCATCTAATGTCTCTTCTCATGTACCTGTCTCAATGATCACTAATATTGCTGTCCCTCTGCTTGAAAAATTCTCTAATCAAAATAAAAAAACTGTTCAAAGACTGAAATGGAATGAGATTGATGAACAACTATACCGGGATACTATCTCAGAAAAACTATCTGACATAAGGGAAGACAAAACAACCTCAGAGAACATTAAAACTCTGACATCTATTCTGTTAAAAGCTTCGCATCTGGCAGTCCCATCAAAAATAACCAAGCTAAAAGGTCCAAAATGGAAAGCCTCACCGAAAGTCAGGAAACATCTCAAAACCTGCAAACAATTATATTCTAAGTGGAAAGCACTGGGTAAACCAGAAAATCATCAAAGCAAGCAAGATCTCAAAAGTGAAAAGAAGAAACTCCGCAGTCAACAGAGACAAGAACAGGCAACTGACAGGAGAAAGCTATATGAGCAAATTATGGACAATCCTTCATCTGAACTCTTCTTCAAACTCATCAATAGAAATAAATCAAAGTCTAAAACGGAAACTTCCGGCTTGGAAATTGACGGTAAATTTGACTTCTCTTCCCAAAATCAAAGCCGTGCCTTCGCAAATTACTACGAAGATCTCAGCCTTCCAAAAGAGAACGAATATGACAATGCTTATCTGGAACTCTGCCAAATAAGACAGAAAATAGTTGAAGAAACTTTCAGTCAAAATTTGCCATCAATGGACCCATACACAGAAAAGGAAGTAAAACAAGCAATTGAATTCTTAAACACAGGTAAATCAGCGGACGAACACGGAATATGTGTTAAATACGCTCAACACACTGTGGTACCAGTGATCACAAAAATTTTCAATAAAATCTTGCAGGAAAGAAAAGTCCCAGTTGACTTCAAATCAGGAATCTTGACGCCAGTCTTAAAAAAGGAAAAAAATCCATCTCTGGTTAACAGTTACCGTGGCATCACTGTGACTCCAGTACTCTCCAAACTACACGAATTCTGCATTCTTGGCAAACTCCTTATTAACTCTGGTACTGACTTACAATTTGGATTTACTGCAGGTCTGTGGCCACTCATCAAAAGTCTAATAATCTCTGAGTGTAAATGTGAAATAAGCAGTGCATTATCCTTATATCTAGCAACTGTCGACGTCCAATCGGCTTTTGATGTTGTCCAACATACCATTCTTCTTGACAAGCTTCTCGACCGTGGAACACACCCTGATATATGGTTACTAATTAAAGACTTCTACAGCGGTCTCACCTCCAAAGTTAAATGGCAGGGAGAATTCAGTGACAGCTTTAACATCCAACAAGGAGTTAGACAAGGGGGTATTCTATCAACCCACTTATATAAAATATTTGTGGAAGATCTTCTTAAAGAACTGGAAGAAAACTCATTAGGCTTTATATTAGGCACAATATACTGTGGCGCACCAACATGTGCTGATGATGTAGCACTACTGAGCTCAAATCCAGAAGAACTTCAGGTGATGCTTAATATTCTACAGAGATATGCAAACCAACATCAGTATACTATTCACCCGACTAAATCCAAAATTATCCACTATAGATCATCAAAAAATCCCGAGCCTTACTCCTGGAACATGTCGGGAAAGGAAATTTCTGCTTCTGAAGAAACGGTACATCTGGGTATAAAACGAACATCTAGAAAGGAATGTGATATCAACATAGAGGATCGCATCAAATCTGCAAGAAGAACCAAGTATGCTCTAATGAACTCAGGTCTGCATGGAACCAACGGCTTAAATCCCAAAATCTCCGTTACAATATACAAAAGCTATGTATTACCTAGACTCTTGTATGGCTTGGAAGTCCTAACTCTTACCAAAACTCAAATGGAACTACTGGAAAAGTTTCACAAAGAAACTCTCAGATCAATTCAATCTTTCTCTAAAAGAACGGCTATTCCTGCCATTTATTTGCTACTGGGTGTCCTACCGGTAGAAGGAGAAATCCATAGAAAGAAACTGACACTCTTACATGCAATTCTGTCCTGTGACAACTCTAAATTAAAGGAAATTCTTAAAAGACAAATATCCGTCAATTCCGATAATCCTAAAAGCTTCTTTCATCAATCAATTTTACTGCTACAACAATACAACCTGCCAAACATTCTTGACTCCAGTATAAAACTTCCTTCAAAAGGTGTATGGAAAAAAATCCTGAGATCCACAATTAACAAATACTGGACTTATGAACTACAAGAAAAGGCAAAGTCAAAATCATCATTGAGTTCACTCAACACAACCATTTTAGAGATAGGTACTGTCCACCCAGTCTGGGAATCTGCATCACAGAGCTTGTTAGATGTACGGAAAAGCATGATCAAAGCTCGTATGCTCACTGGTGCATACTTGGTACAGGCCGACAAATACAAATTTAGTCAATACAAGATAAATGCAACATGCCTGCTGTGTCAGAGGGAGGACGAAGATTTAACGCATGTCTTAACATTCTGTCCAGCTTTAAGGGAAACTCGTATGAAGTATTTCCTTCCTCTCAAAATCCTGGTCACAAATATCATAGGTTGCAAAGGATGGGAACAACTTTTTAACATTAACCAAAACATTGTAGCACTTTTGCTAGATTTCTCAGTTTTCCACAGTATGCAAAACCTCAGTAAAACCCAGAAGATGAAGGTCGAGTCACTGACTAGAGACTTCTGTTACAAAATACATATCTGCCGCTTACAGCTTCTTAAGAACTTAGAAAACAAGTGAAACTCAAATGGAAAAATGTGAATGCTAGGAATGATTAGTATAGACAATGTACTTTAGTAACTTTTGTACCTAAGCAATTTTTACTTTTTTACTTATGATGGACAAGTTGGGTTTTAGATTTTATGCCTCCAAACATGTACATTTTATTTTTCTAATCCTGTGAATATTTTTCCATCCCAAATTTATTTGTATTTTTATCTCTTAACCATGTTAACCTCTCCACCATATGTACAGAGCACGTCTACTGGCCCTTTTTTTACATTATTAATTTTGTCGATTATTTTTACCTTTTTTTGTTTTTTTTTACTTTTTAACCCTATTGTAATTAACTTTTAAAAATATAAAATAAATCTTTGATTAACCCACTAATGTAAATACTCCTGATTACCCATTGCGGGGTGTTCCTTAGATAGGAAGCTAATACACAAGAAAGAAAGAAGTTAGAGTTATCTTCCTTTGTTTATGATTGTACATTAATAAATTTGATGTGAATGTCTTACCAACTGATCTAGTAGTGAAGTATTTAATTTTTGAGATAATTCCAGATCTATCCTCCAGCTGGCTTTGTATCCGTATGAAGTATGTGGTATTGAAAGCTAAGTTCTTTATAATGTATTGTAATGATCTCTCATATACTCCGGTCCACTGGTGAAGAGGGAGAGAGCTGTCGTTGGTATACAGTAAAATATATCCTGAAATTAAATAATAATGTAACAGTAAAATATATCCTGAGATATAAAATAAATATCAATAATTCATTAAAAAATTCTGAAATCAAAAATATTAAAATAACATTATAATCTATCCTGAAATATGAAATAAAAATAAAATTGAGAACGGAAATGGGGAATGGGTCAGAGAGACAATAGCAAATACAGCGAGAAAATCCCACACACAGTGGCATGCTTCATGCTTCAGCTAACCGCTAAACAAAAATATGTATTAGTTTATAGCTATTTATAATGGACATCATACTATATAACTCCAAAATATATAAAAGAAAATATATCCTGTAATGTATAGTTATATAAAAAATACTTTAAAAAAAATTCCAATACTAATTGAACTATATCCTGAAATATAAAAATGTTAACTGCATAACATATTCAATACTTAAACATCAATTGCAATAACATATATCCTGATTAAATAAGAGAAAAAAATTGGAAATATAAATATCATATTTGTGAAACATAAAATATCAATCCAAATGACCCTAGCTAATCAAAACAGACATTCCAAAACATCTGACAAAATTCACTGTCCCTACATTCTGTCAATTCAACCTTTTCAAAAACAAAATATGGTTTTATCTTCTATTGCATCTCTATCCTTTCAGTTATGGAACACCACATATAGTTGTGTTTGTGTAAAGAAACACAATACACAATTTCAAAACTTATTTTTACTTATAAATTTAAAATCTAAGTCAGCACTTTTTTACAGTATCAAAAGGGGAAATCCAGAAAAGCTATGATTATCTCCCTTTGAACAGTAACATTTCTAAAAATTTGCAAACAGAGATCTGTATAAGATATATGAGAATGCTAGTTCTTAATATTGCGATCCTCACCCAGATGCATTATTAACATGAATAAAATCCTTGCAATAATTTATGAATTTACAATATTCTCGTCTAAACAATAAATAAGTTGTGATAAGAAAATAAGTATAACTGTGAGCTATTGCTTACTGATGATACCCCTGCCAAAATACTTCAGTAAATAGGAAGTTGTTGAGAAATAAATCTGAAAACACATCAAACAGTATAGGTGACTTATATAAACCCTGAAACCAGATTTCAGAAATCCTTGAATTGTAGCTCCTTAGAAAAATGTGATGAAAGTTTTCAACTTTGCTATCATGTGTAAAATGAAACAAGTGTTTGGTAAACAGGTAGATGTTGAGTGATGAATCTGAAAACGTATAAACCCTGAAAAAAATGCAACAAAAATATTCATTGGACAGACGGACTGAGGGATGGATGGACTGATGGATGGACAGGCAGAGGTAAAACAGCTTACCCCCACTTTTTTAAAGCTGGGGTATAATGAGTTACAAATTTTAGCCCTGCTCACAGATTTTTTAGTCACCTTCTATGTGTTCTTTGATGTTTGGTCTTTTCCATGTAACCAGTACTGTGGGGACCTCTTCTCCTCGTTCCTTAATTCTGACATCATATGGTGCTCCTGGAACTAGAAATAATATGATTATCATTAATGGTTAGAACTGGGTGTTGTAAAAGTTTCAAACGCCATTTTTTGTAATGAAGATATGAAAATATGCAATTTTTTAAAAATAAAATTTACTATCAATTCCAAGTTTACTTTCTACAGCAGTCACTGAGACTCAGTGTGAGAGAAGTATTTCACTTCGTATCTTATCACCTATTTTCCTACGTTAATTCTAGGAGGAACCCCATTCCTAACTCTTTAAATATTTAATTTCCTTTGGGTCAGTGATCATGACTCCATTCCGTACACATTCCTTGGTTTAAATTGCGATCGTTTTTAATATGATACGACGTTTATCGACAAAACAAGTTAATTTTCTCAACATGTTGTTTTGATTCAGAATTCACAGAAGTGACTTCCGGAAGGGAGACAACTTGAAACGATAATAAGGAAGACTCCATTTCGCCTGAAGGAGTGTTGAAAGTAAACTTTACGATGTGGACTACATTAATTTAAATTAAGATGATGCGTATGATTTAAAATTATGCAACAACAATTACCCTCAATAGCAGACATACATAGAAAGGACCCCATGAGTTATAAATTAATCAATTGAGTAGGGAATCCAGAGCAACCATTTAACCTAGTACCCCTTGAAGTCAAGAAAACTATACGCATGCGCATAATTACCTAAACAAACCCTGTAGTAAGAAAGTATATTAAACCTAAAATGGTTCGTTATTTTATTTTTATGGAAGTTCAATATCAAATATCAGTTTAATAATGGTGACATATAAGTAAAACTCCATTTCAGTTTTTATATGACAGAAATAGATTTATCGGAATTCAGAGAACTCAAGCATTTTTGGTGGAAGAAGACGTCAAGTCTTCTGAAGACCTATGGGACCGACTTAAACTCATTGAGCCTCCGTATGCCGCATTCTTTTCTGTGTATTACAATTTCATAACAACTTAAGATTCCTGACACTGATTTTTACACATGATTAAGCATCTGAATCATTTAATTTGTAAATTAGGATTGAAAAACAATCACTATCGTAAATATGACCTTTTTATTTATGTAAATTAATAGATTTCATCTCATCCACATGAAATCCAAGAACGTTATTTTGTTTACTTGTAACCGGATGTTTTTACTGTAGATATTTGTAGTACGCATGTGTGGATTTGGTATCGGGACAACTCGCCCTGTTTACAAGTTCGCCCTTGAAGTTACGAATTTGTAATCTTGCACACAAGAAGATTTTGTTTTTAATAAATAACCAGGTGCTCCGCAGGGCGCAGCTTTATACGACCGCAGAGGTCGAACCCTGAACAGTTGGGGCAAGTATGGACAAAACATTCAAGCGTGATACAGCTCTGAATTTGGATTGTGATCAAATTTTTGACATTACATGGTTTTTTTTTACACAAAACAAATGTCAAGATTTTACAAATCAATTAAAGATTTCTTCTTCAAACTTTTTAAATCTAAAATTAAATAGTTGATCATGACACAGCATAGGTTTCTGACACAGAACGAATGTGGTCTAATGAACTTAAAAGTTTTTTTTTGCCTTTGAGCAATTCACTATGCTGTTGAATATTAATCCTCTCAAAAAAATGTTTGAAGAAATTTTCTTTTTATTTATGAAATCTGAAATGAGAAAAATTTAACCCCCCCCTTTTTTTTTTCACATCCCCGTTTCCCTTTTTCCAAAACTGATATCAATTCAAATTTCTAATGGAGTTTGCAACAATAACTACTCTTTTAAATACATCATAAAATATTAAAATGTAAAATAAAGTGCTTGTTATCACTGAATGGTAAAGATTGGTTGGTAGTAAAAGTGAATATACATTGTTTATTGTATAAAACAATAAAAAAAACTTCATCAGCAACATTTTATATTGGCAAATTTCCAATGAAGTTATTTACATAAAGTTATTGGCAAATAAAAATAGAAAATGACATCATAGTCATGTCTGGCAAATGTCCAACATACATTATCTAAAAACATTTTAGATAAGATAAGGAAAAAAAGCTTCATCAGCAACATTTTATATTGGCAAATTTCCAATGAAGTCATTTACATAAAGTTATTGGCAAATAAAAATAGAAAATGACATCATAGTCATGTCTGGCAAATTTCCAACATATATTATCAACTACTATTCTATACAAAGAAAGATAACTCCAATTGAAAATTAATTGCTATTGCACAATATTGTGCAATTAGATATTTCTTGCTATTGTGCAATACTGTGCAATTGAAAATTTCTTGCTATTGCACAATATTTCATATGGAATCCTGATTTGGACCAACTTGAAAACTGGGCCCATAATCAAAAATCAAAGTACATATTTAGATAAAGCATATCAAATAAGCCCAAGAATTTAATTTTTGTTAAAATCAAACTTAGTTTAATTTTGGACCCTTTGGACCTTAATGTAGACCAATTTGAAAACTGGACCAAAAATTAAGAATCTACATACACAGTTAGATTTTGCATATCAAAGAACCCATTTATTCAATTTTTGATGAAATCAAACAAAGTTTAATTTTAGACCCCCATTTGGACCAACTTGAAAACTAGGCCAATAATTAAAAATCTAAGTACATTTTTAAATTCAGCATATCAAAGAACCCCAAGGATTCAATTTTTGTTAAAATCAAACTAAGTTTAATTTTGGACCCTTTGGACCTTAATGTAGACCAATTTGAAAACGGGACCAAAAGTTAAGAATCTACATACATAGTTAGATTCGGCATATCAAAGAACCCCAATTATTCAATTTTTGATGAAATCACACAAAGTTCAATTTTGGACCCTTTGGGCCCCTTATTCCTAAACTGTTAGGACCAAAACTCCCAAAATCAATACCAACCTTCCTTTTGTGGTCATAAACATTGTGTTTAAATTTCATTGATTTATATTTACTTAAACTAAAGTTATTGTGCGAAAACCTAGAATGATGCTTATTTGGGCCCTTTTTTTGGCCCCTAATTCCTAAACTGTTGGAACCAAAACTCCCAAAATCAATCCCAACCTTTCTTTTGTGGTCATAAACCTTGTGTCAAAATTTCATAGATTTCTATTAACTTAAACTAAAGTTATAGTGCGAAAACCAAGAAAATGCTTATTTGGGCCCTTTTTGGCCCCTAATTCTTAAATGTTGGGACCAAAACTCCCAAAATCAATACCAACCTTCCGTTTGTGGTCATAAACCTTGTGTTAAAATTTCATAGATTTCCATTCACTTTTACTAAAGTTAGAGTGCGAAAACTAAAAGTATTCGGACGCCGGACGACGACGACGACGCAGACGCCAACGTGATAGCAATATACGACGAAAAATTTTTCAAATTTTGCGGTCGTATAAAAAGGATCTATTTCTTATTAAATTGGTGTCTTTATTCATTGTTTTCCTTGTCATGTGAATTAGATGCCTTTCTACTTCAAATGGTTTGAATCTATTTATAAAATTATTCAAGACTCAGTTGACAAGAGCAGTACGTTACTGTTGGGAGAATTTGATAAAACTCTAAATGCTCATAGAATAAGAAATATAATTGAAACTGAATGTACCTCCTTCTGAATAATTTAGTGCAATATAAATATAAATCTCTTTTGACAAGAGAAATCTGACTTTTGTCAGAAATATTTTTTTCACATGTGCAAAGGTAATCACGTGTGGCGGCCATATTGGTTTGTTTACAAATATGTGAAGAAGCCTGTAGAACCATAACCCGAATAATCCAGTCGTTATATTCACCTCGAGAGGACACTGACCGATAGAGGGCGCTGAATTATTCGAGTTAGTAGAACCATGACCTAAACATAAATAGTCTCTGAAAGCGTAAACTTTATGCAATACTATTTTAACAATCATGATTATTTTCATAAATTTAAATTTGATTATTTAAAGAAATAAAATTATAACAATTACGATTTTAGATAAGAGATTCTACTCAGACATGCTGTGATCTATTTATAGCCAAATTAGTTTACCTGTGTGAAAATGTAAATAATTTGTTTACTAAACAAGTAAAGACAAACTATGGATGGAAGATAATAATTTACATAAATATTTCAGGACATTTGATTGATTTTAATAAATATAGGATTTAAAAACAAATTTAATCATTAGCTACATAATCAGCTGATAATTTTTCTCGCAAACATCGTGGTGATGTAACTGATAAAAATCACTCCATTAATCCTCCAGCCCTTTCACATATTAAGCAATAGATCTACTTATTATTGTAGAATATTCATTGAATATACATTCATCGTCTAATTGAATATATCGGGTAATCGGATATTTTTAGCTGAAATTTTGGGTATCCGATTGTCCGGAGGCTACTGTACTACCATAAACATGATAAAGATAGTAAATAGTATTTTTTTTTCACTAATTTATTGACATAATACTGGTTGTAACATATTTTATTTTTGTATTCAGGTTGGGACCCCTCCCACCCCCACCCCCCCACCCCCACCCCCAATTATGAGTGGTGTCCCTTTTTCGGCTTAAAAATAGCCTACCCTAAAGATTTTATTGTCATTTTTCATTAAGCACTGTTAAAGTCAGAATGTTGCTCCCATAGACTCAATGTAAAAAAAAACATAAAATAAAAAAAAATCCCTACCTACCTACCTACCCTAATTTTTCTTCAGATGTACCGGTAACTGGAACCACACATACTTTTTTTATTTGGCCTTAGTGCACATGTGTTCCTTATGATATGATCTTCT
The DNA here is from genome assembly GCA_037788925.1 of Mytilus galloprovincialis. Taxonomy (NCBI): domain Eukaryota; kingdom Metazoa; phylum Mollusca; class Bivalvia; order Mytilida; family Mytilidae; genus Mytilus; species Mytilus galloprovincialis. The sequence goes on from CM075338.1 coordinate 88,605,622, forward strand.
TAATTTTACTGCCAATTTAAAGATTTTACTTAATTTTCACAGTCCACTGAACATAGAAAATGAAGGTGATGTACTTATGACCTTTTCTTGTTTGAAGAAAAAAAAACAACATCATAACGATAATGGATCAAAGCAGCCTTGGTAAGTGGGGCTGCTTTTGTGGTAATTCAGGTTACCTTTTATTCAACTTCTTCCACCTCAGAGCTATCAGCTCTTTGATTATCACAACTGGGGAATTGCCTCTGACATGTTTCTAAATTTATAAAAACACTAAATATAAATATTGCTCAATTCTGATTTTCCGTGTTGTTAAAAACACGCATATAAGTCGAGAAAATATCAAACATGAAGATTATGAAAAGAACATTACAGGAAAGTTGTTTAGGTTCAATCCCTTTGTTTGTTTTTATCTTTTAAACCAAGACAATCATAAGAATCTGAGATGGTCCTTAATGTTTAGAATAAAACAGTTGGCGTGAGGGCATTGTCCTGAGCCACTGGTATAAGTCTACAGATTGCTTGAAAGCAATCGTATCCCAAAAAATGATATCAACAAAAGTATTCTAATTGTCTGGTACAATTTACCGTCAAAAATACTTTGTTTTCTCAAATTATTTTGTTACAGGAACTCGATCCTGTTGATAATATTCTTTTTATTCCGGTAGAATATAAGAAGGATTTGAAGAAGATAAAAATGGCAAAAGCTGATAAAGAAGATGTTTAGTAATCCTGTAAGACAAGCAGACCCCTTAGTTTGCTGTAATAACAAAATTAAGAATAAAAAAATGGATCTCGTCAGAAATTGTCTTTTTTTATATCTCGATGTTTTTTAGATGCCTTTTAACTCTAGGACCATTAAATCAGTTCCTTTTACATTTTTAAATGTATATCTTACATCTCCTTTTATTCCATGAGCATAGGAACTTGCTTTTTGAGATGCAATACTCTGAAACTCTAGGTTAAAGCCAAAGTGATAAGCACACATACAATAGAAGGGGAGTTAAGAGGGGGTCTAATCAGAATATCGGTGTGATAATAAATATCAAATCCCTAGTTCCTGTGATAATAATATGTCCATTCCTGATCAAGAAATTATTAAATTTTGAATTCCTGATGATTAATCTAGTTGGTCCCAAATTCTAGCAAATAAAATGGATCTTTTCTTAACTACTGTGGATTCATTATTATTTGTTTGATACCAATTTTTGTGGGTTTCTTGGGTACAGGTGAACCAGGAAATCAAATGTTTAACGAAATACATATTTTTAACAGGCTTTGTATACAGAGATTGTCAAAACCATGTAATCAAATATGCAAGAATATGCAAGTTTTCAGCAAGCAATGAAAATTGTTATCTACGAAAATAAATGAATCCACAGTACCCCAAATGGTCCTTCCACCCCTCAACAATAGACCAATTTAAGATCACATACCTGGAGTAGTAGTAGCTATTGTTGTTAATTCATAATTGTTCTGTTGTCTTTTTCCTAAAATGTAGCAATAAAAATAAAAAAATAATTGATATAAGAGATTGGGATTGATTGCAAATTATCATATGTTATAATATTATTGTTATGAAATTTTTGCTTTAAATTTTGGATACTGTAAATTCAAACATTCTTTCAAATTTGTCCAACAGACATAAATAGTATGTTTTTTTTCATTTTCAAAGGCTGTATGGTTGCCTATAATTGCTGACATCCACTTCATTTGAACTTTGCTGGATAGTTGTCTTATTGGCATTTATACCACTGTGCACATCTCAGACCAGATTCCTAACTCATAACTCTTACAAAGTCATTGAAAGTCATTATGATAAAAATTTCTTGTGAACATGCACATCCACATATTATGTCTATATGAGAATGTTATATCTAAATATACAATAGTTTTAACTCATACCTGATTTAGCTTTCAAAAAAGCTGGCTTACTTTCTCCAAAACTGTTAAATGAGCGGACAGTCAGAATATACTGTGCATTTGGTCCTGAAATAAATATACCATGTTTTATCATTTGGATATTAAACAGCATTCCTAAGTACTAAATGCAAGGCATCCACCATTTGATTTTCTGGGGAGAGTCCTGGGATTTTACATCAAGCTATAGATTTTGTTTACCATGCCAACCAAGGAATAGTATGTATGTTTAGTCAATCCAAAGCAACATTATATCATACTTGTCATACTATCTGAAGAAGATGTCAGAATAAAATTTTTTAGTAACTTAATAGGACAGATTGGGTTTTTTTAACAAAATTGAGGCCAGGTCATTTTATCTTTAAAACCCAGTGCCCCCCATCCCTCCCCCCCCCGAAAAAAAATGTTAAGAAATAAAATGGTCCATGCTTTAATCCAGTTCAAGATTCAACAAAAATGAATACTTCACAATATCTGAAATACATATTTTTGAAAACAAAACAGTGTTGGGATTTATGTAAATATTGGTGAAAATACACCAGGTATACCATACTTCTTTATACATGACCAACTATTTTTTCAACTCTAACATAATTGAAATCTTCAACATTCCACTTCATAACAGTTTTTATTTAACTTAAAAGTTCCAACAACGAAATGCCTTATATATATTGTCATAGTAGGACATTTGTTAATACATATATCTTACTACAATAATCATGATAATGCTGTAATATATAGCTGATGGATTGCCTTCTTCTATCATTGTTAGGCTCAATATTAACAAGAGGCTGTCACAACGACAGCAAACCTGATTTATTAACATTTATTTGTGTCCTGGCAATATCACAAGAATCATAACTGATGAATGGTGAAAGTGAAAATCGTCAATATCAAATTTGACCTCCATTTTGTCATCAGTATCAACATATTAAAATTTGAAAAGCTTAGGTTGAATGGTTCATGAGTAAATGCAACAACCTGAATAGAAATGCCATTTTCGATCTTTCAAGAACCATAACTCCTGAACGGTAAAAGTCAAAATCGACATTGTTAAACTTGACCTCCATTTTGTCATCAGTAACAACATATTAAAATTTGAAAAGCTTTGGTTGAACAGTTAATGAGTAAATGCACGGACACGACTGGAAACGCCATTTATCAATCTTTTAAGAACCATAACTCCTGAACGGTAAAAGTCAAAATGGTCATTATTGAACTTGACCTCCATTTTGTCATCAGTAACAACATATAAAATTTGGGAAGCTTTGGTTGAACAGTTCATGCCTAAATGCACGGACACGACTGGAAACGCCATTTTTCAATCTTTCAAGAACCATAACTCCTGAACGGTATAAGTCAAAATTGTCATTATTGAACTTGACCTTCATTTTGTTGTCAGTAACAACATATTAAAATTTTAAAAGCTTTGGTTGAACGGTTCATGAGTTTCATGGTTTGCTGCCCGCCTGACCGCCCGGCTGCCCAACTGCCCGACCGCCATACATCCCCAAATCAATAACCGACATTTTTGTCACAAAAATCTGGTAAAATATCATTCAACACAGGTTTTGATTTAAATGTTTTTCAAATTTTTTCTGTCAGATACTAAACTTTGTCCTTTTTAAAGACTTTTGAAAAGATAATTTAAAACACTGCTATTTCAAAACCTTAAACTCTGATAAACTATTACTTACTCAATTCTGTAATGGTATACTCAAAAACAGATGGTCCAAGTATCTTTCTATAAACCTCAGGGAGAAACCTGCCATGACCTACTATATAACCTTTGACTGGTATACTGGTGTTTAGAGGCGACGCCCACATCAAGTTTACACCAAGTGGTACTGGGTCAGCTGTTAGATTAGATGGAGGTTCTGGCGGTTGCTCAATTACTAAAAAAATACAATTTTGTCAGAGCCCTCTTATCATATATTTCAACTTTGGACTTTATTTGGTCATTTTTCAATTTTTCAATTGGTTGAAATGCCATTGTTTAGAAATTAAGAATATTTTAAGCATATCACAGTGTTTTGGTATAAGATTTTTAAATAACAAATGTATAACCCACAACAAGATAGATTCTGAAACAGCAAATTTTCAAATAACCATTTTAATTTCTGGTAAAACCACAGCACATAATCCTTATATTACCTGTGCCACTTTTAGTAACAACCATTTGGACCCATGTTGAATACGGTCCAGTCCCATTGACAGTGACAGCTGCCACTCTCATCTCATAAACTATACCTTCTTCTAAACCTGAAAAAGAGAAATGAAAGACATTATAATTGTGCTGTAGTAATAATATAATTCATTTCATTACATTTAAAAAAAAAAAGGTAATGAACAATGAATATGAAAATAGCTCACACTACACTAGTGACCAAATAATTATGTTTGTGACTCGATTGCTTCCCTTAGAAAATGTGGTAGAAACTTAGTCAGTCGTAAGCGGTTGAGCTCAGAAAGAACTTCTTTAGCTCAGTCAGTTACATGTTCCAGTCCCGGTGGAAACATGCCATTTTGCAAGAAGAATCATGCTCTCCGGTTACATGTTTAGTCTCAAAATTGATGATTTGATTTTTACCAGGTTCCATTTCTTTATTCAATGTATCGGTATCTTTAAGTTGTAAGTTTAACAAATCATCATAGTGTAGCCTTACCTGATAACAACATTTCATTTTTATCAGCAGGAACCAGCATAGTTTTACTTGTCTCGTCGTACTTCGTTCTGTATTCTAAACGGTAATATACCAGGTCACCATTCTGTGTATGTTCAGGTGGTGGGTTCCAAGAGACCATAAAATTTTGCTGAAAAAATATTGAGAATTAATCATCATTTATAAAATTCTTCCTCCTAGCAGAGTTTCTTCAGTAAACTTTGTTATAAACGCATTCCTGATGCAAAAAATTATATAATAAATGGTGTATTTTCCAATTAAGTAAAAATCAAAAGAGTAGAATGGGTCAGGACCCTGTAGTTAAATGATTTTCATTGGTCCATGCATATATGTCAGTCCTACTTGTTTTACATACATTTAAATGTTATAAATTAGGCAGTTAGTTTCCTTAATTTAATTGTTTCGTATTGTTTCATGTGGGGCCTTTTATAGCCAACTATAACATCTAAAAATCAGTAAACAGACTTTGACAAACCGTCAAACTTTTTGTTTTTTTTTCAATTTTGGAGCATTGTTTTATGCATTCAGTTTGAGTAAGTATGCATACAACCTTAAATACTGATACTAATTTCATATTAAATATTTCTATATCCATAGAAACTTTGAACTAATTTTTGTTACCTTTATACACCTACTATATATAAATAATATCATTCTCATGTTTGTGTTGCTCAGTTTTTAGTTTTCTATGTTATGTTTTGTGCACTGTTGTTGGTTTTTTGGTTGTTGTTTTTTGTTTTTTTACAATGAAATTGTCAGTTTGTTTTTGGAGGATGAGATTGAATATTTGTTTGGTATCTTTGGCTAGTCTTTTTCAGTTAGTGCCAAGATCATGTATTAATGTCGCAAAAAAAAAACTGAACAATATATATCAATTTTGGAAAAATGTTCAAAATCCATGAAATAAAAAAAGAAGAAAATAATTACTGTGGATTCATTAATATTCGTTGGATACCAATTTTCGTGGATTTCGTGGGTACAGGGAAACCACGAATTTCAATTTTCAACTAATTTTAAATTTTCTAAATGAATGAATTCAGACTTTGCAAAAAAACAGGAAATTAAATCACCATGAATATGCAAGTTTTCTGTGAACCCTGAAAATTGGTATCCACAAATCTAAATGAATCCATAGTATATGGCTTCACTTACAGTATTATTTACACTCTGTACCTTTACATCTTTTGGGGGTGCTGATGGGACATCTGAAAATGTCCATACTCTTGTTGTAGTTAAGTTTCCTGGTTCGTCATTAAAATATGGTATCAGCGATATAATATATTCCGTATGTTGTTGTAAATTGTACATCACATGACTCATTATTGACGGCTTGACAAAGAAATCTACCGGCTGACTGGCTGACGATTTGATAGTATTGTATCGTACCAGATACCTGGTCAAGTCTGACTTATAAGAAGAGGTCCAGGACACCTGCACACTTGTTGATGATAATGGTTTGGCTGAGATGTAGATGCCATTAGAAATATTTCCTGTAAAAAAATATTATCTGTAAAATTTCTGTAAGAAATGCTTTTTATACATGTATAAAGTTGAAAACATTATTCGTAAAAAGTAAGTATAACAACTTTATATTACACTTGTCTGTAAACAAACAGGTACTGAGTGCCCTCACTAACACAAAATATGAGGGTTTTTTTTCTATTAAGTAAAAAAAAGTAAACTTTTAAATCTTTAAGAAAAATTTTATCTTGATTTAAATTTGTTTTAGCCCTTAATTATTGATTCTATGGAAGATAGCTGTCCCTTTGGCAATCAAACCACATCTCCTTATTTTCATAACATGCACAGACATAAATATCTTCATGATCTTACTGAATGGTTCCAAGAATCTAACAATCTTATCACTTTCACCAATGTTGTTAATTGCAGCTATTTCTACAGTGTAATCTTTGCTTCTGTCTGGAAAAAAATTAAAGAAACAACAATATGGCAGTAAATTCATTTTTGATGGTGAGATTGTGATCATAGAAGTACTGCTATAGATTAATCATTGGCAATTAAGGATGTACTTAGGTGAGGTTTTGGAATTTGCGTCAAATGTTCGGACTCCTTGGTGTTTTTCCATACAATACAATGTAAAATATTTTGCCCCATAACACCAATTTATTTTTTCATATAAGACTTAATAGCTCATGAAAGGTCATTTACCAAAATTTTAAAATATTCTTAATTTTCTTTCTTTTGTTTTGAGACCTAATAATACCAATGCAAATATAAGGTAAAAGTCTGAGTCAGCCTTTTCTCGCCATATTTTAAATCTCAAATATCTAGAAAAGGAGGTCCATGACCTATCAATATTTTTAGCTTATTTTTATCCTTAATTGATGCTCTACCAGCTTATAGTATCAATTTTAACTTCTTAATTTATTAATTTTCACCTAACCTCACCTAAGTACATCCTTAAGCAAATTACTTTTTGAAATAAGTTTTTCATAAGATTTTAAGAGAAAAAGCTAGCTATAGAGCCAGGTTTAATTCACCATTTTCTGTATAAGAAAGTGCCTGAGACACGTCAGGAATCTGACAGTTGTTATCCATTCATTTTATGTGTTTCAGCTTTTGGTTCTGACATTTGCTTTAATAGGGACTTTCCGTTTGGAATTTTCATCCCAGTTCGCTATTTTTTCTCATTTGACTTTTTTTAATGTACTAACCCCTTTCTCAATGTTTTCCGATTTAACGAAGCAATAAGAAATATCTGATTATAGTCAGATAGAGAGAAGAGAGGACTGATAATAATTTTCTTACCTATATTAGTGACTAGAAGCTTTCTGATCTGTTCCTCCACCCTAAAGAACTGTTTTCTTCCATCTTCTTCTTCCACCACAATCTTATACTGTCTTACTCTTACACGGTACTCCTGAGGAGGGGGTAACCACTTTATCACCATCGAGTTGTTAGACAATACTGATAGATACATGTCTTTAGGGGGTGGAGGTGATGTTTTCTCTGAAAAAAAAAAAAATATGTCGATTCAGAAATTATTGTGCGTATTTGTTATTGCAAGTTGCAACTGAAGAATAGAATAAATTGCAAAATTAATTATTGCAATTTCAGGAAAATATGCAGTAAATATAAAAATGGCTCTTATTAATAATTATTGATCGAGATACTCAACCAGCATTATTTGCATTATCAAAAATCAAATCGTCTCCCCTTGTTCAGTATTCACTTCTCAATAAAACTTTATATTTCATGTAGTATTTATTCAGAAACTATTGCAAGTTTTTCTTAATAGAATCCTACCATGCATATGGTTACAGATATTTGACACTTCAAAAACAAGAAAGGATGTTGTATAGAAAGTAGACTATTCATATCTTCTGACATCGGACTAGGACTTCTCTTGAACTGAATTTTAATGTGCGTATTGTTATACGTTTACTTTTCTACATTGGCTAGAGGTATAGGGGAGGGTTGAGATCTCATAAACATGTTTAACCCTGCCACAATTTTGCGCCTGTCCCAAGTCAGGAGCCTCTGGCCTTTGTTAGTTTTGTATGATTTATGTTTAGTATGACGTCCATTATCACTGTACTAGTATTCATTTTTTAAGGGGCCAGCTGAGGGACGCCTCCAGGTGCGGGAGTTTCTCGCTGCAATGAAGACCCATTGGTGGCCTTCGGCTGTTGTCTGCTCTATGGTAGGGTTGTTGTCGTGTTGACACATTCCCCATTTCCTTTCTCAATTTTATTCATAAAAAAAATTGCTGCTACAAATGAAATCCATTGAATAAATAAAAAAAATATTTTACATCAATGTGTAACAGACTTAGGTTCAAGGGCAGATCCACCAATTTTTTAAAGGAGGGGTTTTCCAACCCAGGATAAAGTGAGGTTCTAATCCACAGAACACCTCCTCCCCTGGATACGCTATTGAGGTTCCAAAGATTTCAGTCAGTCTTTTAGCAGTCTTGTCTGTGTCATTTTGGTCTTTTGTGGATAGTTGTCTCATTGGCAATCATACCACATCTTCTTTTTTATATTTTAATACACATTATAGTTTTTATATATTCTTGTAGTTACACTGGTCATTTGGTCCAGTAATTGATGTAATTTCACTGGACCAAACCATTTATTATTGGACATTGCCACATGTCCGACAGACCTTGGTAATGACTAGTGACAAAGTTAATTAATTTGTACCTGTAAGATATGTTGAGAACTTTTCCCATGCTGAGAATATACTTTTACTTGGAAACACTGTCTCAATCCTGAAGTAATACATCTTATCATTTTCCAATCCTGAAACGATGGAAATAATACAAAAATATAGTAAACTCAGAAATTACTGTGAGGTTTTAATTAATGCCAATATGAGTGTTGCAGTAGTTAAACCTTGTAGACAGATTCAACAACAACCACTAAATAAATGGCTCCTTAATTGGGACAGACATATAAAGCATGGTGTGGTTAAAAATGTATTTGAGTGCTCTACCCTCCCTTAACCTTTCTTGTTTCCTATTGATTGATTATAAACTCCCTGCCTATTATAAAGCATCTACAATTTATATATCTTTCTTTATTATACCTCAGTTATCATTTTCTATACAAAATAAGTACACTATATTTTCACTATTTTGCAAATTACAAGCTTTGAACTATTGGAACAGTCAAAAATTTCCAACTATTGGACCTGGGTGAAACTATTTTAACCCAAGTGTCATTATATTTTGTGGAATTTTAAATGCAGCTACGCATTTGGATGACTTTTTGAGTAACGACATCCTGTTTTACCTATTGTATCTAGTATAAGGTTGACGCCAGTGCAAGACATAGCCTTGCATGGCATTTGAACATATCTATGAAGTAAACATTATGGTTTCTTTTTAATGTTATGATAGTTGATTTATCACCACCGTTTCTTGTCTGTTGTCTTTTTCGATATAATAAAATATTTACTGATATTCGTGGAAAAGTAAGTTTATTGTTCCATCAGATACAACTATTGCCCTCGGCTACGCCTCAGGATAATAGTTGCTCCTCTGGAAAATAAACTTACTATTCCACTCATACCCAGTCAATAAGTATACAATATTTCATAATGGAGATTTGTGTTACTTGTGCAGTTGCTGTCTTATAGTTCACTCTACATCTTTTATTCATATTCATTTCAAATTTTTAAAGGTCTGATTAGACTTTTTGATTAGGTCTAAAGTAAAATGTCAAGAACCTGCACCCTTCCCTTTTTTAAACCAAGGAAATATAACTGTATACCTACCATATATGACAGTGCTGTTTTTCCAAACACTTTTTTGGTGTATTGTATTATTATCATCTGTTTTATAATGAATGATATGTTGTGTCCACTTGAGTGGCCAGGTACGAGTTTCACTGGTATTGGACCACGATATCTCAACTGCCTGTTAAAATAAAAATCTGAAAAAATCAACATGCAGATATTCTAAGCATTGCTGCTATATATGAGGGTCTTTAAGGGTTATTTTCGTGATGAATAAAGGTAAAAAAATCTTGCCAAATGACGTTAATGGTAATATTTGGTGCATGACGATAACATGTACATTTTTTTTTAAATGATAAAAAATTCAACTGATTTTGATGAGTCATGTTAAAATAAAGATAAGGATAATAATTTGAGATCTCTGGCAAATCATAATTAGGATATTTTGATGAATCATAGTAACATTTTAACCAGTTTGGCACTAAAGGTAGACGAAAATACCAGTTTGACGCATGACGGTAAAGGGCGTTCGTACCCTCATAAATAATATACTCCTTAAACCATGAATTAAAGGATTTGAGTGTATATATATATGTCAATGATGGTGGTGTTGATGGATAGCTGTTTATAGTGTCCAGCAGAAAATTAAAGATGTATTCAAGATAAAAACATGTTCATGTAATATGAAAATGGACTCTGTGTGGATCATTACCCTTAATGTAATAAGATGATAATTATTTTGAAGTTTCTATTCTAAGGATGTACTTAGGTGAGGTTAGGTGAAAATTAATGAATTAAGAAGTTAAAATTGATACTATAAGCTGGTAGAGCATCAATTAAGGATAAACATAAGCTAAAAATATTGATAGGTCATGGACCTCCTTTTCGAGATATTTGAGAATTAAAATATGGTGGGAAAAGGCTGACTCAGACTTTTACCTTATATTTGCATTGGTATTATTGGGTCTCAAAACAAAAGAAAGAAAATTAAGAATGACCTTTCATGAGCTATTTAGTCTTATGTGAAAAAATAAATGGGTGTTATGGGGCAAAATATTTTACATTGTATTGTATGGAAAAACACCAAGGAGTCCGAACATTTGTCACAAATTCCAAAACCTCACCTAATTACATCCTTAATAGTCAATTAACTTTCTAGTTGCTAAAGTTTTCTGCTTGTCGCTTCTTGTTGATAAAACTCTTGTAATTGCTATTTAGTGAGATCCTTCCCAAGGTTTCATTGTGACTGAATAAACACACACTAATACAAAGAAGGAATATACTGGTGAATGTCATGCTTATATTCACGTCTGGTTTCCTTCAAACTGACCTGGCTGGTAACAAATTATCCCCCATTGCTATACACAGCCGGCCCAAGTTTTGATTTTTTATTCTCAAAGCGATACAATGGTTACTACCTACTGTACAGCATACTTACTGTACCAGAATGTTCCTGTACAGTATCTGTTACAGAGGTCGTTGATGGGATTGATTCTGCTGGAGAAGGTGCTAAAATACAAAAAAATATTCAACATTACTTTTTACATCATGTGTAACCGGAGAGCATGATTCTACTTGTAAAATTGCATGTCTCCACCGGGACTTGAACCCGGTACCTCTGTGTTATAAGGCATGTGTTAACCAATTGAGCTAAAGAAGTACTTCCTTAGCTCAACTGCTTACCGCTGATTGAGTATCTAACACATGTTCTAAGGAAAGCAATCCCGTCACACATGTACATTACTTCAAATGTCAAATGCCTCAATATGTTGAATGACTGGTTCTACATCATCACGAAAGACAAACTTCCAAAAATACCTCAATTCTTCTTCAATTTAATGAACATAAATGAATTTGTTTGAAACATTCAACTATCACATAATCAGAAATAGTATATACATCTAATTACATGCTATAGTCCAATGTAGTAAGTCATGGGTAATACTTATAAAAGTTTATTTTTGTTTATAAGTACAAGGATAGAAAATTGAAGGTAGAGTTATATCACTTAGACAATCATTTTTCTACTCTTCATTTTCCTGTGACTGCTGCAAGATCTGCGACAAAAGTTGCAGGCTCAACAATTATTATGAAATTCAGAAAAAAAATTATAATTAAGCATGTTTTTCAGGTTGTAAAGCATTTTACTTGTATATTAATTTTTTGGAGAAGATGGTAAAAGGGAGGTAATTCAAACCTAAAAAATATAATAAAAATCTTATAAATTCACTTATTCAAGGTAAATATTACTTACGTCTTCAAATAAATATAAATGACTTGTATAAACCCTTACTGATAACAGAATATGTAAATGTGATCTGTTCAAATGTTATATACTCACAGACTGAACTAAATCTGTCCTCAGAATTCAAGGTTCCCTGAATAAAAAAGGAAAAATTTCATAGAAAATTAATAATTGATATCCTGATATCAGAAGTAAAATACATTAGTTGAAACAGCATAACTAATACCAGGGTACATCAGATGACAGAATCAAACCAGATTTAAATCCCTATTTTCTACATATTTTCCCACTCTTTTAGATCATAAGGTGATTTGTGGATGGATGCATTCTATTTTAATACATGTAGTTATCTATATATTTTTAATTTTAACTCAATTTTGTGGGTCAGTCTATAAATTTACCTTCTAAAAATATTTTTTATTACTAAAGTTTATATGCTTACCACTGGATTAATAATACGAATATTCTTTATTTTCAGCGGTGGCAAATCTAATGTAGTGACCGTCACATTGTCCACATGGCTAAAATTAGATCTACCAAACTGGTTAACAGCTATAACTCCAATGTGATATTTTGTATTGTATTTCAATGAATGAATAACGTATTGAGGATCCACAATATCTGTAACCACAAAATGTTTGTAATCATATTCAAACATGAACTTTTCCCTCCAGCAGTGAACTTCATAGGTCATAGGAAGATTAGCACTGTTGGTGGGAAGGGACCAGTATACACCTATGGAATTATGGGATAGCACTTCTGCTTGAATGTTTTCTGGTGGCCCTGGTGAGGCATCTGTAAAATAAACAAGAATGTACATAACTCAATGTTTTGGATGAAAATACTCCTCATTGTTAATTCAAAGTATCGGCAAACAGGAAATAGATATCTGACAAATCCAAAAGGCACTTACACATTACAACTCATCATTGTTACGCTGCTGACCAATTATAAAGTCATTTTGATCAGCAATGATCAGTAAAAAATATGCGACAACCTTACCATCTAAAAAATTTGAATGTTTGCACTAAATGATCCCACCCGTCCCCCTGGGATGAAAAGGGGGTTAAAAATTTTCATTTTTAAGTAGAGTTTATTAAGACCTTCAATTTGATATATCAGATGACCCCATTTGACAAAGTGCAAATAATGATGCAATATCAACTAGTATATGAATAGAAGTTATGAAACTTACAAAGTCAATGCAAAACATGAAAATTTCAAATTGATTTTTTGGTGTTTTTTTCCATGGAATGTTTTTGGTATTTGGTCAAACATATAACTATGTCAACCTCTTCAATTTCTAAAACATTTTAAGTGGTAAGCTCTTGATGATTCAGAAATACATGCCTCCGCTCGCAAAACTTCAAACTGCATTATCTCTAAAACGACAATAGATATCTCAAATCTGTTAAATGATAAATGATCTACAGTTGAAGGACAACATTATAGAAAAAGAATTTGGACAATTTCAAAGTTCACCAAGGTCACAATTAATCATCAAATATATGATGCAATACAAAACTTAAGAACCGGAAGTCGTAGAGACATAAGACTATCCCCATTCAACTCAGAACTACTTGACCTTAAATATATCACAAGGTCAAGGTCATTGTATACTGTGAAGGTCAAGGTGAAATTTCATCATGACCTGACATTGACCTCAAATTGAAGGTCTTGAATTACTGATCATCTTTGCAGTTTATAGTAGGTTGATATATGTTACCTTTAAAAAGATATACACACAATACTATACTTTTAAGAATCATCCCGTTGTAACTTTTGAACAGACGGTCGGACATTTTTTGGCTTATTGTATAAAATTTAGAGCTCGTCGAGAAGAACATTTTATACGCTCTATGTATACAGCAAAGTCTTATCGTTTTCCTAATATGTAAGCTTGAAATTGCAGCGTAATTTTTTTTTGCACTCATTGACCTTTGACATTGGGTGCATATTAAAGGTCATATGAATTTAAGATTATTGGTGAAGGTTCCAAGTCTCTATGACTTCCGGTTCTCGAAATAGAATTTTTGAAAAATTATTTTTAATTTTTAAAGGGAAATAACTCCTTATTAGTGTTAATAACAAATTAATTGTTTATGTTTATAAACATTGCCATCTGTTCTTGTACATGCTGTCATTTTCAATTAAATTCTATCTCTGATACTTTTTGAGAAAAATGCAAGTAAAAGAAATTACTTCAAGGGGATATAACTCTCAAAGGGGATGATGAAATCCTATGCAGCCTCATATGGTAATACATCATGATGAGATCTACCTATTGTCCAAATAAAGTCATGATATCTTTTAACACATTTTGGGGGGACCATGTGGAAAAAAATCACTAAAAGGGAGATAACTTCTAAAGAGGATGGTGAAATCCTACAAAAGTTCATTTGGTAAAAGTTCATGTTGATGTCTATTGATGGTTCAATTTTGGTATTGATAACTCAAATAGAAGAGGTAGGAAGGCGTGCCAAAAAAATGCTGGAAGAAAAAAAAGAAAAAAAAACATTAGAAAAACAATAAGGTCTTTCCTCGCGGAGAAGAAAGACCTTAAAAAGTGTGACAATAAAATAATTCATTCCACATTTTGAAAATCAAACGTTTCAGCAAACATAAAGTATGTGCATAAAGATTCAAATATAGCAAATACTTTACAATTAACATTGAAACACTCAGCTGATGTTTTATCTAGTCAAGAGTACAGAAATTCTAAATAAATATTTTACATAAAATTCTTTTTATAGAGGTTTTCTTATTATTACCAAGAGTTCTAAATGGTGAAGTTGCAGTCAATCATTCAAAAGTTTGAGGAACAACATGAATTCTATCAGTGCACACCTGCCAACTTTCACTATTTGTGGCGGATTCCCCCATGGAGGCTCCTAAATGGAAATTTTAAAAGAGAAATGTTGTCCACAGTTTTAAACAAAAGTTGAAAACAATTAATTTTCAATGGCAATATGCTTGTAAAAGTATGAAGAAGCCTAAATACAACATTAAAATATATGTGAAGGCCCCTTGAACATGTTGAAGGTTTTGTAGGACTATAAGAGCCATCTTGCATCCGCCATGGGCATTTTGAAAAAGTGGCAGGTATGTCAGTGTCTCAGATAAAACCAGAGGATTCTAAATATTTGATAAAAATTCAAACCTAAAGAAGGGAACATCCTTGAATATTACCTGTAACTGTAAAGTTTAATGAAGCTGATGAATCAGTATTGAGTACATGACATTTATACAGCCCGCTGTCTGATGTCTTCAGCTTCCAAAGATGCAGTTTTTTCACCAATATTGTCTTACCATCTTCTTCAATTTCAAATTCTGCAAACGAGTGACGACCAGATATATCTATCTGAAATCACAATTAATATCCTAGAATTTATCTTATGCATTTCCCGATTTTTCTTTACACACAAATATATCTGTTCGTAAATGGACCTTGCCTGTAAACATGGTAAAAATCTTCCAACTAAAAATTATGAATGCAATTCTTTCTTTTACATTATAGCATTGACTAGTACATTGTAGTAAGCAGCTGTGAACATTAACAAGATATTCCATATAATTTTAGGATTTTAAAACCTTTGTAATATTTTCCATTATTATACTAGTTTTATAAGCAGTCTTAAGGTGGTACCCAACACTTTCACTAAAATTAATTTGGCTCGTTTAATTTTAATAAAATTTAGTCAAATAAAATTGAGAATGGAAATGGGGAATGTGCCAAAGAGACAACAACCCGACCATAGAAAAAAACAACAGCAGAAGGTCACCAACAGGTCTTCAATGTAGCGAGAAATTCCCGCACCCGGAGGCGTCCTTCAGCTGGCCCCTAAACAAATATATACTAGTTCAGTGATAATGAACGCCATACTAATTTCCAAATTGTACACAAGAAACTAAAATTAAAATAATACAAGACTAACAAAGGCCAGAGGCTCCTGACTTGGAACAGGCGCAAAAATTTGGCGGGGTTAAACATGTTTGTGAGATCTCAACCCTCCCCCTATACCTCTAGCCAATGTAGAAAAGTAAACACATAACAATACGCCCATTAAAATTCAGTCCAAGAGATGTCCGAGTCTGATGTCAGAAGATGTAACCAAAGAAAATAAACAAAATGACAATAATACATAAATAACAACAGACTACTAGCAGTTAACTGACATGCCAGCTCCAGACTGCAATTAAACTGACTGAAAGATTATGATTTCATCATATGAACATCAGGCACAATCCTTCCCGTTAGGGGTTTAGTATCATACCATCATAACATATATGAGAAGAACATAACCTGTGTCATGCCAACAACTGGTTTTTGAATAAATGTGTTTAGTTCTGATGCAAAGACCATATAAGTGAATCAATATTAACGCCAAAATATGCAATCTTTAATGACCTGACAACAGTATCGTAACTATATCCCTTCTTAATAAGTCTATTCAAAGGTTTTGTTAGTTTTTGAGGTGAATACTGACACCTTTGTGCTTTATAAAGAATATTTCCATAAAAAATTGGATGTGAAATACTATTTACTTTGATACTTTAACAAAAATATAAAAATTTTAAAAATTTTGAACCAACCGTTTTGCCAGAAAAATTACACTGGTTATATAGTAGTTTGACAAATACCAATTATAATCATTGAGAAGCTTAATATTCCTTTTACAACACAACGTAATTAAAACGTTTAGCTGACTTTACAGAGTTATCTCCCTGTAGTGTTAGGTACCACCTTAAAATATGAAAATAAGGAGATAAATCTTAGTCGTAAGTAATTTTGTGAAAACGACTCTAGTATTTTACAGCAGATTCTAATTCTATATAGAACATGTAGAATATTTGGTTTAATAAAAGAAGTCACTACTTCATTATATATGTATTACTGACAGATCATCAAAAAGAAGATTTCAAGAAATGAACAGCATATTTTTCATCATTATAAAGAAACCTACAAACCATGCTCCTATCCTTTCGACCTTGAGGTCATCACCTTTTGTTAACAATATTGACCTTTCACCTTTACCATGGTATTTGACTATACACGTCATTGTAACATTGTGGTCGTAGTATGTGTTATCTGTTTTATTCAATTCCACACTGATAATGTCTAAAACAAAGAAAACATAATATAATAATAGTTCTACAGCCACTGAGCATGCTGAGTAGCAGTGGCAAATCTAAAACATTTTAGGTGGGGCACTGACTGCCTAAGAGGGGAGAGGGACCCCTCCACTCATGGTTTAGTGAATCCCTAAATAATAAACAAAATATTCACACAAAAGGGGGCAAGGTCTCCTGTCCCTTACCCAACCTTCCATCACCCCAACCCATTTCTACCTCTGTGTAGAGTTAATAAATAAGCCAAATGACAATAAAATGGTATGCAGGGAGCAGCCCCAAACTAATTGCAACAGAACATGTTTTAATTCTAATCTATAGTGCTAAGCCCAAAACATACACAGATAAAAGTCTCATAAAATATAACTTGAGCGAAACTCAAATTTTGCATTTTAATTTATGGAAATTAACATTGGAAAGGGAGATAACTCTGCAAAAATGAGTCCTTTTTTGTCAGTTTTTGGTAGATTTTCTTAAATTCATGTAAAATATGATGCTTTGATGGGGTAATAAGTTCGTATTTGACTATATTATATAATCTTCTGCTCATGAAATGTACAAAACTGAAGTGTTATGGGTATTTTATTTTTTTGGTACATATTTCATTAAAGAAATTGCAAACTTATGGATTTTTCGACCATTTTGAAAAAATAATGTGAATATTTGGTATTGTTTATATCTGTAAATTATATTTGTTTAAAGAAACTTTAAACTTCAAAAAGAAGAAAATATGCTTAATTATTTTTATTCAATTTGAGATTCTTTACCTTGACATGCTGAAAAGTCTAATAAATGGTCAACTAATGAATGATTATCTAGCTTGATAAAAGATATGAAAACATCTTTAGAGTTGTTTGTTATACTCGAAAGACGGCTAAAATATCAAGAATGAATACATTCTGTAGAACAGAAGTGGTTAAGTTGTAGTTTTGAATCAATTTTTATTGATAGTTCTGCTTTTTTGCAGAGTTATCTCCCATATCAATGCAAATCTCCATAGGAATTTTAAAATCATGATTTTTAGTTTTCTTCCAGTTAGATATTATGGGACTTTTTTCTGTGTATATTTGGGGTATAATGATAAAGATTAAAACTTTAAAATCTTCTGTTGCAATTAATTCAAAGTTAGAGTAAAATTTACGCTAGATTGACTCGACTACAGGTTTGAATTTGGATCATGATTAAATATTTGAAACATAATACTAGGTTTGACTACATTCATTCTGTGTCAAGACATCAAAATGTAGTCAAACCTAGTATTATGTTTCAAGTATTTAATCATGATCCAAGTTCAAACCTGTATCCAGCTTGTAATGAATGTTGTGTCCATACTTGCCCCAACTGATAAAGGTTTGTCCTCTTTGTTTAACAAATCTGACATAAGAGTAGAAAACAGCAGAATGCCACCGATTGGTCTTCATCATAGCAAGGAAATCACACACCCAGAGTCAGGCTTTAGCTGACCCCTGGCTACTACTTACCAAGAGTATCGCGATCTTGTAACTGATCCTGCACTGACGTAGGTTGGATGAAATCGTCTTCTTCATCATCATCTAAAAAAGGGTAACAAATAATGTTTTAAAATAAAATTTACAATTACATGATATATGCATATTATTTTTTATAATTTCTTTTTATATATCAGAACATGCAATTGACATGGAGAATTACAAAAAATATAACACATCAAATATATATAGAGAATAATACATGGCAAAATCCGTATCATATGTCGTATCATCCCGAGACATCAATATCAGCCCAAGGGCCTTTAGGCCCGAGGGATGATATTGGTCGAGGGTGATACGGCATGTGATACGGATTTTGCCATGTATTATACACTTTATCATATATTTCAACAGAAGAGTATTATATTATATGAACTGTTTTCTGATCCATAGCACTGGGTTACCTTCAGTT
Organism: Mytilus galloprovincialis; assembly: GCA_037788925.1. Lineage (NCBI taxonomy): Eukaryota > Metazoa > Mollusca > Bivalvia > Mytilida > Mytilidae > Mytilus > Mytilus galloprovincialis. Next base: position 88,624,720 of record CM075338.1, read on the forward strand.
CTACTTTTGTCTTGTTTCAAAGGCCTTAAAAGAACTGCTCAATTACTTATCCGAAGCCCCGGGGTACCTTACAATTTGCGTGCTGTTCTTTTAAAAATATTTTGTTTATTATTGTATTAATTTGTGTGTTTTGTATTTTTCATAGTTGCATTTAGTGTGCCAAAAAATAGGAAAACTTGACGTTCGTGACGTCACATACAATATGAAAACTCGACGTTCGTGACGTCACATACCAAACAATGACGTCATTCCAAAAAATTTACCTATTTTGAGGAAAATTTTTCTTAAGCAAAAAAAAAAAAAAAAACTTTATTTAAAAAAAAAAAAAAAAAAAAAGTTAGGGTGTGATAAAGGGTATGCGATAAAGGGTGCGCATCAAAGTTGCGCGATATGGATTAAACAGCAGGCTATTTATCACATATGCAAAACTACTGTATTTACCACTAAACATATGATAAATATGTATATACATTTACCATGTTTACTGATATTATTTTTTACATTATTTTTTTATTTTCAAGATTATGCATGAGAATTATAAAAAATATAACACATCAAATATATGATATTCATACAGTAATATTAGCTATACATTTAAATATCTTTTTATTTATATAAAAAAAAAATGCATTTAAAATACATTTTATTTCTGTGATTCTTCAAAATATCCATATTGTTGTTTCCTCAGAGGTTGCAAATAATTATGGTTACTGTTATTTTTTTTAAAAAACTTAACTAGATTGTCAAAATCAATCGATTTTTTTGTTCTTTGAAAGAAAGTGTATATTTTATTGTCATGCACCAAAAATTACTGTTAACGACATTTGGCAAGATTTTTTTGGTTATTTCTAATGAAGTATACATTTGACATTGTTTGTCATCCAAATAGATAAAGTTCTAGCCAACATTGTGTTACATAGCTACATCTGGTTAGTCTTTAGATCTCATAAACATGTTTAACCCCGCCGCATTTTTGCCTCTGTCCCTAAATCAGGAACCTCTGGCCTTTGTTATAGTCTTGTATTATTTAAAATTTAGTTTCTTGTGTATAATTTGGAGTTTATTATGACGTCCGTTATCACTAAACTAGTATATGTATTTGATTAGGGTCCAGCTGAAGGATGCCTCCAGGTGTGGGAATTTCTCGCTGCATTGAAGATCTATTGGTGACCTTCTGCTGTTGTCTGTTCTATGGTCGTGTTGTTGTCTCTTTGACACATTTCCCATTCCCTTTTTCAATTTTTGTCTTGAATTTCGTTTTAACCAACAAACTAACTAAGTATGACTATGATTTACCTTTCTGAATCTTTGTTCTGTTTCCCCCAGAAAGTGTTGCTACTAGCCAGTTGGTAGACTTCCCGGTCAGATGTCCAGATTTGGCAGCTATCCGTACTTTGTACTGTTGACCTTTATACAGATCTAAAAAGGAAATGAAAAGTTCATAGAGAGAGATAATTTTGAAGGTGAAAAATAGGTTTCCTGCTGTATTTGTTTGCACCTGTCCTAAGGTAGGAACCTGTACCCTTTTCACAAAAAATCTTAAGTGTAAAATTAATCTTACATAAAAATATCTAGTTGAATTATTAAAGAATATTTTAGACTTACGATAATTTTTCACTTAAGATTTTTTTTGAAAGGGCTACAAATGGTCAGCTGTTGTCGAATGTTGTGTGGTTCATAAGTGTTCCTCATTTCTCGTTTCGTATATAGATAATACCATTTGTTTTCTTGTTTGAATGGTTTTAAACTTAGTCTAGTCATTTTTAGGGCCCTTTATAGCTTGCTGCTTGGTGTGAGCAGAGACTCTGTGTTGAAGGATGTACTTTGACCTATATTGGTTGACTTTTACAAATTGTGATTTGAATGGAGAGTTGTCTCATTGGCACTTATACCACATTTTCTTATAACTGTTGTCATGAGAAAAGAACTGTGCCCCCTATACATGCTATATAAGAAGTGATGAGTGTTCAGTGCTTTATAACTTCATGTAACTGTATGATAGTTCTAGGGGTATTAAAGGAGAAATAAAAATGACCAGAATATTTGGTTGACTTTTTAAAAAAATATTTCTTGCTCCCAAATGTGAACATGATCAATGGTTATTGAAAAATTGTTTTATTGTGAGTAAAAAAATGTGTTAGTTGCATAAAAAACATTGTCATGCCCCCATAACAGATGAGTGCTAATTACCTGTTATTATATATTTTTGCTTCTTTTTAGTAGTGACCACTGTACACAGTGTCCCTTTCTGTACCCCTTTCTGTCTGTACTGTATCTGATACCCTGTTATCTTTTTGAAATCATCTCCTCTTGGTAAGCCCCATTTCACAACTAGTTTCTGAAAAATGTGGTAAATGTTAGTAGTACATGTATATATCATGTATATCTTTTTTGATGAACTAGGACATTGCTTCATACATATTGTTACTGTGACCTATACTGTTAATAGATATAAGAAGATTGGTGTGAGTGCCAATGAGACAACTCTCCATCCAATTCACAATTTAATAAAGTAAGCCTAACAGAAGTTCCAATGGAAAGTTTGTTATAAACATTGTCCATATAGCAAAATGTGGGGTAATTTGCTAGTTTGTATAGCAGCCATTTTGCCTTATCATGACGGCAGCCATTACAATAGAATTATATAAGCTCCTTTAATAAAAATGTCATTATGCCAATACCTATGTCGAATGAACAATTTGTTTGCATATATATGTGTGAATTGTACCTGCTTTTAGGCTTCTGTCCGTGTACAAACGGACATTGTCTACTCTGAAATCTTTCAGCCTTTTTGATTTAAAAATCGGAAGCGTAACCGTAGTATTATTGCTATATAAGATCATATAAAATGACGGAAAATAGTAAAATAGCAAGATTCAAAACAGAAATATATATATACATGAGCCAATGAGCCAAAGACTGTAGCCAACGTACACCCCACGGGTCGTACATTTATTTTTTTCATTTTTTATATTTTCAAACTAAATATATATAGACATATAGACTTGAAAACAAATTTGTTACGAAGTGCTCCTTTGAAGGAGGGATTTCCTATTACAGACACAGATAGTATGCAAGAAGATATTGTTCATGATTTGTTCGCATATAGGGAAACACCTTGTAGGATTAATTCTAAAGTTAAATAACCTTGAACTTACCTGCTTACCTAAGTTTTCGGCCAAATTCTTTTAAAAACATGATGATTTCAACCTTCCCATTTCATAAAATGTCAAATTTTAAGCATTTTCCCTTAGATTTAAACTACAATCATGACATTCAGACATTTTTGGAAATATCTGCCAAAGGAAGTTTTTAAAGATACATTAGTTTTAAATACATGACCATGATGATGAAAAAGGGCTGGACTATCCGCAAATCTAAAATAAGTTATATTTTCAATCTTTTAAGCTAAGGGAAGTAATTTGATCAAAAGGGACAAAGTCACATGGTGCAAATCATTTGAATAAAGTACCTTTGATGTTTCCATATATGAGGGGGAGGACAGGGGTAAAGGAGACAGGGAGAAAGGGGGTAGGAGAAAGGAGAAAGGGGTGGGAGAAATGAGAAAGGGGGTAGGAGAAAGGAGAGGAAGGCTGGGAGAAAGGAGAAAAAGTTGGAGAAAGGAGAAAAAATAAAATATCTCTCCTTTTAAAAAAATTTCTAATATTTCAAGAAAAAATATCTCAAAAGAAGATGTTTCATTCAAATGGGAAAAAGGAGAACGGGGGTAGGAGAAAGGAGAAGAGGGGTGGGAGAAGGGAGAAGGGTACCCCCCTGTCCTCCCCCTCATATATACAATATCTATTTCTGTTGGAACAAATATTCTATACCATTTATTCGGTTATACTGTAATCAGTCAGGGGACTTACTGAAATAAGTGATTTTTAAATCACTTATTTGAGTAGCAAATTCGAGGTTTTGTCACAAATTGGGATTATGTAGTTTTTTTCAAAATTTGAAACACATAGGTTTAAATAACATCTTTTAATTAGTAAAATTTAAAAAAAATGAACTTTTTGCTTCTTTTAAGTAGCAAGGTTTATGCCTTTGATGCTATCATTTAGCTGAAAATTCTATTTTAGTTGAAAAAAATGCTATAATAATGGCTTTACATCATGTACATAATGAACTGATACTTTCTTAAAAGATTTTCCCCAGCAGTGGGAGTATTTTTCCTGTGAAGTTCTAGGTTTAATCTTTCAGATTATGTAATAAAATTCTACTGTTCGCGATAAAAATTTCACTGTTCGGGGGGGGTGTTGAAATTAGTGGGGGTTATTAAAATAATGATACTTAAAGAAGTGATTTTTGGGAAGGAAATTGAGGTCTGATACTTAAACAAGTGATTTTTATGTCATTATCCTAGATTCAGTACAAGGTCATCACATGAAATGACCTGGTCATCCTAGACAACACAGATGTTGGTTCTGATACTTTAGAAACATAATTAGTCCCTGGATCATTAGTATTCTATATTTAAAGCTACAATAAAATTAAATCACTTCTCCTAGTGATTAACTTGTACTACTTAAATAGGTGATTATTAAAGAAAGACAACTCTAACTTCCAACCTTTATGGAAATAATGTTACTTGAATCAGTGATTTAGAAAATCACTTATTTAAGTAAGTCCCCTGACTGGTAATATTTATTCCTGTGGAAATAATATTTCAGAATAATTTTCATTTTGGAACTTATATTATGAAGGAACTTCTATTTCGCGACCCCACCCTCACCCCATTTTGAAGTTGCTCCCTTAGATCACGATTTTAAATTCGTGGTCTGACACTTCTATGTAACACTATTCTTGATGCTATGTCAGTTTGCTTAATTTGTCACCATTATACCAGACTATATATAGATATATTTTGCATGAAATATTTGTCACTGGTATATAACTGAGCAAGCTAGGATGTCACGTGAATAAAATTAAAATCTTAGAATAGATTAAAGGACTCATGCCAGAAGGGGCAACATGAGATGATTACATTACACATCATAAACAAATAAAGAGAACAATGATGAGTAAACGAGTTACTTGATATTCATGAGCATGGCAGGGCACCACAGGAATAGGGGAGAGAAACGATGACTGTGGGTGGCCCGAGGAAAAAGTATCTATTCGGATTAATTTTATGTTTTTGAAGTATACTGATATTTCTGATCTATATTAAGATAACTTCAAATGCAAAACATTCCTAAGCTTGAAAACATGCTTGTTTGAAAATAATCACCTGTAAAGTTCGATTAAAGGGTGTTTGAAATTTCATGATGTTTTGTCAATGGGGGACACATATTCGCCGTTTTTACACATCTATTTAAACCCAAATAACTGCAGCTTTATATAATATTTATCCAGAGACATATTATATGTCTCTGATTTATCAAATAAATTTCATTATAGATAAACAGCAGACATTTCAAACATGTAAAAAACAGAAATTTAGGCCAATCAGTCAAAAAATTACTATGAAAAACTTCTTTGAAAATCGTGTTTTTTATCAGTCAAGAAATTGACCGAAAATCGTTGTCTGTTTTTTCGTCCTTTTCAGTAAGTGCCGCAATTTTGTTTAAGTTTAAAAAATAATCATATTTGTTATAAAATTATAATTTATCGGCATATTTCTTCCATTTCAGCCATCTTTTGAAGTGTTTACATCTCAAAATAATAAAACGGCGAAATTGTGTCCCCGGCGAATATGTGCCCCACTCTATTCTTCAGTATTGAAGCCTTGTTGACCTTAAAGAAGAAGAGTATTATACTGGATTGGTTTGATCATAGAAGTAATATTCAATATAACTTCCATGGTTTGATAAATATTAATGCCTCAGTTTAACATGTTTAATTCTCATTCATTATTTGCTCGATACGTTCGATTACGAAATTATACAACTTGGCCTAGGCTAAGCCATGCTTTTAGTTTATTTTAATTACACATCTATCCGGTGGAAGCGCTTTATATTTATACAAAATCACTGTTTTCCTTGGAAATGTTACAGGGTACGTATTACATAGGTATTTCCATTGTTGCCCATTAGCCATGTTAGCCTGAATCATAATATAATATATATGATTTACTTTCAGGAAAATCTAATTAATATATCAATAGCGGACAATCAATTGTAACTCTGTCGTATGAATATAACGAAATTAGAGATAATATTTCAATTAGATTGTTTCCGCAAACAAAAATGTACGATAAGTCTGTACATTGTCAAGTGTGAGCATAATTAGACAACGGACTTCTGACTGGTTGATTTTTGTTTGATTAACGTCCACTGCAAATCAGTTCATACAAAGTCAGGACCAGGTTAATAGTTGGTCTGTTGCACGAAAAAAACGGTTTTCAAATTTTCCTTTTTTCTTACGGAAGCTACCAATAATCTTGTTTGGTTTCCTCCTGAATGTGCATGAAATTAGGACCACTGAACTTTAAACATGCAACAATCAATCTAAAGAGAGACTAGTTGTAGTGGTCAGCGCATTGGACTACTAACACAAAGGTTACTAGTTGGATTACAGATCCCGAGTGAAAATTTCAAGGACTGAATTTTCGGCTCTCCCTTGACACCATTTGTGAAAATGGAATTGAAAACGATGATAGTCCGTCGGAAGGGGACGATACATGGCTAACCCATGTTAAGAGAGAGCCTTATCTCTTGCACGTAAAAGACACCATGATTGTATATTCTGAAAAAGAACAGGCTAATGACGTTATAAGGCAGCACTCGCACCGCAAAGTTAAAAGTGATTAATATAAGTTGCAATAAATTGTTTCCCAATCCATTATAAAGAAATATGTTTAAAGGAACAAAAAATCTATCAACAATCCGGCATAGCCGTCGAAAGTTATTATTTCACAGATTAAGTAGTGTATAAAGAAAGATTGGTATGCCTCTATGGTTGTAGGTGCCAATGATACAACTCTCCACCAGAGATCAAATGATGTAGAAGATAACAACTATATCACCGTATGGCTTTCAACGATGACAACGCCTAACCGCGCATAAAATGATATAAACGGTCCCGAACTGACAAATATAAATCCATTCCAACGATAAACGAAAACTTACAAGCTACAAACGATAACTACAGGAGTAAGGACATGCACATACAGAATATGTTGAGGTTAACATGTTCCCCCTTTTCCCCCTTTCCTAGCCCTACTTACCGTGGTACCGTAAACTTCAACTGTAAAATTAGTTGGTGCACGTAAGACTACTTTTCGTTTTGTTCTAAAAGAAATCTTGGTAGGTTCTGACAATTCTTCTGCTTCGTCTACAGCTTGTACCTTGATTATATAAGTCGACGATGGTCTCAGTTTACTGATTAAAAGGGATCGTAGCTTCGTCTGCTTCACATTAGAAATTTTATTACCCAACATTTTCCACGTGACTCGATAGCTTGTTATTAAATTTCGTTTCGTTTTTGGACGCCTCCATTTTATTTTGATTGATGTTGGTGTACTGTCTTTAATTTTCAATCCTCTTGGAGGTCCGACTGCTACTTCAGAATCTACAAAGATATAAAATGCATCCGTCAGTGCAAATAAGATTATTGTATTTTAGCATGTTAAAAGATCTTAAAACTCCACAAGTTCTAAAACGAAATGGCAGTTATTGCGATATCATTCAGAAAAGACATTTATTATCATACAATTAACATGATTAATGCAACCTAAATTCGTATGTGCCAATTTAAAATTCAAACAAACAGAATGCATATGTCCCCCTCGTCAATCTCTAGTACTAGGGTTGACATTTTTTGTACAATTTATAATTCGAAAATATTAAAAAAAAAAAAATTTTAAAAAGATAAACTTTCTTGACCCAATTCACCATAACTGTAGCTGTACATTTCAGTATTGTCCGTTTTTATTTTAGCGATAAGAAAACCCTACTCAACCATGTCAACTTACCAAGCGAATTCTGGACAGGATCTGACCACTCGCTTTCCTTCCTCCCTCTGACCGCTTTCACAGAAAACTCGTATGATCCATTTGATGTTATCACATTTAATCTTTTGACCTCCCCTTTCGTCGTATTTAAATATTTATATTGATCATCTCCAGGAATGTTTCGATACCTAAGGGTAAATTGTGTGCTCCGTTTTGAATTTCTGTATTTATCTATCCATTTCACACGGAATACATTAGGGGAGGTGGCGTAAGCACGCAAGCCAGCAGGCGGTGCTAAACATCGGACTTGAGAGAGCAAACAAACTGGAAAAGAAAAAAATACAAATACATTCAATAGGGGAGGTGGCGTAAGCCCGCAGGCGGTGCTAAACATCGGACTTGAAAGAGCCAGCAAACTGGAAAGAAAAAATACAAATGCATTCAAAAAGGGAGGTGGCGCAAGCACGCAAGTCCGCAGGCGGTGCTAAACATCGAACTTGCGGTGCTAAACATGATAAATAAAATGGATGAAGAAGAACATTTTTTATTTACATGTAAAAAAAATGATTTGAGATTTGAATGTTTACAGAAAGTTAAAAATATCTATTCTGATATAGATAATATAGATGGTTTTGATAATAAATTGGTTTTATGTCTTTCGTGTCCGTCAATTATATATACAGTATGCTGCTCCATTTGTTAAAAAGTAATGGTCACTGTCGAGGGTGGACTCAACAATGATAGATACATAGGTATATATAATGTTTTGTTCTTTTATTGTTTTTATGATGTATTATAAAATTATCTTGTTGGTTTATGTATGCCTTAAACACAATTGGGGTGTACATGTGCATTTATTCAATAAACATATATTAAATTAAACATTCTGGCAATATAAATCACACAAATTATTTCAATAAATTTCTAATAATTTGAAATTAACACGTGCGCGTGTGTACACAGGCTAATCGGTACACATCAACAGCAGCTGTTAACTTTAAAACGCACATCAAAAGATAGAACGAGAGGAAGACATTTATATCTATTAAAGCAATCAACACCACTTACCAATAAGGTCAAAGATCACCAGAAAGAACTTCACATCCATTTTACTCCAATTGTATTATTTTGAAAAAAAATCCACCATTTTGGACGTTTTCTTGTTATTTTTCATCTTATCTGTCAGAATCTGAAACTTTGACCTCAAAATACTTCACGATTTAAGAGGCCACCGACAGGAAATATCATCTCAAGATCTACTTTATTGGATAAGTGATTTATTAAAGATGGATTGCGTCACAGAGGATTAATTTCTTTCTGTTAAAGTAGTAATCCCACAAAGAATCGATTAACTGTGTACTTTGTTTGATGTTCTTAGATATTAACTAATAAATAATTTTAATTAAAATTAAGAAAGATTTTAAAAGGTCAAAGTGTGACATCGAACAAAAGAATTAATTGTACGTGCATGTTGATTAATGCCAAAGGCTTGAAGTGTTCATTTGTCACTAATATTTTGGTTATGTTCTCGGAATGTTTGTCTTATCTAATGCGCGCTTGATGTGTAATACCCATTACATCTATGGTATGATATAAACGGGTATTAATTTACCTTGTGACCTTAATCCTCAAAGTTATTTTAATACAAAATGGATGTTTTCGTTACTATTCTGTAACACAATTCCTAATAGAATCAAAAGAGACAGAAACCAAACACTCAAAATCATACAATATACAGACTGTACGTATTGCTAACTAATAGAGGACCTGTGATTACCAAAATAAATGCACGCTGAGAGAATTCATTTCCATAAAATGTTACCACAATATATATGTTTATCACAAAATAACTGTCTGTAACGTACATTTATGTTTGATTAGATTCATTAAATGTTGATCATATTTATATATCAAACCAGTCATATATATAGATGTGCACTCCTTGAACTTAAACCACCCTTCAATTTTAGTATGCGGTCTTTTCTACTTAAATTATATATGAAAAGTTTGAATGCTGTGTCATATTATGTCATAAACGTGAAAGTACGTGCCCTGATCTATACCGAATGTTACATGCATGCATACTTGCAGTATTTATTTTGATAGTTTACACAATTTAAGACAAAAACAAAGTATTAGACCGTACTGTTAAACTTGATCAATGTTAGCATTCTAATTATTATAAATAGTAAATTGAAGCAAGAAAATGGACAGGTATTCCATTAAAGACATTTTTATTTATGTTATGATTTATTTTTATCAGTCATTAGACTTATCCAGTCCAATATACATGTTCAGATTATCTCCCTTTTGAACACGATATGTTTTTATAAGTTTTACAACCAAAAATATTCATGTCGTTACGCGCAATATTAAGCTATATTAAGTTGGATTTTTTAAGACCTGAAAGATGAAGGTTGCAGAGGCAAATTTAGAGGGGGGCTTTTCTGGAGAAAATTTGTTTGATTATATAGAGAATCACTGAAGCATGACCGTAGCGGACCCCTCATAGGCATGCAGTCAGTGGCCCCGACTTATGAACAATTCTGGATCCGCCACTGGGTTGCATGCAGATATCGTGCCGTAAAAAACATTAATGCATATTCCTGGTGCATTTTTTGTGTGTCTTTGTATGTTTATTTGCATTTTTTTTATTCAGTTGTGCTATATGTCTGTGTTGTAAGTTTTTCATGCTGGATCCCAATCATTATCACAGTAACCTAGTAGAAAATCGAGAATGGGGAATGGGGAATGTGTCAAAGAGACAACCAAACAACCCGACCAAAGAGCAGAAAAACAGTCAAAAGCCACCAATAGGTCTTTAATACAGCGAGAAAATCCTGGACTCGCAGGCGTGCTTCATCATATGCAAATCAAGTACAATGGAATCCCTCCCGTTAGGGGTTTAGTAATATCCCATCATATAAAATAAATGAGAAGAACATAACCCGTATCATGGCAACAACTGGTTTTAGAATACATGTGTTTATTTCTGATGCAAGATCCTATAAGTGAACCAATATTAAAGCAAACTTATGTCATCTTTAATGACCTGACAACAGTATTGAGATCTTAGCTTTTGAGGTGAATGCCGACATTTTTGTGCTTTGTAAAGAATATTCCCATGAAAGATTGGATGCGGCGAAATACCTGAACGTTAAGATGGCTGCATGTTGATTTATATATATATATACTTACGAATGTATAGTCCTTGTACCGATGATCAGATTTAGAAAATGTGTTGACTGGTTTGTGATATCGATAACCCTGGTATTATAATTTTTCAGTATTACATAGATTTCTTTCGCTAAAATCTAATACATTGTTACATACACGAGTGAATCGTACAATTTGAGATATATAAACACAATGAGATGGTGACAAGGGAACACCTCCATCTAAAAATGGACGATTAACAATAGAAAATGAAAAATCCTCTCCGTTATCATAAGTTTTAGTATGTCTATTTGGGTTGTTCTCCTTATTGTGTCAATGTAACGGATCTATAAACAACTGCCATACAAGTGGAAGGTTTCGCGAGCTATAAAACCAGCTTTCTTCGGAAAATGCCTGTGTCATGGCCAGTGAGGAACATTGCAACTATTTTCCCTTTGTTCTGTTGATTGATATAAGTCAATAATAGTTCATTTTGTCAGTTTTTTATGGACTTACTCCTATTTGATTTTTTTTCGTGTTCTTTATTGGACCATTAAGTTCATATGTATAAGGGGGTGGATGTTTTATCTGAGGGGTATTAAAAGTCATTTCGTAGTAATTGACCCATATATATTTCTAAAGGGTATTTTCTTGAGAAAAAAAATAAAAGTCCTACAATGTTTAGAAATATCGTAGCAAAGAATCCTCTCAGATACATATGTACGTACCTAAAAGCTGATATATAAATAATGTTTTCTTACACTCTAATACCGGCTGTTGAACTTCCAAATATATTTCGTCTAGCGGAGTTGTCTATCTTTATAATCTATTGGATATATAAATACTACATACAATTTATTCAGAAGCAAAATGTACGTGAAAAACGTCTGTTAACTAAGAAAATATTCTGAACTGAAAAGGATACCATCGAGCAGTGATTTACAAAAAGAAAATCTGCAAATATATTTTAATTTAAACGTGTATTAATATAAGAACAAATCAACTTTCTAGTTTTCTAGAATGTAAAATTACTATTCACTTCAGTTTAACAATTGACAAACACGTTGAATCTCCATAAATATCTCTAACATTTGCAGACTGTTGGACAGCAATGGTATCACCTACGTTAAGTCGTACCAGAGCTGACGTCGTCCCCGTGTGGATCATAAAACGAACATAATTATGTTTTGGTACTATTTGGACTTCTGATAACACCGTGGAGTTGTTCTTTACAATACTAAATCGTGCTTCGGTGACTGTTAGAGATAGAGAGATTATTACCAAATAATATCCTGGCTTCTCACAGTGAAATGTCCCGGTATTGTTCACCAAATCTGACAAGTTGTGAATGCCATACGAGTTCTTTATCCCATGGAATATAATTCTTTTATTGTTATGGTTGAATCCACCACATGCCTGTACAGCAACTACAAGTAAAAAAGAGAAACAGATGTAAGAGGGTTGGATTGGGTTATATCATTTCTATATTCTTTAATAGTCATGGTGTAGTGGTTAGTGCATCGGACTACTAACACAAAGGTTCCTGGTTCGATCTCCGTTCCGGGGAGAAAATTTCAAGGACTAAATGTCGGCTCTCCCTTGACACCGTTTGCGAGGATGGTCTGGAGAAACGATGCTAGTCCTTCCAAAGATGACGATAAATGGCTTACCCTTTTTAAGAGAGTGCTATATCTCTTGAACGTAAAAGAGACCCTTTTGGATTTCGAAAAAGAGCAGGATAATGCCGCTACGAGGCAGCACTCGCATCTGCAAAGTGGAAATACGTTTCAATAACTTGTTTCCCAATTCACCATACAAAAATATGTTTAAACTATATTCTTTAATTTTTTTCTTTTCGAATCTTCTCTTTTCGATATTTATTTCCAACAGTAATATTTATTCTTTATTCTTTTTTCATTTTTTTTTTCATTTTTCTCTTTCTTTATATTTCAACACCCCATTACTCCTTATTCATTATTTTTCATTCCTTTTTTCAATATATCTACTTTTTTTACCCTTGTGCCCTCTACTATAATCACTTTTCTGTATACCCTGACTCTCATTACGATTTTCGTAGATCATAAATCATATATATTAACTCTTTCTAGAATCATTTTGTAAAAAAAGTTTTGAAAAAAAGATTGGATGTATATAAATAATATTATTGTATCAGTGATTCCAGCACGTTCACAGGTCGTCAACAATAGACAGAAATCTAAATAATGTGCCAAGCAATATATACATAAGTTATTAAGAAATTAAAGTTCCATTATAATGCAACATCGTTTGTATGACTTTCATCTTGATTGGATAACGTAACCATTTTTATTACGGCATCAATTCACAATTGATGCTTTGTACAGGTGTCAGACCACCAATTAAAAATCCCTATCTGTTCAACCAAATTTTGCAATTTCCACAGCTTTCTAAATATTTTACCTTAAGTTTAACTTCATAGAAACCAGGTATATCCTTAATTGTACATACGTATATATACGTTCTAAATTGGAGGGAGTAATTGGTGGTCTGACACCTAAACCTACGCGCAATCGTAGACGACGTATGGCAGATTTAAATGTGTGATATTTCTTTGTTTTATGTCAATTTCATTAGAATGGGTGTTTTAGGCCATGTTTCTCTGCTTACTAATTTGATGCCGTTTTTTTCTCTATTCTTTATGTTTTTGCACCCCTTTATTTGCAAGTTTTGACCTTTAATGTGCAACTAACACCAGGTTTGTCCCCTCCGTAAAATATCCAGTATGCCTTCGGACTATACAAATATTATATTGTCAAGTATTTTTGATTTTTTCATGTTATCGTATTGCTGTCTCCTGGAAGTATATAAGTACCCCAGATCTCATGTGTTTGCACAAAAATAAACCTGCATTGTTTAAATCAGTATTAAAATATAAGCAGAAACCTCAAATATAAAAAAAGAAGATGTGGTATGATTGCCAACAAGCCAACTCTCCACAAGTGACCAAATGACATAGAAGTTAGCAACTGTAGGTCACCGCACGGCCTACAACAATGAGCAAAACCCATACCGCATAGTCAGCTATAAAAGGCCCAAAAATGACAAATCATACACGGTAAAACAAAGTTGATTTACAAGACCTTTAACCAATATACATTGTATTAAATAACTCTTACCAGCTTCTTGGTTCAGACCCTGTTGTATCTGAGATATATTTAATTTCATACTGGCTTGTACAACACCAAAACTATGAAACGCATTGTCTATTCGCATCTTAATCTTCCGTATGTCCGTTTCGGATTCACTTTTAGAATTATTTAGCTCCGTTTCAAGATGAAGTAATCGTTCTTTGGAGCCTGTTTTCTTTTCCAAGTTTGTTATTCTTTTCTGAAGTTCTGAATTTTCTATTAGGATATCTGACGACTTTGATTTCCAGTTCTCAGTTTCGCTTTTCATCTCTTGTATTTCTCGCTGCAGCTGACCACCTAAATATTTCTCTAGTTGTGTACGGTATTTTCTTTCCTCGGTCAACATATCTGTTATATCATTGTAATGGGAACCTGCTTTTGACGGAGTTGTTGTATCCAACAAAAATGAATTTGAAAACGAAAAGCACAATATCACGAAAAAAATCATTTCTTCCATGTAGGCTACGTATTCACAAATATTCTGAAATACAGAAGTTGATGTAAAATAAAAATAAAAACGCGTATTTGTATTCACCTTTGGGAATTCTTATATCGCTATGAAGTACATAGACTATCTTATGTGCAGTCCGACGTAAAATAAACAAATCAGAAATCTTATACGTCTATCAGTCTATATAGACATTTTCAGTCCGAATATACAATCAGTCAAAATAAACAGTTCAAATTACAAAATGTATATCGTGTTTATGTAGGACGTAAAAGCGTTGGCCGTGCGTTTCATACCATTTTGCAAACGTTCTTTTAATTAATCAACGCTTTCATATCCATATAGAAGCAATACATTTTTTAGTAACATACCAGCTGTTGTCGCCTGCTTTATAAAAAAAAACGTCTTTTTTCTTTTTTTCTTATCTTTATTTTTGATTTTAAAAAGGTCAGGATTTTTCATACCTCCATACACTACCACTTGAAAAGGATAATCAGGTAGTACATGTAAATACAGAAATTTTCATTTTTTCCCCTTTAATTGGTTTTGCATTCATGATAAATCTTTCATCGTATTCATAACTCTATGAAATAGACTCGGAGCGATTTAGAGCTAGACGTATTCAATGAATATATAATTTTGACTGTATCTGTATTGACTTAAATATGTGTTTTTGAATTGTTATAAAGGTGTCGCTGGGTACATTTTGTAGATGCCTAGTTGATGTAAAATCTCTTGTATATATTCTGAGTCGTATCTCATATGCATACAGTTTTAATAATTTGAACGCTTATTATTCAAAATACCAAATTTATTTGAAAAAAAACCGTTATTGTATACTGGTTGTATCTTTGGATTGTCATTTATTTGTCAACATGTTTTTGCTCCTAAGAACCACTAACATCTATATCATGTCATTATCAGTTTGTTCCAATGTCCTTGACGAAAACGAAAACATCATATCAGACCTAATATTTTGAAAGAAAATGGTTTCATATTTTGTGTTATGCTTATGTTTTGGACTCTCAGGGGCGTTTTTGTTTGACACTAGTACGATTTCTCCGGGCGGAGGAAGAGGAGGAATAACAGATAAACATTACTATGACTTACTCGATTTAATCATGGAAGAAAGAAGATCACGCCGGCAGCTGGAGCAGTATGTGGGTGGTCCATTACAAGGTGAATTAAAACATCTACAAAACGAGACCATTTCATTGAAGACGAATTATCAAAAGTTGGTATCTGATAATGGGAACCTTAAAAATAAATTATCCCGCTTGGAAAATGAGACCGGCTCAAAAGATGAACTTTTTCAATTTGAGCAGAAATTAAACGATACCAGAGACGCTGCCGAGAGACAAATTCAACAAGTCAAGACGTATGTTGACAACATTTCACAGAACTTTAGTTCAATTATTAACGGAATATCTTCAAATGTGGCAAATATGACGCAACAGCAGGATAACGACAGAGAAATGGGTAAGATAGCGTAATTAGGCAGTTAATTTTTTTATCAATATTATTAATATTTGTATCCACATTACTGGTATGTTGATAAGTCCTTTTGTTCAGTTTTTTTTTTATCACGATACAATTTTCACCAAAGCTCCTCTGACATATCAAATGCAAGGGACTGTCAGAACAGTATAAAGAACATTATATCTTGACACCTTTAAACCAGTTTATAACAGAACCTATGCATTACAGATTTTTAGACAATTCTAACCGAGAACAGTTTTAAAGACAGTTCTAACCGAGAACAGTTCTAGATAGTTCTAACCGAGAACAGTTTTCGACAGTTCTAACCGATAACAGTGTAAGACAGTTCTAACCGAGAACAGTTAAGACAGTTCTAACCGAGAACAGTTTTAGATAGTTCTAACCGAGAACAGTTTACCACAGTTCTAACCGAGAACAGTTTTAGACAGTTCTAACCGAGAACAGTTTTAGACAGTTCTAACCGAGAACAGTTTTCGACAGTTCTAACCGAGAACAGTTTTCGACAGTTCTAACCGAAAACAGTTTTCGACAGTTCTAACTGAGAACAGTTTTAGACAGTTCTAACTTTATTCTCGATAAGGTTTACGGAATAGAAAATGATGAGCAAGAACTGCAGAACACTAGGGAAAACAAACAATGAAAATTGAAAAAAATGTTCAAACAAATAAAAGAATAAGAAAATAAAGACCCATCCGCCATGCACAAATCAACTTGGAATCATGTAATGTTTCTTAAAATATATAGTACCAATATTACGGGCTAAGTAGGGCCATAACTGCATCTCTCATTAAGAAAATCAATCAGATAAAATGTACATGTTCCTATTTTTGTTTTTTACAGTTGGTTTACAAGCATGTGGTGGATTCATGGTTAAGCACTACATCGTGGATAGTTATTATTCAGAGAAGATGAAATTTTCCAAAGTTATTAACTCGTACGGATTCCAGAACATATCAGCATTGCAAAACGATGGCAAATTTATTTGTGAAAAACCTGGGTTGTATCTATTTATAGTAACATTAATGTCGAAAGATTCAAATTCTCGTTTTAATATCGTTTTGCATGATACTGCGGGAAAATTTCATTTCTTGACGAGTGTTCAGATTGCTCCGGTGTATAAATCTAGTTCGACCATTGATATGTACCACAGTGGAACAGGATCTGCTGTGATACAGCTGAACACCAACGATACAATGTATATAGAACCGAAAGACATTAGACATACTTACACGAATATGAACTGCATCTCTGTCATGAAGCTCAGATAACTCATGTCTACAGTATCATGAAAGTCTTATGGAACTAATTTTCTCAAAATGAATGAAAAGACGCCATTATTATCATATTATTAGTATTATAATGCCGCTTTTAAAGTTTTTGTTCTATATGAAAATAAGGAGATTAAATCTTGTAATTGTATTGTAACGAGTATATATATACATTGAATGAATCATGTTCTGATATTCAGAAACGGGCGGGGATTCAGTCGGGGCGAAATGTCTAAACACTAAATCCTGGATCCAAACCTGAAAATTTCCTAGTCAACTGGTACTGCTTCATTACATGCATGCACTTGTCTGTGTACCACTTCTAGAAATACACACATTGGCACACAAAACATGTATAGTCAATAATAGTGCATTGACTTGACATATCAACGATATAAGGATGAGGCGTAGAAACGGGAAAATGCGAGGCTTTGCCGAATCCTGATATCGTTGATATGTCAAGTCAACGTACTATTATTGACTATACATGTTTTGCGTCCCAATTGGTAACGTCAAAATTGGACGTTTTACGTCGGTAATCGAGTATACTTTGTTCGTTTTGTTTGTAATCATTTTTGATCGATATGGATACTTCAAAGTCTTGAATATGCATATGAAATATTTCCTTCTGGAAGTTACGCAAGCAAAAATAAACAATACAAAATAGGTATTTGGTTGAGAAAATAGTGCCTTAGATAGTATATTATATAATGCGTTAGTCACCCGTTTAAATTTAAGAAGAGAGGGAAGAGAGGAAGCAATTCATGTTGCTTAAATAACATAGTTTTTGTGTTTTGTGCTTTTATCTTTTTTTAAATGTTGTTGGTTTTTTTTTTTGGGGGGGGGGGAGGGGGATGGGTGTGTGTGATGATAAGTTAAAAGATTTTAATGAAAAAGACTTCTATTGTTTACAACGGAGTAATTAAATCAAGAAAGAGAATGATTGCGTGAAAAATAATTATATTCATCTGATATGTTTACAAGCTTTTTATAGTATCGAGGTGTAACTCCTCAGGTACAACAATTTTACTGCCTCTTTCAATTTCAGCACAAATGAACCGTATTGCAGATGAAATTCAAATCGCAGTTTTACGCTTCACAAGTTTGAAAATAAACGGTTGATCTTTTATCCTCTAGTAATATAGCCCTTTCACAACTTTAGAATCTTCGTTAAATGAACAACCCCAGTCATCTGAAATATTTTACCTATTTATTGACAAATTACCATATGTTTTTTTTTCTTTCCATTTAAGATAATTATTCATTTTCTATTTGATTATGACTACTATTATTATATTACAGTTCTTATCGTGGTTTCTATGATTCTATCTATTTTCGAAATTTGTAATTTTGTTATTTTGTTTTGTCCTCTGATCTTAAAACATGAAATCGAACCGTACTTGTTATTTAAAAACAATGAAATATCGTTCATATAGCATATGATAATACGAACTGCCTTCAATTTCGATGGCCAAGGAGGGTGATTGGCCTAATGAGTTCATATAAAGTGATAAAAAGCCTGCGGCGATTTTAAGATACGCTCGTGGCGAGATTTGTTCGACTCCGATCCTAATCGACAGTTATTGCAAATATTTAAACTTAAGTTCCCTTGATATCCGGCTTCTCCTACCTATGATGACATGTCAATAAAATACAACAAATGTCGCTTATCCATGTAGCCGTGTTTAACACCAAAACAAAGAACAAACTTTTAGAAATAATTTGAAAACACATATATATGTATAGCGTCCCGAATCGGAAACGTTCAAAACGTAAGAAAATTGTTCAGTGGACAAACTTGCAAGACATTTGATTTGTTAAAAAACGAAGTCATTTCGACTTCACAGCTTATCAAAAAGTATGTTATCGTATTGTGGGGTGAAAGCACAATTACGCAAAAGAACTGTTTTGTATGCTACAAATTTAATATTTAATATAATGACGTTGAAACTGACAGTGTTTTGGTAAAAAGCGGCGAAATTCGACATTGGACAATCTTGCAAGACATTTTCCCGAAGCCAATGCGTTTTTATTTGTGGTGCGAGTGCTGTAAAATTCCGGATTTGAAATGGTCGATCTGAGCACTTTTGTAGGAATAATTTATGAAAACAAAATTTTATATCTTCTGATATTTTTAAAAGCGGTAACTTTTGATAACTTACCATTTTCCGAAACCTGACCATGGCGAGGATTATTCATTTTTGAAAAAATCAGCTTTGACCGTTCCATCAACACAAAAAACAGCAATGATGTCATAAATTATATATGACGTTCATCATTCATGCGAATTTTCGCGGATTTTAAACTCTTTTTTAGACCACAAAAATTCCCGCAAAAGTTATTTTGCGAATAATTTGTTACGTCTGACCCGCATATTTTTGACGTTTTGGCAATATTTGTATCATTATTTGAATCTATTATGAAAAGTTAAAGAATATTTTTTTATATTTTTGGAAACAGTAATACCTGCCTAATCTATGGATATAAATTTCATAAAGCTGCACTATTTAGATTTCATAGAAGAGTTATTTATCAAATTGCTCTGTCGCATTCCATGGCATTGACGCAATAACGTGCTTAACGTCACTATATTATTGTCTTTATACTGCAATCTAAAAAAAAACAATTTTCAATTGTTCTTTAATGGGTTAATGTCATTATTTGATTTAAATATTGGGAAACTTCCCCCTTTTATTTAAAGGCCTCATATCATACAGGCGGAGAAATATATAACAATAATTACATTAGATGTATGTTTCATTACGATACGTTATTCTGATTGGCTAACGGCACATCATGTGTTATTCCTTAAGCAGTTGTACCACTCATTAAAACTTCTCATTCATGATGACACGAGGTCCCACAATAAAGTGCACAGGTAAATGAAATAAAAACTTGATAAAAGGCGTGTTTTCATGATCCTATAGGTAAAAATGTAATTATAAGTATTGAATGCTTTTTTTTGTAACTTTATAGGGTTGTAAAAGCGTTGACCGTGCGCACATTTTAAGTATGAAGCGCTTCCGCGCTTCATACAAAATGTACTTCGGTCAACGCTTTTACACCCCAATAAATTTACAAAAAAGAGCATTCAATTCTTAAAATGAAATGTACATTACCTGCTGAAACCAACAACCAATGGTGAACGAATTTGTTTGAGAATGAACTAAAATATCAACAATAAGCATAAAACATAATGATTTATAGTTTGCAAACCAAAATTTAACAAGTGAAGTATTTTTTTTCTCTAAAAATTGCAAAAGAAATAAGTTTCAGTCGTTGTATACATTATAAACAAGGACAGGTTGAATAGGTCGTATGAATAATTAATTATAATTTCGGCAATTTCTATTTAAATATTCATGAGGAAAAGTGATGTCAGGTCAGTGACTGAATATGACATAGAAATATACGGTCAACGCATTTTGACAGCTCAAATAGAACGCGTGCAGTATAAATCCAAATTATACGATTAGGAAAATAAAAACTTGAAAAAGATTACTATTTATCAACAAAGCTAATGTTTGTTTACATAAAAATAAATATACTGCGTTTATAAATGCCGTTAAAAATTCATGTACAACAAAGCTATGGGTCAATTTTATATTATCTTTGCCGACAATGTGTTAAAAAAAACCACAGAGGAATAATTGTGATGTACATGCATACCAATTCCCTATTAAAGAGAGCAAAGATATCATAGGGACATCCAAACTAATAAGTCGAAAACAAACAGACAACGCCATGGCTAAAGAATAAAAAGACGAACAGACAAATAAAAGTACGCAAAATACAACGAAAAAAAATAATGACTGAGCAACATGAATCGCACTAAAGCTAGGAGTAACTTTACATGATCCGGGAGGGTACGCAGATCCTGCCTCACACGTGGAGATTGTAATGACATACTTAGAAGAAAATAGAATTCTTGGGGAGATCCAGGAAGAATTTAGAAAACAAGAACTGAGGACAATTATAGTTTGACACTACATGTTATTTGTTCTATCCGTAAAGCTAAAATAACATAAAAGGTGTCTCGCGTGACATATCTAAAGCTTTTTATAGCGTCTCAAATAACATAAAAACGTTTTTCGATTTCTGTGACCTATATAAAACTTTTGACAGAGTCGCATAAAACATAAAAAGTTATCGCTTACCGTGACCTATATCAAGCTTTTGACAGAGTTTCAAAACATAAAAGGTTTCCCGCTTTCCATGAAGCTATATAAAGCTTTTGGCAGAGTCTCGAATAACATAAAAAGTTTCTCGTTTTGCGTGACCTATCTAAAGCTTTTGGCAGCGACTCAAATAACATAAAAAGTTTCTTGCTTTCCGTGACCCATCTTATACGTTTGACAGAGTCTGGAGAGATGGTATTCTATATTTATTGAGGCAAGACAGCATTTAAGGCAAGTGCTGGAATTTGACCAACTCTCTTTATAGCTATCATGTATGAAATAAAATATTGTTTGGTGCTCGTGAATAAAGTTTCTTTGACCAAGAGTTGGACAAGAAGCAAGGTTGTGTTTTGATCCCCGACACTGTTCTTCGTTCTAATTAGCTGCGAAAACGTAGCTCTATTGTCCTTCTTTTTTTTTGCGGTCCGCAAATATCAAAAATCATCAAAAGGACCTTAAGAGCTACGTTTTCGCAGCTACGTTCTAATGAATGTCTTCGTACATGTATAAAGATGTTTGAGCCAGTAATTTGGGCGTTGATCTCTGACTCCTGAAATGTTTTATGTTTGCTGACAATGTTATAATACTTCATTACCAGGAATGTATTATTTTCAACTCATCGGGATGTTCGCTCCTCTTGTATTTGAATCTTGCTAGATATTTGATCCACTAGTTTAATCTATGTAGTGTCATTAATCTTGCTAGATATTTGATCCACTAGTTTAATCTATGTAGTGTCATTAATCTTGCTAGATATTTGATCCACTAGTTTAATCTATGTAGTGTCATTAATCTTGCTAGATATTTGATCCACTAGTTTAATCTATGTAGTGTCATTAATCTTGCTAGATATTTGATCCACTAGTTTAATCTATGTAGTGTCATTAATCTTGCTAGATATTTGATCCACTAGTTTAATCTATGTAGTGTCATTAATCTTGCTAGATATTTGATCCACTAGTTTAATCTATGTAGTGTCATTAATCTTGCTAGATATTTGATCCACTAGTTTAATCTATGTAGTGTCATTAATCTTGCTAGATATTTGGAATCCACTAGTTTAATCTATGTAGTGTCATTAATCTTGCTAGATATTTGATCCACTAGTTTAATCTATGTAGTGTCATTAATCTTGCTAGATATTTGGAATCCACTAGTTTAATCTATGTAGTGTCATTAATCTTGCTAGATATTTGATCCACTAGTTTAATCTATGTAGTGTCATTAATCTTGCTAGATATTTGATCCACTAGTTTAATCTATGTAGTGTCATTAATCTTGCTAGATATTTGATCCACTAGTTTAATCTATGTAGTGTCATTAATCTTGCTAGATATTTGATCCACTAGTTTAATCTATGTAGTGTCATTAATCTTGCTAGATATTTGATCCACTAGTTTAATCTATGTAGTGTCATTAATCTTGCTAGATATTTGATCCACTAGTTTAATCTATGTAGTGTCATTAATCTTGCTAGATATTTGATCCACTAGTTTAATCTATGTAGTGTCATTAATCTTGCTAGATATTTGATCCACTAGTTTAATCTATGTAGTGTCATTAATCTTGCTAGATATTTGATCCACTAGTTTAATCTATGTAGTGTCATTAATCTTGCTAGATATTTGATCCACTAGTTTAATCTATGTAGTGTCATTAATCTTGCTAGATATTTGATCCACTAGTTTAATCTATGTAGTGTCATTAATCTTGCTAGATATTTGATCCACTAGTTTAATCTATGTAGTGTCATTAATCTTGCTAGATATTTGATCCACTAGTTTAATCTATGTAGTGTCATTAATCTTGCTAGATATTTGGAATCCACTAGTTTAATCTATGTAGTGTCATTAATCTTGCTAGATATTTGGAATCCACTAGTTTAATCTATGTAGTGTCATTAATCTTGCTAGATATTTGGAATCCACTAGTTTAATCTATGTAGTGTCATTAATCTTGCTAGATATTTGATCCACTAGTTTAATCTATGTAGTGTCATTAATCTTGCTAGATATTTGATCCACTAGTTTAATCTATGTAGTGTCATTAATCTTGCTAGATATTTGGAATCCACTAGTTTAATCTATGTAGTGTCATTAATCTTGCTAGATATTTGATCCACTAGTTTAATCTATGTAGTGTCATTAATCTTGCTAGATATTTGGAATCCACTAGTTTAATCTATGTAGTGTCATTAATCTTGCTAGATATTTGATCCACTAGTTTAATCTATGTAGTGTCATTAATCTTGCTAGATATTTGGAATCCACTAGTTTAATCTATGTAGTGTCATTAATCTTGCTAGATATTTGATCCACTAGTTTAATCTATGTAGTGTCATTAATCTTGCTAGATATTTGGAATCCACTAGTTTAATCTATGTAGTGTCATTAATCTTGCTAGATATTTGATCCACTAGTTTAATCTATGTAGTGTCATTAATCTTGCTAGATATTTGATCCACTAGTTTAATCTATGTAGTGTCATTAATCTTGCTAGATATTTGATCCACTAGTTTAATCTATGTAGTGTCATTAATCTTGCTAGATATTTGATCCACTAGTTTAATCTATGTAGTGTCATTAATCTTGCTAGATATTTGATCCACTAGTTTAATCTATGTAGTGTCATTAATCTTGCTAGATATTTGATCCACTAGTTTAATCTATGTAGTGTCATTAATCTTGCTAGATATTTGATCCACTAGTTTAATCTATGTAGTGTCATTAATCTTGCTAGATATTTGATCCACTAGTTTAATCTATGTAGTGTCATTAATCTTGCTAGATATTTGATCCACTAGTTTAATCTATGTAGTGTCATTAATCTTGCTAGATATTTGATCCACTAGTTTAATCTATGTAGTGTCATTAATCTTGCTAGATATTTGATCCACTAGTTTAATCTATGTAGTGTCATTAATCTTGCTAGATATTTGATCCACTAGTTTAATCTATGTAGTGTCATTAATCTTGCTAGATATTTGATCCACTAGTTTAATCTATGTAGTGTCATTAATCTTGCTAGATATTTGATCCACTAGTTTAATCTATGTAGTGTCATTAATCTTGCTAGATATTTGATCCACTAGTTTAATCTATGTAGTGTCATTAATCTTGCTAGATATTTGATCCACTAGTTTAATCTATGTAGTGTCATTAATCTTGCTAGATATTTGATCCACTAGTTTAATCTATGTAGTGTCATTAATCTTGCTAGATATTTGATCCACTAGTTTAATCTATGTAGTGTCATTAATCTTGCTAGATATTTGATCCACTAGTTTAATCTATGTAGTGTCATTAATCTTGCTAGATATTTGATCCACTAGTTTAATCTATGTAGTGTCATTAATCTTGCTAGATATTTGATCCACTAGTTTAATCTATGTAGTGTCATTAATCTTGCTAGATATTTGATCCACTAGTTTAATCTATGTAGTGTCATTAATCTTGCTAGATATTTGATCCACTAGTTTAATCTATGTAGTGTCATTAATCTTGCTAGATATTTGGAATCCACTAGTTTAATCTATGTAGTGTCATTAATCTTGCTAGATATTTGATCCACTAGTTTAATCTATGTAGTGTCATTAATCTTGCTAGATATTTGATCCACTAGTTTAATCTATGTAGTGTCATTAATCTTGCTAGATATTTGATCCACTAGTTTAATCTATGTAGTGTCATTAATCTTGCTAGATATTTGATCCACTAGTTTAATCTATGTAGTGTCATTAATCTTGCTAGATATTTGATCCACTAGTTTAATCTATGTAGTGTCATTAATCTTGCTAGATATTTGATCCACTAGTTTAATCTATGTAGTGTCATTAATCTTGCTAGATATTTGATCCACTAGTTTAATCTATGTAGTGTCATTAATCTTGCTAGATATTTGATCCACTAGTTTAATCTATGTAGTGTCATTAATCTTGCTAGATATTTGATCCACTAGTTTAATCTATGTAGTGTCATTAATCTTGCTAGATATTTGATCCACTAGTTTAATCTATGTAGTGTCATTAATCTTGCTAGATATTTGAATCCACTAGTTTAATCTATGTAGTGTCATTAATCTTGCTAGATATTTGATCCACTAGTTTAATCTATGTAGTGTCATTAATCTTGCTAGATATTTGGAATCCACTAGTTTAATCTATGTAGTGTCATTAATCTTGCTAGATATTTGATCCACTAGTTTAATCTATGTAGTGTCATTAATCTTGCTAGATATTTGATCCACTAGTTTAATCTATGTAGTGTCATTAATCTTGCTAGATATTTGGAATCCACTAGTTTAATCTATGTAGTGTCATTAATCTTGCTAGATATTTGATCCACTAGTTTAATCTATGTAGTGTCATTAATCTTGCTAGATATTTGATCCACTAGTTTAATCTATGTAGTGTCATTAATCTTGCTAGATATTTGATCCACTAGTTTAATCTATGTAGTGTCATTAATCTTGCTAGATATTTGAATCCACTAGTTTAATCTATGTAGTGTCATTAATCTTGCTAGATATTTGATCCACTAGTTTAATCTATGTAGTGTCATTAATCTTGCTAGATATTTGATCCACTAGTTTAATCTATGTAGTGTCATTAATCTTGCTAGATATTTGATCCACTAGTTTAATCTATGTAGTGTCATTAATCTTGCTAGATATTTGGAATCCACTAGTTTAATCTATGTAGTGTCATTAATCTTGCTAGATATTTGATCCACTAGTTTAATCTATGTAGTGTCATTAATCTTGCTAGATATTTGATCCACTAGTTTAATCTATGTAGTGTCATTAATCTTGCTAGATATTTGATCCACTAGTTTAATCTATGTAGTGTCATTAATCTTGCTAGATATTTGATCCACTAGTTTAATCTATGTAGTGTCATTAATCTTGCTAGATATTTGATCCACTAGTTTAATCTATGTAGTGTCATTAATCTTGCTAGATATTTGATCCACTAGTTTAATCTATGTAGTGTCATTAATCTTGCTAGATATTTGATCCACTAGTTTAATCTATGTAGTGTCATTAATCTTGCTAGATATTTGATCCACTAGTTTAATCTATGTAGTGTCATTAATCTTGCTAGATATTTGATCCACTAGTTTAATCTATGTAGTGTCATTAATCTTGCTAGATATTTGGAATCCACTAGTTTAATCTATGTAGTGTCATTAATCTTGCTAGATATTTGATCCACTAGTTTAATCTATGTAGTGTCATTAATCTTGCTAGATATTTGGAATCCACTAGTTTAATCTATGTAGTGTCATTAATCTTGCTAGATATTTGATCCACTAGTTTAATCTATGTAGTGTCATTAATCTTGCTAGATATTTGATCCACTAGTTTAATCTATGTAGTGTCATTAATCTTGCTAGATATTTGGAATCCACTAGTTTAATCTATGTAGTGTCATTAATCTTGCTAGATATTTGATCCACTAGTTTAATCTATGTAGTGTCATTAATCTTGCTAGATATTTGATCCACTAGTTTAATCTATGTAGTGTCATTAATCTTGCTAGATATTTGAATCCACTAGTTTAATCTATGTAGTGTCATTAATCTTGCTAGATATTTGATCCACTAGTTTAATCTATGTAGTGTCATTAATCTTGCTAGATATTTGATCCACTAGTTTAATCTATGTAGTGTCATTAATCTTGCTAGATATTTGATCCACTAGTTTAATCTATGTAGTGTCATTAATCTTGCTAGATATTTGATCCACTAGTTTAATCTATGTAGTGTCATTAATCTTGCTAGATATTTGATCCACTAGTTTAATCTATGTAGTGTCATTAATCTTGCTAGATATTTGATCCACTAGTTTAATCTATGTAGTGTCATTAATCTTGCTAGATATTTGATCCACTAGTTTAATCTATGTAGTGTCATTAATCTTGCTAGATATTTGATCCACTAGTTTAATCTATGTAGTGTCATTAATCTTGCTAGATATTTGATCCACTAGTTTAATCTATGTAGTGTCATTAATCTTGCTAGATATTTGATCCACTAGTTTAATCTATGTAGTGTCATTAATCTTGCTAGATATTTGATCCACTAGTTTAATCTATGTAGTGTCATTAATCTTGCTAGATATTTGATCCACTAGTTTAATCTATGTAGTGTCATTAATCTTGCTAGATATTTGATCCACTAGTTTAATCTATGTAGTGTCATTAATCTTGCTAGATATTTGATCCACTAGTTTAATCTATGTAGTGTCATTAATCTTGCTAGATATTTGATCCACTAGTTTAATCTATGTAGTGTCATTAATCTTGCTAGATATTTGATCCACTAGTTTAATCTATGTAGTGTCATTAATCTTGCTAGATATTTGATCCACTAGTTTAATCTATGTAGTGTCATTAATCTTGCTAGATATTTGATCCACTAGTTTAATCTATGTAGTGTCATTAATCTTGCTAGATATTTGATCCACTAGTTTAATCTATGTAGTGTCATTAATCTTGCTAGATATTTGATCCACTAGTTTAATCTATGTAGTGTCATTAATCTTGCTAGATATTTGATCCACTAGTTTAATCTATGTAGTGTCATTAATCTTGCTAGATATTTGATCCACTAGTTTAATCTATGTAGTGTCATTAATCTTGCTAGATATTTGATCCACTAGTTTAATCTATGTAGTGTCATTAATCTTGCTAGATATTTGATCCACTAGTTTAATCTATGTAGTGTCATTAATCTTGCTAGATATTTGGAATCCACTAGTTTAATCTATGTAGTGTCATTAATCTTGCTAGATATTTGATCCACTAGTTTAATCTATGTAGTGTCATTAATCTTGCTAGATATTTGATCCACTAGTTTAATCTATGTAGTGTCATTAATCTTGCTAGATATTTGATCCACTAGTTTAATCTATGTAGTGTCATTAATCTTGCTAGATATTTGGAATCCACTAGTTTAATCTATGTAGTGTCATTAATCTTGCTAGATATTTGATCCACTAGTTTAATCTATGTAGTGTCATTAATCTTGCTAGATATTTGATCCACTAGTTTAATCTATGTAGTGTCATTAATCTTGCTAGATATTTGATCCACTAGTTTAATCTATGTAGTGTCATTAATCTTGCTAGATATTTGATCCACTAGTTTAATCTATGTAGTGTCATTAATCTTGCTAGATATTTGATCCACTAGTTTAATCTATGTAGTGTCATTAATCTTGCTAGATATTTGATCCACTAGTTTAATCTATGTAGTGTCATTAATCTTGCTAGATATTTGATCCACTAGTTTAATCTATGTAGTGTCATTAATCTTGCTAGATATTTGATCCACTAGTTTAATCTATGTAGTGTCATTAATCTTGCTAGATATTTGATCCACTAGTTTAATCTATGTAGTGTCATTAATCTTGCTAGATATTTGGAATCCACTAGTTTAATCTATGTAGTGTCATTAATCTTGCTAGATATTTGGAATCCACTAGTTTAATCTATGTAGTGTCATTAATCTTGCTAGATATTTGGAATCCACTAGTTTAATCTATGTAGTGTCATTAATCTTGCTAGATATTTGATCCACTAGTTTAATCTATGTAGTGTCATTAATCTTGCTAGATATTTGGAATCCACTAGTTTAATCTATGTAGTGTCATTAATCTTGCTAGATATTTGGAATCCACTAGTTTAATCTATGTAGTGTCATTAATCTTGCTAGATATTTGATCCACTAGTTTAATCTATGTAGTGTCATTAATCTTGCTAGATATTTGATCCACTAGTTTAATCTATGTAGTGTCATTAATCTTGCTAGATATTTGATCCACTAGTTTAATCTATGTAGTGTCATTAATCTTGCTAGATATTTGGAATCCACTAGTTTAATCTATGTAGTGTCATTAATCTTGCTAGATATTTGATCCACTAGTTTAATCTATGTAGTGTCATTAATCTTGCTAGATATTTGGAATCCACTAGTTTAATCTATGTAGTGTCATTAATCTTGCTAGATATTTGATCCACTAGTTTAATCTATGTAGTGTCATTAATCTTGCTAGATATTTGATCCACTAGTTTAATCTATGTAGTGTCATTAATCTTGCTAGATATTTGATCCACTAGTTTAATCTATGTAGTGTCATTAATCTTGCTAGATATTTGATCCACTAGTTTAATCTATGTAGTGTCATTAATCTTGCTAGATATTTGATCCACTAGTTTAATCTATGTAGTGTCATTAATCTTGCTAGATATTTGATCCACTAGTTTAATCTATGTAGTGTCATTAATCTTGCTAGATATTTGATCCACTAGTTTAATCTATGTAGTGTCATTAATCTTGCTAGATATTTGATCCACTAGTTTAATCTATGTAGTGTCATTAATCTTGCTAGATATTTGATCCACTAGTTTAATCTATGTAGTGTCATTAATCTTGCTAGATATTTGATCCACTAGTTTAATCTATGTAGTGTCATTAATCTTGCTAGATATTTGATCCACTAGTTTAATCTATGTAGTGTCATTAATCTTGCTAGATATTTGATCCACTAGTTTAATCTATGTAGTGTCATTAATCTTGCTAGATATTTGGAATCCACTAGTTTAATCTATGTAGTGTCATTAATCTTGCTAGATATTTGGAATCCACTAGTTTAATCTATGTAGTGTCATTAATCTTGCTAGATATTTGGAATCCACTAGTTTAATCTATGTAGTGTCATTAATCTTGCTAGATATTTGGAATCCACTAGTTTAATCTATGTAGTGTCATTAATCTTGCTAGATATTTGATCCACTAGTTTAATCTATGTAGTGTCATTAATCTTGCTAGATATTTGGAATCCACTAGTTTAATCTATGTAGTGTCATTAATCTTGCTAGATATTTGGAATCCACTAGTTTAATCTATGTAGTGTCATTAATCTTGCTAGATATTTGGAATCCACTAGTTTAATCTATGTAGTGTCATTAATCTTGCTAGATATTTGATCCACTAGTTTAATCTATGTAGTGTCATTAATCTTGCTAGATATTTGGAATCCACTAGTTTAATCTATGTAGTGTCATTAATCTTGCTAGATATTTGATCCACTAGTTTAATCTATGTAGTGTCATTAATCTTGCTAGATATTTGGAATCCACTAGTTTAATCTATGTAGTGTCATTAATCTTGCTAGATATTTGATCCACTAGTTTAATCTATGTAGTGTCATTAATCTTGCTAGATATTTGATCCACTAGTTTAATCTATGTAGTGTCATTAATCTTGCTAGATATTTGATCCACTAGTTTAATCTATGTAGTGTCATTAATCTTGCTAGATATTTGATCCACTAGTTTAATCTATGTAGTGTCATTAATCTTGCTAGATATTTGATCCACTAGTTTAATCTATGTAGTGTCATTAATCTTGCTAGATATTTGATCCACTAGTTTAATCTATGTAGTGTCATTAATCTTGCTAGATATTTGATCCACTAGTTTAATCTATGTAGTGTCATTAATCTTGCTAGATATTTGATCCACTAGTTTAATCTATGTAGTGTCATTAATCTTGCTAGATATTTGGAATCCACTAGTTTAATCTATGTAGTGTCATTAATCTTGCTAGATATTTGGAATCCACTAGTTTAATCTATGTAGTGTCATTAATCTTGCTAGATATTTGGAATCCACTAGTTTAATCTATGTAGTGTCATTAATCTTGCTAGATATTTGGAATCCACTAGTTTAATCTATGTAGTGTCATTAATCTTGCTAGATATTTGGAATCCACTAGTTTAATCTATGTAGTGTCATTAATCTTGCTAGATATTTGGAATCCACTAGTTTAATCTATGTAGTGTCATTAATCTTGCTAGATATTTGATCCACTAGTTTAATCTATGTAGTGTCATTAATCTTGCTAGATATTTGATCCACTAGTTTAATCTATGTAGTGTCATTAATCGAGCTTTAAAATGTATATTCAAATACATATGTTGTAGCTGTAGTATACACACTTTTCTTTTCACAACTATATATTATACATTGCTTTCAGCTGGCTGACTTGTGCAAGAATCTTCACACAATTAAATATATTTAATAAAGGGGTTTTAACATCATTGTCTTATTCACAGTCGGCAATTTCAATTCAAAAGCAAACGAAATTTCAAGAACAATTTTTATGGTGACCAGTCAGCGGTCTTGGGTTCATGAATTGCTTTTCTCATTTTTAAAAGATACAACTAGTTTTAACCATTGGTCATTATTAATGTTTCCCACATGTATTGTAAGCAGTATTCAATGAGTGTAATATAGGCACACATATATCCGACTTCCGTGGTTGTCTGACCTTGACCTTTTCATGGTTCATTGGACAATTTTAAGTTATCGTGGTTAGTTCCATTTCCAGACAATAATTTCTTTTTACCTTTAATTATTGTTAACTTTTAATCATTGTGACTAGAAAAGAGTTGACTCATTGACACTCATCCTACCACATATTTATTCATAATATAAGTTATGACTCAGTCTCTGACTGTGAGAAATACAGTTATATATATATGCAACAAGTACACACCCGTGATATCGTGGGTCCGTGACTGAATTAAAGTATATAACTATGCCTCAGCCTTATTTTAGTGATTGGTATTGTCATCTGATAAAGTCATGTCGATTATAAGATACACAGTTTTCTCTGCTTTCAAATCTTTCTGTTTGAACTCGTCGACCTGGAACTTATCAATTATTGGTAATGTTAATTATTTGGAAAACAAAAGGTCTTGGCTATCCAGGAATGGAGTATTTTTTAATCAACAGCATTGTCCTTTATTAGTTATCTTAGAAAGTCTTGCTGATTGCTGAATAAAACTACAATAGGGAACAATTTGATAATGATTGAATTTAGTAGTTTCAGCCCTTTGATTATGACCCGTGTATATAACAAAATCCTAAATACACCGTTTGGTGGTGCGCCTGTCAAATGCGGAACGTACAGATAAGGTAATAGCTAACAGGTGAATATACTATTGGTATCGGTATCGGATTCGACCCGGAACTTGTTAATTATTGGTAATATTAAATTATGTGGAAAACGAAAGGGTCTGGAGTGGTGTAATTTTTAATCTACACCATTGTCCTATATTAGTAATATATAGAGTTGAATTCTTTGATTTGTCGATTTTACCCGATGACGGCTGACAAATTGGACCTCGTAATTTTAGTATTATAGATACATCATGCAGACTTTCGTCTTATGTTCGGCGTAAATCATACATGGCAGTCACGTATGCGACATTATATACATGTACGTCATAGTGATACGACTGACGTAAAAGGTAATTATGATCATTCTAGATGATAATATTAAATATAAATATATTGTGATTCATAAAAGGTTCGTTGGAAGTCCTAATTGATTTGTTCGTCTTGATTACGACAAATATGCCATGCTCTTCAAAAGACCTTTGCTGGAAAAATAAAATTGTACAAAAGGATATGCCGGCTGGATATATACATTAAAGGGTCGACAGCTTGAAGTTACGTGCATAACAAACAAAATAGACATCCAAAATAATTAGTAATTGATTGATCTTATGTATGATAGAAAAGGGTTACATCCTCTCCATTAATTATGATAGAGGAATGTATGTTGAGAACAAAGAAATTGAAGTGAATATTTCTGGTCCAAGAAAACATCAATTCCACATGCACTTCTGCGAAATAAGAAAAGATATTGAGAAAAAACAGAGAAGATTCTAATTTGAAGAAAACACGTACCCTTAAACTCATGCAAAATGTCTTCTATAGTTAAATTACAAAACGTTATATACAGAGTATATATATATATATATAATCGGTTGAGACTTAATTTTGCAACTCTTGAGGTTATAGACGTATTTCAAAATGAAATGTAAAATTCATGAAGAAACTAGCTCTCACAATACAGTGCACAGGTAAATAAAAGATAAACTTGAAAGAAATGTTGTTTTCATGATTCTAGCTGCCGTGCTTCATCTGTTCATTCCAAATGTAATTCGGTCAACGCCTTTACATTGTAATGAGTTTACAAAAAGAAGCATTCGATTCTTAAATGCATTTACATCCTTCTGATTGTCAAAATGAGATACTATGATATTTTAATTCATATTTCAATAACTAGTCAACGAATTCAATAAACATAATTGCGGTATGCCATCCATCACTTTACTTTCGATTCCACTGTTAAATAAATATAACTCATAGCTTTTGTGATACCTTCAGTTACATCCTATCTTTTAAATGTTGTGGTTTTTTTACGTTCTTGGTCACACTGGGTTTCCAGCAGATCAGTAAACCGCGGACGGACTCTAATCTTAGGAATCAATAACTCGATACCACAATAAATATTCTTTGTTTTCGCATACAGGTGTTACGTGCTCATCGTTTGCGATCTCGTGTAATTGCTCCACGGCTTTTGATTGGTACCTCGAATGACCACATGACACGGTCATTATCCGAAGGACAAGTTTTCATTATCCTAATGGCACCTGGGATGACCGAACGACACTTTAAAATTGTAATTTTGGCAAATATTTCCCACATTAGGAAATGCCTGTACCAAGTCAGGAATATGACAATTGTTTCTATTCGTTTGATGTGTTTTACCTTTTGATTTTTCCATTTGATAAAGGACTTGCCATTTAGAATTTCTTTGGAGTTTTGTATTTTATTATTTTACTTTATAAGAGAAGGGTGATAAGTTAAAAACAAAAAAAAATAGGGACGAAAGATACCAAAGGAACATTCAAAATCATAGGTCGAAAATTAACTGATAACGTCCTATAGGAAAAAATCCGAGAAAGACCGAAATACAAACAACAGTATACAAACGTAACCAAACTCCGAAACAGTGGTGACATCTAGCTACGCTTCTTTGTAGAGAAAGGGAAGTATGACCCGAACGATAACGCTGTATGGAGTTTGAAACGTAACATACAGAAAAAAAACTAAAGACTGAGGAAACGTTCAGTGTCTCCAAACAAACGGGGCTAATCTCAGGTGTTCCATAATGTATGAGCATATCCAGCTCCACATGTTGAAAAGCTTCGAATGTGCAAATCTTGTCATATGAATCGGTTTGATACAATAACGTAACCATGTTTCTGATAATCTCCCTACATGGTCATGATTCCGACCCAATTACTTCCAATGGATCAAAACTAAATTCATCAAATGGAACACATTTCCTTGAAAAAAAGAATGATATAAATTGGTTTCTCTAATTCTTCGTCAATTTTTCCCTTTCTGCACCCATTGTAAAACACACTTTAATCAACGTTTGGTTCGTTTGATCTCAGTTCTTTATTGGTTAAAATCCGATTATGACGTCGAACTTTCTTGCTCTCCTCTGAGTTTCCTATTGTGACGGCATGAAAAAAGGCTAGGTCAATGACGTCACATAGAAAGAACACATCTTTTCGCAGATCATTCGAAAAGAAGTAATAAGTTTGCCTGTATACTATTTGAAAATCGGTAAACACTGATTAAAAGATGCATTTGTTTCTGCTTTTACAATGTTTACCAAACTAAAGCAAACGGCACACATGTACAACGTTTACAATCACTTGGGTTAGAAAAAAAATGTACACTTAATATATATCCCGGGAAGCAATTATTTTAATAGTTACTCTCGAAAACGCTTTTTACAAATATCTCGTTTCCAAATATTTCTTCCGACAAAAAAATTGGGAAAACTTATTTGTATGTGTGTGTCCTCTTGAGCCCTTCCGATATTTCTATTTATTATATGGCGGCACTTATAGCCAGTCTATCATATGATTAAGGTTTGAGATTATTACATGATTATATTATTTGAAACGTTTGAAATGATTACATACCAATATAATTACATTAGATGTATGTTTCATTATAATACTTTATTCTGATTAGCTAACAGCACATCACGTGTTATTCCGTAAGCAATTGTATCACTCAATAAAACTTTTCATTCATGATAACACGTGGTCCCACAATAAAGTGCACAGGTGAATTAAATAAAAACAATATAAAATTCGTTTTTTCTTGATCATAGCTAAAAAAATGTAATTATAAGTATTGAATGCTTCTTTTTGTAACTTTATAGGGTTGTAAAAGCGTTGACCGTGCGTACATTTTTAGAATGAAGCGCTTCCGCGCTTCATAGTTTAGTTTAAACATATTTTATTTGCAAAAGTAGCAAAAGGGATTGGACACAAGTTATAACAACATTAGAGACGTCCTCTCCCAATATAAATATAAACACAAAGTACATTAGATAATGGCGAAAAAGAAAAAATACAACATAGTAGTAATGCATGTAATACATACTTCAAACAAAAATTAGAAATAAAAAGAAAAAAGAAAAAAAATACAATATAATAAGGAATAATAATGAAACAACTAGACTGGAGTGAAAGGTTGTAAAGTAGAAATTTAGAATGTTAATTGATTGTTTTAAATCTTTGTGTTATTCTGATATAAGATTGTACGGACTCAAAAATGTCTTTGTTTTGCTGAAAAGAAAGGTCACCGTCACCAGCTAATAGAAGCTCAATGGATATAGCATAACTTTCTAATTTTGAAAACAGTATTTCTCTTGCTTCGTTATGAAGAGCGCACTCTAAAAAATAGTGTATACTATCCTCAACAGGGTGGCCACAGCTGCATGCGGGACTTGGTTTAATATTAACACGATGTAAATCTGAATTTAAAGAACTGCACATATTTCTCAAACGTGTATGAATGATATTAAGTTTTCTATCCCCACAACTAAAATAGGAAGGTGGCTGTATCAATTTGGACTTCATCTTTCGTTTAAAAATATTTATGTTTTTGGACGTACGTATGTCGGGGGGAAGGCTATTCCATTCAATAGTAGTGGATGGGAAAAAGGATTTTCTAGTTATGTCTAGTCTATAACCGGGTACTACATAATTATTACTGTTTCGCAAATCGTAGTTAGATACTTGACCAACAAGCGGGGGCATTAAATCACATAGATAATCAGGGGCAGTCCCATTATGTAAAGAATAGAACATATTGAGCTTTCTGGATTTTCTTCTGTCCACAAGCAATTGCCAGCCAGTTTCAAAATATATAGCTTCCCGACTAGCAAACACGGGCAACCCAGTTACTAACCTCCCTGCTTCTAACTGAACATGTTCTAAATTGTCGGCTTCTTGTTGAGTACAACCATCCCATAACTCACATGCATATTCCATAACGGGTCTTATAAAAGTTAAATATATACGAGCAAGATAATTTCTATTCAATACATATTTCAATTTTTTAAGAACATTTAATCTTGTGCTTGCACACTTTAAAATATTTTCTATATGTGTATGGAATTTACCATTGGAATCAAAAGTAATCCCTAAGTGTTTATGACAGGAGACAAATTCTACTAATTGGTTTTGAAATTCTATTTCAATATCATCTGGGGAAGTATGGCAGGAGAATATCATAGCCTTTGTCTTATTAGGGTTAAAGTTAATAAGCCAATCTTTAGACCATACTGAAATTTGTTCTAAATCGCTGTTTAAGACATCCTCTATAGTGTAAGGATTATTGCTGGAATAAGAAAGAGATGTATCATCAGCAAACAATCGAGTTAGACTTGGCAAATTATCAGCTATGTCATTTACATAAATAAGAAATAGTAGGGGACCTAATACAGAGCCTTGCGGAACTCCTGCATTAGTATTATCAAAAGGCGAATAGGCATTTGAAACAAAAACGCTTTGTTTTCTATTTGAAATATAACTTTCAAACCATTTATACAGATTTCCATCAATACCATACGCTTTTAGTTTTATTAAGAGGCCACTATGCCATACCCTATCAAAAGCTTTCGAGATATCACATAATATAAGAGATGTTATACAGCGATCATCAAGTGACATGCATATCCTATAGTAAATTTCTATTAGCTGGTGAACGGTAGAATGACCTGGAATAAAACCTGATTGAAATTTGTATAATAAATTGTTTGCTATTAAGTGATTAAATACATTTTTAAACACAATTCTTTCAAAAACTTTACCCACTGCTGATAATAATGAGATTGGTCTATAATTGGAAACCAGTGATTTGTCTCCGGTTTTGAATAACGGCATGACAATAGCTGTTTTCCATTGACTAGGAAACTCTGCCTTTTCAAATGACAAATTAAATAACAATGTTAAGGGTACACTGACAGTATAACTTGTCTTTTTTAGCATTTGGTGACTAATTGAGTCATTACCTGATGCTTTTCCCAATTTTAAAGTCTGCAAAATATCAATGACTTGATTTGAGTTTATAAAGAAAATATCTATTTTAGAATTTGACCTAGTCAGAAATTCTGGAGATTTATCATTATTTTCATTTATAGTAGATATGGAACAAAAATACTTATTCAAAAGACATGCTTCATACAAAATGTACTTCGGTCAACGCTTTTACACCCCAATAAATTTACAAAAAGAAGCATTCAATTCTTAAATAAAGAACCGTTCATCATTTTTGAAAAAGACAATAAATGAAAATCGAATTATTTATCTCCCCTTCATAATAGATTGATTGGGAAATTAACCAGAATTATCTAATATTAATCACAGAGAGGGACTAGCAAGCAATTTTTAATTGTAGCTTATTTAACGTTAAAACAATTTTCCACTATAAACGAATGTTATTTTATACAAATATAAGGACTTTGTAAGCTAAATCTACAAATTTTATTAGATATTATGCATTTTTATTACAATAGATTAATATGCTACATGGATTAGTAAATGATTTGAAAGGCTGTGCGAGTGCTGTATAGCCAGTCAAGGTCGTTAAAAACTTCCATTTGAAAGGCTGCGTTAAATAGACATAGGAAGATGTGGCATGAGTGATAATGAGTCAACTCTCCATACAAGTAACAATTTGTTATATTAAAATTAACAATTTATAAAAGTAAACCATCAAAGGTCAAGGTACGACCTTCAACACGGAGCCTTGGATCACACCATACAGCAAGCTATAAAGGGCCCCAAAAATTACTAGTGTAAAACCATTCAAACGGGAAACTCAACCGTCTAATCTTTATAAAAACGAGAAACGAGTAACACGTATGAACCACATAGATAGACGACAACCACTGAACATCAGACTCCTTACTTAGGACATGTCCATATCTGAGATGATAAATACAAATATTTTGTCAGTATATCATAGATGCAACTTTGATAGTTGCGAGTTTCAAAATCAAAATTTGAAAATAATTAAATTATATTCCATCTTATCAACTGCACTTAACTTATAGTTGATTACACCAACTGCACAATTTAGTAATATTTTATAGCCTTTAGCCAATTAAAATTAATTGATAGATTTTCATCCCCGCCCGCCCCTCTGAAATCGTCCCGCCCCGATTTTTTTTATTTTTAGAAATCTAAGATTTCCGGATTTTGTTCATTTCCGTTTCCGGTAACCGTAAAAAAAAAATCGTTTCCTTCAAAACTTCCGGTTTCTTCTTCTTCTTTAGCCAATTAAAATTAATTGATAGATTTTCATCCCCGCCCGCCCCTCTGAAATCGTCCCGCCCCGATTTTTTTTATTTTTAGAAATGTAAGATTTCGGGATTTTGTTCATTTCCGTTTCCGGTAACCGTAAAAAAAAATTCGTTTCCTTCAAAACTTCCGGTTTCTTCCAGGTAAGGAACCGGATTCAATACTGAATGTTCATGGTTCCGCGCGAAAACTTTACGCAGTGTCGGGCAACACAGAAAGCTTTCTCTTGGCTATTTACAAATACATTTAAAACGTTCGCAAAAATATACAATTAAAATTATTTACAACTGGGTTTTCCTACTTCCTTTCAGAGCATGCCTTCAGGGCAGCTCTGAATCCCTCAACGGTGTTGGTCGCTGTAACTGTTGTTGGTAGGTTGTTCCAGTCCCTGATTGTCCCCGGGAAGAAAGATTGGCCGTAAGTGTCTGTACTTGTTCTTTCTTGGAAGAAGCGGTTTTTACCTCTGGTCCGGTTATCATTCGGTGTCAAATATTGGTGACGGTTTATATCTATAAGATCATGCTGGATCTTAAATAGCATGCATAATCTATTTGTTTTCCTCCGTTCTTCGAGACTTTCCCATTTAAGATTTTTAACCATATTTGTGACACAGCCAGGTGTTAGGTCTGTGTAGTTGTTATTCACAAATCGTGCAGCTCTTTTCTGGACCTGTTCAATTGCCTTGATTTTATTTTGGGCGGTTGGGTCCCATATTGTGCTTGCGTATTCCATTGCAGGTCTTACCATGGATACATACGCAGCTTCCTTTACAGGTTTTGTACAGCCTTTGAGGTTTCTACGTATAAATCCCAACGTTCTGTTTCCTTTGCCTACTGTATTTTCTATATGTTTATCCCATGTTAGGTTGTTACTGATGGTTACTCCAAGATATTTACTTGCTTCCTCTGTGTCTAGAGTATGACCGTGTAGCTGGTACGATGTTTGTATCACTGGTCTATTTTTTGGGGATATTCTGATGACAAGGAATTTTTTGGCATTAAAACTCATCTGCCATTTGTTTTCCCAGTCTTCCAATGCTGTTAAGTCCTTTTGAAGTAGTTCACTGTCAGCTTGGTTGGTGATGGTACGAAAGAGTAGGCTGTCATCCGCGAACAATTTGGTCTCTGATGTAGATGCTGTTTCTCGCATGTCGTTTATGTAGGCCAGGAACAGTAATGGACCAAGGACTGTGCCTTGGGGTACACCAGAGAGTACTGGTACTTGTGAGGAGACAGCACCCTCTAATATCACGCTCTGCTTTCTGTTATGTAGGAAGGAGCGAATCCATTTATTGGTTTTGGGGTTGACGCCATTGTATTCCAGCTTGTGTAGGAGGCGGTGATGTGGTACCTTGTCAAATGCTATTGCAAAGTCTAGCAGGATGATGTCTACTTGGCCGCTGCTTTTTAATTTTGATGCAATGTCATTGATGGTTACGATTAGTTGGGATTCGCATGATCGTCTTTTGCGAAATCCGTGTTGTGCATCAGTTAGTATTTTATTTTTGTCAAAGTGGTCCATGATGTTGCTATGTACAATATGTTCTAAGACCTTACACGTGATAGAAGTTAGAGATACTGGTCTGTAGTTAGATGCTAGGTGCCTTTCGTCTTTTTTAAAAAATGGAACTACATTGGCATCTCTCCAATCTTGCGGGACTTCACCAGTGTTCAATGATGTTTGGTATAGGTCTGTGAGTATCGGAGCAAGTTGTTCTGCTGCTGCTTTCAGTATAAAGGCTGGTATTGAATCGGGACCAGTAGCTTTATGCGGTTTCAGGTTTTTTAACAATTTGTGGACTCCGTTGGTACTAATTTTATATATGTCCTTCATGGACCTGTAGTATGGACTTTTTCCTTTATCTGGAAAGTTATTTAGGTTTTCTTTGGTAAATACTGACTGGAATTGGTCGTTTAAAATGTCAGCTTTGCTCTTGTTGTCACTTTGCAGAAATCCCATTTTGTTTTTTAACGGTGCCACTCCTGGCCATTCTTGACCTTTGCTTTTGATATAAGACCAGAACTTCTTTGCATTATCTCTATAATCTGAACTGACCTCTTCCATATATTTCTTGTTGGCTTGCCGGACCTCCCACTGAACTTCTTGCTGTGGTCGGGTGGTTGTCGCTTTGACATATTCACCATTTCCTTTCTCAATTTTATTTTATATCTATCTTTGTCTCTTTTCTTTTTAGTTTTTCTAGCCTTCTTGTGTGCTTTCTGCTTTTGGTTTATTTTGCGTCTAATGGTTTCCAATTTCGATTCTTCGTCTTTCTTCGAGTAATTTAAAATGATTCTGCAGCTCTTCATAACAAAATCATTTACCGAGAATTATTATATGTAACATAATGATTACGAGAAGGGCATGAAATAATAGGGTTACAAGTAAAACGTTGTGTCCAAGAGCACAAATCGCGGCATGACACAAATTTTTGTCAATTTGTGATTAAAAAACCGGTGACATTTTATTAATAAAATCACTTTGTGTCAGATGAACAATTAAACGTTATAATGTTGCTCACATAATAGGGAAAAAACAAGTTAACCTACCTTTCTCAAAACAACATTTTTTTTTCTTAAAATCTGTATTTTTTTTGTCTGTTTTCTTTATAATAAATGATGTCTGCTACAAAAATGACTTTCGGCAGTGTCGGCAGCCGCTGATACTGATAAAAAAAGTCTGACAACTTAACTGTAAATAACTGCGTCACGGAGGTTATTTAAACGGAGGTTAGTTTTATTTACATTATACATGGAAATATGTAACAATATTGTTGAGTTGCTTTCTCAAAACTGATTATTGAGAAGCTTTATGGGTGCTTTCAATGAAATAATCGTCATTTTGATTTGTTCTTGGTTAGTGCGTTCCAAAATACGCGTTACGTAGGTTGGATTCTTATATGCGACAATCGAAAAAAAGAGAAAGAGAATATTTTTTTTTATTTTTCGTTTCATTGCAATAAAAGTTAAAGGCAGGATTTTAAAATTTGATGTATCAACTTTGCTTAAAGTCACTTTGGGCATGATTTCCAATCATATAAATATGTTTTGACTGTACATAAAGATACGTTACGGTAGGTTACACGTTTATCGGCGACATTTGGTTTAATGGGTAAATCGAAGTGTATATTTTAACTTTTGATTCTAAAATATTTTTGTGGATAAAAATCAATATAGTGTCGAATAAAAAAAGCAAACCTAATCATGATTTAGATGAAATAAAGTATTTTAATTCACACCGATATTTGGAGTTTTTCTTGGCGACATTCGGAATTCGTGTGATTTCCGTATATTGAATAGAAAATCACACAAATATATTTACGATATACATCACAAAAGAATATAATTTTATTTTAGTATACATATTAATCACTTAGAACACGAAAAAGATTAGCTGTGACATATGTTAAGCTTGCATTTTGTGGTTATTTGCCGGCGACACTGAAATTTTGTAATTGTACCCATTTTTTGGGAATGACTGTTTAACGGTAAATTTATTTTTAATTTTTTGGGTTCACATACCCTGGTTAAGGGTCTTGAGAAATAAAAACTTGAAACTTGAAACTTTGTGGATTAATTACTTTCACCACGTGCTTGCCAAATTTAAATGAATTAGCCACGGAAGGTAGGTTTACATAAGAATCTTGTTCTCATGATGATTAAGCATAATTTGCATATCTCATATATAATCTAAAGTTACAGTATATAAATATGTGGAAAAAGTATATTTGTACTTTCACTTTCAAAACTGATTGAAAAAAAAAAACATCTATCAAACAATTTAAGTACAAGGAGTTCTGTAAAATACACATAATATTGCAAAATTGACAATAATGCTGTCAAATATAAGAATATATCTTTTCTAGTATTCCTTTACCTTCAATATTAATATATTTTTTTTGTAATAATAATCCTAATTTAAATTCTGACCTAAAAACATTATATATGTTGATATTTTGTGTTCTATATTCTGTCAAATAATGTATTTTGTGAATAGTGAATACAATCACTGTAAGTAAAAAGTTTATTTCATAATAATGTTCATCATTAATTTTATATCCCCAGATTAAATTTTTTTCAGTGAGAATGTGTCTACCAATCTTAACTAATTCAAGTATCTTATATATTTCCCCCCAAAACTCATCTAAAAAGTGGCATGTTACAAAAAAATGTTTATAATCTTCTGTAACGTTACAAAAATTACAAGTAGAGTTATGGCTTATTTTCCATTGTTTTAATAGCACTTTGTTTGGAAGAATAAAGTGTAATAATTTCCATCTGCACATTTTCAGTTTATTATCTTTTAAGTAAGTGTGAATAAATTTTTGCACATATTGAGCTTCAATTTGTATGTTTTCACATTTCAAAATTCTATTCCACTTATGATATCCTATTGGAACTTCTTTATCATATTCTATTAAAATTGAATAAATTTTCTTTGAATCTAATTTTTGCTAAATGTCAACAATCTAGTGCTTAGCAAACATTATATCAATGTCAAAACAGAACGTTATCTATCACATATGCTGACCGTGTAAACATCAACGCTGTTGTGTGATACGCAAGGACAGCTGTATTTGACTAAGAGCGCCACCTAGCTACACAACCCTCTGATCATCTTTTGACAAGTTGAGACTGACCCTCTTATATTTCTCGAACAAAGTAGCATGAAATAATCTAACAATCAATTAAAATCTCATCTTAGTACTATATCATTGCAATCACACGAGATGTCAATAAAAAATCAAAAGCTTTGAGATAAAGGAAAGAAGCGAATTCTTAAAAACACGTGATAGTCATTAGGTTATTTAAATGCTTGACAATGATGCTTTATAGGAATGCATCAATACATGTTTTTGTGATATATTTGGGAATAACCAATCAATATCAGTTCTGACAGACACAATATTTCTGCTTTTTGGCAACGTATGTTTTGATAATCAATTTAGCTTGAGGTGATATATCCCATGTGGTAGTGCGCCGATATTTAACGGAGGAAAATACCTATACAGAAAGGAACTGTGAGATAAACCCAATATGAACGCGGGAGCAGTACTTACAATTCTTATGTTGATATTTGGAACCATCGGTAATGTCATTTCAATGGTAGTATTGTGTAGAAGTGGATTTCGTAATCTCGTAAGCGCCGTGTATTTACGATGTTTGACGATAGTAGATTTAATAGTGTTGTATACTGGTCTCGTGCGAAAAATTATATTTTTCCTCCTTGGTATTGACATTAGATTATA
This sequence comes from Mytilus galloprovincialis, assembly GCA_037788925.1. Lineage (NCBI taxonomy): Eukaryota > Metazoa > Mollusca > Bivalvia > Mytilida > Mytilidae > Mytilus > Mytilus galloprovincialis. The sequence continues at coordinate 88,669,116 of CM075338.1, forward strand.
CTTTCCCGCCATTTGTGGTACACACATGTGGCTGACGTATGTCTCACTGCAATGTTCTGCATGGATAAGAATTGCATTTACAATTCAGAGATTATTTTGCATATGGCTTCCGTATGGATCACGTTACCGTTTTACAAAACGAGCTGCCAGTATAAAAATTTTCATTGTAGCATTGTTTATAGCCTTACTAAACAGTCATACCATATATGGTAGGGTCACCGTTTTTTATCCGCTGTTCAATAGCACTTCTTGTGATTATGTAACCGATGACTATTCTATTTTTTTTGAAGTTTATTGGTCAATAATAGACTTTTGCTTATATTCTGCTTTTCCTTCTGTGTTTATGCTAATTGGAAATATGCTAATAATTATTAAAGTAATCAAATCTAGAAAAGGTATCCAACGAAACAGTTCCAGCAGAACCAACAGTTCGTCCAGAAATTCAAACTTTTCGTCAATGACAATTATTTTGATAATGTTGAATATCTTCTTTATTATTTTCACGTCGCCATCTGGCATCATACTGATTACAATTGGAAATTCAATGGAATATGAAGATGACAATTTGATTTGGCGATTATTTGACATATTTGATGTTGTATCCTATTTAGACAACTCTTTAAACTTTGTGTTGTATTGTTTAAGTGGCTCCCTCTTTCGACAAGAAGTAATCAAATTATTTTGTCCTCGTCGGAGAAGTATCCGAGATGTTAAAGAGTCTCATGAAATGCACATTTAATATTTTAAAAACATTTAGCTTATTTTCGTATAATCAGACTTTAACTTAAATAAAATTAATAGAATATTTTTTTGTTTCACTTAATAAATGTTTTCAACAGATGGTTTTGAAGTCCGTTACCTAGGTTCAATAAGTGAGACAAATCTACAACATGAACAAACTGACATACCCATAATATGTTCCAGAACATCTTGTTTCTCAGGGTTGCTGATTGCAGAAAGTTGTCCACCAAGTGAGTTACACGACGCCTTAGTAACGGTTATATTTGTATATCCAGATAAACGTTACAATTGTAATCCAAAGAACCTGCAGTGGGTGTAACCGTATATGCATTTCTGTGTACCTATACAACATGTACACTTTGTTCTGTTGGAATTATGTATTTCCACGTGATGTGATATCATACAGATTTTGAATTTAGTAAAGACAAAGCTGGTAAATCATAGATATCAGAAGATGTGGTGTGAGTGCCAATGAGACAACTCTCCACCCAAATAAAAATTTATAAAAGTAAACCATTATAGGTCAATGTACGGCCTTCAACACGGAGCCTTAACAAGCTATAAAGGGCCCCAAAATTACTAGTGTAAAACCATTCAAACGGGAAAAACAACGGTCTAATCTATATACAAAAAACGAGATACGAGAAAAGCGTATAAATTACTTAAAAAAACGACAACTACTGTACATCAGATTCCTGACTTAGGACAGGTGCAAACATTTGCAGCGGGATTAAACGTTTTAATGGTACCAAACCTCCTCCCTTTTTCTGAAACAATAGCATAACATCACAACATAGAAAAACACACGATAAAATATCTATTGGCAGGCTTAACTCAATAAAAAAAAGGTAAATTAACACACTATGAATGATATCGACATCATAACGGATGACTGATGGCAAATGATTGCTGTTGATTGCATATATATAGCAGACAGAAAATAATTGTTTTTAATAACTTATTATGGACGCCATCACGAGTTGGATGACTGTTTAGAAATATACGTTATACAGATGATATCGGCTATGTTCCTTATGTCGTAACTATAATCCCGTTCCCTTTTCACGAATGTAACCTACTATTTGGACTATTTACCAGCTTTGTGACAACATGAGCAACACGACGGGTGCCACATGTGGAGCTGGATCAACTTCCCCTTCCATAACACCTGGAATCTGAATCTCCCCTGCGTTTATGTGGAGTCTCTTGTTTTTGTACCCCTATTTGTGATATTATGTTCACGCATCATTGTCAATATAATGGAAATTGATGCGACTATTGTACAAGTGAGAGGTTAAGCGCTTTAAAATCAGGTTCAATCAACCATTTTCTATATTTGGCAATGCCTGTACCAGGTCAGGTATATGACAGTTGTTGTCCATTCGTTTGATGTGTTTTATCATATGATTTCGCCATTTGACAAGAGACTTTCCGTTTTGAATTTTCCTCGGAGTTCAGTATTTTTGTGAGTTTACTTTTTAGTATATTTTAACGTCAAATAAATCACTACAAATAAAACTACAATACGAAATTACAACAAGATTTTTCCATTCAATTTTCTCTTTTCAATTAATAAATATCGTCGCAAATATCCACATATACTCTTGCGTACGTACTTCGAATATGCCCATTATTGAAGAACATTCAACGTTCTCTAGGTGTCAGTGTTTGTTAACTTGTATAAATAGTATAAAAAGAAGATGTGGTATATGAAACTCTCAACAAGAGACCAAATGACACAGGAATTAACAACTATTGGTCACCATACGGCCTTCAACAATTACCAAAGCCCATACCGAGTAGTCAGCTTCAAAAGGCCTCGGAATGGTAAAACAATTCAAACGAGAAAACTAACGGCTGAATTTGATTTATGTACAAAAATATGAATGAAAAACAAATATTTTGCTTTTAAACAAACTACAACCACTGATTTACAGGCTCCTGACTTTGAAGCGATACATACATGAAGAATGTGACTGGGTTAGCCATATTAGTAGAATCCCAACCCTCCCCTTACCTTGGACAGTGGTGTAACAGTATGTTATAAGAACAGACTATAAAAATCAGTTGAAAAAAGTCTTCACTCAGAAGATGGATACAAATAGAAATACATTTAACACACAAAGAAGACGTGACGAGGTACCTGTTTGAATGACATTGTCCCGCCATAATAACTTGTTCAATATACTAAATGATGGAAAAAAGATCACACAAACCACAAATTGAAATCTAAGATAAAATGACAGCTAAATTTCATACAATCATATTTTGTTGAATAATATTTCCATCCTTGCTGAACCGTTTCGGGTGCTGCAAATGAAGAATAGAAAAGTTGTCTATGTAGGACACATTTACCTAATTCCTGGTTGTAGAAAACTGAGAGACATTGCTTGTTATGGTAACACTGAGCCATGCTGAGACATTGGTTGTTATGGTTACACTGAGCCATGCTGAGACATTGGTTGTTATGGTTACACTGAGCCATGCTGAGACATTGGTTGTTATGGTTACACTGAGCCATGCTGAGACATTGGTTGTTATGGTTACACTGAGCCTTGCTTTCATCGAAAGAACGAGTAATTGTTAATCTTATATTTCTCTGAAATTGAACATGATAGTTGATCCAGTGTGACATTTGAGTAACTTTGAGTTTTAGATCGCTGCTTTCAGAATACGCTATTTTGCCAGGACAGATGAAAAATAAAACAAATCCTGTGTTAGACAATGTTTTCATGATACAATTCACAAGAGAAATGACCATAGTTAATCTAACTAACATTAATTAGGTACCTTGTCATTCTATTTAAAAAAAAACAATATTTTTTCAGCTGTCATCTCTTACGTTATATAAATGTAATTCTAATAAATTTAGGATTTTACAGATGTATTGGATAAAGGGTAAACACAAATATTTAAAATTGCACTTAATACAAAAAAACTATGCATTGTACGTTTTCGTATATACATATTTATAAAATAAATGCATTTTATTTCAGTTTGTCAATTTTCTAGGAGCAACAGAAAATATTAATCTATTCCTTTGAAAAATGATATTTGCTTGTTTAATGGGTTTAAAGTGGTGTTTAGTTCATACAAAATACACGACAGAGAAAAACAATTGTCTATGTATTTTTTAAATAAAGGCAATAGTAGTACACCGCTGTTATAAATCGATAGAAAAGCAAAGCAAACAAATCCGGGTTACAAATTAAAACTGAGCGAAACGCATTAAATATAAGAGAACAACAACACAACATTAAAATGTAACACACACAGAAACGGACTAAGCATTTGACAAAATCGGATGAGAATAACAAATTTATGTTCTTTTTCACGGGTTCAACCGAACATAAAGCATTTCTTTTCTATACAAGGCTTAATAACACAAAACACAAATATACTATGGGATGTAGGTTTGCAGCATCCAGTCTTTTAATAAAACATTCGGAACATAATAACATGTGGAAAAAAAAATTTAGAATGGCAGGTGTTACGCCAAAAAACGGTCCTTATCACATTCTCTTGCCTAGAAGTATGATCAACAGCCTGAACAATCTACAAAATATAATTACAAAAATTAGAAACAATTCGCAACTACATTTAAATGAATGAAAAGAGAAATTGATTAAATACTGTAACTTTGGACAGTATACATGTGCATCTATTGAATTGTACAATTCTATAAGAATAATCTTAATATACATGTGAAAGACAGTACCTATAGAACAAAAAGTGTTTTTTTTTTTTAAACAAAAACAAAATAAAAGTCAAACAGACCTTAACAGCAATTGAATTAAACGTGTAGACTGATTGAATGCAAACCGTCGAATGATTTAATTCCCGCTTAGGTATGCACGGGTGAATCCACCCATGCAAATTACTACGCATAACGGTATTCGTTAAGCCTTATAACGAAAAGAAATTTATTTATGTTCTTTTTCACGGGTTCAACCGAACATAAAGCATTTCTTTTCTATACAAGGCTTAATAACACAAAACACAAATATACTATGGGATGTAGGTTTGCAGCATCCAGTCGAGACAAAAGGCGAAAGAGTGTATATTAGATGCTAAGGTATAAGAAACAGACTGTATTTCACCTATCCGTCTTTAGAATTTCGGCTCGCCAACGGCCATTAACTTTGAAAAGCATATCTGAAACACCGTTGTTTGCGGTTGAGAAGCGCCTCCTCTTCGTAAACTATACAAACTAAATTGTTTTTGTCTAACCCTATTGCACCTAAAGCTTCTCTGGCTATAGTATAAGATGAAGGCTTATATATTTTACTCAATACTAAGGTATCTTTTGGGGGCTGCAAAGAACAAAAATGTACTCCGAAGAATTAATCTTAAGATTGCTAATTAAGTCACAATAATATTTAAAAAAAAAAAATTAACAGGATAAGTTGGTATATCCGTATTTGCTATCATAACTATACTACCTTGTCTATAAATATCGGTCTTGCCATTGTGAACTATGATTTCAACGTGTGTTTTATGAAAATTGATATCACTCATTATTATAAGCAAGAGTTCTTTGTATCTAAAAAATCAAGCATGCATAAGCCAATTATAACATACAAAGTAACCTACAATAGGACAGGTTAGAATTATCATGATACAGGTTAAATAGGAAGTTAAATTCTTTCTTTTGTATGGTTTTCGCCTATCCTTCAAGTACAGAAAATCACGACCAGGTCCGTGATACAAGCGGCCAGGTCCGCATATTAAACACATTTACAATGTACAATCTACTGTTACAATACCAAAAAACAAAAATCGGCAAGGTCCACATAAAGAAATTTTTACTCAAAATTAATTAATTCATTTTAGCATCAAGTTTCAATACAACATGGAAAGATATGCAATATCCTATCCTTCAAGGACAGAAAATCCCGGCCAGGTCCGCATATAAAACATATGTACACTGTACAATCTAAAGTTACAATATGAAAAAACAAAAAAGTGGCAAGGTACGCATAAAGAAAGTTTTACTCAAAATTCATTCATTCATTTTAGCATCAAGTTTCAATACAAGACATGGAAAGATATGCAATGTCCTATCCTTCAAGGACAGAAAATCACGACCAGGTCCGTGATAAAAGCGGCAAGGTCCGCATATAAAACATAATTATGTATACTGTACAATCTACAGTTACAATATAAAAAAAACAAAAAAGCAGCAAGGTCCTCACAAAGATATTTTTATTAAAAATTCATTCATTCATTTTAGCATCAAGTTTCAATACAAGACATGGAAAGATATGCAAAATCCTATCCTTCAAGGACAGAACATCACGGCCAGGTCCGTGATAAAAGCGGCCAGGTCCGCATATTAAACATATGTACACTGTACAATCTACAGTTACAATATCAAAAATCAAAAAGCGGCAAGGTCCGCATAAAGAATTTTTTCTCGAAATTTATTCATTCACTTTAGCATCAAGTTTCAATACAAGCACATTTGAAATAAACCTATAATCGTTTAAAACCGAATTCTCAGCACATCCCCTGTTCAAAAAAAAAATTTAGAAGGGGTTTTATACTCAACAAAGTCTTGCACTAAACCAACAAACTTGCCGGTGTCAACAGACTCCAGTATCGGCCAGAAAACTGTCGATTTCAGGTAAGGGATACCCAATGTACCGTTAGCTTTACATAATTGAATATGTTTTACAGTGTAAGCTATTAAAGATACATGTGACAAGAGCAAATTATTATCGATTGACCAGTCAAACGTGAATGCATCAATTATAAAAATATACCTTTTGTTAAAGGATCAAAAAGCTTTGAATTATATCTTGGGAGTTAAGCATTGTCACTATTAGCAAACCGATATAAGCTAAAAGGTCCCAATATTTTATTAAAATAATGGAAAATTCTGTCCGACAACGACCAATCGTCAAAATCAAATATTTTCCTATACTGATCCGCGGTAGTATTCAAAGTTCTTGGTATCCACTCAAATTTCAAACACATCGAATTTTTTGTACAAACATAAAAAATCTCCATAGCTAGATTGGGCAAATCCAGTTTCATACTGCCAACTTCGAATATTTTATCTACGTTTTGGTAATCGGTGAGTAGTTTGAAATGTATTTTAAAATGATCAGGAAAGCTTTCCAAGTCAAAATCACTGCCTTTAATTCTCGCCAAGTTGACCTTGAGATTTTAGTGAAGAATGCCAAAATTCTAACTCTTTAATAGACACAAGATCTAACTTAACTCTAGAGTCCCATCGATCATTTACTAAATGGTGTGTCTTGTCAAAATTCTACATATATTACTTAATGCGGGTAATAATGCAATGATTTTACCAATATCCGCTGCAAATTTCCTTGCAGTCGTATAACAAGGATTTATAAGTGTCACTTTTCTATGAAAACACAAGAAACTTTTGTGATTCAACATGCATATCTATATCATGAAGGTACCCCGATGATGTCTTGAATCAAACCTCGTATTTAAATTTAAATAACATTTCGTATTGATGTACGTGTCTGGGGTCAAGAATCAACACCGATAAAGTATTAACAACAAAAGGGGGAGTGCTAACTTCCTTAGCGACTCCCGTAAATACCAAAAATACAGAAGTAGGTGCATCGGTAATTTTCCAAAAAAAAAAAAAAAGCCAGATTCAAGTATATTCTCTTCTATTCTATTCTATAGGTAAAACTAATTTTTTGAACTCGGCCATGCAATAAAAGTTTCTCTTTCCAAAATTGTAGGCTATTATACAATCGACCTTTTACATTATAAAGTTGTATTAACTCATTGTCATACTCATATGTGTCTAAACATAAATTAAAGTCAATCAAAGATAATACCTCATTTGGAACTGCTGGTGTTGTTAGACCGCTTATTTCTGGACAATTAGACGACCAATGTCCTGTGGAAAACAACGAGAAAGCATCAGCTGTAGGGATGCTAGTAGGATTGTCATCTTCACTCCTATAATGACTTCTTGCAGGTGCACATTCAGGAGAACTTTGGACTTCCTCGTCAGACATGAAGTAGAAAAAAGTCAAACAGACCTTAACAGCAATTGAATTAAACGTGTAGACTGATTGAATGCAAACCGTCGAATGATTTAATTCCCGCTTAGGTATGCACGGGTGAATCCACCCGTGCAAATTACTACGCATAACGGTATTCGTTAAGCCTTATAACGAAAAGAAATTTATATAACATCAACATTAAATACATGAATATGGGATAGAAAAGTACCGTGACACGTCTTATAATAATGTGAATTCACACTCAAATATAAGAGGAGACAAACGAAACAAAAGAAACGCAACGTTAAAATGAAACACACACAGAAACGAACTATAATATTACAATGGCCATATTCCTGACTTGGTACAGGGCAACAACATCTGATAAACAAATTTAATAATACTTTTAGATATTTGGATGATATTTTGGCTCTCAATAATGACGACTTCAGTATGTATATTAATGAAATTTATCCTGTTGAACTCACTTTAAATAAAGCTAATACTAACAATGACCACTGCCCTTTTCTCGATCTTGATATCTATATCACTAATGGAAAGCTGAATACTAAAATTTATGATAAAAGGGATGATTTTTCATTTCCTATCGTTAATTATCCGTTTTTAGATGGTGACGTACCCTTGTCACCATCTTACGGTGTTTATATATCTCAACTTGTACGATTCGCTCGTGTATGTAACAATGTTTTAGATTTTAACGAGAGAAATTTATGTATTACTGAAAAATTATTACACCAGGGTTTTCGATATCACAAACTAGTCAAAACATTTACTAAATTTTATCATCGGTATAAAGACATCATTCGTAAATATAGCTCAACATGCAGATTTCTAATACGATCAGGTATTTCACATCCAATTTTTTATGGAAATATTCTTTATAAAGCACAAAGGTGTCAGTATTCACCTCAGAAACTTACAAAACCTTTGAATAGACTTATTAAGAAGGGGTATAATTACGATACTGTTGTCAAGTCATTAAAGATTGCATATTTTGGCGTTAATATTGAGTCACTGATAAGTACTTTGCATCGGAACTTAACACATTTATTCTAAAAACAGTTGTTGGCATAACACGGGTTATGTTCTTCTCATATATGCTATGATGGTATGATACTAAACCCCTAACGGGAAGGATTGTGCCTGATGTTCATATGATGAAATCATAATCTTTCAGTCAGTTTAATTGAAGTCTGGAGCTGGCATGTCAGTTAACTGCTAGTAGTCTGTTGTTATTTATGTATTATTGTCATTTTGTTTATTTTCTTTGGTTACATCTTCTGACATCAGACTCGGACTTTTCTTGAACAGAATTTTAATGTGCGTATTGTTATGCGTTTACTTTTCTACATTGGTTAGAGGTATAGGGGGAGGGTTGAGATCTCACAAACATGTTTAACCCCGCCGCATTTTTGCGCCTGTCCCAAGTCAGGAGCCTCTGGCCTTTGTTAGTCTTGTATTATTTTAATTTTAGTTTCTTGTGTACAATTTGGAAAATTAGCATGGCGTTCATTATTACTGGACTAGTATATATTTGTTTAGGGGCCAGCTGAAGGACACCTCCGGGTGCGGGAATTTCTCGCTACATTGAAGACCTGTTGGTGACCCTCTGCTGTTGTTTTTTATTTGGTCGGGTTGTTGTCTCTTTGACACATTCCCCATTTCCATTCTCAATTTTATTTACTAAAAAAAAAAGAAAGAAATGGTGGATTGAACCTTGTTTTGTGGCATGCCAAACCTCCCGTTGTAATGGCAATGTTAATTATAACACTAAAATGACAACACAACATAACAGGACAAATTAAAAGGCATCAGGCCTAACATTTAATACGCCAGGAGGTCGTTCCGTCCACACAAGACTTCTTAGTGACGCCCAGATACAAAAGTTCGAAAGCCAAAACAAGTACAATGTTTAACAGACCAAAAGTTCAAAAAGCTGATCCAAATACGGCCAGGGTTAAAATGGACGAATGTAACTAATACAAAACAAATGTATTCAGCAATTAGTTCATCAATACGTTGCAGTCCAACGAACTTTGCAGTGTAGACCTATATTGCCATTTGTTTAAACAAATTTTGAACCATACAGAAACAGAATATAGTTTGATTTTAATGTTTGTTTAATGAAAAAATTATATGATATGTTTTTAAAATTACCAAATATATCAAGACATTTTGTCTTTCGATGTTGTGATGTTACAATATTGTGCGCCTTTAAAACGTTTATACCCGCTGCATTCGTTTTCACCTGTCATAAGTCAGGAACCGGATGTTCAGTTGCTGTTGTTTGTTGATGTGGTTCATATCTGTTTATCGTTTCTCGTTTTTAATATTAATTAGACCTTTTGGTTTCCTGTTTGAATATTAATGCTTATACACTAAGTCATTTTTGTACCATTCGTAGCTTCTTGTTTGGTGTGAGCCAATACTCTGATTTGGCGGCACTACTTTGAATAAGTTTTACATATTGCGACTGGGATTATGAGTTGTCTATTTGACACTTCAAGTAATTTATAAAGAAAGGATATCTTTGAGATACGCATAATCGATAGCATCATTTGGTACATAAAATAACTGTAAATTTTTCAGAACAATTAAGTTTTTCTTCAAAACACAGTTTGGAAAATATCCTGACTCAGAGAGTCGAAAGCAAATTAACAGATCTAACATTGTTGGGTTGATGTTTAGACGAGTTGTATATATATATATATATATATATTGTTAACAGCAAGAGTGTTCTGTAAAGTAATATCTACAAACACATCAACATCACCAAAACAAAATTTTGTCATGAATCCATCTGTGTCCTTTGTTTAATATGCACATAGACCAAGGTGAGCGACACAGGCTCTTTAGAGACTCTAGGTTCATAATTTCACGTTTTTTTACAAACAATCTAATATATATTTTAATGTATGAATGAGATAAGAATGGTAAACAAATGTCTTTTATTTCTTCTAGGCATTTTACAAACAATTATTCAATATAATATATTGAATGCTCGAATCAGCGAGGAATTTGAGAAACAACCTCAACTTTTAATTTTGTATGAACTTTGCATTTTTCTAAATTAAGGCATTTTACACTTGATTTAGATGATAATCTTAAAAACAATAATGGATAGATGGATAGAAACTTAAAAAAACCCAAAAAGGATCAGCAAGACAAGATTCACAAAAAAGGTCGGTATTGCATAAACCTTTCATATACTTCCTTACAGTTGTTATTGGTCTTAAATGACATTTGTTTACCAATTTGAATGGCAATATTGACTGTTTCAACAAATGAAATGAGAGTCACAGAAAATTTTCAAAAGTGATAAATCACTCTTCAAAGCTTAACGTCACACGCTGAATCAAATCACATCGAACGTCACACCACATGTCGCCAGTACAAAGTTGTATACAGTTTCCATCCCCATTTGGTTCGTTTGGGTACCAGTTGAAGTATGTTAATAGTTATCAAAAGTACCAGGATTATAATTTTATACGCCAGACGCGCGTTTCGTCTACACAAGACTCATCAGTGACGCTCAGATCAAAAGAGTTAAAAAGCCAAACAAATACAAAGTTGAAGAGCATTGAGGACCCAAAATTCCAAGAAGTTGTGCCAAATACGGCTAAGGTAATCTACTCCTGGGGTAAGAAAATCCTTAGTTTTTCGAAAAATTCAAAGTTTTGTAAACAGAAAATTTATAGAAATGACCATATAATTGAACAGGGATCCATCTTCTTGTCGCCACGTATTATCAGGTTGTTTTTCTCCATCGATATAAACTGGAGCATAAGGACGACCATCTTAATATAAATTATAATTTATTATATGACATTTACACAAAAAAATGAAAATAACTTGACTAGTTATTTAGTTTTTTGTTAAAACTAATAGGTTAATAAATGAAAAGCATTTTGAAAAACAGTGGCTTTTTAAGTCTCTTTTTAACACGGGAGTTTTTATAAAATCATGGACAATTTTGAAGAAATATCCGATATATACATATAACTGGATGCATCTTTTCCTGAAATCGCAATAATTTGTCTCGTTTTCATAAATGCATGAAAGAATTTTGTATTGAATATGATTAATCTTTCGACATTACAATGTATTTTAAGGCATTCTTAAACCTAATTTAATCCCGGATGTCGTTTTCCTTATTATATATCGTGCCGTATATTTATAAACAATGAAAATACCACATGAACAATCTAACATACCCATAATATGTTCCATAAAATCTTGTTTCTCAGGGCTGTGGATTGCAGAAAGTTGGCCACCAATTGATCTACATGCTGCCTTTGCACTGACAATACTGGCATAAACATATCCATATCAACAAAATTCCAAGTACCTGCTGTGGGTGTAACCATGTGAGCAGATCTTTGTTCCTATACAACAATAACAACATATACACTTGATCATATAAAAAGTACTTTAACGCAGAATCCTTTAACGCAGAATTTTTGCTTTGTCTATATGTCTTTTTGTGTTTCCTTGTTACATGTATGCTGTTTCAATAGTGATTAAGGCTATAACACAATTTTACCTGCTGTAACCCTCTGTTGACATTTTTACCTTTATGTCTGTATGTCTGTTTCTTTTGGACCCGCATCGTTGTCAATATATTGAAATTTTATGCGGCTGTTATACAAGTGAGAGGTTTAGCTAGCTTTAAAGACAGGATTAATCCACCATTGTATACATAAGAAAATTCCCGTACCAAGTCAGGAATATAAAAGTTGTTATATATCAATTTTTTTTTATGTTTTAGGGCTTTTGATTTTTTCATTTGATTACGGACTTTCTGTTTTGTATCTTCAGTGAGCTCGATATTTTTGTAATTTTATTGACTTTTTTTAAAACTCGAAATTTCGTTTTTATAAAATTTCGTCTTTTTGAACTTTTTTTTAATGGAAGTTTTAACTAAAAATTCATCTTTAAAACACAAGTGTATTGTGTATATGGTTATCCGCTTGCTGAATGTGATAATCGCAAACTTATATTCTGAGGAAAAGTCGAAATTTTCGATTCAGTTTTACGTTTATTGTTTACTTATTTATAGTCATTTAAACAAGCTAGCGGAGAACCATTAAAAGTCGAAATTTCAAGTTTTTAGACAGTCAAAATTTCGAGATATAAAAAGTTAAAATTTTGAGTGATGAAAAGTGAAAATTTTAGTTTAATTCCACCTTGAGTTATAATGCTGTATTTTGATTGGATGAGAGACATGGTATTATTCACCAATGTCTATGCATTAATTTTTCTTTTCTCTGCCAGTGTATTTGTCATTAGGGAATTGAATGTGCCGGGGTATTTGCTATCTAATTATACCTTATAGAAGACCAATTACTCCCTCCAATTTAGAACGTATGTAAAAATAGCCCTACTCCAACACAAAATAGTGCTTTTGATGTCATTGTTTACTTTAAAAAAAATTGAAAACAACACGTTTAATAATTATTTGAGTCCGGCAGGTTGTTTTTTGCTACTTTTGTCTTGTATCTGACTTGTACGACGTTTCAAGGAAGAATTATTACATTTTGGAAGATTGAACATTTTAGAAACTTAAATGGCCATAAAGCAGTAAATGTATGTTATAGTATAAACACACTTTTTTTTTCATTTTCCTACAATCGAGATTTTTTTTCCAGAAAAAAAATCAGGAATCTAATAATTTAATAAAGAAATAACAATTCCAAGTAAAAGATGAATGTTGTACACATTTGAGACTTTTTAAAATGCAACTTCGTAAAAAAGAAATATATTGAAAAAATAAAAAAAAGTAAGCTAACGTTTGATTTTGATGGGGAAACGGAAAGCAGGGAGGGGGCCTACATTTATTTAAAATAAACAGGCTGTGATCTTTATTTTTATGTAAAAATGCAGGATGTGTCATTCCCTCTTTTAAAAAAATAGTAAAAATCTTTTGATTAGATTTGATTTTTATTTACTTATTTCCTGTCCTCTTTTTATTGAAATATAAACGTTTGTATCATCATTTCTTTACTTTCAGTAATTATATATATTGAAGAAAATACATGTATTGACCGATTATTTTGCTTCATAAAAGGGGGGTATGTTTTTTCTGAGTATATATTATTTATTCAACGCCATCACCCAAATCAGAGACTTTCTATACTTTAGTAAAGTGTAGAAAGCCCCTGCCCAAATATATATATTTTTTTTAAATTAGCACTATTATATATACGGTATTCGGAAAATCAGGAATCATGCAGATTATTAATTTGTTATCTGCTTTACCATGATTACCATAGCAAATATTTTTCTCATAAAATTTGGAATTAGAATAAAATAAAGTATACCCCCCCCCCCCCCCCCTTTTTTGAAGTTAAATGTCGAATACCTTAGTATACTGATATGAATAGTATTTTACTGGAAATGTTTGAAAATACAATATTGATGCTAACGTAAATATTTTATTTTAAAAAAAATACAGGAAATATGTCGGTGAACAAAAAAGTTCAAATCTAATTGAAAGTTAAAGTGCCCATGAACTCACTGATTATGTACGAGTGATTCTATTAAAAAAAGTGTCTGTGTAACAACTAAAAAGAGTCCGTGTATCGTTTAAAAAGAGTCCGTGTAACACCCGTTAATGTACTGTTTTTCTATAGCTCTGCGGGGGGCAAAATCGTACAAACAGATATATCATGTTATGAAAGAGTATTTGCGAATAATTACCAGTCTTGGGACTCAATTTCAATCGCCTAACGGCGCAAATACCCCTCCATAACATGATATATTTGTTCAAAATACCATGGCAGATGGTGTATACCATGTAAAAAATATCCCAATAAGTTATTTCTATTTTAATAGGACAAACTTAAGGTTATTCTTTATAAACTACAACATTGAATTTCGAAGGAACGACGTCAAGCGTGTACTTTTAATGATGTCATGAATAAAATTCATCAGAAACGCATGGTCAACGTCATAAATAAGGAGACATATAGACGGTCAGTGAATGTACATCATAAATGATCAGAAATGATTAAACGGCCAAGGCAATTTGACTGCGCAAATAGAACAGCTGCAGTAAATACAAACATTTTATAAATAAGTAGACACTCCTTATGATACCTGCATGATTACAATCAAATTTCTGAGGTCAAGATGGATTAAAAGAACATTCGGTGGAATTAAAAAATTATGTCATGCTTACAAGGGGTATATCTACAAAAGAAAACGTGTTTTGATGTCAACAAATTTCCCTTACCTATTGGCTCTAGATCTTTGTACCTCTCAACTGGTATTTTTGGCGAATACTCCTTGTAAGGCTTTTAGCATGATATATTTATAGAAAAATCGATTTCAACATGCTTTCTAAGATTTAAAATTTCAATATGTCGACATTGAAAACTGTACATTTTATTTTTACTATATCCCTTTTACGCTTTTTATATAATATTAAGATAAATAAACTCATCATAGATACCAGGATTAAAATTTTATATATACGCCAGATGAGCCTTTCGTCTACAAAAGACTCATCAGTGACGCTCGATTCAAAAATGTTAAAAAGGCTAAATATAGTATGAAGTTGAAGAACATTGAGGACCGAAAATTTCGAATAGTTTTGCCAAATACAGCTAAGGTAATCTTAAACGACTGCTTACTGCTTAATATCATACCACCATCTTGTGTTGAATAATATTTCCATCCTTGCTGAACAGTTTCGGGTGCTGCAAATGAAGAATAGAAAAGTTTTCTATGTAGGACACATTTACGTAAATCCTGGTTGTAGAAAAATGAGAGACATTGGTTGTTATGGTTACAAAGAGCCATGCATTGAACTACAGAACGAACAATTGTTAATCCGATATTTCCCGAAAATTGTACATAGTTGATCCAGTATTCCTTTCGAGTAACTTTAAGTTTATGATGGATGATTTCAGAATACGCCAAATGTCCAAGACAGAGGAAAAGTAAATAAAATCCAGTTCTAGGCAATATGTTCATACTGCAATTTAAAAAATACAAGTGTTAGGTAGTTGGTAAATACAGCCGCATCAGATTTGATACTTTTCCATTGTAGTTATAAGCTATCAACCAATTATATTTCAGTCACTCATTACGTAAAATAGTTATAATGAATTTAGAGATTCACAGATGCACCGGATATAGGATAATATAAATAATTAAAATTGCACGTTATATAGAAAAATTATGGCATAGTACGTTTTTGTATATAGTTTTAAATGCATTATATTTCAATTTATCACTTTTCTAGGAGCTACATAGACTATTTACTTTATTCCTTTATAATTATTATATTTGCTTGTTTAATGGGTTTGAAGTGGTGTTTAGTTCATGGACAATACAAGAAAGACAGAGAAAAACAATTGTGTATGTATCAGTGAAAGGAAATCAAAATAAGTAATTCAAAACAAATGTATCCCATATGCAGATTATCTAAAAATTCCAGTCCAAAGAACTTTGCAATCCAGGCTTCTATTGACATTTGATGGGATAGTTACTCTAATCAGACAGGACCAGAATATTGTTTGATTTTATATATTTGTTCATTGAATAAAATTGAGAATGGAAATGGGGAATGTATCAAAGAAATAACAACCCAACCAAAAAGCAAAAAACAGCCGAAGGCAACCAATAGTCATTCAATGCAGCGTGAAAATCACGCATCCGGATGCGTGCTGCAGCTGACCCCTAAACAAAAATGTGTACTGGTTCAGTTATATTGTACGTCATAATTAACTCCGAAATATATAAATGAACTAAAATTAAAAACATCATTTAAATCTAACAAAGGCCATAGTCTCCTGACTTGGAACATGCGCAAAAATGTGACAGGCTTAAACATGTTTGAGATCTCAACCCTCCCCTATACATTAAACCAATGTAAAAAAAAAAAATAAACACAGCAATACGCACAGGAAAAACTCAGTTTAAAAGACGGCCGAGGCCGATGTCAGAATAAGTAACAAAAGAAACTATACAAAATGACAATGATACACAAATTAACAAAGGACTACTAGGACTTACTGACATGCCAGCTCCAGAACTCAATTAAACTGATTGACAGATTATGTCTTCATCATATGAATATCAAGCACAATACCTCCCGTAATGGTTTAGTATCATACCATCATAAAATATATTATATGTTCGTGTAACAAGCATTTTCTAAATTTAGACATTTCAAAAAATAAATTCTCAAGCTATTTATAAAATGCTTAACTTAGACAGTCATGATATAAAATTACTAAAACAATCAAGTGATTTTGTAAAATGACAGAAATTTTGAAACAAAAATCAACAAATTGCTTGTTAAGTTTTACAAAGGAAATGAAGGATACCAGAGAGACATCCAAACTTATATGTCGAAAAGAAAGTAACAATGCCATGGTTTATACGAATTAGACCAGCAGAAAAACAATAGTACACAATACACGACATAGAAAACTAAAAAGTGAGCAACGCGAACCCCATAAAAAACTGATAAAAAAATCGGGGCTGATCTCATGTGCTCCGGAAAAAAAGATGTCATTGAGATGTATATGACCGATAACATAATTTTGTATTCTTCAAATACTAGCTTGTATTGTTTTTATGTCCATATTTTTATTTCGTGTAGTTTAGTTTAGTATGAACTCTTTCGGCTTCTCAAACAGTCATTTAATGAGTGTCTTGCCATGATGGCAGAAGGACAAATGTTCTCACATACGTACACAACTTACAAACGAATCAAAATTCAAAACCGAAGTGTGTTCTTTAAAGCAGAGAAAAAAGTTGTTCTCAAATTAAAGCCGCACTTCGGAAAGAATGAGAATTTATGCATCCTGCTTAGCCAAAGGGATTCTCTTTTATTGAATGGGTTTCGCCATACAAATGAGTGCTTAGGTAAAAAGGTATATTCACCTTCAAGGACTTCACAGTAATTCCTGGATCTTCACAATTTGATGGCTAAAGGCGACAGTAGTTCACCAACATGAATCGTTAATTGACCAAGAAGAGAACAAAAAACCTATAGAAAATAAAAACTAGGGTGGGGGGAATTGCAGGAGGTCCATAGGAAGCGAGACCAAATGCGTCTGCAGGATAAACGACTCGTTCTATGCACGCATCACTTATATTACTGTGTATGCTGTTCGCTAAATCCAATATTTTGGAATATTGAGCGTCTTGTCCGAAAACGAATTGACATATCTGAATTTGTAAGGCCCATCTTTCTCCAAATGAGACTGTTTAACAGATTGCACAGCAAACAATGTATTTCTAAAAAATACATACATAATAGAACAGATGTGTAACAAATCCTATCCAAACATTATATGAAACAGCAAATAATTGTAAAATTTTTTGGAAAAACTGAGGATTTTCTTATCCCACATATAGATTTCCTTAGCAGTATTTGGCACAACCTTTTGGAATTTTGAGTCATTAATGCTCTTCAGCTTTGAATTTGTTCGGCTTTACAACTTTTTTTTATCTGAGCGTTATTGGTGAGTCTTACGTAGATGAAACGTGCGTCTGGCGTATTGAATTATAATCCTGGTACCTTTGATAACTGTTAGTTCAGTGCTTAAAATATTAATTTATTCTTAGACTAGTACTCTTATAATATACATGCTTTACAATTTGGTGATAATTATAGATAAAACTACTCTTTTGTTTAATAATAACATTTGTTGCAGTGGCTAATTTTTTCCTGTTAGAAATTTCACTGCTTAAAATAATTTCAGGCATTTTTGTAAAATGCCTTCCAATACTTCCAAGGACTTTACAAATATTAATCAATATTCATAAAACGCCTGAATCGGACAGGATTTTAGAAAATGCATCGTCACTTTTTAAATAATGAATACAAAAGGGACGAAAGATACCAGAGGGACAGTCAAACTCATAAATTGAAAATAAACTAACAACGCCATGGCTTAAAATGAAAAAAAAGACAAAAAATAGTACACATGACAAAACATAGAAATCTAAAGAATAAGCAACACGAATCCCACCAAAAACTATTTTATTCATTATTTGTAAATCGTTTGACAGTCTACATAAGAGGCACTCAAGACGAACTGCGACCTGAGGTTGCATAAAATTGCCTCAAACGACGTCACAGTTATGTCTGCATTCTCTAATGATGACTTAGCTAAAGATTTGAAGGACATCAAATTGGAACCAGAAAACTTACCTGTACAAAGAAGGCTAGGCCTATGCTGAAATCTGGCCTCTGATACATTCACGTTTGATGTATCAACCGATGAAAAACCCTACACAAGACGAGGAATATTATCTGTTGTAAACAGCTTGTTTGATCCTATGGGATTTTTGGCACAAATAACGGTACAAGGGAAAATGTTTCTACGTAAGCTTATTTCAGGAACTAAGGATTGGGATGAGTCGTTACCGGCAGAACATCGTACAGAGTGTGAAACATGGCAAGACTCATTAAAAGATCTCCGATGTTTACAAATTCCGCGTAGATGTGCAACGGAAGGATTGTCAGCAGCTGTAAAGGAAGAGCTACACATTTTTTGCGACGCATCTGAACAAGTTATAGCTGCAGTTGTTTATTTGACAACAGAGTCTAGTAGTGCAGTCACGGAAGTCAAGTTTGTCATTGGAAAGGCTAAAGTGTCACCGATACACAGCCATACTAGTATACCCCACCTAGAATTGTGCACAGCTGTTCTAGCGACTGAACTGTATGCAATAGTTAAGAATCAGCTAGACACATATATCGACAAAGTAAAGTGGCATTGGGATATATTCACAACCAAAGTAGAAGATTTTTCAAGTACGTCAATAATAGAATCGAACGGATCAGGAATGTGTCGACGCCTGATCAATGGACTTATATTCGCACGGACTTAAACCCTGCAGACTATGCTACTAGGCCTCCACATGCCTCGCAGATCAAGAACAGTTCCTGGCTGATGGGACCAGACTTTTTGACAAGGGAGGATGTAGATAAAGGAACTTCATTACAGCACATTACACCAGATTTACCGTTGGAAAATACAGACACTGATAAAGAGTTAAGGCCATTAGTTTCAGTTAGCAAAACGAATGTTAATAACATTACGAAATTAGGATCGAATCGCTTTGAAAGATTCTCATCATGGATGACATTAGTCAGAGCAATCGCAAGACTAAAGCACTTTCTTTCATCCGTTTACTCAGGAACCTTTCATGGATGGCATAGTTGTGTAGACTGCAAATCAGTTCATAGCTTTGAAGAAGCTCAGAAACTCATTATCCGTGTTGTTCAACGTGAAGTATACGATAGTGAACTTTCTTGTCTAAAGGAAAATTCGTGTGTGTCTAAGACCAGTTCAATTCTTACCTTGAATCCTGTCCTTGACAATGATGGATTACCTCGTGTAGGAGGCAGACTGAGTAGCGCTGATATCAATTTCAATGAAAAGAATCCAATTATTATACCAGGAAAGCACTATCTTGCTACGTTTATAGTTAGATATTGTCACGAGTTGGTCTTCCATCAAGGGAGACACTTCACCGAAGGTGCTGTACAAAGCTCTGGATTTTGGATAATTGGAGGAAAGCGAGTTATATCGTCTGTGATTTTTCAATGTTTCAAATGCCGCAAACTTCGAGCAAAGGTGCAAATTCAACTAATGTCAGACTTACCTGTGGACCGTCTCACACCAGCCTCTCTGTTTACGTTCGTTGGCTTGGATGTATTTGGCCCTTGGAGTGTAGTTGCAAGACGAACAAGAGGAGGCTTATCTCATAATAAATGTTGGGCGGTACTTTTCACCTGTTTGACCATACGAGCTATACATATAGAAGTGATTAATGACATGAGTTCTTTTTCGTTCATAAATGCGCTGAGGATATTTATTGCTCTTCGTGGACATGTCAAGGTATTTCGCTCGGACAATGGGACGAATTTTGTCGGATCAACAAATAGGTTGAAAATAAATGTCATAAACATTGAACATGGCCCAGTGAAGGATTTCCTGCTTACAAAGGGAAGTGTTTGGATTTTCAACCCGCCACACTCCTCACACATGGGAGGAGTGTGGGAAAGGATGATAGGGACAACTAGAAGAATCTTGGATTCAATTATGTTGGAAATAAAAGCAAATGATATAACCATAGAAGTTATAACTACTCTGATGGCTGAAGTATGTAGCATTGTTAACGCTCGCCCGATTGTTTCAGTTTCAAGTGATCCCGAGTCTCCAGAAATCTTCTCACCATCAGCTCTATTGACTCACAAGACGGAATCGGCGGATGACTCCTTCAGCAACCTTGAAATCACCGACATGTACAAGGCCCAATGGAAACGGGTTCAAGTGATGGCTGAAATGTTCTGGAATAAGTGGCGACGGGAGTATCTACAGACACTACAAACTAGGCGCAAATGGCAATCTGCTACTCCGAATCTTTCAGAAAACGATGTTGTCCTTTTTAATATTAAAGCGCCCACATGAATAAATGGCCAGTCGGAATAGTAACGCACATCTTTCCGAGTGAAGATAAGATGCTAAGAAAAACTGAAGTTCGAATTATGAAGGACGGAAAACAAACGACTTACCTGCGTCCGATTACGAAATTGATGTTACTGCATTCTGCATCTCAGTGAAACGTACATTCAGGCATAGGATTAGTGGAAAAATATATATATTCTTTATCTTTTCTTTGAATAGTGATATCTGGGTCAAATCAGAAGGGGAGTGTTCTGTCTTCGGTGTTAAACGTACTGACGGTACTGTGAATTACTTGAACTTTTGGAGTTGTCTCCCATTTACTTACTTTCGTTTTTGTTTACATCATGGACACCGCAGGGAAATTTGTTGCTATATGTCAGCACAGTGTAAGTAATACTAGTATACGACATCATACATTTATTTGAACTTCTCTTATATGGACAACATCGGTCATATGCATAATCGTTATAGATATGCTTCCTATGGACAAGGAAACCGAAATGCTACCGTTCAGCAGCCGACCTACTTTGAACCTACAAAAACCACAAACTATTACCGGAGCATACTTACCTTATAAACAGTCGTACACATTGATTTATTATACTTAATACCTGAACTACTTACCCGATTTTTTGTGAAATATTATGACACAGTAGAACCCTGTAGAAAAAACGATATATGGAACGCCAATTTAACACTAACAGTTAACAAAATATAGACATTTGCTTGGTTGTGTGTTTTATAAATGAAAACGAGTCTTTTATGTTTACTTATGAGGTTCTTTTTATATTTTGTAGCTTTTCACCATAAAGTTTGAGGAATAAAGCATTCAAACTCAACTGGTTAGCTTACTGTTATTGCAAGCGACTTTGTGACAGACAGTACAGACATAGACAAAAAGTTACGAATGATGAAAACTTCTGATTGTTTATTGACATCTAAACTGACAGACGACAACTATATAGAATAGGTTGTTGGCTATAACAACCAATTGACAATTATTTTCCCCCTGCTATTATGTTTATCTTGAGAGTTATAAAAGGTAAACGGAAAATTATATATAAAACTGATCAAGATCTTCAAATAAGTCAAATGACTGAAATCGTCAGTCCACTCCAAATGGATGTTATTGTCTTTTAATTACGATTGTTATCAATTTGAATACATTTTGCATATCATCTTGAAATATAAATTAGACAGATAAAAACTTTATAGCAAAAGTGATCAGCAAGACAAAATCTACAAATAAATCATAATATCTGAAATCTTTCTTTTTTACCTATTATAGTCTTTGTACTTTAATGACGATTTTTACCATATTGTTTGTGGTCACCTATGAGTATCTTAAAACAATTATTATAGATAGATAGAAACTGTAAAAATAGCAAAAAGCATCAGCAAGACAACATATACAAAAAGTCGATATTGCCGAAATCTTTCTGTTAATTCCATCCAGTTCTTATTGCTCTAAAATAGCGAGTTTTACCAACTTTTAGTCGTTTTTGACAACTAACACAATTCTAATGAGAGTCACAGAAACAATTTCAAAAGAGATAAATCACGCTTCACCGCAATACATCACACGCTGAATCAAATCACACCGAACATCACACCACTTGTCGCCAGTGCATAGTTGAATACAGTTTCCATCCCCATTTGGTTCGTTGGGATACCAGTTGAAGTATGTTAACAGGGATCTTCTTATCGCCACTCATTATGTTGTTGTTTTTCTCCATCAATCAAGACTGGACCATAAGGACGACCACCTAAATATCAATTCCCATTTTTTATATGATTTAATTTTTCAGAGTAGAAAGAAGTATGATTATTTACACAAAAAAATGAAAATAACTTATAATAGGTAACATACCTTTATTAAATGTTTACTGGTAAGTAGGTTTTTGTTAAAACTAGAAGGTTGATGAATGTCAATATCTATGAAAAGAGCCGTGGTTTTTAGTCTCTATTCCGCATGGGAGATTTATAAAAAAAAAATATTGATAATTTGAGGAAAATATCTCAAGTATATGTTCCGGACCATATGAGTATTTGGATCATACATATAACTGCATGCAGCTTTTCCTGAAATCGCAATAATTTTTCTAGCTTAAATAAATGCCCACTTGAATTTTGGATTTACTATAGTCAATCGTTACGAATTTACAATGTATTTAAGACATTCCGGAATTGAGTTTAATATCGGATATCGTTTTCCTTGTCGTGCCGTATATTTCTAAACAATGCAAATACAACATGAACCATCTTCCATACCCATAATATGTTGCAGAAAATCTTGTTTCAAAGGGCTGTTGATTGCAGAAAGTTGGCTTCCAACTGACTTACATGTTGCCTTTGCGCCAACAATACTGGCATATCCATTTCTAACTTGAAAACAAAATTCCAAGTTCCTGCAGTGGGTGAAACCATATGAGCATGTCTTTGTACCTATACAAAATAATCACTTTATAGTTAACATGATTGTACTTAAAAGCAGAATCATGTTTTTGCTAATGTGATTTGTCTATTTGCGTTTTTTTGTGTTTCCTTGTTACATATTTGTTTGTTTTATAGTGATTAGGAATATAACACAATTTAGATTGCTGTACCCCTATTATTGACATTTTTACCTATTATGTCTATTTGTTTTGTTCATACTTCGTTGTCAATATAATGCAATTATATGCAACTTTCATACTGAGAGAGGTTTGTCTAGCTATAAAACCAGGGTTAATTTACCTTTTTCTACGTAAGAAAATGTCTGTACCAAGTCTGGAATAGGACAGTTGTTTATGCCATAACTTTAGGAACTTTCCGTTTTGTATTTTACTCGGAGCTCGATATTGTTGCGATTGTACTCTTTTCCACGTGGCATGACTACGTACAGATTTTTTTGTATCTTTTTGAAAGCATGTGATGGCATGACTGATATCATAAGGGGTGGATGTTTTTTTTTTACTTTTTTTAAACTCGACATTTCGGCTTTTAACTTATTTCAACTTTTAAGTCCTCTAATATTGAGTTTAACTTAAAGTTTTACTTTTTAATCCAAAAATTTCATTTACAAAAACTCAAAATGTCTCTTTTTTTAAACTTAAAATTTTATTTTTTATCTCGAAATTTCTACTTTATTTTAAGCTAATATTTTGACTTTGAAAATCTAGAAATTTCGACTTTTTCTAATGCTCTAAACCTGGATGTATTACAGTTATTACAATTTTAGAAGGAGGGAACATGTATGCAAATCATTAAACGTCATCAACACATTTTGGCATGCTTTACCATTATTTATACACGGCAACGTCAGTGACTTGCTTTGGGAAACCAAACAGATCCTTAAAATCAACACTTTAACAAAAGGTGCTAAACGTCCACAGATCTGACAATCCTATGCCAGTGTATTGGAAGCTAAAACATGGAATATGGAAACACAACCTTTTTCTTCTCTCTCAACATTCAAATAAAACGCTTCAATGTTAAATTCTTATCCATACCAGCAGGCGGAGAACCATTTAAAAGTTTCAACATGTTAGAAAGTAAAAATTTCATGTTTAAGTCTTCAAAATTTCGAGATTTAAAAAGATAAAATTTCGAGTTTTAAAAAGTTAAATTTTCGAGTTTTAAAAATTTTAAATTTCGAGTTACAGTCGATATTTTAAGCTGTGAAATGTCACAATTTCGACTTTGAAAATAATTTCAATGTCCATTTTATTTTTACATCCCTTATACGCTTCCGTAATATCTTTAAAAAATACTAAAAGTATTAAGATAAAACAACAGCTTAAAATTGTAGTACCATCTTGTGTTGAATAATATTTCCATCCTTGCTGAAAAGTTTCGGGTGCTGCAAATCCAGAATAAAATGTTTTCTATGTAGAACACATTTACGCAATTCCTGGTTGTAGAAAACTGACAGACATTGCTTGTTATGGTTACAAAGAGCCATGCATTCAACTATAGAACGAGTAATTGTTAATCCAATGTTTCCCGAAAATTGTACATAATTGATCCAGTATTTCTTTTGAAAAACTTTGAGTTTTGGATTGGTGGTTTCAGAATACGTAAAATGTCCAAGACAGAAGTAAAAGAAAACAAATCCTGTGCTTGGCAGTATGTTCATGTTAAATTTTACAAAAAAATTGACCATAGTTAATCTATCAACATTCAATTAAGTACCTTCAAGTTGTCATTTTATTTTAAAACCAACCAATTGTATTTCAGTTCTAATATAGATCAAGGATTTCACAAATGCATTGGATAAAGGATAAAAATAATTAATTATAAGTGCACTTATACAAAAAAAATGTATGCATTTCACGTTTTGGTATATAATTTGAAAATCATTATATTTTAATTTGTCACTTTTCGAGGAGCAATAAAAAATATTTACGCTAACTGTTCTTTTAGAAAAATAGATATTTGCTTGTTTAATGGGTTTAAAGTGTTGTTTAGTTCATAGACAAAACAGGAAAGGCACAGAAGACAAATAATTGTGAATGTGCTATGTGAAAGGGACACATTTAGGTAATTCACTACAAATGTATCCAACAATTAGTTCATATAAACATTGCAGTCCAAATAACTTTGAAATCCAGACCTCTATTGTCTTTTGATGTGAGAGTTACTGTAATCAGACAGAGCCAGAATAAAGTTTAATTTTGTAATGTTTGAATGCAAAACTATATATGTTAATGTTACAGGCATTTTCTACATTAAGGCATTTTGTAAATGATTGAATTATCAGGCAATTCATCAAATGCTTACCTTTAAAAAACATTATATAAAATTACTAACAATATCAAGTCATTTTGTAAATTGACAGACATTTTGAAACAAACTTCAACAAATTGACTGTAAAGTTTCAAGATGTTTGTGGAATAGGCAAATATGATCAAAAATAATGCTTCAGAAACAAATGTAAATGTTTCTTTAAATAACAACTGAGAAGAGTGTATATCTATAAAAAAAAATCGTGTATAGTTTAGTTTAGTATCAACTATCAATGCATCTCAGATATTTATTTTATAATCGTATTGGCATGATTGTAGAATAACAAATTTTTCTAACATTAAACAAAATTAAGACACTAAATTCAGGATAATCTAGATTCAAAACAAAAGAGGGTTATATGAAGCAGCGAAAAAAAGTGTTATCATAACAAAGTCTCCATACAGAAACAAATGAGAAGTCTTACATTCTGCTCAGCCAAAGGGATTCCTTGTTATCGCATGAGTTCTCCTCGTGGTGCAATGGTATAAGTCAATATGTAATTTCACCTTTAAAATCTCATGGTACATTTGTACTATGTGGATCTTCCCAATTTGATGAACTAAGGTAAAATTAAAATGAAGCCTAACATCCACGTATTCCAACATCTTTATATGTTATTCATATACTCTTACAGATTAAGGAACGAAAATACGTGTGATGTATATACTGTGGATTCATCATTATTCGTTGGATGCCAATTTTTGTGGTTTTCGTGGGTACAGGTTAACGAATTTAAATATTCAACGAACTACAAATTGTCTATAAGGTTTTATACAGACTTTGGAATAACCACGAAATTACATATCCACGAATAGGCAAGTTTTCTGCAATCCACGAAAATTGGTACCCATGAAAATAAATGAATCCCCAGTATTCTGGGAAATCACTGGAACTGACATGATATTTATATTGTTGCTTGTGTCAATCAAATGTAAACACATGAAAAATAAGATGTAGTATGATAGCTAATTAGACAACTCTTCTGAAGATATCATAACACAGATATTAACAAGCAAAGGTCACCGTAAGACCGTCATCTATGACCTTCAACAAAACTAACGGCCTTTTATTTGTACAAAATAATGAACGAAGGCACAAACGACAACTACTTAATTAGAGGTTACTGACCTGTTTTTTTTTGTAACTCGTTTAAAGGTGCTAACCATCCCCTAACACTGGAAAGTGGGGTAACAGTTAAACATAAGAACAAAGGCTAAAAATCAATTGCAAAAGGTTTAACTCGTCAGACTGGAACCACCAAACATAAAAAACGATTATCTAAATTCATAATGTAAAGGATTTAAGTAATGTGTGGCAACGAAATCCTTGACCTGATGATTTACCCGTGATACATATATAACATTCATTGAAATCTTAAACGTACAACAGACATACACGTAGCGAACAAGCTGTGATATGTAAACACCGTAAGATGTTACAAAAGGAACATCACGGTACATGAAATAGGTAAATTAACAATAAGGAAACAAATACCATCCCCAGCTCATACCACAAAGTTAGCTATGAAAGGTACCGAAATGACAACAAAAAATAATTTAAACGAGGAAACTAATGGCCGAGTTTATGTACAAAATAATAAACGACAAAAACGTTACATAGCGATCGACACACGACAACTACTGAATGATAGGCTTCTTACTTTGGACAGGCACATACAGAAAATAGCAGGGTAAAACTAGTATTTTTGTCCCTAACCCCTCCCCTAACCTGGACGTTAGTGTACATTTGTGACAACAGAACTAACTATGTAATAGCAGACTTGTTTTGTACTGTTATGAATCACAGATTATGACCAAACTCAGTAAAGACCCGTCTAAATTGCATTTCATTGATAATTTCAACAACACTTAACATTATATTGATGTTATGTATTTGGTTAAAAAATCAAATATTTTCCAAATATACTGCAGAAATTTACCCAAAGGAATTTATTTTAAATAAATCAAACAAACGGTAATAAAAGAGGGACGAAAGATACCAGACAGACAGTCAAACTCATAGATTGAAAATAAACTGACAACGCCATGGGTAAAAATAAAATACAAATAGACAAATAATAGTACAAAAGACAAAACATACAAAACTAAAGACCAAGCAACACGAACCCCACCAAAAACTGGGGCTAAACTATCAATCAGTACACATTCAACATACAATGGATTTAGTGTGAAGTAAGAGAAAAACATGCACTTGTGCAATGCCAAGATACAGGTACCGAAATGACAATGTAAAAAAATTTTAACGATAAAACTTACGGACTTGTTTATGTACAAAACGATGAACGAAAAACATGTTTATGACGTCTTTACACTAAATCCATTGGATGTTGAATGTGTACTGATTGATAATTTAGCCTTAGATGCATGCTTTTTTATTAGTTTTTAGTGGCTTTGAACCAGATGTCAGTAACTGTGAGTACTCTCAGATCAGCACTTGTTGTCTTTTTGTTGTTGGGATATACAAGTACCTGGCCATATCCACTCTGTTTTTTTGTTAGATGTATTTATATTTGTATCCATCTGATGAGTTAAGCTTTTTTTAACTGATCTTTTATAGTTCCTTCCTTATGTTGTATTAGTACACCACTGTCCCAGGGTGGGGAGGGTTGGGATCCCGCTTACAAGTTTAACCCCACCACATTCTGTATATAAGTGTGTGTGCCGGTCCCAAGCCAGGAACCTGTAATTCAGTGGTTTGTCCAATGTTTATGTGTTACATATTTGTTTTTAGTTCTGTTTTTTTTTGTACATAAATTAGGCACGTTAGTTTTCTCTTTTGCATTGTTTTACATTTGTCCTTTCGGAGCCTTATATAACTGACTATGTCGTATGGGCTTTTTTCATTGTTGAAGGCCGTATGGTGGTCTATAGTTGTTTAAAATTCTGTGTCATTTGGTATCTTGTGGAGAGTTGGCTCATTGGCAATCATACCACATCTTCTTTTTTATATGTAACACAAAAAATGAAAAACACATATGATAAACAGCAAAAAATGACAACCCCTTCATTACTGGATCCTGACTTGGGACAGACACATAAATCCTTTTTATATGAAGAACAAATGAAAAGATTGATATTAAGAACAACTTTCACTTTCCTATCAAATTACTAAGTTATATGCAGATCTTAATACATTCAAAATAATAATTTTGTTTCTCTGTATGTATTCTTGATGAGCACTCTTGGCATCGAAATCGCGTCTTTGTTTGCACAAGAAAGCTAGATTAACAGCAGTTAACTGGTCAGATGACAAATAAGATAGGGGATAAGGCTTGTATAATTTAACCCAAAATGTTGAAGAAAAAATATGATCGTCATTTTATTAAATTTAAAGGAATCAACTATCATGAAAGAAGATGTAAAACCGTCGACTTTTAATTTTTATATGAACCTGGCATTTTTGCTAATTTTGTAAAAGAGCAATAATACGGCTTAATTTTATCAATCAAATTCATATAATTTACAGTCTGCTCACGACTATAAACTATATAGAAGAAGTAATTGCCTATAACAACGTTTTGACAATTATTTTTCCGTGTTATCATGTTTATTTTGAAAGTTATAAAAGGTAGACGGAAAATTTGAAAACAAAAGTGATAAAGATCTACAAATAAGTCAAATGACTGAAATCGTCAGTTCACTCCAAATGGATGTTTAAAATGGAATCAAATTTGCATAAGACAGATAAAAATTAATATAGCAAACATGAACATGAAGACAGATTCTACCAATGAATAATTATAGCCTAAGTCTTTGTTTTTTTGCCTACTATAGTCTTTGTCCTTAATGCCGAATTTTACCATACTGCGTGGTCACATATGATTATCTTAAAATTAAAATAGATAGATAGAAACTTACAAAAAGCAAAAACGTTTAGCAAGACAAGGTATTTTAGTTAATTCCTTAGTTTTTAGTACTCTAAAATGACGACTTTTACCAACATTTTGGTGTTGTTGATTATTATCAAAAAAATCATGTGGAGGCATGACTGATATTGATTTCATAACGGTGACTGATACTTTTTATATTATATTTTTTAAAACTGGAAATTTCGTTTTTATAAAATTTTAATTTTGACTTTTATCTCAAATTTCGTCTTTTTGAACTTCGAAATTTGTTATTTTAAATGAAAGTTTTAACAAAAAAATCATCGAAATTTTCAGTTTTAAATGTCAAAATTTTGAGATTTGAAAAATATCGACTCAGTTAATACGTGTGTTGTTAACTAATTCATAATCATTTATACCAGCAAGCAGAGAACCATTAAAAAATCAAAATTTCAAAATTTTAGACCGTCAAAATATCGTTAAAATTACACCTTATAGAAGGTGTCAAAACACCAATTACCCCCCCCCCCCCCCCAAATTTAGAATGTATGTTAAAGTAGCCCTACTCTTAACACAAAATAGTGCTTCTGATGTCACTAACCATCAAATTTGCAAAAAAGAAAATTTTGGTGAAAAAGAAATATATTTAGATCATCTGAGCCAAAATTCACTTGTATACGAGTTTGCATTATAAATTTATGATTAATGCGCTCCATAGTACACTTATAAAAGATTTCCAGTAAACCAGTATTTGCGGAGTACCTCTGTTCGACGGTCATTTTTTTTCTTAGAAATATTTAAAGGTATTTTGAAAATTGGCATGTAGAAAGCTGATACATGTAAAATTCAGCATATAACTGGTTTCTATGAAGTTAAAATTAAGGTACCTTATTAAGAAAGCCGTGAAATTTGCAAAATTTGGTAGAAAAAATACGGATTTTTAATTGGTGGTTTGACACTTATAAGAATGCCGGATTATGATTGGTTGTTAGTCAGTGTATTTTTCGCATATTCTAACATTTTTCCTCATTTCAATCGAATTAGTCTTTTTACCACCACTGCCGGTAAATTTGCCTCAAATTCCCATCTCTGCCATGGTATTTGCCATTTTGAATATTTACCTTCGCGAGCCTCTTTCAGCCTAAAGTTTATAATTCGACACCTTTCTCACTTAATCCCTATCATTAGGACCACATAGTTAGCACTATTGACTGAGTTCAACCGAAAACTGTAAACTAAAATGTCAGAGGTACAGTGGAGATCACTTCCAACCTCTCATTGAATCTGTCAGAATCTGTCAGGAGAACTGTTCTAGGACAGTACGTAGAACTGTCAGCCTGACACCTTTTAGTCAGTTCTAGGTTAGAACTGTTCTAGCTAGAACTGATTTGGTCAGTTCTAGCTAGAACTGATTTGGACAGTTCTACCTAGAACTGATCCTGACAGTTCTACCCTAGAACAGTTTTAGACAGTTCTACCTAGAACTGACCAAATCTTTGGGCAGTTCTACTTCTAGAACAGTTCTGCGGTTAGAATTGATTACAAATTCTACGGCCAGAATTGATTTATAACTTCTACGGTTAGAATTGATTTATAAATTCTACGGCTAGAATTGATTTATAAATCCTACAGCTAAAATTGATTTATAAATTCTACGGCTAGAATTGATTTGGTTTAAATTTAAGAACTCTTTGTCTAAATATAAAGGCGTCGGCAAAATAGCGATTAATATTGTAAAGAGTTTTGCTGTTTTGCCGGTTTTAACCCCGCCATATTCAGTGATTTTCTTTTGTTGATGTGTTACATAAATTATTTGTTTTTCTTTCATTTTTTGAACATAAATTAAGCCGTTAATATTGGGGAGGGGGACATTATTATTTCATTTATTTTACATTTGTCATTCGGGGAGTCAGGATAACTCGTTTTACATAACAAAATTATCTGACCTTAATGTAATACGTTATTCCGGCCCAAACCACCAGGGACGGGGGGGGGGGGGGGGGGGGGGGTCCAACTAAAATTTATTGTCCTCATTCAATTGATTGATCGTCCATAAAAAGGGTGCTTTACAGTAATTCAGTTATAATTGTAGGTCAAGAGGGACTGTAATATATACAAAATATAGCAATATTGGAAAACAATGACCTCAAAATTTTGTACGAATGAATTTATAGTGCCAGCATGTCCTCTTTTTATTCAAAGTATTGAATCGTAAACAAATATCAGTAGTTTTCATACTTCAGACTGAGTCGTGTAATAAAATCTTTTAACCGCATCAATCTAAATTGACCTTATTTGCTCTTTCGTTCTGCAAATCTATATAGCTGTACAGTAATTCAGTTATAATTTTAGGTCAAGAGGGACTGCAATACATTTTGTATATACAAGTTATAGCAATATTGGAAAACAATGACCTCAAACTTGTGTTCGCATGAATTTATAGTGCCAGCATGTCCTCTTTTTATTCAAAGTATTGAATCGTAAACAAATATCAGTAGTTTTCATACTTCAGACTGAGTCGTGTAATAAAATCTTTTACCCGCATCAATCTAAACTGACCTTATTTGCTCTTTCTTTCTGCAAATCTATAAAGCTGCACAGTAATTCAGTTATAATTTTAGGTCAAGAGGGACTGTAATATACAAGTTACAGCAATATTGGAAAATAATGACCTCAAAATTTTGTTCGCATGAATTTATAGTGCCAGTATATCCTCTTTTTATTCAAAGTATTGAATCGTAGACAAATATCAGTAGTTTTCATACTTCAGACTGAGTTGTATAATAAAATCTTTTGCCGCATCAACCAAAACTGACCATATTTGCTTTTTTTTTTATGTGAGTCTATATAGTTGAACAGTACTTCAGTTATATTTTTTTTTACTGCAGTATATATAAATAACTGCAATATTGGAAATTGAACAAACATCAGTAGTTTTCATACCTCAGACTGACTCATGTAACAAAAATATGTGTCTGCATCAATCAAAACTGACCATGTTTGACAGCATCAACCAAATCTGACCATATATGACTGCATCAGCCAAAACTGATCATTTGCTTTTTTTAATGTAAAAATGCGCGAAGCAGGTGTGTGCACCACATTTTTTATGTTATTTCGAATAGACAGCAAAAAATGATAAGTCATTTCTTATAATTTAATTCTAAATTCCATTTTAAACCTTGCCAAACCATGAAAAAACGTTCATGACATTACGGTCACATGACTAACTTGTCTATGGGCGCTGATAACACAATAACGACAGAAGACCCGTTACATCCAAACTTAAATTATTAAATAATGAACCGTCACAAAAAGTGACTTTTTCAGTCAATAGTTCATGATGTTTTTTTTTTTTAAACAAAACTATTTAACGGCATCATCCAACACTCACATCACTGATTCATATACTTTATTTTAAAATGAAAAGTACATGTATGAGGAGTTCTCTTCTTGGAAAGGTATACTGAGATTACTGACTATACTGTTAATATAATTTGAAGAAGGAAAATGATTGGTTTTGTTTGTAGCCTTACGTCCAGTGGCAAATATTTCATTCATGTTCAGATCTAGTATATTTTTCTGACGTTCCAGACTCCCAGATATTATTCATTATTGTTATGGATAAGTTTGGCAACGAAATAATGCGGAAAATGTATATAGTTTTCTTGCGTTTAATTAACAACACTGTGTTCATTACTATATGATATCCCATAATTCATCCACGGTACAATTTTGAGCATTTGTCAAAACAGAATCTTAAATCATGAATGTAAATCCAAGGCAAACAAGGTAAATTAAGATTAAATTTACTTGAATTAAATGCAGAGTTATATTTACGAAGAGACTGTTAAAAACGGGGAACGAAGAAACGTAAACAATGATGTTTCATTTGCAATCTCATAAAAATATTTCTCCGATGAGTTGGATAACCTCCTATCCACTTCGATATTTGTACATGTAAATTTTGATCAGTAAAAAATATAGAAACATCTGCTATTATATATAGTAAAGTAATTGGCACTGATTTTTTCTTCTAAATTCTAAATTGCCCTTTCTGCAGTGACGTCATTTAGAACTGTTCTGCAGTCCTGACTGATTTAGTCAGTTCTGCTGACAGTTCTACGGTTAGAACTGATTTGGTCAGTTCTACCTAGAACAGTTTTAGACAGTTCTACCCTAGAACTGATCCTGACAGTTCTACCTAGAACTGAATTAGTCAGTTCTACTTAGAACTGATCCTGACAGTTCTACCTAGAACAGTGCTAGGGTAGAACTGTTCTAGCTAGAACTGTTCTAGGACAGGTTAGAACAGTTCTATGACAGAATATTCTGACAGTTCTAATGAGAGGTTAGAAGTGATCTCCACTGTATACATATAAAGTGGGAAAATGCGTCGATACAAATGAACGATTTAATGTTGGAATAACAACGACGTTTACACATAGGGACCATGACGTTATAAAATGACAGCAATAACGCGTATGAGTACATGTATAATTCCCGCCGTACTATGATTTCCATTCACCTGTAGAGACAGTTTCAATCAAAATCGCTATTCTGTGTAATTTAACAGATATATCATGTTATAGAGGGGGATTTGCGAAAACAAGTTCCAGTCTTGGGACTAGATTTCCGTCGACTAGCGGCTTGTGAAATTTCACAGTTTCTTGTTATGGAAGGTTATTTGCGAATAATTAGCAGTCTTTGGACTTAATGTCTATCGCCTATCGGCGCAAATACCCCTTCATAACATGATATATCTGTTCAAAATACCATGGCAGATGGTGTATACCATGTAAAAAATATATAGACGGTCAGTGACTGTACATCATAAATGATCATAAATGATTAAACGGCCGAGATAATTTGACTGCGCAAATAGTGCAGCTGCAGTAAATACAAACATTTAACAAATAAGTAGAAATTCTTTATGATACCTGCATGATTACAATCAAATTTCTGAGGTCAAGATGGATTAAAAGAACATTCGGTGGAATTAAACAATTATATCATGCTTACAAGGGGTATTTGTAAAAAATAAAACGTGTTTTGAGGTCAACAAATGTCCCTTTAATACATAACGGCTCTAGACCTTTGTTCCTCTCAACTGGTATGTTTGGCAAATACCCATTGTAAGGCTTTTAGCATGATATATTTAAAGAAAAGTCGATTTCAACATGTTTCTTAGATTTGAAATTTCAAAATGTCGACATTGAAAACTGTATATTTTATTTTTACTATATCTCTTCTACGCTTGCGTTTAATCTATATAATATTAAGATAAATAAACTCATCATAGATACCAGGATTAAATTTTTATATATACGCCAGACGCGCGTTTCGTCTACAAAAGACTCATCAGTGACGCTTGAATCAAAAGTGTTAAAAAGGCCAAATATAGTACGAAGTTGAAGAGCATTGAGGACCGAAAATTTCTAATAGTTTTGCCAAATACAGCTAAGGTAATCTTAAACGACAGCTTAATTTGATACCACCGTATTTTGAAGAATAATATTTCATTCCTTGCTGAAAAGTTTCGGGTGCTGCAAATGAAGAATAGAAAGTTTTCTATGTAGGACACATTTACGTAAATCCTGGTTGTAGAAAATGAGAGACATTGCTTATTATGGTTACAAAGAGCCATGCATTCAACTATAGAACGAGTAATTGTTAATCCAATGTTTCCCAAAAAGTGTACATAGTTGATCCAGTGTTCCATTTAAGTAACTTTAAGTTTATGATTGATGGTTTCAGAATACGGCAAATGTCCAAGACAGAGGAAAAATAAATAAAATCCAGTTCTAGGCAATATGTTCATACTGCAATTTACAAAATACAAGTGGTAGGTAATTTCTAAATACATCAGCAATAGATTTTATACTTTCCAATGTATTTATAAGCTATCATCCAATTATATTTCAGTCACTCATTACGTAAAATAGTAATAATGAATCCAGAGATTTACAGATGCACCGGATATAGGATAAAATAGATAATTAGAATTGCACGTTATACATTCAAACTGTATGCATTGTACGTTTTAAAATATAATATTTAATGCATCATATTTCAATGTTTCACATTTCTAGGAGCCGCAGAAAATATTTACTCTAACTGTTTTGTTACAAAATGGATATTTGCTTGTTTAATTGGTTTGAAGTGTTGCTTAGTTTTTAGACAATAATACAAGTCAGGCAAATAAAAAAAATAATCGTGTATATATTATTTGAAAGGGACAAATTTAACTAATTAAAAACAAATTTATCCATCAATTAGTTCATATACACATTACAATGCATTCCAAAGAACTTGTGTGTTAGTTACCCTTATCTGACAGAACCAGAATATTGTTAAATTTTATAGTTTGTAATTGAAAACTAGGATATGAATGTTAAATGCATTTTCGAAAGTAATGCATTTTGTAAAGATTAAATTTTCAGACAATTTATCAAATGCTTAACTTTTACAAACATTATATAAAATTACAAACAATATCAAGTAATTTTGTAAAATGACAGATATTTGGAAACAAAAATTAACAAATTGCTTGTTTTAGTTTTACAAGAAAAGCGACAGATACGAGAGACCACATTAACACGCAAATGTTGAAAAGAAAGTGATGACGCCATAGCAAAAAAGAAATAGATTAGATGTGTTATTAATCCTGCCATCCAAATATTACGTGAAACTTCAAATAATTGTCGAGTTCAGTGCTTGAAATATTTATTTATTCTATTACTCTTATAATATACATGTATTACAATTCGGTGATTATTATAGAACAGTAATAACAGTAAAATGTACGTTGTGTCTAGAAAATCTAGAAAACCGCTCTGATTAAGGAAAATCTGACATAGACAAAATGTTATGAATTGTGACGTGGTCAATTACATCAATTATTTTCAAAGATTTGATGGTCAGTACTTAATTAGTTTAATGATCTTGTATCTTGATTAATGTAACAGTTTATACGGTACATGGGTTGCACAGTAGATTTGCAATAACATTTAGAAGTTTATCAAAATACTTTAAAACCGTAAAGCAATGTGTAATCTAAATTAAGAACAGATGTTTATAGCTCGATGTGGTGAGAAACTTTATATTGGTCAGTTGTATTATAAAATGAGAAAGACGTAACAAGTTGTTTAATATAGTCTAAAGTAACATGTTGTATTAACTGGATATTATAATTGTGAACCTTTACATATGTTACTGTTATATGATTAAATATGTGAACATTAAACAGACTTCGTTATACAAGCAGTCAGTTCTTACAGAGAAACACTTTACAATAGTTATAGTTCTCTATGTTAATGGGCAACATGGATTACGATCCCAGATACATAGATAAAAAATAATGAATAGATACAAAACACATAGATAAAAAATAATGAATAGATACAAAACACACAGAAAAAAGACCCGTTACGAATGATGAAAACTACTTATTGTCTATTGATATCTAAACTGACAGACGACAACTACATAGAATGTCTTGCCTATAACAACAGATTAACAGTCCCCCTTGTTATCATGTTTGTCTTGAAAGTTATAAAAGGTAAACGTGAAATTTGAAAACAAACATGATCAAGATCTATAAATAAGTCAAATAACTGAAATCGGAAGTCGACTCCAAATGGAAGTTATTGTCCTTTAATTGGGAGTTTTATCAATTGGTATCAATTTTGCATATTTTCTTGAAATATATATAAGGCAGATACAAAATATACCAAACATGATCATCGAGTAAAAATCTACAAATAAATTATCATAGCCGAAATCGTCCTTTTTTTTGCTTACTACCGGTATAGTCTTTGTACTTTTATGACAATATTTACCATATTGTAAGTGGTCATAATAATAGATTAATAGAAACTTGAAAAAAAAACACCAAAAAGGATGAGCAAGACAAGATATTTTAGTTAATTCCTTAGATTTGTTATTGCTATAGAATGACGACTTTTACCTACATTTTGGCGTACCACTATTACATTGTATTACAACACATTTAATGAGAAGTCTAAGAAACAAATGAAAACAAATTAATCACTCTTCACACATATATAAGACATCTTGAATCAATCCACACCGAATATCACACCACATGTCACCAGTGCATAGTTGAATACAGTTTCCATCCCCATTTGGTTCGGTTGGGTACCAGTTGAAGTATGTTAACAGGGATCCATCTTCTTGTCGCCACGTATCATCACGATGTTTTTCCCCATCAATCAAGACTGGATCATGAGGACGACCAACTAAAAATAAATTCCGTTTTTAATATTATATAATTTTCCAGAGTACGAAAATGATTATTTACACTAAAGAATCAATTTCGACTAGATAAAAAAAAAAAACTGACATAGACTTGTTTTTCTTACATGACTGATAAAAACTAACTAGAAAAAAACAAGATGTGGACAATTGCAATTCAAAGTATGACCTTCAACAATGAGCAAAAATCATAACGAATACTAGCTATAAAAATGTAAACGATGAAAAAATGAATACTTTCGGCCTGATTTTAACTAAATACAAATAAGACCAAAAAAAAACAACAAAAAAAACATCGACAACCACTTGTTTTGGGCACTCTTGACATAGCTTGACATATAAAATAGAAAATGTGTTATGAATGCTAATGAGACAACTCTACACAAAAGACCAAATTACACAGAAATTACAAACTAAAGGTCACCGTACGGCCTTCAACAATGAAACAATGAACAAATCCCATATTGCATAGTCATTAACATGTTTGTTTGCGCTCCACTCACCCCTCCCCAACCTTCACCCAACCAACCCCTCCTCCTTTCCTCCTTCATTTGTACAATGGTGCAACAACACACAATTTAGCATATACAATAATATCATAAAGACACAAATTATTGAACAATGAATACTCGCAGCTACTGAAAGCTAGCTTAAAGCCGTAATTTCAACTAATAGATAAAACATGTTCTGGTAGATAAAGATCTTAATCGTACCGATCAAATAATTTCGCAAAACTTAAGTTCACATTTCAATGTTTGATAAAGCAGCATTTTAAAAGTGTGCAGCGAATCTTGTACTCACAACAGTTATTGTTATAACTATGTATACATCAGACATAATAAAGGCATTTGGAAGATACCAAGAAGTATTTTACAGTTCAATTTAATGATCACGAAGGGACGATTATTGCATGGAAGTTAACATAAGATAAGAAGAAAAAATTGACTTGAAACCTTCTTTGCATTAAATGCTAAAAAGTTTTCTTGTTGTCGTAAATGTTTAATTCCTCAACAAAATCTCAATAACTGTGTTGGAACGAATAAAGCTTTTAAATAAAATTTTCGTGGACTTTGATCCACTTTTTAGCTTCCACCCTGACGAGCCATGTTAGCTGTCTGTGTGCTGTTGCACCTACTGCACGTAAACTTTCACATTTCTATTTTCTTTCTGAAATATTTTACCCAATTCATACGTGACAGGATTATTATCCTAGTAACTGGTGTTACAATGTACCAATGTATTGAACATAATTTAAAAATCCCCACAATACTATACTAGTATTCATTCTGTGTGTCTATTTGTTTAGGTAAAACAAAACTGCAAAAACTTCGATTACAAGAGAGATTTTTTTTAAATGTCATGATTATCTGTCGATTTCTAGATGTATGCTTAGTATTTATTTGAGATGACATGGACTTCACATCCTGGTGAACCTGCTGTCTTTCATAATTATGTTCATATACATAAATAAACAATCTAAAGAGGCTGAAACTGGTATTTTTACATTTATAATGATTCGCTGTAACAAGAATATTTGTGGTGAATGGAAACTGTGTGGGTCAAAATCTTATATTGCTAATAAATTTTGCTGGACCAAGTTTCGTTATCTGATCTGAATTTTCTGAAAAGTGCAAAGTAGATAGAAATTGGCCTTTTGAAGGTTTTTACTTGGTAAGCTTTGTTTTAACTTCTTGAACTTGGTTGTCATGGTTGTTGTCATGGTTGTTGATCAATTTCGTTTTTCCTAGATTCACTCTTGAAAAATCATTTGGTAACATTTGATCAAGTAGTTTCACAGAAGATAATAACGGACGACAAGACAATACATATAGCTCACACGGCCCCTCGACATACATGAGCTTATAGCGAAACGGATTGAAAACCCAGTTATATGAAACCAGTTTTGTAAAGTGTGTAGATTTGGATTTTTTTAAAGTGTTATGGCTTTTAAAAGTTAAATGAAGGTGTATAATTTAAGGTTATTTTTGGCATCTTATATACTTGTTTATATTCAATTTGTAGTATGAAGCTACGAGATGTTATATTTTTGAAAATAAAGGCACATTTAACAAAACAACCGATTTCGGTAGGTGCAAACAAGTATAAATTCACCTGAAAAAAAACATACACGAAAAGATAAAATAGTGATCTTAATTTGCATCTCTAACCCCCCTCCCCAAATCCGGCAACAGTTCTTTTGTTTAGGGGAGTAAAAAAAAGGCAATTATCTTATCGTAAAAAGACAGTCAAGAGTACGCATTTTACTTTCAATGCGTGTTTAAGTTGATTGTTTTGTCCTAAGAACGCATCAATGAAAAAATATGTTTGATATATACAAGTTAATATAATATTACTAAGAATTCACAGTATCAAAAAAGGAAATAAATGTGTGAAGTGAAATACCTTAGTAACGAGTTATTACAGAAAAGGTGTTTTTTGACACACCAAACTTAAAAGCTTTGTGATATTACCAATATTTAAATAAAAGTGTACCTCTAAGTCTGGATTTTTTTTTCTGTTCACTCATTTTTTTCTCATTTTAAATTAAAATTAAGGCATATTTTGTTTTCACTCATGAAACATATCTAAAAATAGAAAAGTAGGACATATCTTTCGCTCCCTCCACTTAATTCTTTATCAAACATCCTTGACAACAGACTTAATTTGGAATTATAAAATGCAAAACTTATCTTATTTCTGTTAGTGTTATATAGGTTATCTCGTCTTCATTCTCTGAAAAATTATAGTCTGTCCTTCCATACAATAGTGAAATATTTTTAAAAAAAAACCCTGACAACCGTTCAGAAAAAAAAATTTATTTTGAAAAAATCTTAAAGATAAGCAAGTGATGCTAAAAAGCTTTTAGATACGTTTTTCTTCTAAATCTTACGGGAAACTTCCTTCCACTCTCTGAAAATGTTTTACGGTAAAATTATCATCTGCAGTAATATAATCGTTCTTGAACATCTGCATCGAATCATATTTTATCAACAATTTTAGAATTCCAAAACTCTTCCAAGCTTAAAACTTTCACTGTTATCTCCCTCTTCTATACCCTCCTCCCCCAAAAAAAACCGGCAATACTATTGTCATCCTTTAAGTCAGCATTAAATTGTTCACAAAGAAATCTGACTTTAGCTGATGAAGAGAAGACACATGATTCTTAAAACACACTTCCTTTGGTTACTTATGGAAATTTGACAAACACACCACATCATCTTCACCGTGTGATCATGCAAAAGGACCGTAATCCCGAAAATTGTACACATATTTTATTATCTTAAAAGCGGACAAGAAGGGTTCCATTAACAGGTCTATACATACAATAACAGTTTATCTAAAATATTGGTAACCGATACCAACGTTTTAAATTATCTTAAATGAGAAAACAGAAAACAGTAAATTAAAAAATTAGCGGTACATTTTTTTCATAATAACAGTCAACAGATTCATAACAGTATCAATTTTAACAGATAACAGCTAATTAGTCTATAACAGTTAAGCATCAACGATCTTGAATATTTGCCACTTGTAACTAATAAATAAAGGCACAGAACCAGAATATAGAAGCACAGAACCAGGACCGTTTTTGTAATCACCAACACGTCGTCAGGACAATTTCGTTTGGCGAACTTGCAATACTTTTGTAACAAAAAAATGTTGTAATATTCTTTGCATGGTTCTTATGACGTTTCAGAGAAAAAATTAAGCAACAAAACGGTTGTTTTATTGACGTTCTGGTACAATTTAAACAAACAAACCAGCAGAGAATCAGGACCCACCAGCACCAGTCAGGACCGAATCACCAGCACAGAACGTTCTCTCGCAAGACAACCTTACCCAAATTCATGTATTTGGTTTTGATGTTATATTTGTTATTCTCGTGGTGTTTTGTCTGTTGCTTGGTCCGTTTCTGTGTGTGTTGCGTTTCGGTGTTGTGTCGTTCTCCTCTTATATTTAATGCGCTTCCCTCGGTTTTAGTTTGTTACCCCGATTTTGTTTTTTGTCCATGGATTTATGAGTTTTGAACAGCGGTATACTACTGTTGCCTTTATTTACCCACCCTACGTGGGTAACGTACGTTTTTTAACGTTCGATTTATACGCAAGTTTTAAAACTAGTATATTGATTGAAAGATTTATCAAAATAGCAGTGGGTTTTAATGTCTCCTTTTAAAATGAGGCAATTGACAAAATCATCCGCTTTCTGTTGAAAGTGAAAGTAGTGACAACTTTAAAGACAAATACTGGAAAAAAAACTGGCAGCACACAGTTCACGTGTATCTTTGATTTTTCTGTTACAAAATGTTAGAAATTATTATAAATTAAGGAATGTATTTCCCTCATGCAAAGCTCTAATTCCTTTCACGGATTTAGCTGTACATTTTGGACCTTTTGGATTATAGCTCTTCATCTTTTATATAAGCTTTGGATTTCAAATATTTTG
Source organism: Mytilus galloprovincialis (assembly GCA_037788925.1). Classification (NCBI taxonomy): domain Eukaryota; kingdom Metazoa; phylum Mollusca; class Bivalvia; order Mytilida; family Mytilidae; genus Mytilus; species Mytilus galloprovincialis. Next base: position 88,711,652 of record CM075338.1, read on the forward strand.
GCCACGAGCATCATTAAAGAGATATGTATTGTCGAAATGCGCATCTGGTGCAGGAAAATTGGTACCGTTATTGTTTCTTCAAAGAGAAGTAAAGTAAAATAAAATGTAAATTTTGATGAAATTTTAAAGAAAGTATTTAAACGTTAAGGATTTAAGGTTAATTTGGGATTTTGTTGTCTTAACCATACATGTCGTTTATTAATTAGTGTCGCCAACGGTTAACCAGTTAATCGGTTAACCATCGGAAGAACCGAATATCGAATGCAAAAAACGCTGACCGGTTAAACGGACTATTTTTTTCTTCAATTTTAGTAGATTTTATATAAATGTGTATTGCAATCATTATTAATTTTGTTCTATTTAAAAATGATCGTCATGGTGATTAATTTGACAAATCAATTTTCCAGCATATTTATTATTGCTATTGTTTATTCAAAAACATAAAATTAACACATTTTTTATCAGTTCGGGCAAGATCTTAAGTAAACTTTATTCATAGTATAAATGTTTTTAAACAGTAAATTAGTAATACCTTTACTTCACTAATTTTTTTTTGTCTAATATTGCGTAGACCTACATTTGAATGTGCAACCTACATCGTGCAATGCTTTTTCATTCTTTAAACGAAATGCCAAATTGTGAAATGCAACTCGACGTGAAACAATTAATAGTTTCTCGCTACATTGAAGTCCCATTGGGGGACTTCGGCTGTTGTCTGCTCTATGGTCGGGTAGTTGTCGCTTTGACATATTCCCCATTTTCATTCTCAATTTTGTCCATTGTACGAGTTACAGGTTGAATAATTTAAAATTGAAACCTTCCACATTATTTTCTGAGACATCAAGAAAAAAAACAATCATTGGTTTCAGACATTTTTCAATTTGACTGGATCAAGAAGGTTTGTTTTATTTTTCAATCTGAAGTTATTACAAACGACATAGTAGATACATAGTATTGGATTATTAAAAGTCAAACTTCGCCGGGACAAACTTCAATTCATCGTATTATGAAAACGTACGTTTGAAGGGTACTATAAATTTTAAGGACTTCAAACATCAACTTAAACTATCGCTGAACCGGTTAATCGGTCGAACGATTATCCGAGGAACCGGTTAGGCAAACTGTACCATTCGACAACACTAATATTATTAGTTTCAAACAATGAAACTACAACACGAATTATCTAACATACCCATAACATGTTCCAGAAAATCTTGTTTCTCAGGACTGTTGATTGTAGAAAGTTGGCCTCCAACTGAGTTACATTTCAACTTTGCGCCGCCAATATCTCGTGTTCCATAGAAAATCTTATAACAGTAATCCAATTCCCTGCAGAGGGTATAACCATCAGAGCATTTCTTTGTACCTATTGATAAGAGAAACGATAGTTAAAAGTAACCAGAGCTTCAAACAAGCATTTTTAACTGTGACAAAATGGATAGAAAATTTGTATGTATTCGTTTCTTTCATCTTCCTCCCTGCGTCAACATAAGACACCATAAGAGCTGTACTAGAGAGAGTTCATTAGTTGAGGATTGATACATTGAGTGAAAATCCCAAAACCTTTCATGTAGATCTTTTTTCTCGTTTGAAAAGTCGTCACGTTGGCAATCATATCATTTCTTCATATTTTAAAAAAAAATATACTTAAAAGCGGCATTATGTTTTTTAAGTGCATTTTTCGGGGTTTAGTTAAGCTTGTTAACCATGACATAACGAATGACTGATGGAGAAAGTTTGCTGTTGATTGTATAGCAGACAAATAATATTTGTTTTTGCAACTTTGTATATGTTTACGTCATATCAACCACTACCAATGAAACCAGTTTTGAATCATTGTACGATTTTGTGATATTCTTTTTCTTTTTTCAATGGATAAATATCGTCGTTAATATCCACGTATAATACTCTTGCGTACGTTGTTGGTATTTTCACATTGTTGCAGAACATATCCTCTATCTAGGTGTCATTTTATTTTTACTTCTAAAGATGGACCCGCACTGCTAGAGGTTTTCCCGTCATGCTAACCAATTCAATATGCTAACTGAGGAAAAATAAAAGCCAATGAATAAAAATTGAGATCTCGGTGGTATAAAGAAAAGATAACAGCTTGATTGCATACCATCAGATTTTGCTGTATAATATTTCCATCCTTCCTCCGAAATTTCGGGTGTCGAAAATGATTTATAGAAATGTTTCCTATGTAGGACACATTTACGTAATTTCTGGTTGTGGAAAAATGAGAGACATTGCTTATTATTGTTACACTGAGCCATGCATTCAACAACAGAACGAACAATTGTAAATCCAATATTTCCCGAAAATTGAACGTGGTTGATCCAGTGTTCCATTTGAGTAACTTTGAGTTTATGATTGGTGCTTTCTGAAAACACAGAGGAAAAATAAGATACATCCTATGTAATACATTATGTTTATGTTGAAATTTGCAACAGAGAGGATCAGAGTAAATCTATCAGCATTAGATTACGTACCTAATCATTTTATTTAAGCTAACCACCAATCATAGTTCAGTCATCTCTTACGTCATATAGTTCTCATAAATTCAGGATTTTACTAATGCACAAGATATAGGATAAAAAGAAAATTTAAAAAAAAGTAAACTTTCTACATAAAATCTGTATTCATTGCATGTCTTCGTATACAATTTTGATTCCATTAAATTTCAAATATTCCTTTTACACAAATATTTACTCTAACTGTTCTTATAATGGATATTTGCTTGATGTTTAGTTGATTTTCAGTTATATTTAGATTATATACAATATAAGACAGGAAGAGAAAAAAATGATTTTCTATGTACTTTTTTCAAGGGGGCTAAGTAACTAACTCAAATCAAAGGTATTCAAACTGAAGTTTAAATAAAAATGGAGTCCAAAGAACTTTGCAATACAGGGTCCGAGTCAACGAAGATGTCATAGCATAGGCTGATCCAGGGGGGCCTTGGGGCCCGGGCCCCCCTTTCGTGGGAAAAATTTGGTTGCTTATATAGGAAATCACTGAAGCGTGACTGGAGCCTCCCCCCTTTTACAAGAAGTTCTGGATCCGCCACTGCATAAGACTAGGAAGTGTCGTAGTATGCTCTTAAGACACAGCTAAGTCCTTAGTCAGGGTAACGAATGTCTCTTAAAATAAAATATTTTATAGATATTGTCCTACAGATAGGATATACAAATATGTGTCATAAGAAAGATGGCCTAAATCGAAATAAAAACAAATAATATGACAGGAAGTTAATATAAAAATACTAATACACTATTTAACGTCTGGTATACTCTTTTCAGAATTAAACTAATTATACACAACATTTATATTTATGTAAACGATTTTATTGTGTTGCACTATTTAAAACTTTGATCCAAAAAATAATTCCAGATATCAACAAATATAAAAAAAGAAGATGTGGTATGAGTGTCAATGAGACAACCGTCCACAAGAGACCAAAATGAAAAAAAAATATATGTCACCGTACGGCCTTCAACAATGAGCAAAACCCATACCACATAGACAGCTATAAAAGGCCCCTAAATGACCATGTAAAACTATTCAAACGAGAAAACTAACGGCCTTATTTATATAAAAAATGAACGAAAAACAAATATGTAGCACATAAACAAACGACAACCACTGAATTACAGGCGCCTGTCCGTTTCAATTGTTCAAGTTGAAGATGAGTTTTAGAAATAATACGCATATAACAATGTACAAGAACTTATAGTGTTTGGGTGTTCTAGAACTTACATGATGCATATATATGTTAATACATTAAGATATTCCGGATTCATTTGATGAAGTGCAGATGAAGTATATCAAGAACTAAAATTACTTTGCATCAAACAAATCCATATGAAAAGGCTTCAATCATAGCTCTCCAAAAAGTATTTTTGTATTTGCACTTATTCAAAATTATTCGTACTGCACTTTTGGAAGCTTGAAAATTTTATCATCATTAGCAACATTTTTTGCACTTAACCAAATTGTACAGTTACAATACATTTAAATATCGGTATCAAAAAAAAATTCTGAATTCTTTTTTTTTTTCTCAACTCAGACTGATCTGATACAATTCATGTAATGACATCGAGTGGACCTAAGGACAAAACTCTAGTTGATATATGAGCCAGTCCATGCGAAAAGGTACAAAAACGAAAAATTTACGAAATTCTAAAAAGTGTGCATAATTATTGGTAGTAGACTTGTGATTTATAAAACACATTTACTTTCCCTCATATCATCAAGCTGTGAGCTACACGCACCTGCGAGTGTTGAGACCCCCCTAGTTTTATCAAGATTTTTAGTGAATTATTTCATATATTTCAATCATTTTCAAAGTACAGTTTAAATGGCTTGATTTGCCAATTGATAACGTTAAACCTGGTAGCAGTGGGGATAAGGCTCTCGCTTACGATGCGGATATCAATGCAATCAAACCGGGCAACGGTTCGTATCCCGTGCAACTAAGGTTGATTTATATAATATTAAATAACTTAACTTAACTTAACTTTATATAATATTAAATAACTTAACTTAACTTAACTTAAATTTCATTTATATAATATTAAATAACTTAACTTAACTTAACTTAAATTTCAATTTCTAAAACACAAGATGTCATAGTTTTTGCATTTTCCCTCATGTTTTAATGTTGTCTTTCTTTCTTTAAACCTGTAGAACTGACGGAAATTATTGACTTTTGTCTCTGTAGTGTCATAATTTTTTATAGTTTCTGATCGGTATAGCATTAGTCCGGGGAACAAATGATTTTACACTTGCTCAAAAACCAAAAATGCAGATATTTCTACGTCTTTTTCGGTTTTAGTTGACAAATTCGGGATAGAATTGACAATCTTATGAATGTTTACATTAATGTAATTTTTTTTCGGATAAAATCGTTTTTCAAAAATACTATAACAAACTTTGATAACGTGTCCTGTAAAGTTTACCAAAAGGACTTTTTGTACCTTTTCGCATGGACTGGCTCATATCATTTTCAAAATCACAAAAAAACAAAAAAAATGAAATTGCCAAAAAGCAATGAAATATCGAAATACTTATAATACTTCATATCTAACGTTATAATTTAATGCAAATATTGACATATAATTATCCCTAGCAACTAAAATTCTCCCCTTAGCAACCGTACACCAATCAGCAAAAAGTCCATATTCCAAATATTTTAGCAACGATTTGAAGTTTCAAATGGATTCGGCATCTATCAAAACATCTAGTTTGCAAAAAACACATCTTAAATATGTTGATTTTTTAAAAAGTTAGGGCGAAATCACTCTTTTACTATACATAGGCTTTGCTTGGTACTTTCGCCGATATCACCTATATGAGCCAGTCCATGCGAAAAGGTACAAAAACGAAAAATTTACGAAATTCTAAAAAGTGTGCATAATTATTGGTAGTAGACTTGTGATTTATAAAACACATTTACTTTCCCTCATATCATCAAGCTGTGAGCTACACGCACCTGCGAGTGTTGAGACCCCCCCCCTAGTTTTATCAAGATTTTTAGTGAATTATTTCATATATTTCAATCATTTTCAAAGTACAGTTTAAATGGCTTGATTTGCCAATTGATAACGTTAAACCAGTAGCAGTGGGGATAAGGCTCTCGCTTACGATGCGGATATCAATGCAATCAAACCGGGCAACGGTTCGAATCCTGTGCAACTAAGGTTGATTTATATAATATTAAATAACTTAACTTAACTTAACTTTATATAATATTAAATAACTTAACTTAACTTAACTTTATATAATATTAAATAACTTAACTTAACTTAACTTAAATTTCATTTATATAATATTAAATAACTTAACTTAACTTAACTTAAATTTCAATTTCTAAAACACAAGATGTCATAGTTTTTGCATTTTCCCTCATGTTTTAATGTTGTCTTTCTTTCTTTAAACCTGTAGAACTGACGGAAATTATTGACTTTTGTCTCTGTAGTGTCATAATTTTTTATAGTTTCTGATCGGTATAGCATTAGTCCGGGGAACAAATGATTTTACACTTGCTCAAATACCAAAAATTCAGATATTTCTACGTCTTTTTCGGTTTTAGTTGACAATTACGGGATAGAATTGACAATCTTATGAATGTTTACATTAATGTAATAAATTATGATTTTAGAATAAATGCAATGTATAAATGTATGCTGACATTCATGGACTTCTTAAAATATTTATATAAATGTGAGAAATTTATTATCAATTTATTGAATCTTCATTTTTTTCAGGTCATTGTTCTATGATAGGTACCGAAACTGGAAAAATAGTTAATTATGCAGTCCGAATGAAGTCGTGCAGAGTTTGCTCTTTGGCAGAAAAATCTAAATGCTCACCACCTGTGCACGAGTGTCACATGAATTGGTCTGGGAGTGTAAAGAGTAAGGAAGCAGACATGGTCACAGAAATGGTCAAAGATGTGGGGAAAAAGGGTGTTAGTGTTAGCTCAATAGTAGGTGATGAAGACAGCACTACTATTGCTAGACTAAGAGCAAATGTTGACAAGAATATAACGAAGGTGTCAGACTCAAACCATGTTAAAAAAACTGCTGGGAAACAGTCTTTATGAAATAAGGAAGAAGCATAAAACATTGACAATAAAAGTTATTCAGTATTTACAACGCTGTTTCAACTATATTCTGGCTCAAGGTAAAGGAAATCCAGACATGATAAAACAAAGTATACTGGCTCTTTCTGGTCACCCTTTTGGACAGCATGAGCGTTGTAACAACACTTGGTGTAGGTTCTTGGATAATCCAAATGAAAAGTTTAGCTCATTGCCACATGGTAAACCACTTTCAGATGGGGCCCTTCAGAATGATTTAAGGAGTGTGTTCACCAAGTATGCTGAGAATAGTGGTAAACTTTCGTCATTAGGAAGTACTCAGGCAAACGAAAGTTTTAATAGAATCGTTGCTTCCAAGGCCCCCAAACAACAGCACTACAGCTCGTCTGGTTCTTTGAAGTATAGAATAGCGGCTTGTGTTGCTCAGAAGAATGAAGGGAATAAATATATATTAGATGTAAGGTTTTACTTTTAATTATTCTCATGTATAAATGTATTTAAATATCAAAGAAATTAATTAAAGGAGCCGCTACTAATAAATTGCACAAATACCATGATAATGATAATTGGAAATATCCTACTGATATTTTAATTTTGCCTGAGCATAACTAATGAATTCTTACTTGAAAGAAATGAAACAAAGGATAATAGGCCAAACCAAAAATAACACATCAATTGACCAAAGACAGCAGACCACTCTCCCAAATAAAAAAGAATAAAAACATGAAAAACAAATTCAGAATTAAGTTATACTAATTAAGATTGCAATTTAAATTTAATCATCTATCATGTTGAATTAGGTACCTATGTGCAGGAGATATCAAAATATAATTATTAATCTATTATGGCTGATTGTTTATGACATCAATGTCGATTGAAGAAAACTGTGTTACCTTTGTTATATTTTCAAAACAATATATCTCTTTTGATATGCAGGAATGAAAGTATTGCAACTACAATGACAGTTCTATAATAACATGAATAGTAATGATTATTTATAATGTGATATTTCTATATTTCAGGTTAACAAGAACATGTCTGTATCCCCAGGATATTTTACTCTACGTTTGGCAGTCCTTAGAGATATTCAACACCGGAAAAGAAAGGCGATCGCACATACTTATAGGTTCAAACAAAGACGAAGAAATTTTAAGTCAACAAGGTACCTAAACTTTTAACACTTTTTGAAATTAGCGGAATGTTCTCCCAAAGGATCCATCTTTTAGGGGATTATTTCTGTGTTGCTAATTTTTATTCCAGTCAATCTAGCATAAATTTGACCTTAACCCAAAAGTAATTGCAACAGTAGATTTAAGTTTTAATCTTGAGCATCATACCCCAATTATACACGGAAAAATGTGCCATAAAATCTAGCTTTAGGAAGACTAAAAAAAACACCATTTAAAATCCTATGGAGATTTGCATTGAAAAGGGAGATAATTCTTGAAAAAAAGACAGATATATCAATAAAAATTGATATAAAATTATATCTTTACCGCTTCTATTCATCAGAATGTATTGATTCTTGACTTTTTAGCGGTCTTTAGAGTATAACAAACAACTTTAAATATAAAATACAGATATAAACAATACCAAATGTTCGCATTATTTTTTCAAAATGATTACAAAGCTTCAAATTTGCAATTTCTTAAATAAAGGTGTAAGAAAAAAATGAAACTATCCAGAACACTTCGGTTTTGTACATATCAGGAGCAGAAGATTATATAATTTAGTCAAATTCAAACTTAAAACCCCAACAAAGTATCATACTTTACATAAATTTCTAGAAAAACAACCAAAAACTGACCAGAAAAGACTTATTTTTGCAAGAGTTATCTCCCCATCCAATAGAAATGCTGATTTTGAGTTTTCCTCAAGTTAGATTTTATGGGACTTTTTTCTGTGTATATAAAGGGCATAATGCTATAGATTAACTGAAACATTTTCTGTTGCAATTAGTTTGAGGTTAAATCTTAGTTTGACTGGACTATTTGAATTGTGAGGGTCGGATTACCAATGAGCTGACTATCAAATAAGTTTATTTGATTGATGAATGTCACAATAAGCATACAAACACAGTGCACTTATTACAATATTTTCCTGCAACCAATTGGAAAATATTTTCACATTGGCTGCATATAACATGTATAATAATGATAAAGCATGCTTTAAAAAAAAACCACCAAAATGTCAGGACTGTATTCAGTTTGTGGGTAAAACAATCAAGTCCTTCTACATGTAGTAGCTACTCTATCCATATGTCTGTCCTTCACAAATACCTATGTTGTATGATAACTCAATGTATTTTGACTGATTGATAATTAATTGACTAAGGCTGAAGAGACCCTTTATGAGGCCTCATTTTGCTACTTATTTCTTTGGATTATTTCAGACATCAAAAGCTTGCAACAAGAGAAGTTAGAGAAGGTGTCACTTATTCTTCTGGCATTGGCTTGGAAGACCACCTTTCAGATGACATTGAGGAAATTCCAAGTCCATCACTGCAACCTGCATATCAAAGTATTGAATGGTCCACTACAGTGAATAACATTTTCTTTGACATTGAAGCAACAGGCTTAGGTATGATTGCAGTAAAAAGATATATCTCTACTAAAGAAATTTTGATTTGACATATGTTTTCAGAATTGCTTTGATATGGTCATGTGTTGAAATTGCAACCCTATTTTTCATTAAAAAAAATTGAAACTTTATACATGTGTTGAAATTACCAGACAAATTCATTATAAAATTTATCAACTACAAAAACGATGAACCACACTAAAAACATAAATTATATGCAGGTACTCTAAAAGGGTGAGCTGTTTGTGCTATATATTATACTTGTATGCCTCCAAGATATTGTGTATTTAAAAAATATGTGGTATGATTGCCCCTGAAACAATTCTTCACAAGAGACCAAATAGCATAGAAATTAACAATAGGTCACTGTATTCCCTTTAACAATGAGCAAAGCCCATACTTCATAGTAAGCTATAAAAATTCCAAAATACGTATGGCTTCTTTGCTCAAAGAACAATGTATGGTCAAATGTTAGGTCTCAAATTTACAAAACAAGTTTATTCTCAAAATGGACTGTTCAGTACCCAGGTTATGTTATAGTCGTTGATTTGACAATTTTAGCTTCAGTTTACTACTTTCTTGAAAACTAAAACGGGGATCAATGAGCATTCAAATAGTATAGATAATATGAATGACTGGCTTCAAAAGCTTGGGCTTGTAAAGTTTAAAAAAATTCTAGTAAATGCATTTTTCAATTATTGGCATGATTCTTTTGGCTAGTAGTGATAGTTCATGTGACATGCCTATCATGAAAGTAATTTACCAATGTTATGCCTTTTATATTTCAGCAAGAAACTCTCACATAACACAGATTTCTGCAACATCTGACAAAGGTTCTATCAACACATATGTTCTTCCAAAGAAACCAATAACACCTAAGGCACAGGAAATAACGGGGATCAAAGTTGAGGGGAGCAAGATGTTTTGCCATGATAAGGAAGTGAAATCTGTTGGCATCAAAGAGGCTTTACAGATGTTAATATTATTTTTAGCACAATACAAGAAAAATGTAATTATAGGTCATAACATCAAGTCATATGACTTACCAGTGCTGTTTTGTGCTTTGAATAACTGTTCAATTATGAATGAATTTTCATGTTCCATTCTTGGATTTTTAGACACGCTACAACTTTTTAAATCTTTGTTACCTGGATTAACGTCATATTCACAATCAAATTTGTACCATACAGTATTAAATGAAACATATGACGGTCATGATTCAATGGAGGACGTTGTTGCTTTGAGTCGTCTTTTCCATCATTTGGCTCCATCAACAGAAGCAAAACAATTGTCATCTTTTTCCTTTGATTCAGCTGCAAGGAGATATGACCACAACCAGAAAACGAAACTACTTCTCCCTTCTTTGACACCTCTTACAGAGAAGAAAGTAATTACAATAAGAACTGCAAATGTAATAGCAGCAAGTGGCATGTCTTTTTCTCACCTACGCATTTCATATGCAAGAGATGGCCGCCAAGGAATAGAAGATGTTCTTAAAGAGGAGGATGTAAATGGAAAAGTGCGTGTTACCAAATCAAAGAAGATAGTGGATGCCATATCAGACTTTTTCAAAAGTTTAAAACCAGATGAGTGATGTACTTTAGCATGTACCTTTCATATTTGTATATCCGAATTTGAACTGCATTCAAATTTTGCTTTAGGTTATTTCATATTTCATATTTAAAATTTATATAGATTATGGTCTTCAGAGTGCAAATTTGTTTTCATTAAAAAAACTAATTGGCATGTAAATAAATGTTCAGGTATTTTTTGTTATTGAGAATGTTAATTTTTCTATCCATTTATTATCTGAAGCATACAATTCTGGTCTAAGCAAAAGTGGAGTCATCTAATTCTATTGATATTTTGGAAAATACTTTATTTCAAATTGATCATAGGGACTGTATTAAGCAAGAATTTATGTGATTATTAAAAAATATATCAGCTATTACAAATGATTGATTCTGAAAAAATAAAGGGGATAATTTTGAGTATGGTCATGATGGTCATGGACCTCTTGCTGCACTTGTAAATATTTACATTGTAAGGGAACGTTGGTATCTGAATGGTGCCTTACATGTAATTGTTTTAATTCCCTTTCAATTTCAAGGTATAATAACAATTGTATCATATTATGGTATGCATGATAAGTTTGTTAATTTTTCCAGTTATGATGTTAAAGGGTTAAATTTTAACAAAATTCTGGATTTTTGAACTTGGCTATTTTCCAGAAACTTCCTGTGATGGTCAACATATGACTGTGTGTTACAAATTGAAAAAAGGAAATAAGGTGGTGCTGAAATTTATCATCATTCTGCAAAATAAGTATTAAATTCTTTGCAATTTGACAAGTATTTATACTAAATATTATGAATTGTAATTTATTTATTATTTATATTTTTACTTATATGAGATTTTTTTTATTCAAAGGTAAAAGTATTTTTTCTATTGAAAATGGGAAGAATTACCTCCCTTTTCTGATTGTGTGATAAAAAAAAATGTTGACATGGATTTCTTAATTAAACATGAAAACATGTTAAAAAGTGTTATATCTTTATTTTCTATGCCATTTTGAAGCATTCTAATTACATCAACCTGAGCAGCGTACTCCCTTAATTTTTTCGGATAAAATCGTTTTTCAAAAATACTATAACAAACTTTGATAACGTGTCCTGTAAAGTTTACCAAAAGGACTTTTTGTACCTTTTCGCATGGACTGGCTCATATATTAAATTGCAGCACGAATACTGCATTAAACAAAGTGTTGTGACAATTTTTTTTTTAATGTTTTATGAAATGAATATGTTTAGCCAATATAACGTATCTATTAGAATCACTTAAACAAATTTTATTTTGCGTTACTTCTTTTTTCATAAAAGATGCAATCTTCCTTTACACATTTACCGAAATTCAATGACATATATGTCATTTATTTCTCTACATAGCTTTATTTATCAAATAAATGTAATAGGATGGTCATAGCACTACTGTAGTAAGCTTAAGGACTGTCCTGAGACAGCTTTGGTTATATCAAAAGACATGTCTCAGACACGTCCTAAGACTATTCTAAATAAGTTAATCAGATATATCTTAGGGCATATCCTGAGATACTTTCAATCAAACGGCCTCATACTTGTTTTGGCTGCTGATGTGTAAAGTAAAATCAGAAAAATACTGAACTCCGAGGAAAATTCAAAACGGAAAGTTCCTTATTAAATGGCAAAATCAAATTATCAAACACTTCAAACGAATGAACAACAAATGTCATATTCCTGACTTGGTACGGACATTTTCAAATATAACAAATGGTGGACTGAAACAGATTTTTAGGCGCTAAACCTCTCACATGAATGACAGTCGCATCAAATTCCATTATATTTACAACGATGCGTGAACAAAATAGACTTTTTAGGTAAAATTGTAAAAAACATAGGTACGTCAGTCATTACTGTGTCCCACAACCTCAAAACAAACAAATATTTAACAAAGAAGCACAAAACACATCAATCAAATTTAACAACCACATTCATTGCTTCAGGTGTTTGACGTCAGAAAATGTAAACGTCACACAGGAAGAAATATAAATAATTTTGTCGTTCAAAGTATTTGCTAATAAAATATAATTTCACATGGGAATGGTGGCATACAGGGTTAAACATTCAAAAGTTTTGTTTGAACTAATATCAGAAAAAGACCGAGATTTAAAATTATCCATAACTTCTTTAGAATTTTTAAGAATCCGCATATGGTTTATACAATTACGCGAGTAAAATAATTTTGTCGATTAAAGTATTTTCAAAATAGATAGTATTAGTTAGTTCATCTCCACAGACAGAACCAGAATTTTGTTTGATGTTATGTTTTTTTTTATAAAAGAAAATCAATGATACATGTATATATATGTTACATACATTTTATAATTTTAGGCATTTTCTAAAATGATATGATTATCAGACAATTTGCAGCCTTGACGGGTATACTATAAATTACAACTTAAAACATTTCAAATCATTGTATAAAATAACAAAAATTTTGAAACAAATTTCAACAAATTGTTTGTAAAAGGAATATTATGGAGATAAATGTGACCGACACACGGTATTGCATAAAGAAAATATCTAATTGTTCAGGGACATTAAGGATATTCTTCAAACACTAACTTGGAAAGTTTGTGTGTCTATCATTAGTTTTTTTGTGTATAGTTTAGTTTAACTTGTGCTCTATCGGCATCTCAGATAGTTATTGTAAGATATGCTTGTCATAACGGAAAGAGGATATATTGTTCCTACAACTGAAAAAAAACATACAAACGAATTTCGGACAATCTTGTCAGATTTAAAACCGACATGTGAAATATGAAACAGGTGTTATTGTTTAAAACTCCAATTTGATGCGACTATCTTTCAAGTAAGATGTTTAGCTAGATATAACACCAGATTTAATAAACTATTTCTACAAAGGGCATGCATGTGCCAGGTCAGCTATATGACAGATGTTCATATATTCGATTTTGACTTTTGATTACGGAATTTCCGTTTTGAATTTTCATCTGAGTTCAGTGTTTTGTTTTACTTTTTTCAGAAAGAATGAATATTTATAAAACAAAGTAAATTCCTTTTATCGCATGGGTTTTTCCATCATGGCAAGAGTATTTATTGATATGAAATGGTATATGTAAATAAGTATCATCAACTGAAAGACCTCAAGGTAAAACGTGGATCTTCATAATTAGATGAATTAAAGCGACAGTAGTTTACCGACCTGAATCTCTCATTAATCGACTAAGAAGAGAAAAATAACGATAGAAAACACAAAATATGAAAGAGCAATTACTAAGACAGTTGTGTAACAGTACAGCAGAATTGAAAAATGCTTAACTCATCGGATGGATACAATTACAAATCATCTAATACAAAAGCACAAAGTTTACGTTGACCAGTACTTATACATCGGCACAATAGAAAGACAATAAAAAGATATCTGATAGGACTAATTTTCACGTAGATATTGTTAACCGAACCCGTTAGATTTCAATGATCCGGGTAAGATTATAGATCATTGAAATAAACTTCTAAAATGTTACAAATTCAACAAGGTAATTAGATAGTTGAATATTGCTTTTATTGGTATTAATATTGATTCTATTATCAGTAAATTAAAATCAAACTAAATATTTGTTTTATATATATGTGCACATTCATGGCACTACAATATGTCAATACCTGTATCTTATCCCAGGCATAGATTACCTTAGCCGTATTTGGCACAACTTTTTGGGGATTTTTGGTCCTCAATGCTCGTCAAGGTTGTACTTGTTTGGCTTTATAACTATTTTGATATGAGCGTCACTGATGAGTCTTATGTAGACGAAACGAGCGTCTGACGTACTAAAATATAATCCTGGTACCTTTGATAACTATTGGCATTGCACAATGTTATGTTTTTCTCTGCCTGTTTATGACGTCTTTACAGTAAATCCATTGGATGTTAGATGTGTACTGATTGATATTTTAGCCTAATATGCATGATTTTTTTCACTATTTGTATTTGGCTGTGTACTAGCTGTCAGTAACTCCGAGTACTATCTGATATTTTGTTAGTGTCTTTCTATTGAGAATTGTAAAGAAAAAACAAATTTGCTATATTTAAATAAGGGAAGTAACTCTTATCAAAGGAGGTGAAGAACCGTCAATTTTTTCAGATATTCAAATAAAATAATGTTAAAGGTCTATATTACTGTATAAGCAAATTATTAATCGTTGGTTTGGTTCAAAATATTAAGTTACAATATAATACTTCCATGGACAATCAAATAGTTTACAAAGTATATATTTTCTTACATCACGTGACAATGAGAACATTAATCATGCAATACTAAATCTCTTGGGTGAGTCTGATGCATAGCACAATGTCCTTCCTGTTATGATAAATGTTATCGTTAAATAAGATTATAGGGTTAGCGTGAGCGAACTATTCTCTTAAGTGAAAACTTTATGTACAAAATGCAATACATTCTGTTCCCTTAACAATATATTTAACATTCTTTATTGAATAAAACTTTCCCTAATGGTTTCTTGACCTTTGTACTCTAATCGTCTGAAAGTGTGAGGTTCTGATACTGTTACGTAATAGTTATCTCCTCTTAATCCAATCAATGTTTTATATTGATCTCCGCTATTACTTTCAAACGTTTTGTTGATTATGATTGACAGAAAATGTGTATTAAAGTGCTGCTTTCATGTTATAGTGATCGTAATAGTGTTTATTGACAGGTTAAACCTAGATTTTGAACTTTATTGCTATTGTTTTGAGCAATCGATTGCTTGAGGTATTGCGTGGCAAAACTGCGAAGTGTTAGGTATTATCAATAGTTCATATTTCAGCGATATAAGAACAATATATATTGGGTTATTGGACATCAATTTGTTTGACGACAATTAATGAGAGAAACGGTTATATTTAAACATCAAACCTGAAAGTCTGTGAATGCAGTCAATATTTCATGACGATTTTTGACATTTCAATCACGTTGGAAATTTTTTAAAGATTACATTTTAAATTGGATCTGTCTTTTATGGAAAATAAGAATCCAATATTGAATTTATTATCTTGCATGCCGAGTATTATATAAATATTATATTGAATTACAAAAGCTACATTTAATTCTGGAAAATGTTGCAAGTGGACGTGAGTACTACTTGAAAGTCTGTCAATGGATTAAACGTCTGTCAATGGATTAAACGTCTGTCAATGGATTAAACGTCTATGGAGTAAAATGAGGTGCATAGGATTTGTAAAATGGTTTGGAGTTTTATTGCTTCTTGATTCACTTGTGTACAAAGGTATGTCTGTTAAATATTTCAAGAGCAAAGATTTAGTTTGAAAGAGTGGGGGCGTTTTACTTTCTATATATCTTAATTTTTCCCGTCGAGTTCGACATTTGCATAAAATTAAAAGACACGAGTCTGCAATTTGAACAAAATTCTAATCGTGCGATATCCCCGCACATAAGTTACACCGTTCACGTATTTTCGAGAAAAAAGTAACAATGCATGATTGTATCCATATAGGAACTTCCGTCAAGTGTTGATTGAGGTCGGTTGATTTTTGTTGATGATGAGTTGCTGTCTCATTGATGTTAACCCTACATCTACCTTCCTCCAAAAGGATTGATTGATTGTTGTTTATCGCCACTTTCATCAATACTGCTATGGTGGTCAGTTTTATTGGTGTCGGAAATCGGAGTGCCCTGAGAGAACCACATGCCTTCTGTGGGAAAATTGACAATTCTAGACAATTAAGATTGTAGACACGTGCACCTGCTACTTGCGTGATTCGTAGTCACAACCTCGGTGTTTACCAGGTTGGGAACAAACCCTCTATATGGTGATTATACCTGTATAGAGGAATAATCCTTCTATAGAGGGGTAAAATTATCCCTCTATAGAGGGATATTTTTGTTTAAACTGGATTTAAATCAAAATAGGGCAGAATGGCATTCTCTACTTATTATGGCAGTAACCTGGAACAGTTGATGCACTAATTGATGTACTTAATTTAATATGCACATGCCCAGTTTGATGCTTATCTGACTAAATATAAAATCTATTGTTCACCATGATTGAGAGCTGTGATGATCAGGTAAATTCTACTCACTTATGCCTCACTGAACAGAATTTCTATTGTTAGATTTAACATGAAATTTAAAGGTCAACTATTCCTTTTGTTGTTGATCAGGTGTTCAGATAGGTTTACAATAGATTGCAAGTTTTGTCACTTTAGCAGAAAACTGGTTATCCCAATTTTTGGTAAAGTGCATATGTTGATGCATATAATGCAAGAGATTATAGCCAATATAACTAGAAAATGCCATTCTGCCATAATTTGCTTTAAATCCAGTGCAAACAAAAATACCCCTCTATAAAGGGATAATTGTATCCCTCTAAAGAAGGGTTATCCCTCTATAGAGGTATAAGCACCATACAGGGGGATTGTTCCCAACCTGTTTACAGGCTAGTGGTAATGTAGTGTTTAAACTATGCAGACCACTAGGCCATCGAGGCCACCCTTTCCAAATGACAATTGGTATCACGTGATTAAAATTTAATGTCAGTTGCTGTTTCATCATAATTCCACTTAATAGATAAGGTATTATAGTTCTAAGTTCTTTATTTTCTAATTAAAGGCCCCTGACGGAACATAATGACAACAATACACAATACATTCTGATTCTTAACACATAAACATATAGAATTAAAATTTCAATTCACATGAAGAGAATATAATACCATAGAATATATATATATATATATATCAAATAAAATGTCACATCATAAAACAATTGTTATTGTTATTATTTATAAATTATTTTAGTTCTCTTAAAGTTTCACATCTTTGATTTTTTTTTTAATTTTTTTTTTTTCCTGCCATGCCAGAGTGCCAGAAAAAATAGTTTAATAATTTATTTATTCACCATATTAAATTGAGAAAGGAAATAGTTTGCTAACAGAGGTCCACCTCGTCTCGTATCCATAAAAAAAAGTTGAAGGAATAAATAATACAAGTTACTAAAATGGAAAAGGGATCAAGGGCAAATGCACTTGGAAATGTTAGTAAGTGGAATTTTAGATACCCTCTTAACCTCCTCGTGACTAGTGCACAAAAGTAAAAAAATATTCACTTTAATGCAGAATTCACCAAGGGATGATACTTAAAGGTTTAAATTTATATATATAAGATGATTTTTATTACTTTATAAGTAAAGTAAACGGTTGGTCGTATGATCATAAATAAACTATTAAAAAGGGTTTAAAATAAACGTTTATTCAGTTTAATGCAAAATACGAATATGTAATATAAGTCCTAGAAGTGTACATAACAAAGTTATATTTATAACCTGTAATAAATATCATGATTATACATGTAGAACCTCGGCTTCGATTCAGAAAACAATTTTACGTATAAATTTTTCATTAGTTGCTTTAACCAAGGGGGGGGGGGGGGAATCTACGTCATCATGCAGGGTGTCGGCGATTGAAATTGGACCACCATCTTGTCGCTTCAAGGTAAGAATCTTACTTATAATGCCAGTTATATGAGGGTTATGATTATACAAAATAGTCCACCAAAGACTATATAAAGTAGGAAAATAAATGAGCCATCGCTCAATATTATTGGTTATCTCAATTTTGCAAACACTTCGATACCAGTTTTAGGAATTAGGTCAAACATGCAGGATATCGGCAAAAATTTTCATAACAACATCTTGATTATCAAGAAACGCCTACTTTGTCAACAAATGAACATGTCCAAATTCTTTATTGTACTAGGGAAAATACTTGTGACTCACAAATATCCGTCATTATGGTCGAAAAACGACTTATTTTTAAAAAATAGAAAAAGGATGTCGGCAACACATCGAATATCGAAGGATGTCTGGGACACACTAATAAATTATTAATGTAATTAATTGTCCTTTGATTTTATCAACCATTATGAAGATACGATAAAAAAAAAAAAACCAGGATTAGTGTTCCTTGCTTGCTTCCATTTTATGCACTCAATTTCAGGATTCAATTTTTGTAAATATTCGAGAAAAAAAAAAGTTTTAGAAGGTGAAAATCTGATTTAGTTTCAGATATACCAGGGGTTCCACAGGGGTCATTTATTGGACCAAGTCTTTTTGATACTATATATATATATATATATATATATATATATATATATATATGACATTTCATCTGGCCCTACATCTACCGGGTGTTTAATGAAGGCAACAGTAGTATACCGCTGTTCGAAATTCATAAATCGAGAAATAAAAACAAATCCGAGTTACTAACTAAAACTGAGGGAAACGCATCAAATATAAGAGGAAAACTACGACACAACAGAAATACAACATTAAAATGTAACAAACTCAGAAACGAACTATTATATAACAATGGCAATTCCTGACTTTGTACAGAACATTTTAAGAAAATAAATGGTGGATTGAACAATCGTATGCATGGCCCCGTTGGTGCTTTATCGTGACCTTTGCTCAAGTTTACTGGCGGTTTTGTTGAAATTTCTTCAGTAAGGGGACGACCATTTGATTTTCGGGGGGGGGGGGGGGGGGGAGGATTTTGAAAATAAATAACTCAGCCTTGATAATCACAAAAATAAATGGTTTGTTCTGTGGTAGTTTGAAAATAAATTACCTGACTTGCAATGTTTCGAAAATAAATAACTCAGCAGGTCTATTAATCGAAAGTATGAGATGGCATCAGATTCTTTTAAAACAGGAGTTACAACCAAACTTTAATACTATGAATGCAGTTGGGAATATAAAAGGTTCATTTCTGCAGAGGAGGAGGATTCATTCTGATCAAATGGTACATAATGACTTGACTATACATGTATTATTTATAATAAACACATCATTTAAAAATTGTCTGTTTTCGAATATCATAATTATAGTTGTGAAAATGAATAATCAGTCCCTTGCTTTAATGAAAATGAACAATCTTGCTTCAATAGTGCAGAAAATGAATAATCTGTCCTCTTAGTTTACAAAAATAAATAAATAACCGATCAAAAACAAATCCTCCTGCCCCCCCCCCCCCCCCCCCCCCAAGAATATCAAATGGTCGTCCCCTAATTGACAATGGGTGAAACTTAATATTTTTGGCAGGCGTTTTTATTTTGATGACAAATGAGGATTTGCATGGTTTCGATTTTTTTTAAGGATGGCGGTTTAGTGGGCGATCTGGTCGGCTGGTCAACATCAGGTTGTATTCGCGATCGTTTCCTCCTGCACAAGTTTAAGTTTGATTTGCGTCTTGTCATGACCATTAGTTTTATCTAAAAAAATAAGAAATTAGATCTAGTCACATGTTGAATAACATATGTGTTAAAAATAGTATAATATGATGTGTCCCCGACATCCTTCGATATTCGATGTGTTGCCGACCTCCTTTTTCCATTTCTTAAAAAGAAGGCGTTTTTCGGCAATAATGACGGATATTTGTGAGTAACAAGTATATTCCCGAGTACAATAAAGAATTTGGACATGTTCATTTGTTGATAAAGTAGGCGGTTCTTGATAATCAAGATGTTGTTATGAAAATTTTTGCCGATATCCTGCATGTTTGACCTAATTCCTAAAACTGGTATCGAAGTGTTTGCAAAATTGAGATAACCAATAATATTGAGCGATGGCTCATTTATTTTCCTACTTAATATAGTCTTTGGTTGACTATTTTGTATAATCATAACCCTCATATAACTGGCATAATAAGTAAGATTCTTACCTTGAAGCGACAAGATGGTGGTCCAATTTCAATCGCCGACACCCTGCGTGATGACGTAGATTCCCCCCTTGTTAACAGTGTAACATTAACGTTACTAATTTGACAATTTTAAAATCACGCATAATTAAATAACTTTGAATGTGAACCCTCCATTTTTATTCCCGCTATATAGATATATTATATTTAAGTGATGCAAGGCTTTAACTCAACTATGCAAGGAAAATATATGAACGATTTCAACGTGTATAAAACGTATTTCTGGTTCTGTGTGTACAAATGTGAGACACGTATTTCTGTTCCACTGTGCATGACACGTATTTCTGGTCAGTGTGAACTTCGCGTGTTTCTAGTACAGTGTGTTCGGAACGTGTTTTTTTTTTTTTTGTTCTGTTTGTCCGACACGTATTTCTGATTCAGTATGTACGACACGTATTTATGCTTCTGTGTGTACAGTTCGTATTTCTTTTTCAGTGTGTACGACACGCATTTCTGGTTCTGTGTGGACGACACGAATTTCTGGTTCGGTGTGTCCGACACATATTTCTGGTTCGGTGTGTACGACACGTATTTCTGGTTCCGTGCATACTACACGTATTTCTGGTTCTTTGTGTACGACACGTATTTCTGTTTCTTTGTGTACGACACATATTTCTAGTTCTGTGTGTACGACACGTCTGGTTTTGTGTGTACGACACGTATTTCTGGTTCTTTGTGTACGACACGTTTTTCTGGTTTTATGTGTACGACACGTATTTCTTTTTCAGTGTGTACGACACGTATTTCTTGTTCCGTGTGTCCGACACGTATTTCTGTTTACGACACGTATTTCCGGTTCTGTGTGTACGACACGTCTGGTTTTGTGTGTACGACATGTATTTCTGGTTCTTTGTGTACGACACGTTTTTCTGGTTTTATGTGTACGACACGTATTTCTTTTTCAGTGTGTACGACACGTATTTCTTGTTCAGTGTGTCCGACACGTATTTATGTTTACGACACGTATTTCGTGGTCTAGCGTGCATGACCCGTATGTAGCTTACTAGGCGTGTTATCCCTGAAAGATACATTATTATACAATATATATATGTGTCATATTTATATTGTGAAATAACCATACTAAATTCAAATTTTGAATCACTTTAAAATTCAAGATTTCATATTATTAAAATATATAATTAAAAATATTCGTGTTTTGAAGTAGATTTGTAAAGTTGTAAAATAGTTTATTGTACAATTTTATGTTATTTAAACGTCACAAGACTGAATCAATACACATAATTGATTTGCATTCATTCATTCTATCCATTGTTACATTCCCATCAGTTGGTACATGAATTGTTCAACATTTTTCAAGTGTTATGTTTTTTTACGAGGTTATTCCTGAAATGAGGTTTACAAATCATCAGATTTAGTTTTATGGAATACGTGATTGGTTGCACAATATGATGACCTTTTAAACAACACAGAAACCTTATTAATCAATTTTAAGATGTGAATCTGAAACAGACACCACTGTTAATCAAATTAAAAGATATGAATCCGAAACAGTCACCACTGTTAAATCAATTTAAAAGATATGAATCCGAAACAGTCATCAGTTTGTACATCTTCTAAATTATGTTCTGAAATTAGACACCATGTGTACGTTTTTTAGAAAAAGTAAATAAAAAATAAACTCATTTTCTATCTCACTATAAAGTATAAGTTTGGACCACATGGTTGAAGGTCATATATATATATATATGGTGACTTACCAGGATTAAACCCACGCCATTCGGTCGGACTCTGGTGGATAATCAAGCCATATATCCTTATACGCCTAACGTATACGGTATTGTTGGAATAAAACTATGCTTATAAAACTTACAGTTCTATGTGCACATGTAATGACATAACAATTGGTCAAGTTTCTGAGTTATAAAATATACTTGACCGATGGTCGTATTTGTTAATGTCTACCGGTTAGATAACTGTCGGATGTCAATCAGTATCACTTGATGCCCAACTTTATGCCCCCATTCAAATGCATTGATCGTCCAAAAAAGGGGGGTTCCAACCCCCGGAACTCCACCCGCTTTGGGTCCGCAACTGTTCTAACCCTTTCGTAGAATATGAGATGTACCACGTGGTGTTTTGTATATTGATGTTTGTCTTTTGTTTGTTTGTCTTTGTTTGGACATGGCATTGTCAATTCGTTTTTTTGGACATGGTATTGTCAGTTCTTTTTTGGACATGGCATTGTCAGTTCATTTTTGGAAATGGAATTGACAGTTCGTTTTTTGGACATGGCATTGTCAATTCGTTTTTGGACATGGCATTGTCAGTTCGTTTTTTTGGACATGGCATTGTCAGTTCGTTTTTTGGACATGGCATTGTCAGTTCGTTTTTTTGGATATGGCATTGTCAGTTCGTTTTTGACATGGCATTGACAGTTCGTTTTTGGACATGGCATTGTCAGTTCGTTTTTGACATGACATTGTCAATTCGTTTTTGTTTTGGACATGGCATTGTCAGTTCGTTTTTTGACATTGCATTGTCAATTCGTTTTTGGACATTGCATTGTCAGTTCGTTTTTGGACATTGCATTGTCAGTTCGTTTTTGGACATGGCATTGTCAGTTCGTTTTTTTAGACATGGCATTGTCAGTTTGTTTTTTGACATGGCATTGTCAGTTCGGTTTTTTGGACAAGGCATTGTCAGTTCGTTTTTGACATGGCATTGTCAGTTCGTGTTTTGGACATGGCATTGTCAGTTCTTTTTTTTGGACATGGCATTGTCAGTTCGTTTTTGACATGGCATTGTAAGTTCGTTTTTTGACATGGCATTGTCAGTTCGTTTTTAGACATGGCATTGTCAGTTCGTTTTTGGACATGACATTGTCAGTTTGGTTTTGACTATTTAACTTCAAAGGGGGAAAGGTGGTATGTTTTTTTTTTCTAAAAAAAATATTCTAATTCCCAAATTGATAAAAAAAAATCTGTTCAAGCAGAGGACAAAAATCAAATATTCTGCAAGCATATATCCCTCATACCTTATAGTGTTAAAGTTTAATCAAAGTAATTTGATTGTTAGCGTTGACTGAAAACTAAATAAAATTTTCTGACTGCGACGAAAAACCATTGAAGTTAAATGGGTGCTCCCTTATGAGTTCAATTGTTACCACTGTCGATCTGTCCGAATGAATACAAGCAGACAGTTGAGTTTAGATATTCAAAAAGAAATAATGAAATACACTTCCCCATGTTAGATACAACTAGTTGATGACTTTTACTACATTACTTTCTTTTCAATGATAGTTTACTTTATGATAAGTGTGTTTAAGCCACAATCTAAGTTATAGTATGTTAGCTGTGTCTATTTATGTTGATTTGAACACATTAACTTCTTTTTCCTAATTCACGACTGATTAGGTTGCAATTTTGGTTTTACCCTTGTGTATATATTTTACTTAATTCGTACTTCATCAGGAAAACGTATATGATAGATGATATTATGTTTTACTATACTGTATCTATTATCAACTACAAATTCACTTTTGTAATTATTTGTGTCTTTAAGAAGGTAAATCCAGAATAGAGTTAACAAACTGTTATGTCTATGTTATAGTACTGTGTCGATACGGTTGCTGATAGCCTGTAAGTACAGTCAGTGCTTCGGAACTGTCATGATTTTATAACACACCTTTCGTGAACCGTTAGTTGATCAATTTACTAACTTTAGAATCTTAGGTTCCACCCCCTCAGGGAAACTTGACTTTAGTCCGTTTTGATCATATAAGTCTTGACGTGTTACGGTTCTTATACACCACTGGCTTGTAAATATTTGGTTTTTAGCGTTCCATTCGGAATAAAATCTGTAGCCCTTTCACAAAAAATCTTGTAAAACTAATCTTACGATAAAAATATTTAGTTGAATTGTTAAGGAATATTTTAGACTTAGGCCACACCAATTTGATTCCTTATTCGACGGACCCGCCCGCATCTATTTTTTTCAAAACAGAATATTTTTATTTTTTAGTATATTTCCGTTTCCCGCATCCGGAAATGTAATCATGTCCATTTTCCGCACCTTTTTTTTTGTAAATTATAAAAAGATATCAACATTTGTTTTTAAAATCACAGTCTAACCTGTATATAACGATTTTAAACATAAAAGCACCCCACCACACTGTGTAAATATCTGTGAGAATATTTGTTTTAGCATGAAACCTATTTATCAAAAGTGAGAGTGCTCCGATGTAAATTTATAACAGCGGGACTACCTGTAGAGAACAAAAAATTGGTTTCTTTCCCCCTTACTTATATTCCCTATCAAAAAATGTTCGTTGTTAGAATAAAGTACAAAGAACTTCTGAAGGATTTGCCTTCAACAGCAATTATATTATATGCTGGCGAAAGAAACCATCCATAGCCGCTGCATGTTTATGCACCTGTCCTGATTGATTCAGGAGCCTGTCGTTCAGCAGTTATCATTTGTTGATGTGGTTCATTGGTATTTTCCGGTTCGGATATATAAATTAGATCGTTGGTTTTCCTGTTCGAATTGTGTACGCTAATAATTTTGGGGTCCTTTTTAGCTTGCTGTTTGGTCTGTATCAAAGCCCTGTGTAAAAGGCCGTACTTTGACCTGTGTTTGTTATTATCAGGTTGAGAACAACCCTCCCTCAGACAAGGGGTCATTTTACTGATGTAGAAAAGAAAATAGAAATACCAAGGATTTGTATAGTTCTTCTATACAAAACCTTTGAAAACTTAGAATTTTGTACTCAAAAAGAGGAAAGTTACATCATATGTTAAACAACCTTTTCTAAAAGAGGGGTCCACTTATTTTGAATAATATTAAACTGTTAAAGTAAATGTGTTAACATGGTTAAAGTCCAGGAATATTACAAAAATTCTTGGACATGTTTTTACCATTTAATACCAGATAGATATATAGTATTGAGAAAATATGAGCCCTTTTGTACAAACAAATATATTATATTTTATATTGATCCCTCATAAAACATGTAAAAGGGATATTTATAACATTAAAAGGTTGCCCCAAAACTGATTATGACTTGGATTGAGAATTGTCTCATTGTCAATTACAAATACATAGACCAGATTTAATTATTTCTTGGTGAACAGTGAAAAAATACTTCAGAAATTAAAGAAATGTCAAAGTACGTCAAGTGATAAATCAAGTTTTAATATTGTCAAAACCTACTATTTTATGTTTACAAAAAAAAATTATAATCGCTCGCCTTTACTTTTCAAGCTTCGCCTCAAAAATTTTCAAATTAAATATTTTTTTATTAAAATTTTCAAATCGCTCGCTCGCCCCAAATTTTGGAGTCCAAAAATCCGTAGAACAAGAAATTAAATTGGTGTGGCCTTACGATAAATTTTACACTTAAGATTTTTTGTGAAAAAGGCTACTGATACGAATTCAACCCATTAACACCCCCTGGATCCGTCAATGCTTTATATATAGGTATAGTAAGCATTCTGTTTAAGATATTATATTCGTTTCTAAGAAACATGTACATTGTAACATCTAAATAATTCGAGAAGAATAACTATACATCTTAGATAACGTGAGATCACTATTTATAAATTTTAAACACTGAATAAAAAAGGTTTTAGGTTACTTTCTTAATACGGATATAGCCAATATTTGTGTCAAAGTCATTCGACTCTGGTATTGAAAACGATATGACGACATTTATTGTTATAGCATTTCAATAGCAGGTGATTGCGTGCTAAAGGACCAGGTTCAATCTACCATTTTGTACATAAGAAAATGCCTGCATCAAGTCAAGAATATGACAGTTGTTATCGAAATATTGAACATAATTAAGCTTGTTTATGCTTTTTACGGGAATGTATACTTTTTTATGTTTGTCTGCGGCGAACAGTTAGTGTCGTCTGCCATATAAAACATCATGTATCTTGTGATTGTTTGATGGCAGTAGAATAAAATTGATATTTTAAATTTGTAATACCGCCTGCCAGCAACAACAACAACAACAACAACAAAAGTATTGAGGCTAGCCTACGACAACTGTAAGATATATATACATGTATAGATATATATAATAGATTACTACAGAGACATTGTATTATATATCTCTGATTACTATAAGGACAATCATGTTTCGAACTCATTAATGCAATCATGATCAATCATAATTTGGATATCATTTTTGAAATAAACCATGTTCAAGCTAACATGTCTTTTTCTTACATGATATTTACTAATATCTTGCATCTTTGTTTTTTACAGTGACTGCATCTTGTCGATGGTCAAATGAGGGATGTTACGAAAACGAGGATTGTTGTTCTGAATCTTGTGAGCGAGCACACGAAGGGGCACACAAAAGGTGTTCCAAAAGTGAAATCAACCAACCATGCTACGCAGATTATATGTGTGAAGATGGATTACAGTGTGGAAGGAAATATAAATGTTGCACGCCATATTGGGGAATTTGTAACTCGAATGATGAATGTTGCGGTTCGGAACACTTTTGTACTTTCCATAAGGGATTTACATATAAGCGGTGCCTTTTTCCTAGCAGTTTAGCACTTAAGTCCAGAATTGACGCTAAATTGTTTTCGGTTGTTATGTTATTTTGGGTACTACAATGTATTTATTACAGAACATGGCTGAATATCATGATGTAAAAGACTTATTTTCAAATATACAAAAAAAGAATAAATTTTAAATAAAACCGCCTGCTGTATAAATTATAAAAAATCAAACACTTTAAAGTATAAACAGATGATAATATACAAAACCTTTATTTTCGATTTCGATTTTTACCACTGAAAATATATTTAAAGCGCAGCAAAGAATCGTCCTGCTCTTCATTATTTTATATCAATTAAGACATTCGTCACAACTCGGCCGATTCCGTACGAATTCTACCGAGGATTGCCGAATGCAATTAAGCAAGACGGAAAAAATATGCCTTTAATGTATGATATCACGTGACTATTGTGACGAAAGAGTATAGTAAGACGTATCGTTTCACATGCATTTGTCATCGTCATAGAAGAAATGATTGCTCCTTTAATTTGCTTTCAGGAAATAAAAACCAACCGTATCGTGTCTTTGCTGCTACAACACAATACAATAACAGTCTAATTAAAATGTAGAACTCTAATTTCAAACAATAAATGAATTTTTATACTATACATTCCTTTATACTCCCAATTAAATTGACAAGCGTAAGAAATGTGTTGCCAAAAAAATGTTACCTAAAGATCAAACCACTTTTGTTTTTCATATAGTTGGTAAATTGCAACTATAACTTCAATTTCTGCAAGTATTAATATTCGCTTATCTAGACAGATTATTTGTAGAAAGTTCATTTCTTTTCTTCAATTTTCCATAAAGAAAGAAATGGGTATCTCGAATAATGATTGGTAAATAATTTTATAAAAACAATAAAAAAAAAATCTGTGCAAAACAATACGCAAAATTTACACAATTTCGGATAATAAACTTTCAATCACTAAAATACCATTCATGACAGTTTCTCTTCAAGTATATGAGCAATTCTTTTATATAATCGTACATGTAGCTCTTTCACTCCCAATGATATATCAAATAATGTTATTTTTTTATGAAATCAAAATTCAGTTGTGAACTACTTTTTTGCAGTTTTAAAAATCTAATGCATGCAAGGTACATGTAATATTTTCAAAAGCGTAAATCAAAACTTTATGATTGGTTAAACGATTAATTTTAAACCAATGACGTTGCGTTATTTTCACAGTGAAACGGTAAATTTCAGTATTTGTGTATTCAATTTTAAAGTCCTGCCACTGTTCATTTTTATTAAGTAGAATTTATTTCTTTTATTGTGACAATCAAAATGTTTGTGTTTGTATATTTTGTGCCTATTTGCATATTATTGTTAAATGATGCATATATAATTGTTATTAAATTATTTTTTTTGTATTTAACTTCATACACCACCCCCGACTATTTAGGAAAACCCATTTACAGCAATTATTATGCCTTCGTCGTAGGCAACGTGGACATGATGTGTTACCCTTGACCGTCCGTCCGTCCGTCCCGCGTCCCATATTCGTTTCAGCACTATCATCTTAAGTTTGCCTCATAAGATTTGCTTGAAGTTCATACACAATGTTGTGAACCAGACCTAGCAGACATAGTTCGAATTTGTGCAGGGAGTCAATTACTGTTTTAGAGTTATCATGCCTTTTATAACTTACACAATTCCAAAGCTGCAGCGGGGCATTCATTTTTCATATTTATTATTAACTTTTAAACCAAACTCTTTTCATCTATGACCTCTCCAAATAAACACACACACACGTCTTGTTCGAGCCATTACATCTTAGCAATGTATATCATTGTGTTCTTCTGTCACCCATTGTATTAATTGAAACTTTAATACCGACAACTCTTGCTTCCCAAATTGGTGCACGCACTTTGCCTATATAAGATGGACCAAGCAGAAGCAGAACCAGGGAAGGGTTTATATATAAAAGACGTACGCCTCCCTTTGGTCGTTAAACTGAAAAGTTATCATGTTACTTACAATTTATAAGTTTTTAGCATAAACTCATTGAAAAAAATCATTATATTTTTTTTAATTACGCCCCTTTTCAGAAATACCTGTTATAGATCCACCTCTGCCAAGAAGAAAAATATATGTCATCATCCAATGATATCTTAATTGGTCAATCTATGTTTGTTGATTTGGAGATACGGTATATTTCACATTAACGCAAATATCCATCAGTGTCAAAATACACGTACTAAAACCCAATAAGTTGTATAAAAAAGAAGATGTGATATGATTGCCAATGAGACATCTCTCCACAAGTGCAAGCCTTTTTCACAGCTACACTAATGACTACATTATTTTGTACATTATTTGATTTACCTTTTGGACCTTAATCTAACTACTACTACATGTACATGTAACAACAGATGTTCTGAGTGTTTATTTCTCTTCTAGAAGTGGTTATAACAGCTGACTTCAAAAGACTGATGCGTTTCAATATATAACTACCTTAAATCGACTTCCTTTTTATCGATATTGACTACCGTTTTTCTGCTTCGTTTGATCAGTCTTCTTATTAAATGTATATTAAGAAAAAAATAAACATTGTCAACACAATATAGCGACATTCAGTAAATATCGCGTAGCAACATGCTTATTGAATTTCATATTTATTGATTGGTTGAACAATACAATAATTAAGTTAATACACGGAAACGAATCCGATATAGATTTTCTATTGCCAAGCTTCTTGTTTACATAAAATGATGTCAGAAAACAATTTGTTATCAGATTTAAGAAGATTTAATTTGCCATGATCAATTAGTTGTATTTGTAATTATTGTCATTTGATATTTGAAGATTACCGGTGTGCATACAGAGTTGACAGCCATGATATTCGCAGAATACTAAAGTGCCCGGATGATTGTTCGTAGAATACAACAAATCCCGGAAGATTGTGTTCTTATGAATAAACTGAGATTTTCTATATAATGAGTAATAATTGTCAGGTTGTGGGTGTAATATAAATGAATTACACAACTATCAGTTCACAATGAGTTTCCGTCAAAGTGTTTTCAAAACAACCTTGGAACAAATTTGCTAAATCCGTAAATGACTCAGAAATTAGATAACCGTTTGTACGAGTTGATTCCCTTAGAAGATACATTTATTTTCGCTGACAATAAGCTAGCGGAATGACAAATATTTACGCGGAATGTGTGTGATTTTAGGTTTTAAAAAATCTTTAAAAGTCATATATAAAACTTCAAGACTATGAATTTGCCAAAACTATCTTTTTTTTTGGTACATGCTATCCTTCTGCTTCATATTCTAGAGATCTGTCCACGCCTCCTTACGCTTCAGTAGCTTGACAAGACTTTAAAAATATATTTTGGTGGGGTGTCTTGACCAATGTCCTTAAAGTGTTGTGCCAGTCCTCTAGACGATTTAATTTGTAGTTCTTGGGTCACATTTAGTATAGTGGTTCCATAAACATCGATTACTTTAAGCATAGTGGTTTAATTGCAATTGTCACATGGAATGTTTCAGCTTGGAGTAAGAGCAGTTCGGCTTCTCCACTTACAAGTTCGTGGATAATGTCATTGTCCTTTTTTGCTGTCTGCAATAAATGTGTAGTTTTCTTATTTTTTAGTCAAGTATTATTGACAGAATGTTTACTGATATTTTTCATCATATTAGTAAACATTCTGTCAATAATACTTATTACTTACCTATATTCAATCATATTTAAATTGCAGTAAACCTTATATCAACACGAAGTGTTCTTTGTTTAGTTGGAATATCATGTAGACACCGAAAACCGAAAAACAACAACGTAAAAACAAATAAGTTCACAAACACCACATTCAAATCTAATGGTTGGGCAGAATCAATCTCGTAATTAAACAAGTGTTGAACCTAGGTGCTCCGGAAGGGTAACCGTCCCACTTCACCTCACGTCTCAAAGATGTAGTATGTAGCGGCTTAGCAGGATAAGACAGACACAGGGACGTACAATGCTGACGTTTATTTCGATTGAACAACTGGTGGTAAAAAAAAAACCAAAATACCTGGCATATTTACGGTAACAGACATTTTTTTTCATACTGAAATTTGTTTCGATGACCTCTTTTTTTTATATTAGTCAAATCAAATAGTTTGGCGATACAAATAACGGTCGATTTTGCGAATTTTGATTTTTATTTCCCGCCATTTCCGAAATACATAACTTTAAAACATTTATATGTGCAACTGAAATACTCCTGTCCTTGCAGTCATAAAATTTGACGCACGCTTATTTTGTTCTTGGACTTAACCAATCACAATACTGGACTTGATGTTCTAGCTCACATTTTGTACTCCGAGGTCTGAGTAAAGTTTTATGACCGAGTACACTGGCTGTCCCATTACGAGTATTAGCACGAAATCATTTCCTTGAAGCAATTGTACCGACCAAATGGTAACATAAAACACTTAACATTTTGTATATGATGTTGATATATTGCTAAATAATATATAATTTTAATGATTTGTCGATGAGCTCTCTATAACCTTACATTGGACTTCTGTGTTTACACCAAATTCGAAAAATACCTTTTTAAATAATTCTTTTGGTGTTTTGCTTGATAAGCCTAATAATGTATCCCTGTGCTAGTGGTGTATGCCTTTATATTTTACAATTATTGGTTGTTTGCTTATAAGAGAGCTTTCACATGTTTTAATACATTTAAGGAATGACTGTAATATTTTTTCTGTCTATGAAGAAATAACATTACAAATTTGGTGAACACTGAATAACGCGCGTAGCGGGTTATTGTGCACCACATTTTTTATGTTATTTCGAATAGACAAAAAGAAATATCACAGTCATTTCTTATAATTGAATTTTAAATTCCATTTTAAACCGTAGAAAACCATGAAAAAACGTTGATGACGTCACGGTCACATGACTAAATTATGTCTATGGGCAAACTCCGAAACAGCGGTTACGTCCTCTTTACTACGCTACGTTGACTTTAATGATAGTTTAGCGAAGCAACGTCACCACTGTTTCGGAGTTTGGTCTATGGGCTCATAACAAAATAACGTCAGCCAATCAGAAGACGCGTTACATCCAAAATTAAATTATTGTAACTTGTATGAAGAGTTGTGTCATTGACAGAGTGTATAGTTCATGAGAAAATGAATGTAAAACATACAAGCTTGTTTTGTTGATATTTTATTACAGTTTCACTTGATATGTTCATAACACATTAGTGTTGAATAAACTTTCATGCGTATTAGCCTATGCTGGTATTAACCACGATGGGGAGGATGGGTTCCAGTACATGTACAGCAACATTTGTACCTGCCTTGGCATGTATGTGGTCCATTGCAATACCGGGCAGCACATGCATTGTGGCAATTCCTATAATTGCACACATGTGGATAGAGATTTACCAACTTGTCACAGTGACCTGTATTGTATGTCGCGGCACTCTCACCTGCAATCAAAGCAAAATTATAAAAAAATGTTAAAAAAGAATACCACTTATTAATTTTATCCAAAGTATCGTCCTTATGATAGTAATAAATTGGAATCATTGCATGGATATTGGTGTATATTGTTCCTAGTAGATGTTTAAAGTGTATGAGCATGCGTTGTTGGTATTTCTCCATTGAACACGTGACTAAAAGTCAGAACAGTAATGTGTCCGGGTAGGGAGATATATATTCTTTTGCAGGTTTTATATTGTGAGATATTACTCAGTTTAAACTTTAAAGTATGACTCAGCTTGTCGATCGGTCTACATGTACAGAATACAAAAAGCAGGGTGTATATACCTATCGCATTATAAACACGTTCTCGTCCTAAATATGCATTTGATTTACCGCTAGACACAATACAGTCGGAGAAAACTTACGGCATAAATTCTATAAGACAGTTTATGAAAAACAAATGTACATTGTACATGTAACTGTTTTCAAGCCTCGCTTTCGATAGTACATGTATAAGGCATTCCTTTTTCCGGTTTGTGTGCCGTCCGTTTGTCAAATCTCAGGATAGGTGTTTTCACCATGAAGTTGAAGTAACATTAATATAAAGCTTAATAAGCATATTCATTAAGCGATTGAACTTTTAAAATAGGCCAAACCAGTTTGACCTAGATTTCGCAACTGACTGTATATAACAATGCATTATTGCGAACCCGTCTCGAGGTTTTGATGTACGCTTTTAAATATACCGCACACAAAAATTTACAATAGCGAATTATAGAATGACGAATGGCTAAACAATTACATACATTTGTACCAGATATACCATATTGCGCAAAGTAATACTTATTGTCCTTGCGAAATTAAATTCCAGACAGAACATATTAGATTTAAAATTCGAAGTTCAAAATATGAAGTTTAAGATAAGAAAACCGATTTCTAAAGTGTTGAATAATGTAGATAACGGAAATGTGGTATGAGTGCCAATGAGACAACCATCCATCCAAGTCACAATTTCTAAAAGTTAACCATTAGCCTTCAATGTGTTGTGATCGTTAAAATAACCATCATCCAGCAGCGGTGTAGAACTAGTATTACTAAATTACGTATGATATCATTCCTTTGTGTACTATACGTGTCACCATGCAGACACGCTGGATAAAGGTAAAATAAATCATGAACACAGTTCTTTAGTTTTTTATTAGTACCATTTATATGTTCCGAAATTTATTCCAAATGAAGGTTATTCCATCTACGTTCCAAACGGAAGTTTAACCAAAATATGTTCCAAGGGCATGTTATTAACTATATGTTCCCAGAATTTTTTTTTTCTCCAAATTTGATCCCAGGAAAATTAAATCAGAAACTGATGTCATTGGCACCAAAATTGGCACGGAGGTACTGGTTAATATGATTTGAAAGTCAGAGATAATCTGTAAGAACTACTTGTGTTTGAAAATGAAAATATTCAGTATAATGGAGGAAATAAAGAGAATCTATAGCTAACCCATAAATGTTTCGCAATTTTGATAATATGGTTTGGTTTCATGTATTTAAATCGAGCAGAAAATGTCATGGAATTTAACATTCCAGTCTAATATTTATCTTAACTTACCTGCAAAGCAGACAGCGAGTAAAAAGGCGGCTACCAAAAAAATCATTTTTGTTTTCACACTACGTCTAACCTATAAACTAAAAATAAAATTTCCTTTTTAATGTCTTTTTTGTGTCTTTTATATCTGTCTTTTATGTCTGATGTCTGTTTTTCTTCACACATCGTTGTCAATATAATGCAATTTTATGCGACTGTCATACAAGTGAGAGGTTTAGCTAGCTTTATAACCAGGTTTAATCCACCATTCATTACATAAGAAAATGCCTGTACCAAGTCAGAAATAGGACAGTTGTTGTCCATTAATTCGATGGTTTTGAGCTTTTGTGTTTTTCAGTTTAAAATATTTCTCTGAGTTCGGTATTTTTGTTATTTTACATTTTTCATTTCACACAATGAAAATTAATATAAGAATCGATGGTAACCTTCTGCTGTTGTTTTTTTCTATGGTCGGGTTGTTGTCTCTTTGGCACATTCCCCATTTCCATTCTCAATTTTATCATATGTATTTATATTGATGTCTTGAAAACATAGGGAATTTACTTTTTAAAAACAGTTTTGTTTCTTACAAATTCTTTATAATATAATTTTGAACAAATGATGTAGTTTGTTATGACAATGAAATACTAAAAGTTTAAATTATGCTGCTTTTTTGGTCCATTTTGGTCATGGAAATCCTAGCGTTGTATATATAACATTAAAGAGCAAGGTTATGAAAAGTTTAAGTTTATGCTATAAATAGCGACAAATATAAAATAAAAGTTTGTGTGTCACTAATTCACTTCCGTACTTTCAATATAATTACATGTACTACTTACTTTTAGAAATTTTATTTCACTGTGCGATGTATTTCTCAATAATTCTTTTCTTTTTTATACTTTTTGATAAAACGCGTCAACAGCTTAAATATAACCTTTTTATTAATTACATAACCTTATGCATATAAAAACATAAATTTGTATGTCCTTTATACATATTTGTATATAAAATTAACCATTTAATCTAAATATAATTGCACTGTACACCATGTGTCGCTATGATATTTCCTGGTAATAAGATACTAATGCGTCCATTAAATCCAAATCATTTATACAAGTATTTAATGCAACATTAACCTGAAATAAGTGTCTTAATTTTCATAAATGAGACCAAAGGCTACGTACAACAATAGAACTTAATTTGAATTTGACTAAGCTGGAACATTATTTTTGAAATCGCCTTGTATACTCGTAAAATCTTGACTGTAAAAGTACATGAATAGAGTTCTATTCAACTGCTCGTTGTTTTCACTTTTCTAAGAGGTCCGTTTAGGATATCTTGTATAGTGTGGAGCTGTACATGGCAGTGCAAGACCGTCATGGATAGTCAATGTCGATGCCTTCACCTCAAATTCAAAAAGTTAAAAGACCAAATAAAGAACAAAGATGAATAGAATTGATTTAGTTTCAATTAAAAGATATAAACCAAACTGCATCCCCCGTGTTCTTTTTTAGTCATAGTGGCCAACTTGGTCTATGCATGAACAGGGTCATCGGATATATTTTCAATAACTTCTAGATACCCTAAGGATGATGATTAAAGGGAAGTTTAGATTTATTTTGAGGGCGAAAATTTCAAAAGGATTTGCAAACTACAGCTACGCTATTCCTGAAAATTTCAGCTGATTCTGTGATTAACTTTCGGCATACCGATACTAAAGGGAGATTTGAGATAACTAAAGAAATTAACTGTCGTGTTCATTGTGTTTGTTACATTTGTTGACTGTCACGTGCAACAAGGTTAAAATTTAGAAATGATGAAAATATGTACTGCCAGGTACTGGTATATAAAGTTCGAGGCAATTGGCTATAGAGACTGGTTACTTCTCTGTTATCAACATATATCTAATTATAACATTAATTCGTATCTGCTTTGTTGTAATCATGATAATACATTACGAGATACTTAAGCGCTATATATTAAAGAGAATATAGTGTGAGATCACCCAGAACACCTAAAGGAAACGGGTTTTCTATCTTAACCCAAACAATATATCGCAATGAACTATCATTTTGGTACAAACAGATGTAAATTACTTGAAAACAAAAGAGTTATTATATATCCTTTGTTATTTTTAAATCTGCCAACGATATTTGTTCTGTTCAAGGAATTAAATTAAGAAGAA
Organism: Mytilus galloprovincialis; assembly: GCA_037788925.1. Lineage (NCBI taxonomy): Eukaryota > Metazoa > Mollusca > Bivalvia > Mytilida > Mytilidae > Mytilus > Mytilus galloprovincialis. The sequence continues at coordinate 88,747,901 of CM075338.1, forward strand.
TAAATTTAATTGCAACATGTCTGGCTCAGTAAGTTTTATTAAATCTCTTCAGATTGGTTTTATTTGTAGATCAGCAGTAATTGCTACGATTTTTCGACTTATGAACATTTATATTGGATTCTTAATATAATCTTTTGACGTCATTTTTACAATAGGTTTTGTATATATATTGCGACTATTAAAAGAAATTACATTGTAATTGCACTTGTTCCATGCATTTCAGCTTAAGAAAGTAGATAGGGATTTAACAGTTACTATTTAAATCATTAAATAAATGAGGCTTATTTAGGGGGGGTATCATTATCTCATATCCCATTAAGTTTTTATCCCAATATCCCGTATCCCTATAATGTTTACCCCTATAATATCCCATTAAGTACTTTTTTACAAATATCCCATATCCCTAAAACTATTTTGAAATATCCCAAAAAATCATTATACAATATAAATTCATTCCCAAGCCCGTTTCTTTCCGAATCACAACTTCAACAATTTTGACTAATTTTTCATTGATAAGAAACTTCATCATACACGTTAACCTTTGTTGGAAAGAACAGAAGGACTCAACCCTGTCTCTTGTCCGAGATTGCTCTGACATCCAACGGCTGTTTTGCCAGACAAGCTGAGATTGTAGGACGTCAGAGCATGTCCATATCAAAAAGTGGATATTTAGCATGCAAGTTCAATAACTCAAAATTTGACACAAGAGAGCTTTCTGCTAATGCACCTACATTAAACTTAACTGTTGCAATATTTTTACAGCAGGCAAAATTTGCACAGCCCTGTTTTGCAAAGACATAACCCAACATTTGACTCTGTGATCTTGAACTTATGAATTTCATAGATCACAATATTCAGGCGCGGATCCAGCCATTTTAAAAAGGAGGGTCCCAACCCAGAGTAAAGAGGGGGTTCCAAGTATATGCTCCCATTCAAATGCATTGATTGGCAAAAAAGGGGGTTCCAACCCCGGGAACACCCCCCCCCCCCCCCTTGGATCCGCCAATGATATTTTTGTTACTTTTTTTTAATTTCCTTCCTCAAAACACCAGTAATAAAAGAAAAATATATTAATTTACATTGATTATTTAGTACTTATTCGTTATTAACATAGTTAAAGCTTTCAAAAAGCTATTTAAGAGATAATTTCAAATTCTAACAAGTCATCCATTTTATACGGCGAAATATCTACTTTTTGATATGGGACGTGCTCTGACGTCCCTCGGCCCCAGCTTGTCTGGCAAAACAGTTGTTGCACATCAGAGCAATCTGTGAAACGTGGAGACATCTGAAGATCCTCTCCACGTAAACAATAAGAGGTAAAACACTAGAAAATATCCTGTAATCATATAAAGCATCAAAACAAATAAAAATATTGACAACAATAAGGCTTAACTCATCAAATGGATACATCTAACAAAAATCTATGATTATTTCAAGAAAATTATCAATGCATATGAGCATATAATATAAAAAAAGGAAGATGTGGTATGATTTCCAATGAAACAACTCTTAACAAGAGACCAAGTGACACAGAAATTAACAAGTATAGGTCACCGTACGACCTTCAACAATGAGCAAAGCATACTGCATAGTTGTTGAAATGACAAATGTAGATCAATTCAAATGAGAAAACTAACGGCCTAATTTATGTATAAAAAAATGAACAAAAAACAATATGTAACACAGAATTAAACGACAACCACTGAATTACAGGCTCCTCACTTTGGACAGGCACATACATACAGAATGTGGCGAGGTTAAACATGTTAGCGGGATCCCAATCCTCCCCTTAACCTGGGACAGTGGTGTAACAGTACAACATAAGAACGAACTATACAAATCAGTTGAAAAAGGCTTAACTCATCAGATGGATACACATAGAAATACATCTAACAAAAACACAGAGTGGACGTGACCGAGTACTTGTACATCACATGAACAAAAAGACACTAAGTACAGATCTGAGAGTACTCGCAGTTACTGACAGCTAGTTCAAAGCCAATAACAACTAATAAAAAAAGTAATGCATCTGAGACTAAATTATCAATCATTACACATCCAACATACAATGGCACGGTAAACAACATCTCTGTAAAAATGAGGATGTGTATCCCGTTTGAAATAAGTTTTCTACAGGTAGAACCAAACTTCAAAACCAAATCTTTACATCTACGGAAGAATTTAAGTGATTTGTGGTAACGAAATCCCTGACTTAATAATTTAACAGTAGTACATAGATTATGTTCATTAAAATCCGAAACATTACAACAGACACGGGCATAGCGGAGGAGTTGTGATATAAAAACACCGTAAGATAGTGCCAAAGGAACATCACCATCCAAAAAAGGAAAATTAACAATAAGGAACGAAGTATTAAAGTAAAACAAATACTTTTAAAATTATCACTACATATGAGCATATAAATATCGAAAATAGATAAATACTTTTTGCTTGGGTGGGTTTGGATGACTTTTAAATAAAACTACCATAAACTCAATGAAAATCAACAAAGCACTAAAGTGACCTTTAATATTAAACTTTTTTGGGCAATTTTATCAAGTGAGATGTACATATATTTCTGTACTTAACTTTTAAATTCCACTTATTTTTTTTTCATGCTAAAAATTCAGTATCCTTATAAATGCATCAATATCCCATATCCCATTTACTTTTAGGACAAATATCCCATATCCCTAAAATTAAAATGGCAAATATCCTGTATCCCAATATACCCTATACAAGCCTCATAAATGCGTTTGTAAAGTTGAGTTTCATCAATGCATTTAAAGCCCTTACCTGCAACAGATTGAAAATAATTATGTAACCTAGAAGTTTAGAATATATTTATGAAAATGGTTGACACAAACGTACTGATGATTTTAAAAGTTAATTTCCTTATCCGAGGGAGGCCTACCTCATTAAAGCTAGCGCGAGCTTCTTTTTCTCATAGTATCGTTTGATATCCATCATTGTGTTTTGTCCTCTGGAAAAGAAACCCTGGCATTGGTTACATAATACAGAAGTAAAACAATAGAAGTAATAAAAATGTAGATAATTATAACTATATATAAAAATTCACGAGATGTGATATGATTGCCAATGAGACAACTATCCATCAAATTTAAAATGATCGAAGTTGATGTAAACAATTAAAGGCAACATTACGGCCTTCAACAATGAGGACATCCCATACCTTAAAGTCGACTATAAAAGGCCCCGCGAGAAAAATATGAAACAATTCAATAGAGAAAACCAACTGTCTAATTTATAACAAGAGACTTTACGAAAAACAAATATGACAGACATGAATCAACAACAAACACTGAGCTATGTATGGAGGCTCCAAAAACTATTTGCGTCTGAACAATATGAATCCCTTCACATGCTGCCAAAGAAGAAAAGTGTCGTAGTATCTTTAAAAAGTAGTTAATTGAAACAGCATGTACGTAGTCTGTTACTCAGCATTATACATGTTCTAGTCAAAACATCATCTCAGTAACTAAAGACATAACAGAAGAGTCCCTGGTAACTTTTCGACTACTAGGAAAGAAAATATGGCCGATGGGCGGGGCCATTAACAATCTTTAAGTCAATAGTATTTCATTTAGCGTATTCACAAAAAAAAAAAAAAAAAATTCAAATGATTGGAAAATTAAGGTTTTTCACATGAAAAAAATGTTGAAACCACACAGTAATAAAAATTATAAATATTCATGGAACAATATAAATATTCTTAAAACAAGTTACAGGGTAGGTAGGTAGGTAAAATATTTTATTTTTTCCCCCAAAAAAATAACTTGACTCGGTATATTTTTTTCATGGTTAGGCAGGTAGGTATAATATTTTATTTTATAGATACAAAATCTGCATAATGTCATTTTTGTCTGTTTTGCTTTTGCTAACAAGTTTCTGGGACAACGTTTTGAAAAAAATATATCATGTAGAATGTGAAGTTAATTCATATGGCTTTTTTTTTGCACTACTAATTTGTTTTCAAATATCAAAATAAAGAGCTGTGTCGCATATTTTCAACGTTTATTTATGCCTGGAACTTTGAAGAGTTTTAAATTGCACTAATATTCTGTACTACATACCTTGTGCGCTTACCTCTACCTAAAGGTTTTCTGTAAGAGATAACTTTGTCCTGGTTAAATATGTCGGGGCAGACATACATTACTATTAGAAAAAGTCCCTAGAGTGTTTAAATTTCCGTGTGTGCCCATGTTTCCAATAAAAATGCTACAAAACTTAAACTCAATTGTCACGTATTTTACATCGCATTTATAAATGATTTGTATGGAAAACTTTGGCGATTTTACTGCCAAATATTCTCCACTTTACAGGCTTTTTGCACCTTTGGTTCATGTCAGATATAAATAATATAGCAATGCTGGTCGAAGGCATCGTTAACCATGATAATCATCCTGATCTACGGATCACAAAAGGCCATCCCTACATAAAATACAACGTCCGTTTACACAAAATAGTTTGTACACACGTTAATAATTTTGTATTAAACAAACTTTTTTGTAAATAAACCCTGCTCTCCAAGTATAAAGATGCAGAGTTAACGTACGTCATAACATTATTTCAAAGCGTTTAACATCGATTTCTAACAAATGCTTTGAAACTCTATGCATGCTATATGCAAGTGTTCATGTCAAACGCTCACGTGATACCAAACGGACTAGACCTTATACGATAAAGATAAAACCCGAGGATTCCGGTAAAAAAGTTTTGAGCGGGAAATACAAATATAAGATTTTTGGTAGGACGAAAAAATAAAATAAAATAAAATCTTGCTGGTAAATACAAATAAAAGATTTTCAGGCGGAACGAATTTATAGGGTCGGTCGGTAAAGGGCAAACAAACAATATTTTAATTTAGCCTAATAGCGGTACAATTAGATTAAGAAATGAAACGATTGTCAGAGATAAAAGGTTAATTATAATTCATCTCATATATTTACAAGCTTTGTATGATGTGGAGAGGTGTATATAGCCAATGGCACGCTTTAGGCCCAATTTTATTTTTACTTTCAAGTTCTATACAAATGAATCTGATTACAGAGAAATAAAAAAAAATCGAAGTTTTACGCTTCCCAAATTTGAAAATTTGAAAAAGAGGATTTTTTTATCCTTTCATGATACTAACTTTTTCACAACTTAAGAACCTCATCTAATCGAACAACCCAAGTCATCGGATTATTTTAAAACTTTGTGGTCTTGTTGATAGTATCTGACCATCAGGAAAATTCTGTCTGAGGAAATATACAGATGAGCCACCATAAATAGCTTACCCCGAATGGACAACGTTGAAAACGTATGAAAATCGTCCAGTGGACAAACTTGCAAGACATTTCATTTCTTTGAAAACGAAGTCGTTTTGACTGCGCATATTATTAAAAACTATGTAGCTGTTTTGCAAAGTTAAAGCACAATTACAGAAAAGCACTATGTAGCATGCAACTAATCTAATTTTTCAATGAATAGCGTCGCAAATGCCAATTTATTTGTAAAAAGCGGCAAAATCCGACATTGGACATCTTGCAAGACATTTACCAGAAGCCGTTGTATTTTTATATGAAGTGTGAATGCTGCAAAAATTCGATTGTGATATGGCCTATATATGTACTTTTTGTGAGCATAATTTACACAAACGAAATATCATATAATCTTATATTTTAAAACCTATAAATTTTGATAACTTAACATTTTCCAAAATCTGACCATAATGACCACTATTTGTTTTTACCAAAAAATAGCGTTGATCGTTACAGGAACGCATATTCAGTAATATTGTAATACTTTATATATAAAGCATATCATTCATTCGAATTTTCGTGGATGTAACACTGTTTTGACGAACACAAACACCCCTGCTAAAGTTATTATGCGTATAGTCTGTTACGTCTGACACGCATATTTTTGACGTTTTGTCAATATGTTGTCCTTATTTTAGACTATAGTAAAGTATGATAAAACAATTTGCACTTTTTTCGAAATAGTATTTATCTGTCTAGTCTATGGATATAAGTTTTATATATCTTAACTGTTATGATTTTATAGAAAAGCTGTTACGTCTAACGGATAAGTAAATCGTGGCCACGAATAAGTAACTTGTGGACACGACTTATATTTGTTTTCTAGAGCATAGAATGACCCAAATAAGCTTTCATATTATAGAGCATTGAGTAACCATACATAGCTTGATCATTACTGAAAAAAAAACATAAAATAAAAAAAAATCACACCCGATAATGTCGACAAATTTTGTAAGCATGTATTGTGAAGCAGAATTGATACATTATAGATATGAACAGCTTTGTGTCATGTGTAGAAAATGAAATTAATTTACTTGATACTGTTTACATTAATCTCATTTCCCTCGATTTAATTAAGATAACTAAAGGTCTATTTAGTACGGAAGCCGATAAGGGCCATTCAAAAAAAAAAAATTATGTCGTAATTACAACATAGCATGTCGTAATTACGACATAGCATGTCGTAATTTCGACATAACATGTCGTTATTACGACATTGCTATGTCGTAATTTCGACATAACATGTCGTTATTTCGACATAACATGTCGTTATTACGACATCGCTATGTCGTAATTTCGACATAACATGTCGTTATTTCGACATAACATGTCGTAATAACGACATCGCTATGTATATAAAAGAATATGTATTATGATTGCCAAGAGACTAAATGACACAGAAATTTACAACTATATGTTATCATAATGCCCCCAATAATTAGAAAAGCCCCCGCATAGTCAGCTATAAAAGAGGGACGAAAGATACCAGAGGGAGAGGCCCCGAAATGCTGTGTGGCAGACAGTGTTAACATTATTAATTATTAGCTCCCTTGGAAAAACTCCAAATTTCATATTTAAAGTATTTCATTGTTGATTAATTTACATGATGCTTTATAAGTATATATTTGTTAATTGCATAGCTTTTGCTATTTGAATTCATTGGTTAAAGATATTTATTCATATTGTAAAGTTTAATATTTGTATCGTTGCAAAATCTTTGGTCACCTTCTTTGGTTATCTTCTGTGAGAAACTTATATAATTTATAGATCCTAATTAAGTGCTTGAAGATACTGACCGCAAAAGGAATGCAGAGTTAGTCAAGGTCTTATAAACCTTCTACTTGTTCGAACAAATTAGTGTGGAATTATTTGAGAACTGACACACAGTCCTACCTATAAACAAGCGCTAACTACATGCCTTCGTGTAATAAGGGTGAATTGAAATATTGATTGCTCTTTTTCTACTTTCAAACGTTGGACACGATGTTCCTACAACCTCTAGGATTTAAAACAGAATTCGAAATTTCATCCGCAAAACAAAATAAAAATGTTAGAAAACACGAACCAATATTACAAATTCAATATATGTTTCAAATTATGTTTTTACATCTCTTGATCATATACTAAGTAATATCTAGTATATTTGATGATTAGATTAGCAAAGCTATGTGAAAAAAACCGGATGTCCAACGTTACATTTATGAAAAACTGTTTTAAATCTTATGTATAGTGATCCTATTTCTTATTCTCTGATCTTCTTGATACTTGGCAGGAACAACGACAGGTGTCGGTTCTTTGTGGCGTTAAAGCCGTTATTTTTGCCAAATTTTATTTGACTTCGGTGGCTTTATATTAAGCGGGAATAAGAAAAATGTCCAACGACGTTTTTCGTCATCTCAACGACTGAAAGTGAATTTTGTAAGTAGCAGAAAATGAATAAAAAGAGTAAGACAATAATAATATCTAACAAAAGTACAAATATTTGCCTCATTGTTCGTGAGTTCAAATATTGCTGATTCAATAAAATCTTCTCTACACAGTCGTTTTTCAAACGGTAGCCATTTTGTCCAAGTTGATTTCAAAGCATTTAACGCGTATTTTTTTATAATTATTCAAAACAAAAGTTAGATACACGAAGAGTAAAGAATGCCAAGATTCTTTTCTTATTAACTACATGTTTGGGTCTTAAAGGAATAAAATGCTTCCACACATTACAAAACAGTAGCCAATTTGTCCAAACGTCGAAAGTTTGAAAGACGCTAATTTCCGTCGTTACATGTGCTAAAGTTTCAATTAAATGATCATGATAATTAAAACAAATCGTGTTATGAAATTTGGAAAAACAGGTTGATGATTGCTGCCGAAAAAAAAGAATAGCGCATGTTGCTATAGACTCCACCCGGGGACATAGGTTCGACACAGGTTAAATTTTGCAATTTTTATTAATCGTTTATAGCTTTTAACGATTTATTTAAAAGAATGGTGAAATGGCGAAAAACATCTCATTACATGAACTTCGTCCAACTTTTGCAAAGACAAATTTTAGACACCAAGACAGTCCTCTAAATGTAAAATTCGAATTGAAATTTATATTGTGGAAGTACTCCATAGATCATTTAAAGTCGTCACTTCAGTAAGGTGCAATCACCAATATTAAAAGACTTATACCAGTTCACGGAGTGTTTTACTTCGCGATTTGTCCTGCTATTCATGTTATAACTGTCGTGATGAAATAAATTCCTGTACTAGCGAAGCCGGAACTTTTCGTCAATATAAACTTGTGCATGAAATGGAGGTACTAGTAATTGAAAGACAAATCCCAAACAGCGACGAAAACCGTTTCATCGAATTTTAAAAACCCGGGATTATTTAAGCCATTTTCGCGGACGATCCAGGAGTAGATTACTATATTTTAAAATGTATATCAGAAATTAAACACTATAGATGACTTGCGGAAATAATTCTCAAGCCAAGGTTCAAGTAATTGAAGGGGTGTATTTCGACAACTTATGTACCAGGGAAAATACAATTCTATTCAAATTTAACCAAGGGTAAAAATGTTCGATGTACTTGCAGAGTGTCAGATATATTTGTATTGGGGTTGAGTTAAGATATAGAAATTTTACAATGACAGATGATATGCACCTTGAAAGTTAAACATCATATGATAAAAGTTTCGTACATCTAAAAAAAAATATCTTTTTTTATGGAAAACTGTAACACATCTTCCTATATCTACTTCCGTCCCATCTTTCTTTTCCACATTACTTGCGACAGTAATGCATTTTTAGTTGAAATAACTTAAAGGGTAAACATTATTAAATAGATTTCCACAACTTGATGTAATTTATGATAAAATGACATCACATAACGAACAGAACCAGAATCAGAAATTTTAAAAATTTTGTAATATAATGAATAAATCAACCAACATATAAAAGTACGAATAAAACTTGTAAAAATTAATCAAAAACCCTTTTTGACGCCGCTTTTTATGTGTATTGTCGTGTTTTAGGAACATCGTGCCTATGGCAGTATATACAGAGCAATCGATACGTCCTTTCACCCTTATTACAACAAACCATGGAGTTGTACGCTTCTTTAAAGAGAGGTGGAGAGCTTTGCTTGCCTTGATAGGACATGACATCAGTTCTTATTGTCCCCGTTTCTTATTACTTTCAATCAGGATCTATAAAATATATATGTTTCTCACAGAAGGTAACCAAAGAAGGTGACCAAAGATTTTGCGACGATACAAATATTAAACTTTACAATATAAATAAATATCTTTAATCAATGAATTCAAATAGCAAAAGCTATGCAATTAACAGATATATACTTATTCAGCTTCATGTAAATTATTTAACAATGAAATACATTAAATATGAAATTTGGAGTTTTACCAAGGGAGCTAATAATTAATTAATAACACTGTCTGCCACACAGCATTTCGGGGCTCTCCCTCTGGTATCTTTCGTCCCTCTTTTATAGCTGATAATGCGGGGGCTTTTCTAGTTATTGGGGGCATTATGATATGACCAATAGTTGTTAATTTCTGTGTCATTTAGTGTCTTGGCAATCATAATACATATTCTTTAATATATATAGTGATGTCGTTATTACGACATAGCTATGTCGTTATTACGACATGTTATGTCGAAATTACGACTTAGCGATGTCGTTATAACGACATATTATGTCGAAATTACGACATAGCGATGTCGTTGTAACGACATGTTATGTCGAAATTACGACATACTATGTCGTAATTACGACATAAAATTTTTTTTTTGAATGGCCCTTATCGGCTTCCGTAATTTAGGGAAGGCATTTAACTTATATTTTTTCTCTGTCAATACCCATTGATTCTATTAGAGATATCCTAACAACAGTGCATGTTTGTTTACTAATTATAACACGTTATCAATATTCAACTGTATCAAAATTGTCGAAGATGACTCAAATTTAATTGAAATATATATCAATTTATTACTTTTGAAAACAGGTTTTGTTGGTTGAGGAAGCCGTAATAATCGGAGGGAACGATCGACCTTCGTCAGGAAAACTGACAATTAAAATTGATTCCAAACGCACTTGTAACGTGCAAGGTTCTTTCTACTACCTTAGGGTTGGCACGTTAGTGATACAGTAATTAAACTTCTTATACCACTCTGCCTCTGGGGTCCCTTGTATATCAATACAAAATAACTTTGTACTAGTCTAGAATCACGATATCCTTATTAATGTGGATCTGTTTGAATTTTTTAAGTGTAAACACAATACCTGTTCAACACATCACGAATAGGCTGAAAACAAAATATCTTAATCACCTCTGTTCGTATTTTACAGGATTAATACTAATTTTTATAAATAGACGGTGAATATAGGCGGTTGATTGATTTTTCATATTTTAATAAATCCGGATCCAGATCTAACCCCTGATAGTCTGTTATCTAGAACCAACAGACACCCAATACTTTATGGAATTGATTACTGCCAGTGACAACATTTGGTTTTCCTTAATCTGTGAAAAAGACGGTGTAAGCATGCGAAAATATTTGTAATTCAATGTTTAATTGTAATCAATAATAAATTATCCGTTTAAACAATACCAGGATGGCATATACAAATTCAATACAAATAATATAGTTATAAACAATACCATGCAATAAATCTGCCATGAAGTACTTTTAAAGAGAAAGTGTATTTTATACTCGTAATAAGTGTATATAATTGTTTCTTTTGTATAAGTGTTTTAATAGTATGGTGTTTCATGCTAAGATATATTGATGTATGTTATAGACATGATAGATGTAATACATGTATAAATGTATTTTAATCTGTGTTTTTATAGTCTCTCATAACTCTTTTTAGAGTGGCTCTTTTATAAATTGTTAATATTATATTGTGTTTTATATCAAATGTTTTAAAGAGGTGAGACTCTAATGAATTATTTGTTGGTTTGGGCTTTTTTGTTTGCAATACACAGACAATAGATAATGTATGTAATATGTGTAATAAAACAATACTAAAGGAAACACATTAATTAAATATAAAGACAGTGAAACATTGTGCGAGTTCGTTCATTTGTTTTTGGCTGGTGATGGTTAAGCATCGGAAAGATAATACCAGTGAATAAAGAAGTATTAACTGAGATGTTTGTATACCAAAGAGTTCGAGTTGAAAGCTTGTGGTTTGAAGCAAGCGGTTAAGAAATCTAAACGGTTGTTGTAAGCTACTGGATTGTTCTGAAACTTTAATCCTCCATGGGAAGCAGTCCCTCAAACAGGTAGCTTGTAATAGTCAGGTGAATTCGGTACTTTTGGACTAGTTGTCTCAGGAAGTCTTCGAAGTGTTTTAGAACTAGAGTAGGTGTCGCAGAACTAGGTGTCTCGGGAACCTACGATTTTAAACCAGACACAAGTTGTTTCCTTTTTCCTTTTTCCTTTTTCGATATTCAAATTTTGAAAAATATTACAAACTGATTTTTTTTTTCCATCAAAATTTTTTTCACAAATTTTTTTTTCCTCAAATTTTTTTTTCCTTAAAAATTTTTTTTTCAAATTTTTTTTCACAAAATTTTTTTTCTTCAAAATTTTTTTTTCCTCAAATTTTTTTTTCCTCAAAATTTTTTTCCTCAAAAATATTTTCCTCAAAAATTTTTTCCTCAAAAATATTTTCCTCAAATTTTTTTTCCTCATTTTTTTCGTTTCCTTATTCGTTTTCGATTTTCATTTCCTTATTCGGTTTCTATTTCCTTTTTCGATTTTCATTTCCTTATTCGGTTTCTTTTTCCTTATTCGGTTTCTATTTCCTTATTCGATTTTCATTTCCTTATTCTGTTTCTAATCCTTTTTTGGTTTCTTTTTCCTTATTTGATTCCCTTTTAAGCTCACCTGGCCGGCGTCCGGCGTCCTGCGTCTTCTCCTCTGAAACTACTGGGCCAAATTAAACTAAACTTGGCAACAATCATCGATAAGGTATCTTGTTTAAAAAATGTGTCTGGTGACCCAGCCAACCATCCAAGATGGCCGTCATGGCTAAAAATAGAACATAGGGGTAAAATGCAGTTTTTGGTTTATAACTCAAAAACCAAAGCATTTAGAGCAAATCTGACATGGGGTAGAATTGTTAAACAGGTGAAGTTTTAACTGCCCTGAAATTTTCAGATGAATCGGATAACCCGTTGTTGGTTTGCTGCCCCTGAATTAGTCATTTTAAGGAAATTTTGCTCTTTTTGGTTATTATCTTGAATATTATTATAGATAGAGATAAACTATAAACAGCAATAATGTTCAGCAAAGTAAGATTTACAAATAAGTCAACATGACTGAAATGGTCAGTTGACCCCTTTAGGAGTTATTGCCCTTTATAGTCAATTTTTAACCATTTTTCGTAAATCTTAGTAATCTTTTACAAAAATCTTCTCCTCTGAAACTACTTGGACAAATTAATCCAAACTTGGCCACAATCATCTTTAGGGTTAGCAGTTTGAAAAATGTGTCCGGTGACACGGCCATCCAACCAAGATGGCCGTCAGGGCTAAAAACAGAACATGGGGTAAAATGCAGTTTTTGGCTTATAACTCAAAACCCAAAGCATTTAGAGCAAATCTGACATGGGGTAAAATTGATTATCAGGTCAAGATAATTTTAAGTAGCAAGAATGTTCAGTAAAGTAAGATGTACAAACATATCACCATCACCAAAACACAATTTTGTCATGAATCCATCTGCTTCCTTTAATCGAATAAGGAAATAGAAACCGAATAAGGAAATAGAAACCGATAAAGGAAATGAAAATCGAAAAAGGAACTAGAAACCGAATAAGGAAATGAAAATCGAAAAAGGAAATAGAAAACGAATAAGGAAATGAAAATCGAAAAAGGAAATAGAAACCAAATAAGGAAAAAGAAACCGAATAAGGAAATGAAAATCGAAAAAGGAAATAGAAAACGAATAAGGAAATGAAAATCGAAAAAGGAAATAGAAACCGAATAAGGAAAAAAAAACCGAATAAGGAAATGAAAATCGAAAAAGGAAATAGAAAACGAATAAGGAAATGAAAATCGAAAAAGGAAATAGAAACCGAACAAGGAAATGAAAATCGAATAAGGAAATAGAAACCGAATAAGGAAATGAAAATTGAAAAAGGAAATAGAAACCGAATAAGGAAATGAAAATCGAATAAGGAAATAGAAACCGAATAAGGAAATGAAAATCGAAAAAGGAAATAGAAACCGAATAAGGAAATGAAAATCGAATAAGGAAATAGAAACCAAATAAGGAAATGAAAATCGAATAAGGAAATAGAAACCGAATAAGGAAATAGAAACCGAATAAGGAAATGAAAATCGAAAAAGGAAATAGAAACCGAATAAGGAAAAAGAAACCGAATAAGGAAATGAAAATCGAATAAGGAAATAGAAACCGAATAAGGAAATAGAAACCGAATAAGGAAAAAGAAACCGAATAAGGAAATGAAAATCGAATAAGGAAATAGAAACCGAATAAGGAAATGAAAATCGAAAAAGGAAATAGAAACCGAATAAGGAAATGAAAATCGAAAAAGGAAATAGAAAACAGATAAGGAAACGAAAAAAATGAGGAAAAAAAATTTGAGGAAAATATTTTTGAGGAAAAAATTTTTGAGGAAAAAAAAATTTGAGGAAAAAAAAATTTTGAGGAAAAAAAATTTTGTGAAAAAAAATTTGAAAAAAAAATTTTTAAGGAAAAAAAAAATTGAGGAAAAAAAAATTTGTGAAAAAAATTTTGAGGGAAAAAAAAAATTCAGTTTGGACTTGTAATATTTTTCAAAATTTGAATATCGAAAAAGGAAAAAGGAAAAAGGAAACAACTTGTGTCTGGTCGATTTTAAAAGCTTGTTCTTCGTTATAGTTTTGAAAGGTTATAATTGTTTAGCAAATCCGTTAGACCTCGGAGTCAGAGAAAGAATTAAGGAATTGAGGTTATATTATTTTTAATCAAAGTTAATTGTGTGTAATTTTGATGTTTCTTTAAGTAACAAAGTTTATTTAAAGTTTCAGTAAAGTTTCCAAGTTGTAGTAAGGTCTTGAGTTAATTGTCTGTCATATTGGTTTTATTATAAATCAGGCCGTTGGATTTCCCGTTTGAAAAGTTTTACAATTTTTCATGGCATGATATATCATAGCTGACTATACGGTATGTTTTTAGCACATTGTTGATAAACCATACGGAGTAACGAAGTTGCTTACGCTCGAGTCATTTTGTTTCTAGTAGATGTAGTGGTCTCATTGTCAATCTTACCACATCTCCTTATTCTGATATCAATACACAATGATATAACTTAAACTAGCATCTTACCACATCGCCTTATTCTGATATTAATACACAATGATATAACTTTAACTAGTTGATCCATGCTATTTTACACAATGTGTATTTTATATCTCCCATGTGATAAGATTGTTAACAATTAGCCATTTTTATAACATTTTATTACATTATTATCAACTAAATGCTGAAGATCGTAAATAATTGATAATATTTATAGCAGTAATAGGTATAATAGCCACCTTAATATTCATAGACGTGTATGATCTAAGGATCTGTGTTGAGAATTAGAGTAATTTAACTCATCTGTTTGTTTTATTAATATACATATTTAAAGCATGACTAAATACATTGAGCATGTTGATTGACACGTGAATTACTTTGTGTCGCTGAATCAGCATAACTATATTTAGAATTTATGGAATAGTCAAAGTCACATGTTTTCCTCATCTCGAGACAAGCAAACTTTAAACATTTCAATGAAATAGTCAAAGTCACATGTTTTCCTAATCTGAGACAAGCAAAACATTTCAATGAAATAGTCAAAGTCACATGTTTTCCTAATCTGAGACAAGCAAAACATTTCAATGAAATAGTCAAAGTCACATGTTTTCCTAATCTCGAAACAAGCAAAAGATTTAAAGCTAAGTCAGAAGTTAGCAATTTATTGGTAGCATTTTATAAGACCATTTACGTGCGTTAACATTACAGAACGAGTCACTTATTTTTCCATTTACTGGTTAAATGTTGATTAATGAAAATACCCCATGATGCGAAAAACATCACAATTTCCTTTTACACTGGAACACTAATTATATTTTTTATAAGGCTGCCTACTTAACGAGCCACTTTGTAGTACTGACATCAATGTTGCGACTTCGGTAAATATTCATCAAGGTAATTGTTTTCTTTGACTTCTTACTTAATATATCTTCAAATGAGAAAAGAGATTTATATCGATTTACTGATGAAAAGGTATTTTTAAAAGAGTCGTATTTGCTTTTTCAGTCTTGCAATTTTATTTTTGGTGTCAAACCCGTTGACCATCTCTTTTGATTTTATGCCTGATTAATCGTTTTGAAATTTATGGGTATAATGTATATGTTCCTTTACTTGGCTTTAGGATATAAAGTGGTGTGTTTAACTTAGTGTGATAGGTACCCACTCCTAACACACGTGTATCCCATCTAAAACAATGTAACCACAATACAACATTTTACACGTACTTTTATCTCACCAAAACAAAATTTAACGCGTGCTTTCATCTCATCCAAAACAATATACCCACAATATATTAATGCAACATTTTAAGCGTGCTTTTATCTCATCAAAAACAACATATTCTCAAATGCAACATGTTACGCGTGCTTTTATCTCACCCAAAACAACATACCGGTACCCACTATGCAACATTTTACGAGAGCTTTTAGGTGTCAGACCAACAATTAAAAATCCATATCTGTTCAACCAAATTTTGCAATTTTTACAGCTTTCTAAATATTTTACCTTAAGTTTAACTTCAAGGAAACCAGGTATATACTGAATTGTACATGTATCACCTTTCTACGTGCCAATTTTCAACCACTGTTTAAAGTCTTATAAGAAATTTCTGATCTGGAAAACACAGGTACTACCAAAATAACTCCCGGTTTTCTTGAAATCTTAAATTAGTGTACTGTGTAGCGCATTAATCCTGAATTTTCAATGATCATTCATAGACATGTGAATTTTGGCTCAAAATGGTCTCAACATATCTCCCATTCACCAAAAGTTTCATTTCTGCAAATTTGTTGGTTAGTTTAAGTAAACAATGACATCAAATGAACTATTTTTTGTCCGAGTAGGCCTACTTTAAGTTAAAGGGAGTTATTGGTGGTCTGACACCCAAATCATCCAACATCTCAACAATGCAACATTTTACGAGTGCTTTTATTTTGTTATCCACGTCGACTTGCATTTTCTTGGTGAATAATTTAGTGAATTAATAAAATAAATGTTAAAAAGGTTACTTAATCATGTACAAAATGTATGAGGGCCCGTCTGGATTATGGTTTCAAATACAAAATATTGTAGACAAATGCAGAGTAAAGGGGAATTAGAATAGGGAAAAGAAGGTAGACAAGTTATTTAGTGCTTGAATATAAAGAATAGAGAAAAATGGGTCTAGAAAATAAAATAATACACAAAAGAATTCCAACGTTCCAGACCCTAATGGGTGATTCAACATTGAAACTTGATATTTTATGAAAGAGATAGAAACATCAAATATATACAGACACCAATAATCTCTTGCTGTTAGACGCCATTGGAATGTTACGTAATTTTACCATAAAACAAATTGTATGATATTAATCAGAAGTTGCTGTAAAAATTGTGGCTTGACATTTTAATATTATGAAAAATCGATATTGTTACGAAAAGCTTGTTGGAAAAAGTCAACAATGAAACATTTACAAGAAGAACGTTAGACACACATGTCGATATTCTTCTGACGTCTGTCATTGCGTTATGTAATTTTATTCTGTAGAGAAATATAAATTTATTTTTGAATACAAATTTCACATCTTGATATCATTATTCTGATGTCTGTCATTGCTATTTTTTCCTGTAAAGAAATGACACCTGTAGATAGTTTTCTTTTGATTTCTGTCATTATTATCTTTTTTTGTAGAAAAAACGACATATGTCAATATTTTTCATCTGATGTCTGCCATTGATATCTTTATTCTGCAGAGAAATATCACATGTTGATATTATTCTTCTGACGTCTGCCTTTGATATTTTCATTCTGAATAGAAATGAAATATGTCGATATTTTTCTTCTGACATATGTCATTGCTATCTTTATTGTATAGAGCAATGACACATGTCGATATTTTTCTTCTGATGTCTATCGTTGATATTTTTATTCTGAGGAGAAATGAAATATACCGATATTATTCTTCTGACATGTCATTTCTATCTTTATTTTGTGGAGAATTGACACATGTCGATATTTTTCTTCTGATGTCAGTCATTGATATCCTTTTTTTATTTGTAGAAAACTGACACATGTCAATGCCATCTTGATTCTGTAGAGAAATGCCACATGTTAATATTATTCTTCTGACTAATGTCATTGATATCTTTATTCTGTAGAGAAATGACGTGTCGATATTATTCTTTTGACGTCTGTCCTATCTATATTTTCTATACCCGTCCGTGAACGAAGTAGCTTAATAGCGATTTAAAAACTCATAAATAACAAATTACTTTCATTTGATTACACTTTGAAAATAAAGTCTACACTTAATCAAACATTAACTTACAGGAAAGATTATCGGAATCTTCTTCCACATGTTCCATCAGTCAAGAAGTTTCAATTGTCTTAGTTATCAAAATGTTCTCTTTTATATGTCTGATTTTGAAATGTTCTATGTCGTTGTATTTTTTTGAATGAGTCTGGCCCTATTCACATGCACTCATTTATTATACTTTTTAACATGTAACTAATGACCCTTTATAAACGCGCTTTCATTGTTGTTTCAACTGATTCTGGTCCCATTCAAATGCACAAATTTAGTGTATATCTTTAACATATATACTATTAACTTGTATAAATGTGCTTTCAGTGAGAGTTCAATAGACGTCTGAAACTTTTCTATGTTATTGGTTTGTATGCTTCACATGAATTTAAGAGTATAAAACAACAGTTAACTACTATAGCCTACTATTAACAAATGTACATCGATACCAATTCCAGAACTCGTAGAAACTGCCTAGCTGCATTTTTGTCGAGCCTGCAACTTTTGTTGCAGAACGCTCGACATAGGGATAGTGATCCGGCGGCGGCTACGGCGGCGGCGTTAGCTCACTTCTTAAAAGCTTTATATTTTAGAAGGTGGAAGACCTGGATGCTTCATACTTTGTATATAGATGCTTCATGTTACGAAGTTTCCGTCAGTCACATGTCCAATGTCCTTGACCTCATTTTCATGGTTCAGTGACCACTTGAAAAAAAAGTTCAAATTTTTTGTAATGTTGAATTCTCTCTTATTATAAGTAATAGGATAACTATATTTGATATGTGCGTACCTTGCAAGGTCCTCGTGTCTGTCAGACAGTTTTCACTTGACCTCTTCCTCATTTCATGGATCAGTGAACAAGGTTAAGTTTTGGTGGTCAAGTCCATATCTCAGATACTATAAGCAATAGGGCTAGTATATTCGGTGTATGGAAGGACTGTAAGGTGTACATGTCCAACTGGCAGGTGTCATCTGACCTTGACCTCACTTTCATGGTTCAGTGGTTATAGTTAAATTTTTGTGTTTTGGTCTGTTTTTCTCATATCATATGCAATAGGTCTACTATATTTGTTGTATGGAATGATTGTTAAGTGCACATGTCTAGCGGGCAGATGTCATGTGACCTTGACCTCATTTTCATGGTTCAGTGGTCAAAGTTAAGTTTTTGAGTTTTGGTCTTTTTATCTAATGCTATATGCCATAGGTCAACTATATTTGGTGTATGGAAATATTTTATGATCTTTATGTCAGTCGAGCAGGTTTTATTTAACCGTGACCTCATTTTCACGGTTCATTGCACAGTGTTAAGTTTTTGTGTTTTTGTCTATTTTTCTTAAACTATAAGTAATGTGTCAACTATATTTGTTGTATAGAAGCATTGTTAGCTGTACCTGTCTGCCTGGCATGGTTCATCTGACCTGGACCTCTTTTTCAAGGTTCATTGGTCTTTGTTTAGTTAACTTGGTTAATGTTAAGTTTATGTGACATTTGTAATAAAGCTTAGCTTTATACTTAGGACTATCAACATAATATCAATGATTAGTATAGAAGGCGAGACATTTCAGCGTGTGCACTCTTGTTTTTCTTTCAAGACTTTTCGTATGAAGTTTTAGATTTCAATTATTTTGTATGTGTTGTTTTTTGTGTTTTTTTGTTGTGTGTGGTTTTCTTTTTGGGGTGGGTGTTAAGAACGCACTATCCTAGATGTTCCATTTTGTCTCCAAGTCTTGGTGATTCTTAGATGTATAACGCTCATCTCTTTAAATTCATTCTTTACTTTTATGTACTTACAACATCTCCTTGGTAACCAGTTAGTGGCAACCAGTCATCGATCAGATACATGTAGGTTGATAACTGTGATCGGTAAAACCAATTAAAACCTTCAAGTAGTGTTATCATATACTGGTAATCATCTTACACATCTCTCAGCAACATAAAAGGACACGATTCTATTTCAAAATGACAAGCAAATATTGTTAATTAGACAAATACCATTGAAATTTGTTCAGCTGTTAGTACTGAATCTGATAAAGAACCATGGATTAAAGCGGATTAATAGCAATGACATCGATTGAAGCGTTTTTATTCCAAATACGTTATAATCATTTACTAGAAAAATATATAGTTCAAGCACTGAAGCTCAGAAATGACTACCTCTTAGTTGAATTGTACTTGATTTGTGGATTATATTTAAATAACGCAATTTTAAAAATAAACAAAATTTTTAAATGAGGTGACCCTGCAGATAGGGTGGACTTCCTGAAGAAGAAGAAGAAGATTTGCTATTTTGAATGATGTCTATATAAATTTAGATACTTATATATTATTTCTATGTATATTACTGTGTCTGTCAGTTTTGTTGTGCTCGTCTATTTTTGTAATTTATATTTTAAATAAGCATGTACTTATTATACATATTATATATGCTGTTAAACATTTTGACAAATATAGAATTGGAGTAACTCGAAAGAGGACGTTTCGTTCTTCTAAAAAATTGAATGTAAATTACTTTAAGAAATACATACATGCATTTAAAAAAAGGTTATGTGAAATAAAATATAACAAATGAAACATGGAAATTAATAAGGAACTGAAAGAAAAGGAATCGTATGAATAAATCAAAGAGCTGATAGCTCTGAGGTGGAAGAAGGTGAATAAAAGGTAACCTGAATTACCACAAAAGCAGCCCCACTAACCCAGGCTGCTTTGTTCCATTATCGTTATGATGTTGGTTTTTTTTCTTCAAACAAGAAAAGGTCATAAGTACATGGATTTCCCATCCGTACAATCATTTTCTATGTTCAGTGGACTGTGAAAATTAGGTAAAATCTTTAAATTGGCAGTAAAATTAAGAAGATCATATCATAAGGAACACATGTGCACTAAGTTTCAAGTTGTTTGGATTTCAACTTCATCAAAAACTACCTCGACCATAAACTTTATAACCAGAAAGAGGACAAACGAACAGACCAGAAAACATAATGCCCATAAATGGAGCATAAAAATAGTAAGGCTTGTTACATACCCGCCAACTTTTGAAAGTTCCCAATGGGGTTTTTAGTGCAAAACAACAATTTTAAGGTTACAATTTTAAGCGAAGTATTTTGGACGATCTGGATTGTCTAGAAAAAGTGTCATATTTGTATGATGAACTTACATGCTTTTTTCTTAAGTCTGTTTGCATGATTCTAGTTATTAAATCGGTAGAAGAGATGAAGCTAGCAGATCAGGGTTTATTTTCTTGCGTAAGAATATTAGATGCTTGTTGAAATTTCCAATTTTGAATTATGCACACAAAGATGGACCTTAAACAGGTTGGGAACAACACTCCAAATGAGGGGTAACCTTATTGGAAGAACATTACAACCCACTGTAAAAAATGAGCACATTTTTATTCATATTAAATGATGAAACTTTCCCCCAAGAACTAAGCATCTATTAATTACTAAATGGTCAAAATATGTCAAAAGAATATTCTGTTGTTTCTAAACTTATATCTTCTTTATTAATTTGACCCCTCATTTAGAAAAGTTGTTCCAAATATAAGAATTTTCCCACTTTTGAGTTTAATAAAAATCTTTAAAATGTTCTTTCTTTTATTTCAACAGTAAAATGACCCCTTGTTTTAGGAACAGACCCTTATTTAAGCGACACCACTCATAATTGGGGGGGAGGGGGTCCCAACCTGAATACAAAAATAAAATATGTTACAACCAGTATTATGTCAATAAATTAGTGAACAAAAATACTATTTACTATCTTTATTATGTTTATGGTAGTACAGTAGACTCCGGACAATCGGATACCCAAAATGTCAGCTAAAAATATCTGATTACCCGATATATTCAATTAGACGATGAATGTATATTCCATGAATATTCTACAATAATAAGTAGATCTATTGCTTAATATGTGAAAGGGCTGGAGAATTGATGGAGTGATTTTCATCAATTTTCATTATAGTTCCCGATGTATTTATAGCACTCTTAACTAATAATTATAAGTAATTTTAATTTGAGACCATTTTAATTCTTATTTGTAAATATATGCAGTTGTCTCTTAACATTTTCTTACCGGCAACCCAGCACATATGAATTATTATATATCTTTTAAAACTTTATGATGACAATCCTATGAATTAATTATGATATTTATCATTTAGTGATTATTATAACCAAATTCAGTCATCTGTATATAATTATTTGTATCCTTATGTTTTAAGGTGTACATAGTTGCTGAAACTATACCCTTTGGGTAGTGCTCCACAATTAATGGAGGAATATACATGAAACTGTTACATCCACTTGCAGTTTTTAAATCCCATATTTATTAAAATCAATCAAATGTCCTGCAATATTTATGTAAATTATTATCTTCCATCAATAGTTTGTCTTTACTTGTTTAGTAAACAAATTATTTACATTTTCACACAGGTAAACTAATTTGGCTATAATAGATCAAAGCATGTCTGAGTAGAATCTCTAATCTAAAATCGTAATTGTTATAATTTTATTTCTTTAAATAATCAAATTTATATAAATTTATGAAAATAATCATGATTGATAAAATAGTATTGCATAAAGTTCACGCTTTCAGAGACTATTTATGTTTAGGTCATGGTTCTAGAGGCTTCTTCACATATTTGTAAACAAACCAATATGGCCGCCACAGTGATTACCTTTGCACATGTGAAAAAAATATTTCTGACAAAAGTCAGATTTCTCTTGTCAAAAGGGATTTATATTTATATTGCAATAAATTATTCAGAAGGAGGTACATTCAGTTTCAATTATATTTCTTATTCTATGAGCATTTAGAGTTTAATCAAATTCTCCCAACAGTAACGTACTGCTCTTGTCAACTGAGTCTTGAATAATTTTATAAATAGATTCAAACCATTTGAAGTAGAAAGGCATCTAATTCACATGACAAGGAAAACAATGAATAAAGACACCAATTTAATAAGAAATAGATCCTTTTCATTTATTAAATTTAAAACAAAATCTTCTTGTCTGCAAGATTGTAAATTCGTAACATCAAGGGCGAACTTGTAAACATGGCGAGTTGTCCCGATACCAAATTCACGCATGCGTACTACAAATATCTACAGTAAAAACATCCGGTTACAAGTAAACAAATAACGTTCATGGATTTCATGTGGATGAGATGAAATCTATTAATTTACATAAATAAAAAGGTCATATTTACGATAGTGATTGATTTTCAATCCTAATTTACAAATTAAATGATTCAGATGCTTAATCATGTGTAAAAATCGGTGTCAGAAATCTTAAGTTGTTATGAAATTGTAATACACAGAAACGAATGCGGCATACGGAGGCTCAATGAGTTAAAGTCGGTCCCATAGGTCTTCAGAAGACTTGACGTCTTCTTCCACCAAAAATCAAGGCACGTTTGAATCCGATCTATGACATTAATTATACTTGAATTGCCAGTTTTTCAGTCGAAGTTTGGTGTTTCGCACGGGTACACAGGCAAATTTCGTTTACGTAAATATCACGTGAAATTCACGTGAGATTCACCTCAAACGAGCTTGTACATGAAACTCACGTGAAATATTTCACATGAATCTGATATGAAATTCACGTGAATTCACGTGAGCAAAATTTGCCTGTGGACACGGAAGCAATCCACCAATTAAAAATGACCACAAGGATAAATCGCAGAGGGCTGATAGTGGTGGTAAGACAAATTCTAAAACATCAGGTATACTCATAGCAGTGTTATCATGTAAAACTCACATGCTTTATAAACGTCTTTTCTTCTTGAAATATTATGTAATACTAGAACACACCCGTGATATCGCGGGTCCTTGACTGAGTGAATTAAAGTATATAACTATGCGTAAGCCTTATTTGAGTATTGGTATTGTCATCTGATAAAGTCATGCCGATTATAAGATACACAGTTTTCTCTGCTTTCAAACTCTTTCTGTGTGAACCCGTCGACCTGGAACTTGTCAATTATTGGTAATATTATTTTTTTGGAAAACAAAAGGTCCTGGAATGGAGTATTTCTTAATCAACAGCATTGTCCTATAATAGTTATAAATAAAGTTGAATTCTTTGATTCGCTGTTTTACGTCATGACCGCTAACAAATTGAAAACTGTACCTATACGCCTTATCTTAAGTCCAGATTTTTAGTATTCGTATTGTTATCTAAGAAAGTCTTACTGATTAAAATACTACAATAGGGAAAAATTTGAAAATGATTGAATTAAGAAGTGTCAACCCTGTGATTATGACCCGTGTATATAGGAACCTATGATAACGTCAAAGCTGCCAGACAGACCTTCATCTAAACTAGCAGCTGATTTGTTTCAATACAAAGGAAAACATTATTTACAGTTGATTATTATTCAAAATGGCCAGAAATCGATAAACTGGATAAGGAAGTACACCACTAATTCATGGTCCCATTGCTTTCTATGTTAAATTCCTCCGTTTCAAGTAGACACACCTCTTTTGTTTTAAGTTCAAATAAAGTGGCAATCATTGCATTTCAAAGCAAACTTTATGGTGTCTTGTACTGAAAAAAATCAACATACCTTTAATGGCATATAAGAAAGAACTGGTTCCCGGAGCTTTGGATGTACCGAAACAGGTACTTCAGATCTGACAAACAGACAAAATGTACCCTCTTTTTAAAATTTGGTGCATTTTTTTTTAATATTCAAAATCAAAAATCCAAAAGTGTTCTACAATGATCACCAGTCCTTCAGCTTTCATTTAATACCAAAAATACCTAAATATTCTACATATTTTGAAAGTTGCACTTATGCGTAGAAACTATTTTGTGTTAAATATGTACTACTTTCTGGTATGTGCTTTCTGGCTGGGCCTGAATTAGTGTTGTTACACCATGAATTAAGTTCATCAAATACAATTTGCTACTTAAAAAAACAAATGTCTAGATTTGGATACATTGATCAGTTGATCACAGACAATGGTCCGCAATTCGCTTGCAGAGAATTTTCACAGTTTGAAAAGAATATGGATGTGTCCATACAACAACTAGTCCACATTATCCACAAGCAAATGGACAAGCAGGAAGATTTGTACAAATCGTAAAAAATCTTATCAAGAAAAGCAAAGATCCATACAAAGCTATGTTGGATTACAGGAACACACCGTTAGATGAAATCGAACTATCACCAACACAATTGCACATTGGACGACGTTTAAAATCAAGTCTTCCAACATCAGCGCCAGTGTTGAAACCAACTTTTGTAAATGAACAGAAAGTTAAAAAAACTATACAACAAAAGGCAACACACTCAAGAATACTATTTCAACAAACACAGTGGAAAACAGTTGAGAGAACTAAAAGACAATGAAACAGTTATGATTCAACACAACAATCAGTTAACACAAGGAAACTTAAGGTTGTCCGTAAACATGAAACACCTAGATCCTACATAGTTGAAACTCTTGGAAGTACTCGTCTAAGGAGAAACCGTAAACATCTTAAAACGACAAAAGCAACATTTCAACCAGAAATTGAAATTGAACAACATTTGGATGTAAATACACCTCAACAAGAAATCCGAAATGATCCTATCACTGAAAATTTCAAACAAGAAACAGAAATAAACAAACCCGTCCAAAATCAGGAAACTCAAATCGAAAGGAAATCCGTTGAACCAACGTGTAGCACAAGATCAGGAAGATCCGTTAAAGTGCCGATCAAATATAATGAGTATGTATGTAATTCAACCAGTGTAAATTCAGAAGGAAATGAAATTTATGTTTAGAAAATATGTGAAATCTAATTAGTGAAAGCAAAATAGCAAAATATATGTGAAAATATGTGAAAGCAAAATAGCAAAATATATGTGAAATCTAAGTGAAAGCAAAATTGCAAAAATATGTGCATATAAAATATAATCAAAAATATATAGAAATGTCAATAATGTTGTGATGAAAGTGAAAATTTAAGATATCTAGTGAAATCTAAGATATCAAGTGAAAAATCTATAATATCTAGTTAAATCTAAGATTTCAAGTGAAAAATATAAAATATCAAGTGAAAATTTAAGATATCAAGTGAAAATGTAATATATCAAGTGAAAATCTAAGATATCAAATGTCAAATCAGTGAAAGTTCTAAAATATTGTTGTCAGTCCTTGTCATATTATTTAGTAATTCTAGTCAGTAGATCTAGTCATTTTTGTTTTATTCAATACTCAGTAGAATAGTTGTTATTTGATATAAAAATAGACATGGTTAAGAACAATTACAATAACATTATTAGTTATGATTGATGATCAGTATTAACATTGTTTAAAAGGAGACAGTTTATGATACACAAAACAAAGCTTTAAGACATTAAGAAGTGACAATTTATACCATGAGTGAAATCCATTAGAACTTTATTAACAATAATGAAGATGTGACAACTTAAACTTTAACAGTGAAATCCAATAGAACTTTATCTGTATTGCATACATTGAATCAGACTTTATTCTTAAAGAGAGAACTGTAATTTAATTTAATTTAATTTGAGTTGAACAGCAAACTTACAAATAACTCTCTTCAAAAAAGGGGGGATGTCATGTATTGGTCTTACATTGTATTATGTTATCAGATGTATCTGTATGTTGTAATCTCTTATGTGAAGTCATTAAACATATCTACCATGCTGCACTGAGTTATATGATAGGGGCGGGCCCCCTCTAAATCACATGCCCGCACATGCCAACATCTTTTTGGAGCTCGCTGTGTTGCAAGTACAATGCATTTTGGGTTTGAAGGAAATAAGATCCGATCGTATAAGTTGCTGCCTTCAATAATAATATCATTTATAGTCGTGGACGTCCAGCTAGAGGGTTCATTGTCAGATATAGCTAGAACTGTACATTGTAAAAAGCTAATATTGCAACACTGACATTATAGTACACTGAAACCAGTAGCTACAATGTATACCGTGTAGCTATACCGTGATGGTTTGGTGTAGGTTTCTTTGCACACAAGAAACCATATTGCTCACCTTGTAAGTTTTGTATTCTTCTAATCAGTCAGCTGTTTTCCTATCGTCGGTTTTGTTTATTTACACCAGAAATCAATGAAGCGATGAAAACACGGGAAACGAAATGACATCTTCGGTAAATTCCGTGATTTTAATATTTTCTAATCAATATGTCCAAGCATTGAAAAATAAATGATTATTATATTTATACATAGAGCATACGTTTTGTGTATTTACTATTTAAAATCTAAGCTTTCGAAGAAATCTATCACTTAAGTATCTCAATCATTCAACCGTTTTGATACACAGTATAAAGTGTAGATTATGTGTATTACTGTTCTATTTTTAAAGAATATCAATGATACATAAATATACCAAAATTGCAACATAATTTCAAGATTACATGATTTCATTATCACAGAATTATATTGATTTAATTAATTGCACCAAATTGACAGTGATTCGTGAATTAACATTATTATAGCTCTTTCCGATAGCAAATGAACACTTCATTATAACTTATACCGATGACCTACTATCATGATATTTATCCGATCCCTCACGCGTTGACACATAATGCATACCACTCAATAATAGCCAATCAGACGTGAATATAGCCTTTATTTCCCCCAGAATCCTTCCGGAAGCAACCACGAAGCAGCCATTAAACATTATTTATAACCAATGAAATACCGTTAACAGATTTACCACATTCCAGACGTCCGGCCTCTGACTAATCAGACTGCATGGTGATACGGTAATTAATCATTGTTAATTATGTGGAAAACAAAAGGTCCTGGAGTGGTGTAATTTTTAATCTACACCGTTGTCCTATATATTAGCTATATATAAAGTTGAATTCTTTGATTTGTCGTTTTTACCCCATGACGGCTGACAAATTGGACCTCGTTATTTTAGTGTTATAGATAATGTAGTAAAATATCGAATGGTCACAAATAAATGCTAAAATGTCAGGTATACCCGATGCACTTCATCCATCAAGAGACACGTCTCAGTCATTGCAGCTGAACGGACGTGCTGGGTCAGCTCTCCTTTACCCGCTATCTTCGATGAGGGTTTACCTATAGAGGAATCAACGAATTGAGGAATCAACGAATTACTACTTTCGATGACAGAAACCAATCCAACGCTGTACACAGTCAGAATACATTAGGCATTATCTACGTTACCCGCGTCAGCATACACTCCAAAACCCATTTTGAATGGGGGAGTGTTATGCCGACTGACGTTCGAGGGTTGTATCCGAGGTGTTGAATAATGGACCTATAGTTGTTTTAAAATTTGTGTGTCATTTTGGTCTCTTGTGGAGAGTTGTCTTATTTGCAATCATACCACATCTTTTTTTATACTTCATTTCACTGTCTCACGACTTTTGTCCTGATAATGTTTCCTGTCATCGTTAATACTACATCCGCGACTCATCTACCAGTACTACATCATCAAGGTTAGCGGACTGCCAAGTTGTTCAAACTGGCCATGAAAGCAGCCGTTGTGAAGATATAACATCAAAATAGTCAACAAACCAAACCTAATAAACTCACAAAACCAAGATGGCGGCCTAACACAATGGCGGCCTCCACCTGTTCCTGACCGTCTGCATAAAATATTCAAACGCTTAATGAACGTCTTCGGGCAACGTGCAATGGCTGTATAGCATTTTACAAAATGTAATATCAATGGTTTATTCCGAGGAATATTATGTTATATGATGTAATGTACTAATATGGAATGGATAAATAAATTCTAAAATGGCAAGTGTTCCCGAAACGGTGTTATTACGTTCAATTCAAATTCTTTATTAATGGTTTATTCCTTGGAATATAATTATATAATATGATGTTATAGTAGTGAAATGTGAAATGGTCAAATAAATTCAAAAATGGCAAGTGTTATTATGCTTTATTAATGATTTATCCCTTGGAATATTATATAATATGAATTATCAATATTTACTAAAAGTACAACAAATGTTGCGTTATTTAATGAAATGTACTTTTATAAAGAACCCTGTAAAGCCATTTGTCTCCTGGGAATTTCTAAAATATTTGTTTTCTAGTCATTAATTTGATAGATTTCAGCTTAACACAAAATGCCTTCCATTTCTCCTTGGAATAATAATCAAAATAAGAATCGAACATTACGGTACATTCCAGGCGCGGATCCAGAGGGGGGTTCCGGGGGTTGGAACCCCCCTCAATGCATTTGAATGGGAGCATAAAGCTGGAACCCCCCCTTTACTCTGGGTTGGGAACCCCCCCTTTTTTAAAATGGCTGGATCCGCCCCTGCATTCAATACTCAGAAAACAATTAATTCTGTTTTAGTATCGGTTTCTGGGAAAATAAACAAAACCTTACATAAAAACCCATGATGAAGTCTATCATCTATGATCTTCAACTGTTAACACTGCCAATACCATAAATATCTGCTTTAGAGAACTGTCAACTATGAGGGGCCTGATGGGTTATTGTCGTTCTTTGTGATCGGCGCTTTTTCGCTATCGTGATCCGCGCGTTTTTCTACAAAACATTTTTTCTATATTTTCGTAATCCGTGATCATGGAAATTTATTTTTTGTGAATCGTGATTGACAAAAAATCAACTCGTGAATCGTGATGAGACCCCCCTCCCCCACCAGGCCCCTCAACTATTACGTAAGGAAAACAACCTTGGGATTTTTTTCGTTTTAAAATAGATAGAAGGACCATGCATCATATGTATGGATATGACAATCTCCCATTGGCAGTTTCTCAACTATGAAGACAGGACAAGGACCTACTAGTTCTTGTATTTTTAACATGGCAAATAATTGGTGTCTGACTTTTAATCATCAAAACGTTTTTTCTCATATAAAAATCTGATTTATTTAAAAGGATCTGCTATGACTAAGACTTTTACGGTTTAGATTACATTTTGCTGAGATGTCAACGACCAATGCAGTAAATTAACGGAAATTGCCTTTTAAAAACACTATTGTCTATAAATCAGATTAATGGCTTTGTAGATATTATAGATCCAGTTTCTTTCTCAGTGAGTTTGCTGGGAATGACTATTTCTAGTTTAGTCAGCAGAAGTTGTGGGTTGTGCTAAGATTAAACCTTTTATTTCTTTTTTTATTAGAGCGTCACTGATGAGTCTTTTGAAGACGAAACGAGCGTCTGACATAAAAAATTTATAAGCCAGGTATCTTATTTTTTTTTAAGACACAATAATGTGTAAACGTACTATCTTTCGAGCGTAACCAGCGAGTCTCTTGTTATTTTCTCCGCTTCATTGATGAGGTTATTAACACTACTAACACTATATAACTAGAAAATGCATTTACACTTCGAAAAATTTACTGTTACTATGTTCACACGCCAAAACCCCTTAGAATGGTATAATATAGAATACATAACAGAGGCGGATACTACAAATGAAGATCAAGGTAAACTTATAAACGGAAAACCAACTGACCGTTGACCGCCATGACAAGCACAAATTTAAAATAGACAACACAATGCCATACACTAGTCTACAAAATATAATATAGACAACACCATGACAACCACTAGTCTACAAAATACAACATAGACAACGCCATGACAACCACCAGTCTATAAACTACAACATAGACAACGCCATGACAAACACATGTCTACAAAATACACCATAGACAACGCCATGCCAAACACTAGTCTACACAATACCACATAGACAATGCCATGACAACCACCAGTCTACATAATACAACATAGACAACGCAATGGCAAACACTAGTCTACAAAATACAACATAGACAACGAAGTGACAAACACTTGTCGACAAAATACAACATAGACAACGCCATGACAAACATTAGTCTATAAAATACAACATAGACAACGCCATGAAAAACACAAGTCTACAAAATACAACATAGACAACGCTGTGACAATCACTAGTCTACTAATTTCAAATACAACATAGACAACGCCATGACAAACATTAGTCTGCAAAATGCAAAATAGACAACGCCATGGCAAACACTAGTCGACAAAATAAAACATAGAAAACGCCATGACAATCACTAGTCTACAAAATACAACATAGACAATGCCATGTCAAACATTAGTCTACAAAATACAACATAGACAACAACAGGGCAAACACTAGTCGACAAAATAAAACATAGACAACGCCAAGACAATCACTAGTCTACAAAATACAACATAGACAACGCCATGTGAATCACTAGTCTACAAAATACAACATAAACAACGCCATGGAAAACACAAGTCTACAAAATACGACATAGACAACGCCATGACAACCACTAGTGTACAAACTACTAAATAGACAACGCCATGCAAAACACAAGTCTACAAAATACAACATAGACAACGCCATGACAAACATAAGTCTACATAATACAATATAGACAACGCCATGACAACCACTAGTCTACAAAATACAACATAGACAGCGCCATGACAACCACCAGTCTATAAACTACAACATAGACAACGCCATGACAAACACATGTCTACAAAATACACCATAGATAACGCCATGCCAAACACTAGTCTACAAAATACAACATAGACAATGCCATGTCAAACATTAGTCTACAAAATACAACATAGACAACGCCAGGGCAAACACTAGTCGACAAAATAAAACATAGACAACGCCATGGCAATCACTAGTCTACAAAATACAACAAAGACAACGCCATGTGAATCACTAGTCTACAAAATACAACATAAACAACGCCATGCAAAACACAAGTCTACAAAATACAACATAGACAACGCCATGACATCCACTAGTGTACAAACTACAACATAAACAACGCCATGCAAAACACAAGTCTACAAAATACAACATAGAAAACGCCATGACAATCACTAGTCTCTAAAATACGACATAGACAACGCCATGACAAACACTAGTCTACAAACTACAACATAGACAACGCCATGTAAAACACAAATCTACAAAATACAACATAGACAACGCCATGACAAACATTAGTCTACATAATACAATATAGACAACGCCATGCAAAACACAAGTCTACAATATACAACATAAACAAAGCCATGCAAAACATAAGTTTACAAAATACAACATAGACAACGCCATGACAACCACTAGTCTACAAACTACAACATAGACAACACCATGCAAAACACAAGTCTACAAAATACAACATAGAAAACGCCATGACAACCACTAGTCTACAAACTACAACATAGATAACGCCATGCAAAACACAAGTCTACAAAATACAACATAGTCAACGCCATGCAAAACTCAAGTCTACAAAATACAACATAGACAACGCCATGACAATCACTAGTCTACAAAATACAACGTAGACAACGCCATGACAATCACTAGTCTACAAAATACAATATAGACAACGCCGTGACAACCACTTGTCTACAAACTACAACATAGACAACGCCATGCAAAACACAAGTCGAACAAAATACAAAATAGACAACGCCATGCAAAACACAAGTCTACAAAATACAACATTGACAACGCCATGACAATCACTAGTCTACAAAATAAAACATAGAAAACGCCATGACAATCATTAGTCTACAAAATACAACATAGAAAACGCCATGAAAAACACAAGTCTTCATTTTTCTCGGATACCATTATTACTGGTATTACTTGTCGTTTATTGAACATTTACACACATAATCTATTGGATAGGTCTATTTGATCGCACCACGTGACCACCCGATAATGTTTCAAAACAGATGATCGCACCACGACCCAATAATGTTTCAAAACAGATGATCGCACCACGACCCAATAACGTTTCAAAACAGATAATCGCACCACGCACCACGACCCAATAATGTTTCAAAACAGATGATCGCACCACGACCCAATAATGTTTCAAAACAGATGATCGCACCACGACCCAATAATGTTTCAAAACAGATGATCGCACCACGACCCAATAATGTTTCAAAACAGATAGTAGGAATAGGCATTAAAAGATGTGATATATATGATTTATCAAATTCCTTTTAACAAAGTGAAATTTACAAACTATATTTAACAAATTGAAATTTACAAGCTACATTAAACAAATTGAAATTTACAAATATGCTTCAGCTACAACAACAATGCAATTAAAAAAAATACGCCAAACCAATCGATACCATACTGCGCAAAAAAGTGCGTTGAAATTTGTTTTAATTTCCTTTCTGCAATGACCTTAAGAATGTTTGCATTAAAGTCTACACCAGTGTTGCTTCTAATATTAATAACACCTCGACGAAACATAATGTTAATGTCTATCTAAAGTATGTCATTGTGGTAAAATGTACTTTTATAACAGATCGTAGGAAGATATTTGTCCCTTAGGAATTACATGAAATGTCTCGTTAACATTTTTTCATTCAAAATAAAACATAATCAAATTTTGTTTTTATTTAATTAGATACATTAGTTCGACAATATCTCATTAATAAATCTTTCTCTCGTAGAACTTACTTTGTTGTATGTTACAGGAAATCCTAAAACATAATTTGTCATCAATGAGGGAGGACGTCTGAAGTAAAACATCAAACCAATCATTTCATTTATTTGATTGTTGGTGTTTTAATGCCACTTTTAATCACTGCATTTAGACTATTTCCTGGCGGCCAGTGTTTATGCCCTGAGTGAGGCTATTTCCTGGCGGCCAGTTTTTATGCCCTGAGTGAGGCTATTTCCTGGCGACCAATTTTTATGCCCTGAGTGAGGCTATTTCCTGGCAGCCAGTTTTTATGCCCTGAGTGAGGCTATTTCCTGACGGCCAGTTTTTATGCCCTGAGTGAGGCTATTTCTGACGGCCAGTTTTTATGATCTGAGTGAAGCTATTTCCTGACGGCCAGTTTTTTTGCACTGAGTGAGGCTATTTTCTGGCGGCCAGTGTTTATGCCCTGAGTGAGGCTATTTCCTGACGGCCAGTTTTTATGCCCTGATTGCCCGGTAAACCATGAAACGATCAATACTCAGAATATTCGTGAAAAGTTCAAATACTGCCGATCATTCTTCTTACAAAATATGCTTTAACTTATCTTTTGGTAGAGTAGGAAGGCATGTAACGCAACAAAATAATGATATATACAAAAGCATTATTTTGGCTAATAAATGCCGTCTTCCGACTGTAGAAAAAAACGAAATATCATACATAGTGGGCAAAGGGAGACAATTCTATTACAATATAGCACAAGTACATTTTAGATTGGATTTGTTAATTGCAAACCAATAATCTATAAGATAAAGATATAAAAGAGATCTGATAGGGTGAACTTTGCAAACGTCAACGTATTCAAGTACCTATAGTTAGAACGAAGATTTGAAATAATATTTATTTTTTAAACTGACAACTAGTATATAATTTTTGTCCGACACTGAGGTGTTTTCTGCATTTAGTCATCTCATTGTTTGTATCGTTAGTAAAAAAATCCTTTTCTCTTTAAAATTTCCTCATCCGAATTGTAGTTAATGGGATGTTTGAGCTCTTTATTCTATATTCACAAGTCTCTAATCAAAGGTTCCCCTCGATAGATATATTACTTTGTTGTCTATTATGGAATTTGACGTCATCACTACACGTGTAAAGCGGAACGTTTAATCGGAGTCTTTATATGTTGATTGACCGTCGTCCTCAATCTCCGGCGCAAAGTTCATATCCGTTCCATACATGCTCCGCAATACTGCTCTTAATATGAGTCATATTGAGTGTAGTGTAACGGAACGGATATTTGATCTCTGCGCTGGAGATTGGACGTCACGGTCACATGACTAAATTATGTCTATGGGTTGAAAACAAAATAACGTCAGCCAATCAGAAGACATGTTACATCCAAAATTAAATTATTCCAATCTAAAACAACAAATTATTGCTAAGGTCTAGAAGACGAATGCTCGAGGAGGGATGACATTGTTTAGGTTTTTTTTAGGGTGGTAAACAAGTTGTTGTTTTACTACGTATAAATATAAATGTTAAATGTACTCTTAATGTCGGATAACTAGTGCTGCTGTATATGTTATAAAATGAATGTTCAGCTTCGAATTTTCAGTGCTATTACCTCCCCATCGCAAACTACCGGTTCGCAAACTAGAATAAATCTTATATAACAAACTTCATCTTATCTACTGCGTGTTATCCCATGTATCTAAATTATGAAAAATACAATTTTATATTTATATTAATATTTTTCTTTTTTTTGGTTTTAATCAGATATCAATAAAAATTGATAAATGGGGTCACTTGTGTAGTGCAGTGACAAATTCAAAAGGGACACATGTACACAATTCAAAGATTAGAATAATCATATTTCT
The DNA here is from genome assembly GCA_037788925.1 of Mytilus galloprovincialis. Taxonomy (NCBI): domain Eukaryota; kingdom Metazoa; phylum Mollusca; class Bivalvia; order Mytilida; family Mytilidae; genus Mytilus; species Mytilus galloprovincialis. The sequence goes on from CM075338.1 coordinate 88,783,157, forward strand.
TACTGATTAGATCAGAATGGCCAAAACAAAAATACAGAAGAAAGAATTAAAGACTCCTCCCCCCACCCCCACCCCCACGCATACATGCTCATTAGCTGTTTTTTGTATTCAAAAGGAGTATTCGTTCAAAGTGTTGTTCATATATATAATGGACAACATATACCATGTCCTCTCAGCCGTCATAGTAATTTCATTTCAATGAAAGAAAGTATTTTAAAGCTTCCCTCCCTGTGCAATATGATATTAAACTCGTTAGGCAGAATATTTTTCAGGAATACTTGCATAATTGTTTAATCGTACAAAATTCTGTATTAAATTTATATCTATAATACAAGTGTCATATCTTGATTATTGAAAAGTAGATAAACATCGTCCTAATTCGCAATCCGTAATAATTATTTAAAATGTTTACTTGGCATGCCATACTCGATAAAAGTGCGGACGTGAAAGAAAGCACTCTTGTCAGTTTACGATACACTAACGATGATACACAGGACGTAACTTGCGATCATAGTAGTTCTTTACGATGCTTTGTGTAACACACGTAACGGGAACGTAGAACAACACGTAAACTGATCGTAAACTGATGATCGTAAGTAGACTTTTATAGATTACTTATCATTATACATGTAAAAGATTTATAAAAAGAAAAATGGGGGTCACCGGGCAAAATTTTTCAAGGCATTCAAATGGATAAAACCAGAGGATTCCGAAAATCTGTCAAAAAATCCAAAACATGACAAGCCAGCTTCCTTAAGAATGCTCTGTGAAACGGTGGCCAGGTATGTACACGTATAATTCACAAGCCAATGTGTACGTACATGTATCATTTACTAGTAAAGATGTGCGTACATGTAGCATTTACAAGTAAATAAATTCGTACATTTACCATTTACTAGTAAAGGTGTACGTACATGTATCATTAACAAGTAACGGTGTATGTGCATGTACATGTACCAAAGGCAACATAATATGTAGATTCATGCTCATAGACAAGTAATAGTATCCATAAAACGATGTATACATATGGAAACGTGAATCTAACACTCACTTAATTTTAAAAGTTCGTGTAGCTTTAATCCAGAAAAGCGCTTCTTTTTTTAGAATACAGATTGAGGCGGCATTACATGTACATGACATTTCGGTTTTTTTTCAATCATGAAAACTGTACGATTAGAATGAAGGTTTTTCGGTGTCGGAGGCGAAAGATACCAGAGGGACATTGAAACTCACAAGTCGAAAACAAATTGACAACACCATAGTTAAAAAAGAAAAAGACTAACACACAAACAATATATTTACTGTGCCAAAAACACAACATAGAAAACTAAAGACTAAACAACACGAATCCCATTTAAAAAAAACAAACTTTTAGGTGTACCGGAAGGGTATGCGGATCCTGCTCCACATGTGGTCGTGTTGCTCGTGTTAGTACATATCAGGTAATAGGTCTAATTCGGTAGGTTACATTCGTAAATAGTGGGACCGGATTATAGTTACGGCATATTAGGAACATAATAAAAATACATGTATTTGGAATGTTTGTTTTTTTTTTCTGTTGAAGGGTATGACTTTTCAAAGCTTGGAGAAGCATTCGATTTTATGAATGAAGATGGAGATAATTATGATGGAAAATGGTTAGAAGATAATCTACTTCCCACTAAATACAAAAACAAAGGTAAAAATTGATTTAGTCTAGACTTTCATCTTCAGATTTTCGTCATGTGTTATTATTTTGGGTCATTGTTATTTGAAAATGTTTGTGTTGGTGGTATATTTTTGTTTTGATTTGTTTGATTCATTCTTTAAGTTAACACTTTCCATTTTTGCTTTATATGGGTCAATATGCGCATTAGATTCTCCATAGGCCATAATGTTAACGTTTTCTTCTGTTGCTCAGGCCATATCGTAAACTTGGATATGTATGATAGCTCGTTTTGAAGCTGAGACACTTGGACACATGTGGTGCGATTTTCGGGGTGGCAAGTGTGATTCGTTTTCCCGTCAAGTGCCCAACCCCGAAAGATAGTGAAAAATGTCACTCTCCACAGGAAATAATCCCAAAATTCTGACCATAAAAATCATGAAAAAATATGTCCTTTGTAATTTTTTTATCAGGTTTATTTTTGTATACTTCTTTTCACATCACATCAGCTCTATAAAACACCAGTCCTAGTTCATTTATGTCAAATTTTAAAATCACAGCTCCCACATATGCATGGCGGACTAATTTTTGAATGAGAGTCAAAAATCTGTAATCCTCAACTCAAGGTCCTTTAGGGGTCTTGTCCCATATTATATGGTATGAATATATACATGTAGTAAATATCAGCAATGGTTTAAAGCATTTTATTCATGTGAAAATGCCGCTTAAAGTAAAGAGATGTTCGAAGTTGCTTCTTTATACGGTTTTATTTTTCAAGCCGGTGCAAATGAAAAATTCCATTAATGAAATAAAACAAAATTTTAGATACATGAACAATTTTAAATTTTTGTGAAGAATTGTCTGCAACAATAGCACAAAATGACAATTTGATGTCTTGTAAAATGATTTAAATATATAAAAAGAAGATGTGGTATGATTGCCAATGAGACAACTCTCCACAAGAGATCAAAATGACACAGAAATTAACAACTATAGGTCACTGTACGTCCTTTATCAATAAGTTTCTTCTATTTCTTAAAATTAAGCAATGCTCTCTCTGCCAGATGACGTCTCCAATCTTTGCTAGTGAAAATATTTCGTTTCTTGTTTCTGTCTCTTTTCCCCAATTACACGTTTATATATGTTTGTTGTTATTTGGTAATTTCGCTCCCTCAATTGATATTCAAATGCTTCTTGATTTGTCTTTTATTATGTGAAAGATGTAGGTAGTATATCGCAAGCTATTTTTCTTTTCATAATCTTATTTTATCAACACTTTAACCCTGGAACTATTATACTGTATACTATAGAAAAGTCCAAGAATTTGGTTTTATTTAATTTTTCTTAAACAGTGACTTATAATTACATTATAATTCATATAATTATTGATTTTAACGTATAAGTAAGTCCACAATCTGAATATCAATCCCGATTTTATGGAAAATGTTAACTATATCATTATTTAAAAAATCTCTAACAAAAATCATGTTTGAAAAAGAAATACGTGCTCTTATGCTGCCGTTGCAAACTTTCAATAATTTAAAGTTGGTCGGGGTCTAAATTATTATTTTTTAAAAAGAAAACATTTTCATTGATTAAATTTTTTAAATCTGGATTGTTTTACCAGGCAAATAATTTAGAAAACACATGTTATGTAGGTATTTACATATTTTGCACATAAATCAGGCCGTTAGTTTTCTCGTTTGAATTGTTTTACATTTGTCATTTCGGGGCTTTTCATATCTGACTATAAGGTAAGGGTTTTGCTCATTGTTGTTTGCATATAGAAATTATTAATTGGTCTTATACGGCCGCATCTTCTACTTTATTGTGAAAATGAGAACCGTGATTCTGTATTGTTTTGTTTTTGCTTTCGGAAACATATTTTGCAAGCTATCCTTTCATCTGATATTTTTCACAAACTCAAGCTTCAAAAAAGGGTCGGCAATCAATACTTTTTTTTTAAAAAATATTTGAAATTAGAGAATTTGGCAAAGTATGGAAAACTTTTACACAGACCAATACCTACATCACAGATTACCAGCAGGTCGAAATCCGATTTTGAATAATACAACTTTTTTTTTTTACTAGATGTGATTTTTTTTAAGTAACTGCTATATGTGCATGTTTACATAGGTCAGTGTTTTCTCAAGCGAACAACTATGGACCGTCAGGAATGCATTTCATGCATTTTTTATACTGTTCAATATTTTTGGTTCCGCGCTTCCATTTTCAACATATAACTGAGTATCGGTTTACACAAAATCTTCTTTGACATTCATCTGATTATTTTTAAGTTTTCGGTTTCAATCTTTTTGGTTTCGTTTTTACATTGTTTTAAAAGTATAATCAAAGTACTGAAGTACTGAACCTCGGATGACCGCAAGTTCTTGTGGATGGTCACAAGCACTTGTCTCAGAAAAAAATCACATTTCTATACCGGAAAACTGAGGTTTATGTACAGAGATATATTTTTTCTGAGACAAGTTCGTGCGTGGATGATGAATAAATGAAAAGGAATTCAACTTCACTGCCTTAATATCTATTATATTGTGGTGGTACAAATACGTATACTCTGGTTTGTTGTTATATATTATATTTATAATTGTATATAGCAGTTACATGTATGTATAATTTTCATCCAATTGTATATCATTCTATTCTACGATTCTAATAAAAGTGCAGTACAAGTGCATGGTGGACACTCTTCTAAAAAATGTATAACAATTCGATTTTTCCAATAGATTGGATTTGAGTAGACATTCATATTTTCCCAAAAAAACTTTCTTGTGATATTCTTCCGCAATTTTTCTGTACGTGTGCATTTTTAATGCATATAAATATTTGTAACGACATTATATTCTCGTATTATAAATTTCTGTTCTTATGAGTATTCATTGAAGAAGAGAATTTATAACAAGCGATAAGAAATGTTATTTTGCACTCGATGGTATCCGCGTATTTATACGATCGGTTACCAGTCAAAAACGAAAGTCAAATCTCTATGGCAACAATACATCGGAATGCCCTCACGGTCATCGCGATGTAAAAATTAAAATTCAAGCTATGTTTTGTGGCGTTCTGCGAAGATGATAAAAAAGATCTACTTTACACCGCAGATTGATTGGTTGATTTTTTTTCTAGAATGAGTTGGGAGTGTCTGTAAATTTATACCTTGGAGCTAACTGCTATATGTTTGTGTGCCATCCATCATGTATGTCGGACAACTACTCTCTCACTCTCTCTCTTTCGTTTTTTCTCAAATTATGGTAAAAGAAAAGTTTCAATTTCAATATACTAGTTTCATCACATGCCTATGTACCAGACAATTCTGTTGGAGATTCGAGAAAATAATCTTCATTCTCCCACACTACTTCTAAATGTAATAACCTTATTTTTCATACACATATTGCTAGGTAGATGACTAGGAATTGTTCTACTCACAGTAGATAAAAAAATATTGTTAGCTATACTGAAATGTTTATGACATACAAGTATTTCTCTGATAAAACGTTTTGTTAAATGAGTCGATGCGACACAAAAAATGATTGCACGTTTTACTGAAATGTTCACGACTAAGGTGTACTTTTTCTCATAATTGTTTTGTGAGAATTTTCATTCATGTGTATAGCTTCAAATCTTTTAATAGCAACGCTAGGAATTACAGATACTATCTGGCTTAGGAGGATAATTAAGAAGATCTCACTTTTGATCGCATTTTCTTTTTCAATGTATCTTGCTTTTATAAAGTGGGAGTGTGGTTATAGTAAGTTATCTCTTTTTTATACCTCCGGGCCCTTGTCTTTATATCCGAGTTAAATATTTCGACATCTCACCTGCATGAATTAATGCAGATCTGTATTTTAATGCATATTAAACGAGAACTTTATTTTATATAGATCAGACTATATCATGAAATTATGTTATGCCAAATATGCAAGAAAATTCGTATATACAGTTTAACGTTATTATAACGCGAACGTCAAATTACGGTTACGGGGACATTTCATTGGACATCTTAGATCGTTTCGGATTTTCTAACTGCAACTCAAACAAAAGTACATATCATATCAATTTAAAGGAAATTAAATGTATTTTCCATCATCCTATCAGTTAACAGGTGTTTAAAAATTGAGATATAGTAGAATTGCGTTTGATAAAAAGCCTCTGAATTATTCTTTGTGTTATTTTGTCCATCGGGACATTTTATTGGACACGGGAAAAATGACGATATTTTTAAAATAAGACCGTAGTTACTTAATGATGACTTCAGTTAGCTTCTTCGGGACATTTATAATTTTTCTGATATTATTAAAATCCATTTTCGTCCGTTATATCTTATGAAAGTGAAGACAGAAAAAAAATTTACGGGTTGACCAGCTAATTGGGACATTTTTTCTCTTTTTTATTTAAACTCTTTTGACGATCTTCCTTCTCTTAAAGTTAAAAACGTCTGTTTCATTTTAAGTTAAATGTATACAAAACAATTGCAAAAATTTTAACCATTCTACTTACTAATGAATCCGCACTGGGATTTTAAAGACTCACATAAAACAAAATTGTAAAAGCGGGACACCCTTGAAATGACGTTATAGGCATCGAAATGAGCAAAGTTTTTCATTAAAAAATAGACAAAGCACAAAATCATCTATGTTATTGATTTCTGTGGTTTTTTTCCTTTCGAATGATATGCATAACATAGGTATTTGTTGCATAGGATAAGAGCTTGAATTTGAATAACACGCCTTCTAACCCATATTTCCAAAGTGACACCAATATCTTGCGCAACGTCTCAATATTTTAACGTCATATGTTCATGCTTAGAGACGTGTTCAAAGTTTTAACGTTTGTGTTAACAATATTAACATGTGTGTTCAGACACAGTGAACACCGGTGTTCAAATTCTGATCTAAAAAAGAAGATAGTTGTGTGTCCGATTTTCTATCCTTCTAATTGGCAAATTTACAAAGACATTCATTGAAAAATATGAATGTATACGCAGGATGAAGATCTTGTGAATCTTTTACTAATAATTTAGTACTTGTGAAATATTAAAGTTCCAAGCTGGCATATATGTATGATTTATGAACTTATTTGATTTTACTTATAAGTGACATAATTATGCATATCAATGAGGCCTGTTATGATGATATCGTAATAAAAATATGTCGATGTTTATCTTATTTCATGATCCGTTCAGTTTATTAACATTACATGATCAATCAGTGTTCAAATCGTTCGAAATTTTGAACACCTCGCGTTAAAAAAAAATATACCAGGGTACCAAATACCGGAAACAGGTATCGGCTGGTGATTTAGGCGGTTAAACGAAGAATGGATACACACAAGGAAGAGATCTTGAGAAGGGACTTCTATCCCACATGTCGAACAGGAAAGAAGTGAGTAACAAGTTGGGATAATCACTATAGGTAGTTCGATGGCTTCCTTGTTATTTTCTCATGTCAGATATATATTTGTCAAATATTTATAACTGTTATATCCAAATTATCAATATTAAACATAAGACGAATTAAAGAACAGGATTTAGATTAAACGTAAATAACTGTCAGCTTTTTTCTGATGATTTTCTAAACTGATGAATAACCAGTCGGTGATCGTCTGTCTGTTATACCGAGTAAATGATGATTTTTGACATCCACGTATATTAGCTGAACACTAAGTGTTCAGAACTCTAACATCAAGTGTTCAAAAATGAAACACAAAGGCATTAAAAACTGAACACCACACATTCAATTGATGAACACTAAGTGTTAAGAACTCTAACATCAAGTGTTCAAAAGTGAAACACAAAGGCATTAAAAACTGAACACCACACATTCAAATAATGAACACTAGTGTAAACATTTGGAACATCATTTTTGACAGAAAATGCATTCGTTTTATTTTTATTTGCAGGAATCGTTTACTAGATTAAAATGTTTGAATTAGAAACCGGTAGCCAATAATCCCACAAAGGTCATTTCTGCATGCTATAAAGTGTTGGAAAAAAGAAAGATGTCAAAAAGGTATCTATATATATATTAGCTTATGTAGGTGTATAATTTCTATATCTGTATACCTAAGGTCAAGAAATCGACTTTTGTAATGTCAAAACTTGCAATTCACTGCCATAGAATATCAATTTGTACTCTAGTATATATCGAAATTAAAGCATAACAACCATTGCATAATTTGATGCTTTGTGGAATTTAAAACTCTCTTCTATTAATTTTAAATTTTATTTTGCAGGATATAAAGGCTCATAGACATTTCTTGTTGTGGAGGACTTTGACATTGGAAGTTGATAACAACACATAAAATGCCACCCAGTTGATAGCTTTAAGTGAAGACGCACTGAAAAGTGGAGCGTACATTGTATGTGATCGTACAAGAACTGTTGGAATTTGTAAACTTTTAAACTTTCATTGTGACAATTATCTATATCATAAACTATCTTCTTATCACATTGACATGCTTTTTTGGTTAGGATACACATGATGTAGCATCTATCTTGTCATGTACATGTAGGGGCAAATCATTATTTGTGATATATTTAAGTCAGCCTAAAAACATTATGTATGTGATTTCACTGACTGTTACTTGTGATATCATAAGGTATTCCTGTGTACTTTTCTTACATATATACTCATTTGATTATATAAAGAATTACTTATTAAAATATGTTTTATTGTTATATTTTGCTTGATTGAGTATAGTTTTTATAACTTTTTAATTAAGTTTAGTTCTTATGGAAAATTATGTACGCTTAACAATAGAACATGTTCCACATTTGAACACCATCAATTTGAACACCTATGTCAACTGTTCTGAATGTAAACGTCTGGTGTTCTGAATCTTAACATTTTGGTTTTTAAACATGTTCTGTGTATTCAAAAAGTGTTACATGGCTGTTGAACGCGTCGACGTATTAAGATTTTGAACATTCGGACACGTTAAATCGTTGAACACTAGTGTTAAGGTCTCTAACATCAAGTGTTCAAAAATGAAACACAAAGACATTAAAAACTGAACACCACACATTCATTTGATGAACACAAGTGTAAACATTTGGAACACCACTACACGTTCAAAAAGTGTTACAAAAAAGCGTTCAAGCAGTGTTCTATTTATTAACACTTAGATTTACAGTACGCATTTCTACGTTTATTCATATTTACATCTGTTTTACTTTCAGATAAAATCAGAACAGTTCTGGACATTGGTTGTGGGGTTGGCAAGCTAACTGCAAGTATAGCTAACTATTTTCCAGATGCTAAAGTTGTCGGAATTGATGTAGACAGTTATGCGATTGAAACTGCTATTAAACTAAAAAAAGAAGCACTTATTTTGAAAGATGTTGAACTTAACAATCAAAAAGAGCAAATAAATTCTTTAAATCGCAAATTAGATAAGATCGAAGCCAGAGTCGAGGAACAGGAACAGTATTCTCGAAGAACCAGTTTACGATTCCATAATGTTCCTGCACCAACTGACGACAAAGGCGATATTATCAAGCCTATAGACACAGATTCCCTTATCCTTGGTATTTGCCATAAGCAATTGAAATTGAAGTTAGACACGAGAGATATTGGCAGATCCCATCCCATAGGTGAGATTAAAGACGGGAAAATTTCCATCATTGTACGGTTCCTGTCGTATCGTCAAAGGCAGTTGGTTTTCAGCAATAAACGCAAATTAAAAGGAAACACAAACAAAACTTTCATTGCTGAAAACCTTACAAAACACAGATACAATCTTCTGCACAGACTTAACACATTGCGTGAGAAAGGTCAAATAAATTCGTTTTGGACACATGACGGGTCCATATTGATTAAACAATCTGAGAATTCTCGTCCGAAAGTGGTAATTTCTAGGCAGGACATATATAAGCTTGGTGGGGAAGTCCTTGAAGGTGATGACCAGAAAGAGGATTAGACATTCCGTTACATCATAGTCTTATGTCCGTTGTCTGCCATTTGTATAAATAACACGATTCTTAAATTGTTTTATCAATTTGATTATATACACTAGTCTTGTATAGATAATTTTATTCGTTTTCTATGTATTGCTGTGCTGAATATTTCTTTTCTCGCTACACGTGTTAAGTATCACGTGTCTGTGTTTGTTTATTTATATTTCATTTATTTGCAATTTAAAACATGTGACATGAAATTATAACTCAACTCTTTACACTTGAGTGATTTAAATAACTTACATACACGTGAACTTGTTACGCTCCTGTAACTTTAATAATGATCGTTCTTCAAACGTTTTTATAGCTTACCTGTATTGATTAAATGAAAAGATAGATTAATCTATTTACCTTATATTAACACTTCACAAATGATCTTCCGTTTTTGAAAAACTTCACATTTTGTTTTCTGATTTATTGATTATTGTTTCCGCCCCTTCAAATGACATCGAAACTAAATTCATCTTAACTAAATTGATCTCTCTGATTTCATTACAATTGCATCGAACATTCTTATGATGTTCCAATTTTGCCTTTTGTACATACATTTTTGTTGTCCCTTATTTTTTATTTTCCTGAATTTCATGAATGATCATTCGATTTATATGTGTTTATATCTTGCATCATGTTTTACAAAGCAGTCCTATTTTCTAATTGTCATTTACATGTATTGTCTTGTATTTGACAATGGGTAATGACATCGTAGCATATAGAATGACAATAGGACTGTTTTATCACAAGATAAGTCTGGGTTGTTTGAGAAAAACATTTGTATCTTTCTCAGTGTATGAATTACTTGCCGTTTTATTTACGAATATTTCAAGACTCAAACTATGTATTTTTAATTTATACAGATCTTCTGCTTATATGATTTCATTGTACATACTGTTATTATGGTTGTTGCTAATATGTGGTGACATCGAACCGAACCCGGGTCCTGAGCGCACACCAGAAATATCTGAGAAAACATTGTCAATTTTCCATGGTAATATAAGAAGCCTTAGAAATAAACTGAATTATATTGTCGATATTATTGAAGATTACGATGTCGTATTCTTGACAGAAACCCATTTAGACTCAAATATTACAGATTCTGATTTATATATATCCGGTTTTGAAATACCAGTTCGAAAAGATAGAAATTCTCATGGGGGTGGCATTATTATGTATTATAAAAGTTACGTTCGCATAACTCGTCGACATGATTTGGAGAATTGCCAACTTGAGAGTATGTGGTTTGAGTTAAAAACTAAATTGCGATCAATATTGATAAACATCAATTATAGGTCGGAACGACAATCTTCAGTTTATTTCTGGCAGTATTTTGATCAAATGTTGAAAAATGCCCTGGATGAAAATAATAACATAATTTGCTTAGGTGACCTGAATAAAAACTTTATGTCAGATCTACCGTCAAATATAAGAGATATTTTTTTCATCAGTGGCCTTGTTAACATAATTGACAAAGCTACTCATTTTGACACACGAACAGGTAGCACGTCTTTACTTGATCCTATTTTAGTCACTGATTCGATACCGGTTTTAGATAAAGACACAATACCTTTTGATAGAGGTATTAGTGATCATGATGGAACATACGTCACAATTAATTGTGGTTTTAGTAAAAGACGAACTTATAATAGATCGATATGGGATTACAAAAAAGGTGATTATGACCTTATGAAACAAAAAGTAGTTGAAACAAATTGGGAATTTTTAATTTCTGATGCAAGTGATGTTCATGTTGCTGCGACTAATTTCACGAACTCATTTCTTAATATAGCCTCCGAGTGCATACCTACAAGGGAAGTAACTATAAGATGTGACGATAAAGTTTGGTATGATTCAAATTTGCGGCGTGAAACGAGAAAACGCGACAGGCTTCGTAATATTTTTATTCGCTCAAATAGTGCATCCGCAGAAAAGAAATTTAAACAACAAAGAAACAAAGTAAATAACTTGAAAAAGCAAGCTAAAAAATATTTTTTTACCAGTATTAATGAAAATTTAGATGAACTAAAAGTTACCAACTGTAAACAATACTGGAAAACGGTTAACATGTTAATTAAAAGTGATACACCGTCTCATGATTTACCTCCCATGACGGACCCTGATCACAACTTTAAACTTGCGTATGAGGGAACCGAAAAGTCCGACATTTTAAATAAATATTTTTGTTCAATTTCTAATTTAGATGGCGCTAGTAAAGATTTGCCGGAATTTGACGACCGATGTCTTGAATTTATTTCACAAATTGTAGTTAGTGAACAAGATGTACTTGATATTCTTTCAACGCTCGATGTTAATAAAGCTGTTGGGCCAGATATCGTTAGCAACAGAATGTTACTTGCCGTTAAAAATGAAATTTCCAAACCATTATGTCTACTTTTTAACAAATCTTTAAATGATAAAATATTTCCAGACCAATGGAAGATTGCACATGTTATTCCCTTATTCAAAAGTGGTGACAAGTCATTACCGTCTAACTACAGGCCAGTCTCCTTATTGTCATGTGTGAGTAAAGTCTTAGAAAAGATTGTTTTCAAAAATATTTTTAACCATTTACATGGAAATAAATTATTATACAAGTATCAATCCGGATTTATTCCAGGATACTCAACTTCGCATCAGTTGATAGAATTGTATAACAAAATTTTGAGTGCACTAAATGAAAAGCTTTTAACAAGCATTACATTTGCTGATATAAGCAAAGCATTTGATACTGTTTGGATTAAGGCTTTATTACATAAACTTGAAAAATATGGTATTAAGGGAGACTTGCTATGTTGGTTGACAAGTTACTTGTCTAGACGATCTCAGAGAGTTGTCATAAAAGATTCGTTATCAAACATTGGAAAACTTAACGCTGGTGTGCCTCAGGGGTCAGTATTAGGACCCTTGTTGTTTTTAATATACATAAATGATATAGCTGATGGTATGTCTGGATTCGGAAGGCTTTTTGCAGACGATACTTCAATAGGTCATACTGCACCTGATGAATCCACTTTGAAAAATTCAATCAGTAGAGATCTTGATTATTTAAGTAAGTGGTCAGAAAAATGGCTAGTGAAGTTTAACCCTAATAAAACTGATATTATGGTATTTAGTTTGAAAAATATATACAGTGATATTACTTTTGATTTTGGAGGTGCTACATTGAAACCAGTTAGTGCGCACAAACACCTAGGTGTCATATTTAGTAATGATTGTAAATGGAATAAGCATGTTGATAAACTGATTGAGAAAACTACGAAGCAGCTTAATGTTTTACGCAAACTAAAATATCGATTAAAAAGGGATTATTTGGAAAAAATTTATATGGTTTTTATTCGTCCGATACTTGAGTATTCATCAGAAGTTTGGGATAATTGTGGGAACACAAATTCTGATCGGATAGAAAATATTCAAATCGAGGCTGCTCGCATAGTTACTGGATTACCAAGTTATGCTAGCCGAAACGCTATTTACAGGGAGACGGGATGGGAAAAATTAAGCGTAAGGCGGGAGGTAAAAAAGTTAGCCATGTTTTATAAAATTATTAACAATCAGGCTCCAGATTATTTACATGACTTGGTTCCAGAATTTGTGTCTGATATTAGTAATTACAATTTACGAAACAGACACAATATCACTATTCCAGTGAATCGTTTGTCGGTTTATCAACATTCTTATTTCCCAGCATCCATAACATTGTGGAACACTTTAGATATTATTATTAGACAGAGTCCTACATTTTCATCATTTAAAAGCAAATTGCACATGTTATACTATAAGAATAAAAAACCTCCGAGGCATTTTTGCTCTGGAGACCGCTTACTATCTGTATTACATGCAAGGTTGCGAAACCATTGTAGCACTCTTCAATCTGATTTGTTTAATGCAAACTTAGTACAAGATGCCAATTGTTTATGTGGCTTCATCAATGAAGATGCTAAACATTATTTATTATATTGTAACAATTTTTCATCACAAAGGCTTTTAATGATAAATGAAATCAATGTTTTTGCTGTCAATATTACAATTGAGTTATTGCTCTCTGGTGATGAGTCTTTGAGTTCTGAAGAAAATGATATTGTTTTTCTATCTGTACAAAAGTATATAAAAAGTACCAAGCGTTTTTCTCACATTTGACAACCTTATTCTGTAACAGATCTTACTAGAACATGATCAATGTATGTATGCTCTTTTGGGTACGATAATCGAATGATCTTTATGATTGACTTTTGTATTCTGAAAAGTTTCAATGGATTTAAGTAAAAAACAAAATTGATACTTACAATTACGTGTATATTTATTCAGTTTTTCTGTTAATCCGTAACTATAAACTATGAGTGTGTAATTTACATTCAAACAAATTCATACACACATGACTTAAGTCACTTGTCATGTACACTAACATATTTAATTTACACAGTTCGGTGTGCTTGCATTTATTTGTTCTGAAAATAGGCGCATTCGATTGGTTATATTAAGTGGTAAATATCCATTGATTCGATTCCTAAACTTTATATGTAATTTATTTTTATATCTTCATGCTTAAATAATAATTGGTTAAAGTCATATTTATATAATGTTCATTCATGTGTATATTTATGTATATATTGGAGAAGACGTTACTAAGTTGAAAAACTTGTGTCTAATCCATTTGTCTCTTGTTGGAACAATAAAATATGTTTAAACTAACTAAAAAAAGATAAACATTTAACCAACGTTGAGTTCTATCTTCTAGGGGCAGACAATTTAACAGAAGAATGGACAAAAAGTTTTGATTGGATAATAATGTTTAGAGTTTTCCACGATTTACCCAACCCGGATCCTTGCCTTAGAGAATCTATACGTGTTATGAAAGATGATGGTGTAATGACTTTTCTTGATAATCTGGGCCACTCGAATCCGAAACTAAATTTTGGAAACAAACCCATTGCAGCAACGTTGATGGTGAGCTGTTACATGTGCCTCCCATGCAGTTTATCAACACCGCCGGCTGCTGGTAATGGAATCAGTTGGGGTCTCGAAAATAGAGCAGCATACATACGAGAAAATGGGTTAATAATACATGACAATGAGCTAGTCGAATGTATTCATTGTTCTAAAGCAACACTATAGATACATGCCGAATAATTGAAACATTAGATATTTTAAAAAATATATATACTGCGATGTTTATTATGTAATCAAATTAATCGCATGGACGATCAGTATCTTAAACTACGTCAGCTTTGTTGGGGGTAACAGACTAATAAATTTATAATTATTATTCAGGTTTGTTTTTCATTTTGAGATACTTTTATTTTGGTTTCGGGTCCACTTCAGTTATTATCATATGACATTAATTCCTAAAGACCTGAGCAAGAAAGAAGGATTTCATCATTCACGAGGGTCACGAATTAGGCTAAAATGTTAAGCCAAAAATAAGACATTGTAAAAACAAAACACTAAACAACGTATTCGTCAGACCTATAATAGAAAAAAAAAGGATATGGGGTATCCATCCATGACATTAAATGAGTACATACACAGCGAAAAATAAAAGAAAAGAAAAACACCCCAAAAGGTTAGGCTAAGAAACATTCGATTCTTCTTGATAAGACACACACTACCTTTCTTTCAGAATTATAAATATCTCTCTTATGAGTTAAATTGTTTCAATACCCTCAACCTGATAGTCAGTAACGGACTCAGCGAGAGTTACATGTACATTTGTGAACAGAGATATGGAATAGTTACCAGAGAAATATTTTCCAGCATAAAGAAAGTCCGTAATGTAAAACAAATCATGTACAGCAAATGGACTTGCGTGTCTGTAAAAACATCAATTTCGACTACCAGCACTTTTCCGACTGTCACAGTGGGTGTCCGACGGAATCTTGTAGCAATAACATTCATCGATCACTGATCTAGTGACAATTTTATGACTTCGTGTATTTTAAGGATGCGAACAATTCCAACAGTTTTTGCAATATTTGTTCTGTTTTTAGTCGCCCTTTATTATCGTCTGTAAGAAACCACTCAACAGACGCTTCATAGGAACAAGCCCTATTACATATAAAAAAATAGTAAAGGTGACATTTTCTTTTCCCTAGATACATATGAGACAACCCATACCAACCGTGGACGTAAAATACAGAAATAGTTTATTTGCTCATTGTTGGTGGACATACGGTGACCTATAATTGTTAATGTCTGTGTCATTTTGGTCTCTTATGGACAGTTGTCTCATTCAATCCTACCACATCTCCTTTTTTATAAGCTGTTAACTTCTATATCATTTGGTCTCTAGTGGAGACTTGTCTCGCTTGCAGTCATGCCAGATCCTCTAAATGTTTATATCCCTAAAAACATAACCATGGAAATTATTTTTGGATATCTTTGAATGAAAACACAAGGATAACAAATCAAATTGTATTGGGAACACACGTACACGTAGTCCTACCACACGTATTTTCTCAGACTGTTAAGACATTGAATGAATAAATATATCTGAAATAAATATCGGTGTTTCGCTATCGAAGATATGCAAACCAAACTAAAAATACAATTTGTATGTAAAAATAGCATTAATGAATATATAAAATTCAATAACTGCCATGGCTGCAAGACATAAATTCATAGCACTATATTTCTTTTCAAATATAAATTACAAAAATAATTTGGATTTCCATCCTTAATCTTTAAATTAAGAAATATATCTTTCCCGGGCAAAGCTGTTATTACATGCCTAGATTTGGCTATAATATTTGTCCTTATAGCTTTATTAACTCTTCAATTGTTTTTAAATCTTTTATGGATTTTCAAATATTTTGACCTCGAGCATCACCTTAAGAGACACTTGTGGTCAAAATGCACATCTGGTGAGGAAACAGTGGTACCTTTAATGTCATTAAACCCGTTCATCTGAATGTGCACGTATCCAGCACTGATGTTTTTACTGCATTTCAACATTAATTTATGTTCGAATACGCAAGTTCTTTAATCCTCTTGTCGAAATTCGAGTTTTAGCCCGTACGGGGGTTTTATAGAATTGTTGAATTATATTGTTTTCAGTGTTTCGTATATTTCGTGAAAAAAAATTAAACCTTCTAGTTGAATCTGATGCAGCAATGTTTCTTGGTCTGTATACAATTCTTAATAGACTACTATTGTTCATCATATCTTTGCTTATCCTCAATTTAAAGTTGGTATTTGTTCGTTTTCGTAGTGTAATGTATGGAGATGAACGTCTGTCGTTCGTATTGATAAGTATACGGATTGCAGGACTGTATGGATCTTGAATAACTCTTTTGTGAAGAAAAAACTTGTTAGAATATGCTTCGTCCTACAAATAAAGAAATACATTCATTTTGGTTGTTATTATATTTTTTTAAGAAAAATCATATAAAAGTAATACGGTTCTGCGAAATGTTTTCTTCGTGCATGTAGATATATTATATTAAAATTATAAACGATAGTTTGAAAAAATACATAGAAACTATTCAAAGGTCCGTGTTTGACTATATATTAAGGTGGTACCTAACACTACAGGGAGATAACTCTGTAATGTCAGCTTAACGTTTTAATTACGTTGTGTTGTAAAAGGAATATTAAGCTTCTCAATGATCAATATTGGTGTTTGTCAAATTCCTATATAACCAGTGTAATTTTTCTGAAAAAACGGTTGGTTCAAATTTTTTGAAATTTTTATATTTTTATTAAAGGGTCAAAGTAAATACTTTGACAAAATTTTATGAAAATTAAACGAGCCAAATTAATTTTAGTGAAAGTGTTGGGTACCACCTTAAGCCAAAAATAAACAAGTCTAAATTGAAACTACGTTCAAACCTAGTATGATTGCGTTGGATAAAAACACCATTTTTTATACGGGTGCATGTAAAAAAAAATCGTTGTAGAAGGGTCTAAATACAACACAAACAATATTTTCCAAAAGACTTAAAAAGTGAAAAAGTATATTTCAATAAAACGAATTTGACTTACAGGTGGAACAACTGATGTTATTAAACCCTGCTGACTGACATTGTCGATTGCCAAATAAATTGATCACAAGATGTAACAAAATAAGCCAAAAAAATATATATCAATTATTTTGACTATTTAATTAGATATTTTCACATGATATTTACTGCATGAAAAGAAGAAAAAAAAATGAACAAAGAAAACCTACCATAGTTGGAATAAATCTGGCAGTCACGGTTGTCTTCAAATAGTAAACAAATATGACGACCAATGAAAAAAGATGCATTTTGTTGCCTAAATGTATTGTAAGTTGTGTGTGGTTCCTTGTAAAGACGTGTTTCGTTTGTTCTTTGAATGAATGAACAGCCTTATATACATACTGTATTACTACTCTGACGTGCACGTTTTTATTTGCATCAATTAGGTTTTACTATAGTAGTTTCATTCATTATAAGATCTTATAATTGCCGAAAATGGTCAGACATGTTTACGTCATGGACGTATTTTCCAAATATGGTTTCTACGTAATAGGCCCGCAATAAGCGTTTAATAACACAGTACTATGTTTTGTTAAAACAATACATGTTTGATGGATTAGTACTGATAGCAATATAAAAATGCATATAATATTTAATGGAACATTTTCAATCATTTTAACACTTTTGTCTTATTTACGTATAGTCGTATGTATATATTGCTGTCACAGATACATTGATTTTAAGGTTATCTTAAGGCCAATACATGTCTTCATCAAAAGTTCATGAAATAGAGCTTGTGATATCGATATATTGATTAGAAATAGCTATATTCTACTTATGAAGTGGGAATATCTTATTAATATTTGTGAATAAGTTATTATAGGCTTGAAAGAACGGTCAAAAATAAATAAATAAATTCCCGCATACATATTTTTTAAGATCACAATAAAACAGGCATCGACAGATTGTAGTTCCAAGAATGTGTATATACATGTATATAACAATATTATGCTTTGCTTTTAATTCACTGATAACAAAATCAATATTAATACCAATAAAACAACTTTAAATGACACTCCATGTTTGTGCCTTGGTGTAACTTTAAAAAATAACTTAGATCATTTACTAATTTTAAAAACGATCACTATTCATTGAAACACTTTTTATTCTAAAACATTCGCAATGAAGTTCGGTGCATTACGTTTGCGCGCATTACCATTACATTTGCGCGCAAAAATCATTACGTTTGCGCGCAGCTTTTGATTACAATTGCGCGCATTTTTTTGACAGGTAAACTCAGGTAAAATACAGGTAATAATACTTATTTATTTATAATTAGTTCAACTATTTACAAGTATAAGTACTCATTCCATTAGTCTTGGTCCCCTACTCACCAACGATGAGGTGGAAGTGGGATTTTGAGCAAGATAAGTCCGTTTTATTATGCACAAGCACTAAATCCTAGAAAAATGTACAGATAAAAATGTTAAAATGTTAAAACATAGCTAATCATAAAGGTAAAAGTATTGATAATTTCATATACTGTACACGTAGGTACGTGTCGAAACTCCATGTTTGTGCCTTAGTGTAACTTTACAATCTAACTTCAATTATTTACTTATTTTAAAAACGATCACTATTCGTTCAAATCCTTTTCACTCTGAAATATTCGCAATGGAGTATAAATGATGATAACTTTATAATTGGTTTTATAATTCAATATGAACAATATATAGTTTGAATTAAGAAATATTTTCAAAATTAATACTTGATAGTCATATTTATTATGAAAATAAAAAAATATATAGTCAATTATAATTTAATTAAATTTTTATTTATATTTTTACCTGAGTTTACCTGTAAAATGAATGCGCGCAAATGTAATCAAAAGCTGCGCGCAAACGTAAAACATTTTAATCCCCAAATGCGCGCAAACGTAGTGCGCCCATGAAGTTACATGTATATCTTAAGCTATACTACGGAGTTTATAATGATCACTTTAAAATTTGTTTTACAATTTTATCTGAACAAATTATAATTTGAATTAAGAAATATTTTCAAAATTAATAATTGATAATCATGTTTATTATGAATTTAAAAAATATATATAGTCAATTGTAATTTAATTTAAATTTTTACCTGATTTTACCTGTAAAATGAATGCGCGCAAACGTTAAACATTTTAATCCCCAACTGCGCGCAAACGTAGTGCGCCCGACCTAATGACAGTGTTGAATTGGTAACCTATTAGAATTAATTTATTCAAAAGATCGATAAGTTTACCAGGATTTTTTCTAAATTCACGTGAACGGTAAACAACATCTTAAACAAACAACAAAGGTGATCCATAAAAAATATACAGTTAAAAGCGATAATAAACTTTTTTCAGCCTTTAATTTGAAATCAAACAGACCTAGAAAAATCCAATTCTACAAGGTCGCTATTGTTTCATATTATCGTTTAGGTTATTATATATGACAATCGGCAGTCTCCGATGGTCATCTTGAAAATTAATGAGATGGCCTGTAGGCAAGAATACACATAGAATTCTAATATAATATATTATCGAGTACAGTCATGCAGTATTCAATGTTTATTTCAGACTTATTATAAATTGCATATATACGTTTTAGTATGTTATAAATTATATATGAAAATTTAAGTCAAATCGGTGAACATGAATTTGACAGCTAATGCCCCTTTTAGACAAATCGACTCGTGAAAGAAACAAATAACATTTGATAAAGGTAATAAAAATATATTGATGTACATACATACATATATTTATAATGTATCTGGGCGTGAACAGTGACTTGAGGCATGATAATATTGTCAATTGCAAAATGTACCGTACAGAGGAACACTTCTAGTTGATGTTTGTTTAGTTTTTTTCAAAAATAACTCAGCACAAAATAATAATGAATAATTACTAAGGGGACAACAATTTAAGCAAATACGTACCCTTGATTAAATCAATTAGTAGTAGTATTGGCTATAACATGCCGGCCATTTTATTTGTGAAAGAAGACTGACACTGGGTCCCGAAAAGAACAAACGACCTTCGTAAGGATAACGATAACTGAAAACTAGTAAATTCAAATTTCAGACGAGTGCATCTGCAACGTTTGTGGTCCGAACTCACAACCCGGATGTAGAAGTGTAAATTAAAGTTTATAGTTGAATGATATTTCATATGTAGAGGGACACAACAATGAGATACATAAACGAATATGATATTTATAGAATCTTGCATGTCTAAGACTTATTCGGAAACATTATATATATTATATATAAATTGAATACTACAATATTAGCTGCAAATATTTATTGGTAAAAAATTAAACAGACTCAAATGGGGTTTTATTTGAACAAAAAAATGTTAAAATCTTGACAACGATGGACTACTCTGATATTAGAATATACATATGTTTTGTTTATGAATAGAATAGTTCAGCAGTTGAGACACGCTGAATTCGTTTACTATGTACATGTAACACTAAACTTCTGTTTTAATAATTGTTTCGATATTTTACGGACAACTCTTCGATAACTTGATCAAAATTAACTGTCAATCTATTCTTCGTACACTTCAAGCAAACCAATATCATGGCGAACAAATCACGTGGTAAATCAAAATTGGAAATATTAAAAAAATCAAAAGGAGTTTGCTGTATGAAATTTTTCATCAAATTTCAATACAGTTTATAGGGAGTTACCATTTGATTTATATGGAGAGGGCTAGGATGAAAATTGTGTCCAGCATTTTTTTGAGTTGTAATCTCTGACCTGCATTTTAATTTTTCACTCTACTCGGTCGTGTCTTTTTTTATTACTTTATCCTAGTGTTTTTTTTTACGAAATTGTACTCCTGTCATACAAATCAAATGGTAGCATCCTTATGGATCCCGAATTTTACAAAAAAGGAGCACCAAGTAAACGTAAGGAGTGGGGCTTTGCATGAACCAATAACACAGTTTTATACTTAGATCGCCCCTCCCAACCCTCCGACTAAATCCGCCTGGGTAAAATTCGAGCGTTGGGGGATATTATTCCGTGTCATTATTTTATACTTTGATATACAAAATAAGAAGGTTAAGTATCATTGCCTATGAGGGACCAAATGGCATACAAATTTACAACTATTGGTCACCGTACATCCGTCAACAATGAACAAATCACAATACAAATCACAATAAAAGTCCCTCAAATGACAAAATTAAATGAAAAACAATTCAAACATGAAAATTAACGGCCTGATATATGTGCCAATCAATGAACGATAACCAATACGATATGCAGAAACAAACGTCAACCACTGAATTGCAAACTCCTGGCTTGGGACATGCAAATACAAAATGTAGCGGGGTTGAATTAGATAGCCGCCTTAGTGAGGAACCTCAACTCTGCATGGATGATTAAGCGCTTGACATTTTATATAGACATCTGACAACTGTATTTAAAACACGGTTTGCCAAATGATGATTTTTTATTATTTTATTTGTCGTTGGGTTGTTGTCTCATTAGCGTATATCCTTTTCATTCGTGTTTATGCTATTCATTATAGGGATATCATACTCATGACTTTGTTGTTAGTTTGTGCATTAAGAAATGTGTAAGAAAACAAAATCATGCAACGAAAATAACAACATACGGTGACAAGCATTTGTATGTTTTCAAATAACATAAAACCTTTATCAAAATAAAAAGCAATACCAGGGAAAACGATTTTCTTATTATCAGGTTTTTGTTTATTTAAAATAATGTCAATGTTAAAAGAAAGATAAAACAATTAAAAAAAAATTAATTTAATATAAAATATGGTAACACGCCAGCATGTTAGAACGATATTTGTTGAATTTAGCACTCGAAATTTAAATTGAAACTTCCGAATTAACATCCGGGATAACTGGATTTCAAAACATGTCTAAATCTTCAATATTGTCATTGACGAGATCTTGATTGTTTGAAGTTTCTAGATGATATTCGCACTCTCGATTGATTTGCAGATTTTAAAATAATCCGACTGGGATTTCCATTGACATCCGATTGTCTAAACACAATTCTTGGTCTTGAAGGAGCATGTGATTGATCAAAGAGTCCGGTAGAATCCGAAATACTTTGCTGATTTCTTTCAAACACTCTTGTTGGATTTTCATTAACCTCCGATTGTCTAAACACGATTCTTTGTCTCGAAGGGCCATGTGATATACCAAATGATCCGGTTGAGTCTGAAAAAAGCTGATTGTCAAACGCTCCTGTGGGATTTTCATTGACTCCCGATGTTCTAAACACGATTCTTTGTGTGGAAGAGGCATGTTGTGGATCAAAGGGTCTTGTAGATTCCGAAGTACTTAGCTGGTTTCTTGCAAACATTGTCGGATTTTCGTTGACTTCCGGTGATCTTAACACGATTCTTTGTCTTGATGGAGCATGTTGTGGATGAAGAGGTCCGTTAGAATCCGAGGAACTGTGCTGATTTCCGGCATATACTATCCTTAATGGTGCATTGGAATTCATGCCTTGGTTGATTCGCAGCCGCATGTTTGAATTGGGTTTTCTTCTAAGAACAATATATGGGGTATCCCTTCCTCCGTTTCCATTGATATGTATTCGTATTCCTGTTGTATCAGAATTAGTATTCAGTCTGGCTTCATCGTTTCTAGGAAACATTGAGTTTTTACCAGTTTGTTCATTGTTCTGAAAATGATGCAATATAAAAATTAAAAGTTGAAGAATTGACGAAAAAATTTGAACATGAACTGCTTGTCTATAGACAAATAGTGCATCCTGTTTGATATACTTAATAGGATGAGTCATGGACATGTTTAATTTCTACTTTCTTTTTGGCTAATTATTATATATTTAATTGATCCAACTTTTTGTGTACTATACATATGTGGATATCTATTTTTCTTTTTTTTTTTCTTTTTGGGCTGCTTGTTTGTTATCTATATCAACCACACTTGTAATAAAATGCATTAGTATTAAAAAAAAACAACATACTATAGATTCTTTATCTACGTATTCTTTAAGAACTTAAATAGTTCTCGTTTAACTTTTTTTTTTTTATCTCATTGTTTGTATTGTATTATAAAAAAATTATTGATGTTGTAATGTTTATGCCCTTTGGGGCCCATAATTGGAAATAAAAAATATCTTATCTTATCTTATCTTATCTTATCTTAATAATTTCTGTGTCATTTGTCTCTCGTGGAGAGTTGTCTCATTGGCATTCATACCACATATTTTTTTAAAGTACATGTATTTCAGGTTAGGCATACATTAGTTTGAGTGATTACCAGAACCTCAGAAGTAATCATCTGTAGTTTGACATCGGTAATCAGAACCTCAGAAGTAATCATCTGTAGTTTGACATCGGTAATAACCAGTTTAAAATTAAAAGAACAGACAGGTGAAATATTATACTGTTTAAACAAAAAAAACTGACAAAAACGGCAAAATATATCAACATATACAGTATCAACGATGTTTTTCTTGAAAAGCGCAGGTTGTCAACATTGTCCATGACAATTCATGTACAACATAAGACATAAGCTGTCTAAAATCTGATCGATTCGTTGGATAACGAGCCATTGTCAGAACTCGTAAGTTTATGTACATTATTTTATTCCTAACGCAAAGATTTGTTAACGAGAATCGAAAATTAAAGAAAAACAAAAAAGCATTCTAAAGCAAAGCAATTAAAGGGTTTTTTGTTGTCCCACAAGAAACTAGGTCTTGTCGTCCCACAAGAAACTAGCTCTATTTAATTTGACATTCATATTCAGTTTTGCAAATGCTACATTTTTGTATAGCCGTGGATATGTTATACTTTATTCTAACAATGTATATTCTTTTAACTTAAAAAATCTTTGAAAAATCATACATTATCAGCCAAATGAATAAAATGTAATTCTTTGTAAAGACTTACCTCGTTTGGTATATACATTGCATAGGCTGTCTCCATGACAAAGACTAGGAAAAAAGATAGCAACTTAATAGTTCTCATTTTTGTATAGTGTAAATTGTCTTTTGAATTGGTATGTTACTATCTTGACGACTTGATGTGTTCTATTTGTAATCGAATTATTTCGATCTTTATACATAGTTCCAATTAAAGAAATCATTGACGTAAATACTAGTTATTATTATTATTTGATTACAATACGTAATGTTTTTCATTCATACATCTTTCCAAATTTGGTCATGTTCCGAAATACGTCACAGATTACTTCGTCCTACAGGTACATGTACATGTAGTGACACCTATATACCATCAAATGTTTCAACTTTGTAATTAAACATGTAATGATTATGATAGACTAGATGATAGTTGACCACAAGGAGGTTGTAATAAAACGTAAGACATATGAACCAATGTTGACCTTCCTTTTCCTTTGCTTGTTTTCTTCTCCATCATTTTTTAATAGATCCTTAAAGTCTGTTTCGGATTTATTATTATTACATCGTATAAAACTAAATATTGAAGGGGTATCAATACAATCCCCTTTTTATCGCACCTGGTAACGATTTTTTTTTTATCATTTTGTTTTACATCATGTGCATAGTGTATTTGTTTTCTATACATTTGGTAAGAGCTTTACCCTTCATACAAACTAAAATACAAATGGTTTCGTTATAAAAAAAAGGGTTTGAGAGAATCTAATTTGCTTCTATCGAATTTGCTTCTGAAGTTTTGTATAGCAGTATTAATCATGTCGAGTAACAAATATTGCATACATGTACATTGCTTCACCAGTTTTTAATTTTATGTATAGTTTGGTTGTACAATTTCACACTAAAACTTACATTCTTTTTTTATTCTGCATTTAAGTGTGCCTAATAAAAAATAACTCAAAAAACAAACCTTTTACCTTTTTTTCGGTAAATTGTTTATATAAAAAAGAAGATGTGGTGTGATTGCCAATAAGACAACTCATCACAATAGACGAAAATAACACAGTAATTAAACATTTTTTGTCACCGTTAGTCTGTTTTATTCTATGTGAGACCAAAAAGGTAAACAAATCTGCCACTAGAAATTATTTCCATTGATCATTCTATTTGTGATAAATGGTAAGAGATTTTTAATAAATTAAGACTGTTTGATCGAGTGTTCTGATGGGATGTTAAACATTAGAAAACTATCGACAAACGCTACTTATAAACATATATATAGAATAATTTCAAAATTAAAAAAAAAACATACATTTGTATATGGCCTAGGCCTCTTTCTTATGAAAGTAACGTACTTATAAACATATATATAGAATAATTTCAAAATTCAAAAAAACACACATTTTTATGTAGCCTCTTTCTTATGAAAGTAACGTAATATACTGTTTTAGCGTTTATGTTGTACAAATTGTATTTATTTAAAATTCAAATTTATTTCTTGAAACAACATGTATATTGAATAATTCGGCCCATACAGATAATTATGGACAACATCAAACACTATGCGAACTTCATTTGTTATTGATTAAATACAAAGTCAGTTGCATATACCTTCAATGTGTTGATACTGACGGTATAAAATTAATAAATAAAAGTAGACCTCACAGTGAAAAAATTATAAAAGGAAGTGACACTTGCTACAGATAAAAATGGAACTATAGAATCACCTTCTGTAGATCTAAAACAAATTGATAAAATAATAATGTATTAAAAATTCTAGCCATCATCATTGCTATTTACTTTAAGCTCTAGTTTATCCCGTTTACAACAGTATTGGTATTTTTCCCCAGTCTTTGTGTTTTATTGGACATCCTTTTTTCCGAAACAGGCGACACTATATTGACGTTGTGGTTTCATTAACTTGAAGTTAGCTTTTACTATAAAGTGACCAATTATGCCAATATATCTGACTTACAATCTTGACTATTGGCGGCCATTGTAGAATATTCAGATAGCTCCATATCCACTTTTTTATGAGCATCAAATCTAACGCTGTGCAAAGTTTCGTGCTTTTACCATAACGTTATCACGCAATCATACCAACATATAGGACTTATCCTATTGACTACTGGCGGCCATTTAAACTTATCGGCTATTGTGAATTGTTTTTAATGGTTCCATATCTACAAATGATTATAATCATCACAAGTAAAGCTGTGCAAAGTGTCGTGCTTTTACCATAAAGTGATCAATCATACCAATATATCGCACTTAGCCTCTTGACTATTCGCGACAATTTTTAATTTGGCGGCCACTGAAGAATTATTTAAGAGGGCTCCATATCCAAAAAAAAATAAAAGCATTAAATCTAACGCTGTGCAAAGTGCATGATCAATTGTGTCAATATATTGAACTTAATCGCTGGACTACTAGTGCACAAATTCATTTTAAGGTGAACTTTTGCACCAGGGGCATTTTGTTACACTCATTTATACCATATTTTGATAACTGCGGGCCTTTTTGTTACACACATTCATATCACATATTTTCTGTCAATAAAGAAAGACTGACATTTGGTACAATTAAGGGAGGAAATTAACTAATTTATGTTGTCTATTCACACAAACATCTGCGGAAAACGGTAAAAGTTCCCTTCAATTTGCACCGATTTTTGTTTAATTTTACTTCCTTTGCATTCTCTCACTTCATCGAGTACCGGGATGTCCTGCCACGGGAACCTGTTGGAATATTATAAATCCGGAGTCAAAAGTTGGTAATATGAAAATAGTATATTCCTACTTTAGAACATCACTCTTTAACATTTTTTTATTTGGTATTACTAATTCGTAGCTATTTTTAAAACACGTGTTTGTGTTTGTAAAAATTCTATATATTTTCTACTTTTAAAAAAGATTTTTTTTTGTGCTATATTCTCCATATTTTAAAAAATAATGAAATAGAACCATGCGGAAATTACGCTGGTTGCCATAGAAACTGTGCGCCTGTTCTAAGTCAGAAGCCTCACACCTTTCTAAGTCTTGTACGTTTTTTTTATTTCAGTTAATTTATGTATAAATGAGTGTAACAAAATGCCCCTGGTGCAAAAGTTCACCTTAAAATGAATTTGTGCACTAGTAGTCCAGCGATTAAGTTCAATATATTGACACAATTGATCATGCACTTTGCAGTTTAGTGTAACGTCTATTTTCACTAAACACATTTATATTTAGGTAGCAGCTGCGGCCCTTCTCCGGGTGCTGATTTTTCTTAGTGATTTGGTGGCCTTCGGCTGCTGTCTGCTCTTTGGTTGGGTTGTTGTCTCTTTGCCATATTCCCCATTTCTATTCTCAATGTTAATAATCTGTCATATTCGATGAGGTGAAACTTTTCAACTCCAACTTCAATACTGGTCAGAAACAATACTGGACAACTAATAGCGAGGACTGGTCAAATATTTGCTCAGACATAGTTTTCAAGTAAATAGATATTTTATAGCTGAACGTGTGGTCTAAATAGTTACTACTGTAATCACTTGCCAGTCAACGATGAGGTTGTAAGTTCGGACCCCGCGCGTGCGGGTGCACTCGACACCAATATTAATTGACTAGAATAGTCAGTTTTCCTGTCGAAGGTCGGTGGTTTTCTCCGGGCACTCCGGCTTCCTCCACCAATAAAAACTGACCGCCATGAAATAGTCCAAAAGCGGTGGTTAAAAGTGGCGTTAAAACATTAAAAATCAAAATCAAATCAGTTATTAAGTTTAATTCAATCTAAAATGATATATCACATTCTATATAAAACTTCTTAAATTTGTATCACAGACGGTTAACATTATAAAATACAGAAGGCACCGTCCGTCCATTCATCTTTTGTCGGTGAGCATGCTCTTTTTTCAGTGACCTTTTTGAAACTTGAGAACAATTAACCTTTCAGTAGGGAAGTACAAAAAGAAATTGTTTCAATTCAAAATTGTGAATATGTGAAAGAGAAAACATAAAACATTTTTTATAATCCCGGTGTGTAATTGGGCGATATTTGTTTTAAAAATTACAGTCGAAAGAATTATTTACTGAAAAGCAAATCCCGTAGCCCACAAAAGATGAGTAGTCGGTGCTAAAAAATGACAAGAAATACTTCTAAACATAACATGTACAGAGAAGTGACACCAATTTCATGAACACTTAGTGAAGAATTTGGTTTTCCGATTATGCGCATGCTGCATTGAAAACGAACATGCTAATGATGGGTACTTCACATATTTTCGTTTGTATTATGTTATTTAACAGTTAAAATAGTTCTGATACAATTGTAGGGCCTTTTTTCTAAGAGGCTTAGGAAGGGTATCTACAGTATTATTGAGATTGTGCGTTTGAACTCCACTCGTACATTGCAGTTGCGTTCAAATGCAATCTTAGTTTACTAGTATGTCATTGTTGATGCAAAAAGGACTGCGGATCACTCCGGGCACTCCGGTTTCAATAAAAATCGACCGTTACGAAATAGCCAAAAGTGCCAGAAAACTAGTTAAACACCAAATAACTGATTAATGAATCTGGTAGTAAAATAATATAACCAAATTAGAAAATTAGTTTCATTGCCTATTGAAAAGGCATTGCATATAATAGTGTTTGCTATATGTTCTATTTTTAAGTTTATTATAAATATAAAAAAGAAGATGTGGTATAATTGCCAATGAGACAACTCTCCACAAGCCCATACCGCATCATAGTCAGCTATAAAATGCCCCGAAATGACAATGTAAATCAATTCAAACGAGAAACCTAACGGCCTTATTAATATAAAAAAAAAATGAACGAAAAACTAATATGCAACACATAAACAAACGGCGACCACTGAATTGCTCCTTTTTATTTTTAAGTTAATATAAGTTATGTCGCCACATAACGCTTCTTTAAAAAAATAACGTAAAAATGAGCTATATACTATTATTTTCTGTTATAATTGCAATGTTTTGGATACTGCCTCTAAGATCCTATATCCATAAAATGTAAACCTGTAACTTGGCATTGCACAAGACATGTTTTTTTTTCACTGACTGTTTATGACGTCTTTACACTAAATCCATTAGGTGTTGTATGTGTACGGATTGATAGTTTAGTCTTAGATGCCTATTTTTTTTTATTAATTGTTAGTGGCTTTGAACTATCTGTCAGATAACTGCGAGTACTCTCAGATCTGTTTCTAGTGTCTTTTTGTTGTTGGGATGTACAATTACCCGAACACGTCTACTTGTATTTTTGTCCATCTGATGAGTTAAGCCTTTTTCAGCTGATATTAATACTTCTTTGTTATGTTGTACTGTTATACCACTGTCCCAGGTTAAGGGGAGGGTTGGGATCCCGCTAACATGTTTAACCCCGCCACATTATTTAAGTATGTGCCTGTCCCAAGACAGGAGCCTGTAATTCAGTGGTTGTCGTTTGTTTATGTGTTTCATATTTGTTTTTCAATCATTTTTTTGTACATAAATTAAGCGGTTAGTTTTCTCGTTTGAATTGTTTTACATTGTCATATCGGGGCCTTTTGAAGCTGACTATGCGATATGAGCTTTGCTCATTGTTAAAGGCCGTACGGTGATCTATAGTTGTTCATGTCTGTGTCATTTTGGTCTCTTGTGGACAGTTGTCTCATTGGCAATCATACCACATCTTCTTTTTTTATATGCATGCGTGGTGAATTACTGGCAAACCGTTCTGTACCATATAAGCAGTTTGTAGTCAAACAGTTTAATAATGCGATTAACTTGTTAGTTACAATTCAAGAAACAAAGAAAAGTGCGTTGGTGTCATTTGTTGCAACTGTTTTAAATTGAGTAAAAAGAGGATAAAAAAGAATGTGTCTCAAGTACACGTCGAATGCCCCACTCGCACTATCATTTTCTATGTTCAGTGGACCGTAAAATTGGGGTAAACGCTCTAATTTGGCATTAAAATTTGAAAGATCATATTATAGGGAACATGTGTACTAAGTTTCAAGTGAATTGGACTTCAACACTAAAACTACCTTGACCAAAATCTTTAACCTGAACCGGGACGAACGAACGAACAAACGGACGGACAAACAGACAAAAACGGACGGACGAACGAACGGACCCACAGACTAGAAAACATAATGCCCCTCATTATCGTAGGTGGGGCATAAAAAAAGTGACAACAAAAGAAAGATAACGTACAACAAATAAAAACCCATTTTAGCTAAATTACATAACAACAAATAAGATGAATGCATAACCTATATATATATATATATATATATATATATATATATATATATATATATATATATATATAGGTATATACATGTGATTAATTAACATTTTGGCGATTAATTCAAATTCAAGGGCACTCAGTCTTACAAGACGAGGCATCTGTACGGAGTGATTCGTTCATATCACAGTTTAAATACAAACATAAGAAAATGATTGCGATGAAACAACTGTTCAGCAGAGTTTAAATAACAACGATATAAGTAATGATTGGTCACCGTACGGCCTTTACTAATGATTGGTCACCGTACGGCCTTTACTAATGATTGGTCACCGTACGGCCTTTACTAATGATTGGTCACCGTACGGCCTTTACTAATGATTGGTCACCGTATGACCTTTACTAATGATTGGTCACCGTACGGCCTTTACTAATGATTGGTCACCGTATGACCTTTACTAATGATTGGTCACCGTACGGCCTTTACTAATGATTGGTCACCGTACGGCCTTTACTAATGATTGGTCACCGTACGGCCTTTACTAATGATTGGTCACCGTACGGCCTTTACTAATGATTGGTCACCGTACGGCCTTTACTAATGATTGGTCACCGTACGGCCTTTACTAATGATTGGTCACCGTACGGCCTTTACTAATGATTGGTCACCGTACGGCCTTTACTAATGATTGGTCACCGTACGGCCTTTACTAATGATAAGCACACCGTACGGCCTTTACTAATAAAAAACACACCATACCATATAATCAGCTTTAAAAGACCCCGACATGAAAACTGAAAAATATATAAACGAGATGCTTTGACTTATATGATATTAAAGTATAATGTACAACAATCGAATATGAAAGACATGAACCAATCAACGAAAAGCACTGAATAACTGGTTCCCAGCCAGCGGGAATTTACTTGTGGCTGCCTGGTGTATTTCCATCTAATGCATTGTATACAAATGAACAATGTTTATATACAGAAAAAGCTCAACCTCATAACAATTATGACATTATAAAAATAAGGAAATATGATATAATTGCAAATGAAACGTGTTGAACTCTCCGCAAGAGACAAAGTGACAAAGAAATAAACAACTCTTGGTCACCATGGCCTTCAACAATGAGCAAAACCGATACATCATAGTCGGGTATTAAAGTCCCCAGTATATAATATCGTATGTATATAGCTGTACAGAACGTGAATATACTGTTACTTTATAATAAACCACTGTACATGTTCTGTCCTATTACCTCCCTTGGTAATACATTGTATAACAAACTTTCGTAGCAAAAGTTAACCGCTTCCCACTTTGAATTAATATATAATGTTATATATAAAACGTAATAGTGGCTATTTTAATTGATATGTAATAGTTGACACGTTTAAGGCGCAGTATCACGGTTAATCATGTAATAGTTGACACGTTTTGGACGCGGTATCACGATTAATCATGAAATAGTTGATCATTTTTGGCGCGTAATCATGGTTGATCAGAAACACTATTCTGTCAGAGTTTGATTATGGTAAATGTCATCTAGGAATCGCTGTCACCGGCACTCCATGTTTTGGAATAATTGTCGCACCTTCAATACATTTTATAGGTACGTCTAATTTATCTGATGGTATAAAGGAATAATGTTTTAAAAGTTTACAAATTGCCATTTTGCCTTCGAGCTGGGCAAGTCGTAGGCCAACACATGTTCTGGGTCCTCCACCAAACGGCAGCCATGCCATCGGATGTCTAGTTTTCCTTCTTTCTTGGGTGAATCTAAAAAAGATTTATGCTGCTTTTCATTTACAAAGAAACAGAATAAAAGTACAACATTACTGTAATATGCAGACCATGACATTGTTTTCAGGTTTAAAATGGAGCTTTCAATTGTCTTGATGTTTAATGGGGCCATTAGAACTGAGGGCAGTCTCAGGTCGAATCGCACCACGGCTATTAAACAATATAATATAATTTTTCTTAACCTATCTATGTTTTTATTTTGTTTTTGTAATGCGTGTTTTAATTTGTATTGATTCGAAACAAACATTCTGTAAATGTGCTTTGCCAGTTTACATTGATTTGATATGCAGGTGTTTGGGAAGTATGTTTTTTTTTAGACTAACCACTCGTTATAAATTATTTGTCACAGGAACATCTGCGGAACCAAATTGCACCGTTTTTCGACATGAATTTTTCGGTCATTAGCCATCACACTCGTTATTTATGTTCTCATTATTACACGTATGGAGCGAAAAAAATCTCGTCATCTTGAATGCTGCGAGACATCAACGTACTAAATTGGGATAGATAACCTAGCTATATTTAGCAAAACGTTTAGAAGTTGTTGGTCCTCGCCGCTTTTAAGCTTCGTACTTTATTTAGCCTTTTAACTTTATTTTAGTCGAGTGTCACTGATGAGTCTTTTGTAAACAAAACGCGCGTCTGGCGCAAGAACATAATTTCAATTCTGGTATTTATGACGAGTTTATTTATAATAATTGATAATGACAATATTTCTATAGATATACCTCTCTGGTATAAATCTTTCTGTGTCCTCACCCCAAAGATCCTGATTGTAATGGATATCCCACACATTTGCTTGTATAATCATACCGGACGGTATTCTGATACCTCTGATCGTACAAGTTTCCATACACTGCCTAGCAACAACCCTTGATGAGAAAAGGTTAAGAAGTCATTCTGGTCGATTTGTTTACCATCAATAACATGCAATATATAATGTATATACAATTTGGAGCTCCTCGTCTAATTTGGTTCGTGTTGCTTATTCTTTAGTTTTCTATGTTGTGTCATATGTTCTATTGTTTGTCGGTTTGTCTTCTTTCATTTTTAGCCAGGCGTTGTCAGCTTATTTTCGATTTACGAGTTTGACTGTTCCTTTGGCATCTTTCGTCCCTCTTTTAAAAGACAAAGGAAAGAAATCTTCAGTGTTTTGCTCATTGTTGAAGACCGTACGGTGACTTAAAGTTGTCTATGCTATATGGTTTCTTGTGCATAGTTTTCTAGTATGCAATACTATCGCATCTTCTTTTTTTTCAGGGTGTGTAATGAAGTAAATCTACATAATAAATGACAATGTCACTAGTTCATGAAGATTATGTGAAATTTGGGGAAACACGAAAGAAAGTCTCTGACTGATGTAATTTCAACAACAAATCGAAAGAAAAGAAGTTTTATAAAAGTAAAACAACCACAATAATGGATAAAGCTGGTAATATATTAATTTCTATATTCAGTAGGAGTTTCTGAAAACAATATTAAGGATGTTCGCTACTACATTTCAAAATAACAAGTCTTTTAAAAGACTGATAGAGATAATTATTAATAATATAACAATAAAGAAAAAAAGCAGAAATAAATTAAGGGACCGTATGCTTGTTTTCGAGATATATACCATTGAAATTTGTCAGGAAATGATTCTCTCTAGACTTTTCTTACATTTAACATTTGTACCGTTTTTCTTTCAAAATAAAAAATAAATATATGATTATCAAATATGGCTTTTTAAACTCTATGCAATAAAATCATGAAAAGAAAACTAGGAGAATGCGGTCCAAACCCATGGCACTACATTGATAATACATGAGGATTCCGAATATCTGGTAAGAATTAAAAATAAAAAGAGGAGCGAACATCCTTGAATTAATTATTCGTAACTTACGTGCTAGCTAGAGGGAATTTTCTCAAAGTCTCGCACCAAACCATATCTAGATATTCCATTCGAGAGATAATGTGATAAAATGCAGGAGAATCCTCCGTCTGTCAATATAGATTAAAATGATCAGATGTTTATTGTCCAGACAGGCGATTGGTTATGCATATCTATACAGGGCGCTTTAAATCAAAGACTGCCAACATTCCATGCAAATGGCTTATATTTAAGAATTAAATGTTATATTAAGATATGTTTTCCTTTACATTAAACATATTTGTTTTTAAAGTAATCATATCTTTGCAAATGTGTCAAATGTAACTGAGATCTCTTTGAGAGTGACTGTGATACAATGAGTGGATGAATGACACATTGAGGGGGCGCTTCATTCATTGAGTGGACGCCCAACTTAGTTAATGAACGGTCGACAAATTGAGAGACGGCTCATACATTGAGCGGACGCCTGACTAATTAAGTGAACGATTGAAATTTTAAAATCTAGCTTGACTAATTGATGGGACGCTTGACTCAGTTAGTTGTTTTTCGACAAATTGGGGGATGTTTCGTTCCTTGAGTGGACGCCTGACACGTTGAGTGGACCATCGTACAGCCTATAACATTGAGCAAAGCTCATATCGCATAGTCAGCTATAAAAGGCCCCGAAATGATAATGTAAAACAATTCAAACGAGAAAACTAACCGCTTAATTTATGTACAAAAAAATGATTGAAAAACAAATATCTTAACACATAAACAAACGACAACCACTGAATAACAGACTCCTGACTTGGGTCAGGCACATACATACAAAATGTGGCGGGCTTTAATTCAACTCATTTTATTAATTATTTCGAAGAAGAAAGGACCTTTAGGTAAAATGTATGTAATAAAAACATGTTACATGTTTACCCATCCGGTTCACCTTTTTTAATGGATGGGTTTCGTGTTACATGTTTACCCATCCGGTTCACCTTTTGTAATGGATGGGTTTCGTTTTACATGTTTACCCATCCGGTTCACCTTTTTTAATGGATGGGTTTCATGTTGCATAATCGTTTGTTTTCTTTAAAGTGTTTTGTGGACTGTTGTCTGTATTGTTGTCGTTTTAGTTTCATTCTTTTGCTGTTTACTGTAATTTTCGACTGATGGGTTTTGGGTGAGTGGAGAATTTATCTTGGACATGAAGCGTTGTAAAACTATATCATAACAACGTTATAAACTATAAGCGACACATACAGTTAAAGGTCAACATTTGCTCTCCTTAGGTAGACCGATATCTGACCCTTAGTCAGTTAGTGGTGTCTGTTCTTCGTGTGTTTCCCCCAGTAATTTATTTAAACATACTCACATCCTCTGGGTAAAAGTGATCAATTTCTTTTTGCAATTTGAGCTGCACATCCGGGTTCACCACGAGTTCATACATGATATAAGCTAATGTTGTACTGGTTGTTTCATATCCCGCAAGGAGAAAAAGCAGACACATAGCAGATAGTTCCTGAAAAACGGAATAAATATCAAAATAAAGTTACTTCTTTTCAATTTTTTTCAATAGAACAAAAGCTTTGAAATACATTTATAATAATCGTGATATTTTAGTCTTAATATTTATTTGAAGTAAAATCGATGTTTCCTAAAATAACAGCATTCCTAAACTTGGAAATTGACGTTACGTTCTGTTCTATAATGTCAAAATTTGCTGTTTTCAATCTATATTGTAAATTAATAAAAAAAAAACCAACATATATTGTAAGTTCGATCGTTCGTTCGATGTTTGAATACGTTTAAATACTGAAATGGTTTCAAACAACTTCACATTTTCTAGTCATTGCAATTCGTGCTGGTTTTAAAGGAAACACAACCTTTATATGTAGTTTCTATATTTTCATTAGCGGTAAAGTTCTGATCATTTGCTTGAACGACTGCTTGTGTTATCGAAATAAGTTGTTTGCCAAACATAAACCTTTTGATCTATGAATTAAATTCTGACGTAAACATCAACTGAAGTACCTACTTATTGGTCAATTTAATGAAATATTGTTTTTGACAACATTGAATTAGAATTTTATGCGACTGTCATACAAGTGAAAGGTTAAGATATCTATAAAAACTGGATAAAACTACCATTTTCTACACAATAAAATGCCTGTACCAAAAGCAGTTCTTATCCCTTCGTTTGATGATTTTGAGATTTTGACTTGTCTTTTGATTAGGGTATCCTTTTAAAATTTTCTCGGAGTTCAGTATAATTGTGATTATACTGTTTTGTCATTGAAGTCTGATGTACCTACCTCATTGGTCAATATTCATTTCTTGACAACATTGTCATTGACCTCAACATCACCAACGTCAATCTTATTGAATGATGAATTAAAGTATGTCGTCAACACCACCAATGTCAATCTTATTGAATGATGAATTAAATTATGACGTCATTATCAACTGATGTACCTACCTCATTGGTCAATATTCTTTTCTTGACAACATTGTCATTGAAGTCAACGTCACCAACGTCAATCTTATTGGCAAATGGATTAAATTCTGACGTCAACATCAATTGAAGTAGATCAACTCTTTGTTCCTTCAAAACAACAAATGAAAAATGTATGTTCATACTTTTCAAAATATATATTGAAACAAAGATTGCATATTGGATGTATTCATGTTCAGAAGACTTCCAATAAAGGCAATAGTAGTATACCGGTGTTTAAAAGTCATAAATCTATTGAAGGAAAGAAATCCGGGTTACCAACTTAAACCGAGGGAAACACATCAAATGTTAGAGGAAAACAAATTAATTACAACAAAAACAAACACCAAAATACTTAAAAACGAACTTTATGATTACAACTGCCATATTCCTAACTTGGTACAGACCATTTTAATTAATACAAAACAAATGGTAGGTTGAACCTAGTGTAGTGGCTAGCCAAACCTCCCGCTTTATAACAATTATAAGAATATTGCTAAAATGATAAAACTACGTGACAGAAATAAAGCACTACTTTGTTGGGATAAATTGAAATAAGAGTATTGAAATGAGATGAAACGGCACAAAAAGAAATCAGTCCAAAATGATAAATTGTACAGTTTGTCACATAAACGACCTTTCTTACGTAAATGTGTATTGTGCATTACATATTTTCCACTTTCCATTTTTTTAACAAAATCATGAACTTGTTCTCATTTGCGGCTATCTTTCTGCATTAAGTTCTAGAGCGGAAAGTTCACATTATGTGAAAAAACTAGGATATAGTTTAAACTTCGCATTTGCATATATATATTTTTTACATTACCAGTGTTAAGTCCAAATGCTGACCTCCGCGTAATTCTGCCTTTAAAATGGAGAAGAATTCCGAAGAAGCGCTAGTTGATAGTTTTGAAATTTCTTAATAGATTGAAAAAGTATAAATGTGTTCGTTCTATCATTCTATGATTTCTACTGTACATGTCTCATTTTTAAAATACTGAACATTTTAAAAATGTCAACAGAATAGTTATCAAAGTACCAGGATTATAATTTAGTACGCCAGACGCGCGTTTCGTCTACATAAGACTCATCAGTGACGCTCATATCAAAATAGTTATAAAGCCAAACAATACAAAGTTGAAGAGCATAGAGGATCCAGAACATTAATTTCATAACACTTTAAGTAAACTCATGATAGATGCCAGGACTAAATTTTGTATATACGCCAGACACGCGTTTCGTCTGATGCTTACTATAAAGTCACCTGGAATAGTAACATTAAGCATGCTGTGTAAATTCTTCTATGTTTAGTGTCGTTTCCTATTCTAAAATAACTTTAATTTGAATCACCACTTTAGCGCAATAGTAATCAGTATTACACCTTCAAATATATTGAATCATATGATGACATCAGCAAAATATGAAGAACTATTAATAAAACTGTTTACATAAAATGTATCCGTTTATTGTGAATACTTATTATTCGCTGGATACCAATGTTCGTTGGTATCGTTGGAACACATGAACCACGAATTCAAATGTTCAACGAATTAGAAATTTTCTTGAGGCTTTATATGACGAGATTAGCATAACCCCGAACTCAAATATACACGAAAATGCAAATGTTTCTCAAACTACGAAAATCAATAAATACGAAAATAAATGAATCTACAGTAAACCAATATCAAAATATCGTAATCGTTAAAAATAACATCGGATTTCAATTGTCTCACCTGTTTAATTTTT
The DNA here is from genome assembly GCA_037788925.1 of Mytilus galloprovincialis. Taxonomy (NCBI): domain Eukaryota; kingdom Metazoa; phylum Mollusca; class Bivalvia; order Mytilida; family Mytilidae; genus Mytilus; species Mytilus galloprovincialis. Next base: position 88,821,716 of record CM075338.1, read on the forward strand.
CTTTCTTTAATTATTGTCGTCATTGTGTCCTGTAGCCAAAACACTGGATTAAATGTCACGTGACGTAAAACATTGTAGATGGCAATCCAAACAGCGTGCAACGAAGGAAACATAACTATAAAGAAAAATTGTTAACGGTTGGTTGAAATAATAAGATAATGACCCGATTATGCTCCAAAATGATTATACAACTAGTATGATCTATCTTTGTACCAAATCAAGAATCTGACCGTAGTTTTCCATTCGCGTATTGTGTTTTTGGTTTTTCCATTTGATAAAGGACTTTTGTTTTGAAAATTTGCGTTCGATTTTTTTTTTTATTTTACTCAATACATTGCTGAAGTCAAACACGCTATTTTGCAAAATAGTTAGAACTATAGGTTCTATTGTTTTCCAAGGTCGAATTATTGCTATATCCAAAATTCATCAAATCATTTAATGTTTTTTCTTTCTTATCCGTTATAATGTTACAAAACACATCCTATATACCTTATCGCTTGTTTTCTGCCATTTCTGGACATTGCAAAGGTTCCCGTAAAATTTGACGTCATAATAAAAATATCTGATGTTACAAAGGAAAAGTGATTGTTATATGAGGTTAATAGTTCAACCGGCGCAGATTCTCAGGTCAACCACCACAGATTTAAAAAAAAAGCGATCAGGTATATTATCACTTTTTTTTATCGAGTTTAAAGCCATCAACATATTGCAAGCTTTAATAGCATCTTAGTAATAATCACTTTTCAAAGGCCAAGCATATGTTACGAACTGCATTACCTTCTTTGTCACCCTGAAAAACTGTTTTAGTTGCCGTTTTGAATTAACAATTTTAAGCTATATACAGTCATTTTTGTTCCGAATATTGAAAGTTGTTTGTCTTTTTCTGATTTCTTTTGCCTTAATTGTTTCGCGCTTGCATTTCCATTTATCACAACCGTTGTCAACTGGATATATGCAGGTACTTACTATCAGTTTCTTCCATTTTGATTACTCAAAAACAAAGTAAAAACAAATCAAGATTACGAGAAAAAAATCAAGCACAACGAAAATTTGTAAAGGCTACTCACATCCCAACATAAACAAGATTGGTCTCTTTGTCGTATCTCTGATAACATTTCTACAGTTTACAAGACATTCGTCATCTTTCCTTGTTAAAGATTCAGATTTTAATCCAAAGCCACAATCAGCTATAGTGTCTAATGTTAGTCGCTGAAATAGACTAAAAAAATCTACGATTTATCCACAAATCAGCAATGGTGCCTAATTTAAATCTATGAAATAGACTCAAAAGATCTACTATATATATATATATATGAATCGAAAATTGTTTCGTATATAAGACTTTGGAATAACTAAAAAATATCTAAGATTTATCCATAAATATTTTTAATAAATCCTGTGTATAATAAATAATGTTTACTGATGTCACACATTCCCGTGGATTGGAGAAGTCGCGTTGTTGTCGAATAACATTTATAGCCACGTTTACATTTAAATATATTGACTTAGCCTCATGAACTTGTAGGTTTAACTCAGTTTTGTTTTTACTCGTTCGGATGAATGGAATGGATACAGTGTATATTTCAATTATATTCAATTGGTCGAAACCTCGACTGGTTTAGTCAGTACCAGGACATATCATTAGCTCAGAAGTCAACATAAAAATGCTACATTTCCCATTAGGAAAACAAAAATTACTGCAAGGTTTTGGTTTGGGTATATGACAATTAAAGGAGAAAACATAGTTACTGTCAGGAATATGACAGTTGTTGAACATTTGTTTGGTGTGTTTGAGCTTTCGATTTTGCTCTTTGATAAAGGACTTTTCGCTTTCAATTTTTACTTGTGGTAAATTACTTTTGCTATTTTTTTTTCACAACTATTTCCGTTTTAATCTGATTGCATAATACATAAGCTCACTTTATTCATAATAAACTTTTTTTTATATTACCAAAGACTTGGTACCAAAATAGAAAAGCAGCTACATTTTCTGTTTAAATTCTGTATTAGGAAGCTTTAACGTTAAAATAACCAAACTCGAAATACATAAATATTTACTGACTTACTCATACATATCAAAATCTGTCTTCTTCTTTGCGTTATCATCAACAATCACCAATAATTCGTCTATTCGTTTGTTAATTGTAGGAACAATCTGATAAAAGTAAGATTAGTGTTAAATAATCACGTAGAAATAAACTAGTTGTCGCCCTTGTTTCGTATATTGGAACGGTAAATTGGCAGGATTAGTGTATAGTCGTTTGTTATCTATAAAATTAGACGTGTTTTTTTTCTTTTATAGAGAATTGAAGTTTTGATGAAAGATCTTTAATTGTTACAAATTAATTTATCCACAACTTGTATAGAGTTGGGACAATAAAAAGCTTGACACATGTATAACATTATAAACACATGCGCTCTGATAAGTACTATGATGCCTCTAGATGTCTTTTACATATATTCATATCTGTTTATTCATAACACATTGTAAAAAAGAAAATTAAATCAGAGCTTGAAAAATTGAACAGAACATGTTAAATTTCCATATACATATGGAAAAAAAGTATTAAATAACCATTTGTCTTCTAGTGATGCTGATATAAAAATAACATTACATATAAATACATTGTACAGATTTAATGGGTCATGATTCCAGTATCGATGATACCATTAAGCCGAATATTTATATGTATATAAAACACCAACAGAGTTGCAAAGTAAAAGCAACTCAAATAAACAAAAATTGAAAAGCATCTAATATATTTTCTCGTTTATTACTATTACCGATTGTATAACCTGCATAAACAAACCTGTCAAATCGATTCACTGTTTGTTTTGTTCACGCATCGTAGTAAATTTAATGAAATTCGATGCGACTGTCATACAAGTGTGACGTTAAGCTAGCTTTAAAACCAGGTTCAATACACCATTTTCTACATAAGAAAATATCTGTATCAAGTCAGGAATGCGACGGTTGTTATCCATTCATTTGATGTGTTTGAGCTTTTGATTTTGCTATTTGATAAGGGACTTTCCGTTTTGTATTTTTCAGTTCAGTATTTTTGTGATTTTACTTTTTTTTGTATTGTCAAAAAATATAAAATGCCCCAAGCAGATGACACAAATGGGACATTTAAAAAAACAATAATTTCAGGAAAAAAGAATGCCATGGCAAAATAAACGTGAACCGACTAAAAAAAAACCATTAAGTTTACAGAATGCGAAAACTTTAGCAACACGTATTCAACTAAAATTGTGATTAACATGCGTGGTCTGAAGGAGTAGGCTTTTCCCCTACATGTGTGCCATAAGTCACGATGTTCATGCAATTACAATCCGTTGTTAAATAGTATTGTAAAGCACAATACAACTCAAGATGTTTAACTACACTGACATTTTTGCATCTTTTTATTTTATGGTCCTGTTCCATCGAATTACATCTGAGACCAGCCTTTATGTATCGTACTAGTTCATTAATTTAAATAAAAATAAAAAAAGCAAGGTACGAATAGTATAGAACACGTTGATTTGAGTAAGAAAACCGCTAAAATAGATGATTGGTATTCTTAGCCAACCTTTAAATGGTAAATTGTCTTGATTCTTCAAACAAACGCAGCTAAAACATTTCAAAACAACCTCTTTAATTGTTATCGTACGTCTAAACAGCACTACTTAAATCACACTTACAACTGTAATTGTATCATGAAAATATCAAATGAATGGCAGGTGTTTTACTTGTAATGTTTTTTTTTAAACTGAAAAACCTGTCATGTTTATATCTAGTAGTTTAAATAATAAACATCCAGTTATATTAAACATATTTCAAAAACCTCTAATTAGGGATTATCAATTCAAAATCGAAAACGTAGCACAAAAATATTTATTAAAAGTAGCTAGTCGCTAGTCGTTAAGAACACGATGTCCTTAATTATTGTTATTTACCCGCGGTTTTTAATATCCAATAATTAATCTAGCGTTAAATGTTTTATTTCTAGAAAGTTATTGTAATAGAAATCACGATTCTTCTGAATCTCGTGCAATGCATTGAGAGGTAAAATATTTTCTTGTGGACGTATCATACAAAACCAGAAATAATCTAGACATCTGTTCCACCTAAAGTGTTACCAAACACCTTGACTAAAATTAATTGTCAGCTATCCTGCATCTATACGACGTAACTGCTAACTATTTTACATACACGATTCTGACCGTATATTTAAAATTTTTGTTCCTACTTATTGCAGTACATATTTTTAATTGTCGATAAATTGGATTATGCTTTATTTTTTTGTTCTAGACCGATCATTTCCCAGTTTATTTAATACGATTGTGTAAACGTGTCAGATTCAGATTCAACACACGTTATATTTTCACTTCTAAAATCAATTTATAATAGGAATAAAAATTAAAAACTAATGCCAGAACTTTTACGACTTTTTCAAATTGTATTTGGATAGACCTTTCATTTAGAAATTAACGCATTGCATCGCAATTCGGCCATAGTATGTTTTACATTGTCATATATATCGGGGCCTTTTATAGTTGACTATGCGGCATGGGCTTTGCTCATTGTTGAAGGCCGTATTGTGACCTATAGTTGTTTATGTCTGTCATTTTGGTTTTTTGTGGACAGTTGTCTCATTGGCAATCATACCACATCTTCTTTTTATAGTAAAACTGAAATGTTAACAACTCTTATAATTTGTTCAGTAGGTAGGTGCTATCTTTCAAACTAGTCCCTAACGTAGTCATAAACATTGTAACGTAAGTCTCAAGTTAAGGTGATACCCAACACATTGATTGATATTTGTTTGGCTCGTTTAATTTTTACAAAAAAAATTTCAAAAATGTTAATTTTGACCCTTTGACGAAAATATAAAAATTTCAAAAAATTGGAACTCACCACTTTATCAGAAAAGTTTCGTTGGTTATATAGCAGTTTGACAAAAATATACTTATTTTGATAATTGAGAAGCTTAATATTTTCTTAACAAAACAACGTGATTAAAACGTTTAGCTGATATTTACAGAGTTATCTAACTGTAGTGTAAGGTACCACCTTAAAGAGGTATAGCTAGCTATAAAACCAACTTATTCTTGAATTTTCATCACAAGAAAATAAATTTTCTAAATCAGGAATTTGACGGTTGTTTTTAATTCGTTTTCTGTGTTTGAGCTTTTGGTTTTGGCATTTAAGGTATTTACCTGTTTAAACTTTTACTTAGAGTTCAGTATTTTTGAGATTTGATTTTTTCCTTACCCAAAGTTGATCTTATATTGTGATTCAGACTTTGCCATTTACGCTCTGACTATCATTAATTCTATCTAATAATTTGGAGGTTTTTTTGTAGTTTTATATGAAAGACAAAATTGTCATCCCCAATTTTGTTTGTATGAAGCACGGACTGACTGTTGGTAAAATGCCATTCGCAATATAATTTTCAATAAGAAAAACAAAATCAAACAATATTATTTCTCTACGAAATGCATTCAACCATCAACAAATGCGAAGTCATGTATTGTAATGTAAATTACCAGAAATAGTGATCTCCGAAAAAATTCAAAACGGAAAGTCCCTGATCAAATGACAAAAGCAAAGGCACAAACACATCAAAGGAATGTATAACAACTGTCATAATCCTGACTTGGTACAGGCATTTTTTTATGTAGAAACTGGGGTTATAAACCTGGTTTTATAGCTAGCTAAACCTCTCACTTGGATAACGGTCATACACAATTCCATTACATCGACACAAAGTTTGTTCAAAACAAACAGTCGTAATAGGTGAAATAGTCAAAATTAGGTTACTTCCTTCAGTCAACATCGTGTAATAGTCCTAATCACATTAAACAAAAACAAATATGCACATTAGCAAAACAAGAAAGTCAAGGATACAAATATTTAACCATTGCAATAACACAATGATGGGATGTATAAGTACCAAAATTAGACTTAACGGTAGATGGAATAATATTAATACACAGATAGAAAAAACAATAAAAAAAACACTTTAATATGTAATAAAGATGATACACAAAGTCAATACCTGAAATATATACTTCAAGACCATCGTGTTTTATTTGTGAAGTTGAAATTGAATATTTATCTACAAGCTCCTTGTATCTTTTGATGAACCTTTTTAAACTTATTATGAAGCTTCTAGGCTCACTTCAGTCGATTACCTATACTTAAGGGAAATAATATTTCTAAAATCTATTACGATTTATCTCAGATGAGGCGAAAATTTATATTCTTTGGTAATAACTGGAAACAGGTCATCTTATCCACTGTAGTCACGAAAAACTTTCAGATTGAATTGATAGTTATGATGATTATTTTGGAGTTCAGATACTTGTTTATAATCAAAGATATTCATCACTACTTCCATTTGACAACACATTCACTGTTCATCAGTAAAAACCCGACGGTAAACGTAGATCTTCGTAAATGTCAGGTATGTTTTACTTTAAGGTTCATCAAAACTTTTTTTCGAAAAATTGGCCGTATTTTCACTACAAACTTCACTTTGAGTACAGACAAACCTGTGCATCTTGAAAAGTTTATAAGCATGACTGGACCTAGATAATTTAAATTTAATGCATTTTAAGTTTCAGAATATTCAAAACTTTAGTTGATTATGCTATTAATGTTTTTCACTCCTGCAAAAGGTGCCAAAATATACTTAGTTAGGAAAGTATTTTGAGACGCCCCGCTTATATAAAACATGATATGAGTTGTATTGATTTACATGGGCAATGGATGGGCAATAGACATCTGCCAAAAATATATGATCTAAACAGTGTAACTGAGTGGACTGTATCAAAAGAAACTCGTGTGTGAACATATTTTACTATCTTCGACAGGCTGGATAGTTTGTAATTTTCTGAAAAATAGACTTAATATAACTTTAAATATATAGGTCCTGCCATGCATTAAAATGTTCCTAGATGGATTAATGTTTCTATACACAAAGTAGATTTTGTGGTGTAAAAATGGCCATATTTTTCAATTCCTTTAGATAAACCGTATTTGTTGCAATCGCTGTGTATTTAGTAAATATTATTGACGATAAAACAGTAAAAACGACGAATGTCACAACATTGCGTTCTCCAAAAAACAATTAAATTCAAACCCCTTCTACTCACTTCTTTCATTTTGGACGTACTGAAGGCCGGATTAACTATTGACCTCAAACGTCGCCACCTCTCGCCACGTGCAAAGAACATATGGACATTCTCGTCCTGGTCTGGATCAACTTGTACAGGGTATACCTACATTGATAAAGTCACGTGAATTAAAAGACAGTTTCCTGCTATTTTTCTTTCTTACAGTATCATACATGTATTTTTTGATAATTTCAAACAGTCAATAACAGTATATTATTCCATATTGATATTATTTTAGTAGGTTTCTCTATATGAATTGGATTTTGAATAAAAAAGCATATTCACCTGAGAAAGTGTTATTCACCGCGCTAAACGCCACGCGCTTTTACATGCAACGTTATGGTAAAATGTTTCATGTAAAAAAAAAAAATGGTATATGTTTGTCATTAGATACATTTTCTTCTCTCGGACTATGAAATAAAACAATTACTGTCTTTTGTTTCGGTAAATATGGGGTTTTATTGACTTTTGAAAAACTGATATTCACTTCGGCCGTCGGCCTCAGTGAATATCATTTTTTCTAAAGTCAATAAAACCGCATATTTACCTCATCAAAAGACAGTAATTGTATAATATCATAGAGTATAAAATGATAATAATAGTATTCTCAACACCATCTATGCTTCCAAGATTGAATAATGTTACTTATCTCTATTTTGTGCATTTTACCTTTGATCTTTTTTTGTGAAAATTTTTCATATCATGCTACTCGCTTGAGATGGAAAATTATCGCTAAAAACTAAGGAGGCACGTGGCGTTGATAATAAATTTGACATGAAATTGACAACGTCGTCAAAGGTAATATAGCGACAAACAGATTATCATTGGTCATCTCAACTCGATTGTTGTTCTCGCTTTCGCCGTCCCGGCTCAAGCGAGAAAATCAATCTCGTTGAGGTGATCAACAATAATTTATAATTGTATAAAAACATATTGAAACTAAAATAGTGATATGTCATCAGGTGTCCCGATTACTTAATTCATGATATTTATCTTAATACATATAAAGTCAAATCAAAGCACTATGTTGTTTGGTACAAGGTGGTTTATCAACTACATGGGCATCATTTTAGAATAGAAAATCGAAACGACTTTCATGAAAATAATTGCAAAAGAAGATATTTTTATAACTTTGTGACTTTCTTAATACAAGTTTGTATATAATTTTGAATCACTCAACATGGGCAAGAATGAATTAAGAGTTGATTTTTATACATATTTATCATTTTTGTTGAAATCTTTAAACTAACTGAATTTACTTATATCTGATATTCTTATCCAATATTGAATACGAAAATCAGTTTGGAATAGCTTTTGAATGTTTATACAATATATATACTTTTCAGGTCTCAAACAGGGTATGTAATGTTGTTTTTACAGTGCAAGGTATGTGTTTAACATTCACAATTCAGCATCTATATATATTAACATGATTCATTTCAAATTTATTGTTTCTGAATGTTTTGAGAATCCACTTAAACATGTTACATGCACATTTTTTTAATCTTGACATTTTTTTTTTCGTTAAGAATATGTTTTCAATAAAGTTTTGAAATTTCATGTTCTGTGTGCGTTTGACACATAGTTAGACTAAACCTACCCTGGTATGTTATGCATACGTAAATGATGCTATAATTTGCTGTGAAATGAATATATGTAAAAATTTATAATATTATTTTTTAACATTGAATTTAAGTATTTGAAGTGTAAATTGAGTGATTTTCTTTAGTAATCATGTATTATTGACGGATGCACGTCAGTATTTTCCCTCTGTGAATCTGACATTCTTTATTTAGCTTTAGACTACGTAGTAACAGGTTTTATGATGACTTTTTTGAAGTTCCAATTTGGGATAAACGTTGTTTATACCCCGTCAGTTTTCTTTTCTGAATATGTACTGCAATCTACGTGTTGTTATCTAATCACAAATCTCAACACATTTATAATCCATAATCTGGATGAATAATTTTGTTGAAATCATAGCACAAAAGAATTCATTAAATTTTATAAACGATCGTATTTACCCTCTCCCTACCCTTACCAGTTTGCATTTACTGAAAATTATCAGGGAATTAGGGAAAGCATGTTACACAAACCAACCATTTATGACATTGGGATACTGTTTTGAACATATAAAAGGCCTATGTATTAACTGTCTAGCATGATAACTTGAAGATGTTTCTCAAATTTCAAAAATATTTCAAAGAAAAAAGTATTTACCACAGATTTATTTTTAAGTTTGACAAAATAAAAACAAATTGAAATGGCTTGATGTATTTTCAGTTTTTCATGCACTGTACTTCTTATATTAATAGTACATCTTCTATCTTTTTAAACTATACATATTTTAAGAAGTAGTAGATTCAGAAAGATTATCAACTTTTTTTTTTCACATTATTACATAATATTCATTGTCAAAGCTCTTCAATTTTGTACTTGTTTGGCTGTATAACTACTTTGATCTGAGCGTCACTAATGAGTCTTATGTAGACGAAACGCGCGACTGGCGTACCTATGATAACCAATTAAGTTAGGTTCTTTTAGAAGAATACATAAAACATGTTTATTTACCTTTCTTGCATGAAAATTTTTAAACTGTTTTACAAAGATATCATATAATAGGTCAACATCTGATGACACGAGTACTGGAGTAGGACCTTCAAAGTATCTAAAAACATAATAATAAATACACACCAAGCAACACATTTAACCATCAGTTCATTCATTTACAGGCAAGTATTTTTTTTTAATTTAAACAGTGACTGATATTGTCATTTGAAAAAATCCTAGTTTTTACGTTATCATATTACTGCTGTGTATGTCTTTATCAATTGTAAAATCGAATACAGATTTTGCTAGCTATATTTAAGCAAGTTACGAAGCATAGTTGTATGAAGCACTGGCATGTTTTTTTCTTAAAAACGTGTTCCTTGATCTATAATTTTTAAACATCTTAAAATTGAAACCAGTTTGTATAGCATATAAAATTGTATAAAACTCTGCCTAGCCACAATCATTTAATGCTCCAAAAATGTTTAATAATTTCTGTTTCTGTTGCTAAAAGTATTTATTCATGTTCAAGTGAAAATTGTCATTCCTAAATAAACACTAGCCGGTACTTCGATTATCTATACATACCCGTATGTCTTTCCATATATTTTTTCCCATTTGCGGAAAGTTAAGTATAAACTCTGAAAATATATTTAAAACGTATAAGGGTTTTTCATATGTTCTTCGAAATTCTTTACTCGTTCATTGGAAATATTATTTCATCTAAAATGAGGTATCAAAACTACGCATAGGAAAGGATACAAATCATCAAACACCAAAACTTCAATAAAAACCACAAATACTGCCACATACTTTGTTGACTTCGATATTTTTATCTAAACTATAATGTCGTCATTACAACGGTCCCAATGACGAGTCGATTGCTCGATATCATGTAATTAAGTATTAACACAGTTAGACCATAATTTGTAAGATTTTAATTTAAACTTTCACATTTGGCCATCATATAATGTAATAAACCTCACTTGTGTGAATTATTTATGAACTCGGTCATGTTATGAAGGTTAAAATAGAGGAAAAACAAACGATATGAATCCTTAGCCTCGACTTAAACTTCGAAGATAATTATTACGAAAAATAGCGAGTTCATCAGTTGTAGAGGACCCCCTTACACTCCCTGAAAGACATAGACTATCCACATTTTCTGTCCTAATTATTGAGTTTGTTTTGGTGCTGGTGGATTTTTTCGTTGGGTTTGTTTCTTGTTTTTGCAGATTTCGCTCTACATATGATTCAGAGGCACCTCATTGGTTCGATATGGAATCTCTTACCCAAATAGTTACAGATTTTGGTTATTTGTACACATCTTTCAAATCACAAATTTGTTTTGTATTATGCCATTTAATAAGGGACTATTTTCGTGTCTATTTCGAGGTTGATACTTTTTGTTTGTTTGTTATTTATATCTTTTAAATCACTATTTTGTTTCTGGTTATAATGATATTAAAGTTGCATATTATTGTACAAAACAGTGAAATGGTTTCAAAATGATAAGAACAATGATGGTGATGATAAACACATTTTTGGAATTGTTAATTAAGTATCTAACCTGACCAAGAAACGATAACAAGTTTCCGAACAGAAAATTTGGTACTGGTCCAGGAATAGTCATGTCTTTAAATGTTTTCATCTGGAGTCTCCTCTGTCTGCAATAAAAGACAACTTTGAAGTTTGAGAATTGTACAATTTCTGTTGAATTAAATTATTGTAAGCCAGTAAGGAAACTGAATTTCGTCGATACGTTGTAACATTATTTTAAATGAAATAAAAAATCGACAAGTCAAGATTGGCTAACCAAGAAAATACAAGTTCTCAATTTGAGTCTGCATACGCTTAATGTCTATATATATTTAAGAATTTATCAAAGTTAAAACTGTTCTACGGCGCAACAGAACACTTTTTTCAACTCCAAATCAATTGTGAATATTTTTTCCTCATGAGCGAAATTTCATCGGGAAATTAATAATCGAAATTTCATTATGATGTCATTTTTTGTGGGGTTTTTCCAAATTTCTCATTGTGACGTTATGAACAAGGCGACCATTTCTGATGACTTTTCATGTGTACAATACAACTTTTCGCAAATCTATGAAACGTACGGAAACAAATCATAAGAGAAACAGATTCCACCGCCATAAGTCGTATATTACGATAAATTCATCATAGATACCAGGATTGAAATTTCAAAGTTACGTCAGACGCGCGTTTCGTCTACACAAGACTCATCAGTGACGCTCGAATCAAAAAATATTATCAACGATATTTCTTTACTTTAAAAAGATTTACTATTAAAATTTACACTCTCGAGTAGAAAGGTATCGTAACACACTTATTGCAGTTGTGGAATGCATATATGAGACAATATCTGAAAAAGTCTGATTTCCATGTCACATCTTTTACCAGCAATTATTTTTTTATTCAGGCATCTTTTTGGAAAATTTTAAGTTTCAGTATTAACTAGAGTATATAATGCACCAACTGCACCCAGTTAAACATTCTTGTTAATATTTCTTCTAATAGACTATTATAATTTAAATGGTCAACACCCCAAAAAACCTTGTTGTCCCCTGTTATTTTCTGAAAATAAAATCATTCAAAGAATATCTAAATTAAGTAAACAGCCTTCCAATTTTCACAAATCTGATAAATTATATAAAAAAAAAACTTCTCCATTTCTGGTTTGATTTTGTTATGACTAAATCATGTAAGGAAATTATGCAATTTTAAGGGTCTTTAAAATGTTGTCCCCAGGGGTAATTTCCCTTCTGTTATCGTTGGGTTTTTAGGACCTTTGGACACGTTTGAAAGACCAAAAATTTATTCTTGTAATGAAATCTGAAGAGCATCATTTCCGGAATGTATGACTCCATATGTTTAGGTGTACAGCAGCCAGTTTGAAAAATCTGAACTCCCCAAAGATCAGAATTTGGAGAAAAATAATTTTGTTGTTTTCTCCTGTTATAGCCTTTTTGTGTACCGTCTGAGAATATTTCATTGTCTGCACTATAACAGTACATGTGTTTTTATAGTATCTTATCAAATAGATATGTAGATGGAAGTAAACACATTTCGCGTGCAAATATTTAGTAAGTTAACATCAATTTTCTACACTTTACTATATTTGTGTTAACGCAGTCAAAATGGAAATTTATAATGTCTACCCATGGCAAGTAAACGCACATTTTATCTGTGTTCGTGTTGGCAGTATTTAACAGGCGCTCACTTCACGTTAATTTGACAAGTTTATTTTTACATGCACATGGAAGTAAATGCGGGTTTACTTTTCGCCTTAACTAATTGTGTAAATTATGAAAAAAATCGTGTACATTTGTACATCTGTTTAGCTCACCTGGCCCAAAGGGACAAGTGAGCTTTTCTCATCACTTTGTGTCCGTCGTCCGTCGTCGTTTGTCTTCGTCCTCGTCGTTAACTTTTACAAAAATCTTCTCCTCTGAAACTACTGGGCCATATTTAACCATACTTGACCACAATCATCATTGGGGTATCTAGTTTAAAAATTGTCCCAGTCAATGGATGAATTTAATGTGTCAATCAATGGCCACAGCCACACTGTTTTGAATTTCATTCTATCATTATTAAAAATAAACTGTAAACAGCAATAATGTTCAGCAAAGTAAGATCTACAAACAAGTCAAATGATCAAAATGGTCAGTTGACCAAAATGGTCAGTTGACCCCTTGAGGAGTTATTGCCCTTAATAGTAATTGTTTGCCAATTTTTCGTATTTTTCCTCTCTGAAACTACTGAACCAAATTTAACCAAACTTAGCCACAATCATTATTAGGGTTTTTTGTTTAAAAAATGTGTGCGGTGACCCGGATAATAAACCAAGATGGCTGCCATGAGTAAAAATAGAACATAGGGGTAAAATGTAGATTTTGGCTTATAACTCTGAAACCAAAGCATTTAAAGCAAATCTGACAGGGGTTTACTTGTTTATCTAGTAAATATCTATCTGCTCTGGAATTTTCAGATGAATTGGACAACTGGTTGTTGGGTTACTTCCCCCAATTGGTAATTTTTAAAGAAATTTAGCCGTTTTTGGTTATTATCTTGAATACTATGATAGATAGAGATAAACTGTAAACAGCAATAATGTTCAGCAAATTAAGATCTACAAATAAGTCAACATGACCAAAATGGTCAGTTGACCTTAAGGAATAATGGCCCTTTTTAATAAATTTTTAACAATTTTCAGTTTTAACAAAATGTTTTTCTCTGTAACTAAAGGGCCATGTTCATTACAGAAAGAGAAAATTGTAAGTACCAAGAACGATCAGTTAAGTGTGATCTACAAACACATCACCATCATCAAAACACAATTTTGTCATGAATCCATCTGTTTCCTTTGTTTGATATGCACATAGACTAAGGTGAGCGACACAGGCTCTTAAGAGCCTCTAGTTTATTTTGTTAAAATTACTTTTATCTTAATATGTTTCGAATATGGGTTTAAATTGGTAACATTTCCAAAACCCTTTTAATTAGAAATATTTACTTTTATTAATTGCAAAATATCAGTTCCAATAATTTTTTCAGGTATTTAATAGTTGAACCATTATATTATTTGAAATAAAACGAAATAATTATACAGTGTTTCAAGGATAACCTAAATACAATTGTGTAATTCCGTATGCTCATTTAGACAAGCAAACGTTTTTTTAGATGAGTCGTAAATACCAATCCAAGCAAAAGTATTTTTCATTCTCCCTTATCATCAGAAAGGAATCAAAAGAGTTATAGAGAAAACACAAGCATGACTGATAAACATTTTTTGATTACGATTTAAGGAAAAACTTTTTTTTTTAATTTCATTCAACATTGCAAGCTAAACACCGATATCACTATTGCATTTAACTTATGATATTTAACAACAGTTAATGAATTTGATTATGTAATGCTTTTCTGTCAAATAATTATATATACCGCGTCCCATACTTGCAATAATATATATTTTTTCAAATTTAATCCATACCCCTCAAAATGTATTCAAAAGTGTTATATTCAAATTACAACAACAACATGAACAAACAATCAAATAGTATACGAAAAAAACCATGTTGATCTGTTTTTTCTATAAAACTATTCGAGTAATACTTTTGAGTTTTATGTAAGTAAACGTTTATATCAAAGGGCATTAACCCATTTTATCAATCTTTAAGCGAAATCGAATTTTTATTATTGAATATGGTTTAATAGATAAAAAATATTTCACCTGAGTTCACAAGTATATTATAGAAATACAGAAGAGTAAAAATATTCGTTTTACCTGCTTTGGTACTATTCCTGGCGAAAAGCCAGCCAACGTTTACATCGGAAAACAAACTGCGGATCTTGTATAAAATTTTTATTGTATATGCTACTCTATTTTAAACGATAAAATAACGACCGGTTGATAAAGGCTGTTTTTATATTGAGTTATTATGTGTTCAAATTAAAAACAAAATCCGGTATCAACCGTTTTAGTCAGTTTTCATCTCCTCGTGGCAACGCGTCTGTATGAATGAAGATGGACAGTATAACTGTCAATTCCTGAAATTTCATACAAATTTTTAACAACAAATTTTCAAGACCAATTAAGGTCAGAGGCTCAGGAATAGGGACAGGTGCAAAACAAATATACATAGATGTATAAAAATACTCATAAAACCTATGTGAGAACATGATAGTTACAGCCATAGTTATGATTATCCATTTTTAATGAAGCTAGTACTGTTAATTTAAACATAAATGCTAATAGTAAAAACAACTATAATTCATCGACGAAAAACAATAAGGCGATATGATATTGATGTTATAAACAAGTACGTTAGAAGTTAATTGATGTGATTCGTGTAAACACGCAACGATAAATGAACGTGGTTATTGTACGCGATCGCCAATAGAAAAATTCGAAAATTGAAAAAAAAAGGATTTGACATGTTTGAGTCCGGTACATGTGTCGACAAGAATGCGAAAAAGTAATTGATTTTTTTTTAATATTCAACTTTCGACTATCGTCAAAAACAAGAAAGATTAATTCATCTGATTCTTATGAAGTTACAAGTTAAATGGTGCTCACATCTATCTTGATAACAAAATTCGAAAAGCTTAAATTTGAAAGTCCATCGGAAAAATGAGGCAAAAAATGGCATCTGATGGACGGACACATAAATGGAGTAAAGCAAATAGATTACCAAGTTTGATAAAGACAACAATGGCAGAACATTCAGTAAGATACATTGGATTAAACATACTTAAAAAGATGACAAATCAGATTGTTATTCCTCGAAAAAAAAACATGGTCAACCTTTATAATTTTCATATAATATCCCTCTATATAAAGTGTCAAACGTAAATCATATTGGTATGATGACTATCGTTGTGTTTCACTTGGTTTTGGTTTGTAACCCGTGTTTGTTTTCTCTCATCGATGTATGACTTGAACAAGGTTATACTACTGTTGGCTTTTGTTTTGTATATATATTATTAAATTATTTGCATTGTTTTGTCTTGACATCTGAAGTAACCATAAAATGCTTTGAATCCCCCTTCCACTGCTAGAAAAGGAAAATGGTAATACAAGTTAATGCATGAAATTCAATATAATACGTATCAGATTGTGTACGCCCTACGCGCTTGTAGATTTACTATCAAGTTTCTGATTAATTTCTTAAGGTGGTACCCAACACTTTGACTTAAATTAATTTGGCTCGTTTGATTTTTATAACATTTTGATAAAATAATCATTTTGACCCTTTAAAAAAAATATATAAAAATTTCAAAAAAATGAACCCATCACTTTGGTAAAAATTGGTTGGATACATAGGAGTTTGACAAACACTAATTTTAATCATTGAGAAGCTTAATATTTCCTTATAAACAATACAAAGTGATTAAAACGTTTACCTGATTTTAAAGAGTTATATATAGATTTGGGTAGTTTCCCGTTTTATATATGTTTGAAGAAGTAAGCTATTTGCACTTACCTGTAGAACCAAATGAAACATCCTAGGCTTATACACAACAACATTTCTGTCAGCATTTTGTTATCTCTGTAACAGAAATAAACAATTGATTTGTGGAAAATGTTTTCCGCATTTTATCCTTTTATTTATTTATATATATATAAATATCTTATATTCTATGAACCAATCAAAACGTTCTAAAAGTAAATGGGTGGTTTGTTCAAAATAAGACAATAGATGTTTTCTAATCGATATTCCAACTAATGTGTTTAACAATTATCGTTGTTCATTGCTGGTTTTCATTGAATAGAAAATGCTTTAACAAGACAAATTCATAACAAAACACAAATATAACTGTTTTTGGATTGTTTCACCTACAAGACAAGGTTTACTAGAATTATTTTGATTTGAAGTTTAGAAGTTTCAAAACGATCTACATTTTGTTATTTTATTGGAAAGAAAACAAAAGACGATCAATTTTTAAACATGGTACATTGCACTTGCATTGAAGTTGGAAACTAAGATAAACTTTGTATCGGAACTAAACACACTTATTCAAAAACCAGTTGTTGGCATGACACGGGTTATGTTCTTCTCATATATGTTATGATGGTCAGATACTAAACCCCTAACGGGAAGGATTGTGCCTGATATTGATATGATGAAATCATAATCTTTCAATCAGTTTAATTGAAGTCTGGAGCTGGCATGTCAGTTAATTGCTAGTAGTATGTTGTTATTTATGTATTATTGTTATTTTGTTTATTTTCTTTGGTTATATCTTCTGGCATCAGACTCGGACTGAATTTTAAATGTGCGTATTGTTATGCGTTTACTTTTCTACATTGGCTAGAGACATAGGGGGAGGGTTGAGATCTCATCAACATGTTAAACCCCGCCTTATGTTTGCGCCTGTCCCAAGTCAGCAGCCTTTCGCCTTTGTTAGTCTTGTATTATTTTAATTTTTGTTTGTTGTGTACAATTTGGATATTAGTATGGCGTTCGTTATCACTGAACTAGTATATATTTGTTTAGGAGCCAGCTAATGGACGCCTCCGGGTGCGGAAGTTCTCGCAACATTAAATATCTGGATATTATTAACATTGTCTAAATATTTCTCGACACTTTCTGTGTCATCTAATAAGTGTCTTCTTAAATTAGTTACGATCAGTCTTGACATATTCTTGACATTCTTATTAATGTATGAATATGTACTGACATATTCTTGACGGTCTAATAGATGTCTCGACACTATCTAAATAGTATAAAAATTTCGGCTGAATAATGTACAGACACTTTCCTGACCTTTTAAACACCCTTTTCTGCGTTTTTTTTCACTCATTTCTGTTTTTGCTAAATTAAACTTAGAAGAATAAGAATACAATTATAAATTGCTAATTATATATAAAAAAAAACACACGTTGGTACGGTAGCAAAATTTTTATTTACCATATTAACATTGGGTTCTATGCATGAAAAATAAAATATGTCTACAGTATGATTGGTTTCAATCATTTAACAATAATTAATAAGATTTATAAATCAATATTTGTAATTATTTACAAATCCGCATTTAAATATTTTCACATTTGTATTTGTTAATATTCTATATGTCATACCTATATTTGTATTAACAAAAATATTAAAATATATCCAAAATTTTAATTATATAATTATTTATATGCACAAATTTCGTTTTGGTTGTAATAAGTGTAACTTGAAATAACATAATGTTCAATATATAGAAAGAAATCTAAAGATATATGATATATATTGATCATTACACCCCAGTTCTATTGCTATACTTCATAGTTTCTATTTTTGAAACACGTGTAAACTGAATAGATCTATTGTTACGAATAGCAATGGATTTTCACCACAGACTGTGATAAGCGTGGTTTCTAGAAACCCCTGCTTCTACATCCCGCAAACAAAGTCCATTGTTATTCGTAACAATAGAAATTGATTATTCTTTAAATAGCATGAACATAAGAAAGTATTAATAGTGTTCACTACAAATTATTTCAAGATATTAAAAAAGAAAATATTTTAGGAAATTCCAATAGCGAAAAAAAAAACCAATTAAGCATCTATTTTTAATACAAAAAAAATCCTTAAATTACTCCTTTGCTGAAAGTTATATCTTTTATCTCAGTCATATGTTTCTATTTTAAAAAGGGGGGATTCTAACTCTCGGAATCCCCTCGTTATCCAGTGGCTGATCCGGGGCAGGGGTTCCGCGGGTTGGACCCGTTTTAAAAGATGAATGTATTTGACTGATTGGAACCCCACCCCTTTCTGTTGAGTTAGGAACCCCAGCTGGATAAGCCCCACTCCCCGAAAGAGAGAGTTACGAAATATTAAATCTGTATCTTTGTATGCTGAGCCTTCCTGGTAGTCGGGTTTCTATTGCAGACACGCTTATCCCTTTGTAGGTCCGAATATGAATGCTTATTTATTCTCGAGAAGAGGGGGTCTTTTTTTTTCTTTAAAACCGTAAGATAAAAAATATAGTTATTATTACCTTTATTAAACTGATAAAGGTAAGTACTTTGGGTTAAAATATTGCCTTTAACTTAGTCTCTTCTACCAAATCCAACGCTTGCCAAAAAGATGTCGTCCGTCTCATACCCTTCCATATTGACAACTGCATACAAGGAGCATAAAGAATGTTTTGTTTGTAATATGAATACATGATACGGTCAACCTTGACCTGCTGATCCATATTAACCCAAGGCTTTAATTGGAATATGCAAAACAACCTTGACATTGGTAAGATATACTCACTTGTCAAAGTTTGAACGAAGATAACCCAAAAAGGTTACTAGTGGGGTTTCATATAATAAAAAAAATCTTATAAATCATGGTTTGATATTGTCAATAGAATATATGCTATTAGTTTTTTTTTTTCATTTTATAATCAAAGTTAATAATTTAGAGTTTAGAATGAGGTGTAAGTTAGTTATACACATCGGGATACGGCGTGTCTGGATAAGAAACCCCTCCGGCCTCCGGCCGACGGGGTTTCTTATCCAAGCACACATTTTCCTTGGTGTATATCTATTACTGATTTGTAAAACTCAGAAGTAAATTTAAGACACATTTAAAAATGTTCAGAATATGTCAAGCCCTGAGAGGAAAAAAAGAATGTCAGCAACCTGTCGAGAAATTTAAAGACAGAATTTAAATGTCGTGAATTTGTCAAGAAACTTTCAGACAATGCTGAGATTGTCTAGAATTCGCGAGTAAAATTTTAAACAAGTTCATATTTGACATTCGAGGTTCATCTTTCCGACAGTACCGTATCGTTTCCGAAGTCACCGATTATAACTTCAGGAGAACGTACATGCTATCTAGTACAATGTTCGAAGCTCTTGTGTTGTTGTTGAGAGCTTATAATATATGAATGTTCGAATGAATTATTGGATAAGATCATACAAATGAAAAATGTCCAACAAGGATAAATACATTTATGTCGGGAGTTAATTATATAAAATAAACAAATGTAACATACGTAACATAAGTTCATCAAAAGTAAACAAACCACAATAGATTGTTTTTATAAGTAATGTAGGTGAAATTCAAACAAAATATATAAATAAAAAAATAAATACATAAATATAGAGTAATTAATAAATGAATGAATTAATTAATTAATATTAAAAAATACAAAAGAAATATATGAAATACGAAAGGGGATAAATTGAATATAGATAAGATTCACAAATGAAATATATAAATTAATCGAACGAAATAAATGAACAGAGAATATCATATCGCATTTTCAATCTCGCATACATATCAACTCGAAATACCAACAGAATCTCAGGACCTCTGCTCTAGAAGTTATATTGCGTGTGGGTTAATAAGGTGAGAAAAGAAATATCAAAATAATATATAGTTTATTTGTTTTTTGTTGAATTATCGAACACTCTCTCGTGAATTAGTATAAGCAATAAAAAATTGCATTAGATTGTGGGAAAAAGTTTTGTAAATGCTGAAAATAATAACAAAATAAAGTCACTAAAGGTCAAACTGTTATCATCTGATTATTTCAATAGAATTGCATTCAAGCTTCTGGTAACGCATCAAATTACCGTACTTTGTTCATACAAAATGCGTTAGTCTATGCTATAGATTTGTCTGTATGTGTAGAAGTTGTAGGTGGAAAGTGCTAGAGAAAGAACTAAAACGTAATTATGAGGAATAATCCGCCTTTAGTTGACATTTTTACGTCAATGACAATAAAATTAATCTATGATAAAAGCGTAAAATTGTTATAACTGTTCATATAGTATTATATTTGATATTGGATTGATTACAATTCAGACTAGTTACTTATCTCCGTGTATATTTGTTAGTTAATTCATCAATAATACATTATTTTAGATATAGCTAAATGGGCACACGTGTTCTGTTCACTGAAAGCAAGTGGGAAGAGACAAAATTCAATAGAGCTGTTGTACATGTCACATTAATCAGACAAGCTTACGTCTATGAAATTGATACCATATTCGATTGCAATCGAAGACAGTGGTCAAGTCGTTACTTTTAACAGAAATTAGCCTGTGTCCACTTCTTTATTCAAGATCTGTTTCCATTGGTCTAGCCATTGTGCTCATGGCTGTATCCCGTTTTGTATGAAAACTAGACTGTTTTTTTTTACCCAGTAAAATTACATTTTGTACTAATCAAATAGAAGAAACTTTAAAAACGCCCTCGTCTTATTAATGTCATAGGATGTTTTTTTTAATTTATTATCACTTTAGTTTCGAATTGCACGAAATAAGATTTAAGGTAATACACAAGACACATACTATGAAGATTACAAACATATCCTTGTGTTCCTTTTAAACGTTTCCCACAGTTTTAGTTTGTTACCCGGATTTGTTTTGTTTTCTCTATCGATTTATGAGTTTTCAACACCGGTATACTACTGTTGCCTTTATGTATATATAATTTACAAAAAAATACTGTAAATTCAGAAAGTTCACTGTTTTTGTTATTGCGAAAAATGATACAGGGTTATAGTCGAATTTAATTAAACTTACATTTTGAAATTTTTTATATGAATGTAACTGCATTTTTCTCAATATCGAAAAAATGAAAAGTCCAAAATGACAAAATCGCAATAATAAATGCACGCAATAACTTCTGAACTTACAGTAGTACGGTTTTTTAAATAGCATTAAGACCTCACCAATAAGATGAAAAAATAAACAAATACTATTAATCGAAAACAATTGTTGTTTATTTCAAAGCTAATTTTTAAATGTGGTTATTAGTATATTTAATCAAACAGCATCCTTATGTATACTTATATTTCAATTATTTAACCAAGACAGACACTTTTTCTATCAGTGCATTAAATCTAGTTTTTGTGGACCAATTTAACCTATGGTCTGTGTAACTAATAAAAGATAAAGACCAATACAGAGGTTGTCACGTGACTTTCAAAAAATATAATGACTAATTTCCTTTAGATGTTCTTCTTTAAATCTATGCCTGCTTTGATTTATTGCTTTTTCATGATGATTAACGATACAATCTGTAATCGCAAAAAAATCAGGAAATTCTAAATACTCAAAGTCTTTTTCTTGAATATAATCTTACATTGTATAACCTGTGCGTACCCAGTTGTGAAAAGTACAGTTCACAGACTGATTTTATGAAGAAATCTAGATTTTTTTAAGCTGTTTGTATTGAGTGACATACATATTACAAATTGTAGAAATTTGTTCTTCAAATCTGTTTGAATATAAATTACTGTTAATTAGACAACAAGAGAAAAATTCGTTTTGAAGTGAAATGAGAGTTCTAAGACCTAGATATAAATGATTCATTCTCTTTATATTTGTCAAGGTTTAATAGAGTATGTTTTATTTACGTGCAGACGTTCAAAACAAGGATTTTGTCATTTCAAGGGTGTATATTAATTTGTTCGGTACAGAAGATCCGGTATGGTTGTCCTTGATAAATCCCAATTCGCGAACTTATAAACTAAAAGATGATGTAGTTAAAGCTTTTTAGAAATATGTCAACTAAAAGACAGTTTTAGCCACTGATACACACCTTCATGCAATTATATAGATGCAAGTTTAGGAATTCAATGTCAAATTAGATACCATAATAAAATACTGTGGAGGACAAATTGTCTTTTAAAAATTTAAAGATAAACATTGTTCATCTAAATTAATGACTAGATATATATTTGTAATGGTCAAATTAATATCTAGTCACAATTCGTCTTGACTCGCAAACATTACTTATCCATGTAAGATATATACACTCAGTCTGACATATGCTCAGTATTATGTAAAAATAAAATACATTGCAAACATGAAACATACTACAAATTTATAGCATAGTTGCTCTCGTCTGGTTTTTAGCCAAACAAGATCTGCTACTAATAGCTTTTCTTTCGCGATATTTGAACCGAAATACAATCTTTGTATTATTTAAGATGTAATGTGTGAACAAATTGAGCATTTACCATGATGATTTATTCTATATATAAAGGAAACGACTAGGTTCTCGCTTCACATAAACATGATTGAATTGATTTATGTTTTTATTGTCATAAAAAATACCAAGTCTAAGCATGATCGTGACCGTAATACAAGTATCCTAGAATTGCTTCAAGTTGAACAATATCGTGATTTAGTATATAAAAGTGTCGTTTATCTATCTCTGCTTTACAAATAAAATGGCAATAAGATACTCAGGCATCTATGTCTGTCATCTTTTAAGATAATTAGTCCATTGTAAGAACTACTGTGTATCAATTAGTACTACGCCATTATTTACTAAAATTAATTTAATTGAAATAGACAACGCTTTACTTGAATATAAAGAGAAAGGAAACTGATAAAAACGTAATTTTAATTTGATAAGGGTAATTAAACTTGAGTGCATTATAGAAGAACTGATGTACTAGCATTGGTAAATATATAAATCGCGAGTAAATAAACTTTCGACTGCGTTCACACTATGTCGATTTAAACTAGATTGGTTCACTTAAGGTCGATTTAAGGGCAATGGATTGTAAATGGTCATTTCGATCTGCACATCATATAAACAGTGTGAACAGATAAATATTCGTTCATGTTCAGCCTTTTTGTCGGACTCATCCTCAATGATAATTAAAATAGCTTTTCACAGTTTAGTACGAGGTTGATGTGTACAGCTGTAATGAAAACTACTGAACAAAGACTGAAAGAATCTTATTTGAATGCAAATTATTATCTGAATCTACCGCAGTGCATAAATCTGAATATGTCGTAATAAAAGAGAGGCAACCGATATCAAAGGGACATTCGAATTCATAAGTAATAGATAAACTGACAACGTCATGTCTTTAAAGAAAAAAAGACAAACAGACAAAAAAAGTGCACAAAAAAACAAAAAGGAAAAGTAAAGACTGAGAAACATAAACCCAACACAAACCTGTGCTGAAGTGAGGTGCTTGTCAAGTTTGAGCAGATTCTTCTCCAAATGTGACTCGTACCCGTCGTTTTGCTCATGTTTAGACAAACTCGGTAATAAGTCCAATTCGGTAGGTCACAGTCGGAAAAAGAATTGTAGGACCATATCCATTCTCATCGGTAAAACGAATATTCCAAATCGGTAAATCAAATTGCTACTCGTAACCGCATCCGAAAATCTAGTCCAAGGGACTATTTAAATTTCACCACTTGGAACTCTTGGTTTAATAATTCACGATTCACGGTTTACTTTAAACGAATACAATGTAATTAATAAACTCGAACGCTTTTTTTCATGAATAACAACCACCAATAATGATAAGTAAATAGAATGTATGCAATGGAAGCCTCCTGCTTTTAATTTCATTGTGACGGTACTAAAAAAAGGCACCAGTAGTATACCGCTGTTCAAATCTCATAAAACCGTCGAAATCAAAAAGACGATATCTTGGCGAAATTACCACAGATGGTATAGGCACCGCCTTTAACACGTGTTTTGTGAGTTAAGCATATATTCAAAACATTTTCACTTTGTCGATATCGATTTAGAATCAAATAAGATCACTAAAATAAGTACCAACTACAGCAGCAACAAAACATGTTAAGAAGAATGTGAAGTTTGCGATATTGAAAGAAATTAAGAAAAAAATATACTCGGAGATAAAACATTCAACCTCAAAAAGAACAGTCATGGATGTCAACTAGTGAACCTTATTTATAGACTTCACTGTGAAAATGTAACCACTATGTCTATGTTGGAGAAACAGAAAGATCACTCAATGAAGGAATAAAAGAGCATCTTGCAGATATCAGACATGATAGAGATACAGCTGTGGCGGAACATTTTAACCAAGAGGATCATTGTAAAGAGGACATCACAGTTCAGGTTCTGCAACAAATTTACGATAAATCCGCAAATTACAGGAGATATATTGAGGCACAATGGATGCAAAAACTAAATACAATTAGATCATTTGGAATTAACGTTAAAAAGGAATGACTTTAATTGATTAAAGCTTATATAATTTAATTTTCATTGATACAAAAGTATTATGACGTCATGTTATTGTGACGTTAAAGTACTGTGACGTCTTGACGTTTCCAGGGACATTTATCTATAACATCTTTTCATTGATTGAAAAGGAAATACAAATGTAATGTCAGCCATGTAGTTGAGAGGAAAAATGAAGAACTGAAGAAGGCCAGTGGCCGAAACGTCTCAAAAAATTGGTTTTTTGATACAATTATAATTAATTGTATATCAAAGGAGTAGGTCCAGCAAGACCACTTTTTGTCCCCAAAATATAGCAGTTTAAAAAATTGTTAACAAGTAAACTTATAGCTATTTACTGCAAAGTAAAATACTTCTGTTGCATAAATATGGGTTGTGTTTACTATACAACGCACATATCTCGAGTACTAGCATCATTTAGTCATGCTAAATTACTGAAATCTACTCAATTTTAGCATTTCAGTTAAATTTGAAACGGTTTCTGTCTTAAATGGAAGTGACCGCACTTGTTTTGATTCTTGATATTTGAATCAAGTTGTATTTGATGATAATACATAACATATATAACGGTTGAGAGTGAACACGGGTGTGGCCACTTTAATTTTTGACAAAATCATCTGGAAAGTGACATATTTTGGCATAATTGATAGATTTTTCATATTTAAGCTTGAAATAGAGCTTCTTGAATGACTACATTAGTTCAAATCTTTCACATCAATTTATTGAATCAACTGAAGTAGACACTTAAATGTATAAAAAGTGTTCAAAATCTTTCATCAGATGAACCTGAAATTTAGGGCCAAAATCGGCACTTACCGGACTTACTCCTTGTAATATCATAGCAAACTTATACACTTTTGTATGCTTTACATGTGCAAGTTCAAATTTGTAGATTGTTCTTCATTTTTAAATTCTTTCTGAACGAAGTATATACTGGTAGCCAAAAACAGAAGTTAGCCAAAGTTTAAGTAGTTTATATAGATATATATGGTAATTTATTGTAAATCAAAGATAATGAGAAATGCATTTCATAATTACCAAAGGTATCAGGATTCCAGTTTTATATAGTCTACAAAAGACTCATCAGTGACGCTCAAATCAAAATATTTATAAAGCCAATAAAGTACAAAATTGAAAAGCATTGAGGGTCCAAAATTCCAAAAAGTTGTACCAAATACGGCTAAGATAATCTAAAAATTCAAAAACTAGTAAATTATACCCTCGATCCTTTTTTTGTTATTATGTATTTTGCTTTCAATTTCATGGAAATATTTAAGCTCTAGTACATAACACGATTTCTTTAAAACCGAGAATATTAAAAATTGGATCCATCTCATGAAGATGGCAGAAGTTAGACCAGAAACTATGACTGTGTTCGTGTCATTGATACCGTTAATGTGATTTTAATTTGAGAATAATTGTTGTGTGTCTACAACATATTAAATAATTTTCTATGTCCTTGACTATTAGTTAAAGAATGCAATTATAGAAACACGATCATTAGGAGGTATTATGTATTTGGGTTAATTGAATTTTAATAGAACATGATTTTACAAATCTATATCAACTTATAATGTGATTGCAAATGACACACACACAGAAATTTTTAATAGTTACAATCGCGGTTTACTAAAACATTATAATGAAATAATTGCAAGTACTTTGTCATTTGTTATTCCAAACAAGTAAACATATAATATACGATAAAACAGGACTTGTGGTAATTTTTTTTCATTCTTGTCTTTCGTTTTTGGTAATGTGATCTTTTTGTTTTTCATTGTTAACATATTTGTTTGTTTTTATAGTGATTGGGACTTTAACACAATTTTGACAATATTGTTTTATATTTTTAGTTTTGTTCACATGTAATTCGACTGTCATACAAGTGAGAGTTTTAGCTAGCATTAATTCCAGTTTTAATTCACTAATTTTTACATAAGAACATGCATGTAGCAAGTAATAAATATGACAGTTGTAATCCATTCGTTATATGTGTTATGGGTTAGACATTTGCTTATGGACTTCACATTTAGAATCTTCCACGGAGTTTGGTATTTAATTTTGTTATTCTACCTTTAGGTACCTCAATACACAGACTGTATATCACTATCAAGGCAGCTGGAAGTGATCAAATAAATTAGTATGATTAATAACCTCCTAAGCCTTCAAAAAATAAAGTTCCTTTACAAATTTTTGTTTTATTAGTCATTTCTGATTGCTCAACTAAATATAGCCCATTATAGCTTGCTGTTCAGTGTGTGCCAAGGCTCCGTATTGAAAGCCGTACTTTGACCTATAATGATTTACTTTTACAAATTGTGACTTACATGGAGAGTTGTATCCACCATGTTCCACATAAGAAAATGCCCGTACGAAGTCGGGAACATGACAGTTGTTATTCATTTATTTGATGTGTTTGTGCTTTTGATTTTGCCATTTGATTAGGGACTTTCCGTTTGAATTTTCCTCGGAGTTCATTATTTGCGGTTTTACTTTTTTTCTCATAGTCATTCATACCACATAGTTTTATAAATACCGTATCCTTGTTCTTGACCAGTTCATGGATCTTTGTCGTTTAATAGGAACAACTCAGAACCACAATTAGCATAATATAGCACGTAACTCAAGGTTGAAGAAGAACAAATAATAATTATTGGGAACGTTAACATCGAAATAATAATCGGGTTTACAATATAATCGAATTGTATAGTCATCTGATTATAGTGACAAAAATCATTAGAAGATATGTCGTGCAGTTTGGAGTCCACCTTTGTTAACGTAAATATAATATATGCCTGTTAATATTGCGTTTCAAAAAATAGTTTAAGGTTTCGATGAAAGGAGTTCCGGTACTAATGCCCGGTTAGCACTAGAAAATAAAGTGTTTGACAAGTATTTTAAATTGAAACATACTGGAAAAGCATAGGGTAGAAAAAGTATAAATGAAAAACGATGCTACAGAAAGGCACAAGTTTTTTTTTTCATTTTGCATTTCTATCTTTACATTGTAGGTATGCATGGGACGTACCTGAAAACTTTATGGCCAAGTTCGGATGGATATCTAGAGTAGATGGGATTGACATGGTCATATATAACACCTGTTATGATTGGATATAGCTTTCCCTCCATTAACACTCGAGGAGCCCTGGGTTGTGGCAGGGTTCCTAGAGATCGACTCGATATCCCGGATGTTATGACGTAAATCCAATCAAATTTGAATGTAAACATATTCAGAGTACGGGCCTTGTACTTCCGGTAATCTAGAGACCTTACTCTTCAAAATTATTGACCGTTCATATGGAACTCTAGTCAGAACTCGAGTTCCATCCGAACTTGGCCTTAGGTGTAAATAAAAAAAAGCGCATAGTTTAATTCAGTGAACCTAATACTTTTTTAAATATAGCTGAGATCGAATTAGGGAAATAGACAGATTCTGGGGTAAAAAAAGCATTGAAGAAGACACAAAATGGGAAGTCAGCAGATATAGAGAGTTACATCAGAGATAATAAAGGCAGATTTCAATCTAACAGAGGAGAAAATGCCAAAAATATTTAAAAAAAACATATGGGTAGAAGAAACATGACCATTAGATAGGAGAAAGGGAATGGTTTGCAAAGTCTTTTAGATGAGCGATATGACAGATTGTAAAAGTCGGAGGAAGGGAGGTGACTCCTTATCATGTGATCAGTGAAGTTTGCTTATAGAAAGAATAAAAGAAAGAATAGACAAAGGATTAAGGAATGAGCAGGCCATTTTTATGCCAATTAGAGGAACAACCAAACGGATATGTATCCTTCGAAACATACGTGAGCAAACAAATGAATGGAAGACAGCTTTATACAGACTTTGAAAGATCATAAAAAATCAATGAAATATGTACCGGATTTAGTTATACCGTCATTGATTACGGAGAAACATTGCAATGGTTCGAAATAAAATCCGGAGTGAAAATAGGGTAATACATGTATTATATCAGGGTTTATAAAAAAAGAAGATGTAGTATGATTGACAGTTAGACAAATCTCCACAAGATATCAAAATGGCACATAAATTAACAACTATAGGTCACCGTACGGCCTATAACAATGAGAAAAGCCTGAAACGTATAGTCAGCCATAAAAGGCCCCGAAATGACAAATATATAACAATTAAAACGAAAAAAGAAACGGCCTTATTTCTGTACAAAAAAATGAACGAAAAACAAATATGTAACACAACAACAAACGACAACCACTTAACTCGTTTGATATATTTGATCTTTTGATTTTGCCATTTGATTAATGACATTCCGTTTTGAATTTTCCTCGGAGTGCAGTATTTTTTACAGGCAACTACATACATACAGAATGTTGCGGGGTTAAACATGTGAGCGGTATACCAACCTCCCTCTAATCTGGGACAGTGATGTAACAGTACAACATACCTGTAAGAACGAACTATCAAAATCAGATGAAAAAGGCTTAAAAGAGATTGGCGACAGGTACCAGTCAAACTCAAAGATAGAACTTCGCATGATACTGGTTTGAAATGTTTCTATAACCGATAAAGCAATGGATCGTTTGTAAATGTAGGTACTAGTAATTTTCATGGGTTTCATTTTGTTATTTTCTCAATACATAAACGCTGATATATTATCAAACAAAGCATACATGGAGCTGCCATAAATGATATCTAAGTCTATGATACCACTGTTATATATATAGTTTCAAATGGAAACAAGTCCGTTGCTAGGGAATGACAGGATTACAAAAAAAAATATCGGTTACAATTTAGACAATCAATCATTATAGATCATTGTTGACCAACTTCTTGCTTGAGTCGGTACGGCGAACATGAGAAAAGCAATCGAGATGACAAATTATATCCTGTTTATAGCTATTTTACCTATGACGAGGTGATAAACTTCATTGACAACAGCACGTGTCACCTTAGTTTCTAGCGAACATTTTTCATATCACTCTACTGTTTACTGTCTTATGTTTAGTTTTGGCAATGTACAAATGTGAGAGAAAATTCTGTAAAATTAATACCCATTAAAAGAGGAAGGGGTTCTAAAATGAACAAAAAAACACTTATCAATCGAAGAAAAACCGAAACAAGAATGAAACAAGAATGAAAAAGAAACAACCAAATAAAGCAACAAAAAAAAAGAGATTGTGGCTTTTTTCGAAACTGAATGCAAAAGTCTTGGGTGAAAATTAATATATTGAATGATATTTACAGACATTCAAGTTGAACCCCCGCTACAGACGTATTCGGTAATTGAATTGATACCGCACCGGAGAATGGCTATTACTCGTATATGTATGCAGTCATATCTAAGAAGTCAAGGGCAAACATTCCGACGGAATCGATTACTATGAATCAAAGATTAACAATTTTGAAATTATAAAAAAAAAAAGATGTGGTATGATTGCCAATGAGACAACTCTTAACAAGAGACCAAATGACACAGAAATTCAACGGCCTTCAACAATAAGCAAAGCCGCATAGTCAGCTTTAAAAAGTTCCGAAATCACAAATGTAAAACAATTCAAACGAGTAAATTAACAACCTAAATAATGTAATAAAACGTTAACTACTGTAACAGTGTCTACCGGTTTCTTTTGTGTTTTTTAACATGATGATAGTGTTTACACTTCTAGTTTATCGAAAATAAATATATTTTACTAACTAATTATAATTTGAATATTATAAAAATTTACAATGATAAACTCCTGTATTTTTTTTTTTTTTTTTTTATTTTTTGTTAAATCTTTAGTTATTAGTACATAATTATGTTTCTGCATTGTGTAACCATTAAATTAATGTCATAATAGGAATGGTCTCTAGTCGGATTGCTTTCATTGCTATTTACAAGTAAGGAGTTCAATTATAGCAATTGAAATCTATTGTTGTATTGGGTTAGCTGAGACAAAACATATCATCATCTTTTTATATATATAGTGAAAGATTTGAAAAATATCATAATAGACTAACAACTGGCTGAGCTGTTTCTGTATTTCTCCTCAAAGTTCTTAATATTTGCTTCTTAATTTATTTTATCTAAAAAGTATACATCAGCTAGGAATAATATTTCAGACAGTGTATCCATATTTACTCATGATTCGTCTGTGTCTTGTTGATTGATCGATCAACGGAAATTAAACAGTGATAACAATCGATAGTTTTCCTCGAAAAGGCCGTTTTAAATCATTCAAAAACACGGAACATTTTTTAAATTTTGTTTAAAGTTATTTAGAATAATATACTTTTGATATATATCTTATTTTAACGATGCGTATAAAGTTAGGTGAAGTGTAAAATATGAAACTGCAAGTTAACGTCCCGTATCAGCCCATGGGCCAATACGGCTTAAAAAAAGAAAGCCGGCAGTGAACATTCCGTAATAGAGGTTTCTCAACATCTTAGTTTAAATCTTAAAAGTGTTACTCAAGTTGAACTTTTGGAGATAAATTAGTGTATTATAGACTTGATGATGATTCTTAGCCAATTTGAATCCAGTTTTATTGAGTGTTTTGATGGAAATCCTCTTAGTCAATTTGGAGTCACGGATTTCGTTCAAAAAGTAATGGCGCCAAGTCTAATTGAAAATACAGACCACAATGTGAGTACTACAGTAGACCTGATACATAAACCACATCTAACGACAACAAATACACCTAGAAAACGTCATCTATCAGAAACTGACAAAGATCCGGCTGAACACAAGAAGATGAAGCATTCCAGTATTTCCGCCACCCCTCCACACATTTACCAAACTCTGACAACACCCAGTTTAATGCAATTGTTAAAATGATAAGCAACCTATCAGACAATTTTAATAGTGTAGCTAGCAGATTAGAGAGCAGAATGTCTGAGGGAAATGTGGAAAAACGTCTAACTGTTAAATTCGACAAAGTTATTCATGATAAAGTAAAAAGTGAGTTAGGTAAATTGAAAGACCAAATTTCTAGTGAAGTAAATGGGTACAGATGCGCATTAGTTTTTCCATAGGCCGTAATGGTAACGTTTTCTTCTGTTGCTCAGTCCATATCGTTAACTTGGATATGTGTGATGGCTCGTTTCGAAGCTGAGACATTTTGACATATGTGGTTAAATTTTCGGGGTACGAAGTGAGATTACTTTTTCCGTAAATTAGCAAACCCCGAGTATCCTTTTGTGATGCGGCTCCTCATGGTAAATAATCCCATTTTTAACACAAAAAGTTCTTTGAAAATTTAATACTTTGAACACATTTAATAGCTCCATAGATTTTACACATTTATTCTGTGTTCCCCTACTTTCTAAATTAACTCAAATGGTTAAGCTCAGTCACTTGTTTATCATAGAAAAGTGTCAAATATCACTACACAGAGAATTTTTGTTTACACGTGACTTTTGAGTTCCTCATTTCAAGGCGCATTAGGGATCTTGTCCCAAATGAATTGAAAGAAAAGGTTTTACATTAATAAATCATATGCAGAAGTTGTGGCATCTAGCGGTAAGGTTATTAACTCTGAATTAAAAGACCAACATCAGCTTAGTGTTTTTGTGAAAAACCTGCCCTTCGACAAACGAGAAGAAAATGACATTTCAATACTAAAAAACAAGGTTTCAGCTTTGTTTATGGATGGTCTGAAACTGGCCGATATAAATGTAGCTAAAGTAGTCAGGAAAACAAACAGATCTGACGATAAACCGGGTATTGTGGTAATACCTTTCGCTACTATGGAACACAAGAAAGGGGTATTTAAAGCTAAACGTGTACTGAAAAACTCAACTAAATATTCACGTGTGGATATTGAGAACGATTTATCACTCCAACAAAGAATTAAAAACAAAAACAATTGTACACTATTAAAAGCCTTAGGCAGGGAGAACGATTTCATGATTAAAACTGGACGTGTAGTGAGGAAACAGTCTGATGATACTTGTGTTCACAATTTGCCACAGGTCAACGGTCAACGAGCAAACAATTACCCACGCTCCCGTACCGATAGAAATAGACATAATGACCCTGATTATTCGAATGGACGGAAGAGTTACGAAAGTAACAGTAGGCGTGGTCGTGGGAGCTGGTATTAGCTTACCTGCGGGTTTTGGAACATTAATAAGTGGAGCAAAACTATAAATAGTGAAAAATTCTATGCTAGCTTCATGTATACATAAAAGTAATCTGCATATTTTAAGGTTGGCCGAAACTCCCCTGGTTCGTCAATCAGTTGTTGATATTGAAGGTTACACGTGGTGTGGACATAACCGTAAACATATACACGTGCGTGCAAGAACGGGATCGGGAGGTGCTGGTGTATTAGTACGAAACGATGTTTTAGTGAATTATAATGTTGATAAAGTGAGAGATTCTGTGGATGAAATTTTATGGATACGTTTTTTCGGAAAATAAAACAACCCGGACTCGTCCTTTTAAACATGTGTGGTATATTTGCCTCCAGAAAACTCCCCACGATCGGTGAATATTTATGAGTTTTTAGACTCGCTTTCTTCTGATATATATACAATCCCGAATGGTAGTCCATTTTATTTGTTTGGAGATGGGAACAGTCAAGTATCCGATATTCCGGATTTTATAGAAGGGATAGATATTTTACCCGAGCAAAATGTTGTTGATTTTACAAACAACAGTTACGGAGACATTTGCTGTGAATTTTGAGTTCTTTTAATTGCTGTATTTTAAACGGAAGGAACTTTTTAAGCAATGATTTTACATTTATATCTACTAAAGGGACATCTGTCGTTGATTACTGTATAGTGCCATATGTATATCTGAATAAATTTGTAGATTTCGAAGTTATTAGAGTTCAAAGTCTTGTTAATAGTACTTTTACCACAGGAGCGTACGACCCGAAACATATTCCTGATCACTCATTGATATGCGATAACAAAACAAATGAACATATGAAATTTGATACATGAAATGTGCCAAATGATTGATTAACAGATGTTGAAGTAGTATCTAAGTTAAACCAACTCATACTTGATCTTGAACATTCAGAAAACAATCAATTAGAAATAGACAATAATTACGGCGCACTTGTAAATGTTATTCAAGATGAAATGAACTCCAAACTAGATAAGCGGAAGGTGTCTTGCGCGGATGGTCGCAGTAATAAGAGAAGAAAGATGAAGAAGCCTTGGTGGAATGACAACCTTACAGTACTATGGAATAAAGTGTGTGCAGCTGAACGTATTTGGTGTAAAAATCCTAACCGTAACGAAAAGAAAAGTGCACGTCATGTATTTGTGAAGACACGTAAAACTTTTGACAAAAACTGTCAACAAGCGAAAAGACAATACTGGTATCGTAGTAAAGAAGAATTATGTGCCGTCCAAAATGATAATGAAGAATTGGTGTTGGAAATGAAAGTCAGAAGAGCATTCCGATGGAAGTGTTACAAGATGACGGTTCAATTTGTACTGATACTGATGTAGTTTTAAATAAATGGAAAATTTCCTTTGATAATTTATTCAATTGTAAAGATAAAGACAATTTGCCTAATGAAAGTATAACAAACAATATTTCAGGTGATTTTTTAGATTGTGAAATTAGTATTAACGAAGTTTTAAATGTATTGATTAAAGCAAAAAATGGCAAAGCGCCAGGTATTGATTTGATACCCATAGAATTGTATAGAAATGATACACTATTACGTGTTTTACATAATTTATTTAGTAAGTGTTTCAAATTTGGTAAAATCCCATCCATGTGGAGTAAAGGGATAATTACACCTATACCTAAGTGTTCTACAGCAGACACTAGGGATCCTTTGTCATATCGGGGCATTACATTGGCACCATGTAGTTACAAATTATTTTGTAGCATTTTGAATAATAGACTTGTATCTTGGTTAGAAACTAAAAATGTTTTACACGATGAGCAAGCGGTTTTCGTTGTGGTAAAAGTACTATTGATCATTTGAGTACACTTACATCTATTATTGAAACCAGAAAATTACGAAAATTATCTACGCTTGCAGTGTTTGTAGATTTTAAAAAGGCATATGAAACGGTTAATAGAAATTTGTTGTTTAATGATCTTAATGATTTAGGTATAAGTAAACATTTTGTGTGTGTTATTAAAGCTATCTATTCTCAAGTTGAATGTGCTATTAAATTAAATGGGCATATGACTAAATGGTTTAGTGTAAATTCAGGCCCGCTATCATTTTTAACTCCGCCACATTATGTATGTATGTGCCTGTCCCAAGTCAGGACCCTGTAATTCAGTGGTTGTCGTTTGTTTTACATGTGTTACATATTTGTTTTTCGTTCATTTCTTTTTTAATAAATTAGGCCGTTAGTTTTCTCGTTTGAAATGTTTTACATTGTCGTTTCGGGGCCTTTTATAGCTGACTATGCGGTATGGGCTTTGCTCATTGTTGAAGGCCGTACGGTGATCTGGTGTTGTTAATTTCTGTGTCATTTTGTCTCTTGTGGAGAGTTGTTTCATGGGCAATCATACTACATCTTCTTTTTTTTATATCGAAGAACGTATCATTAAGGAGCAGTAATTTTAAGCAGTAAGAATTTTCTACCGATATTTCAGCGTGCTTAAAGACAACAGTTAACAATTTGATATTCTTTTTGCAATCTAGCATTTTATTGTTTTGGTCAAAGACTACATGTAGTTACTGTTCCGATTGCTTTTGTGTTGTTGAATTAGCGTAATCTTGCGTTAAGTTTTATTTATTTATATGTTTATATGCGTTCGATTTGTCTCCCTTATCCATTAAAAAAGATCATTGTTTATATAAAGTGGAAGTTAAAAAAACCGGTGCATTTGGTATGCATTTGCTTGATTGATTGTTAAATGTTTAACATACAGTAGCAAGTATTCATGACAAGATTGATATTTTATGAAGGATTAAAAAGTGATTGAGATGAAACAACTTCAGTACTTTAGTATGTTTTATTTAAAAATTATATCCACACTTTTTTTGATAATCAAGCACAAAGTTCTTCAACAAGTCTTAGAGATAATTGCCATCTTAAGTGACGTTACACCGAACCAATGACTCTAAATGTTTTCATTTCTTTTATATCCAGTTCAACATACATTTTATACACACGCCTGTTGTTGTGCAGTCTGTTATATTGCCTCATCCTCCCTTTTCTCTTGTATATGCCAAACAATCGATTAGAGGAGGAATGTTTAGATAAATGCTGTCTGCTAAAATAAAGCATCTAGCAAGATTATATGCGTTATCACCTGTTCACTTTTTATTTATTTGTTTTGGGAAATCAGTTCCAGACATATAAAGGTGCACTCGATATATCGTAAAGTATTAATAGAAGATTTATGTGTATGTTAATCGAAAGCATGAGTGCTATAGCACCAACTGATAGGCCACTAGTAATTAGCATGTACATTTTTAAAAAATTGCATGCCTTAAATAGACAGAAACAAATAGGAAATAAAAACGGAAGAAAATTGAACATCATGCCATAAAAGCTTAACAAAAACAATCAACAAGAAAAAAAAACGAATTATATCAATACTAATAATATTATGTGTACGACAATGTAAACATAAATAAAAATAAGAATGGCTATGAAAACAAACCACAACAACAACAACAAAAAAAAAAAAAAAAAAAAATTACATTACATTACAGAACATCATTTTCAAGTTTTTTTTAAAACATTTATTTCAATATTTCCCTTTATTTATTTTCAATTTCGGTAGAAAATACATCAGTAATAATGATAGTTTTAGGCGAATGAGTGACAATTCGGATTTGATAGGTTTGGGGCAAGAAAGTTATCTCGAATCCGAGGATGTTCTATTTTCTAAATAAAAAACGGTTGTCTTTACTAAGGGCGTTTACTCCTTGATTTGATTTACTTTTTTTCACGCAGGGCTTTTAACTTATGATCGGAGCCAAGCTAAGTTTTGAAAAAGATGCATTTCCCCTCCCATTCCGACAAAATAGACACTTCGTATAGATATAATAGTCCTCGCAGTCATATAATATGTCTACAACTCAAAATGGTTTGAAAGAAGGACGCATTTTTTTTTAGGTGCAAAACACATTTCTAACGGAAGTGCACAGCCGATAGTTCAAAATTATTGAAATCCTTTCTCCTAACGGAAAATTACGTCAAGTTACGGCGATTTTCGTTCGTTCGTAAGATGTTGAGAAACCTAGCGCATGGGCCAATACAGCTTTTCCCGAAATGAACCGTTCCGTAATGCTATATTAACTCATGATTTATTTCGACAGGGAAAGGTCATCCGTGATGCCCAGAAACACTGACTATCCGTAAAAGGGCTGATTTGCTAATATCATTTAATAATTATATATAAATATACAATGTTTGCGAATTTAAAAAAGAAGATATTGTACGCTTGACAATGAACCAGCCCGTCATAAGAGACCAAATGATACAGAAATTAACAGCTATATGTCACCGTACGGCCTTCAACAATGAGAAAAACCCATACCGCATAATCAGCTATAAAGGTCTCCATACCTCATTTTTAAAAATCACAAAAATATATGTATTGAACTTCAAAATACTCAACGGAAAGTCTCCAAACAAATGTAAAAATGATGTGCTTTTAAGTAAATTTATTATCAGTACCACGAATTCAGATGTTTACAATGAAACAATTACATTTTTTTAAAGGAATGTATGAACAAATTGCTAAAATCACTGAATATGCAAGTTTTCCTAAATCCATGAAAAATGGGAACCAAAATAAATGAATCCACAGTATTTCATACACAAATAAAATAATAACAAAAAAATGGATCCACCTACCAGTTTCAACAGCCTTGTACCTTCTTCCGGTATGCATTTATTAGTAAACGATTAATTTATAAAACAATTTAAATTGATTTTTGTTATGACATAACATTTCAAAGCACGTCAGGTATAGGATGTTAGTTCGTACCATGCACGCCATTGATACATAATGTTTGGCATCATTACAGGGCTTACAAGCACCTGTGATATATCGTTAGAAATGAGTAAAATGTTGATATTGGATTTTTATAAAATTAGACAGCATGTCACTTTTTGTTTTTAATATTATTTAAACAATGTGTAGATTTGAGACACGTGGTCCTGGACGTCATTGGGTATACTTGGAAATTGGTTCAGTGGAAAAAAGGTCATGCTAAAATTAATGTAGACAGCATCAAAATAAGGGCGTTACTATTTGATTTTATTGGGAGGGGCTAGGACGAAATTTAAAAAAGGTAACCGGCCACGTCCACTCTGAGTTTTTGTTATAAGTATTTCTGTTTGTATCCCTCTGATGACTGATGATTTAAGCCTTTTTGAACTGATTATTATAGTTTGTTCTTATGTTGTACTGTTGTGCCTCTATTTGAGGTTAGGGGAAAGGTTTGAGATCCTGTTAACATGTTTAACCCCACCACATTGTGTAAGTATGTGCCTGTAATAGTTGTCGTCTGTTGATGTGTTTTATATTTGTTTTTCGTTAATTTTTTGTACCTAAATTAGACCGTTAGTTTTCTCGCTTGAATTGTTTTACGTTTGTCATTTCGGGGCCTGATATAGCTGACCATGCAGTTCGGGATTTACTCATTGTTGAAGGCCGTGCGGTGACCTATAGTTGGTCTCTGGTGGAAAAGTTGTCTCATTGGCGATCGAACCACATCTTGTTTTTATTTTTATTTTTTATAGGACAGCAGTTTTTAATTAAAAAATGCAAGTAAGCAACTCAGCAAAAATAGGCAGGACTTGGTAAACAAAGTCAGGATAAACTAAAAATAAGTGCAGGTCATTTTTAAAAAAAATATCAAACTTAGCATCAAATCGTCTAATTCCGGTTTTTCTTTTTTTTTTTTTTTTGAGTGGGGAGGGTGGGTTGCATTTACTCCCCCACCCTTACAACAATCCTGAATACGTCCATGTATATACGCAAATCCGACACGATCTCTTTATGTTGATGTCATCAGCTTTGACTGAATGATCATATTTGATTAGTTATAGCTAAAACGTGTACATAATTATTGATAATTCAAAACCAAAAACAATGTTCTAATTTGAATTATTCCACTAGTTAACCTCGTTAAATACGTGTGACAATTCCGACCTTGATTATAAATTATGTTAGAAATACAAAGGTAATTTTAAGACTTTGTTTATAACAGTAGAACACACATGACTGACGGTTATTACAGCATTAAACAGGTTAATGAAGATTAAAATAGTCCAAAACGGTAATCCAAATCAGGATGACTTTGCAACAATTAAAAAATGTTTTTGTAGGGTTAAGGTACATTTTGTAGTAAATTTTGCATACAATATTTACTGCATTTTAGAAGCTCTTTATCTAGAACAGTTCTAACAGGTTCTGACAGATTTAATGAGAGGTTAGAAGTGATCTCCACTGTATAATACGTATCAGGCTACGGATATAGGTTTTTGAAGTTTTACAGAATACGTTAACATTTAGATCGGCTTTTGTTCTATGCACCTGTCATACTTGTAAATGAGAGGTTTGGCTAGCAAAAAAAACTAGGTTTAATTCACCTTTTTATATAAAGAAAGTCCTGGACCTGGTCAGTAAAATGACAGTTGTTTGCATTCGTGTATTGTGTTAGAGCTTTTTATTTTGCCATTCCGTAGAGGATTTCCGTTTAAAATTTGAATTTTTGTTATTTTATATTTTGTATCCGAAATGTTTCGCATGGTAGTTAAAAAAATTGATGTCATTGACGAAAATATGCACCGACAATGCCATATAGTTTTCTCAGAAGGTACGATATAGATACTTTTATGATATGATTTTGCTGTTCAAAAACATTTTAACTAAGGTGCCTTCAAACGAGATTTTACATGTCAAATTCTGTATGAGCCTGCAAAAGATCACGGCCGGCACTCGGCTAACCCATAGATTGGTCGGTTAATCTATATTGAGTATTCGGCTATATCGATGGTTGGTCTGTTAATCGGGTTGGCTAAAGTCAGGGCTGCGTTCAATATCGTAGAAGCTACGTAGTGCTTCGTAGATTTTGACTATTGAACGTGTAGCTATAGACTAGTGAAAGAATGAATGAATAAATAGTTTATTAGAGTGCAACCTGAATATATACAGAGTATTGACATAATGATTCAGCCAGCCAAATAGGCTTATGATGCACTATCATGTTTTAACTTTAAATATTACAGATATAATGTCAAAATGAGGTCAAACTTATAACATTTAAAAAAAAGTAAACATGTGTATACTTCGATATTTACTAAAGAAAGATTAAACAGTTATATAAATTCACGTCTTATATTGGAACATTCTAAAATAAAGTTTGCTACAAGTTTGGTATTAGCATTTAGGAGTACTGTAATGGCTTCGTTTGGAGGTAGCTCATCAATGTGAATAGAAGGTAACTCCCGTAACAGTCTGTTTCGTGCATCAGTATAACGGTCACAATAGATGAGGAAATGTGTTTCACCTTCAATCGAACCCGAATTACACAATTTACATAAACGTAGATTAGGTGGAATGTTTCTGTAACGACCTTGTTCAATTTCTAGTGGAAAAGTTCCAGAACGAATCTTTGCAAGTGCTGAACGTTGCACCCTTGATAAATGTCTTTTTACATATGGTTCCGTTGAGAATTCGGACCTAAAAGTTTTATACGTTCTCAGTTTTGGCATTGTTCGCACTTCGTTACTCCATCTATCTTTGAAGTCATCTACACATTTACTTTTGACTGTTTCTAAAACGTAAATTGTAGAAATATTCTCGCCACTGTAGTTGATCAAATGCGTAAGATTACAAGTATTCAAAACTGTATTGATATTGTTAAACCAGGTATTTTTGTAGCGTGTAGAGGTTTCAATGTCCCAACAAAACACTTTACGACTAGTTGTAACATAAATATTGTTAGCAGCTACGTAGCCGCTAAAAAATGTTTTGTCACCAAATCCTATTAGAGCACGTATAATCATATTGTTTCACCCGTGTTTGTTCGACCGTTAATCACACACTTATATAGGGTTTATACGGTTAATTATTCAGGCCAACATTCTTTTTGCTTCAGGTTAAAATTATGAACCTTGTGTTACTACTCATATTTATGGTGTGCATTTTGTTCGTGACAGGTTGCTGGATTAGGCATTTTGATAAAATATATAAAA
This sequence comes from Mytilus galloprovincialis, assembly GCA_037788925.1. Taxonomy (NCBI): domain Eukaryota; kingdom Metazoa; phylum Mollusca; class Bivalvia; order Mytilida; family Mytilidae; genus Mytilus; species Mytilus galloprovincialis. Next base: position 88,863,034 of record CM075338.1, read on the forward strand.
GGCACGCAGAGAACAGACTCCAGCTTACATCTCCTACATATGGAATTTCAAGCTGGAACTTTTTTATTTCGCAGTTTCTTTTACTTATTAAGAATGCATATATGAACTCAAGATTTGTTTTGTAAAACATTTTCCACAAATGACAGACTGTTGAGCTTTGTGAAATTTTGGATACAGTTTGCAAGGTTTGTCCGACTTGCTGAGCAACCAACTCACACACTACGTAGAGTACACAAAACTATAATTTACATACCAAGTCAAGGAGATGACGGCTGTTTATCATTCTTTTGATGTATTTGAGCTTGTGATTTCGGCATTTAAAAAGGGACATTTATGTTTTGAATTTTTCTTTGAGTTTTGTTATTTTATTTTTTAGAATGAACACAAATGCGTCTACTTTCATTTAAGACGGAAACCGTCTACTAAAATGCTAAAATTGTGAAGATTTCAGTAATTTAGCATATATTTATGATGCTAGTACCAACTATTTGTGAATTGTATTGTCAAAAACAGCCCATATTCATGTAGCAGACGCATTGAACTTTCCAATAGATAACTAAAAGTTTACATTTAAACAATTTTGTAAAACTGCTATATTTTGGCGCCAAAAAGGGGTCTTACTGGACCTACTCCTTTCCATGTGCAGGACGAAAAAATTTATATCAGTAGAATTTCATTTTGCATTACTAGGAAATTAACAAAACCATTCAGGGGAAATTAAAATAAAATAAACACCATTCAGATTCCGACACACATTTTGTTTTCAATATCTCTGAATAGTAATAAAGTGGTTGACCGTTACATGGAATGACCGTTTCACAAATGATATCGGATATGTTCCTTACGTCGTAACTACAATCCCCTTCCCTTTCGTGAATGTGACCTACCGAATTAGACTATTTACCGGATTTGTTATCACATAAGCATCACGACGGGTGCCACATGTGGAGCAGAATCTCCTTTCCCTTCCAGAGCACTTGAGATCACCCCTAGTTTTTTGGTGGGGTTTGTGTTGTTTATTCTTTAGTTTTCTATGTTGTGTCTGTTTATCTTTTTCATTTTTAGCCATGGCGTTGTCAGTTTGTTTTAGATTTATGAGTTTGGCTGTCCCTTTGGTATCTTTCGTCCCTCTTTTATATTCTATGTACCATTACGTCAGACGTTTTCGGTCAAATTCTAAGGGTATCAATCAACTTTGAAGTCATTTATTTTATCTCAAAAACAAGGATGGTGACATATGAGTTTCTATACGTGTATGAATTCAGTATAAACTCCTGGATATTATGATAGTTTTTGTTTTTGTTTTTCTCCGTTTATAAAAACATAGCCATCCATTGGAAAATCTAAAAAGGTAAGCCGAAAAAAGGCATTTCCCCTATATACCTAAGTAAATTTGTCTCTACAATTGACGTTTTCCCATGAAAATACCAAGAAAAAAATGGTGACCTTCATTTTTTATTACATATTCCGATGTTACTCGATTCAAAGAACACATGTGCCAAGAAGTTTGGAAATCGGGAGATATATTCGGTATCGTGTTACCTTAACAGAAATTGCTTTGCATATAAGCATAAATAATACATACATGTACTTGCGCGACGCCTTTGAGTTTTGCTGAAAACTGCGCAGACTGTGAAATGTTTGTACAGGTGGAAAATGTTCTATGATAGATATCATTTTGTCAGACAATTTTCTTTTTTTTATTTGGGTCTTATAATATGCCAAAAATCTGTGTATTTAAGAGAGTTTAACATTTAATTGTGCGTTTTACTCTTAACAGACGTTTAACCAACCCGATTAACAGACCAACCGCCCAATATAGTCGCATCCTCAATATAGATTAACCGACCAATTTTTCGGTTAGCCGAGTGTCGGCCGTGAAGATAGGTAGACTGTAAATCAATAGTTGTCGTTTGTTTCTGTGTAACATAATTCGTGAATATCGTCGCATTTTATCGAACTTTCGGTGTACTGATCACTAGCGCTGCGTGGGTTGAAGTTGCGCCTTATTGTAAACAGTTATTTGGCAAACACATCATGTAACAGTTTCTTTTGAATAACGATAACAAGCAAAATTCAAAATTTAGAATATGACCGTGACCTTCGACCTTGACCTCAATTTCAAGGTCATAGGTCAGTGAACTCAAAACGGAAGACCGGAGGTCAATCATTTGTATGGTTGTGGAGAAATACTGATTTGAAATACATAAGGGGAGAAAACTCCTAAAAGGGTTAACCAAAACACTTTGACTGAAATAGGTTGAAGTTGCGCCTTATTGTAAACAGTTATTTGACAAACACATCATATCATTTACTGCTACAGTTTCTGTGGAATAACGATAACAAGCAAAATTCAAAATTTAGAACTTGACCTTGACCTTTGACCTTGACCTCAAATTCCTTCAAATGGACCAAGGACTTCATATCAAAAGACTGTAGGCCTCTACGACTTATAACGTATGAATTTATCCAACAAATCGCCTATCTTAAATTTTCAAAGGGAAATAACTCCCATAAGATGTCTTCCGATCACTTAAGTCAAAATAAACCAAATCATTCTCAAGAGTAGACAAACAATTTGGTGAAAACAGTTTGCTAAAATCTTTTACGGTTTTAGAGATATAGTGATAACAATAAAAAAGGGATGCGGGGAGATAACTCCTATAAGAATAAGTGTTCGGTCACACAGGCAGAGTTTTGAAACCCCCATTACTGTACAACATCATTGACCAAAAAATCCATTCGATATGTTGTAAGACAAAAAAGCATCTCAGACGGCAAAAAAAAAAAAAAAAAAAAAAAAATAATCAGAAGAAAAACAAAAGGTCTTTCCACGAAAAGTGGAAAGACCTAATAAAGGTAGAAAGCGAGATAATTCTGACTAGAAACGATGACCGGGTCTTTTAAGATGTCTCATTTCCAATCAAACAATACATTTAACATGTTATCTTTGTAAAGTGCAGATAGTGCAAGAGTAATGTCGATATAGCGATTATTTCAACCCCCTCCCTTTTTCTGTTTGTCTGATCTGTAACAGTAACTACAGTATAACTATTTGGGTTTTTTTTTCAGTTGGTTTGACATTTATGACAATTAACATGTTTATACCCCTTCATAGCTTGCTGTTCGGAGTGACCCTATAATCCATGTTGAAGATCTATAATCATGGTTAATTTTTAAATATTGTGACTTGGATGCAGACCTGTCTCAATGGCACTCATGTCACATCTTTTTTATATATATTAGATATATTCTAGGGATGAATATTACTGTAAATCAGTTGACGCAAATAAAAACACCAATGGAGAGAATATGTTATCGGAAAAAGTCTTTTTGAATCAGTTGATAATTGACTCATAGCACTAATGGAACTATTTGTACCCGCTTGTATTACGCTACACTCAAACTATAGTCGGCCGAGAATAAGCTTATTTTTTTTTACATAAAGAAGGCCGTTAACTTGCTCGTTTGAATTGTTATACATTGCCATTTCCGGGCCATTTATAGTTGACTTTGCGGTGTGGGCTTTGTTTCTTTGTTGAATGTCGTACGGTTACCTGTAGTTGTTAATTTCTGTGTCATTTTGGTCTCTTGTGGAGAGTTGTCTCATTGGCAATCATACCAAATCTTTGTTTTTTTTATAAATTTATAATCGCACGAACTGGTTATCAAAAACGAAAAACAGAAAGGATGCGTAAAATGGAATCACTAGTTGGAAACATGTGAATTTAACCAGGAGAGAGACCGGTTGCATCAATATGATAAGCGTCTCTCGCTATATATATTTATATGCATACATCATCCACCAAGCTAATTGACACGATACAGGAGGAAAAGTATAATTGTATTGCGGCTACACCGTTTACATGGTTTAGTTAGACGACTTTTCTATACACTTCTATCCTCATGTATTTAAACTTACCTAAAGAGTTTAAGGAATGTGGTTTGCCTAGTGTTTGTAGTGTATCCCTATGTAATGAGCTGAATGCAATCATTATTTTATATAATCCCTTCCGTAGCACATGTGATCCCTTTTGGTATTTGGTTCATCAGGTTCGTGCGGATCAGTTATGACTTAAGACCTCGAATAAATGAATACTCCGTTGGTAGCTTTCACTTCTCATTTACGGCAGATTTTGAATAAAAAAAACTGAATTTCTGTTGCGCTTTGAAGTGATTGCATTCAGAATAAAAATGTAATATAAATATGGATTATAAAAATTGTGTCACTCTTTGGTCTTATGTTGATCAGAAGTGTCAATAATGACGCGTCCGTTTAGCTTTACGGGACATATAAGTTCGCAGCTGCTTCCGGTCAGAAAAGTATACTGTGTAGAGAGATTGCAACGATCTCTGCACGTGAAGAATCCTCGTAACAGCTATTTTAAGGGTCCTAATGTGGCCAATTGCAATCATATCTATTATTACCTAATTGTCTTGTGGTATTTCTTTATCCCGTCGTCCAATACTGCAAGTTTTACCTAATGTATTAGATATAATTGATTTGTTTATCCTAGCCATGAGCATGTAGAAATATTTGTCACTGGACGTAAAGTAAACAACAATCAACCAATAGAAAGACAAGAAAGTAATGATTTCAGACATCAATAAATCATTATTATCAGCCTTCGAATAGTGGTATCGGTTGGTAAATTTAATTTTCCATGTAAAGCAAAATCAATCCGAGTCAGTTGATAGATAAATTCAACAATGTGTGTGCTCAACGTTCTCAAACCAAGCGTTGGCTTTCATTGGTGTTTATGCTGACTTTTATCTTATCATGTCCAATATGTGTTTAGCTATTTCTTTTAGGTAATTCCCCTTTAAAAAAAATATAATGTTGAACTTATTCAAAACGAATAATCAAAAAACAATTCAACATGAAACACATTTAATAACTTAATAAAAAAAAGTATTGCAAAAATACTAGTAGGATAACGCCAGACGCGCGTTTCGTGTACAAAAGACTCATCTGTGACGCTCGAATCAAAACTAGTTTTAGATGTGAAATAAAGTATGAAGTTGTAGAGCATTGAGGACTAAAAATTCCTAAATTTTTTGCCAAATACAGCTTAGATAATCTATTACTTAGGTAGAAAAGTAAACATTTTAATCCATTTTTGATCCTAACCTGGTTAAGAACAAATATTTGCTGCTACCATGCAACATTTGTAATAACATGTCATTTAGGAGTAAATGCAAAGACTCTATGGATCAGAGTCCTATTTATGTGCCCCTGTATGATGACATTCACAAATAATAAGATATGGATTGATTTCCAATGAAAACAATCTCTACCAGTTGTCTTTCTTTCTATCTTTTGTACCTTGCGATCAAGAATATAAAAAGCTTAGTTCAATGTAAAATTGAGAATTGAAATAGGGAATGTGTCAAACAGACATCAGCCCGATCAAAGAGCAGACAACAACCGAGTCTTTCTGGTACAGAGCAAAGTTCATATAGACATATAATTTTTGTACATTAATTAGGCCGTTAGTTTTCTCGTTTGAATTGATTTACATTTGTCATTTCGGGGCCTTTCATAGCTGACTATGTGGATGGGGTTTGCTCATTGTTGAAGGCCGCACGGTGACCTTTACATGTAGTTGTTAATGTCTGTGTCATTTGGTCTCTTGTGGAGAGTTGTCTCATTGGAAATCATACCACATCTTCTTTTTTTTATATCCATATTGACATAAAATAAAATAAAACTCTATTAAGGAGTATGTATGATTCGGTACTATATATTTTTATTCTCGTAAACCAAAGTACAATGGTACAGAGACATTTCAGGAATGACTGTAATATTTTTTCTGTCTATGAAGAAATAACATAAAAAATTTGGTGCACACTGAATAACACGCGTAGCGGGTTATTTAACAGTGTGCACCACATTTTTTATGTTATTTCGAATAGACAGAAAAAATATTGCAGTCATTTCTTATAATTTAATTCTAAATTCCATTTTAAACCGTAGAAAACCATGAAAAAACATTGATGACGTCACGGTCACATGACTAAATTATGTCTATGGGCTCATAACAAAATAACGTCAGCCAATCAGAAGACTTGTTACATCCAAAATTAAATTATATACAAATAAATTAACATAGAATAAGTTTAAGTACAAATATAAAGTGGAGACATACAGTGGTTACCCAGGAGTTTCTAGGCATTTAATCATAAGTCTTATAAACTTGCACAGATTGTTTAGCATAGACGGTTTGTTACTATTCATTAGACTTTGAATTTTAAAATAGTTGGTCTGTTTACAAAATGATGCTTAAGTAGCAATTGTCTACCATCGTATATTGCCGAGCATTCTAAAATGTAATGGAACTCGTCGCCAATATCACCGGAATTGCACAAAGTATTTTATCTCTGAATGTTTTGCCATCTACCAATTTCGATAGGATTTTTTGTGTTCAAAGTTCTAAATCTACAAAAAGAAGCAATATTTTTGTCATCTAAAATATCAAAGTAGGGTTCGAAATTTATACAGTTTTTGAATAATTTAAAATTTAGAGCTTTTGGAGAATTCTGTACAGTAGCATACCATGTCGATCTGAACTGGTCAGTTAATTTTAATTTAACAGTATCATACAACCAGTTTTTACTTATAAAATATTTAGTGTTCCATATATTTGATAGCCCACAATTTTAAGCACAGATTTTACATGCTTACACCACGCTATGTTTCCATTATAACTACCAGAACAAAATTGTATAGAATAACAGGAAGTTTGTTATCTTCTCCAGTTCAATGTACAAGCTTACATGTATCACCAGCCCAGTAGTCAGCACTTCGGTGTTGACATGAATATCAATTATGTCGTATTTGGCACAACTTTTTAAATCCTCAATGCTTTTCAACTTCGTACTTGTTCAATTTCCATGTACCACAATATTCCTTTAAATGATATATGATAAGTTTAATATAATATCCTAAAAAAAATGTATAGAAAATGAGATATGATAGTTTGATGTTATCACGTGACTTTTTTGTAAATTGTTGAAAGTGCAGTACTTTTACCTTGTGATCTAATTGTTTTTCACCGATCTTCAGAAAGTAAACTTTTATTAATATTTGTTTGATCTACAATGAGTTATAAAAGACAAAATGAAACATTTTACACTTCTTTTTTTTTTTTTAAATTCCGAAAAATCAGACTTTTTATCATAAAAATCAACAAGATATCAGATACATAAATTCGTATAATAGGCTTTTTTTCTGTAAAAACACGGCAAAAAGGAGAAACATCCAAAGAACTGTCTGTTCGGAGTCCTAATAATTTTCCGGGTAGGATGATACATGTGTGTTCCTGCATGTAAACCCAAACTAGAGAGAGTACTCCGTCAATAACCAAAGGGGCATATAATATCTTACCATACCATTAATGTCCCGATACACATGGTAATATGTACCCACCATGCCATATAGCACCGTCCCTTGGTGCCTCCTGCAGTTAATCTAGATATATTTAGCCTACTCACAGAATTCTTTTTTGTTACTTTCTAGAGGTGTGCCTGAGACGAAGGTTTGATATATCAGTCATTCCACAAAAATGGGTACAATTACAAAATTTCAGAGTCGCCGGCAAATAACCACAAAATGCAAGCTTAACATATGTCACAGATAATCTTTTTCGTGTTCTAAGTGATTAATATGTATACTAAAATAAAATTATATTCTTTTGTGATGTATATCGTAAATATATTTGTGTTATTTTCTATTCAATATACGGAAATCACACGAATTCCGAATGTCGCCAAGAAAAACTCCAAATATCGGTGTAAATTAAAATACTTTATTTCATCTAAATCATGATTAGATTTGCTTTTTTTATTTGACACTATATGGATTTTTATCCACAAAAATATTTTAGAATCAAAAGTTATAATATACACTTTGATTTACCCATTAAACCAATGTCGCCGATAAACGTATAACCTACCGTAACGTATCTTTAGGTACAGTCAAAACATATTTATATGCTTGGAAATCATGCCCAAAGTGACTTTAAGCAAAGTCGATACATCAAATTTTAAAATCCTGCCTTTAACTTTTATTGCAATGAAACGAAAAATCAAAAAAAAATCTTCTCTTTCTCTTTTTTTCGATTGTCGCATATAAGAATCCAACCTACGTAACGCGTATTTTGGAACGCACTAACCAAGAACAAATCAAAATGATGATTATTTCATTGAAAACACCCACAAAGCTTCTCAATAATCAGTTTTGAGAAAGCAACTCAACAATATTGTTACATATTTCCATGTATTATGTAAATAAAACTAACCTCCGTTTAAATAACCTCCGTGACGCAGTTATTTACAGTTAAGTTGTCAGACTTTTTTTATCAGTATCAGCGGCTGCCGACACTGCAGAAAGTCATTTTTGTAGCAGACATCATTTATTATAAAGAAAACAGACAAACAAAATACAGATTTTGAGAGAAAAAATGTTGTTTTGAGAAAGGTAGGTTAACTTGTTTTTTCCCTATTATGTGAGCAACATTATAAAGTTTAATAACCGTTATATCAGCCATTTTCTTAGATTTAAAATAGTCTACAACACAACTTGTGTAATTACGACGACAATCATAACTTTAACAGCGATTTATGGCAAACATTTTCAAGATTATTTAGGACTCATCAATGTAACGGAGGTTATGCAAATAAAAAAAATCTAAAGATGCATGTAAACACGATCATACCAATTGAAATTCTTGTACATTGTTATAGATACCAAATCAGTTCATCAATTATCACTAATAAAAATCAAAAGGTGATGTCAATCATAGACGACATCATTGATTTACGTTACGGAGGATAGAAATTTAAGGAAAACAAGTTTGTTTCTCTAACAGGACTTTACTCTTTTTAGATAACGATTTACTAAGAAAAATGTTTAATTCTGTTGTCTTGTTTGTCATTTAATTCCAATATTTACATTCATGTATATGTTTGCTGTTGGTAAGAACTGGAATTGTCCGTTATGGAGGTTTTAAATGTCGTTACGGAGGATAGAAATTTTCGAAATGAAACTATTTTGACTCCAAAACTTCATAGTTGAGTATAATACATACATTGTGGTGTGAAGGAAGATGACATTATCTGTATAGAGGTAATAAAATTAAGTTGAACGGTATTCGGTTTAGGTAAAACATATTTTTGAGTGAAAGTTCATGAATCGTTACGGAGATTTAGACAAGAACAAGTCCATTTGACTAAAAGAAACATATAACTTGATAGAAAACAGTTTTTCTAGTTTGTTATTTCAATAAATTGTTTAGAAAAGCTAGCATTAAAGAGTTAAGTGTTACTATGTATCAGCATTCAGATACTGGTTTGATATCAACCTCCGTAACAAAGATGGGGGTGTGGATTAATACAAGCATAAAAAATACATACAAGTGATTCAAAACATAAATAATAGGGTTTTTCCTGGAAAGCTGTATTATGAAACTAAAATATTATACAGCATAACATTTCATTAGTTTAAATTTATTACTAAATTAGTTGTGAAAACTACTTATTTGAATAATTTTTTAAACACTATATTAATTCAGACCTTAAAATTGGTATTTGCTTTCAATATATACAGAATAATACGTATAAATCAGTTTGCTATGGTGGTAAATGTGACCCATTTCACATGAGCCTGGATTTAAATCTTGAGTTTTTCTCTAATGCAATTTTTAAGATGACTTTATACAACACTAACCTCCGATACGTTCATACTTACCTTGTCTTACAAAAAATGCTAAAACTAGAAAACAACTAAAATGGTGTAAGTAAAAATTTAAAAAATGACAGACTAGATATAGACACAGAAGAAAACAACACTCTCTCTCTGTTCAGTTGAAATTTATTTTTCAACAGTGTCTACATTCGAATTGTACCCATTTTTTGGGAATGACTGATATACTCCTATAAATGTTTACGAATATGTGAAAACTGTTGTTTCTTATTTATGATATTATATTAAGCTCCTTGTGAGCCCATTTGATTGAATTAAAGCTTCTTCTTTTTCTCCTTTTTCTTCTTGTTCTTGTTCTTGTTCTTCTTGTTCTTCTTTTTCTTCTTCTTTTTCTTCTTCTTCTTCTAAGACAACTAATTTAAAAGTTAAATATACTAGTACATGTACATGTATGATCCTCATGGCTGATAGAATGACAGACGAGTAAACAAACGAGTAATAAGACATTATATTCCTAATTTTAAATGATGTTAAAGTGAAGAAATGTGTAAACCAATTCACAAACTTAAGAATAGGTAGTTCACCTAATATTAGAATCGTGTTTCCCTTTGTCATTGGGTTGCTGTTTTATTAATGTATGAGGGTACGCATAGGGTGGGTCCATAATTTCTGTATTCTTTATAAATTTTATGACCTTTTTTATCTTTAATAATACGAGTATTGTGTAAATTTTATGACCTTTTTTATCTTTAATAATACGAGTAGTATGTAAAGTTCTTAATATGAAAATGATTTTTATTGTTATCCAATTTTTGTGTTATTTTCATATTTTTTTATTATTGTTACTATTACTCCTCACTAGTGAAGTACAAAATGTATCTAATCTCACCATTCTTTAAAAATAAGCACCATCCATCCTTTAAGGAATAACGTGGCTGCATGTACGATATCGATGTTTGACAAGTCTTGCTTGATACGATATCTTTCTAGAGTTATTCCTCTTTTAGTATAGTATTACATTTTAAAATGATGAGATGATTGAAGCTAGTATCTTCTTCTTCTTTCGTAAATCCCTCCAATATTGGAGCACTTGGAAATAAATCCAATATATATATATATTAAAATCACTTAAATATACGGTAGACTAGTCGAATATCCCTCCACCAGTAGAATAGTGTATTTACATCCACGAGTGCAGAGTTTAAAATTCTGTACACAATCAATAACCGGAAGAAAATTATAGAATATATTGTTGTTTGAAAAAGAAAAAAAAAATAGAAGAAAAAATATATATAGATATATATATATATATATAGGAAATAAAATTGATCAGGAGTTGTCTCCCATAGACCTAGAACTATAAAGATTTATGTAATTTCTCCAGGTCACAGTGGCACCCATAACTATGTTTTGTCAATAACTTGATTTATATCAGGTTAATTAGTGTAAATGTGTATTCATGTGGTTTTTTTGTTTAAATGTACTTTAATCATTCTAATCATTTTCTGTACTTTATTTTGTAATTCATTTGATTGTATAGCTCAAATTTTGGGCACCATGATTGGTTAATAAAATTATCTTATCTTATCTTATCTTAACCTACTCAAATGTCCACTTAGTATAGTTAAAATCTAAAAATCAAATTGTCTGTAAAATCATAGAATTTAACTTATTTTATATCACATAGCGATCGTCAGACTCACAATAGACTATAAGCATTAAGCCTTCCAACATGCACAGCATAGCAATATTCTCTAGAGATTACTTCAATTGTTCGAAGAAATTCCTTGTCATTTGGCAATAAGTGTCGCTGAACGAGGCACTGACAGTCAATAATTAGTTGGCATATTATTTGTCTATTAGTAAACTGACTTTTCCAATTTTCCTGACCAATTTTAGATATAATAAGGTTCTTCAGTATTTGAAATTGTGATTTTCTTATATCATTAAATGCCGAGCATCTAGTGAGTACATGGAGAAGAGTCTCATCTTCCAATCTGCATATAGGACAAGTTGGATCCAGCTCAAACTGATTGAATTTCACTTTATGGATCTGTAGAGTATATGTTCCTGTTGCCATTCGAGCTTTTGTTACTGCCTGTTTAACTTGTTTAACAGAGTTAGTAATGGTATCCCATATATTATGCGTCTTCCTTATTTCCATAATGTCAAATGCAAGTTTATTCAAAGTTGTTTTTAAGTTGCAGTCCTCTCTTAATTTGGAAGTCCAATATGAATTGATTGATGTTTTGACAAGTTTTTTCCAATCTAGTTTATTGAAATGGCCGTTCATTATTTCACTGAATGAAGGTAATTGGTACATAGTGAGTACGTCTTGTATTTTAACAAAGAAGCTAGTTGGTTTTCCACTTATGTGTTGTCTACGAGCTATTTCTCTGATAGAAATGTTATCACTCATAGCAATGGAATGTAGGAGACTTAACTGTCGTTTGTGGATTTCTGCGGCAATTGGAAGAGCGCCAACTAAGAGATATACTGCTGAGGTAGCTGTTCTATTTGGTAAGGACTGGAGGTGTTTTAGTGTGCTTAGATGGAAGCTGCAGAGTAAAACCATGTCCTTGTTTTGGATATGTATAGTTTCAAGTCCATACAATAATCTTGGGATGACATATTTTTGATAAATTTTAACGGATGTTCTAGGATTTAGCCCATTTGTTCCATGGACTCCACTTTTAATCAATGAGTATAAAGTTCGCCTAGCCAATGTTATTCTTTCGTCAACATTAATTTTACTGTCATCAGAAGTAGTTCTCTTCAGACCAAGGTGTGTGGTCTCAGAATTGATATCTTTATCATTTTGTCCAAGTTTAAGACTGTCTTAATTATTATTGAAGTTCTCTGATTTTTGCTTAGTAATATTTTTGATAATGGTATTACTCTTTACAGGATGTATTTGAAATCTATGGTCTCCAGCATATGTATACACGGTGTCCAACATTTCTTGCATTTCTGTATGATCATATGAGAGTAAGACGATATCGTCAGCACATGTAGGGCATCCTGCGTAGGTGTTCCCAATCGAGATACCAATTCCATGTTTTTCTAAATTGCATAGTAGCTCATTAATATATTGTTTATAGAGATGAGTTGACAAGACTCCACCTTGTCTTACGCCCTGTTCAATCCTAAAGCTAAAGCTTTGATCTCCTTGCCATTTCACAGTAGATGTTATATCCTCATATAGATCTTCGATTATGTCCCAGAACTGAATATCCATGCCAAGAAAATACATTTTGTCCAATCATATTTGATGGTTAACAACATCGAATGCTTTTTGGCTATCAAGAGTCGTAATAAATAGTAATTTGTTCTTTCCTGTAATTTCAGAGCACACTTCAGATAGAATAAGTGAGGCCATATTTGGTGAGAGCCCTTCAGTAAATCCAAACTGCATATTAGATTGATTCATTTTGCGTATTTTAGCTTTTTCTATAAGTACATATTCAAAAACTTTGCCATGGATAGACGTGACAGTGATGCCTCTGTAGTTTTCTGTATACATCGCATTTTTTCCTTTCTTCAGGACAGGTGTAATTACTCCAGTCTTAAATGACTTTGCTACTTTGCCTTCTTCCAGAATTTGTTTAAAAATGGTTTAGTAAGCAATAAGTGCTTCATCTCCAGTATGTTTTATATGTTCTGCTCTTATTCCATATTCATCTGCTGTCTTGCCATTTTTGAGTTTTAGTATAGCTTTCTTTATTTCATCCTTGGGTACATCAATTTTCCTTTTTCTTTCTGACTTTGAGATTTTCTTGATAATATCATATCTTCTTTGGCTATTTTGCATTAATTGATCATTAAATTCTGGTTGGTTTTGTGGGGTGGCTAGTTCCTTAAAATCAATTTTCTCCTTAATAATATTTATGTACGTTTCAGCAGCAAAGTTTCACTATGCCCGTGTCTATTGTGACGTTTTGATTTTAACGAACGTAATCTATGTATTACTGGGAAATTATCAAACCAGGGATATCGTTACCATAAATTACGGAATTTGATGAGACTGTCGTAAAAGTGAGAGGTTTAGTGCTATAAAACCAGGTTCAATCCACCATTTTCTACATTTAAAAATGCCATTACCAAGTCAGGAATATGACAGTTGTCGTCCATTCGTTTGATGTGTTTTGTCATTTAATTTTGCCATATGATTACGGACTTTCCGATTGAATTTTCCTCGGAGTTCAGTATTTTTGTGATTTAATTTTTACTTAAAACCTTTACTAATTTTTTTCCATTGATATAAAGATTTGGTTTTGAAGTTTGATTGTACCTGTAGAAAACTTATTTCAAACGGGATAGTACATCCTCATTTTTACGGAAATGTTGTTAACCGTACCCGGAAATTTAGAAATGATCCTGGTAAACTTATCGCTCCTTTAAATAAACTTATTCTAAAAGGTTACCAATTCAACACTGTAATAAGATCATTGAATATTGTTGTTATTGGTATACATATTGTTTTTGTTATCAGTAAATTAAAGGCAAACTAATTATTACTAGTATATTTTATGCTTATACACATTCATGGATCTACAATCTGTCGATACCTATATCTTGGCATTGCACAAGGTCATGTTTTTCTCTGACTGTTTATGACGTCTTCACTCTAAATCCATTGGATTTTGGATATGTACGGTTTGATAATTTAGTCCTACTAGATGCATGATTTGTTTTAAGTTGTTAGTGGCTTCGAACTAGTTGTTATTTGCTTCGAACTAGTTGTTAGTGGTTTCGAACTAGTTATCAGTTAACAGCGAGTACTCTCAGATCTGTTCCTACTGTCTTTATGTTGTTGCAATGTACAAGTACCCGGCCACGTCCACTTGTATGTTTGTCCATCTGATGAGTTAAGCCTTTTTTTCAACTTTTTTTATAGTTCGTTCTTATGTTGTACTGTTATACCACTGTCCCAGGTGAGGGGGGAGGTTTGGAATCCCGCTAACATGCTTAACCTCGCCATAGTATGTATGTATGTGCCTGTCCCAAGTCAGGAGCCTGTAATTCAGTGGTTGTCGTTTGTTTATGTGTTACATATTTGTTTTTCGTTCATTTTTTTTATATATAAATAAGGCCGTTAGTTTTCTCGTTTGAATTGTTATTTCGGGGCCTTTGATAGCTGACTATGCGATATGGGCTTTGCTCATTGTTGAAGGCCGTACGGTGACCTATAGATTTTAATTTCTATGTCATTTTGGTCTCTTGTGGAGAGTTTCCATCAGAGGTTGGTGTAATGGGAGCAGAGGTTTACACCACCCCTGTTTGTGAGAGAAATCTGGTTAGTTGTTTTGTGAGTGACTGAAGCATGACTTAAACGGACATCCTCTAAGGTAGCCAATAGACCACCCCATCTTTTGAATATTTCTTGATCTACTAATTGATAAGTAAAAAGAAGATGTGGTATGATTGCCATTGATTTATCTATGATTACAAATTTCAGTGCAATATACTTATTACGCAAGTGTGTACGATTTTGTTTGATAAATACTATTTTGTACAAATCTATAAAGTGTATTGCGCTTGTTCATTATTGCTATCGTTGATAATATAAAAGCACTGGTCGGTTCTTTGAGTTCACTATTGATTGGTTTTAATTCAGATCTGTAACTTTAAAAGACGTCACAACAACAGTTAGCGTAAGACGCATATTCAAATGATAGACATTGATTCATAAAAGATACTTGTCGCCCCCGGGCTTATGATTTCATATTATCGACCCCACGCATATCCTTTTTGTCTCCATCACACAAACAACTAGATGGAGGACAGACCGCATAAGGATGAGAGAATTGATTTAATTGGAAAAATTATTTTAATATCATACAATGTTTAATAGATTCATATTGAAATTTGCCGAAAGGAACAGACAGGGAAATGGTTATTATGTATTAGCCATTTTGCGAAATGACCGGGATTGAACTTATTTTTTCAATTTTTGTCTTATATTGATTGATTTTTGTATGACTTTAATATTTAGTGTGTTTTCTGCAGGATCACAAAAAATAGTAGTAAATTGCCCGCTTAAATTATTAAAAAAAAAATAAACAGCAATAGAAGACAAAGAAGAAGAAAATGCCCGATATGGATGATAGAAGAGTCTTTGACAGACGAAATGTAATGCTTTCTATAAAAATATAACTGCGTAGATTCACAATACTTCTAAAATACAAAATTACTCAATACCTTTTTACGTACAATGAAAGTGATATTTTTTAATTTTTTTTTTAAAGTTTTCTAGGCCAAAAGATATATATGTACAATGATCTAACAGGGCCTTAAATGCCGACTGGCATGAAAAGGTGAGGTGAGGTGAGGTAGCATTATTTGTGATCCATTCAATATCAAAAATATTAAAATTTGAGCAAACTTTAAGATATAATCTCCACATCCGGGTATGATTTTTGGTAGTTATGTCCCATTAATTCATGTCATCGTTGTGTCTGACATGAAAAGTTAGTTATAAGAAAGCATAAGATAAAATTATTCAACACTTACAAAATGTAACTGATATCTCCATAGAACATATTTTATTTGGAACAGACGAAATTACTAATGAACAAAACACAATCCTTTTTAGAAATGCACTTGTTGTTCGGTGTGAGCCAAGGCTCCGTGTTGAAGGCCATACATTGTCCTATAATCATAATGGTTTACTTTTATCAATTGTTATTTAGATGGAGAGTTGTCTCATTGGTACTCACACCACATCTTCCTATATTCTATAGTTATATACGTCATTCAAAAAGATTCTTTGAATATCATTGCTGTATCTTAAAGTGTACTCGTATCCAACTGTCACTGTTTAAACATAATATATTTATTGTATATATTTTTCATATTGTACTGAAATAAATTATAATTGCTGTCATCTTGAAATTTTGTATATTGTACTTATATGGAGAGGATTATCTTAAGTTGTTATAACTTGTATCCAATCCTATTGTATATTTAGACAATACACTTTGTTTAAACATAAGACAAAAGGTGGCATGTAAACTACTTTAATACAAAGAGAAAACGATAATTCAACAAAAAATGAGTTTAGTGTTGCCTAGTCTTTAGTTGGAGTCGGACCAATTGTGTTTTATGATTAAGTGACACTTTCTTCACTCGTGAACACTCCACAGTGGTGTCGTCAACGCTCAACTCACACGGATATGATATAGTGTTGCGGATAGCAGAGAAGACGCTACCAATGTTTTGGAGATACATGTAAACCAAGATACAAATTAGCTGGGACATTCACATGCAGTGGCGGAGCCAGAACTTTTCCTAAAAGGGGGGGGGGGGGGGGGGGGGTTTCCCACTCCAGTCATGCTTCAGTGATTCCCTATATAATCAACCAAATTTTTCCCACGAAAGGGGGGGCCCGCCCCCCCCCCCCCCCTGGATCCGCCTATGACATGAATTAAAACACAGATAAATTAGAAGCATCTATATGGATAGTCTTTGGCTCAAACATATTTACATATAACGTTCCGAGTCCGTCATATACATTCAAATGCACTAAAATGTCATAATTAAAGACAAAAGTCATATTTAAGACTAGAAAACATTGTCCTGTCGTGAATTGTGACACAAACACGTGATCTGTAACACATGCACGTGAGTTGTGAAAAATACACGTGAGTTGTGACACATACACATAAGTTGTGACAAATACACGTGAGTTGTGACACATACACATGAGTTGTAATACATACACGTGAATTGTAACATATATACGTGCGTTGTGAAACATACACATGAGTTGTGACACATACACATGAGTTGTGACAAATACACGTTAGTTGTGACACATACACGTGAGTCGCGACACATACACGTGAGTTGTGACATATACACGTGAGTTTGTGACACATACACGTTAGTTGTGACACATACACATGTTTTGTGACAAATACACGCGAGTTTTGACGCATACACTCATGAGTCGTGACACATACACGTGAGTCGTGACACATACACGTAATTTGTGACATAAATGTGAGTTTGTGACACATACACGATAGTTGTGACACATACACGTGAGTTTGTGACACATACACGATAGTTGTGACACATACACATGAGTTGTGACAAATACACGCGAATTTTGACGCATACACTCATGAGTCGTGACACATACACGTGAGTTGTGACATACATGTGAGTTTGTGACACATACACGTGAGTTGTGACACATACACGTGAGTTGAGACACATACACGTGAGTCGTGACACATACACGTTAGTTGTGACATATACATGTGAGTTTGCGACACATACACGCGAGTTGTGACACATACACGTGACTTTGTGACACATACACGCGAGTTGGAGACATACACATGAGTTGTGACACATACACGTGAGTTTGTGACACATACACGTTAGTTGTGACACATACACGTTAGTTGTGACACATACACATGAGTTGTGACAAATACACGCTAGTTGTCACAACACACGAGTTGTGACACATACACATGAGTTGTGACACATACATATGAGTTGTGACATACACATGAGTTGTACACGTAAGTTGTGACACATACACATTAGTTATGACAAATACACGTGAGTTGTGACATACACATGAGTTGTGCCACATACACGTGAGTTGTGACATATACACACGAGTCTTGACACCTACACATGAGTTCAGACATATACAACATTTGTGGCACATACATGTGAGTTGTGACACATCCACGTCAATCGTGACACATACACGTGAGTTGTGACATATACACGTGAGTTTGTGACACATACTTTAGTTGTGACACATACACATGAGTTGTAATACATACACGTGAGTTGTGAATCATACACGTGAGTTGTGACAAATACACGCGAGTTGTGACAATACATATGTTGTGACACATACACATGAGTTGTGACATACACATGAGTTGTACACGTGAATTGTGACAAATACACGTGAGTTGTGACATACACATGAGTTGTGCCACATACACGTGTGTTGTGACATATACACATGAGTCGTGACACCTACACGTGAGTTCGGACATATACATTATTCATGACACATACATGTGAGTTGTGACACATCCACGTCAATCGTGACACATTCACGTGAGTTTGTGACACATACGTTAGTTGTGACACATACACATGCGTTGTGACAAATACATGAGAGTTGTGACAACACATGAGTTGTGACACATATACGTGAGTTGTGACAAATATATGTGAATTGTGACACATATACGTGAGTTGTGACACATACACGTGAGTTGACAATACACATTAGTTGTGACAAATACACGTGAGTTGAGACACATACACATGAGTTGTACCATATACACATGAGTTGTGACACCTACATGTGAGTTGTGACATATACGTCAGTTGTGACACATGTATGTGAGTTGTGACATACACATGAGTTGTGACACTTACACGTCAGTTGACAATACACATTAGTTGTGACAAATACACGTGAGTTGTGACACATACACATGAGTTGTGCCACATACACATGAGTTGTGACACCTACATGTGAGTTGTGACATATACGTCAGTTGTGACACATGCATGTGAGGTGTGACATACACATGAGTTGTGACACATACACTTGAGCTGTGACATACACACGTGAGTTGTGACATATACACATGAGTTGAAACATATACGTGAGTTGTGACATTTACATGTCTTATCAGTTAACCAATTTAAGATGTTGATTGTTAACATTGTGCAGAGTCTGATTCAGTCAGTTTACCTCATGGCTGTGCCGAAAGAGGGCTTCTGTTAGGAACAAACACCTGTTAATGAAGTACATATATATTGACATGTACTCGTGTAGCATATATATGAAAACGTTATACGGAGAAGAGGGTTTGTTACTATAATTTGAAGCGGAAATGTTCATTATTTTAATAATTAGACCTTATTTTGACTCAGTGACTTTTTTAATTCGAACAGTATATAAACAGTGTTGTTTAGATGATGAAACATCAGCATTAGAACTGATTTATATAAACGTAAACGTGACCTGGAGCTGCATTGTTTAAAAGCTTTGTTGACATTTGATGAGTATGTGTCTAACATTGACCTTTATCATTCGGCCTACGGAAGGATTTGACATTTAATGTTAATTCTATATGTAGCCTTTATGTTACCATTTTTAGAAAATTGACAATATTTCACTTAGTATAATATACTTATAAATTATGGAGTCTAACCTTAAAATATAGTTAAATAGAATAAAACATAGCCCTCGGTAATAACGTTATAGAGACAGTCGTTTTTAATGTATTTTTTAACTTTTAACTTTTTGAATTTGTATCCACAAGCGAACTTAAAGGAGTTTATTCACAGAAACATACGCGTTGTTCTCACGGAAATCGGCGTCATAAATTTGATCCTACATCAAGCAATCTATTGATTTCCGACTGTATACTAGGTGTCACACAACCAATTAAAAGTCCCTATCTGTTCAACCACATTTTTCAATTTTCACAGCTTTCTAAATATTTTACCTCAAGTTAAACTTCATAGAAACCAGGTATATCATGATCATATATCGTACATGTGTCAGCTTTCTACTTGCCAATTTTCATCAGATGTTTAAAATTATATAAAAAATAAGAGGTCTTCCAAACAGAGGTACCACTAAACATAAACCTCGGTTTTCTGGAAATCTTAAATTAGTATACATGTACTATGGAGTGCATTAATCCTCAATTTTGAATGCAAACTCATAAACATGTAAATTTTAGATCAAAATGGTCTTAATATATATTTCTTTCACCAAAAGTTCCATTTCTGCCAATTTGTTGGTTATATCCCTTATCAATGGCGAAGGGAAAAATAAATATCCATGGCACCCTTTTCAATAACTCTTTTGTGAGGCCTCTTAATCTTACCAGGATCTTGTAAATTATAGATGTAGGAAACAATACCACGGTCTTTGTAAATTTGGAAAATAAGCTCTCCGATTGTGAGTAAACATGTATATGCGGTCATAAATAAGCCATTCTAAAGATGTTTAACAACATTAGTGATTTTATTTTGTTTTAATCAACCTATCCAAAACTATACGTCGAATATATGGATTGAGGACTCGTCTTTGTAATTTTCGCCATATTGATTTTTTACCGGAAGTGTTAATTTTGTATTGAAACATATACAGCTGAATAGAATTAGTGGTTTTGAGGATTACTTAAAGCCAAAAGTCTAATGACAACCCAAATTCATTTTATTTACAGTTTGAAAAAAGTTGAATATAAAAATGAAAAATTATCAATATTTCAATGTCCGCCATATTGGATATTACCGGAAGTAAGGGTTTCAGAGACATATGTCTTACACATTGTATCCATGAGAAGCACCAAAGAAAGGTTCCTGCACAATACAATGATAGTAGAAATACTTTAAAACACATTTCAATTATCCTTCGATATTGGGCTAATTTAAGTATAATGTCCGCCATTTTGGATTTTACAGGAGGTGAGGCATTTTTTTTCAAATGCCTCCCTATCTGAAATGAAAGAGAAATAGTTGAGGAAGGTCTATGCTAAATTTCATGCTTGTAGCAGGATGTGCACAATTTTTCACAAAGCCGCCGTACTATTAGTTTAAGTAAACAATGACAACAAATGCACTATTTTTTGTCCGGGTAGGTCTACATTCGGCTGTTCCCATTTTTGTAATTTTAATTTTTTCTGGACCAATTTTCTCTCTCTTGTTCATAATTATGCTCACTATTGCTATTATCAATATTTCAGCACTCTTTTATGCTATATTCTTTAATTTTTTTTTCTGTTTCTGTTTAATCTTGATTTTTTAATGCCAGTGATTCTCTATGCTGTAAAAAACAACCACGTGACCTTCATATACGTATTACTGTGTTTGGTAGGCAGTTTTAGACATGCGATACGTAATGATCTATGTGCAGCAATGTTTCAAAACAAGACATAAACAGACCATTGATTTTACTGCATAGTGTTCGGCGCGCTATTCTGAATATCACCTCCATCCCAACTAGACTGGCGCCGATCCTTGAAAAGTTCCTAAATGTATGTGTTTTGGACATATCGATAATAAAGGCGAGTAAACACAAAAGCGTTTTCAATGTTTCGTATGCTTTACTAGAGTCTAAGATTTACAAAGAGACATCGGCAAGTGACGACGTTGCAGGCCTATTGTTACGTAAATGGCGGTAAAACGTTAAGCAAATAAAAGAGTATAAAATACTAAACTGAAACTATAACTAATTCTCAACATTCTGGGGGCCGCAAAATGCAATTACTGTTCGTGTATTGTTCATAAAAAGGGTATTGAAAAAACACTTTTAACAATTAAAGTTCATATTTCTAATGGCACCAGTTTCACAATTGGTCTCGTGGTAATCAGTCCATTTGATGTCCGAAGTTTGACTGCTCTCACTACTCCATCATTTCCGGTGATCAAATCTTCTATAACTGCTAGTTTCCACATCATTCTCGGTGAATTGTCCATGATTTGTGCGACGGAACCGATATTCTCATGTGCGCTTTGGTCTCCGGCGACGCGATGAAATTCTCTTAATCCGGTGAGGTATTCCATTAAGTAGATGTGACGGCGTTAGCGGCTCTGGATCTCGGATGTCGGACGACACATATGTAATCGGACGATCGTTGATTACACGTTCAATTTCTATCAAAGTTGTTCGTAATACGTCAGAATTTACTTGTGATTTCCCGAGCACTTTTTTAATGTCGTTTTCGTAATTCCAACTAGTCTCTCCCACTATCCACCGTACCACGGTTCTGCTTTCGGAATAAATTTCCAATTAATCTGAATGTTCATTTCCTTCGGAATATCTTGTGAAGCGGAAACAAAGGTTGGTGCATTGTCGGAATACACAGTACTGTGAATTCCTCTCCTACTAACGAATCTTCTAAACGCTAATTTGAATGACTCGATTGTCATATCTGTAACTAGTTCTAAGTGTACGGCACGAATACAAGCACATGTGAATAGGCAAATATACGATTTTGTAACAATTCCATTATCTTTAACGAATAGTGGTCCAGCGAAATCAACACCAGTTGTCGTAAATGAAATCATATCGGTGAGTCTATCCTTTGGTAGCGGAGGTGCAATTTGCTTTGGAAATGCTTTTCCTGTCACTTTTCGGCACTTAACACATTTCTGGACGATGTGGTTAACGCATTGTCTAATGGAAGGTATCCAATATGATTGGAGGATTTGCGTAATTGTCTGTCCAGCACCAGAATGCAACATCTGCAGGTGCGCGTTTAATATAATTAAGTCCGTAAATTGATTTTTCTTCGGTAGTAACACTTGAAACTTCGCGGAGTCGTCTAACTGTGAATTGTGTATGCGCCCGGCGTATCGAATGACACCTTCTGTATCTATGAACAAGCGCAATCGTCTTACTAACGATAGATTCTTGTCATGTGACGGGTTTGCGAGTTGCTCCTTTTCACTACTGAATTTTTCATTTTGAATATCTGTAATCCATGTACGAGTTGCGCGGTCGATTTCATCTTTCGTAATATCTTTTCCGTGTCTAGCATATTTCCCCAAGTTATACGGTCGCTTACTTTTACATATATTCACAAATTTAAACACGTAGCATGTAAATCGTAGTAACTTCTTCAATGACGAGAATCTTGATAGCTCGATTATCTTCGAAATTACATTTAATACACACGGTTTTATCTTTTTGCTGTCATCTGTTGTCGTTAACAAAAGAGTCTCCTGTTTAACTTATGGGGTCCATGTAGGCCAACTGTTCTCATCCGATATCCATGACGGTCCTTGCATCCACAAAGTCGACTCCTTGAATTGCGTTGATGATATTCCTCGAGTTTAAAGGTCGGCTGGATTTGATTCTGTTGGTACGTATTTCCAGTCGTAGTTTTGTGTCGTTTCTTTAATTTCTATCACACGATTCTGAAAAAATCTTCCTAATGATTTTATTGACGAAATCCAGTGCAGAACGATCTGACTGTCACTCCATCGTACTGTGCGTTGTGGTTTTAGGGTTTTCGTGAGGGTTTTAGCCATTCGTGCTCCTATTACTGCAGCCATCAATTGTAGCTTTGGTAATGTCATTTTGTCGAGCGGAGCGATCCGGTTTTTTGCAATTACGAGAGAAGAAGTGTTTCCTTTACTTAAGTAGGCACTGGCTCCATATGCGCGTTTGCTGGCATCAACAAAGACATGCAGTGTTATTTTCTCGTCGCTTTCGTTCTCATTTTGATAGTTAAAATAAAGTCGTGTGATTTTCGTTTTAACAGTTACATCTCGGTTGTCATCTAAAATTTCACACCATGAATTGACTATGTTGCTAGGTAACACCTGGTCCCAATCGTATCCTTCTTTCTATAATGTTTGTATCGGTAGCTTAGCTCTTACGGTCACTGGCCCAAGTATTCCGAGTGGGTCGTAAATTGACGATGATTTACGCAATACTTCTCTCTTTGTCGCTTGTGAATTATCAATATCTATGCGATCTTCATTTAGTTTCTCGCAAATGTCAATATGTCTGACTTCGCATCCCAACGCATTCCAAGGATTTTTGTCTCGCTATCCTTAACAAGTACGTTTGCCTTTGTAGCTTCGTTGCTAAGTTGATTGCTATTTGATTTCCATGTTCTCAAATTGAATCCTGCATTTGTCGTGAGTTCTCTAGATTCTTCAAAGAAATTTTAGGCGGCTTCTTCCGTATTAACACTTGTAAGTACGTTGTCTACATACAAATCACGCTTGAGTATTTCAGCAGTAGCACTTTTAACCGTATATATATATTTCAATAATGTAGCGTTAAGAATAAATAGCGAACATGTCGCTCCGAATAAATTACCTTGAATCTGTAAGTCTCAAGTTCACTCTTGGGGTTGCTTGGATCTCTAAGCCAGAAAAATCGGGTGGAATCACGGTCTTCTTCGTCTAGTCCAATCTGGAGGAATGCTTTCTCAATATCAGTTATTAAGGCGTATTTCCGGTAGGTAGCGGAATCTTGTAAGAATATCTGTTAACTTATTAAGCTGCGGTGGTGTAGAAGAAAGGCAATCATTTAAGCTGGGTGATTCTGAATCTTGACGACAACTGCAATCATATACTATACGTATCGGTGTAGTTGATAAATCTTTTTTCACTGAGTGGTGCGGAATATAATGTACTCGATTAGAAGTCTCATCCGGGGTTTCGACAACCTTCTCTATGAAACCTAGATTTTCTTGGTCGTTGATAATGTTACCGTATATCTTAAGCAACTCTGGTTCTTTATCAAGTCGGTTTATCACGTTGTATGTTCTCTTTCTGGCAATCATTTCGTTACTAGGCAACGCCGGAGTTTCCTGTTTCCATGGGAACGTGGCGATGTACTAATTGGCTTTCAAATGAATATTATGGGCACTAAAAGGCTTCAGAACGACTCGTGAGACTCCCCTATACTTTCAAGGCCACGGATGTAGTTTTCCATGCTGTCGTAGAATTGTTTCAAATGTGTAATATTTGACGTTGGACTGGGAATGCTGATTAAACTCTGCATGTATGTTTGTACTATCTTGTGTGGTTGACCGAATCTTTGTTTCAGTACATGTAATGCTTGTCCGTAATTTGTGTTAGTTATTTGTAGACCTGCTATGCATTGGGTGGCTTCTCCAAACAGTTGAGATTTCAAGTAATTAAATTTCTTTACATCGTTTAAAGACAGGCCATCGTGTACGGCAGCACTAAACGAATCCAAAAGGGTTGCCATTCTAACATATTCCCGCCGAACGTTGGTAAATTTAATTTGGGAAGTTTGTGGTACATGCTGGAGTTTGAAAAAACAGACGCTGATGTATTTGCGTGCATGAAACTGGGCTGTGGCTGACTTTCTTGAAGATTTGTGTAATTAATAAACTTAATGCATTTGGATTTAGCAATGACTTACTTGACTGTTTGTCTGTGATTTCCGATTCCTTAATGATTTTTGAAAGTTTGGTTACTGCCATTTCTGTGTCATACGTGTATCTGTTGGCTTCCGCTATTTCTTCGCTCACTTCCTCTTCTGATAGTTCCTTCACAATCTTCTCGTTCAGTTGATCGATCGTTTCCTGTTTCTTAACAATCAGTCCTCGAATGGTAGAAAGTTCGCTAACGTCATATTCCTGCAAAAGTTCCTCGGAACTCGGTTCCACTTTCTTTAGCAACTTTGTAAGAACTCCCCGATGTTCAGCTCGTCTGGTCTTCATCTTCGTTGTCGCGGTACTCATCGCGAAGTACTATGGAGTTTAGACCTGCTATGCATTGGATGGCTTCTCCGAACAGTTGAGATTTCAAGTAATTACATTTCTGTACATCGTTTAAAGACAGGTTATCCTGGTCACGGCACCAATGTTTTGGACGTATCGATAATAAAGGGAGTAAACATAAAAGCGTCTTCAATGTTTCGTATGCTTTACTAGAGTCTAAGATATATAAAGAGACGTCGGCAAGTGACGATGTTGCGGGCCTATTGTTACGTAAATGGCGGTAAAACGTTAAGCAAATAAAAGAGTATAAAATACTAAACTGAAACTATAACTAACTCACAACAGTATGTATACAAGAGAGGCAAAATATACCAAAGGGACACTAAAACTCATCAGTAAAAAAAAAACTGACACCGCCATGGCTAAAAAAGAAAAAAAAAGACAAACAGACAAACAATAATACACATAATACACATAACACAACATAGAAAACTAAAGACTGCATGAGCAAGCAAAACTGGTTGTAATCTTAGGTGACCTATAATAGTTGTTTAAAATTTCTGTGTCATTTTTGGTCTCTTATGTAATTTTTGATTTTATAAAAATGGATAATTACCACGTGAATCACTGTTTACATTTACTCGGAAGAAATTGTTCCGAGTATTTCTTATTTTAATTGGCTAATTCGTTACCTGGATACAGGACGCTCTTATATATTTCTTTGTTTCGGGATTCGCGGTACATTTGAAATTTTTCATTGAAATTATTTAGAAGAGTATTAACTACAGAGTATTCGACCAACTGGGGATGCAGTCTGATGCAGTTACCGCAGAATTAGAGGTTGGTGACGAGCTTTCGCACGGTGGGGCTGGTGGAAATGACAGTATGTCAAAGTTGGAATTTGAAGATCTGAAAGAACCTCTTTCTATTTATATGGATTCGGAGGAGTCGGACACAGATGAAGAAACAAAAGAATTGGTCAGGAAACTCAAGGAAGTTAAGCAGAAGGAGAAAGTAATGAAGAATAAGAAGAGAAAGGTGGAATTACGACAGGAAATAGAGAAGAGAATGAAAGAATTTGAGGAGTTGGAGGAGCTCGAGTTAAAAGGGGCTTCTAAGCATAAGAAGAAGAAATCCGGCAAGAAGGTGGAACAGTCCAAGAAGGGCAAAGATAAAGGTAAAAACAAAGATACAGATAAAGGTAAAGGTAAAGATAAAGATAAAGACAAAGACTCAGTTAAAGACAAAGGTGATGAACTTTCTAATTTAAGTATTAAACATTTGAGAAAAGATACAAAGACTATGAAAATTGTAGATAAACATATGAAGTAAATGCTAGCCACAGAGTCTTACTCAGAGTCTGATTCTTTAAGTAGTAGTTCAAGTTCTGATAGTAGTACGGGTAGTGGGTCAGAGTCAAATTTTTTGTCTAGTTCTGACTCTGATATTGAAACTACACATAAAAAGAAAAAGAAAGTCAGATCAGGTATCAAAGATATACCTCATGATCAAGTTAAAATTAAGATGAACTGTCCTCAATCTGAGATTAAATATGAGTTCACAAATAGAAAGGCTGTGGAGTTTAGACAACTAACTATGAGTCAGTTTTGTGCTGGAGAATTAGAAATTATAAGGCATTGTAAAATTAGTAAAAAAGAAAGAGAGGGTAGATTATCTTTATTGAACAAAATTTGTTATTATGCTAGTGAGTTTGAATGGTCTGTACTGTTAAATTGTTATGCATCATGGGTACAGTTAATTGAAAAAGGTGAGAATGTATGGTCAGATGATACTTCTCTGTTAGAGGTTAGAATGTTAATAGGAAAGAAAGTGTTGTCCATTCGTTTTTGATGCGTTTTGTTATTTGATTTTGCCATGTGATTATGGACTTTCCGAATTGATTTTCCTCTGAGTTCAGTATTTTTGTGATTTTACTTTTGAATAAAACAAGTAGTAGATATGCAGATAAATCTTCTGAAAAGAATTTTGATAGAAAAGTTTGGTATTGTCCTTTGTATCAGAGAAATAAATGTAATATTTCGAAGGATGGTCATAATTTGGATATTGCAGGCAAAAGTAGATTTGTACAACATATTTGTGCCACATGTTTACGGGAGGATAAGGCTAAAATGAAACATCCAGAGAGTTCTTCGGCTTGTCCTCATATGTCGTGACTAGAATTAGACAAAGCTGTTAATAGCATTGGGAATTTTAATTCAAAAGTGATAGATACTTTTTATCCTGAATGGTTACTTGTAGATTCGAATAAGGACAAAATGCTGATTGATAAAGGTGAAATATCTAGGTCAATGGAGGTTTCTAAAATTGATACTTGTACAGTTAATAGTGAAAATTATAGAATTTCTAGTAAAAGGGTGGTAAATAAATCTTTACCAGTTCAATCAGTTTTGAATTTAAAAATTGATGAATTTTGTCATAAACACAAAAAGTGTTTAATTTGTGATTTAAGATTTACAGTATTTTGTGGATATTCAGAGAGAAATTAAATTATCAGGTTTACCGAATTATCAAGGTTGTAGAATACCATTTTTTTCAAAGTTAAAAATAGATTTTTTTAGATGAATATATTTCTCATTTCTAATGACTAGACGCTATATTTGCTCGTTAACATTAACTTTACATGTTATATGTGACTGTCAGTGGTATAGTCGAGTGTTTGTCCTGTGCTGTGAAATATATTTGTTTGTCTTGTGTATATATTGTGCCGTAATAAAATTGAGTAACTTTGATTTCCTTTGTGAGAAGTGAACATTCGGGGGTGATTACAGGATCTCCGGACAGTAAAAAGAAGATTCTACACTACACTTGCTGGGATAATTACAGGAACTCCGGGCATTAAAAAGAAGATTCTACACTGTACGTGCTGGGGTAATTACAGGTGCTCCGGACAGTAAAAAGAAGATTCTACACTGCACGTGCTGGGGTAATTTATAAAACGTCTGAATAGTAGTCAACGATTTTCCCCACGAGGGCGCTGGATCGTTATGAGTAACGATACATGTACACAATAAATAAATTATATAAACGCCTAAAAAAGTGTACATAACAACTCCAAATACAAAAAAGGTAACTATAAATGTAATTATTAATAAATATTTCGGATAACAGATATCCTTGCTCAGTGAGATTCTGATGTTAAATGAATCATCTTTAAGTCTTCTTAGATTAAACTGTTACAATCGTGAAACATATACAATAAAAGAGTCAAACCGAACATCAGTTAAGACGCTTGCACTATTCTAAAAATTTAGTAAACATGACATAGGTTATATGGCTTATTACAACAGAGAGTTCATGTCTTCAGGAGCTCAGGGCAGTAAAAAGAAGATTCTACACTGCACGTGCTGGGGTAATTACAGGAGCTTCGAACAGTACAAAGAAGATTCTACACTACACGTGGCATTAGTTGTGATGGTCATGGAAATCATGAAATCAATGGTCTCAAACGATGGTGTAAGAATCCAGGATCCAGCCATTTTAAAATGGGGTCCCAACCCAGGACTGAAGGGGGTCCAACTACAAGTGTACTTTCAAACTTTCAAACAGAAGAGCCAGAAGGTTACTTAGCCAAGAATACTGTCTATTCAATTTTCAAAAGTATTTCCATACGCTAATCAAATATTTTTGATATAACCATATTTTATTTGAATTCGTGCATATCAATTAGTCTTTGTACATATAAAAAGGAATACTAGTAAATACATTGCATTGCCTTTTTTTAAGCATGTCAAATAGCAGAACCATTTTAAAAGATTAAGCAAATTTAGTACTTTTACAAGAAATATCACCATTATCTTTATTATATATAATTAAATCACAATATATCTTGACGACTTCTAAATGCGTGGTACGTACTGCTATATTTTTAACAGGATTTTCAACTAATTTTTAATGGACACCCAGTATTTAATTTTCCTCATTTTCTTTGGAAACAATCGATTTGTTAAAATGAATCAAAAAGATTTAAAAAAACATGTCCCCACCAGCCTTTATAAAAGATGAATGCACATACATGTATATTAGTTTCAAATAATTAATTACCTTCAGAATCAGTCGTTTTTATCTTTTTCTTGAAAGTCCAAAAACGTATGTACTTTTGGTGTTACAAAACAGAATCAACCAAAGAATATAATCGCATAAAAATAAAATAATATTTTGGAATTTAGTATGATGTCCATTTTCGTTGAACTAGTACACATTTTTATTTAGAGGCCAGCTGCGGGCCGCCTCTGGTCGCAAGATTTTCTCGCGTTGTTGAAGACCCATTGGTGGCCTTCGGCTATTTCTGTTCTTTGGTCGGGTTGTTGTCACTTTGACACATTTTCCATTTCCATTCTTAATTCTATCTTACCCGATGACAGCATACTATTTGAAACAGTACCATGTGTCAAGTCTCTTCAATGTTTCTTTTTTGTTACTGCAGTGAAACCTCTTTAAACCGAACCTCTTCGGGACTAAGATTTTGTTCGGTTTAAGCCGATTTTTGGTTTTAACAGGTTCACAACGCATACCATTTGATATGACGGTGCTTGAGAACATGTTTGGTTTATACAGGTTTTCGGTTTATACAGGATTGGTTTAGTCCGGTATAGACAGACACCAGAACAAACAAGAAAATACACTTCAAACGTAGGTTCATAAGTATTTCAAAATTTTCATTCATACTTCATGACCACATACAATGAGAACATTATAATAACTCTAAATCCAGTCAAGGTAATTAAGATATATAGATGGTGTTCCAATTGTGATGCACATATATATGTTGCATTACTTAATTTGATATCGATTCTCTTTAAGATAAATAATGTTACAATTTTTATTGCTCTACTATTTAGCTTCTGCAGATCAGTCGATAGACAGATAATACTAGATGAGCTAAAAAGCATCTTTTTGGTTGGTGCTCCTGTGAACATGTTTAACCTCGTCACATTTTATATATAATTTAGTGTTGTTATAATTTTGATTTGTGTTCACTTTTTTAGTCCAGGAACGATACCGTTAAATTGTTCGTTTGAATTGATTAACATTTATCTATGCCTTTTATAGCATTATATGCGGTATGAGTACTCTCAGATCTGTATACTTGGTGTTTTTTTGTTGTTGGGATATACAAGTACCCGACCACATCCACTCAGTGTTTTTGTTAGATTATTTATATTTGTATCCATCTTATAATGAGTTAAACCTTTTTCAACTAATTTTTAAAGTTCGTTTTGTATGTTGTACTGTTACACCACTGGTTAGGGGAGGGTTGTGATTCCGCTAACATGTCTAACCCCGCCACATTCTATATGTAGGTACCTGTCCCAAGTCAGGAGCCTGTAATTCAGTGGTTGTCGTTTGTTGATCTGTTACATATTTGTGTTTTGTTCTTCTTTTTTTTTTTTATGTCGGAGCCTTTTATAGCTGACTCTACGAAATGGGCTTTGCTCATTGTTAAAGGCCGTACGGTAACCTATAGTTGTTAATTTCTGTGTCATTTGGTCTCTTGTGGAGAGTTGTCACATTGGTGATGGATTATTTTTAACATTGTGGTGGATGGATACATGAATTTATACTTTAGTGAGAAATCACTGATCTCCTATAAAGGAGATGAAGATCATATTACAGATACAGATTGGTAATCATATCACATCTTCTTTTTAATATATATTTGCTCATTTATGGTAACCTATATTTGTTAGCAACCACTACTTTCGGTTTCTAAGTACTGACATTTTGTATGTATGATGGTAATAATTACTGTTTGTTTTGCCCTTTCAAATTTAATGCCAATTTATTCATAAACATTACAGCAGAATGCATGGTGTTTAGGTGAAGGTTATATCGTTGGTGAGCTTGCTTACTACCTGAGGTTAGTTAAACTACCTTCATTTAAGAGAAGACTAATCCGACAGATGACCAATTTGTAGGACTAGACTACTCCAAAAAAAAAAACGCTAAATTATGTTTTTAGTTTTTACAAAACAGTTTCATTTTATTATCCGACAAGTCTACGTAACTTAGTGACAAGTAGACTCAGTTGACTGACAAGTCAAATTATTCGGCTATTTATGACTATACTGAACTAAGTGACAAGTAGGGGCAGATATATGCCACCATACATTATCTTATAATTTAATTTTGGATGTAACGCGTCTTCTGATTGGCTGACGTTATTTTGTTATCAGCCCATAGACATAATTTAGTCATGTGACCGTGACGTCATCAACGTTTTTTCATGGTTTTCTACGGTTTAAATGGAATTTAGAATTAAATTATAAGAAATGATTGTAATATTTTTTCTGTCTATTCGAAATAACATAAAAAATGTGGTGCACACTGTTAGATAACCAGCTACGCGCGTTATTCAGTATGCACCAAATTTTTTATGTTATTTCTTCATTGACAGAAAAATTATTACAGTCATAATTCCTTAAATATTTAAATTCTTTCAGCAGTTTGACTGTTGCTATTACAAATGTATATCCACATGATACACATTTTTGTCTATTTGTTTGATGTGTATTGTCTTTTGATTTTGCCATTTGATAAGGGACTATCCGTTTTAAATTTTCCTCGGAGTTCAGTATTTAGTGACTTTTACTTTTTGTGATATAATGAACTATTTAGTCTTAGATGCAAGATATTTTTTATTAGTCGCTATAGTGAACTGGATTAGCTGTCAGTAACTGCGGATACTCTCAGATCTGTACTTAGTGTTTTTTTTTGTTGTTTGGGATGAGAAATCACTAGCCAACTGAGGAAACATCACGTGGCAACCATGGAATCATGAGATGACCGAGGACCAATCACGTGACAACTGAGGAGGATTCATGCGATAACTGAGGACGCATCACGTGACAACTGAGAATGAATCATGAGATAACCGAGGAAGCATTGTGTGACAACTGAGGAAGCATCGCGTGACAACCATGGAATCATGAGATGACTGAGGACCCATCACGTGACAACTGGGGAGGAATCATGAGATAAATGAGGACGCATCACGTGACAACTGATGAGGAATCATGAGATAACTGAGAAAGCATTGTGTGACAACTGATGAGAAATTACAAGCCAACTGAAAACGCATCTCGTTTTAAACGAAGACGTATCACGTAACATCTGAGGAATCAATCACGAGACAACTGAGGACCCATCACTTGACAACTGAGGATGAATCACGACAGACTGAGGTTGCATCACGTGACAACTGATGAATCAATCACTTCGAGACAACTTAAAACGTATTGCATGACAACAGACGAGGAATCACGCAATCCACGAGGACACATCACGTGACAATTGAGGAGGTATATGATAACGAAAAAGTAAATCAGTTATTTTTATGAACATTTTCAGTCAAAGTAATATACATGTATATCTACACATTCATGTGCATGTAGGACTTTGTTTGTTCTAAATACACATAGTTTAATTAATAAATAAACAATTCAGTAAATAATAGAAAGAAAAAAATAGAAGAAAATTAAGCAAACATGACAAAAGATAAAAGAAATATGGATATAAGATCATATCTACATGTAAGATAGGATGAAAGTTAAGAATAAACCTGATAAAGCTGATCGAGATAGTGAGCAGACATCTCATTTTACATTCAAAATAAACTCGTCATAGATACCAGGACTAAATTTAGTATAAACGACAGACGCGCGTTTCGTCTACAAAAGACTCACAAGTGACCCACGAATACAAAAAAGTTAAAAAGGCCAAATCAAGTACGAAGTTGAAGAGCATTGCGGACCAAAATTCCTAAAAGTTTTGTCAAAAAGATATATTAGAATAGACGTTTTCGGAAACTAAGTTGACGATGATAATTACAGGTAAACTAATTGTGGGTCATCTCAAAATACATAATGTCTAGGAAAATGTGGCTACATGCTTTGTGGCACCGTTAAAGTCCACAATTCCTCTAAAGTCCACAACACCGCTAAAGTCCACAACAATTTTCCGCTAAAGTCCACAACGCCGCTAAAGTCCACAAAATTTCCGCTAAAGTCCACAAAATGACCTCCGCTAAAGTCCACAAGAAAACACCGTTAAAGTCCACAACAACAAGTTCCGCTAAAGTCCACAAAAAAGCACCGTTAAAGTCCAAACATTTTTTTTTTCCATTATCAAAAGATAATTTTCTGTATTTTACAACCGATATTATAGATCTAATTAAAAGCACGGACTTTTGTTCTTAGAAAGTATTTCTTGTCAGCATAAATTCTATTTTGATGAATGAAAAAATTATAGTATTTGCTTTATCGATTTTTATGCGATTTTCTATCAATCAAACAGACAACATTTCTGAAAAGTTATCTAACTATTATACTCTTTTTATTCTTTAGTAAATATTTGTTCATCCACAAGAAACTCCAACATAGCGTTCTCTTTATGTATATGCTGGAGACATAATTTGGAGCCTATATTTGATATTTAAATTTCCTTTGCAATATCTATAAAACATAAGTAAGATTTCCATTCAGTGTCTGTAAGGTTCCACAGCAGCCAAAACGGTCCGTAAATCTCAAAAATAGACTTGGATCCATCATGTTCTTTTTTGAAATCAAAATAATGATAAAGAATACCACACATTCATGCATTTTGTGGTGCTCAGCAGATTTCCACCACTCTTTGGTTTGCATATAAAAAAGAAGATATGGTATGATTGCCAATGAGACAACTGTCCACAAGAGACAAAAATGACACAGACATTATAAACAACTGTTTGTTTTGTTTTCAAAAAGGAAAATGAATTTGTTTCAGAATGAAAGATGAATTGAATAAATTATACGCGGATGTGGTTCTGTATTGTGTATTATCCATGATGAGTACAAGTATAAGTTTTTTTTCAACAATGCTACATGTATATATATATACTAGAACACACCCGCGAAATCGCGGGCATATACAGCTTGCAAAGTGTTGTAGGATGATTTTTTTTGTAAAAGATATTATGTATGGAGAATTTCACAAAAGGTATCAAAAGCCCTCTCCCTAAAGTTCGATATTTGTTTCCTTTCTGTTGAATTCAATTATTTTCGTGTTTCTGGCCTCAGACCACAATTATTCTTCTCCTTTGCTACAATGCTTCTTTTGGTAAAAGTCAAATCAAATTAAAAATTTCCACCGTTTCAAACATGAAATAAATGTAACAGCTTATATATAGACCATTATTAGTCTAATAAAATATGCTTCTAGAACAATCCATCGGTGCTTTTTATTTTTGAGAGCCTTATTAAGATGCCACTGGTAGAATATGAATCTTGTATAAATGACTAAAACCGATTAAGGCTAATTTGAGGGGTGGTCGGAGGGGTCCTGATCCCGGAATCCCGGGCTTAAAACAATTAAATCCCGAGATACAGAATTGAAAGAAATTCATATCCCGAAATTCCGAAATCGAAAAAAATATTCCCGGATCCCGTAAGGTTCAATCCCCAAATCCCGAGCTCAAAAACACCAAATGCCGACGCCTCGAAAAAGGTCCTGTCTCCCTCTAATCTCTACCTTATTTTCATTTTCGCTAAATCACTTTTTTCCCTTTCAACAATAAATTTGTATGCTCCCTTTATGGGCATTATGTTTCTAGTCTGTGCATCCGTTCGTTCGTTCGTTCAATCGTCCATCCGTTCGTCTCTCCCGCTTCAGGTTAAAGTTTTTGGTCGAGGTCGACTTTCTATACTAACATAGAAAGTCCCTGACAGAATACAGAGAATCTCTATATATTAAAGTATTACAATCGTAGTTTACATGTAGATAAACACGAAAAATAATTGTCCTCTCTAAGGAGGTATAATAGTTGTGGTTCTTGCGATCTAAACACCATGATATGAAACGCGAAAAATAATTGTCCTCTCTAAAGAGATATAATAGGTGTGATTCTTGCGATCTAAACACCATGATATAAAGAACGCTCTGAATGGCTTATTTATTTTTCATTTTTGTTATCTATGATCATACGATTGGTTGTACTTGTGTCACATGTTTTACTTATTTTAATATATATGCAACTGGTATGACCCCTTAAATAGTAAACATTTCAAAGAAAACAGTAAACAGAATACAGAGAGTCTCTATATATATTAAAGTAGTATAATCGTACTTTACGTGTAGATAAACGCGAAAAATAATTGTCCTCCATAAGGAGGTATAATAGTTGTGGTTCTTGCGACCTAAACATCATGATATAGAGAACGCTATCATTGGCCTATTTATTTTTCATTTTTGTAATCTATCATACGATTGGTGTTTCAAACCGGATGTCTTATCCATGATTAAAATTTAGTCTGATGACGGAATCATATCCGGACTCCTTTTTTGTCGTTTTTCTCCCAAAATAACTCAATCTGAATAATCATAAGAATGGATGGCAAATGCGACTATGCATGTTACCTATAGGACAGAGTCTCTATATATATTAAAGTAGTATAATCGTACTTTACGTGTAGATAAACGCGAAAAATAATTGTCCTCCATAAGGATGTATAATAGTTGTGGTTCTTGCGACCTAAACATCATGATATGGAGAACGCTATCATTGGCTTATTTATTTTTCATTTTTGTAATCTATCATACGATTGGTTGTATTTGTGCATGTTTCAAACCGGATGCCTTAATCATGACTAAAATTTAGTCTGATGACGGAATCATATCCGGACTTCTTTTTTGTCGTTTTTCTCCCAAAATAACTTAATCTGAATAATCATAAGAATGGATGACAAATGCGACTATGCATGTTACCTATAGGACACAGAGGCATGGTGATTGATTTATTGTGGAAGGAAGAGAAGCGACACACAAAATGAGGTTTTCTCGTTTAATAGTATAGATGTTCCAGACAATATGAGTGTATCTGATTTGAACCCTTACGCGTATAATGTGGACCATATAAGTATACCTGAACGTATACTCGTACCGTATGAGTATACTCGTATGGTTTAGTATGAGGTCGACCATACATGTGCATTTGTCAAATTTATCAAGAGTCAGAAAATGAAATAAAAACTTTAACCAAATAAACTAGAGTCTCTAAAGAGCCTGTGTCGCTCACCTGTATTTACTGATCCTTTGGAAATCATGTAAAATAAGGTTAAAATCATAATTTATAGTATAAGATATCATTTATATTTAGATATTCAGGGACAGCAACCCAACTACTGGTTGTCTGAAAATTTCAGGGCAGATATATCTAATTCTGATGAACATTTTTGCCACCGTCAGATTTGCTCTAAATGCTTCAGTTTCAGAGATATAAACCAAAAACTGATTTTACCCTATGTACTATTTTTAGCCATGTCTGCCATCTTCGTTCGCGGGCAGTGTTATCGGACACATTTTTTAAACTATATACTCTTATGATGATTGTGGATAAGTTTAGTTACACTTTGTTTAAGTAATTTCAGAGGAGAAGATTTTTGTAAAAGTTAACGACGACGACGACGCTGGACGACGCCGAACGCAAAGTGACGAGAAAAGCTCACTTGGCCCTTCGGGCCAGGTGAGCTAAAAAGTGACGCTACATTTTTTAGTATGAAATTAAGTTCAAATGCTCAAATTGCAATTGAAGTTATGGAAGTACATACATGTTTATTTTGGAAGATAAGTTTTTAGAACATTTAGGAACGTTGTACTTCAAAAACCGATAAGCCAGTAAAGTAAAATGGTCAGAAGTATTTGTCAC
Source organism: Mytilus galloprovincialis (assembly GCA_037788925.1). Classification (NCBI taxonomy): domain Eukaryota; kingdom Metazoa; phylum Mollusca; class Bivalvia; order Mytilida; family Mytilidae; genus Mytilus; species Mytilus galloprovincialis. Next base: position 88,900,655 of record CM075338.1, read on the forward strand.
CTATAATTAGTTGTTATATATATCATGAAATCTACGGATATTTTTCATAACAAATATTTAGGAACTATTTCATGTAAGATTTTAATCAAAATTAGTACCAATAGAAGCAGACCTCTCATAGGTAAATTATTTGTTTATTTGGTAATTTATCTATTTTGAAGCGTTAATTCTCAATTTCTGATGATATAACACAAAGTTTATATCTTATCCAAAAATTTGATTTACACCAAAAATGAAAAACAAAACTAACCGAAGAAAAGTATGACCAAATAAAAAAAAAAACTTGCCGACGTATTTGTGTGTTGAGAAATCCAGAACTAATAAAAATAAGTGTCTATGGGCATTGGAGGGTGTGGATATAGGATAAAGACAGGATGTGGATATAGAATAAAGGCGATAGGAACGTTCATCTTGCATTGAGCCCGAACACCAACAATTGTTGAACTATCCTATAGTCATATTGATTGATAAAATGTACGTCACATCAAAGTTCACGGTATCGCTTTCAGAGTTAATTTCGTTTCTTTATTCTCTTTTAAAGATACTTTTTTTAGTATTTTGAAAAGGCTAAATGGAAGAATAGTATGAAGTTTTAAGCTGAAACTTTTACGAATTATATAATATCAAAGAATGTTTCTGTTCTTTTCAATACAATTTTTTTGGTTTAATACTGTAGAACAGATTTAGCGTTTTGTGAGTTTATAGAAATTAATCTTGTGAGTAATTTTACATGTGATTAAAACACTTTACCAAGATAAACAACTACATGTAGTGTATGTATATTTTCTTAAGCCTCATATATGGGCATTGGTTTTTCCTTTTGAATGGTTTTACACTTGTAATTGTTGGGGAGTTTTATAGCTGGCTGTTCCGTGTGAGCCAAGGTTCCGTGTTGAAGGCCGTACCTTGACCTATAATGGTCTTTTATAAATTTTAACTTGGATAGAGAGTTGTCTTATTGGCACTGTGACTCATACCACATCTTCCTATATCGATCAAATCAGGTTTTGTTGTGACATTTTGGTAGAAACCCATTCAACGCATCGATATCTGATACTAATCGATAAAAATATAACTTAAAGCATAGAATATTTTCTTTTTTATTTGGAATTTATCATACTGGCTTCATTTTTCCGTTCTGAAAATCATAACAGAAATTAATAACGTTAAACGTTGGTTAAAAGTTTTGCGACAGGAAACCTTTGGGAATTCATTAACTTAGTATTTTTTTTGTTTAATGATATAATCAAGATTGTTGCATGCCGTTCAAATGTTATAGATTAGGAGGCACCTTTGCTTTGTACAGTAATTATGTCAAAAAGTGATTATATGCAAAGAATAAGAGAAAAAAATTACTTGTTGAATGCAGTAATAATAAATAACGAACTTACAAACTGTTTAGAAATGATGTCCAAATTTGCCATCAAGATCAAAATTGATAGAACAAAATCATATACCGATACTGTACTTTTTTCATGTATCAAACTGATAAAAAAAAAATACTACCGAGAAGAAAGGCCAATGCTTTGTATTGTACTAACGGGATAAAAATAACGAATAATATGTTTTTAACAATAAAAAAATTGGTGTGGACTTTAACGGTGCTTTTTTGTGGACTTTAGCGGAACTTGTTATTGTGGACTTTAACGGCGTTTTCTTGTGGAATTTAGCGGAGGTAATTTTGTGGACTTTAGCGGAAATTTGTTGTGGACTTTAGCGGTGTTGTGGACTTTAGAGGAATTGTGGACTTTAACGGTGCCACAATGCTTAATAAACGAAAACAATGAGAGATATAATTTTAATGAAAATCAGCTATTTTTCACCATTTTTATAAACAAGTACTGTTTTTATTCGTCTGAATCAGACGAGGAGCTGACTCCGAATGCTTTCAGTAATTTAGGAATTTTCTTTGCCACAAATTTTTCATAGGTAAGCTATTTTTTTTTTCACAAGCTGCATCAATGATGCTATTTTGAGCCCATCCTTTTTGTGAGTTATAGACCACAGGACAACCCAAATGTTGGTCTGGGTTTTTACCAGTGGTAGTGTCGCCACCGCCGGATATTACTGGTTTTTTGAAAATGCTAGTTTTTGCAGTTATTTCTATTGTAAAATCCCCTCTTGAACCCTACTTGGACTTAGATATAGAATTATAGATGAGGCCGTAGACACTTGGGAGGGAAACGATGTTTTTCAAATATTTTCACGTCATAGATACTCTTTTTACCAAACAACTGGTGAAACACCCGAAACACTTTTATACATATTGAGACAAATTGGAAATTATGTTTTCCAGAATGACACTGGCAGGCCATACAAACATTACCCGAAAAATAGAGTTATATTTGTTCATGCTTTGGCTTAGATCATATCCGTGTTACCACATGCTTACCTTAATTTTTGACGTAAGCATTACCACAATACATGATGAAATTAATCGGTGAATTCCCGTGTTTTACCGACATTTTCCTCATCTGGTACAGTGGCCATCTCTTAATGAATGGACAGCAAAGATGGGGAAACTGGTAAAACTCCCAATGGCAGTGGGTGCTATAGACGGTACCTCAACGGAAATTTACAGGCCACTTGTTGAGCCTCAGGAGCTTTATTATTCTGGACATCGCCACTTTCATTGCGTACATACTCGCCATCGATAATTTAAGCAAAATATGTTATATTGATGCCGGGTTTTGGGGACATCAGAATGACGCAGAACAGTTTGCAATGATGAGGTCAATTGGTAGAAATGCGGAGATTGACTTTCCTGAAGGAATAGTTTTACTGGCAGATAAAATATATCCAAATAGATATCCTCTTATGACACCCTATACACGCCAGCAAATACAGCGAAAACCGGACAATTTAAAAAGGAGGTGTCGCAAAATTAATAATTTAATCAAATAATACAGAGTCACTGTTGAACATTCTATAGGAGAATTGAAGAATTATAGAGTTATGGGAAGTCTTTGGAGACATCTGAAGAGAAAACTTCGTCATATAGTAAATATTTGTGCTGCTTTTGTATACGGGCGTAACGACTTGTTCCGTTGATTGAATAAAAACAATTTGTCAATATTGTACACTTTGAAATGACCCCTCTAGAATTGTCTGTGAATGTCATCAATAATGTAAACATATAATAACACTTTCCGAAAATGTCTATTAATAGAAAGTTCAACCGAGATTATCTTTATGACTTTTGTTTGTTAAAGAAAAAAATATATTTAAGATTTGTGGTATCAATGCGAAATCTTGTAAGAAAACATACCTGCACTTTTATATTTACGTAGTATTTTGTTAATTTTCTTTGACATAACCTATTTGTATTATATCAATATTTATTATGTGTAATATCTGATTAAAATATCTCCTTAGAGTACAGATTATCTTCTTTTATGCCAGAAAAAATACATTTAGAACATAACCGCCTTTAACATTAAGGAATTTCGATATGATTACGTACAACCATCTGACGTTAACCTTTCTCTTCTTTAAACTTTAGCAGCAAAAAATGTAATGCTGTTTGACAGTTTCAATTATCAAATTTGTTTATCAATGTTGTTTGCACAATTTGAAGTACCATTTTGAAATCTTGGTTTTCACGCGATAATATATAAGTAATAATTTATGCGTAAAAAATTATACTAGACAGGTTGTCGTTTTTGCTCTTATCTGTTATTCGTTAACTGTTTTGTTCTTGAATAAGGTTGTTAGTTTTCTCGTTTGTGTTATTTCGGGGCAGTTTATGGCTTTCGATGCGATATGGGTTCAATCTCCGTACATCGCTCGTTTCCTTTCCATATACATAGTACACTACAATACAATGACCTCGTCATATTAACGGTAGTGATACGAAGTAAGTACGGAACGGATGTTAGCTCAGCGCCGGAGATTGGTATGGGTTTTGTTCATTATTGAAGGCCGCATGGTGACCAGTATAGCTTTTTAATTTCAACGTCAGTTAGTCTCTGTTGATAGTTGATATAGTCTCATCAGAAATCTCTGCACATATTCTTTTTGTGTTTATTTAGACGATATTACCATATACATTATAGCTGTTTTATAAAGTGTTTTTTTTTTATAGATAAACATCAAGATAAACTATTTGATTTTCGTTTCTAGCTCTAAATTTATCATTCAATAAAGACGGACATTATTGGTACGATATCGAGGCTCGTACACCATTATATATTGGATATACGAAATAAAAATAATTATCAAAGGTCAAGAGGCAGTGAACAAATCATCAGAGTCTGTATGTGAAGTTCTACCATGTCAAGGAATGTTGATAAATTTAAAAAAAAATAGCATAGCAAATCTTACATGACATTGTTCTTCTTGAATTATGAAACTTTCTTGAAAATTCTCTAATATGGAAGGAGTCGATATATTTACTGACTGTACATTCGAGTGTTTCCCTAAGTATTTCCATTAGCTGTATATATTATATACTATTTACGTACATTGAATTACACAATGCAATATCACAGTCTAGAGAGACACGCTTTGTTCGAAGAATTGGCGCAAACTTAATTATGTAGCAAACCATAAAAGATATTTTGAACACAAGTGGCACAAGCACAACATTGGACAAAACAAAAAATGAGCAATAGTTCAAGGGGTCGTATTTTGTTGCGCACACGGGTATCTCCAACATGCATTACTTAAAGGATGTACACGATACATTTGTAGGTGATCTTAATTAAGGTAAAATTAAATAAATTAAGATTTCAAAATTGATACTGGAAGCTGGAAGAGTATTAGTTAAGGATCAAAATAAGCTAAACATATTGATAGGTCATGGAGCTCCTTTTCGAGGAATTTGATTTATAAAATATGGCGGGAAAAGGCTTACTCGGACTTTTACCTTGTACATGTATTTGCACTGGTATTATTTGGGTCTCAAATCGAAAGAGAGAAAATCAAGAATCTGCTTAAATTTTATCTAATGACCTTTTATGAGCTAACAAGTCTTATGTAAAATGATAAATAGGTGTTATGGGGCAAAATAGTTTAACTTGTAACGTATGGAAAAACACCAAGAAGTCCGAAAATTTGACACTTATTCCAAAACCTCACCTAAGTACATCAGTAAGACCTATACTGAAAAAGACCCTGAATATATAAACAATCAGTTGGACAGTTACCAGAGTCAAACTAGGTATTTTCAAGATCTCAATGCGTTCACCTGCACTTACTAACACTACGTACCGATAATGTCGGCGCCGTTTGTGAGCTTTGTCCTCTTAGTGACCCTTATAAAAAAAAGAAGAAGATGTGGTATGATTGTCAATGAAACAACTCTCCACAAAAGACCGAAATAACACAGAAATTAACACTTATAGGTCACCGTACGGCCTTCAATAATGAGCAAAGCCCATTACTTGTCGTGGAAATATTTTTTTTCCCGGATAGTGACCCTAGTATGTGAAACTTATTCACCAGATTATTAACATCCAATCTAATATTAAATTTGAAAGTGTCGCATATGAACGATTTAAAACCAAAAATATGAATGAAACAAAAATCTTCAAAAGTTAAAAGGTGAAAACAATAAATGGGCTTCACAGGACGAACATTAAATCGTTTTGACCTTTTGTTTTGATTCCCGCGGCGGTGAATGCATATTGAAAGAAAGACGAGTATTATCACGTACTTACATACTTTTAACATACTGTTTTATAGGAATTTTATTGTTAAATTCGTCTTATTCACTTAGCGTTGATTTGTTTAACATCATTTGAATTGTTCCAGGAAAAAGAGCAACGACTTTTATTCATGTTTAAAACGTTAATAACTATCATAAAGAAGGCAACGATGTTTGTATGCTTTGAAACAATTAGGTTTTAATTCTCGCTCTGGGTTTTATATCAGTAGATCATCCTGGAAATGTATCATACAGATTAACTTAATACGTATATAACTTCTATTATAATCCCGCAGAGAATGATGGTTTACATCGTACATTGTAATAACGTGTTTTATTAAAAATAAATATATATCATTGCATCGTTGTGGTAATCGGACCGATTCATGAAAAGATTACTTGTGAACACGAATAACTATTCGGAATGCCTCTGTCATCATCACCTAGTTTTGATATCTTTAATCGATATATTTATCTTCGTCTGTACTTTTACTTTCAAGATAAAAAAAATATTTTATGATTTTTCTGACATTTGTATATTCTAAATATTTGTACTTTAATATTGACTGCCGACCTCTCGTTGATTGTTCGATGACAGATGTTTATAATTTGCACTTTAAACACGCATTTATTTAAGTCAAAGTTTGTTTTGAAAGAGAATCTTAAATATAAATAAATCTTTTAAAAGTACAGTGAAACATTTCAATGACACGCATTATATTTTATTACGTTTTAGTATCCAGTGCTTTAGTACTGACATGATTTATCACATATTTTTCATAAGATTCCCAGTTTATTTATTAAGGATGTTCCCTACTCTGTTTCAAAATAACAAGCTTTTTGAAAGACTGATATAAATTGATAGAATATGAATAGAGCAGCCAGAAAAACAGAAAAAAATAAAGGGTCCATGTGCTTGTTTCCAAGACATAAGCCATTGGTAATTTGGCGGGAATGATTCTCTCTTGATTTTTCATGCATTTAACATTGGCACTTTTTATCTTTTAAAATCAATGAAAAAATAACAAGGATTTTATAAAATTTCCAAATGTTGCTTTTTAAACTAAATGTAATAAAATTATGAAAAGAATAGTAGGGGTTAGTGGTCAAAATATTTTGATGGCACTACATGGATAAAACCAGAGGATTCCGAATATCTGACAAAAAAATCAACAAGAGTAGCGAACATCCTTAAGCAAGTGGGGAAACTTGTAGACCAAACATCCGTCTGGCGTAAACAATATTTAATGTGTCTAATTTTGTACCAAATTACAAAAAATACCTCATCAAAATGATTAAAATAAGAAGCTACAAGGTTTCAATCGGATACCCCCCCTCCCTATACAGGGGCATTTAATTGAAAATAGTTGAATAGTTGGACGATAATATCAAATCAGCGGTCTAGTTGAAAAACATTATTAACCAAAATAATTCAAATAGAGCGTAATAGAGTTGTTCTTTGTGACACGGGCATTTAATTCGAATTGAATTCGAATCGAATGCGAATCGAATTCGCTAATCGCGTTCACACACTCTTCTTTTTTTTTAATTCGAATTGGCTAATTCGAATTATCCAATTCACATTAGAAATACGCCTATGTCAATGTTAAATTGCATCGAATTACGTGTGAAATCAGCATCAGATAGTGCAAGTTTAATTGTGCAAATAATAATAAAACAAATCCATAGAGGTTCGTAAAATCTCCGTTTGGGAAAAAAATTATTGGTGCAAATATAAAGTTCCCGAACGATCAACGACTGTTAAAAAAAAAAGATGAAAACAACACTTAATCGAAATACCATGCCTCCGAAGCCGGTCCTCCGAAGCCGGTCATTAAGATTTCACCTTCATCATTAATACCGAATGTTTGAAAGTCAAGTAGGCATAAGATCCTAAATTTGAAGAGCTAGATGACCGAAAAAGAACACCAAAAACATTATAGCCAAACTATATAAAGTCAACTTTGCCTCAAGTAGTTGAAACCATAGTTTTCTTTCCATTGATAAATGTATAAATTGACAAGGTCTATTATAAATCATGTCAATACCAAAGAAATGCCTACTAAGGGCGGTACCATTTGTTTTGTATGAGAGGGGGGGGGGGGGGGGGGCTAGGAAGAGAAAAAAATATGTCCTGCATATTTTTAAGTTGTTATCTCAGTCTTTTACTCTATTCGGTCCTGCCTTTCTTTATTAGTTTATCATGACGTCATCCTGCCAAGTTGTTCATTCTGCATGTATTTTACTCGAAACTCCTGTCCTGTCTTTTTTCAAATGTCATCCTAGCCCCATCAAACTCAACTGATACCTCCCTGTGCTGAATATACACTCGGGACCTGATAGTACACCATCTAGTGTTCTAAATAAGGGAGCTACCATTTGATTTTTATGGGGGGGGGCTAGGATGAAAAATTTTGTCCTGCATTTTTTTTAACTGTAATCTCTGTCCTGCCTTTTTATTTTTCACTCTGTTTGTTCCTGCTTTTTTTTTTTTTAGTTTATCCTGACTTTTTTTTACCTAAATTGTCGTCCTGACTTTTTTTTTTGGCAATTGTCTCATCCTGCCTTATTTTTTACTCAAAACTCCTGCTCTGCCTATTTTTTTCAAATTTTATCCTAGCCCCCCCCCCCCCCCCCCCCATAAAAATCAAATGGTAGCTCCCTAAAGAAACAACACTGTATAAATTTATTGCGTTCTAAGCGCATTTTTAACGAAAGAATTCCAAAATCTCGGTAAGAAATTGTTCCAATAAATCAAAACTTAAAGTGCAGATTAACCAGGAACTGTTTACATGGTTCTATGTTTGTAATTATGTCTTTTAAATGATAACAAATTTCCTCAGCCAATTAAGTCATTATAAACAAAGTTGTAATAAAGCTAATGTTTTAAGCCACGAACGTGTACTGCACTTTAACTTCAATGTGATACAGTTTGAACACAAGATGAACTGTTGCTATCATAAGTAATTACAACAATCAACCAACTCAATGTTAGGTTATTCCCCGTATGTTTTATCTTATTTTGACTCCACCTTCTAGGTAAAAAAATAAACATTGGACTAGACAATTCTTTTAAATAGAAGATAGTTTTCCCAATAAACATGGTAGAATCAAAACGACTTAGTGAAAGAAAACAAATACGAAACGAAAAATGAACTCAATCAATTTTCTAGTGATATTGTTACATGTAAATTAAAATTTTGTTTACCAAAGACAATATCAATAGATAAAAGCAACTAGAAGGTTTTTTTCAAATGTATCACTAACTTTTATTATCATCTAACGTACATTTTTGTCAGGTAAATTATATTACATCTTCAGTTTTTTTTTTATCTTAAATTCACATCCCGATACATGTTAAAGTTTTTTTTAAGCGTATGTTAGCTTTTTACAACTTTTGAAAACATTTACTGTATATTGGAAAATATGTACCCTTTGTTAGTTTTGTATTATTAGGTCTTTCCACTTTTCTGTGGAAAGACCTATTGTTTTTCTTCTGATTATTTTTTTTTTTTTTTTTCTTCCGCCTAATTTTGTTCTTGCGATAAACATTTGTTTCGCAATATGTCGCTTAGATATTTGGTATATGATATCGAACAGTTTATGCGCTTTTGAAATTTACCCTGTGTTAACGAATACTTTTCTTTGTAGGAGTTATCTCCCCAAACACTGTTTTCCTTGTTAGCGCATCTCCTTCGCAACCGTAAAATATTATGACAAATTTATTTTACAAAATTGCTCGTTATATCCTTCGAATGATTTGTCCTATTTTGACCGAAGTGATATGAACGCTCCATATGAGAGTTATTTCCCCTTATGCATTTGATATAAGTGATATGCATTTCTATCTTGTAAACCATAAGTGCTAAAGACCAAGGATCTTTTGATTTGAGGTCCTTGGTCCAAAAAAATAAAAATTAGGTCAAGGTCAAGGGTCAAGGTCATATTCCAATTTTTGAATTTGGCTTATTTCCACTAATTTCCAGAAACTGTATAAGATATCGACAAATTATTTTTTCTGAATTGTTAGTTGCGACATGTCGTAACACATAAATTTTGATTGCAAGGGTACGTTGAACGTAAAAGTGAGTTTTCTCCCCTCTTGTATTTAAAAATACGTGTATGGTGATATAACTGATTAACCAAATATAATTAAGTCCTATGGTCTTTTGATTTGAGGTCCTTGGTTTATGACCTTGAAATTGATCTCAAGGTCATAGATTAATTTGACGTTCTAGTTTTTGACCTTTGCTTTCAGCTCATATTTATACATGATATATCCATGAGACTTTTGGCGAAAGGTATCAAACCATTTAACCTTGAAAAAAACAACCGGAAGTGACCTTGTGTAAACCGGAAGTAACTATTTTTGTACTTTATTAATAAAAAAGTATATAGAACCAGATCTTTTTGGAATCAGTGTCAATTAAATATTCAAATATTATCGGAAGTAACATTTTTCAAACCGAAAGTAACAAATTATCTCCCTTATTTAAAAAATATTGTATAGAAACCATATATTTCTGGAATCAGCGTACAATAACCTATCGGTTGACGATTGAAATGACATTTTAAACTTAATTTTACAACTTTCATATTAAAATACATTGTTTTCAGTGGAAAGACCTTCAATTGTTCTCTGAACAATTGGTTTTTAATTTTAATTTTAGTTTCTTGTGTACAATTTGGAAATTAGTATGGCGTTCATTATCACTGGACTAGTATATATTTGTTTAGGGACGCCTCCGGGTGCGGGAGTTTCTCGCTACATTGAAGACCTGTTGGTGACCCTCTGCTGTTGTTTCTTATTTGGTCGGGTTGTTGTCTCTTTGACGCATTCCCCATTTCCATTCTCAATTTTACCGTAGATTCCCTATTATTAACTAGAAATTATAAATTACTTGAAACCAATTTTCGCGGATGTTGTTGGAAAATAAACACCCAAGAATTTAATTTATCAACAAGGAACAAGTTTCCTATGTGTGCTTTGTATTCTGATATTGACAAAAACAAGCAATCAAATTTCAACGAAAATGCATTTTTTCTCTGTGTACAAAAATTTGGTATCCACGATAATACATGAATCCACAGTGACTGGCAACAAGTTCGATGTTTATATCAATTTATATTACATTTAGATTACCGATTTTATACCAGACGCGATTATAGCGTCTACTATTAAGTTAACACAATACAAAGATTTTATAACTCCAACTCCCAAGTTTTAAAATGCTGTAACTTCTTAATAATGCTTGAAAATTTATAAAAGTGATAGTTTTGGATAGCTAGCAGATTACTCTTTAAATTAATGCAATGTTAGTATTATATTATGCAACAATTACGTAACCAATTATAATGTTAACTATGTCTAAAATATTTTTCACCAAATTTCCACTTCATTGGCGGATCCAGGGGGGGTCCGGGGGTTGGAACCCCCTTTTTTTGGCCGATCAATGCATTTGAATGGGATCATATAGCTGGAACCCCCCCTTTTACTCTGTGTTGGGACCCCCCTTTTTTAAAATGGCTGGATCCGCCCCTGCACTTTCAAATAAAATTAGCCTCTGCATAGGTATCCCTAGAGGGTTGATTTTATTAAATGTTGTTCCTATGGCCATTATCTACAAAAGAGTGTCTCAGATTTCAGATAAAATGTATAGAACAAATTTTACGCCTAATCAAACATTGTCATCTTTTATTGTGGTTAGGATGTTTACACTAATTAGAGATTTATGAGAGAATGGATTACCATAAGGACAATAGACAACTTTCGAGTTCGATGCATTTCCGTCAAAAACTTTGGTTTTAGTGAACGTCACTCGTGCGTTTAGGTGCGTCGTCACTTCCGTTTCCATGTTGAGCGAGTGGTTGAAAAACTATAAAATGTATATTGCACGAATTTTTCGGCAAATTAAAATCTCATAATTGACAATATGCACAGCTGTCATTAGGGAATAGTGATTAACTACCTACTGAACAAACTTTATTTCTAGTGTATCCTGCACAATGACGATCACTAAGATGCTTGATGAACATTTATAGTGCAGGGATACAGGCGAGCCCCTCTATCTGGTAAATGATGTCACAAAGGCGTGTATAATTGACGAGTTTTTTTCCGGTGACGGATGAACTCGAAAGAGGTCTATTGAGACACCCTTTTGAAGCCCATGATGTGTTGATTAAGGTTTCGTTAAAATGTTCTGTTGATAGAGCTAAATTCATTAAAGTGAACTGACCCAGATTTTGCCACTAATTACATAAGAATTGATTACATAATGATTGCATAATAAAAATATTGCAACCATTTAAAAGATTAATCGTTTATCTTTTTATATATACCTCTTTTATTATTTTATATGCATTCATAAGACAGCTACAGCATTTTAAAGCTTAGTGATTGGAAGTAAAAACATTTTTGTATTGTGCTACCTTAATATGACTTTTGTGCACTCTTGCAGTGTCAATATACCATGGCTTTTGTGCACTCTTGCAGTGTCATTTGTTATAGGTACTGACTTAAGCAATATTATATAAAATATGCTCTTACATGATATACGGACATCTTAGATTGGTGAATCAATGACTGTTGCGAAAATAATGAAAAGAAAGTACCGCAGTCAATTATACAAAACCGGATGTCTTTTGGGACATTACAAGTACATGTAACAAATTGACCCGAACAATCCTACCGTTCTAATCCGCTGACTAGGATAAATGCAGAGAGAATCGTAGATGGTAAAGGTATTAATTATTCACGCTAGGAAAAACTATGCTGTCAAGTGACATAATTATCATATGTAAGGTGTACTTTTGTTCCTGTTGAGAATTTATCAATAGTATATGTTTGTAAAAACAATTAATGTATTGAATACACAGTCTATCTCACAAATGGATTTATGTTTCATTGATAAATTTATTTATTCTCTGTTATCACATTGTATTACGGTGATGGCTTCCCTCAAGTCTAAATAATCTTCGCACTTTAACACTTGTGATTTCCTCAAGGAAGATTAGCAGTATATAGAATTCGATAAATGTTGGTTATCACATAGCACATGTATAAAGGTTTTAGACAAAAGTACAAATTGTGTGTTAAGTTCAGGAGATTGTTGTAGGTTTCAATAGCACAATTATTTTTAATGCATTTTCCATAGGGTACTAGTGGTGTTCCATATTTTATATCTTAAACTAGTAAACGGTATAGATATATATTTATCGCTATTTTGAGCATTTTTCCTGTGATCTTTTTTTGTGATAATTTCATATCATGCTACTCGTTTGAGATGGAAAATTATCGATAGAAACTAAGCTACACGTGGCGTTGCTAACGAAATTGACTTGAAATTGACATGAAATTGACATGAAATTGACAACGTCGTCATAGGTAAAATAGCGATAAACAGATTATCATTGGTCATCTCAACTCGATTTCCTTTCTCGCTTTCGCCATCCCGGCTCAAGCGAGAAAATCAATCTCGTTGAGATGACCACCGATAATCCATAAAGATCGCTAGTATATAGTATTGTTTTAATGGCGGGTTCGTACATAATTTGAAAATATATTCTACGTTTTGTTAAATATGAATTTAATTTTATGGATTTTATAAACAATCATTTTGTTTTATATCTATGAAATATCGCAAGAACAATCCGCATGACAACTTGTTTAAAAGCGGAACATTTGTCAGGGTTGAGTTCAATATCGTAGCGGCTGTAGCTGCTATCAATATCTATGTAGCAGCTAGTCTATAGCTACACGTTCAATAGTCAAAATCTACGTAGCACTACGTAGCAGCTACGATATTGAACGCGGCCCTGATGACTATACTTATCTTCGGTCTATGGCATATTCGATCCTTGATACTCTTTTATCAGATTTGAGGAGTTAGTTATAATTTTAGTTTTGTACAACATCGATAGCACAAAAATATTACAAAACCCAGGATAATCATGCTCTGATTCATACGCTCCGTATGCATTTGGCAATCCTCGGTAGAATCCGCCACCCTCCTTCTTAGATGAGGGCACGGAATCGGCCGAGTTGAGACGAATGGCTATGATGAACAATATGAAACTGAATCTACGACTGTATCCGAAGTGTACTATAGTATTCAACCTGATTAGTCGTTAATTCAAGTGAAACAAACAAGATTAAAAGACAGAAATTGGGTTGGATGATGTTATCTGAAAGGTCATTGAAAGAAAAATACATGTTATGAGAGCTTCTGCCACCATGGTAGTATTTGTAATATACCATCAGACCATATCATATAGTAGTGCCATAAATTGTTTTAAACTTTAAGGAAGTTCGCTTGTCATGTTTTGGGCTTTTTGTCAGATTTTCGGAACCCTCTGGTTTTATACATTTATATGCCTTAAAACACTTTGCCCATTGACCCCCATATTATAAATCTTTTACATGTAAAATGATAAGCCATCTGTAAAAGTCTTATAGAATTTTTATTACTTTTTAATAATTTATGAGAACTTGAACTTGTCAATGATCAAACTATGAAAAGTCAAGAGAGAATATTTTCCCGCCAAAATTTCAATGGCTTATATCTCGAAAACAACCACATTGATATTTATAATTTGTTTTTGCTCTTTTGATTCCTTCACTTATCCCCAATCAATATAAACTAGTGTTTTGAAAAGCTAATTATTTTTGAAACTTAGAAGCGAACTTTTTAACAACACAAACTTACAAGTTTTCTCTCTATTGAATTATATTGTATAACGGTGCAATATTGATAGATAGGCAGGGCGGATCCATTTTTTAAGGTTAGGGGAAGGGCGGGCACAAACGTAAAATAGTAAAATATTCTTCTAGAGTGGACGGACAACCCATGCTTTACAAATTGAAGGCGGCACGCTTACCACTCTCCCGCCTGAGTACGCCCCTGCTTTAAAGATTATCGAACTCAATAAATGGAATGGTTTGCCTGTGTAAGGAACACCGCCTTATTGTACATAGGGATTTTACACAGGTAGAAATAACGCCCATCTTGAATATATAAGATTGAGGGGACAATTAAATGAGGGGGGGGGGGGGGGTAAATGGTAATTTCGTGCAGCATGTTTTGCCATTTTTTTTTTTCGTGCGGACCTAATTATTCGTTCATCGTGAAATGCCAATTTTATTTCGCGTTCTTCCGTGCAAATACCCCCCTTTTTCCCCTTTTACGACCCTCTTAAATCACTTCGTCATCAAAGCAGTGTCACGGTAAGCCTGCATACTAAAATGAAAGAGTCTTTTATATTGGTAACAGGACTGCGTCGGGAACCATCGCAGCGGACACCAGTGTATATTTTCTTACGTACATTTTATCTCTAACATAATACAAGGAACACGAAACTAATTTCATTAAAACAGAGTTCGACGTGTACTTATATCATTATCATATAACTGTCAATGCCATATGGGACATAAATTACAAAATTTTAATCTTTATTACGACGTATGAATTCCAATCTCCTCAGGTTTTCTTTAGTTTTATGTCTTTTCTACGAGTTTCGGTAATACAGGACATGATTGAAAAATAATGAAAATGATATAAGCGGCATGAAGCTTAATCTTTAATTATTTGAATTAATTTTTCAGAGCAATTAACGCATGCAGCGAGTTGATATAGTTTGACAGAAACATAGTCTATATTTTTTTTGCAACCTGTTTTTTAAAGTGCTTTTGGTTGCAAGCACTTTTAAATTTATTTTCACCATGTGCTTTTTCATTAAAAAAATACTGTGGATTCAATATTATTCGATCGATACCAATTTTCGTGCACTTCTTTGGTACGAGTGACGCACCAATTTTAATCTTGGTCGAATAACAAGTTTTCTGAGTGCTTGTATTCAGATGTCCACAAAAATATCAGTTTCTCTCAATCTACGATACGTGATAGACACGTTAATAAATGAATCAAAGTATATAGTACATCAAAAGCCTTCGAATCTAAAGAAATTCAAATGCTCATTTAAATTAAACTTATAAGATCCGAACAATACAAAAAAATATACAAATTGAAAATGGGCAGGGGAAAAAAACAAATAAGAAAAATACAAGTATGAAATGCTTAGAGTGAAAGCAAGAGCTGATTGCATTGTTAGACAACAGATTATTCCATGTGACATCAGTGTGGTCGTTTCGTGATCTGATCCATTTTACATATTTTTCTTATTTAGCAGGCAGCCGTGTCCTTCAGGCAAAATTGACTGTTAATTAGATAAATTTGTGTACTTTTTATTCAGTTCCGTTTCTACCTGACTTTTACTAAATGGTAAGGTTTTACCTTTCTAATAAAAGGTACACGGGAAGCTTAATACAAAAATTAATGATAAAAGAGATGATTTTTCATTTCCTATCGTTAATTATCCATTTTTAAATGGTGACGGTCCCTTGTCACCATCTCATGGTGTTTATATATCTCAACTTGTACAATTCGCTCGTGTATGTAACAACGTATTAGATTTTAGCGAGAGAAATTTATATATTACTGAAAAATTATTACACCAGGGTTTTCGATATCACAAACTGGTTAAAACATTTACTAAATTTTATCACCGGTATAAGGAAACAATTCGTAAATATAACTCAACATGCAGACATCTTATACATTCAGGTATTTCAAATCTAATTTTTTATGGTAATATTCTTTACAAAGCACAAACATGTCAGTATTCACCTCAAAAGCTTACAAAACCTTTAAACAGACTTATTAAGAAGGGATATAGTTACGATATTGTTCTCAGGTCATTAAAGATTGCATATTTTGGCTTTAATATTGATTTACTTATTGGGTCTTTGCATCGGAACTGAACACATTTATTTAAACAAACAAAAAAACATTGTTGGCATGACACGGGTTAGGTTCTCCTCATTTATTTTATGATAGTATGATACTAAACCCCTAACGGGAGGGATTGTGCCTGATATTCATATGATGAAGACATAATCTTTCAATCAGTTGAATTGAGGTCTGGAGCTGGCATGTCAGTTAACTGCTAGTAGTCTGTTGTTATTTATGTATTATTGTCATTTTATTTATTTTCTTTTCTTACATCTTTTGATATCGTACTCGGACTCTTCTTTAACTGAATTTTACTTAGGTGAGGTTTTGGAATTTGTGTCAAATGTTCGGACTCCTTGATGTTTTTCCATACAATACAATGTAATATATTTTGCCCCATAACACCAATTTATTTTTTCATATAAGACTTAATAGCTCATGAAAGGTCATTTACCAAAATTTTAGAAGATTCTTAATTTTCTTTCTTTTGTTTTGAGAACCAATAATACCAATGCAAATATAAGGTAAAAATCCGAGTCAGCCTTTTCCCGCCATATTCTAAATCTCAAATATCTCGAAAAGGAGGTCCATGACCTGTCAATATATTTAGCTTATTTTTATCCTTAATTGATGCTATACCAGTTTATAGTATTAATTTTAACTTCTTAATTTATTAATTTTCACCTAAGTACATCCTTAATGTGCGTATTGTTATGCGTTTACTTTTCTACATTGGCTAGAGGTATAGGGGGAGCCTGGGTTGAGATCTAATAAACATGCTGCTCTTGGGTTGATATTAAACCTAGGGCTGATAATACATGCGATATGAAAAATGCCATGTAATAATCTGATAGTATTTGTCTTCCTCGTGTCAAATGATTGACATGATATAAACATGCAAACTTATACAGTTGAACGTCATGTAAGTTTGAGACTGTCCTAAACAGATGGTTTTTATCAGACTTGTACAGTTTTAAAAATCATCAATGAAAATTTGGTGTGTCCGAGGTCTTTTCTGGATTTGCCTTCATCACGAACAAACCAGAAAATTTAAAAGTCGGGAATACATCGATACAAAGTACATTGACATATCAGTTAAGGGTTACATTGAATACGGATTTGAATTATTGACTGGTAAGCTAATATCACATCATTGATTTTTTTAAAGCTTATTTTATCAAAATTGACCCTAAACTGACTGCCTATACATGTATAGACATAAAATATTTTCCTTGTTCTTTTTTTATAAACGCTCAAAAAAGCAAATATCGTATTTTTATAAACTCCATAGCTTATGCCCCTTGAGCAAATATATAAATATATATCAGGAGGCTAGTAAATGTATCATTAGCGAAACATAGACATAACCAATCCGTCTTTGATTTGTTTTTTAACACACTAGCAGTAAAAAAATCCCCGTACAGTATAACCGGCAATTATAATTGTTGTGTAAATATAAAGCAAGACAGTTATGAATCAACATAAAGTACAAGCAATTAGTGTAATTAGAAACACTGTTATGAATGAATGAACGACATTCCTATGTAATTTTTAAAGACAGAGAGGGTAACAAAGGGGTGCTCATGTCCAAGATTGGTAGATTTTCCCTTCTTTTCCCCAGATCCAACCTTTTTTCACTCCTTTATCCCCCACATCCCCACTTTGTTTTACCCTTCAAATCACATATTCCAATAGACTGTCAACGACCAAGTATGAATGTACAAAACCACAGCTATGTGCAATTCAGAACAATTTTACGACTACTGAAAAATACCGTTTCTGTGAGTCGATTATGATTTCAATAAAAATGGTAGATTTCGTAATGTTGATTGTGTCGTCATGAATGAAGTTATTATGCATGTTTCACCGAAATAAAGTTCTAAATTGAAGCGTTCATTTTACCTCAAAACATTGTAAACTGGAGTTAATATTTAGACGAAGATGCGGTTACTGATTAGACACTACCAGATACTAAAATGACGTACTAGATGTTATTAATTATACATGTACAATGTATATATCAACGTTCGACGTTCAAAAAAGACCAAAAGCCAGTCCAGATAGCAAGATATAATAAGTTTCAAATAATATGGTTATAAAGTAAGTTTTTTTCCATATGATATCTAATCAGGGTGGCCTTATATAAATAATAGTAATATTCTTAATAAAAATCATATATAAATATGTATATGCTAGTCTAAATTGAAAACTACGTTCAAACCTATGATTGCGTTGGATAAAAACCGCAAATTTTATACGTGCGCATGTAAAACAAATTTCCTTGTAGAAGGGTCTAAATACAGCACAAACAACATTTTCCAAAAGACCAAAAAGTGAAAAGTATATTTTAACAAAACGCATTTGACTAACAGGTCGAACAACTGATGTTCTTAAACCATGCTGACTGCCATTGGCGATATGTATATAGTCTAGTATATAGCATTGCATCAAAGGAGATGTAAAGTGTAGTCAATAAAATATAAATTAAACATCTGACACCGTTACTTGAAATATATCTGCGAAAAGTTATCAGGACAAAATGACATCAAGCATAAAATATAAAAAAAAACAGATGTGGTATGATAGCAAATGAGACAACTCTCCACAAGAGAAGACTATCAAAAGGATTTGGGAGAGCTACGTACGAAACAGTCATGTTTAGGAATAAATGACATATATGTTGTGAATTTCTATCAATGTGGGATAGCTACGAAACAGCCATGTTTAGAGATAAATGATATATATGTTGTGAATCCCTATCCATGTGGGAGAGCTACGGAACAGCCATGTTTAGGGATAATTCATGATATACAACGTGAATCTCTATCCATGTGGGAGAGCTACGGAACAGCCATGTTTAGGGATAAATGATACACAATGTGAATCTCTATCCATGTGGGAGAGCTACGGAACAGCCATGTTTAGGGATAAATGATATACAATGTGAATCTCTATCCATGTGGGAGAGCTACGAAACAGCCATGTTTAGGGATAAATGATATATATGTTGTGAATCCCTATCCATGTGGGAGAGCTACGTATACGGAACAGCCATGTTTAGGGATACATGATATACAATGTGAATCTCTATCCATGGGGGATAGCTACGAAACAGCCATGTTTAGGGTTAAATGATATATAATGTGAATCTCCATCCATGTGGGAGAGCTACGGAACAGCCATGTTTAGGGATACATGATATACAATGTGAATCTCTATCCATGGGGGATATCTACGAAACAGCCATGTTTAGGGATAAATGATATATAATGTGAATCTCCATCCATGTAGGAGAGCTACGGAACAGCCATGTTTAGGGATACATGATATACAATGTGAATCTCTATCCATGTGGGAGAGCTACGAAACAGCCATGTTTAGGGATACATGATATACAATGTGAATCTCTATCCATGTGGGAGAGCTACGGAACAGTCATGTTTAGGGATAAATCATGATATACAATGTGAATCTCTATCCATGGGGGATAGCTACGAAACAGCCATGTTTAGGGATAAATGATATATAATGTGAATCTCTATCCATGGGGGATAGCTACGGAACAGCCATGTTTAGGGATACATGATATACAATGTGAATCTCTATCCATGGGGGATAGGTACGAAACAGCCATGTTTAGGGATACATGATATACAATGTGAATCTCTATCCATGGGGGATAGCTATGGAACAGCCATGTTTAGGGATAAATGATATACAATGTGAATGTCTATCCATGTTGGAGAGCTACGGAACAGCCATGTTTAGGGATAAATTATATACAACGTGAATCTCTATCCATGTGGGAGAGCTACGGAACAGCCATGTTTATGGATAAATGATATACAATGTGAATCTCTATCTATGTGGGAGAGCTACGAAACAGCCATGTTTAGGGATAAATGATATACAATGTGAATCTCTATTCATGTGGGAGGGCTACGAAACAGCCATGTTTTAGGGATAAATGATATATACGTTGTGAATCTCTATCATGTTGTCATGTTTAGGGATATATGATATAGACGTTGTGAATCTCTATCCATGTTGTCATGTTTAGGGATAAATGATATATGTTGTGACTCTATATCCCTGTTGTCATGTTATAATAAAATAATAGTTATTCAACTGTCAATTTCAGTATTTATTGTGTTACGGCCGAACTGTTATATCATATTGAAGGGGCGTTAAGTTGTGGAAAAAGGGGGGATATCTGCACGGAAGAATGTGAAATAAAATTGCCATTTCTCGATGAACAAACAATCCAAAAATGCCTTGCACTTTGATCTGTTTACCGATTTCACAAAACACGGCGAATAGCGAACCCTTTTCACGGCTTCACGTGAAATAAAAGTTGCAAAACACGTTGCACGAAAACCCTTAACCATCCTCTATTAGACGAAACTCGCGTATAATTTATAAGCCGGGTACATTTAATGAGTTTTTAATGACACCTTTAAAGTAAGGATGTTATTTGCTTTCTACCAGACTGGTTCTGTTTGTGTCGGGGTTGATGTAGTCTATTTTTGTATCGATTTTATACATTGTTATTAATTAAGGGAAAGCAGAAGTCATCATATCTTGTGGTCAGTCGTCATACTTGTGGTCAGTCGTCATACTTGTGGTCAGTCGTCATATTTTGTGGTCAGTCTAACACTGCATCTCACTTCCACGCCCACACGGCGCACTCATTTCTATTTCCACGCCCACACGGCGCACTCATTTCTATTTTCACGCCAACACGGCGCACTCATTTCTATTTTCACTCCCACACGGCGTATTGTAGTGAAAACAAAGTTGGTTAAATTTCTAGAGAGTCACTCGCTGTCAGTTTTATTGAAAAAAATACCATGTATTACTTTGAACACGATAATTGAACTGATTAAAAAAAAACATTAATAAAAATCAAATCTATATATCTTTCAAAACAATCTCTGGTAAAACTTGACATTTTAATTTTGATAACAAATAATTGCTTTTGGACTCTGGCGGTCTCTGTCTATACAAATACAATTCTGCTTATTTTATATCTTTAAAAAAAACCTTGTATACATTTTGAGTTGGCATAAACGAGCTGCCATGCATTGTTTAAAGGTGAACATCAAACATGAGCTGCCCATTGTTAACAGCGGGAGATCACATAATATACATGTACTTAAAAAACAAAGAAAACTTTTCTGGATTTACCTTCATCAGGAACAACTCAAAGCTGAATATTTGAAATAAAAGGATTTATAAAGAGTTAAACAGTTGCAGAGCTAAATTACCAGAGAGGGCCTAAACCAGCCCAAATCATCTCAGGTCAACTTTGTTTGAGGGATTTAAAATGCTTCACAGAGTTTAATATCGTCCTACGATAAAATACAAATATGCTTTTATCAGGTTGATCCCTACATTAGTAAAACATTGGACAGTTTAAGTAAAAAAATGTTCAGTGAAATGTACTCTAAGAGACAATTGGTTTTGGAACCTAAACTTTAAATGTTATTTTTTTACGTTACTTTTAGTTTAGTTCATATTTTTATGCTGTACATAATGTTTATTTTTCTTATGTAAAGATGATGTCTTATTTTACTATGTACCAATTTTAAATCTGAAAATGTTTTATGAATATTTTTACTTGTCTGTATATATTCATTGCATGTGTTGTTAGACGCATTTGTGGATACACCGTCCGCAAGTGCCTCCGTTGTAAAGGGTAGTTTCTAAATAAATATATATATATATATTTAAAACCTAGTTTTTTAGTATTGTACACTATATAGATATAATAACATGTGGTATGAGTGCCAACTCTCCATCCAAGTCACAATTTGTAAAAGTAATTCATTATAGGTCAAAGTCCGATCTTCAACACGAAGCCTTAGCTCACATAAGCTATAAAAAAAATTAAAATGACTAGCGTAAAACCATTCAGACAGGAAAAACAACGGTCTAATCTATATAAAAATCGAGAAGCGAGAAACACTTATAAACCACACCAACAAATGACAAATGGTGAGCCACAGGCTCCTGACTACAAATGAAAACAGAAGTCATTGAAATCTTTATTGCTTGGCCTTACCTATATTTTAAAAGTACAGAATTCTGTCTTGATAATTCTGCAGATAAAAAGTCGTGTTCTTAATTCAAATTAGTCATATTACAGTAATAAAACTCCTCAAAATAGAAAGACTCTTCAGGAAAACCCATATCTCTCCAAGCTGCTAATAGCTTCATTCGTTTAATGGGTAGAACCAATTAATTTTATAGGGGTATCTAATCAAAACCAGAATCCTATGTATTAGAAGTATGACAGATTTATTGTTGAGCTTGGAGATAGGCAAACCGTGATGTACAACATTACATGATGATATGATATACAACATACTATTTCAAAGTTTACACTTTATTTTTCAGATGATTTTACAAGTGATAAATGTTTTCCTAAGTGATAAATGTTTTCTTAAGTGATGATATCTAGTGTTAAATATGTCTAATGAAGTTTAACTGATATGTTCTGTATTGATGTGAAAATAAGACGGTTTTTAATTTATATAATTATTCATTATCAAAAGGAGATGTGAGGTATTACATACAATGAATCAGCAACTCTTTATAAAGGGGCCTTTTATAGCTGACTATGCGGCATGGGCTTTACTCATTTTTGAGGGCCGTATGATGAGCTATAGTTGTTAATCTCTGTGTCATGTTGGTCTCCTGTGGAGAGTTGTCTCATTGGCAATCATACAACATCTTCTGTTTTATATCTATAAGACACACACAAAAAAACATGATAACTTAGTCAACAACGTGTTTGAAAAATAGACAGAGTCCACTGGCGTAGTAAGGACTTTTGAAAGATGGATGAAATTAAAAAAACAAAGTGAATATATAAAGCCGGACAAACATATTTTCAGACTTCATGCAAAAAACTAGACTAGTATATATCTTTTTACCCACCACAGTTCTATCAATCTATTAATTTCGATATCGCCCTGAATATTCAAAAAAAGTTATTGAATTAGAAATGTCTAGATCTATTAATCTGTAAACAACGTCTCATTTCCAAGAATGACAACAAACTAACCAGTCTTCCAATGTAATAAAAGAAAAGTGTTTGATTTGATTAAATTACATACATATAAAAAAGAAGATGTGGTATGGTTACCATTGAGACAAATCTCCATAAGATAGCAAATAACACAGAAATTAACAGCTATTGGTCATCGTAAGGCTTTCAACAATGAGCAAAGCCCATACCAGCTATAATCAGCTATTATAAAAGGCCCCGAAATCACAAATGTAAAACAACATAAACAAGAAAACTAACGGCCTAATTAATGAACAAAAACATGCATTTTTTATGTCTTTTGTTCGTCCATTTCATCTTTTACACATACATCGTGAAAGCTTTTGTTTTTACTACTACTGCATGTATAGTTACTTCTGCTAATTAAATATTATCATTTGAGAGTATCATTCGACTGACTTAAATTGGTGTTTGTATAATTTAGATCATATGATTTATGTGTAATCAACTGATATATAGATTTGATACTAAAACTTTGTTTTCAATTCCCTTAATTTGGCGCTTTCACGGATTTCAATGTTATATTTGATCATATATGTCTTCTTTACTCTCAAACGGTTTGTACAAGCATTAGTTCTGTAAATTTTACATATTGTTTGACCATTTCATATCGATATAAATCGCAGCTACCATTATCTCTTAAAAAAAGCTACTTAAGTTTATATTAATCGTGAAGTCTTCTTTATTAAGAATTCTGATTAAACATATATCATTGTTTAGAATGGTGTTTGCTTTATGTCCAGTGGCGAATGTTTCATGCGTATTCATGAGAAGAACAACTGAACAATTAAATTGTTCTTAGAAGTACTGTGCTCTACATAGTTCACAACGACAGAAATCGTACATTAAATGCCACTGGAAATTAAAAGTGGCAACATGCCACTAATCAAGAAATCATTGAATGTTGCAAGGATTCGTCATCGCGTTGTAAGCGCAAAACTCTTGTTACTTGTGTTGCGACCCCGTCAAGTGGAGCAAATATAAATAAGTATCTTACACTTTTATTGATAATTTTATTACCTCGACTGATCCTCGGGCACGTATCCAAATGAATTACTACTTGTAATCGATTAATTGGCAAGAAGAATGTCACATCAGTACAAGGAGACCTACTGCAACACATAAATGTGCCAAACAGCTATTACAACAACTATGTATAAGTATATCTTCTCAATTAGACGCTACTTCTGTTTATTTTACACGCCATGTCATAGAGTGAGTAAATCTCAAATGTGGTCTATACAGGAATGTATTCCTGCTTTTATGTATACAAACATAGATGAATAATAATACATGGTAAAAATCACTAAAGGAAGGCCCAACCAAGACATTGAAAAAAAATCATTAAAGGAAACCCATGTAAAAACACAAGGAAACACAGACAAAAACATGGCAAAACAATAAAGGAGGCAGCGACTAAAACACGGAAATACAATTTATAAGGAGACATTAACCAAAATATGAAACAAGCAAACAGAAAAAGACGGAAAATAACTTAAAAGTCTACTTAACATCAAATAAAAGACTAGTTAAAGGATTTTGCTATATCAACTCCAATAGAATTAATTGGCAACACGAGTGTCACATCAGTACAATGAAACCTAGATGTGTCAAACAGCTATTACAACAAATATGTAGAAGTACATCTTCTCAATTAGACGTTACTTCTGTTTATTTTACACACAATGTCATAGAGTGAGTAAAACTCAGATGTGGTATAAACAGATTTGTATTCCAGCTTTTACGTATATAAACATATACATATGAATGTTGATACATGTAGAAGATATGTAATCAGGTGTATGAGACACGAATTAAAAGTGCAGTTTATGACAGAAGATGCTATAGCGAGAATCAAAAATAATAAAGGTGACACCGACAAAAATATGAAAAAAACACAAAAGGAGACATCGACCAAAACCTGGAAAAAAAAACACAAAAGGAGACACCGACAAAAACATGGACAAAAACACTGGGGGGAGGCATCAAACAAATCATGGGAAAAACTTCAAAAGGAAACAATGACCAAAACATGGAAAAAACAATGAAGGAGGCACTGTCCACGACAAAAATAAAAAAAAGGAAACACCGACCAAATCATGGGAAAACAATAAAGTAGGCACCGACTAAATCATTGGAAAAGACGCATAAGGAGACACCGACTGAAACATGGAAAAACACAAAAGGAAATACCGACCAAATCATGAGAAAAACAATAATCGAGTCAACGACCTACAATGTATATATGGGAAAAACACAAAAGGAAACACCGACTAAAACATGAAAAAAAAACAAAAAGGAAACACCGAGCAAATCATGAGAAAAACAATAAAAGAGTCAACGACCTTAACATGGGGAAAACACAAAAGGAAACACCGACAATAACATGGCAAAAACATGGAAAAACAATTAAGGAGACACCGACCAAAACATGAGGAAAAAAAAAACAAAAGGAAACAACGACAAAACACGGAAAAACACCAAAGGAGGTTACCGACAAAATCACGGAAAAAACCAGAAAGAGACGCAGTTTGTACTGTTGTTCTTCATCTCAAAATCAAAGTGTAGTCGTCAGTCCGAAGCCAAAATTTAAACAGTATAATGTAAACTAAAGACGAAAACAAAGAAATCTTACCCAATTTATGTTTTTGATGTAATTGATATTTCGTCAATAACTATTCATTTTTATGTATCGGTAATTATTTTGTAATTATAATCATTGGCAATGATCGTGTTTGGGATAGTTTTTTTGTTCTTAAATGCTAATAACTTTTGGTATTCATGTTTCGAATGTTATATCAGCTGCTCTTAACTGGATTATATCTCAATCTCATCCAGTTCATGTATTGGTGTAAACATATATTTATTCCGCCAAACAACCGATTACGTCATGGCACTTTGTGTTTAACAATGCCATAATTATAGGGGCGCAGGACATTTTAGCGAAAAATTTTAACCTACATCGGGACATTTTAGCGCGGGATTAATCCGTTCACCTTTATTTTCGATAGCACATTTTAGCGAAAATGTACCTGGTTGAATACTAGTTGCCTCACTATAATCATGAACAGTAATTTATACTGCTTCAATAAATGTTTAAGTTGCTTATATGTTCATAATGGAAATACAATAAGAGATGTGACGAATTCGCAAAAAATCTGACCGAATACTATGTAACTGAAGATTCTAGTATGTTCCCACTTAAGCTTTGGGCAGAAGTTACATGTAATTTAAAGCGAACAAAAATGGTCCAGAGTCGTTACACGACCATTATAATGAGCAATTTTATAGTTGTCACCCAACTATTTACGTTTTTCTTAATACTATTATCAAATTGCAAACAACAACATATATAAAAATACGAAGACTAGACGAATGTGCACCACAATCTAGACAAGATAAAGCGAAAGAACATTTTCTAATGCAATTCTATGAACAGTATTGTATCTGGTATATCCATTACGTACATGTATGTTCTCTATGATATAAATTCCAGACTAGAATGGACTTTTAACATTTGATTTAATCATTTAGACTTTAAGCGCTGTATTTGAATGGACATGTTATGTTTTATATTGTGCTGTGTTGAGTCTATTAAAGTTTTTTTTTATTCATTATATAACATTTGATTTAATCATTTAGACTTTTTAAAAGTGCTGTATTTGAATGGACATGGTATGTTTTATATTGTGCTGTCTTCAGTATATTAAAGTTTTTTATTTATTATATATTATTTATTAGAATGGGTTAAAATATTTAAAAAAAAAATGGGCATTGACAATTAAAATTTTCGCTAAAATGGGTAAAAAATCTGGCGCTAATATGTGTTCTATTTTGGCGCTAAAACGTCCGATTTTTTTCCGAAAACGTCCTATCAATGCGCTAAAATGTCCTCCGCCGAATTATAGATTATCGCCTTTTTACCGATGACGACGTTGTTAATTTCATTGAAAACGGAACGAGAACCCTAAGCGTTCAATCGCTCTACTCTGCTGAGAAAGGAAATTATCAGTCAGTAAGATCAAACTTTTAAGGAAAATTTCGTGAAATAGCGATAATATCTGTTCCTGTTGGAACAAATATTGTATACCCTTTATTACGTTAGAAACAAATACTGTATTATTTGTTTTTTAGTGTTTGTTTGATTTTCTCCAGTGGAGATACTATTACATTATTTCTACCAAATTACTCTCCTACTATGAAGAACATTTTATTTCATGACGTTGGCTTCCAGTAGAAGTTGTCAATCCAATATGAAACAATATAGTAAGAAACGTTGAACCCAAACTTCCCAACAACCAACTAAAGTAAAACTCCTTTGAATAACAGATATTAGCCTAAGGGACCATACTCTCAAAATTGCTTGTATCTAATTTCAAGTAGAAATCTAATTACTGGATTCAGTAATATTATAATGATATGTTATTTAAGTGAGAAATATAGTTCTAAGTAGAAGCAATGTATAAGTACATCGGTTTTAAATTAATTTGATCGATGTATAAATAAATCAAAAATACATAAAACTGATATATCTTTAGTCATACAACACATACTGTTAGACGTAAATAAATATTAAAAAGAGATCATAATTAGATGCAGGCGGATGCAGCATTAAATAAGATGTTAACACATAAAAAAACTTGTATTCTTTCCGTTCTTCAAAAAACGGGCACGTAGTCATTTATGTTGCTGTGATTAATATGTGATTTAAGATTTCCATCAGATTCAGCCTTTTCATTAAATTACCTTCTTTAAATAGTAACACGACTATACCAAAAGGAAGCACTCAACTTTTACGGTGCAACTACCTGTTCTTTTTTTTATAACATATTTGCACTGATACTTTGAATGATCAACGATATCGTAGTCATAACCTTGCAAAACTTGTCGTACAAAGTGAGAGGTTTAGCGCTATAAAACCAGGTTAAATCCACCATTTTCTACATTTGAAAATGCCTGTACCAAGTCAGGAATATGACAGTTGTTGTTCATTTGTTTTTGATGTGTTTTGTCATTTAATTTTGCCATGTGATTAGGGACTTTCCGATCTGATTTACCTCTGAGTTCAGTATTTCTGTGATTTTACTTTTTGCAACCTTTCATTTCTATTTTTACAATGTATTATATATTTTCCACAACTAAGACATGTTCCTTTTCACAAGTGCTGCAATTTTCTCAGGCATTTGATTATAGAGAAAAAAAAAACAGAAAGGAAATGATACAAAAAACGTTTCAAATGTTAAAGCGATGGATCAAAATTGCTTAACCTGAACAGTCATTAACCTTATCTAAGGAAAATATTGCCTGAACTTCAACTCAAGGCGAAGAAACACATTTATTTACATAGAAAAAAATGAGCAGTACGAACTTTGAACAAAATCAGGGCCATCTTAGCTGCTCCGGAAGGCTTAGTAGCTCTTGCTCCACTAGTAATACCTGGCATGGTGCTCATGTCCTGTTTAATTGAGTTGTTTATGACTTTTTTTATCTGCTTCCATGAATCTATTAGTACAAGATTATCCGCTCTATCTAAAAACATATCTAAAATCTTGCTTTAAAGTACCTAATATAACCTTTTGTCAAATATATGCACTGATACACCAGTTGATGACACAAAGTAAAAGGGGCTAATATATTTATACCGCCTACGCTATAGCGAGGTGTCTATTCAAATTGTATTGTCTCAAAATAAATGCAATTTGCCCGAGAAATTTTCACATTTTTTTGTTTCAAGCCTTTTAGTCTATTTTTGCCATTTAGCTTCTTTTTAATAGTACAAATAATTAACAAATTTCAAGTTCGACAATAACTAGGGGCTTAAAAAGAAATTAATACGCAGTTCCTTTAGTTTTCAATTAGAAAACGGTCTATCATTCTTAATTACATTGATTATTACGCCATAAAATTGCCGAAAATAGTTCGTTGTATTTTAAATGGAAGTACGTTTTTTGATACTTTTATACAATGAGGTTAATTTTCATGATGCACTTGTCCGTCCACACGATATTAATGACGTTTTATTGGCTTTCCAACTATAGTACACGAGAATATCAGTCATGCGTGAAAATACAGTTTTGACGTATTGCAAACGACTTTGATGTATATTCCAATTGGTTTAATCACGTAACAACAAACGCAACTGGCAGACAGAGTTTAATTAAAATTCATAATGTCTTTTTTAAACGTTTTGCATTGCAGTGGCTTCAAAATTAAAATCACAAAAATACATGTACTGCAATCCGAGGACAAATTCAAAAAGGAAAGTCCCTAATCAAATGGCAAAACCAGAAGCTCAAACACATCAAACGAATTGATAACAACTGTTATATTCTTGACTTGGTACAGGCATTTTAAATTACCATACGATTTGCCTTCTGTTCTATAAGAGTGATATCTTATTAGCATTAACATCTTAAATCATTCTTTCTCGTTTTGAACTTATATGAATCAAAATATGTGACAACTAGGTGAAGCATGAAGTTACAAAAATGGTTAGCAAGAGGTTAGGTCATGTTTTCATAAGTGTTTGATCTGAGCGTCACTGGTGAGTCTTATGTAGACGAAACGGGCGTCTGGCGTACTAAATTATAATCCTGGTACCTTTGATAACTTTTTGGGACATTAATGAAAGAAAGTCAAGTTCAGAAAGAACACTTGATTGAAACTTAACCTCACTTTGAGGGGGTTTTCAACCACTAAGATACTACAGTTTAACGACATCTGGAAATATTTATTGAAAATATAAAATATAAATGTGGAGGATGTATAATAAGGATCATAATCACATGACCATTATCGTGGTTATAATTGTAAAAAATAAAACAATTCTTTTAGAAATGTTGACCTTATATTTATTGGGTGGACAAATGCATACGATGATATAAATTGACAATTTAAAGCAGAAATGCCAATTTGATGTCACTATAATGACATTAACATGGATAATGTAACATCTGCAACCTTAAATTGTCAATTTACACATTGTTTTTTAAAAATAGATATGAACTATAAGATTATATAAAAAAATATTTGAACCACAACAAATATTGAACAAATCTCGGTTACCGCTATCTGATATTATAGCTCGTCAGGACAACATATTAGCTTATTAATGGACCCCAAAAATCTTGCATTTAATTATAATTTAATTTTGGATGTAACGCGTCTTCTGCTTGACTGACACTGTTTTGTCCATTACTTCATAGACATAATTATATCATGTGAGACCGTGACGTCATCAACTTTTTTTTCATGATTTACTGCGGCTGTGAATGAATGACTGTAATATGTTTTCTTTCTATTCGAAATAACATAAAAAATGTGGGGCACACTTTATGTTGGTAAGTCCAAAACTTTCCTATTAGTGGAAATTTCTTATATTTTCACCCTTGAAAGGATATTGGATCATGCAACATCTGCATCAGTCTTGTTGAAATTGACCGTAGAAGTTAAAAGTATTTTTAATATGACAAGTTTGAAGGTACCATCAAAACTAGTAGCATATAATTATGGTTTGTTTTAAGCATAATCTATTTTGGAATACCTAAGAATGTAAAAAAGCTTAGAAGAAAAATATTAAATAATAGTTATCTAAAGTACCAGGATTATAATTTAGTACGCCAGACGCGCATTTCGTATACATACGACTCACTAGTGACGCTCATATCAAAATAGTTATAAAGCCAAACAAGTACAAAGTTGAAGAGCATTGAGGATCCAAAATTCCAAAAAATTGTGCCAAATACGGCTAAGGTAATCTCTTCCACGGACAAAAACATCCTTAGTTTTTCGAAAATTTCATAGTTTTGTAAACAGGAAATTTATAAAAATAACCACATAATATATATTCATGTCAACACCGAAGTGCCGACTACTAACTGTAATATTTATTCTGTCTATGAAGAAATAACACCAAAAAATGTGCTGCACACTGAATAACCCGCTTATGTTATTTCGAATAGACAGATAAAATATAAAAGTTATTTCTTATAATTTAATTCTAAATTCCATTTTAAACTGGAGTTGACCATAAAAAACGTTGATGACGTCACGGTTACATGACTACATTATGTCTATGAGCTGATAAACAAAACAACGTCAGCCAATCAGAAGATTCGTTACAACCACAATGCCAGATGAGGGTCCAAGTCCGTGGCAAGCTACTTAAAGTCGTTTTACACTTTTCAACAACATCTTACAAACAAGATAACAGGACCAACTCACAACCTACACGTCCGAGATGACTGGCAAGAGTGAAAAAATGGTTCTAAATAGCTACAATATATAAGATGAATATGAAAGATGTTGCTAAACATTATTACTGTGAGAATGTATAATATTAATACCGTTACATATTTACCTTCAGGTTAATAGATTAAAGGACAGCTGGTAGAATTAATTGAAAAAAGTAAAACAATTAAATGTTGACATTGATTGTAGTGGGTAGATAAATGTATACAATGATTAAGTACGGACAATTTAAGGTAGAATTGCCAATTTGATGTAAATACATTAACAGCAACAAACTGACCATGACATTCTTAACCTAACTTTTCATTATTTTTTGTGAAAAAAATAAAGATGAACAATATGATCCAGGAAGAAAGACACATTAGTATCTATGTATAAGTTATTAAAACATGACGTCATTCAAACGCTTTGTGTAATCACCCGCGGAGATTATTTGTGTGCAAAAATTATAGATGCACAATATGATCCAGGAAGAAAGGCACATTAGTATCTATGTATAAGTAATAACAACATTACGTCCTTCAAACGCTTTGTGTAACCACCCGCGGTAAAATATGAATATATATAGTTTGGGCTGTTCCGATCGTACTCCCACGTCATAAGCTTTTTTTTTATGAATGAGCTACCCGACGTCCAGAATATAAGCATTTAACGGGAAAATACACGCTTATTTTTGTGATTTACTTTTTTTCTAAATTTTAATGTCATACATGTCAATTTTAGTCCTAAGGCCAGACGACAGGTTTTCGATGCTGACATGATTTTTTATTCTATGTTGCTGAGGTCAAAGGAATATGTATTCTTTGAATATGTTTTGTATAATGTTATTTGTCTATTTCTCTTTTTCTTTTTATCCATGGCTTTGTCTATTTATTTTAAACTTATTAGTTAAATGTCCCTTTGATTTCCGTCTTCTCTTTAAACACAGGTTTGCATTTCGGTGTTGACATGATTATGATTTATATGGTCATTTTTATAAATTTCCTGTTACAAAACATTGAATTTTTCGAAAACTAAGGATTTTCTTATCGCCGGAATAGATTACCTTAGCCGTATTTGGCACAACTGGATTTGTTGGTCCTCAATGCTGTTCAACTTTGTACTTGTTTGGCTTGATAACTATTTTGATCTGAGCGTCACTGATGAGTCTTATGTAGACGAAACGCGCGTCTGGCGTATTAAATTTATAATCCTGGTACCTTTGATAAATATTGGCAAACATTAGCTAAAATCCGAAAGCAATACTTAATCATGCTTAACGCAAATTTTATTGGCTGCATATACTCGCACGGACAGCAATGCGGTATATGCCATCCAATACGTACTTACTTACGCACAAAGAATGTCCTTAGTATAAACAATATCAGATAAAACAAATTATTTGACCGCTACAACATCATTGGACAAGTTAAACATGTACTCAATGTGATTGATTTATTTTTAAGTCTATACGTACATTGTCTAAGTAAGTGACCTTTAAAATAGATCTTGATAATTAACTGAGAATTATAATTTCTGCAAAGGGGGAGGATATTGTCATTAAAACTCGATTACGAACAAAAGTACATTCGAATTGGCGTGGGAGACTCAATAAAATGGAAATCTATTATCTTTTGATTAATTGAAGAAGTGATCTGATGACATTAACAAACTAATTTGAAACCATCTTTTGTTGTAATTTGCATAAATTAAATCTGGATGTCGAAAGCAATGTTAATTCTTCTTTCGTTGTAAACAAGTCTTTATGCTTAGTTGAATGATAAACATCCTGGGGATTTAAAAGTGCTGGCGTTTTAAAATGATATTGAACTTGAATTCAAGAGTCACACTAACGAATATTTTTTTATCATTACATCTTATATAATTGTGTTCTGCCTCGATGTATGAATACATGTTTAATTTTTGAAACCGTAAACTGTTATATAGATTGATTGCTATATTATTCCTCCTTTCAGTATCGAAATAAAAACACAAAGAAGATAACAATTCCTTCCTTTGGAGTAGCATTGGTGGTCTGTTAAACATACTCGACATTTCTACGGACATAGTCTGTTAAACATACTCGACAGTTCAACGGACATAGTCTGTTAAACATACTCGACAGTTCTACGGACATATTCTGTTAAACATACTCGACAGTTGTACGGACATAGTCTGTTAAACATATTCGACAGTTGTACGGACATAGTCTGTTAATCATACTCGACATTTGTACGGACATAGTCTGTTAAACATACTCGACAGTTCTACGGACATAGTCTGTTAAACATACTCGACAGTTCTATGGACATAGTCTGTTAAACATACTCGACAGTTCTACGGACATAGCCTGTTCAACATACTCGACAGTTCTACGGACATAGTCTGTTCAACATACTCGATAGTTGTACGGACATAGTCTGTTCAACATACTCGACAGTTGTATGGACATAGTCTGTTCAACATACTCGACAATTGTACGGACATAACTCGACAGTTCTACGGACATAGTCTGTTCAACATACTCGACAGTTGTACGGATATAGTCTGTTAAACATACTCGACAGTTGTACGGACATAGTCTGTTAAACATACTCGACAGTTGTACGGATATAGTATGTTAAACATGCTCGACAGTTGTACGGACATAGTCTTTTCAACATACTCGACAGCTCTACGGACATAGTCTGTTAAACATACTAGACAGTTCTACGGACATAGTCTGTTCAACATACTCGACAGTTCTACGGACATAGTCTGTTCAACATACTCTACAGAATTACGGACATAGTCTGTTAAACATACTCGACAGTTCTACGGACGAAGCCTGTTAAACATACTCGACAGTTCTACGGACATAGTCTGTTAAACATACTCGACAGTATTACGGACATAGTCTGTTAAACATACTTGACAGTTCTACGGACATAGTCTGTTAAACATACTCGACAGTTCTACGGACATAGTCTGTTAAACATACTCGTCAGTTTTACGGACAAAGTCTGTTCAACATACTCTACAGTATTACGGACATAGTCTGTTAAATATACTCGACAGTATTACGGACATAGTCTGTTAAACATAGTCGACATTTCTACGGACATAGTCTGTTAAACATACTCGACAGTTCTACGGACATAGTCTGTTAAACATACTCTACAGTTCTACGGACATAGTCTGTTAAGCATACTCGACAGTTCTACGGACATATTCTGTTAAACATACTCGACAGTTGTACGGACATAGTCTGTTAAACATACTCGACAGTTGTACGGACATAGTCTGTTAAACATACTCGACAGTTGTACGGACATAGTCTGTTAAACATACTCGACAGTTCTACGGACATAGTCTGTTAAACATACTCGACAGTTCTATGGACATAGTCTTCTGTTAAACATACTCGACAGTTCTACGGACATAGTCTGTTCAACATACTCGACAGTTCTACGGACATAGTCTGTTCAACATACTCGATAGTTGTACGGACATAGTCTGTTCAACATACTCGATAGTTGTATGGACATAGTCTGTTCAACATACTCGACATTAATTGTACGGACATAACTCGACAGTTCTACGGACATAGTCTGTTCAACATACTCGACAGTTGTACGGATATAGTCTGTTAAACATACTCGACAGTTGTACGGACATAGTCTGTTAAACATACTCGACAGTTGTACGGATATAGTATGTTAAACATACTCGACAGTTGTACGGACATAGTCTGTTCAACATACTCGACAGTTCTACGGACATAGTCTGTTCAACATACTCTACAGAATTACGACATAGTCTGTTAAACATACTCGACAGTTCTACGGACGTAGCCTGTTAAACATACTCTACAGTATTACGGACATAGTCTGTTAAATATACTCGACAGTTCTACGGACATAGTCTGTTGAACATAGTCGACAGTTCTACGGACATAGTCTGTTAAACATACTCGACAGTATTACGGACATAGTCTGTTAAACATACTCTACAGTATTACGGACATAGTCTGTTAAATATACTCGACAGTTCTACGGACATAGTCTGTTAAACATAGTCGACAGTTCTACGGACATAGTCTGTTAAATATACTCGACAGTTCTACGGATATAGTCTGTTCAACATACTCGACAGTTGTACAGATAAAGTCTGTTAAACATTCTCGACAGTTGTACGGACATAGTCTGTTAAACATACTCGACAGTTATACGGATATATTCTGTTAAACATACTCAACAGTTCTACGGACATAGTCTGTTAAACATACTCGACAGTTGTACAGATATAGTCTGTTAAACATACTCGACAGTTCTACGGACATAGTCTATTAAACATACTAGACAGTTTAACGCCTGTGAATGTTTGCTTCATACACATTGGGACGTGGATAAAAAGATTTCTCATTAGCACTCATACCACATCTTCTCACTTTAATAAGACAAAATTACACCGACAACTCATGGTCTGGATGTCTGACTGAGTGCGGATACACATAGCAGCGCATGATGCAGGTAAAATCTTGTCGACATACCCGATCCCGTGTTGGATACATTTAAATCACTCAGCCTTTCTCCATCGTTGGGTTCCCCATACTGTAAACCTTTTTTATACCAATACTTTATTTTGCATTTTTGTTTTTTCTCGATCAATTCGAGGTGATTTAATTTCGCGATTTGCAAATTTTCTTGTTCTTATTAGAAAAAAGAAAGTCAAGGTTTGAAGGTTCGCGAAGACTTATATTCGTGTTACTTATTTTCTTTCGACATTAGCTAAAATAAATCGCTCGCGAAAATTAGTTGGTTTACGGTATATTTGACTTAATATTCCCTGTTGAATTTATATAAAAAAGACGCTTCAGACGCATGAAGTATTCTATGTTGTGTTTTGTGTACTATTATTTGTTTGTCTTTTTTTGGCCTTAGCATTGTCATTTTTTTCAATAAATGAGTTTGAATGTCCCTCTCGTATCTTTCGCCTCTCTTTTGTAATGTTTTTCTTTCATTTTTTGTTTTTTACATTTAACTTAATAATCAATATATAAGAATTTCACATCCGTTACTGTTGCTTTAATTGTGTTTAAGTTAGTGTTTGACCAAACAGTCTGCATAACCTATCCGGATCATGTTACATTACAGTTTAACGGATAATAAAATCTATAGTTAAAAGATTAACACATCATTTTAACTAGTAAAATAAAAAAAAAACCCTTCACATTTTTGGAATAGATGATCAACGTGTGTACGCAACTACACGAAGATTGCTTTCTTGTATAAGTAGCCATATATATGTTACAGTAAATAGGTGAAATTAGGAATTACATGTAATTACTAAAATTTAGGAATTACATGTAATCCCCGATGCACTTAGTAAATACAAGTAATTCCTAAGACTGCCCAGTAATTACCAGTAATTACTGATTTTAAAATGAAGTTTTACACCTATTTACTAACTGTTAAAACAATGTTATAATATGGTCAACTGATCAAAAGTTATGGTAATAATAATTAGAAAATCAGTGAGTATTCAGCTATCAAAATTTTAAGGATTTTACAGAACCCAGTGTCTCGCCTACTTTTGCTGTGAGTCGCAGGCCCAACAAAAATAGGAAAAAAATATTTATAATTTTCCTCTAGATACTATCTTTTGTCTAGTTCTGCAAGAATCTTCTATCAAAATTTGTTAAAAATTCAGGATAGTTTATGAAATCTAAACTTTAACTGCAGAGTGTATGTTATGTTAACTGGAAAAAATAGTCCGTTTAAATAAGTAATATACGAAAAAGTATAGTTTTTTTTACAAACTTTATTACTAGATATTATCTTATGATCATAAACAAGCTTCTGTCCAATTTTGGTAGAAATCCAGGATATTTTGAGAAAGTTATTAGAATTTAAAAAAAAAATAACCACAGTGTGAATGTAATGTTAACTGGCATAAAACTAAGTCCCTTTATAAGTAAAATACGGAAAAACTTGATTTTATTTTTACAAAATTTACTTCTTGAAATTTATCTTTTGATCATAAACAACTGAAGCTTC
Organism: Mytilus galloprovincialis; assembly: GCA_037788925.1. Classification (NCBI taxonomy): domain Eukaryota; kingdom Metazoa; phylum Mollusca; class Bivalvia; order Mytilida; family Mytilidae; genus Mytilus; species Mytilus galloprovincialis. Next base: position 88,938,428 of record CM075338.1, read on the forward strand.
TGTCCAAGTTTGGTAGAAATCCAGGATAATTTGAGAAACTTATCAAAATCTAAAAAATATAACCACAGAGCGAATATTTGTGGACGCCGATGGCGACGGAATTATTAGGTTGGTTCGCATTTTCTCGCTTTTGCGACAAAAAACGCAGGCTCGACGAAAAGGAAAAGAATGTCAACATTGAAAGTAAAACAAAAGGGATGGACCATTTAGTTGACTTTTTCAATAAGATCATTCTTATACAGGAAGAAACGATGATAAAAGTTTGTTGGAGGTATATAAGCTTAAGTTTTGAGGTCTTGAAGAACTCATAAAAACACAGAAATATGAAAATGTGACTCTTAACGCCAGCAATTTGTATAAATTTGTTTGTGAAGAATGTCAGCTTCATTGCAAATGTCTGACAAAAGAAGTCGTAGTTAAACCTATTTTGTAAAAGGAATTTAACTCATGTAATTGGCCAAGTTGATATGCAGAGTATGCCTGATGGAGATTTTAACATAACAAAATTATGAGATTTTAAGAATTATCAAAATCATTTAACCAAGTTTGCCATAATATAATGTCTATCTTAAAAATGGCTGGCTAAGTTGCCTATAAATTTCTCAAAAATGTTTTTTCTCAATTTTGGATTGATATCATTGTCTTGCATGCTCAAAATGATTTTTTGGGAGTTTCAAAACTTACAAAACAACCATTTTCCAGTTTCAATTAGCAAACACTGAAGAGTATGCACTTTTAATGTGCCTTATAATCCTTGATCCTTAAGTAAGCCCTAAAAATCCCTACCCCTTACTTTCTTATTTGATATCTTGAACTATGACTTTAATTTTTAAACAAAAATATCAAGTAAGTAAATAGCTGTAAAAATAACAAAAAAAAAAATCAGTAAATACCTGTAATCACTGAAACAACTAGTAAATACATGTAATTACTAAATTGACTAGTGATTACAGGTATTTACTGAAATGTTTAGTAATTACGTGTAATTCCTAATTTCACCTATTTACTGTAACATATATATGCTTGGACTATCTCTCAAGAAAAAAAGTAGAATTATTGAAAAACGTATTTATGAAGGGTCATAATGTATTTGAAATCGTGAGATTATCGGAAGAAAAAACATTATAACTTACTTAATGAGGTTTGCACGCCCATGTCTCTTGCTATTAAAAGATGTTAAAACATTACTGGAGTTATATGTATCTTAATGTTTATTTCTATTTGCGACATATGCATAGAAGTACCGTCTAATGCTGTTTTTCTTTCTATTTACAAATACATTACTGACTGTACAATGTTGGAAATGAGACTTATCACCGATTGTGACTAATCATAACAGATTAAAATAAAACAACATTTATATTAAATGATGTTTGTTTTGAACGTCAGACGAGCGTTTTGTCTAGTGACGCTATAAAGGTTTGCCAAAACAGGGTAAGTATGCTATTACTAGGATAGAAAATCGTTTCATACAATTCAAAGTTTTGTACAAAAATTATTCTAAATATAAACATATCATTGGTATTTCATGTGAACAGACGTGCTGACTACTGGACATTTGAAACACGCGAGGAAAAAACCCACAGCGTCAGTAAGATCGACCCAGTATTTGAAGAATCGAAGAAACAAGACTTAATTACAAACACGACGGGAGTCAGGTATAGGGAAAATCAATTCATCTTCAAGAGCACCTTATACATCCATGTTTTCGTTGCAATTCGTGTTACACAGTCGCATTTGTTGTTTTTAGTTATATTTAGACTAATGTCCTGTCAATTAGAGACAGCGGGCGGTCGGCTAATCTCCGACATATGAATTGCGGTGGTTCCTTTAGTATCTTCCACTTTTTTGTTTCGTCTTAAAACATTTTATTTTTGGTGTTTACATAAATTAATCATCATTTAAAGGCCTTTCACATACACCCCCGTTTTAAGGTTTGTAAGGTAATACGATTTAATTTAAATCAATATAACAATAAAAACATGGTAATTATCTGTTTATATACTTGAACGTTATTTAATATCTCTGAACAGAAAACAAAAATATAATTATGATGATGTAGGTTTGTCTTTACAAAATATATTTTGTTATTGAATATGTATTATTCTTGTCTACCAATGCTCGCTAAAATATTATTAAAAACTGTGAAATATTACTTAGCGAACCTGTAATCATCTAACCTAGTTCTTTCCCAAACTAACATTTTCAGTGACTGTTAAGAATGATATTGATTTATGACATCTTATTGAATTTAATTCGATTTCTTATCAAGCAAACATATGGTATAAGGATTAACAACTACCTTTCTTTTTTTTTTGTGCTGTTCCACAGATCAGACCCCAATGTTCCCTTAAAGACAATCAGACCTCAATGTTCCCTTCAAACTATCTTCATAAAGACACAGATCACACCCAAATGTTCACTGAAAGACAATCAGACCTCAATGTTCCCTTCAAACTATCTTCATAAAGACACAGATCAGACCCAAATGTTCCCTGAAAGACAATCATACATCAATGTTCCCTTCAAACTATCTACATAAAGACACAAATCAGACCCAATGTTCCCTTAAAGACTATCTCTATCTTGGGTCGTTACAATTGAATATTTAACACATTTAGTAATTTAACCTTTATTCGCAATTTGTATATTATGAATATATATGATTTTTCAATTTGTTCATATTTGTTTTTGATTGTGTACCTGGCGGCATTTTTGTTCCTTCCTACATATACACATGTCTATAAAAAGATCGGTACTTAGAATTGCTAGCTCTGTTTGAACAAGGAATAGAAATAATAAAATGATCTAAATTATAAATGATTTGGAACCGATTAATCTGTTGTCAGTTTAGTATGCAAGATTGTGTAGGATTAACTTATCATTTTCCTACTATTCATTTGTTAAATTGACGACTTTAAAAAGAGACCAATTAGAATCAAAACATATCTGACGGTCAAGTGAATTTGTCAGACCAACAGTGGACCCTTTTATAGAAATTTGTCTATTCAAGGTTCCTTCCAATTTTAGTTACAACAAGCTTGTTGGTTTTTTTTTATAAGGAGAAGATACAAATATGATATCCTAAAGGGTTAAAATAGGGAATAAGCATAAACATTAAAAGAAGATATGTATTAGAGGATTGTAATGGGGATACCTTTATGAAGAATAACAGTAAAACATGTTCTCAACTGATGGACAGAACATGAGGATTTCGTACAGAGCCCCCGCCCCCTAATGGTGTATGCAGTAACGTTTGAATAATATTTAGTTTTGAACATTGAGCTAACATTTATGTTTCTTTAACTAAATTCGTTATACGAGATACACACATGGGTTGAAAATGATTTTATTATGACATTGTTAGTTTAAATGTAAACAGCATCAAGAACGTAATATTTTTGTCAAATGTAGTTGTCATTATAGAACGCTTAAAAGTAAAGAAAAATCACTTCTTTCTTCAAACGTGTATATTTTACCTTGTCTACAAGTAAGAATGCAATCCCATTTGGAAAGTAACTCGGATACAATCGACATAACCCTTTTCTGAACTTTTGTATATCTGACCTGAATACCCTAATCGTTGGCAACTTGTAAAAGATTGGAAAAAGAAAGGTTATGATAGTTATAGTCATAAAACTTACAAAAACGAACTATATTTATACACGTCGGACATAGAAATTACCTTAATTGTCCTAACCAGAATCGAAATAATTGATACAAACTATACTTTGTTCTAGTTTTAACATGGGCTATTGCTTGAGCAAAAATAATCACGAAGATAATGCCTACCCATTTTGAAACTACATTAAAGTATAGCTTGCATCAAATATTTCTTAAACAACAGTCAATACGGCTAAATATATAAAAATACTGACAAAATATGTTTTTAATGTATTATCCACAAAATAGAGAAATTTAATCGTCCTTTTTTCATCTTTTCAATCATCAAATCGATCAACGAAAAAGAATAAAACAAAAAAATATATGGGATGTTAACCTACAACCAATTCCAACTACTTATAAACAGAATTAAACAATCAGCGAATATGTATCACAACACATAAAACAGAGCGCTTTGTAATAGGTTGCAGATAAAGTATTTAATATACTCTTTTGAAGTAACAGTTGTTTACATTAACCACCTGGATTAGTGATAAAGATATATCCGGCAGTAAAGGGGATTAAGGATAATCTGTAAAGTAAAGTGTTATGACTTAATCAGATAATTTCGAAATGTGCACAAGATATATTGCAAAGCTCTGATTACTTTCCCGACTTGATGATAACTTTTTAGTCTGTTTTGGGTCATAAACGCTTCATTATATTGATATGCCTTACATTCCCAAACTGTTTGACCTTTAACATCATTGAGGAAAAATTAATTGTCGAAATGCGCATCAATTGCAAAAAAATTGGAACCGTTCGCTACTTAGTTTAAAATAACAAGCTTTTCAAAGTAGTAGTATATGTTAATAAGGGATGAATAAAGGAATCAAAAAGAGCCAAACAAAAATATTGGTCAATGTGTTTGTTTTCGCGATATTAACCATGGCAATTGTGGCTGTAAAATGATCTCTCTTGGGTTTTTATAGCTTTATAATTGACAAGTTTCAGCTCTCAAAAACTATACAACATTTCATAAGACTATTACAGATGGCGTATAATTATGTATGTAAAAGATTTATAAAAAGAAAATGGGGATCAATGGGCAATTTTATTTGGAGGATTCCGATAATGTGACTAAAATTCTAAAACATGACAAGCAAACATCTTTAATGTTATTGCAACGACTGTTTCAACTCAAATACATATGTTTTTTTTTTATTTAGTATAATTCAATAATTATAAATGCATAATTTCAGACACATTGGTACATTGTAAAGTTGTGCCCTAAAACAAAACAAGAAATTGTAATTTGAGAGATATGCAATCAGATCAAGTGACTGTTTTTGTAGATGAAAGTATTTACTAAGTAATTACTGTAAACCAACTTATTTTCGCGGATATACTTTATTAGCCCTAACAAGACCATTTCGCGGCTATTTATGATCGCGATTTTCAAATTTAATTCATGTAGTTAAATAAGGAAAGATCCAAATTTTACACATTCGCGACGATATATATTCGCGTTATACTTCTGTTCGCGAAAATCGCGAAAATATGTCGTCCGTGAAAATTAGTTGGTTTACAGTAAATGCTTCAATTTTCCTCAAAATACATCTGTTGTCAAACTTTATATTACATCTACTCCTTATTTTTAATACGATATAAGCTATTATTGGGTTTAAAAGTTAGATAAGTTGACAATACCATGAAAGTAATTAAGACAACCTGAACGAATCTGTCAACTTATATTTATTAAAGGAGAGGGGCAAAAGATACCAGAGGGACAGTCAAAGTCATAACTCCTAAATAAACTGACAACATTATAGATACAAAAAAAAAAAAGACAAAGCCAAATAATACTTAATATTAATAAAGATTAAGCAACACGGACCCAACCAAAAATTGGGGGTGATCTCAGGTGCCCAGGAAAGGTTAGCAGACTCTGCTCCACATGACACAATTGCTTCATTATCAATAATTTTGCCACTTATTCCAATTAAGAACCTGAAAATAATCAAAAAAATACACCTATATTCATATATAAATACAAATCAATTATAAGTGTAGTCGTTAACCAATATCCACAGACCTTCTGGCACTAGGTACTAGAGAAAAAACAACAGTGATCGTTTGTGATAATTGTTGTCCACATAATTTTTGTCAATTTTGACAGAAATAGAATTGATCTGTTACTTTTTTATAACAAATTCGGTTAAAAATCTTGATATAGGTATAATCATTAGAATTGTCAAACATTTTACGTCAGCTAAATAAACTCATTAGGGATACCAGGATCCGAATTTTATATGTGCGCCAGATGCGCGGTTCGTCAACAAAAAACTCATCAGTGACTCTCAAATAAGAAAATGCTAATAAGGCCAAAAGTTCGACGATGAAGAGCGTTGAAGACAAACAAATCCTCACAATTTTGTCAAACACAGCTAAAGTACACCTATTCCTGAGGTAGAAAAGCCATACTACTTCAAAAATTCAAAGTTTTGTAACCAGTTAATTTCTATTTATGACCATATAAATGACAATTCAGGTCAACACAGAAGTACTGACTACTGGGCTGATGATACCCTCGGGGAATAAATATTCACCAACAGTGTATGTAACTTGTGTATAGCATTTGTTATATATATTCTGTCAATGTAAGTTTTAAGATATCAACAGAAAGATGACACAAATCTGATCATTGTAAACACAAAGTATGTACTAAGCCAGGAATACGATAATTGTAATCAATTCGTTTGATGTGTTTTAGTTTTTTTTATTTTGCCATTCTTTTAATTTTTCCTCGGAGTATGTTATTTTTGTAATTTTACTTCTAAATATTTAATGATGCCACATTAATCACTCCTTAATTGTTCAATATTGCATAAAACAGTTCAATTAATTTATATAAGTTTGTTTTGATACCCTACATCAAGGAAATCATGATCAGACATACAAGCTCGGGAATATCGTATCAACCAGAAAATATATATTCCTGTATGCAGGTGCTGCGTGAATGTTGCTAGTTTACAACAGAGAAGCTGAAAAATGGAAAACAACACATTTAATAATTTATTGCGTCCGAAGCGCTTTTCTGGATTTACCTTCATCAGGAACGCTCAAAGCCAAACATTTGAAATCCGAAGATAGATAAACACCCCTTATGATGTAAAGTTAAGTTTTCATCGTACCCTCATTGTCAACTATATTTATAGTATCCTTTATTACAAAGTTAATAATATTGATGCCTTCAACATAATCATCAAATATTACATTATTAGTAAGAGAAAATCATTAATATAATGGGGAAAAAAGTAAGATCACAAAAATACTGAACTTAGAGGAAAATCAATTCGGAAAGTCCATAATCACATGGCAAATTCAAATAACAAAACGCATCAAAAACGAATGGACAAGAACTGTCATATTCCTGATTTGGTACAGGCATTTCCAATTGTAGAAAATGGTGGATTAAACCTGGTTTAAAAGCGCTAACCCTCTCACTTTGAAGTGATGTTAAAAGACACTGCTAACGACTTTAATAGCCCATTAAATTCGAGAACCATTGAGTACAATACTTCTATCAAGTGAAATGCTTTCCTGTTTTTGATCCCATAACTATATCACCATCAATATTTATTATTTTGAGTTGGGTATTAGGTCACGTCTTCCTTCATACTTTTCTACTAAAATGTTAATCGTATTTTATAACTATATGATGACTGTAATGTATATGTTTTACCCAGGTACTGTGGATTCGTTTATTTTTGTTGGTATCAATTTTCGCGGAAGGCTGAAAACTTGCACTTTCTTGGATATTTGATTTCGTAGATTTGCAGATCTCTGTTTACGAAGCGTTTTCAAATTATGACATTCGTTGAACCTTTGAATCCGTTAGTTTAGTTTAAACATATTTATTTATAGTGGATTGGGAAACAAGTTTTGCAACTTATATTAATCCCTTTCCACTTTGCGGGTGCGGGTGCTGCCTTGTAGCGGCATTAGCCTACTCTTTTTCGAAATCTACAAGGGTGTCTATTAAGTGCAAGAGATATGACTCTCTCTTAACACGGGTCAGCCACTTATCGTCCCTTTCCGACGGACTCTAATCGTTTCCTCAAGACCATACTCGCAGATGGTGTCAAGGGAGAGCCGAAAATTGAGTTTCTGAAATTTTCATCCCAAACGGGAATCGAACCAGGAACCTTTGTGTTAGTAGTCCGATGCACTAACCACTACACCACGGCTTTCTATCCGTTCCGTTGTTCACATATACCCGCGGAACCCAAGAACAAAGATATCCAACGAATAATAATGAATAAACGGCGATGAGAATATCACTGGCTAATAATTTCCGCCTCAGCTGACAAAATTACCGTTATGTTTAACTTTACGGAAGCTTCGATATTTTAATCCCCGGTACCACTTCTGCAGTATAATAGAACATTCAATTTCTATACTTAGTTTTATGGAAAGAGTATCGAAGGTAAATGGTTTGTCAAGGCCATATATTCGGTCCATCAAATTCTAAAAATCAATCAGTATAACAATTCTATCATGTCAGATGATTCAGTGTTTTCGACGACATACAATGAAGGTAAATCAACATCTAATGTGTATGATGTTGAATGGAGTCACGTCTTTATTAATGATTTTTCTAAAAAAAAAGAAACTAACGTTTTACTCCGGAATGCGTACATAATATGAATAAAAATTGTCAATTCTAAAATATTTATTATGCTACAGTGACATACCAACCGGCATTTTACACTGTGCATTGTCTATTACAACATGTTTATGATGCCACAGTGACACAACAGCCGGCATTTCGTACTAAATATCAATATTTATCATCTTAGGTATTTATGAATGAAAGGTCATTTTGAAAAGATTAAAGAATTTAACAATATTTGTTCTATACCAGAGCTCAACAACATCTCTTAAAAACCTTCTTCTTTAAGGCGTCAAACAATACAATTTGAAAGGATTTGTTACAGTGCTGCAATTTGTGTTCTGTTTTATTAATTATGCCTCAAATTAGAAGTAGTAAGGTAATGATGTTTTTAGTAAGTATTCCCAGAAAAAGCTCACTGGATTACTTTCTTTCCTAATGGATTATACCAGACCTGATATCACAATAAGTATCGGGTTCCATTGAGATGTGCCCCTCATGTCATTAACTCTTCCACTACAGTATATTTTTCATGCATCTGAATAATACTAACATTTTTGCATTCAGTTGTTTAATTTTTGTTTTCATAACAGAGTGCCATGTGGTGTTTTTTTATAAATGAAGTGTTACTCGTTTTGAAACAAAAATAAGCATTTCAAATAAATATACTTTATATGTCTGTTGGGAATACATATGATGATTTTCCATCGAACATACATCATAAACAAAATAACTGAATGTTTTAAGCCCTTCCTTGTATCAACAGATAGGAAACAGTACATATCTATAGAGATGATTATTCTTTATAACAATAAAATCATCAAGACAGAACAATCCCTAGTTATGAACTTTTAGGCTTTGAATTGTTTTTATTTTATTAAGACAGTTAAAATATGATGATAGTTATCAAAGGTACCAGGATTATAATTTAGTACGCCAGACGCGCGTTCCGTCTACATAAGACTCATCAGGGACGCTCAAATCAAAATATTTATAAAGCCAAACAGGTACAAAGCTGAAGAGAAATTAATGTAAAAAAAGAACCAAACTCCGAGGTACATTCAAAACGGAAAGTCCGTTATCAAATATCAAAATCAAAAACTAAAACACTTCAAATGCATGGATATCAACTGTCATATTCCTGACAGGCAAAGATAGAGCTACATAACTATGTAAAATATCAAACTTCTACACATGTAGACTTAAAGATAGAGCTAGAAAAAGAACTCAAATTAATAAAAAAAAAAACTACAGTTAATAAGCAACATGCCGTATCTAAATACATGTAGTTTAATCAAAATCTTTGCAGAATTGAATCCAACTTACACAAAAGTATCCATACCGGGAAACTTTGTAGTTCTAGTATTGGTCTGTTAAAACACTGTCCCAGGATACTTACATGTTTAAAGTCGCCACATTCTGTTTATAAGTGCCTTTCAAAATCAGGAGCCCATGATTCAGTGTTTGCCGTTTAACATATTTCTTTTGGTATTTTTTTTTCTCTAATAAATCAGGTGGTTATTTTTCTCAAGCGTTAATAGATATAGGAAGATATGATATGAGTGTCAATGACAAATAACAATTTATAAAAGTAAACCATTATAGGTCAAGGTACGGCCTTCAACACGGGGCCTTGGCTCACACCAAACAGCAAGCTATAAAGGGCCCCATAAATTACTAATGTAAAACCGAGAGTTCCGAATAAGGAAGTTGAAATCGTCCCTTCGTAAATTTTACGGCCGCCATATTTAGTTCAGTGACCGTTATTATATCGGATATGTTCCTTATGCCGTAATTACAATCCACTTCCCATTTCATCACAAATTTGACCTCCAGAATTTAGACTTTTTACTGGGTTTGTAATATCATGAGCAACACCACGAGGGCCACATGTGAAGCAGGATCTGCCTACCTTTCTATAGCATCCGAGATCATCCCTATTTTTTGGTGGGTTCGTGTTGCTTAGTCTTTAGTTCCCTATGTTATGTCTTGTGTGCTATTGTTTGTTTGTCTTTTTTTAGCCATGGCGTTGTGGATTTATTTTAGATCTATGAGTTTGACTGTCTCTCTGGTATCTTTCGTCCCTCTTTTACTCGTTTATATATTTTTACATTTCTCATTTTTATGATATTGTTGCCGACTATGCGGTATAAGATTGTCTCATTGTTGAAAACGCACATAACAACCCCCCCTCTTTACCCCCCCTCCAAAAAAAAAACACAAATCAACGAAACAATAATCTGGTATACATCATTAATTTAAATATTTTGATGTGTTTTTCACATTTTATTTCTCGTTAGAAATTATTTTTATGGGGGATATTGTTCTTTTGCCGATATTCCACGTTAATGGAAAATGAACAGTTATAGGATATACATGTAGTATGTAAGTAGTTTCAAATCATCGTCGTACTTTATACAGACAACAAATAACATTTGAAGTTATGATATTTGTCATGTTGTGATTAAGTCTGAGGAAAATTCAAAACGGAAAGTTAATATTTAAATGGCAAAAGCAAAAGCTAAATATACATCAAAGAAATGGATAACAACATCAACTTTTATATTCCTGACTTCATTTATCGTCGATAGTATCAAATAAAGCTTGCAACCTACCTCCGTAGCATCTGACATTACCCCTAGTTTTTGGTGGGGTTCGTGTTGCTTAGTCTTTAGTTTTCTATGTTGTATCTTCTGTACTGTTTGCTTTTTTTTAGCCATGGCGTTGTCAGTTTATTTTCTATCTATGAGTTAGAATGTCCCTATGGAATCGTTCGTTCCTCTTTTCCAGTCAACAAGACGAACCGTCATGACGAAATTGAAAACCGTGGGATACGAAACCGAACACATTGTATCAGTTTCATACGAACAAAACGTTAACAAATTCATACCATGATCATGACAGTACCACACTGACTACCTATTGGAACATCGGTAAACTACAGTTAAACACTGAATCGCTATGAATGACTTAATTACCACTGTAGATATTCGTTTGAAGAGATGCGTTTATAATTCAAATCGAAGAAAGTTTAAGAAAATAAAAAAAAAATAGGATTTTGATTATAATACGATATTTGTGTTTAAAGTTCGTTTGCTGTGTCATTGACGTAAACCCCTGTCTACCTGTATTGATGAGACTGTTTTAAGAAATAGCAACAGTAGTATTACGGTGTTCTAAAGTAATAAATCCATTAGGATAAAACAAATCCGGTGTACAAGCCTAAACCGAGAGAAACACATCACCTATGAGAGGAAAACAAAGGAAAATAAGAAACAACGAAGTGCAGTAAAAACAAATGCCAACTTACATAGAAACATACTATTACAACTGCCATATTTCTGACTTGATACAGTTAAGTCTCTACTATATCGTACTTTGGTAAATACGTTATTGCATAATTTCCAATATGTATCATGACCGTCTCGTTGATTCATAAGTACAACGAAGCTGCATTCACTTATCTACAATCACAAGAATTGACTGAACAATTAAGCATTTCTTATTTTTGAGACACTTCATCAATGTCTATAGAGCTAATATACTGTCATTACAAAGTCGAGAAAAATACATCTCTGTAGAAATCCAATTTGTTGTATTACGCTTAGCTGGTCACGTGACATTGTCTACAATTAGAAATATACAAATGTTGAGTAGTATAATGAATGTTCATTCAATATAATACCCCACGCAATGATGGTGAGAAAAAATATATAACGCCCCCGATATGCTTAGAGGTAAAATGATTAGCTATGCTTAATAGTCTAATTACATTATGAATATTCAACACCTGTATATAAATACAACATGTGTAACGTTTCGTAAATTTTGTTTTTGCATTTGACGGAAAAGTATTTCGAAGTTTGTAAACTTCAGCATTCAGAAAGGTAAATACACACTTTTAATATAATAAGAAAGATATATTAAGCAATATATTGGTCAATTTACCTGATTGTTGTTTTCACTTGTACTAAATGAGTTTTACATCTATAATTTGTAATTAATAGAAATTATGTATGAACATTTATAATTAACAAATATTTGTAAAATACAATAAATAAAACAATTGTTTTTAAAATGTCTTCTTCAAATTATATATGTACATCCGAAATGTAAGCGTACCATATAAAACACTCTTTTATATTTTATGAATACAAAATAACTGTACTACAGCAAAAACCCTACTAACATTTAATGCATTCTATGCCATTAAAAATTGACAAAAACAAAATAATGTGAATATAATTAAGTAAAATGACGCTGCGTGAAAATTAAATTCGGCAAAATGTAATAATTGTAATTCTTATTTGTAAGTATACTAACTTGCATATCATTAAGATTTTATTAGAATGCCCATTTATAGTGGCCTCATCGGTTATCTACGATTCTTTACCACTTTCCAAAGGTATACCTTTGAATATATATTTTTTTAGAAACACTGTTTCCGAAATGTTAGCTCACAAATAAAGCATCTTATTCCTATCTTTGATGATATCAATGCATACTTAAAAATCAGAAAGCATTTAATAAGTATTTGTAACAACCACTAAGGAAATTATAAATTTGTTTTAAAAGACTACAAATATTTATTCAAATTTTAGTCCAAAAGTGCTCGTTTCAAAGTCTGCATTTTTGGGTACTATTATAAAGGCCCTGAACTAAACCGTTAGTACTGGAAATTCATAAATAACACAGGTTTGACAGTTTTATTCATATATTTTTATACCGAAGTCATTTAAAAATACACGTTAATCTTTAACGTTCGAGCAACCTTAATAAGTGTTTTTGAAACATCTCCAAATTGAAAAGATGATTGGAATTTACCGTATTTCAGTATTCCTTTAAATTCAAAGTTGACAATATAAAGGGAATTTTATGCGACTGTCATACAAGTGAGAGGTTTAGCTAGCTATAAAACCAGGTTCAAGCCACCATTTTCTACATAAGAAAATGCCTGTACCAAGTCAGGAATATGACAGTTGTTATCCATTCGTTTGATGTGTTTGGACTTTTGACTTTGCCATTTGATTGGGGACTTTCCTTTTTGAATTTTCGTTGGAGTTCAGTATTTTTGCTATTTTACTTTTGACAAGGGTATCGACATACATCACTTCAATAGGACCTACTTCAATCAGCAATCGAAATCCTTTCTAGACAACGGAGTTCTTTTCGCAGTTTGGGATACATAAATACGCAGCAATGCCATGTATGATTATCATACGTGTTTAAATTGATAGATATAAGTAAAGTTGTTTTAAAGACTTTTGATTCGAGCCTCACTGATGAGTCTTTTGTAGACGAAACGCGCGTCTGGCGTATATATAACATGTTACTCCTGGTATCTATGATGAGTTTATTTAATTGTATTATATGCATAGTAGTTTGTACTTCGTTTCTGGCTGATTCAAACGATCTCTTTCTCTATTTGTCCGGAAACAAATTGAGAAAATGTTAAGACACTGATGTTTCAACTACTTCAGGGAAAGTTAACCTTGAAAGGACTTGGCTATTAATTTAGGGTCTTTTTGGGGGGTATATAGCACTTAACCAGTTTCGTTGTTTTTTTATACGTTCTGGCCTTTCAGATGTTTGGCTTTGCGCATTTCTTATAAATTGAAAATTAATTCACAAAAGGGAATCGGACGCATTATATTTATGATGTGTTGCTTTTAAAAAAATATATATTTTACAGACTATTAAACATTGACATTGCAAACGTTTTACAGATGAATATGTTTGTTATATATTAAGGAGATATGGTCTATATTCATGAACACTGCATAATATTACAACGGCATACGTACATAATGAAGTAATAATGTAAAGATGTCTATCCATTATCATAAAGGTTACATGTACTTATATATTCTAATACCAAAATAAAGGAATACTCTATTTCGGACTGTATAACGTCTATGAAATAATGACATAGACTATTTGTAGTACGTACTATAGTCTATAAAATTACAAAAAAGAAGTTTACTACCAAAATGTTGGAATATATTACCGATCTTTTCAGAGAATACGATATCGTTTATGTCTGAAAATGTCTTTGGTTGTTTTACTCAATATATTTGTCAAGCACTGCTTATTGTTTGCATGTGCATATGTCTTTCGGAATAATTGTAACTTTGACTTTTCGTTTTTTTAAATTAAATTGTTTTGCTGGTAAAATTGGATCATTGTTAATGTATCCTTGTTTTATAAAAAATGATGACATATCGTTCGTTTATAATATCTATGATACAAGGCACAGGACTTCAATTGCATATCTGAACGTCTACATACATTTTAAGGTCATACCAAGCTTCAAATTAAAAAATAATATATGCATATTTGTTTTTATTAAAGAGGGACCAAAGATACCAGAGGGACAGTCAAACTCATAAATCGAAAATAAACTGACAACGCCATGGCTAAAAATTAAAAGGACAATCAAACAAACAATATGGTTTAGTATGGCGTTCATTATCACTGAACTAGTATATATTTGTTTAGGGGCCAGCTGAAGGACGCCTCCGGGTGCATGAATCTCTCGTTGCATTGAAGGCCTGTTGGTGACCTTGTCTGCTCTATGGTCGGGTTGTTGTCTCTTTGGCACATTCCCCATTTCCATTCTCAATTTTAATATTACACATGACACAATATAGAAAACTAAAGAATAAACAACACAAACCCCACCAAAAACTACGAGTGATTTCAGGTGCTCCGGAAGGGTAAGCAGATCCTGTTCCACATGTGGCACCCGTATAGTTGCTTAGGAGATACCAAATCCGGTAAATAGTCTAATTCGGTAAATCACAACCATGAAAGAGTAGGGGATTGTAGTTACGACGTGAGGAACATATCCGATATCATTTGTGAACTAATGGCTAGTTTTTATTATAAAACTTATGACCATATACCTTTTTCTCAAGAAAATTCTATTATTTGTCTAAATTAAGAAAAGTTTACATTTTATTAATTGCTTGCTTCCAGCAAACCATTCGCGGACATGGTTTTCGTAGACAGTTACCTCAGAATGGCCTCTCTCGTAAAAATCCGGTGTTCGTAATACGCAAGTGCGAATGGAAAACTAAACGTTTACGACGCTCTGTCATAAATGTAACCTATATATTATTGTACCTGTTATACACGTGCTTACCTGAATATTCATGCTTCTTTGTTGATTGTTTACACACGAGTGACAATCGTTAAACTAAGGCTTCAAAACACGACCATTACTTAGCTGATATATTTTCACAACAACACTGACCGACTGAAATATTTTTGGACGACTATACGAAATGTATGGGAAAAAATTATAAAGTCGTGCACAGAAGACAACGTTTATGATATATGTATGCATTGGCTCAATATTGAGATAAACATTATTTTTCACCGGTCAATTGTTTCATAAGACTTTAGACCAAAAGATCAAGGTGAAATTATTTCAAATATTTTGAATGAGAAGACACGTGATTAAATCTGTTCTTCAAATATCTTTTGTTGTATGATGTCGGTAATGTTTGTTCGGTTTAAACAGATATTCTTCAAATCTTGTTTTTAAAAGACATGATGTTTATGATATATATATCCAATTTTCCGATGCTTACAACTTTGTCCAAATAGCAATAAAACTTTCGAACTTTTGAATTCTTATGCGAAATCTCAGTTGACAAAAACATTTAATGAATTTTTTGGTACAAAGTGCTTGCATGCTCTAACCCCTTATAAAACTATAAAACATGAATAAGATGGATTAAGTTGAAAATTTTACTTTATCAATTTCATGCGACCGATTTGCCAAAAACGTCAGTACGTGTTTTTTTATTTTATTTTATAGATTTTATAGACTTGTTTTCCACCTTTTATGCATTTCATTTTCCACTGCATGTTTATCAGCCACCAATTGTTCTCGTCAGCTTTTCGAGTTTTAAACTTTAGTAACATTGTGTTCGAATTTGTCACCAATGTAACTTTTATGAAAAAAGCCCAAGTTCTTTTAGTGGTTTAAAATTATATGCCTAAGCCTTTTACACCTTTTTTTATTTTATGTTGTTAAAAAGTTTACCTCAATTTCTTAAACTTTTGGTCGTCAGTTGTTATTACACAAACTTGCTTAGGGTGCATTTAAAAAAAAACAACACCAATCGTTCATGTTATTGGTATTGCTATTTGGTTGGGTTGTTGTCTCTTTGACTAAATCCCCATTTCCATTCTCAATTTTATAACATGTAATATTAAAAAAAAAAAAAAACAACAAACAAACAAACGTTATTTCATCAATAGAAATATCACTATTATGAATTCGTATTCATCACAATTGATTTCATATCACAAATACGGTAAATAAAATAAGCTTGAAAAAATCATATTGACAATGCCTTTATGTAGGCTTGAATTATGTTTTTGCTTCCTTGATTCATAGTTAACACCCTGTCTGCTTATATACATATTGATATGAGCTGTATATAGCAAGAACTGTTTTGAAGAGGATAATAAAGGCAACAGTAGTATACCGATGTTCGAAATTCATCAATAGATTGAGAAAAAAAACAAACCCGGGTTAAAACTAAACTGAGGGAAACACATCAAATATAAGAGGAGAACAATGACACAACAGAAACACAACACCAAAATGTAACACACACATAAACGAACTTTCATATAACAATGGCCATTTTCCTGACTTGGTACATGACATTGAAAACAATATGGTGGGTTGAACCTGGTTTTTGGGCTAGCCAAACCTCCTGCTTTGCTTGGATGTAATCGATCGCGATGCATAATGGGTTTTACTCATTGCTGAAGATGGTACATTAGCCTATGGTTGTTGATCTCTATGTTAATTGATCTCTGTTGGAGGATTGTCTCATTGGCAATTATATAACAGCTGCTAAAATTTATATTGATATGGAAGTTGATCCATACGGTATCCATAAAGTCTATCATTATAGCCTAAAAGGTGTGTACTCAAAACTAAACTTTATTACCGTGCATAAATAAACCCTGGTGACGATGGATAATGATTGACAGTAACATTGTCCATCATTGTCACATTAATTCTATATTAAAGGAAAAACATATCAGGTTTACTTTCAAGCTAATGAAAGACTACATATAATTGGATAAATACTAACAAACAGTGGGAATCTTTTTCTATACAAATTTTACCCTAAAAACAAAGACCTATTCTGGAAATATGTTAACCGGCAACACACATATCATGCATATGAGGAAATTAAAGGACTGTGGATTCATTATTTTTCGTTGGATACCAATTTTCGTGGGTTTCGTGGGCACAGGTGAACCATGAATTCAAATCTTCAACGAATTACATTTTTCCGATAGGCTTTGTATAAAGAGATTGGCAAAACCACGAAATCAAACATACACGAAAATGTTTTCAGCAATCCACGAAAATTGATACCCACAAAAATAAAGAAATCCCCGCTTTTGTCGAGCCTGCGACTTCTGTCCAGAAGGTAGAAAACCTTGATGCTTCATACTTTGTATATAGATGCCTTATGATATGACGTTTCCATCTGTCACATATCTATTGTTCTTGACGTTATTTCATTTTTCAGTGACTACTTGAAAAGAAGTTAAGAACGTTTTGCAATGTTAATTTCTTTGATGATGAATAGTATTACTATATTTAGAATGTGCGTATCTTGTAATTTTGTCATGCCTATCCGACAGTTTTCACTTGATCTCAACCTCATATCATGGATCAGTGAACAAGGTACGTAAAGTTTCTTGGTCATGTCTATATCTCAGATACAATAAGCATAAGGTCTACTATATTTAGTGTATTTCATGATTCCAAAGTGTACATTACCAACTGGTAGGTGTCATCTGACCTTCACCTCATTTTCACAGTTCTTTGCTCATTGTTACGGTTTTCTTTTTTTTGTGTATTTATTTTACTGTATGCAATAAGTTAACTATAATTAGTGTATTTTACGATGTACACTTCAGTCTGCCAGTTTTTATTTTCCATGATCACATTTTAATAGTGCATTGCTTAATGCTAAGTTTATCTGTTTTGATCTTTTTTTTTAACCTTGAGGCAATAGGTCAACTTTATTTAGTGTGTGCAATGTTGAAATGTACATACATGCCTGTCTTACAGATATCAATTGACCTTTACCTTTTTTATGGTTCAAAGGTCAATGTTCAGTTTAACTGATTAAACTTATAAACTGTAGCAATGATGTAAATACAGTAAAGCAGAATACCACTGACAAAAGTCATAATATAAAAAAGAAGATGTGGTATGATTGTCAATGAGACAACTATCCACAAAAGACCAAATTGACACAGACATTAACAACTATAGGTCACCGTACGGCCTTCAACAATGAGCACAGCCCATACCGCATAGTCAGCTATAAAAGACCCCGATTTATCAGGAAAAAAATCGAGCAATTACCAAAAACTGGGAGAAACTCATCAACTATATCAAGAAACACTGAACTAAAATCGAGGATCCTTATTGTTATCTCAAGTATTATTGATTGTATGACTGTTTAAATGTTCGGAAAATGTTTTAAATTCCTAAATAAAGGCAACACAAGTACATTTTATACCGCTGTTCGATAAAATTAACGGTATCAATTTTCATGCACCAGATGCGCATTTCGACAATACATGTCTCTTCAGTGATGCTCGTGGCCAAAATATTTGAAATCCAAAGCTTATATAAAAGATGAAGAGCTATAATACAAAAGGTTGTTCAAAAGTCATTAATCGATTAAGAATTAAAATTCCGGATAAAAACTATTAAAGTATATTTTACTGCAATGCTTTTAGAGAATATAAAATAATCTAATTTTTATAGTTGTTATATTCAGGGGAAGTACTGTGCTTTTCCTTTGTATTCTTGGGTAAATATTTAGTTTTATTATACCTCAGTCATCATTTTCTATAAAAATAATTACCATATATTTTCACTATTTTTCAAATTGCAATCGTTGAACTATTTGACCGGTCAATAGTTCCCAACTAATGGATATCAGTGAAAATATTTGTCCGCAAGCGTCCTTATATTTCGCGGAATACCAAACGAAGCTACTAGATATTGGATAATGTTAAAAATTATGCGGGGGTTACGACGTCACGTTTTTCTTGTTGTAACTAGTTATCAAAGGTACCAGGATTATAATTTTGTACGCCAGACGCGCGTTTCGTCTACATAAGACTCATCAGTGACGCTCATATCAAAATATTTATAAAGACAAACTAGGACTAAAATAATGACACAAATCTATTTGTAAACGTCAACTGGTTCGTGACGTAGTCTTAGCATTTATAATATATATAAAGACGTTAAACTGTATGATTGTGTTCCTGCTTTTCATATTACGATCTGTGATTTAGCACCGACATTTATTGTCTGTTGTCTGTTTCGGTATATCAAAACACTAACTGAATTGATATTCGTGGAATAGTAGGTGAATGGTCCCCTCGGATACAACTGTTGGCCTAAGCTCCGCCTTAGTGCTATAACTACACATCAGGGACTTTAAACTTACTAATACACTCGTACCCATTCAATAAATTAATAATATGTAAAATTACTCATTGTGGATGATGAATATGATTCGATCTCAAAGTGGTGTACTGTCTAATAGGAACACTGAACTTTTAATTAAATTCTGAATAATTGACCAATTAAATATTGTATTACGACATCAATCCAACATATATAGATTTAAGGCAACCCAAGGAATAGGAATATAAAACAGTGAACAGAATAACATGCATAATTGCAAACATATTTGCACCAAAGAATATGAAAAAATACTGTTAAATATAGAAATTCATTCGAATAGTTAAACATCATATACCTTGCACAAAATGTCATATTAATCAATTTACCTCGTATTTACAACATTTTTCTTCTTTGTAGGTCTTATTTACAAAAGGAATACAGATCACCTTTTACATACAAACTAAATGTTTCGCGGAATGTGATCCACAGAAATGTGCGTGTTTAACAAAATTGTGCACTGACCGTACTTTTTATATATCTTTTTTTCAAATAGATTTGTGTCTTTGTACAATAGTTGATAATTCGGTTAGATTTAAAATATACACTCGGTTATATTTACTTTTTATCATGAAGAATAGATAATATTTCTTTAATATAACTCAATTACAGATTTTCTACAGATACATTTCATTACACAATTTGCTAATTGTCGATGCGTTTGCAAGATTAAATAGTCAACATATTTCATTGGATTAATTGGTTAAAATTAACAGTACTCACGAATGTTACGCTGTGTTATTTATAGAGCTTAGTATTATGATTTTTATAAAGAACTATGGACAGTGAAAATACGTAAGCACTATTAATTGAACTTAAAAAAGTGTAAATTATTTGTAACAAAAATAGTTTTTTTCTGCATTAAAACCAAAAACATTCAGGAAGGAATTATTCTGTTTCTGAACGTAGATTATCTCTGAAAAAAGCTGTGCAGTTTGATTTGACGAGAAGCGGATTTTAATGTGATCAAGCAGTACCAATTTACAACAACATATTATATTAATGGAAATCCTTGCAATTACTGCCATTGTTTTGCTGCTTATATACTTATATAGGTAAGAATGTATTTATTTTTGCAAAATACAATTCCCGGCAGATATAGAATATAGATAATATACTTAATATGTCCTATTATTGTATAGCAATATAATATTTCAAACGGAAAGTAACCAAAAATTAGCGTGCAATAAATTCTAATATTGCACTAGTGCGATAAATCTTCAAAATTCATGACGTCATCAATGATACAATCTTAGTTTAAATCAATTTTTACTTTCAAATATTATATTGCTATACAATAAAAGGGTTATTGCATGAATATTGGGTAAATTTATTTGGGTGTAAAAGCGTTGACCGAAGTACATTTTGTATGAAGCGCGGAAGCGCTTCATTCTAAAACTGTGCGCACGGTCAACGCTTTTACAACCCGATAAAGTTACAAAAAGAAGCATTCAATACTTATAATTACATTTTTTAGCTATGATCATGAAAACACGAGTTTTATATATTTTTTTTATTTAATTCACCTGTGCACTTTATTGTTGGGCCACGTGTTATCATGAATGAAAAGTTGTATTGAGCAATGCAACTGCTTACGGAATAACACGTGATGTGCAGTTAGCCAATCAGAATAAAGTATTATAATGAAACATACATCTAATGTAATTATTTCAAAATAATATATCGAACACATGACGATAAGAAAAAAATGTTAACACATAAACAGGAATTATTGTTAATAAATGATAAACAAACCCTCTTTATTGTGTAGGATTTAATCGATTTTCTATTTTTTTGTGAGAAGATCAAAACACAAACATACACACAAAATAGACAAAACTTACACGAAAAAGTAATATTTTCGAATGCACAATAAAGAAGCAAACGCAAACCTTGGAATATAATTTTATTGACAAGTCAAAAGTCGTTTTTACTTTTGACATTTTACCTTGCATGTCTGTTTGTTTTTTTTTCATACAATGTTATCAAAGTATTGCAGTTTTAAGCGACTGTCATACAAGTTGAAGGTTAAGCAAGCTAATAAACCAGCTTGAATCCATCATTTTTTACATTAGAAAATGTCTGTACCGAGTCAGGTATGTGGCAATACACCTAATCGCTATTAGCCTTATCGGCCGCCTGACCCGCCTGCTTGAACTTTTGATGCATACACCAATCACTTTTCCATTGTGGCGTCAGATATTTTGTTTTATGACTTCAAAATTTAACGGGAACCTGTGTGATATCCAGTAATGGCGGACAAATAACGATAAGGTGTATTGTTATCCAGTTGTTTGATGTATTTGACTATCCGTTATATATTTGCTTCAGAGTTCGGTATTTTTGTTATCTACTTTTAGTTCTATTCGTTTAGTTCAATATGTTCCCACAGATCAAGCACTGCTTCGATTTAAAATGTCCAGAATAATGATAATCTAAGAAGCAATAAAAAATTAACAATTAATTATTCATAGTTTAAATTGAATTTTTCAAAATTGTCACCAAACAGTATCTATAAACTTTTGTATGATTTATTTTACAGGAACATGCGCAAGACTTATAGTGTATTTGAGACACTTAAAATTCCCGGACCAAAACCAGTATGGATTCTGGGAAATATTCATGAGTTTAAAGACGAGGTAAATGAAACTGTTTCTGTAAATTCATTTTTTTTTTCGGGTCAGCAACTTTCTTTAATTAAGAGACAATAAAACTTTTTGTGAATATTTGATTTTGTGGTTTTGTCTCGAAGTCTGTATACAATGTATATTGCGTAGGATATTTAAATCTCTTCAACCCACGAATTCCACGACAACTGGTATTAACCGTATTATACTGATTCCACTGTAATTCACACTGTATAACTATCAGTGGCATATTATTTACAGTACATATTTTACTGATCCAAATGTCAATAAATGACAATTAATGTATTTGCGTAGAGGTCAAAATTTTTAAAAAGCGAAAACGTTTGAAGAGTTAAGAATAAAAACGAAACGAAATGTATAACAATAACCGGGCAAGAAATAAAGGAGAGTTAGTATTCAAAATAAAATGTATACATCTAAACCGAAAGAAATTTGTCACAAAAAGACTCTCTCCACGTGTGCAGATTTCTTTTTTTCTAAATGTTTACAAACAAATAAATGGTAAACATATCGTTACATCTGCTGCATTCTATCTATTGTGATAGGTAAAACCTACTTAACCTACTGTGTTATAACATATTTTATGAGGTCAAGGACATGGTACGCCTCATAGCTTTGCATTCAATACAATAATTGGATTTTAGATATGTCTGTATATATTACAAAGTTATCTCATCTTAATTGCCTATAAGCACGCGATAAGTCTAGAGTGCATTACGTGCATTGTAACTTAAATAGTTATTTGCAATACTCGTACGACAAATTAGAATCAATATAGTTTAAGAGGGGCATAAACTTCGAGATATATATATATATATAAAAATTAATACGATTTTTGTGTGCTGAATCTTTAAATAAAGATAGTGAAATTATTATTCGTCTTTAGCTACGAGTTTGGTTCAATTTTGTCAACAACGCTTATGAATTATTCAATTGTAAGTTAATAATGTCGAACTCAATCCGTATTTATGTGACTTTCAATTTAATCTCTAAGCTAGATATGTGTTATGCATAAATTGTGCGTGTTTAGATAATAATTGTTAAAACGTAATATTTCTATTATTATTTAATGTCTATATTACCAGTCATTGGAGGTCGCCTCGATGGTTAATACGATGGTGTCAAGACTGAAATACACTAAAATATTTTATACATATCATTGATCCAATGTATTGTTATTTGCTTACTTTGTATTTTTTATAACTATGGATGCACCTCTGAGTTTGCGTCACATCGGCTAACGTCAATTTGACAAATAATGCCTTTAAAGGGTCATCAAAATTTTTGAAAAATTCGAAACCATACGATTTGCATATGATATAATAATACAATCAGTAGACAAACAAAGGATAGAAAAACAACAACAAAAAAGTTTTGTAGCCTCGAAAAATGTAAATGCATAAAAGCTCATCAGAAGCATAAACTTTATAGATTGTTTTTTTTATAGCCTTACATAGTAGACAAACCACTGAGTTACTCAGAGTATCATCATCTCAGGCCGTGTTCGCACCAAACGCCATGTACAGTAAACATGTTTACAATAAGTTTAATGTAATTTACACTGGTTTCACATTTAATTTGTTCACATCTATACACCTGGTTTAGTTACCTGTGCATAAGTTTTCTTCACACTTGTAAACTATGTGTCATTTAAATGTTCATTACATAGAATCGAATCAAATTTTTTTGGACAACTTTTCTTGCAGTGATGAAAGTCATTTTGATGATTTGTACCTATTTTTAAGAAACTGAAAATCTCTCGATAACAGAGGCGGATAAAGTCATTTTTCAAATGCATGGGGTTCCAAACATTGATCGTCCGAAAAAGAGGGTTCAAACCCCCGTAACCCGCCCCTGTCTTAATCTGCCACTAATTACGCAATAAATTACGTAGGCTACAAACGTAGAAGAAGGGTTGAGATGTTAAGGATGTTTTAGTAATGCATTTATTAGTTAATCGTTGATTGACCAGTGGCAAATATTTCATGAACGTCCAGTCAATTAAGGAAGACATTTTAAAATGAATTACGTGTTTGGCAATGATGATGCTTTGAGTCTGGATAAGTGGTTCAGGGAATGACCATTCAACTAAAAAGTGGGGTTGTTTTTTTTTCACCATAAAAAAATATTCTGATTCTAAAATTGATAAAAAAAATATTCTGTTCAACGAAGAAGAAAAATTCTGAATCCAGATTTTCCCCATACCTTATAGTGTTAATAAATTTTGAACAAAATTATTTGATTGATAGTTTTGAAAAATTAAATAGAAATGTTCGTGCTATACGCGAAAAAAATATTATGTGTCGAACATAAAAACCA
This sequence comes from Mytilus galloprovincialis, assembly GCA_037788925.1. Taxonomy (NCBI): domain Eukaryota; kingdom Metazoa; phylum Mollusca; class Bivalvia; order Mytilida; family Mytilidae; genus Mytilus; species Mytilus galloprovincialis. The sequence goes on from CM075338.1 coordinate 88,963,209, forward strand.
TAACCCCCTTCCCGCATGTAATTAACTGATTGCTCCCTAGTAAGGCTAGTTAAAAGGGTTTTATTTAACAAACCAATTAATATATCGAATTAACAAATAATTCGGTAAAAAAACTATAATATCAATTTTTTTAAACATACATAGCAAAATGCATGTTCTATAGATACATGTTGTTTTGTGCACACTAAACCACACAAGTTCTACACCGACAATGGACTGAATGTAGACAAGAAATGATTTATACTACATGTAAACATTGAGTTTTACCAATGGAAACGTATTTATGTTTAGTTTACGTGTGAATTTCACTAACACAACACCGAGTTTAGGTCAATGAGAACACGGCCTTAGTAGTCAGAACATCGGTACAAACATAATTTGTAATCAACCTTTCAAAAAATGTTAGTTTATGAATTTATATAATATAAGGTTTCAAATACTTTCAGCAGATTTGTCCTTACATCGATTTGGCTATTATTTTGACATAAATCTCTTCAAATGTTTCAATTCTTACAAAGCTTTAATTTATTCGGTCTTGAGCGTTCCTGGTGAAGTGAAATCAAGAATAGCAATTTATAATATCATGGTGTTTCATCTCTTAAACAAACCGAATATCCCTTGGAATTCTTTTGAGGTTCGATATTAAGACAACTTACAAGCTTCTTGAAACAGTTTGTTTCATACTTTTTTTTGGAGGTAAATATATTTCTGATATCTATTGTGTGCTTTCTGACAAAGACAACCATAACATATGCATCATTTGAATCTTGATTGCGACTTTGCCTCTTAAATTTCAGGACAAACTATCAATGTTTAAAGTCTGGAGAAAGCAATACGGTGATTTTTACGGGTAAGTTCATTGTAGATGTAAGTACTGGATATTATCAAGTGAATATTTCATGGCAGCTTACATTTATATTGATTTGAAAACTGATTGCCGTTATGTATACATATATTTAACCCCGAGCGATAGCAACTCGCACTGTTCACTGAAGGAGGTTGCTTGTGTATCATACAAACAAACATGTGTGTATGCAAACCATTAGTATGTTCGTCCTATTTTTCTATCGATTTTATTTGTATATATATACTGAAGACATAAAATAAATCTTATTTTGGTTGACGAAAACGGTCTTTTAAGAATTTTTTATCATCGTTTGTTTATGTTTCAATCTTTACAAGACTGTACTTTAGTGTACATATATATTTCTGCGCAAATTGTGTATGTGTTCAGTTCAATGATGTCTTTCTATCACGTCATTTACACCGACTGACGTCAAATTACCCATTAATTAAAATTATACGACGTGTGAATATGATGATTGGAACGGGAAGGTGTAAAAGGCAATACAGAGATACAAGATACGAGATACGAGATACAGCGATACGAGAAACGAGATACGAGATATGAGAAACAATTATAAGTAATATGAAAAAAATAAGTCAAGTGTGTTGAACTACACTAATTTCATTTAGACAAACTGTTAAAATTGTAAACTCTGGGAACTAATAGATAAATTTGTCAACATCAATTTAAAACACAAGCATTACAATAAATAAAAGCTTCTGAAGATTATACACTTTAATTTTATTTGAGGTTATTGGCCTGTGCCATAATTTGATACTACCATGGTCAAATATAAAAATTCTTTAGTGATTTATTTATTTAAAACAGATAAACATCTTGTTAATTATATAAATGTAGACTATTTCAACATAGATTTTTAAATTGATTTCTTAATCATTTGTTTATTGTCATCTTATTTAAAAATAATAAAGTCATATTAATATTCACTATAACAATTAAGTTTTTGTGTACCTTATAATTTGTAAAAGACTTTCTGTTTTCTACTGGAGTTAAAATGACACACACAAATACTTCTGTGGAATTTTATCTCATTCATCTTTGTGAAATTATGCTTTAATGAGTTATCTGTTAACTATTTTTTTTTTCACAATCATAAAAATTACCATGTAACAATTGGGTTAAAACTTATTGATAAGGGTCTGGAGTGTGGGGGTGGGGGTCTGTTATTCTGTAAACATTTAATTTTCACCCCTTTTTATACGACCGCAAAAAATTTGCGTTCGTATATTGCTATATATCACGTCGTCGTCGTCCGTAGACAGATTGGTTTCCGGACAATAACTTTAGTTTAAGTGAATGGATCTCTATGAAACTTAAACAAAAGGTTCAATACCACAAAAGGAAGGTTTGGATTGTTTTGGGGGGTAATGGTCTCAACCGTTCAGGAATTAGGGGCCAAAAAGGGGCCAAAACAAGCATTTTTCTAATTTCTGGACAATGACTTGTGAATAAAATTTTTGATTGCTATGAAATTGTACCACAAGGTTCAATACCACAAGGTTCAATACCACAAGTAGAAGGTTGAGATCGATTTTGGGGGTAATTGCCAAAACCGTTCAGGAATGAGGGGCCAAAAAGGGGCCCAAAACAAGCATTTTTCTAGTTTTCAGACTATAACATGTCTTAAAGTGTATGGATATCTCTTAAATTGTACCACATTTTACAAATATAAAATTTCTTAACAAATTTGGGGGGGGGGGGGGGGGGGTAAAAAAAAATGGGGGGCCAAACTTTTTTTTCTTCCAGATTTACGAAATGACCAGTTTTTTTGGAAAAAAAATTGGGGGTAAAATATTTTTAGGGGTGGGGGGGCAATTTTTTTTTTTTTTTTAAATTTAAGGATTATTCACAATTTATTTTGCTATTTCTTTGTCTATAGTCTAAAAACAGAGGATTGGACTTCTGCAGTCGTATCTAGCTGCGCTCGGCGAAAAAAAATAATCTATTTTTTGAAAGTGATTTTTTACGCATTATTCTCTTATTTTTTCCCATGTTTTTTTTAATCTTTAAAAAATAGTAAAAACATTCTTTAAAATGAATGAGAACAGCAAGGTTTTCTTTTGATTTTGTGTTGATGTGTATTCTGCATGATTTAAATGTTAAAGTTTCTTGAAGTAACATGTCCAAGTTTTCACCAGTTCTTTCCAGTGAATTTGACTACATGACGATAAATAACACATGCTATTAAACATATAATTTACAATGATAATTTTGATAATTTTCTTTAAATTTTAAGAAGGGGAAATTCTGTAAACATTTAACGTTTAGCGTTACTTTTATTAATTATTAATTATTCAATATTCATTATATTTTTATACCACACATTTCTCTAATCTTCATTTTGTTTGCCGTTATTCTCTAATCTTCATTTTTTGAAGAGCATTATTCTTTATTCATTTAACCCCATCCATATATTACAGCTATCTAGATGCACAATGATAAAACTTGGCTAACATGGGTATAAACATGTTAAACCCAGCCTTTTTTTAACCTGTCCTAAGTCCGGAACCTCTAGCCTTTGCAAGTCTTGCATGTTTTTTTTTAGTTTAGTTCATCTGTAATGTTTTTGTGTACATTTGAAGCTTGGTCAAACTCGCCTATGAGTACATGAGTTCCCGCTGTGTTGAATATTGTGGTCAGGTTGTTGTCTCTTTGACACATTCCCTGCTTCCATTCTTTTATTCTATTACAGAAAGCTCCAATTTTTTGGGGATAATTTCTCATAAAATATTATAAATTATGTTAAATCATCATTTTTTAATTTCTACTAATAATTTCATTGGTCCCAACCTGTGTGATTAAAACTTGTAGGAGTGTTTAGCCCTTTAATGATTGAACATTGCTGGTTGCGGGATCAGCAGAACAAGACTGACAATTTTAGAAAAATCTGACAAACCAGGTCTTTTTGAACTATTGACCCTGAAATATAACATTTTAGTTCATTTCTCAGTTTTGCATATCACGAAAACTATAAGAGCTTGAATAAAAGTAAATCATAAGAACAAGATAACCAAAGTCCAATAACTCTTCCATAAGACAATAAATTATAAAAACGAACGATACTTTAACTACATTCCGTCTGCCAAGGAAATTGGTCTCATTTGCACTACCACATCTTCTTACCATTATAATGTACATTGAGATTCCATCAATGACAAGTTATCGTCATAGGAATTCGGGAAGAAGAATACGAAGGACAAGAGAAAAATTTGATGCCCCTGTAACCTTTGACTATATGACTAATAAAAGTTTGAAAAAACATTTTGTTTAATGTATAAATCTGATACAAAGTGAAGGATATTTGAAATTTGTAAAAACAGAATGTACTTGACATGTTCAGTCACATCAGTACCATTATCTGGTCAATAAAATAACATGTTTGCATCATTATCATATACATTGGTCATAATCTCAGTACTGCTTTTGTTGTTTATGAAGTGATGTAATATTGCCTTCTTTTTCTATGCACTGTGTAATTAACAATTTAGTTAATAAACATGTTTATAATGAAATTCCTAGCTCATGTTTGATTAGAGTTTTGTGGCTTTCTTGTAGTAAGCTCCTGATATCAGTTGAAATAACAATACTTTGAGGCTCAAAAGATGGATCTTTGTGTAGTACACACCTTTTCTTAGTATGGTAATGAACAAATTCTTTCTTGAATGACATTTTTAACATCCCTGCTTCATTTACATACTGTCTGAATTCCTTCCTAGCAATAACTATATCTTGCGGTTCTTCCGGTACCTCCATTATGTTTTGTCTAAATTTCTTACCGCAACCATAACACACCATTATGCGTGTGTTCCTTAGAAAGCGAAAAATGTAATTGCTTTCTGCACTTTGATCTAATACAATACCATCTACTGTTGTCACTGTTGCTGTTGCATTAGATGTTTTGTGTCTTTTCCATGTAGACTTGTCAGTGGGCTTTTTCCCAGCAGTAGACGGTAGTGTGCTGTTGACTGCTGCTGTCAATGTGAAGTTATTTTTGTTCCTGTTGCGCCAGGTTATAAACAAGTTTAACACTCCAATGTCTTCAGCCCCAGCAACTGCATGTTGGCATATTTTGTACAGTTTGTACATGTAACAATCGCATGAAACTCGACCTGATTTTCTTGTGTATTCAACATAGTGGCTTGTTTTACTATTAGACATACTGGTCACACGTCGTGAGTCTTGCTGTCCAGGAACCTTACAAACTGCATGCTCAATTAATAGTATGTCACCTGCCTTTGACCACATATCTGTTAAAACTGATGCTGGAACATCAGAAAATGTACAGGACTCAGCTGGCTGACTAATACAAATGTTCTGATTTTTTTCTGCTACAACATTTACAATTTCTTTCTGCTGTACTTTACATCTGTTAACCTTTGCAATATGTCTTTTCCTCTGCTCAGATGTCCAGGTTGCCCATGTCTGCATTGGAACTTCCAGATGCTGATATTCCCCTTTGAATCGGTAATTTCCTTCCTGTACAATTGCCATTTTTAGTTGATTTTCCTGTGATTCAACATAATCTTTAGCCTCTGTGATAAATTTAGGCAGTGTAAGGTTCTTCCCACAGACTTTTTGCATAGCATTGTTGATGCTTTCATTGTCATTGGTTGTATACCACTCCAAGGATGAAAGGTCAGCCTCAGATCTAATAGTTTGTATCATTGTTTGTTTAAAGGTTTCTTCCTGGTATGTCTTAAACCATTTCAAGAAACCTGGACTCATATTTTCCCATTTGTCCTTCAAAGAATTAACTTTGATATCAAACTCAGCATGTGTCAGACTATCTACCAACCCCAGAATTTTAATTGATGCACTTTCACTTTTCCCAAATATGTCTGCCAGTATCAGTGACCTGTTGTGCAGAGATACACCCATGTTGATTAATTTGTTCTGAATATTTTTCCTCATGTGGTTGAAACACCTTAACTGTGTATGTCCTTCAAACGCCATTAATGCGGCATTTGTCAGTGCTATTTCTCCATCACTACCAATCGCTTTGATGCATTTCAGTTCTTTCTCTGCAGAAATCAGGGTGGAGAAGAAATTAAAGTATGTAGTAGTTTCCTTCTTCTTATGAACACATATTGGTCCTACAAATACTGGACTTCTGTTAATCATATGTTTACCTGGGGTAATGTCTTGCAAAAGTGGATGTTTGTATGTTGTTATTGTTACATCAAAATTGCCGAAATGAAATGTAGGGTCAATACCTACTATACTACATGGATGTGTTGTGCAAAATCTTTTTAAATCATGTAATTGCTGGTTAGAAGCTAACACAACTATGAAGTCTGGCCTGACATCAAATTTTCGTATGAAAGGCTGTTCTTGATTGTCATACATGTGAAGAACTTCTGTAGCCTCATCCATCTCCTCTTTATTTGTCCTTCTTATGTTTTTGACCTGTTGTTCATTCCTAGGATAGGAACTAGGTCCACAAGATTCTATACCACCGTTTTCATTAATGACGCCTTTCATGATTGATTTGGCTGATGTTTTTGACTTACTAAGTTCAATCATTCTATTCAGTGTGCTTGGAGCCACTCTACGGTAAGGTGCTGCATGCTTTGACTTAGCATTCCCATGAGGTTTGAGTACAACTGGTTCTATATCTCTCGAAAAATAGAACTGCAGAATGGCATGTGGATATCCATGAATCTCTATTATAAGCCGGCGGAAATTTGGTGTTTCTTTATGAAAGGAATATGTTCTCCAAAGCTCATAAGAAGATCTGTTTGTTACCTCGGTTGTTTTCATTAGTTGTAATTTGCCTGTATGGTCTACTCTGTATCTGCGTTTTGCCTTGTTTCTTATACGCCAGACACCATTTCCATCCGCTCGAATGTCGCGTGGGTCTTTTAAGTTCTCTCTGTTGATGATGAAAGCAGCTGGTTTTTGTACATACTGGGGAACAGATACACTGTGTGGATATTTTTCAGCATTAATAATAACCTCAAATATTTCCTCAACGTTCAAACCTATATTTACAGTTGTAAAAGACTCAAACAGATCATTAAACAATTCACCTGGATAGCTTGTGAAATCTTGAACCTTTCTGGTTTTGGTGGTTTCAACTAATTTACAAACATTGTCTTCTGTTAATATCTCTTCAAGACTGGGTAATGACTCGTCACTGCTTGACAACATTGGTAGTTGTCTTTTTACACGTTTTCTATATGGTGGTCTGTAAATAGAGTCACTGGAATCGCTCTCTATGGTTATGGCATCCTTAAATGGAGACTTTTCAGAAGATGACCATATAGTTATTATTTCATCAATTTCTGTGTCAGGTGTATTCTCAGGTGTATTGTCAGGTGGTGATGAAGGTTCATCTGAAAGAGAGAGGAATGGAATTAATATGATACAATCATAAAATATTTCTTCAGATTTAAGTTAAAATTGTTGCTAATTAACATGATCTGAAAATGTGCTTTGCCGTGCACAGCTTAATACGCCCGCAAGGGTTGAACCCTGAACAGTTTGGGCAAGAATGGACACAATATTCAAGCTTGATACAGGTCTGAATTTGAATTGTAAGGGACTGACCATTTAACTTGCGGGGGGGGGGGGGCATGGTTTTTTCGTAAATAAATATTTTGATTCTGAATTTTGAGAAAATAAATAATTTGGCCAGCAAGGGGACAAAAAAATATTCTGACAGAGGATATTTAGCATAAAAAATAATGTCAAATTTGCAAAAAAATGATTTGTTGCGCTACTTCCCAAAAATAAATAATTTGTGTGCGAAGCGCGCAAAAAAAAATTCTGACCAGAAAAAAAAACCATGCCCCCCCTGCAAGTTAAATGGTCCGTCCCTAATTAAATATTTGACACATTTTAGGTTTCTGACATAGAGTAAAAGTAGTCAACAAACTTGAAATTGGTTAAAATATTTGAATTTATTTTTAATTGAAGATTTTTTCTGTTGCACAATACTTAGTAAATCTGTTTTCAGACTATATAATATACCAAGAATTAGCCAAAAAATGGAAAAAAGTTTAAAATTAAAAAAATAAAAATACACAATTGTAACAGGATGCTGTTACAAAGTCTCCCAAACAAAGCCCCTGTAATTATAAACCCTGTGGTACTACCCCTATATTTTTTCCCATTAAAACTGTCCGATCACACTTGCTTATAAAGGATTTGATGACAATGAAAATTTGAAATGATTATGTTTTCTAATGAAAGTTTTGTGGGGATCTTGACTTTAAAAAAGGGGGGGGGTGACCTCAGAGTCTCCTTATATTTCATTTGATTTGTTTTATTGTCCTATACAAGAATATATATATATGGTTTAGGGGTGGGGATCTCTACCATTTACAAGTTCTCAAACAGGAGGGGGTAAGGGTTACCCCCGGGGACTTCCCCTATATTTCATTTGATTTGTTTTATTGACCCATACGAGAATATTTATGATTTTGGGGTGGGGATCTCGACCATTTACAAGTTATCAAACTGGAGGGGGTGGGGTAATCCCTGGGGACTACCCTATATTTCTTTTCATTTGTTTTATTGTCTCATACAAGAATATATATGGTTTAGGGGTGGGGATCTCTACCATTTACAAGTTCTCAAACAGGAGGGGGTAAGGGTTACCCCCGGGGACTTCCCCTATATTTCATTTGATTTGTTTTATTGACCCATACGAGAATATTTATGATTTTGGGGTGGGGATCTCGACCATTTACAAGTTATCAAACTGGAGGGGGTGGGGTAATCCCTGGGGACTCCCCTATATTTCTTTTGATTTGTTTTATTGTCTCATACAAGAATATATATGGTTTAGGGGTGGGGATCTGGACCGTTTACAAGTTATCAAATACAATGGGGGTGGGGGTGACCCCGGGAACTCCCCCTATATTGCTTTTGATTTGTTTAATTGTCCCATACAAGAATATATATAGTTAAGGGGTGGGGATCTCAACTGTTTTCAAATTATCAAACAGGAGGGGGTCAAGATGACCCCCCAGGGCTCCACCTATATTACTTTTGATTTGTTTAATTGTCCCATACAAGAAAATATATAGTTAAGGGGTGGGGATCTCAACTGTTTTCAAATTATCTAACAGGAGGGGTCAAGATGACCCCCCAGGGCTCACATGTTTATTCACCTTTCAGGAACAAATTAACAACACTTAAAAAGGACATTGACAGGAACATATCTGCAAAGTTTGGTGAAATTATATTTAGTGGTTCTCAAAACAAATATCAAATCATGAAAACTTAAGGAATGACACAGACGACAGACTTCAAGTGATGACAATAGCTCACAGTGTAAAAGTCTAATAATAAGAAAAAAACTTACCTTTCATTTCTCGTTCTGGTAAACCCCTAAGGGCTTCTGCATAAGTTTTCTTTAAAAAAAATTTCTTCGACATGTTGCTTTGCTGAACCAGTATCTAGCAGTGGCTTATTTATTGTCCAACATTGGAACCATTCCCATAACCTCAGTTTATTATATTTTTAAGATGTAAAGTGACACTATTAACCTCTGTACTGTTTCAAAATTGTTTAATTGCTGACATTGTGATAAAAAGTTTACTGATAAAAATGCAATTTTATTACCTTTTCCACATACACTTTCAACAAATTGTCAGTATATTTTTTTATTTTTGAAAGGGACCTATGGTTTGTTAATTTGATATGCTACATTTCATGAGTGTTACAAGGTTGTGTCTTAAATATTGAAAAACATAAAACATTTTTTTTTTAATTCTGATAACAACAATTAAATGTATACATATTATGTCATTAAGATAAATATGATTCTTCAATTCAAAATAACTGAAATAATTGATAGATATTCATCAATGCAAGTTTTTATCTTGCAAGATCTGTCACCAAATAAGCAATTTTATATAATTTTTTTCAAATGAACCATAGAGAATTTAAAATTATTTTTTTTTGCATAAGACTGTCCTCTTTATGCCATTGTATTAGAATAACTGAAATTTGTAAAAACATTAATATCAATGATTAATGCATTAACAAGTTTCATGTATTTCCATAATATACATTTTTTTAGCTTTAATTAATTATTATATAATTTTCAGTTATTTTGTATCTCGTATCTCGTATCTCGTATCTTGTATCGCTGTATCTCGTATCTCTGTATTGCCTTTTACACCTTCCCTGATTGGAACAGCTAAACAAATCATAATGTTGGCGGTCAGCTGTCATACATTATTTGCATATTTACAATATGTGCGTTCTCCTAGTGTTGGAAGAACGTCATATTACAATATCACTTCATTGTTATTGTAAACAAGTATAAAACTATGAATTAGCTTTATTTGTGGGGGAGATATTTTCAATGTCAGTATCTATTTTATGAATTTAAAACAATACACAAACATTGAAAATTTGGAATATCAAATTGACATTTTAATTCCAAATGTAAAAGAGATCGTTTGATGCCGTATATTTTATTTTATTTGCATGAATTGTTTTATTCATAAATCAGGCCTTTAGTTTTATCTGTTGGAATTGCTTTACATTTGCCATTCCCTAGTCTTTTATAGTTTATTAAGCGGTATGGATTTTGTTAATTGTTAGTGTCAATGTCATTTGGCCTCTGGTGGATAGTGTTTACATTGCCAATTACACGAGAGCTTCCTATGTCTAATGCTTAGTATTATGGTAATATCAGAAGCTTTGATCACAGAAAGTAGGAAAATAGAATTATGTCTAATAACCTAATAGCATACTTTTAGATACATCAAAAGAAATTAAAGAATATATGATATAATGAAATACTTAAAAACATTACATTCACTAGATCCAGCCCAGTGTTGATAAAATCAGGTTGAACAGTTCAGTCGTTGACCTTGACCTTAACATGTACTATTTTATTTGGGTAACAAATCGTTATATTCATTTAGTTGTGAGTTATGAATAGATAAACATTATCGCAGATTTTCCTAAAAAATATACTAAAAATTGACATTGCATTTGTAAATGAAGCTTTTTAGCTCCTTTGTGGTCTGTGTGCTCAGATGTAAATAAACTCATTAAATATACCAGGATTGAAATTTTGTATTTATGTCAAACGCGCGTTTCATCTACAAAAGACATTTCTTAAAGTTTTGTCAAATACAGCTAAGGTCATCTATTCTTGAGGTAGAAAAGCCTTTGTGTTTCAAAAGTTCTAAGTTTTGTAAACAGTATATTCATAGTAACGTGCCACAAAACCAAGTTCAACCCACATGTCAAGAAAATGGCAGTTGGTATTTTATAGTTCGGTTCTCTGTGTGTTGTATTGTCGTTTGTTTTTGTTCTCTTCATTGTTTATGTTGTTCAGTTGTTTTTCTCTTATATCTGATGCGTTTATCGGTTTTAATTTGTTTTCTCTCAATTGATTTATGACTTTCGAACAGCACTATACTACTGTTGCCTTTATTGAATAACTACTCATGTTCTACATAATACAAATGCATAATTTTCACTTCGACGGAGACCAAATATGTTTTTTTATATGTAGTTATATTCACAATTTTTTACATTATGATTTTGTAGGTTCTATGAAGGATTCAAACCTAGTGTTGTTGTTTGTGATCCGGAATTGTCAAGGCTAATTCTGGTGAAACACTTTGAAAAGTTTCATATAAGACCAGTATGTATTTTATAACAATATGTAATTGGCCGTTTCAGAATATAATGCATCCTGAGTAACTTTATTGTTCGTACCCCAAAATGAAAAAAAATAACGTCACGTCATCCGGTAAATTTCCATTGATTATGACATTTTTAACCACTCAGAACATTATGGTCTACACTTTTGAAAGTATTACCCAGGATTCATTAGAAATTGGATATCAATATTAACTATAACCACACAGCAGAACAACGACACCAAAAATAAACTTTCCTTGATCAGAATTCAAATATTAGAAAAACAATGATCGAAGTTTACAACTTTTGAAATTTATACAACCGCAAATGCTTATTAAATTTATTTCAACAAGAGCGGTCTGCCGACAAAGTTCATATACATATTCCGAGTGCAGTCAAATGGATTAATCGGTTTATAAGTTAAACAAATACCGTGAATATGATTAGAAACTTATTCCATTCAGTTCAATCAATATGGTCGATTTAATAATGAAAAATAAAATTTGAATTTTTGTCTTTCAAATACATGGTTAACATAACTGAGGAAAAGAGTTTAATCAGTTTACTCTTCCATATACCCCAAAGTTACATACATATTACTATATGTGTCAACTGAATTAACAATAATTCATATTGCCGAATTGTAAATAAAAAACAAGCTTTCTAAAGGATAAAACCAAAAGGAGAATTATTTACAATGTAATGAAGAAACAATTAACAAGGCTACTAAAATAACTTCCTTTCCGCCTACATCCACAACCATAATTAAAGAAGGATATCATAATGCATAGTATGCACAGTATATCTTAGCTTTTGTGCTAAAGCTGTAGTCCATTACAATATAATATACCCCATGTTTATTTCTTTAAACTCATTACCTATTATCAAAACCTATTGATCTACCAAAGCATCTTTAGTTATTATCCTTGGTTTGATTACGTGCAGCTTACTCGTAAAATCTAATAATAGAAATCTGCATTTGTTTTTACTTTATCTCAAGTATAATTATCTATCTTTCAATATAAAAATTATAAATTTACTAACTCTGAGCGATTTGATTTGAATGTATCATGCAAAATAGCCTTTGCCAGTATCTTAAAAAAGAAATTGTAAATAGATTGAGGAAACATCCAATGCACCAAACCAGCTCAAAGAAACGCTAATTGTTTATCTATTATCTCATAGTTTCTTATTATGGCTGGACTAAATCGGAACTTTTATGTCTTAAAATACCAAATATATTTGTGTAACATCTGAAGAAAAACAAATAAACTACCTTTCTTAGTTTAAACATAATATGTATATTGGGTAATAGTTGATGCCGAAATAAAAAAAAAAGTACGAAAACTCAATCCTTAAATATCTTAAGTAATACACCAATAAATACGATTGCTTAACTTGTCAATATTTCCTTATCATGTAAAATATCCAAACCCATAACTTGTGAATCTTGGTATGCCCTTAGGAAATCGTATGATTCTTTTTCCTGCAAATGAAACCTATCAAATATAGCGCATGCAACGCCATTTTTTATCTACTTTCAACCGAAACGTCTCAAAATGGTCTCAATTCTTATATTATCAAACCCCAGGATTCATTGATTGTTCTAGACTAACTGTTAACATTGCAGGTTTATAAAACGAGGCTGAATCTAAATTCATTTTATACAGAAGTTGGATGTCTGTAATTATTATCTGATTCAATGAAATAAAACCTTCATTTAGCCTTACAGTTTAATGAAAATCTTCAAGAAATGTTGTAAACTAAAAACGAGTATTCAAAGAAATACAATAAAGGCATTTATTGTAACAGATTAAGTTCCGCCCTACTTAAAACACACGAGAGTGCTTACTTATGTTGATTGGTAGATGTTGATGTTTACGTCACGTGTCATTTTGTTATTTTGTCATGTGATAAGGGATTTTCCGATTTGAATTTGCCTTGGAGTTCGGTATTTTTATTATTTGACTTTTTGATAATATCTGTACTCGATCATAAAATACTTATACTGCTATAGCTTTCCGACTTTTATGACATTTATACAATTTTAATGTCAATTATTTTTAAAATCCTGATAACTAAAAAGAATAATAAAAAATAGACAATTCGGAATATTTTAACAGAAAAAACCAGTATGGTTAATTTCGAGTATCTACCTAAATTGTGTGTTCCTTTATACAGTTTTGAACTTCACATTAGCATTGATTAACCCATGTATAACCTATGAATACAATACATTTCCCATTTCCATTCTCAGTGGTGTACTTACAGACATGTATGACATATGATTGTACTGCAAATTTACATATATATATGGGGTATGAGTGCCAATGAGACAAATCTCCGTCCAATTCCCAATTTGTAAAAGTAAAACATTATTTGTCAATAAATATAAGACATATCATTGCAACACCTATTTACATTACAAGTGTGAAATATCTATTTTACAGATGACAACGGATATCATCCATTTGTTATAATCGTCGTCCTGTCCTTCTTCCTAGTTCTAACTTTACAGATATATAATTTTTGTTCCATTTTAACAGATATATAATCCCTTCCTATATTATCCCGATGAATATAGTTTATTAAATGAACACGGAACTAGATGGAAAACACAGAGGAAAGCAGTAGTAGCTGCATTTAATTCATTGCCAATACATAATGTGAGTCATTTTATATTTTAAGCATGAGAAGAATAAATTGATGTTTCCGGACATAACAAAAACAACACCTTAGGTAAAACAAAAGTCCTTACTAGAGGGAAAACACAAAAATATTATGGCCAAAGACCATCGAAAGAAATATACATACAAAACAAACGTCGCTATTATACACAAAAGAGTCTTCAGACATAAAACAGAAAGCTGAATACTGACCAAAATGAACCGCTATAAAACGAAATAAATATCAGGCCTTATAAGACTAATTCGAAACATGTATTATACTTATTATTGTATTTTGTCATGCAAAGAGGATAAAACATCCACAATCTATGGGTTCTTGGATGGGTTGCAACTCTTGTGCTTATAGTACATTTGTAATCGGAGACAATGATCCCATGACCATTTGACGTAAAGACATACCAAATTACGTTTCTGTTCAGCCAATACAATTATTCATTTAAAGCCGATTTTTGGAAGTATCGCTATCCATACATGGCATATTTAGAATCTTATACCATAAAACGGTCTTTGGAATTTTGTTAATTCTTTACATATTCTTTCCTACCATAATATGTATATTCCTTATGACGTGATTGTGTGCAGCATTGACTAGCTTACTTCTTAAATATTGTAAGATTAAATTATTGGACAGACGTTCCGAAATTTACGGACGCCATAGTTGACCCTGATGCAATATCCGTTGCACAGCTGATAGCTGATAGGGTTCAAATGGCTTTCCCCCCGAATCTAACCTACCGGATAAGACTTATTATCGTGTTTGTACTCAAATGAGTAACACGACGCTTGTCACATTTGGAGCAGGACCTTTCTACCAGTCAGGAGCACCTGAGATCAGCTCCAGTTTTTGATCAGATTGTTATTCATAAGTCTTTTTGTTTCTTGAGTTTTGTGCACTATTTGTTATCTTTTTGTCTTTTCCTTTTTAGCCCTATGGTGCCAGTTTATTTTCAATTTATGAGATTGAATGTTCCTTTTATATCTTTCGTTTCTCCTTTATTGTTACTATATTTAAATAAAAATACTATTCAATGCTGCACACAATCGAGTGCACGTATAATTTTCAAATTTGTGTAAAGTGAAAGAAATTAGTACAGTTATTTTATTTTACCATTACTTTGTTCAAATAGGTCTCAGAACGATTGTGCAAGACAACAGCAGAATTCACAGATATATTGTCTGATGCTGCATTCAAGTTTACAGACGGATTCGACATTGGAAGGTACTTATCGTGTATCAAAAGAAGCCCCGCCTCCCCACTGACCTAAAATGGAATATACCGGTCTCCACGCGGACTCGTTTAACCAATAATATTCCTAAAGATGTAAAGAAGATAAATGGATTTACTCAGTCGATGCAACCAGTTTTGGTTAATAACTTGATTAGTTTCTTCTTAATAAATTTACGATATGTGAATGCAAGAGAAGTATTGTCGAGTTGATTCATTTTTTCATTTACACATTATTCTGTCTTCTTTCTCCCTAAATTGTTGAGAAATTAAAACTTATAGGATTTGTTTATAGCATGCATTGCGAGCACAACAGCTTCTGCACAACATTTTTAGAAATACAGAACTTCGTAATTACTCCTTTTGACTTCCGTATATTTTGAATTGCCATTCATTAGTCGTATGTATTCAGTGTACAAACAAAACCACAATAGGTCAAACAAAGTCTTAAGTGTTTTAACCACTTTACATCAATTAAGATTATTATACCTGTACGGGGAAAAATCTTTTAAATTATATGTCTACAGAAAAAAAAATTAAATTGGTCACCCAAAAGACATTGATTTTGACCAATAAGTCTATGCCTTTTTTAATACAAGTTTTATATCAGCTCATAGACATATATTTGCCAGGTGATTCTGACATCATCAAACCTTGGTTTTTCATGATTTACTCCTCAACACGGATTTAGAATTAGGCTATAAGGAATTTATTTAAATATCAAGTATTTATAATTACAGTCTTGACAACAGGTTTCGTCTACATAAGTCACATTAAAGACTTTCGAATCCCAAAAGTTAAAAGGCCAAATATGGATCACAGAGAAAGAGCATCAAAAACCTTAAATCCTGAATGATTTTGCCAAATACAGCCATGGTCATCTATTTTTTAGAATAGGAAGTATGGACTAGATATGAAGTTTCATTATTAATCGATCGTCTGTATCCATGATTGTCTTTTCCCTTGTCACGTTGGGCAATAGTAGTTTAGTTTTCATTTTTCATTCCAGATTTGTTGACTGATAAACCCTTGACGATTATGTAACGTGTTGTTTTCTTTTTTTTTGCAAATGCAGCATTTAATTACAATACCAATCTTGACCCTAAAATCTCAAAAAGGTTTTGCTAAATACAGCCATTGTCATCTATTCCTACCATAGGAATTCAATTGTTTATTGTCTGTATGTATGACTGTCTTTTCCGTTGTCTCGTTTTGTCAAATGTAGTGTTGTTTTAATTTTTTATTCCAGGATCGTCGACCGGTACACCCTTGACGCTTTTGCCAATGCAGCATTTGATTACAAAGTAAATAGTATGAGAGATGAAAATGCTACATTGTATCAGTTTATGAAAGTTTTTAACGAGTCATCCTCGGCAGATAATCCAGTGGCAGGACTTGCAAGTAAATATAATAACAGAAAATAGGCACTGCATGATTTGAGAGTATATCACTTGTTTGCAATTAAGAAATGAGGATGTAATTGAGACACGATATCTAAATTGGAAGATTTATATTTTTTTTTTTGGCTATTACTGGATAAAAACAAAAGAAAACACGTTATAAGTTTTATGCATTCAAAGCATTTTTCTTTATTAACATTCATCAGGAACGCTCAACTCCGAATATTTAAAATCCCATTATATATAAGGACCGAAAACGTAGAACTAGTAATCAATAAGACATACACAAGCAAAATATATCTATACAAGAATCGACAAAGGTACTTAGAAGCGCAACAATCTCCGTTGATTAATCCACAACGGTTTTCTAGGAATCAGATGTAAGAGGGATGATTACACATGTCATACGATCTACATTGTAGCAGTAAAAAATAAAACGTAATATAACGTCAGGTTTTTTTTAATATGCACATGGTTAAATGCATGATTAAATCAAACATCTTCATTCGTTGCACTACACGTGCGTAGTCAAACTTTCATATGCTGTACATTATAAAAAATGGTTAATTTCTAAAACATGAAAAAATGTTGCGAACATAACCAACATTTGTCGACTTCAAAATTTAAAAAAAGTAAAAAATATATCTTAAGTAACTTTGTAAATATAAAATAATGTCTTTGTTGTATATTCCCAGGAGTTTATGATTCATTAGTACCATTTCTACAGTTATTTGATACAAAGCATAAGAGTACACATATACAACATATTAATGAACTAAGAGAGCTAATCGAGAAAAGACAGAAACAGGTATATCATATTTACTTAAACTAAAATAAAATTGTATTATTTTCATTTCTATATACTAAATAATTATTTAAATAGAAGAAAGCTTTTAAAATCAATGTTATGCTAATACGAATAAATGCAAATACTGTTTTCTGTGACAAGACAACAAAAATGATTTTGTTCAGATCCTTATCTACATTAAGTAATACGAGTTCACTGACTATACAATACAAAACGCCAAAAACATACCGATTAGAACACGTGTAACATAGAACAGCAGTTTATACATTGCTGATTGTACCTCAGGCATAGATTACCCAAGCTGGATTTGGCAAAACGTTTAGGAATTTTGGTCCACAATGCTCTTCAACTTCGTACTTTATTTGGCCTTTTTAACTTTTTTGGATTCGAGCGTCACTGATGCTGAGTCTTTTGAAGACGAAACGCGCGTCTGGCGTATATACAAAATTTAGTCCTGGTATCTATGATGAGCTTATTTGCATGTTAAAGATTGCTTTAAAAACTTCAACAATAAGCCTGTGAGCTACACCCTATATTTATATCAATTCAAATCACCCAATAATTTATCATTAGAAAAATAGGAACTATCAGGAGAATATCGTATATCATAATTTAACAAGAACAAATAAAGTAGGAACAACAAACTTGTCATTTACATGTTCTTCTTAAGAATATGTCTGTATAAAGTCAAAAATATGAAAGTTGTTGTTCATTCGTTGGTGTGTTTGAGCTTTCAATTTTGAAATTTGAATCAGGACTGTTCGTTTTGAATTTTCCTCGGAGTTAAGTATTTTCGTTATTTCACTTATATTTCAAAACCCTCATTTCGTTTATCAAAGGGTCAACAACCAGTCATTGACAATGTGATAGACTATCTACTCTTTACTAAGATAACAGATAGCAATGATAAGAACCAGCAGCGACATTTAACAGTGGAAGAAATCGTCGCTCATTTGAATAGTATAACTGGTGGAGGATTTGGAACAACGAATGCTGCTCTGTCATTTGTACTTCATCAATTAACAGTGAATCAAGATGTTCAAGAAAAATTATTTCAAGAGATAAAACACAATTGTGGTTTATTTGTAAGTACTGAAATTATATAGACCAAACAATAAAATCGGTGTGACTTTTACTTTCGTAACACAAGCTCAATGAAAAACAAACGTTCATTCAAAAGTTTTTATTTTGTTTCAGAAGAAAATATAAAACTAAGAAACTTTTGTACATTTTTTATGTGACTTTTTCTGGTGAAGTTTTATAAGGAGCGTTCAATCTCAAACATTTAAAAATGAAAAGATATGTGAATTCTTGAATACGTTAGAAGCTCAAACGGGGGTTAAGTAGTTTAGGCAAATCTCCGTTAGGTCTCAAATTTACAATTTTTTTCAAAGTATACTAAAATGATTGTTAAAAATTAAGGAAAATATAATACGCCAGAAGGAAGTAATATAAAAAGCAAAACAAATAGAAAAAAAAACACTCAAAGTTTCGTTTTCGTTTTTCTAAATAAATTCAAAAAGTTGACCAATTTAAATTGAAGGATTTTATGAACGTCAACAATAACAATCATACCATTGCCTAAATGTGTAAGTACATCGTGATCGTGGATTTCCTTTGAACACAAATGACTTCTAGATGTGCTTTAATATGTTATAACAGAAAATGATAAAACGAATACTGATATTACGAAAGTGTAAATAAAAATTATTTACATATTTATCTGAATGGCACTGCTCCCCAAATAATACAAAAACTTTAAATTTGATTTTCACTTAATCAGAAAAGACTTTAAAATTAAACACAAACATATATACCCCTTTTCAAAAGCATGAATGATGACTTTCTGATTCAATTTTATCCGATTTATATTTAACATTAAGTTACCGTGTCTTCAAACAAGTCTACCAACTTTGCATTATGACCAGATATCTTAATCATTTGTATAGATTAATTAAATATTTTAGGATAACCCAGACGTGGATAGTATTCATCAAATGAAATATTTAGACAATGTGATAAACGAAACTCTGAGAATATTACCTTGTGCACCAGGGTATGTATTTTATTAGAATTAATTCATATACATATAGTGAAGAAAAAACGGGAAATTGATATATAAGTTCTGTGGAATCACAATATCAATCTATATAGATTCGTGACTGCCTTGATAATGACTGTTTCATTTTTTTCGTGTTTAAGTAGGATTTTATATATGATTAACGAACAAATTGAAAACAGATATCTCGCGATAAAGAGTGTATTTGATAACCTATATACATCTTCAAACAGTTTACTTCTTCAAACATAACAAATCATTCAAAATGAGTTTGTTAATGTACCCAGCTGGTCAACATAATATCTTATAAAATATGAAATAATACACCACTATCAAATTTCATAGTTCAACAGCTTATCAATAGTATTTTTTCAATTGATATACATTAAGAAATTATATTGGTTGAAAGACGAATCGTTTGATCGTGTCATGTGACTTCAATTTGAAAGAGAGTAACACAAGATTGTCGAATCATTAGCTCCGCCCACTTTATATCCTGGTACCTTTGATACCTAATTATACATCAACACTTTGTATATGCATTGTGCTTCATGCACACACTTGACATTATAAATCACATAATGTTAATCAAAGTTAATTAACTGACATTATAAATCATACACAAAGAAACATTATATAATTCTATAATAATTATCAATGTTTATTCATTTACAATGCACATAATCGTTGAAAAATTGATCTTTAATCCACAAGTTATAGAATGCGTCATGTATAGGCTTGACAACTTGTTTTGCAGGGTGGCAAGAACGTGCACAGAAGATTGTACGATCAATGAAGTGGAATTCCGAAAGGGGATGGTATTAAGAATAATGTTATGTCCGTTGTATGCTGACGACACAATCTATCCTTCACCAGAACAGTTTAAACCAGAGAGGTAAACATCTGTGGCATTACTAATATAATTTAACGGTACCAATTGTCCTGTACCATATACGCATTTCGACAATACATGTCTGTTCAGTGATGCTTGTGACCAAAATATTTGAATTCCAAAGCTTATATATGCTGTACTATTTTCATAAACCACCAATACCTTTGTTTTTCATTTACAAGAACTCCTTTTGCATGGATCAATATTAATCATACAATAATTCCTGAATCTTGACATAACAGCTCATTATTATAGTAAATACCATAATACTAAAAGCTGACTGTAATAGGGCTAATGTTAGAAGAGGATTACTAGAATGTGCAATATATATAGACATCCAGGTCATGTACACTTTATCATATATCTGAAATAAAAATGTGTTTCGTTCTTTTGTAGTAAGATAAAGCTTGAGCAACCGTGACTCAAAGCAACTGCGACTGATAATGACAGATTTTTACTAATTGTATAGCACATATAATTTCTAAAGATTGATATGTATTTGCATATTCAATCAAATATGTGTATCTTATTATAAACGATATGCTTTCTTTTTTAGATTCGATGACGAAGAAAAGAACATGCGCCATCCGAACAGCTTCCTACCGTTCGGACAAGGACCACGAATATGTCCTGGCTACAGAATAGCTTTAATACTGATGAAAATTGCTATTGTTTTTATAATTAGGCAGTTTGTATTGAAACCATGTGAAAAAACTAAGGTAAAACATGCTTATTTTTATTAAAAGATTCATTTGTGGCAAAATTGACAAATATGTCAATTATACAAATATATTTTTTTCAATATTGGTCCAAATATTTTCACTAGACTTCGACAGAAAACCAAAATTATGTTTTACACGAATAGCCTAACCAACGACTTCATACAGACAAAAACAAAATACACCAACAAAAGACCATTAGACATACATTTTATAGAAAATGACAAAGCTTTTACTCTGATCACTTTAACAAACCAATTGTGAATACAGTGAAGACAGTTGTGTCAATAGACGTAGTAAAGTCCTTCACGACGGGGTCTATTGACATTTATGAAGTACCATACTCATGCAAAAAGTAAAATCACAAAATAATGAACTCCGATGAGAATTCAAATTGGAAAGTCCATAATCATCAAATGGCGACACCAAAAGCTCAAACAGACCAAACAAATGGAAAACAACTGTCATATTTCGGACTTGTTACAGACATTTTTTCCGCAGTATATTTATTTCATTTTTTTTTCATTTGTTTATCATGTTTATAATGCAATAAAACAAATGTTTTAAATTTCAGGACCCGTTACCAACAGCACTGCGACCAATGCTTGTTCCAAGAGATGGTGTTTATGTCAAATTGCAACTCCGAAACAATAATATGTTGTCAACTTGAATTGTACTAGCTTCAACATAATGTGAAGAAAACAACAATCAATATAATTGTTCAATCCCTTTGAACCTAGTCAGTTATCTATCGCACTGTGTTTACCTCATTGTGCATCCGATGATCAACACAAACTAAACAACAAAACAAACAAATGTTAACCTAATAAGGTAAACACAATTAGATCACAATTCTGCTACAGTTTCGAAAGTAGTTCAAGTGAATTACTAAAATTTGTATGAAACTGCCGAATTCATGTGAGGCATATTCATTATATTTTAACTGTGCAGTTGTTTTAATGTGATAAACAGCATACTTTTTGAGATTATTTATAAATTATTCAATGCATGGCCTAACCAATCCATTTTACATAGTGCCTAACCTGTATATCATTCAAAATCAATTTTTCATCATAACCAATAAAATACTCTTTTAACGTAATAACACATAATATGATTTAATATGTCCTCACAAATATTGCAGTGTAAAGTATGGAGCCATCTAAAGGTGTTTTCCCGCTTTTTTCGTGATTAAGAAAAAAATCACGAAAAAGTAATATCACATAAATCCAATCTTAAAGGAGGACAAAAATCAGAAAAATTGAAAACGCGAATACATTTGCTATTTTTCAACCCCTAAAAAATAAACTTTTTTATAGTAAAAACTGAAATTGGAAATTATATATCATATATTTTTTTTGAACGATTTTGAAGTGAATTATTAAAGAAACTGTCCTTGGTACTCCTTAGTAAATGTCCATGTATGTCCATCGAAGGGTTTTCATATTCATAAAACGTCTTTGGCTAGTATTTAAACGTGCTTTCTCACCAATCACACAGAGTACATGTCTTTTTAACCTACATTTTTTAAACGTTGTTTGGCGTTTGTTGTTGTTTTCTAAACGCTGCAAAAGTAGAAACACATATATCGTTTAATCAGTGTTTACTGACCCTGTTTGAACTTTCAATAATGCATGCACATTTTGTTGGTAAACAGACATTTTGACAAACGTAGAAACAAATACATCGTTTAATCAGTATGAAATTAAAATAAATTGTAGCGTTTTTACTAACAAACGATGAAAGACAAACTGTAAACGCATTTCTAGCGAGTGCATAGTTTGTCAAAGTTTACGTAAAGTTTGCAGAAGTATGTTAGAAACAAATGATAAAAACATTTGCGCACTTAGCCGTTTGCATCGTTTGTGTTAGAAAGAAATGCACTCTTAGAATTATTCATGCGATATGTGTAATCTTAGTTAATCGGATCTTGAAGGGCTTTTGATATGTAAATGTGATTCCAATGATTAAGTGTATTTCAAAATTTCCGCGTAGATCGATTGACAAGAGAGCAAATACCGCCTCTCATAAACAACGTTTAGATCAGATGAAATAAACACTTCTTTTAATATCACTTTTAATCCAATATTAGAAGCTTATTTCCTGTCGATATACTTTTAAAAAAGGTAAGTTATAAGAGTTCAGAGAAAGGAAAAAAAAGCATTGTGTACACACGAACATTATAAAGTATTATTTTGACTACCTGGATTAGTATTTGTATATTTATTATCCTAATCATGTAATGTGGTATGAGTTTGATTGGCAATTCGCCTTTTAAGAATCTAGAGGACTATGGGTAATCTCATTAGTCGTACACCAAAATGAAAATAACGTTACGTCATTGGTTGAATTTCTATTGTTGATCACGTATTAAACCAATCACAACGTGTTGGTGTACGCTTTTACATTTTTAAAATTATGCTTCACTTTATATTTTTAAAGTAATATCTATTCTGATATACCTTTCATCTGGCAACAATAAATGACGATATTATAGAAACCGTGTAAAATTTATGCATGTCAATTCTTTTTGTTATAGAAAATATGTGATCTAAGATTATTTGTATTAATGATATCTGTTTTCTTCTTGCTATTATTTCTTCTCTTGTTTTGTGGTTATTTTTTTTTTTCGTTCTGTTATTCTTTATGTTTTCGCCATAACATATGTTGATGAAATGCATGTACATTTATTTCTTGAAGAGTCGAGAGAAGGAAGTGCAGATTTGTTATGTTACGTTTATAACATTTAATTGTTGTTTATTAAAAAATCAAATATTTAAACTTTTCATCAGTTTGTTTTGTACTTACGGAACGACTATTTGTTACGTTTAAATGCATTTGTATAGTCGATTTCTGAGTGATCTTTCTTTCTACACAATATCGTAAAAATACATACAAAACAAATTAGCTGCATTAAACGAGAATGACCGCATTTTGCTGTCGGTTTGCTGTCATATCGCCTTTAATCTGTATATATACTATAGGTAGGTCAAACATATAATCCAACACATTGTAAAATTGTATTTCAACGTATTTGTGTAAAGAGCTTTTCCGGTTTCACAGTCATCACGAACGCTTTAAGAGGAATATTGAGAAGCTAATGTTGTGTCAGAACCGAAACAGTTGAAACGCTATACAACATACCAGGACATAAATAATATCATCAGAATACACCGCATGTCATCTTTCCTTAAAGGAGTTTAAACGTAATTTCCTAATAACTCATAACTTTAGACAATAGAACCTTTTAAAGATTATATGCATATGGGTACTGTATGATCACGGGTATGATATTTGATTTAAAAGAAAAACAATCGTATTTCATAAAATATTTAGACTGTTGTTCCGGAATAAGATCTACGCAAGTAAGTTACCACTATAACAGATATATGAAGATGTGGTATGAGTCCCAATGAAATGGCTAGTATAAACCATTCAAACAGGAAACCAATGGTCTGATATATATATAAAAAAAAACGAGAACACTTAGGAAGAACAACAACAAACGACAACCACTGAACATCAGGTTCCTGACTTTTGACATGTGCAAACAAATACAACAGGTTTAAACGTTTGTAATCGGCGACCACCATCATCCTCACCTGAAACAATAGTGTAGCATCACATCATATAAAGACACACGTGTGCTCTTCCAAAATAAAAATGATAAAAAAGGTACAAAAGAAAAGCATGGGGAGGATTTCGAGTCTAATTGCATTTATTCAAACATCTTTTACCTAAACCTTAAGGTAACATCCACCACGTTTCTCTACTTATGGTAAATACATCAAAGACAGTAATTTCTAAAATAGTTTGTGATATAGTTTCTTAAGTTAAGAAACGAATAGTGTTAAATAAAAAGAAATTTACCTTTGATACACGTGTTGTGTCTGGGGCTCACTTCTCAAACAAATTAAAGCCGCAATTTTGCGTCTGTCCTAAGTCAGGAGTCTCTGGCCTTTGTTAATCTTGTATGATTTTAATTTTAGTTTCTTGTGTATAATTTGGAGTTTGGTGTGACGTCCATTATCACTGATCTAGTATACATATTTGTTTAGGGGCCGGTTGAAGGACGCCTCCGGGTGCGGGAGTTTCTCGCTACATTGCAGACCCATTGCTGCTCTTCGGCTGTTGTCTGCTCTATGGTCGGGTTGTTGTTGCTTTGATACATTCCCTATTTCCATTCTCAATTTTAAAGCAATAGATGTATAAGTAACGACTTTGGTTGTATAATTATAATTAAAATCATTGCATAGGTTTTTGCACGAACTCAGTAAACTTAGTTTTTTATGTTGAAGCGATTTCCTAAGTTTTTGTTTGAACGATGATTTGGCCTCATCAATATTTTGTCATGCCAGGAAATTGATAGCTACCTAGGGTGATTGTTACTCAACAGTTTTGGTATAAACGTATTAAAAATTTTGGTAATAAGCTAAATTGTGTCTCAGAATTACCTAAGATCTGCTCCAATTAATCCTTTGACATCAAACAATAATCACTTTTTAATTGTGACGTCAAATTTGTTTAATTGATGTCAAAATTTATGGGAACTTGAGTATACGTAATATCAGATTAATTTAAAAACGTCTATTCTTTATTCTGGTCATTGCAAAGCATACTACATCTGTTATACATTTAACAACTCCTCTCGGAAGCGCAAACCATATTTGTTTTATATAGTGAGTTTTAATTTTGTTTGATTAACATACTAACTTCATGGGGGCAATAAAACATATTTAAGGCGACTGTCATACAAGTGAGAGGTTAAACTAGCTATAAAAGATTAATTCACAATTGTCTATATAAGCAAATGCCTATACCAAGTCAGGAATATGACTGTTGCCTTCCATTCGTTTGATGCGTTTGAGCTTTTGATTTTGCCATTTTACTCTGCAATTTCCGTTTTTAATATATCTCACATTTCGGTGTTTTTGTATATTTACTTTTTACACTTATTACAATTACAATTTCTGTTAAATATATAGGACATATTAGCATAAACAAACTAGAAAATGTAAACTATACTCAAACACCAATAACCATTGCTTCATGCAGATTTGAATGTGGCAGAGTACATGCTACCTTTAAAATCGATCAACTTCAAAGTACAAAATATTCTAAATCAATGTAATTTTGTTTGAGAATATAAGTTAAAGTTCAACATACATTAAGATATGATTGTAATTTATACATTTTTGTTAAAATTGTCAAACTGGTCGGAATATTAACTGATCATTAATTCCAATCTTATGTTTTGGAGATGCCAGACGTCCATATAAGACTCATCAGCCCACCTTAGAATAGAATTCTAAATCATG
Source organism: Mytilus galloprovincialis (assembly GCA_037788925.1). Lineage (NCBI taxonomy): Eukaryota > Metazoa > Mollusca > Bivalvia > Mytilida > Mytilidae > Mytilus > Mytilus galloprovincialis. The sequence continues at coordinate 88,989,802 of CM075338.1, forward strand.
CACGTGTAGAAGATCTTTAACCATAGAAAACTCCGATCGAGTAATTGTGTCAGATACATTCACTGCAATCTATGTTTGGGGAAGAAAAACCTTAGTGTTATGAATAATACATCATTTATAAGAGTAAATGGAAAAATGAAAATATCATTTATATTTTATGTAAACACAAAAGAACTGACTACGTCACCGATGTAAAAATGCTTTAAGAAATGAATTAGAAGTCCAATAAACTATATCTCCGATTAGGAATAAAGTAATAGTCAATTACATTTTCAGAATGACATGTTTTTGTTGTTTTTGTCTACTTATAAGACAGGATTGGTAGTTCCATTATACACAACACAATAGAGTCATTTTTATTCTCACTTTATCAATATGACAAAAACGCTTAACAGCTTGTTCTTTAATTCATTTGTATTACGATTATGAATGAAATTCTTGTTACTGTCATATTCATGAATGAAGCTACGCCTTTGTACAGGCATGTTTTTATGAATGAAGAATTAAAAAGCTGATGCAGTTAAAGAAACAGATGTGTTTGTCGTAGAAGTACTTGTAGAACATGGGTTATTGATTGTCATGTACTGGTCAAGGTAGAAAAACATGTACTTTCCAAGTAACAGGCCTTTTGGTTGATTTCTGTAACAGTAAATAACATTACATTTGTATACAAGACAGATAATAAGATTGCTTGTGACATGATAGTTACATTGTAAATCTTGAAAGATCATGACATGTCTTTATAAAAATAACAAATGTGTATGAATATGGTTAATTTACTTTTCTGTTTACATATTGAAGGTTATTTTATATACTTTTTTTATTAATCATTTGTATGCCCATTGAGAAATTTCGATTTTACTCGAGATCATACTAGATGGTTTCATTGTGATTTTTCACATAATACATTTGTATTTGGTATTCGAGGCACTTTAAGATTGTTATTAATTTGGGTGAACTTATAACGTCATATAGATTGCATTTAGAGGAAATGTTTGTCTAGCGTACTAAAATTTTATCATGAAAATTTACAACTATTACGTTTTCACAACGTTTGTAAAATATTTGGTATTCGAGGCCCTTTAAGATTGTTAATTTGGGTGAACTTATAACGTCATTAATAGATTGCATTTAGAGAAAACGTTTTCACAACGTTTTTAAAATATTTGGTATTCGAGGTCCTTTAAGATTGTTAATTTGGGTGAACTTATAACGTCATTAATAGATTGCATTTAGAGAAAACGTTTGTCTAGCGTACTAAAGTTTTATCATGAAAATTTACAACTATTACGTTTTCACAAAGTTTTTAAAATATTTGGTATTCGAGGCACTTTAGGGTTGTTGTCAATTTTGGTTAACTTAAAGCGTCATTGATTGATAGTAAATTGTATTTAGATGAAACTTGTGTCTAAAGTACTAAATTTGCATGATGAAATTTTACAACTGCTTCATGTACTACGTCGATGCTTCTGCTGGTGAAAGTTGTCTCATATCAATAGTACCATGATCAGTGTAAAATGCTAACACATTATATCATTAACTTGGTCAAACATTCATTTTGGAATATGTCGTATTCAGTTCTTCTTGTTCAGGAATTGAGTCTTACATGTATAGAGACATTAAGAGTTTTAATTCAACGCGTTTGAAAATATGACGTGGTGACCATTTTAGCAATGCAAGTTATTTTTGTCCATATAAAAACACATGAAAAATAAGGAGGTTTCGTAGTATTGCCATACAGTAAGACAACTATCCACATGATCCACCAAAGTTTAAATGAAGTGGATGTATGCAATTATATACGATCGTATGGCCTTCGACAATGAGACCAAATCATATCGTATAGTTGGCTATAAATAACCTACGAAATGAAACATTTGACATCCTATCATGCCTTCCATAGTTTAAATATAACAGGGATTAATTCATTTTGTTAAAAGTCGCCATTCCTTTGCAATTTTTCACTGAAAGTACTAGTCGTTTGCTAGATTCACTCTTTTTGGAACTTTTGTAGGTCCTGAATAATAGAAAGCCAACGGAGTAACTTGCAAATGTGTGATTTGTCAATTTGTATATTGATGTTTTGTTACATGTCGATTAGTAAATTGTCAATTTGTAAATTGATGTTTTGTAACTTTTCGATTCGTAAATTGTCAATTTGTATATTGATGATTTGTAACTTGTCGATTCGTTAAATGTCAATGTGTGAAATGTCATCGTTGTATTATGCTTACGATCATTATGACGACAGATGGCGCTCGGTTTCATCTTAGGTGTAAAAGCCTCCTGTAAGTAGGTGCACCGCCATATGGAATATATACTGAAGTAATTTTTATCAATTATGTACACCACATACATATCAAGAAAAACAAATGGATAAATACATTTGCTTGTTTTACATTATATGGCATGTATACCAGGGACTCTGTTTTATATAGAGGTGACCTCAAATAAACATGTTTGTTTACTGAACTGGTCACCAAACATGGGATGGTGTGTGTCAATTCCTTTATTAAGGTATATATCCATGTGTTGCTGGAACGGGCTTCCTTATCAACTTCGCAAATATATTACTGTCACTTGGCAGGACATTTCTACTTAATATTTAACCGGGTCAAAATAAGACTAAATACATGAAATATAAGACGGTGCTTGAAAATTTATTCTTAAATTGTCCTGGGCCGCAAATTTTGGACTAAATGTACAATCTTTATTTATTTGGCTCCTGAGTAATGAAAATTAAACATGTTTTATTATATCATATTTGTACTTTGCAAAACAAACTGAATGACAAAAATATTCTAAATGAGTCACTTAGTTAATGCATACTATATGTTAAAACTGTATTGAGTATGCACTATTTTGTAATAACATCTAAAGGAACCAGAAAACTAAACGAGGACATAAAATGGACTACCTACCAATATTTCCAACGTAGCCAAGAAGGCAAATTAACAATAGGATAAGAAATTTGAGATATTGTCCATCGGAATGCAAGAAACCGCATATATTTCAATGATCAGGTCAATAATGAGATATCATATGGTGAATAGTATGGGACCTGTACACAACTACAAACATCAATAAGCTTCAAAGAATACAGCAACAAACTGCGAGATTTATAACAGGAGACTACAAATCCAGAGAAGTTAGTTGCGTCTCAAACACGCTCAACAAACTGAAACAACAAGACATACAGACAAAACGCTCAAGCCAGAAGCTTATATTTCTATACAGGGTGATAGAGGTGCGGGGTTCTCAGTGCTATAGAACCTGACAATTAAAATAAAAAAGCTTGTCCAAAATAAACACTGAATTGCTGCCAAGGGCCCAATAAAACAATTAAGAGTCAAGAAATGTTGTGGAAAAAATGCAGATCAAAAACTACGCAAAGTGTTTTAGATATCAATGGGCAAAATACCACAATTTTCTAAGTCATTTTTCGTAAAAACAGTATTCGAATGGAACCACCTTGAATAAACTGTAGTGCGCACACCGAGCGTTGACAGCCGTTCAGAAACTGCTCTCGTCCATTGTCAATACATCTACGGTGCTCGCCTACATAAAATTGAGAATGAAAATTGGGAATGTGTTAAAGAGACAACAACCCGACTATATCTAGCACACACCAGCAGAATGCCACTAATTGGTCTTCAATGCAGCGAGAAACCCCCGCACTCTGAGGAGTCCTTTAACCGGCCCTAAACAAATATGTGTACTAGTTCAGTGAAAATGGACGTCATACTAAACTCCGAATCATACTCAAGAAACTAGAATTCAAAATCAAGACTAACAAAGGCCAGAGGCCCCTGACTTGGGACAGGCGCAAAAACTCGGCGAGGTTAAACATTGTTTTTTACATCTCTCATCCCCCTAATAAACCTACTTTAAACCAAAGTGACGCCCTATCACTTTGACTTGTCAGGGCAAAGATCTCGCCATCTCGCTATCTGCAGGACAGAGACAATTCTCTGCAATATGCTTACACGAATTTAATTTCTCCATGAGAATATATGGGGTTTGGCCAAGGGGTATGTCTTGGGTCATTTTAAGAGTAAAATGGTAGCCTGGGATCCTGACTGACTGCTCAACAGAAGAGACGGGTGGAAAACAACATGGTTTGGGAATTGGATATTAGGGTTATATTGTTACGAATTCATTGCACTTCGTTTTGGTGGATAGTGGTCTCATTGGCAATCATACGGCTTATTACCACATCTCCTAAATGTATTTATCAGAATAATCCAGTCGTAGTATTCCACTGACCAACGACTATTTCATTTACCTCGCAAATAAGAGAGATCAACTACGTCGCGGAGGGACTGAACTAGTCGGGATGTATTTTTATACAGTTTCGGTTTTGAACGAAAGTCCACGTCAGTAAACAAAATAAAACTTGGATCCTGTAAAAATGCAATTTTTGTTTTGCTCTCTTTTAGACGCATTTGATGTAACTAATTGATTAAAATTACTTTAGTATATTTATTCCATATAGAGGTTCTTCTACTTACAGGAGGCTTATACACCGAAAAAGAAACCGAGTGCAATCTGTCGTCATAATGATCGTTAGCATATTACAACGATGACATTTCACACATCGACATTTCACACACATTAATATTTAACGAATCGACATGTTACAAAACATCAATATACAAATTGACAATTTACGAATGGACAAGTTATAAAACATAAATATACAAATTGACAATTTACGAATCGACAAGTTACAAAACATCAATATACAAATTGACAATTGACAAATCGGCAAGTTACAAAACATCAATATACACACCCATTACAAGTTACAAATGGGTAAGTTACGAAGTAAGAATTTTGACCCCGTTGGCTTTCCATGGTGTATAGGTTCTTTTAATCTTTTATTTTTTAATTTAGAAAAAAAAACATTCCTTAATTGTACTGCGGACAAACTTACATGTGTGTTTAGATCTGGGCATTGCTATTGTATTTCGTTGATGTCTGTTTGGAATAGATTTTAATAAATAAGTGCAAAAACATAACAGTTTGTCAAAAAAAAAACATTAAATGATTTCAAAATTATCTATCTCTTGCAAAAACATAATCACTTTCTCCCTTGCCATACATTTTTCTTTCATTAGCCCGTATACTTGCTTACTGGGCTAGCCACTTTTTTAATGTGTTTTCATGACCGCAATGCAACATCCATAAAAAACAATTGGCAACATTGTGTTTAGTTACAGTTTATCGTATGGCTTGCCACAATCATTTCAAGTCATGCCAAAATGTCTTGTACCATAACGAAAAATGACCATTGTTATATTATAGTTCGTTTCTGTGTGTATTAAATTTTAATGTTGTGTTTCTGTTGTGTAGTTGGTCTTCTCTTATATTTGATGCGTTTCCCTCAGTTTAACTTTGTACCTGGATTTGTTTTTTTCTCTCAATCGATTTATGAGTGTCGAAAATGGGTATACTACTGTTGCTTTTATTTATATGCCACATCGTAAGCAATAAGATGATCTATCTGGTAAGAAAATTTGGAAATTCTTACACAATTTATTGATGTATACTGAAATGAGATAGGCAATGTCCAGATCTACTGTATACTACATTAAAAAATCACGACAAACAAACCTGGCTGACTCAACCAATAATAACCAATGCCAACCACATAATCATTGACCAGTGGGTTGGATCAGAAAGTGCTCGAAATTAATCATGTATTTGATGTCTCAGTCCTTCCCTTAATCGGGCACATGTAAATGCATTTGAAATAATAAAACTGTAAAAATAAGTCGGAAAGGCCTTGATTTTGTTTGGGCATATGTCAGATTAATGAGTTATCAAAGGTACCAGGAGTATACTTTAATACGCCAGACGCGCGTTTCGTCTACATTAAATAGTAAAAAGCCAAACAATTACAGAGTTGAAGAGCATTGAGGACCCGAATTTCAAAAAAGTAAACCAGTAAGTTTACGTTTTCGGGTTCTAAACAATTAAAAAAAAAGAATTTTCACGGAACCATTATTAATTTACAAATCATAGTCAGCCAGTATCTTCTACTATTCCTAAATCTGCCACTAACACACTATGGAACTAATTATATTTTTTTATGTTTATATCCCTTATATGGCAATCGGAGGTAAACGCGACAGTAAATTAGATGGTGTGTAGACTAAAATAGACACGAAGCTACATATTATTGAGCTATTATGTTCGGTATATTGTTTATTTTAGACTTTTTATAATTTGGTTACATGTTTTACATTGTTATAAATCAAATATGAGAATTTGAGTCAAATCTGTGAACATGAATTTGACAGCTAGTGCCCCTTTAACCGATATGGGTAAAAAGTACTCTTATTTAACAGTAGAACATCATGTATTATCTATTGATACTCCTAGCTAATACATGTGTCATGTTTTGTGTTCTTTCGTGAGTTGTAAACAATGCATTTTATATATGGAAAAGCAGAGCATACTGATTATCAAGTGATTATATTTGATACATCCGATTATCCGAGTATCAATCTAAAGCACTCGAAGTGGAAGTAACGTACAACATATAATTGTAACCACCGATCTCACTTTCTCGCGCTAATAAAAAAATAAGCGTTTTCCAATTTTAAAAGTATATGGTTTTCTGAAAAAAAAACCAATAATCAACCTTTTCTGAATTAAATAATTCAAATGGCAAAAATATATCGATAAAAGAGACGTGTATTCTTTTCTAATTATTTGTCTTTTCTCAGATAATTGTGACATTTCTTTTACCCGTCTTACGATGATTTTTATTTCGCTTCTCATGTCCTGTATTTATTTTTGCCCCGTTGTGAACGTCCTTTTCTATGTTACACTTTCCAGTGGAACCTGTGTAAGATAAGTGGTTCAAAATTTGTGTTGGTGTATGCTACCAAATCAAAGTTGTGAATTAAGTGTTATGTTTTCTTTGGTCTGTAATCTCTGTTGTCGTGTGTTTCTACAGCTTATGGCTTTGAATTCTCTGTTGTTATCTTGTCTTTGGTAAATCCAAATCATGGTAAACATAAAGAGTATTTTAGAAACATATACTAACGATATAAACATAGAATAGATAAGTACATTTGATTATGGTGTGCGTGAAAATGCATTGTTAACATCTCACGAAAGAAAACAAAACATGGCAAACGTATAAGCTAAGAATATCAGTGGATGATACACGATTCTCTACTGTTGATCACTAATGTTTTCCATATACAGTAGGCTAATCAAAATTTTAAATTCTATGTTACTTAAGGAATGACTGTAATATTTTTTCTGTCTATGAAGAAATAACATAAAAAATTTGGTGCTCACTGAATAACTCGCGTAGCGGGTTATTTAACAGTGTGCACCACATTTTTTATGTTCTTTCGAATAAACAGAAAAAATATTACAGTCATTTCTTATAATTTAATTCTAAATTTCATTTTAAACCGTAGAAAACTTTGAAAAAACGTTGATGACGTCACTGTCACACGACCAAATTATGTCTATGGTCTGATAACAAAATAACGTCAGCCAATCAGAAGACGCGTTACATCCAAAATTAAATTATATTTGCATGTGGCATAACAATAAGCAGAATAAATTACCAACAACACTAAGTAAGTTTAAGGGTCTGCATTATGTTTTGGTTATGGTTTGTGTTACATTATTTAAGGTGGTACCTAACACTACAGGGAAATAACTCTGTAAAATCAGCTAAACGTTTTGATTACGTTGTGTTGTTAAGGGAATATTAAGCTTCTCAATGATCAAAATAAGTATTTGTCAAACTGCTATATAACCAGTGTATTTTTTCTGATTAAACGGTTGGTTCAAATTTTTTGAAATTTTTACATTTATGTAAAAGGGTCAAAGTAAATACTTTGTCAAAATTTTAAGAAAATTAAACGAGCCAAATTAATTTTAGTTAAAGTGTTGGGTACAACCTTAACAAAGGTTTGTGTTACTTTTCGAAATGTGTGCGTGATACGAAGGAGGAAATAACAAAATACAAAACTGTGTAGTGCCAATGTCCTTCCGTTATATGCGTGTATAAGTGGGTGTATTCTAAATTGACAATATTTACTATTTATTAAGTGTATAAAAACATCACAATTGTTAAACATGTTAAATAACCTCCACGAATAACTGTAAAGTACGAATGTATTATTCTCTTTTAGAACGTAATATAATAGTATATTTACCAATTACCCATTTAATTACGTTATTTCACACTAGTGCTCTTAAAGGTGAGTTTGAAAGTTAACTACTGCATAACGTAAAAAGCAAGTGTGAGACTATATAAAAGCGACAGAGATGATCTCTAAATTTAACAAACTTCACCAATCGAATAGTAAATACTACGGGTTGAGACACAAAGGAAAAATTTGAAAAGCGAATTGATGATTTAAAAAGCAGAACAAATCAGAAAATAAATTGTTAAATTTTTAAAACAAAAAATAAAAGGTATTAACTATACCAGGTCCATACTAGATATACCAAACATACTCAAGATGTTGACTGACCATTATACAAAAAATACAAATTTGACTATACTTCAAACTATATAAACTAAATAATAACTCAACAAATATATTTTACATTTCCCGTACGGACGAACTAGCTGCCATTTAATAGAGCTTTCTTACAAATTGACGAAAGGTACGAACGAACGTAAAGGGAGCACGTATTTCATTTTCTACAATAACAGTTAAAAGAGTCTTTGTTTTATCCAGTAAAACAGCATTCTTTTCTAAATCAAGTTAATTTTTAAAAAAATAATAATAAAAAAATTATCGCAAATAATACACGATTTTAATATAATCAAACACAGAAAAATAGTGTCAAATACACTTACGTCCGATACGTTACTTACGTAAACCACGAGTACACACATTTCCGCGGGAATTTTTTAAGCACGAGTTTCACGATTAACATTTCAATGACATTATTGAAGTACGTTAGTCTAAATTTAACGACAAGATTCACATTTATTTTTATTTGTTACAGTACACTTTCAGCAAATTGTCAAAGTGGAATATCAAGATTTGCTAAAAAAAAATTGTTGCTACAATGTTTTTATAAAGTATTGTTGAATAAATCTAGAAAAAACGACTTTGTATATCAAGAAAATAAATCTACAATTTTGCACCATATATATTGTGGATTTTATAATGACGATTTAACAGTACACATGTTTGGAAGATAGACGCGAAGTTGCCAGTCACTTATCGTTCAGTGGCTAATATTTCATGAATGTTCAGGACTCTAGGCAAAACTTAGCTATACGCTAAAATAACCGTTTCATTGCTCCGGTGTATCATATATACACATTTAGGGGGGGGGGCAATGAACATTACCAGGGGAGAGGCAATGATTCAAAAGTTATGAATCGAGCACCAGCATGTGGCATAGTAGGAAGATCATCTTTTTTTCTTCATTTTCATTTTATTATTTTGAGCTTTGCAAATTTTGCATCAAGGATTTATTTGTGTTTCTGTTAGGGAAGAAGACAATGTATTTGCTTTGACATTATCTTAAGATAAACAGTGCAACAATGTAATATTGAAGAGTGGCATAGGGGAGGGGCCGGTTTTTAGTCTTCTAGGGGCATTTTTTTCGTCTGAATACTCTATATTTAGAATATTTTGTAGTGTTATCTCCTCCGACCTGGTGGTATCAATAATCATATTCTAACCTATCGTACGTCCCGAAATCCTAAATATATCTAAGAAAAATCCAATTTAATAAGTGTCGTTGCATGCACGATAATTGTTCGAAGTTCCACGAGTATTATTTAATTATATATATAAATATTTCAAAATAAAGGATCCCTAAAACGAGTCTTACGTATGATTCGTCAAGCATACGTACCTTTCGTCAATTTGTAAGAAAGCTCTAATATGACATATTCTGACATTATGTGACGATAATATCAGATTATTACATGGCATTTTTCATATCGCATGTATTATCAGCCCTAGGTTCAATATCAGCCCAAGAGCCGCATGGCTCGAGGGCTGATATTGACCGAGGGCTGATAATACATGCGATATGAAAAATGCCATGTTATGATCTTTTTATCATATGCTTCAACAATGGAGAAAAATAACAGATTCATATATTGATCCTTTTACGTGGTTCCCAAATAGAAGTTCAAAGATTGAAAAGTTCAAGGACGTCGGACCCAAATTTAGTACATTCGATATCAAATCTTTCTACCATATGCCTCAGCAGAGCAGAACACATTTTTAATATGGGCGACTCGACAAACCAAAAAAACAACAATATACATAATGAACACTGTTTGGAAAAGTCAACCTTTTCAAAGTAACTATCTAAATTATGTTTGAAACTTATAAAGAATGCATTTATTTAATAATTTGCTCGTTTTTTTATTTATTTTTTTTTTTTATTAATTTACACAATATGCTTTTCAGTATCAGACTTAGTAAATAATTGTTTTGTACACTATTTCGTAATGTTTTTCACTGGAACGTAGCATTTGGGTGTACTTTCCGGAATTTGCCGAGTATCACCGGAATGCCATGTGATAACGTTACGGAAAGGCATGTGATAACAATCGAAGCATGTGATAAACTTTTCATATCAGCCCGCTAAGCACCAATTCGAGAATATGGAATTTACGTTAATTTAATGCTATTATCATACAGTAAAAATCATATGTTATTTAGTCTAAGTATATGATAAATATTTATATACAATACATCAATACGAAAATGATAAATTAGACTAACAGATTTGTCTATTTCAGAAATAATATAAAAGATTTTTCTTGACTCTTTATCCACGTCATTAGTGATGAATACCACTCAAGAAAAAAACATATAAAAGTGGTCATTCTGAACATGTGGCTACATTTAGTTTTGATTAACCGTGCAATACATTATGTTTCTACTATACTACGAAACGCAGAAAAATATACTTATAAATGTACGGAATAGCAACCCATCTTATTATTCAAGGCATTGTGAAGTTTGAAATGTGGAACTATTATCTAGTAGATGGTATGTTGAAAAGTCATTCTCTTTCAATATTTTTATTTATAAACTTTAGAAACAAATCAGATTATGTAACTTTAATAACAGAATGTGTTGTGAATTTACCTATTTCAAAATGTTGACAAAAGACAAGTCCGTTGATCCTTTTTTTTTTTTACCTGAAAGGTTATCAATAGAGGTACATGTATTTTCCCATTTTCTAACTTACAATTATATTTTGTAGATTTCGTTTTACCACACAAAATTGTTTTTGCCATGCATAGTCAGTTCAAAATCTGTAAATTTTGCACAATCTTCTTCGAGAAGACCGGAAACCCATCCTTTATATTAAATTTTTGAAAAAACATAATCTAAACTACATTTAGACAGATTATCAAAAACTATATGGATCCCCCCACCCCCCCCCCCCCACCCCCACCCCCCAAAAGCAAGTTAATCATTTCGCTTAATGTTAAATGTTAAATCCTTGAATTAGATATCTGACAATTATATGAAGAGCGGTATCATTTTCAATCATACCATATCTTCATATTTTTATATTCAATTTACCAGTAAAAGTTAAAAAATAGACGTAACAGAAAAATACCAGTGTTCAAAAGTCATAAATTGACTGATAAAAACAAATTCGGGTTACAAACCAAAACCGAGGGATATACAATAAAAAAAAAGAACATCTGGAACAGCGATGTGCAACAAAATCAAACGCCAATACAAAAAGAAACGAAATATTTGACAACAACTACCATATTCCTAATTTGTTACAGGACATTTTAAGAAAAAGGTTTGTGATGGACATGGTTCAATATCATGCCAAGTATCCCGCTTAAAAAAATATCGCTTAAACACTCAGCTATAATTTTTAAACGGGAGGTTTAAACACTACATGTCAAAAGAACAGCACATTTTATACATTTATTTCCACAATTTTTTTGTCCAAACAATTTTGATGACAATGCATGGTATTGAAGTGCAATTTTATAATCATTTGGACTACAAACGATACAACAAAACAGATTATCCAACCGAAACAACCACAACAGAAACATCAAACATAAATCTATGAATGTAGGATATACAAAACGCCGACACACGCTACACAGCAAAGCAAATTCAGTTACAGTATAACAGTCATATTCAGGAATATGAAAAGGAAGATATAAAAGCAATGTTATATCTATTTAGACAACAAACGATACGACATAACACATTATTCGACAGAATTCATAACACAAACGTCAAAAACAAATTACATGTTAGTTGGATGTACACTTTTTTTAAGCAATTAAAGCTTTAAAAAATGATACATTCTTATACTGCAAATAATAATATTCGAACGCGCCCTTGCCATAAACACGGTAGGCCAGAGCTCCTCGAAAAACAAAAGAAATATTGATATTATACGTAGCAGTTCTTTAAATTTTGATCTCATGTGACTTCATTAGACATTTTTCCTAGTGTTGAGTGTAAATTGAGGTGCATATTGAAGTTATTTATCGTAAAAACAGTGTAGTTTTGCTGATTGTTGTTATACAATATGGCGGAAAATTCCAAAAACCTAGTTAAATACGTATGCTGAAATAGCCTCTTCCGAAGATACATCTTCAAAAGATCAGTCAGTAAGTGACGTAAAACCCATTTTCATAATGGAAGATGATTTATTTGGCTCTAGTAAGCCCACAATAGATCAATATCTCACGCATGTCCAACTATATAAAGCAGTTGAATTCCTTGTAGACCCCAGCCACTTAAAAGGCTTACAAAGAGTGATGGGGTGTGGAAGTTATACTTTGATAATCATGAGGACAGGGAAAAAATGCTTACCAATGGTATTGTAATTCGAAAGAAACTAATTCAAACATACGCCAGAAATCCTATGGTAGCTAATAATGAAAATCCATCAAACATTTGGGTGAGAGTAAAAAATGTACCCTGCTCAGCTTGTCATACCTACTATAACATATATTGCATCACTAATAAATCTGTGCAAAGAAACTATATCTAAGTTTAAGAAGATGATATATAACTTATTATGGGACGGTGGTAGTGAGAAAGTAAAACGCTCAGTGCTAAGAAAAAATTATTTAGAAGGGGGGTTAAAAATGACAGATCTAGATTCTTACATTGAAGCAATGAAAATAAATTGGGTTAAAAGGCTTACAGATGAAACTTGGGCAAACTGGAAAATTATTCCAACCTACTATTTTAGTGAGTTTGGGGGTAAGCACCTTATATTTAAAATGAATCTGGGTTCTCATAAATCATTAAAGAACATAAAAAACCTGCCTACGTTTTACTTAGAAATCTTTTTAAAAATGCTGGATTAAAAATGGTGACGGGAAGACAAAAAAACCTGAGAACTTTTTAGATATAAGGAAACAAGTTATATGGAGAAATCAATATATTAAAAATCAAGGCAAAAGTTTGTATTTTAAACATTGGATAGAAGAAGATATAATTTTTATTAACGACATAATCGACGATAAAGGAGAAATTTCTCAAATTTTTTTTAGACAAACTTAAAAGGAAACAAAATTGGATAGCAGAAACATGTATTTTACGTAAAGCTATACCCAAATCTTGGAAAGAAAAATTAAAGAGTAAAACATCTACATATACTAAAATTCATTTTCAACAAGACATAAAGATGAATAGCCATGGATTGTATTACAATCTGGACAAAATTTCATTTAAAGAAATATATAATATTTTAATTAAATCTAATAAAGAGCCTTTGACCGACTATCATTACGGAAGATTCAAATATAATCGGTATTCTGCCTTCCACAATCAACCCTTTGACTGACTATCATTACGGAAGATACAAATATAATCGGTATTCTGCCTTCCTCAATCAACCCTTTGACTGACTATCATTACGGAAGATTCAAATATAATCGGTATTCTGCCTTCCACAATCAACCCTTTGACTGACTATCATTATGGAAGATACAAATATAGTCGGTATTGTTGGTAAGTTTTAAGTCAATTGTTTCTTTTATATGATATGTTGACATAGTTCCATATAAGCATGCATACGTGTTTTCATGATCCTAGCTAAAAAAATGCAATTATAAGTATTGAAGGCTTCTCTTTGTAACTTCATAGGGTTCATACAAAATGTACTTCGGTCAACACTTGTACACCCCAATGAATTTACAAAAAGAAGCATTCAATTCTTACATGAAACATACAAAAATAATATGGGATTTAAAGCATGGGTTTATTCCAAAAGCGGACGAAGCGGATCATATTATAATAAAACACAAAAAATATTGATAACAAAGGCAAGGACAGCAACTAATTAACAAGAGTGAACCTATCAGCTGACTGTTGATTGGAATGATTTTTCTTGTTGTTTCTTTACTTTTATTGTTTTAAATTTTACATTTGGACAAATACGAAATTGGGATAATTTCACTGGTAAAACAAATACATGCACAGCTGAAAATAATTCCTAAATAAATGTTTTTCCGGGTTATCGATTCAGGCTTTAGTAGCCCCGGGATCATTTTATAATACACGGTCATATCTGAATGTACTTTCATATTTCTGGATTTTACAACCTTTACAACAACAAAAGCAAGAAATAATTCATAAGAGTCTCTACTCTTTAAATCCTTCAATATAAAACACAATATGATATTAACAGATCAATTAATAAAAGAGCCACTCTAACAGGAGTTATGAGAGACTGTAAAACACCGATTAAAATACATTTATATTACATCTATAACATATATCAATATATTTTTGCATTAAACACCATAATATTAAAACAATTATACAGAAACAGAAACCAACATTATATACACTTATTACGAGTATAAAATACACAAAAAATATTTCATAGCAGATTATGGCTGTAAAATAAAAAAAACTTTGTCGTTATGAAATACAAATACAAACTTTTCCTCATTACTCAAATTACAAAACTACTTTCTATATTACATACAGTTTTTTTTAAAATATCGTTCACAAATCTACATACATTGTATTCTCAGCATTTTGATAAAACATGTTTTTCATCTAATTATTTTTTTTTACAACTCATTTACATCTATACCTTCATATCTGCCAGTTTCAATTTTGATCGGAGGAACACCTGCTCTAAATTTAGCATATGCACTTCTATATTTACCCGGCATATAGTAATAGTTAAATATTTTCCTGTACAATAATTTCATATGAATAACCTGTACGTATGCAATTTACTGCTTTCATTAGCTAGTAAATCTGAATGCCATTTTTGTTGGTACATGTATATAATAAACAGTTTGTTTTCAATATCTCTTATAACAGACTTGCTCAAAATACATTTGTTTAACAATACAATGTACATGGTTTCCATCCCATATCTCCATAAAGTGCTAAGTTAGGTGTATATTTACCCACTCCCATAAAAAAAATATATCATAGCCTCATGTTTAACATGCTTTATATATGAAAATTCCTTAGTACCCAAATAGATCGAGGCACTGTAGTCGATCACTGACCATACAATTGAATTGAACAGTTTTGTAAATACATCATATTGAAAACCACCATGAGCTTTACATTTTGCTATTAATAACCCAAATGCCCTACTGGCAGATTTGGCAACTACTTTTGTCATATCCTCATAACTCAAATGGTTGGTTAATAATAAACCTTAATATGTATAATTTGATACTTTTTCAACACATTTTCCATTCAAAACAAAAGGAAAATGAGTACATCATGTACATGGCACCTATGAAAAATTGAAAGTCATAAAATTATGTTTATTATGGATTTTCTACTAAATATAGTTACCTTATTTTACTCCAATTCCTGGTAATTAAGCAGGAAGCTCTGTGTTAAAGTACAGACTTTAATGTACATCTCAATAGCTATCAACCATTACTTAATGCACTAAAAGGTATATTGTAAGTTGTTCCATAAATAGTTACTTCTTTGCTATTGATATTTTTAATAATTCAAGAAGTTATGATAGTATCTGTTACGTTTGTCCCAATTCTAAAAATATCAATAAATAGTTTCAAATATAAGGAGGTTATGAAACAAGCACGTAACGTGACTATATATTTAATATAAAGTTGTCGGTTATCTCCCTTTCTGTATCATTTTGCTTAGCTCACTGTTATATAACTTCAAATACGTCAATTCGGTCTTGTTAACTTTAACCCGGACATATAACTGCTATGTGAAGTCAAATACATCAGTCGGTCTTATAATCTTTGACCCGTACATATTACCGACGACATACGGAGGGATTCGAAGTTTATAAATTTGTCACGAACTTATCAAGTACCTTCCGTAGAGTTGAAATTTTCCTATGGTCTTGTCGTTTTTCATTTTATGTCATTGTAATTTCGTCGTTTTTCTTTCGTTATAGTTTTTGTAAGATTTCATCTTCTGTCATAAAAGTCATAGTTCGTCTTCTGCTATGATATTGTAATATTTCGTCTTCTGCTATGATATTGTAATATTTCGTCTTCTGCTATGATATTGTAATTGTTCGGCGTCTCCTACTATGATATTGTCATATTTCGTCTTCTGCAATGATATTGTAATAGTTCGGCGTCTTCTATGATATTGTAATAGTTCTGCGTCTTCTATGATATTGTAATTGTTCGGCGTCTCATACTATGATATTGTCATATTTCGTCTTCTGCTGATATTGTAATATTTCGTCTTCTGCTATGCTATTGTCATACTTCGTCTTTTGCTATGATATTGTCATATTTATTCTTTTGCTATGATATTGTAATATTTCGTCTTCTGCTATGATATTGTCATAGTTCGTCTTCTGGTATGATATTGTCATAGTTCGTCTTCTGCTATGATATTGTTATAGTTCGGTGTCTTCTATGATATTGTCATATTTCGCCTTCTGCTATGATATTGGTATATTTCGTCTTCTGTATGATATTGTAATATTTCGTCTTCTCCTATGATATTGTAATAGTTCGTCTTCTGCTATGATATTGCCATATTTCGTCTCCTGCTATATTATAATGATATTTTGTCTTCTGTTATGATATTGTAAGTTTAGTTTTTGACAATGGTCTCATTACTTTACGTCTTTTCCCATTATATTGTCAGTTTTTGTCATTAAGTCTTTCCATGATACATGTATGCCAGCTTCCGTCTTTTGTTATAGTTATATTGTCAGTTTTTGTCATTAAGTCTTTCCATGATACATGTATGCCAGTTTCCGTCTTTTGTTAAAGTTATATTGTCAGTTTTTGTCATTAAGTCTTTCCATGATACATGTATGCCAGCTTCCGTCTTTTGTTATAGTATAGTCAGTTTCCGTTATTGGTCAAGATTGTCAAAGGTTCTACTTCCGCCATGTTATTGACCGTTTTTCGTCTTTTGTCAAGGTTTTAACAATTTTCGTCTTTTGCCATGTTATTGACAGTTTTTCTTCTTTTTCCAAGGTTATGAGTGATTTTGTCTTTTGTGAGGGTTATTGACAGTTTTTTTCTTTTGTCAAGGTATTGAAAGTTTTTGTCTTCTGCCATGTTATTGTTAGTCCTTTTAGTACTTTGAAAAAGTATATGCTGATTTTGTTTTTGGACATTGCCGCTTTTTGTTGTTTTGTTATGGCATTGTCAGTTTTTGTTGTTTGCTAAGTATTGTTGGTGTTGTTTTTTTACCATGGTGTTTTCGGTTTGTTTGGGGTTTTTTTGCAATGGTATCACGGGTTTCAATTATTGGCAAGTTATTTTCAGCTTTTCGTCTTTTGTAAGGGTTTTAACAGTTTTCGTCTTTTGCCATGTTATTGACAGTTTTCGTCTTTTGTAAGGGTTTTTACAATTTTCGTCTTTTGTAAGGGTTTTAACAATTTTCGTGTTTTGTAAGGGTTTTAATTTTCGTCTTTTGTAAGGGTTTTAACAATTTTCGTCTTTTGTCAAGGTTTTAACAATTTTCGTCTTTTGCAATGTTATTGACAGTTTTTCTTCTTTTTTCAAGGTTATGAGTGATTTCATCTTTTGTAAGGGTTATTGACAGTTTTCTTCTTTTGTCAAGGTTTTAACAATTTTCGTCTTTTGCCATGTTATTGACAGTTTTTCTTCTTTTTCCAAGGTTATGAGTGATTTCGTCTTTTGTGAGGGTTATTGACAGTTTTCGTCTTTTGTCAAGGTTTTGACAGTTTTCGTCTTTTGTAAGGGTGTTGACAGTTTTCGTCTTTTGTAAGGGTGTTGACAGTTTTCGTCTTTTGCTAGGATTTTGACAGTTTTTCTTCTTTTGTAATGGTTTTGACAGTTTTTGTCTTCTGCCATGTTATTGTTAGTCCTTTTAGTACTTTGAAAAAGTATATGCTGATTTTGTTTTTGGACATAACATTGTCAATTTTTGTTTTTTGTTCTTTGCTATGGTATTGCCGCTTTTTGTTTTTTTGGTATGGCATTGTCAGTTTTTGTTGTTTGCTAAGTATTGTTGGTGTTGTTTTTTTACCATGATGTTTTCGGTTTGTTTGGGGTTTTTTTTTTTGCAATGGCATCACGGGTTTCAATTATTGGCAAGTTATTTTCAGCTTTTCGTCTTTTGAAAGGGTTTTTACAGTTTTCGTCTTTTGTCATGTTATTGTCATTTTTTTGTCAAGGTTATTGTCAGTTTTTCTTCTTTTGCCATATTCTTGTCAGTTTTTATTGTCTTTCATTATGTTGACAGTTGTCTTCTTTTGTCAAGGTTATGAGAGTTTTCGTCTTTTGTTAGGGTTTTGACAGTTTTTCGTCTTTTGCCATTTTATTGTCAGTTTTTCTTTTTTTTTTCAAGGTTAGGAGAGTTTTCGTGTTTTTTAAGGGTTATTGACAGTTTTTCGTCTTTTGCCATGTTATTATAGTTAGTCCTTTTTGTACTCTGAAAAGTAAATGCTGATTTTGTCTTTGGACATAATATTGTCAATTTTTGTTCCTTTCTATCATGGTACTGCCCGGTTTTTTTTTTTGGTCATGGCATTGTCAGTTTTTGTTATTTGCTAAGTATTGTTGATGTTGTTTTTTGTCATAATGTTTTTGGCTTGTTTGGGTTTTTTGCCATGGTATCGCGGGTTTCAACTTTTGGCAAATTATTTTCAGCTTTTCATGTTTTAAAATGTTATTGTCTGTTCTCATCTTTTAAGTGATAATTTTATTTTTAGTTTGTTGCTGTGTTAATGTCGATCTTCGTCTTTTGTCATGGTATTTTAAGTGTTTGACTTTTACACAGTTTATGTATTTGCCATGGTAGTGTCTGTTTTTCGTCTTTTGCTATGGCTTATCATTTATTTTGCCATGGTAATGATTGTTTTCGTCATTGAACTGATCATGTTAATTTTCGGTTTTTAACCGGTATTGTCTATTTTTCTTGGTCTTTTTGCATTGTTTAATAATTGTTAGTGTTCATATTATGCCATGGTAATGTCAGTTTTCGTTTCAGTCTTGGTGTTGTTGTTTTTAAATTTGCAATGACGTTGTTAATTTTTGTTTGCCATTGTTTGTGGTTTTTCGTCCTTTGCAATGGTAACTATTCTGAGTTTTGCCATTTCCCGTGATATTTTCAGTTTTCGTCTTTTGTCCTGGTATTGCTAGAAAACAAAGCAATATTCGTGTCAATGCTAAAAATGAAATACAAATAAATACGAAATACGAAAAAATATTGGAAAAATATTAATAAACAAAATTTTAAACTATTTACCAAGTTCCTTTGATTTCTGTGTTATATTTCATGTTAAATATAAATGTTTGAATGCATTATAGCATGTGTGTTTATAAACTTTTTTCCAAAATATTCATCCATTCAACTGTCATCAATGTAAGTTTAATGATCAAGCCTGTATTAGTTACATAAATAAATTTAAATACATTTGTAAATTGAAACGAACTGTCAAAAGGAAATTGGATCACTAGTATAACAGAGTACTGCAGTACTGAACACGGAAATGTTAACGTTAGGTAACACGTGACGTTAATCTAACACGTGACTAATTTTGTACTTTTGAAATTTACAAAACAAAATGAATATCTGTGGCATTATATAATTTTCTGGATCTAACTAATGCATTGTGCTTCAGATAATTTATGCCACTCATGTCAATCACTTATTCCTCCCGCATAATGGCGAATGTTAGAGATGTATACAGATAATTAGCTATGTTGTTGGCTCGAAATGATACGCAATAAAAACGGAAATAGATTAGACTAAAAAACATGTTATTAAAACAAATGAAATGTTACATATATTGTGATGTATATGTGACAACAGTGTAGCCTCTCCTTCGTCTTGTCAATCACGTATGATAAATGGATGGATTTTAAAAGTCAAGTGTGTAAAGATATAGGAAAATGTGGTATGGGTGCCAATGAGACAACTCTCCATCAAATAACAATTTATAAAAGTAAAAACCAGTATAAGTCAAGGTATGGCCTTCAACAAGGAGCCTTGACTCACACCAAACAGCAAATTATACAGGGTCCCAAAAATTACTAATGTAATACCATTCAAACGAGAAAAACAACGGTCTTATATAAAAACGGGAAATGAGAAACACGTATGAACTACATGTACATAAACAGACTACAACTATCATGTTTTAAGCACTATCGGGAAAATAATATGTGAATACGATATAACAAGGCTGTGATGCGTTTCTACTATGCAAATGTTCAAGGTATTAATTAAAGAAAAACCTGTACGTTCTACTTCGGTTTTCTCATACAAACATATCAAATGTCCTCGAATGTGTGAATAAAGCAACAAAAAAACAATGTGAAATGAAGTATCGTAATGATCTGTATCACAATAAATAAAGAATATATAAACAGTAGATGTGGTTTGATTGCCAATGCGATAACACTCCACAAGAGATTAAATGACACATAAATTAACAACTACATGTTAATGTACGACCTTCAACAGTGAACAAAACAATCTGTACTTGCATGGTATTCAAAGTTCTTAAAATACCTTGAAAATCTGCAAACACAGAAGAAATCTTCAATCAGAAAAAGATAATTCAAGGAAACAACACATCATGAACCAAAACTATACGTGTTGGTTACCAGATCACTATTTTTGTTTATCTCAATGAAATAATGGCTCGAAATTTTAGTATTCATAAAGGGGATAGTGTAAAGTTGTGTGTAAATACAAATACGCCAAAATTGGGATTTAAATTGATTCACTGCATAATGCCCTTCTAAATGTATTACTCTGTTCCGATAACGCATTCCGTCAGCTGCCGCATGAGTAATGAAAAACTAGCGAAAACCATGTTATACGTAGTTGTGGTTCGATTCGTTCAGGGATCCTTTGACCTATTACCGATGCATTCACGAGATATATATATATCTGTTCCGGACTATATGAGTATTTGGACCATACGCGTATGGTCATTACCATATGCGTATACTTGTATGGTCGGACCATATGAGTATATACTCGTTTTTGTTATTAACGGACCATATGAGTATTTGGACCATATAGGTATTTTTTTTTAAATATATTACAAAAGTTTCACACTGTACTATAGTCTTTTGCATTTGCACGTCTTTGTTGCACAAAATCCTTTTCAGTTAAAGCTCTTGTTTGCGAGTGAACAGTTAGCCTTCTTAGCACGTACATTCCAATGTGTCTACAGTGTTTTAAAGAGGCCCTGGATCTCAAATATCGTAACATGACTGCAATAAACCGTGTTCTCAAGGCAACTTACATAAACTATGGTCCTTGACGGTGAATTTTTATGTGACATATAAAAAAAGATGTGGTATGATTGCCAATTAGACAGTTCATTACAGAAATTTTTGGAAGTTATCTTCCCAAGTCGACATATTGTCATAAACTCGTTTTAACAAATCGGTAATTATCATTGGTATAAAATGTGTTTATTATAATTTTGGTTAGTGAGTAAATTAACTATGTGAAACTGCTTATTTTTATTCAGTTATCGTTTTATTATAATATTACAATAAAATTACCTAGTATATATATATAGAGATTAATACATGGCCTTTTCCATATCAGCCTGGGTATCATCCCGAGACCCCCATATCAGCCCGAGACGGAGTCGTGTATTAATCGCTTTATCATATACTTCCGACAATAGTTTTATGTAAGGCAAATAAACTAATGCAATAACTAAAACAGTCAAACACTTTATAAAGAAAATTAAAATTATGAATCAAATATACTATAGCTGTCCAACAACAGCATCATTAACTCCTTATATATTTATGGTAACATTTCCTATAGAGGCATTTTGAAACATTGAAAATTTGGAAGAGTTTTACGATCATTACTACTCCATGTTTGTTGTACTATAAAATGATTCATAATTGTCAATGGCATTTGTTAGCAAGTATTAAACTATCCCCACAAAAGTTCCCGTAAATTTTGACGTCGTCATAAAAAACATCTGACGTCACAATGGAAAAGTAAAAAACCGATACCGGAAACACCGGAAGTAACTTGCACGAGAGGCACTATTATGGGTTTTGTGCACGAGATGCACCTGACATGGGTTATCAGCCCGGGTGGGAAATTATGGCTTGTGTACTTCCGCTCATTACACATATGCAAAAGCTATCATATCAGTGCTAAGTATATGATAAATATATGACAGCGTCATTTTGATGACGTGACGACCAAAACGGTCATATAATGTGAAGTTTTAAAAGTATACTTGAAACAGAGTGTTAATTACCCCGACCATATGATATACCCATATGGTCATGACCATACGCGTATGGTCCGAATACTCATATGGTCCAGAACATATCCAAGTTATAGAGAAATTTATTTTTCGAGCTTAATTATGCATGTGACTCAAACAGTCCGACACATGTCCAACAGATTCATGAACTTTACAGATAATGTTATATAATTGTGAAAGTGTCATGGCTGATATGCATAAAAGGTTTGCGTTATATCGCAAAGGTTTGCGTTATAACGCAAACATAGGAAGAAAAATAAAAAAAAAATGTGTGGCGCTAATACGCTTCCGTATAATACTACTAGTACTTTAAATACTTTAATAGTTTAAAACGCGTAATCATTATTTATCAGTGCGTCAGACATACATTTATCTTACACACTGAAAACTCATGAGATGCGCCCGAAAAAAAATACTTAAGGAAAAACGATGATAGTTAAATATTAAAAAATTTAAATCCAAACTTTCTTTAAAAGTAAAGACTGTCCCAAAAATGGGACGGAAGATACCAAAGGGAGGGTCAAATTCATAGATAGAAATTAAACTGACAACGCCGTGGCTAAAAAAGAAACGACAAACAGACAAATTGAAATAGTACAGAAGACACAACATAGAAAACTAAAGACTAAGCAACACGAACCCCACCAAACACTTGGAGTGATCTCAGGTGCTCAGGTTCTCAAGTTTAGAGTCTTTTGATAGAACAGCACTAATAATTTTGTTAAAGTATTCGTACTTTAACGATACTGCGAACAAAGCTACTTAGATGACTCAAACGTGATACATAGCTAAAGTATTACACTTTATTATTTCATTGTTGATGAATTACGAAATTTTGTCAAAATATAACCATAAAATATGACTTTTTTGTCTTATTATTATGTTTACATAAACGATGGTATGCATGTGGGGTCCTTTTTTTATTTTTTAATTCTATATAGGTAATTTTTATCTAGGCTTCATTTATTTTTTTATCTTTCACCACCCCATTTTCTCTATTCTTAATCTGTTTTTATCTAATTTTGTCTTTTCGTTATCTTTTTAGTCATTTATTTTAGACTTTTTGCACATAATTCTATATTCTGAAACCCCGTGCAGACCCCAATAAACATCAGCTTAAAACAGACCACATTGACTGATTGATGCGTTCCAACTCCGGGTACATACAGTGTAACGTGATTCATTAATTTGTTTTCAGATTAAAACATTTATTTTAATACTTTAAAACAAAAACTGGATTGTTTTATGCAAACCAGGCAAAAAAAGATTTGTATAAGCACATAAGTCAATCAGTTAGTACGTGCTAATACCTCGAGCATCACTTTAAAGATATTAAATATGTTAAGAAAACCACACGGTAGCTTCAATGGCTTCAACACAAACAAGATTCAAAAATAAAACTTGCAATGCAAAGTTTAAAAATGTAGATTTATTTGACGTTAAAATGCCTGCAAACAATTTGGTCCTTAGTGAAAGGATGTTCACTAATAGAAGCAACCAGTGTAACATCAATACAAAACACAGACGAACAGCACTGAAGTATTTTCATGGTTTTTTCTGATTTTGTCTATGAATATTATTTGTATCGTAATATTGAGATTTTGCTGAGACACGTAATTTGTTTTGCCAATTTTATATTTAACACAGGAACTTTCTCTTGTGTAAAAAGAAGTGTAGCAAAATGTATATTCAGTATATGGAATGTATTGGTGCTAATTCTTTTAGTTTAAACATATTTATTTATAGTGGAGTTGGGAAACAAGTTATTGCAACTTATATTAGTCTCTTTCTTTTTTGCCGGTGCGAGTGCTGCCTTATTTTAGACACTTTGAAACTGCATGATGTACAAGATGTCTTTTGATTGCCTATGAGACAGTTTTCCCAAATAAATCAAATGACACAGAAATTGACAACTATATATATGCCATTTTACGGCTATTAACAATAAGCTAAGCCCAAACTGCATAGTCAGCTACAAAGTACCCGAAATGACAAATATAAAGCTATTCAAACGAGAAAACTAAAAGCCTGATAAATGTAAAAAACAATGAACGAAAAACTATGTAATAATTCAACCAACGACAACCGCACTGTCTGTTACCACTGAATTACAGGTTTCTGACTTGGCACAGGCCCATGTAGAATGTGGCGAAGTTAAATTAGGTTGAAGGCGCAACCCCCCCCCCTTTTTTACTCCGGGACAGTGGTGAGTAAGTTCAAAAGAAGAACAAACTAAATTCAGCTGGAAAAGACTTAAATCATCAGATGAAGGCATATACATTTATTAGAAATGCATCCAACAAAAAAACAAAGTGGACGTGGACGGGCACTTGCACATCCAATGCAAACAGCAACTGCATTCTGTACAGATCTGAGAGTACTTGCAGTTACTGACAGCTAGGTCAGAACCAAAAACGACTATTAAAGCATGCCTTTAAAACAAAATGAATGTCGTTAAAAAAAAGAAAGATTGAGTTGGGGAAACAACTGTGCAATACTTTCAAAAACAATATTTTCAATATAAATTCGATTTGAATGTTTTTTTCTTTCTTCATTTGGATATATATCCGTCATTGCACCTTTATCCGGGATTTATTTTTTGCATTGTCATGGAAAGAAAAAATTTCTATTGTTAATACGTTTTGGCCTTTTGTCTTTCAACGTGCGAGTCATTGCAAATTTGACAGGCATCTTAGACAATTGGTCAAGTATTGGAGAAAAATAGTATACAAATGGATTTTGTTTTGAAAACGGTGTTCATATCAATGACAACAGTAAAGCAGTCAAATTTGATGTGTGTTTTTTCGACCTTAATTTCACTTCATCCTTTCTCCAAAAGGTGATTGACGAATTATGACAATCAATGCAGATTTGTTTTTAAATTTTTATTATGTCACAGACAAGACTACGGTGCACTTATTTGTATTTTGTAAGTGTTATTATTTACTGAGATGAATAGTATGTATTTTAGAACTAACCATGTGACTTGTTCTGTTTTTATGTTTGATTAGTTTCTAAAATTAGCGAGTATTTCATCAAATATATAATGAATCTATATTAAGATATAAGACTGTATTTTTGAAAATTTGAGAAAGGAAAAGGAATCTCACGCGGTAATTATATTTAATAGACCATAATAGCGTAAAGTGATAGAATTACGGTGGACCATTATGGATGGACGCCGTAAATGTATCTTAACTCTTTTTAACGACCATTAATGCATTTGCGAAATTTTTAAGATTATCTATCATTGACGACTGTAAATGCATTTACGGTCATCAATCAAAAGTTGACCAGTACATGTACGAAGAGCTGCCCGTAAATGTATTTACAATTATAGTTTATATTCACTCTAATATACTAATAGACGTTCAGGACCGATAACATACATACATGTACATATCAATTATACTAATATTATGCTTGGAGAATATGGGTTTAAAGAGTTAAAACAAATGAACTACACAATCTTTGTTTAAGAGGGGCATCATGATCGATGGAAAAGTGATCTATTCATGGACGATACAGATAGTTCGTGCAGAAACATCTATTAGTTTCAAATATTATTATAATTTAATGACGTCTTTTATTTTTTCGAATCTTTGTATTGTTGAATTATATAGAAGATTTAAAATTTGTATTCGTTCTGTTCGTATAAGAATAAGGTCAACTCATTTCGTCCCATAGTCTGAGAGTTTGAGGGATATTAAGATATTGTCATTTGAGGGTAGCAGCAGAGTTTTAACACCCTCCCACCTGACAAAAAATATGTTCTTTGATCATTGTTGAAGGCCGTACGGTGACCTATTGTTGTTCATTTCGGTGTCATATGGTCTCTTATGGAGAGTTGTCTCGTGTTTTTTTTTTTAAAAATAGATTAGACCGTGGGTTTTCCCGTTTGAATGGTTTTACACTAGTAATTTTGGGGCCCTTTATAGCTTGTTGTGCGATGTGTGCCAAGGCGCCGTGTTGAAGGCCGTATATTGACCTATAATGGTTTACTTTTTTAAAATTATTATTTGAATGGAGAGTTGTCACATTGGCACTCACACCACATTTTCCTATATCTATAAAAAGAACAATATACATGTACATGTAACAGCAAATGACATTGATATATAGGCAATGATGTATAGGTATATATTAAGTACAAAAATGTCGTAAGACTACTGTCATGCATTTCGTGGAAAATGCATAATTCAAAATGAAAAATATATATATGTATATATATTAATTTTATATATTTTATATTTTTGTTTTCTTTAAAAAACGATCATATTAAAGATATTTTCCCATATCATTTATTATGCGTTGGAATAACAACAATACACGATATACCGCATTTCCCGATATCATTTTGAGCCGTGACATCCGACATTTTACTCAATTCGCGATAGCTTTAAATAAGGGACGAAAGATACCAAAGGGACAGTCAAACTCATAAATCGAAAATAAACTGACAACGCCATGGCTAAAAATAAAAAAAAGACAAACAAATAATTGTTTCCGATATCATTTTGAACAGTGAATTCTGAAATTTTACGCAATACATGATATAATATGTACTGTTACAGTAGCTATTTTTCTCCAATACATGTATCAATTTTCGCCGTGAAGTCAGACATATTTATGCAATAAATCATAAATGTGTAGCTACTATTAACGATATCATTTTGCGCAATGAATTCTGACATCTTACATAATTCATGATAGCTATTTTTAACGATATCATTTTAATTGAGTCTTGAAATCCGACTTAAACTCAAAACGTGATAGATTTAACTGTTTTCGGTATCATTTTGAGCCATGAATTCCGACATTTTACGCAATACATGATAGCAATATAATCAGATATGTTTTTTTTGCCGAAAATTCCGACAATAAGTTATTTATCCGATATCAAAATACTGGAGAGAAACTTCTTGATATCATTTTCTCTCAATCGAAAACGAAGTACGCAATACATAAATTCACAATTTCCTAAAGTTTACATCATTGTCCAATGATATATGATGGAAAATTGTCTCATTGGCAACGTTAACTTAACCACATCTTCTCATTTTTTATTCACGTTGTATATATCTATATATTAAAGAATTAAGATCCATTTTGTTACATCTTGTGATCAATTTTATTTGGCAATCGCCAATGGCAGTCAGAAGGGTTAAAGAACATCAGTTGTTCGACCTGTTAGTCAAATGTGATTTGTTTAAATATACTTTTTCACTTTTTTGGTCTTTTGGAAAATGTTGTTTGTGCTGTATTTAGACCCTTCTACAACGAAAGTTGTTTTACATGCACACGTATAAAAATTGCGGTTTTTATCCAATGCAATCATAGGATTGAACGTAGTTTTCAATTTAAACTTGTTTATATTTTTCCGTTTGGGCTTGTATCATATTTCCCCTCCGGTTTATATGATCCGTTCATCCTATATCCTACGCAGTTGCTGTAACAGTTAAATCTAATATGTCCATTTTTTTTCAATTTCGATAGGAATACGAGAAAACGAAGCATTGGAAAAGAGTCTTTGGGTGGATGACTCTGTCTGCTATTCTTTTGAAAGTTTTTTGTTTTGTCTTATTTAGATCTCTTTGAAAAAAATTATGACATATAAAATACTCAAAAAAAAATGAAAATAATTGGTGCATTTCTCTTGTTGGTTAGAATATTTTGAATATAGTTAAATGTTGAGACGTTCGAGATTTGTTTATATCTAAGCTAAACTTTGCCCTAGAGACTGTGTTAACAAATGTTTTATGTCCCATTTATGGGCATTGTGTTTTCTGGTCTATGCATCTGTTCGTTCGTTCGTCCGTCTGCTTGTCCGTTCGTCTGTCCCGCTTCAGGTTAAAGTTTTTAGTCGAAGTAATTTTTTGGATGAAGTTGAACTCCAATCAACTTGAAACTTAATACACATGTTTCCTATGATATGCTCTTTCTAATTTTAATGCCAAATCAGAGAATTTCTTGTATGTTCACGGTCAACTGAACATAGAAAATGATAGTGCGGATGGGGCATCCGTGTGCTATGGACAAATTCTTGTTTTGATATACGTAATGAAATATAAAACTAATTATAAACGCATCATTCTATCAATATATTATCTATGCTGAGTTTATTTATTTATTGTTAATCAAAACATCAACTAGTATATAATTAAAGTACGCATGCTCGAACTGTTTGACTAGCATATCTATGTAACTGTACTTGGCCTTTATATGAGGCTATCAGAGGCAGACGGTTATACAAACAACAGATATACTAGTTAATAATTCTATATATGTACTTTTTCTGTATCTTTTTTGTCTGATAGCCTATCATTTCAGGAAACCAGTAAAATCGAAATTGATTTGATACATGTACATGGATAAGATCAAGAATAGAAACAAGGAATGTGTCAAAGAGACAACAACTCGAACAAAAAGTAGAAAATATCCAAAGGCCACCAATGGGTTTTCAACACATCGAGTAAATAATAAATGGGAGGCGTGCTTCAGCTGGTCCCTAAACAAAAATGTGTACTAGTTCAGTGAAAATGTGTAAATAAGTTAATCTAAACTTTAAATAGTACCTGTACATAAAGTACACAGCTAGAATAATCTGTAAGTAAAAAGTCTCGAATATGTGACTAACATATCTATTTAGGAGATAACTGTTAAGCTTCGACGGCATCAATTTGGGATGTGATGGTCGTAAATTAAGTTTATTGACGACGCGTTAGCGAAGACAGTAAACGGGTATTTGCGACCATCATATCAATTGATGCCGTCGGAGCTTAACATACAATATTGTTATCTCCATTCTAATGAAACCGACAGAAAAGAACGTTAAAACATGTATTTAAAATCTGTCATATGCCGTCTGCGATTGCGCGTACGACTAATAGCATCAACTGTCAATTGATGCCATGTAAATAAGTGACGTTATCCAATCAAAATGAACGTTACAAATGTTGTTGCATTAAAATAAACTGTATTTGGTCTTTATATGAGGCAATCACAGACAGACGGTTATACAAGCAAAAGATATACAAGTTAATATCGTTCTATATCTATACTGCTGATGCACTGTTTTGTTTCTGTTAGGCTGTCATGTTTGGAATCGAGTACAACAACCCTACCTCAGAGCAGAAAACAGCCAAATACCAACAATGGATCTTTAACATAGCGAGAAAATCTCGCACCCGGAGATTGGCTTCAGCTAACCCATGAACAAAATGCTAGTAACAATAGTAAATGAACAGCTTTAGTCTAGTTATTGAAAAAGTACATAACTAGCATATTAACAAAGTACACACGCTCGAACCGTTTAAATAAAATATCTATGTAAATGTATTTGTCCTTTACTATCACAAGCAGACAGCTTTATCAGTAAATCCCGTGCTATATGTGAACTGTTTCTGTATTTTACATGTCTGTTAGTATTAGTCTGTTATTTCAGGAAAGTAAACCGAACTGATCCATTACATGCATAAAATTGAGAATGGAAACAGGGAATGTGTAAAAGAGACAACAACCAGACTAGAACAGAAAAAAGCCGAAAGCCTCCAATATGTCTTAAACACAGCGAAAAAATCCCCCCACCGGATGTGGGCCTCAGCTGGCCCCTAAACAAAGATGTGTTCTATTAAAGAGAAAATCTGTATACTAGTACATATAGAAGGGTCCTTGGACGTGTAAAATGCATGACGGTTATTCATTTTGTTACTTTCGGACATCTCAGTCACTGGGTTAATATCATCGATATATCTATACTATCTGTAAATCCTTTGTTATGTGGTCCGTTTGATTAAGCAACAACCCAAAGAGAGGATTGTTGCACAGTATACTAGACTTGCACTAGTAGGCTCATTGATCATGTAGATGACAATTTAAAAAGGAAAGAAAAATACAAACGATGTCAAACGAACAAGCGCGTTTAAATTCCGGCTTAGCATGTCGGTATAGTCCAAAGTATGATTAAGACATTTTGTATTCATATCAAATGTTAACATTATTGTCCTAATATATATGCATGAAATATTTGCCACTTTAAGTTATGATCCTTCTATCACTCTATAGAATTGAACAAGATGATGTACATCAAATTTAAGCATGTACTTAGGTGAGGTTTTGGAATTTGTGTCAAATGTTCGGACTCCTTGGCGTTTTTCCATACAATACAATGTAAAATATTTTGTCCCATAACACCCATTTATTTTTTCATATAAGACTTTTAAATAGCTCATGAAAGGTCAATAACCAAAATTTTAGAAGATTCTTAATTTTCGTTCTTTTGTTTTGAGACCTTATAATATCAATGCAAATATAAAGTAAAAGTCTGAGTCAGCCTTTTCCCGCCATATTTTAAATCTCAAATATCTCGAAAAGGAGGTCCATGACCTATAAATATTTTTTGCTTATTTTTATCCTTAATTGATGCTCTACCAGCTTATGGTATCAATTTGAACTTCTTAATTTATAAATTTTCACCTAACCTCACCTAAGGACATCCTTAATGCATTTTTATAAGCAAAATACAAAAGACGATTGAAAACGACATTACAATAAGATGAAATGGTGTTTGATATACTCTACGATCATTGTGTATTATAAAATGGAATAAAAAAATAAAATAAAATACAAACAATAAAGACATACATTGTTGAACCAACATAAAATATATTGTTATAAATCAGTAAAAAGACACGTTTTCTTGTCAAAGTGAAGCATGTGTTTACATGTTAAACACAACCTTGAAAAGATAATTAAAAGTACAAATGAAAAAGTGATACTATTTTATAATGAGATCACTGCCTGATATACATCATTTGGTATTGCATGACATAGTATTATATAAGTCAGTTATAGTACAGAAACAAGTAAAGTTTAGTCTGACCGACGAGACGTTCACCCTGCTTTGATGTATACATACATGCTATTTAATTTCAAGAAAACATTTAAGGAAATTGATTTTTATCAAACCAAATGTATTTTTACCAAAGATATCATTATATGATAATAATGGATATCCTGCTTACAGTATGATATTAAATGCAACAAGATCTTATTGCTATTATATGTATTTACTTTAAAAATCTTTTAAATGTTAATTTTACAGTCAAACCTGGCTAAACAGAATCCTGTGTAAACTGAAAAGCTGTATAAACCAAACATGTTCTTAAGCACTGTCATACCAAATTGTATGCGTTGTCAACCTGATTAAATCAAACATCAGTCAAAACCGAACAAAATCATAAGTTCCGAAGAGATTCGGTTTAAACAGGTTTCACTATATAATAATAATATCTTAGTGTAAATTGGTTACAGAAGAAAGAGGGACGAAATATACCAAAGGGACAGTCAAACTCATAAATCTAAAACAAACTGACAACGCCATGGCTAAAATTGAAAAAGACAATTAAGCAACAGCACACATGACACAACATAGAAAACTAAAGAATAAACAACACGAACCACACCAAAAACTAGTGGTGATCTCAGGTGCTCCGGAAGGGTAAGCAGATCCTGCTCCACATGTGGCAACCGTCGTGTTGCTTACAGCTGATCCGTCTTACATGCTATATAGTTGATGCATCTGACAATAATCAGCGTTATAGTATTATAACGCTAAACTAGTACACATTTCTTTTTGGGGGCCAGCTGAAGGCCGCCTTTGAGTGTGGAATTTTATCACTGTGTTAAAGACCCATTGGTGGACTTCAGGTGTAATCTGCTCTTTGATCGGGTTGTTGTCTGTTTGACATATTCCCCATTTCCAGTCACAATTTTATGTAGAAAAGGCGCTCAGTATTAAAAAAAATTAACAGATAGCAGTAAAAAAATATCAGTATCTTTTTAAATGATGTCTAAGAATTAATTAAAAAAAACAAAAAACAAAGTGATAGTTGTTGTTTTTTTTCAGAAGCATTTCACAGGAGTTGTTAGTTTTCTAACATGTTCAGCTTTTGATTTTTTGAATGTTGAATTATGCATTTCTTTAATTCAATGCGGAGACAAAATTGTATAATTTTCTTAAATGGTCCTGCAATATTCTCATCACTAAAGGTTATGACTACCAATACGTTTGTAAGAGTTGTCTCCCAAGAGTTGTCTCCCATAGCAAGGTCAACTCCATTAAAACCATTCTCCTTGAACTTTTTTACAAATGTTAAGAGATATTAAAACTATTGATAAATGTATAATGTGAATAACACTGTTTATATGTATAATACATGTACGGATAAGGTAGTAAGGAACATTGTAAACAATCAAATTAAATAATTAGCAACACTCTTAATAACACATGAGGCCCCTCGTTGGGTTGTCCGAGTAATGACATAATAAAAAAAACCTATTAGGAGGCTCACATATTGTGCATCGTATAAAAAAACCATAAGTCCTCGTTAACGTTTTCGTGTTATGGCTTTGAATTTAGAAACTTTCTGTCAGATCATCTGACAGCTTTATATATCAGATTCCGTAAAATCTAACAAATTAACACACCTCAGGGTATATATATATATATGTAGGACTCGGAACCCCAATGGTACTCCGAACCGCGATGGTCACGCTGAAGTGCGATGGTGTACGCTGAAGTGCGTTGGTTAACACGCTGAAGTGCGATGGTAACATTGTGACGTTAACTTGTTGATATCTACGCTGAAGTGCGATGATGGTTACGCTGAAGTGCGATGTAATTTAGTATACGCGATTCGAGTTGGAGGAAATGTCAAGTGCGCCAAAAAAAAGGTTCAGCGTGTCGGTCTATATAGTGCTACGCAGGGTCCATCTCATTTTATCAAATATAACTTGTTCTCGTCATATCATAGCCGAGAAATTGCTCATAAGACACTCATTCATCCATTTATATAATATCGTAACAGTTTTTAACAAATAAAAGCCATCAAGTACATGAATATATGCTTGACTTATAGCGAAACGTGACGCGAGTTCTGTGAAAACTTTAGAATAAGCTGATTTTCCGCTATTCCGCAGACTAACCTGTTGCAGAAGACTTATACTGTAAGAACAATACAATTAGACTTATATGTAGTGCGAGTTTTCTTACAAAGCAGAATTCATCTCAATAATAAAGCAAAATTATATCGACTCGATAAATATGATTGCTTTTAATAAATTTTATTCTATTTAAAAAAAAATCACATGTAATTTAGTGAAACATACTTGAACCAGACATTTTATTGGTCGTACAAAATGTGTGCGGCATAACATCGAACGCTAGATAACCAATTTGCAGACCAAGATCATCTTTTAGCCGATTTGTTCCTTATGATTTGTAGCATGACTTAGTTATAAATTATTTTGTAACCTCAACCTCTAATGCTCAAAACTGTTCTGGACTTGAATTGTTCGTGACTTTGTTTTTTTTTTCGTTGTTTTTTAATTCCTTTGTTCGCAATAAATCTTAATCTAAATAATCTTATCCACCTGCCTGCGAATCCGTGTTGTTTAGAAAACGTCAAAACAACCAAAAGTCCTGCTAAACCATCGCACTTCAGCGAAAGGACCATCGCACTTCGGCGTAGACCATCGCACTTCAGCGTGACCATCGCACTTCAGCGTCCCCATCGCACCTCCGAGTCCTACATATATATATATATATATATATATATATAGGTATATATATATATATATATATATATATATATATATATATATATATACAAATATTTGAATGATGTTGTTTATTTTTTGTTACAAAATATACACATTCACGACATTTCCGTAATATTCAACTCCATAAAAAACGTTTATATTACAAAGATGTACATCTCGTCAAAGTATCACATTAATGACACCTGGAATTTATATTTTGACAGCTCAACTTAATGTTATCCTCTTAAAGTGTACTACACAGTATTACCTCTAAAGTACACTTGAACTTGTGTGTGTCCTAAAGCCTACATTTTTATAGGCGTCCATGCTAAGGTTTATTGTTCGGGCTAACAGGTGGACTCAGACAAGTGATATTTATGTTATGTTTGTTTTTGTTACAGGTTTACATGGAATTTTATATTTTATTAATATGTTCATTTGTACTTTTAAACTTGCTAACAATTTATAAAACTGCCCTGTGCCCTTTTCCATGTTTTCCGTTGTTGTATTGATTTAGAAATTTGATGTAGCGCACACAAATATTATATGTTTCATCTTTGACACTTAAGGGGGTTCGTTCTTCGACGTGTAATAACTTAATTTCAAATCAAATCTCCCTCATTCTAAATTAAACAATGAAAGAGAATATGTACTTTTTCTTCGATTTTACGTCTTTTGTTAAAACTGTCTTTACATGGCGCATAAATCCGTCAAATAAAATTTGACTTTGTTATAAAGGGTAGACAACCTACTAGAATGAATTAATAACCGACAAATCAAAGGCAATCGGACAATACCAAGGAAAACATCATGGCCAAAAGACAGTCAAAAAACACCATGACCAAAAAAACAGTCGGAAACATCATGACCAAAAGCCAGTCAGAAAACACATGGCCAAAAGACAGTCAGAAAACAACATAACCAAAAGACAGTCAGAAAACACAATGATCAAGAGACAGTCAGAAAACATCATGGCCAAAAGACAGTCAGAAAACACCATGGCCAAAAGATAGTCACAAAAAACACCATGACCAAAAGACAGTCAGAAAACATCATGACCAAAAGACAGTCAGAAAACAGCATGGTCAAAAGACAGTCAGAAAACACCATGGTCAAAAGACAGTCAGAATAACACCATAACAAAAAGATAGTCAGAAAACATCATGACCAAAAGACAGTCAGAAAACATCATGGCCACAGCCCAGTCAGAAAACACCATAGTTTTCCTTTCAGCTAAATCCTCAGTGTAATCGACCAGCTATTTAGACTGTTTCCAGAGAAGTTTTAGCGATTCCACCCGATGTCTTTTCCCTCAATCACAGTAGTTGTTGAATTCATAGTCTACTGTATTTTGTAATTTCCGGGACACTACAGCTCATATATATATATGGATTATAGTGGATGAGGCATCAACCAAATGACTATGTAAGAAATACACTTTCTGCTCCACGTTGAAGGCCATACGGTTACCTATATTTGTTATTCTCTGTCTCATTTGTGAAGAGTTGAGTTGTCTAATTGGCAATCTTACCATGATATCTCCTGTTTTCTTATATATATACTGAGAAACACAATTTGACTCAATGGCAAACTTACGTAATATACAACATCCCTTTATTTTCTTTTACCAATTAGAAACAAAATAGTAATACACAATAACGTATTTAAGAATACTCGTAAAGGCTGTAAACAAGTTCAAAGATTTGAGTGAAGGAGACAGCAAACAAACAATTACATAACAACAGACTACACTAGTCTGTGTTTTGACTTATTGGTAATCATACATTATTCAACATCCCTTTGTCTTGTTTATTAATTAGAAACAAATGTTGATACACAATATGTAAAGCTGCAAGTAAGCTCAAAGTACTTAATCTATTGCTATAAAATCATGTTTTTCTACACGTTAACACGGGTGGTTCACTATTGTTCATGAAAGATACAAAAAAACTAGCGTAAAAAAGACACAATCGTGACTGTGCAATACTCAAATATAGAGCCGAAATACATACTAAAATGTCAAGTATCAATTAACGAAATGGTTCTAATTTGAGTATTCCATACATCGTGATTAAAATATTCAGATCTCTTAAGCCGGAGAGAACAATAATTCCAAATACATGTACATTATTCTAATTAAAACTATCACAAAAAGATGGATCCGAAGTACCAAATCGTGATTAAAATATTAAGATCTTTTATAAATAAGTCAATTTAGCCAGAAATCGTGAAAAGATGGATATAAAATACCACGTTTTATCAAATTCTTGCGGGTCAAATCACGATACGATAATTAAACAACACCTGCCTTTAAAGGAGTCAATTAAGCCACATAGTAACCGAAACAAATGAAAATAATTGTTTTATTCCGTATTCCGAGAGTATAAATGTATTTCATGACAGTAGTTACCGCTGAACCCATTACACATGCATTTTTTTTACCATAAGAAAATATGGAAAAGCAAAAAACAAGTGACTTTAAATGTGTTCTTGATGCGAATTATGCTGTTTTATTCAAAATGCAATTCCTATACAAATACCTCATGAAATAAGACTAATATGAAATATAAGGGAGGCGAAAGATCACAAGTCAAAATCAGACTGACAATACCAGTACAAAAATCGAAAATTGACAAAACAGACAAACAACAGTACCCCCCCCCCCCCCCCCAAGGTAAACACAAAGTAGAAAATAACAAATAGAAAATAACAAACAAAAAACAAAAACAATGCTTGGTGATCTCAGATGCTCAGGAAGTTTAAACAGACCCTGGTCCATATTTGAGACAACTTTCCATCCAAGCCTCAGTTTGTCAAAGTGAACCATTGAAGGTCATAGTACCTTTAATGTAAATGTAAACAATAGATACACAAAGTATGGTCTTCAACACGGAGCCATGGTTCACACCGAACAGCAAGCTATACAGGGCCCCAAACTGACTAGTGTAAAACTAATTCAACGGGAAAAGTGTACAAATTTTGTAACAGTTATATTACTGAAGAGGAAATATAAACGACTGAAACAGATAAAAAAAATGAAAGGTTTCATATACAACAAAATTGAGAATGGAAATGGGGAATGTGTCAAAGAGACAACAACCAGACAACAACAGAAGGTCACTTATGTAGTGTTGTGTGATTTCTTACAAAATTAAATGTTTTGGGTGAAAAAGCGTTGACCGATGTGCATTTTGTATGAAGCGCGGAAGTGCATCTTATTCTACTTATATCTGCACAATATCTAAGTTTTTAATCCCTATACATTTACAGAAAAAGAAATCATTCAAATCTTGTGCATACATCTTTATATGTTTGTGCCAACCATGAACAAATGGGGTTAATTTCTATCATTTTTTTCGTTTGTTTTCCAATGCAATGTATTGACGTGTCACGAAAAACACGTTCTGATATGCATGTATATTAATGGAACTGAAACTTTTAAAATTCCTCTCGATTGTTGTCAGTTAACCAAAAGCACCTGCTACATTTCCTTGTCAAACATAAATTGTATCCATCTTTCATTATAAAAAAAGAAGATGTGGTATGATGGCCAATGAGACAACTCTCCACAAGAAGACCAACATGACACAGAAATTAATAACTATAGGTAACCGTACGTTCTTCAACAATGAGAAAAGCCCATACCGCATGGTCAGCTATAAAAGGCCCCGAAATGACAATCCTAAGTCCTTTTCAGCTGATTTTTGTAGTTCGCTCTGATATTAAGCCATTGTCCCAGGTTAGGGAGGTGGTTGGGATCCCGCTAACATGTTTAACTCAGCCATATTCTGCATGTATTTGCCTAAGTCAGGAGCCTGTAATTCAGTGATTGTCGTTTCTTTGTGTGTTACATATTTTTTTTTCGTTCATTTTTTGTACATAAATAAGGCCGTTAGTTCGTTTGAATTGTTTTATATTGTCATTTCGGGGCCTTTTATAGTTGACTATCCGGTATGGGCTTTGCTCATTGTTGAAGGCCGTACGGTGACCTATAGTTCTTAATTTCTGTTTTATTTGGACTCATGTGGAGAGTTGTCTTTCGGCAATCATATCACGTCTTCTTTTTTATTATATGTAATGTAATATCGGTTTAATGTACATACACGATTCTGTAATTTTGATAAATAGCCGCGGGGGCTATGTTTTTTTTTGGAAAAAAAAGTTTGTTTCCAGTTTTTGGAGAAAAAAATAATTTGTTTTTGATTCTGAGAAAAAAAAAATTGTTTGTTTCACCCTCAACTGCCACTAAATGTAATGCTAAAATTGAAAGAAAAAAATTGACTTGTCGCGAAAAAAATTTGTCCAGAAAAAAAAACCATAGCCCCCCCCCCCCCCCCCCCCCCCCCCCCCCCCGAAAATCAAATGGTTGCTGCTTAATATGTATTTATTTCTGTATCAAATTGAAAATCTATGTCTACACGCAATTTGATTGACAACGTTGATACGACACATAGAAAACAAACCAAATTCTTGATTTAAATGATAATTTCATGATTGTAACTTAAAATTTTAAAAGAATAAAATGCACTTTTTTGTATTTTTTTATAGGTTCTATTTACTTTGTTAAAGCGCATATTTTTCATCATGAAGAGGGTTTTCTCCGCGCTCCATATATATACGTACTTCGGTCAACGCTTTTTACACCCCAAATAAAACGTCTACTAAACAGACTTAACTGTCAGACGTGTTATTAACTCTAGGTTTTCTATTACTATGTTACGGATATTAAAGAATTGCTAAGTATATTAGTCCTTTTTTTATAATACAGCAAATTTAGCGAGAAACACAAATTAAATCCTATCAGATTTGATTTCTTAATGAGTTTTATGTGTACTATTAACTCAAGACATCGATTTCCTTACATGGTTTATGGCAAGGATGTTTTATTCAACGATTCATTAATCTACAGATTGTACGTCTCGGTTGTGACCTGCAATGCCTGTCAGCCGATGATTTGTTTACATTCTTTATTATAACCTTGACTTTAAAGGTCAATGGCACATTTAATGTGTTTAAAACATGTACTTTTATGATATCCCAGAAGCTTTTCCATTAATTAGATTTACGATTTACGTTTAGAAACAAGGCCATGACGTCGATGTGGTTAACTTTTTTTGCGTAGTGCTATAATGACATGGTTAGCTGAGGTATAGCGAAAACAACTACAGTATTAGAAATGCTATTCAAGATTCAAGATTCAAAGTTTTATTTAGAGTCGATATTCAATAAACTACATAAATACAAGCTCTGAACAACTTAATAACAAAATACAATACACACATAAAAAAGTCATGAAAACAACACAATGTTAAACATACAAATGTGAATGTTTAGATGGGTTCCTTTATTTATTATTCTTTAATTAATGTTAGACTATTTGTCTTCATTCTCTATTTCTGTCGTCCAGTTTTCTCAGACTGTTTTTTTTAAATATTTTTGCCTATTTGCCTCTATTCGTATTTTCTTTTGGTTCTTTATTTAGCATTATTTATGCATATATTAACCCAACAAATTTTATACATCTTTTATTTTTGATTTTTTTTTTCTAATGTTTTTTATAATCTTCTCTAGGTTGTACCGGAGAGGTATTTGACTTTAAAAAAAACCTGCCATTGGGGCACTCTACCATTAGTTTTTTATGGGGGAGGGACTAGGATGGAATTTTCAAGAAATATGTACCCATGAAAGGAGTTTTGGATGAAAATAAAAGGTAGGTTGAGCAACGTTGCAAAAAAAAAAAAAAAAAAAAAAAAAACACAGGTTGATAATTTATGTAAAAAAAGTCTGGACCAAATACAATAAAAAAATTAACGGCAAGACTTAGATTAAAAGTTAAAAAAAATATGAAGGACACAGATTTTCATCTTAGTCCTCTCTCCCCTAAAAATCTAATAGTAGCTCCCTACACGTTTTTAGATATGGTGTGCCGGAGAGGGTTTCAATGGTTGGCACTCATGGTTAAGGTATGCAGGTGAGGTCTTTAGGAAGCGGTAATATCTGCAAATTTGGCATGTGTCGTATTGATTCTCACAATCCCATTCTTTAGTTCTGACGTCCCTTTTTCCACTATATTTGCTTTACCACACTTGTGACCTTTAGGGAAACCCAACACTAATTGTCAATGAAATTACATTAATGGCTTTAATTTTTTATTCAATTGAAGTACATCGGCACTTTCGCATTCAATCTTTAATGAAGAAAAAACCAATAAAATTAATACAAACTTCCACTGAACTACTAGCGGTTTTCATGGTATATTTATACCACGCAATGTTTTGTAAATATTTTAAACTTTCTTTCATTAACTATGCTTTTCAGTCGAAGTACATTTGCACCACTAAATTTCCTATGAAATGAGTAAAATAAAAATGTAGAAAACAAGACTTAAGTAATATCCTATTACACTGATCAATTTCTAATTAATCAAAATCCAAATAATAAATGCACGTGTTCTTAACCACAGAACCACAAAGTACAGCTTACTGTTTTCAAAACAAACTATTTGAAGCAAACCTGCTATGTGGGGGACATTGGTGAACCACAGTAGGGTTTTCCCACAGGGATATACCCATCCTGATTAATAAACCATGTATATGGTGTACTGTGTCATGTATAGGCTATAGCGTATACACGTTTTAAATCATATTTAACTCGGTAATTTTCTTTTATTGATTAACCGACTTTATATATTTTTGAGGGTCACTGCATATATATATATACGGCGTAGAAAATAATAAACAAAAAAATTGAGAATAATAGGATACTAAAAAATTGAAATATAATTGTACTGTGACTAAGTCATATCAAAAACGTTATTTTATTGAATATTTTATAATTAAAAGTAAATAGATCAGGCTCTAGACCCCGACTGTAAGTATTAAGGCTCATACTTGAAAGTCTATGTATAATGGAGGTGGGGGTATTATTTTAGTATTATTACTTTTTGGTCCGTTATACTGCATTAAGTTGAGTTTGCGTTTTATTCACTTTTATTCACTATTAAGTATCCAAATATTCTTTTAATATTTTGTATTTTAACTCCATTTGTTTTACTTACTTAATGCAGTATAACGGACCAAAAAGTAATAATACTAAAATAATACTCCCACCTCCATTATACATAGACTTTCAAGTATGAGCCTTAATACTTACAGTCGGGGTCTAGAGCCTGATCTATTTGCTTTTAATTATAAAATATTCAATAAAATAACGTTTTTGATATGACTTAGTCACAGTACAATTATATTTCAATTTTTAAAAAAATAAAGAAATTATGAATGCTAAAATATAAAAGTTGCCATCAATAATTTTTGTATTTTCTTTATCATTTCTTATACAGAATTATGGGCTCTTACTTGGAAATAAACCCACCATGGATACCAGGATTAGCAGAGGCGGATTTAGGGGGGGGGGGCAGGGTACCCGGGCCCCCTGTTCGGGAAATTTTCTTTTGATTTTATAAAGAGTCTGAGGCATGAATGGAGCGGTCCCCCAGGTAGTTAGTGTCCTCCTCCTTCAAAATATTTATGGATGCACCAATGAATATTAAGATTGCGTATCCAGACAAAAACAAAAACAAACGACTCATCAGTGACGCTCGAATCAAACATATTAAATAGACTTATTGAAGTCTTTTTGTGTAATTTGTGCTGTGCTTAGGCCACACCAATTTAATTTCTTGTTCTACGGATTTTTGGACTACAAAAATTGGGGCGAGCGATTTGAAAATTTTAATAAAAAAAATATTTATTTTGCAAATTTTTGAGGCGAAGCTTGAAAAGTAAAGGCGAGCGATTATATTTTTTTTTTGTAAACATAAAATAGTAGGTTTTGACAATATTAAAACTTGATTTATCACTTGTACTTTGACATTTCTTTAATTTTTGAAGTATTTTTCCCTGTTCACCAATAAATAATTGAATAATTAGATTCGGTATATGTTTGTGTGCCAATTAATGAGACAATTCTCCATCCAAGTCATAATCAGGTTGGTAACAACCCCTCAATTTTATAAATATCCTTTTTATGAGGGGTCAATATAAGTTACAATATATTTTTTTGTAAATAAAACTTTTTAGTACAAAAGAGCTCATATTTTCCCAAAGAACTATACATCTATCTGGTATTAAATGGTCAAAACATGCCCAAGAATTTTGTAATATTCCTGGACTTAGCACAATGTTAACACATTTACTTTAATATTATTCAAAATAAATAATTATATCATAAATAATTCTCTTTAAGAATATAGTAATGTTGTTTAAAATTATTTAAATATGATGTATTTCTCCTCTCTTTTAGTTAATTTTTTTAAGTTCTTCAAAGGATTTGTATAGTAACACTATGCAAATCCTTGGTATTTCTTCAAGTTTCTTTTTTACAGCAGTAAAATGACCCCATTATGTGCCCTTCTCAGGGATAATAGCAAATACAGGTCATAGTACGTACGGCAGAGCTTTAACCCAGACCAAACAGCAAGCTATAAGGGACCCCAAAATTATAAGTGTACACAATTCGAACAGGAAAACCAACGATCTAATTTATATATATATACAAACGGGAAAATACCAAATAATATTTATGAACATCAACGAACGATATCTAACTGCTGAACGACAGGCCACTGAATCGATCAGGACAGGTGCATAAACATGCAGGGGGTATGGATAGTTTTGTATCGCCAGCATATTGCAGTTGAAGGTATTTCTTTCCGAAGTTCTTTGAAGTTTATTTCTAACAACGAACATATTTTGATAGGGAATCTAAGGGGAAAGAAAACCAATGTTTTGTTCTGTACAGGTATTTTCTTCTGTTTTCTATTAAATCTATTTAAACGGAGCACTCCAATTGGGATAAATGGGTTTCATGCTGAATCAAATATTATCGCAGACATTGACACAGTGTACTTGGGTGCTTATATGATTAAATCGTTATAAATACATGTTAGATTGTGATTATAAAAACAAGTGCAAATATCTGTTTATAATATTTACAAAAAAAAAACGGTGCGGGAAATGGACACGATTACATTTCCGGATGCGGGAATATAAAAAAAAATAAAAAAAATCTGCTTTGAAAAATAAAGGTGCGGGCGGGTCCGTCGAACAAGGAATTAAATTGGTGTTGCCTTAGATGATGATACATTTTAACCAATATCTCTTTTTTTTATTATTTTTTTTTATCAAAAACAAATGCAGCTGATGAGCATTACGGATCCAATTTTCTGTGGCCTATTCAACATTCATATTTAGGAGTTTGTTAAGAAAATTAGTTACCATTTAAATCCAGTTAGATCTATAAAGCGATATTCAATTTGTAAAAGCGTATTCTTTAATGTTTTAGCCATTTTGCTCTATTCTTTATCTCTTGCCTATTTTTCTGTAGAATCATTCCCCTATCAATACCCTCGAATTCTTATATATCTATATCTGTATCTATATAAATGAAAAATATTGAAAAAAGAAAACATTGCATTGTCAAAACAATATAACACTACTTGCACTTTCTAATTGAATTGACCGAGCACTCAATGTATAAATTAGCTTCTAAAGCAAGTACAATACGATCGATTCTTTCATCAATCTTAGGCTGTAAACATTTTCTCCTAAAGGTCACAACAGATACAATGTAATCGTTATGACGTAAGCATGTCTGTGACGAACACAGAGCGTTCATCTTGTTAAATATGACGTAGTTTCGTGTAATTAACCGATATTGAACTTAAATGAAATGGATAGAATTGTGTTTTCACCGATTATTGTAAAAGTACAAAAGGTAAGATGGTACACAAACAGATGCTGGAAATTAATATAAACGACATTCAACGTTTTCTGTTCGGGGTGCCTATAAAGTGCGAAAAGAAATAGAAACGAAAAGAAACGAAACGAAAAGAAAAGAAACAAAACGAAACGAAAAGAAACGAAACGAAACGAAAAGAAACGAAATCAACATAAAACAGAACGCAACGAAATAGGAACCAACGAAAAGAAAAGAAACGAAACGAAATAGGAATAAAATTTAAATCAAATTGAATATTAAGCCGATTATATTTATAAATATTATTTATTGTCTAGTTTGATACAATTTCTTTTAAAATTGAGGAAAAAAACTGTGAAACTCAGCGTAATCGTTAACCAGCTGTGGTTTAGGAACGACTTAAACACAATATATAATATTTGATTATGAACTCTATAAATTATACTAGACAGACACGGGAGGGGGGAAGGGGGGGTGGGGGTTATAAAAAATATCCTGGCCCTGATTTATAAAAAAAAACAAAATCTGTCCAGCACTTGGATTGAAAAAAAAATAATCTTGCCCACATTTTTCCCGTGAATAAAAAAAAATAATTCCCAAATAAATTTTCTACATGGAACAATGAAAACAATAATCTGTCCCGCGTAGCGTTCGAAAAAAAAATCCCAGTCCACATGAAAAGACCAGATTATTGTCTTCTTGAGAGAGGTAGCTAGGCGATATTAAAAGAACGTTGGAACTTATAAATCACGAAAGAAACTTATCGCCATGGAAATGCAAAACCTTAGACTGACGACGGCAGACACAGGGGTAGTATATACGATACTCCGAAAGGGCGAGTAGACCTAGCTTCACAAGCTACATCCTTCGTTTTGCTCATGCAACACACAATAGTACATTGACGTCACATTCAATTAAGAGAAAGACAATTGGAAGATATCCTTCGTC
Organism: Mytilus galloprovincialis; assembly: GCA_037788925.1. Classification (NCBI taxonomy): domain Eukaryota; kingdom Metazoa; phylum Mollusca; class Bivalvia; order Mytilida; family Mytilidae; genus Mytilus; species Mytilus galloprovincialis. The sequence continues at coordinate 89,034,793 of CM075338.1, forward strand.
ATCTGTATAACAGGCATTTCAAAAAATTCAAATTTAAATGAACTTCCTTTTTGTTATCTTATCAAAATATAGAAGAATGCAGTGTAATTAAAGTCCTCAAGATAAATTTGGGATTCGATGACATCATAATCCTAAGAACTATGCCGCTTTAAAATAATAAATGATAATGTTAATCAGAAACCTCTAAATCTTGTCGATACTAATACTTTGTTTTGCATTAAAATCATGCTTTCTCTGTTTTTCTGACTGTAGAATAATCTGTTGGACGTGTATAAATCTGAAAACTGTATTTTGTAGTTGTAATTCTCTTTGAACTAGCTTTCAGTAGTTTACATAAGTTTTGATCGATCCCTTATGAAATATATTTGTTGTCTTATCGTGTCGAATTCGAACTGATTTTTACATTGTTATATTGTTTTATATGTGTCTCCTATATACTACTAATAGCTACACATAGTGCACGTTTTTCTCATTGTTGAAGACCGTACGGTGACATGGCTGCTCACATCCGCGTCGTTTTGGTCCGTGTTATATATACATGTAGCTGTCTCAGTCGCAATCATACTAACTACTGTTATATTAATATTGAGCAGTTGAGGTATATTATTCAGTTAGGAACATTTAATTTTAATATTGGTAAAAATGAGGATAATCTATTCTGAACATAAACAAGCTTCAGCTTTTTGCAAGTAAGAAGATTTGATACATTTTTTGAAGCAATGGGAATGACGGTGGAATTCAAGGCAATAAAGTTTACTTTTGTCTCGCATAATACTGCTCTCTTTAACAGTAAAAATGTGTCTGGAGTTCTGAATATATATAATATATATTATCATATATCAAGTAACTCAGTGCCACGTGATCAACACCCTTCTGCGGGAATATGGAACTTCATAGGAACTTCAAAGTGATTTGAAAAGCAAGGTCGTAAATCAAACTGGCATCGATCAGTTTTTTTTATTGATTTATGTTTGAAGCAAAGAGGCTGGGTCTGAATTAGTACATTAAGTTTTGAAGTGCCGGTAACAATCAAAGTAAATAAGTATAATTTCAATCAACGAAGTATTTTTAAAATCAATAGCAAATAATTTCAAACCATATATATTTATAAAGACAATAAGGTACATACACTAGTTATACAATATTGTATATGTCTAAGTATTTTATGATCTTTTAAGTTTTGTTTTTAGATAGATAAAAAAAAAGATTCAAGTGATCCGTAATTTGATTTCGTTTCGTTTCTTTTCTTTTCGTTGGTTCCTATTTCGTTTCGTTTCGTTTTATGTTGATTTCGTTTCGTTTTGTTTCTTTTCGTTTCGTTTCGTTTCTTTTCGTTTCTATTTCGTTTCGCACTTTATAGGTACCCTTTCTGTTCGTACATATAAACGTCACGGTACCCAAATTCCATCGAGTACCCAAATTGCACAGGTCTATTTAGCAAAAATAGCATCAGAAATCTTAAAAGATTTCCTAGAGACTTTACAATTGCAATTGGTATTTTTATGATTTGATACTATGCACGTCTTTCAACATAGGTAATTTTTTTTAGATATACACAAAACGATTAAAGTAATTATCAATAAATAAAGTTTTTACTGATAATGCAAAATGTACGGAAACGTCACCATGCGACGTCATCATACCGTCATTTTTTTTAAATTAGCAAATACAATACATGTATTTGTCACGGACCTGTTATAAGGCACTGGCTTTCAAGACTCATGTTCAGATATACATATTTATTATCAACAGGTTCATAAATATACACTTCAATTAATTACATGGTTCAATATATAGACGCATCCATTCCCTATCATTCACTCTCTTCAACTCTCCTGCATCTCAACATTTACCAACTTTTATAAACGTGATGGCCTTCACTACTAAATTTAGCGGTCATCAGACAGTCTGCTAAAAAAATTAAAAAAAAAAAATAGAAGAAAAAAAAATGTTCAGTTCACTTAAGCAATAAATCTACAAATACTTAACACTCTTTAGTCAATTAATGTTGGCAATAAAATGCCGATCTTAGATAAGATATAAATGTGCAAAGTTTTAACCTATGACATATGATACAAGTATCCATTTCTGAAAACATGAAGAGTAAGCAAGAACTAATATCCAATCGTTCAAAATATTTGAAGAAATTAAACAAAAGCTCTGTTATTCGACTTTTGACGATGCCAAATTAAGCATGGATGCAATTTAGGTACTCCTCATTACAGAATCATTGATGGTTCATTGGTCAGTTCAGACCAATTTTTCTATGATTCCTATGGATTGGTGAAACAATATAGTAAAAAATGATACATTTACAAAATAAACACAGAATGAAAACTTTTGTCTGAAGAATTAATAAACATAGGTAAGGAAACTTCCTAATTCTTAGTATTTCGAAAAACTACAAAGTTTCTCTGAAAGTTCTTTTGTGAAATATAAATCATTTCTCACTGTTTTGTTACTGAATGTTGTTACGTTAAATGTATTTCAAACAATAATTATCGACTCCTAGGAGTCGATATTAAGAATTGAACGATGGACAGTCAATGCGTGAATTTTTCTTGCTACCTGATTGGAAGATATTACGAGACGTGAATAATCAAAGTTTATTGATTGGTTAGGACAATCCAAACCTAGTAAGGTACACAGGTAACTTTTATCTATAAATAGTCGAATCTTCTGGAGTTTCGTAAATAACAACGTTAAACGATATATACTACTTCATAACGTGTGACCTCATATGTGTGGTAAAATTTGTTGATTGATGCACGTGGCTATTCTGACTAGTAAATGAATAATCTATAGCATTGGTAGATTTGTTGGACACATGGCCTGTGCCGTGATATTCGAATTTTATCCTGAGCGTCTAAATTCACAATATTTAAAATTTCTCTACATTGTAAGAAACGAATTAAGCTAAATTAGCAAGTGAGAGGTTTGGTTTTAATCAGACCGTACCTTTACTCTTTTTGATAATTGCATAAACTTCTGACGTAAGCAGGTGATTTTATCTTGATGCGCTTTAAATGAAATCGAACATGGTAAAACACAGACTCGGAACTGAAGTATTGTGACCCATGATTTACTATAACTAGTAGATAATGGCTTTGTTTACAAATTTAAAGTACAATATCTATAATATCATAATCGATTGCCATGAACTCTAATACATAAGGTCAGTTTCTTCTAACTCACGATTTACCGATTAAGTTAACACTGATATTGATCAGGAACAAAATTTAGAATGGAAATGGGGAATGTGTCAAAGAGACAACAAAGTTCATTTACCTAATAAGTTAACACTTATTGTAATACACGTAGTCAGGAAGCTCATGAATCTATTATAGCTTGTACTTTTATATATATACATGCTATACATGTAGGTTGCACTTTGCAAATACAGCTGTTTCACAAGCCACGCCGCTTTTAGGGAATATATAATATTGATCGATATGTCAATTTAATGTTAATTTGTCAACGTACTGGTTCTCAGATATGATCTCTGTATTTGAATTCATAGAGACAAATCTTGGGAATGTTACCAATATAAAAAAAAAAACATTGTAGCGCCTAAAATTGAATTCTTAGGAGGTCAAATAGTGGAGGTAGGGGTAGTATAGAATTTTTGTACAAGTTTGTACTCTTAGACATTTAGGGTAAATTAAATTTAAATAAAATAGTAGTGCATATCATCTGTTCGTTCCTGGATATATTTTTTCACGAAACTTCAAAGTAAAAGTGGCACGGTTTCAGCAGCAAAGGAAGTTCCTACGGGAAACTGCAATGTCTATATTTACAAAATCACAACCTATAACAAATATTATGATTGTAATCCAGACTTATATTCACACCCTATCCATGTATTTGACGTTTTACCAGATCATTAATGTCCAGAGTACTCGAAACCTTTGTGAGATCTGCAAATATTGAATTACTTAGACATAAATATATGGCAATACATAATCGTTCATCTTTAGACTCACATTAATTATTCCACAAAGAGTATTTTAGTATTAAGAGAGATATTAGACATTAGATTGAAAGTGAAAGTACTATTGTATTGTATCACTCCATTATAGATCGGACGCAAAGTCAATTAATAACTTTAAAAAGTACACAGAGACTTTTCCATAAGAATCAATATACATTTGCAAAGTTAGCATGTGAGTTTTCTTTAATACGGTTAACTTTGTCAAGAAAAGTTGAATATCTATAGTAATAACATTATGTGAGGGAATTCGATATTTGCTATACCACAGTTCATTCAATAAACCGTGATTTTCTTTAGATAATGATTTTTTTTTCATTTTCTGAGATAAACAGTGATTTTATCCAGATAATGAATTTTCATTTATTTTCTGAGATAAACTAGCCTAAGGATTTTCTCAAATTTGAATTAAGCTGAGAAAATCTAAGTTTATCTGAGATAAACCGGGACTATCTGAGATAATCTACTATTACTAATTATAGTAAGCAATCAAATAGGTTCATTAATAAGTCTGTTATTAATGATAGCCCATTCCAACACACACGTTCTGTAGGATGTTCGCTTATCATGTTTTGGAACTTTTGTCAGATTTTCGGAATCCTCTGGTTTTATCTATTTAAATGCCTTTAAAAAAATGGCCATTGACCCCCATTTTATTTTTACAAATCTACATGTATAATGATTAAGCCTGTAAAAGTCTTAATTTTTTTTTTATTATTCTTTAAAGGTTTTGGCGAACTTACACTTGTCATTCATAAAGCTATGAAAAGTCAAGAGAGAACATTTTCCCGCCAAAATTGCAATGACTAAGATCTTGAAAACAAGCACGTTGACATATATATTTGCTCTTTTGATTTCTTTATTTATCCCCTATCAATATAAACTAGTGTTTTGAAAAGCTTAATATTTTGAAACTGAGAAGCGAACTACAAAGCTTCGACCAACAGTAGCTTCTACCCAAGTAAAATTGTAAGCAAATGTTTATAACCAAAAAATAAAAAAAAAAAAAAAAAAAAACTAGACAAAAATGCGTAACATTGCGGTATTGTAAAATACGACTACAATCAAATGAGCTGAACACCATTTTGATTTTACGTACATGTTCATTAGTTTTGTTAATTCATGCAGGTATATTATTTAATCTCGTTAGCATATTTGAAATCCAGTAATTTTTATCAAACAGCATTGTATTTGATGATATAAGTGAAAAATCATGGGAAATACATTATTCCTCTTTGCTTTAAAAGACACTAGAACACACCCGCGAGATCGCGGTCATTCAGAGCGTGGTTGAAAGTATGTAAAGTGTTGTAGGAAGAATTTTGTAAAAGATTTAATGACTTTCAGGAAAAGTATCAAAAGTCATAGGTAATAGGGGACAGGAAAATGTATTTTTTTTTATCCTTCTTCCTTTATTTTCAAATTTCCCATTTATTTCCCTACTATTTTCATTATGAACATACATTTAGTATATTATAAAATTTTATTCAGGAACCTGTAATTCAGTGGTTGTCGTTTGTTTATGTGTTACATGTTTGTTTTTCGTTTATTTTTTGTACATAAATAAGGCCCTTAGTTTTCTCGTTTGAATTGGTTTACATTGTCATTTCGGGGCCATTTATAGCTGACTATCAGTATGGGCTTTGCTCATTGTTGATGACCGTACAATGACCTAAAGTTGTTAACTTATGTGTCATTTTGGTCTCTTGTGGAGAGCTGTCTCATTGGCAATCCAGTGGCGTATCCAGAACTTGTCATAAGGGGGACCCGCTGACTGACATAAGGGGGGCCTCTCCAGTCATGCTTGCGTGATTCCACGAAAGGGGAGGGCCGCTCCCTTGGATCCGCCTATGCAATCATACCACATCTTCTTATTTTTGTGATCAATTAATTTTTGTAAAAGATTTAATGACTGATGAATTCCAGAAACTGACAGGTATCATAAGTCATAGGTATTTTGGGACAGGACAATTGCATTTCTAGCCCGTGTCCACTTTTTTTTCACCCAATATTCCCATTTTTTTCAATTAATTTTAATAACACATGAATAATGTTAGCGCTCATCTGTATATTATGAACATTCAATACTCTGAATAAAGTGTATTTGCTTTTTACTTTCAATTCTCAGTTTTCTAATCGATCCAAGGCGGTCATTGATACATTATACAGACCCTCTCTATTTTATAAGCTCTGTAACCGCCGTGGATAGTAAACTTTGAAACGATATCTGGTAAAAAATTCATTTTATTCGTAGAATATCATATGTATGATCAAAGTATACAGAAAACGCAAACCGGAAGTCTAATCTGACTTAAAATTTCGTCCTATGACGGAATAATATCCGTATGCCTTTTTTTTCTCGTTTTTTCTCCCAAAATAACTCAATCTGAATAATCATATGAATGGATGACAAATGCGACTTTGCACTGTACCTATTCGACACAGAGGCATGATGATTAACCTATTGTGGAAAGAAGAGAAGCGACACACAAAATGAGGTCTTCTCGTTTAATAGTATAGATATTACAAAATAAAAGGAAATGTTCATTCTTCAGAGAGACACAATTTTATTGTTGTTTTCGAATAAGCTGTACATAGACTAAATAATTCTAAAATTTTAGCGATTTCTGTAATTTAGTTCTTTTTTTAGTTCGATATTGCCGCTATTTCTCCTATTAGTTCAACAGAAAAAAAGGACATTAACAAAAATGTATGCTCCTTTCGAAGGCAGATTGTGAGCGTAAATGAACGGTGACCCCATTTTTTAGTTCATTTTTCTATTAAATATAAGATAAAGTTAATTTATAGAAAAATATAGAGAAATCCTATATTAAATAAAAAATTTCATTTAGACCCGCGAGCCCCCTTAATGCAATCTAAGAGCCATTTACACGCATGACTTACACTATTAAATGTGATATATCCTCAACCGAAAGGATACGCGAACTATCGTTATGTTGTATGTACTTTAGATTGAGAACAAGGTAGCGATTATAAAAGTAACATGTACATATTTTCTACATTATTATAATATTGATTCGGAAACGGAAAAAACATTGTCACTTATTACATTTGTTGCAAATACATGTATATCTATAATACTAAAATAACGAGGTCCAATTCGTCAGCCGTCATCACTTAAAAACGATGGATCAAAGAATTCAACTTTATATATAACTTATATAGTACAAAGGTGTAGATTAAAAATTACACCTCTCCAGGCCCTTTTGTTTTCCACGTAATTAATATTGCCAATAATAAAGAAGTTCCGGGTCGAGTCCGATACCGATACCAATAGTATATTCACCTGTTACTTATTACCTTATTTGTACGTTCCGCATCTGACAGGCACACCACCAAACGGTGTATTCAGGACTAATATGCTATATACACGGGTCATAATCACAGGATTGACACTCTAAATTGTCAAATTGTAACCTATTGTAGTATTTCAATCAGTAAGACTTTCTAAGATAACAATACGAATAGTAAAAATCTGTGACTAAGAATAAAGCGTATAGGTACAGTTTTCAATTTGTTAGCGGCCATGACGTAAAACAGCGAATAAAAGAATTCAACTCTATTTATAACTAATATAGGACAATATGCTGTTGATTAAAAAATACTCCATTCCAGGACCTTTTGTTTTCCAAATAATTAATATTACCAATAATTGATAAGTTCCAGTTCGACGGGTTCAAACAGAAAGATTTGAAAACAGAGAAAACTGTGTATCTTATAATCGGCATGACTTTATCAGATGACAATACCAATACTAAAATAAGGCTCACGCATAGTTATATACTTTAATTCAGTCACGGACCCACGATATCACGGGTGTGCTCTAGTATAACATATACAAGTGAAAGAAATACGATAATTTCAAACTTCTGACGCCATAGAACAATACATGTTGTTTGAATTAAAGCATTTAATATAGAATATAAAAAGACTGACTTCTTCAAGCGGTCAAATAAATAATTACATTAGATGTATGTTTCATTATAATATTTTATTCTGATTGGCTAACTGCACATCATGTGTTATTCAAATAAATAAAAAAGTTCAGCCCATGACAAAGCTGACAAAAGCCAAAAGCTAGTTAAACATCGTTTCATAATTTATAGCAATCTGTTAATTATTTTCAAAAACAAAATGTACAACTTAAAAAAAAAGAAGATGCGGACGATGTAGCAAATGAGACAACTATCCACCAAGGACCAAATGTTGACAACGAATTTATTAAGTTCAGATCAAAATAATATAGGCGTCAATATACATTTAGGAAAACATGTCTATATTGTAAATGCTGGTCGCTATGTTGTAGTATGTTTAGAACACATACTGTTCCTCATTTAAATTAAGATTTAAACATGTCTATATTGTAAATGATGGTCGCTATGTTGTAGAATGTTTTAGAACACATACAGTTCACATTTAAGTTAAGATAAACAAAAAATGCACTTAATACAGATACAGTTAAGTCTGTCTCATATCTTGACTTACATCTAGAAATAGACATTGAGGGTCGGTTGAAAAAAAAAACTTTACGCCAAAAGAGATGATTTCAGCTTCATAATTGTGAACTTTCAATTAAGAATTGAATGCTTCTTTTTGTAAATTCATTGGGGTGTAAAAGCGTTGACCGAAGTACATTTTGTTTTCGCGCTTCATTCTAAAAATGTGAGCACGGTCAACGATTTGCAACCTTATGAAATTACGTAAAGAAGCATTCAATACTTATTATTACATTTGTTTAGCTAGGATCATGAAAACACGATTTTTATCAAGATTGTAGTGCACTTTATCGTGGGACCTCGTGTCATCATGAATGTTAAGTTTCATTGTGTAATGAATTTCAATTTCAGGAAGATGCGAGATTGCTGTTAGCCAATAAAACATGCATAGATATAGGAAGATGTGGTATGAGTGACAATCCAAATAACTATTTATTAAAGTAAACCATTATAGTTCAAGGTACGGCCTTCAACACGGAGCCTTGCCATGTAATTATTTTCTTTTCTATGTAACAACATTCCAGCAGCGCCTGCTTATACGGATTATACATCTCCCAACTGTCTCGGTATTCCTGGGCTTGTATTTCCTATCATGATTTCCTTGATAGAGGGTTGCTGCTCACAAGGAAGCTATTAAATCAAGCGTTCCAAATGGTGAAGTTAAAATCATCCCTTCATTAATTTTACGGACACCATCACGAGCTGGCTGAACGTTATGGATTACCCATTTTACAGATGATATTTCATATGTTTCTTATGTCGAAACTACAATCCCCTTTCCTTTTCACGAATGTGACCTACCGAATAAGATTATTTACCGGTTTTGTTATAACATAAGCAACACGACGGGAGCCACATCTGCAGCAGGATCTGCTTACCCTTACGGAGCACATGAGATCACCCCCAGTTTTTGGTGGGGTTTGTGTTGCGTAGTCTTTAGTATTCTTTGGTGTGTCTTGTGTACTATTATTTTCTTTTTTAGCGATGGCGTTGTCAAGTTATTTTCGATAAATGAGTTTGACTGTCCCTTTGGTATCTTTAGCCCTCCTTCCAACGATAATCAAATCAAATCAACTAAGTTTTATTTAAAGTTAGTAAGTTAAAAAAACAACACAAGGCTCTTATAATGAGCCTCTTAATGGGGGTTTTTGATTATGACATTGTGATTACTTGGCCGTTTTGATTATGACATTGTGATTACTTGACCGTTTTGATTATGACATTGTGATTACTTGGCCGTTTTGATTATGACATTGTGATTACTTGGCCGTTTTGATTATGACATTGTGATTACTTGACCGTTTTTAACATGACATTGTGATTACTTGACCGTTTTGATTATGACATTGTGATTACTTGGCCGTTTTGATCATGACATTGTGATTACTTGACCGTTTTGATTATGACATTGTGATTACTTGGCCGTTTTGATTATGACATTGTGATTACTTGGCCGATTTGATTATGACATTGTAATTACTTGACCGTTTTGATTATGACATTGTGATTACTTGGCCGTTTTGATTATGACATTGTGATAACTTGGCCGTTTTTATTATGACATTGTGATTACTTGGCCGTTTTTGATTATGACATTGTGATTACTTGGCCGTTTTGATTATGACATTGTGATTACTTGGCTGTTTTTGATTATGACATTGTGATTACTTGGCCGTTTTTATTATGACATTGTGATTACTTGGCCGTTTTGATTATGACATTGTGATTACTTAACCGTTTTGATTATGACATTGTGATTACTTGGCCGTTTTGATTATGACATTGTGATTACTTGGCCGTTTTTATTATGACATTGTGATTACTTGGCCGTTTTGATTATGACATTGTGATTACTTGGCCGTTTTGATTATGACATTGTGATTACTTAACCGTTTTGATTATGACATTGTGATTACTTGGCCGTTTTGATTATGACATTGTGATTACTTAACCGTTTTGATTATGACATTGTGATTACTTGGCCGTTTTGATTATGACATTGTGATTACTTGGCCGTTTTTGATTATGACATTGTGATTACTTGGCCGTTTTGATTATGACATTGTGATTACTTGGCTGTTTTTGATTATGACATTGTGATTACTTGGCCGTTTTTATTATGACATTGTGATTACTTGGCCGTTTTGATTATGACATTGTGATTACTTAACCGTTTTGATTATGACATTGTGATTACTTGGCCGTTTTGATTATGACATTGTGATTACTTGGCCGTTTTTATTATGACATTGTGATTACTTGGCCGTTTTGATTATGACATTGTGATTACTTGGCCGTTTTGATTATGACATTGTGATTACTTAACCGTTTTGATTATGACATTGTGATTACTTGGCCGTTTTGATTATGACATTGTGATTACTTAACCGTTTTGATTATGACATTGTGATTACTTGGCCGTTTTGATTATGACATTGTGATTACTTGGCCGTTTTTATCATGACATTGTGATTACTTGGCCGTTTTTATTATGACATTGTGATTACTTGGCCGTTTTTGATTATGACATTGTGATTACTTGACCGTTTTTATCATGACATTGTGATTACTTGACCGTTTTGATTATGACATTGTGATTACTTGACCGTTTTGATTATGACATTGTGATTACTTGGCCGATTTGATTATGACATTGTGATTACTTGGCCGTTTTTATCATGACATTGTAAATACTTGGCCGTTTTTATTATGACATTGTGATTACTTGGCCGTTTTTGATTATGACATTGTGATTACTTGACCGTTTTTATCATGACATTGTGATTACTTGACCGTTTTGATTATGACATTGTGATTACTTGACCTTTTTTGATTATGACATTGTGATTACTTGACCGTTTTGATTATGACATTGTGATTACTTGGCCGTTTTTATTATGACATTGTGATTACTTGGCCATTTTGATTATGACATTTGTCAGATTACAAAATGCTTTTAGAGACGAAACATGCGCATATAGCGATATACTGTGAAATGGTTTGGGTTTCAAATAAATCTGTTTTAGAGTATTTTAAAAAATGAATATACTGGTCTAGTAAAAAATGAAAATAAAACAATTGTGCAGATTGAAAATGAATATTTTACCCAACAAAATTAAGGAAATAAATGATGTACAAAATTGAAAATAAATTGTTATCACACCCCACCCCTTTTTTTGCACTCCCTCCCCGGAAATATCAAACGGTATTTTCCTTACCTATAAAAAGAATAAAGGATATAGATATGGGTATTTTATTTGAATCTTGTATTATATCCCTAATATCTGAAGAAAATTGTGTATTAATATCTATCTAAACCTCCCACATATACAAATGGTTTCTGACTTGTTGTTAACTGGAATGACAGTCCATGCCAATGTACATATAATTAATGTTTTAATATAGTTTCCTTTTTTCACCATAATGTGCCAGATATGGTTGTGTGCTTCTCATAATGCTTGATTACTGTGTTTTTAATATTTCTGTATATTATGACATAACTATTACATGTTTTGTGTCATTTTTATAATATATATAAACTCTTATGTCATGCCATGCCTCGCTTATTTAGTCTGCTAGGTATGCTTTGCATTTTTGTTAAACGTTCAAATTTTAGATATTTAGCTTGTAATACGACAATATAAAAACTCTATATATAGGTATGGACTTTTTTCTTTTTCTTTTACACAATATTCGTCTATAAATAGGCTTTTTAAACTTGAACTTGAACTTTAACTACTGTATATTTTATCTAGTTATTTTCATATATTTAGAATCGATTTGAACGAGCCTCAGGACCTGACAAACATAGTATGATTAGTATCATATTTATTGAGGTGAACGGGTCATTGTATAGATTTTGTTCTTTTCTCCAGTTTATGTTTTTTTTTTCATTTTTTTCTACTCTTTCGTTTTAATTGTTGTTTCTTTCATTCATTCTACTCTGTTTCTTATTTTTTCAATTCTCCGTAACCTTTATGTAGGCTTCCATTTCATTTTGTCCATATTGCTTGATTGAATAGTGTTCGCTTTACGCCACCTCAGCACAAACATGTTATATTCCAGAGATGTTTCTTATAGTACAAAGTGAAGAAGTAAAGCCTACACTGACACACTCTGTCGATGTACAGACATATTTTTTTTTCAAAATTTATTTATTTTTAGTTTCTCTCAGACATCCTCAGTCACATGAATGAAATAAAGGTGATTAAAGGAGGCGTTTAAATTTTAATATCATAAAGTGAAACTTACTTTGATATCGTAATCAATGAAGAGTGCAGTATATTCACCCTTGTAGTTTTAAGTGCACATCTTGTATAAGTTGGGTGTTGACAAATTACACACTATGCGGGAGACATTGGAGAAGCCATTAATTATACAATTTTCAGTGTTTCTTTATATTTTTAATTATGTTGGGAAAAGAGGACTTACTTTTACTTAGTATACCTCAATCGCACAAATATTCGTCTTTTTTATTTTATTATTTCATTTCTTTTTATATAAAAGTTACCAGACCAGTTTATAATTATAATTTTTATAGGCTTTCTTTTCTGCTTTATCATTTTTTAATTTTGTCGTCACTAATTCAACTTTGTCCGATACAGAGAGAACCAGTTTTATAAGATCTGTGAATTCATTAACAGTTTAATATTATAGTTAGCTCCTTACAATTCTTGAAGTGCATGCTATATGGTGGACTTAATGAGGGGGTCAAAAGGGTCCTTATCCCGAAATCCCGGGCTTGATGACATGAAATCCCGAGGTCCCGAATTTAAAAAAATAAATACCGACATCCCGAAATACGAAAAAAAAAATCCCGGATCCCGAAAGGATCAATCCCGAAATCCCGAGCTTAAAACACCCGATCTCGCATCCCTAAAAATGTACTGCCCTCTCTCACTTAATATTCAACTGACCATTTATATTTTCTGGTGCAAAAAAAAATGATTGTGATCAAATTAGACACCATTGATGTATGTCGTTAATGACATAGATACACACTATTTTCAAATAGACCACGCCTTCTATTAAACTATTTTAACCAGTGCAGCGTTCAACAAAATAAGTTCATCTCTTATTTTTAATGCCTTTCTAATAATTATAGACATTGTTGTTAGCTGCGAAGTAATTATGTCCGACGTTATCTTTTTAAAATTAAAACATATGAACACCAATATAAATAGACAATTAAGATGTTTGTGCGTTTTACACCTATTTATTGTCTATCTATACATGCAGCCAAACATAGAGGATTGAAACCTACATAATTTACACGCCGCTACCAACAGACTGCTGACCAAGAACAAACTTCAAACGGAAGTAAGTGATCGATCAACGTTCTTACAGTCGAATGATTTTGCAAACGGAAGCATTCAATTCATAAATCAGGATGTGTGATTGTACATTCATGTTAAAGTGTGCCAGTTTATATTTTTAGTAAAAAGTAAAATCAGAAAATTACCGGACTACTTGGAAAATTCAACACGAAAAGTCCCTAATAAAATTGCAAATCAAAACCTAAAACACAACAAATTAATGGATAACAACTGTCATATTCCTGAATTGCTACAGGCATTTTCTAATGACGAAAATTTTGGATTAAACCTGGTTTTAAAGCCAGCAAAACATCTGTATCTGTATGAGAGTCGCATAAAATACCATTCTATTGAAAACAATTATTGATAAATATAAGTTTAACCAGAGGCTTCTATGAATCTGTCGATTGTCTGTCGGTTATTATCACTTTTATGTTGAATAGATTGCAAAAGTACTTGCTACATGCAAATGTAAAAAATACCGCGAGTGGGTTTTTTTTCTATGTGATGTGTAAGCCTTTTTGTTCATATTTGACACCTTCAAAAAGGGTGTAAAGAAGACGGAAATCATTAATACAACTGTTTTGTCGTCGGTAATAGGCAAAGACACGCATAAACAAAACACATTTATGGGATAAAGTCATATACACGATATACACAAAACTCATCTATTGAGATAAAGTCATATACACGATATACACAAAACTCATCTATTGAGATAAAGTCATATACACGATATACACAAAACTCATCTATTGAGATAAAGTCATATACACGATATACACAAACCACATCTATCGAGATACAGTCATGAACCTGATGTTCAGTAGTACTCGTTTGTTCATGTGGTTCATAAGTGTTTCTCGTTTCTTGTTTTTAAATAGATTGGACTGTTGGTTTTCCTGTTTGAATGGTTTTGCACTAGTCATTTTTTGGGCCTTTTATAGCTTGTTGTTTAGTGTTAGTTAAGACCCATTATTGAAGGCCGTACTTTGATTTATAATGGTTTACTTTTTTTCAAATTATGACTTTGATGGAGAGTTGTCTCATTGTTTCTTATACCGCACCTTATTGTATCTATATTATACACACTATGCAGATGTCTATACAATAAGCAAAGCTTTCTATTACCTGCAGTTAAAATAAGTAGTGAATATCATGCACATAACTACCAACGATATGCAATCAATACTGAATTATCAACAATAACCAAAAACAAATCATGACATAAAATAACCACTCATTACTAGAAGTTTCCGAATTAACCATTTCTGAATCAAATGTATGATGGGTAACAACAAATCGTTGTTATTAGTTAAAAACGTTCTAAACTATGAAAATTTAACCTGAAGTTTGTAACCGGAGAATATGATTCGGGTCTCGAAACCGGGACCTCCATGTTGCAGGCAGCACGTAAACGGAATTAGCTAAAGTAGTACATCTTAAGCCCAACTGCTTGCAGCTGACTTCGTATCTACTAAATTTTGTAATGGAAGCAATCCTTTCAAATGTTGATCTTTTCCCCTTTTAATGTTCGAGCAATAAACCTTATCCACATTTCTTCAGATTATAAAACTGCAGATTGCACAAACAAATGCATATGTAATATAAACTTTGACGATTGCAATTCCCTCCATTTTTATCCCGGTGTTCCTTTTCTCCTCCGATGCGTTAGTATTTTTTGATTCCAAACATTTGTATCTCGGTGTTCCTTTTCTCCTCTGAAGCGTGAGTAGTTTTTTGATTCCATACATTTGTATCTCGGTGTTCCTTTTCTCCTCCGAAGCGTGAGCAGATTTGTCTTTCATTTCAACAAAATGTTCAAACAATTTATCAATAAAGTAGCATGCAGTAATACTGATAAGTAGCATTGTTAAGACAAATGCCATATGTTGTACAGGCTATATACGTACCCTTCCGGAGTACATGATATCACTACTGGTTATTGTTTGTATTTGTGGTGCTCAGTACGTATTGCATATTTCATGTAGCGTTTTGTAGAATAATCTATATTCCTCGTTTTTCGATTTATTGTAGTAGCAATTGAGTTTTGAATGTTCACTTTGTTTTTTCCTTCTTTTTTATGTGTACATCAAGAGAGTATATGCCTTAACGTACATAGCTTGTACCAATTTGGCAGTTGTTGTCCATTCCTTTGGTGTGTTTGACCTTTTGATTTTGCCATTTGATTATAGGCTTTCTGTTTTGAATTTTCTTCGGAGTTCAGTATTTTTGAGATTTTACTTTTTACTGCCCCAAACTTATCCCTAATGGACAAAAAGTGATGAATGCATTCCGTTTAAAATATTGATCGAAATACATAATAAATAACTTAAGTAAAAAGTTATCACCCGTTCCATATACTTATTCATACATACACTTGTCTCTATCAAAATGAAGCGTTCTAATATTGTAATTCATTTACTAATTTAGCATAAACATGTCAAAAGCAGGTCATCTAGAAAAGGACTGATGTGTACATGCAATCTGCTATCAATCATCATCATAAGAAAATCGGTCAGGAAACAAGTCGATATCTAACATACTCTCATATTATATATATGTATATACATTTGTAGAAAAAAATAGTAGTATTTTTATGTAAATAAAGGTTACAGAATTTACAGGACTATGGATAGTTTCATTCTTCGTACCCCAAAATGAAAATAACGTCACGTCATTGGTTGAATTTCCATTGTTTATGACATTTTTTAACCAATCACGACGTTTTGGTGTTCACTTTTGAAAATATTACCCAGGATGCATTATATTCTGAAACGGCGAATTAACGTTACAGAATGTACAGGACTATGGATAGTTTCATTCTTCGTTTCTTAACAAGGAAATACATATAACGTGAACCTAAGGGTCTTATTTTCATTGTCTGTATTTTTAATTGGTTTATATTTGTGGTTTTTAGTAGAACCACTAGTTTTGCAGTATAAAAGGATTTAAAATATATGACTATCTACAATGTATGCGTCTCTTCTTAGGTATTTTGATTGTTTGTTTACATGTTTTATAGTGATTATTTGATTACCAGACCAAATATATCATGATTATTTCGTTATTTGATTATCATAATTAAAACAAATAGTTAATGATTATGTGATTATATTGTAAAAAAAAGTGATTCTGAATGGACTCATAATTCATAGTAATCTTATTAAAAAAGATTTATACGCATTACAATTGTTTTTATATTGAACAGATATATAAAAATGTGGGTTTTTACCTTCTATGAACGAAACAAGCGGAACGGACGAAATATAATAGATCCTCCACAAACATCAACAAAACAAAAGTGAATGTATAACCAATCTCCTTCAATCAATTACTGTCGTCCACTTCCATTCCTTATAGTGTTGAATTTAAAAAAAGGATTCAATTTGATGGATAGCGTATGAAAACGAAATAACAATGTTTGCGCTTTGCATGAAAACAGATTTTGACTTCAAGTTAAATGTTGCTTCATAAACTATTAAACAAAAATATTTGCGTCCAAAAATATGCATTATGCATGGTGTACCTATAATTATTACTTTTACTAGATGGAGAGTTGTCTCATTGGCACACATATTACATCTTCTTATATATATGATAACAAATAACAGAAACCTTCAAACAAAGAAATAACAACCACTCGAAAATAAACTCATTGAAACTCTAAAACTATAGGCACATTAAAAGAAAAAGTTCGACTAACCCCCATGGAATAAATTGTTACTAATTGAATGTATAATTTGTTAGGAAATCAAAAATGATTCATGACAACATCTACACTTACAAAAAGTTCTATGAGTTCATTTAAATAATAAATCGTGCACTATATATTATATAAAGCGTCCTATGCATTTGACTAAATCACGAATTAGTTAATATAAATATATGTATATATAATCTACAAGGTGGTAATATTGCGAACAGATTATCGACAAATGTTATATAAAGTATGACATTGCGATTATCCCATGGCCTACAGGGTGACATTGTGATTATCTCATGGCCTACAGGGAGATATTTAGTTGGATAATATTGATGATTTAATGTTATAATTACATGTGAAGTATTTGATCAAAGACGGATAGAAGTATTTAAAGTGCACTTACTTTACTTACCTTCTTGTATTTATATCTCTACAAGGAAAATTAAAAAGAAATAAAAATTTGACATAGTTCAGATTTTATATGAACTCCGTCTTCAAACAAAGGCAGCAATAACAGATGCACATGCGTGCGCAGTAAACAATAAAGCGTACACACTTCTGCATAGGTAAAGGTAGAACGTTGGTATTTCCTATTTATATATCCCTTTAATAATTTTCATCAAGCACTTTCTTACACTGACTGAGAACCTACATTTCCTTTTTTTTCATTTAACGTACGCATGCACATCTATTGGTGCTGTATTTGTTAGAGAAACACTTATATCATATCACGTTTTGTTTGTTTTAGATAATGTTTTAAGAATTTAATATTACAGTTTTTGCATGAAGGCAGCTTCCAATAGGGATAACACACAACAAGATATGTTTTCATGTGAAAATCTACCAATCTTGAGAGTGTGTTACAAATATATACCAATACGACATTTGACAAAAGAAGTGGCAGACCCATAAATGTTCAGCAAAGGGGCCTACTGACGGCCTACGAGGAAACCCTCTCCAGTAAAAATCGTTTCTATACTTCGTTACTTTCGTTCATCGGCATCTTTTTATCTGTCTTTATTTTGATCATACAGGAACGCCCAAACCAAAATATTGGAAATCCGAATTTTTATTTTTTTAAAAGGTATAGAAAAAGGCGTGACCTTAGTCAATAGTACACATAAACACAGATATCAAGGTGATATGTCATGTTATTCATTTTATCGCATTTAATTGGAGAAGAATTGGGACCTTTAAAACATCAGTTAATCTCAATTTAATGTTTACAAATCCATGACGAAATATCTCACTTCATGACAACACAAAATTGACTACGTCACGATGCTGTCCCATGCAGAGATTTAATATTTTAAATCATTCTTTGACATAGTGTTTATAAATAGTTGAAATTTACCTAAAAGTGAATGACTGATCTATTTAACAATTTTATATCTCGATCTGTTTGCCTATAAAATACAATAACACATGATTTTTCTATGCACCTTTGAAGCATTTTACTTTCTTTTTTTACTCTTAACTGTACTATTAAAAGAGGTTAAACCTAATCAGCACATGCTGTTAGTGCCAATTGGAAATGACTTGTTTTATGTTTATTTAAGTCAGACTTCAACAATGGCAATATGTTATATGTTTTTTTTCTTCAGTAAATCAATACGTCTCTGTACTTTTCAGTTTCTTAATTAAGTAAGAGTTGTGAATAACGATCGTGAAAATTTATTTTTGTTCACAGGTACCAATTACCAATACATGCTGACAGAAAAATTAATGACATGCATAATTAATTGATAGTATTTTTTTCACTTGAAAATGAAATGTTCTTTTATACGCGAGAGGTTTATTTAAATCTAATGTATGCCTAACTGATATATATAGAAGTTCATTACAGTATATATAGCTTTTTAATATAATATAAAATTCTGTTTCTTGTTCAAATGTAGTTGTCCAATGTGACTGGATTTATGATTATTTGCGTTTAAAACAAAATACAAATACAAATTTGTAAATAGAATAATGTTTAATGTGCCATTAATGATTAATCTTGTTCGAACTTAGATAATCATGATTATTGACCGTTTTTGAACTTTTGGTCCTCGATGCTGTTCAACTTTGTACTTGTTTCGGCTTTAAAACTTTTGTATCTGGGCGTCACTAGCAAGTCTTGTGTGGACAAAATCCACTTTTGGCGTATTAAAAATTTTAAACTTGTTACCTTTTGTTAGCTATTATTCGTGTGTTTCTTTGTCAATTGTGTTCTCCTATTTATTTATGTTGTAGTCCTGTAATGTTGTGTTGTCATTTTAATGTTATATTTCACATGGCCATAAAAGAGGGAGGTTTGGCATGCCACAAAACCAGGTTCAACCCACCATTTTTTCCTTTAAAAATGTCCTGTACCAAGTCAGGAATATGGCCATTGTTATATTATAGTTCGTTTCTGTGTGTGTTACATTTTAACGTTGTGTTTCCGTTGTGTCGTTTGTTTTCTCTTATTTTCGAGTGTGAATTCACATTACTTAAAGACCTGTCACGGTACTTATCTATCCCAAATTCATGTATTTGGTTTGGGTGTTATATTTGTTATTCTCATAGGATTTTGTCTAATGCTTAGTCCGTTTCTGTGTGTGTGTGTGTGTGTGTGTGTGTGTGTTACATTTTAATGTTGTGTCGTTGTTCTCCTCTTATATTTAATGCGTTTCCCTCAGTTTTAGTTTGTTACCCCGATTTAGTTTTTTGTTCATGGATTTATGAGTTTTGAACAGCGATAAACTACTGTTGCCTATATCTATCTATGTAGTCTACGAGATATAATTCTAGTTAGAAATTATTTTGTTGATAATATATGTATTTCATTTTTCTTAATAGACGAACTTCAAAAGTTTTTAAGAGTATGCAATATTGTTAAGGAATTTATTTGATGAAAATAAAAAAAGATAAAAATAGGAGTAATACATTTTTCTAGAAATTTTTATAATCATAAGATTATTACATGGTTTATTATCATATATTTATATACGGAAAACAGATTATACATTTAGTTCACAATCCCAACGACATTTTTGGACATATAGTTGTGGTCCGTATGATCCTTAACAACTAGGGGAACTCGGCGGACACGTGATTTTCGATGTTTCTTAACTCTATCCCACCTGTTAATATAGATGTTCGAATCCTCCCATGAAAGCTTAATATTGACTAGGGTTGCCTCACGGTAACCTTAAGTTGTTAATTTCTGTGTCATTTGATATATCTTGTAATTAGTTGTTTCATTGGACATCACACCACATCTTCTTTCTTGTAAGATAAAAGATGACTGAAACACAATGACACACAATATATATCTAGAGGTGAATAATGGGTCTCTACTAAAACAATAATTGATTTAACGTCTTCGTTTGCCATGTGGTTATCATGCTCTTTTGTGTTTTATTGATCACATTTTTTTGGTTTATATAATAAAAAGTAAAAACACAAAAATACTGAACTCAGAGGAAAATCAATTCAGAAAGTCCATAATCACATGGCAAAATCAAATAACAAACGCATCAAAAATTAATGGATGGACAAGAACTGTCATATTCCTGACTTGGTACAGGCATTTTCAAATGTAGTTAATATAATTAATATAAAGAAAAAATTTGACATTTTTACCTATTATGTGTTTGTGTTTTGTTCACATAGTTGTCAATGTAATTGCATGTTGGTTATTCTCATCAGATTTTGTCTAATGCTTAGTCCGTTGCTGTGTGTGTTACATTTTAATGTTGTGTCGTTGTTCTCCTCTAATATTTAGTGCGTTTCCCTCAGTTTTAGTTTGTTACCCCTTTTTTGTTTTTTGTCCATAGATTTATGAGTTTTGAACAGCGGTATACTACTGTTGCCTTTATTTATTTGGTCCCTTGTGAAGAGTTGTCTCTTTGGCAATCATACCACATCTTCTTTTCTATTAAGGATTGCCAGTTTATTTGCCTACTTTTTGTAATTATCTAATGGTACGTCGGCTACCTCCAACAATAAAAACTGACAACCACTTTATAGACTATAGTGCTCACTTTATCGTTAAGTCTTTAAATGGCGGAAATACTCGAATTTCAAATCTTCTCCGTGAACATTTTAAAAATTTGATCGATAAATTTCTGATAATGAAAACCATTTAGGGGATAAAAGGATTTTTTTTAAACGGTTGATTTTTCAGAAAACTTGCACGTTCCTCTCTTCCTGGTCGGATGGATTTATTGAAAACTAGTTCCTAGAAATATCTGCTACTTTTCATAGGTTCATGGATTTAACGTCTTGTTCCCAGGTATATCGTCTTGTTGTAAAGTAAAGAGTAAAATAACAAAAATACAACTCCAAGAAACATTCAGAAGTCCCTAATCAAATGGCATAATCAAAAGCTTAATCACATAAAACGAATGGACACCTACTGTCCTTTTCCTGAATTACATGTAGTACAGGCATTTTTTTATGTAGAAAGAAAGAGTGTTTTTTGTGTTTTAAATTGCGCTTTTGAAATTTTAGGTACTTTATAATCATACATTACTATAATGAACAGCTATGAAATGTTGCAATACAAATTATGTGTACCGCAACTCAAATTCCAATAGGTTTTATATGGCTTTATTTGCCACAATTGCACGAACTATATTTTAAAAATGAAGATGACTGAAACACAAGATGCATCTAGAGGTCAACATCGGATCTCTAAATTATAAAATAATTGATTAAATGTTATCATGCCCTTTTGTGTTTTAATGTTGACGCTATGAAACTAGGTTAATCCACTATTTTCTACAAATTAAAGATCCTGTTACTAACTTAGGTATATGCCAGTTGTTAGTCATTCGTTTGATATGTTCGAGGTTTTAATTTTGTCATTTGTTTAGTGACTTTCCATTTTGATCTTTCCTTCGATATTTTTTGCATTTAATTGTGACGTCATCTACTGATAATTTTCAACATCCCATCTGTATCTTTTATCTCTTTACCTGATAAAAAATGGCTTCGAAATTCGTTTGTCAAAAACCTTAATCCGACTAGATATCACATCCAAACTAATACACTGATATTGTTTATAGACCCAAATTTTAAGATTTAAAGTTTAGACACGATTCATGCTTACTAATCGATCCTTAATATAAACCTATTCCAAAGCGTAATAACACTAAAACAGAACTGAATATGTACCCTTTACACTAACAAACAATGTATATTCTACATCTACCCGATACTTAAATTGTTGCATTGTACAAGGTTGTGTTTTTCTCTAAATGTTTATGACGTCTTTAACACTAAATCCATTTCCTTATATTGCTATTCTATCCTGTGAAATATGATTTATTCATTAGTTTTAACTGGCTTTGAAATATCTTGCATTTACTACAAATACAAATATCGCATCTGCGTTTATTTAGCCCTTTTGTTCGTTATGTTGTTTATCGAGCAGGTGATTTATACAGTTTGTCGTTATGTTCTGATGTTGCTTATTACTACGGCACAAGGTTCATAGGAGGGTTACGTGCACGTAGACAGATTTAACCCCGCAACATTCGTTTTTTCCAAGTAACAAATTATTGAAAACAACACGTTTAATAATTTCTTGCGTCCGAAGCGCTTTTCTGGATTTACTTTCATCAGGAACGCTCAAAGAGCCTGCAGTTCAATGGTTGTTGTTGTCACAGTCTATCATATGTGTGTTTGGTCTTTTACGCAATGAGAAAATCCTGCATCCTCAGACGGGCTTCAGCTGACCCCTAAATGATATGGTATACTAGTTCAGCGGAATGGACGCCACACTGAACTCTAAATCATATAGATGAACCAATGTATATCATGTACATGACATACTTGACATTTTATCATGTCGGAGACTTTTGTATCGTACTATACGGTGAGGGTTTGCTTATTTTTGAGGTTCATACTGTAACCTATAATTGCATTAATTATTCAGTCTCTATTGGATAGCTTTATCGTCTGATAGAGATATAAGAAGATGTGGTATGAGGGCCAATAAGACAACTCTCCATCCAAGTAACCATTTCTAAAAGTAAACCATTATAGGTCAAGGTACGATCTTCAACACAGAGGTGAGGGTCATTCCGAACAGTAAGCTATAAAGGGCCCAAAACATTACTAGTGTAAAACCATTCCAACGGGAAAATCAACGGTCTAATCTATATACAAACCAAAAACACTTTTGAACCACATAAATAGACGACAGCCACTGAACATATCTATATTTATATGCATTGAATATGTCAAAATTAATGAAGGTCTGTTCGTTACAAGTCTTGAAAAATTGTGAATATATAATATATAGTTTTCAGCTAGCAATGCCTTGGATTAACCTCATCGGCTTCATACCGCCACTGCGGAAATATGTATTTTTATTTATATACAATATATAGACTATCAAATTGAAAGATGACTATACTTAATTTTCTTAAGGACAACACAATTCATTGTAATTACAGACAACATTTAACAATGTTCATGACTACGGACAGATACATATACATGTAATACGTTTGGTTTCATTTAAATCTGCACTTTATGTTTACTGTGTTAGTAGGTTATTAATGAGTTTTATATGCAAATGAATATACATACATTCATAAATTTAACAGGTAGATGGCTTGACATCATAGATTATTTCTCTGCATTCAAATTTCTCCATTGTAACATTTGTGTAATGTACTTCTTAATCAAAAGTATGAACAGAAATATCAAATATGTTTTTAAAAAGATGATTGATGGAATAAAATACTGCTGAGATGTAAGAAACTATGACCTTGTTAAGTACACAAAGTTCATACAGTCAGACCTCACCACACAAGACTTTGTAATACCATCAGTGATTATATTTGATATTTGAATTAAAGACAGAGGCGAAAGATACCAAATGGAAAGTTAAACTTATAGGTTGAGTACGAGCTGATAATGCTATCACAAAGAAAACAAAACAACGAAAAATGACTTCAAGAGAAAAATAACGGTACACAAAACACAACATAAAAAACGCAAAACAGCAACTTCAACCAACACTGAACCGGAGAAATAAATACACAATTGTATATCAATTAGTTGATTACTGATTTTCCAACGTTAAATAGAAACTTTATCATTCAAGACGAAAACAAAAAGTACCATTAAACCGATAGGTTTTACACGATTTCAGGATACTTGTGAGAAATATAAACTGATATTGAGGAAAAGTTATGAAGATTGCCAAAGAAACGTGACATTATAATAGAACGTCTTTGGAACCTTTGATGATTTATTGGAAAAAGTAAAATCACAAAAATACTGAACTCCAAAGAAAATTCAAAAGGGAAAGCATTATTTCTGTCTATGAAGAAATAACATAAAAATGGCAATATGAAACGATAAAACAAATCAAACGAATGGACAACAACAGCCATACTAGCACAGGCATTTTCAAATGTGAAAAAGGGTGGATTGAACCTGGTTCAATAGCACCAAACCTCCCATTTGTATGACAGTTGCATCGAACATATCTGAGTTGTTGTTTAACGCACATCGACATACACACGCTCTCAGTGTATCACATTGACGACCCCTCCTGATTGTACTGCACATATAATGATTAATCATTTACCCCGTACAATCGTATGGACGCCCTGTATTGCCATGAGTATAAATACAACATAAGAAGTCAAGGTGAACATTTTTCATATTTCATTTCAATCCATGGGGTTGTTTATCAATCAAAATAGCATTGTCATCTTTATTGAAGGTTAGATGAAAAGAATTGATTTTTCCAATTTAAAGTACTTTTATGGAAACATTTAAGGCCTCATAAATTCTTTGTCACACAAGGTTAAATCTTATAACCTTGAACATACTTTGACATTGGTCTATTAACCCGATTACCGTCGATAGCTTTTTTATATATTAAAAACGGAAACATTTTATAATTTTATTTGTTTGATCACCGGTGAACAATATCTGAACAATATTTAAGGAATGACTGTAATATTTTTTCTGTCTATGAAGAAATAACATAAAAAAAATTGATGCACACTGAATAACGCGCGTAGCGGGTTATTTAACAGTGTACACCACATTTTTTATGTTATTTCGATTATTCTATGGGCTCATAACAAAATAACGTCAGCCAATCAGAAGACGCGTTACATCCAAAATTAAATTATTGTTAGATGACATCGATACAGAACTGAACAGATATACTCACCTGTACTATTATAGTATTAATGAATTAGTGTTTTTTATAATGGCCCTTAGTCCATCAGCTAGTTTTCAAAAGCGCTCTAGTTAAGGAGTTTGTGTTACACCCCAGGGTACCGCAACTTTTTTTGATAGAATTCAACTTCAGTATCTTATTGATAAAATACAAGGTGTTAGACCCCAAAAAAAGTGTCCAAAAGAGGTTAAAAAACGTCCCTTACAATGGTCCCCTTATTTAGCTATCACGACTAAGTAATTTTTAATTAATTTTTTTTAATATAAAGAGATTGAGAAAAAAAATTAAGTATAGGTTAAAACAACTAAAACAGATATAAAACTATCATTTTTAATGTAAAACTAAAGATTTTTTGTTTAAAAAAAAGTGTGTATTTACATTACAAACAATCCGATTTTTTGGGGTAAAATTAAGGCATATTTTCTCATTTCATAAAGAAATTCGTAATACAATTATCCGTTTTTGTGAATTAAACTTTAAAACTGACCAGTATGCAATGTTTAAACTATTTGCAGTATGTATATATCGTCTAAAATATGAATTATTCAATAATACATATGTACGTGCAAATACTCGTGAAATACCGGAAATCATCAAATTACCGTCTTCGATTCAGTTGACAATATATTCACACATACGCACTTTTAGTCTCGATCACCCAGACGCATTATGAATATAGCGTCTGGATTTTTGTGTCTTCGGATTTCGTTCATAGATGGCGCTTTAAAATTTGGTATTGACCTTGACCACATGTTCCCGGAAGGTAAAAACTTCAGGAATATGGACGATAACATGCGGCAGTGGTTGACCAGAGTTGTGAGTTTCAGTGTAAAATGAAACGTTTAAACAGCATGGAAACTAGACAATTAACTTATCAAGGTTCATGTTTACGAATGTGTCTTTTAATAGGATAGGGAAAAGGTAGTTTTTGACACATAACTCAGAAAGGGGGGTTGTTGTTGTTGCAAACTAATTCTTGGTTGTTACAACCTACTGTTTTTGTACACCTTTTTGTTACAAAAACAGTAGGTTGTAAAATTGCAAAATCCTTGTAACAACTAGTATCATAAAATAAAATGTTTGACAGTTTGTATAAGGAATGTAGTTTTAAATATTTTACCTCATGCATCGATCACTGAAATCTTAGACTACTATAATATAACACAGTAGTCTCAGCTTAAATCTCAATATAAAAAAAAACTACCACACAGTTGACTCTTGAGTCTCGAGGTATACTGCAAATCACAAGGATACTTAATCGGGCGGATCCAGCCATTTTAAAAGGGGGGGTTCCAATTATATGTCCCCATTCAAATGCATTGATCGGCCAAAAAAAGGGGGGTTCCAACCCCCGGAACCCCCCCTCTGGATCCGCTACTGTTAATAAAAGATATTTAATATGAATAATCTGCAGTAAGCACCAAGAATTGATGCTTAAAGGTAAGTTCCTTCTTGTACTTAATGCAGATGAGTCAAACTCCTAAATTATTTAAAAGATATTTTAAAAGCATATTTTTTAAGATAATAGATTCTGTGTCCAGCCAGCAAAGATCATCAAGAGACGGTGCAAGAGAATATGAAATTCTTCTTACAATAAGACAATTTATCCTCATGCTATATAGATTATGCCATTTAGAATGCACTTAATGAAACTAACAATTAAACAAATACAGGATTACTGTTGTAACAATTGTTGATTACCATAAAAGGCTGATTAGTATTGAAAATGAAATAAAAAATATGTCCAACAGAATACAGTATTATAAATATCTATAATCTATGTACATTGTAATCTATGTATAAAGTATCTGCATTGAGTTGCATCTGAAATAGTAAAATACTGACATATTATATAAATAAATAAATATAGTTTTCTCGTTTGAATTGTTTTACATTGTCTTATCGGGGCCTTTTATAGCTGACTATGCGGTAGGGGCTTTGCTCATTGTTGAAGGCCATATGGTGACCTATATATATATATATTATATCTTTTCCAGGTCAATTATCTGTATTGAATGGCTGGATAATACAAACCTAGTACAAATGTATATAGAGGAATGAAGAGGCCTCACATATAACTGACTGTCATTGGGTAATTTTATTATTAATAAAAAATTGAGAATGGAAATGGGGAATTTGTCAAAGAGACAACAACCTGACCAAAGAGCAGAAAACAGCCAAAGACCACCAATAGATCTACAACACACTGAGAAAATCACGCACACAGAGGCATGCTTCAGCTGCTACCTAAACAAAAATGTGTACTACTCCTAGTAACATGGGGTCAAGGTGATAATGAATGTTATACTATACTACAAAATATATAAATGAACTAAAATTAAAAATCATACAAGACTAACAAAGGCAAGAGGCTCCTGACTTGAGACATGCGCAAAAATGCGTAGGGGTTAAACATGTTTTGCAAGATCTTAACGTATCCAGCTAGTCATTGTAGAAAAACAAAAACAATAGGCACAGTAAATCTCAGTTTAGAGAAGTCATATTTAGTCCTATGTCAGAATAGGAAACAAAACAAACTAAGCAAAATTACGATACATAAATTGACAAAGGACAACTAGCAGTTACTGACATGTTCCTCAGACATACAAATGTATGTGAACTTAACTAAATGTCATACATTATTACACTATATATGTTTTTCACTTTTTGACTTTCTTTTTTTTAGCATATGAAATATATCTTGAATATATTGTACCAATGGTTTTTTTAAGAATATTTTTTTTTTGTACCCTAATACCGATAGGACATGAATTACCAATAAGAAAAATAATTTCTTTGGTTTTATTCCAATACAGATACATGAAGTCAGACTAAATGTTTTTGAACCCTGCATATCTACTTGAACTTGTTTCTTAGTTTTGCAAAATTACTTTATTCAGTAAAATTTCTAAACAAATGTATAGTTTTGTAGACATTGGTCTCATACAAATTGCATTTTATTAAACTAGGGCAAATTATATTTCAGCAAAAGGCTTTGCCATCCAATACATGTATTTCATCTCGGAAGAAAAAGAACAACAGTCCTGATGATGGTGACAGGTCAAATTAATCTAACAGGTAACACATACATAACATATTGTTTTAAGGCTTTTCCATTTAAACATACATGCATGCATGCATGGGACCAGGGAAGACACTTAGAGATCCAAAGTTACAATGTGGGGTGGGATTAATTGCAATGAAAATGTTAGTGATATTCTCAATTGGCTTCTATCAGTTGATTATTGATCGACTTTATTAACTTAATATTTCTGTAACAATTGTAAATGTAATAAAAATAAGCCATTTCATGATATCCATTACCAAAAATGTTGTGTAGCCTGATTATAACCACAGAATTTACATTGCTTTTCAGATACTAGTGACGAAATCAAGAAAGAAGAGTAGACACCATTTGACCAACTGTGCTTACAATACCTCTGAAATAGTTGTAATTGATGTCCATACTACATTGTAGTATCATATGATAATACATTACAGCATCCACAGAATTATCATCTTGGTTGTCAATGCCTCTTATTTCTTAATAAATTGCATTTGTTATTTTGGTTGTATGATTTTCTAAAAAGACTTGTTTGTTATTAATGGAGTAGAATGTTGAAGAAAAAAAAATGACAAAGATCATTATTGAATAAAGTGCAAGTACTTTTTTAAAGTTTTAAATAGACAATTAGTATGGTGTTTGAGCGATGTAAAATAGATATTTCTTATTTGTTTCCAGTACATTAATAAGCACCAGTGGCAGATCCAGAAATTTTCATAAGTTGGGGCCCACTGAATGTCTAAGAGGGGGTCTGGCCCACTCCAGTCATGCTTCAGTGATTCCCTATATAATCAACCATAATTTTTTTTCCAGAAAAGGGGAGGCCTGGGCACCCTCTAAATCCGCCTATGACAATACCATGAAAATAAATTTGCTGTAGCATTTGTTGTATTTCGTTTTCATTTTTTATTTCTGACATAAAACCCCCTTAAAAAAATACATTTTGAAACTAGAAACACTTATCCTAAAAATTGCATTTTAATATTAAAACCAAAGAGAATGAAGAAAGAGCACTATCAAGTGTACCTTAATATGATTCTAAAAAATAATCATTACATTGAATGCTTATAATTATCAGAATAATGAGATATGGTATGATTGCCACTGAGATTTATATCCATCAGAGTTCAAATATTGTGCATTCAATTTGTAGGTCACCTTTCAACCTTCAACAATGAGCAAAATCCATAGCCTATAGTAAGCTTTAGAAGGCTCTTAACATGGTAAAAAAAAACATTGTTTATCTAACTGATATTTCTTAATTACTGAATGTTCAATTGTTATGATGGAGAAAATAAGTGGCATTACAGTTTATCATCTTTCTGTCATGGACACAAAGACCATCTAGGAGTTTTCCAAATGCCTACTTTGGACATTCAAACAACAAGTAGGAATAAAAGAATCTACTTTAGTGTTGAATATATTAAATTGAGAATAGAGATGGGGAATGTGTCAAAGAGACCACTAAGGAGAAGAAAACAGCAAAAGGACAACAATGCGTCTCCATCACAGCGAAGAATATCCAGCTCACACAGGCAGGCTTTAGCTGGACCCTAAACTAAATGTGCACTAGTTCAGTGAAAATAGATGTCATACAAAACTTCAAAACATATAAATGAACTAAAATTGAAAATCCTACAAGGCTACATAACAAGTATAAAAATAAGAAGATGAGTATAAAAAAGATGTATAATTTCCAATGAGACAACTCTCCACAAGAGACCAAAATGATGAAATGATGCAGAAATTAAACGACTATAGGTTACTGTACATCCTTCAACAATGAGCAAAACTCATACAACGTAATACCAATATACAGTTGTATAAAGATGAAGGAAAAACAAACATCAACAAACGACAACCACTGAATTAGAGGCCGTTGCCTTGGGACAGGCACATACATACATACATACAGAATGTGGTTGGGTTAAACATGTTAGCGGTATCCAAACCCTCCCCCTAACCTAGGACAGTGGTGTAACAGTACAAAATAAGAACGAACTATAAAAAATCAGTTGAAAAAGGCTGAAGTCATCAGCTGGATACAAATAGGAATACTACATAGAGTGGACGTGGCCGAGTACATGTATATATTTATCCCACAACAAAGGTACATTTGAGTATGATTGCCAATGAGACAACTCAATCAAAGTTCAAATAAAGTGGGTGTTAGCAATTATAGGCAACTGTACAGTCTTCAACAATGAGTAAAATCCATATCATATAGTCTGCTGTTAAAGGCCCAGACATAAATTATATGAACAATTCAAATGAGAAACTGATGGCCTAATTTATTACAAAACAAAAATATCGAAAATTAAAAACCAACAACAACCACTGAACTAAAGCTTAAGGCATAAGACTGGACAAGGGTTAAATAATACTATTAATTTGAAAGCATGCCTTTTATGGCTTATATGTAAATACTCAGCTATCTATCTAATTGCCAATCGTGGAAATTGTAATATTTCATAAAAGGTTATCAGGAACTATATATATATATGATACTGAAAATATATGTGAAAACACTTGACCAAACAAACAACTGACTCCTCAGAAAATACACAATAAAGGAGCCCCTGAGATGAACCCTGGTTTTTTGGTAGGGTTTGTGCTGCTTTCTTTAGTTTTGTTGTTGTGTTGTGTCCTTCTTTATGACTATAAATACTAGGAAAAAGAAATAACCTAGTAAACTGAATTAGTAAGTCTATCAAGCCTCAAATCCTTGTTGTTCATAAAATAAAATTGCAATGAATAACAATACAGTGGAAAGTAGGTCAACAAGTACTATCTCATATGATGTGGCTATATATGTACATGTATGTAGATTTATTTAATTTATTTTTGTAAATAAAATAATCAGATTTTCCTGTTCTTTTAGTTAAAACCATTCACAGCCTAAAAAATCTGGTGAAATTCTGTTGATTGATGTGCAACTCAGTATATTATATAAAGGCATACGACTACAATTCACACATATGCACAGTACATAAAATCATGAGTTACTTTATCTTAATCCTGCAAAAATCCATAGAAGAATATTGACAGCACTCGATCAATGCAATACTGCTTTGCTCTACAAAACAAAACAAATGCATTAATATACATTAAATACTGAATCACCTGTGTAAAAAATTGTCTATAATAAAAGTCTGAGGTCTGACACAATCAAATAAGACCTTTTACAGCTGTTGTATACTTGCAGTGTTTTATTCATATGGGCTATTTAAAAAAAAATGATGCCTTTCCTTTAAACCTTTGTCAGTCTCTTGTATGATACTATATCTGTAATGTTTTTAGGTCAGATAATGTATTATGATTAGTTGGTCCTAACTACCAAAGATAATAGCAGTATGTGCTCTGTTTAAAAAATATTGATCAAAATTGTACCTCAAAATGTCAGGAGTGTAACGCTTTTAGTGTGACATTAAGAAGAAAGCATGTGCTTTCATTGATGATATAGAATAAATAAGGGCAGATACAATACCAAACAATGTCTTTCATCCAACTATTATATCTTGACTATGATTTCTAGTTCAATTCTTCCATATATTTACATTTTTATGAGCCTCATAAGGTAAGTCAAATAAGTTTGTGTAAAAAAAAAATGTTAGTAAAAGTCAATATGCTGCCAGAAAATGTCTTTGTAGGTGAAATAACATGTTTCTGTACATCTTGCACGGTTTATTTTTTTTGTTTAGTATCATAGCTTGGCACAGGTGCATCCAGTTGACCCTGAAGTTCTACTACTGGAATATTATGGTTACAATAAGAGGACTACCCAGGTCTGTCAGGAGTGTAACAACTGGGTTAAGATGTATTTTTTTTTAGAAACAATGTTGTTATAGTTGTTGTTTTTTCTTGAATTTCAGTGAACATTACCTGTTACAGTTTATCAGTAACAAACATGCCATTATTATGGCCTTCATTGCTTTTGTATGCTCAATACTTCAATGTCAGGAGTGTAACACAAAAAAATGCCTTATTTCAATCTTATTAGCAAAGGTAAGTTATTGGAAGAAAAACAAGCTGACAATTATTATAAAATGACATTACTACACCTCAGCTTAACACAGAATACAAGTCTACATCATTAATTTTGAAATTTTTGAACTAAAATTGCAATTGAACTAGCTTGTTTAAATGTGTTACAGTCCTGACATACAAGTATTGAGCATAAACAAGCAATAAAGGCCATAATAATGGCATGTTTGTTACTGAAAATATGCAACAGATGGTGTTCACACTCAAATTCAAGAAAAGAAAACCAATAATAACAACATTGTTTCTATAAAAAATAACATGAATGTTACACTTAAACATTTTAAAGCGTTACACTCCTGACATTTTTGGGTACATTTTTGGACAATTTTTAATATTCAGAGCACATACTGCAACCATCTTTGGTAGTACGAACAAACTTATCATAGTACATTATCTGACATAAAAACAGCATATATATAGTATCAAACAAAAGACTGAACAAGGTTTAAAGGAAAGCCATCTTTTTTTTTTAAATAGACAATTAGCAAAATTTGTAAATATGTAAGAAGTATATAATTTTTTTTAACCTGTTCTTAATTTGCACTAAAATAATATGTGAAATATAAAGACTCTACATGATTTCAGGTCAGTTTCAGGTTAAAATATGGTAGCAATAAATTATGGTCAGGAGTGTAACATTTGTTACACTCCTGACAAGTTTCTGATGTAGCTTATCTATAACAAAATTCAACATGATTCTTTGTTAGAATAATTGTAACATCTTTACAATGTAATGAGAAAGCCGATCTGTCTTGTAAAAGTGATTTTTCTGCACACTATTCATCAAAGATTCTTAAAAATTAAAGTGTTATTCTCATTAAACATGTTAAAAGTTTGCTCTTTGCTCAGAAATTAAAAAAATATGTAATCAAATATCTAATAAATTTATTTATTTGTGAGATTGTAAATTTAAAATAGATATCATTACTGATTTTCTAAACATTCCATTAAAAAACAGTCTTACAATTACTGAAAAAATATGTCAGGAGTGTACCAAAGGATAAAAAACACATGTTTGTATTTTTTAAATGAAGAAAACTTAGAATTGACTGAAGCAATTGTTGTGAAATTTTCAGAGGATGTAATTAGATCATATATGTTTGCTTCCTTATACTTTTTATATAAAATTAAAGCTTTTGCAAAAAGATATAAAACCTATTGAAATAAGATATTAAAGAATACACTAAAAATTGGTGAAATTTACATATTTAAAAAAAAAAAAACTGTTTATAAGTAAAAAAAAATTGCAGGAAAATCATTTAGTACCTTTATTGCAACAAACAAAAAAAATTACATTGATATTTATATTCTTATTTATGTTTGTCAGTTGATATTATTATTTTGTTGTTTCCTTTGAAAAGTGGATGAATTCTTATGAGTAAAATGTTGTTAAAATTTTTGTTTTTATTATTTTGCATTAACCCTTGGTAGTTTTGTAAACTTGAATGTCTCTGGATTAAAGAAAAATGATAGAAAAAGATTAGCAATGACTTAATTTTTTACCATGTTTGTCACACTTTGGCATCATTTTTTTTTTTTAAATAGCCCATATTATAAACAATTACAAGGGTAACAAAGAAATACAATATTAAAGACTTCAAATCAAAGAGGACTGACAGAAGACCAAATAAGGTACACAAGCTCCATACAAATTTAAAAAATAATGAGAAGGAAGGCATCACAGAAAAAAATAAAATAGCCTTTCAAGACGTCATGATTATTTGGACTAGCCTCGTCCTATAATTTTTGCATCAAAGCAAAAAATATAAAATAGTCTTTCAAAGTGTCAAAATTATTTGGACTACATGTATTGTACTGCATGTTGGGAAGAACCCTCCAAATGAGGGCAAGGGGTCATTTTACTGTTGAAGAAAAGAAAGAAAGAAAATTAAGATTTTTAACTTAAGAGGGGAAACATTCATTATATTTGAAACAGCTTTTTCAAAAAGAGTCCTGTATAGGGTCCCATTATTTTTAATAATAACAACAAAAGATATAAATCCAAGCCTATTATAAAACTCGTGCCAGTCGTGGACATGTTTTGAATTTACAACACCAGATAGATGTATAAAATAGTTCTTACAATGCCAATGGGAAAGATTTCTTCAAGTAATATAAATTTATGCTCATTTGATATAAATTTTGCACTAAAAAGTGTCTTTTACAACAAAAACAAAATTAATCACTTGAAATGTATTAATCATAAAAGGGATAGTCACATAGGCGGATCCAGGGTGGGGGGCGCCCCCCCCCCTTTTGTGGGAAAAATTTGGTTGATTATATAGGGAATCATTGAAGCATGACTGGAGCGGCCCCCCTTAGGTCAGTCAGCGCCCCCCCCCCCCCTTTCCCTTTATGAAAAGTTCTGGATCCGCCACTGAGTCATGCAATTGTCCCTGTGCTCAGATACATGTTCAACTTCAATAAATTTATGTTGCGCGACTCTGCTGTTTTTGTTTAAACCTTTCAACTTGTAATGATAACCTTCTATTTACCTACTGCCTTTTGACAACACATTAATTACACCATGACCCTTTAACGCGTATATGCTAGCTGCATGTTGATGTTCTTTGGTTGAAGGCGATAAAAAATACAAGCACTCATGGAGGCTGCCATTTTGGATGTTGTGGGTCAAAATATTATTTCGGATACTATCGTTACTTCTCATAGAGTCTACGAAAAATCCAAAATGTTCCGAGTCTCTGACAGAAATCTGACATAAGAATTTTTACCATTGCGAAAACCCAGACGTTTGATTTGTAAAATTCAATCGTCTGGGTAATCGAGACTAACGCACTTTAAGCTTATCAATTTGCAACTGAAATCAAACATTTAGTTGTCGATTATGTTGTTTTTTTGAGATAAATTATTTTATAAAGTAAATGTGTAACAAAATATTTATGACAAAAATACAAATTAAAGTTAATTTTTTGCGTTTTGAAAAGGTGCACTCTATCGAACTCAATAAAAGTGTGCTTGTTTACATTTTATGTTTTAGCTATGTGGTGATTGAGTTAAGATTGTTAAGTCTTTCAATCGACAAACATTGCTTTGAACGTAGGTCTAATAGTCAGTTGGGGAATTTGTTAAGACTTTTTACTTTCTTTGGCACACAATTATGTCGATTTGACATACCATCTGGTTACTATTTATTTGATTTTCGTAATATTTACATTGTTCCTCATTTGATAGTGCTTTTTATCATTTTTCTTTCCTTTTTAATTGGATATATTGCTTCACTATTGTTTTATAAATTTTGTACATATTGTCACACTACATGTGCTTTTATAGCAGTCATTGGGAAACGGTTTGGCGATGCAGGGCTGGGCGATCTCCTGTTGGAGTCTGGAGTTATTGGGTCAGGTTCTTTGACTGGACTATTTTAAGGTAAACATTATAATCGAGCGCTGCGATTGCTCAAAATTGTATCGGAAGCTTTTGAACGATTACGTTGGGAAGCATTTGGTTCTTGGCTTAATTCAAATGATGAGAATGAATTTCTCGATCCTAATTTTCAGCATCTGCTTTGTCAATCTTAGTTCAAATCAGACAAAATTTAACAGAAAACAACTTAAAAACCTTGCTAATTTCACCTTCTGTTGGTAAACTATTTGAGGCATTTAGTGGATATTGCAATCTAAGTGAGGGACTAATGAAAAAGTTCTGGAATTCTTACATAGAAATGGTCGAACTTTTATTGGTATGTATAAGAGCAACAAGGGAAGGCAAGTGGGAACTTCATTTGGCATGTGTTGAAATAATGTTACCATTGTTTTTCGCATATGACCGTCAAAACTATTCCCGATACATGTCGGTATATTTGCTTCACATGCAAAATCTGCAAAATACATATCCTGATGCCCATGTATATCTTTCATCGGGTGATTTTTGTGTTCAGAGAAGCTCTCATGGATTTTCTAGATCTCCAGTTGACCAAACACTCGAGCAAACGTTGAACAGAGATACCAAAATAAGAGATGGCATTGTTGGTTTCAGTTTGAATAAAGGTTCTGTTAAACGTTGTTTGCTAAATGCACATGACAGAGCTTCAATATCATCAAAATGTCGAGATTTGGCATGAATAGTTAATCCTAAAACATCCACACAAACAGAACTTGACAAAACTCGAATGAAATGAGATGAAACTGACGTTTTGAAATTGGTTCAAACACTGCAAAGGTGGACAAACCCATTTGAGACATCTAAGCAGCTATCAGGCTTGTCCTCGGGCACTGTTTCTTCCTCTGAATTAATGTGCAACGCCTATAAAAAGGGAATGTTGGCATCAGACAATTTATCAGTGAACGGCTTGTTCAAAAGTCTATCGGCAAATGGAAGCTATTCCTGAGGAAAGCATGTGGATATTTGATTGCATGGCAGTCATTCAATCCATCACAAGGATACCAAGTACTTTTTCTGATTTGGCAAATGTTGTTTTTAAAACCATCCTTTCAGTTTCAAAATGAGCTCACCGCATTGATTTTGTCACTGATCAGTATCCCACAATATCCATAGAAAATAGAACGGGATCGCAGGTCCTTGGGAGGGCAAATCATAACAATAATTTCGAGACCATCACAATCGTGTCCTCGGCAATGGAGGAAATTGTTGTCAGTTGATAGAAACAAAGTTGCTCTTGTTAAATTCTTTGTGTCGGAATGGAATAAACAATCCTATAGATTTACACTTGAAGGAATTGATTTATTTGTATCACTGTTGAAAATGAAATAGTGACAAGTGTAAAATGCACCGAGCTTCTAAGCAAAACACGCAGCTGACAAAGGTTACGATTCCATTGTAATAAAATCAATCTGATGTGGAAGTATTGGCCTGCTATTTTCAGAATCGCATCAGTTCAAATATTATTTTTCTGATAGGTACGTCTTGCAAATGCAGATTATTAAATGTGCAATCAATGTGAGCAAAATTTGGGGAGAATGTTTGTAGAGCACGGACAGGATTTCACGCCTTTAGTGGTTGTGATTCAGTTAGTGCTTTGTCTGGTAAAGGAAAAAGCAAAGCATTTGGCGTTTTGAATCGTTCTGTGGAGTTTTCAGAAGGTCTATCCCGTCTTGGTCAAAATTTTAAAAGAGGTAGGCGAAGAACTGTCAAAAACACTCGAGATGTTTTTGTGTGCTATATATGGATACGATTATAATAACATCAATGAAATTCAGACTTTTTTTTGCAATGCAAAACACATTCATTGTCGTCTACTGCCTCAACAAAAGATGCAATGTTAAAGCACATCAAACGATTCAACTTTCAGGCAAAGATTTGGAAATCTGCTCTATAACACAACACTGTTCCATCGCCAAACAATCAGGATTGGATTGTTAAGAACGATTTGATCAGCATCAATTGGCTAGACCAACCGCCATGATTCCATGTTTTCCCCTTTCTTACCTTTGAATTTATTCAACTGTCTTTAGTTACTTGATGTTCTATGTTTCAATGTAAAAAATATACTTTTTTTATCAAGAAAACTAGTATGTATGCTTTGGTTCATTCAACATCATGAATTTTGGATATTACCCTCCCCCTTTTTTTCTTGGTCCTATACGATTTAAAAATTAAATAAAAATTAGCCTCCGTATTAATAAGATATGATTTGTTCAATTTAATAAGGATAATTGTACCGAATACTTGGTTATTTTTTCTTCTTTCTGTATATATGTGTAAAACAAAATTTTTGATATATAATTCTTAAATAAGACCCCTTTTAACCCCTTTTGGACACTTTTTCAAAAGTCTAACACCTCTTAAAATATTCTTCAGACATTACTCTTAAGACTTATACCAAAAATTTGCGGTACCCTGGGGTGTAACACAGAACTGAAATTTTGCCTTACCAGCTGATGGACTACCTGTTATATGTCCAAGGTCTGTAATAATGGTCGAGGAAGTCTGTAATGGTCCAAGGCAACGCCGAGGGCCAGTACAGACATTCAAGGCCATTATTACTGACCGAAGACATATAGCAGGGCTATTATAAAAACACCGATTTCTTAATACATTTATTAACCAACTGAACAAAAGTGTATGTGTTGTTGCCAACTTGATGTACTATCTACTCTTTTAATGACAGTTTAGTTAGAAAAAAAAATGTGTACTTCACCATGATAAAGCTTTAAATATACCAAAAAAATCCAAGATATTAAGTTGAAAGAAGAAGTTATGTGTTGAAAAACAGGATGAACAGTGATCCCCTTATATGGTTCTTTAATGTTGGTTACTGGTTACTAAATTAAATAAAATACAAAAAGGTATTATACTCTTTACAACTTAATGTTATTAACTTTATTAAAAACCCTAACTGGGCTTAATACAGACAAACTGGGCATTAATACAGGGCCATTACAGAAAAACAGGGCCATTACAGAAAAAACAGGGCAATTACAGAAAAACAGGGTCATTACAGAAAATATGAAATTTTTAATAAACATTCATTTTTGGCAAAAATGTACTAAGTTGGTTAATAATATGTCATTAGCGAGTAGCTTGAAATGAAACATAGATATCAGGATCAAAATGTTATTTTAACGCTAGACGCGCGGTTCATCTACAAAAGACTAATCAGTGATGCACGAATAAAAAAAAATGTTAAAAAGGCCAAATAAAACGGAAGTTGAAGAGCATAGATGACCAATTGAAATGTTTGAAATGCTTGCTCACTAACAAGTCAAACTTGTATACGAGGTCAAATCTACACCATGTGGTTGCTCAATTATTAAAATACATATTTTACTACATGTTTATAAAAACAATATAAAAAATAAAAATCGTAATAATTGGAAAATAAGAAGCAACAGTAGTATATCATCTTGTTTTTCTTGGTTTTCATTTTTACCAATAATTTCAAGTTTACCAATAAATGAAACAAATCGAGATAACTATCCAAAACTAAGTAATTTCTCATTATCTCCAATCGAAAGCAAGACCAGGTGAATCGATAGTGTAAGCCTCTAATGTTACGCATACAACACCCCCAATTCAAATCCATTCTTAGTCAAAAGGTCAAAATCAGAAATAGGAACACAATCTGTACAATAACAGATTGAACGACTATTATGGAAAATGTAAAATAACGTACAAAAAAACGTACTCCCAGGAAAATTCTGAACAGAAAGTCCGTAAGAAAATGAAAGAATGAAAAACTCAAATATATCAAACGAATGATTAACAACTGCCAATTACTGACTTATGTA
Source organism: Mytilus galloprovincialis (assembly GCA_037788925.1). NCBI lineage: Eukaryota > Metazoa > Mollusca > Bivalvia > Mytilida > Mytilidae > Mytilus > Mytilus galloprovincialis. The sequence goes on from CM075338.1 coordinate 89,074,817, forward strand.
GAAATTGGTAGAATTTTGGGATCTACGACAAAAAAGCATGCAGCTAGTGAGATGGAAAACTATATTGTATTGGTACACCCAATTGTGATGGTAACCGTTTGATATGTTTGAGGTTTTGATTATGACATTTGTCTAAGGATTTTTTAGAATTTTCCCTAGGGTTCGGTTTACTTACATCTGGCGTATGTAGCATAGTCTCTCACATCTCCGTAGGAGCAGTTTTTTTTACGCATTTGACTAATCATTGGATTGTTATTGAATATTGTATATTTGTTCAGATAATATTCAGTTTGCATACCATAAGAAAATGAACTAAATCAAATCTCAATCCTGATCACAATTAAGGGGGCTCATGGGTACAAAAATTTCAGCAAACAATTAAACCTTTATTTTTTCATTACAAGTTTTATTTATTACACTATAAGTTAATACTTAATGATATGGTACAAAATTCAACCAAAAAAATCGATTCGGTTTGGCCCCAGATGACTTTTAAAATGTTTATATCATTGAAAAAGCTCAAAATTATCTCCCTTTGGTACATTGGCATTAAATTTGAAATATGTTTTTCTAACTCATCGGTGACCTATATTTTTTATTATTGTTTTCAAATATCTGAACATGAACTAAATAATCATAAAATTTAAGCAATTTCTGTAATTAGGTTATTTTTTTATTTCGATATTACCTCTATTTCTCCTATTAGTTCAACAGAAAAAAAAAGGACATTAACAATGAACGGTGACCCCATTTTTTATTTCATTTTTCTTTTAAGTATATGATAAAGTTTATTTATAAAAAGATATAGCGAAATCCTATATTAGAAAAAAAAATGATGTATACCCAGGAGCCCCCTTAATCCAGGTTTTAATATATAGTCTGAAGATTTCAGAAAGTCCTTTGTTTCTTTTTTAAAACGGAAAATTATAATTTCGATGTCATTCATTGGGTTGACATAATCCTATTAAAACGAATATTTACATACAGGTATTCATAGTGTATCTATAAGAAAACGTAACCACAGTTCTTTAAAACGGACATAAATAAGATCAACGAATTAAAATTATTATGGAGTTTGTACATATGTGGACGATACAACGGATGCTACATGTGGAGCAGGAACATTTCTACATTTCCCGAACACAAGCTATCACTCAGTGAATTTTATTTTATTGTTCGTGTATCAATTGATATAGTTTTAAAATTAGATAGCTAGCTAGCTAAAAACCACTGTCATTTGCTAGCTATAAAACCCGGTTTTATCCACACGGAAATGCCCGTATCAAGTCAGGAATATGACAGTTGCTAACTATATGACCCGGTTTTATCCACACGGAAATGACCGTATCAAGTCAGGAATATGACAGTTGCTAACCGTTTATTTGATGTGTTTGATCTTTAATTTTGCTCTTTGAATACGGAATTTTCGTTTTTAATTTTTGTTCTTTCACCTTTTGAGGGTTGTCTTGTTCTTTTACAGTTTCCTTAATGTTTGTGTTTATATTGGTAATCTCGTGTCTATATTTTTGTCACGCAAACATTTTTGCACTGATCAATGTATTATATATCAGTTACACTATTGGTGTCATATTACAACATCATGACACTGGATAATCTTTGTAACATGATCAATCCAAATATAAACTGATTGTGACGTACTCCAAATTTGATAAACAACAAAACATTATCAATGATTATCTAATAAACAGAAAACACGAAAAAAAACACCGGAAGCGGTTGCACAACCTAAATGTAATAATTTTCTCATTTCCAAGTGATGATTTTGAATTTATCTCTTCAATCATTTTATGGACGCCATCACGAATAGGTTGGCCTGAGTTTAACAGATAACGGATATGTTCCAAATGTCATTATCACAATTTTCTTTTCCTTGAATTTGACTTCACCGAATTAGACTTAGTAACTACACGTAGTTACACGACCAATATGACATCCCTGCCAATTTGTAATAAAGATTTTATTCAAGTATTGATCAATGTTCTGCTTTCAGCTACGCAAAATAATATGAACTTTGACTGCTGTACACTAATTTTTGAATTTTTTGTTTTACACACGCACTGTTTTCAATTTAATATAAATATACGACTTGCAAACCAGTTAAAGGTTTAGCTAGGTATAAATCCAGGTTTAAATCACCATTTTGTACATATCAGGAATTTGACAGTTGCATTGCCTTCGTTTGATGATTTGAGCTTTTTATTTTGCTATATGCGAAGGGATCATCTGTTTGGATTTTTTAAAATCGTTTTTTATTGTTGTTATTTTCGTTTTAAAATAGAAGAGTCGTTTTTAGTCAAGTCTGTATTACTTATTATTTAAAAAGCGACACAATTGTTGAAGTTGTAATCACAAAATGTCATCCCTGATTACGGTTCATGAAATATAGTTTTTTTTTAATGAATATTCTCAAGTTTTGATAAATCAAAAATTCTACAATCGAAAACAACATTTCTCCTATTTATTAAAGTCTCAGTACTAAATATTGTTAAATTAAGGCTTTTCATAAATGGTTGATTTTCAAATTATTTAAGGTCTCAATTGTATGACCACACATATGTAACTAATTTGTTATTATTTGCACTCAATTGCGTGAATGCGGACAACGCTCAATTTTGACATCACGATCAGACCCATTGATGTCTACGTAACACTATCTCGAAATACGTATGTGAATGTTGGTACTTATCAATTTGTATGGCATTTTGTATGGAATTGAAAAAAGTAAAATCACAAAAATACTGAACTCAGAGGAAAATCAATTCGGAAAGTCCATAATCACATGGCAAAATCAAATAACAAAACGCATCAAAAACGAATGGACAAGAACTGTCATATTGATGACTTGGTACAGGCATTTTCAAATGTAGAAAATGGTGGATTGAACCTGGTTTTATAGCTAGCTAAACCTCTCACGTGTATGACAGTCGCATCAAACATCGATACTGCAGTTATCACAATGAAATAAGAAATGTAATTTGTAAACCTTCGAAGAGTAATACTCTACCGTTTATAGGTTTTTAATTTATGAGTGTTGATCAATTTGAAGGGTTGTACAGTGACCTTTAGTTAGAAATAGTTACAAGTTTTGAGTCTAAAGGATTGTTGTCGTATTAGCGTATTGATCTTCCCATCTTATTTCGGTACTAAAAAGTAAAATCCCAAGAATACCCAACTCCTAGGAAATTCAAAAAGGAAAGTCCCTAATCAAGTGACAAAATCAAAAGTCCAAACATTTCAAACGAAATTTCAAGCGTCATATTCCTGTCTTGGTACAGGCATTTTATTTACAATAAAAGTGTGGATTGAACCTGGTTTTATAGCTAGTTAAACCTCTCACGTGTATGACAGTCGCTTCAAATTACATTTTATTGACAGCAATGCGTGAACAAAACAAACACACACAAAAGGTAAAAATTTCAAATATATAGGAGCAGCAGTCAATAGTGGGTCATCATCTGAAACAATATAAAATCAAACAAATGTAACAAAGAAGCACAAAAAGGTATACATCAAATTTAACAACCTCATTTTAATTTTTTATTTTTACGATTTCATTTATTTATGAAAAATCCACCCATAAAGTGACAAAAAAGTAAAATCAAAAGAAAAACTGAGTTCCGAAGAAAATTCAAAACGGAAAGTTCCTAATAAATGTCAAAATCAAATGATAAAACACATCAAACGAACGGACAACCCCTTTCATATTATTAACTTGGTACAGACGTTTTCAAATGAAAACATGGTGGATTGAAACTGGTTTCATAGCTTTTAACCTCTCACTTGTATGACAGTTGCATCAAATTCCATTAAATAACATTGGTCGTTATACAATAATGGTACTATTTAATTGTATAAAGACATTATTGTATCATATACTAAAACCAAGCATATTTTATTTCTAGACTAATCAGATATCATTGTTTTCTATTTTTATTATTAATAAATACAGGTTAACGTACTAACTTTGCACACATCTGATATCATTAGTAATAAATGAAAATAAAATATATAAATGAACTGCGAGTAATCTACCTCCCGATCGTCGTCAGAGAAATTAAGCAGTAATCATTCTCGAGTTACAAAAAATGTATTTCCATCTTAAGCTTTAAGGCTTGAATGAGTAAATTAGGGCAAAAGTGGTTAACCAATATTCTAATATACGAAGTCAATTATAAAATACAAATCCGAGTCTATCAAACGATAAACAATTTTTTTGAATGTTTGGTGATAAAACTTTACTTGATTAGCCAATCACATAGTTTTACCTTTGCAAAACATATTCCGAAGAATGGAAATATGAGATAAAAACATTTGAACTTACAACAAAATTTTAGAAGTATTATATCTGATTATTTTGAATGTAAGTTTCATTTATATTAAACCCGGAATCTGAAAGACGATTTATTTTTAGAACTTGATAATTGCAAGATTACCTGAAATACAACTGTTTTCGCAATCTCGATTTAGAATTAAAAGTATTACAATTTCAGGAAAACGATAAGGATTAAATTAGTGCAATCCAATATACATATAGTATTACCAAAACAGTAGACCCCCCCCCCCTTTCCCAAAAACAAACACCCAATGCACGAATATAGTATTAAGATGAATTGGTATTATGTGTTTGACTAATAACGAATAAAGACTGATTGAATATGCCAGGCTTTTTCACTTTGTTCATAAGAAACAAATTTAGTCCAAAAACGAACCCCCAACTGCTTTCGATTCAAACTAGTTCGGAAGCAAAATAAAAAACGAGTTTTAAGAGCATTGAAAACCTGAAATTTCAAAACATCAACTTTGGAATACTTACAAAAATCTGCCTGAAGTCAGTGCCATTTTTGTTTTAACATTATTTACATCAATGACTTCAAATGTAAGCGACACAACAGAAAGTGTAATGATGAAATGCAGAATTGAGTCGTTGAACTTTGATTCATTAAACTTACTCAGTTCGGGTCAAGTCCATATTGTGAAATTACATGTAATCATCTATACCAAGTTAATATACATGTTAGAAAGGTAAATTGTTATTTTTTCAAAAGTGCATCAATGTGATTCGTTTATACATCGCTTTGTGTATGTATCAGGTTACCTGAAATATGTGATTATTTCAGGAACTGTAATTATCTTGTAAAAATAAGATGATTTTTTTTATCCCTATACATATTATATTTTCATGTTTACTAATAAAATTGAGAAAGGAAATGGTGAATATGTCAAAGCGACAACCACCCGACCATAGAGCAAACAACAGCCGAAGGCAACCAATGGGTCTTCAATGTAGCGAGAATTCCCGCACCCGTAGGTGTCCTTCAGCTGGCCCCTAAAATATGCATAATAGTACAGTGATAATGGACGTCATACTAAACTCCGAATTATACACAAGAAACTAAAATTTAAAATCATACAAGACTAACAAAGGCCAGAGGCTCCTGACTTGGGACAGGCGCAAAATTGCGGCGGGGTTAAACATGTTTATGAGATCTCAACCCTCCCCCTATACCTCTAGCCAATGTAGAAAAGTAAAAGAATAACAATACGCACATTAAAATTCAGTTCAAGAGAAGTCCGAGTCTGATGTCAAAAGATGTAACAAAAGAAAATAAATAAAATGACAATAATACATAAATAACAACAGACTACTAGCAGTTAACTGACATGCCAGCTCCAGACCTCAATTAAACTGATTGAAAGATTATGTCTTCATCATATGAATATCAGGTACAATCCCTCCCGTTAGGGGTTTAGTATCATACTATCATAAAATATATGAGAAGAACATAACCCGTGTCATGCCAACAACTGTTTTTTTTAAGAAATAAATGTGTTTAGTTCCGATGCAAAGACCCTATCAGTGAATCAATGTTAAAGCCAAAATATGCAATCTTTAATGACCTGACAACAGTATCGTAACTATATCCCCTTTTAATAAGTCTATTTAAAGGTTTTGTTAGTTTCTGAGGAGAATACTGACATTTTTGTGCTTTATAAAGAATATTTCCATAAAATTTTGGATGTGAAATACCTGAACGTATATATACCTTGAATTATTAACATATATTTGGCAAAGGTTTTGTTTAAGGTGAGTTAGAAATAACGAAAAAGATGACAAAACCGTGTCTTGTTCCTAAAACGCGATCAACAATATGAACATATGGTGTGAATGTTTTTACGATGCCTATATATAAAAGACCAAAGGATAAGTATATAAAATAATCACAAATCGATTGAAGGAAACCAAATCCGGGTTACAAACTTAAACCAACTGAAACACATCAACTATAAGAGGAAAACAACGAAACAACAGAAAAACTCATGTGCAATAAAAACAAAATGACAATGTAACACACATAGACACGAACTTTAAGATAACAACTGCCATTTTCCTAACTTGGTACAGGACATTTTTATAAAAAATGTAAGTTGAACCTGTTTTTTTGGGTAGCTAAACCTTCCGCTTTTATGACAATGTAAAATACAACACTGAAACAACAATGTTACATGACAGACTTCAATACAAACAAAAAAAGCAATAACATGTCACCGTCTGGTCGTAAATTCATTTTTAATTAGAATGATATAAAAGTCACATTGATTTCAAAGAATAAAAATTTAAAACATAAAAGCAAAACGTAAAGTTTATGCAACAACATATATATAAACAGATCCGTCCTCTGCAACAAGTGTGTTATGATATTTCGTCACTGAAGACATTAAAATTGATAAACTAGTATTCAAAGAACGAGGCTTAGCGAGATTTTTTAAATGATAATATTGAACTATTGAAACTGGAGAAATATCGTGTGAAAGTGGTGAAATCTGTTAATTGATTTTTATCTTTCCTTTTTTAAGATTTGCAGAGAGATTTGGCCCTTATATGTGACGGCATCAGGAATGGTCGCCTGTTAATGACGTCACAATAAGAAAATCGGAAGAATCAAAGAAAGTTTGACGTCATAATTAAATTTTGTCAAATCATTTGCTGAGAACAGATATTTCACTAGTGAGGATATTTTTTTTTCTCACACCGATCAAGAAATGTGAAATGCACAGACAATATAGAAATGTATGTATATTTGAAAGAAATAATGTATTTACAGAACTCCGCCATAAGTATTCGTAAAACAACAATGGCGGTCACGTCACGGAAGGGTAAACAAGATTTGACCGTCGTCTCCATGTCACAATCGGGACTGCAATGAATCTCTATATAGATAGTCATGTGGAAAAACACGTGGTTGTCATGTGACACGTGCGTGATGACGTCAGAGGCGTCTGCACTTACGTTGTAGCTAATGTAAACAAAATGGGTCGCAAGGGAAAAGAACTGACATCTATCAGAAAAGTAGTCTCGCTGCATTAAATGATGCAGGTTACAGAAAAAGTGACATCGTCAAACTGACGGGCATTAAACAGAGAAAACTTTCCCGTTGTGTAACAAATCATGGCCATAAATCTTTATCTGCAATTACTAATATTTTTAATGAGAGTATTGATCGACCTTTCTCTAAACGAACTGTTGAACGTAAATTACATTCTGATGGGTTCCACAAGCGGTCAATAAAGAAAAAAAAATCGTATCCGTGAGGTTAACAAGAAAAAAACGAGTGGCATATTGCAGGTGGAATTTACATAAAACTGTTTTTTCACACTGGAGTAAAGTAATCTTTAGCGATGAGTGCAAGGTAGTCATTGGGCAAGATTATCGTGTCAGTGTCTGGAGAAAGGTCGGAGAGGAGTGGCTGACGGATTGTATTTGCCCTCCATCCCAGCGCAAGTATAGTTTAATGATCTGGGGATGCATCACTTACCATGGTGTCGGAACTATTACTGTTGTTGAAGGGAACATAAATGCCTTAAAACACATTGACATTATTGACAATAACATGTGGCCAGTGGTTGTTCGTCATTTTCCAGATAATAACTACGTTTTACAAGATGACAATACCCCCGTCCATCGAGCCCGATCTGTTCAAGATTTTCGTAGGGAAACGGGTATAAAAAGCATGAACTGGCCAGGTCAAAGTCCCGACCTCAATATTATTGAGAATTGTTAATGGGTATTAAAAAGGGAAGCGCGAAAACGAATTCAGAACATAAATAATACCAAAGACTTGGAACGTGAATTCGTTACATTTGAGACAAATTAACTGTTACTTACCCGAAATCGTTGTATAACAGCATTCCAAGGAGGATTTTACGAGTAATGAGGAACAAAGGAAACATAACAAAGTATTGAGGTAGGATTGTTTTATTTTGTTACTTGTTAAATAGTTCCAAGTTTTTTCAGGTGCAGATTTACATTGACTGGCGCCCATTTTATTTTTACGAATACTTATTGTGGACGACTGTAATTAATTAGATAATTTACTAGATGAATATATCTTGGTAAAACCTAACTTCGCTAGTACAAAGAATGTAGGTTATCAAATATCTAATACAATGTTATTTGTAGACTACAATTCTCAAACTGCAAATATATAGTCTCTATTATATACTTGACTAACCGATTAGGTACACGTATGTGTTGTTCATAGTTGCATGCATTATCGTGAATATTAATTTTATTACTATATTAAGTATCTTAATTGCATATAAAAGTTTTTAAGATAATGAAGAATAGAGTAAAGTTACTGATAAAAGAGGGACGAAAGATTCCAGAGGGACAGTCAAACTCATAAATCGAAAATAAACTGACAACGCCTTGGCTAAAAGTGACAAAGACAAACAGACACACAATAGTACACATGACACATTGAAGAATAAGAAACACGAACCCCACCGAAAAGGGAACATGTATCTTAGATATAAATATAAGTACAAATCGTAACAAAGGAAAAAGACTACAAATCAATCTCCTCTTGGTCAACGTCTAAATTAGAAATCGTGAGAACCGTTTCCTACTTCTTCTTCGGTGTTTATAATTGCAATGAAGTACATTTTAAATCAAGGAAATAAATGTAACTGTAACTCGTTCGTTCTTTCGTCATCAATTTAAATACGTTTGAAGTCCAATTCAGTGACTAGCGTTACATATTGTGTTTTTATTTAAGGTATTCCTTTTTGTATTTAGTATTCCCTATTGTTTGTTGTCTCTCGTATTGTCTAGCGAGGTTTTCTTCTTGTATGTTCACTTTTGCTTGCTGTCTCTTGTATTGTCTAGCGAGGTATTCCTCTTGTATGCTCACTGTTATTTTTAATCCGTTTTTTACTAGTCCAGGGGTTGAAGTCATAAAACTTTGCTCAGTGCTTGGAGCATGAAAATAATGCTCGGAACATGAAATCCAAGATTTTGATTGGTCGATTTTCGAGTACGAGTACAAAACCTGACTCGAAAGTTTTATGACCGCAAGGCCAGGATTATGTGTATATTTATTGTAATCATTGGACGGATGTGATCAGTTTTTAATGATGTTAAATGTCTTATTGTAATGTTTATTTTGTATGTCTTTGTCCTCAATGTTCTTGCATTTATTTGTACTGTAGTTCTGTCATAGAATGTTATTGTTTTTAGTGTTATATTTAACATTGCCATTAAAGCGTGAGATTTTGCTAGCCGATAAACCAGATTCAACCCACCATTTGTTTTCTTAAGATGTACCGTACCAAGTCAGGAAAATGGCAGTTGTCATTCTTGTGTGTGTTGCATTTTATAGTGGGAGATATTATGGACATAATTGTGCAAATCGTGATACAAGCATGAAATTTGGTATGAAGGTTGACTAAATGGTGCTTAAAAAAAAATCCGCTGCTGGCGAGAAAAATTTTTTTTTTTTCAAAATGGCCACCACACATTTTGGAAATGACGTCATTACAAATTGGCAATAATTCGTAAATCCTTTTAAAAGGTGTGTTATATGTAAAATCAAATGTTAGATTTGATAAAAAAGTAAATGACAGTTCCTAAATTACAACTAGGCATCACATTAATGAAACTAAACGTGACTTCCGGTTTCAAAATGCCTGCAAAAAAGTCAAAGTTTTCAATTTTCATACTTTCAAGCAACGTCACAAGGGCTGTAAATCCTTGAAAGATGTGTTATAGGTATAATCCAATGTAAGTTATGATAAAACGTTAAAAGCAGTTCCTAAGTACGACAAAACAACACATAAATGAAAAAAAACAGTGACTTCCGGTTAAAAAATGGCGACAAATACGTAGAAAATATTTTTATAATTTCCATCAACTTAACAAGTGATAACACTCTTTGTCAAGTTTAAATGCCTAGTTTTGTTAGAAAGAGAAGTTGCTTATCTTATAATTATCTGATAGTTGCCTATACTACAACCCGTACAAGGAAGGCCAGAATGGTAGCATCTACAGTTACCAACACAGCTGGATTTTCGCCTCCGCATTTCAAAATTTCCTGACACGAGGATGCAACGGCAGTCAAAGAAGTCCATTTTGGTTTCCAAATGTCATTGATTTTTTCTTTCATCCAATCCCAATGTTTATGACTTGGTACATGTACCTGTCGAATACACGAATCAGGCTGAGCCCAAAGAACTCCTCCTTGATATACTTCTCTTTTGATGTGCTCTGGAAAAGAACCTCTTGTAGGCGGAATTCCATCACAATGCCGCTGCCTCCTAGCAAACAATTCATATCGTGCCTCGCTTCATACTTAAGCCAAAAAAACGTCCTTTACATCTGAAAAACTTCCATTGTTAGCCAAGCTGACCTCTTCCCTTTCTCACGACAATTCGACAAAGTGCCACATCCACTGAATGCATGGACGAAAGTAAGAGCAGCTACACAAGGACCAAACGCATTTAATATGTCACGTACATAAAACAATCAAAAGTCGTTATTCCTTCCATAACCTATTCACAATTTGGTCTACCTAATTTTCCGATTGCTGCAATTATTGATACTACTACATATGTGTCAGTACTACCTAAAATTCGTGTGTCTGCTTCTTCATGATAACAAGGGGATAGATAGGAAGTATCTTTATTGAAATTGCAAAGAATATGTTCACCATGAGTAACATACATATTTGTATAAGTCTCTCAAAAAGCAATTTTGTCATCAAGAAACAATTTCGTTTCGTTGTCATCTTCACAGAGAAACTACTACAAACCCGTGGTGTTCTACCAGAACCAACACCTTTCCATCTGCCACAAGAATCGTTAGTAAACATCAAATAATATGTCTACTTTTGAATATTTATCGATGCAAGATTTTATATAAGGCAGTATGACATCATTAGTATAATCATGAAATATTTTTCCTAACTTTGTGACCTGGAATTAACCATTGCTACACCACCAACGATAAATGCGTCCGAATTTGGATCAGCAAATCGCAGAATGTTTCAAGTAAACCCATTTGCAGCGATTTAATACCATTATTTCAAGTGACATCCTGAGATAAGGACGGAGGAGCAGTTTATTTTTTATGGATAAAGAAATATTCCAAGTAAAACTGTCTACTGTGACAAGAAACGAAAAGTATAGAAAAGATATTGCAATCACTTTAAAGGTTCTCTAGCTTTGTTTTTGACAAAGAAGTTTTGCATTTACCTTCTTCGTATTGTTTGAACCAATATCTTGGAGTTTATTTACATATTTTACAATTCCGAATCAACAATTTCCTAAATGGAGTATTTTTTTTTACAAATCTGACGACTCTTCTAGAAATGAATTTCCAGACTCGTTCATAACTTTGCAAATTATTTAAAGCTGTTCAAAGAAATCTTTTTGTGTTTTCGTAGAGTCTACATTATGTCGTTCGTCTGTTGTAGAATGACCCAAACCACTAGATCTTTCAAATTCATATTCTAGTATACTGACTCCTGGTCCAGCTACCATCCATTTGTCTAAAGGTGATTTTTGGTTAATCATATGGCACCAACATCGCTCTTCACAATTGCATTATTCTGTTTTTGTGTCTAATCAATTGTGTAATAAGAAAGAAATTTGCTGGTCTTACGTACAGTGAAATTATCATTTTCAAATTCCATCGCCACCTGTCGGTGATGTTCGGGAAGGGAAGTCATATCTCGGAGACGGGTCGGTAACGATCCAGCAAAATTCACACGATCAAGACCTAAACAATATGCTATCATGCTTTAAATGGTCTGTTTGAAATGTACAAAGTCTCACTCATGAAATTAGCATAATACCAAAATCAAAAGAAGTTCTTAATTTATAATTGAACGCCAGGAATTTAACTGTCGTCGAGATGACTCTATTTCCTTACACCAGTCTTTTAAATCACTGAACGCCACAGAGTCATGACATAATAATATATTCTGAGTTTAGCTTTCATAATCTGAAATTAAAAATTCAAACAAACCACATGCGGTTGTCTGATGGGCCTGTCTAGTTTTAGATACATTTGAACATACATGAAAGGAATATGCCGTTCTTAGTGTTGCAATATTGGCTTCAGTAGAAAACATGTCCATCCCATTTCACGAAATATATCACCCAGAGTGTTATAACAAGTCATTTCAATGTGCAATTCACCAAACATGATAATACACTTATCTTTTCCGTACATATCAGGCCATTCCCACTGAATTTCAAAAATTGGCTGATCTGCAGTTACAATTGATGTTTTTCCGGGATTAACCACATTTTCGCCTTAACCATCGAATACCTGAGAATTGCCTGGTAGTGCATACAAATCGCTCTTGATGTCTATAAATAGTTTGCACATGCGCAAAAGTGTTAAACACATGTGTATCATAACCTTGAAAAATGTTATTAAACCAATTCATAATATTATTAGAAATCCAAAAACACTAAATATATAGTAAATAGTTCAAATGTTTTTGAAAGCATTTTGTTACATTTCAGCGCATGCACAATTACTTGATATGTCAAATATTCATTTTTAATAAATATGTGATGTAAGGAATGTATCCATCAAACCTGGTAATTGTTTTTTAATAAAAAGAAGTTCAAAGAAAAATTTTCCAGAAAAATCAGTATTTTCAAACTAAAGAAAACGGCCATTTTAGAAAATGGCCGTGGCCATCTTGAAAAAATCATTTTTTTAAAGGCCAGCAGTTAATTCTTAAAAAGTATATAATAATGATGCTTTGTGTTAATTTTCATGCTCGGATCATCATTTGCACAATTCCCTCGATTTTGCTTGCTAATATCTCTCACTATTAGTGTTTCTGTTGTGTCGTTGTCCTCCTCTTATATTTGATGTGTGCCCCTCAGCTTTAGTTTGTAACCCAGATTTTTTTCCTCAATTGATTTATGAATTTCGAACAGCAATATATAAACGCAACAGTAGTATACCGCTGTTCACAACACATAAATCCATGGACAAAAAACAAAATCGGGGTAACAAACTTAAACTGATATTTGAGGTCAAGTTACAGTATAAACAATTGCAAAATGTTTCTATTTGATGTACATACTAAACAAATATTCACCTATGTTGAAAGAACACCTCTACTTTAGATAGAAGAGACATTTGTTTTATATTTTTTAAATTTTAGTTATAGTGCAACGAGAAACAGTTCTAGGCAAAATTCAACCAACATCTGTGATATAGCCAATTTGCTGTGAAATGCAATAATACATTTACATAATTATATAGAATAACAGGAATGACCTACCGTCCCCATCCCCAACACCCAATAAAAAAAAAAGAAAAAAAAGGGATGTACAACAGCCCAAACTTATACATTAACAAAGACCAAGACGTGCAAGCAAAGAAAGACCACATCATCAAGATAGCTTTCCAAACTTGTGTTTCGGAGTAAATAGTTTGATATATTCTATTACCGACCGTACCAGGGCTGTATAGCTAGTCAAGGTCGTTAAAAATCTTCATCATCATACCTGTATATTAAGTTATGCATAGTTATATACTACCGCTTTTCTATTATATTTTACCTTATCGACATTTTTAAGTACTCTTGATGAAAGGTATGAAAATAAGCGTAATAATAATATTATTTTCATATAATCTTTATATATATATATTTGGTTACAGAAATAATTATAGCAGGTGGTTGTTCGAGTATTATTGTACTATTGGAGATTTTATAATAGATGGAAACATACTTTACCGATCTTTTAACCAAGATATAATATAGTTTGAACATAAAAAATGTAGTACAATTTGAAAATGGAAAATGTAACGATTGATGAAAATTCATATATACCTGTGTTTAATTTGTCCAACGGTTCAAACATCACAATACTGACAATTGGCTTTGTATTTTTGACTATTTCATCCTTCTACAGTTCATTCCGTTGTCGATTATACGGACAAAAAACCTAATACAGGCTTAACTGTTTAACATGTATGTATATAAATGATTTACCATTTATCATTTCAACATTAAGAAATGCCTGTACCAAGTCAGGAATATATATAATTGTCAATAGATAACTGTTCAAAGCAAAAGGGTAATACAATAAACAACATATATTTGGTGATCATCATAAAGTCTATTAAACCGTTACAAACGTTGACAAAGTGCTTTCACAAAAATAGCCAAAAGTATAGGTAATGGAACAAAGAATCAAATAATGGTGCTCTGTTAGCGTACATAGATCCGTTCCACATGTGGCGACTGTTGTATTTTGACTACAAACACAGTGATAAGTCTAACTATGTGTGTGACATTAGGGGCTAAGTAGACCGGATTGTAAATACGATAATTGCAACATATATGTCGTTAAACAGTTACAAACAATTAACTCGTGATTGCGTCTATAAAAGTTACTTCCTGAACATTATATTTCTCAGTGGCAATTGTTATATTGAGCCTATACTTTGCAAATTTTTGTCATTCTTCATTTGCTTCACATATTACGTATGGCAAAAATAGTCTTCAAATTCTGAAGAGTTTACATTTATGCTCTGTGAAAAAGTCTGTACTTCGACCTATCATTTTGTTTTAATTTTTACATATTTTGACTTGCATGGACAGTTGTCTTATTGGTATTCAAACCACATATTCTTTTTTATATGTATTCACATGCCTGTCATTTTAATTTTCAAAGTTATGACGAGTGCGTCACTGAAACTCAATTCACACAAGGTGAAAATAACCAATGTGTACTCGGTAATGACATTAAAGTGTAGAAAGATATTCTCTAACAGAAATTTGGTGTAGTACAATTTCGGAAATGTTTTTAAGTAAAGGGATAAAAGCAATTGTTGCCATGCGTAATATGTAAAGCAAATGAAGAATGAAAAAATGCGCAGAGTAAAGGCTCAATATAACAATTGCTAATGAGAAATATAATGTTCAGAAAGTAACTGTTATAGACGCAATCACGAGTTAATTGTTTGTTATAGAGTAACTGTTTAACAACATATATGTTCCAATTAATGTATTTACAATCTCGTCTACTTACCCCCGAATGTCATTGTATTTGTAGTCATACGAGCAATTAAACGGTTTCCACATGTGGAACGGATCTATGTTCTCTTCCGAAGCGCATAAGATCACCTCCAATGTGAACTGTTGCTCAGTCTTTAATAGTGTATGTTGTATTGTATGTACCATTATTTTTTACTCTTTTTTTACAAAGAAAACTAAGGAATATTTAATTTATGTGGAAATGAAATAATTATTGTACTTTCAATTATTTTTAAAGCTGCCTCCTTTCTTTGCATTAATCTAAATACTCATAACTATGATATTAACCCGACCTTACAACTGGTGTAAAAATAAACAGATTTGTCAAGCAATATTCATTAACCTTTTATGTTAGTGTCAAGAATATCGCATTACCTAGCATGCTATCTAATATTGGTATTTAATATAACGTACGATCAATGTTAAATAATAAAAGTACATCAACTTCAGCTGTGATAACCTGTTTACAAATACCTGTATAACAGTCCAGGTAACTTGAACTATTAGTTAATCTTAAGAAATATTGAAATATTGTTCTATTATTCCCCCCCCCCCCCAAAAAAAAAACCCTAATATACATATATTATATATAAATTAACACATATTGGTTAACATCAATATAAAGTTAAAGAAGTTAAGATATAACAAAAGCGGGCAACACATATCAAAAGGCTGGAATTTTTATATTTATAGAACACTTTAGACAATTAGACTGTTTTTGGCATATACAAAATAATTGCTTTCTGTTTTAAATTATCATATAAAGACCCGGCAAAAATGAATTCATCTTTAAAAACTGAAATGCAAATAAAATATTATTTATTTCTCTTGTGGTGAATGATGTGATTCTAGTTTAAAAAGGGTTGTCAGTTGGGTATCAAATTTAGTGTATCTTTGAACAATTACATAAACTGTATACTGCAAAACTAAATGTGTTGGGTGAAACTCATAAATTCAGGATATGAAGCAAAAAATATATATACTGTGGATTCATTTATTTTTGTGGGTACCAATTTTCGTGGATTGCAGAAATGTTATCTTTTCGTGGATATGTAATTTCATGGTTTGCCAAAAATAAAACCTTATAGAAAACATGAGAAACTTTGTTATTCGTTGACAATTTAAATTCGTGGTTTACCTGTATCCATAAAAACCACGAATATTGGTATCCCACCAATGATTTCTTTATAAGCAAGTCTATATACTGTCAATGACTCTTAATCATTTTGATTTTGACGACGAGAAAAATTTGAAGTTTGAAAATGAACTATTTCGTAATAAATCCATCTTGAAAAATGTATTTAAAGTTGGTGTATAAGTCAACCAAATAAAGTTTTTTTTCAATTTTTATAAAGTGAATTTAACATTATTTTCGTGTTTTCTTGTTCGAATTCTTTGAATAGATAATGGTAAGATATGATATACAAAAGTTTAAATGCATACAACTTTGAATTGTCATATCGTCGTAAAATTATGTGCTTTATCATTGGACGCGGTTAGCTGTACTGTCTTATATTCGCCAAAATAATTATCATTTTCAATCTACTTTGATATTAATAATCTATTCAACACTGAAGAATCACAAGAAGCCGCTAATCAACAAATCTACATAACATCAAATAGTTAAGATATCAACTTGAATAAAATGACAGGTTAAAAGTCACGTGTGTGTTAAGAGTACACGTATCGTTTCTCCAGCTGAGAATACTATATAGTTAAATTACCTATCATACAAGACCTATGATAAGTATTAAATATATTGAAGTGCTTTACCTTTTAAGTCGTACATTAAGGTATAACTTCATTTGACAGGTACTAAGTAAACAAGAGTGTACTTTTATATAGAACAGAGATTTAAAAAACAAATTCGACCCATGTCTTAATACTAAACCGAACGTTAGGACATGTTTTCAATGCTTTGGTATCTTATACTATTAATTGATTAATAATAATACGGGAAGTTTTGTAATTGAGTCTTTCCTGCACGAATAAAATATATAAATATAAAGTGTTTGTAAATATCGCTTATTTAATAATATACAGCACTGTTGTATTTAATAGTGTTAAGGGCATAATCACATCATTTTGGAATGTACAAATTACTTAGTTAAACGACAATCAAATATAAAAACTTTAAATTAATTATTTATATTTTTTGCAAAAAGATCCGTATCGTGTTTCTTTACATTACTACCTGCACCTAATTAAACAGTAGTTATCAACTTGTACGTACTTAACATATTCTGTTCGATATCAATACAAACATGACAAATAAGCTAATAAATACCAAGATTGAAATTGTATACTTGCGCAGACGTATGTTTCGTCTACACACGACTCACCAGTGACGCTCGGATATTAAAACAAAAAAAAATGCCAAATCACGGTATTGAAGAACATTAAGGACAACAAATTCCTAAAAATGTTTTGTTAAATACCGCTGAATTTTGCTTTGCTGACCAACATATTTTCTAGATTAAATAATTATGCATGTACAACCTATCTGTACTATTACACTAACGAAATACAGCCGGATAATTCGTACACTTTCCGTCCGTTGAGCTCAAAATATTTACAACAGATGTTGGAACAAAGTTTTTTCAGGATTTTATATCGATTGAAACCGGTTATAACCAGATTGAACTTTCTATCTCGGCCATTCATTGATTAAATGTCTCACGTTTAAGTTTCCGCAGTAATCGTTTATTTCATTGCACTTAGCTTATTCCATTTATTCATTAGAGAAAACAACTGTACTTCTTCGTCCATTTAACTACAATATTTATCCACTCTCCATATTTAAATTTTGAAATTTTAATTCTTCCCATTGCACTTATGTCTATTTCAACGGGAAGTCATAAAATCTATATTTATCAGGGAACATAAATTTTTTGTCAACGATGTATATATTTCCATACAACTAATAATTTAATTGAGTTCTTATGCTACACAAAATACAATAACAATGGTTTTTAATCCACACACATCTAGTATTCGTATGCATAAAAAAGGACGAAAGATACCAGAGGGACAGTCAAACTCACAAATCGAAAATAAACTGACAACGCCATGGCTTAAAATGTAAAAGAAAAACAGACAAACAATAGTACACATGACACACCATAGAAAACTAAAGAATAAGCAACACGACCCCATTAAAAACGTGGGGTGATCTCAGGTGCTCCGGAAGGGTAGGCAGATCCTGCACCCGTCGTGTTGCTCATGTTACAACAAATCCGTTTAATAGTCTAATTCGGTATTTCAAATGTGTATGATGCTATGGTGATTGGTGTATGGGGAATGGTGTAATGGTGTGTGAGGAATGGTGTGATTGTGTTACATGTACATTTACTCTTCTATCAATATTATTGTTTTGAATAATGGCAACTGATTTGCACGTCCGAAGGAGGTGTAAGTTCATCTTTTCCTGTCAGTTTCATTCGGGGAAAACGCCTTATCCTCATCGGCGATTACATATAACCTCGACTACAATAAGTGAGAATTTAAAATGTCCAAACAAGTGCAGATGGTAATTATTTGATAGTCTCCGTCTCAATCACATTCACAACAGCGTCTGGGATTTACAGCTTAAAATAGTTATCAAAGGTACCAGGGTTATAATTTAGTACGCCAGACGCGCGTTTCGTCTACAGAAGACTCATCAGTGACGCTCATATCAAAATGTTATAATGCCAAATAAGTACAAAGTTGAAGAGCATTGAGGATCCAAAATTCCAAAAGGTTGTGCCAAATACGGCTGAGGTAATCTATGCCCGGGATAAGAAAATCCTTACTTTTTCGAAAAATTCAAAGTTCATTTTGTATATTTATATATATATTAACATATTGTATTGTGTTTTGACATCAATAGACCTAGATGTATGTGTGTGAAAATTTGTGTATGTGGCACTGGGTAATTTTCCCAAAAAATGTTTATTTAACCATATCTTTTTTTCTCTCTCCTATATATATTTAATATATAAGTTGTGAAGTCAGAAAATATCGAACATTTAAAAAATATATATATTTGAAATTATGTTAGAAAGGATCGAAAAAGTAATAATCTTAAAGTACAGGCATGGCAAAATATCGGTGACTTATCTCTGTCCTTAATAGACAAGGTCAACATTTCAAAGACGTTTAAATGTTGATTTGCAATGACCCGAAACTCCCAACTGCTTATATTTGATTTACAAGTGTTATGATACAACCGATCTAGACAACTTTTTTGTAGTTATCTAAGAGAGAAAACTGTATAAAGAAGATATTTTGTAAATATTTTTCAGTGCTTTGTATCTTCTCCCTTAAACTGTTAAACATTTCTAAATTTTTCATAAAATGGAGTAATACTGTGTTTGTTCTAAAAGCATAGTCGCACATTGTTAGTATAACGAACAAATAAAAATATATCAAATGATATTTGATAGTAAATTATTGAATCAGTAAGTTATTGAACTAATTAAGTAAATATTGAGTAAAGATAACAAGACATCACAAAGTTTTAGAAAACATTTAATTCCTATATTACTGGTTTATTTCACTAAGGCTATTTTGTGTTTTCTTGTTTTTTTTATTTTTGCTACTTTCTTTGTCTATATGCCGTGTTGTGTTATTTTACAGCATATATGTCCGTTTTTCTAGTGATTGAGAATATAGCACAATGGTGACTGCTGAACCAATTTCATTTACATTTTTACTTATTATGTCTCTTTTTTTTGTTCACACATCGTTGCCAATATAATGGAATTTGATGCGACTGTCATACAAATGAGATTTACCGTAAAGCTACACGTAGGTATAAAAAAAACATGGTTTAATCTGCTAATTTTTACATAAGAATATGTATGAACAGAGTCAGGATTATGATCATTGTTATCCATTCGTTTCGTGTGTTTGAGCGTATCATTTTGCCATGTTATAAAGAACTTTCTGTTTTGAATTTTCCTTGTGCTTCAGTATTTTGTTATTTATCTTTTAACCCATTGGCCCTACATGAAGCAATACTGATTGTTTTTCTTTACTCCTAAATATAACGTTACGAACGAAAATAATCAATATTGTGGATTCAATTATTTTCGTGGGTATCAATTTTCGTGGATTGCTTAAAACTTGCATATTAGTGAATATTTAGTTTCGTGGTTTTGCCAATCTCTGTATACAAGGCCAATCGAAAATATGATATTCGTTGATCATTTGAAATCATGGTTCACCTGTACCCACGAAACCCATGAAAATTGGTAACCAACGAATAATAAGGAATCTACAGTATTTGTCAATCGTTTAGTTGTTTTGTTTGTGATATTTTATTTCTCATAAAATCTCTAACACCCGTTGTTATGAAATCAAAACAAAGAAAACTCTTCGGACACTCTTCAACAACCATATATTAATAATGACCATGATCTCCTTACACAACAGGAACTCATAAGAGCACGCCGAGTGTTTGTGGATTTCATATTGATCAGTGTTCATTTCTTTTTGTAGTGTTTTGAAGACTTGTTATTTTTTTTACTTATCTGATGAATTTATGCCATGACATTGTCAGTTTTTCTTTGACTATCGAGTTTTTAATGTTCTATTGGTATATTCCACCACTTCTTCTTAATCTGAAATATGGCTATATTGTATATGTATTTGTACTTTATATTGAGATTATAATTATGTTAATCATAACTTGGAATAATTTTTTTATGCTATTAAATTCACCAGTTTTTTAATTCATTGCATAAATAAAATAAAATGTTTATATGATTCAAATTATTCAGTAATCTAGACCATGAGTTCGTTCTTCTCAGGAGCTTACAATAGCACCTCGAGTGTTTGTGTGATTCATATTGATCAGTGTTCAGTTCTTTTTGTACTGTTTAAGGACTTATTGGTTTATTTTTTTTTTCTAAATCTGACGTATTTATGTCATTGCGTTGTCAGTTTTTCTTTAACTTAAGAGTTTTTTTATGTTCTATGGGTAACTTTCACCACTATTATCATTCTGAATACCAAAAGTAGCGGAAGATACTATATTGTATTTTACTTAATATGGATGAGTTTTATAAGGAGAGTTATAAATTGTCATTTCGGGGTCTATTATATAGCTGACTATGCGGTATGGGCTTTGCTCATTGTTGAAGGCCGTACGGTAACCTATAGTTGTTAATTTGTGTGTCAGTTTGGTCTTTTGTGGAGAGTTGTCTCATTTGCAATCATACCACATCTTCTTTTATATATATATATTTACATTGACCAAAACATTTACCACTCCATTAAGAACAATAATATGCAATTAAATTAAACAGCCATATAGTATTAAAAATGTTATCATAATTAATAGATAATTTGGTGATAATTCATAGTAGGCGGTCTGTTATATAGACATTGACACGTTATCATAGTAATCACCAGGTCGGGGGTTTGGTCGCTCATTCATATCTAATGAATTAGTTTTAATTAAATTAATACGTGGGTGCATGGTCTAATTAAAAAAAAAACACCAGGATTTTTTTATTTCATCTTGATCGGAATATTTAAGTTAAACGTGCCATATGCAAGGAAAGACATTCAGCGATGAGATGTACAGTAAGGTCTGCGCCTGTTTAGAAAAAAGTGCACTATATAAATACTGAACCCTAAGAAAAATTAATTCCGGAAATCCCTTACCAAATGGCAAAATAAAAAGCTCAAACACATCATAAGAATTGGAAAAATACTGTTATATTCTTGCATTGGTACGGGCCTTTTCTTTTTTTTAAATATGGTGGATTAAAACTGGCTTTATAGTTATCTTGACCTGTCAGTTGTATGAGAGTCGCATAGATTTCCATTATATTGATAGTAACGTGTGAAAATAGCAAACAGGCAAAAACGTCAAAATTAGGCGTACACGGTCAACATTCTGTTATAATCTTAAATGCTATTAAACAAATATGTCAAAAAACGTACAAAAAAACATGTTCTATGACTGATGGCTTTAACAGTTCTAAATAGATATTAAACCTGATCCCAACGCTGAACATGTAAACATAACATTACATTAGTTCACCCTAAGTGTGTCTGGATATTCAATTGTCCGAGCTTACGTGCAATGGTACAGCTAATTTTGAAATCCTTTATTATCCTAACTGGGCTCAGTATATAAATAAACAAAACCAATGTTTTGGGGATATGATGATTTCAACACTATTTTTTATACCTTTTCTAACTGTTTTCTTTACTGGTAAACATCTGATTCGATCAATTAATCATAAAACAAACGAAATCAAAAGTTCTATGTATGATACAAAAAATAATTCAAATAGTTTTTTTTTCACTTACCCCCCCCCCCCCCCCCCATCCCCCCAAAGAAAAAAGCAAACAAAAAAAAACAACCTCCTTTTAACTTAATTAGGGAAAATAGATTGACCAATAAGGATAATTATGTAAAATCGATGTCAAATAAACAAAACTTGCCGCATTTTTTACCCCCAACCTCCAAACTATTTGAATTCAGTTTTTTATGCTCCATTGCTCTTTTGAAGTCGTCCCTTAAAGAAGGGGCGGAAGAAGCCAGAGGGATAGTCAAACTCATATACTGCAAATAAACTGACAACGACATGGCTAAAAATAAAACACCAACAGACACATAATAGTACAGAAGATACAACATATAAAACTAAAGCCTAAGCAAAATTCCCTAACACGCCACAGTTTTATGCAAAATATTTTACAAAAGAATGTTACATGACACATACAATGTAACCTAACATGACATGTAATTGCTTTATATCATACAATGCACGTGTTGAAAACTATAGGTTCAAATAATTTGATTTTGGATGTAACATGTCTTCTGATTGGTTGACAATGGTTTGTCTATAAGCTGATAGACATAGTGTATTCATGTGACCGGGACGTCATCACAGTTTTTTTCATGACTTACTCCCATCTAAAATTAAATTTATAATTAAATTATAAGGAATGACTGTCATATGTTTTATGTCTATTCGAAATAACATTAAAAATGTGGTGCACACTTTAAAATAACCCGTAGCATAGCGGCTTGTTAATCAGTGTAGACCACACTTTTGAAGTTATGTCCTCACACGGGGTGGGGGGGGGGTGTCTCTTCCTATATAAAGGTATATACATATGTGCCGCTGGAATGGGTCCCTTTTTTGATCCGTCAAATATATCAATAGGGTGCAATTTTACCGAGGAAATATATCAATAGGTAGTAATTGACCGATTGTGATATATCAATGGGTGATAAATATATGAATGGGTTATGATTTCGCTGTGAAATATATGTATAGGTAGGGATTTCACAATTATTCAATATATGAATGGGGGGTGTTTTTAAAATCCCAGCTGCACACCTGTACCCAAAATCCCATGTTGAGACCCCCCCCCCCCCCCCCCCCCCGTGTGTCCTCATAGACAGAAATAATATTAGTCATTCCTCAAATAAATTTTAAACATTTAAAACACGATTAACCTACGGGAATTCATTATGAAATTCACATTTGAAAAATCAAAAGGAATAAAACGATTGCAAATCATTATATTTAAGTCAATTTCTCATTTTTACGTATAAATGCTCGATTTGTAAGAAAACATTGCACGCTCAGGGTGGCTAATAGTATTTCATTATAAAGTGTCGTCTTTAAGCAGCTTAACATATAGTTTAATATGCATGGCTTCTATTCTCTGATTAGCCAAGAAAATGCTTATCAATTTTTTTGTCGATAATTTTAACATCAAGATAATAATAATAATTGCTATGATATAAAATATTACAATGTAATTTTCATATGACGTCACTGAAATTTAACATTTGTGATCAATACTTGCATTAAAATACAATTTACCGCACGTTTGCTATAACACTGTCAACGTTAGGAATGATAATTGTATTCTTATTCTGTAATAACAACATGTATGCCCTCAAACAACTTATGTTCATAAGGTACGGTACGTCCACAAGCCCCCCAAAAAAACAAAAAAAACAACAAGTGAAACTGCGAGCTACTGCTCACTGATGATACCCCCGCCGCAAGTGGATAATATTAATAGTGTAAAAATATGCAAGTGTTCGGTAAACAGGAAGTTGTCAAGTGATGAATCTGAAAACTAATCACACGGTATAGATGACTTATAAAAATCCTGAAACCAAATTTCAGAAATCCTTGTATTGTAGTTCCTGAGAAAAATGTGACGAAAATTTTCAACTTGGCTATCATGTGTAAAATCATACAAGTGTTCGGTAAACAGGAAGTTGTCGATTGATGAATCTGAAAACGCATCACACGGTATAGCTGACTTATATAAATCCTGAAACCAAATTTCAGAAATCCTTGTATTGTAGTTCCTGAGAAAAATGTGACGAAAATTTTCAACTTGGCTATCATGTGTAAAATCAGACAAATGTTCGGTAAACAGGAAGTTGTCAAGTGATGAATCTGAAAACGCATCACACGGTATGGCTGACATATATAAATGTTGATACCAAATTACAGAAAGGGTGGATGTGTAGTTCCTGAGAAAAATGTGACGAAAGTTTCATGGGACGGACTGACTGACGGACGGACGGACGGACGGACTGATGGACGGACGGACTGACAGACAGAGGTAAAACAGTATATCCCCCTTTTTTAAAGCGGGGGTATAAAAAAACAGACTGATTTCGTGTTAAAAGGCATTAAATCCTAATGTGTTACTTTGTAAACAAAACAGCTTAAAATAAAACGAGGTAAACTTTGTCTGCTAGAGTTTCACCTTTTACTTCAGTCACCAGAAAATTAATATGATTTTATAATGAAAAGACAATTATAAAATCATACTGACCTGACCAAGTATAGAAACTAAAGACTCAACTTGTAGTACCCTTCCTTTTGTTCATTCAAGTACAACCAAGTGATAAGTCTTACTTGGTTGGTCACATTCGGGAAAGAAGCGCAAAAGGGAGAGCATCGGGATTGTAGTTTCGACATGAGGAACATGTCCGTAATGATATGCAAAACAGATGCTCTATAACGGTCATCGTGTGGTGATACAGCATGCGAAACGGATTTTTCCATGTTTAATTTAATCTATAAAGCATGTTCGGAATACGAATGTAAAATATTTAATACTTGTTCAGTAGTAATCGATCAATCGATCAATTAATCAAAAAAAATATTTCAACACATATAAGTGGTACATCATAACAATCCCCATTGGTATATTTAGAATTATTATGAAGCTACCTCTCGCAACGCTGACCTTATTATCAATCCCTGATGATATTCGTAAAAGGTCTTGTAAATATTATTTAAATGTTAAGTACTAGCCTGTCCAATGAAAGTTATTCTAAAAGCACATTCCAAACACTGTATTTTAGCTATATACGAGACCTTTCGTTTTTTCTTGCCTTCCACAATTCGGGTGCATTTTTTTGTCTTCAATTTCTTTAAATATTCCTTTGCTCTAGTTTTGTATAAATTTGGGGTTTTTTTCCCCTTTTTTTTACAAAGTTGCTCTGAGAAGTTTTTAGAGATTTTTTAAGACTGTACTGCTAAACAATATTCTCCAACATTTTGATGAACAAAACCTTTTAATATCAACATAAAGATTCGATTAAGTCTAATGTTTCAAATGCTTTCAACAATAGCTATTATTTATATAAGTCTTGTGGGGGATGGAGTAGCTTGCGATATCTTTTTAAAGGCAAAACAGACCGTGCATTAGATGTAAAGCTATGAATTAATGTTATTATGTATTATGGCGTAGGAAGAAAGGGAATTCCATAAACCATAAAAGGCAATGAGAATACAACTCCAAACTAAATGAAACATAAATGTTTTTACACCACCGGCTGTTGCACAATTCTCCAAAGAAAATGCTACATGAAAGTCTAACAAACGAACACATAATAAATGTGTTTTTGCTACTTTATGTTTGTTTTGAAAACCCTAACATTTAGTGTATTGATTTGAAACACCAAAATAGAAACTACAAGACATTTATATACAGTAGAACAGTGACAAATCAAAAACAAATAACAATCGTGGGCTAAATATCGTTTGATAGTTTATGGTATTTCTCTTTCATCCTACGCACATTTATATATACATATTATTACATAAATTTTACTACATTCATTCATTCATAACTACATGTATACAACTAATTCGCGGTCCCATGTCTACAAGTGATTCACAGTCCCATGTATACACGTGATTTGCGGTCTCATGTATACAACTGATTCGCAGTCTCATGTATACAAGTGATTCGTGGTCCTATGTATATGTTCCGGACCATATGAGTATTTGGACCATACGCGTATGGTCATGACCATATGCGTATACTCATATGGTCCGACCATACGCGTATGGTCCGACCGTACGCGTATGGTCGGACCATATGAGTATAATACTCGTTTGGTTATTAACGGGCCGGACCATATGAGTATTTGGACTATATAGGTATATTTATTTTTCCAAATTACATTATAAACGTTTCAATAATACAAGAACTTTATCTAAAAAAAAAACAGTGATGGTTTAAAACATGACAATTTTTTAATTTTATAATAAAAAAAACTACGTAAAAATTTAATATTGATGCCATAGTTAGTTTTCATCGCTAGTTACATTAGTGCATGTAGGCTTGGATGACATTCACTTCCACACGGTATCATAGCTTTTTTGCATTTGCAAGTTTTGTGCACGATCTTTTTCATTTACACATTTTGTTTGCGAGTGAAAAACAAGCCTTTTTTGCAGCTGCGTACAGTGATACCGAGGTCTTTGGCAATTCTGATGTCTACAGTGTTTTTAAGAAGCTCTAGATCTCAAATATCGTAAAATGGTTGACTGCAATACACCATCTTCACAACACAACTTAAATAAACTAATAGTATGCTACTTTCCAGTGACTTCTTATGTAACAGTTCATTGGAATTTAATTTTTTAGTCAACATATTGCCATTTACTCGTAATAACAAATCGGTTATGACCATCGGTAATGACCATCGGTATAAAATGTGTTTACTTTAAATTTGACAATTAAGTAAAATTAACAATGTGAAACTTCTTATTTTTATTTAGCTTATCTTTTTATTATAATATAACGATAAAATTACCTATATGATAGCGTCTTTTGAATGAACGGTCATACCATATGAAGAGTTTAGAAGTATTAAAAGTAAACTGTAACAGAGTGTTAATTACCCCAACCATACGCGTATGGTCCAACCATACGAGTATGGTCGGACCATATGAGTATATACCCATATGGTCATGACCATACGCGTATGGTCCAAATACTCATATGGTCCGGAACATATACAAGTGATTAGCAGTCCCATGTATACAAGTGATTCGCGGTCTAGTGTATACAACTGATTCTCGGTCTCATGTATATAAATGATTCGCAGTCTAATGTATAGAACTGATTCGCGGTCTTTTGTATAGAATAGTAGCCCTTTTCACAAAAAAATCTTAATTGTAAAATTAATCTTTCGAGAAAAATATTTAGTTGAATTGTTAAGGAATATTTTAGACTTACGATAAATTTTACACTTAAGATTTTTTGTTAAAAGGGCTACTGATGCGTGGTCTCTTGTTTACAAGTGATTTGCGGTTTTGTGTATTCAAATGATTCGTGGTCCCATGTATACAAATGATTCGTGGTCCCATGTATACAAGTGATTCGCGGTCTCGTGTATACGAAGTGATTCGCGGTCTCGTGTATACAAGTGATTTGCGGTTTCGTGTATTCAAATGATTCGTGGTCCCATGTATACAAATGATTCGTGGTCCCATGTATACAAGTGATTCGCGGTCTCGTGTATACGAAGTGATTCGCGGTCTCGTGTATACGAAGTGATTCGCGGTATCGTGTATACAAGTGATTCGCGGTATCGTGTATACAAGTGATTCGCGGTCTCGTTTATACAAGTGATTCGCGGTCTCGTGTTTCTATGTGCTGAATCAGGAATATAACGTTGTTTTCCATTTGTTGTGTTTGGACTTTAGATTTTGCCATTTGATAACGGACTTTCCGTTTTGAATTTACCTTGGAGTTAAGTGTTTTTGTTATTCTACCTTTCGTACGTTTGTTTTCTTTTTTTGACACATTTATCGACATCTGAACCAACAATAAGACATATTTGAAATGGAGCACTGATGACGAAGATACTATATTATACATTTTTTCACATTAGGTATTTTATACTTTTGGTTTAAATGTCTTGATAAATTCTGTATATTTGTATTGTGATTACATATAATCGTTAAGTGCATTTCGGGTAATGGGACAATATTTGACATGGGATTTATGCACTACTAAATAATGTGTTATTTAATGCATACATATAATATGCTATTAATATACCCGGATTCAAATATTATATAACTAGACGACATCATTTGTTTTATAAGATATGAGTCTTTAAATAGAAAACGAAAAAAAAACGTTACGAATAAAATTTTCTTGCTATTCGAACTCTCGGTCGAAAGGTGAATGTAATGTTAGTTATTTCTTTTAATACTTATTATTTTTTTGCTACAATGACAACTTGTTTAAAAAGGCGTCTTGTGTTTTGTAAGTGTGTGTGTGTGTTTGTTTTATTTTGTTTAAGGTAGATTATAAGTAAATATTTTTTGAGACAGAATTTTTTTTATAATTTGCCAAAAAGAAGATCTTACTACGCTTTTTTCAAAAATATAACAAAAAGTATGGGTCACCGTGCTATTTTTCGAGCTATGAGTCGTTGAAAACTGCCTAAATTTTGTTAGTTTGTTCATGAAAAAACACATAAGAGTGTATAAAAAAAATTCTATCAGATAGAATTTTGAAATAAATTGTGAGAAGATAGGTTTCATAATATATTTTAAGAAAATAAAAAGAAAACATGGTGTCACCGAACTTGTAAAAATTAAAAATTTCCCTATTAGTCCAGTATAAATTTTGAACTAAAAGAGTTATCTCCCCTTAAATGGCTCATTTGAAAAAAAATGATTTTAAAAACCAAAAAGCTTGATATTTGTTAAAATATTTTGAATAATACAATAAATTTACAAGTTTCCTTAATATAAATAAACAGTCTAACCATTAAATTGCAAATCTGTTTCCAAATTTGTTGATTTCAGCAAATAACTAGACCGATTGTGTACTGTAATTGTACAATCCAAGATGGCGGTATACCATGAATCTACATGTACCTTAAATTTAAATTTATGTGTTTTTGCCCTTTGGATGTTATTTGTTTTTGATCGAGTTGTTGTACCTTTGACGTATTCCTTATTTCCATTCTCAGATTGATGGTAGGAGTTCTTTTCATTTTAAGTCATATGTTTTTAATTGCAGATCTTTAATATATAATCGCGATCGTTTCCAACGCTGGTCGATGCAGAGCTGTTTTGTTTTGTGTTTTAAGAAATAAGACAAGTCAGAGAGAACCAGCAACCCCAGTCGATCTAAGATCTGCCCTGTTAGGGTAGCAAATACTCTGCATCAATACTTACATGATAGCGAAGGGGAGAGGAGAAATATTGATTTAAACTCGTTTCAATATAACCAATTCACTCAGTACAGACATGTTTAACATAGGGACAGGAACAACTGACTCGTCCAGGATTGATTAATTCGCCCTGAATTGTGAAGGGTTTTTACTTTTCGTTTTTATTTTTCTTTGTAGTGTATTGTGAACCATAATTGTCTGTTATTTTGTTCTCTTCTTTTGGACACAACATTGTTTCGGGGTTTTTTTTCGATTGACAATGTTTTTGTTTGTCCATTTCTTATGCATCTTCCACCTTTGTTGAAAAAATAATTAAAAGTATTTCTTGAATGTAAGATGTACTTTAAAGCCACTGTTATACAAAAGAGTATCGTTTTAATTGGAGATCGATTATGGAAGGTTGTTAAGTATACTAACAGAGTAAATTATCTTTAACTTTAACGGAAACCCGATAAAATGGCTCGTGAATAATTGATCCACCCACGTCAACACAAATGATACAACAGTTCTTAATGGGTGTAGATTCCTTTGTATTTACAATAAAATATACAATTTTTAGACTTTATACTTATTTACGTAAATGGTTTTTAAGAATTTTCCTATATTGGTTCTTAAATATTAAATATGCATGAAAGCTCCATTGAACTAAGATGCATTTCTCATTGATGTGTTTTTCATTGATAAATTCTAAATACGTATATCCCTTGTGAAGTTTTGTGACGTCAGGTTTTCTAACATACAATTATATAAGTTTTGCCACTCTGGTTTGGTTTGCTTTGAAAATATAATGGTAGTTCAAATCATTGTTATTGATAGCATACTCTGGTATTTAAAAATGGACCATTTGATTCGAAAACAATTATACCTTTTTTAAAAGTACGTACCCCAATGTACGAGCCCAAGAATAACAAAATGTGTGTGACCTTTAAATGCCTGTCGTCGGTTTCACAAAACATCTTATGACTAAGATTGATCGTAAGTATACTGAATTGTTCATGGCTTACGACCAATCTTAGTCGTAAGTTTTTTTCATGAAACCGAGTCCTGGAGCCTGGTTTTCGAAAGTATATAATGACTTCGTGCTCATTATAGGTCTTCAACACGGAGCCTTTGCTAACACCGAACAGCATGCCATACTGCTGTAAATACTTTATTTTTCTCCCTTGTCAATTAAAATTAATAACAAATGTGTAAAGCAATTTTCTATAGTATGCTGGAATCTTTGAAAATGCATATATTATATCATTTGTTTTTTTTCGCATTTTACATAATAGATTTTCCTGTTTCCTAATATTTGTTTTGTATCCTACTTTGTTACGTTTTTCCCCGAAATCGTACTATTGGTGGGTATTTTCCGGAATTTGCCGAGTAATGCCGGAATGCCATGCGGTAACGTTACAGAAAGCCATGTGATAATATCTGACGCATGTGATAGATTTATTGCTATTGTCATACTATAAAAATTACAAGTGGTTTACTCTAAGTATGTGATAAAGTATGTAATTAACGTATGTGCAGTGGTATTTCGTAACACGGGGACTCGATATATAAAATAATAAAAGTTAACACTTCATGTAAAAAAAAAATACAAGACTGCAAAGTTCTACAATTTTGTTTAATACATATAAATCTAAATTAAACAGTTTATCGACTCTTTTTTATTGTAATTCATTTGAATCCATTGACTAATGCAGATTATTACTATTGGTACTTTCATCATTATTAACATGTTTACTTATGACAGTCATAAGAGCATCATAGGTACATGTACGACTATCTTATAACACCTTTCATTTAACATTCTATAATGACATAACGTATGATAGTCACAAGGTGACCATATCATTTTATATAAGATTTATCTTATGACATCTTTGAATACTTTCTAAGACCAGGCGACCCTGATGTTGGTGTATGTTTTTTTTTCTCAAAGTTTGACGATGAGTCAATGTCTATTGGTAGAATGCCATTCATCCGTATTCATTGTAAAATCATTTTCCGGATCACGTGTCAGCACCTAAATTCCCTGAAAAAAACAAATATTTTTAAAAAAATCTATATATATATCCGAATTCTGATTTTTTTTGTGGAAAACAAAAAAAGGACTATGAATGTAAACTTTAATATGTTTTAAAATAGTTGCTACTCAACGTTCATAAACAAACAAAAATCAATCGGAATTAGTATGATGTGATTTCTTAAATATCAACCACTTTCCTTTAAAAGCAAGTAAATATAAATCGTTTTGTATGTGCACTGAAATATGTGTCACTATGTGTCATTTGCCGTTAAAAAGTAAGTAAAATCAATAGTAAAAAAAAAAATAAGTATTAAATGCACTGTAATACTTACCACTAACGTAAAGAAGCGAGCAAAATCAATCATAAATATGGATAAGTATAACGTACACAGAAATATTTGCCACTTTACGTTAAGAAGCACGCGAAAAAATCAATAATAAAAAAAAAATATTATATGCACTTAAGGATGTACTTAGGTGAGATTAGGTGAAAATCAATAAATTAAGAAATTAAAATTGATACTATAAGTTGGTAGAGCATTTTTAAAGGATGAAATAAGCTAAAAATATTGATAGGTCGTAGATTTTCGAGATATTTGAGATTTAAAATATGGCGGGAAAAGTCTGACTCGGACTTTCACCTTACATTTGCATTGGTTTTATTTGGGTCTCAAAATAAATGAAAGAAAATCAAGAATCTTCTTAAATTTTGGAAAATGACCTTTCATGAGCTATAAAGTCTTATATGAAAAAATAAATGGGTGTTATGGGGCAAAATATTTTACCTTGTATCGTATGAAAAAACACCAAGGAGTCCGAACATTTGACACAAATTCCAAAACCTCACCTTAGTACATCCTTAAATTGTGTCACTGTATCTTAATAAGCAAAGCTAAATGTGCATTGAGATACTTGCCACTTGATGTTTATAAGCATGTAAAATGTTCACTGAAATAATTGCCACTTTACGTAAAAAAAACCCTCAAAAATCAATAATTCAAAAAAATAAAAAAAATATGATGCACTGACGTTTTTGCCAATTGGCGTTTATTTGCAAGCAAAATGTGCACTCAAATATGTGTCCCTTCATTTTAATCAGCAGTTAAAATGTTCACTGACATAGTTGTCGATTAACGTAAAAAAGCACGTAAAAATCAATAATGAAAAAAGATATAAGTAAAATATGCACTGAAATACTTGCAGCTTAACGTAAATTGTATAAGCGAACAAAAATCAATCGTAAAAAATATCAATATTATATACACTAAAATATTTGTCACTCCACATTAAACAACAAAGCAAAATGTCAGCTGAAATATTTGTCACTTCACGCTAATCAGCAGATAAAATGTGAAATATGTGCCACCTTACTTACGTTGGATGCGCGAAAAAATCAATAATAAAAAAAGATATAAGTATAATATGCACTGTAAAATTTGCCACTTGACGTTCATTTTTGAGCAATATGTGCACTGGAATATTTTTCACTTCGTGTTAAGCAGAGGAAAAATAGTATACAGAAATATTTGCCATTTCGCGTTAAAAAGAAAGCAAAAATCAATAATAAAAACAAATATAAGTATAATATGCACTGAAATATTTCCCATTGGACGTTCATTTGCAAGCAAAATGTGCATTGAAATATTTGTCACATTACGATAAAAAAAAATAAAGGTATAATATATACTGAAATATTTGCCACTTGACGTGCATTAGCATGCAAAATATGAACTGTAATATTTGCCACTTTTCGAAAAAGATCACACAAAAATCAATCATAACAAAAATATAAGGAATAATATGCGCTGAAGTCACATGACGTTCATTTGCAAGCACAATTTGAACTGATATATTTAATAAACAGTCTCTAATCAATACTAAAACTCCGTGGTATTATATGCACTTTAACATCTGTAGATGTTCGGTTTATTTAATGAAGTACAAATCCGATATGTTATTAACCGATGACAAGTCGTATAGTGACGACACTCGATCAATACTACACACTTTCACAAGGCCCATTCATACATTTCATTCATAACTCACCTATCACATATATATATAAAAGTACTCAAGACTTTTAATCTTTATTATTTCTGACAATAGAACCATTAGGATGGAACTTATATTAATTAAAGGTGGAGCTATGTGTTAAGCCACACCCCTCCTACAACGGAGCATTTAAAGGAAGAAGCTTTCATATAAACTTACAAAAAGCAATATTCTTTCAATCGGATATATATATATAAATCTGTTTTACATTTAACTGTTTTAGCGATACAGGTAAGACTATTTAAATAACACTTTTTACTATAATATTTATTTATCTGTTTATGTTATGTTTATAACTAGTGTTATCTATTTTAATGCACTTAAAAATAGGTGAAAAATCTGAAACGTTGAAATGATAGATAGTATTTTTTGTATTTACAGTCACTAGTACAAATTTGTCATAGTATACGGGATTTTTGTAGTAATAGGCAGTATAGTAAATTCAAAAATAATTTATTGGTTGACAAACTACCCAACTTTAGTATGAAAGCTAGAGCAATAACAATAAAAATAATAACATTGAATGAAAAAAATATATATTTAAAAAAGGATTATACAGCATAATCCACTGAACACAATGCATATGTGCATGACATACCATTCTAATATATGACAAGATAATATAAGATCAAAATAAGACAGCAAATCTTTGATTGATTATAGTATTATGTACGTTCAGTGGCGAATATTTCATGTATATGCCAGGACTATAAATCCTGCATCATTTATTAGACATCGTATGAAGTTCAAGATTGATATGCTTTTGACGTATGGCCTTTGGTGTAGGAGTCCGTACTTATATTGGAATTATGTACAGTCAGTCTCATGCGAAAATGTTTTAAAACAAAATCGTTTACAGCAATTGAAATTTCTCTTTTCTAAATTTTGATTTTAAAATTTTTACTATTCTTACATTCAAGACGTCATGAAATCATGCATCCAAAGCTTTTATTTTGTAGCAAAACATAATATATACATGTGCAGTCAACGTGTATTTTTTTAAACGAGTTCCTATTAGATAAACCTTAATTTGCATGTCAGTATGGGTAAAAGCCCTTTCTGTGGCTATCCATCTTTCGGGATGGGTTTAATGTTAAGTTGGCTAGTTTGTAGAGATTGGCTTTAAGTACAAAACACAAAAAAAATGTGGAATGAACTGAGGAGGGTACTAAACAAAAGACGTTTTTCTTTTGTGAACACAAAGTAACAATCAACAAATCTGCATCAATTTTTACCGGTTTTGAAATGATACCCTTTACGCAGTTACTAATGTACTTTTATTGTTTGTTTATTTTGGGATCCTGGAGTTGTTTTGTAGGTGAAGAGTTCCACGTACTTTCTATCCTTTGTCCTGTTGTTTAGTACCTGACACGGTGAAGTGTACCATGTTTTTTCTATATTTTGTCATGGAGTTGTTTTGAGGCGATATTCGTTGAAGTGTACCACGTTTTTTCTATATTTTGTCAAGGAGTTGTTTTGAGGCTCTATTCGCCGAAGTGTACCACGTATTTTCTATCCTTTGTCTTACTAACCTTTGATCCGTAAATATGTTACCTACACACAACACGAGAATCTGTTACCGTTATTTTTTTCTATTTTTATGTTTTTTTTTCATTGATTTATATCCTTAAAAAATAATATCTACGTTACATTTCGTCTTAAATAAGATGACAATAGAAATATACGTTTTACTTTTGTCTTGAATATACCAGACCCGTCGGTGGCCTTCTGCTGTTGTCTGCTCTATGGTCAGGTTGCTGTCGCTTTGACACATTCCCTATTTCCATTCTCAATTGTATTGCAATATTTTCCACTGGATGTTAAGCAATCGATATCTAATCCACCAATACGCCTCTTTACGAACTCACTATCTGTCAATCCTTGTTTAAAGAAAATGAAAACAATCTATGTAATCAAAATTGTATTGTCAGTGTAAAAAGTTCTTCAAGTTCATACTTTCCTATTACATTTGTACGATTTTACTCATCAGTCATTATAAAAGTTAAATGATCTCTTAGTTTAAACATACTTATTAATAGTGGATTGGGAAACAAGTTTTCCAACTTATAGTAATCCCTTTCCACTTCGCGGATGCGAGTGCTGCCTTGTAGCGGCATGAGCCTGCTCTTTTTCGAAATCTACAAGGGTGTCTTTAACGTGCAAGAGATATGGGTCTCTCTTAAAACGGGTCAGTCATTTATCGTCCCCTTCCGACGGACTATTATCGTTTCCTAAAGACCATACTTACAAATGATGTCAAGGGAGATCCAAAAATTTAGTCCCTGAAATTTTCATCCCGATTTAAGTTGATTGAATGAGAAATTATCCCAAGCCAGGAATTTTAAACGAAATAAAGGAATTAAAAACTAATGCAAGTCACAAAATTAAGAAAAAGAACCACTTAATCATTGACTATATATTTCTTGGAACTGCATTTATTTGTAAACACAATTTTCGTGGAATATATCCCTCTCCAGAAACACATTTTAATTTTCTGTCACATGTTTCAAATTTTTACATTAATTTAAGTTTTTACAATTTACTCCCCTTTACTTGAAATGTAAAAGATAGGCAGTCTGGTGGGTTTTATAGAATAGAGAATAATTAGAAAAATGTGCAGAATAAGGAGCTAGAAAATAAGGAATAGAGACAAATAGGTAATAAAATACAGAAAAGGGAATATTTTGGTGCTAAAAAAATATTTTTAAAGAATAGAGAATAACAGGCAAAGTTTACAAAGAATAGAGAATAACAGGCAAAGTTTACAAAGAATAGAGAATAACAGGCAAAGTTTACAAAGAATAGAGAATAACAGGCAAAGTTTACAAAGAATAGAGAATAACAGGCAAAGTTTACAAAGAATAGAGACAAATCGCCTAGAAAATTAACGAATATAGAAATGATGGATCCCCATCCACCCCCTCTAGAATAAACGTGGTTATGGTTCAAGAATTTTACTAGCATAACCAAAATGTACTATTGTTGATCTGTCGATTCAAGGACAAATTTTTAATACAATTTACAAGACAACGCTACAGATGTGCACAACATTAACTTCTATTATACTAAATAGATACATCGCACAATAATCTGTATAGAGAAAGTCCCTTCAGATGAGTGATTTTCTATACTGTAACCTTCAATTTAATCTGAAGCTTAAGAAAATATGTCGGCTTTCTATTGACTACTCAATTTGATTTCATTCAGTGATTTGGATCAATACCACAATCAAGTACATTTATAAGAAGCACAATAAAGTACATTTATAAAAAGCGGCGTAACTGTCACTAGTTAGTTAAGACTTTTTCAATAGAATATATTTTCTTCGTAACTAGCAAAATTCAATCCCGTAGTCTGTAGAAAAGTGATATGTTTTTAATAATAAGTAACATTTGTAAAAATACATAAAGTTTATTTATGTTAACACCGTATTTCCAATCATGTAAACGTGATGTTACATTTGTACATCTAACAGCAAAGCTGATACAAATGTATATTTAACACATACGTTTTATGAGTTTATAATTCGTACTTTTATTCACTCAATAATGGCCGCTTGTAAATAAATTTGGTTATTGAGTTCCCACGGTTTTATGAATGATGCGGTGAACCTATACACCGAGGAGCAGCATACACCACGAGAGCACACTCCCTATAATTTACAAAAGTTAATGATATATTTATTTTTGTATGCGGTGAACCATATTTGGTAACATTAACATAAGTTTGAAATTAATTTTATTTAAAAAATATCAAAACCATTTAGCATGCAAATTTATACAAAAACTGATAATATATTCTGCACTTAAACGGGATTGTTGTATTATTTTCCATTCATGAATTTGCTACAATGTTATAATAGTCTGTGCTAGATTATTATTTGTCCTGTAATAAGTTAAATAAGTGACATATATATTTTATCATGATTAAAGGGTAAATATATATGTTAGTACAAACCCAGTAACAGTGTTATTTAACGGAGACCTAAACTAAATTGCAAGTCAATTCACTTTTGCATAAATACACTTATTTTAACAATGTTTTGCCGAATGCAACTGAATGAAAAAAAAGATTCTTTTGTTATTAATTGATTCTGTCTTATTGACTTTATATAGCCCATATTATCTTTCAATGTTCTTAACGTTAATTGTTTCACTTGTCGTTGTCACGAAATACAAAACCAAGTACAAATGTACCTCTGCATTTTCGGGTTTGCTTGTATGATATGGATGACCAAATATTGTCCGTATATATTTGTACAATATGGTCCAGTATAATGTGTAAAGTGTTCATATTAACGACAATCTGTGAAACGTAAAGTGCCCATATTAACGACATTCTATGTAACGTAAAGTGCTCAAATTTCCAATTTTTGTGTGACGTAAAGAGCTCATTTTTACAACATTCTGTGTGACGTAAAGTGCTTATTTCTAAAACATTCAGTGTAACGTAAAGTGCTCATACCTAGAACAATATGTATAATGTTAAGTGCTCATATTTACAATATTCTGTGTAACGTAAAGGGCTTTTTTTCCATTTCTGTTAAACGTAAAGTGCTTATTTTAACAGCAATCCGTGTAACGTAAAGTACTCATATTTACAACATTCTGTGTGTAACGTAAAGTACTTATTTTTACAACATTATCAAATTCATACAGGGCTAGACATAACACAGATAAAGCCTTTACCAAGTTAACCAGTCAGGAAGTTTGATGTCCCGTAATGAGAGGTCATATGACGAGGTCACATGACTTTATCAACCGTGTGTATGACCTTTGTGCACTTAGTCGTCCGAATAAATTATGTTAACTTATCGTATAGAACCAAATAGTCCTAAGAGTACATATTTCAAAAATAAATTACCAGATAAAAAAAAAATTGTCCATTATTTAGAGGTCTTATGACTTTATCAACCTTGTGTCTGACCTTTTGTGCACAAATTAGTCAAAACTAAACAAATCATGTTAACTTATCGATTACAATGTTGCTGTATATCAAACATTCCTAAGAGTACATTTTTAAAAGATAATTTCCAGATAAAAAAAGTGTCCAGTAATGAGAGGTCATCTGACATTATCAACCTTTTGTCTGACCTTTATGCATTAAGTCGCCCAAATAAGTAATATCTACATATCGAACATATAAATGTGTGGCTTTTTATCTAACATACATACAAGAACATATATATTTTTAGCAGTATTTTTAGATACATCTGTTTGATTAGTCTGTTATCGTCGATATTGTTTGGTTTTTTTTTATCTACAGAAAGTCACTTCAAATTTATTTTTGGCAGATAACTAAATAAAAAGATATTCTGTTGATTCTACAAGACCTCCGCTGTGCTTTTAGACAAACTTAAAAAGTCCAAATCAATTTTTTAAATGTTTTATTAAATTCCTCCTTAAAAGAAACGAATACTAGCCCTTAGAACTCACCTTTCATAGCGCCGGTAAAGTGTTAAATCGCTGTTAAAAATCAAGTTTATCAGTGTATGCGTCTCGTTATATGGTTCATGTTCTCTGTATTACAACAGCGAGTTTATCAATAATATCGCACAGTATAACAATACTACACTACAGCTTATTAATAGATACTATTTACAAGAAGTGGACCAAAGAAATAAATTCGTAACTCATAAGATACCGTTAATATCTAGTGCAGTCAATTATTAAAACATCAACAATGATTTAGCTAGAGATATCATCTCATATCTCCCCCATATCAATACACCGTCACATATTACTAAGTTGATTTAAATTGATTATGGATTTATTTTAATTTATTTAATACTGATATCAATTTGAAAATTTAATACAGAATAGAGAACCTTTTAAAAATAAATAATTATACTTCTTATTATAACTGGAGAAAGATTGTATCAGTCATATTTGTTTATAGTATGCTGACTTATAAGAAAGGCTCGGCTTTGAGGTACCAGATACTAAAGAGATAAATTTTAAAACAACGGTTTGGTTTCAACCACACCCGCAAGCGTCAATAAGTCCGATTTACTGCCTTGTACTTTTATCAAGTACAGTGTACTTTTCAAGCTATGTTGTAAACACAGAAATAGATTTTTTTTCCTATGATTAATTCAAATACAAGCTGTTAATTGCTTATTATAAAACTTTAATGTGCCATATAAGTATATTGTTACAACGTTATTGCCATTAATTTGTGATATATAGGTGCATCTTTGCATACGCATGTCGCTTATGTTGATTTCGTTTTAAATGTATGGTAATTATAAACGGCTTGTACTTCTAATTAGGACAGTTGTTATGAGGGTCTGTGATTCTGAAAGTTCGCAATTCAGTGATCGTATCACAAACATGACTTCATAAATTAAAAGCGTTATGATTATGAAAATGACATTAATTTGTTTGCTGCTCAATTTTTAAATTAGACAATTTGTTGGCTGTTCAATATTCAGTATAATTTTAGTTTTATTGTGACGTCACTCGCGTATTACAAATAATTTGTTATACTTATAACTTGATTTTGCAAACAAAAATAGTTATATCGCAATTTCTTTTGAAGTTACTATGTTATATCTATCGGCTGTTGTTTTTGTCTCTATGGTCAGGTTGTTGTCTCTTTGACACGTTTATAATTTCCATTCTCAATTTTGTTATTATACATACATATTTACTTACAGAACTTATATACATTAAGTTTACAATAAGTGACTTATACGTTAGTTATATGGATCGTCTGAAAATTAGTCCAATAAAAGTTTGATCTGTGATTTGCTATATCATAGTTTAGTATAGTCCGAAAATGATAACACTTCGTCAAACTATGACCGGATTATGGTATACTCATACTACCCATCGTAATGATAACACTTCGACAAACTATGACCGGATTATGGTATACTCATACTACCCATCGTAATAACAATAGATCATTGAGATTGTAGACCTCGGTTTTATTATATAAATGCGAAAGTACGACCATTAACGATCCCGCCCATCAGAAAGAAGTGTTTATGTACTTTTGTATATAATCATTGATCAATCGCATTGTAAAAATTCTTTAATCCAATTCTTGTATTATTTACATATTTGTTTAATACATTCGTACTTAAGATCGAAAGCAAGCAAAGGGTGACCTCCCATATTTTAAATAACCTTTAAATGTAGGTGAAAAAGGATAAGCAATTTTACTGTTTAAAATTCAAAATATACTATTTTAAATGACTCGTCATAGCTACTTCTACGTTTAAAAGGTATAATAAGTTTTGATTGGGAAAGAAGTTAATAATAAAGATTATATGTGTTGATGAAGTAGTACAGTTCCATTATGATACATTAACCATGTCACTACACCGAATGTCGCACACCTACAACTTATAGATAATTATTGCAAAATGATCAAATATGAATTTGTAATACTAGCATTTACATTGTACTTCAAACACCACTGAAATACAGCATAAAGAGAGAAAAAAAATCCTATATACCTGGACTTTAATATAGGATTTTTTTTTCTGAGACAAGTGCCTATATGTTGTTCTTTTTGTGTAACAATGTAAAATAGCGTTTGTGATTAAGGGAAATAGGTATTGAATTTTATTTCAAATATGTGTACGGTTTTAAGTTGGATCAATTGTTAAAAAATGGGTTAATGACAAGGATACTAGTTTATATTCATTAGACAAAATACTGAGTTATTATTTCTGTATTGCTGAATTATTTGTTTATTATTTTAATTTTGTTTTTATCTTTTACAGACGATACCTGTCGGTGAAAACAACGACACCTGTTGGTGAGAACGAACGAAACAGCCGACGCTGTATACGATATTTTTAAGTATAGACTAAAAGAAATGGCGCTTTTAATTTTTCCATTGACATTTACCATAAATCCACTGGTAGCACTGTTGTTGGTAGTTTTAGCAGTAGCATGGTTTTTGTAAGTATTTTCTAAATTAATAATTTATAAATAAGATATATTTTTATAAATGATAGAAACTTTTTCACGACGCTTTTACAATTCTTAGTGTACTTCTCTTATTCTCATGTATTCATCTTTTTAACATATCAATTCAATTGACACTCGGCGTTTTTTTAATTATCAAAACGAATTAGAAAATGTGTTTATGAAAAAAAGATGGTGAAAAATACACTAAACGTCATTGGAAGTCTTTTAGTCCTTTTTTAAAAGATAAAACATCAGAAATTAATTCGTTTTTTTTTGTAACACAGACAACGAACAATCGTAATAAGAATATAAGTACAACGGTATTTAGGTTATAAAAGTTCAATTACATTTTTAATCTTAGTGTATTTGATCGATAAGTTTATATGCTGCTAAAACGATTGCTATTACAGTTTTTGCTTACATATTTTAGAAAAGTGAGAGACGACTATAAACTCTTTGAAAAGTTAAAGATACCAGGTCCAAAACCAATGATGGTATTTGGAAGCATAGGAGAGTTCAAAGACAAGGTAACAGTCACATTTTTTCCCGCCCAATTTGTACTATCTAGCTCCAAATTAATTTATAATACTATTTTTGTTCCTTTACACTTTCTAGCTCCAAATGAATTTATAATACTATGTGTGTTCCTTTGCCATTGTTCCCTGTGAAAGCTGCAAATTCTTATCTGTCTGGCAATTACTCAACGAGATTTTTATATAAATTTATTTTATTAATGTATATTATATTCAATTATTTTAAAAAACGATTTTCACTCTGGCAAACTAAGAGGTGCAAGACTTATTGTCATTCATTTTGAGGAAATACAAACACACCAGAAGACTGAAGGGACTTACAACTCGAAACCCATTTGGTTTCAGAATCCAGAAATAGAAAAAAAAACTTGCTTATTGTAATTAATCTTACTTTTATTCCTTTGTAGAATCCATTGGACGTTTTCAAAGAATGGAGAAAGGTGTATGGAGACATCTTCG
The DNA here is from genome assembly GCA_037788925.1 of Mytilus galloprovincialis. Lineage (NCBI taxonomy): Eukaryota > Metazoa > Mollusca > Bivalvia > Mytilida > Mytilidae > Mytilus > Mytilus galloprovincialis. The sequence continues at coordinate 89,117,650 of CM075338.1, forward strand.
GGTAAATATCATTTCCACATATGAAAAACCGTACACGGAGAGTTGTCTTATTGACACTCATACCACATCTTCTTATATCTATGTAACATGCACATTATAGTGAGTAAGTGCATAAAAGGAGAACCACGCCTGTCAAGTGCATATTTATCATCATATTTTATCAAATATCACTTTAAATTCTAAATTCGTATGTTTTATGGTGTGTGTAGTTTTATTTTAACAGTAAAAGTTATTTATAGTAAAAACAAGGCGGATATATGGATAGACTCTATTACCGGTTGACACTAGTGATGCAACAGATAACATCATAAGTTAAATTTCAATTTTGTAGAACGTCTCAAACTTATATCAACGTTTTGTTGTACACTTTAGAAAATATAAGTCAGAATGCATTAGATTCTGAAACGTCTTTCTGTTTTTAATGGCAACCGGGAACACAATAAACGTTTATGTTAAGTTATACTAATTTTTATTCTTTTTTGCAGCTTTTTCGAAGGATTTACCCCAAGTTTAGTTGTTAACTGTCCAGAGATGGCAAAACAAATTTTAGTGAAACATTTCGACAAATTTCACGTTCGACCAGTAAGTATCTTGCAATGTGTATATATATATATATATTTATACAAATGTGTGTTTGAAAGTGTGAATTATAAAGTTAACATATATTAAAACACATGTAAAGGATATTTTTAAAGTTTTGATATAAAGAAAGTTCCAGCTAATAATTATAAATACATTAGAAGTCATGATAATTAAGACGATAAATGTTATTTTTTTATTTCTCTTTCTATTTGCCATTTCTTTCTTTTCAACCTATTTATGATTGTGATTTTCAGTTGTGCATTCTATTTCTATTTATGATTGTGATTTGCAGCTGTTCAATCTCTTTCTATTTGTCATTTCTTTCTTTTCAACCTATGTATGTTTGTGTGTTTCAGTTGTGCAATCCCTTTGTATATAGTCCAGATGAAAGCAGTCTTTTGAATACATTTGGTAATGAGTGGAAGCGACAAAGATCCATTGTAGCCACAGCATTCAACTCTGTATCTATGAAACATGTAAGTCAAATTGTCACCCAAATAATTCAGTCGTGATATTTCACAAGAAAAAATATATCGATTATGGGGAGGGACAAAAAGAGATATCGATTAGCGGGAGGGACAGAAACATTCTGCATCAGTGAACTAAATTACGTCTGTGGAAGTTTTAAGTTAATGCAATTTGTAATATGAAAATATGCACATTTAATACCACACAATAAAACATATGTTTTGTATGGAGAATATCCTCATATGTATTAAACACAATTATTGAGTAATTCAATTACATTCTTGTCAATCATAATCACAAACCAATTCTGATAAATTTTCAATGGTATTTTAACCCAATGTAATGATTGTTATTGTACTTAATAAAACAAATTAATGTTGCTATAATCAGGAGCTTATTTGTCATGTGACTTGATTTCAGATGTCCAACAGAGTAAATGCAACTGGAGACAAATTTTGCAGAAAGGTCACTGAACAAAATAAAAGTAATCCTGACGGTTTTGACGTCACTGAGTAAGTAAAATTACAACAATCAAATAATTATCTACGCATAATAAAAAGTAATACCATGATCATGTTGATAACAATCTTGATCACCCATCTGTGACTTGTGTCTAACACTAGATATTAATATCATCGTTAAAAGTCACATGTAAATTATGTTTAGTATTCAAACAACTGTCATTTACTAGGCATTATGACGTACACATCACATTATGACGCCGTAACTGTGATGATATCAAGGCGGTAACAGCCGTATTAACAAGTCTTACTTCACTATATTTAACATTTATTAAACATGATACGATTCGTACTTTAATTATAACTATATAACACGTTATATGTAGTTTTTCACATAACAATAAACAAAGTATTTTTTTCTGTTATACACGATTTTCGTGTAAAGAATATAAGTCTAAATAAAAATGTTGATAGTGTCAAAAATGTAGTGTCAATATATATAAATATATATAGTTTGATGACTCCTTAATTTGAGAACACGATTTTGAGTGATTTTTCATTTACTCCATTTTTAGTTTAATAGACAGATATACACTTGATGCGTTTGCAGACTCTGGTTTTGATTTCGAGGCTAATAGTTTAGACAACGAAGATGCTTTGTTGTATCGTTTTATGAAGGAGTTTAACCATTCAGCAGCTGCTGACAACCCTATTGCTGGTCTTGCACGTGAGTATTTTACTTACCCTTCCGGAGCACCTGATTACATGTCTTCCCAGTGAGTATTTTACTTACCCTTCCGGAGCACCTGGTTACATGTCTTGCACGTGAGTATTTTACTTACCCTTCCGGAGCACCTGATTACATGTCTTGCACGTGAGTATTTTACTTACCCTTCCGGAGCACCTGATTACATCCCAGGTTTTGATGAAATTATTCTGTTCAATCATATTAAGGAGCTCTGAGATCACCCCAAGTCTGTCATTTTCTTTGTTAGCCATGCGGTTGTTAGTTTATTATCAATCTATAAGTGTTTAACTGTCCCTCTGATATCTTTGTCCCTCATCTAAGTCTTTTGAGCTAGTGTTTTGTAATCTGTTGCTTGCCTTCTAGCTGGTTTTATTTGATTTTGGCCAATACTTTGTTTATCTCTTTTTGACATCTGAGTTTTGAATATCACTTTGACGTTTAGTTGAGTTTTTTTTATTCGTTTTTCTATTATTTCGGAAAAAAACGGTAATTGAAGACACTTTAATGTCTTTTCTTCTTGTTTAAATTTTAATAATATGCAAAATAAAGAAATAATAACGTTTATATAAAAAAGGGTTACATACTTTCCAGCTGTTAAACGTGTATTTTAAAATTTTTAAAATTTAGAAGAATAGTTGCTATGTCGCCTAAAGCTTTCAGAGCAATTAATTAAACTAGATTTGTTTTCTTAAAAAATAAAGATATTATGTCAAAACTGATATAAAATGTCAACTTATAATCAATTATGATTTACTACTAATAGACCACACATATGTTTTACAGTGTTAATTTGTTGACGACACAATGTCTTAATTTATCATAACGTTCATCAAACACACATATTTAACTCTACCGTAAATACTTTACCTTCAAAAGTTCGGTTCGCGAAACAAAAGCATACATAGTAATCAATGGTACCAGTATTATATTTAGTACGCCAGATGCGCGTTTCGTCTACATAAGACTCAATAGTGACGCTCATATAAAAACATTCATAAAGCCAAACAAGTACAAAGTTGAAAAGCATTGAGCAATGTACCAAATATGCACAAACATTTTATTTTCATTTGATTATTGCAATGAATCAACTGTTTGAAAAATGAATATATTTTTTTTTGTTGCAGGTGTTTATCCTGGACTTACTCCATTTCTTCAGCTTTTCGACGGAAAACACAAACAAGTCCATGAAGAAAACATGAAACAAATACGTGAACATGTTGTTAGGAAAAGGCAAGAGGTGAGCCAAATGGATATACATATCAGGTCAATATTGAGGCTGGAGATGTGTAAGGCTTATAGGGACCTTTCTAAGTTTAGTGCCAAATGCAAAAAGATTAAAGGCAGCCTGAAATGTACTTGGTGCAGTATGAAACATATTCCACGCTTATATCATAATGGAAAAAAAATACAATAGACATGAGTTTCAATTATTCATAGGTGTTAACTTATAATTGCCACTCAAATCGTGATTTTGTAAGACAACTGGTATGTTTATTAAATGTTAACATGCAAAACAAATTTATTTATTTTTATTTCAAATGCGCAGATTTGTTCTCCCTTTCCATTGCGTAGGATTTTTTTCCATTTCAAATGACGTGAAACATCCAATTAATAGCCCCTTGACACATTAATTTCATAATGGCAACGTTAAGACCACTTTGTATTTTTTTTTTAAATCAACGTTTCAAACAAAAAAAACTTAGGTGTAGCTATCCATGAACAAATATATAACAATATGCCTGTACTAAATTAGAAATTTGACATTTGTTTTTCATTCGTTTAATGTGTTTTAGCTCTTGATTTTGTAATTTGAAAAAGGAATTCAGGAATTGTTTGCATTGTTCGTTTTCAGGAAGTGCGTTCTAATGAGTTTTTGTTTTATTTTTTAGTACTCCCAATCCTCCAGCGATGAACAAAAGAATTTCTTAGGACAAATGATAAATTGTTCATTCTTTGATCGAGACGAATATGGGATATACAGACGACGTCAGCTAAAAGATCAAGAGATAGTCGGACATATAAACTCTCTGATTGGAGGAGGAATAGGAACGCTTAACGCATGTCTGTCTTTTGTAATCCACATGCTTGCAATGAATCCAACTGCTCAACAAAAAGCTTTTCAAGAAGTTATAAAAATTTGTGGATATGAGGTTAGTTTTGGATCTAGTTTCGGATCTCTTTAATTAATCATAATTTAATTGAATGTTAAGTATATTTGTGTATCATCTCTTTTCTTTATTCATTTATTTTTATGCCCCACCTACGATAGTAGAGGGGCATTATGTTTTCTGGTCTGTGGCTCCGTTCGTCCGTCCGTTCAGGTGAACGTTTTTGGTCAAGGTAGTTTTTGATGAAGCTGAAGTCCTATCAACTTGAAACTTAGTACACTTGTTGCTTATGAGATGATCTTTCTAATTTTTAACCCAAATTAGACTTTTTGCCCCAATTTCACGGTCTACTGAACATAGAAAATGAAAGTGGGAGTTTCAGGTTAAAGTTTTTGTTCAAGGTAGTTTTTGATGAAGCTGAAGTCCAATCAACTTGAAACTTAGTACACTTGTTGCTTATGATCTATGATCTTTCTAATTTTAATACCAAATTAGATAATTACCCAATTTCACGGTCCATGGAACATGGAAAAGGATAGTGCGAGTGGGGCATCCGTGTACTTTGGACACATTCTTGTTACTAATAGGTTTTCTCATCAGCTAGTAAAACTTTAGAATTAAATTGCATTGGAATATCCTGACAACGTGTGTTTACTTGGTGAAATAACTGAAACCCTTTTTTAAATTTTGGTTTTAAAAACATGTCATACAATAACAATAATGAATAATCTTAATGATCTTTTATTTCAGAAATCACCAACATTTGATGACATACAAAAAATGGAATATTTACAAATGATTTTACACGAAACATTACGACTTTTGCCGTGTGCTCCTGGGTAAGTACACATAATATCTGACTTCAAAATGAGCAAAATATTAAACACATACATTTTATGTTGCAAGTTAAAAAGAGGGTAAAATAATACAAAAAACAAAATACACCTACATCAATAGTTGTTATAAAGTTTTTTTGTGAACTTACTTATTCTAATAAATTGGAATATCAAAGCAACAAATACACAATCAGAAGATGTCTACTATGCTTGTCAGTTTCTTTTTAACAAACGAAAGACAAAAAGAAATTTTATGCGAACAAAAAGTTTTCAACAATGAACAAAATCAATACGGTATAATTAGGAATTCCCTTAGATGTCAAAGTATAATACAATTCTAAAGAAAATACCAACTACCTAGTAAATTATGGGGGACACCAGCCAAAAACATACCGGTACGTTAAATAGAAATGTTTGACATATATTCTATATTATACACTATATATGTGTACATGTGTTCATTAATATCTTTTGAATTTCAGAGTGACGCGGAGAGTTACTGAAGATTGCAATATTAATGGTGTAGAGTTTAAAAAAGACGTTGTTGTACGAGTAATGACTTGTACTTTATATTCAGATGAAAAAATATACCCACAGCCAGAGAAATTTATTCCTGAAAGGTACGTATGACCTGAAAACAAAATTAATCCTTAATGTATTTATTTGTCTGACCAATAAAGCAATCAACAATTAACCAATCAACCAATCAATCAATCAATCATTCAATCACCAATCAATCAATCAATCAATTATAAAGCAATTATCAATATAATAAGATGTGGTATGAGTGCCAATAAAAAGATTTCCAGCCTAGACACAATTTGGAAAATGTAAGTGATTAAAGGTCAAAGTACGGCTTTCAACATGTATCTCGGCTAAAAATCAAAGAGTAAGCTATAAAGGGCCCACAAAATTACTAGTGTGCAACCATTCAAACAAAAAATCTAAGGTGTTAAATATTTAAAAACGAGAATCGAACCACATATGTATATAAACATATTATAGCTTACTATTCGGTGTGAGCCAAGGCTCCGTGTTGAAGGCCGTACCTTGACCTATAATAATTTACTTTTATAAATTGTTATTTGGATGGAAAATTGTCTCGTTGGCACTATATCACATCTTCCTATATCTTTATATGTTATTAGAACTCTTGGTTTCACTGACCGGTATATACGGGACTGTTATAAGAACCTGTGTCAGTGGTCGGTTTTAGAAGGTAATAAGAACTTAAGAATGGACTTTGACCTTTATAAGGAATGTAAATCAGTTTAACCCAACACGATCTATGACTCTGTCGTGACATGTTCACACTTAAACATGAATGAAATACTAGTACTAGTAAATAGGTCAATATCTGAAATTGTCTTATCGTAGTATTTGTATTCGGTGTCCACAGTATTGAAACTAAGTCTTATCGCTGTATGAATGCAAATATCATTGCTAGTAGTTCTTTGATAGCCTCTGTTTTATCTATTCTCAACTATTATATACTCGCAGCAGTTTCCATAGTAGTTAGTATATACTGGCTGGTACCTGTAGACAGTTGTTTCTTTAAGAAGACAATATTGGTTTTGCTTAATTGGTTTAGTTTGAATAAATTATTGCTGGCCTCCTTGAACTTCTATGTTTTCAAATCGGGAATTATGCACTACACAGATACTAAAATTTGGAAAGAATATTAATGAATAGTATTGGAAATCAAGTATAGCGTCTTATAAGTAGTTTGATTTATTGTTTCAGATTTTCTCCCGAAGAAATTCAAAAGCGTCATGCCTTTTCTTATCTGCCATACGGACAAGGCCCACGCATGTGCCCTGGTCTTAAGTTTGCTGACCTCCAAGTCAAGGTTGCCATGGTGAAACTTTTACAGAGATTTGTGATAAAACCATGTTACCGGACAATCGTAAGTTAACTTTTGCTACATTACCTTTGGTTTTACAAACTTGCAAATTTAACAACAAATTTGGGTCAGAATAAACAATTTTCTTTTAAACATTGTTACAATATGCTATAAAAAGTATGAGGAAAAATTATATGAGTCATCAGGATTAAAAATGCGCCTACATTTGTATGACAAAATGATTCACAGTATTTGTTTCTATTTATAGGATCCTCTTCCAACAGCCTTGAGGCCAATGCTTTGTCCGAAGGATGGCGTTTTCGTACATTTAGAGGATCGTGTTCGACCGAATATGAGATCAAATACATGCTCAGCGTGAACTGATTTTGCTATAACATATGACAATTATGAAAACACTCTTGCCATGACAGATCGCTTAAGTGATTAAGTGCATCAACTGTTGCCAATCAGATGACAAACATCGCCAAGACGCAGATCCGAGAGACAGGTCTTCCGAATGGCCGGAGACGAACGTGATGTGGTATGCTACTTTTTGACGAATACTCAGTTGTAGAAAATGTCCTTCTTCTGTTGATGACTTTTACATTGCTGTAAATTGTTCGATTATATGTGAACATTTTACGTTAAATATTTTTGTGACGTTGACTATGTTCTAAACACTTAGAAACGTATGTGTGATTGACAGTTATTATGAAGTGGACTATGTTCTAGATTTCTTAGAATTTAAGAGTTGTACAATTTTGCATCTCACATTCAATTCGAATTGATTGCATGAGCTAACTTTTTATAAAACGACTTATCAAACAAACATGATAGGAGATTTAAGTTGTGTGAAACATATAGGAAAACAATCAGTTTGATTGTCAGGAATTAGTTTTAAACGAATATTGTTACCAATTAATTCAAGTAAATTAGTATTTACAAGTAACATGTCTGTTCAAATAGGCAAATATTTGCGATTTAGTTGATATTAAAACGAAATAGTTCGTGATTATGGAACATATTGAGGTTCTTTATGAATAATCTTTTAAAAAAACAATGTTTTTTTAACCTTTGATTTTGTTTAACACTATGGACACAGTGCACGTTTGTGTACTTCCAATTCTAATAGAGTAACGACTGCTTTTGTCTTAAATCTGAATAAATTTGATTAACAAATAGATTGTGTAGTAACGGAGGTTCAATATAAGCCTTACAAGTAGTACTAAACGAATGAAATTATCATGAATATACTAACACTCAATTAACTAACAAGATGGTTAAAATAATATAATGTCCAAATGATATCTAAAAATTAACAATCATTTATACTGCTAATCGTGCAGGTTTTGCTATGTTCAAAATTTATGTTAGAAATTATTATAAATTAAGGAATGCATCTCCCTCATGCAAAACTCTGATTCCTTTCACGGATTTGGCTATACTTTTTGGACATTTTGCATCAAAGCTCTTCATCTTTTAAATAAGCTTTAGATTTCAAATATTTTGGCCACGAGCATCACTGAAGAGACATGTATTGTCGAAATGCGCATCTAGTGCAGGAAAATTGGTACAGTTAATGTTATTCAAACAGTTTTGTAGTGAAACTTCTTACCCATCAGAAACACTACGTATTGCAATTATTACTATTGTTACATGATCATAATGATATAATCATTGAGAAATCCTATAGAACAGTTTGAAAATCATAACATGCATAATAAATATTGAGGTTTTTTTAATATCTATTGTGGGAAAATATTTTGTGTACCTCTGTCTGATTTGTTAAACATTTTGTTGATGAACATGATTAAGTTAAACTTGAAGACAATATTATGGGGTTTGATTGCATGCTGTTGTGTGAATGTATGTGTGTGTTGTTTACATGTGTGCGTATTTTATTGAGTCTGCTGAAGTGTAACAGAGGAAAATATACATATAGTTGTACTGAAGTGAGCGTGTGAGTACTTTTAGAAATTATTTTTAAGTACTATTGACTGTTTCAAAGAATAGGTAACTATACACTAGATCGTATTATTGTACTGATTCAAATTTACAACATACTGTTGAATAATGAAAAAAAAAAATGAAATATTTATTACGATTAATGTGACATAATACATGTACTTCGTATAATGGATTACAAACGCGTGTATTAGCAAAAAATCATTAAAATCAATACCGTTGAAGTGAACATACTGTTATGTTAAAATCCTTAATACAATGAAGGTAGCAATATGTTGAAAATTCAGATTTATATTTCAATACCAACTGAATGATATGTTATTGTTTTTACTGATATAAAGTTTAAGTTATAGTATAACTAACAGTAAAACATATCCCACATTGAAGAATCCACGTGACTGCATTATCCTGTGAAGTTATATTATAACTAACAGTAAAACATATCCCACATTGAAGAATCCACGTGACTGCATTATCCTGTGAAACTGTACATGAAGACAATGAGATTAATGCTAGTAGGGAATTTTATACTGTACTTATTTATATATGATATGTTTTTGTTACATTTGAGTTGAAAATGGCATTTTATATGAAAACTTAATAAAAAGTAAAACTTGCTTGTGCGTTGTTCATTGTATTGCACACAATTAGACATTTTTTTTAGGGACCAGCTGATGCCCGCCTCCGGGTGCGGAATTTCCTGTGTTGTGCCCATTGGCAGTTTTTCTGTTCTTTGGTCGGGTTGTTATCTCTTTGACGCGTTTCATATTTCGATTCTCAATTTTAAGACATATATTTGGTGAGTATGTAGAAAGCATCAATTCGATCGAATTTGAAATAAAGTATACATCAGATACCGTTCAGTTTGCCTCATTTCTTGTATTACATCTAGAAACTGATCATAAGGGTAAGCTGAGAACCAAAGGTAACATCAATTAAGATTTTAACATATCAATTGTGAACAATTTTGTTGTCTGCTCTTTGGTCGGGTTGTTGTCCTTTGAACCATTCCCGATTTCCATTCTTAATTTTATCAATATCGAATAATCCATTGATAAGTAGCAACATGAAAGCAGCATATTCATATCTAGTCTATATCTTACAGTTGATATAATATTGCAGAGCTAATATGATTGATCTTGAAATAAGATTGCTGCTTATACAGAAGTTGACTTGGGTTCGTGTTGCTCAGACTGTAGCTTTTTATGTTGTGTTTATCCTCTGTTGCTTGTCCTTTCCTCTTTGGTTCCTGCCATGGCATTGCCAGTTTGGTTTCGAGTTCTTTGAATATCCTTTCGTATCTAACCTCTCTTTTGCGAGGCAATGATTACTAGTAATATCGACATTCACAATCAAAATATGAAATAAGCATGACTGTTTCTGTTGATTGTAAACAACACCCATTGGAGTGTAATGATCAATATTATTATATGGGCAAACATGCTCCTGATGAAGGTCAATCAAGAAATCTTGAAGGCTCGTCGGACGCACCAAGTATTCTTTTGTCTTTATTTCTATTTCTAAATAAAGGCAACAGTAGTGTAACGCTGTTCGAAACTCATAAAACGAAAGAGAAAAAAACAAGTCCGGGTTACAAACTAAAACTGAGAGAAACGCATCGAATATAAAAAGAGAACAACGACACAACAGAAACACAACATTAAAATGTAACACACACAGACATGGACTATAATATAACAATGGCCATTTTCCTGTAAGGACATTTAAAGAAAACAATTCCTCTGTGTCTGTCACAGGCCAGGATATAAAGCTATTATTCTTTATTTGTCGTTAATTGCCGTCCTGTTATTTAAAAAGTGATACTGATTTGGGTTGTCAAAACACTACGATTCTTATAAACGAAAATACATTTCATAAAGTCTGGTCATCATCAATTATAAACTTCTGAGAGCTTTAAAACCATTATTCTGTTAATAGGACAGTCATATGAAACCTTAATGTACATGATGTAGTCACCAGGAGGAGCTGCAATCTAAGTTTTAGTGCAATTACATGATTTATGAACTAGGAAATGTAAAACCACAAAATTACTGAACTCCGAGAAAAAAAAATCAAAAAGGAAAGTCACTATTCAAATGGCAAAATCAAAGGCTCAAATACATCAAAAGAAATGGATAACAACTGTCAATTTCCTGACTTGGTAAAATTTATATTTAAAATCATAACAGTTCCAAAGCATTTAGTTCGGGGACTTTTTGTCCAGTATCGACGGTATTATCCCGTGGATCTAAACAGTATGTTAAGATTTCCGTTCTCATGTCTGTTCATACTTTATGTATACCACCCAATAAGGCATGCTCGTGACACAGTTTTAAAAGTATAAAAGCCTGAGGCTGTTGGCTTATTTTTAGTACAACAACGTTATGTATTAATAGTATTAAACATAAAGATAATATATATAGTTATAAATCAAACCAGAACGTCAGTACTTGTTTTAAGATCAACGTAGAGTGATCTCAGGTGCTCCGGAAGGTTGAGCAGATCCTGCTTCACATGTGGCACCCGTCGTGTTGCTCATGTTATATCAAATCCGGTAAATACTCTAATTCGGTAGGTCTCATTCAAGAAAGGGAAGGGGATTGTAGTTTGAAATATGTCTCCGTTTCGTTTTTGATTTTACTTTCTAACTTTTATCTGGAATAAAACTAGTAAAGATTTACGTGCGTCTAACGTTAAAAAATCCCACTGTTGTATTTTGTGAGTTTTAAAAGAAATTTGCTCGTTCCAATTGCTAGTGAACGTTTTCATCTCTGGGTGTTACCTGTTCATTAGTCAATACTTTGTCCTAACATGACATGTCTTTGTTGAGTTGCTCAATAATTAAAACATCCCAAACCAGAAGTGAGTTAGCTAACACAGAAAATCCAGTCAAATGTTTGAGAGCAATTGTGTCTGAAGTAGTTGCAACCTTAAGCTTAGTATAATTACATAGTCTATGAGGGTCAGAAGTTGGTTTGCAATAATGGATGATTAATAAGAAACGATTAAATGCCCCAAAACAAATGATAGAAAAAAATGAGCCAAAAATTAAGAAAAAAAAAGGATTACTATAATACTATTACTCAGCAAAAGATAAGTAGTAAATTGTGTATGCCAGAGGCGCGTTTGGTCTTCAAAAGCCTCACCAGTGACGTTCGAGTCAAAAAGGTGCAAAAATAGTTCCAAATCAAATTCAAAGTTGAACTGCATTTAAAATGGACCCAATTCCTTGCCCTTATATAAGAATTTCAAGAAGAAAATTATTATTTTAATATCTTTAGTTTAACAATACTGACTGCAGGTGGTTGATGCCATTTGGCATGTTTGGTGCTGATTATAAAATAGCAAAGATACGGATTTACGAGCTTATGATAATTGTTTTTGGTAAAGCCATTACCTGGTTTAAAAGCCAAAAAAAAGTCGAGGTTCGTATTTAAACGTAGGCTTTATTTTAGCTAAAATTTCAGACAAATATTTTAGCATGAGTTCAAGAAGACTTGGAAGGTTCTGTTCAATGACGTACCTGTCTGTAAAAATGGGACTTCATAAGAAATATCCACACCAAAGAACATTTAGTATTTTGAAAAATATAGTTCACTTTAAACTTATTTTTTTTTTATAATATTCTGTAAATATATGAACCTGTGGTGTAATCATGATGATAACTATCTAACATAGTCCAAGTGATTTTGATGTCCCTCAATATCAAGCAGAACTCATGTTGTACTCTTTAAAAGACCCTAAATCACAAAAAAATGAATCAAAGACGTTTTGTAGATATTTTCAGTTATTGTAGGACGATGTTGAATATAGTAGATTAAAATGTATACAAGTAGAGTACGTTCTTATACTTCAGTGCGCCTGTTCGAAATGTCATTAAACTGTCTAATGTAAAACATGTAAACACTAAGTTTGACTAATAACTTTAAAATATTCTAATTATAGTAACAAAACGTTAAATTTATTTTGACAAACTATTTATGATGTCCTGTCTTCGTAAATCTTTCTACTGGGACAAGCGTGGACGATTTCACACATAATTTACCCCCAAAAGTTTCAAATCTGACATAAAAGGTAAAAATAATTAGCTATCGGATTGTTTAGGTGACAATTGTACTTTGATCTCATGATAAAAAAGCGAGAAAAACGTTTTGTTCATTATTTTATGTGACATGCATAACGGTGTAATTCAAGCAGAATTGCATAATGCATTTTACATACAAATTATTGCCCCTACTTTTAATGTATATAACATGTGTGTGTTATCGCCCTGAACACGTATACATCAAAGAATACATGCAGTGGAACATTCATTTAAATCTAATTGACAGAAACGACAAATTACTTAAATAACCAAGATAAAAAATTCCTTATAAAGACAGAAATACTGAAATACAAGGCAAATTCAAAAAGATGACGTCCTTCCAAATTTTACAAATAAACGAAACAAGTGAAGAACAACAGCCATTTTCATGAATTGGTACATACATTGTTCAAATCAAATTTAGGTTAAACCTGGTTTTATAAATATTGTTGCTATATAAAACCATGGATATGATATAAGTCTTTTCACATAATCCAGTCATATGCTTGACAAATTTCAGATTAAAGGTACACCGTAATAAATTTTGTGTCCGCATTAAAGTCACAGTACAGAGAACAACATAAGAGAAAGGACAAACTCAGGATTCGTTTTCCCTCAGGCAAAGTTGACCTTGAATGGATTTAGCTATTTGATTTAGTTAGATATAAGGATATAATGTGTGATTGCCAATAAGACAACTGTCCAATAGAGTCGAAATGACGTGAATGTAGGCAAATATTTGTCAACACATGAAATTCAAAAACGGGCACAGATGTTAACGTATAGTCAGAAGCGGATTTAGGGGGGGGGGGGGGGGGGGGGTGGCAGGTGCCCGCCCCCCCCTTTTTTGTTAAAAAATTTGGTTGCTTATATAGGGAATCACTGAAGCGTGACTGGAGCGGGCCCCTCTTAGATCAGTCAGTGGGCCCCCACTTTCCAATTTCTGGATCCGCCACTGATAGTCAGCTGTACATAATCATAGTGTTAGTTACAATGTCTGCCCATATGACCAACGACATTTAGCAACATACATTCGACATTATAGATGGAAGTGAGTTTCGCTGGTTCGGGGAGGAATGACGTAAACAGTGGTATATCAGCATTTATTCTGGACAATGGAATTCTGGAAATGATTATAAACAACGAAAAAGCTAAAAGTAGAATGGGAACCATTAGGTGACAGATTGATAATAGCAAAATGCAATACGATTTACTATAAACTAACTATTATAAAGTGGTATGCGCCAACTAGAGAAGCAGAAGAAGAAACAAAAGACGAACTATTTGAACAACTGTTCATTTGTTAACAACATTTGTTATAGGATGGACCATATTTTCTAATAGGATATTTCATAAATTAACATAGAAATTACCAAATGGAATAAATATAAACAGAAGCATCATTTGATAAAAAAAAGAATAAAAAATGGTGTAGATCGTTACAAGATATCAAAGTGTAAAAGAAAAAAACAGCGACCACTATCCTCTGAAGGAAGAACAAAATCAGACAAAAGTAAGTATTTACAAATAACAAATACCCGATTCCCATCTAGCTGTCTTCATTCAACCTAAAAATTGCTGTAATACCCTACAAAATATACCCGAAGGACACACTATACAGAACTAGTGGAACAACATCAAGCAAATTTACCGTGAATCAGCAGAAACAAATTGATAGATAAAATTGAGAATGGAAATGGGGAATGTGTCAAAGAGACAACAATCCGACCAAATAAAAAACAACAGCAGAGGGTCACCAACAGGTCTTCAATGTAGCGAGAAATTCCCGCACCCGGAGGCGTCCTTCAGCTGGCCCCTAAACAAATATATACTAGTCAAGTGATAGACTATGTATCTCGTTAAAAAGAGTGGTTTAAAGCATACACATGGCAAAAAAAAATTATTCACGAAATGAAAACAGTTCAAAACCAACAACATAATATGTATTTTGATAGAAGATGAAGCGATCAGAGATACCAAAACAAGATCGAAGTAGGTACACGGACATAGGTATATAGACAATTTGGCAGAAGAAGCTGAACTACTACACACAGTTGTAAGTTAAACAAAAGTCTACAAAATTATTAAATAAAAAGTTGGTGTAAAAGCTGTTCCCAGACAGCTCTCGTTAAAGACAATCATGTCAAACCAACAAAAGCGGAACACGAACAAGCAAACAGACTGGATAAACATATAAAGAAATGCTTAAGTAGTAAACCTTAATTAATTTTACATCTACAAAAAACAGCGTTGGCATCAAAATCGGCACATAAAATCCAACTATTGGATAGGTTACCAAAGCTTTTAAAACTCTTTTGACATCTACAACAACTGAAGATGCATAATGTCGCCCATGTTGTTTGGCCTTGTCTGTGTACTCCGACTTGCAACAGCAGTCAGCGGTATGGGAATTGAGTGAACCATGTTTCATCAACAAGAAGATATTAACTTTGCTGATGATATTGTTGAATTATAAACTACATTGAATAACATAAAAGGAATAATTTTTATAAACTATATTTAACCATTTTCGGGAAATTACCAAAACTTTGTTATGTTTTGCAAATACAAAATACTGCAGTGTAAAGACACATTTACCTTTTATGTTTTGTTTTGTTCCCAAATCGTTGTCAATATAATGGCATGCTATGCGACTGTCATACAAGTGAGAGGTTCAGCTAATATAAATCAAGGTTTATTTCGCCATTTTCTACATAAAGAAAATGAATGTATGAAGTCAAAAATATGACCGTTTTTATCTGTTCGTTTGGTGTGTTTGAGCTGTTGATTTTGCTATTTAATTAGGATCTTTTCTTTTTAAATTTTCTCCGACATTCGGTATTTCTGTTATTTTTACTTTTTGCATTGGACAGGACAGGGAAAACAATGGAGATTAAACAACGAATTACGAATAACACCATAACTGCAAGAGATGGGTTATACAACTGGGGTAGAACATAATATATGGCAAAGAGTGAAAAAAATGAAGAGAGGGTGGGTATGCTGTGTATGTGGCTGTTTTTTTTACTCCCTGCTAGTTAAAGCTCAAATATCTTTATAAATATGTAACTTGCGTAGGTTATTTCGAGAATAACTGCTAGAAAAAAAACTTTTTAATTCTTTAAGTTCTCAAACCAAACATTTGTCATTTTTAATTTACATGTTTTTCTCGTAAGCTTCCATAAAATCAAAAGTTGACATTTTGTAACTAAGGAGCCGCCATGTTGACTTGCTGAAATGGGTAAATATGCGAATAATGCAATAGAATAAAAAATAAAACAAAACAAAACCTACCTCAAAAAATCAGTTTTAATACAAAATCATACGAATTCCGATGGTTCAAGTAACAGAAAACTTTCAAGTTTAGCGGTTTCATTTGTATGACGTCATGTTTTGAAAAGATTAATAGACTTTCGCGGAATTTTATTTAATTTTTATTTTGTTGATTTTTCCGAGCTCTTGTGCATTACTTCTTTTTATTAAGCATACGAATAAGAATAAAAGTTATTTTGTCTTTTTAATTGCACTTTTTAAAACAATAAAATCGGCAAAGGATCTGCAAATAGGTTCCAATACATGTAGATTTACGTGGGAAGTATATTGTAACAGCCATTATTATGCATGTCTCTGAGTCTGCGCTAAGTATATTTTATCGAGAATTTTATCACAGTGTTGTTTACAAAGCTAAAGAAGCATGTCATATTAGAAAATTAGACTACGTTAATCGTTAAAAACAATCAAAGAGAAAATAAACATACACAAACGAAGTTTTCTTAAAGATTGCTTATTATACAACATAATAATGTCTACACCCGTTGACATTGCAGTATTATTTATATGTATACATTTGGTGACCTTTCGATTTTTAAAACAGGTGTTTCTAAAGGTGATACTAGTGTGATAACAAAGAACAAAAGAGTGATAAATAACAATAGAAAATGATCTGTCCTAAAAGAGGGGAGAACGATACCAGATGGACAAACTTTTAGATCCATTTAATGATGTACATCGTTTGCAAAATTAAAGAAAAACATTCATTATTTAGGTAAATAGCAAGAAAATTATCAAAATTCAAAAACCCAGCCAATCAATAACTCAAAGTTCTGTATAGATTTGTGAATCAAATAATTGCAAAACATAATGGAAATAACTATCTTGTTATAATATAGATAAAGGTAACAGTAGTATACCGCTGTTCAAAACTCATAAATCCATGGACAAAAAACAAAATCGGGGTAACAAGCTAAAACTGAGGGAAACGCATTAAATATAAGAGGAGAACAACGACACAACATTAAAATGTAACACACACACACACACACACAGAAACAGACTAAGCATTAGACAAAATCTTATGAGAATAACAAATATAACAACAAAACCAAATGGTTTTTTTTACATAAATTTCGGATAGATAAGTACCGTGACACGTCTTATAGTAATGTGAAATCCCACTCATAATATGATGATTATTTTATTGAAGTGTCACATCTTGATGTTACAAGTATATATTCTGTACAAGTTCAATGAACAGTTAAAACAAAGATCAATACCCAGCCTACATATAGACTTATGATATAATGAATTTACAATAAAACTTAAAAAATATTTAATTTATAAATTATTTACAAGTGCATTAACAATGCCATTTAAAATTATTCACATTTGACATAGGTAAAAACAAAAATCTGTATTAAAATGCTAAAGTTTTGACAAAAAAGTAAATGTAATTGCCAATATATAGTAAAGTATGCAAGCCATGTAAATGTATCTATAGAGCACATTTGAGTTTGTGAATAAAGTATACAGTTACGGTACTATAATATCGGGTTTCGTTATTATCACCATAGGGTTATATTTCTCCTCTATTAAAAACATTAAAAGGTGCTATAATTTTTGTTTACTAAACATAAATTATTTTAATGCTGACATTGACTTCGGATTGACCTAACACAGCATTTAAGCGTCAATTCTTCCACTCTATTTTTAAACAAACAATATAATGTACTTTTACATTTAGAGGAATAAATATTTCACGTACCATGACCTTCTTCATTTTCAATTTCTTTCGCTTAAAATACTTTTTGTCAATGATCGAAAGATTAGAATTGATAGAAAATATTGACTTAGTAAAACTGTGTTTACTAACAACATACTTCAGGGGATGAATATTGGTTACATTACAATGACACAAAGGAAATATAAATCAATTGCTTTTGAAAAGCAATTGTGCATGGTCTTTCCCCCTTTGAAATTGATTTTATGGGGGGGGGGGGTGTTGTTTATTTGTTTGTTCGTTTGTTTGTTTCGGTATGGGGTCTATATTATTGTGTTACCGGAGAAGTTTCATGTTTAGTTTGGAAAGTTTTTATTTTATTTTAGGTACAGCGCGCGCGCCAGATTGACGAGACATCACGTGACACGGGTTTATAATAACGAAAACTTAGTCTTTTTATTTCTTTTTAGGTCGGGACGTTGAACAGACAACATGTATAGAGATGGAATGTACACAATGCAATTTCTTTTGTCATTGTAGGAAATTGACATCTTGATGACAGTTCACGGGCAGTGCATGTTTTGGATTTAATTGATCCAGTGTAACTTTAAAACACATGTATTGATTATTTTCTGTGTTGTACATTTTTCAGCACCTGTTTGTAGCACAGATTAGTATTTCAATCTCGGAGCGGACATTTTATTGTAGGTTTTTACTCAGATTTACGGACCTAGCAAGCGATTTTTACGGCATTGCCATTTCTTTTCTCCAGGAAAAGCTTTAAAAGATATCTGCATCAAGTTTTTTTATAAACTTTTAGTACATGTATGCCCTGCTGACTGCAAATTTTGAGGTCGATTGTACTCGTAGTTTCAGAGTACATGTGGATTTTTTTTTTCAGAAGTGACGCAAGAACAATATTTAATTTCAATTTTTCATGAAACATGATTGCTTGATCATGATTGATTGATTGATTGATTGATTGATTGATTGATTGTTTGATTGATTGATTGATTGATTGATTGATTGATTAGTTGGTTGGTTGGTTAGTTAAACACGTTGGATAGGGTCAATTGAAACAGCGAAAAAGAAACAAAGAAGATCTTGAAACCTATAATCAACACATGAGACGGAAACATGATTGATTGATCATGATCATTATTGGTTGATTGATCATGATCATGATTGGTTGATTGATCATGATCATGATTGATTGATTGATTGATTGATTGATTGGTTGGTTGGTTGGTTGGTTGGCAAACACATAAAACTCTTCAAGTAGTGCCCCAAATCACATATGTACATGACCTTGACCTTTGACATTGTGACCTTTGTCAAGGTCATTGCTTCACAATGTCATTGCAAAAGACCTTATGGGTCAAGGACATTTGGTTAAAAGTTTTGCCTAAAAATGGCTTTATATAAACCATTAATGGGGATTATGTCCCTTACACAATGGTAAAATCAATACAGTCATAATGTAACAAAGTTGCCCCTTGGAGTACCAAGCATTTTTCACTATCTAAATTTTCTGTATCTATAACAATTCTAAAGTTATAGGGAAATCAAAGACAAATAAAAATCTAAAATACGACTTTGACCTTTGACCTTGACCTAAATTTCATTTTTTTGGACCAAGGATCTCAAATCAAAAGACCCTTGGTCCCTATCACTTATGGTTTTCCAGTTTAAAATACATTTCAAAATTTCAAATACAAAAGGGGGAATAACTCTCATATGGAATCTCTATACGGCTTCGGTCCAAATGAATATCCTAATCCTGAAGAAGTAACGAGCAATTTGGTAAAATAAATTTGTCGTACTTTTTTACGGTTGCGAAGGAGTAGTGGCCACAAGAAAAACAGTGTTTGGGGAGATAACTCTTACAACGTAAAGTATTTTGTTACGCAGTTGTAAAATTTTAAAGCGTATTAACTATACATCATCATATTCCAAATTTCTAAGCGACATTTTTTGAATCATCAATATTACGCAAGAAAAAAATTTAGGCGGAAGAAAAAAAAAAAAAAAAATAATAATAATAATCAGAACAAAAACAATAGGTCTTTCATCCGAAAGGTGAAAGACCTAATAATAATCAGAACAAAAACAATAAGTCTTTCCACAGAAAAGTGGAAAGACTTAATAATCAGAACAAATACAATAGGTCTTTCCACACGGAAAGGTGGAAAGACCTAATAATAATCAGAACAAATTCAATAGGTCTTTCCACGGAAAGGTGGAAAGACCTAATAATAATAATAATAATCAGAACAAAAACAATAGGTCTTTCATCCGAAAGGTGAAAGACCTAATTAAAGAAAAATTAAATAACGGGATAAAGAGATTGTTATTGAAAAAGCAAAACTATGAAAAAAATAAAATAAAATTGTTATGCACTTTTCCTCGGAAGTCAGCCTGCATGATTATAATGTAAAAGGTATCAATTGATGCGTTTTGATCTACCCCTAATTTTTTGCTTGTCGTTATATATTTATTAGGTCTTTCCACTTTTCCGTGGAAAGACCTATTGAATTTGTTCTGATTATTATTATTTTTTTTTTTTTTTTTCTTCCGCCTAAATTTTTTTCTTGCGTAGTATTGATGTTTCAAAAGATGTCGCTTAGATATTTGGAATATGATGTCGTATAGTTTATACGCTTTCAAAATTTACAACTGCGTAACAAAATACTTTACGTTGTATGAGTTATCTCCCCAAACACTGTTTTTCTTGTGGCCACTACTCCTTCGCAACCGTAAAAGATTACGACAAATTTATTTAACCAAATTGCTCGTTACTTCTTCAGGATTAGGATATTCATTTGGACTGAAGCTATCCGGAGACTCCATATGAGAGTTATTTCCCCTTATGCATTTGATATAAGTGATATGCGTTTCTAACTGGTAAACCATCAGTGATATAGGCCTAGGGTCTTTGGATTTAAGTTCCTTGGTCCAAAAAAATGAAAATAAGGTCAAGGTCAAAGGTCAAGGTCATATTCTAAATTTTGATTTTGGCTTATTTTCTCTTATTTTCAACAACCCTGAAAGATATTGACAAATTATTTTTACTAAATTGTGAGTTGCGACATGTTGTATCTTATAAATTTTGGTTGGAAGGGTGCGTAAACAATAAATGAGAGTTTTCGCCCATCTTATATTTAAAATCAAGCCTAAAGTAATATAACTCATTAACCATACATATTACAGACCTAGGGTCTTTTTATTTGAGGTCCTTTGCTGGTGACCTTGAAATTGAGGTCAAGGTCAAAGGTTAATAGGACGTTCTAGATTTTGACCTTTGCTTTAAATTCATATTTATACATTATAAAGTCATAGGAACTGACATTTTAGATTGATTTTTAATATTTTGATAATAAAATAGATCTGTATTTGTGGAAAGACCTTCAATTGTTCTTTGAACAATTGGTTTTTAATTTTTATATAATTTAATTGTGGATGTAACGCGTCTTCTGATTGGCTGAATGCTTCTTTTTTGTTAATTTGTTAGGTTGTAAAACCGTTGACCAATGTAAATTTCGTATATGGCGATTTTCATTCTACAAATGTTCGCACGTAACGCATTCACAATCTATAAAATTACTAAATGAATAATGTTTCCAAGGTGCATGTAGTTGTAGATTAGCTTTCGACTGACGAGTTTGACTGCTTGACCAACTTTTTCGCGATAGATTTATTTTTGCGAGTAAAAAAATAACCGCGATTTAAATCGTCGCGAATTTGTAATACTTAGATTGTTTTTTAGTCAACTATTTCTTGTAAGATTGATAATCGCGAAAAAAATGTCCGCGAAAAGAGATAATAAGGAGTTAGCTTTAAAGAAGGACGAAAAATACCAAAGGGACAGTCAAACTTGTAAATCGAAAATAAATTGAAAACGCCATGGCTAAAAATGAAAATGAAAAACAGACAAACAATAGTACACATGACACAACATAGAAAACTAAAGAATAAGCGTAGTAAAAAGTAAGGGTGATCTCAGGTGCTCCGGAAGGGTAAGCAGATCCTTATCCATATAAAGTATCGCGAAACATCGTTGATTTATGGTATCCTGTTCGAATCGTCTCTCTCTGCTATGGTTATACGGTTACCATTTCGCGAAATAGATACAGTGTGTTTACATTTTTTTGTGCGTTTAGTGTTGCACAGAATATAGATGTGTATGTAGCGTTTTATATACTATTGTTTGTATTTTGTTCTATCTCATTTAGGTCATGGCTTTATCAGTCGTATTTCGACTTATGGGTTGAATTTGTCCCTTTGATGTCCTTCGCCTCTCTTTTTTTTCGAATTAGACTTAACATAACCAGACTTGACATGTCTCTCATAATTCTTTATAGAATGGCACTTGTATTTTAATTTATAAAATTACGGTTTTTTCAATGTATATATTATGATCATAATTGTATTATATGTATTACAAGTGATGAGAATCTAATAAAATATTTAATCTGTAATAACTAACTGCGTGGGTTTTGTTCTTATGCCCTTGTTAGATAATAGCGTATATTATTGTCAGCTATATTCGCTAATATTACACATACATTTGTATAAGGAGGCGGGTTGAGTACGATGATCATTAGAAATAAGGTGGTCTGTAAACTCGTCATTAATATCAAAGTGTGAAACTACTTTACCACAATATTACTTGGTCAATTCCTTTCCTGGCCTGTTGATTATTTTTATTTACGGAATGTACTAAAATGACCGTGAGGTTTAGGAATTTTGTGTCAGATTTTCAGAATCCTTGGTTTTTGTTTCAATACAGGTTAAACAATTTTGCTCCATAAAACTCATTTGTCTGTGCATATAAGACTTTAAGTCTTTTAACATCAGTTCTCTGTAATAATAGACCAAATATGAAAAAATTTTGGCAGATTATTTTTTTCAATTACTTTTTCTTAAGTTTAAAGTGTCCAAATTAACAGTCAAATTAAAAAATAATCAATAAAAAATTTGTATAGTCTGGTTGCCATGGAAACAACGTGACATCATATGTATAAATTGGTAAAGCAAGGAGAAATAGCTTACATTGTATTTCATGGTGTAAATTAGATAAAGCATACCATTTTATGTTATTTTCATGGGTATACGAGGATGTAATCTGGATGTTATGTCGAAAAATGAGTTATTTCCCCTTTTTGAAAATCTTCGTTGAAGAGATAGAAAAAACTGTAGCAACAATAACATTCAGAATATAAAGTACTAAATGGTGGCTCCATTGCAAACAATACTATTTTAAGCAATTATCTCCTTAAAAGGCGTTTTCAAAAAACTAATTATGGAAAAACTGCTGCTGTCTAATTGAAGCTCGATATCTATTTGTGATTTTACCGCACTCAAATATATATGGTCCCATGGCTTTTCTTGGTGAATTTTTGGGGTTTTGGGGGTTTTCACGATACCTTACGATTTCGCAGAAAATTTTCCCTAATTTTGATCAACATAAAAAAAATTCAGGCCCTTCATCATATACATTCAGGGACAAATTTGTGCTCATTTATCAAAATTTAGATTTGAAGGAGCTTGCTTGATCTGCTTACCTTTCCGGAGTACCTGAGATCACCCCCAGTTTTTTGTGGGCTTCCGGTTGCTAAGTCTTTAGTTTTCTATGTTGTGTCTTGTGTACTATTGTTTGTTTGTCTGTCTGTCTTTTTTTTCTTTTTTTTTATTTAATAGCAATGTCTTTTTTAGCCATGGCGTTGTCAGTTTATTTTTGATCTATAAGTTTGAAGGTCCTTCTGGTATATTTTGCCCCTCTTCCAGATATGCTATCGAAAAAGAAACATAAACAGAAAGACATTTTCTCTGTCAAAAAGAGAATAATGGTGGAAGCAAAGCTGCTATGTACTTTTCTTTCAACATAGGTAACATTATGATTATGGTCGTCTTTCCACAATGTTCATAAACAAGTAAATTTTGTAATAATATATCTTTCAGTAATATAAAAGAAATGCAGTATTTTATTCTTCTGTACATATCGACCAATCGTCGAAAAATATCAATAACAGTCTACCTGTAACATATCAAATAGTTGCTTGCAATTGGTACCATCAAGCCTAGTAAGTCGATCCAATTAATGATGAATAGTAACTCCTCTATCTAGAAGAGAATAGTCGTTTAGCCGTATATGGCACAAATTTTTGGAATTTTGGGTCCTCAATGCTCTTCAACTTTATACATGCTTGGCTTTTCTAATTACTTGATATCACGTCATTGATGAGTCTTATGAGAGATGACCAGTATATTAACGAACGAACGTACGAAAGCGTAGCTTGACGAATCGTACGAAGCGGGAGCGGCAATTTATACATATTAATGAATTAATCCAACATCAAATCGTCGAAGTGAAAGAAATTGCATAGTTCTGCATGTAGTTTAAAGAAATATTACATGTTTATTAGCATACTCCAAGCATTATTAATTTAATGTTTGCTACAATAGAAAAAGTTGCACTCGATATGCAAGACTCTGTTTTAAAATTTGAGGTCCAAAAAGTGTTGTTTTATTTATTTTATTTTTTTTTTGGGGGGGGGGGGGCATAGAAGGGTGAAAGCATAGATATCAAAGTTTACCATATAGATTTAGTTCATTTTTAATTTTTTAAATCTTGTTTTCTTTTCCGAAATTTATCTATCTTCGTTGGCTTATGCCCCAGAAAAGCCAGAATAGGCTGATTACAAGGAACCCTGATCAAATTAAAGAAATAAGTACCTGAGAGTTTTTTTTTTAATGTTTTGCATGTCGTAAAAAAGGGATGCTACAAACATAGATATTGAATAAAATTGAGAATGGAAATGGGGAATGTGCCAAAGAGACAACAACCCGACCATAGAGCAGACAACAGCAGAAGGTAACCAATAGGTCTACAATGCAACGAGAAATTCTCGCACCCGGAGGCGTCCTTCAGCTGGCCCCTAAACAAATATATACTGGTTCAGTGATAATGAACACCATACTAAACTCCAAATTGTACACAAGAAACTAAAAGTTAAATAATACAAGACTAACAAAGGCCAGAGGCTCATGACTTTGGACAGGCGCAAAAATGCGGCGGGGTTAAACATGTTTGTGAGATCTCAACCCTCCCCCTATACCTCTAGCCAATGCAGAAAAGTAAACGCATAACAATACGCACATTAAAACTCAGTTCAAGAGAAGTCCGAGTCTGATGTCAGAAGATGTAACCAAAGAAAATAAAAAAATGACAATAATACATAAATAACATCAGACTACTAGCAGTTAACTGACATGCCAGCTCTGAAGTTTATTACTAGTGTAGTAATACTTTTGATAATAAAATTGCAGTTGCATCTCTTAGGGAGCTACCATTTGATTTTTATGGGAGGGCTAGGATGAAATTTGAAAAAAATAGGCAGGACAGGAGTTTTGAGTAAAAAAAAAAGGCAGGATGAGACACTTTGCGTACTAAGGGATATAACCGTAGAAAAACTGGACCAGATCATCCAACCCACACACACAGATGAACCTAAAGTACGTTTCAACTGGCTGAGTATCACATTATGGCATAAAAAAAAAAAAAAAAAAATCAGACAATATAATTAAAACATCATTTTGAAATGTTGGTTTAGGCATTCTTGAGACAATTACATTTTGTGAGATTTGTTCAACTGCTATGGCTTCATGTGAAAATCGACAATTAACGAAAAAGCTCATTTTTTAATTATAGTTATTCCAACATGTTATTACCGGAAATAAAGTTATTTTGTACATATTTGTCTACACTAAATCAGTGGGTATATAACGAAATCCTTCCACATTTCAAATATAAAAAAAAATGACCTATGACCTTGAAAGGCTTATTATTGGGAAGAACCGAAATACATTGTTTTCTCGCCGAAACTCCAAAGTGAAGACCAGTTACTTTTGGAAAATTGATGGAATGCAATATAATTCCTTCATGTAGGTGTGTAAACGAGGATCTACCGACCCACCAACTTTCACGTGTATCTGAAATCAATTTTAAGGAGTTGCGATGCAAAGGTTTATATTGGAAAGAGTAAAATTCCAAAGTGCACTAACAATTATAAAATAATTTCCCAAAGTTACTGGTCTTTGGAACTTTGGAGTATCTGTGACAAGGTGCATAATATGTACAGTCAAATTTTTCAATTCCAAAAGGACTCTTAAAGATCTCAATGAACCGGAGCATCCTATCTAAATTGAAGTTTCACATCACTGTCAGGAGCTGTATAAAGTTTAGACAAAATACACAGGCAGTTGGAATGGACAAACAGATAGACAAACTGACAAACATATGGGGCGGGGCGATTCCTATCATATATACACAAAACTTCGTTTGCATGAAGGGAGGGTTTACAATTAACGAATGACATACACTTGTACTCCATGCCTCAACCGAACTTTCTGATTTTGAATCGTTTATTGTATATCCGTTAGTTCTACCATTTGTGTCCAGGATCATAAAATTCTTTTCCACGAGGACCATTTCAACAAAACTACATTGGCTAGAGGTATAAAGTAGGGTTGAGATCTCACAAAACATGTTTAACCTAGTCGTATGTTTGCGCCTGTCCCAAGTCTCTGGCCTTTGTTAGTCGTGTTTGTATTTTTTTTAAATTTTAGTTCATTTATGTGTTTGAGTCTAGTATGACGTCCATTTTCACAGAACTAGTGCATACTTTTACTGAGGCGCCAGCTGAAATGCGGGATTTCTCGCGGAAATGAAGACCTTTGGTGGCCTTCGGCTGTTATCTGCTCTTTGATCGGGTTGTTTTCTTTTTTACATATTCCCCATTTCCATTCTGAATTTTATTCAGAAATAATTTTTGCTGTTTTTATATTGTAACAGCGGTCTAGTTTTTGCCTAATGGTGAAAGTAGAATATGTCAGAAAATCACAATAAGGCTTGCAATTTCAAGGGATCATTTTGATTATTTTTTGTACTGTTATTTTGTGATAATTTAACAGAATTACAGCCGATTGCATTGAGTGTGTAGGTAAAGGTAGATTATTTGGTTAGCTTGCTTGTTAGCTAAACAATTAAGTCATCATTATGTAAGGTATACTACCCTCCTTTCGAAGTAGCCTAGTCCTACAGATAGATAGGCAGGACATGAGTGTGGAGTAAAAAAAAATGCGGATGACAATTTATGTAAAAAAAGTCAGGACAAACTTAAATAAAAAGGCAGGACCGAATAGAATGAAAAATAAAAATGACAGAGATTACACTAAAAAAAAAATGCAGGACAACATTTAACATACTAGCCCACCCTTCCTCCTTTTAAAAAAATCATTTTTGAACGGGTTAAAAAACGATATATCGATCGATGAGATTACATATAAAACTTGAATACCCAATTAAAAAGACAGATAAAGGAACGATCCGACAACATCACATTTACATATTGCTTCAGAGCATCTAAATTATGCATTCATATCTGTATGAGTATAGTAAAAGTTGTCGGTGCACTCGAATATCCCTGTGCGTGATGTACATTTCATTATGCGTTCAACAATAATAAACAACTATCTATATGATATCGTTACATACGTAACACTATTATACATGTACGTCTTTTATCGATAAATCATGAAAACCATTTAAAATTAGTATATTTTAAGTACGTTTGTAAACATACAATTACCGCTCCGAATACGTTCGTTCGTCGAGATAGGTTCGTTCGTCCTGGTCATCTCTGGGGACGAAACGCGCGTCTGGCGTATTGAATAATCCGTATGGTACCATTGATCACTAGTAGTTAATTTTTAATGGCAAATGCTATTTGGACTTCCTTTTAGTGTCATATCTGAAAAGATATATTTTATGTTTGAGTATTGTTTTTGTATTTTTTATTCTGCTTAAAATTATTTGAATTAGTTTGCTTGTTTTATTTCTATTTTTCTTTCTTTCTCCTACACATTAACAATTGTTTCTAACTTACATTAATTAGATACGTCAAATCAGTAGTAACCTTTTTCTTCTTTTTTTGTAATATAGATTGCATTTATTTTGCCTCTTTTTGAAGACAGTGTCATTTGGTGACCTTTTTGATTTAAATAATATAAACGCAGAAAACTATCATATTTAGAAAATGATAACACCGTTCCTTATCAGATATATATTTTACATTTCATTTATCAAAGAAACTGTCAGTTTTAATTTCAAGTTCAAATATCTTGTATGTTTAAATGTCTTAATACAATGTGACACACGAGGCGAATAATTTGAAATATTTACAAAATCGTTAATCGTTTAAGTGGATGAGTCCACGCCTTCAAAATTAAATGTACCAGTTAAGTAAAGAATTATGATAAGAGTTTTAAAAGTACAATGTCAACGGTACTTTTGTATAGTTGTATTTTAATCAAATTGCACTTTTGTATGTAAACTTGGCGTATTTTTTTCTTAATTTTAGGACATATATTTGATTTCATAATTTATGTTTAACACCTGGTAATGACATGTAAAGTACTTGCTGTTCTACCTAGGCTAGTAATTATAGACCTTAATTAAACGATATTTTGATAAATATTTAAAACAGTAACAACCATGATGTACTATACGTTAGTCCGAGCTATAAAAAAGCAAAAAAAAAAAAAAAAGAACAGCTCCTTACCTTCCAATAAAAAATAAATAAAATAAAAACTTAAACAAACAAAACAAACATACAAAAAACAAAACAAAACAACACACAAACAAAAAATAAAACAAAAAAAAAACAAAAAACACCAGAGCACCATTTTGAACAACGACTGTTTAAAAAAGCAGTTTAAGAACTATTTTTGGATTAACAAAAAAAGCTGAATGAAAAAACAATATGTGAGTTTACCAGAGAAGACGTTTGCCTCCTGCATTAATAATCAAATGATATACATACAATGAGGACGGAAATGGGGAATATGTCAAAAAGATAACAATCTGACCAGAGACCAGTCACCAATTGGTCTTCAACACAGCGAGAAAATCAATCCGCTGGAGGAAGGCTTCATCTGCCCTTTAAATAAAAAAAATGTGAACTAGTTCAGTGATAATTAACGCCATGTATACTTGATGGGGAGAGGGTTTAGATTTGTGGTTCAGTTAAGCAGAATGATGTACAACTCCGACTTTACACGTTTGTTAAATTCTGTCAAGTCATGTCCAATGAGTCGCATATCACCCTACTGATGTTTCTGCTGTCTGTTTATCGTCTATTGATTTGTTCATAAGCGGTTGGGTTTCCTCGTTCTCGCCATTTATAGCTTACTCTACGGCATTGCCATAGCTTAACTGTAAAGGCCGCTCAGTGTCCTTATAGCTGCTAACATCAACTTATCTCTGTAATATATTTATATTTATACCAAATCTTCATAAGCAACTCGACGGTTGGCACAAGTGGAGCAGGATCTGCCTACCCTTGCGGAGAACTTTATATCACCCGTAATTTATGTTAGGCATCGTTTTTTTTTTCAGTATTTATTTTTGTTTTAAGTGCTGTTGTTTGTCTTTTTTGTCTTTTTCGCCTTATTTTTTAAATTTACGTTGTCAGTTTATTTTCGACTTATGAGTTTGAATGCCTTGTAACACTAGTCATTTTGGTGCCCTTTATAGCTTACTATTCGAAGGCTCCGTGTTGAATACCATACTTTGATCTAAAACGGTTTACTTTTACAAATTGTGACTTGGATAGAGAGATGTCGCATTGGCACTCATACCACATCTTCTTATATATCTTTGTATTGGAAAATTCGCTTTATACTTGTGTTTAAAATTTATAACTTAGAATGTGAAAAATTAATAAATCCAGATGTACTATTGAATTACATGTAGTATCCAATGCTGACAACACGAAATTACACACGTTATACACATGTGTTACTAGCCACAGCTGGGCGCTTTCAAGCTTTTTTTGTGCACTTAAACAATTGCTGATATATACTTTACATATTATGTACTTTTGTGACAGTACATTGTGGGTTAAGCTAATGTAAGGTGGTAATAGGTAAAATCTACAACTAAAAATATTATGTTTGGTTAATATCACTATTACAGTTTTGTGTAATTCGGTGTATTCTACCTCAGATACCTCAGTTATACGTTTAGAAACATAATTCGACCTAATTGTTTTCGTAAATCTGACAATTTTCTCGACTTCATTTAAATCACATAACTCAGTTTGAATTGAGTAGTACATTCTTATGGAGCCCCGTTTGGACAGATACAGAAAAAAAATATTAGTATATGCGCAAAATATATTATTTTGTGCGCTCAATATTTATTTTTTGTAATATATAATGCGCTCAATATAAAGGTGTAGTCTGCAAAACTTATCAGTCTGTGTGACAATTTAATTGATTGAGTCTCTAGAATAAGTATATATGTGCGTTTAAATATTACATACAGCGGCCTTTTTATGTCTTCTGTTCGGAGAGATACGTCAGTCAAAACAGAGCTGTATAAGGTTTATTTTGACACGGGATTCTATTACACAAAATGTGTTCAATTGTTGCAAAACATCATCACATCTTTACATTGACTTGAATTCTTATTAGGCTTTCTTTATATCGTCGCAAACACAAATAGTACTTTGAAAATGCCAGTGATGCTACTAAAGAAGACTTAAAGAGACCATACACGGCTGTATGGATATAGTTAGGCTTATTTAAAGTGCATAAAGGCAGTTATTACCACACAAAGAGAGTATAAGAATTTTTGTGTCAATTATCAACCCTTTTATCAGATAAAACACAACGAGCTGGACCTTAAACAGGGGTGAATATCTCTCTAAAGGTTTAAAGTCATAAGGCAACAATTATTCAATAGTTTGTGTTGCTCAGAATTATGTTTTCTATGTTGTGTTTTTTGTACAGTTGTGTGTGTTTTTGTACAGTTGTGTGTGTTTTTGTACAGTTGTGTGTGTGTTTGTACAGTTGTGTGTGTTTTTGTCTTTTGTCTTTTTTGTTTTGCCATGGCGATGTTATATTTTTGACTTATGAGTTTAAATATATCTATGATATCTTTCGCCTCTCTTTTGGAATACTGTTATGTCATAAGAATTTACAGGTTACGTTTTCTGGCTTAATGATGTAAAGTGTAGATAAAATCATTATGAATTTTACGATTTCAATATATATAATCACATTCACAAAAAGGATTCAGAAACAAGCAACGAATGCTTATGTTAATCTGTCTCCTTATATACAATAAATACAAATAAATCATAAATACATGCTCTGTTACATAATAAAAATATTGATTACATTTGTATGTCAGGTGAGTTACATAATGAACTGAAAAAGAATAAATGCTTTCAGGCATTTTGTGTAAATTATTTGTTTTGTTGATAAACTTTTGTATCATTTGAAATCATATTTGAGCTGTTTATTAGACGGTCGGTGTCCATTGGAACTGTTAAGGGCATACATGTACGATACAGTGAATTTCAAATATTTTTGCCACGAGCATCACTGAAGAGACATGTATTGTCGAAATGCGCATCTGGTGCAAGAAAATTGGTACCGTTAATTTTATTACAGGGAAGGTAATGACGTTGCTAACGTAAAATGTTATTTTCGCGACATCAAACTGTGACATATCGGGAAAATATGTATTTTTCGACTGATTTTTATCATTCCAACTGATTTCATTTGAAAACGAGTGCATGGACCCCTATTTTTTAAAACGACATTTTGTTACATTTTGCAGGGAGATTATGTGGACCAAATTTTATAAAACTGTAAATAGTGCAATTTTCCTAATTTTGATAAATATACAGCAAAAAATTTCGTTTTTTTTATTCATGACCATTTGTTAAATATGAATTATTTCTGAAAAAAAAATGCATAAATTTTTATGATACTTATAAAATACAGAAACTACAAATTATTCAACAAAAATCAATTTGTCTTTATCTTTTAAAACAAAAAAGTTATGTCTTTCTTTCGAAAAGAAAAATACGGCTACAAATCCGAATTTTGAGCAAATATACAAAATTTTTACCTCATTTAACTCAAAAAGTAGCACATAAAGTTATATTTTTTATTACATATTTGATTTAATCAGGCAAAAAATAGCCTTGATTGAAATTTTCATCAAACTATAAATACGGGATCAAAACTGTATCGTATGCCCTTAAGTGTAGGCTCCCAAATAATAGTATTATTTCTTGTCGTATGTCCGAACAAAATAACACACAAACAAATGTGAATCAGTTTCCGAGTCAACGCAGCAACAGTGAGGAGAAGAAATTAAGACTAATTGGAAACAAATGGCAGTTTAAAGAACTAGCTACTATTCATTTTTAATAGAGCATTTGCTAAGAAACAAAATAAGCTATATATATATTTATAGGTTAATAGGTCCTTTCAGCGATTTTTATTATTTGTAAATGACGGACTCTTGCCTTATATTTGCATTGGTATTATTGGGTTTTCAAATCGAATGAAAAGAAATCTAGAATCTGCTTAATTTTTGTCAAATGACCTTAATAACATTAACGGTACTTATTTTCCTGCACCAGATGCACATTTCGACAATACATGTCTCTTCAGTGATGCTCGTGGCCAAAAATATTTGAAATCCAATGCATATATAAAAATGAAGAGCTATAATCCAAAAGGTCCAAAAAGTATAGCCAAATCCGTGAATGGAATCAGAGCTTTGCATGAGGGAGATACATTCCTTGATTTGTAATAATTTCTAACATTTTGTAACAGCAAATTTTAATAAGACAAAACATCCGTATTTTCATGCCAGTACCGACTAACTGTCCACCAGCAGAGGCATCGACCCAGTGGTAGTAATAACATTAACGGTACCAATTTTCCTGCACCAGAAATCCAAAGCTTATATAAAAGACAAAGAGCTGTAATCCAAAAGATCCAAAAAGTATAGCCAAATCCGTGAATGGAATCAGAGCTTTGCATGAGGGAGATACATTGTATGCATGTATACATAAATAAGGCGGTTAGTTTTCTCGTTTAAATTGTTTTACATTGTCATTTCGGGTTTTTTTTATAGCTGACAATGCGGTATGGGCTTTGCTCATTGTTGGAAGCCGTACGGTGACCTATAGTTGTGTATGTCTGTGTCATTTTGGTCTCTTGTGTTAAGTTGTCTCATTGACAATCATACCCAATCCTCTTTTTATATTAAAGTCGTATAGGAAAATAATAAATCCTAGTGCGCTTAAATAAAAAATAAAAAACTTTTAGAAGGAATATACAGATTTTAACATCTAGGTTTTTTGTCGCAATATTGAATTTTATCAATGACGAATCGATTATTTATATAATATTCCTTGCTCAAGCGCGCCCTTGTGATGATCAAACTCTTATTATACATGTACTGCATCTTACAATTTATGATTTTTTGTTTTGCTCTTGTAAATAGATTGAATTGAAAGTATAAACTAAACCTTTTTTTGTATTTTTATTAGTCAGAATGGTTTTAATCGTCAATTCGTGGCAACGTCAGAGAATATTGATCTCATTCCCTGGGACCGGATATATACCTCTGTACAGTCTAATGATCGTATTTGACAAAAAAGGTAAACTCAAATTTTTCGAAAACAAATATCCATTAAGAAACAAATTATGATTATTATTTTGTTTGTTTTATGTGTGCTCACAATGATAAACATGTTAAGAATTTGGTGCAGGTCGGTCCTGATGTGTGAATCGGACATAAACTATGTTTACAGTGTTGTTTTGAAGTTTGGCCTTTGGTGTATGTTTTATCTTTGAAATATGTCTATATAAAAAAAGAAGATAAAGTGTAATGACCAATGAGACAATGCCTATGATTTAAAAAATCTGTCCAAATCGTAAATTAGAAAATACAAAGTTATTGAACACTGGGGTTTTAATTTAATATGCAGAAAAAAGTTGAAAAAAGTCGGCACTTGATTTCGAAGATGAGAATTAAATGTTCAGATATCTGCTAAGGCATTGGAAATTTTAATTATACCAAGTTCAAGTTTTAAAGTTCTAATATCGAATTTAGATTTTTTGAATAACAAAAAATCCAAAATATGGATTGCATATTTTTGTTTAATGATTGGTTTAATAACAATCTTTGAATAGAAGACACATTGGGCAAACAATTGCCTAGGTACAGTGTATCCAATTTCATGATATATGAAAAATGGATTGCCTTGTATCGTTTCTTGTATTGATAAGTATAATTAAATGATAAATAAACAAAATAAACTAATACAGAAATATTTAAAAAAAAAAAAAAATGTATATATTAAACGCACTCATAATAAATTATATTTTTTTTTGGTCAGAGATATTACCTCCAGGATCTGATCAAGAGTTAATACAGGAAATAGCAGTATAGCCCGGTTCAAAAATCTTAAATCGATTGATAGAAAACTAATCCAGGTTACAAAATATTACCGAGGGAAACACATCAACTATAAGAGGAAACAAACGAAACAACAGAAACACTCAAGTGCAACAAAAAACGAACGAAAATAAAACAAGTAAAATAACAAAAATACTTACCTTGGAGGAAAATTCGAAACTGAATGTCCTTAATCAAATGGCAAAATCAAATGCTAGTTCAACGCACACAGAAGCGAACGATCAGATAACAATTGCCATTTTCCTGACTTGGCAAGGGACATTTTATGTAAAAAAAAGTGGACTAAAACTAGTTTTGTGGATAGCCATATCCTGCACTTGTATGATAAGTCAATGTGTGTTTTGTATTGAACTTTAAGGTGTTACCTTTACATCACTGGGTCGATGCCACTGCTGGTGGACGTTTGGTCCCCGGTGGTATCAACAGCCCAGTAGTCAACACTTCGGTGTTGACTTGAATATCAATTATATGGTCATTTGTATAAATTTCCTGTTACAAATCTCTGAATGTTTTGAAAAAAAAGGATTTTCTTATCCCAGGAATAGATTACCTTAGCCGTATTTGGCACAACTTTTTTTGGAATTTTGGGTCCTAAACGCTCTTCAACTTTGTACTTGTTTGGCTTTAAAACATGTTTGATCTGAGCGTCACTGATGAGTCTTATATAGACGACAATCCCGTCTGGCGTATTAAATTATAATCATGGTACCTTTGATAACTAATTATCTTTTCACTGATTGCAATTAAAGGGGGAAAGATTTCATGACTCAATTGAACCCCTATCTGCCAATAAATGCAGTTACATCTTAATGGAGGAACATCTTCCACACACACACAATCTGAACATGATGAACCAGTAACAAAAATTAATTGTAGATGCAGTGTGCCAGAACAAATGTCATGTTATAAAAAACTGATATAAATGGTTTATATATTTAGATAGAATGGTAGGACAAAGAACATCGCTTTTGAGAAGACTTTATATTTCCTTTTTTTTTGCAGTTCTGGATAAAATACTTATTGGAACTAAACCTCGATGTTTACATACATTCAAGTAATGAAGATAACTAATTATATCAATGATGCTTTGACTTTGAAATCGAACCAGCAAAACAAACTTTGGCTGATATCAAAAGATAGCGTATATGTTTATAAAATTACAGTCGGCACATATGACCATGACTTAAATTAAACTGTCTTACATCTAGGATTGTGATTAAGAAAATAATGTATCATGGCATTGAATGTCCTTAATGGCTTCAAATAGTTATACCAGTAAACATGTATTGGGGATTATTTTGATTTATCATTAAAAGTAAAATCACAATAATACTTTGTATAATTCGGAGTTTAGTATGACGTCTATTATATTCTGTATTCTGTAGGTGTCGCTGTTGACACTGAATTGTCTCCCTTGTAAATATTCAAGTCTCGCGTGTAAATATTTGACTCTGGTAAACAACTCATTTGTTCTTAATTGTCCATTATCACTGAACTAGTAACATATTTGTTTAGGGGCCAGCTAAAGGACTCCTCAGGGTAATGGAGTTTCACGTTGCATTGAAGAACTATTGGTAGCCTTCGGCTGTTGTCTGCTCTATGGTCGGGTTGTTGCCTTTTTGACACATTCCCGATTTCCATTCTCAATTTTATTTAGAAATCAAATCAGAAAGTCATTTATCAATAATAAAATTAACGGTACCAATTTTGTTGAACCAGATGCGCAAATCAAAAGGTTCAAACACATCTAACAAAATGATCACAACTATTATATTCCTGACTTGGTACAGGCATTTTCTTAAAAAGAAAGTGTTAAATAAAACCTGGGTTAAAGCTAGCGAAACCTCTCACTTGTATGTCAGTCGCACACAATTCCATTATATTGTCAATTGTGTTGATATAGTTATTCTCGTAAACTTTGTATTGTAGATTATTTCAAATGTAGATCGATTTATCATGATTCTGAAATTAAGTTTATTAACTGAACAAAATAAAAAGCATATTCTCAAATGAAATGTGTGCTTTATTACGACCTTGTTTTACATGATAATGGATTCGAAGATGAAAAGTTCTTTGATAGTTTTTCTTGTGTGATGCATTTGAAAAACATAATTTGTCAGGAATGGCCATGTCTGTCAATATTAGTGGTGCTTGAGGTTTGTTTAAAAATGTACACAAATGTATACAGTTTTATAGTCATTTAATATATTTCTAAATTACGAAGAAACGTAAATATCTCCATTTAAGAGCACTGTTAACTTTAATTCATTCAAGTTATAATAACAAAACTTATAACGCGGTTTGATATCTTATGGTATTTTAACAAAGATTTATATACTAGGTTTATACGTTTGCCCAGTAGTTCATATTTCAAGCAACAAAACATGAACATGTCATTTTTGCAGAACCAATAAAAATATGAATAAATGAATACATAAACAAAATACGAAATCAATACATCCAATTAAATGAGTAAAACATCACATCCCAGCAAAGTAATCATTTCAATTGCAAAATAAACATAAATAAATAGCTATGTAAAGATATTTTCGCTCAGAACTATAGGTCATCCTTTTTAAGAATCAAGCCAGGCGATGCCAAGTTTCAATAAATTCGCTTCAAAGCTTAACATAATGACCTGTGTACGAACATTATTTTTCTTGATTAAAATGGAAACTATAAATTCTCAAACATTTAACTTGTTTAATATCGTTTTTTGTGGATTAAGGCATACACAATCCTGTCCTCCATTTATTCTTTTAGACTGAGTTTCCCAAACAAGTAATGTGAACCGTTTTTCACTATCGCTACAAAACATAACAATATTGGAGATGAATTTGATAATGCAAAACTACCAATAACACTTTTAAAACTAGCCAGGTTTAACACATTCGTGTTTAGAACTGTGTTTGTCGAAATGAGCATTTGGTGCAGAAAAAATTGTACCGTTTATTTTATTTCTACGACTGGGTCGATGCCTCTGCTGATAGTCCCCGATGATATCACCATCCGAGTATCCAGTACTTTGGTACATGTATGAAAATTCGGATTTAATAGTCCCCGATGATATCACCATCCGAGTAGCCAGTACTTCGGTACATGTATGAAAATTCGGATTTAATCATGTTTATGTTATTACAATTTGCTGTTACATAACTTTTGAAATTGTTTAAAACAAAAGAACTGTATTTCCCTCATGCAAAGCTCTGATTCCTTTTCCGTCTTTGGCTATTATTTTGTGTCCCTATAAAGTTCTTTATCTATATTTTAATGCTTTGGATTTTCAAATAGTTTGGCCTCGAGCATCACTGAATAGAAATTGATTGTCGAAATGTCAGCTGGTGCAGAACAATTGGTACCGTTTATGTTATTTTTAAAATCTTACTGTATTGGAAAACATACATTACCTATGGATATTCGATATTTGATTTTCGTGTTATCTGTATATGTATCACGATTTCGTGCTCTATTCGTGTTTATTCTGAATTTATTACATCTATACCACGCCAGAGTCGCGTTTTGTTTAAAAAAGACTGATCAGGGACGATCGAATTAAAAAGTTAAAAAGGCAAAATAAATTACTTAGTTGAAGAGTGTTGATCCAAAATGCTAACGATGACAAAGTACAAATGTAATATGTGAATACGTTTGATAAAGTTGTGCAATCCGTATTCTTTATTACATAGCAATACTTTCTATTGGTTTTTTCTACCTGCCTTAGCTTGTAATTATTGATTTGAGATCTGACGAAAACGAAATTGAATTTACTGTAAACATATTCATTACAGAAATCGTTATATAAATATATAGCTACAAGGGTTAAGACATAAATACGGAATATACAAAAAAGAAATAACAATTAGGATGAGAAAACAAAAGTAGAGTTCTTATATAAATCTTCTCCCTAAATTCAAAAATAAAATTAAAAGCTATGAACTCATGCTGAATAGCAAACGAAACTATATGTAACAAAATACAGTCAATGATTACAATAATATTAAAGAAAAATCATAAGGAAAAAAAGCAAAGGGAGGGTATGACAGGTATTTTTCGGGAAATGAAAGTTGATCAAAGAATGAAATAATATTTCTTTATATATAGGGGAGGAGTATTATATTCATGTATATTACGAAGACGTTCAGGTAATATATTATTAAGATAAGATAGAGTAATATTATTAGACATTTTGTACAAATATGTAAGTCTGTGGGCCTCTCGTCTATCCTTTAGTTTTCCACATCCCGTTTCCTTATAAGTAAATTAATAGATGTTAACCGTGTTTATCCAGGCACAATACATGCATCCTCTCTTCGGATTCTATTTTGTAAACTAAAATCAATGTAGATATATCCCAAACTACATCAGCATTTTTAAGAACTGGTCTTGCATAAGAAAAACAAAGTTGTTCTAAAGATTTTTTATTTAAAATGAATTAAAATTTCATATATATTAAAGCAGGAATAAGCTTTTTTAACCATCATATCGATATGATTGTGCCAATTACCGTCGTTTGGCAGTATCACACCAAGATGTTTGTGTTAATTGACAGAGTTTAATGGAAAATTACTTATGAAAAGCGACGGATGCATTCACGGCCGACACTCGGCTAACCGAGAGATTGGTCGGTTAATCTATATTGAGTATGCGGCTATATCGGCGGTTGGTCTGTTAATCGGGTTGGCTAAAGTCTGTTAATTAGGTGTTATCGAGAAAATAATTGAAAGTTCAGCATGTTTCGTTGTATAACTTTTTAAATATATTTTTATCATAAGAAATATTCATGTCTAACAAAACAATTCAATGTACTGAATCCAGTGGTGTAATTATTATTTTTCTAGATTCAATGATCTATAAAATGAAAAGGCAGGTTACTCATCAATAAATTTATACACATTTTACACACACAAACTGTACACAAAATGACACGTTGGTTGAATTTACGTGCATGCAATATTTTAAACATCGAGAAAAGACAGGCATTATGTTTTTTAACCATAATGAAATCATTGTGTGAAAAATCTTCACGAAAATCTGTATTTTTGTGACATAAATCAATCTTTATTTAAAACCTGGTCTGTTAATGGGTCGGATGTATAAAACCCAGTCTGTTAATTGGTCTGTTAAGAGTTCTGAATGGCAATAAAAGTATAATTTTATTGCTATATGGGGTGTTATCGGATCAAATGGGTAGGCTCAAGACGAGCGGCTAAAATATACGGAAACAACACATGAGCAATGAAACATAAAATATACGGAAACAACACATGAACAATGAACAATTTAAACAATGGAAATTGAAAATTGGTAAAAACGGTTTCAAAAAGTGTAATATTAAAGTAATGTTAATTTCATCCAAGAATGGTCGCATATGTCATGTGGATTCTGTTTAATTGTCATAAATGACACCAATCTGTCATCTACATTGGTAACCAGTATATAGATCAGAGATAAACATCGTAATGTAACTAAACATCAGTAAGTAAAATATATTGGGATGCTAAAATATAAAGAATAGAGAAAGAATAATGAGTAAGATAAATAAAAGGTAAAAGGAAAAAAAGTCACGGAGGAAATGTGATTATAACCATTTAAAGAATACAGAAATAACCCCCCCCCCTAATCCGAACCCTCATGGTATACACGATAATCTGGATGGAGTAGCAGAATATAGAATAATAGATAAGGACAGTAGAGAGTGATGCATTGCTAAAAAAGAGAGAAAAAATAATAATTGTTTAAGAAACATCCCTGGGTGTTGAAACAGTAACAGATTTCGATGTACTCTAATTGGGGACAAATGCTAGAAGTTTACATGCGGACAACTGCTGTTCTCCTCTACACTTATGAAGAAAGGAACTAAACGGAATAAATTGTATTAAAACTCAAGATGACCAAATGTAGCTGCATTCGCTCATTTCCATTTACTATTTGAGAATGATTTGTAAAAAACATATGATTAAGTAATAGAAATAAAGAACCAATTGAACGATGCTTACGAGTTAGGGTTAAACGTCCAGTGACAAATATCATGTGCATATGAGAATGACAACACGCTATATGTACCCTGTGTTGTATTAGAAAGACACTTTCAGTCGGATTTGAGAACGTGCTACTTTGAACAGACACAAAAAATGAGGCTGATTGAAAACGTTAATAATAAATTCATGCGTATTCCAGCGGCCAATCCATATCACACTATATTGAAGTGACACACCCTTCAGTAAAATGCAAAGAAAGTCAAAATAAAAATGCTCTTACTAGTAAATCACAACCGAAATGAATGACAGACGGACATTTTTTACAAAGTTTAATGAACAATTGAAATCAAGATATTTGAGGTTTGCGTTATTTCGCAAAGGTTTGCGTTATAACGCAAATATAGGACGAAAAATTAAAAAAAAATGTGTTGCGCTAATTCGCTTCCGTAAAATACTGTTGCACCGTATTAACATTTTTTTTTACTCAGGAACATCTCATTCTTAACTTTTTCTATAGGAAAATATAAAGGTAGCAAAAATAACTGGCTAAATTACTCTTAACTGACACAATTTCAATTGTCCAACCCATTAACAGACTTTATTCCCATAATTTTCACTAAAACGTGGTAATATTCACTTTTTATTACAATTATGAAATATTTACCAATGTAAATTTATGTTTTAGAACCAAAGTACTATTTTGTGTCCTTTAAATGATATCTAAAATTGTTTGTTCTGACTTTTATTAAAAAAAATGCTATGCGTATAAGCATAAATACTACATACTTGCGCGACGCCTTTTGATTTTACTGAAAACTGCGTAGACTATGAAATATTTTTACAAGTGGAAAATGTTCTATGATAGATATCATTTTGTCAGACACTTTTCTTTTTTTGATTTGGTTCTTATAATATGCCAAAAATCTTTATATTTAATAGAGTTTAACATTAAATTGTGCGTTTTACTCTTAACAGACGTATAACCAACCCGATTAACAGACCAATCTCCCATATAGCCGCATACTCAATATCGATTAACCGACCAATCTCTCGGTTAGCCGAGTGTCGGCCGTGGCATTGGTTGTTTTGGTTTCCGGGATTTGGTCATGATCTCATTTTTATTTGCATTTAAATTAACCAACCACTTCTCAGTCCAGTAGTGATTTTTTTTAAAATCTTCTTTTAGCTTTAATGCGTCATTTACTGGATTGTTCACTATAAGAAACAGACTTGTGTCTTCTGTAAAAAGTTTTATTTCTTTCAAAGTTTAGCTACAATATCATTTATAAATATTTAGAAGAAGAGAGGGTCAGTGAATGATCCCTGAGGAACACCGGCATCAATATCTCACCATCTCTACGTTTTGTTGTTAATAACCACTCGTTGCCTTCTGCTTTTTAAATAGGCTTTGATCAAGTGAAGCAACTGACATGTTATGCCAATTACCTAACTATACGAATTAATTCCTTATGCCAAACTCTATCAAAACCTTAACTAAAATCACAAAATATAACCAGAATGTCCTTACCTTCAACTTAAGCCCTCTCGAAGTCATTTGACAAATATAATAAAGATTGATAGCCGAGTCATCATCTGTTACATAACGTCAAATGGTGAAAATCCTCAATATCAGATGAGAATCAAATCAAGTATTTTGTTTTCACTTCAAACAATATATTCCTTAATAAGTAGTAAAATGATATTCCGTCAGTCGTAACGTTTTGCAAACAGTATGGCGATTATTTCTACTATCTTGTTTTCAGATTTTTTCCGCTCATTGTTTCGAAATCTCTAACGTTACCTGTTTGTTTAAGGACGAGAACTTTTCTACGTATATGTATAGATTATAGGTACTGACGTTGTTTATAATCTTAATTACGTGCTATAACGTTCTTTTCATTGTGTTTGTAAAATATCACTTTTACTACTTAGTTTATTTTTTGAAATATCCATTTGACTTGGTTCGGTACTTCTGCCTTCCTTCATTATCTCGTTTTGTTATGGTACATTTTTGTATTTTGTCTTTCGTTTTAGTTAATGTGCTTTTTCTATACGCCTTGTATTTGTTGGCATATTTGTTTATTTTTGACATTTTATGTTTTGATCACACATTGTTGTCAATTCAAAGCAATTTAAGTGCGTTTTATACAAGTTAAAAGTTTAGCTAGCTATAAAATCAGGTTTATATTACCGTGTTCTACATCTAAAGGAAATGCCTGTACCAAGTCAGGAATATAGGAAATAGTATCCATTCGTTTGATATGTTTGAGCTTTCGTTTTACCATTTGATTAGGGACTTATCGTTTTGAATTTCTGCGTAGTTGGTTTTTATTTATATTTTACGTTGATAGTACATTTTCACGTCCAACTTTTCCAGAATAGCTGAGGACACCTTTTGATTTTGTTGGGGATACACGTAGCTCAGTCTTTCGTTTTCTATATTATGTGTAATATAATGTTGTTAGTCTTATCGTTGATTTTTGTCTTTTATTTACATAGCATAAATGTACATATAAACACGCGTCTCATATTGTTGTCCATTCGTTTGTTGTGTTTAATCATTTGATTTTGACATGTGATTAGGGACTTCCAGATTGAATTTTCTACGGAGTTCAGTATTTTTGTCATTTTACCTTTTTATATATATATACTAATGGACGTTAGAAATGCAACACTCGGTTAGTTTTTCAGCACAAAAATATACACGTTACGCATGAAATACTATATTGAATATATAGTTGGTTCATTCTTTCATCGTCTTAGGTCAGTATGCTATTCGAAAGTTGAATTGATAACGGCACGCTTAACGTTTTAGTCATGTGTAGTGTAGTAAAATCCTGTTTTTCTATTCATTATTGATCGTTTTTTAATTGTCAAAGACAGCTGCTGAATTATTGACAGAGAGTTTAACCAATACTGTTGGGAATATTTTAGTTCAAGTTTTCCCCTTCTGATTTTGACCATTTTAACCCATTTTAGTCTTTTTTGCAGCCATGTGATGTACACTGAAAACTTTATAAAGAATACCAAATTGGATTATGTGGCTTTTAAGCATATGAGAAGCATTGCTGATGTATATCTGGTTGCCATGACATCAAACGATTTGGTAAACAAATGTCTTTGTAGACATTATACTGTGTTGCAAATGACGTTGCCTAATTTGATTGAAATGACGTAACGTTAAATTACAGGTTGACCGGGTCAATATTTGGTCGCTAACGAGTTTTCATTACCTGCTCTTAAGTTTCAGGGACTTTAATAGTAATTTATGGCGCGAATTTGTTCTCAAAAGAACATTATTTTAACACATTTAAAATTTCATTTCTCAATTGCGACAAAAGAAAAATCAAAAACGTTTTACTGGTTTATACTTGGCAATAGATTCCAGTATACCGAAATGTTTAACGGAGAAAAAATCCCCCCAAAATCATGTATGCGCTTCTAATTTTGCGGCAGGAAGTTCTTGCGACGTAAAACTTCAGCAATATTTGATTGTCAGCTATTGCTGTTTCCATTCAATATCAAAAGAAGTATGAGAAGCATATAATATGCAATGAAATAAATATCAGTCATGATTTGATGAAAACAATAAACAATTTATGTTTAGCGTTTTAAATGTCCGTCGGTATAGCTACGACGACAAACAAAATAGATATTACATTGGCAGATGTTTTAAGAATTATCACTTGAAACCAATAATTTACGTGGTAAATTAGAAAGGTGCCATTTTGTGGAATGCAATTACAAGAAAAAGTAATTATAAGTATATTTGTTTCTTAATAAATATTTATCAAATGGTGAGTTCCACTTTGAAGATTAACGTCAAAAGAGAACCTAAATGTACTCAAGTTATTGATACTCTGTTAATTTGCCTTGCAATTACATGAATTAGTCTTTAAGAAAAAAAAATCCATTTACTTTATTTGACGAATTCCCTACTTGCACTCCATTGATACGTCCGCCCACAAACACCATTTATCTTATTCAAGTGGCAATACAAGGTGCTCCAAACAGACAAGAGCACTAACATTGTTTTGACTTTCATATATATTACTGAAAAAATCGACTTTAAGTTTACAGAATTAAATGTAACGAAAGATTAAAAAATTGTATCTATGCCTGGGATAAGAAAATCACTAGTTTTTCGAAAATATGCCGTATAA
Organism: Mytilus galloprovincialis; assembly: GCA_037788925.1. Classification (NCBI taxonomy): domain Eukaryota; kingdom Metazoa; phylum Mollusca; class Bivalvia; order Mytilida; family Mytilidae; genus Mytilus; species Mytilus galloprovincialis. The sequence goes on from CM075338.1 coordinate 89,162,236, forward strand.
CTGTGTTATAACCAAATGTAAAACTTATGTTAACAATCTTATGTGACTAGTCAGAAACAACAATCTCGGAATCTTCCCTTGCAAAAATTGCATCGTTTATAATAATAAAAGAATAAACAAAACCTTTTATTGCTTACTATTAAGTATGATTTGTGCTTGGTGTTGAAGGTCCTTCGTACCTCTTAAGTTGATATTATTCTAATATATTGAACTTCAGGCTGTCAAATTAAAACAATGACAATCTTCTTTTTTTTTAATTACCAATAATAGACTGGGGCAAACAATTGTGACCCTTTGAGATCTTACTGGTTTCTCCCCTTAAACGAAAAAGACTGAATGTTTAGTTTTTTCTTCAGTTTCTTGTTTTGAATCAAAGTTAATAATCTGATCAAAACATTATATCTTTTTACAAATGGGTGAATCACACACTAGATAACATAGGTTTGTACCATTGAACACTTTTTAGTTTGACCCTGCATCTTCTAAACTTCTTACTGAGCAATAAAGGATAAACAATCATAGTTCATCAAAATATACTGTTAGCTTATCATTTTATGAAGACGCCAAGGTTTCAACTCTCAAAAGTAAAGTTGACCTTAAAAGGATATGGTCATAATTATCAATTCCTCTTTGGTTATACAGCTCTTTTCGGTTTTTATACATCATTGGATTTGAAATATTCGGGTATGATAATTTATCATGAAGGTAAATTTAGGAAAGCACTGGACATACCTGCAGTTTATAAAGCGTTTTTTTTCCCCTTTCTATAGCACTAAGATAAGAACTACGCCTCAGTTTGACAATTATTAAGTTCACGAGAGTATCATCAGGTCCGTTGTTAGTATTTTGAAACTGACATCAGTCATACCTAATCATTTAACAATTGTCTGTTTAAAAGCTCAGAAATGTGTAAGAAAAAATATATTTCAACCCCCTAAAACAAAGTTGACCTTAAATGGATTTGTCTTTTCTTGGTATGAGGTTTTGCTTATTAAGCTCATCGACTGTTTTTGTTTTCTTGTTGGCGTTCGAGTAAACCAATACCCAAACATGTGTATATTCGGAATATGACATTTGCTTTCCATTCGTTTGATGTGTTTGAGCTTTTTATTTTGCCATTTGATTAGGGACTTTCCGTTTTGAATTTTCCCTGGAGTGTAGTATTTATGTGATTTTTCTTTTTTCTAAAATTCGGGGCACGGTATATATAAGCATAATGTACATGTTTTGTATAGAATCAGTAAAGAGCTGTTAGAACATGTGCAACGTATATGGGACTTGTTTTATACTACTTGCCAAAATATAGAGTTGAAATGGCATTACCCACCAAAATTAACGTAAACCTGTTTAATTCAGAACGCTACAGTAAATCTGTAACTAGCAAAATCGCAACGAATCTTATCAACGGAACAGACAAAGGCAACCGTAGTATACCGCTGTTCGAAAGTCACAAATCGATTGAGAGAAAACAAATCCGGGTATTAAACTAAAACAGAGGGAAAAACATCTACTATTTAAAGAGGAAAACAACAAATCAACAGAAACAATGTGCAAAAAAGAAAAACGATAATGCAACACACCCAGAAATGAACTATAAGATAACAACTGCCATTTTTCTGACTTGGTAGAGGACATTTTAAAAAACACAGGTGTGTAATAAGTCTTATTAATTACTGCGTTCTACGACATATTGAAATTGCAAGTTCATCTATAAATATATTACAACCATGTTACTGTACTAGCTGTGCATTAGTCATTACGTATATCTACTAATCGGCACGAGTAAGACATGTGCACTGTTCGGTTGAATGTTCGTGGCTTCGTAAAAATGTATTAAAAGGCAACTCATAAACATTCCATTTGATGTAAGCATTGTTTTAAATAAAATTAAATTTTCAGAAACTAGTATTGTTTAATATCAAAAGCGAAGTCGGCAGATGGACAATCAGGGCTGCTATACGATTTGTTTAACCTTCAAGTAAAGGTCTGATACTAATAACATCAATGATTGATAAGACACATGCACAGTAGTAGTTATTATATATATTATACCTCAAGTAGAAATAACATAGTCTAAGGCTAAAAACACTCAATTATCATTTAATATATTCACATTATATGACTGACCGTATATTCAGAACTAAAAATTGATACTCTGAAAGATGATCTTGATTTAAGTTCATGAAGTGTACTGTATGATAGATGTAAGCAATAAAGAATTGAGAGTCTGATTAAGGAAAGACAGGGAAATAACTAATGACTTCTTTTTACGTAAAAAATTTCAAGGTATTCGGATTGAAGAAAACATTAACATTGATAAGAATGGTTGAGTTCATTTTTTTTTAAATTCGGTCGACCGAGTGAAAGGCGATTATTATGAACGAATTCAAATCCGACGACACTATGAATGGGTTTTAAGTATGAACTAGCTTGACAATGCAGATATTAGAATAAAGCAAAAGATACAAAGATGACACATATATTTGATTTGATTTTGTTCAACGTAATCTGTACGATTTTTATGTTTGAAGTTAGATTCAAAACAAACCAGACATATATAAAATATATATATTGCTATTGATTAGTGTTGCATTGTGCATTGTGTTTAAATGTAATATCAGTATTTAGTTCTATTATAATCTTAAATCAATCCTATTTCTATCTTATTTTTTAGACACAATTTTTCAAATATGACGTCATATTTGTGCTGTTTCAGAAATTCACATGTCTGCATGACGTTATATTGTGCCATTTCACCACTACGTATGTGACGTCATGGTTATGACTTTTTGCGTTCAGGCCTGGTTTGTCACTGAGTCGGGTGTGTCTATTTTCTGTGTTGGTCTTCAATGTATTATGTATTCGGGTTTTGTTTTCTGTAATTAGTTAAGACGTCAGTTTTATCATGTAAATCTTTTATATTCATTTGATAAAATTTACTGCATGCTTGCAATAGCATGAATTGTTCTATATAATAAGGATGTTCTTATCATAAGCAAAAAGTCCTAGCCGTATTTGGCACAACCTTTTTCAACTTTTGATCCTCAGAGCTGTACTACTTTGTACCTTTTTTTGACTTTCGAACTTTTATATCTGGGCGTCACAAGTAAGTCTTGTTTGAACGAGGCGCGTTTTTGACGTAATGAATTTTAAACTTAATGCCTTTTGTTATCTATTATTCATGTGTTTCTTTGCCAAATGCGTTCTGCTATTTATTTGTATTGTAGTCCATTATTATGTTGTCATTTTAATGTTATATTTAACAATGCCATCAAAGTGCGAGGTTTGGCATGCCACAAAACCAGGTTCAACCCACCATTTTTTTCTTTAAAAATGTCCAGTTACAATTCAGGAAAATGGCCATTGTTATATCATAGTTTGTTTCTGTGTGTGTAACATTTTTACGTTGTGTTTCCGTTGTGTCGTTTGTTTTCTCCTATTTTTGAGTGTGAATTCACATTACTATAAGACGTGTCACGGTACTTTTCTATCCCAAATTCATGTATTTGGTTTTGATGTTATATTGGTTATTCTCATCGGATTTTGTCTAATGCTTAGTCCGTTGCTGTGTGTTACATTTTAATGTTGTGTCGTTGTTCTCCTCTAATATTTACTGCGTTTCCCTCAGTTTTAGTTTGTTACCCCGATTTTGTTTTTTGTCCATAGATTTATGAGTTTTGAACAGCGATATACTACTGTTGCCTTTATATATGACGAAAAACTGAAAACGTCATGGTAAACAATGACAGAAGACGAAAAGACAAACTTATCAACAAAACATTGCTACATGTACATGGTAAGCAAAAGAATGTATAAAAATATATCAGTTTGAGCGGGAGGTTCGGCTAGCCCTAAAACCAGGTTTAACCCATTTTATTTGTTAAAATATCTATAACCAAATCAGTAATATGGCAGTTGTTATCATATAGTTCGATTGTGTGTTGCACTTCAGTGTTCTTGTTGTTCCCCTCTTATCCTACTACTTGTGTACGGTGTACTACTGTTACTTTATTTACTGTAATATACTACAGCTTCCGTTGTAAAGACTAGATGTTATATTAATTTGTAGCATATGTACATATTTGATTATTGTATTTAAGAATTGAATGGTTTTTTTTGTAAATTTATTGGGGTGTAAAACCGTTGACCGAAGTACATTGTACCGAAGCGCTTCATTCTAAAAATGTGCGCACGGTGAACTCTTTTACAACCCTATAAAGTTACAAAAAGAAGCATCCAATACTTATAATTACATTCTTTAGCTATGATCATGAAAACATGAATTTTATATATTTTTTTATCTAACTCACCTGTGCACTTTATTGTTGGACTACGTGTTATCATGAATGAAAAGTTGTATTGAGCAATGTAACTGCTTACGGAATAACACGTAATGTGCAGTTAGCCAATCAGAATAAAGTATTATAATGAAACATACATCTAATGTAATTATAATGTAATATTACATGCATTCCTTGCAAAAGGTAAAACTCAAACTCCGTAAGGCTAATTAGCTCTATATTAATTAATGTATACCAAAACTGTATATTTAGCAGGTCATGTGCAAAATAAGTTAAATGTGATTTTAGATATCAAACAACAAGACAATACATTACTAAATGTTCTTTTTATTATAATATTTATATTTAGGTTTTTATTAGTGAATTTTTTTCTCCCTAAAATATAAAAGTACCTAATTAAAACATTAATTAATTAACATGCTTAGGTACGCTGACAGACAAAGTAAATACTGTTTAATTACGACAATTTGAAATCAGTGTATTCCTAACGATGTACTTTAATCTAACATATAACATTTATATTGTATGACAATCGTGAACTATTTTATGTGCTTGTGATAATAAATATGTCACAGATCTGTCCACGAATGACATCTTTGACACTCGCATTGTTTACGGTATAACTCGCTTAATTTATCAAAGACAGTACCGTTATATTTCGTTTTGTTATTCCTAATCTGAATTTTTAATCTCTATTATATTTTAGTATCAATTCAGGTAGAAAATTAAAAGTGTAACTTTATTAAGTAAAATCAAGAGTCGTGTAATTTGTTAAATAATACCAATATAAACGCCTTTTTAGCGTACGTATTATAACATTAGGTACATGACATTAGTGGATTTTTTGTTGTATATAATGTACTTTTTGTAGAGATTATTTTCCCGATGTGTATATACAACCTTTAATGCAAACGGGAAGATTAATAAGGAAAAGGCTAAAGACGTCTTGAAGTTTGTCAATAAATATCTAGATAGAAAAAAATCAACAATGAGAAATCAAAAAATAACTACGACTTTTTTACTCTATTTTAGATAATCAGGATATACCGAACTCCGGGCAAAATTAAAAACGGCAAGTCCTTTATCATATGGCCAAATCAAAAGCTCAAACACATTAAACGAATTGGTGTCATTACAACTGTCATATTCCTTAACTGGTACAGGTATGTTCTTATATAGAAAATGCGGGATTCAACTGGGCAACGTCTTATGAATTTCGAATAGCGGTATACTACTGTTGCCTTTATTTAAGAGCTAGCTTAACCTCTCACTTGTATTACAGTTGCAGAAAGCAATAATGTGTGAACAAAACAGACAGAAATAATAAACCAGTGCATTATGGAAACACGAATTGTAGAACAATAGTCTAGCATATTTTAAATCGTTCGGTGTTCCTTAAGATTAACGACAGCAAAATGTTTAGGAAGTTTTATAATAGTTGAGACAAAGCCCAAAATGTTGTACTGTAGAGTAAATACAAAGTTTAAGATCTTGATCTCCAACAATGTTGTAATATCGAATGTTCTGTAAAAACATCTGTTATCAATGATATTAGGAAAAGGCGTTTTGTTTTGAACATGGCATTTAAATTCATTAGCTGATTGTAATAGTAATTTATCAACTAACGAGTTATTACATAAAATATTTGTTTTCTTCTATGTCTGTTAGTACACTCGTGCTAATGTAAATTTAAGATTAAGAACTGAAGATATAAAAGTTAATGACAAGGCTATGTTTGAGTTCACGACAAAAATAATTCTCATAGGTTATTGGAGATAACTCGTTTTTCTAGCATGCTCAGAATATCCAGACTACAGCTGGTTTAATATGTGAACCATAAGGTAATAATAATGATATGTCTAATGTTAAACATATTTTTGTGTTTCTTGACAACAAAATTTGACTGTCATACAAGTAATAGGTTTGACTAGCTATAAATATCTGTATCAAGTCAGGAATATTGCAGTTATATTCAATACGTTTGATGTGTTTGTGCTTTTGGTTTTAGACAGTGGTATACCAGTACCACATAATAACAATTTATGAAAATCAGTTGAAAAGGGTTTAAATCGTTAGATCGATACAAAGCAGAAAACACAGAGCAGACGTTGTATATTATATATATAAATTCTTTTTACAACGACAACAACAAAAACCCACTAAGATCTGAGAGTACTCACTGTTACTGACAACTAGATCAAAGAAAAATCAATCTAATAAAAAAGCATATGTCTGAAATTGAAACCTGTTGAACTGTTTATCAATCTGTTTTAACTGTAAGGAACTGACATAAACAAAAATGTATGAAGAAAGTGTCAGCCATAGCCTCATCACTGTCACAATAACGAGGCGTACGTCCAATTTACAAGTCCAAATAGTTATGATTTCTGGCGCCATAGAAACAAAATGCATAAAAGACGTCATAATTATATGGACTACACATTAAAATTACATATAAATTCTCAGATTTAAAAAGTATGAAGACGTGTATGCGAGGTGATTCTAATTTTGGAAATACACAAATGCTGTCTGGCATCTATGTTCATGCTTTTTACAAGTCAAATATGTGTAAATGGGGACCCATTTTGATGCTTTAAATTTAAATGTCGAGAGTGGATAAATATCGTATTGCACGAGATTTTTTGGTGGAATCTGTTTCTCGCATGATTTTTTGACGACCTGCAGACAATCTAAATCTTTTTTTTTTGAACGATCTGTAAACAAATGTATCCGTGACGTCATCAGACATGGTCGCCTATAGTGACCTACCGAATTAGACTATTAACCGGGTGTGTAATAAAATGCGCAACACAACAGGTGTCACATGTGGAGCAGAATATGCTTACCCTTCCGGGCACCTGAGATCACCCCCTGTTTTTAGTGCGGTTCTTGTAGTTCAGTCTTTAGCTCTCTATGTTGTTTCTTGTGTACTTGTTTTTGTCTGTTTGTCTTTTTACAATTGAAGCCATGGCGTTGTCAGTTTATTTTCTATTTATGAGTTTGACTGTTTCTCTGGTATATTTCGCCCCTCTTTCATGACGTTACAATAGGAATTTCAGTGGAAAGCAAGAAAATGTGACGTCATAATCGAATTTTGACAATTGACGCACTGTAATCAAGGACTCACATGTTGATTAAATTTAAAAAAATTCAAACGGTCATGAAATAATCCCAAGCAAGGGAGGTTGAATCCAAACGAGCATAAAAGTCGAAGACAAAAACCTTCATGGCAAAACAGTATTTAAAAAACAGACCAAAAACAAACAACACTACACAAAAATACAAAAAACTAACGACTGAACAACACGAATCTTACCAAAACCTAAAACAAAATGCATTGATAATGATAAGTTACATATTTATTTAGTGAGTTCACAACTGAGAGATTATGAAATTATTACAAATAAAATCTATTACTTTGCTTTGACGCAAGAATTTAAACGACTTTAATTTATAAAAGACTATTTTTTAATTGAAGATAGAGTTAAAATATGATTGATTTAACGTATCAAATTTTGAAATGTTTGAGATTTCGATCGTTATAAAATTTAATGAGGTGCGATAAATTTTTTATCAATTGCAGATCGAGTGCATTAGGTTTAGTGTTAAAATGATACAGATCTGAAAGTATACATATAAAGTGAATACTCCGTTACAATTAGAGGCCTGCTAGACACAGCTTGGTACGATTTTAAAAAGAAAAAATAGGGGCGTATGATTATAAACAATTATTTTATTATTAAATTTGTTGTATAATAGATATGTCAAACAAGAACAAACACAAATTAAAAGTGCAATAATGGTATTAACAACAATAAAACAGTACAAAGTATGGGAACATGTATACTATAAAAAAACATTTAAAAAACCTTCCATCGAAATTAAATGAACTGAAATATTCTAGTTTAGATTTTCCAAAAAAATTGTGTTTCGTGGAAAGATTTGAACGAGAGAGAAAAAAAGAGAGAGGGAGAGTATTATTATAACAAGGTAAATTAAAAAAAACACAGTCCTTAAAACTCTCAAAATCAAACGTTAGACTTTTTCAAACAACGATACATATAGAAACAACTGTCATACTCCTGTCTTAGTACAGTCATTTTTCCAAAGAAATGGAGGTTGGGGTTATACCTGGTTTTATGGTTAGCTGAATCTTTCACTTGTAAAACATGTGTTTATAATTCCGTTATATTGACACACTTTGGTGAGGAACCCAAACAAACATAATAGGGAAATGTGACAATATGGTGGATCCAGTGGACAATATAAAAAAGAAGATGTGGTATGATTGCCAATGAGACAACTATCCACAAAAGACCAAAATGACACAGACATTAACAACTATAGGTCACCTTACGGCCTTCAACAATGAGCAAAGCCCATACCGCATAGTCTGATATAATTATAATCCATACATCCCAGACATTCAACAAAAATTACTAAAATATTTAAACAAATAAAATGTATCGACCAAAGTTGCCAACAGAAAAATAGTTGATAGGAAAATTGAAAAAGAAACCAACAAATTAGTTTCTGTAGTTGATAGGTAGTACAAACATTATATAGTACAAAATTGAGAATGGGATTGGAGAAAACAACCCGACCAAAAAGTAGACAACAGCCGAAGGCCATCAAATGGGTATTCAACGCAGCGAGAAACCTCCGTTAGTATACAATTTGTCTATATAGTAGGATTAATTATATTATGCATAAAGGGTACAAGAAATGAAATAATCTCTGTAAAAACATGAATGAAAAGATAAACCTCCACATCTACAACAACCAAAGCTGAACATGCATTAATTAAGAGTCACGTCAAGAATTGGTCGACGAAAAGAAACACAAGAGCACAAAGAAAAGTAAAGGGAAAAGTGTAAAGTAAATACATACACACACATTCCGCATCTAAAATCTCTATTCCAAATCCTTCTTGTATAATGTGCGAAATTGATACCGAATTATTATACAAATGAGTATGCATGTTTTCATACTCTCGTACCCAAGATACTACTTTGTTTCTGATCCCAGGAAAGAATGATGTGACACATTTGGTACTTTTACATCTATGCACCTTGTTCCCAAAATATAGTTAACAATATTAAATATTTTCATAAATAAGCTTATCAAACTGTTGTATGTATATAGTGTCAGGTAGAATATGAATAAGACACAATATAGTTTATGAAGGATAATATGTAAAAAAAAATTGAATACATATAGGTCTATTTATTAACTGTTAATAAATACTTAAGGCAAAGTGTACGTAATTGCACGCCTCTAGCGGAATACGGGATTAAAAACGTTCGTCGTTAGTTACGCAAGTTATCTCCCTTACTCCAAGAAAGGACACACGAAAGAGAAACTACTTTCTGCGGTCTATAATAAATTCAACAAGCACGCCTGTGCTGTCTTAAACCTCATAGAAATTATCTCAATAACTCCAATTAGAAATCACAGCATTCTGTACGTTGTTCTGTGTGCAGCCTGACTTAAAAACACTGGTTTTTTTTTTGTTGTTTTAGACGCGTAGGAGAAGGCATTTCGTGTTTATGATATCAACAGAAAGAAAAAACGCCTCACAACAAAATTATAAACAAATAAACAAATAAAGATGTAACAAATTTCCTTCTATTGATATCAAATTAATTAAAATGAAACCTGAATTGACCCAACAATATCGTTTTAAAAAGCCGTAGTCTTGAACGAAAAACACAGTACTCAACGTAAAGTTTTATAATAGGTTACAAATAATTAATGAAAGACGTATGAATTTAATTGTTTAATCAAAAAGACGTTGAAATGTTCGTATTTTGTGCAATTGAAAATTTAAGGACATGACTTATATTCATATAAGAAATCAGACGATACCAAGAGAATAATTTGATCACTACTGACACTAGTGCAACACGTACAAGTCGGAAGAACAAAGACGGAAAACAAACAAAAAATAAACAAATTATGCCCCAAAAATTACTCAGTAACTTAAAAATTCTAGCATTTATCTTAAAATAAGTAAAAATTATGTCATTCAACTCCCAGTTTTCAACTTTTTCTACATGTGCAGAAAATAAACAGGTGTCTTCTATTCCGTCCGCAATTTATGGGAAAACTAAATCTAAATTTAGAACCATATTGAAATTGAAAGTACACATGTAAGATAAAATATAACATGTCATTTCTTCTTTCACAAATTCCAATTTCGAAGAGATATATAGCGAAATCTGTTTTCTTTTATTGTGCCTGTGTGCATCATTCAAAATTAGAGAATGTAATTTTGAAGTATCAAGTCTCAATTCAAGATTAAGAATGAATAGAATATAGAATTACGAGGGGGGGGGAGGGGTAGGACCTTTATCGGAACTCCGGGATCCGGGAATTCTATTTCCGAATTTCGGGTAGTCGGGATTTGATTTTTTTTAATTGTAATCTTTTTTAATCTTGTAACTGCAATTTAATATTTAAATTAGTGGAATGAGCGGTGAAATGTGTTCAGACTATTACATTTCGATTACGCACCCGAATATAATAGACAAATACAATACAATAGTACACAAAACGTAACATAAAGAACTTAAGACCGAGCAACACGAACTCCAACAAAACGGTATATATTTCATACAAGTATAGGACTATATGAAGCGAGCGTCGTAACTGTTGCGGCGACGTCAATAACGTTGTCGTTGTTTTTTGTTTTTTTTTTTTACACTCAAGATTCAACTTTAACAGGGTATAGCTTGAAAAGTAGCACGGTTGCTAAGGACTTTCTTTGCACCAATCGATTCCTCAGACATTTTAGAATCGTCTCATAAATTTAAAAAAAAATCGATTGTCCAATATAATAGAAAATCTTGGAAATGTAACAATTCCTGCCGAATTTCACGATTTTCCCTATATATCCTTTGTAATTTTGGTGTATGATGCTGTTAACTTCAACAGCTCGTATCTCAAAAACGAAAACGGTTACCCCCTTTTTTTATTTTATTTTCCGATTTATTTTTTCAAGCAGAATCTACATGTAAAATTTTAAAAACATCCATTGTGTAGTTTAATTACGTACACTTCGCCTTAATAGAACAAAAATTTAATTAGTCCCTACTAATTAACGAATTTGTAACAACACTACTCTTTCTTCAGAATGACGTGTCTGGGGTGTCTTAAGTACTTATATATCAACTTGTAATATTTTGAACTATAACTTATCAGAACCAATCGAAACGTTATACAGTATATATATCATTGAATGTCAAAAAAACATTTCGTATTAGAACATTTCTTTCACTGAATTAACCATTTATTGGTGCCAACTTTGTTTTGTACTGTAATGAAATCATTAATATGATCTAACCCTTGACATGTGATTTGTTTTCTCTTTCCACTATTAACTGTATGAACTTGCGTCAATAGCCCTAGTTCGGATCCAATCTAAAAATCAAAACCACGCCTCAAATGAAATATGACATGCGGAAGATTACAAATTAGTCGAAATCATTTAGCAATTTAAAAAATTGTAAGTTGACGCTCTCCATTTCAATGCACATGACAACAATAAACATTCCGATGCCTCGATTTGCATTTGTACTCTTATACTAGTAAATTCATTGTCATCCAAATGTTTGTTATGTCGATAAACTACTCATCTGTGAAATAGCTTATATGATCCTGAATAGGCCACACAGGTGAGAAAGATATTAAAATCACATGACTTTTTTTAAACCTTATTAATGTTCATGTAAATTAGTATTGGGTATGTTTCAATGGTAAAATTTAAAGGGGCTTTTTGTAATTTGAGCATTGAATATAAATGCAATTTCATACTAATAATACTGGGTTTTAACATTTAGCGGATTTATATACTATAACAAGTATTGTGGTTTATTAGCAAATACCGCACATTTTAGAAATATATATAAACAGTCTTAGACCACGGGTTTTCAAAACGAAATGAGGGAGGGAGAATATATAGTTATCAAAGGTACCAGGATTATAATTTAGTACGCCAGACGCGCGTTTCGTCTACATAAGACTCATCAGTGACGCTCATATCAAAATATATTTAAAGCCAAACAATTCAAAATTCCAAAAAGTTGTGCCAAATACGGCTTAGGTAATCTATGCCTGGGATGAGAAAATCCTTAGTTTTTCGAAAAATTCAAAGTTTTGTAAACAGGAAATTTATAAAAATGACCACATTATTGATATTCATGTCAACACCGAAGTGTTAACTACTGGGCTGGTGATACCCTCGACACACTTGCAAATGACATATAGTTCTGTAAAAACCCACAGTAAAATACAAAGGCTCCATTTCAGGGAACACCTGTACACCTGTGACAAGCAATTGTTATAGTCAGCATTGAGAAGAAAAACAATAATTAATGTTCTTGATTTTTAATAAATAAAAATCTTTTTTTTTATTTAAAGTGAAAATAGCTTTTTCCATTGCATTCTCTCTGCGCCCCATTCTTTACTCTGAGAATTTAGTAAAATACTTTACGATAAGCACACCGATAAAATCCAATAGGAATGCATATGTTGTGAAGCAAGTTATTAGTTTTGTTAACTACATTTATTTAGAAACTCAATGCTTGTAAGTCCGATTTCATTTCAGACAAAAATATAAAATACAGAGAAAGGGTATGATCTAAGAGACAAATGTTCATTAAAGACAACAGCAAAGGGTGTTAACGAAGTTCGCTACTCGCTAAAAGAACCAAAAGAGCGAAAAAAATTATACAGGTTCGTGTGCTTGTTTTCAAGTTATTAGCATTTGAAATTTTGCGAAAAAATGTTCTCTCTTGATTTTTCATAGCTTTATCAAGTTTAAGTTCTCAAAAACAATAAAAAAATAAAACAAAGATTTAATTGAAGTTTTACAGATCGCTCATGATTATACAAGTAAAAGATTAATAAAAAGAAAAATGGGGGTCAATGGGCCAAAATTGTCAAGTGAATCAAATGGAAAAAAATCCAGAGGATTCCGAAAATCTGACAAAAATCCCAAAATATGACAAGCGACATCCCTCTAGCATGTTTAACCCCGTTACATTATTTATGTATGTGCCTGTCCCGAGTCAGGAGCCTGTAATTCAGTGGTTGTCGTTTATTTATGAGTTACATATTTGTTTTTCGTTCATTTGTTTTATATAAATAAGGCCGTTAGTTTTCTCGTTTGAATTGTTTTACATTGTCATATCAGGGCCTTTTATAGCTGACTATGTGGTATGGGCTTTGCTCATTGCTGAAGGCCGTACGGTGACCTATAGTTGTGAATGTCTGTGTCATTTTGGTCTCTTGTGGACAGTTGTCTCATTTGCAATCATACCACATCTTCTTTTTTATATCCTTAACAATAAGATTTATACAAGATCAAATGTACATCGAATAGTAAGTTATAAAAGATCAGAGGATAATTAATCAGGAAACAATTAAAAAAATAACAAAAATAATGTTTTCTAAATTTAGCGAGTTTGTATTTACAGTGTTTCATAGATCAAGATATGTGTTCAGTGTATGTGTATTTGTGTATGTTTATATGCATTTTGATTGAGATAAGACATTTCAATTGATATTTTATAGTTTGTCTTTCTATGTTGTGATGTTACACTATTTTTTTTCAGTTTGGGATGAAGGTTTGCACCTCTTAAAACGTTATAACCCTGCTAACAACTGTCCTGATTCATGACCCTGTTGTTCAGCGGTTGTCGTTTGTGGATTTGATTCATACGTTTCCCGTTTCTCGTTTTTATATAGATTAGACCATTGGTTTTCCTGTTTGGATGGTTGAACACTTGTCATTAACAGAAAAACTACAAAGAAACCTCATATGATCTTATTTTTCTCGCCATAAGATAACTCCCTAACATGGTCAAGTCAATTCGATCTGATTTCACCTCTTTATATTTGATCTATTTTAGTAACTACTCGTTGGACCTCATGGTCAATGCCAATTGGTTTCAGATATTTTATTCTTTCCACTGAATATTTCAATTAAAAAAAATAACATGGCTTGATTTCATATCGCAGTTTTTTTCTTTGTATCCTTGATTCTTAGGACATTTGGTCCCTTATCAATAATATTTCATTATACAATGTACACAAATAGTAATGCAAGCCATACACCATTTGTTGTAAATAGTTAAAATTGGTGTGTACAGTTAGATATAACCACTTGACACTATTGCAAAACATAAATGGTTGTACAACGTATCTCCTCATTGTTGGTGGTTATGGATGAGACGTCAAAGACAGCTGAAGTATATCGATATGGATTTAGCTAGATCATCCATAAATAATCAGGAAGTCATGTCTGTTTGCCAAGGAACGCGCTCAATTCTCTACAACTTTGTACTTGTTTGGCTTTATAACTATTTTGATCTGAGCGTCACTGCTGAGTATTATGTAGACGAAGCGCGCGTCAGGCGACGTATTAAATTCTGGTACCTTTGAAACTATTGGGACACAATTTGCGTCAACCTTTTACAATTTAACAAGTTTAACAGGTTTTGCAAAATATAAAACAACTGTTAAAGTGGAATTCAAAGACAAGTGATCTCACTAAACAAATACACCTGCTTACAGCTGCCTTTGGAACCAATGGACGCCTCCGGGTGCGAGAATTTCTCGTTTCATTGATGACCTTCTGCTGTTGTCTGTTCTATAGGCGGGTTGTTGTCTCTTTGGCACATTCCCCATTTCCATTCTCAATTTTATAGATAATACTTATGCACGTTAAGCAAGTTTAACTGCTTATACAACTGTTAAAGTAGGGTTCATGGACGAACCAAAAGTGTTGACTACATATACCAAATAGTCTTTTTTATAGAGTTATAGGGATCAAAATTTTACAATTTAGCATGTTTAACAACATGTACATCAACTGTGAAAATTGGGCTAAAGGACGAAATAACGGTATTGACCACATATACCAAATAGTCGTAATCATAGAATTGTCGGGGTCAAAGTTTTATAATTTAGCATGTTTAGCAAGTTTAACAAGTTTAACAACAAATAGATAAACTGTGATAGTTGTGTTTAATGACGAAACAACAGTGTTGACCATCTATACCAAATAGTCGTATTTATAGGGTTCTCGGGGTCAAAGATTTATAAGTTAGCATGTTTAACAAGATTAGCAAGTTCAGTAACATGTATATCAACTGTGAAAGTTGGGTTCAAAGAGAAAACAACGGTCTTGACACCACATACCGAATAGTCTTATTCATAGGGTTCTCGAGGTCAACATTTTACAATTTACAAAAATGCTGCATGTTGCATGTTAAGCAATGTTCATATTTATACAACTATTAAAGTCGGGTTCAAAGACAAAACAAAGTCAGTGTTGACAACATATACCAAATAGTCTTATAAAAGTTAAAGTGCGAGGTTTGGCATGCCGCACAACAAGGTTCAACCACCCATTTTTTTTTTAAAATGTCCTGTCCCAAGTTAGGAAAATGGCCATTGTTATATCATAGTTTGTTTCTGTGTGTGTAACATTTTTACGTTGTGTTTCCGTTGTGTCGTTTGTTTTCTATATTTGAGTGTGAATTCACATTACTATAAGACGTGTCACGGTACTTTTCTATCCCAAATTCATTTCTTTGATTTTGAAGTTATATTGGTTATTCTCATCGGATTTTGTCTAATGCTTAGTCCGTTGCTGTGTGTGTTACATTTTAATGTTGTGTCGTTGTTCTTCTCTTGTATTTAATGCATTTCCCTTAGTTTTAGTTTGTTACACCGATTTTGTTTTTTGTCCATAGATTTACGAGTTTTGAACAGCGGTATACTACTGTTGCCTTTATATATAGGGTTTTTGAGATCAACGTTTTACAATTGAGAAAACACTACAATTAAGGACGACAATTATATAGAACTAAAATGGGCAGCAGAAGGAAAAACATCTAAAGCAAGGCCAGCAACTACATAAAGAAGAACAACAGAGAAAGAAAGAAATTAAGAAGGATGGACAAGTCGGAACCTGGCCAGAACAGCGGCAAAAGATAGAAAAGGGTGGAATAGCAGCGTGGAGGTTTTAAGCGACTTCTGGCGAGGAGAAAATTAAATAAAGTGCAAGACGAACAAAGGTGTTGATAAGAAACTACATGAAGTAGAACAACAGAGAAAGAAAGGAACCAAGAAGGATGGACAAGTCGGAACGTGACCAGAACAGCGGCAAAAGATAGAAAAGGGTGGAATAGCAGCGTGGAGGCCTAATGCGACTTCTGGCGCGGAGAGAATACAGTTAAGTTCAGGATGAAACAAAAGTGTTGACCACATTTACATAAAAGTCTTTTTTATAGGGTCCTTGGGACCAAAATTTACAATTTAGCAAGTTTAGCAAGTTGAGCTGCTTATACGAAACTGTTAAAGTAGTTTCAAAGACTAACCAAAAGTGTTGACCACATATACCAAATAGTCTTATTAATAGAAGACTCGGAATCAAAGTTTTACAATCAAGCAAGGTTAGCAACTTATACAACAACTATTAAAGCGGGGTTCAAGGATGAGGCACTATTATTGACGACATTTACCACATAGTCTTATTTATAGAGTTCTCGGGATCAAAGTTTTACAATTTAGCATGTTTAACAAGTTTAGCAAGTTTAGCAACATCTATAGCAACTGTGAAAGTTAGGTTCAAAAACGAAACAACTGTGTTGACAACAAATACCAAATTGTCTTATTTACAGTGTTCTTGAGATCAACCTTTTACAATTGAGACAGTTAAGCAAGTTTAGTTGTTTGTACAGTAACTGTTAAAGTTGGGTTAACGGACCACAGTTATGTAGCACTACAATGGGCACCGGAAGGGAAAAGATCAAGAGGATAGCTAGAAACTACATGAAGAAGAGCAACAGAGAAACAAATGAATCAAGAAGGATGTGCACGTCAGAACTTGGCCAGAACAGCGGCAAAAGATATAAAAGTGTGGAATAGCAGTGTGGAGGCTTTATGCGACTTCTGACGTGGAGTGAATGAATTAAAGATCAGGACGGACAACAGTGTTGACCAGAAACTACATAAAGAAGAACAACAGGGAACGAAAGTAACAAAGAAGGATGGACAAGTCGGAACGTGGTCAGAACAGCGGCAAAAGATGAAAAAGGGTGGAATAGCAGCGTGGAGGCCTTATGCGACTTCTGGCGCGGAGGGAATACAGTAAAATGTAGACGTAACAAAGGTGTTGACCATATAAACCAAATAGTCTTGTTTAACGGGGCATCGGAAACAAAATGTTACAATTTAGCAAGTTTAGCAAGTTGAGTTGCTTATACAAAAACTGTTCAAAGACAAACCAAACATGTTGACCACATATACCAAATAGTCTTATTTATAGGGATACAAGTTTAACAATTTAGCAAGTTTAGTAAGGTTAGCACCTTATACAACAACTGAAAAAGATATAATGAGAAAATTAAATACTAGTATATCTTTTTCAATTGTGATTCAGTGTGAACAGAAGGAAACTCTCTCTATATATATAAAACAATTGATACGGATATACAACTCATGAACGATCCGATCTCACTTGAAGAAACAAAACGTGCATTGCAAAGTTTAAAGAATGGCAAAGCAGTTGGAATCGACAACAACCCCAATGGAATTTTAAAAAGTAATAATTTCACTTCCATTCTTCATGAGTTATGTAACGTTTGCTTCTTACATTGTGAAGTACCTGATATGTGGTTTCAAAGCATTATTTGTCCGATATTCAAGAACGGAAAGGATTATTGTGATCCATTGGGATATAAAGGCATAAGTCTAATGTCAACTGTGGCTAAAGTTTTTAGTCAAATATTGAACGAAAGACTTGTAAGATATCTGGAGAACAACAATTTACTGAGCGAAGAACAAAATGGATTTAGGCGTCTAAGGTCATGTCTTGATCATATTTATTATTTGTGCACAATTTGCGAAATAGAAAACTGATGAATTCGGATACATTCTGATGTTTTGTCGACTTTAGCAAAGCGTTTGACTCGGTCAACCACACTATGTGGAATAAACTTTAAAGTTCAGGAACATCTGGAAATATGTTCAAAACGATCAGATGTCTCTATTCAAAACTAAAAGTTGCTGTCCGATTATCAACTGGTATACTCACGGAATGGTTCTCAATAGATGCTGGTGTACATCAAGGTGATAACCTCGCTCCGACACTTTTCGCTTTATTCATAAACAGCCTAGTGCCAGAGATTAACAGTCTATTTTACGGAGTTCCAATTGGAAAGGATATGGTCAGTTGCTTACTGTATGCAGATGATATTGTGTTTATATCTGAAAGTGCTCATGGTTCACAAATTCAGCTGGCAACTCTACATGAAGGGACAAGGTTACACTGTTTACAAGTCAATATTGATAAAACGAAAATCATGCCTATTCGAAGAGCTTCTGTCGCTAGATGGGACTCAGAATTGATGCTTGGAAATAGCCGGATTGATTTCGCAAATAAATACCGCTATCTAGGCTTAATGATATCTGAAGATATGGACTACGCTGTTTCTGTGAAAGGGCTCTCAACAGCAGCTAGTAGAGCGCTTGGATCACTTACATCAAAATACCTTCATATGGGTAATATGGGCTTTGCTACATATACAAAGATATTCGAAAATACGGTTATCCCTGTAACAGACTATGCGTCAGGGGTGTGGGGATCAAGTGTTATGATGTACTTGAAAGACTCCAGTATAGAGCAATCCGAACTTTCTTGGGTGTTGAAAAAACCTCGCAGATTCCAGCAATGATATAGGATTGACTTCTATACTTGTAAACAATCAATGTAATATAGTTCGTTTATGGTGTAGACTTGTGAAATTGTCTGATTTCAGGATCAGTCGTAAAGTATTCCTTTGGGATACCGATCTTTCCACACGCTACAAGAACACCTGGTTCAACAGTGTTAAAACAATATTGAACAATAGTGGTCTATCAGCCTTAATTCCCTGTACAAACAACCACGATTCGATCTCAACAGAATACGTAATTGAATCCGTTAAAACTAAACTGGTCGATACTTTCAAAATTGAATGGACTATTAGTGTTCAGAACATGCCAAAACTAAGAACATACAAGTTACTTCAGACCGAATACTGAACCGTATGTTAAAAAGTTCTTGTCCAGAAAACAGCGATCGATTATAGCTAGAAGTCGATGCAGTATACTACCTTTAGAAGTCGAACGAGGTCGATATCGAAATACTCCAGCCGACCGGATAATCTGTGACTAAAGATGACATCCACTTTTTGTTTTTGTGTGACCGTTACTCTGCTAGAAGGAAAGAACTCAGACGATAACTCACCTCTGTTAATTTGGACTCCCCAGAAGAAACACTAAAACAACTGTTAACCAGCAACCTGAAAAGGGTGGCAAACTTTATCATAGACTGTCTAAGGATAAGACAAGATGTTATATAAACATTTTTTTACTTTAACAAAAACTACATGACGTAAAAACTGTAAAACTTAATATTCTATATCAAATCAAATGTAGCTATACATGTATAAAAATGTTTTAAAATGACAGTGCTTCGTAAGCCTATAAGGCTGGCCGAAAATAACAATGTTCATATTATATGTATTATATGATGGCAATTCAGGTTGCACTTTAATAAATTATTTATTCATTCATTTATTCATTATAAATATATATATATAATTATATATCTATAATACTAAAATTACGAGGTCCAATTTGTCAGCCGTCATCGGGTAAAAACGACAAATCAAAGAATTCAACTCTATATAGAACTAATATAGGACAATGGTGTAGATTAAAAATTACACCACTCCAGACCCTTTTGTTTTCCACATAATTAATATTGCCAATAATTAACAAGTTCCGGGTCGAATCCGATACCGATACCAATAGTATGTTCACCTGTTAGCTATTACCTTATCTGTACGTTCCGCATTTGACAGGCGCACCACCAAGCGGTGTATTTAGGATTTTGCTATATACACGGGTCATAATCAAAGGGATGACACTACTAAGTTCTATCATTGTCAAATTGTTCCCTATTGTAGTTTTATTCAGCAATCAGCAACTTTCTAAGATAACTAATATAGGACAATGCTGTTGATTAAAAAATACTCCATTCCTGGATAGCCAGGACCTTTTGTTTTCCAAATAATTAATATTACCAATAATTGATAAGTTCCAGGTCGACGGGTTCAAACAGAAAGATTTGAAAGCAAAAAAAAAACTGTGCCTTATAATCGACATGACTTTATCAGATGACAATACCAATTACTAATATAAGGCTTAGGCATAGTTATATACTTTAAGTCAGTCACGGACCCGCGATATCACGGGTGTGTACTTGTAAATATATAAAGATCCATGTTGTTACATCTTGTGATCATTTTTTTTTTGGCAATCGCCAATGGCAGTCAGCAGGGTTTAAGAACATCGGCTGTTCGACCTGTTAATCAAATGCGTTTTGTTAAAATATACTTTTTCACTTTTTCGGTCTTTTGAAAAATGTTGTTTGTGCTGTATTAAGACCCTTCTACAACGAAATTTGTTTTACATGCGCACGTATTAAAATTGCGGTTTTTATCCAAAGCAATCATAGGTTTGAACGTTGTTTTCAATTTAGACTTGTTTATATAGAAATATATATATATCTGTCAAATGTGGGTACTTTTAAATCTCTATTTCTTGGAACAATGTGGAAAGAAAGGATGAATCATTGAAGGACCTATAGTATGTCCTTTTACGTTTCAAATTGAGAACAATTTTCGAAGAATCTTTCACTAAATTTTTCTATTTGTAAAATTTCCGAGGGTCATTCGTTTCTTTATTCTTCTACTTATAAGACTATCATTCTATTCTCTTTATATTTTGTACCCTTTCTTTGACGTTTCTCTATTTTTTACTTCTTTAGTCAATTTTTCTCCCTCTCTTCACTTTTTTTTATATTCTTCATTCTTCACTATTCCCTCATTATTCTATGTTTGGGAAACCTTAAAGAGAACCTTTTGCATTAAAGTGCATTATTGTTCTAAAATGTTAATATGAGTTTACATAATTTGGTTTAAAATATGCACATAGTATCATATATAAACAGTTTAAAACTGAAGTCTTCGTCACCTTCTTATTGACTTAATTAATATAAACCCGACACCTTCACACTCGTATAACGATATTTGAACTTAATTCATCTCCGCCCAGTATAATTTGTAGGTGAAATTTCAAACTGAAATATATTTATGATACAATTAAACCGAAAATTTGATATTATTTTGGGGACGTAAATTTATCTGAAATAATAAAATTTGACTTTCAGAATAAATTTGTTTAAACAAGTATCATTTGAATTAGGCCTTGTCTGGTCCTTAAAAACTGAAGGAAAACGGAATGTACTTTAACAGATATTAACCATGACATAGTTTATCAAATTATTCTTTTTTGGCAAGTGCATTACAATTTCTTTACATATGTGTTATTCCAGTTTGGAGTTTATGTTTTGTTTTCAAAGACTGAACCCATTTATTTGATAACAACATAAACATGATAAAAGTATCATTTTGATATAAATATATAAAAGTAGTCAGATCGTCGTAGTCTTTACCTTTTCTGGCTCGATATGCTCGACAACATAAACATATCATTTTGCTTTATCTAACTCGATTTTGCTAGCCATTATTTTCTCTGACTAAAATTGGCTCTACAAATTAAGAGGATCATTTTTTTTAACATATTTCTGTTTTGACAGCTTTTTCTTTCTGCGGCTCGAATGGCTCGACAACAGAAGAGGATCATTTTGTTTTAAAAGTCAGATTTTAACAGCTTTCTTTCTCTGACTCGATTGTCTCAGCGACAACATAAAAGTATTATTTTGTTTTATCTAAACAGATTTTGACATCCTTATCTTTCTCTGGATCGATAGATCACTAACTAGTTTGTCCGTCACCGAAAAAACTCGTCAATTTTGCGCGCTTTTATGACGTCATTTACCAGATAAAGGGGGATATCCTGTATCCCTGCACTACTAACGTTCATCAGGCGTCTTAGCGATCGTCATTGTACAGGATAAACTAGAAATAATATTTGTTCCGTAGGTCACTTATCACAATTCCCTTATCATAGCAGTGCTGAATATCAACTATAATAAGAATTTAATTTGCCGAATAATTCGTGCAATTTTTGTACCGATCGCTCAACAAATAAACGGAAGCGACGATGCCCCTAAATGCAAGAATGATGTTCACTTAAACCAAAGATTTTGACGGATTTGCAACTAAGTCGAAAGTTGTCTATTGGCTGACAACAGAGGATGTTCAGTGCAAAATATTGCATTCGTATTCTTGACAAGAACACGTTAACAATGATGTAATAAATGGGTCGACCAAGACGAACGACAGGTCATTTGGATCGTACGCCATCGTATTCTTGACAAGAACACGTTAACAATGATGTAATAAATGGGTCGACCAAGACGAACGACAGGTCATTTGGATCGTACGCTATTTAGGAGATAACTGAAGTGTACTTAAAGCTCCACCGGCATCAATTAGCGATTTAATCGTTGCTAATTAAGTTCAAGTAAACGTGTATTAGCGACCATCAAATCACCAATTGATGCTATAGGAGCTTAAAAATACAATTTTGTTATTTACATTCTAATGAATCTGATTTACAATCTGTCATATTACGTCGTCTGTGCTTGTGTGTAAGTTTTCATCGCATTAATTGTGAATTGATACCATGAAAATTAATAAAGTTTTCCAATCACAATTAACGTAACAAACGATGTTGCATTTGAATGTAAAATCAAGTATCTGCAAGGGTTCGTTAAATCTTTCTGCCTGACACACCGGATTCAACTACCCCATTTCCATTAGCTGTGTTTGCATAGTTAAGCTTGACAAATTACCTTTAAAATGATAATATAACTTAACTGAACATGTCAGCTTTAAAAAGATAATTCGTTAAGACACAATTATACAACCTTATTTGATTGCATCAAATCCTCATGTAAAAAAAAACAATATGGGTAAGATTTTCGACGGAAGACTCTGTAAGTAGGAACAGTTCAACTGATGAGTATATATATAATCTGCTAAATTTGACACCTTTTTTCTAATTGAAATATCAAAATAACACCGTTCCAATTCTTGACCTTTGTACAAATATAATTCAGCATATTTAAAAGAAATAAATAAAATGCAAATATTTAATAAAGCAGGTGGCTTAAATGAAAGTGTGGGTTTTGTGATATATATATAAATTCTGCTATATTTGACACCTTTTTCCTAATTGAAATATCAAAATAACACCGTTTCAATTCTTGACCATTGTACAGATATAATTCAGCATATTTAAAAAACTGTGATAGTCTAAAAAAATCTAGTTAATTTTTTCAAAATTTGTTATTTGAGATATTTATTTAATTTTGGATTTAAATTAAAACAACATTTTAGTTTAGGTAAGTGTTGCACACTTCTAAGACGTTTGATTGTATAACTTTAATAATTTGCAAAGACTATATTTCACAAGTTCGCCACTGTTTTCTTGCCTTATATCAATTGTTACATGTATCGACTGTATAAAAATGTTACTGGTGACAAAAAAAAAAAATAATCGACATAACAATAAAATTAAATATTCGAAACACGTAACTCAACACAAGGAAAATGCACAAACCAAGGTCACTCATTATTTCAACCCTTCAAGAATATTACACCAAGGTTATGGCCGCAAAAGGTAAAGTGACTGTCTTAAATGATTGACTTAAAGTGCATGGGAATTATGTTACACATTAAACGTACTAGTGATAGTTATTATTTCTGATATCAGCAGGGTATAAAATTTTCAATTAACCTTGCACAATATAAGCGGATATACAAAGTAGTTTAACTGAGGGCCTGATGGGTTATTTTCGATCTTCGTGATCGGCACATTTTCGCTATCATGGTCCGTTTTTCTACAGATTTTTTTCTTTTTTTATATATTTTCGTAATCCGTGATCATGGACATTTATTTTCTGTGAATCGTGATTGACACAAAAATCAACTCGTGAATCGTGATCCCGACGTCCCGAAAAGGGTCCTGCCCCTCTCTACAATTGCACTATGCTGACGGTTTGTAGATATAAGAGTCCGGCTATCCGTTTATAAAATTGTGGACTATATTGCCTATTGTCACATAGTGGGTTCTGATTGTCTTTTAGCTTTCATTTTGCTCCGACTTCTGGGTTGGTGTAGGTATGCAGTGTCTGGTCGTTCGTGTGATGTTGTCATTTTAGTTGTTTATTTGGACATACAGACATGCTCTCCTGGGACCGTATAAGTAACATATAATAGCCGCAATCATTATTTTTTTTAATTAAAATCTATTTAAAAAAAAATATTTAGTATCCATCTATTGCGATTCTGCGCGTACAATGGAGATCACTTCTAACCTTTCATTAGAACTGCCAGAATAATCTGTCATAGAACTGCTTTAAACTATCATAGAACTGTCAGAATCAGTTCTAGGTAGAACTGACCATGCAAATCAGTTCCAAGTCTTCTGTCAGAATCAGTTCTAGGGTCCAACTGTCTCAATCTGTTCTAGGTATGAATTGATGAATGTTGATACATGATGCACTCACAGAAATCATTTACTGGACTAAAATGTGTTTCTGTCATTGCGCAAGTCCTTAAGAAGGCAACTGGTTTTCGTTACTTGAAATAATAAAAACAAAAATGTGTCCCACGTGCACGGATGCCCCATCCACACTATCATTTTCTATGTTCAGTGGAACGTGAAAATTGGGGGAAATCTCAATTTTGGTATTAAAATTAGAAAGATCATATCATAGCAGACATGTGTACTAAGTTTCAAGTTGATTGGACTTCAACTTCATTAAAAACTACCTCAACCAAAATTTTAACATGAAGCGGGACAGACGGACGAACGGACGGACAAATGGACGAACGAACGAACGGACGAACAGACCAGAAAACGTAATGCCGATAAATGGGCATCAAAAATATATATGAAATGTCGCATTTCAATATTATTATCTACTTACTTGCATATTTATTAAATATGTGAGAAGTTGTTTAACAGTTTCCAATACATACATGTAACAGTTTTAAGGGTGTTTTTTTTTTAAAAAGCTGCAAATGATGTAATGTACTGGACTAAAGTTTGTTTTCGTCATTGCGCAAGTCCTTAAGAAGGCAGCTGCTTTTCATTTCTTGAAATAATATATAATAAAAAAAGAACCTCGCATTTCAATAATCTTATAAACTTACATGCATCTTTATTAAATATGTGAAAAGTTGTTTAACAGTTTCTAATACGTACATGTAAAAGTTTGAATAATGTCTTTTCATAAGCTGAAAGACTGCAAATGGTGTTAATACATGATGTACTTTTCAGAAATCATTTACTGGACTAAAATTTGTTTTCGTCATTGCGCAGCAAGAACTTATTAAGAAGGCAGCTGGTTTTCGATACTTGAAATAATATTTAAAAAAAATTATTCTCCTACTTCAATAATCTTACATGTACATGTATTTACTTACATGCATATTTATTAAATATGTGAGAAGTTGCTTAACAGTTTCCAATACGTACATTTACATTGAAAGCAGTTATGAATTTTTCACAACAATCAAAACTTAAAAAGCTGTGTAAGCTCATTAGAATCATAAATAAAAAATTGGATTCTCTCTGATAAAATGTAAGCCTTCAAATCTATGCATTCTTTTCTTCTCTATTTGTTGTTACCTCTCCATGTGTCTTATATTATCTTACCTCCTATACATTTCTAGGAATGTGCATGGTTAAACGTGTATTTACGACCATCAAATCACCAATTGATGCTGTAGGAGCTTAATAATACAATTTTGTTATTTACATTCTAATGAATCTGACAGAAAACTACATCAAATCAATTATTTACAATCTGTCATATTACGTCGTCTGTGCTTGTGTGTACGTTTTCATCGCATCAATTGTGAATTGATACCATGAAAATTAGTAAAGTTTTCCAATCACAATGAACGTAATAAATGATGTTGCATTAGAATGTAAAATCAAGTATCTGCAAGGGTTCGTTAAATCTTTCTGCCTGACACACCGGATTCAACTACCCCATTTCTATTAGCTGTGTTTGCATAGTTAAGCTTGACAAATTACCTTTAAAATGATAATATAACCTAACAGAACATGTCAGCTTTAAAAAGATAATTCGTTAATACACAATTATACAACCTTATTTGATTGCATCAAATCCTCATTTAAAAAAAACAATATAGGTAAGATGTTCGACGGAAGACTCTGTAAGTAGGAATAGTTCAAATGATGAGTATATATAAAATCTGCTAAATTTGACACCTTTTTTTTCTAATTGAAATATAAAAATAACACTGTTCCAATTCTTGAATTTTATACAGATATAATTCAGCATATTTATAAAAATAAATAAAGTGCAAATATTTAATAAAGCAGGTGTCTTAAATGAAAGTGTGGGTTTTGTGATATAAGACAGTATTAATTCCCTTTAAAATGTCATATAATTCATAACATGCACTTTACATAGAGAAAAAACTGTGATAGTCTAAAAAAAAATCTAGTTATTTATTTCAAAATTTGTTATTCGAGATATTTATTTAATTTTGGATTTAAATTAAAACAACATTTTAGTTTAGGTTGGTGTTGCACACTTCTAAGACGTTTAATTGTATAACTTTAATAATTTGCAAAGACTATATTTCACAAGTTCGCCACTGTTTTCTTGCCTTATATCAATTGTTACATGTATCGACTGTATAAAAATGTTACTGGTGACAAGAAAAAACTAATCAACATAGCAATAAAGTTAAATATTCAAAACACGTAACTCAACAGTAGGAAAAATGCACAAACCAAGGACACTCATTATTTCAACCCTTCAAGAATTTCACACCAAGGTTATGACCGCAAAAGGTAAAGTCTTAAATGTTTGACTTAAAGTGCATGGGAATTATGTTACGCATTAAACGTACTAGTGATATTTTTTATTTCTAATACCAGCAGGGTATAAATCTTTCAATTAACCTTGAACAATATAAGCGGATATACAACGTAGTTTAACTTCCACGTGTCGTTGTTCGCTAGTTTAAAAGTACTGGAGTCGAAATTTCTACCTCTTATTTTTTCTTTTAAATCTGTCCTTGACCCAATTACAATTTCAATACTGTATCCTGCTATGAACGAGATTAATATTTTCTTGACTAAAACGGTTAATATCATGCATGTTATTAACCAAGGTTGTTGTGTCGAAAGCCGTTTGTATTTATGTTGTGTACGATGGTGAAACCTTACATAAATGGTTATTTATAATTGCACTATGCTGACGGTTTGTAGACATTATAGTCCGGCTATCCGTTTAGTATATTGACGACTATATTGCCTAATGTCACATAGTGGGTTCTGATTGTCTTTTAGCTTTCATTTTGCTCCGACTTCTGGGTTGGTGTTGGTATCAAGTGTCGGGTCGTTCGTGTGATCTTGTCATTTTTGTTGGTTTTTTTTTTACATACAGACATGCACTCGTGGGAACGTATGAGTAACATATAATAGTTACAATCATTAATTTTTTTTTTGTTTAATCAAAATCTATAAAAAAAAACAAATAATAGTGGAGATCACTTCTAACCTCTCTTCAGAGCTGTCAGCATAATCTTTCATAGAACTGTTCTAAACTTTCATAGAACTGTTGGAATCAGTTCTAGGTAGAAATGACAGGATCAGTTCTAGGGTAGAACTGTCTTAAACTATTCTAGATAGAACTATCCGAAACAGTTCTATCCGTAGAACTGTCAGCCAAACTGTCTAAAACTGTTCTAGCCTTAGAACTGAACAAACCTGTCAGGATTGCAGAACAGTTACAAATGACATCACTGCAGTTAGTGCATCATTTAGAGATAAGTTAAAACAGCGCTTTTTATTAATATATACATCTGACATCTCTTGGACTGAATGTTAATGTGCGTATTGTTATGCGTTTACTTTTCTACATTGGCTAGAGGTACAGGGGGAGGGTTGAGATCTCACAAACATGTTTAACCCCGCCGCATTTTTGCGCCTGTCCCAAGTCAGGAGCCTCTGGCCTTTGTTAGTCTTGTATTAATTTAATTTTAGTTTCTTGTGTACAATTTGGAAATTAGTATGGCGTTCATTATCACTGAACTAGTATATATTTGTTTAGGGGCCAACTAAAGGACGGCTCCGGGTGCGGGAATTTCTCGCTACATTGAAGACCTGTTGGTGACCTTCTGCTGTTGTTTTTTCTATGGTCAGGTTGTTGTCTCTTTGGCACATTCCCCATTTCCATTCTCAATTTTATGTATTATACTTTTTTGACTTTTTTATATTCAACACAAAGAGTTCTTAAAACTGTTTTATTGATAAAAATAACTTAATCCATTATAGCCGTAGAACTGGCCAAATCAGTTCTAATCGTAGACCTGTTATAGTCATAGAAGATTTGATTTGGTCAGTTCTAGGTAGAACTGACCAAATCAGTTCTACGTTAGAACTGTTCTAGCTAGAACTGTCTAAAAGGTGTCAGGATGACAGTTCTACATACTGTCCTAGAACTGTTCTCCTGACAGATTCTGACGGATTTGATGAGCGGTTAGAATTGATCTCCACTGTAGTTTTTGTATTAAACAAAATTGAGAATGGAAATAGGGAATGTGTAACCAAGACAACAACCTGATCAAAGAGCAGACAATAGTCGAAGACCACAAATGTGCAATGCATGCAACAAGAAAATCCCGCACCCGGAAGTGGTTGTCAACTGGCCCCTTAATTAAAATATGTACTAGTTTAGTGAAAAAAGATGTCATACTAAACTCCAAAACATATAAATAAACTTAAATTTAAAAATGTACATGACTGAAAAAGGCCAGAGTTTCTTGACTTGGGACATGCGCAAAAACGTGGCAGGGTTAAACATATTTTGCAAGATATGAACCCTCATATACATGTATCTACAGAAACTGTTGCAGTCTTAAATCATCCCTTCGTAAATTTTCCGGACACCATCACGAGTTGGTTGACCGTTATGGAATATCGGATATGTTCCTTACGTCGTAACTACAATCCCCTTCCCTTTCATGAATGTGACCTACCGAATTAGACTATTTACGGGATTTGTTATCACATAAGCAACACGACGGGTGCCACATGTGGAGCAGGATCTGCTTACCCTTCCGGAGCACCTGAGATCACCCCTAGTTTTTTGGTGGGGTGCGTGTTGTTTATTCTTTAGTTTTCTATGTTGTGTCGTGTGTGCTGTTGTTTGTTTGTCCTTTTCATTTTTAGCCATGGCGTTGTCAGTTTGTTTTAGATTTATGAGTTTGACTGTCCCTTTGGTATCTTTCGTCCCTCTCTTAAACAGATTTCCGAAATTGGTAAACTGCAATATAGTAATTATTACTATTTTTATTTTAATTGATTCTAAATACAAAAGACGATATGAGACACCAATATCAATATTTGCTGACTAGTCACAATAACGAAGTCAAGAACATCGTAATTTTCTACCAAATGGCCTTAATAAAGAAAAATATATGTGGTATAATTGCAATGAGACAACTATCCACAAGATACCAAATGAGAAAGAAATTGACAACGGTAGGTCAACCTTCAACAATGAGAAAAGCCCATTTTGCATAGTCAGCTATAAAAGACCTTATATGACAAATGTAAAACAATTCAAACGAGAAAAGACTAACGGCCTAATTTATGTACAAAATAATGAATGAAAAAAACAAAATATGTACCACGGCAACAAACATCACTACTGAGGTCAAAAAGCTTGGTTTTTTTTTCTTTATTTTTTTTTTTGCTTTGATTTATAGTAGTTTTTATACCCCATTTATGGGCAATATGTTTTCTGGTCTGTTCGTCCGTCTGTTCGTCCCTCTTCAGGTTAAAGTTTTTGTCGAGGTAGTTTTTGATGAAGTTGAAGTCCAATCAACTTGAAACTTAGTACACGTGTTCTCTATAATATGATCTTTCTAATTTTAATGCCAAAATAGAAAATTTTCCCCATTTTACTGAACATAGAAAACTATAGTGCGGATGGGGCATCCGTGTACTGGGGATACATTCTTGTTTTATAATGTTTTTATAATCTTATACACTGCATGCTCTGATTATATGAAGCGCTTTTCAGAAAACATTCACAGGAAATACGCTAAAATTTAATTTTGTTTTTGTATTTTGTATTATGTAAGTCCTTGAGAAGGCAGCTGGTTTTTCTTACTTGAAATATTTTTTTTTCAAAAAATTAAATCTCGCACTTTATACTTACATGCATATTTATTAAATATACGAGAAATTCTTTAACATTTTCTAATACGTACATGTAACAGTTTGAATAATGTCTGTTTATAAGCTGAAAGACTCGCGTCTGGCGTAAATATGAAATATTAATCCTGGTATCTATGATGAGTTAACTGACAATGATGTTAATATATGATGCACTTTTCATAACTCATGTACTGGCCTAAGGTTTGTTTTCGTTATCGTAATTCCGTAGGAATGCAGCTGATTTTTGTTACATGGAAAATGAAATAAAATATACATTAAATCTTGAATTTTAGTAATTCTATCTACTTATAATTTGCATATTTATTTAATATGTGATAATTTTAACAGTTTCTGATACGTACACGTAAATCAAAGGTACCAGGATTATAATTTAGTACGCCAGACGCGCGTTTCGTCAACATAAGACTCATCAGTGACGCTCATATCAAAATGTTTATAAAGCAAAACAAGTACACAGTTGAAGAGCATTAGGATCCAGAATTCCAAAAAGTTGTGCCAATTAATGCTAAGGTAATCTATGCCTGGGTTAAGAAAATCCTTAGTTTTTCCAAAAATTCAAAGTTTTGTAAACAGGAAATTTATAAAAATGACCACATTATTGATATTCATGTCAACACCGAAGTGTTGACTACTGGGCTGGTGATACTCTCGGGGACGAAACGTCAACCAGCACTTGCATCGACCCAGTGGTGTAAATAGTTATCAAAGAAACCAGGATTATAATTTAGTACGCCGACAGACGCGCGTTTCGTCTACATAAGACTCAACAGTGACGCTCATATCAAAATCTTTATAAAGCCAAACAAGTACAAAGTTGAAGACCATTATGATCCAAAATTCCCAAAAGTTGTGCCAAATAATGCTAAGGTAATGTCCACCAGCAGTGGCATCGACCCAGTGGTGTAAATAGCAGTTTGAATAATGTATTTTTATAAGCGGAAAGACTATAAGTGAATGTTGATACATGATGTACTTTATAGAAATCATTTAAATGATGGACTAAAATTTGCTTTTGTCATTGTCCCCAAGAAGGCAACTGGTTTTCGTTACTTGAAATAATAAAAGAATATATATATATAAAATCTCGCATTTCAATAATCTTATCTATTTTACATAGATATGGGAAGATGTGGTATGATCGAGTGCCAATGAGACAACACCGAACAACAAGCTATAAAGGGTCCCAAAATTACTAGTATGAAACCATTTAAACGTGAAAACCAACTGCTAATCAATATAATTACATTAAATGTGTGTTTCATTATAATATTTTATTCTGATTGGCTGACTGCACATCACATGTTATTCCGTAAGCAGTTGCATTGCTCAATACAACTTTTCATTCCTGATGACACGTGCTCCAACAATAAAGTTCACAGGTGAATTAAATAATAAAATATATAAAATTCGTGTTTTCATGATCATAGCTAAAAAATGTAATTATAAGTTTTGAATGCTTCTTTTTGTAACTTTATAGGGTTGTAAAAGCGTTGACCGTGCGTACATTTTTAGAATGAAGCGCTTCCGCGCTTCATACAAAATGTACTTCGGTCAACGCTTTTAGACCCCAATAAATTTACAAAAAGAAGCATTCAATTCTTAAATAAAAAACGAGAAACGAGAAACACGTATAAATTACATGAACAAACGACAACTACTGTACATCAGATTCCTGACTTAGTACAGGTGCAAACATTTGCCGCGGGATTAAACGTTTTAATGGTACCACAACCTTCTCCCTTTTTCTTAAAACATTCATATTTATTACATATAAATATATGAGAAGTTGTTTAACAGTTTCCAATATGAACATGTAACAGTTTTAATGGTGATGTGTTTTTTAATAAGCTGCAAACGGTGTTATGTACTGGACAAAGGTTTGTTTTCGTCATTGCGCAAGTCCTTAAGAAGGCAGCTGCTTTTCATTTCTTGAAATATTATAAAACAAAAATGAACCTCGCATTTTAATAATCTTACATGTACCTATTTTCATTCATATTTATTAAATATGTGAGAAATTCCTTAACAATTTCCAATACGTATATGTAACAGTTTTTGATGTTTTATTTTAAAAGGCTGAAAATTATGTTATGATGCACTTTTCAGAAATCATGTACTAGACTAAGGTTTGTTTTGGTCATCGTAAGTCCGTAGGAATGCATGTTTTTTTGTTACATGGCAAATGAAAACAATTTATATTTAAAAATCTTGAATTATTTACAGTTAAAGTCACTGAAGGCATTACTAAGATGTTTCCTTCCACGGTTGGAGTAATACAAGGCTGCATTCTAAGCCCTACCTTATTTTCTTTTTATTAAAACATTTAAACTCCATGTTTGTTAAACTCATCATGTGATCCTTTAACATTATGTCTAGTCTTGTATATGTTGATTACTTAGTATTAATATTAGAATCTTCAGAAGGTTTACAAAAATGTCTAAACAAGTTAAACACTTATTGTGAAAAATGGAACTTATAAAAAAGAAGATGTGGTATGATTGCCAATGCGACAACTATCCACAAAAGAACAAAATGACACAGACAGTTACAACTATAGGTCACCGTACGGCCTTCAACAATGAGCAAAGCCCATACCGCATAGTGAGCTATAAAAGGCCCCGAAGACTGTCAATCTTGACAAGACGAAAACAATGATATTTAATAAACGTGGTAAAAATCTTACTAAAGACAAGTTTTTATTGAATAATGAAGTAATCGAATGCTGCACATAATATAAATATGTACGTATACTATTCAAGCCATTAGGACTTTTCACTAATGCTGTAAATCTCATCTGTAAAAAAAGCTTCAAAGGCATTGTTTTGTATTAAAAAAAACACTCTACTCCGGTAAAATAGATGTTTTTTCCCGTATGAAACTTTTTAATTCTTGCGTTAGCCCAATATTACTGTATTGTAGTAAAATATGGTCACTAAATATTGTAAAAAAACAACAAAATCTCAATACTTATCAATCCAATCAGTACAACTTCAGATCAAATTTGCGAAAAATCTTCTTAATGTAAATGTAAAGGCAGTAAATACCGCTGTATAAGTTGAATTGGGAATGTACTCTATTGGTATACTCTAAAATTGAGAATGGAAATGGGGAAGGTGTCAAAGAGACAACAACCCGACCAAATAAAAAACAACAGCAGAGGGTCACCAACAGGTCTTCAATGTAGCAAGAAATTCCCGCACCCGGAGGCGTCATTTTGGTTACATATTTTAAATTCAAATTAAAATGAGTCTTTATAATATAATGTTTATAAAGTTAAAACGCAGTTTAATGATGGATTTGCTTCAAAATTTAAAATTGCTACTATCAAAATTGAATTTCACTTATATTTGGGAAAAATCAATGTACCTTTTCTAAAAAAAAAAAAAAAGTTAGCCTTGTAAAGAAGCTCGATTAAAATTACATTATATTTTGGAAAAATTGTATCTTTAATTATGATAGTTAACTAAATGGAAATAAACTAAAAACCTATAGAAAATTTAAAGTAAAGAATGACCTAGAAAAGTACCTTTTATTGAATTTAGATAAAAATGTTACAAAAAAATTATGCCGAAATAAGAATAAGTAATAGTACTATGCTGACTGTTGCACGCGGTAGATACAACAAAACAGCCTTGGAAAAAATAGAATATGTCCATTATGCCATAAAGAGGTGGAAGATGAATTCCATTTTATCATAACATGTACAAAAGTTAATAAAACTAGTATCAAAATGTTTAATTAAATTTCTAGTATTGTCCACAGTTTAAATTCAATGAGTAAAGAAAACAAATTGACTTTAAGAGTGCATTTCTTTCTAACAAAAATTTTGTAAACGTTATGTGGCGTTTTTCTTTTTTCTTTTCTAAACGCTTCAAAAGTAGAAACAAATACATCGGTCAATTAGTGTTTACTGACCCTGTTTGAACTTCCAATAATGCATGCACATGTGTTGGTAAACAGACTTTTTACACACGTAGAAACAAATACATTGTTTAATCAGGGTGAAGTTTAGCGTTTTTCTAACAAACGATGAACGACAAACTGTAGACGCATTTTTAGCGAGTGCATCGTTTGTCAAAGTTTATGTAACTTTGCAAACGTATGTTAGAAACATGTGTGCTCTTAGCCGTTTGTATAGTTTGTGTTAGAAAGAAATGCACCCTATGTTTTCTTGTGAAGAAATGGATATTTTACTTATCATTGTTAACAATATAAGTGAAATGAGAGAAGCAATTATAATGCCAATATATGAACTGCGTGTGATTTGTGGCTTAACTCATAATATTTGAATTGATAATTTTATAGAGGAGGCATGCTGTCAAAAATAGTATTATAATAAATAAAATAAGCTTTACTTTTTTTTCAATGCTACATGTTGGTATTGTTTAATGTTTATCGTTTTGTCATTAATATGCCTGTCTGTCTGTCTGTGTGTTTGTTTTGTATTGGTTTGTTTATTTAGTAACAATCCTATTGTTTGGATTTCAAACTAATAAATTCTTATTCTAATATAAAGTGCTTTAAAACTGCATAGTCAGTTTTCCTATCGAAGGTCGGTGGTTTTCTCTGCGTACTCCGTCTTCCTCCACCTATACAAAATATCCGCCACGAAATAGCCCAAAAGCGGTGCATAACACAGAAATGAACTGTAATCCTTCAGAAATCACACATTAGAATCATACAATATTAAAAAAATATTACATACCGTTCATCATTTTTTGAAAAAGACTATAAATGAAAGTCGTACTATTTATCTCCCCTTCATGATAGATTGATTGGGAAATTAACCAGAGTTATCTAGTATTAATCACAGAGAGGGACAAACAAGCAATTTTTTTATTGTAGCTTATCTAACGTTAAAACAATTTTCCACTATAAACGAATGTTACTTTATACAAATATATTAAGGACTTTGTTAGCTAAATCTACAAATTTTATTAGATATTATGAATTTTTATTACAATAGATTAATATGCTATTTAATATTAACATTAAAATACATTTATATTACATCTATAACACACATCAATATATCTAAGCATAAAACACCACACTATTAAAAACAATTATACAACATTATATACACTTATTACGAGTATAAAATACACTTATATTTAATATACAAAATCGTACAAACTTACCCGAAAGGTATGCTCTATACAGATATTTCTGTTTAATCAATATAGTCAGGGGCGGATCCAGCCATTTTAAAAAGGGGGGGGGGGGGGTCCCAACCCAGGATAAAAGGGGGGTTCCAACTCTATGTCCCCATTCAAATGCATTGATCGGCCAAAAAAAGGGGGGTTCCAACCCCGGAACCCCCCTGGATCCGCCAATGATGGTTAATATAGTTACTAGCTTTTAGAAAACAAGACATTGATAACCGACCAAATATATTTAACTACAAATGTAATGCCACTTAATATTTTGAAAAGAAAAAAAATATTAATCTGACATTTCGATTAACACATATAATATTTTCAGATTTTCTCTATCTTTTAAAACATTTTCAAGGCAATCAGCTAGAAATTCATTTTACCCCTATGTTCTTGCTTTATCCAAGTCGGTCATGTTGGTCGACAGGCGGGTCACATTTTATAAACTAGATACCCCGAGAAAGAATTTGGCCATGTTTGGTTCCAATTGGCCATTAGTTTCAGAGAAGATTTTTGTTAAAGTTAACGGACGCAGAAAAAAACGACAACAACGTCGGCAGTCAGACGTCCAGTGATCAGAAAAGCTCAATTGGATCTATGGGCCAGGTGAGCTAATAAAGGGAGTCAATTTGGAATAACACTTTAATATATTAATTTATGTTTATTACGAACTCTGAAGAGTACAAGGCTTCCTTCTCATGAACACAGCGTGGCACTTTACGTAAACTAGGTATTGGATATATCTCTCTCATTCTGATCAGACGTGGCCGCGAAGTTATACGGCCTTCAAAGACGAACAGACACCCCACTTAAGCAAGAATATTTCTTCTATACGACAGTAGAGTCAAGGGAACATCATGTTTCTATTCCACCTTCAATCCGTGGGTACGTGGGAGGGGGGAGGCATTGACATAAAATCAAGTAGGATAACGGGCTAAAGTTTAGAGAATATTTGTTTTCACAAAACTTTTCATAATTCGTTTCAATAGTCAAACTTGACACTGACTGTGGATTGGTTTAAAAGACGGACGAAAGATACCAAAGGGACAGTCAAACTCATAAATCTAAAACAAACTGACAACGCCATGGCTAAAAATGAAAAAGACAAACAAACAACAGCACACACGACACAACATAGAAAACTAAAGAATAAACAACACGAACCCCACCAAAAAACTAGGGGTGATCTCAGGTGCTCCGGAAGGGTAATCAGATCCTGCTCCACATGTGGCACCCGTCGTGTTGCTTATGTGATAACAAATCCGGTAAATAGTCTAATTCGGTAGGTCACATTCATGAAAGGGAAGGGGATTGTAGTTACGACGTAAGGAACATATCCGATATCATTTGTGAAACGGTTATTCCATAACGGTCAACCAACTCGTGATGGCGTCCGTAAAATTTACGAAGGGATGATTTCAACTTCACCATTTGGAACTCTTGGTTTAATAGCTTCCTTGTGAGCAGCAACCCTCTATCAAGAAAATCATGATAGGAAATGCAAGCACGGGAATATCGTATCAATTGGGAGATATATACCCCGTATGCAGGTGCTGCTGGAATGTTGCTACTTAGATATGGAAAGTGCACAATTGGAAAGCTGAAATCATCTCTTTTGTCGTAAAGTCTTGTTTTCAACCGACCCTCATTGTCAATTTCTAGATGTAAGTCAAGATATGAGGCCGACTTAACTGTATCTGTAGCATCCTTTATCTGTAGCTCGATTGGATAGATGCGTTCCACATAGTCACCAAATTTTGAATTATTTAGTGAAAGAACATCATCTATATAGCGAAAAGTAGAGTTAAAGGATATTGCTAACTTCTTATCTTTCTTTCTAAGAAGTTTAAGTTACGAATTGGAATTCACGACAAAACAGACGATATTTTGATTTTGCGTTGTTAATTTTTTATTTCAATGCAACATCATTTTTTTATAGATAGTTACTGTGTATAATCAAGAGTTTGTAATGGGAAATTCTAATGCAACAACTTTTGTAACGTTTATTTTGATTGGATAACGTCACTTTCTTACATGGCATCAATTGACAATTGATGGTATGGGACGTACGCGCAAGCACAGACGGCATATGACAGATTTTAAATACATGTTTTAACGTTATTTTCTGTCAGTTTCATTAGAATGGAGATAACAATATTGTATTTTAAGCTCCGACGGCATCAATTGGGGATTTGATGCCGTCGGAGCTTACAATACAATACAGTTATCTCCTAAGTCTTAGAAAGATGATCTCATGTTTTGGATATCTTTAACAACTTATTTTAATTTGGTAAATCGTTCAGTATTCAAAATACTTGGACGACTGACATGACAAATACAACTCATCAACTAGGCGCTTTTGGGGTCGATTTTTGATGATAATCATTAGGGTACAAATACAAGGTCTCTTATAGAACCAGAACCATGATATTTTTACCCAAAAACAAATTGGATCTGAGTTTGAAAAACAAAATTGCGAAGGTTTTGACGATTTAAAGAATATAATTTTGTTTCTTTTTTTGAAATAAACATTTGTACAAGTCACACAGAAACGTCTAGTATCTCGAAGTTTTATTTATATAATTTTCCAATCTAATTAAAATATTGATCTCTGATTATGTTATACTACATATGAGTGTAACGTAATCAGAGATCAATTTCCAATCTAATTAACATATTGATCTCTGATTACGTTATACTACATGTGAGTATAATGTAATCAGAGATCAATATTTTAATTAGATTGATAATTTTCTATTAGATTATCTACATTAATAGTTGCATACTTCAAATCATTTTAAAATGTAATACTTATACTGAAAGAGGAATAACTCTAGAAAGATATCGTATAGAACAAGACTGGCGTACATGTAGCCACGTTATTCCTTACGGATGGATGGTGCTTGCTTTTAAAGAATGGTGCGATCAGGTACTTCACCAGTGAGGAGAAATAGTAACACTGATCAAGAAGTATGAAAATTACACAAAAATTGGATAATGATAAAATCATTTTCATGATAAGAACTTACATCATATTCGTATAATATTATTACAGAATAATTACATTAGATGTATGTTTCATTATAATGCGTTATTCTGATTGGCTACACTGCAATCTCGCGCTATTCCTTAATCAAATTCATTACACTATAAAATTTACCATTCATGAGTACACGAGATCCCGTAATATGTCACCAGCCATGAGGATTTGGGGTCGGGTCCAAATGAGGTCCATTATGGAAAATGAGATTTTTTAATGCAATTAGTCACCTATACATAAGTGAAACAATACAGCAAAGTTTTAGGGTGATATGGACTGTAGTTGTTTACGAAACGGCCTTTTGTTATATCCCATTTCAATGGTGAATTTTCCCTTGTTTTTGGTATTTGGTGAACTTAGAAGAAAAAAAAGAATACTACCACTCTGGGTTTTTCTTCATTCTGTGCAGTAGAATTGAAACAGTAGGCTGTATTCCATGTCAGTTTTTGTACACCAATAATCTATATATTTAGGTTAAATAATTTGCCATGTTGCCATAATAACCATATCCTTAATTTTTATATTACCATTACCATGTAAGTTATATTTCATTTTTGTGAGAAGATTTAATTATTTGCTCACCAAACCTCAAAGAAATGATACCCTGTTAATCTGTCTCTTCAAAAAACATTGAAGTAGAGGATTTGAAATAAATATATTTAATATCGGCCTCATAATTTATTGTGAAAGCAAAGCTGGACATGTAATTTTTCTATTTTTTAATTTACAATGTCCAGTTAATTTACATTGTCCACATTTCCTTTTATTGTCATTTTCTGTTGCTGAAGTGGGCAATATAGGCAAAGGGCAAGCGTCTTTATTTATACAGTAGTGTGCTACTTTAGTGTGTAAATACCACTCTTATAGCATCTAGTCCCTTAGATTCAATTTCTTGTGGTAATTGTACATCAAAATTTTGAAAAAACATGAACTCCTTTCTTTAACACGTTGATGCATACTTCTTCATCATGTGCATACTTTTAAGCAAAAACAACACCAACATGGGTTCTATCCATTCTATAAAAAAAATAAAATTATGGCAGTAAGGTTAAAACGTTATAGTGCACAGGTAAATCAGATAACTTTGAAAACTTGATAAAAATCCTAATTTCATGATCCTAGCTAAAAATGTAATTACAAGAATTATCAAAGGTACCAGGATTATAATTTAGTACGCCAGATGCGCGTTTCGTCTACATAAGACTCATCAGTGACGCTCATATCAAAATATTTATAAAGCCAAACAAGTACAAAGTTGAAGAGCATTGAGGATCCAAAATTCCAAAAATAATGAATGATTCTTTTTGTAACTTCATAGGGTTGTAAAAGCGTTGATCGTGCGCCGATTTTTAGAATGAAATGTACTTCGGTCAACGCTTTTAAACCCCAATGAAGTTCCCACAAAAAGAAGCATTCAATTCTTAATAAAAAAGGTCATAAAATTTATAAAAAATACAGAATTCTAATATGACGTGCTTAATTCGCTTTGTGAATAAACCCATGCTCTAAATCCAATATAATTTGTTTGCACATGCGAATAATGACTACTGAAATTACTCCCTCTGAAAAATAACATTGCCAGACGTTTGCTTGTTTACAAACAAAAAAGAGAGGTTAATGGAAGAGCTTATACAAACGCTCTACACTTGTACACATCGGACATAGAAAGTACCTTAATTGTCGTAATCACAATCGAAATAATTGATGAAAGTTATACTTTGTTGCAGTTTTAACATGCCATTTGTTGGCATTATATTCGTGAATATTTTTGCCCGAGCGATGGTGAGGGCTAAAATATTCACGAATATAATGCCCACACATTTTAAAACTACGATGACATATAGCTTGCATCAATTATTTCTTAAATTAAGGACCCACCCCATGCATACTCTCATACATAAATGAAACAGCAACCCAATGACAAAGGGGAACACAATACTAATTGGTGCACAATAGCATATTTTTAAGCTTGTGAATTGTTTTACACGTTTCTTCACTTTAACATCATTTAAAATTAGGAATAGAATGTCTTATTACTCGTTTGTTTACTCGTCTGTCATTCTATCAGCCATGAGGATCATACATGTACATGTACTAGTATATTGAACTTTTAAATTAGTTGTCTTAGAAGAAGAAGAAGAAAAAGAAGAAAAAGAAGAACAAGAACAAGAACAAGAACAAGAAGAAAATGGAGAAAAAGAAGAAGCTTTAATTCAATCAAATGGGCTCACAAGGAGCTTAATATAATATCATAAATAAGAAACACGATTCTAATATTAGGTGAACTACCTATTCTTAAGTTTGTGAATTGGTTTACACGTTTCTTCACTTTAACATCATTTAAATTAGGAATAGAATGTCTTATTACTCGTTTGTTTACTCGTCTGTCATTCTATCAGCCATGAGGATCATACATGTACATGTACTAGTATATTGAACTTTTAAATTAGTTGTCTTAGAAGAAGAAGAAGAAAAAGAAGAAAAAGAAGAACAAGAACAAGAACAAGAAGAAAATGGAGAAAAAGAAGAAGCTTTAATTCAATCAAATGGGCTCACAAGGAGCTTAATATAATATCATAAATAAGAAACACGATTCTAATATTAGGTGAACTACCTATTCTTATGTTTGTGAATTGGTTTACACGTTTCTTCACTTTAACATCATTTAAATTAGTAATAGAATGTCTTATTACTCGTTTGTTTACTCGTCTGTCATTCTATCAGCCATGAGGATCATACATGTACATGTACTAGTATATTGAACTTTTAAATTAGTTGTCTATTAAGTTTTTGTTTAATTCATTTACAAAGCTACATCATGACTTCACGTTCTGTATTATGCAGATATGCCCCTCTGGTTATTGACGACGTACTCTAGTTTGGGTTTTAATATCATATGCATATGCATATTTGTACAATTCGATAATCCCAAGTGGGGTCAAATATGCAATGTAGCAAGTATTTTCCTTAACGTTACCGAATGTATACAATGAATCAATAAAGTTAATAAGCATTATATAAGTTAAAAGTACAAAAAAAAAACCATAATTGATATAACCTGTGGGTTAGGATTATATGTCATTTACCTAAATTTACCCATAATACCTTTATAAAGCATATTACCTACATTGACTTTTGTGTACCAACATATTTAATCGGTTTAAATCTTAATTAGCCATACAAACGTGAACCATTTAGAAAAAAACAAATAATTAACATGCAAAAAAAATATTTACGATATGGTAATTAACACCGTTTATTGCTGCGCTGTTTGTTTTCCTTTATACATTTCATACCTGGATACATATATATATATATCATTGATGTATTATCGATATGTTGTTTGAAATTTAAATGAGTTTGAGAAATCGATTGAACCCTGTATCTAATGTAAACAACCATGGAGCCGTGATAAGTCTATTATAGGTTATAGAAAATGGAGGATAAATTACCTAATATCAAACCAAAGGTTAGTGAAATTAATGCAAAAAATAATTTGATTTGTATCTCTACAGGTGCAAGTTTTTACCTATTTAGTAAGTTGTAATAATTTCATCTTTACGATTAGATACGTATCTTCGATTAAAATATCATAAAGGTAATTCGTTTAGGATTAGTTTCAATGTGACGGGTCTGTAAGGAATCATGGTGGTTTAGGAATTAAAGTAGCTGACACGGAAAATTCACTGCATTAAGCATACATTCGTATTACCAAAATGGACTAAAATGCTCCTTCTAGGGCATATGATTTCTGACAAAAATTGCTACATACACCAAATATCTGACGATAAACTTTGGTTGTAAGTTAGGGAGCTACCATTTGATTTTTATGGGGGGGGGGGTCCTGCCTTTTTTTTTTTACTAGTTTATCCTGACTTTTTTTTACACAAATTGTCATCCTGCCTTTTTTTTACTCAAAACTCCTGTCCTGCCTATTTTTTTCAAATTTCATCCTAGCCCGCCCCCCCCTCCCCCCCCCCCATAAAATCAAATGGTAGCTCCCTTAAACAGAAATGTTCATCGTTTTTGTTCACTCGTATTTTTTGAATTTATCAACAGTTAAAGTTATATGATATTAAAAATAAAAATAAATTAAAAAAAAAAAAAATTTGAAGTAAAATAAAAAATCGTAACGTTTATAAAGAAATAAAGAAAAACAATTGAATTATCTTTAACTTTAAAGCAACCTCATACAGGCAAGCCCAAAAAAATAAATCTCAAAAAGTTGGTGGTTTTTCCTCCCTGAAGAAGAAGAAGACTCACTCACTTTTGTTTACTATTAGAGCACAGGCACTTTTCTCA
Organism: Mytilus galloprovincialis; assembly: GCA_037788925.1. Lineage (NCBI taxonomy): Eukaryota > Metazoa > Mollusca > Bivalvia > Mytilida > Mytilidae > Mytilus > Mytilus galloprovincialis. The sequence goes on from CM075338.1 coordinate 89,205,360, forward strand.
GAATTTTTTCCCTATATACCTTAATATAACACGTGTTATAACAAGGTATCTATATGGAAAAAAATCTGAGACAAGTGCCTGTGTATTAGAGAACATATGTTTGGAAAATTATTCATTTTGCATGGAAATGTTTTGGACTAGAGTCAGTCAAGTGTGTAATCTTTAACAGATGCACATCTTTTCTTTTAGACTACGTTATCTTTTATTAAACTATTAACGGTGTGATTTTGATAGGGTATTTTTCATCTATAATTGATTGAAATGCTTATATTTATTTCAACCGAGCTACCGATTTTGTCTGATATATAAATATATATTAAACCAGTATATGATGGGGGTGGGGGTTCAACATGTAGCTATAGACGCATTTTCACTGCTGTCGAAAGCAATGCTTAAACTAATGTTATGTAGGTCCATGGATTAGCTATACTAAATAAAGAAAATGTGAATTCGTTGTTTAGTGGTTAAGACCGATGGCTACAGTTCTGAATGTCCCGAGTTTCGATCCTGACTCGGGGCGCTGAATATTGCAGTACATTAGTAGGCGGATTTGCACCCTCCCCACACATCTCTAATACCAAGCTCGGAGTTTAAACAATAACTGACGCTTTAGGCGCCTCGGTTGGTCAAAGTGGTTCCCAACTTACAAGAAACCAACTTGGTCTTTAGATATCTCTTCGGTTCGTCTGTTCCCGCCGGAAAGTTGTTCTCCCCAAGTAAATCGGCTTGCTCACCAATTATAACAAACTCATCAGTGTCCTAACACTCCTTTGGTGTTGGGTTGGGGTTTGTCCTTAGTTGTGGGTTGTACACAAGTTAGTGCCACATCTTCATAAATACTGATAGGGAGCTACATGTAGTGTACATAGATTCCTCTGTACCCTCGAAGCTATCGTGAGGAGCTCCGAGTAAACATGGTAAAGGATATATATACCAGTACATCCAACATATACTAGTAGTTGCTAGTAATTTGTATTATACTAATTTATCTAACATTTACTTGTTCTTGCGTCTTCGAGTTTTAATCTTATTTTATAAAATTGAGAATGGAAATGGGGAATGTGCCAAAGAGACAACAACCCGACCATAGAAAAAAACAACAGCAGAAGGTCACCAACAGGTCTTCAATGTAGCGAGAAATTCCCGCACCCGGAGGCGTCCTTCAACTGGCCCCTAAACAAATATATACTAGTTCAGTGATAATGAACGCCATACTAATTTCCAAATTGTACACAAGAAACTAAAATTAAAATAATACAAGACTAACAAAGGCCAGAGGCTCCTGACTTAGGACAGGCGCAAAAATGCGGCGGGGTTAAACATGTTTGTGAGATCTCAACCCTCCCCCTATACCTCTAGCCAATGTAGAAAAGTAAACGCATAACAATACGCACATTAAAATTCAGTTCAAGAGAAGTCCGAGTCTGATGTCAGAAGATGTAACCAAAGAAAATAAACAAAATGACAATAATACATAAATTACAACAGACTACTAGCAGTTAACTGACATGCCAGCTCCAGACTTCAATTAAACTGACTGCCCTTCATCCCGATAGACACTTAGGCAGCAACCATTTGATTTTCGGGGGGGGGGGGGGGGGGCTATGGTTTTTTTTTCTGTGCAAACTTTTTTTTTCGCCTGCGGCGAAAAACAATCTATTTTTTTCGCGACAAGTCGAAAACAATTTTTTTCTTTCAATTTTAGCATTACATATAGTGGCAGCTGAGGGTGAAACAAACAATTTTTTTTTCTCAGAATCAAAAACAAATTATTTTTTTCTCCAAAAACTGGAAACAAACTTTTTTTTCCAAAAAAAACCATAGCCCCCCCCCCCCCCCCCCCGAAAATCAAATGGTTGCTGCCTTATAGAAGCACAATTACATATAAATATAACTGTTTTTAACTTCCTCGTTAACATTGTGCATGTTGTGATTGTGCAATGATTTAAATTGAAAAATTATTTAAACGTCCTTGGCTGATATATTTTCAAATAACAATAATTAAACTATATTTCAGTCGCGATATTATGACATTTTTATCACAATTAAGCGTTCAATACTTTAGAAAACGTGTTTACCGTAATACAATATTTACCCGACATATTTATTTATACATATCAATTATTTCAAATCGCTTATTTACATGTCAATATTAAATTATGTTAACAATGCATGTTATAAATCTTTAAGATAAATTTTAAAAGGGGGACCATAAAAACTAACAAAACTAAATGCTCGACTTTATCAATCAACACATGTACAACTGCAACTGTGATAATCCTGTAGTGGTACATATATTTATTTCAATAAATGGTGGCCTAAATCTGGTTTAAGTACTATATATACCATGGTTTTTACGAGTTAACATATTTAAACAAACGAATCCGAAGGATGAGTTTGTTTAAATACATGTATGTTAATGAGTAAGACACATGGTATATACAATTTGTAATATAAATACAATGATTGACAGCTTCTAGACCTTCAACTAATATTGGAAATTGATCACGTTACAATTTTATCCAATGAAATGGAAGCTCGCGCAAGTCACTTTTGCGCTTCGTGTATGATCGTCTATATATTCAGTGGCGGATCCAGGGGGAGGGTTCCGGGGGTTGGAACCCCCCTTTTTTTGGACGATCAATGCATTTGAATGGGGACAAATAGTGGAACCCCCCCCTTTTGTCCTGGGTTTGGAACCCCTCCTTTTTAAAATGGCTGGATCCGCCCCTGATATTTCATGTAATAGAACCCCTGAATTTGCAGAAAGTAAAGAAAATGTCGGATTTTTCTAGTTTTGCGCCCCGTGTATCATTGTAGGCGCAGGTAATTTCATAATGTCATCAGACTGAGGTAAACAAAAATGTCGGATTCCAGCAACAAGGATTAAATAATTATTCTAATGACGGTAAGAATTGTTTTTTTTTTTTATTTTCAATGTATCATAAAAATTAATCATATTTTACAGAATTTTCATCTAATTGAAAAATGCTTTTCTTCCATTATTTTATTAGATTATTTATTAAAACACAATTCTAATGATAAAACAATATTTTAACAGTGGCGGATCTAGGGGCGTAGATAGTGTACGTCCCCTGTGGCACCGTTAAAGTCCACAATTCCTCTAAATTCCACAACACCGCTATAGTCCACAACAAATTTCCGCTAAAGTCCACAACGCCGCTAAAGTCCACACAATTTCCGCTAAAGTCCACAAAGTTACCTCCGCTAAAGTCCACAAGAAAACGCCGTTAAAGTCCACAATAACAAGTTCCGCTAAAGTCCACAAAAAAGCACCGTTAAAGTCCACACCAATTTTTTTATTGTTAAAAACTTAATATTCGTTATTTTTATCCCGTTAGTACAATACAAAGCATTGGCCTTTCTTCTCGGTAGTACTTTTTTTATCAGTTTGATACATGAAAAAAGTACAGTATCGGTATATGATTTTGTTCTATCAATTTTGATCTTGATGGCCAATTTGGACATAATTTCTCAAAAGTTTGTAAATTCGTTATTTATTATTACTGCATTCAACAAGTAATTTTTCTCTTTTATTCTTTGCATATAATCACTTTTTGACATAATTAATGTACAAAGCAAATGTGCCTCCTAATCTATAACATTTGAACGGCATGCAACAATCTTGATTATATCATTAAACAAAAAAATACTAAGTTTATGAATTCCCAAAGGTCTCCTGTCGCAAAACTTTTAACCAACGTTTAACGTTATTAATTTCTGTTATGATTTTCAGAACGGAAAAATGAAGCCAGTATGATAAATTCCAAATAAAAAAGAAAATATTCTATGCTTTAAGTTATATTTTTATCGATTAGTATCAGATATCGATGCGTTGAATGGGTTTCTACCAAAATGTCACAACAAAACCTGATTTGATCGATATAGGAAGATGTGGTATGAGTCACAGTGCCGCAAAAAGACAACTCTCTATAAAAGTTAAAATTTATAAAAGACCATTATAGGTCAAGGTACGGCCTTCAACACGGAACCTTGGCTCACACGGAACAGCCAGCTATAAAAGTCCCCAACAATTACAAGTGTAAAACCATTCAAAAGGAAAAACCAATGCCCATAAATGGGGCTTAAGAAAATATACATACACTAGTTGTTTATCTTGGTAAAGTATTTTAATCACATGTAAAATTACTCACAAGATTAATTTCTATAAACTCACAAAACGCTAAATCTGTTCTACAGTATTGAACCAATAAAATTGTATTGAAAAGAACAGAAACATTCTTTGATATTATATAATTCGTAAATTTTTCAGCTTAAAACTTCATACTAGTCTTCCATTTAGCCTTTTCAAAATACTAAAAAAGTATATTTAAAAGAGAATAAAGAAACGAAATTAACTCTGAAAGCGATACCGTGAACTTTGATGTGACGTACATTTTATCAATCAATATGACTATTTTACATGATTTCCAAAGGATCAGTAAATACAGGTGAGCGACACAGGCTCTTTAGAGACTCTAGCTTATTTGGTTAAAGTTTTTATTTCATTTTCTGACTCTTGATAAATTTGACAAATGCACATGTATGGTCGACCTCATACTAAACCATACGAGTATACTCATACGGTACGAGTATACGTTCAGGTATATTTATATGGTCCACATTGTACGCGTAAGGGTTCAAATCAGATATACTCATATTGTCTGGAACATATATATACATGTAGCATTGTTGAAAAAAAACTTATACCTGTACTCATCATGGATAATACACAATACAGAACCACATCCGCGTATAATTTATTCAATTCATCTTTCATTCTGAAACAAATTTATTTTCCTTTTTGAAAACAAAACAAACAGTTGTTTATAATGTCTGTGTCATTTTGGTCTCTTGTGGACAGTTGTCTCATTGGCAATCATACCATATCTTCTTTTTTATATGCAAACCAAAGAGTGATGGAAATCTGCTGAGCACCACAAAATGCATGAATGTGTGGTATTCTTTATCATTTATAAAAAGAACATAATGGATCCAAGTCTATTTTTGAGATTTACGGACCGTTTTGGCTGCTGTGGAACCTACAAATGTAACAGACACTGAATGGAAATCTAGCTTATGTTTTATAGATATTGCAAAGGAAATTTAAATATCAAATATAGGCTCCAAATTATGTCTCCAGCATATACATAAAGAGAACGCTATGTTGGAGTTTCTTGTGGATGAACAAATATTTACTAAAAAATAAAAAGAGTATAATAGTTTTCAGAAATGTTGTCTGTTTGATTGATAGAAAATCGCATAAAAATCGATAAAGCAAATACTATAATTTTTTCATTCATCAAAATATAATTTATGCTGACAAGAAATACTATCTAAGAACAAAAGTTCCTGCTTTTAATTAGATCTATAATATCGGGTGTAAAAAACAGAAAATTGTCTTTTGATAATGAAAAGAAAATGTTTGGACTTTAACGGTGCTTTTTTGTGGACTTTAGCGGAACTTGTTGTTGTGGACTTTAACGGTGTTTTCTTGTGGACTTTAGCGGAGGTCATTTTGTGGACTTTAGCGGAAATTGTGTGGACTTTAGCGGCGTTGTGGACTTTAGCGGAAAATTGTTGTGGACTTTAGCGGTGTTGTGGACTTTAGAGGAATTGTGGACTTTAACGGTGCCACAGTCCCCTAATCATGTTTTTTTCATAGACATTTGTAGCCGATATTTATTCCTTTTTGTATAGATACCCCCTTTTTAAATCGAAATTTAATTGAATTTTCGCAAAGGAAATGATTGTTTTACATTTTTTTTCCAAACTGAAAGAAGAAACATTTAGTAATTGTTTCCAAAATTAAGGGAATTCGTAACAATCCTATATAGTTTGAAAAGGATTTCTTGAAATGTGGTACACATAATTTATTGCGTTTTCTTATAAAATGAAAACAAATGAAGATCTTGACCTTTTAGTATGTTTTACAGTTACCTAAATATTTTAGAGGCGGATACATTTAAAAAAAAAGGTGGAGCTTCAGCCATGGAATAACATGAAAATGAATATGTTATACCATGGCTGAATTTCCGCCTTTTTTCCTTTGGATTCTAGTCGAGTTGCATATTTAATTAGCAAAGTATGGTACAACATAAATTTGCATATAATATACCATTGTTTTCCCTCACCACACTTTTTAAGCAAATTATTTCATAAAAACATCAAAGGAAAAAATCCAATTTATGTTACTATAGCTAGCTAAACCACCAACTTGTATGACAGTTGTTTATAGTTCTGTTATATTGACAAAATTAGAACAGCGACACTAACAGACCACCAATAATAACCTTTCATAAATGTATATTCAAAAACTATTAACCTATTTGTCTTATGATTCATCTATGGTCTCTGTTGGCTAATTCCATCGATCTTAAAATTATAAAAAAACTATTCACGTAATTCTAATAACTGTTATCGGGTGGATGTTCTACAATCAAAATGGTCCTCAAATAAGTTTCTCCCTTTGAAAGTTGTCACGTTATATTGTCTTCTAAGATGTCTAATGCTATGTTCACACGGACTTTTAATTCGAATAGAATTCGAATCGAATGCGAATCGAATTCGCTTATCGCGTCCACACACTCTTCTTTTTTAATTTTAATTGATTCGAATTAACTAATTCGAATTAGTCAATTCGCATTAGAAATACGTTTTTGTTAATACGAATTAAAAGATAACGTCGTTTGGACAGTAAAGCGAATTTGACGCGCATTGCAATTCGAATTAGAATTGACGTTAGGACGTAAAACGTTTCGAATTCGAATTACGTGTGAACTCAGCATAAGATGAGTTGGGTGATTAATTTGTGTTTGACGTTCAGTGGGAAATAGTACAGATATCATATAAGCACTGTGCTTAAACGGCTGTGGGTAACTTAAGTTACCCACAGCCCAAGATGGAGCCGCCTTGCGTCGGTTAGATACTTTTCTTCTATAGAATAACAATACCACGAATGCATCAATTAAACAACTGAATTTAAAAGTTGTATTAATCGTTTAGGGAAACGCCTAAACTGGAAAGGTGATTAAATTCTACAAAATAAACGATCACGGCACGATTTTAAAAAACACTTAGGCTGTCCGTAACTTCAAAACAACTTGTCCGTAACTTTTTTCATCATACCAATAGAGATGTCCGTAACTTTCAAAGAATCGACATACGCGGATGTAATGTTTAAACTGATGATAGAGATTGCATCGAATACATATTCACAAAACGAAGTAGATGTCTAGTATGATATAATTCATTGTATCGATGGAAGACAAAATTGGGAAAAATATGAAAAAAATCACGATAAATCCGCAAAACTCGGGTCTCATTTTGTATAACGTCGGGGTACCCGAATCGCCTAGTTCGGAGGGTTGTTTCCGATCATAGCAGATAAACTGTTGAAACATCATTGTTCGTTTTTATTTTTGAACAAGTAGACTACACATACATGTAGCATGTATACACTTACTGATTTTCTGCCAGCAACGACAAGGGTAGCGTGAATCCGGGATTTTGGAGGGGAACCCAAATTGCCCAGGCATGCAGTGGATAGACTATACGAGACTTAAGTGCACAAACTTTTTCCGTCTTTTTGAAAAAGCCAAAAACACTTTTCTCTTACCCCCACAAAAACAAATCCCATCAGCATTGACAGTAAAATAAAAGGGGTGTCAATCTGGACACACTGGGACGTTGCGCACAGTGATATTGCGGCACCCTGGCCAAGATTTACAGTAAATGGGAAAACTTTAAAAAAGGACATTTTGTATAAATGAATAAACCTAGTTTTACAGCTAGCTGCATATTTCATTTGTATGCAAGCTGCATTAAATCTCATTAAACTGAATAAAACTAAAAGACACAATAGGTAAAAGTCAGTGACAATAAAAGGAAAAGAGCAGTCAACATAGTGTAACAATTCGACATAGTATATAAAAATATAAATAACTACGTAGGACAGCAGGGTAATTTAATAGTCTAACAACCCCTGATAACATACACAGAGAGAAAAAAAAAAATACTAGGAAACATATTCAAAAAATCATAACACTATATCTAACTGGTGGGATGTATAAATACCGAGCCGCGTCAAAGAGTATTCATCAAAATACACATAGAAAGAAACAGAGGTGAAGGTAAACCGCAAACATATAATTAAACTCAAAACATTAAAGAGTATGGAAAAGCCTTGGTCTGACAAGCGAAAAACGTCGATAAGACGCACATCAGTAAATAAAAGTTCAAACTATAACCAGGATGGAGTACCACAAACCCCACATAAAACGTCTGTGGTGTAAGTATGATGCGTTAATAGAATCACATTTGGTGGTGAATGAGTAGTATAAACGGCCGCGAAGGTTACAAATATGATGTTAATTGTCTTCTAATTGTTGAAATTATAATTCTTAAAATTTTAAATCAAAAGTTACCCACATCTAAAAATAAAGTTACGGACAGTCTGCTTAGTTTCGATCAAAAAGTTACGGACATCTTATGCATTTTTTAAAGTTGACCTTGCGCTTTAGTGAACTCTATATTAACAAATTTATGGTAATTGTTAGTCATTTCTTTATTCAATAATCCTATAAATATTTACATTCTGCATGAAAAACGTCGCAAAAGGTACATTTTGTATGAATTAAATATCAACGAGTTTAGAGTCCGCCATCTTGGGCTGTGGGTAACTTAAGTTACCCACAGCCGTTTAAGCACAGTGATAAGGATAAGAACATTTTAATTCGACTCTAGTGCTTTATACTAAACCGACGTGATGAATCGGATCTTAAATACTCTACCCGGAAACATTATCCGGATCTTTAATACTCTACCCGGAAACATTATCCGGATCTTTAATACTCTACCCGGAAACATTATCCGGACTCCGAACAAACAGTTCTTTGGATTTTTCTCCTTTTTCATGCCGTGAGCTTAGCAGAAAATTAGGGGAGGGGAAATTAAGTCAATTTATTTTCAGGATATCATTGATGATTTACATGACTTTAATACATGGTAAATAGTCTGACTCACGGAATACATTGTTATTTCATTTTCAATAAAAAAAAAAGTAATTTGTTTCATCTTGTCTTTTTTAAATCGTTGTAGGTCAAACAAGTATTCATAAAAGTTCATTTTCTGAAGATTGGTGAAATCGATACTGTGAAAGAGAAGTATACAGCTGACATTTTCATACAAGCAAGATGGCGGGAAAAACAATTAGATCACAAGGTAAAAGAACTGGCACTTTGTCACGTGATATCATTATAAGTACTATAATATTTCATTTTACATTTCATTCGGTAGTGTAGGGGACGTTCTTTCTTTAAATTCAATGACAGTTTTCGAACCAGTTGGTTACCATTATTTGACAACCTTCAAACGCATTTTATATATTCAGCCCATATGGTATATGGAGTAGATTACAAATTAACATTTAAATACTCAACTGTCATTCTACTTTAGAACGAATAGTAGACCTACAACCTTGGTTTCATAATTGATTCTAGGAAGACCACGTTAAGTTAAGAAGAACTCTTTCTCAATCATTAATCATAGCAGTTGTTCAATGTTAGAATTCTAAACTAGCTGGATTCATTTTTAGCTCACCTGACCCGAAGTGAGCTTTTCTCATCACTTTGCGTCCGTCGTCCGTCGTCGTCATCGTCCATCGTCGTTAACTTTTACAAAAATCTTCTCCTCTGAAATGACTGGGCCAAATAAAACCAAACTTGGCCACAATCATCATTGGGGTATGAAGTTTAAAAAAATGTGTCTGGTGACCCGTCCAACCAACTGAATGGCCGCCATAGCTAAGAATAGAACATTGAGGGTAAAATGCAGTATTTGGGTCATATCTCTGAACCAAAGCATTTCAAGAAAATCTGCTGGGAATAAAATTGTTCATTAGGTCAAGATCTATCTGCCCTGAAATGTTCAGACCAATCGGGCAATTTGTTGTTGGGTTGTTGCCCCTGATTTAGTAATTCTAGGAAAATTTTGCAGCTTTTGGTTATTATCTTGAATATTATTATAGATAGAGATAAACTATTAATAGCAATAATGTACAACAAAGTAAGAGAATTATTTATGATGAGATTGGTTGGGAAACTCTAGCTGAACGAAGAGAAAGAAGGAAGTTACAATTATTCTATAATATTCAACATAATAATGCACCAGCCTATCTTTGCAATTCAATTCCACCAACAATCCAAAGTACAGCTGTTTATCCATTACGTAATGGGAATGATATAATATACCCTTTTTGTAGACTTTCATTAACCCAAGAGTCCTTCATACCTTCAACAATACGACTATGGAAAAACCTTAATGTGGTGACACGCAACATTGACTCTTTAGGTAAATTTAAAAATGAACTTAAAAATCTTAAATTGAATTCAAAAGCCCAAGTACCAAAACATTATGACTTTGGCAATCGTAAACTCAATATTATATTGACACAACTTAGGTGCTCAGCTTCTTTTTTGAACTATGATCTTAACAGAGTCAACATTATTTTAGATCCGTCTTGTAGTTGTGGTGCTAAGTTCGAAGATTCACGTCACTTCTTTTTTTATTGTCCTAATTATTCGAATATAAGAACCAAATTATTTAATAATCTACTTTGGTTACCAGATAACTCTCTACTAAATTTGAACACCTTAACTTCCGGCGATAAGTCTTTAAGTAATGTTGAAAATGAAAGAATTGTAAAGAATGTATATGAATTTATTAAAGAGTCTAAGAGGTTTCTAATTGTGTAATGTAGAACATAATAAGTGCAAATACATGCATATAGTGTATAACGACTCACTTCATCACACACCATCATTTCAGAGTTCAAATATTTTATATATATGTATACATAATGTATTGTTTGTATGCATGCTTTGTAAATATTCTACTGTTATAAATTGTTATGGGAGAAGACTATATAAGTTTGATTAACTTGTGTCTCATCCCTTTTGCACATTTACGCAAATAAAATATGTTTAAACTAAGTAAGAGTACAAATAAGTTAACTTGGAAAAAGTGGTCAACTGACCCCTTAAGGAGTTATTGTCCTTAATAGTCAATTTTTCACAATTTTCATGAATTTTGTAAATTTTTGTAAATTTTTACAAAATATTTTCCATTGTCACTTTTTGGCCAATTTCATTATAGATAAAGATAAGTGTAAGCAGCAAGATTGTTCAATAAAGTAAGATCTACAAACACATCACCAACACCAAAACACAATTTTGTGACGTCATGAATCTTTAATATGCACTCGAACCAAGGTGAGCGACACAGGCTCTTTCGAGCCTCTAGTTTGTTTAAGTTTTCAATTTTATTGCCATAACGCCATAATGATTGATCAGTTTATTTTACATTTTTTTTTTTTATTTGTACGTTTTCTACATGTACCTTTGATTCTTCCTTCTGTTTTTTGTCCCATGCAATAGTTTGGCATTTCAGAGACAATCCACTTCCTGTAACCCCATAAACAGTCAATAAGTGTTAAGGGGACGATTATTTGCATTTCGGGGGAGGGAGAAGACACAGGGGGTTTTGAAAATACATATATCTGGGAGTTTCTCGCTGCATTGAAGACCGACCAATGGGTAGCCTTCGGCTGTTGTATTGATAAAATGCATCCGACGACTCTTCTCAAAACTTGACAAAAGACGCAATGGCGGAGTTTAGGAGCCCGGGGGGGGGGGGGGCGTTTTGTTGGAAAAATTTGGTTGATTATATAGAGAGTTACTAAAGCATGGCTGAACATTTCTGGATCCGCCACTGTAGACGTAGACTCGTGATCAGCTTGTGAATTTTTGGCCTTGAGCACTTTTCCAACTTTAGAGATCATACAGAGATAACCACAGCTTTATTATTTTTGTATTTTTTATATAGTACATGTATTTGCTTTTGATTCATTGCAGTTTGCAATATAGTAGTTCATTAACTTATTATCATTTAAATTAATACAGAAACTGAAACACAAGGTAAGTCTTGGTATGACTAATATAATGCTTCCAATCGGCAATCCTCGCGTGATTTCGCTACTCGTCTTCGGATTCGGCCGAATTGTGACGAATAAAATGCTTCCTATTTAACAGATTATTATTTTACAAAACTCACTGGTCTTATACTAATGGTGATTTTGACTGCTATTTAATATTATACTAAACATATTGCTAAGCAAAGGCGGTGGAATAAGAAGTGGGAAGGGATACATACTCCATCTTCGAAGTTTTAAGCGTCCAAACTTTGGTTTCAGCCCATTATACCCCAATGACTTGCTTGTCGCGACTACAAAAATGACGTTTGTTTAACAATCAAGTTTCAACTTATTATTAATTAAAAGTAAAGTATGAATGCCACATGTGGAGAAGCACCTGATGTCCTTCCGGAGCACCTAAGATCATCCCCTGTTTATTGTGGTCCATGTTACTCAGTCTTTGGTTTCTATGCTGCTTATATATTCTGTTTTTAGCCTTTTTTGTTATGACATTTAAGGAATGACTGTAATATTTTTTCTGTCTATGAAGAAATAACATAAAAATGTGGTGCACACTGAATAACGCGCGTAGCGGGTTATTTAACAGTGTGCACCACATTTTTTATGTTATTTCGAATACACAGAAAAATTATTACAGTCATTTCTTATAATTTAATTCTAATTGTCAGTGTTTTTTCAGTCAATGAATTTAAATTTCGTCTCTCGTTTAAACTTAATTTTGAAATTCATCTCGCTTATTTCCCGCTCGCCAAAACTTTATGAGAAATTTCGAGTTAGTAATATTAATTGCACGAACTACTAATGATTTTACACCTTTATTTTGTTTCGCTTGTAGTGGTTCCCTTATAGATACACAAAATCATATAAATTTGTTACTAATGTCTTTCATAACCCTATCTAAAATTATTATTAACTTTCTATGAAAACTCATATATTGGACTTTTGAAGAGATACATTGAATATTTGCATCTTTATTTAACTGAGTTATATAGTGTGAATAGTTTTATAAAATGTAAAATGCATTCTCGTGCTCGAAATCACAATTCCAACTCTCTTTGGGATTTGGGGTGTTTGGCAATGGAAGGAATACCAGCTGCAATCATTTCTGTATTCGATATTCGATTTTCATCTTATGTATCATTTTTACTCTTTGAATGGGTGCGAATGGAAAATTTTCTGTTGCCCATATATAGGAAATGATCAATGAAATGCAGATTGGTGAAAAAACAAAACCCCAACACACAGAACACCATCCTCATCTATGGGACTTTAATAACGTAAAACATTGTAATGTATTGGACTTTAACGTAAAACATTGTAATGTATGGGACTTTAATAACGTAAAACATTGTAATGTATGGGACTTTAATAACGTAAAACATTGTAATGTATGGGACTTTAATAACGTAAAACATTGTAATGTATGGGACTTTAACGTAAAACATTGTAAAGTATGGGACTTTAATAACGTAAAACATTGTAATGTATGGGACTTTAACGTAAAACATTGTAATGTATGGGACTTTAACGTAAAACATTGTAATGTATGGGACTTTAATAACGTAAAACATTGTATTGTATGGGACTTTAATAACGTAAAACATTGTAATGTATGGGACTTTAACGTAAAACATTGTAATGTATGGGACTTTAATAACGTAAAACATTGTAATGTATGGGACTTTAATAACGTAAAACATTGTAATGTATGGGACTTTAATAACGTAAAACATTGTAATGTATGGGACTTTAACGTAAAACATTGTAATGTATGGGACTTTAATAACGTAAAACATTGTAATGTATGGGACTTTAATAACGTAAAACATTGTAATGTATGGGACTTTAATAACGTAAAACATTGTAATGTTTGATCTATGGGACTTAAATAACGTAAAACATTGTAATGTTTGATCTTTAAACGAGTTGATCGGAATAGTTTTACAAAAGTATAAAATATTTTCACCTGCTCGAGTTCACACTTCTACCTCCCTGAAGTTTAATATCAGGAAGCAAATGGAATGAATTGTAGCATCAATTATATTATCTTTCGTCAATTTCACAACTTTTCTATTGCATTTTCATGACTTGTTAATGGTTGCGAATATGGAATAATTTGTATTGGCCCGTAAGAAGCAAATATCAATAGGGCTTTCTGCAAAACGTTAACGCGCATGACACCAACAGGGTAACCTCAAAATAAGAAGTACTAGTCTAAGAACATAATCGCATTAACTCCAGGATAACGCAATATGCAAACAAGACCAATTAATAATTCATGGGGCTAGGGCTATACAAAAACCGCCATTCTTGTATATAATACTGTATCTTAATATCCGTACGTATACCCATTTTTTTAATATCTGTAACAAGTCGGGAGCCTGTAATTTAGTGGTTGTTGTTGGTTGCTGTGTATCATATATGTTTTTCATCCATTCTTGTGTTTATAAATCATACTGTTTTTTATTTGAATTGTTTTATATTGTACAGTCGTGTCGTGCCTCTTATAGCTTGATTGCAAATCTTTAATGTAATTTTGTCTTTGATGGAGAAAAGTCTCATTGGAAGTCAACGTCCACATCTCTTCATTTTTTTTTAATCTTTTTTTATATGCAAACGTTTTAATCACCGAAGATTAATTCATATTATCGACTTAAGGATGTACTTGGGTGAGGTTTTGGAATTTGAGTCAAATGTTCGAACTTCTTGGGTGTTTTTCCATACAATGCAAGGTAAATATTTTGCCCCTCAACACCTATTTATTTTTTCACATAAGACTTAATAGCTCATAAAAGGTCATTTACTAAATTTTTCGAAGATTTTTAAATTTCTTTCTTTTGATTTGAGACACAAATAATACCAATTCAAATATAATGTAAAAGTCCTAGTCAGCTTTTTCCGCCATATTTTAAATATCAATTAAGTATCTCGAAAAGGAGCTCCATGACCTATCAATATTTTTAGTTTATTTTGATCCTTTACCAATGCTCTACCTGCTCTACCTGCTTATAATTTCAATTTTAAATTCTTGATTTATTTAATTCACCTAAGTACATCCTAAAGTAAATCTGACTTGTGTGTATATTTAAATTATAAAGTTTTTGTACCTCAGGAATAGAAACCTTAGCTGTATTTGGCAATACGTTTAGATATTTTGGTCCTCATTGCTCTCCAATTTCTTGCTTTATTTGTTCTTTTTAACCTTTTTGATTCGAGCGTGACTGGTGAGTCTTTCGATGTTTTGCACGTCCGGCGCAAATACATAATTTTAATCCGGGTATCTGTGTGTTTATTATCAAATCATGTTTACTTTTAAATTCGTTTCAAAGAAAAATATACTGTTTATTTAAAATTGAAGAAAGGCATAAAATCCATTATAAAATGCTGGATACAGAATGAATTATATAGAATAAGAAATTATAAAACACATGCATGAAAAGCGAAGAACAGATGGTCTATTGTACAAACTCGACGTTTTAAACAGGAAAACTTTAATCACACCTAACATATGAAAAGGAAATTGTAGATTTGAAAAAATATACTATTAAATAATCATTTACTTTGGGGTTTTAAGAAGAAGAAAATCTTAATGAATAATTAACCGATATTATATCCGGGTTGTCTGTCAATATATATATATATATATATATATATATATATATATATATATATATATATATATATATATATATATATATGTATATGTCATCATATCGCATTCCAAATCTCGGGTAATTCGTATTGTCAAGGCCGATTTGTATGGCATTGTTCATGCTTCCGTCCCTTTAAAAAGAATATATATATATATATATATATATATATATATATATATATATATATATATATATATATATATATATATATATATAAATATATTCAATATAAAAATATGTTTCTTTTTTTGAACAATTTTACTTGGCATTTAACACCTGTCAGATTCTTAACTGGTTTCTTCTTCAATAGTCTGCATACAGTAAAATAAAGAGCCGTTAATGTTGTCAATACTCATACTTTGTATAGTTGGTATAATTTGCTACGTACATTCTCATATATATATATATATATAATTTGCTACGTACATTCTCATATATATATATATATATAATTTGCTACGTACATTCTCATATATATATATATATATAATTTGCTACGTACATTCTCATATATATATATATATATAATTTGCTACGTACATTCTCATATATATATATATATATAATTTGCTACGTACATTCTCATATATATATATATATATAATTTGCTACGTACATTCTCATATATATATATATATATAATTTGCTACGTACATTCTCATATATATATATATATATAATTTGCTACGTACATTCTCATATATATATATATATATAATTTGCTACGTACATTCTCATATATATATATATATATAATTTGCTACGTACATTCTCATATATATATATATATATAATTTGCTACGTACATTCTCATATATATATATATATATAATTTGCTACGTACATTCTCATATATATATATATATATAATTTGCTACGTACATTCTCATATATATATATATACCCTTACAATCAAATCTGTATCCACACAAGTAGAAATATCAAAAGAAAAAATAAGTTCATAATGCACTAATGGAATCACTTCTCGATCTATCAATTTCCCCTTGTAGAATATATGCACACATTCAACAATGACGACTGTTTTCGGCAAAACAAAATACTCCCAAAAATTATTCAATTCCTTTATATTACAATTATAGATAACAATTGTAGAAGTCAAAATACTGATAGCGTTCTCCAATTATATTGATTCTTTTCGTATTTTATAGGACTATATGTAGGATTTAATATTGTCCCCCATGAAAAAATGTCCACTGGACACATTTTCATAGTAAAAACTGTCCATGGGCAATATTTACTTATTTAAATGTGTCCTGGACACAATTTCCTACAAAAATAGGTCCTCAGGTATGAAAAAGTGTCCATGAACATGGACATTATCCACTACCATAATATTGTCCACGGGGACATTTTTTTCACAAGACATTGTGTCCACCAGGGCATTTTTTATGTGATTAAATGATATCCATTGCCTTGTTATTACTGGCCGCATTTTTACTTTTAATTGCGAATTTTAATTAATTGTTACATTGACATAGAGTTGTCTCATTGGCACCCATACCATCTTTATCTTCATATTTACAAAAATGTATAATTATATACTCAAACTCAAATAGTAACAGATGCCCTACAGTATTATTTTCCTTGAAGGACACAATTTTTAAAATGACATTTACTACAAAAATGTGTTCTGTAGGTGGACCATATTTCATAACTGTTGCTATAAAATGCTGTCCACTTAGGAGACAATATTTCATGGCAATGGACATTATTTATTTTGAATTGCCTTCTTCTCTGACATAATAAATATAGTAAAGTCCTTCAGATTTAGTTTTACACTTCCTTTTTATTGTTATTTGTTCATTGTCATTTTACCATTTGCTGGACATTTCTTAGAACTTAAATTTCTCTATATTTACTTCCATTCATTATTTGTTGTTTTACATTTGTATATCAATCAATTTCGCATCAATCCTTCAGATTTTAATTAAAATTCAAGTATAATAAAACTTTTTAATGACCTTAGTATAACTTCCCTTGGAGGACACAATTTAGTAGCAACTACTATGAAAATTGGTCCTGTGGGTGGACACTATTTTATATCTTTTGCAGTAAAATCTGTCCATTTGAGGGACACTATTCCATGGCAATGGACATTATTAAATACCAAAATTCTATGAAAAACTGTCCTCATGGACACTTTTTCACAGGACGCTATTATGTCTTACATATACATGGACTCGGTTTTCTTGCTCCGTGTTTATGCAGGTTCCTTCGTTTATCGAACAATCTAGGGAAAAGCCGAACGGATGATCTTGTTGAAATGTACTAATAGCCTGGCATCCCGGCCCAATTTAGCTGTGCGTCGCAACTGACAAGATTAGCCAGGATCTCAGGCTAATGTACTAACTGTCTCTTGTTCCTTGTCTATACTGGTCCCTTCGTTTATCAAAAAACCGGGAGAATTGCTAAACGAATAATCTTTCTGAAATATGGTTGGTGCCCCTTGGTCCGTGTTTCTACTGGTTCCTTCGTTGATAGGTATTTGAGAGGATATGTTAAACGGAGTTGCACGATCTTCTAATAATTCGTCATTTCTAGGGCAGCACGCACATTTTTGCTTCAAAATGTTTCTGAAATCAACAAAACGTAGAAAATATATCACAGGGTTGAATATTGGTGGAACTAGTAATGTAATGTTGCCATAGTTACCACTTTGGGGTTTGCCTGTTAAAGACACGAGCACTCTTGGTACAATAGATATGCACAATACTATGAGAATTAACCCCAAAGTAAACAGGTTCAATTTCAGACGTACGACTCTTCTTCTACTCCGTACACATGACATACGAGTACTAATAACCGACACTTTTGTTAAAAGTTGCTTTATTCTAATAGCCGTGGTCGTATAGATGACAAATATAACAATTAAAAGCGACACTAATGGGACTTCTTTGAAAACCATATATGTAAATGAATATTTGTTTCCTATACATCCATATTGCACGTTAAAACCGCTTATGCCATTGACGATAATTGTGTACATGACACACAAACCGAAAACCAATGGTACGCACTTCTTTTGTGATAACAAATTTCGGCAAGTATTGTTAGTAGTTGACGTTGCTAAAAACCTTTCAACACAAATGAATAATGTTTGACAAAGTGAAAATAGTATTGAACAGTATACGAACGAAGACGTTATAGAACATAAGTACCCCATGTTGACACCCACGTCCTCCAACGATGCGTTTGTTAGTAAAACAACTGTGAATATCATAGTCAGAAAGTCTCCAATGCTTAAACAAAGTGTAAGAAAGTGAAATCCACTTTTCTGCAGTTTTTTCGATTTCAACAGTATTACCATACAAACCAAATTTAGTACAGCAATACAGAAGCATACCATTGCTGTTCCGAATAGGTCGTTATATTTCCAAATATCTTTTCTGTACATTCCTGTTTCATTTGTTATGTTCTCCATATTGTTGATTTGAAATAAGAAGCAAACGTGGTTTTGTCTTTCTAATTTATTACCATATCATTTTTTTATAACGTTGCTGTTCCGAATAGGCTGTTAAATTTCCAAATAATATTTCTGTACATTCCTGTCCGATTGGTTGCTATTCCGAATAGGTTGTTTAATTTCCAATCACCCTCTTTGTACAGTCTTGTGAGATTCGTTGTGTTCCATATTGTCGATTCGAAATTATGAGCAAACGTGGTTTTGTCTTTTTGATTTTAATTTATAATCCATAACAACGATTTGATTTATCACATTTCTATGTTTGGACATTGCATTTGATCATTTTTCTTACTTTTAATTAAAGGTTATTAACCATATGTCACATGCCCTAAACAGGTGTGAAGTATGAGGTCTGTCTGCCTTAACCATAACCTTTTTTTACCGTATTTGGTGATTGCCTTTTAAGAAGATTTCAAAACGATTAACACTTTTTATCAAATCTAGATTCTGTGAAAATTCCCTGACGTTTTTGTGATTTTAAAAGGTAATATAGACTAAAACTGTTCCAAGTAAGTAAATGTTATACTAATAAAAGTTGTTCGATACCCAATATTGAATTTAATTAAAAAAAAAAAAGTCTCAAATAAAAAGAAACCGCTAACTTGTATCCGCCGGGGTGCTTGAAAGCATTCGACATAACGTCTAGAGATGGGAGATTTATTACTAAAAATAAATTATTAACTACAAGTGTATTTAGTTGCATCCGTGTTTTTCAGAATACCACCATTGCTTTCGGAAGAATCATTCCAGAGTGAGAGTATATACAAATGTAGTTAGTGTATCAAAATATTACCTTTTTTAGAGTCCTAGACTACACACAAAACGTTTTGTGCATGACATCCATCTTTAAACCAAATTGCGACAGTAATCAGTTCTCGAAGTAGATGATTACCCCGAGAAAAACGTTGTTAGGACCTTCTCACCTCCCTAGCATTGGAATTGTACTGCCGCTAGGTGTCTATATTTGTCAAATAATTACAAAGGGACATTTCGCGCAATGTCGATTTCATATCACATTAATTTCATGCGCTATCTGAGATTCGTGTATAGAAATGCATATTGAGTTTTTTCTTGTAAACATAGGGATAGTGATACGGCGGAGGTGGCGTTAGTTCACTTCTTAAACGCCTTATATTTTAGCATGTTGAGGACCTGGATACTTAATACTTTATATATAGATGCCTGATGTCCATTGTCCTTGACCTTATATTCATGGTTCAGTGACCAATTGAAAAAAAGTTTAAAGATTGTTTGTGATATTAATGTCTTTCTTATTATGATCAATATGATAACTATATTAAGTATGGTCGTACCTTGCAAGGTCCCATGCCCACCAGACAGTTTTCATTTGACCTTGAACTTATTTCATGGATCAGTGAACAAGGTTAAGTTCATATATCAGACACCACAATCAATAGGTTTTCTATATTTGTTGTACATTTACAATGTCATGTTCAATTGCCAAGTGTCATCTGACCTTGACCTCATTTTCATGGTTCAATGGTAAAAGTGAAGTTTTTGTGTTTTAGGTCTATTTTTATAATACTATATGTAATAGGTCAACTATATTTGGTGTATGGAAATATTTTATGATGCACATTTCAGTCACGCAGGTTTTATTTGACCGTGACCAACTTTTCACAGTTCATTGGTCAATGTTAAGTTTTCATGGTTAAGTTTATTTCTTATAAACTGTAAGCAATAAATCAACTATATTTAATGCATACATTGGTTGTAAGGTGTCTGTCTGTCATGCTTAATCTGACCTTGACCTAATTTTTATAGTTCATTGATCAATGTGAAGTTTTCTTGGTAAAGTCTATTTCTTATGCAATATGTCAACTATATTTGGTGTATTACATAATTGTAAGATGTACTTGTATTTTTTCTTGTTTAGTTTATCTGAGCTCAGTTTCTTGGATCATGTAAAATGTATGTGATACTTGTAATAAAGCTTTCAATATAAAATCAATGGTTTATATTAACGAAGGAAGACATTTCAGCGTGTGTTCTTTGTTATATTTGATGCTACTGTAAAAAAACAGTGTTTCGTTCAAGTCCATACAAGCTACGTAAAAAAAATATTAGCACGTTGGTTGTATAATGTCACATGAGTAATACAATAATAAGTTAATGCCAGAAAAATATCAACAATTTTGTTTTCAGTACAAAGCTGTTATAAAGTATGGAAGCTACGGAAGCCGATAAGGGCCATTGAACAAAATGTTTATGTCGTAGCATGTCGTAATTTCGACATAACATGTCGTTATTACGACATTGCTATGTCGTAATTTCGACATAATATTTCGTTACAACGACATCGCTATGTCGTAATTTCGACATAACATGTCGTAATAACGACATCGCTATATATATAGAATTATATGTATTATGATTGCCAAGAAACTATAAAATGACACAGAAATTAACAACTGTAGGTCATATCATAATGCTCCCAATAATTAAAAAAAAACCTGCATAATCAGCTATAAAAGAGGGACGAAAGACACCAGAAGAAGAGCCCCGAAATGCTGTGTGGCAGACAGTGTTATTGATTAATTATTATCTCCCTTGGTAAAACTCCAAATTTCATATTTAATGTGTTTCATTGTTAAATAATTTGCATGAAGCTTTATAAGTATATTTTTGTTTTAATTGCATAGCTTTTGCTATTTGAATTCATTGGTTAAAGATATCTATTCATATTGTAAAGTTTAATATTTGTATCGTCGCAAAATCTGTGGTCATCTTCTTTGGTTACCTTCTTTGAGAATTTTATATATTTTATAGATCCCAATGCAGAGTTATAAGTTACCGACCGTGGATGGGATGTTTCGCCAGTCAAGGTCGACATAGATTTTTATTTGGTGGAAGAATAATATGTGAATTATATGAGAAATGACATTGAGTCCTACCAAGGCAAGCCAAGCTTATCACCTTCCTTTAAATAAGCGCCAACTCCATGCCTTGTTGTAATAAGGGTAAATTAAAGTATTGATTGTTCTTTTTCTACTTTCAAACGTTGGGCACGATGTTCCTACAACACGACGTTACACTTAAAAAGCGGCGTCGAAGAGGGTTTTTGACTTCGATTACTTTTTGCAAGTTCTATTCGTTTTTTTATATGTTAGTTGATTCTGGTTCTTTTCGTTTTGTGATGTCATTTTATCATAAATTACCTGAAGTTGTAGAAATCGATTTAATCATGTTTACCCTTTAAGTTATTTCAACTAAAAATGCAATTACTGTCGCAAGTAACGTAGGAAGGAAAGATGGGACGGAAGTAGATATAGGAAGATGTTGTACGATTTTCCATAAAGAATTTTTTTTTTAGATATACGAAACTTTTATCATATGATATTTAACTTTCAAGGTGCATAACATCTATCATTGTAAAATTTCTATATCTTAATTCAACCCCAATACAAATATATCTGACACTCTGCAAGTAAATCGAACGATTTTACCATTGGTTAAATTTGAATAGAATTGTATTTTCCCTGGCACACAAGTTGTCGAAATACACCTCTTCAGTTACTTGAACCGTGGCTTGAGAATTATTTTCCCAAGTCATCTATAGTGTTTAACTTCTGATATACTTTTCAAAATATAGTAATCAACTCCTGGATCGTCCGCGAAAACGGCTTAAATAATCCCGGGTTTTTATTAATTCGCTGAAACGGTTTTCGTTGCTGTTTGGGATTTGTCTTTCAATTACGTCCATTTCATGCACAGGTTTATATTGACGAAAAGTTCCGGCTTCGCTAGTACAGGAATTAATTTCATCACGACAGTTATAACATGAATAGCAGGACAAATCGCGAAGTAAAACATCCCGTGAACTGGTATTTTTTTTTTTTAATTTTGATGATTGCGGCACCTTACTATAGTGACGACTTTAAATGATCTATTTCGGAGTACTTCCACAACATAAATTTCAATTCGCATTTTACATTCAGAGGACTGTCTTTGTGTCTCCAATTTGTCTTTTCAAAATTTGGACGAAGTTCATGTAATGAAATGTTTTCCCCATTTCACCATTCTTTTAAATAAAAGCTAAAAACGATTAATAAAAATTGTAAAATTTAACCTGTGTCGAACCTATGTCCCCGGGTGGAGTCTATAGCAACATGTGCTATTCTTTTTTTTTTTGGCAGCAATCATCAACCTCTTTTTCCAAATTTCATAACACGATTTATTTTAATTATCATGAACATTTAATTGAAACTTTAGCACATGTAACGACGGAAATTAGCGTCTTTCGGATTTTAGACGTTTGAACAAATTAGCTACCGTTTTGTAATGTGTGGAAGCATTTTATTCCTTTAAGACCCAAATATGTAGTTAATAAGAACAGAATCTTGGCATGTTTTACTCTTAGTGTATCTAACTTTTGTTTTGATTAATTATAAAAAAAAAAAGCGTTAACTGCTTTGAAAAATGAAATATCAACTTGGACAAAATGGCTACCGTTTGAAAAACGACTGTGTAGAGAAAATTTTATTGAATCAGCAATATTTGAAAATGAGGCAAATATTTGTACTTTTGTTAGATATTATTATTGTCTTACTCTTTTTATTCATTTTTTGCTATATCTACTTACAAAAGTCACTTTCAGTCGTTGAGTTATTCCAGCCTAATATGAAGCCACCGAGTCAAATGAAATTTGACAAAATAACGGCTTTAACGCCGCAAAGAACCGACACATGTCGTTGTTCCTGTCAAGAATCAAGAAGATCAGAGAATAAGAAATATGATAACTATACATAAGAGTTAAAACAGTTTTAATATTGGTTCGTGTTTTTCTAAGATTTTTATTTTGTTTTGCGGATGAAATTTCGAAGATTCTGTTTTAAATCCTAGAGGTTGTAGGAACATCGTGTCCAACGTTTGAAAGTTGAAAAAGAGCAATCAATACTTCAATTCACCCTTATACCTAGAAGGCATGTATTTGCGGTTTATAAAAGGGAGGTGGAAAGCTTGGCTTGCCTTGGGAGGAATGAACGTCAGTCCGTAAGTTATTCCATCAAGTAGATGGTAACTTAGTCACTTACATGCTCTATCACAGTTCCACAATAGGTTATTTAATTAATTTTTCTGGGATCTATAAATAAAGGCAACAGTACTATACCGCTGTTCAAAACATATAAGTTTCTAATAGAAGGTAACCAAAGATTTTGCGACGATACAAGTATTAAACTTTACAATATAAATAGATATCTTTAACCAATGAATTCAAATAGCAAAAGCTATGCAATTAACAAATACAACATGTATATACTTATTAAGCTTCATGTAAATTATTTAACAATGAAATACATTAATTATGAAATTTGGAGTTTTACCAAGGGAGCTAATAATTAATTAATAACACTGTCTGCTACACAGCATTTCGGGGGCTCTCCCTCTGGTATCTTTCGTCCCTCTTTTATAGCTGACTATGTGGGGGCGTTTCTAATTATTGGGGGCATTATGATGACCTATAGTTGTTAATTTCTGTGTCATTTAGTCTCTTGGCAATCATAATACATATTCTTTTATATACATATGTCGTGATTATGTCTTAATTACGACATACAATGTAGCATGTCGTTATAATGACATCACTATGTCGTAATTTCGACATTACATGTCGTTATTACGACATTGCTATGTCGTAATTTCGACATAACATGTCGTTATAACGACAACGCTTAATTTCTAATTTCGACATAACATGTCGTTATAACGATAACGCTATGTCGTAATTTTTGACATAACATGTGGAAATAACGACATCGCTATATCATTATAACAACCTTAGCCTTGTTACTTTGTGAGCATTGAAACAATATGGGAAACAACATTTTGATCTTTTTTTTAAGAACCACTTATCAGAATTAAATCAAACTTGATATATGTGTGCACTATAAGGTCCTATTCAAGTGTTGTAACTTATAGGTACAAATTGGTTAAAACACATGACCGCCAAGGGATTTTAAAAATGTTCAAAATATTCTTTTCAAGAACACTAAAATGACTGAGTTTAAACTTAGTATAAATATACATTGTGTACCTTGTATCCGATGTCTTTAAAAAGAACTTTTGCGTTTGACATGATCCGAAGTTAAATATGGCCGCCAATGAGGACAAAGTTTGTATCAAAACCCTATTGTAAACATATTCATTTTCTTTTTTAGAATGATAAACTCTGAATTCAATCAAACTTGATTGATATTAAAGTTATTTACTCTATATGTCTGCACATGATAGAACTTTATTTCATAATCAAGTCAAATATGACCCATATAAATGGTGAACAATTCAGGCTCCTTGGAGCCTATATTATATTTGACATGTATGTAGCAAGAAGATGTTTTAAGTACTCGAAGGGTTGTGTGTGATTTTGCAATTTCTTGTCGTCCGTCATAGTCTGTAGTTACCGTTAACGTTTATTTCTATATATAATACTATTGCCTTTACTAAGTATTAGTCTCCATATTGTTGGCTGCCGGTCATAATCGACAGACCAAGTGGTGACAATACATGTAACTATCCAAAAAAAAAATGTTTTAGAGGACACAACTAAAATATGGGTCAAACTGATCATTCTGAAATTTTCGGCATAGGTCCAATTTGTCATGATGAACCCTCGACAGATTTAGGATAAATGTAACGGTTTTCGAGATATTATCAAAAAATTGATGTGCGCCCATTATATCCTATTTTTCAAGTAAGTAACAGCGGCTGTGCTTTTAGGGAGTCAAAAAACAACGCACGCCTTTTGTAAAAGAAACATTAAATACGAAAAATCAAACAAATTTTGAAAGAATTTTGCACAGTAGTTTCAAATGAGATTTAAACATACACTTACGGCAGTCGACGACAGACAACAAGCGATTGCTACCACTTTGGTTACTAGACACAACTTCCTTAAGTGATAAGCGAAGGTTATCGGGTCCATTAGGCTCCAGTATTAGGGGTCCAAAGTTTAACATAGGCTTTAATAGAAAAAGCTTTGAAAATCTTCTCCATAAGAACTATCAGGCCATATTGGACCAATCTTAGAGAATGGATGATCCTTATATAATGTGGAGTAAATATAAAAAAGTGGTATGATTTCCAACGAGACAACTCTCCACAAGAATCCAAATGACACAGAAATTAACAACTATAGGTCCTCGTACAGCCTTCAACAATGAGCTTAGTCCATACCGCATAGTTAGCTATAAAAGGCCCCGAAATGACAAATGTAATACAATTCAAACGAGAAACACTAACGGCCTATTTCAAGTACAGATATAAACGCAAAACAAATATGTAACACATCAACAAACGACAACCACTGAATTAAAGACTTGGGACAGACACATACATAAAGAATGTGGCGGGGTTAAACATGTTAGCGGGATCCCAACTCTCCCCCTAAGTTTGTAAGAATAGTTATCCTAGGAAACTGTGGTTAAAGGAACTTGGGCACAAAGTTTTTATAAGGCTTCAATTGGGAGGACGCTTGAAGAATCTCATCTAAAATCAACAATAGCAATGCAGTTATATTTTGCATCAAGTCTCAGTAGTACATTAATGTTCAATTGTGTACAACTGAAGGTACAGAGGTCCGTTGGTCTGAGCACTATGAGTCGCAACTTAACATAGAAAAAAAATGCATCTTATTCAGAACCTGCAATGAAATGAATGAAGGACTTCATAATTTCGGTATATGCCAAACATAATTAGAGGCCAAAGGAGCTTACATTGATCCCTATTCAACTGGGTCTCATTTGACTTGGTTATAAAATAAATTTCTGATATGTGAAAGTCTCGAGGTGCAAGTAAATGTCTTTAATGAAGCTTTTAAATTGCATATAGTGTTCATAATTCTCTAAAAAAAAAGATGAATTTGTTTACGCTACAAACTTTGCCTTTACTGACGACCATTTTGAATTTATTATCGCTTCAAAAAGGGAAAAGTTAAACTCTAAGGTTGTCGTTATTATCACATAGCGGTCAGGAGTCTGTAATTCAGTGTCTGTCGTTTGTTGCTGTATTACATATTAGTTTTTCGGTCTTTGTTTGTAGTGTACATTATTAAAACCGTTATTTTTCTCGTTTGCATTAAATTGTTAAACATCTGTCATTTCGGGGGTATCTTTCGTCCCTCTTTTATAGCTGATTATGCGGGGGCTTTTATGATTATTGAAGGCATTATGATGACCTATAGCTGTCAATTTCTGTGTCAATTAGTTTCTTGGCAATCATAATACATATATATATATATATACATATATATAGCGACATAGTTGATGTCGTCATTACGACATGTTATGTCGTTATAACGACATGTTATGTCGAAACTACGAAACAACGAAGTCGTTATAACGACATGTTACATGTATGTCAAGTTACGACATAGTGATGTCGTAATTACGACATATTTTTTTTAAATGGCCCTTATCGGCTTCCGTAAAAAAAGAGCCCGGAAAAACTTTATAAAAAAGTTGATATTTTTCTGACATTGACCTTTCCTTGTATTAGTCGTGTGACATTAATTAACAAACGTGCTAATTATTTCTTACGTAGCTTGTAATGTATGTACTTTAAAGAAACTTAAATGTTATTTCCGTGATCTAAATTAGTGCAAAGAAGTGACAAGTCTTTCAAGGGGTTAGGCACTGTGAATGAAATTCTTGACTTTTTTGTTCCCGCCAGAAAAAAAAAAGAAAAAAACTTTCGTTTTAACTCTCTAAATAGTAAGAAAACTCAGTGAAAAAGACCGCAAAGGATTTGAAGTAATTTTTTGTTCCAGATTTCATTGGATTGAAACATACAAAATTTAACAGTTGTTCCAGACTCTTATTGAACCATTTAATATAGGAGGGTATTGGTTGCGGGTACATACTGAATATTATTGCAAAAAAATTATATATATTATAAAGAGATCTCAAAAGCCTATACAGAATTGGACAGAGCATCTTTCTGGTCCTGACTCACTTACCAGGTCTGGGGTGCACATGCCCAATATAATTTCAGAATTCTATATACTAACAAATTTCATAGAGAACCCATTTTTCTAATGACATTTCGTTTTATATAGCTGTATTTGATACGAACGCTTCTTTCAAAGCCTTGATATTGTAACGGGTTAACCCCTTAGCTTTATTGAACTTATTTTGCATGGAATTCTATATGAAGTACAAATGTATTAGGTTGAATAAAACTAGGTCAAGTACCATCCTGATCATCATTTGCATGGATCCTTTTATTTGGTGTTTTGTTTAAATGAAATTAAATCAGTATAAATTTCAGATCTTATAATTCAGTATGTTGCAACTATCAAATGAAAGATGTACAAGGAACTCCAGTGACTATTCATGACCCTCATTTAATATAACGGCTTCGTGTCTATTTTTAGAATGATTATGTGTTGGATTTAGACAGTTTCTGGGATCCAAAGTTGATTGTACAAAATCTTATAGAACAGACGAAAGATGACAAACCGTGGAAAGAAGTCCAGTATACAGACAAAAAGAAAGCATACATTGTCGAAAAACGTCGCCTTCAAGGAGCATTTTCAGAGAAACTTGAACTTCCGGATTTTCCCTTTGACCACCAGTTTTTGAATGTATACATTACGTCTGAATACCCACAAAGCCAGTTGGAAATCGCAGAAGACAAAGAAGAAATAAGTCTATTAAATTCTGCATGTTTTGTTGACGAACAAGAATGGCAACTTTGTGATTTTGTTACAATGCGAAAGAAACCAACGAGAAAAGATTTTTCTCAAAGGAAGCGAGTAACATTTCCGGGTCTTAGTGCTGGATGTTGTGCCATTCGGCGATGGAAATTTTTCGTATGGAATATGGTGCTAGTGATGGTAATGGCTTAAAATATAGAATGTGTGTTTTTGGTGGTCTTCATTTATGAATTGTTTATTCTATTTGCCCATTATTTTTTATTTTAGTACCTGAGTATTTTCTATTCTGTAAACCCATCGCAGATCCTCTTGTACGACAACATAGCTTGCAAGACACAAATTAGGTTTTCCTATGTATTTACTACTTCAAATTAAGTAATACAATGAGCAGTGCAACAGATTTATAACTAAGTAAAGTACCAAGTTCAACTGCATGTTTCTTATAAGGGGACGACTATTTGGTATTCGGAAAAAGAATTTTTTAAGGATTTATTTTAATTTTTGTACATATTATGTATTGGTTGCAGAATATTTATTTTAATCCGGTCCTGTGCAAAGTTGTTTGTTTCAAGTTTTTTCCAGTCTAAGTTATTTTTTTTTCAAATCATCCCCCGTTCTCTCAAGGAAATCACATGGTGTCCCTTAACGCATGCCGGCACATATACTCTTTGAATTCTCAAAAGTCGTTGTTAAAAAGGCTTGATGTTTTCTATTTTAATTTTGTGTTGCGGATGTGTTATTTTTAGAATTTGGGATCTCAATGCTATTCAGCTAATTATCCTTCTTTGGCTTTCTAACTATTTTGATCTAAACGCCACTGGTGAGTCTTATATGTAGACGAAACGCGCAGCTGGCGTATGCAATTATAAGCCTGGTACCTTTGACAACTATTTACATTAATCTATAAAAACAAATCCTAACAGGTGTTATGTTTTTTTTTATTCAAGGGATTTATTTCATCTACCTCAATAGCCACATTTGCAGTCGACAACAACTTGACACAGAATCGTTTGCAGTTATCCATCACACTAATGTTAACTACAGTAGCATTCCGAATAGTCACAAATCAAGGGTTACCGAAAATATCATACAACACAATATTGGTAAGTACTCCGCTAGTAACGTATAATAGCACTCAATGGACAATCTTGACAACATAACTTGAATGGAGTTACATCCCTTTGACAAATTCTAGCGTTTTCTGAGAGAACGGAACTGGTTTGGTATTACAGCTTGAACTACCCAATACATATGTTGTGCTCATTAGAACACGGATTAAGCCTTTGTTTACAAAGCGTAATAAGGACGTCATATTAGAATTTAATAGTATTTGACTTGATAAGACTGAAAACTCAGCAATGATTACAATGTACGTGCTACAGGTCCAGGGCCGTAACTAGGGATCGATTTCAGGGGAGGCAGGGGTTTGGGGCCGCTGATTTTTTTCCCTCAGCTAAATGGCTTTAAATGACCCGTTTTCCTTCGATTTCCTTACTTTAAGACTCATCAGTATTGCTTGAACCTGGAAGCAATTTTTATGCAAAAACAAACTGAGATTGCTGTTCGGGGTGAGCCAAGGCTCCGTCTTGAAGGTCGTACTTTTAACTATAATTATTAACATTAAATACATTGTGACCGCCGATTTTTTTCTCTCAATAAAATGGCGAAAAAAACCCTGTTTTCCTTCGATTTCCTTACTTTACGACTCATCAGTAATACTTGAACCTGGGAGCAATTTGTTTTGCAAACATTTATTATCTGTATTTAAAGATATTTTTGTTAGAAATCAAACTGGTAAGTTAAAAAAAACCATATAAAGCAAGATAAATAGAACGCAAGAATATTTTTTTTTATCGAGGACCTTGAATTTCAATATCATAGTTTGAAAGCTGAACAGACATGTATAGAACTACAACGAATGGGAGTGTTTAACTACTAATTAAGGCATTGACCATAATGTTCTCGTACGATCGGGAGACGTACTGTCTGACTAGACACGTTAAAATAATTATCCAACAGCTGATTCAGCCGGTAACGAATTTCCGATATCATAACAGATTCACACAAGTCGATTTGAAAAGCTCACTAGAGCTTGCGTTTATGTAGTTTATTGAATATCGACTCTGAATAAAACTTTGAATCTTGACAATACAAAGAGAACTTCCTCTGCTTAATTGAGGCTCTAAACATGGTGTAAATAAATAAGTTAACTTTTAATTAAAATTGCCGAAAGCAACGTTTCATATGCGTTCTCGTACGACATAGGAAATACTGAATAACAGATGGATGGCCACACGAAAAAAACCCAACTAAAACAAATACTGAAATGGTTCACTTTCGATAAAAAATCCTGAAAATGACAGATATATATCACGTATCATGATAACACTGTTAAAACTGTAAACGTGTGTTGTTAATAATACAAATTCAATTTCTTCGTGTACATATTGTCAATATTTCATTTTATTACTAAAAAAAATAAAATTGGTGTAGAAAATTCAGGGCAGTTGCCTCACCTGAACTGCCTCCCCTGCCTCATAGGTAGTTACGGCCCTGAGGTCTTACTTCTTGAAAATCTTTCACAGCTACAATAAAAACATGGCAGTTTATTGTTTCAAAATGTTTTTTATTACCCTCAATATAGTAGTATCGTTCGACAACAACTGTATCATTCGGAAAACCTCGACAGATAACAATCTAGTAGCCCCTTATAGGGTAGCGTAATCTGCCCAAGGTTTGCTGATTGACAACTATATCTGAAATGTCGATATATATCGGTTACGAACTTTATATTTCAGGAGGTATATCTAGTATCTGGAAGGGTAGCGGAATCTACCGAGGTTTGCAGATTTACATCTTTATTTAATAAATCGTAATGTTCCGGTTCTAATATCTTGAACTTTATATTTACCAGGAGGTATATTCACTATTTAGTATCTGGAAGGGTACCGGAATCTACCGAGTTTTGCCGATTTACATCTTTATCTAATACTTCGTAATGTTCCGGTTCTAATATCTTGAACTTTATATTTCAGGATGTGTATTTACTGTTTAGTATGTTATTTACATACAGTGTATGTATCTGGCACGCCGTAATTTCACTGTTCTCTTCACAGTCGTATCAGGACGACCTTGACCTGTATGTGTTTATCGTCATGGTGACAGTGTTTGGACTGTTTCAAATAGGTTTCGTTATTTATGTTGTAATCAAAGTAAGTATAGTACTGTATAATCCAAATATCCATAATATTTAAGGGAGTTCGCTTCTCAGTTTCAAAGTAATTAACTTTTCAAAACACTAGTTTATATTGATAGGAAATTAATAAAGAAATCCAAAGAGCAAAAAAATATAAGGGTCACCGTGCTTGTTTTCGAGATATGAGCCGTTGAAATTTTGGCGGGAAAATGTTCTCTCTTGACTTTTCATAGCTTTATCATTGACAAGTTGAAGTTCTCAAAAACTGTTAAAAAGTGATTAAAATTTTATAAGACTCTTACAGATGGCTAATCCTTATACAAGTAAAAGGTTTTCAAAAAGAAAAATGGGGGTCACCGGGCAAATTTTTTCAAGGCATTCAAATGGATGAAACCAGAGGATTCCGAAAATCTTCCAAAATTTCCAAAACATGACAAGCCAGCTTCCTTTAAGGGCGACCATTTGATTTTTTTTTTGGAATTTATGGCAGGAGGTTAAAAAAAAGGATTTCCTGGCATAAAAGCTAAACATCTTCCAAAAATGGTGGTAAAAAGATAACCTTGAATGACAGGATGAAAATTAATACATTTGTTTTAGGGAGTGGCTATTCGTCAAAAT
Source organism: Mytilus galloprovincialis (assembly GCA_037788925.1). Lineage (NCBI taxonomy): Eukaryota > Metazoa > Mollusca > Bivalvia > Mytilida > Mytilidae > Mytilus > Mytilus galloprovincialis. The sequence goes on from CM075338.1 coordinate 89,237,997, forward strand.
GTCTATTCATCCGGCAAGCCGGACAAATAGCATTTATCCGGTTTTTCGCTATTTGTCCGGCCAAACATATAATGATAAAGATATAACATCGTGTTTTGAAGGAGATAAATAAAGCATGAGTAGTTTTAAAATATATTGTCTCATCGTTTTATGAAAAAGAACTCATTCTAATAAAAAAAATAAACTATACATTTTATTCAGATTTTTTTTTATTCTAAAGTAAGGTCCTCAAATGCTTATGCACGATTTTCATTTAAATTATTCGGAGATTTTTAATTTATAGGAAATAAGAGAAAAAGGTAGGCACGTGTAACCTGTCCCCAAAAGTAGGATTGTGTGTTCGATAGAATCTTTTTAGAAAAAAATGTATATTAGATACAACAGAAAAAGGGGGGATACCCCAACCCTGGCGTCATATTCCCAGTCCAGGCATATCAGTGCATGTTCATAGATTTCCGTTGTAGTATAACTTAAAAATAATGCAATAAAGTATTTTTTTCCGAATGCGTGTTGACTCTATAAGGTAAATGGAGGTAAATCATCAATTAAACTTTGATTTCAGGCTTATTCCTCACAGTTAACATGTATACGCTTTTGTTCTGGAATCACTCCTATAGATATTTGTTTATAGCAATCGAATTCTCTCTGGTTATCTCTATGACAGTGATCTTTAAATATAAATCACGATCTCCGATTCTCAAAACGTCCATTGCGTACACGCGTTTGGTATCCGACACCTCATCCGGGACACTTTCCGCGTCACATAACACTTTTATTGATATTGAAGATTTGCGCATCCACAGACGGATGGCCGGACGAATAGACGCTCCGTTTGTATTATGCACCAGATTTTATGCATGCATCAATCGTGTACTACAGTAGTAGCAACAGATGAAAATGATAAGTAATTTGTCGCCGTCCCCGTTCCACTGAACCCCCCAATACCCAATGATTGTCCCCTAACATTGTTGTATTTTGTATGACACATGTTTTAATGGTATATATCGGCATGATCAGTAGAATCAATGACACAAATTAACATGGATTGCTTGCTTCACTGTAGATATAACTTATAAATATGGAAGCAAAAAAACTAAGATTCTAAGGGAGCTACCATTTGATTATTATGTGGGGGGGGGGGGGGGGGGGGGCTAGGATGAAAAATTTTGTCCTGCATTTTTTTTAGCTGTAATCTCTGTCCTGCCTTTTTATTTTTCACTCTGTTCGGTCCTGCTTTTTTTATTTTAGTTTATCCTGACTTTTTTTTACCTAAATTGTCGTCCTGACTTTTTTTTTGCAAGCGTCTCATCCTGCCTTTTTTTTACTCAAAACCCCTGTCCTGCCTATTTTTTTTCAAATTTCATTCTAGCCCCCCCCCCCCCCCCCCCCCCCCCCATAAAAATCAAATGATAGCTCCCTAATAGTATCCCCCTTTCTTTCACTCCGAATAAAAATATATAAGTAATCTATAAAAAAAAATGTCATTGCTTTCTGAATACATGTTTATTATACAATAATTCCCTAACCATACAAAACAAAATGGTTGCCAACAATTTAATAAACGGTTTTTATTTCTTTGCAGGTCTTCTTTAGGAATATAATAATAAAAGAAAGCCTTAAACAGTATGAGGTAATATTTCGTCATGTTAAAATTCAGGAAGTGAAGACAGTTATTGCAAACTTTCATTTGTTATGTTTTTGAAAATAAAGACATGTGGTATGACTCCAAACGAGACAACTCTCAACCAGAGTCCAATGAGCATGGATGAAAAGACGGCCTTCACAAACTCACACACTACAGAATGGTCGGTGTCTAATTGCAAACAATAAAGACTGATTTAATTGTGTAAAGGCAACTCATGTTTCTAGAATTTTTTTCAAATCTGAAACCATTGGAAGTAAAGGGAATGGAATGCTTAGCTTTTAAGTTAATAGATTACGTATTAATTTTGACCAAATATCCGTTTAAGGATGTACTTAGGTGAGGCTTTGGAATTCGTGTCAAATGTTCGGACTCTTTGGTGTTTTTCCATACAATACAAGGTAAAATATTTTGCCCCATAACACCCATTTATTTGTTCATATAAGACTTAATAGCCCATGAAAGGTCATTTACCAAAATTTTAGTAGATTTTTGATTTTCTTTCTTTTGTTTTGAGACCCAAATAATATCAATGCAAATATAACAAAAAGGTAAAAGTCCGAGTAAGCCTTTTCCCGCCATATTTTAAATCCAAAATATCTCGAAAAGAAGGTCCATGGCCTATCAATATTTTTAGCTTATCTTTATCCTTAATTGATGCTCTACCAGTTTATAGTATCAATTCTAAATTCTTGATTTATTAATTTTCACCTAAGCTCACCTAAGTACATCCTTAAGTCAAAACGAAGCTGATATCGAAGCACTGATTACCGGCTAGGTGGTACATGTAGTAACGAGTTGGAAGTCTACCAACTAGGTGTTGTAAAATCGGGGTCATAATGGATTTTTGTGTATAAATCATATTTTGATTCGAGCGTCACTGATGAGTCGACGAAAAGTACGTGTGTCTGGCGCAAAAATAAAAATAAAATTGGTAATTATGATGAGTTTATTTATCAAACATTTGTTTTGCAATTTAAACCCAACTCGTACGCTAGTTGTAATATCTTGAATCTTGCAATGTAAAAATTTGAATAAATTGTTATCCGGTGGGACACCTTGGATTCTCTGTAGTCCTCTACCATCAGTACCGTACACGTAAATACAAGTTTTATATTAGTCAAGTTTGTTTGTTTATTTTTTATTTTTATTTTCAGGAGCATGCAATGAAAGTATTTGGAGAGAACTGGAGACACCAACGTAACAACCAGAAGAATGCTCTCCGGGTATGTCATTGCATTTATAACTTTTGTAAAAACACATAAAGTTGCAGGTACAGATGGGTTTCTACAATGCATAATTTTGAACTAAGTCTTATTAATATTGACTTCAGCCGTTTATACCATATCATCAGCATACAATATGTGCTGTCTCAAGATGAAAAAAAAACATTTAAAATTAGATACTATACTAACGAGATCCCTGGCTTAGGATGGACCATTATTATTAGGATTGCAATCCACGTGACTACTTGTATTTGTAATTCACATTTATAATGTTTTTGTACTTCTTTCTAATTGTAGAAACGGAAGCAAAGAGGCCGAGCGACTCGACCAGCAGAGGATGAATTGGACGACGAAGACGATGATGAATTTATCAATACATTTTTAATCAGCCAAAAGGAAAGAAGAGTTTAAAGAACAATTATTTGATACTTTACAATATGTAAACCAGTGCCATAAACAGTATTATTCTTTCTCGGTGGTCTTTCCGGTAATTTTTATATTTTAAATTTCAGAATTTTTTCCGATATTTTGTATATATTTTTTTGTACATTCAAAATTTACAAACGTTCATTTTTTATATTCAACATTATTATTGTATTAAAGATGTATTAAAAAAAAAGCCTTTTGATATATTTGTTGCAATATTCTTATCCATGTTTCAGCAGAGAAAAAATATCAACGGACCAATCAGACCGCCGATTAAGGACGCTTTGTGTCAGTTAAACTACATTTAGACGGACAGAAAACAAGACAAAACACAAAACACTACAAAGAAAAGATTTTTTTTTAAAGATTAAACAGCACAGACCTCTTCAAAACTAAAAGAATATTAATATTAACAGAACCTGCTCCACTAATGACGCCCGTGTTGCTGCTTATTTCAAGTAAAATTCTAGTGATCTGACGATCGTAAAATAAGTTTAACAACGTAATAAGCAATTAAATATAATACTACAGTGAAACCTGGCTAACCGAATCCTGCGTAAACCGAAAACCTGTATAAACCAAAAATGTTCTTAAGCATTGTGATATCAAATTATATGCGTTGTGAACCTGGCAAAACCGATTATCTGCCAAAATCGAACAAAACCTTCATTCCCGGAGAGGTTCGGTTTAAACAGGTTTCACTGTATATAGTAGTCTTCAGCTGGGAGACGACTCGTTTGTGCTAAATTTTATTATTGTGAAGAGAAAAATGCATCATATTTTGGTTGGATGGAACAATTTTGTCGATAAGTCACTTTTTGTTCTAGACAGATTTTATATTTATAAGATGGTGAATGTTTGATGGTAAAGCTCTGTTAGTTGTAAACGCAAAACAGTGACCAATATATAATATCTTAAATATAAAAACTGGTACAATTTTTGTAAATGATGATATATATATATTAATAAAAAAATGTGCGTAATTGAAATACAAAAACATAAAAAGCCGTATCCAATGACGAACGGAACCTTATAAGTTAAGTATTGTTTACAGGTACATAAATAACCCCAAGACAAAAATGTCGATTAAATCACAATTTAAGTACAAAAAAGTTATGCACATTAATTATGCCAATTGAAAATGTGTTAAAATGATGGAAGATTGTTATTGTACATGTAGTATTAACATGACCAATTATCGGCGTATAAAACAATATTATTGTGTCGAAAACCACTGAACATGTTTGTATGGGAAATAAGTCATATCTTTGGTATGGCTATAAATTTTCGATTCTGCTTTCGACTGTGAACAAAATTATTTATTTTGTAAAAACTATTCCTGTTCTCCTTTACTGTATACCTTACAACAAAAGTATTTTTGTTTACCCATTTACATTATTCTATTTGGCGGCATTTTATTCAAGGTTATGGTTGTCTTTTTGAAATTGTTTAGCATTTCACATTTTTATTTTATTGATTTTGTACTTTAAATTGTGTCATAGATCAAATGTATTCGTTCAGTGTGTGTTTACATGTGTTTGTATGTTTTTTGGTTGAGTTAAGCCATTTCAATTGATATTTTATAGTGAGTCTTTTTAGATTATAATGTTACATTATTTCTTCAGGTAAGAGCGAACGTTTGCATCTATTAAAACGTTTAAACCAACTGCATTCAAAATTGTGAATGTAAATGAAGAATGTGTCAAAGAGACGACTACCCACCATATAGCAGACAACACCTGTTCTAAGTCAGTTGTTTTTTCCGTTTGAATTCTTTTTTGAGGCCCTTCATAGCTTGCTGTTCGGTGTGAGCCAAAGCTACGTGTTGAAGATCATACATTGACCTTTACTTTTACAAATTGTGACTTGGATAGAGAGTTGTCAATGTAATAACCGTTTCACAAATGATATCGGATATGTTCATTACGTCGTAACTACAATCCCCTCCCTTTCATGAATGTGACCTACCGAATTAGACTATTTACCGGATTTGTTATTACATAAGCAACACGACGGGTTTTCAATATCAAATTTGAACCATCGATAGCCCTCACCATGAATTTAACAAGATGAACTGTTGTAGGATTTCATCATCCCCTTAGAAGTTATCTCCCTTTTATTGATTTTTTTTTCAACATGGCCCCTCTCGTTGTTTTTAAAGATATCATGACTTTATTTTTTATGTGTTAGTTTTTTTTGTCCCAACTAGCTTACACATACATGTACTCTCCTAAATGATAGAAGGTATAGTGTTACTCTGGAGATGTGGAGGATGAGTTTCATTTCAATGTGTTTTGATTATTTTGTATTTTAGTTATGTGACTTTTGTACTTTATGTAAGTCTGCTGAGTGGAGTTCTTTTTAATGTATACATATCTGTATTATATTGTGCTATTATACGAATGACCAAGGTTTGAGAGCCCACAAACATGTAGAAATCACCTTAGTCTGAAAATGCCTGTACCATGTTAGGAGTTTGTAATTTAAAAAAAAAATAGATGCTGTCTGAGATATTTTTTTTATTATTATTATTATTGGTTCTATTTGAAATGTGAATGTGTTTTTGTGGGTACTACTAGTTTTCGTAAATTTAAGGAAGAATAAATTTAATCGGTATATATATATATATATGAACAAAAATAAATATTCTAAATTCGACGACTAAAATTGTTCATGTACTGTTATGTTTGTCACTAGAAGTATAATATAGAAAGAAAAACATTCGTTGTTGTAAATCAAATTTTCATTAAAAGCCTCAGGAAGGTGGTGACACCGAATTTGATTTAGGGAACAACCATTTAATTTCAAAGGGGTATGGTTTATTTTGTTTTTAAATATTCAGATTCCAAGTTTAATTAAAAAAAATATATTCTGGTCAAGCAGATGACAAAATAAAATATTCTGAACCCTTATTTTCGCCATACCTTATGAAGTGTTTTAAAATATTGAAATAAAAATTTGATTGATATCGTTGAAAAACTAAATAAAAATATCTCCCTTTTTTAAAATTAAATGGTTGCTCACATATACTATTGAAATATTGATACATGTACATGGAAGAAAAATTTTAATTTTCAATTACATTTATGTATAGATCTTCTCATATTTCTTTTAGATAAAGTCAAATTCAAGACTCCGGAAATGAAGGGAAATGGTTCCGTAATAGATAGAGGTGGCTAAGCATTTGTTTACATGTGCAATGCTACACCTATTACCACGCAAACGTTGAAATAAGGGTGGTTGGACGACAATACCTATCTTGTACGTCACATTATGTCATACAATTAATAATTACATGTATTTATTGCATATCATATCAATCAATGATGATTAATAGGTATTAAACAAAACTACATGTACAACAAACTAAAGAAGGATACACAACGGAATACACCAAATCTGGAATGGCTGTGTTGAAATATTTGACTGTTTGTGCTATCATATTTGTTCTTGGATTTCAGTTTACCATGGCTGCGTTTATTCCAGACAAGGTAATATTTAGTTTTCGTATTTTAATCAGCCGATTGTTTAATTGAAAAGTTTAAGCAAAAAAGTACGGGAGATACCTAGACAGACTCATTTTTTAAAAAAAGAAGTGCAAAAGTTTAAAGATTCATTTGATTAAATTGATATCAAAGTGTTAATTGCATCGCAAAATAGTCTCAGATGTCAGATAAACGTAGTAATTGAACATCAATGGAACATAGCAAACGAATTCCAATAAACATGCTGCAAGTCTATTAAATGTGGAATGTTCTTTATAAAAAAAACAGAATATATATTCAGGCACTGAATAAGGAGGCGACAGTCAAAAATCGTAATTAATATTTCACCATAGCTTTTAAACGAGAAAACATGTTATCAAATGAGTGATGCATTGTCATATTTTAGACTATACTATTATTATTTTTATGAATATACAAAACTCAAAATCCTCTATTCTTACAATAAACAGAAATTCAGTGTAAAGTTTTTTTTAGCATAACGTATGAAACTGTTTTAAACAATCAAATCCAATTTTGTTTTTGTTTTTATCATTCTTGGTGCTGATTGGTCAGATCGGTTTAGTAGAAATGGCACATGCTTGTAGAATATAGAATAAGCTAGGACTATAGAAAATCGCTCGTTACTAGTCTAAGAAGTTGGTACTACTATTTGTATGCTGTTATTGTTTTATGTTAACTGTTATTATATGACTTTCAATGATGTTTTTAGACTGGTTGTATAACTATAAGTAAGACTTGAATACTCAATGTATTCACATATAAGCATTAGAAACAATAAGGCCCTTTCAGAAATTGTGACATTAATCAAAAGGCCACAAAAACAATTATCGCTCCAAAAGTAAATGGACTGTATAAATGAAAAATATATTATTCTGTTTTTTAATTCAATTTCAGGATTTTCTTCAAATGCAGGATCATCATATGTCAAACTACAAGAATATATTCGAACAATACACAGGACTAGCTGACGGACCGGACAACAGCTTATTGAGAGTATATGTTCGTCCGAATACTCAGATCGTATACAGGAACGAGCGGAACGAGCGGCACGGAAGACTCAATTCTGAATCATTTGGAGATCAGAGAATACCGATAAATAGATGGTCTTCTCATGATGATACTGACAGCTTTACAAAACACCATGATCATAGCATTATCAAGCCTAAGAAAATAACGGAGCGGAGAGATAACACATTTCAAACAGTCGTTTCAGAAATGGAAAAGCAATTAAAGAAAAGTTCTAAGTCCATTTTTTCCAGGGCTAATGACTTATTTTCTGACCAAACCACTGAAAAACGAGTATACGGAATCAAAGATTTTGTGTATGACTTTTTAAAGATTGTTTCAAATTAGTCTGTTGTTACAGATGTAAATGTAAATTAATTATTTTTTTACATAAATTATTTATTTCTAGTAAATAAACTTATACTCAAAGTCTTCAATTATTATTTATATCTATACAATTTGGCCGTTACAGAATCTAAAGGACTATGAGTAATTGCATTGTCCGTACCCCAAAATGAAAATAACGTTACGTCATTGGTTGAATTTCGATTGTTTAGGACGTTTTAAACCAATCACCACGCTTTGGTGTACACTTTTGAAAATATTACCCAGAATGCATTAGATTCTGAAACGGTGAATTGATAATGGAAATAGAAATCACTTTCCTCTACAAAATTAAGTCTACTATTCTAATAAAAGTGCAGTGCAAGTGCATGGTGGACACTCTTCTGTAAACATTAGATTTTTCTAAATGATTAGATACGAGTAGGCATTCATATCTTCCCGCAAAAACAAACTTCCATGTAGAGTTACCGGTCCTTTCGGGGATTGCCGCAAAATGTTCGTAAGGATGTACTTAGGTAAGGTTTTGGAATTTGTGTCATATGTTCGGACTCCTTTATAGTGTTTTGCCATACAATACAATGTAAAATATTTTGCCCCATAACACCCATTTATTTATCTATATAAGATTTAATAGCTCATGAAACGCCATTTACCAAATTTTTAGAAGATTCTTGATTTTCTTTCTTTTGTTCTGAGACCCAAATAATACCAATACAAATATAAGGTAAAAGTCAGAGTCAGCCTTTTCCCGCCATAATTTAAATCTCAAATATCTCGAAAAGGAGGTCCCTGACCTTTCAATATTTTAGCTTATCTTTATCCTTAATTGATGCTCTATTAGCTTATAGTATCAATTTTAATTTCGTAAATTTTACCTAACCTCACCTAAGTACATCCTTAAGATATTCTTCCGCATACATTACCACAATTTTTCGGTACGTGTGCATGTAGATATTATCAATTATTTTTTACTTATACATATGGATATACATGTATCTAACGACAAAACATTTTCATATTATCAATTTATGTTCTAACCAAAAATATTTTAATCAGTATTCATTGACGTGAATTATTGATAGCAAACGATAAGGAATGATACTTTTGCACTCCTTAATGTCTGCGTTTTTATCCCGGTTTTATGTTTATAGATCGGTTACAAACCCAAAACGAAAATTACGTAATGGAAATCTAATCGATAGTAAAACAGCGGAATGCCCTCACGTTCATCGTGATGTAAAAAATGGTGTGAGAGAAAAACAACAGCCTTATTTATGTAAAAATAAAACAATAATAACAAATAATATCGACAGCAACCAACAACAACTGAAAACTTGCAACTTACTTGGTAAATACTGCAATGAAATGTAATAATACTTGGGTATACGGCAATGAAACATCAGCAACCAAAAGCACCAGACATAGAGATGTCAATGTGAATACATGATACAATGTATATTTTAAGTCTTCAACACTATAAAAAAATAGAGGAATAATATACCAACGGAAGAATCAAAACTCATTAGTTTAAGATATACAGAAAAAAAACATATAAAAAAGACGGAAGATAAAAACAGCAATCTACATAATACTACACAATAAGCAAAAAAAATAAGCAACCCGAATCTCACCAAAATCAGGGAGTGAAGTCAGGTGCTCCGGATGAGCATACACCTACATTGTACCCGTGAAACATCCGCTGTGTTGCTCAGGGGTGGATTCAGCCATTTTAAAAAGGTGGTCCCAACCCAGGACAAAAAGGGGGGTCCAACTATATGCTATATGTTCCCATTCAAATGCATTGATCGGCCAAAAAAGGGGGTTCGAACCCCCTCCCCTTTTGGATCCGCCACTGTTGCTTGTTATGATTAAGTACAAACTTTGTGTTAAGTCTCACTCGGGAATTTCACAATCGAAGATGGAAGGACGACGCAATCTCCGGCTCAGAGATCAAATATCCGTTCCGTTCAATACTTTGTAACACTACACTCAATATGACTCATATTAAGAGCAATATTGCGGAGCATGTATGGAACGGATATGAACTCTGCGCCGGAGATTGCGTGACGTCATCAACGTTTTTTCATGGTTTTTAGGGTTTTAAACGGAATTTAGAAATGACTAATATTTTTTCTGTCTATTCGAAATAACATAAAACATGTGGTGCACACTGTTAAATTACCCGCTACGCGCGTTATTTAATGTGCACCACATTTTTATGTTATTTCTTTATAGACAGAAAAAAATAATACAATGTCAGATTCCTTAAATGAATTATGAATCTTACAAATATGCATGCTATGAAACTTAGGAATCATTCCGACGAAAGCGACGTTTTGATTCTGAAATCACCTTTAATCATGTTATTTGTCCATAAATTTTGATATGATAAAGAAACTAAGGTTTTAACTCCATCAGGCAAAGTTGACCTTCGACTGATTTTGCTATTTATTAGGTCCTTTTTGGACAGATAGCTCTTCAATTGTTTCTTTAAAAAAAAGGAAGATGTGGTTTCTATAAAAAAAAAAAGAAGATGTGGTTTCTAAAAAAAAAAAAAGAAGATGTGGTTTCTATAAAAAAAAAAGAAGATGTGGAATGATTGCCAATGAGACAACTCTCCACAAGAGACCAAAATGACACATAAATTAACAACTATAGGTTACCGTACAGCCTTCAACAATAATCAAAGCCCATACCGCATAGTCAGCTATAAAAGGCCCCGAAATGACAATGTAAAACAATTCAAACGAGAAAACTAACTGCCTTATTTATATAAATAAAATAAACGAAAAACAAATATATACAGATCAACAAACGACCACCACTGAATTACAGGCTCCTAACTTGGGACAGACACAAACATACATATACATAATGTTGCGGGGTTAAACATGTAAGCGGGATCCCAACCCTCCCCTAACTTGGGACAGTGGTATAAAAATACATTATAAGAACGAACTTTAAAAATCAGTTCAAAAAGGCTTGACTCATGATCAGATGGACAAAAATACAAGTGAACGTGATCGGGTACTTGTACATCCCAACAACAAAATGACACTAGGAACAGATCTGAGGGTAGTCGCAGTTAATTGACAGCCACTAACAACTAATAAAAAAATCATCTGTTCTTTTTGCATCCTTGTCTCCAAATATTCGGCTCTAATCGTAATTGATAAATAGAGAATCTCACTTTAAATTTGATTGCATGAAATTCATAACTAGTTGTTTTATAGTTTTTCTGTTATTGCAGTCACGTTTCTCCAATATTTGATAATTAGACTTAAACAATATAAGGGATTAGGGGTGTCCTCATAAGGACTGGCATCGTGATAATTACCTGTAATTCACCTATATCAGGTCTTAACTCAAATATTGTAAAAAGGGGGATATTGTTAAAAAATATTTATATCAAAACATTAACAAACCATATATTTTTCGTCGAGTATAACCAGAAACGGTTACGTAATTATTTTCATCCGCCGTATTTGATTAATAATTATAGTATAACTAATCGCCGTATTTGAATATCAAAAATAAGACAACGTGTGACCGAACGACGCATGGATTAAACGAGTGCGCAAGTAACATGTTCACTGATTGTACCTCATTTTAGTAATTTATTCCATTACTTGATATATTTTTGTATTTTTGTATTTTTGTTACATGTAGATGTTAAAATCTAAACCGATGCAAAACAGCCAAGTTTTATTTATGTAAAAAGTCACCAAAAGCGATTGTCTTCTAGTGCGAAGAACCATATATCTACCTAGTCGTTCTGTCTGTATATCACTAGAGCCGAAGCCAGTTTACGTGGTATGCTGTCTTGGCAGATGAAATAGTCAGTCGTATATCTGTTCACTTTTTCCTCGAAAACGGAGCTGATACAAATTGGGTACATCACGTCGCGTCATGATCTATATAGTGTTGAACTGTGGGAACTGGCTTGGTGAATATTGTGTACTACTAGTATTTTCGATTTGTTACTTAAGCTTTGGACAATTAATGCATGTTGACTAAGAGAACAAAATTATGAAAAAAAGCAAAAAATTGCTTCCGGCCGTACGGTAACGGATACTGGATGTGTAGTGATTGATAATTTAGTCTTAGATTATTTGTTGCTTTTTTATGTATGTTTTTGTACAGTTCTTTTAATGTTCTGTTGCACCAATGTCTCAAGATAAGGGAGAGTGTTGGAGCCTGTAATTCGGTGGTTGTCGTTGCTGTTTAATATATTCGTTTTTCGTTCATTATATTGTACATAAAATAGGCCGTTATATTTCTCGTTTGAATTGTTAAACATTTGTTTTCTCGGGTTCTTTTAAAGCTGACTATGCGGTATGACTTTGCTCATTGTTAAAGGCCGGACGGTGATCTATATTTGTTAATGTCTGTGTCATTTGGTCTCTTGTGAATAGTTGTCTCATTGGCAATCATACCACATATAAGGACCAGTTGAACATTTCATTCAAAATGGTATAACTTATATCAATGATTAATATGGTATGCAGAAAACGCAGAGTTTAGTTAATATTTTAATCACCTTTGCTTTTTATTCTCTCATATATCGGGTTATTTCAAATAAATACAGTCCGACCGTATGCGTATTTTGAAAAAGTACGCTTACGGTCCGGACCGTACGCTGACGGTCCAAATACTCATAACCATAGACACCTTTCTATATTGTTGAAAACTATACCATATGTTGCCCTCTAGATGTCCTTAGTTTGTCTTTGTCATTTGATTGCTGTCTTATTAACGTATAACCTACATCTCCAACAGTTTTGTATAACTAAAACGGTTATTGTGTATGGAATAATTGTCTTTCTTTCCTCAATATATAACATAGTAAAAGGAAGAAGAACAGAGGAGAGATGTACACAGGCACTTGTTTCTATCAATGGATGGTCGACCTTCCCATGAATAGAAACAGGTGCCTGTGGCGATGTCCCTAAAAAAAAAAGCAAACAGAAAAAAAAAATGCTTTTCTTCAAAATTTTGTTCTACTGCATTATACAAAGTCAAATTAATTGATCAATTGCAGCTTTGATTTTAGATTAACATTGTACACAAAACATTATAAAGTTTTATGTCCCATCTTTTGATTTTGAGTAAGAACAAATACATTTTACCCATGTCATGTGTTAAAATATTGTAACTGTGTATATTGTGTTGGTGTATAATTTTTTTATCAAATAATGATATATATTGTATTAATATGTCCATTGCTTCTCTTTAAACGGGAAGAAAACATCCTTCTTTAAACGTTTTATCGATTACCACTGTGCCTGCAGTGTTATAATCAAAAATAGATATATATCAGAACGGGGACATGATAAAAAGCCTATTTATTAAATTGTTAAGACGGAAGCCGGTAGGAAATAAGATGAGTAAAAAGTGATTAAAACCTTAGATTTGCATTATGTAAATTGCTTGCATATTCAAATAAACAAACGAAGAAAGACTGTAAGTTTATTTCTATAGATTCTTCTTCGTCTTCTAGCATTTGCGGAATCTTAATCAAAAATAAAGAACGCTGCAGCCATGTTAGATGAATTAATTTATTTTCGTAGAAAAGCTACGATGGAAATACGACTGGGTATAGCTGTAGTAAGTTACGCCAGGTTTTACGCATTATCTAACTTACGACGGCTTTGTGAAACGGCTGTAAAACCTACGATTTATTTACGATGGACTTACGATGACACGTAGACTTACGAAGGCTTTGTGAAACGGTACCCTGAACGTTCATCTTTATTTTGTAAGGGATACATATATGCACAAAAACGATTTTGTCTATATCTCTTTTCCCCATCACTTGATTAAAGAGATGACACTTACAGTTTGATTGACATACGACGTCTTATATTTTTGAAGATGTTAATGTAAAGCCTCATACCCTTTTTTCATTATTCCAATTTTCTGTATATCTATAATTATTGTCCATAATGACAAACAAACGTGTTTTCCTTGTGATATTACACATTTACAACAAGGGAATTTACTGCAGCTCATAATGGACTGTACTAGCAAGGACATAAACTGTTACTGAACTGTGTATGAAAACATTGAAACTCTTGCTAGAAATATGCGTTATGAGATGCACTTTCTGTGCTCAAAAAGAATAACAAAACTTGATCACAAGTACAGTATAAGTAAACTTTTTAAAATAAAATAGTTCCTTACTAATAGTATATCATCTTACTATTTTATGACTTATAAATATTTAAAAATAAATCTTCTCTTTTTTAAAAATTGTAAGATATCAGCTATAATTTAAAGAATAATGACAAGATCTCCATATAGTAAACTGTGAAGAAAATTTATGTATATATTATAGCTTAATTTTTTTCCAAACCCCAACCATTTTACATAAATCTTATAAAATAGTTTTTTCATTATAGGTCCTGATGTATGTATAATAGCACTCTTAACTAATAATTATAAGTAAGTTTAATTTGAGACCATTTTAATTCTTATTTGTAAATATATGCAGTTGTTACTTAACGTTTTCTTACACCCCAGCACATATGAATTTTTAAAACTTTATGATGACAACCCTATGAATTAATTATGATATTTATTATTTAGTGATTATTATAACCAAATTCAGTCATCTGTATATAATTAAATGTTTCCTTATGTTTTAAGGTGTACATAGTTGCTAAAACTATACCCTTTGGGTAGTGCTCCACAATTAATGGAGGAATATACAAAAAACTGAACTGAACTGAACATTCAATACTGCATTTTCAGCTATTGATTGTGATGTTTCTGGTTCCGACAAGTCAGTTAAGAGCTTTTTAAAAAAAGTCTGACACCAAGGGAGATAACTCCGATATAAATAATGGTATGATATGTACCTCTCATTCAGTCCTGCATGTGCTGCTATCGATTGAGATGTTTCTGGTTCCGGAAAGTAAGTAAGAGCTTTAAAAAGTCCGACTCTATGACCAAGTCCTACGCCAAGGGCGATAACTCCACTATAAACAATGTTATTGAATCTTTCTTCGTACACGTCTGGCTTCGTATCGTCAGGAGAAAATCTAGTCATTTCCTGAAGTAAATATTTAGTCCAATTTGTATTCAAAGCATAAACAGATATACATACAGGTAACAGAAAATTTGAGGTAAAGGTCAATGAGACAGCAACCCAACAAAACAATTCTACCATAAAAGTCGCAAGACAATGTTAACGATCAAGTCCCCTCCCTTCCAACCTTGGCAGATAAGGCCAACATTTGTGATTTCAATGCTGCGCCATCTACAAGTAGCTTAATGTCACACCATACCAACTTCGTAATTCTTGACCAAGGTTATCACTTCAGTATGGAGGTGTGGTAATTGTTGTGTCTAGTGTTTATATATATTCTGAAGCAGGAACCCAATCAATACGTTGTTTTTCAAACATTTGTTAAGAACAAATAATATACTGCATCTTGAAACTCAATATCTCTGATACATATTACCAAAAACACAGCGAACACAAGGAAACACGCATGGTTCAGAAAGCACGACTTTGGACTTTTATCGTTTTTGTGTGTAAAACTCATTACATTAACTGCTTGATAAACGAATTAGGTATTGACAATTCACTTGGAAACTCAACATATACCCTCACGACACTTACCAAAGAGGAAATCCTGGATAATCATAGGTCTGTTCTGTGTTCCTTTGGAATTTCAACCAAAGATGAAGAACTGGATCTTCCATCACTGTATTGGATATCTAAACTACATAAGTGTCCTTACAAACAATGGTATATTGCTGGGTCTTCCAAGTGCTCCACGAAACCTCTTTCTAAATTATTGACATCCATTTTATCAGCAATCAAAGACGGGCTTCAAAGTTATTGTGAAACTGCCTATTCTAGAGGGGGCGTGAATCAGATGTGGATACTAAAAAATTCCAAAGATCTTTTAGAGTACATACAATCTAACTCTCTTTCATCTTGTAACAGTATTAAAACATTTGACTTTTCTACTCTTTACACTAGTATTGACATTCTAACCTAAGAGACAAATTGAAAGAGTTGGTATTGTTTTGCTTTATAAAAAAGAATGGCCAATGTAGATACAAGTATCTAGTTATAGGGAGGGATAAATCCTACTTTGCAAAGGACCACTCTGATTCAAACAAAATATTCTCTGAAACTGATATTATCAAGATGCTTGATTTCTTGATTGACAACATATTTGTTACGTTCGGAGGACGTGTTTTTCAACAGACTGTCGACATTCCAATGGGAACAAACTGTGCCCCTCTACTTGTCGACTTGTTTCTTTATTATTATGAGGCTGACTTCATGCAGGAACTTCTTAGGAAGAAAGATAAGAAGTTAGCAATACCCTTTAACTCTACTTTCCGCTATATAGATGATGTTCTTTCACTAAATAATTAAAAATTTGGTGAGAGCCGTGGTTAGTGCATCGGACTACTAACACAAAGGTTCCTGGTTAGATTCGCGTCTGGGATGAAAATTTCAGGGACTTAATTTTCGGCTCTCCCTTGACACCATTTGCGAGTATGGTCTTGAAGAAGCGATGATAGTCCGTCGGACGGGGGCGATAAATGGCTGACCCGTATAAATAGAGAGCCATATCTTTTGCACGTTAAAGACACCCTTGTAGATTTCGAAAAAGAGCAGGCTAATGCCACTAGAAGGCAGCACTCGCAACCGCAAAGTGGAAAGGGATTAATATAAGTTGCAAAACTTGTTTCCCAATCCAGCAGCACCTGCATACGGGGTATATATCTCCCAATTGACACGATATTCCCGTGCTTGCATTTCCTATCATGATTTTCTTGATTGAGGTTTGCTGTTCACAACGAATCCATTCAACAAAGAGTTCCAAATGGTGAAGTTGAAATCTTCCCTTCGTAAAATTTACGGACGCCATCACGAGTTGGTTGACCGTTATGGAATAACCGTTTCTCAAATGATATCGGATTTATTCCTTACGTCGAAACTACAATCCCCTTCCCTTCCATGAATGTGACCTACCGAATTAGACTATTTACCGGATTTGTTATCACATAAGCAACACGACGGGCGGCACATGTGGAGCAGGATCTGATTACCCTTCCGGAGCACCTGAGATCACCCCTAGTTTTTTTAGGGGTTCCTGTTGTTTATTCTTTAGTTTTTGTGTTGTGTCATGTGTGCTGTTTTTTGTTTGTCTTTTTCATTTTTAGCCATGGCGTTGTCAGTTTGTTTTAGATTTATGAGTTTGACTGTCCCTTTGGTATCTTTCGTCCCTCTTTTATACTACTAGGAAAAATTTGAACCAGTTTAACATTAGCGCCTTCCGCTGTTGTTTTATTTTGTATAACTACAAGCATACTATGTAATTACTAAAAGTGTGACCACTTACCGTGATATATAAGACAGAAAACGTCTTAAATTTGTTAAAAAAAATTTAGTCTAGAGCTATGACAATAATAATGTTTAAACTTACTAATATGTTACAATATGGTGCAATTTTATGATATGGTTATAAGTAATCTTACCATTAATTTTCTGTACAATAGGCATCTACTAAATATATTATCATTTGTGTCGAAGATAAAGTAAAGTATTGGGGTCATACATGTGTGCACATTTAAAGTTATAATAGAGCTTTCTTACAAATTGACGGAAGTTACGAACGAACGTAAAGGGAGCACGTATTTCATTACCACAATAACAGTTAAACGAGTCTTTGTTTTATCCAGTAAAACAGCATTCTTTTCTAAATCAAGTTTATTTCAAAAATAATATTATTGTATAGCAATATAATATTTCCCACAGAAAGTAACCAAAAGTTAGCGTGCAATAAATTCCAATATTGCACTAGTGCAATAAATCTTCAAAAATTTATGACGTCATCAACGTCAAAATCTAGTTTAATCCAATTTTTACTTTTAAATATTATATTGCTATACAATAAAAGGGTTATTGCATGAATATTGGGGAATATTGTCCCTCGTAGAACATATATTGCACTCGCAAGCTCGCGCAATATAAGATTCTTCTTGGGACAATATTCCCCAATATTCATGCAATAACCCTATAATATCGCAAATAATACACGATTTTAATATAATCAAGCAGAATAAAATAGTGTCAAATACACTTACGTCCGATACGTTACTTCTGTAAACCACGAGTACACACATTTCAGCGCGAATTTTTTAAGCACGAGTTTCACGATTAACTTTTCAATGGATTTATTGAAGTACGTTAGTCTAAATTTAACGACAAGATTCACATTTATTTTTATTTTGTATAGTACACTTTCTGCAAATTGTCAAAGTGGAATATCGAGATTTGATTAAAAAAAAAAAATGATGCTACAATGTTTTTAAAAAGTAATGTTGAATAAATCTAGAAAAACAGATTTTGTATATCAAGAAAATAAATCTATAATTTTGCACCATATACATTGTAGATTTTAATAAAATGACGATTTAACAGTACACATGTTTGGAAGATAGACGCGAAGTTGTCACTTATCGTCCAGTGGCTAATATTTCATGAATGTTCAGGACTGTAGGCAAAACGTAATTATACGCTAAGATATTCGTTCCATTGTTGCGGTGTATCATATATACACATTGGGGGGGGATGGGGGGGGGGGGGGGCAATGAATATTACCAGAGGAGAGGCGATGATTCAAAAGTTATTAAACGAGCACCAGCATATGGCAAAGTATGAAGATCATCTTTTTTATTCATTTTCATTTTATTTTTGAGCGTTGCAAATTTTGAATGAAGGAAGTATTTGTGTTTTAATTTTTTCTTATTTTTCTATAAGGGAAGAAGACAATGTCTTTGCTTTGGCATTTTCTGAGGTTAAACAGTGCAACATTGTAATATTGAAGAGTAGGGGAGGGGTCGGTTTTTAGTCTTTTAGAGACATTTAATTCGTCTGACTACTAGATGTATTCAAGATATTTTGTAGATTTATCTCCTCCGACCTGGTGGTATTAATTTTAACCTATCGTACGTCCCGAAATTCTAAATATATCTAAAAAAAAGTCCAATTTAATAAGTGTCGTTGCATGTAGGATAATTGTCCGAAATTCCACGACTATTATTTAAATATGTAAAAATAAAGGATCCCTAAAACGAGTCTTACGTAGGATTCGTCAAGCATACGTACCTTTCGTCAATTTGTAAGAAAGCTCTAATAGAAACATGTACACTGAACTGAATTCATATGTTACATAGCATACTTATTTACATTTAGAAATAGAGGATATGTCTACGCATTGTTATGAAATTCATTTCACGTATTTGTGCATGTGTACTTTTCAACTCAGAATTTAAGAAAACATTATTTATAGTATATTGATTGATTAATTGTAGGTTCGTAAATGTACGCCAGTATTTCATGGATGAAATTAAACTAACAATAATTTAAATACAATATATTTTCTTTCATATATAAGCCGTCGGGGTTGAAGGTCTGGTAATGTTTAGCTGCCACAGATAAAAGAGGATAGAAATATAATGGAAAGGATAGAAAGTTGGAAGTGCAAATTTGTTACGAATGGACAAATCAAAGAGTTGGAACAGGGATTCTTAACGTGAAGAGTGAGCGTCATTCTCTCAACACGCGGCATCGAATGTAACGTCACCATTTCTGATCGAATGTGGCTGTATATATGTACATCCCGCATAAACAAACGGATACTTCGCTTTTGGCAAACTCATTAGTCTCGCTCAACTGCATGTCAATAGATACTTTATTTTTTAAGGATTAATAAAGAAATTAAAAACCAATTGTTCAGAGAACAATTGAAGGTCTTTCCATCAAAACAATGTATTTTGATATGAAAAGTTGTGAAACTAAGTTTAAAATGTCATTTCAATCGTCAAATGATAGCTCCTAGTAAGCTGATTCCCAAAATATATTGTTTCCATACATTTTTTTTATATAAGGGAGATAATTTAATACTTCCGGTTTGAAAAATGTTACTTCCGATTATATTTAAATATTTACTTGACACTGATTCCAAAAATATCTGGTTCTATATACTTTTATATTAATAAAGTACAAAAAAATAGCTATTTCCGGTTTACAAAAGGTCACTTCCGGTTGTTTTTTACAAGGTTAAATGGTTTGATACCTTTTTCTAAAAGTTGTATATCTTTATCATGTATACATATAGAATAAAAGCAAAGGTCAAAATCTAGAACGTCAAATTAAGCTATGACCTTGAGATCAATTTCAAGGTCATAAACCCAGGACCTCAAATCAAAAGACCATAGGTCTTTATTATATTTAGTTAATGAGTTATATCACCAAACGCGTATTTTTAAATACAAGAGGGGAGAAAACTCCCTTTTACATTCAACGTCCGCTTGCAATCAAAATTTACATCTTCGACATGTCGCAACTAACAATTTAGTAAAAATAATTTGTTGATATCTTATACAGTCTTTGGATATAAGTGAAAATAAGCCAAATTCAAATATTAGAATATGACCTTGACCTTTGACCTTGACCTAATTTTCATTTTTTGGGACCAAGGACCTCAAATCAAAAGATCCTAGGTCTCTATCACTTATGATTTATAAGATAGAAATTTATATCACTTATATCAGATGCATAAGGGGAAATAACTCTCATATGGAGCGGTCATATCGCTTCGGTCAAAATAGGACAAATCATGCGAAGGATATAACGAGCAATTTTGTAAAATAAATTTGTCATAATCTTTTACGGTTGCGAAGGAGATGCGCTAACAAGGAAAACAGTGTTTGGGGAGATAACTCCTACAAAGAAAAGTAATCGTTTACGCAGGGTAAATTTCAAAAGCGCATAAACTGTTCGATATCATATACCAAATATCTAAGCGACATATTGCGAAACAAATGTTTATCGCAAGAACAAAATTAGGCGGAAGAAAAAAAAAAAAAAAAAAATAATCAGAAGAAAAACAATAGGTCTTTCCACAGAAAAGTGGAAAGACCTAATAATTACAGCTTCTAAAAGGTATTGACTTGTTTTACATGTCTGTGGAACGTCGTTCTATATTTGTATTTTCTATTAATCGCTTAACATAGATTTCTCTTATCAGTTTATTTCAGGGGAGGGAGAAGGGGGTTGCTATTGTACTCGAGTCAGGAAGGGAAAAGGTAATTAAAATAAGAAAACCTCTTTATATTCTATCATTGCAAACGTATACATGGAGCCTTTTTATTGATAACTGCATACATGTTCATGAACTTTGTATATCGTCCTTTCAGATCAGTAACCTCTTCGAGCTGAAATAGGGGAAAAAAATAGTACGATAGATATTTAAATCAATTTTGTCGGATTTAATAATATTTTTTAATAAATTACAAGATTTACTAAATGGAATCCCTGAAACGATGACTGAAATTTGTGGTACATTAATATTGTATATATTCATTTCATATCAAGAAAATATGAAAAGGGTTAATATGAAAAAAAGAAGATGTGGTATGATTACCAATGAGACAACTCTCCACAACAGACAAACATGACACAGGAGGTAACAACAATAGGTTACCACACGACTTTTAACAATGAGCAAAGATCATACCACATAGTCAGCTATAAAAGGCCCCGAGATAACAATGTAAAACAATTCAAACGAGAAAACTAATGGCCTAATTTATATTCCAAAAATTATCAAAAAACAAATATGTAACATATAAACAAACGACAACCACTCAGTCTGAATTACAGGCTCCTGACTTGGAACAGGCACATAAATAGAGAATGTAGCGAAGTTAAATATGTTAGTGGGATCCCAACCCTCCCCTAATGTATAAAACAAGACTATTGATTATAAACCATCAACACACAAATATCCAAATACCAATGACCAAATTGATAACACACGATGAAAACTGAAGATGAAAGTCTAGAATAACTAACGTTTACTTATTTGTATTTAGTGGGAAGTAGATTATCATCTAACCATTTTCCATCATAATTATCTCCATCTTTATTCATCAAATCGAATGCTCTCCAAGCTTTGAAAAGTCATACCCTGCAACAGAAAAAAATCCAAACATTCCAAATACATGCATTATTATTATGTTCCTAATTCCGTAACTACAATCCCGTCCCCTTTTTACAAAATGTGACCTACCGAATTAGACTTATTACGGGTTTGTACTTGCATGAGAAACACGACGGGTACCACATGTGGAGCAGTATCTGCTTACTCATCCAGTACAACTAAGATCACCCATAGTTGATTGGGTTCGTGTTATCTTTTTAGTTTCTATGGGGTTTTTTTTGTACTACGGGTGTATGTTGGTCTTTTCTTTTTTTAGCCTATGCGTTTTCAGCTTGTTATCGACTTGTGAGTTTGAATGTCCCTCTGATATCTTTCGCCTCCGACACTGAAAAACCTTCATTCCTTTCGTAAAGATTTAACAATAAAAAAAAAAACAAATTATTGTCATTTAATGCCGCCTATTTCTAAATACAAAAAAAAATAGCACGTACAAAGATGATGTTAACGATAAAAAAAAAATGAAACACGAATCTTTAACTGATATAATAACTGATGTTCAATTGCATAATTCAATGATGGGAAATAAATATAGTCAAATCTGTCAGAATTTAGTGTAACAGAAGGGTTTTTCTTGATTAACGAAAACAACAAACATTTGAAAGCCAGACAAAACATACCTTGCAGATTTCAATGTACATCGTTTTTTGTAAACGTTTTCTTGTTTATGATCATGCATCTACATATATTATCTTTACTTGTAAATGATACATGTACATGCACATTCACCTCCTCTTGTTAATGATGCATGCACGTACATCTGGTCTAATAGCTTGTAAATGGTATGTGTACTAATCTATACTTGTAAATGCTACATGTACTAATCTATACTTGTAAATGCTACATGTACTAATCTATACTTGTAAAGGCTACATGTACGTACACCTTTACTAGTAAGTGAGACATGCACGTACACCTTTACTTGTAAGTGATACATGTACGTACACCTTGACTTGTAAAGGACACATGTACAAACATGTACGTTCATCTTTATTTTGTAAGATACACAGACATACAAAACGATTTTCTCTACATCACTCTTCAACATTTCTTTATTAAAGATACACCAGTCACATTTTGATTGACAAACGACGTCTCACATTTTTAAAGATAATGATGTAAAGCCTCATACCCTTTTTTCACTGTTCTATTTATCTATATATCTATTATTCAATACATTTCCATATTGACAGACAACATTATCTATTTGCGACTGATTTGTTTTGTTTGTTATGGCCGTCAAAGCAACACAACACAAAATTGGTATACAATTGAGATACACCGATATCATTCTGGGGCCGGTAACAAGAAGCATTCTTATGTCTTACGAACGTCTTAAAGGCGTCTTATGATTTAAGAACGTAACAAGACCCACCCTCAGACCTATCTTAGAATGATTGACAGCCCTTAATGTTTTGAAAAAGTGCATGATTTAAGAACGATTCTTACGTCTACCTTAAAGCGATCTTACTAGTTCCGGTAACACAAAATCATTCTTAAATTTTGTTCAGTTATTAAGTGTTCTTAAAACAAACTTAGCAACTTAGGGGTGTACCAAGAACAATTCGCAATAGCTACACTTGATATTTTTTGTAAGAGTGGTCCCGACTACTCTTAGCTGTACATTCACTTGTTAATAATAAGTTGCTTAAAAAAGTTAATACATGAACCTTAGAAATTTTTTATTCTAAATATTTAGTCATCTGAATAGGATATTATATATCAGTGTTTTCTTGGCCCTGCGTGTGGAGGATGGTAATTTCTCTTTATTGTAAATCATTACAATTTTGGCTTGTTGAGAGCAGTGTTAATTATAGAGCAAAGAGAAATTTGTGACCTTTTCAAATTTAAACCAAGAGTTCCAAATGGTGAAGTTAAATCATCACTTCTTAAATTTTACGGAAGCCATCATGAGTTGGTTGACCATTATGTAATATCCGTTATACAGATGATATCGGATATGTTCATTAGGCCTATGTCCTTTTTCACGAATGTGACCTAACGATTTAGACTATTTACCGAAGTTGTAATATAATGAGCAACACGATGGGCGCCACACGTGTAGCAGGACCTGCTTACCCTTCCGGACCATCTGAAATCATCCCCAGTTTTAGTGGGTTGCGTGTTGCTGTTATACACCAATGTTTGACATTTTTGCCTATTGCGTCTGTTTTGTTCACGAATCTATCAATATAATGGAATTTGATAAGACTGTCATACAAGTGAGAGGTTCAGCTCTTTAAACAAGGTTCAATCCATCATTTTTTTACACTTTGAAAATGCCTGAAACAAGTCAGGAATATGACAAGTGTCGTCCATTCGTTTGGTGTGTTTTATCATTTGATTTTGCCATTTGGTTAATAGGGACTTTCCGTTATGAATTTTCCTCGGAGTTCAGTATAGTTGTGATTTTATTTTTTGTAAGAAGGCTTTCAAAAAGTTTTGATTAAAGTGAAAAGATAAAGGAAGATGTGGTATGAGTGCTAATGAGACAACTCTCCATCCAAATAACAATTTATAAAAGTAAACCACTATAGTAGTGATTTGACCGAAATGAAAGTAGGATAGAAAAATAAGCCTACGTCAATTATACAAGATTCAAATCCTACCCTTGGCCTGGTGAATAGTAGCTAGGGCACTCAAAAGAAAAAGCACTGATGGATTGTCCTGAGACAAGCATATTTTTATTAAAATAATAATGGTCTATAAGCAGTTAAATTAATTTCATGTTTGAAGCGGTGCAATTTTTTCAATTCAATTTGACTTAAATTTATCGAAAAAAGCATTGGGGAAGAATAATGGTGGTCTGAGGCCAGAATTGTTTTCCTTAGGTTAAATGGGTAGTTGATTGTTATGCGCATTTTATCGTTCATTAAAACGTTTTGATGATTCATTTAAGGTGATTCTAATTTCTTTGCGAGGAACCAAAAACGGAGGGTTCATTCTCATTTATCCAACTTTTTAAAATTATAGGTAGTACAGGTAAAAAAAAAAGTTGGATAGATGAGATCAAAGGTATTCAAGAACAAATGGTTTTTCAATTAGAATTTGGGTTGAATGACAGGTGAAAAATAAGACTGAAAATTATACCCGGATTAAATTTTCTGTAGTATTATTTAGCATATAGCATGTTAAAACGTGCAACTAACATTTAGTTAATGAATTGTAAATCATTTGAAAGTATTTTAAAGTTTTTTAACCGTTAGTTAAAATATGAATTGGATAGAAAAATATCAGTTGCATTTTTATTCATGAAGAGATTGTCAATGAGTTTGAGCTTTTTTTTTTGTGCAATAGACTCTCTTCGTTAATTTTTTTCTGTTCTTCTGACTAAATGATCCAAATAAGACAAATTATAAGTTGAATACGTTTAAGTGCACAAAGTGGAGAATGAAAAAATTTTGAACCTTATTTTTGCCAAAAAAACATAAAATAAATATATGTAATGCACTAATGTAACGGTTCCTGATTTGGAGCATGTATATTTTAAAGTGAAAGTGTCAGGGTTTTACATTTTTTATGCCGAACTCTCTCCATTATGTTAAAATGATTGGATGGATCTTAACATCAGAAGATCAATAACGAGAAATTCCAAATCATACGGTATAAGGGGTTACAAAACATTCCAATAGACCTAGGCCAGGATTTTATGAACGAAAGGCGTAATTACGGTTGCCCTGGTAGAGGGTTCCATGGGAAAGCTCAGAAGCTCCTGGGTTTCAACAATTGAGCATCAAAATATGAAGAAGCCAGACTAATAAATATCTCTCTATTGGTTTCTCTGAGCAGCACATGATACAAGACAAACAAACATTGAAGTATAGAGATCGTTCGTTTTATATATTTTAGGCTTTAATGTGGAATACATGATTGAATATGGAAAATTGACTTTATTGTACAACAGTGCTAAATTAAAGCAATCATGCCACTGTCTAGTTCCGATAGGTGGTATTTGATGTATGAATAAATATGTTGCTTGAACTTGATGGCAAAATGCAGGTCCGATGATGTGACTAAGTTACTAACTAATGGATATTGAAACAATATGATACTACCAAAGGCTATCCAGATTGGGAAGTAAAAATGCTATACCAATTATACATGTTACTACATGTAGTATAAATGCAAATTAACGCAAAACCTCAAATGAACAAATATTACTGGTTTGTGGGTTTCTTCTGTATAAATTTATGAAACATTTATTTATTATTTGTAATATACCAAATTTTATTTAAAAATAAAATGTAACAAGTTTACTATCGCCTATGTTATATATATTTGTTGAATAATATAAAAACATACAGGAACAAATTTACTGTCAAATTTTAGAAAGACACCTTATTATTTACTAAACAAACAACCCAATAATTAACAAAAATAAAAAGTTGGCTAAATGAGATTACCTTATTTTTAAAAGTTGGATAAATGAGAAGACACCAAACGGAGACGCCAGAAAATTATTAAGAACTCGTAACTTGAAAACTATTACGATGCAACTTAAGGGGGAAATAAGACCGATCTAAGAACAACCTGAGGGAGCTTTGATTTACATTCTTTGAATGATCTTAGAATTATCTTATCTTCCCCTTAATTCAATACTTACGACCTCTCTTAATAAAATTTCTTGTTACCGGCCCCTGATTCTAGAACGTTCATAGTTATAACGTTTACTAAAGAAAAGACAAGTGACGAATAAGTTTCAACAACGACCGAACTTTTACAGTACTATTGAACTCTATAATGTTTGTAGTATTTGCATTTAAACACGTTTTGTTTTAATTCTTTATATTTTTTAAGTCCTTCTGTATTTGTTATTTGTAAACTAGTTTGGTGTTCTTTTTTCTCGTCAGGATATATTTGACACAATGTGTGTGTAAGTGTGGATATTTTTAGTTTAGAATACCTTTCGTGTAATCCTGCATAGTCTGCAATTCTTCGCCATGTCTGTGGTCCAGACAAGTCAGTAAGAGCTTTAAATAATCCAACTCTCTGTCCTAGGCCTATACCAAGGGCCACAACTCCATTATAAACAATGGTGTTGAATCTCTCCTCATAAACATCTGGAATAACATCAGCAGCTGATGTCAAACTAGCCATTACCTCAAACAAATTTGGGCAAAATTATTTTGTTAATTTAGTTTCCTGGAGGCTTCCAAGCTGGGACTAGTATAATAATTAAAGATCTAAGCAGAAAGGCTGTGAATTGATCAGTTCTGTAGAAATGTATATTTTAGTTTTATAATCAGCGATTGGATTATAAATAAACTTTTTTATGAAATTGTTGCATGACATATTTTGGCCTTGTTTTTAGGTTTTTATTGCATACAGTTGTCAGATCTGGTAGACTTTTGAGTTTAAAATGTGCTCTTAGTAACTTCAGTCTGTTCTTTTTACCCTCATTTTGACGATTCAAGACATGTGTATTGGTTTTATAAAAAAGTATATTAATGAAGACCGCCTCCGAGTCCGAGTACGACAACGACTGCAGATCATACAGGTAAACTAAAGGGGTGATCTCAAAATTTGTACACTAATTAATTTTACTGTGTTAAATTTCTGCGTTGCAATGTCATGATGTGATAGGAAAAAAATAATCTTCAAATGAAATTGATTTTCTTTACTAAAGAGTGGAAGAAATCAGCTTTTTCATTTTCTCTTGATAACAGATATTTATTCCAGAATCTATTACTTTCACAACAACCTTTTGCTCGTGTCTATTATAAAAAAGCTGATCACTTCCGGTTTTGTTATATTCTATTGAAAAAAATACGTTTTCAAGTTACATGTAAATGGTTCGTTAGTAAAGAATGAATAATTTAATGGGAATTAAATCTACTATATATTTGTTCATTTTTTTTTTGGTATTTTTTTATTTTAAAGCATCTTTTCTCCCCAATTGTATATAGTTTTGGAAGATAGGATAATTATTTTCGATTGAATGATTGCAAATTGTTTCCAATTTTTTTTTTTTTATCAATAAACTTATAATGCACACTATTATATATCATTTAGTTATTTGAATGATTAGGAATATCCAACCAGCATTAACCTTCTATACGGCTTTTTTTGTATTTAATTTAAATTTATAGATGTACAAAAATAAGTCTGACAAGGAACCAAACAACGCTTTTTTCCCAAATAGACAAATAAAAACTGACCGCCACGAAATAGCCTAAATGCGGTGCTTAAAAGTGGCGTTAAAACACAAATAAATATCAAAGCAAAATAGATAAATTCAAAAGATTTTTAACCGTTCAGCTTTACAGTTGGGCAGGTTTTTTTTATAAACTAATTGAAAGCGTTTTCTATGTTAGCATTTCTTCAAACTATTTGAAAAAACAAAAGCATAAAATTGAGAACAAACGATAAAACGGTGACTGACGCAAAATGATAACCCCCCCCCCCCCCCCCCGTTAAGTACAAAAAATGTAGATCAAAATGAAATAGAAAATGGATTTTTTTTTAAAACGATTGGACTGAGTAGTGTGTTAGATAAACATTTACGATAGGGTGTTTCCTCATTGTTGATGTCTATACGCAGACCTATAGTTGTCAACTTCTAAGCCATTTTGTATCATCTGATGGAAAGTTGTCTCATTGGAAATACTATACTACATCATCTTATAATTTCATATCTGGTTAAGTTCTATGTTACCATCAGCACCAGGTGCAACCGACGGAACATCAAATGAAATATGTCGTCCTCAGACAGACCCATAAGAACCCTATTGTTCTGGCCAAAACACATTCTCTACAATCAATTTAAAATAGTTTATTGGAGTAAAGTTTTATGGGAAATCAAAAAATTGCCCAAAGGCAAAGTTTTTCATATAATGCGTCAAATCAGGACAGACGAAAACCTTCCGTTCCGGCCTATTAAATAAGTATATATATACTATTATAACCGCTATCCTCTCTTGACGCCTTACACCAGACAGAAGATAACCAGAAAGCCGGAACATTTAAAACGTAAGTGAAGAAAGTTAAGAAGACTTATTCAAATAACACAATACCAAGTTTTTGTTGAACATGTTATTGGCCGGAAGAAATGCTAGTAGGTCATCGGAACCCTTCGCAGATATCCTCGTCACACAGAGAAGTCTGTGGGAGTTTTGTGAATCGCCAAAAACAACTTTTCAATTAGTATACAATTATAAAATCACAATGTTTACAATATTTTTATTGTTTTGAGATAGTTCCCGTCATTTAAAGGGTCTTACTGTTACTCGTAGTCGGACTCGGGTAGGAGATAGAGAGTTATTGTAAATCTCCTATGCCCCTTCGTTAACGTATTTACATGTATAAGATAAAATAGAGATTGGAAATGGGGAATATGTCAAAGACACAACAACCCTACAAAAGAGTAAAAAAGTGTACTACATATATTTTAAATAGGTCGTTGTGTTGCTGTCTTATTGACGTATATCCATTAGTTTTCATTTGAACTAAATTTACTTAAAATTTACTATCTTTGATTCAATACAGAAAGTACTTAATATATCTTATTATCTTTGCCACAAGTCATAATCTACCATGACTGAAGATAACTAAATCGCAAATTCAGACCATATATATACTGATTGTAATGATTCCCTAAAAACCTCATTTTACACGTGTACGCTGTAATTTAAAATAAATTGTTTCAAACGTTTCAAAATGCAAATGTCGCAATAGGAATCGGATCTACGTTGCGGGTCCGGGTCCATGACTGAAGTAAAGTACTTACTAGTAGGTTTTTATTATTCGTAATGTCATTTGATAAAGTCATGCTGATTATAAGGCCCAAGGACACAGTTATCGTCCTTTGGTTTTCGTTGTCTACGAATATAGTCCCTAGTGTAAACAGTGTATAACTTGCATGTTTTATTTGATACACTTTCCCAATTTATTTATTGATATTAAATGCATGAAATATTAAGTAGGGGGATGTTATTACACGTCAAAAAAAATTGGGTGCTGAATCTTTATGTTAAGTAGTGATTTGGTCCAGTTCTAAAAGGTCAAATTTTATCACATCTGAAGCTGTCAAACTGAATTTTACACCCCCTTAACACAGAATTGTCAATATTTTGAGTTAGAGCTGGTAGCAGTTTCTATAATTTTGATATTATTTGTCTCACTGGTAGTACACTACTGTAACACTGTAAAAATCTTTTTGAGAAAGAGCAAGTGCGATTTTTTTAATTTGAATTTATAGTCTAAAAGAAATGCACTACGAAATAACTGTGTTCTCGGGCCTAAGGTGCACGAACTGCGAGGAAAAATCAAAAAGGAAAGTCCGTAATTATCAAATGACAAAATTAAAAGCTTAAACACAACCATGGAATGGATAACAACTGTCATATTCCTGACTTGGTACTGGCATTTTCTTGAAAATGGTGGATTAAACCTGGTTTTATAGCTAGCTAAATCTCTAACTTGTATGACAGTTGCATTACATTCCATTATATTGACAATGATGTTTAAACAAAACAAACATACGAAATATGTAAAATGTCAAAAATACATGGGTAACAGCAGTCAACATTGAAAAAAAATGTCAATGAAGTTTAAGTAGGATTATCGGTGTATATAGCAAATTCCAAACACACCGTTTAGTTTTGCGCCTTGATCACAGCTGCGGAACATACATATTGTTGGTATGGGATCGAATTTGACAAAAAAATTGATAATTATTGGTAATAATATTAAACAAAAATTATGTGAAAAACAAAAAGGCCTGGAATGGTTAAGTTTTTATTGAACACTATAATCCAATATATATTAGATATATTTAGGTACAGGGGCGGATCCAGCAAATTTGAAAAGATGGAGTTCCAAACCCAGGACAAAGTGTATGTGGGGGGGGGGGATTCCAACTATAGGTCCCAATTCAAAATGCATTGATCGTCCAAAAAAACGAGGGGTTCTAACCCCCGGACCCCCCCCCCCCCCCCCTTTTCCCTGGATCCGCCACTGAGTCCTAAAGTGAAATTTAAATCGTCGTTTTTACGTCATGCTGGCTAGCAAAGTAGATATACTACTAGGTATATTTTTCTGAGGTAAGTGCTTGCTTAAGTACGAAAATACATGTATATGCGTTAGTAAAATACTATAAATCGTACATATCATTAATTTTAGTGAGTATGGTTTTGAGAAACGATGATAGTCCGTTGGAAGGGGACGATAAATGGCTATTCCGTCTAAAGAAAGAGAGCAATATCTCTTGCACGTACATTTTTGTAAAATACACCCTTGTAGATTTCGAAAAAGAGCAAGCAAATGCCGCTTCAAGGCAGTACTCGCACCAGCAAAGTGGAAAAGGATTAATATAAGTTCTAATTTCTTGTTTCCCAATCCACTATAATTTATTATAAGTAAGAATGTTTAAAATTGAATTATATTAAACTTTGTTAAAACACAATGAAACGTATAAGGTGCCCTATTCACCAATTTGAGTTAGAGGAGGATTCTTAAACCCTTGAAATTTAACCAACAAAATGCAATTATGTTAACTTTGGGAAAAATGTCATTATCAAAACAATATGTCAGATTTGACATTTGACGGCGATGGCTAATAATAATATCTCATGTAAGGTTATCTTATAAGGACTTCTTGGAAATTATTAATAACCATATTTAGTAATAGCCATATTGGTTATTATATGTCAGCACTATCATAAATGGTGAAGCTAATACAGTCATTTTAATGTCTTGGAACAGTGGATTACTTCGACAGACTCATTCCCATGTATTGTTAAACCATTATCTCTGAGGTATTTTGCCCTATTTTCCAGTCCCCATCCAATCCCATTACCCACAGCCGGCGGTGCCGACAAACTACAGGGAGGCAAATGTAACAGCTTAGTGTCAGTGTTGACGCATGTATTTTACTCCCAACATTTAGCTTGGGATCTGAATGACAGAGAGGGTCATGGAAGGTCATCACGCCATCGTCTTTCAATGAACGCATAGCTCCCTTAAGACAAGGACCTGGATTTGGTAGATCGTGGAACACTTTTAGCATTGTTATCCAATCAAATCTTCCTGTCCATTCCTCTTTCAAATTGTCTCCACCGAGAAGATAGAATTCGACGTTAGTCAACTCTTCGTCTTCTTTGAGTTTTAGTGCTGTATCAATCGCATACTGATCTACATCTATTCCAACAACTTTGGCATTAGGGAGGTAGTTAGCTATGTTTGCAGTAATCTTGCCAGTGCCGCATCCAATGTCCAATATTGTCCTGATTTTGTCTGTAAATCATGAATTTTCAGTTTATTCCATTATGAAAAAACAAATTTACTATACAATTATTACTATAATGCCTAGTGTTGTCCAAAGTTACCTTTCAAATGGAACTTTGATTGGTTAATACAAATATATGTTTAGGTTGATATAGATTTTGGTGGGGTTCGTGTTGCTTAATCTTTAGTTTTTTATGTTGTGTCTTGTGTGATATTGTTTTTTCTGTTTGTCTTATTCTTTTTTAGCCATGCCGTTATTGGTTTGTTTTCGATCTATGAGTTTGACTATCCCTTTGGTATCTTTTGCCCCTCCTTTTTAAGATCAGTAGACAGAAACACTGCATTTAAAAATAGTCATGAAATATTTGCCACCTGACATTTAGTTTACAGCAATCTTTGGCGAGAATTTATTTTCGATTAATAATATTTCAATTTGAGATTAAAAAAAAAATCACAAATTTTATTGCAGTTTCCTTCTATTCAGGAACATTTAAATTTTAAGATAAGAACAGAATTAAATAAATTGGGACATAAAGGACACACAAATAAAACATGTATCACTCTTGTAGGAGCACCCCTCGAGAGCTGCGATGGCACAGCGGAATCCGTGTACACTCCCTATCGAAAATAATAGAGAGATGTGTCACTTACATATTTACAATAATATTAACAAGGGTGTGCAATGCCATCGGGAAAAGTCTTTTATTATAAAGAGGAATCCGACGTACTTGGGGAGAAACTCCAGGCTGCTCGGTTGGAACATACAAACAGAAGAGATATCAGCTTTGGCCAAACGATGCCCCTGCCCAAGTACTCATTTGATTTTAAACTCAAGTCTTGCTACGAGATATGCGAGTGGTAAGGTGGAAATCACCTTTTTTTATACATGTAGTGACATTTACAGCGCCCCTAGTCAGAATAAGACCCGGGACTGATACCTTTGTTCCTAACCATTCATGCACAAACCCACCTCTTTACGGTCGTTATATATGTATATGCAAAACCTCATATAATTCGACATTATAAATTTTACCTTTTTTACGGATTGATATACGTGGCATGTAGTTTAAATATCAGGGACATAAAAAAAACCATGTAGTGACGTGGCTAGTTTCGCAAAGAAAGCAAATACAGGCTTCATGTACTGGACAGGCACATACGGACCTAATATTAAATATACACGGTTTCCACCTGTTCGCTTTTAACCAATAACATACTTACATGTAAAAGTGTATGGCAGGTAAGACAACGACTGTTGCGGAGTTATACAAGTGTATGTGAACACTCGACCATTACACAGGAGACCGAAATCCGGGTGTTACATTTTCTCACTGCGTTGAAGATCCATAATTGGTGACATTCGGTTGTTATCTGCTCTTTGGTAGGCTTGTTGTCTCCTTGACATATTCCCTACTTCAATTCTCAATTTTATGTAATGAGGGTGAACACAGTCGTATATAAAACACTTAAAAACCTTACCTCTGCTTTTGTATTTAGAAGGGAAAATGTTCTCTTCTATCCAGGTTCCATCACAACTTGCCCCATCTTGATTCATATAATGGAAAACTTGTTCAAGCTTCGAAAAGTCATATCCTTTAAACATACATTACAAATTATTTATACATAATATATTTCTCATTATGCCGCCATTTTGGTTATTTAAACCATAAGTATTTTATCATTAAATTGTGAAACGAGTTTAAGTCTGATTATCAAAATTGCAGCTTAAATATTTAGACGATTGTTGGCGCGATAACCAATGTCAATGTTGCAAAAGTACCTATCTATATTACATAGTTTATACAGACCTTTGTATGTGTTGACGGTTAAAAACAGATAAATGCATTATTTGTTTTCTTTTTCCAGTTTCAGTTTAATGATTCAAAATTTTCAAGCAAGATTTTCTCATAGCCCGTTTACTATACATTTTTATTAACAGCTTACAGAGCTCATTAACTGTTAATTGAAATTAAATAACATTTCTAACAACAGTTTACACTCATATGCGGCTTAGCTTAGCGAAAGGTAGTGCGACGTAATCAGTCAAACAAACTTCATTAGATTAACTCTCCAAGGAACGATCGTTTCCATTGGTCAATTCAAACCTTCGACCTCACACCTTCGAAAATAGAACACACATACTATGTCTCGGTTATTGTATAGAAA
Organism: Mytilus galloprovincialis; assembly: GCA_037788925.1. Taxonomy (NCBI): domain Eukaryota; kingdom Metazoa; phylum Mollusca; class Bivalvia; order Mytilida; family Mytilidae; genus Mytilus; species Mytilus galloprovincialis. Next base: position 89,272,573 of record CM075338.1, read on the forward strand.
GGTATATACTATGAAAATTAGAGCGAGGGGCTTTGCCCCAAGCTCTAATTTTCATAGTATATACCTTTCTATACAATATCCAATTTAGCACATATTTACAACTTGAGTAATCCTGTAATTAGTCTATTGATATGTTTTGGCTGACTGGATGTAGCGTAGTTTTTGTAAATCTACTCACTATAATATCATTGTAAAAATGGGATTTCAAAGGCCCTTGACTTTAGTATGTAAAGAAGGTAGCTGCTGGTGTAAGTATGTTTATTGTTATGAACGAATCGTTGTTTTACTATACATGTACTTATTTACATGGTAAGATGACAAAATGAATTGACCAAGAGCAGACAATTCTTAAATTGCAGTGAAAGCTTTACATTCTTGAAAACATTTTTTTAATTTCACATTAAACCTAAAACTATCTTAATACAAACAGTTGGATCCCCCTCCCACATCTTTGGTTGAAACACCTTTTAAAAATGGCTGGATCTGCCCCTGGTATGTACCCATAGGTAGTCTAGTGGATAGTTTATATGCATGAAATATTTGTCACTGGACATTAGGCAACCAATTATCGACCAATTTATGACTAAATATATCAAATTGCTTTTAATATTAATAATTTCCCTTCAAAAGATTCATGGTTGACTCTTTTTGTGTACAAAGTAATTGCATGGAAGATAAAGGATTACAAATTTTAGATTGAGTTGTACTTTAATCAAGGTATAAAGCACCATTATTATTACTCTTTATTTAAATGAAAGAAACTTTTTTAATTGTCAAAACAAAATTTAGATCAAAAGATTGATTAGTAGGATGTTAAAAATCTGTTTGAAAACTAATTACAAACTATTTAGTTAAATTTGGAACACATCATTTATTTCAAAATAGCCAGTAGCAATTTTTGTTCTAATATCTTGATTACAATACAATGAAATCTTACCCTTGTGGTCATTCATGCGTAGTTACTTAGTACACGGAAAAAGTATGTACTATGAAAATTAGAAGGCAAATTCAAGCAATTTGATTGGACGAGAAGTTGTAAGTATGTGCTAAAACGTTGAATGGACTGATTAATATTCACGTATCTGGTCAAGGTCGTTTAAAGCTTCCATCGACATATTCTCATACATGATTCCAATCACAATTCTAGCTTTTATAAATGTGCATGTGAAATTCATTGGTTTTATCAGAGACATATATACACATATATGTGTGTGTATATATGTCTCTGGTTTTATAGTTTTCTGCAATTGGTAGTAAAGTTTAAACTTTAAAATCTTAACAGTTTTCACATCTAAATATTCAATTTAAATGTCTCCTCTAGATCAAGGGACGACATCAAAAGTTCAATGTAGGATAAAAAAAAAACTCAATTCACATATTTTTTCATTTACCCCCCCCCCCCCCCCTTGCTTATCCTGCATTTTCTTTTACTCAATGGACTCGATGAATTAACGTTGTACTTGAAAAATGAAACCGTACTTTTCTACAAACACTTCATATTCTTTTCCAAGTTTTATGTATTCGACATAGGATAGCGATTTTTTTCTGATTCCGTTTACTTGAAGAAAAAAAAAATCCCGAAATTGTAAGTAAATTCATTACATGTAACCAACCATGCTTTGTTAAGAAAAAACGGAGATGGCAAATCATGGCACAGGGGATGATTAAATGTAGTTTATAAACTCCAACGATATACTTCATTAGGTTTTGCTATTCTCGGTTGAAAAACGAACGTAAATTATATATTGTAAATATTTATAGACCGTTGGTTTTCCCGTTTAGATGGTTTTACACTAGTAATTTTGGGGACCTTTATAGCTTGTTGTTCAGTGGCTCCGTGTTGAAGGCCGTACATTGACCTATCATGGTTTACTCTTATAAATTGTTATTTGAAGGGGAGTTGTCTCATTGGCACTCACACCACATCCTCCTATATCTATGTAAATAGACACAAACAGTTTTTAAAAAAGTGTTTATTCATTAAATCATTCAAATGTATCGATAGAAAGGTGAGTTTCTTCTTGTGCATGCATTTAGTCATCCTTGATTTCTTGATATTTTGTTTATCAGTGTTCATACACGTTTCGTTTTGTATTTCATTTTAAATACGAATACATACTACATATACTTTAGCGGATAATTCAACAATGTTATGCAGCTCTATTCTTACAGTATAAAATTAGAAAATAAATGTTCAACCATTTAAAATCGAAAACAGTACATTTATATTTAAAAAAGAAGATGTGGTATGATTGCCAATGAGACAACTATCCACAAGAGACCAAAATGACACAGAAGTAACAACTATAGGTCACCTTGCGGCTTTCAATAATGAGCAAAGCCCATACCACATAGTCGGCTATAAAAGGCCCCGAATTCAAACAAGAGAATTGTTCCTTATAAACTACGATTTCTCACAAGTATTAATTTATTATACGATTAAAGTTATTTTGTTTCTATCTTTTGGGGACAATTTACTCCGTTTATGGTACGCTTATAGCTACATTTTTGTACTGTGTGTATGTTTTATGCATGTTTATAGCCACCACTGATTAATGATTGTAATGGATCAGTATTATGAGATACTTATTATAAGTGACTACGACATTGTTAGGATTATAAACTATCATCAGTATGAAAGAAATTAAAAGTGGTTCATATATTCATCCGTATAAAAACCCCACATGTATTTTATTTTATCCTTATATTTCTCATCATGCCGGGTACAAGATAATTGAGTTGCTGCATGCAAAGAACTTAGAATATTACTTAAAACAAACTATCAGTATAATATTTCGACCCCACTATTTGAAGTTAATAAAACATTTATTTATTTCTTTTGACCAAAGGTTTGTAAACTATACAAATCATTGTTTTTACGTTAGTAGTAACATAGTAAATTCCATTGTCGGTCACCTGTGTCAATTCACGTGCACACTTGTTACATTGTTGTTGTATTTAAATCTTTCGGCCAATGAAATGAGACGTAACAAGTTGTTTGTTTGTGATACGCCAGAATGTTATCAATGAACTATCAAACGCTAAAGTCGACTGCATTTCAGTATACATAGCCCATTCACTATGCATTTTTAATAACAGCTGACATAGCCCATTTACTAGACATTTTGTACATGTACATGTAGTAGCAAATGACATATGTATAGCCAATAAACTGTGAATTGACCTAAAATAACAGCTTTACTAACAGTTGACATAGCTCACCGTGTATCATCGTACAGCGAATACAAGGGGAGGAATCTACGTCATCACGCAGGGTGTCGGCGATTGAAATTGGACCACCATTTTGTCGCTTCAAGGTAAGAATTTGACTTATTATGCCAGTTATATGAGGGTTATGATTATACAAGATAGTCCACCAAAGACTATATAAAGTAGGAAAATAAATGAGCCATCGCTCAATACTATTGGTTATCTCAATTTTTCAAACACTTCGATACCAGTTTTAGGAATTGGGTCAACATGCAGGATATCGGCAAAATTTTTCATAACATCTTGATTATCAAGAACCGCCTACTTTATCAACAAATGAACATGTCCGAATTCTTTATTGTACTCGGGAAAATACTTGTTACTCACAAATATCCGTCATTATGGTCGAAAAACGTCTTATTTTTAAAAAATTGAAAAAGGATGTCGGCAACACATCGAATATCGAAGGATGTCGGGGACACACTAATATATACTATTTTTAACACATGTTATTCAACATGTGACTAGATCTAATTTAAAACTAATGGTCATGACAAGCCGCAAATCAAATTTAAACTTGTGCAGGCGGAAACGATCGCGAATACAATCTGATGTTGAACAGCCGACCAGATCGCCCACTAAATCGCCACCCGTAAAAAAAAATCAAAACCATGCAAGTCCTCATTTGTCATCAAAATAAAAACGCCTGGCAAAAATGTTAAGTTTCCCCAATGCCAATTACTGAAGAAATTTCAACAAAACCGCCAGTAGACTTGCGCAAATGTCACGATAGAGGACCAACAGGGCCATGCATACGATTGTTTGCAGATCAACTTCAAAACGACATGTTACATGAAATGGAACATGAAATAAAGGATCCCCCAAAAATGACAAACTGCAAGAATTGATAGCACTTGCTCCTGCAGTTCTTCCGTATTATAATGTGTGGTTGAACAACGTGTAGTTATATAAGATTGTTTTTTTTAATCTGGTGTCTGGGATGACATTGCATAATTGTCTGGGTGGAATGCCTTTACCAGCATAGTTTCCCGTGAGATTTTTTTGTACTGTAGAGACATGAACGTTCGATTAAAAAGCCAAATTAACTACGGTATCATATGCAAGTAAAAATGTAACGAAACGCACGTCTGGCGTATAAAATTTTAAACCTGATACTTTTTGTTAGCTGAAACGATCCGACTCTGACTTTCACCTTCTAAAACTTTTTTCTCTCGATTATTTACAAAAATTGAATCCTGAAATTGAGTGCATGAAATGGAAGCAAGCAAGGAACACTAATCCTGCTTTGGTTTTTTTTTCGTATCTTTATTATGGTTGATATAATCAAAGGACACTTACATTGTTAATATATTAGTGTGTCCCCGACATCCTCCGATATTCGATGTGTTGCCGACATCCTTTTTCAATTTTTTAAAAATAAGACGTTTTTCGACCATAATGACGGATATTTGTGAGTAACAAGTATTTTCCCGAGTACAATAAAGAATTCGGACATGTTCATTTGTTGATAAAGTAGGCGGTTCTTGATAATCAAGATGTTGTTATGAAAAATTTTGCCGATATCCTGCATGTTGACCTAATTCCTAAAACTGGTATCGAAGTGTTTGCAAAATTGAGATAACCAATAATATTGAGCGATGGCTCATTTATTTTCCTACTTTATATAGTCTTTGGTGGACTATTTTGTATAAACATAACCCTCATATAACTGGCATAATAAGTCAAATTCTTACCTTGAAGCGACAAAATGGTGGTCCAATTTCAATCGCCGACACCCTGCGTGATGACGTAGATTCTCCCCCTTGGAATATAGGTACTTACCAAGCGGGAATGATAGATTTTGAACTGACACGGTAACGAAAATCTTTGTTTTTTTTTTATCAACATTCAGTGTTCATTTCTCAACATCTAAAATTCCTGCTCCAAAATAATTTTCGCATAGATGTTTTCCTATTGATAAGACAACTTTTATATTCTAATAAGAATAATTAACTTGTAAATGCACAAATAGTTGTGAATGTCAACTTTCAATTTCGATTCAGTTGTCGAGACATTTACATATTTTACCTGAAAGAAAGCTAATAAAGGGCAAAAGTAATAGTTACCAATCGTTAACCTACCTGTGATTACTCATATTCCTTGAAACTTTTTGGGTAATAAACGAGTATGAAAATTTAGTTTTTGTGTACGGTGTAAAGCAACATAACTATGCACCGTACAGAAGGATTTATGTGGGCAGCTAAACACCGTACACAACGCTTCTTTTCGGAATAAAATATAGAAAAAACCTGTATGAAAGATTTAAATGACATTTATTGATACAGCTATACTTATTATACACGCACAGTGGCCTTCTATCAGAAAAAAGGTTGCAATAAATATAGAATTATATCGGATGAGACGAGTGCCAACTTCTTTGACAAGTATTTGCACATGTTTTTAGTAATCGTTTTTGTTTTGGGAAGATAATGAGACATCACTAATAATCAAACTACAACCAAATCATTTCTTGAAACAACAATTAAGTTTAGATTGAGGTACACATTGATATTATGTGAACAAAACAAAGATTTTCGTTACAGTGTGCGGTCAAAATCGATCACGCCCGCTTGGTTAGTACCTATATACGGTGTACTGATGATATACGGTGTAGCTCATTTACTAGACATGTTGTACAATGAAGTAACAAATGACATATGTATAGCCAATACACTGTGAATTGATCTAAAATAACAGCTTTACTAACAGTTGACATAGCTCATTTACTAGACATTTTTATGAACAACTGACATAGCCCATTTACTATACATTTTTAGTAACATCTGACATAGATATAGGAAGAAGTGGTATGAGTGTCAATGAGACAACTCTCCATCCAAATAACAATAAGAGTTAACCATTATAGGTCAAGTTACGGCCTTCAACACGGAGCCTTGGCTAACACCGAACAGCAAGCTATAATGGCCCCAAACTTTAGTAATGTACGTAAAACGATTCAAACGGGAAAAACCAACGGTCTAATCTATATAATCCATTAACTTTGAATTGACTTAAAAAAAACCAGTTCCATTAATTTCTCACCAGCAGATGATTTATCCTTTGACCGGAAACATGCTTCTACATCCTTTGTCAGTGGAGCAGTGGCGAGAATCATTGTTGCAAATAAGCTCTTGGAAGTTTTTGTCTTACAGTCAGCTGGTATGTAGTATTTGTTGTCGTCTGTTATAAAGACAATCTTAGCGGCAGCCATTGAAAACAACCACTCCCTCACATATCTATGAAATAAGAATGTATGAATAAAAAATACAAAAATGAAGATGGAACCCTTTTTACATACCAAACAGAAGGTTTTTAAAACAGCACCTTGCGGTTTATCCCTTAAACGAACATACCAATTTCAATATAAAACGCTTTGAAAACGCAAACTTTGTCACATATTAGAACCGATCACTTTGAAAAACGCAACCTTTGTCACATATCACAACTGATCGCTTAGAAAACACAACCTTTGTCACATATCCCAACCGATCGCTTTGAAAACGAATTTTTTGTCACATTCACAAAATATATGGAAAGTCGACCTTCCAATGGATAGAAACAATTGCCTCTTGGTGTAATATACCTTTCATTCAATCCCGCATTATCTGATATTGATTTGGATGAAAGGTAGTAAGAGCTCGATAAAGTCCGACTCTACATTATATATGTATGTCCGAGTCTTATACAAAGGGAGATAACTCCGATATAATTAATGGTATGATACGTACCTCTCATTCAGTCCTGCATGATCTGCTATTGATTGAGATGTTTCTGGTTCCGACAAGTCCGTAAGAGCTCTAAAAAGTCCGACTCTATGACCAAGTCCTACGCCAAGGGCGATAACTCCACTATAAACAATGTTATTGAATCTTTCTTCGTACATGTCTGGCTTCGTATCGTCAGGAGAAACACTAGCCATTTCCTGAAGTAAATATTTAGTCCAATTTGTATTCAAAGCATAAACAGATATACATACAGGTAACAGAAAATTTGAGGTAAAGGTCAATGAGACAGCAACCCAACAAAACAAATCTACCATAAAAATTAATAAGGGCAAACATCTTCGCAAGACAATGTTAACGATCAAATCCCATCCCCTCTAACCTTGGCAGATAAGGCCAACATTTGTGATTTCAATGCTGCGCCATCTACCGGTAGCTTAATGTCATACCAACTTTGTAATTCTTGACCAAGGTTAGCACTTCAGTATGGAGGTGTGGAAATTGTTGTGTCTAGTGTTTATATATATATTCTGAAGCAGGAACCCAAACAATACGTTGTTTTTCCAACATTTGTTAGAGAAATATACCCTTGAAATCCATTTTATTTAGATTGCAATTACCCGTTAATAATTTACAGAAGCTCACACAATTTTGTAATTATAATGTAGTATACACATTTTGATTAAGTACAAATAATATACTGAATGTGGAAACTCAATTTCTCTGATACATATTACCAAAAACACAGCGAACATAAGGAAACACGCATGGTTCAGAAAGCACGACTTAGGACTGTTAGGCCGTGTTCACACCAAACGCCGTGTAGAGTAAACATGTTTTCAATTAGTTTAGTGTAGTGCACACTGGTTTCACATTACATTTGTTCACATCTATACACCTTGTTTAGCTACCTGTACATAAGATTTGTTCCCACTTGTAAACTATATGTTATTTAAATGTTCATTACGTAGAACTGAATTCAAAATTTTTGGAAATTTTTTCTAGCGGTAAGGGAACAACCAATTGACTTCAAAGGGGGGGGGGGGGGGGGGGGGGGGGGCGGAGGATGGGAATGGAAATATTCCGATCTCCAATTTGATAAAAAAAAAATGGTCATACAGATGGAAAAAAAAAATGTTGTGAATCAAGAGTGTCCCCATACATTATAGTGTTAAATATTGAAAAAAAAGTATTTGATAACCAGCATCGAAAAAAAAAGGAATAAAAACGTACGCGCGAAAAAAAATCTGACTCAGATAAAAAAAATAACTCTCCCCCTTTTTTTAAGTTAAGTGGTTGCTACTTTAAGAAAGCCATTTTTATAATTTGCAGTAGTTTGAATATACAAGAGAAGTCTCGACAACGCATTAGAAAACGTTAGCTGCAACAGTGTGCTTACAGCCGAATAAAAAAGGATTGAGATATTAGGGATCACTACATTTTTATCTTTTCTGTTCGTTTCAAATGGTATTTTTTCTCCAAGGAGTATTTGGTAAAGGAATAGGGTAGCGTTTTTTTTATATTTACTTCATTTTTTGTGGAGGGCCGGGAAGCTTTTTTAGTTTCCAAAACAAAATCCATAGCTCACCACCCCCACCCCCCTTGCCTTTATGTTTTATACTCAACTATAATAGCCCCCCCTCCTCCCCCGAAAATCAATTGGTTGCTGCCTTATGGGTTCGGCAATGATGCTGCTTTGAGTCTTGATTAGGGATTAATAAAGTACGTTAATTTTTTTTAACAAAAAAAATCTGTAAAAATTTAGACAACTTATAATTATCAAAAATATCAATTTTACTCAAAAATAGTTTCCTCCTTAAATATATACACGATAAAACTAATGTCCTAACTGCCTAGTTTTGTGTACACTTAACCTACACAAGGCCTACATTGACTATCGACTGTGTGTAGGTAAAACATGATTTAAACTACATGTAAACATTGAGTTTTATCAATGGGAACGCAATTATGTTTAGTTTACGTGTGAGTTACACTAACACAACACCAAATTTAGGTCAATGTGAACACGGCCTAAATACTACTAGGAAAAATTTAAACCAGTTTAACATGAGCGCCCTTCCGCTGTTGTTTTATTTTGTATAACTACAAGCATACTGTGTAATTACCAAAAGGATGGCCACTTACTTTGATATATAAGACAGTAAACGTCTTAAATTTGGAAAAAAAAACTTTAGTCTAGAGCTGTAATAATAATCATGATAATGTTTAAACTTACTAATATGTTACAATATGGTGCAATGTTATAATATCATGGTTATAAGTAAGCTTACCATTAGTTTTCTGTAGAATAGACATCTACTAAATATATCTGAACTTTTATCATTTGTGTCAAAGATAAAGTAAATAATTGGGGTCATACATGTGTGCACATTTAAAGTTATAATAGAAACATGTAAATTGAACTGAGTTCATATATTACATAGTATACTTATTTACATTTAGAGTAACAGGTGTATGTCTACGCATTGTGATGAAATTATTTTATTTCACGTATTTGTGCATTTGTACTTCTCAACTCAGAATTTAAGAAAAACAGTATTTATAGTATATTGATTGATTTATTGTTCAACTTGGTTCCTTAATGTCCAATGGCAAATATTTCATGCATGTTCAGGACGAAATTAAACTAACAATAAATGCAATAGGTCCTTTCGTACAGGCCATCAGGGGAGGGGGTCGGGTAAATTTAAACTTCCACAGGTAAAAGAGGATGAAATGGGAAGGATAGAAAGTTGGAAGTGCACTTTTTGTGCTTCTTTGTATTTTTTATTGTAATTGTAGTACTAATTATTGTTTATGACATTCTCATATTCTCGTATTTTTGTTTTTCATCTTTGCTATGTGCTTTGTCTATATGCCGTTTTTGTTTCGTTATTCGTTTTTAGTTATATGACGCGGCGGTTTATATGTACGTATATATCCCGTCATTGTGTTATTGTACTATGGCAAATTTAGGTATTCTTGTCTTTAATTTTTGCTAAAATATGCTTGGTCTATATGACTGTTTGTGTCTCTTTGTTACATATTTGTATGTTATTTTTTAGTGATTAAGCAGGGACGGATCCAGGAATTTATTAGGGGGTGTTCACCTTTTGAAATCTTAAATTAAAATTCAATTTTTTTATTGATATCATGAAAATAGTTACAACTATAGAAGACAAAAGTTACACATTATTTATAAAATTGATTCCAATTTCATTTTTCTTGGATGCCTGCGTGCAAACATGTCAACTATAACATCAAGTTCTAACTCTAAATTGTAATGCACGTGCATCAGTGCAAGTCCATTTAGTCGGTCCTGGCCCATTGTTGCACGTAAAAATGGTATCAGTAACCCGAGCTCACTATTCGAACGCTCACATTCACAACTTGTTACACTCATTGTGCAAACAATTTTGAGAATTGCATATATATTGGGATAATCAAGTTTGTTGCATTTTTTTATGGTTTCAGGTTTCAAAACAGTTCTGTTTGCTTTTATACGTTCATTCGTTGCTTTATCAATAAATGTTTGAATATCAGTAGTCCTTTGCTCAATGTTGTCAAGAAAAAGTTGAGCTTTTGCTCTAGCTTCAGTATGACTTTTTTTACATGATTTCTCATCACGGCCGAAATGATTGTTAAGTCTTGTACTTGCATGTGCAAGGTGAGTACACTAGCCCATCATAGCGATTTAGCCAATTCAGCTGAAACAGTCTGCTCTCCTGCATATTTTTTTATAGGAAAGTTATAGTTTATTCCAGGTTGGAAATGATTTCTTATCAAATTAAATTTCTCTTCTTTTGTTAATTTACGTGTTGATTGTTTTACAAAACCAATGTCGTTCGTACTTATATGTAAGTCGGGGTTGTTTCTTTAATCTGATCACTTTTATTCGTATCAATGCTAGGTCCATTACAAGTCGTTGGTACTTCAGAGGGGGCTGATTTGTGGCGTTTCCTGAAGGAAAGAGGGTATAAGTTACTAAATAATTGGAATGAACGAAACTTTTAGGCAAACAGATGATGGAACATATATAGAATATTTATGTGACTTTAAAACTTTAAAATTATTTTTGAATTTTGGCATACCAGTAAAAAAATATAATTGGTCGAGAAAAGTTATTATACAAACTTTAAAAATTTGATAAACGTAATGTAAAAAAGTATAAATTACCTTCTAAAAACATCTAAGATTGAGGACTGTCTCTTCAGTTTTACACCTTAACATCAATTAACCCATTTTTCTGACGTCAGTCTATTGTTCTAGCGATGGATTATTTTTCAAGAATCCACTGACCACCATGTTAACTTAAGATAACTTATATCATAACTTTTAACTTCCGATCTTTTATCCTCTCAAAAACGAGTGAATAGTATAGGTTCGAACTCACGCGTATTTTCGACATTTAAGTCTGTAGCCTATGCATGATACCACTAGACCACGAGTGCTGATATAGATTGTTATTTAAATATCACTCTTATAGCGTACATACATGTATGTCAATGTATGTCAATAAACTGTATGTCTGTCTTTTTGTTACCTAATGAAATATATAAACACTGTGAAATTAAGGAATTGAAGATATTATATTACTTACTAGAACAATTCCTTGATGAAATAAACATCCATTTACACATTACACTTATTACTTTTAAGGTACAAGGCCTTTCCCTTTCCATCATCTTTTGGTTTTATGATTATGATGATATCATACTATGATCACTTAGTTAATCTTTGTTTGATTATAAATGGTCCAAATATACATCAACATTTAACTGACTCTTATGTGAATAAAGTGTGATTAACAACGACTGTAAAACCACTTCTTTGACGGTGAAACCAGAAACAAAATCGTCAACCTTAGAGTAATAATGAAATATTGATACCTCTTAAAAAAAATATTTTGGTAGAGAAAAACATTACAAAAAAAAATCATTCCGGGCACTAGACTTGAACCTGTCACTGTTAATATCACAGTTTTTTTTCTTTCGGTGCCAACGACTAGACGATCACGGGTATGAACAGCTTACATGACACATTACAAAATTGACATAATTATATATTGTACATTTGAAGCAAAAGCAATTCTGCTTGGGTTTTAGGATGCGTATTGCAAATAATACTAGTTCATTAACTGATTGACGATGGATGACAAATGGAAAAACGTTAGAAAAATCAAAACAAAATGAAAGGGGACCAGTTTAAACAAAATGTATATATAATATTTCAATTATGACCAATCATAGTATCTATTTTATCAAAAACTGGTGTCTAGTAATGTGGTGTGATTGTGATTTTTACACTTCTTTTACACTTCATTTAGTTTTAAAATGTTTATAGTAATTTTGAGTGCGTGTTGTAAATTCAATCAAACGGGCCATTGTTTTGATCATTAGGTTGCTAAATACTATATATGTAAATATTAAAGGTTTCTAAATGTTGGTAATTGAAAAAAAAGATTTTTCCCAAAAAGATTTTAAAAAATCCATATATTAGTTATATGTCTATTTGAATGAATTATAAATACTTAAATCTAATCAATATTAATTATTTTTAATGATTCAACATTGAATGAAATAATCATTTACAAATACAAAATCTGGTAATAAAAAGGGGAGATAACTACACATTTAAGTTAAATTGAACTTATATTAAGTTAAATATAAATGTGAACCGTTTGGATCTAGTCAGTTCCAGCTATTAGACAATAAAAAGACAAAATACGAAATTATTTTCATGAAATTCAGTTGATTCATTGTCAGATCATCAAACAGATAGTCCTTTTACTAGAAATGGGTTAAGCTAGAGAATTGATAAGAAGTAGTGGATTCGAAAACGATAATCAACTCGCGACTTGCTTATGTACGCCGATGATATGATACTATTTTCTGATTCTGTAAAAGGTTTACAAGATATGTTAGACACACTTGTATTGTATACTCAAAAATGGGGGTTAACTGTGAACAATGCTAAAACAAAAATAATGGTATTTAGAAATGGTGGTAATGTGAAGGTTGAAGAAAAGTGGTATTTTGATGGTAGTGTTATTGACATTGTTGATGAATTTTGTTATTTAGGTATTCTGTTGAATTATAACGGAAAATTTTTAAAAACTCAAAAACAATTAGCTGAGCAAGGCAGGAAAGCTGTATTTGCCTTGAAATCAAAAGTGTCATCCTTATATTTGAATGTTTTCACATACATTAATTTGTTTGATACATATATAAGTAGTATTTTATGCTATCGCAGTGAGATATGGGGCTTTCATAAAGCTCCTAATATTGAAAAAGTTCAGTTAGATTTTTGCAAAAATATTTAGGTGTCAAACAATGTACAACAAATGTAATGGTGTATTATGAGCTTGGAAGATATCCTTTGATATATTCTAGATTGTATAATATTATAAGATACTGGTTTAAACTTTTATCAACGAATAATTGTATTCTTGAAAATTGTTACAAAGAGCAGGTACGGAATCAATGTAATAACAGAAATAGTTGGATTTATCAACTGAAGTATTTATTGTTTAATTTGGGTCTGAATGACTTCTGGTATAACCAAGATAATTTAGTTGTAAATGACACTCTTAAGTATTTTGTCAAAACTAGAATATTTGATCAAGCTAATCAACATTTGAATCAATTATTGGATGGCTCGCCAAAGTGTTTTTTATATAAATACTGTATAAATGATGTTCGTTTACAATTTTACCTTACTAAACATGTGAATGTTAGAGTGTGTCTAACGAGAATAAGATTGTCTTCACATAACTTATTTGTTGAAACAGGACGATATCACGGTGTTAATAGATCTGAAAGAAAATGCACTCTCTGTACTTTAAATACAATAGAAGACGAGTTTCATTTCATTTTACAGTGTGATTGTTATAATGCAATTAGGAGACAGTATATTAAGCCATATTATTATAAGCGTCCATCGTCATTTAAGCTTTTACAGTTGTTGAGCTCAGAAAATGTAAAAGACATATGTAACCTTTGTAAATTTCTTTTCCATGCATTTAAACGTAGAACAGACATGTTATAACCAATACTTAATATAGATTATTATTCTTCTCGGATGTATTCATTTATCAGTTATGTATGTTTTATGTATTTATTTATGATATATTGTATTTGCATATATATTATATTTGTACTGATGAGCATCATTTGCTCAAAGTAATAAAGAATTGAATTGAATTAATTATCGTTTACGAATATCAATTCTCTACTACAGAAATCGACCAAGTAATTAGCGATTGTTGATTACATGTTCATTGTATAAACATACCTGTCAAGGTACATGTATTTAGCCTTATTAAGATAAGTAATGACAACTTTATGACTGGTGATTACGATAGACAAATTGATTTGATCGACGAATTTATTTTTCAAAATGTTCAAGGTGCACCATTTTTTGGTACATGGTGCACCATTTTTGCAAACCCAGGGGGTGGTCACCGGCACCGGGTGACCACCCCCTGGATCCGCCTCTTAATAAGATAACAATGATGACTGCTGTATTCTTTTACTTTTTAACCATTATGTCTGTTTGTTTTGTTCACACATCGATGTCAATATAATGGAATATAAAGCAACTGTCATACAATTGAGAGGTTAAGAAAGCTATAAAACCAGGTTCAATCCACCATTTTCAACATAAGAAAATGCTTGTACCAAGTCAGGCACATGACAGTTGTTATGAATTCGTTTGAAGTGTTTGAGCTTTTGATTTTGCCATTTGCTTATGGACTTACCGTTTTTAATTTTCCTCGGAGTTACTTGTGATTTTACTTTTTGCCTAAACTGCATGTAAATGTTAATAAAGGTGGTACCCAACACCTTCACTAAAATTAATTTGGCTCGTTAAATTTTCATAAAATTTTGGCAAAGTATTTATTTTGACAATTTGACAAAAATATAAAAAATTCAAAAAATTTAAACCAACCAATTTATCAGAAAAATTACACTGGTTATATAGCAGTTTGACAAACACTAATTTGATCATCGAGAAGCTTAATATTACCTAAACAACGCAACGTAATAAAAACGTTTAGCTGATTTTACAGAGTTATCTCCCTGTAGTGTTAGGTACCACCTTAACTAAAATATTACTACCAAATTGCTCTTCAACCATTGACTAACCTAAATATTATTTACAAGTGTGAAATCTAGCAGTGACTTGGTTATAAGCCTGGTACCTTTGAAAACTATTTGGTTATAAAGTAATGGTTATTTAAATGTAACGGCGACCCTATGTTTTAGAACAGTATTATGTCCCTTTAAAATGGACTGTTGTAAAATTAACATTTAATTACTATTGTTAATATGAATTATTGATAAAAATTGTTGTTTAACATGTTTATATATTTAGTTACATTATGGTGCTATAATTCATTGAATTTATTCTCATATTTTGTTGAATTTGCAACTTATAATTTAGTTATAGAGTGTTTATATTTGAATAATATTTGTTAAATAACTGATGATTTAAATAATTGTACTGGGCTTGTTTTCATAAGCCATTTGGTTGATAAAACAACCGCTTATTTTAGCTTTTTAGTAAGAGCTTACTGGTGTTGCACACCTCACTGCCTAACTGGTCTTGCACAGACCTCAGTCACTGTCTACACGTAAGGTCTAGCACAGACTTTGCTGACTAACTGGTCTTGCACAGACCTTGCTCACTGTGTACACGAAAGGTGTTGTCTACACGAAAGGTGTAATGCATTTCACAGCATCTAGACACAATGTCGCTATTGTGTCTAGAATTATAATGCATCTAGACAAAGGTTAAAATGACAGATTAAGCTATGTCACTTTTACGTGAATTTTAACTTGCTTTTTATATTCATGTTTCATGTTTTTATCTTTACAAATTGTTGATATTTGTTGAATTATATAATTTGCTAATAAACTATGAAAACTTGCTAGTGTTTAGTTTTGCAAAGCCAAATATGAAGGATCAGAGACTCAGGATTCCTATACCTACTCTTTACACGGTCTGGGGTAAAATATGTTAAAGTTGACACAGAAAATACACAACGTAAAAACCCCTCCGGTTACATATACTTTATCCCTCGGGTCCGAGTTATCAATTTGCTCTGTGGCATACTAGTGTATATATCTATTTCCCGTTTGAAGACTAGTTTATACATCTATTTCCCGTTGGAATGCTAGTTCAATTCTGATATCCTTTGTTCTACCAGTGCCACGTATTCTGCATGCATGCTGACAAACTCAATCAGCATGTCTTTGAACAATTTGAATTTGGTGTGTCCCAAGATAAACTCTTTGACCAACGTCAAACATGTATTTTTCTACCCAGTGGAAATGATGACCTTTCCTTCATCCGGATATATACATTTTTGAATAATTTCTAGTACATGCTGATGCTGATCTTTAATATGAATGGTAGACCTACCAAACTATTTTGGAAAACAGTAATGAATCCATGTAATGCATTCATTTCTCAAAATATATAACATCTATGTTAAGAAATCACAGAACTTTAACAGATAAAACTATCGTTGATTTTCAATTGGTTTGGAAATTATTTGATACATGTCTTTGACTAGCCAAAGTATTAACATCACTAGCTTACTTACTATTAAAGATAAAATGAGATGTCCCTATTTACACATGTGTTATATATGTTAGGGTGCATGCTTGATTGATTGGTTGTTGGTTGCTTAACGTCCAGGGGCAAATATTTCATGCATGTTAAGGACGAGAATAGGTTTACAATAAATACATTAGGTAGGTCTTGTCATAATAGAGGCCACCTGGGATGATGGTCAGGAAAATTTCGACTGCCACTAAAAAATGAGGGTTTGTTCGATAGGGACAGAAATTTTGCCTTACAACAGGCCACCTACGGACCCCTCAAAGAGTTTTTGCAAGGGTTCTCAACGTGCAAAGAGCGTGGCACTCTCTTTAGACGAGGCATCGTCCTCATTCTGACCAGTCATGACTGCGGACCTGATACATCCCGCACAGCCAAACGGACGCCCCACTTCAGCAAGCGTTTTATTGCCGGTCGGAAGAAGACCAAGTGACCATATTTTGTTTCTCCAGTCACCCTTGGGGATGAATGTATTTAGTTATAGATTAAACTTGTCGTGTTTTATTTTAGTTTACGATAATTTGCTGTAAATAAAGTTTCTAAATCAAGAATCCATTAGCAGCAGCACTTAATCAGTGTTCTATAAGGTATAGTATGCCAAGTTTAAGGCGCCGAACAAGATGTTACTGACATACTGTCTTGATTAATAGACAGAATATAATAAAAAAAAGTTATAAGCATGACTAAAATATTTCATATCATTATTATTTTTTCCCGATTTAGTATTTTTTGTTTTGTTCTCTTCTTATTTAATGTAATATTTTGGGGCATCCTCGCTGCTTTAATCTTTCTGCTGAAGAGAATATCATAGGTTAAATTAAGGTTAAATATATTAGTATATTAATGTTAAATGTGCTTGTTCCCGTGTCAAATTATGAGTGTAATGTTTGTCGCTGGATGGTTATCAAATATCTCTCAAGTAGCCTGACTGTCACAATTTTACCTTGAAGCTCGTTATTTTTGTATGGTACTGTTTTGCCATACCTATAGCATTTATAAAAGGTAACACGAATCTATATATTGATTGGTAAATTGAAAAACTAGTTGTTAGTAGCACGCTATAAGATCATTATAATATCAAATGACTTTATGCTATCATTTTAAGTACTGAATGCAAAACGAAATGTTAATGTTTGTCAAATTTTAATATTTTACAAACGATTCAATTAAAAAAAATACTTGCACAGGACCAAAATGAGAAACCTATATATTAACATACTGTTCAGTACAATTGTGCTTGTTTACGGTGGGAAGGACTGTTGCCGAAATATTGGTATGTATCTTCAATTGTTTATCTTATTTAAAAACAAAGAACTGCCATCTGGAGTCTTTGCCATTAGCTTTAAATCATTCCTTTTGGTAATAGAAAAGTATCTTGTCAAAAGTAAGATATTTATTTATCTATTGAACATTGCGCGTTTTAAACTGGTTTTGCTGACCTGTACATGTCTTTATTCTATTGGCTTCTCCTATACCGATTTCATATCCTGGTTTCACTGATTAATAAGGGTTGATGCTGACTAAGAGTTCAAAGTGATATTACAAATGTATTGTATTATAAGCTTCAATTGTAGAGGCCAGGGTTGAAAGTTTACACAAATGTTGTAAAAATCATCTTATTTTAGGTAAAGCTAAGGCAGCATTATTAGGGGCAATTGATACACTGCAGAGAACCAACAGACTGCTTGGAGAGAGTAAGTTTTAGCAAGATGATTAATTTATATATAAAATTATGAAGAGAACAAAATCAATGTTGATATAAGTGCTATATCTCTAGTAAACCAACTTATTTTAGTGATCAGTCATTAAACATACATCTTAAATCTATTTGTATACCATGCAAGTTTGTTCATATTTCAGATTAAAGGCTAATACCCCACACTGTGTTTTTTTTCAGGTGGACAAACTTTAGATAAAAAAGTCGCTTTTCATGCACGACTATCGACGGACGTCACTCTGGGCTCTTCTCAAACAGTAATTTTTGATGACGTAATCACAAATATTGGTAGCGCTTATGACTTCCGAACTGGTCATTTTTCAGCTCCCAATGACGGTGTGTATTTCTTTGCTTCTACATTTCTTAAGACGCATGGTAGCAGTAGTCTACATTTACAAATGATGAAAAACAACGATATGATATCAAAAGGTCATGCTGCAATTGGGCGGTATGCAGAAGCAGGCTCCATGAATGCAATAGTATCCCTGAAGCGAGGAGACACTGTAATCGTACGTCATCATGCAGGATCTGTAATAGAATCAATTCATGGAGATTGGTGTTTCTTTTCTGGATATCAAGTCTATTAATATTTACAAATAATAAATTATCATGACTTTATGAGTTCAATTTTTTAAACTTAAGTTCAGTCATTGCAAGATTGCTTTTAAACTGTGTGCTTCTAGTTAATTGTGGTTAAACAATTGTTATTTGTGCTGCTATATAAGAGTCAATAAATTTTTGTGTATGCGTTGTATGTCTTATAACCGATATTCAAAAATAAGAGGGATCGGATCAGAGCAGACACCAGCATCATCTTAGCCCATGGGAGTAAATTGTATCTGATAATTATTTATAATATTTTTTTCTTATATTTTAAAACCATACAATAGTCATTGTTTATCACTTGCTGTGATCGGAAACCGTTAACATATATATATATTGTTATCATAAAGACTTGTGTTTTCAATATTTTTCAGACCTTTTCATCGTGTCTTTTTGGTGGCTTATTTTTATAATTTGTCAGTTATTGAGATCCCGAGATCAATAAAACTTATTAAAAATAAGGTTATAAAGTTGTGTAACATTATTGTTAGGTTTTTAGTCTTAATTAGTGTTGTCTGTTTTAATAGCACAAACCATTAATTCATCGGCTTATGCACATGTGACCTTGCTAGAATTCAAAACAACTATTTGTAATTGTGAATAAGACAAAAGCTTTATTATTGTCCTAATATGTTATTCTCGATCTAACCATCATTGGTATTTGATGTATTACGATCTCAATTTCTGTACCAAGTCAGGAAAATGACAGTTGTTATCAATTTGTTTGATGTGTTTTATCTTTTCAGTTTGCCATTTGATTAGGGACTTTCCGTTTTGAATTTTCAACGGAGTTCAGTTCTAGTATTTTTGTAATTTTACTTTTTCATCTAGCATGTTCAGTGTGTTGATAGATATAAGAAGATGATTTATAGGTGCCAATGAGAAAACTCTACATCCAAGTCACAATTTATAAAAGTAAACCATTATCGGTCAAAGTACGGTCTTCAACACGGAGCTTTTGGCTCACACCGAACAGCAAGCTATAATGTGTCTCAAAAATGATAAGTGTAAATCCATGCAAGCGGGAAAACCAACGGTCTAATCTATATATATATAAAAAAAAAACGAGAAACGAGAAACACGTGTGAACCACATAAACAAACGACATCTACTGAACATCTGATTTCTGACATAGGACAGGTGCAAACAAATACAGCGAGTTTGATCATATATACAATCCTTATATGAAACAAAAGTGTAACAACACAACATAGAAAGATACACTATATAATTACACATTATCAATTGAAATGGCTTAACTGAATCAAAAGACATATTAACACATTTAAACAAACACTGAACGAATAAATGTGATTTATGATACAATTTAAATACAAAATCAATAGAAAAGGGGTGGATAAGTAAAAGCAACATGAGGATTATGCATTGGAAATTTTAATTACGTAATGGCAATACAGAGTGGAGATCCCACATTTTTGTCCCACAAGACAATTTAAACCCCGGTGCCTGGAAAAAGTCAGTAACCGCTAGCCTATGTTTGTCTGGTGTTTTTTTTGTTTGTGTTTTTTTCAATTTTGGCTCATTTGTATGTTCGAAACTATGGTTAGTTTAGTTTCGGATTCGAGTGACCCAGATTATCGAGAAAAGTCATTACACCATCATCTTTAATTACACGTATAGATTCTCTAAGGCATGAATCCGGGTTGGGTAAACCATGGAAAACTTTTAACCTTATTATCCAATCGAAACGTTTTGTCCATTCTTTTATTTTAATTGTCTGCCCCTAGATAATAGAATTCAACGTTGGTCAAATGTTTATCATCTTTCAGTTTAATAGCAGTTTCAATCGCATAATTGTCTACATCAATTCCAACAACTTTAGCATCTAGAAAATATTTAGCTATGTTTGCAGTTAGCTTATCAACCCCAAAACCAATGTCTAGAATTGTCCTGATTTTATCTGAAAGAAAACATGTAAATGTGAAGAAAAGGAGATATGGAGGATTTAAGTTAATGGAACATATATTGACGGTGGACACAACCAGGACATAGGGTTGTTACGTATACGTTAGGGAGCTACCATTGGATTTTTCGGGGGAAAAGGGAGGGCTAGGATCAAATAAGTTGTAATTTCTGTCCTGCCGTTTTTTGCAAAATTGCTCATCCTACCTTTATTTACTAAATATTTCTGCCCTGCTTTTTTTCAAATATTATCCTAGCCCCCATCCAATAAAAATCAAATGTGAGTTCCCTTAAGCCGTTTATCAATGTGCTGTTTAATGTTTAACCTTCCGTCTACCAAATTTAAAAAATAAAGTGATCAGCTATTTGGTGTATAGTGATATATATCAGCTTAAGTAACAGATCTAGTTTGAGTTTCGTTTTGCTTGATCAATTTGACGGAATTGTTTTCTTCGGACATAGAACATAGCTTGCAAAAAAGGATTCCTGCACTCTTTTCTGAAATGCTTTAAACCATTGCTGATATGTGTTGTATATATTCCTACCATATACAAAAATATGGAAAGGGTTGAGAATGAATCAAACAAGACCATCAAATGTATATCACCAATACAAAAATTTCCAAATAACAATAACCAAAATAATAACACGTGACGAAAACTGAAAATAACTAACATTTTACCTTTGTTTTTGTATTTAGTGGGAAGAAGGTTATCTTCTAACCATTTTCCATCATAACTATCTCCATCTTTATTCATAAAATCGAATGCTTCTCCAAGCTTTGAAAAGTCATACCCTACAAACGAAAAAAAAAATCCCAAATACAAACATTCTAAGTAAATGTATTAATGTTATGTTCCTAATGCCGTCACTACAATCCACTTCCCTAATTACCACGAATGTAACCTACTGAATGAGACTAATTACTGGGCACCTGAGATCTACACGAGTTTTTGATAGGGTTCGTGTTGCTTAGTATTTAGTTTTTTATGTTGTGTTTTGTGTACTTAGTAATCAGTGTCAATTTTACTGTTTGTATGTTGGTCTTTTCATTTTTAGCTATAGCGTTGTCAGTTTGTTTCTGACCTCTGTGTTGAAAACCAAACATTTGAAGGCCAGACAAAACATACCATGTGAGCACATAGGCACGTTTCAATATATATCATTTTTTTGTATATACATTTACTTGTTTATGAGCATGCAGCTACATATTATGTTATCTTTACTTGTTTATGATACATGTACATGCACATACACATTTACTTTTTAATGATACATGTACATGCACATACACATTTACTTGTTAATGATACATATACATGCACATACACATTTACTTGTTAATGATACATGTACATGCACATACACATTTACTTGTTAATGATACATGTACATCCACATACACATTTACTTGTTAATGATACATGTACATGCACTTACACATTTACTTGTTAATGATAAATGTACATGCACATACATATTTACTTGTTAATGATACATGTACATACACCTTTACCAGTAAATAGTACATGTACGTAAACCTTGAATTGTAAAGGATACATGTGCAAAAATGTACGTTCATCTTTATTTTATAAAGGATACATGAACGTACTAAACGTTTTTTCTTCACATCTCTCCTCGCCACCCTTGATTAAAGTGATGACACTCACATTTTGATTGACATATATGTCTCGTATGTTTGAAGATGTTAATGGAAAGCGTCACACCCTTTTTTCTATGTTCCAATTATTTATATATCTATAACTCAATAAATGTCCATATTGACAAACAACATTACCTCTATTATTACTTGAGCTGAATTATTACACATTTTAATAACATACTGGCCGATGAGGGGTCTTTTGACCTGAAGCATTTTTCTACGTCCTTTGTCAGTGGAGCAGTGGCGAGAATCATTGTCGCATATAAGCTCTTGGAAGTGTTTGTCTTACAGTCAGCTGGTATGTAGTATTTGTTGTCATCTGTTACAAAGACTGCTTTAGCGGCAACCATTGAAAACAACCACTCCCTTGCATATTTACAAGATAAGAAGAACATATATCAAATGTTCGCCAATTATTAAAACAAACGTTAACGCAGATATACCCAAAACTTTCCTTTTGCGAGAGATTTGTTTTGCTTGTTATGGCCGTCAACGGATTTTGATTTTATGCGTTTTTAACGCCACTTTTAAGCACCGCTTTTGAGCTATTTCGTGGCGGCCAGTTTTCAGGTTTGGAGAAAACCCGGAATGCCCGGACAAAACCACCGACCTTCGATAGGAAAACTGACAATTCTAGTCATTTAAAGCTGGGGTCGAGTGCATCCGCACGGGCGGGGTTCGAATTCACAACCTCAGTGTTGACCGGCTGTCAAAAGAACACACACTATTGGTAAACTGAGGTACACTGATATCATCGATTTAAGAACGTTCATATTTACAACGTTTACAGATGAAAAGACAAGAGACGAATATGCTTCAACAACGACCGAACTTTTATAGCACTATTTAACACTATAATGTTTGTACTACTTGGATTACACACCTTTTGTTTTGTTTCTTTATATAGTTTTGAATCCTTCTGTATTTTTTATTTGTAATGTGATGTTCTTTTTTCCCGTCAAGACATATTTGACACAATGTGTATACACATACATGTAAGTGTGTATATTTATAGGTTAGTGAACCTTTCGTGTAATCCAGTATAGTCTGCAATTTTTTGCGATGTCTGTGGGCCAGACAAGTCAGTAAGAGCTTTGAATAATCCAACTCTCTGTCCAAGACCTATACCAAGGGCCACAACGCCATTATAAACAATAGTATTGAATCTATCCTCATAAACATCTGGACTTTCATCAGCAGCTGATGTCAAACTAGCCATTACAACAAACAAATTTGGACAAAATTATGTTAATTATCTAGTTTTCCTGATGGTTTCCAATTTAAGACTAGTATAGTATAATAGTTCCAGATCTAAGCAGAAAGGCTGTCAATTGATCTGTTCTGTAGAATACATGTTAATTATTTAGTTTTATATTCATCGATTGGATTATAAATACACTTTTATATAAATGAAATTGTTGCATGACATATTTTCGTCGTTTTTTTTTTGTTTTTTTTGCATACAGTTGTCTGATATGTTAAATCTTTGAGTTAAGGATGTGCTGTAAGGAACTTCCGTCTATTCTTTTTATCCTCATTTTGATGATTCAAGACATATATGTACGTTTGGTTTCATAAAAATATATAAATGAAGACCGACCTTATGCCCCCTCGTTAGCTTCTTTACATGTATGTTTTTTCAATTGCTTTCTTTTATCGTTGAGTTGCTGTCTTATTGGCGTATATCCAATAGTTTTCATTTGAACTAAATGTGAATAATGAATTCATTTACAAGTTATTACCTTTGATTCAATACACTTAGGATTTCAGACATCTTATTATCTTTGCCACAAGTCAAAATCTATAATACTGAAGATAACTACATTACAGGTCAAAGGATACCGGTACATACTGATTGTAGTACATGTAGAACCTCAAACGTGCATTTTAGACGCTGTAATTTATAATTAAATGTGTCGAGCGTTTAGAAACTCTAATGTTGCAAGTATGCATAGTGAACAAATTAAAATAACTGCATGTAAAAATCGGAATCGCGATGGTACTCCGAACCGCAATGTTCACACTGAAGTATGACGGTCACACTGAACTGAAGTACGATGGTCACTCTGAAGTACGATAGTCACACTGAAGAACAATGGTCACTCTGAAATAAGATTGTCACAACTAACGACAATTAACTGCAGTAACTGAAGTACGATGGTCACACTGAAAAACAATGGTCACTCTGAAATAAGATTGTCACAACTAACGACAATTAACTACAGTAACTGAAGTACGATGGTCACACTGAAAAACAATGGTCACACTGAAGTGCAATGCATGGTTGTTAAGTTGAAGTCCGATGGTTGTTACGCTGAAGTGCGATGGTGGTTATGCAGCGCTGAAGCGCAATGGTTGTTATACTGAAGCTTGATGATTGATGCGCTGAAGTGCGATAGTCTGCCTTTGACATTGAGTTTAACGCAAAATGTCCATGAGCTTTTTATTAAAATGAACTACCATCATTAATATTTGGCTTTATTTGGAAGATCTTTTATCTTTGTTCAGGTCAAATTTTATTTATTTTATTCTAATCTATTTTGAATTAGCCAATTCTCCAATTAGCAATAGAGTCAGAAAATGTAGTCTTTACGGGCGATTGGTTTTTAACGTGGTTGTCTTTATAACAGTAATAAGAAAGGTCTATCTCATTAAGGTAGCACAATACACAGATTTTGTCACTCCCAATCAGACAACTTTAAACTGATGTAATTCATTTCATCCTTCTTTTAATTTTATAAATGAGGTACCAAAAGAAAGAAGAAAGATTAATCTTTCAAATTGTGATAATTTCATTATGACATAATTATTACATAATTAATTATTATGTAATTAGTTGCTATATTGTGATGTCCACACTTGAATTAATTTAGCTTCTTTGTTCTTCATAGCATCCCAAAATATTTTAAATATTCTTGTACAACACAGCCTGACCTCCAAAACTGTGTCCCACATTTCCAAAAACATCAATAGAACAAATTTTAAATTGAATTAAGTGGTCTCTTATGAATTGATGTTGCAAACTTCATTGAAGATTTATGAGATAATGAAATACAATAGGAAAAATCTGAGACACAGTTTTGGAGGTCAGACTGTGTTGTGCAAGAATCTATAAAATATTTTTGGATGCTATGAATAACAAAGAAGCTAAATTCATTAGAGTATAGACATCACAATATAGCAACTAATTACATAACAATTAATGATGTAATAATTATGTCATAATGAAATTATCACAATTTGAAAGATTAATCCTTCTTCTTTCTTTTGGTACCTCATTTATAAAATTTAAAGAAAGATGAGTGGAATTACATCAGTTTAAAGATGTCTGATTAGGGATGAAAAATCTTTGTATTGTGCTACCTTAAATGTTCACGTCCTGAAAAACATAGTAATTGATCACAACAATCGGCGTTCGCTCATACATTTATCTGATGTCGGAACACTGTCGAAGAAATTTATACAAACGTCTTTTTACATCAATTAAATGCTTGACTTATAGTGAGACTTGTCACGTATTATAACACAAACTTTTAAATTAGCTGCTTCTCTGCTGAGGAGATTAAAATTGGAAGTAAACGTAAGGACCAGTCATGGTTAATTTCGGCAAACTTGTAGAAAAAATAACACTGTTATTACGATAGAATAAGGCTAGAATAACTTTGTTCTTACAAAGCAGGACTTATCACGGGATTAAAATAACATTATTTCAAATTTATGTAGCAAAACCATTGCTAATTTCATATTTACTATAGTAATTAATTAATGCTTATAATTAAATTGTTCGCATAAAGTCACGTACGTAACTCTTACTTAAAGATAAATCAAAATTATATTTAGATCAAGTTTAACGCAAAAAGGTTATACTTTCGATAACTGATCAGCTCATTTGTTGACCAATTTTATCTTTTATCTGTTTTACTTACTATGATCTGCTGTTTAACATATTTCATTCCGAAGTACCCTAGATCACCCATAGTTTTGGGTTATGTTCATATATCATTGTTTAATTGTCTATTTAGGTACACTATAGTAGGTATATTTTCCCGACGCAAGTGCTTCCTTTAGCACGGAAATACATGCAAATGCGTTAGTAAAATTCTATAAATCGTACATTTATTCTGTTGTTTTTTTCTATGGTCGGGTTGTTGGCACATTCCCCATTTCCATTCTTAATTTTATTATCATTAACTTTTTTGAGTATAGTCTTGAGAAACGATGATAGTTTGTCGAAAGGGGACAATAAATGGCTGACCCGTGGTAAGAGAGAGAGAGCAATATCTCTTGCACGTAAAAGACACTCTTGTAGATTTCGAAAAAGAGCAAGCAAATGCCCACTAAAAGGCAGCACTCGCACCAGCAAGGTGGAAAAGGATTAATATAAGTTGTAATAACTTGTTTCCAAATCCACTATACTTTAGTATAAATAAGTATGCTTAAAATTTGAATTAAATTAAACTTTGATAAAACACAATAAAATATAAGGTAACCTATTCACCAATTTGAGTTAGAGGAGGACTTTTTCACCCTTGAAATTTAACCAACAAAATGCAATTATGTTAACTTTGGGAAAATGTGATTATCAAAACAATATTCCAGATTTTACATTTGACGGCGATGACTAATATCTCATGTAAGATTATCTTATAAGAATTTCTGGGAAACTTTTAATAACCATATTAAGTAATAACCATATTGGTTATTATCTGTCAGCACTATCATAAACGGTGAGGCTAAAACAGTCATTTTAATGTCTTGGAACAGTGGATTACTTCGACAGACTCATTACCATGTATTGTTAAACCATTATCTCTGAGGTATTTTGCCCTATTTTCCAGTCCCCATCCAATCCCATTACCCACAGCCGGCGGTGCCGACAAACTACACGGGAGGCAAATGTAACAGCTTAGTGCCAGTGTTGACGCATGTATTTTACTTCCAACATTTAGCTTGGGATCCGAATGACAGAGAGGATCATGAAAGGTCAACACGCCATCGTCTTTCAATGCACGCATAGCTCCTTTAAGACAAGGACCTGGATTGGGTAGATCGTGGAACACTTTTAGCATTATTATCCAATCAAATCTTCCTGTCCATATCTCTTTCAAATTGTCTGCACCGAGAAGATAGAATTCGACGTTAGTCAATTCTTCGTCTTCTTTGAGTTTTAGTGCAGTTTCAATCGCATACTGATCTACATCTATTCCAACAACTTTGGCATTAGGGAGGTAATTAGCTATGTTTGCAGTAATCTTGCCAGTTCCGCATCCAATGTCCAATATTGTCCTGATTTTATCTGAAAAATTAGAAATGCTTAGTTTATTCGATTATGTTCGATTTTGAACAATTAGATTCTTAAAAGCGTACAGCAGGTAAGATACAGATTGTTGCAGAGTAAAACAAGTGTATGTGACGCTCGCGATCGAACATTACACATGAGGCCGACAACCAGGGGTTGGATTTTCTCATAGTGTTGAAGACCCATTGGTGCTCGTTGGTCGGGTTGTTGTCTCTTTGACATATTACCCATTTCCATTCTTAATTTTATGTAATGAGGGTGAACACACTCGTATTTAAAAATCTGAACAACCTTACCTCTGCTTTTGTATTTAGAAGGGAAAATGTTCTCTTCTATCCAGGTTCCATCACAACTTGCCCCATCCTGATTCATATAATGGAAAACTTGTTCAAGCTTCGAAAAGTCATATCCTGTAAACATTAATTACAAATTATTTATACATAATATATAATATATTTCTAATCATGTCATTTTGGTTATTTGAACCATTAATATCTTATTATTAAATTGTGAAACGAGTTTTGGGTTTTAGCCTTATTATCCTTGCCAAAGTACCAATATATATTACATAGTTTATACAGACCCCTGTATGTATTAACGGTTAAAAACAGATACATGTAAATGCATTATTTGTTTTCTTTTTCCAGTTTCAGTTCAATGATTCAAAATTTTCAAGCAAGATTTTCTCATAGCCCGTTTACTATACATGTTTATTAACATCTTACAGAGCTCATTAACTATTAATTGGAAGAAATAACATTTCTAATAACAGCTGACATAGCCCATTTACTAGACATTTTGTAGTAACAAATGACATATATATATATATATAGCCAATAAAAGAGGGACGAAAGATACCAAAGGGACAGTCAAACTCATAAATCTAAAACAAACTGACAACGCCATGGCTAAAAATGAAAAAGACCAACAGAAAAACAATAGTACACATGACACAACATAGAAAACTAAAGAATAAACAACACGAACCACACCAAAAACTAGGGGTGATCTCAGGTGCTCCGGAAGGGTAAGCAGATCCTGCTCCACATGTGGCACCCGTCGTGTTGCTTATGTGATTACAAATGCGGTAAATAGTCTAATTCGGTAGGTCACATTCATGAAAGGGTAGGGGATTGTAGTTACGACGTAAGGAACATATCCGATATCATTTGTGAAACGGTTATTCCATAACGGTCAACCAACTCGTGATGGCGTCCGTAAAATTTACGAAGGGATGATTTCAACTTCACCATTTGGAACTCTTGGTTTAATAGCTTCCTTGTGAGCAGTAACCCTCTATCAAGAAAATCATGATAGGAAATGCAAGCACGGGATTATCGTATCAATTGGGAGATATATTCCTCGTATGCAGGTGCTGCTGAAATGTTGCTACTTAGAAATGGAAAGTTCACAATTGGAAAGCTGAAATCATCTCTTTTGTCGTAAAGTTTTGTTTTCAACCGACCCTCATTGTCAATTTCTAGATGTAAGTCAAGATATGAAGCCGACTTAACTGTATCTGTAGTATCCTTTATCTCCAATTCGATGGGATAGATGCGTTCCACATAGTCACCAAATTTTGAATTGTTTAGTGAAAGAACGTCATCTATATAGCGGAAAGTAGAGTTAAAGGATATTGCTAACTTCTTATCTTTCTTCCTAAGAAGTTCCTGCATGAAGTCAGCCTCATAATAATACAGAAACAAGTCGGCAAGTAGAGGGTCACAGATTGTTCCCATTGGGATGCCGACAGTCTGTTGAAAAACACGTCCTCCGAACGTTACAAATATGTTGTCAATCAAGAAATCAAGCATCTTGATAATATCGGTTTCAGAGAATTTTTTGTTTGAGTAATTCATTACAAAGTATGATTTATCCCTCCCTAAGACAAGATACTTGTATCTACGTTGACCATTCTTTTTTATGAAGCAAAGTAATACCAACTCTTTCAATTTGTCTTTTAGTTTGGAATGTGGAATACTTGTGTAAAGAGTAGAAAAGTCAATTGTTTTAATACTGTTACAAGATGAAAGAGAGTTAGATTGTATGTACTCTAAAAGATCTTTGGAATTTTTAAGTATCCACATCTGATTCACGTCACCTCTAGAATAGGCAGTTTCACAATAACTTTGAAGCCCGTCTTTGATTGCTGATAAAATAAATGTTAATAATTTAGAAAGAGGTTTCGTGGAGCACTTGGAAGACCCAGCAATATACCGTTGTTTGTAAGGACACTTATGTAGTTTAGGTATCCAATACAGTGATGGAAGATCCAGTTCTTCATCTTTGGTTGAAATACCAACGGAACAAAGAACAGACCTATGATTATCCAGGATTTCCTCTTTGGTAAGTGTCGTGAGGGTATATGTTGAGTTTCCAAGTGAATTGTCTATACCTAAGTCGTTTATCAAGCAATTAATTTAGTGACTTTAACAGACAAAAACGATGTTATTTGGGGCTTTGTCTGCGGGGACAACAACATATTTATCATGGAGGTCGGATAAGTGTTTAGCAACATTTGGGTCTTTAAAGATTGACGTAGCATGGGCATTAATGGACCCATTCAGTTTCTTGATTCTGATTTGTATTAACGACCTCACTGCCTTAATCCATTCGGATAGAGTGTTTACGTCTTCATTTTCACGTTTATCCCATTGCCCGACATAATCCTCGACTGAGTCCATCAAAATTTTAAAGTTGTATTTCCAATTGATGGATTTAGGCTCACGATATTTCGGACCTTTCGATCACACATGTCGTAGAGAAGTGTTATTAACAATGTTAAGGTCAACGGTAATAACGTGGCCAGCAGGATTATATATGAATTGGGAACTAGCACAAGTGCAATCAGGAGGTTTAGACTTGAAGTCGTCAATATCGAGATTCTGCAAAACGCGTTTGTAATTGAAAATTTTAGTTGCAATAGGTTTGGTATAGGTATAAGAAATTATTGGTACAGACTGGTCTTTAAAAAAATAAGGAGGTATTTTCGATTGAACTAATTTATGATGAAGGATATTGCCTAGGTTGACGCCATCGAGACTTTTGTTGGCAAAGGAAAGATTTAGAAAAGATCTTTTCTCTTTTTCATCTTTTCCAATAAACTGTGAATTAATCTAAAATAACAGTTTTACTAACAGTTGACATAGCTCATTTACTAAACATGTTGTACAATGTAGTAACAAATGACATATATATAGCCAATACACTGTGAATTGATCTAACATAACACCTTTACTAACAGTTGACATAGCTCATTTACTAGACATTTTTATGAACAACTGACATAGCCCATTTACTATACATTTTTAGTAACATCTGACATAAATTATATAGGAAGAAGTGGTATGAGTGTCAATGAGACAACTCTCCATCCAAATAACAATAAGAGTAAACCATTATACAAATGTAGGTCAAGTTACGGCCTTCAACACGGAGCCTTGGCTAACACCGAAAGAGCAAGCTATAAAAGGCCCCAAATTTAGTAATGTAAAACCATTCAAACGGGAAAACCAACGGTCTAACCTATATAATCCATTAACTTTGAATTGACTTAAAAAAAAAACATTTCCATTAATATCTCACCAGCAGATGATTGATCCTTTGACCGGAAACATGCTTCTACATCCTTTGTCAGTGGAGCAGTGGCGAGAATCATTGTTGCAAATAAGCTCTTTGATGTTTTTGTCTTACAGTCAGCTGGTATGTAGTATTTGTTGTCGTCTGTTATAAATACAATCTTAGCGGCAGCCATTGAAAACAACCACTCCCTCACATATCTATGAAATAAGAATGTATGAATAAAAAATACAAAAATGAAGATGGAACCCTTTTTACATACCAAAGAGAAGGTTTTTAAAACAGCACCTTGCGGTTTATCCCTTAAACAAAACATACCAATTTCAATATTAAACGCTTTGAAAAACGCAACCTTTGTCACATATCACAACTGATCGCTTAGAAAACACAACCTTTGTCACATATCCCAACCGATCGCTTTGAAAACGAAATTTTTGTCACATTCACAAAATATAAGGAAAGTCGACCTTCCAATGGATAGAAACAATTGCCTCTGGGTGTAATGTACCTTTCATTCAATCCCGCATTATCTGCTATTGATTTGGATGAAAGGCAGTAAGAGCTCGAAAAAGTCCGACTCTACATACAATGTGTCCGAGTCTTATACCAAGGGAGATAACTCCGATATAACTAATGGTATGATATGTACCTCTCATTCAGTCCTGCATGATCTGCTATTGATTGAGATGTTTCTGGTTCCGACAAGTCCGTAAGAGCTCTAAAAAGTCCGACTCTATGACCAAGTCCTACGCCAAGGGCGATAACTCCACTATAAACAATGTTATTGAATCTTTCCTCGTACACGTCTGGCTTCGTATCATTAGGAGAAACACTAGCCATTTCCTGAAGTAAATATTTAGTCCAATTATTATTCAAAGCCTAAACAGATATAAATTACACCAGATTTGAGGTATGCGTCAATGAGAAAACAACCCACCAAAATAAATCTACAAAAAAAGTTAAAAGGGCAAACATCTTCGCCAAACTAGGTCAAGACCCGTCCCCGCCTCCAACCTTGGCAGATTAAGCCAACATTTGTGATTTCAATGCTGCGTCATCTACTGACCCGTAGCTAAATGTCACACCATACCAACTTCGTAATTCTTTACCAATGTCATCACTTCAGTGTGGAAGTGTGGGTTTTGTTGTGTCTAGTGTTTATATATATTCCGAAGCAGGAACCCAAACAATACGCTGTTTTTCCAACATTTGCTAGAAAAAATACCCTTGTACTCCTTTCAATTTAGATTTTAATTACCCGTTAATAATTTACAGAAGCCAACACAATTTTGTAATAATACAGTATACACATTTTGATTCAGTTCAAATAATACATATTACCAACAAAAAAAGAGCGAGAAAACAGCGAACATTAAGAAATACATTGTACACATAGTTCAGAGAGCACGACTTTGGACTGTTGTACATTGTACAATTTAAACCAGTTTAAAATGATCGAGCACCCTTCCGCTGTTGCCTTTTTATATTATTTATTTTGTATAACTACAAGCATATTGTGTAATTACCAAAAGGATGACCACTAACTTTGGTATAAAAGTCAGTAAACGTCTTAAATTTTGAAAAAAACCCACCTTAAGAGCTGTAATAATATGTTTAAAATTACTAATATGTTACATGAATATGGTGCAATGGTATAATATAATAATAAGTAAGCTTACCAATAATGCCCTGTAGCTTAGGCATCTACTTAATATATCTGAACTTTTATCATTTGTGTCAAAGATAAAGTAAAGTATTGGGGTCATACATGTGTGCACATTTAAAGTTATAATAGAAACATGTACACTGAACTGAATTCATATATTACATAGTATACTTATTTACATTTAGAATTACAGGTATATGTCTACGCATTGTTATGAAATAATTTTATTTCACGTATTTGTGCATTTGTACTTATCAACTCAGAATTTAAGAAAACATTATTTATACGATATTGATTGATTAATTCGGTTGGTTCCTAATTGTACGCCAGTATTTTATGCACGTACAGGATGAAATTAAACTAACAATAGATACAATATATTTTATATTCTTTCATATAGGCGCCAGGGGTGAAGGTCGGGTAATGTTTCACTGCCACATGTAAAATAGGATATAATGGAAAAGATAGAAAGTTGGAAGTGCAAATTTGTTACGAATGGACCAATCAAAGAGTTGGTGCAGGGATTTTTAACGCCCGTACGAAATAAGTAGTAGGATTCCACCTAGACACTAGTAGGAATGAAGTAGGAATCCACCTAGATTCAAAAATTCCATATAGAAAGTAGGCGGACATGGAAAATGAACAACATTCTGACTGGATTTTTTAATATTCCTACTTAAAAAATCCTACAACCTAGGTGGAATTTTAAAAGTCTGTATGGATTTTTTTTCTGTTTTGAAAATCTAATTTGATTATTTATTTTCCTACTACATGTTTAAGATTCCTACCAGACTTATTTTATAAATTACTACCAGAAAATCTTTCTACCTGGAAAGTCATCTTGAACTGGATTTCTGTTTGCTAATGACACACATTTTGCAATGTTAAATGCAAGCAAGTTCCAGTTCACAAATTCAAATTTAGGAGGGGAAAGAATGAAATGTTGTGTTGGAATACAATGCTGCAAGTTAGGGTCACACAACTACAATATAGAAATGTAAGAAAATATGGCTAATCAAGACTAAAGGTAATTCTTATACATTCATTTTTTTTTATCTGCCTGCCAAAAATATTAAGTTATAATTAATTCATCAATAGTGCATAATCCTACTCATTATTTGTTCATTAAACTAATATAGATCTACATGTTTATGTAAAACACTTTTTTATAGCTTGCATACATTGCAGTTTCCTTAAAAATGTCAAAAGTCCATTTTTTCAAAAAAGGAATTTATTCCATGAATTTTCTTTGTTCTTTGTTGTTGAGATTCAAACTTATCATTGACCCAGTTGTGTATTTGTGAATATACACTTACATTTTGTATATTTTTAGATTCCTACCAGAAAATACTGGTTTTCTATTAGGAATTTTATTTTCCTACCAAAGTATTCCTGCTAATTTGCATATTCCTGGTAGGAAAATCCTGCTAATTTAAATTTTTCGGCTGTTTTCCGTGTGGATTCCAACTACTGTCTGACTAGAATATCACTCTTTTCTGGTAGTGATTTATAGCAATTTTCCTACTATATTCCGTGTACATTCCGTATGGATTGTTTCATACAGGTGTGTAGAGCGAGTGTCATTATCTCAACACGTGGCATCGAATGTAAGGGAGCTACCATTTGATTGTTATGGGGGGGGGGGGGGGGGTAGGATGAAATTTGAAAAAGGCAAGACAGGAGTTTTGAGTAAATAAAAAAGGCAGGATGAGCAACTTGGTAAAAAAAAAATGCAGGATGACAATTTGTGTGGCTGTGTACATGTACATGTACATCCCGCTCAAACGGATACCTCGCTTTTGGCATAGTCTCGCTCAACTGCATGTCAATAGATACTTTATTTTTGAAGACAAATAAAGAAATAATTACAGCTTCTAAAGGGTATATTTGTAGGTAAAGAACAACAGTTAAACATGTTTTATTTTCTATAAATCGCTTTACACAGATTTCTCTAATCAGTTTATTTCAGGGGGGGGGGGGGGGGGGGGGGGGGGGTTGCTGCTATTGTACACGAGTCAGGAAGAAAAAAAGTAATTAAAATAAGAAACACTCTTTATAGTCTATCATTGCAAACATATACATGGAGCCTTTTTATTGATAACTGCAT
This sequence comes from Mytilus galloprovincialis, assembly GCA_037788925.1. NCBI lineage: Eukaryota > Metazoa > Mollusca > Bivalvia > Mytilida > Mytilidae > Mytilus > Mytilus galloprovincialis. Next base: position 89,307,749 of record CM075338.1, read on the forward strand.
ACATGTACATGAACTTTGTATATCTTCTTTCATATTAGTAACCTCTTCGAGCTGAAATAGGAATACATTTAGTACGATATATATTTATATAAATTTTGTCGGATTTAATAACATTTTATAATAAATTACTAGATTTACTTAATGGAATTCTTGAAACGATGACTGAGATTTGTGGTAAATTAATATTGTATATATTCATTTCATATTTAGAAAATATGAAAAGAGATAATATGGAAAAAAAGAAGATGTGGTATGATTACCAATGAGTAAACTCTCCACAAGAGACAAACATGACACAAGAGTTAACAACAATAGGTCACTGTACGGCCTTTAACAATGAGCAAAGATCATACCACATAGTCAGCTATAAAAGGCCCCGAGATAACAATGTAAAACAATTCAAACGAGAAAAATAAATAAATGGCCAAATTTATATTCCAAAAATGATAAAAAAAAATAAAAAAATATATATATAATTATGTAACAAATGTGAAGCAGGATCTGCTACCTCTACGGAGCACTTGCTAATTCTACCAGTAATTAATTTAATTATTATATTGTCCACATAAATCCACGTGACGCTTACTTATCACATCCCCACGCACTTCCGACTCCTACATACATTTAAATGTTGAAATATTAACTGCCATATGCTTCTATCTTCTACAGCGATTGGTATATCTTAAGTTATTTTTCTCTTATGATGCATTTCTACTTTTTTTATTGTTCTTTGAAGGCTTTGCTATAAGAAATAAGAGATGTTATATGATTGACAATGAGACAACTATCCACCAAAGTTCAAATGAAGTGGATGTAAGCACTTATAGGCAACCGTAAGGTCGGCTATAAAAGGCCCCGACATGAAAATATGAAACAATTCAATTGAGAAAACTCACGGCCTAATTTTTCACAAAGCAGTTTACGAAAAAGAAAATATGATATACACGAACCAACGACAACCACTGAACTACAGGCTCCTGACTCGGGGCAGTCACATAAAGAATGTGGCGATGTTAAACATGTTTGTGAGCACTCAATCCTTCTCCTAACCTTGGACAGTGGTGTAATAGTAAACAAAAGAACACACTATAAACATAAGTTGAAAATGCTTAGCTTACAGATGGATACAAATAGAAATACATCTAACAAAAACACTAAGTAAACGTGGCTAGTAACTTATACATTCCAAAAACAAAAAAGACACTTAGTACAGATCTGAGTGTACTCGCAGTTACTGACAGCTAGTTCAAAGCCAATAACAACTAATGAAAAAAGTCATGTATCTTAGGCTTATCATGCATGTTATTGACTTCTACATTTAGTTTGTTACCAATCCAGTGTTACGTTGTAGCAAGTACTTAAACGTCTCCTTTTCCCCGAATGTAACCTACCGAATAAGACTTATATTTGCACTAACATGATCAACACGGTGAGTGCCTCAAGTAGATCAGGATCTGCTTAGCCTTCCAGAGCGTATAAGATCACTCCTGGTTTTTGATGTAGCTCGTCTGGCTTTGGTTTTCTATGTTGTGTTTTGTGTACTGTAAATTTGTCTGTTTGTCTTTTTATTTATTAGCCATGGCATTGTCACTATACGACTGCTGAGTTTGAATGTTCCTTTGGTATCTTTGTTTTGTTCATATAGCATTCCACTGTACATGCATTTAATTTTTTTGAGATATAAGGATGCTATAGTAAAAAAGAGGTTTTTATTTAGAAATATATAACCTTAAAAAAAGAAGGGAAAACACACAGAGAAGAAAACCAAAACGCAACGTCCCGCTAAACAAAAATTACTTCTAGCTTAAACCGAGACTTATAAGGATAGCATAGAACAGGACTCAGAAACAAATAAAATTGTTGTACATGTACTTCAAAATTGAAAATTAAAATTGCAGTTAGAGATTTATGTTTTGTTTTCAAATGATTCCTATAATAGTCAAATCTTAATTTGCAAGGCTACCTATAAATAATTGCAACACAAGTCCCCCTCCCGGAAAACAAGGATATTACTATCTATGAACAACATACGTAGATAATGACAAAGCATACTTTTTCGAAAGTGGTGTAACAAATCAAAAGTTTTCGTCACAATTGGATAGTATTCCAAATGCCTGCATACACGAAACAACGACCTCCTTGCGATCGTACTTTTTTGAGTACATGTATGTATTTACTCAACAGTACCCAACGGACTAAACTGGAGTGTAGCCTTTGGTTGAGTTTTTAAAATTTAAACTAGTTGACAAATTGAATCAGAAAATAAATTAGACGTCCCCCAACAGCAAGCCATGATATTGCTTACCTTTAAATAGTCATTTTCTCTGTTGGTTTTTTCCCTGGTTGCCCCATGAGGGACGAACAATAGTTCCTGTTTTCTCAAGCTTATTGTCTCTCTTGTCAGGTCTTGAAACAGTGCTTGTTATCTGAAAAGAACGCTGAGTACTTGGAGATTGTTTAAAACTGTTCTGTTTAATATTTTGTAAATACATATTGTGCTTGCCAATCATTAGAAGCATTGTTATTTATTTTACCCAGAAAAAACCCAGGTTTATTTCCAATATACAACTCAGGCAGCAATTCCTTAATTTGTTTGTCTTTTTCTATTCTATATTTTTAGGTTTGTTCAAATTTATCACCAAACACTCCACTGCTTGAAAGTGGTAAAGAAATTAAAGAATTTTTAAGTTCTTTTATATCATCTAACCCAGTATCTTCCATTACTAGTTTTCTTCTAATAAGGTGATGAAAAGCACCTGCTCTTGCAACCTGATCAACACTTTTTGTTGACATAGCAAAAATATCACGGACTTGTTGTACAGCCCTATCCATATTCACCTCTTTGTCTAATAATGTTTCTAATAATGTACGTAATGCCTGTTGCATGTAAGACGATGAAACAATACCCATTTTTGCAGCAGCTTGTCCTTGATAAGCCAATTTTTCTACTGATTTTAGATAAGGTGTATATAAAGTCTTTTTCTTACTAAAAATTGTAAAAGCTTTTGGACCATATTTTTTAACTAGTAGGTCTGATGTAAAGCTATCTAGCCTAGGTATATTCAAATGTTTTTCATAACTTTCATGAACTGGAAAACACAACTTATATTGCTCATTGTATGCAGTTATCTTTTCTTGTTTTTCACAATGCAATGATCCAGAAAGAATATCAATCTGACTTTTGCCTAAAACAAGGCCAACTGACTTAGAAACTCATTTAGTTTAGGCGTCGTCACCAAACAACTGTTTAAGATTGTCAATACCAGAGTCTGTTCCTCAAGTTCTTGACACTTTAAATATTTACTGAATCTAGCTACAGTACTATGGTTTTCATTTTCACTTCTCATTGAAGTCCTATCTTCTTCATCTGAGAATAACCCAATGATAGGTCTCTCTGAACGACCTGGTGCCAGAGACATAGCATCTCCATGTACATTTTCCTCTGCCTCATTATCTGTAGGCAAATTTACATCAGGAGTCTGTGTTTCTTGTAAAGGTCTGCGCGCTCCAGAAGAGCCACTATCCTGTTGGTTACAAGTAGAAACATTTGGTACCTGCTCACCCGAAGTGCCAGGGTTTTGAGAAGTTTCCATAAAATTACATATTTTATCTAACTTTGTATCAAATTGGGCAAACCTGCTTTCCCATTTCTGTTCTAAGGCGTCTAGCTGGTCGTCCTTTTTTTGAAGACCAGCTTTTGTTCTTCTTAGACGAAGAAGAAGAACGAGTACTAGCCGCCATCTTCGTCGTTTCGTTCGCGTCAGTTGACAAACTGGGACGTTCCTGCAAAACGTCGTCGTAACCGTTCATAGCGACTTCTGCCAAAATGCAAATTATTTAAAGACTTCTTTACGGAAGCGTATTAGCGCTACACATTTTTTTTATATTTTTCTTCCTATGTTTGCGTTAAACGCAAACCTTTGCGTTTAACGCAAACAATTGTTTTATCTTATTGCTTATTCAAGATCCAAAGGAAACCGTAGTTATTAATGGAGGAGGCTGTATATATTAAAATTTATCACCTTTGTAGTAATTGCAAAGTAAAATGCTTGAATAATTAGATCATATCAATGACTAATAATGAGCAGAATAATATAAGAAGATGTGGTATGAGTGCCAATAAGAAAACTCTCCATCTAAGTCACTATTCGTAAAAGTAAACCATCATAGGCCGAATTACGGTCTTCAACACGGAGCATTGGCTCACACTGAACAACATACTATAAAGGTCCCCAAAAACGATATCCATGTTTCTACTAGTATATATATTACAAAGAAAATTGAGTAAATTGAGGTTATACATGTACCTAAGAAAAAAATCAACCCTGGTAATATAGCTATAACCGAATATAAATATACTTCCAAAGTAAGCTCTCGTTTGAGAACTGTGTAAAGTAGGTTAGATTCAAACAAGCTACCCTTTGGCAATAAATGTATAGAATGAAGATGTTTTATTAATAAAATTATGTTCTCTCTATTCAAATTGCTACCCAAGCATCTTAAAAATACTTCATTATATTGAAATGAAAATTCAATGACTTTCTATCAAAGAATCTTGATCATATTCTGAGATTTAAAAAAAAAGTTTCCTTATTAATAATTCATTTTAAAGCAGAAAGATCATTTTGTCTATTTGACTTGGAGGTTGGTTTCACAATTGTATGACATTATTTTTGATCTTTCAATTTTAATATGACTATATACTAAACTATATCTATTTTCTTGTTAAATTATGTACTTTTCTGATGCACAAATCAGTCTTAATTTATGTATAATTGCACTTTAATTATTCCATTATTCCTATGCATATTTATTATAATGATTTGGCCTTGTACATGTATGTATGTTTCTTTTTTTATCTACTAGTAAATCACTTCCGAAATGAATGACAGACGGACATATATACAAAACTTAATGAATAATTGAAATCAAGATATTTGCGTTATATCGCAAAGGTTTGCGTTAAACGCAAAAGGTTTGCGTTATAACTCAAAAGGTTTACGCAAAAGGTTTGCGTTATAACGCAAATGTTTGCGTTTGCGTTATAAAGCAAAATGTTTGCGTTTTAACGCAAACATAGGAAGAAAAATAAAAAAATGTGTGGCGCTAATACGCTTCCGTACTTCTTAACTCGTAAACTATTAAATTTCAATTTATTTTCTCAGAGCGAAAACATGACCGGCTGGATTTTGGCCGGAATGAAGACTAAGGTTTTCAGCACTTAACTAATGTAGATGTAGATGATTTTTAAAAGATCAGCTAAGCGCTCGAGCGAGAAAAGACCAAATACCGGAGAAATTATCCAATTATGTAAACCTATCAGGTAAGTGTAACGGAGTGAATATAAAATTAGAAGCATGACTAAAATATTTCATATCATTATTATTTTTTTCCCATTTTTTGTATTTTTTGTTTTGTTCTCTTCTTATTTAGTGTACTATTATGTGGCATCCTCGCTGCCTTAACCTATCTGCTGAAGAGAGTATCATAGGTTAAATTAGAGTTTAATACAATAATTAGTATATTAATGTAAAATGTGCTTGTTCCCGTGTCAAAATATGAGTGTAATGTTTGTCAAATATCTCTTAAGTAGCCTCCAAAGTGACTGTCATCTTTTTACCTTGAAGCTCGTTATTTTTGTATGGTGCTGTTTTGCCATACTTACGGCATTTAGAAAAAGGCAACACGAATCTTTATATTGATTGGTAAATTGAATAACTAGTTGTAAGTAGCACGCTATAAGATCATTATAATATCTAATGACTTTATGCTATCATTTTAAGTACTGAATGCATAACGAAATCAGTTGTTAATGTTTGTCAAATTTTAATATTTTACAAACGATTCAATTATAAAAAAAATACTTGCACAGGACCAAAATGAGAAACCTATATATTAATGTACTGTTTAGTACAATTGTGCTTGTGTACGGTGAGAAAGACTGTTGCCGAAATATTGGTATGTATCTTCAATTGTTAATCTTATTTAAAAACAAAGAACTGCCATCTGAAGTCTTTGCCTTTACCTTTAAATCATTCCTTTTGGTAATAGAAATATATATTTTCAAAAGATAAATATTAACCTACTTTTTTGGACATGATGCGTTCTAAACATTGGTGGGTTTCGTATGGTTCTGGTTTTTGTTTATCTTAAATTGTAAATAGCAGACTGTTATTTGTCATTAAGTCGTTTCTCGGTTATTTTTGTGATATCGTCTGTTTGTAATTGACTTATATTTTGGATATACCTATCGTTCGTTTACCTTTCTTTTGTCATGCTTTAGTTGTCACCGTTGATTATCATATTACTTCGAAAGTATGTTATATGTTTGTATTAAGCTTCAATTGTAGAGGCTAGGTATATTTTTATTTTCAAAAATCTAGTAACAATTACCTTTTTTTAGGTAAATCAAAGGCAGCATTATCAGAGGCAATTGATACACTGCAGAGGACGAACAGACTGCTTGGAGAAAGTAAGTTTTAGCAAGATGATTGTTTATGAAAAAGTATAAAGTAAATAAAAGCAATGTTCCTAGCAATGAGCAAAATTATACGATTGTTGATAGAACAAAAAGCTTATATGTCCAATAACATTTGTCGGTAAAACGTTTTTAAATAAAACACTAAAACAAACGAAACAGGGTGCGACACCATGGTGAGCGTCAGCTCTCCTGGAAGTACAGCCTATAATGCGAATTCATACTCAGTCCAAATGTCATAACTATAAATGGAATCTTATCATTTAGACTAGTTAATTATTTTATTCTTTAAGTTAGAATATGTAGATGGGAATGTTGGATTATCGTCAGCAGAACTTTACGGGGAAAGACATTGCTATTCATTCCACCAATCAAGCAAAAGACTTCTAGATATAACAGCAACTCAAGCATAAATAGACAAATATAGTAAAACAAATTGTAATTTACCCCTGCTAAGGGCAACATGTGTTTAAATAGATTGTACAACAATTGATTTTTTTGCCTTAATCTCAGATTCTCCGATCTCTTCAATTGAAGTGGCATTTCATGCAAGATTGAAACCGTATATAACCCTTGGCTCTAGACAGACAGTTATCTTCAATCAGGTGATTACTAATATCGGCCAAGCTTATAACCAACATACGGGTCATTTCACAGCACCCTATGATGGAATTTACTTTTTCGCCTGTACATTTCTAAGACCACACACTGCAACTGTATTACATCTTCAAATGGTCAAAAACAGCAGCGAGATATCACGAGGGCACGCAGCATATGGTGGGGGATCGCAGACAGGGGCAATGAATGCAGTTGTATATTTGCAAAAAGGAGATATTGTCAAAGTGCGTCATTTCCCTGGAGTAGGACCAGAAAAAATACATGGCGAATGGAGCTTCTTCACGGGTTACCGTATCTAAAATCTAAAATATTACTATTAAAGTTTCCAACAAAAATGTCTATTATTTAGTTGATATAAATTCAGTTGCGACATTTGCCGTGTACAGGTATCTACTGTAATGTTCATGAGATACTGCAATGTGTTTAAGTAAAGGAACGAAATTACAGAACATTGGAAACAATTAAATTTCATAATTTTGAATATATATATGTAACTTCAAAAATTTCAACTATTTTTAAAATAAGAACATTTGAATAATACATACAAAGCGTAATCTGACAAGAAAGTACGCAAATTTATTGAACAGTACAATAGACTTCATCAATACTGACTCGTTCGAAAACTAAAATTTACAATCTTAAAGAAAATAACAACGACTAATACAACAAAGTTATGTTTAAGTGTTACGGTATATTATGCTATGAAAAAAAGTTGGCGAGACTGGATCTGCTTACCCTTTATGAGCATCTACGAACAGCCACAGATGTTGATGGGGTTCGTGTCTCTTAGTCATTATTTTCTATGTTGTATTTTGTGGACTATTGGTTGCCTATCTTTTTCTTTTTTAGCCTTGGCATCGTCAGTTTAGTTTCGATTTATGAGTTTGACTGTACCTCTAAAAAATATGAGTGTTCCAGGACAATCACTCAGTGCTTTTTCTTTTTGAGAACACGATTAACATGGTAAGATTTGAATCTTGAATAAATAACGAAGGCTAAATTATTTCTTACTTTCATTTTGGCCAAATCTCTACTTTCACTTTCAACAATATTCTTTTCCACATGTTTTATATATTTTCAGGCAGAAACCCAGTTTAAATTGAACAAAAGAATCGAAGATCTTTGTTAGAGAAGGCGATAAATGCTAACTGTAATATTAATTATATTAACACAAGTTTTAAAAGTTAATAGAAACAAATCAAACGACAATTTTCTTCTCAATTACGATGTGTTTTATTTCAAAAACACCATTTGCATAAATTTTCAATTTATCTATTTCATAGTAATGCAGAACAATTACATATCAAGTCGACGACATTGGTATCTATAAAGTTGGATGTAGAAAATGCATAACCTCCGAATTTATTTTAAAAATTACCAAGGACGGAGAACATATCAATCTAATAGTTCAATAATTTTCGTGTCTGCCCTTCCATTATGTGACTAAAAAAAACAACCAAACAATGGGTAACAATTGTATCGAAAAGAGAAAATCGAGTGCTACTTTTTATTTTAGGGCGTGTTTGAGGTGTATTTTTTGTCTTTAAAACGTACAAAGCAAGAGTATTTGATATATCATCTCGCTTCAGGTTCTATCATTTTTATATATCAAAGCTATAGGTTGACTTTATAACATAACACAATCGCAGTACGAAAAAATTCGTAAGGGTTCCGCGGAACCCAGTGTCTCGCCTACTTTTGCTGTTAATCGCAGATTCAACAAAATAAGGAAAAACATCAATAAAAATTTCCCTCTCGATACTGTCTTTTGATTGACAGCAGCTTCCAAGTTTGGTAAAAAATCAAGGATAGTTTATGAATCTTATAAATGTTGTATAAACTTTAACTGCAGACTGGATGTAATGTTAACTGGAAGAAAAACTAAGTCCATTGATAAGTAAAATACGGAAAAAGTGAATTTTTTTTTACAAAATTTACTTCTGAATAATATCTTATGATCAGAAACAAACTTCTGTCTAAGTTTGGTAGAAATCCAGGATAGTTTAAGAACATTATAAAAATTTTAAAAACTTAAACCACAGAGTGAATGTTTTGTTTCTGGCAAAAAAGCTAAGTCCATTTATAAGTAAAATACGGAAAAGTGGAAATTTATTTTTACAAAATTTTCTTCTTGATACTATCTTATGATTATAAACAAGCTTCTGTCCAAGTTTGGTACAAATCAAGGATAGTTTATGAAAGTTATTAAAATTTTAAAACTTTAACCACAGAGTGAATGTAATGTTTCCTCGCAGAAAAACTAAGTCTATTTAAAAGTTAAATACAGAAAAGTGGAAATTTATTTTTACAAAATATTCTTCTTGATACTATCTTATGATCATAAACAAGCTTCTGTCCAAGTTTGGTACAAATCAAGGATAGTTTATGAAAGTTATTAAAATTTTTAAAACTTTAACCACAGAGTGAATGTAATGTTTCCTCGCAGAAAAAAAAAGTCCATTTATAAGTAAAATACGGGAAAAATGGAATTTTATTTTTACAAAATTTACTTCTGGATACTATCTTATGACCATAAACAAGCTTCTGTCCAAGTTTGGTAGAAATTCAGTATAGTTTAAGAAAGTTATTAAAATTTCAAAAACTTTAACCACGGAGTGAATATTTGTGGACGCCGCCGCCGCCGCCGACGACGACGACGGAATGTAGGATCGCTTAGTCTCGCTTTTTTCGACTAAAGTCGAAGGCTCGACAAAAATGAAATATATGGGTCAAGTGAAATATTTATCTAATGAATCACAAAAACAGAGTAGGTGTGTTCGAAAAGCTATTTTTTTTTTAATAAAAGTACTTGGCGACAGTCTTTTAAGTTGGATGGTGAAAATGCATATCTTCGAAAAAAATATTTTTTTGTGTGTGAAAACTAGGGTTTTTAATCTTCAACCACTGAAAATTTTTAGTCTGCCCTTCCAAGAAATATTTAATTAGAATTCTTTGAAATGTTTAAGAATTTTCGAAAATTCCACCTGACAACCGATCAGACAATAGTTTTAAGTTGAATCAATGCAGACAAGATCATGAACTGGTGCTCATTAGCTAATAGATACATTTGTCTTTTAAAATACAACTGACATTTAAGGATCGCAATGGTGCTATGTGGATAAATTTATCGGTTTTCAAGAGCAAAATTGGCAGCGCATCATCCCTACAATGGCTTCCATTTCTACGATTGTGAAAATGAACTGGCGTAATAGGGAGATACTTTTGACGAAGTAGAATCCTGACTGTTCTAATATTTATACAGCTGATAGGACAATTTACATAGTAAACATTTAAAAGAAAACAGTAGAAAGAATACTTAGGAAGACAAAGACCATATAATAATTGGAAATTATATTCCTAAACCACGAACAAAGGGAATTAGTTGTGGTTTGAAGCCTGGTGTTACAGTAAAGCATAAGAACAAACAAAAACTCAGTTGAAAGAGGCCTAACCATTAAATATACTTAAGATAAGACACAGTGCACGTGGGAGGGAACTTCTACATCACCACAACAAAAAAATTGTATCAGCTGGGTACTGTTTTAGCATCATCCCTTTTTATGTGAGAACACACTCAACAAACTTGCACCATCCAACATGAACATACATCGATTAAAATATGCTCGATTCTACAAGAAACTAGTAAAGGTAGCATCATCTGTTGATATGATACTCGTTGAAACAAAAAAGATTGGCCAATTTTAACGGTTTATATTCCCTTAAAGGGAATTCGTTTCGATTTGCAGGATAAATGGCTGCAAACTATTTCCTGAAGAATTGTACACCGACTTGTATTTAGCAAAGATAATAACTTCATGAAATATCATGCAAATCACATTTGAAGTACGTCCGTTATATTACCATGCTTCATATCATTAAAATAAACATTATGCATGTCACCATTCTGTAACTAAATGCATTTTACATTTTTTGCATTAGGAAATGCAACTAACAGTTGATTTTTATTTGTTTGAACTTTTGGTTCTGCAATTTGATACGGGACTTTCCGTTTTGATTTTTTCTTGCATTTTTTTTTGCTATTTACAAGAGCACATGCACGACATCGTGGTAATAGCAATGCAGAAAATGTATTATAAGCAGAAAAAAAATAAAGAGTTATCGAGCTCAGGTTATGCTTTGATACATCGTATTGTGAGAAAATGTTTGGCATGAAATGCCACAGTCACTGGTAGTTGTTATGACTTTTTACAGAATTCTTATGACAGTATGCAGTGGTATTGAACATCGTGCATAAGTACACCCTAAAAGTGTAAACTAGTACAATAATAACGGTATCGCATACACGATAAGATGCGATTCATAAAAAGAATATGTAGTACTAAGCACTAGCATTAAAAGCCATAATTTATCATATATTTAGTAGTAAATACAGTTGTTTTGAATATTTGATAAATAACCTGCTGATTAATCCATTTCGCTCAACTTTAATGAACACCCTTTACTACACCCCCTTTTCGCATGTTTACCCTTGATCACAACCTTTTATCGCACCGCTACTCAGATTTTTCATTTTTACAGTTGATGGTCATTTGAAAGTAATTTTTTGTTTGTTTTAATCCACAAATTTTGCAGATTTTAAGAGTAACATTTGAAAATAATACAGTGTTTTTCAGTCACTGTCGTGTACACTTTTGTAGGTGAATTGTTCATGAGCATATATAAATATTATTATAACTGACCCCTGGACAATGATCTCTGTGTAAAATGTTTGAGTTTAAAATAAATTAAAAAAACCCGGAAGATTTGCGACAAATGTTATCACACACAACGTGTTTTCAGTAACGTGTATCTCATACCTTGCTTATACGGGACTAGTAATGAACAAGTTTTCTCTATATTCTGCAAAAATATGACGTCTACCGAACATATTTCTACCAACATTCATATACGGTTTCAATACAACTGCACCCGATTAGCAAGTCGACATATAAGCTATCTTCGTTGACGCTCGTGGCCAAAATATATTAAAATCTAAAACAAAACTTATGTAGACGTTGAAAAGCTGATCTAATACGATTTTTTGACGACAAGTAAAAATGTTAAGTTTAACCTTTGAACTACCAATACTGTGATTTTTAGCTATATAGTCCGAATGACAATTAAACTTCTTAAATAAGCGTATTTTCCTTACTGGGTCACCGTACTATAATCTTAAATACAGCCAAGTTCAATATCAATGAATCAGAGCTTTGTACGAGGAACATATCATCATTTCATTAAAACCATTTTGAAATTTTTTGTACACATTCTTCGATATATTATAAAAATAACAAATACATAAATAAATAAACAGAAATCAACCTTTTCTCTGTCTATTAATGTTCCGTCACCGTGCCGGGTATTAGATACCATCGAGTCCAAACATTTTTGCCGGTGTGGTTTAGACACAGTATTAAGACATATATATAGGTAAAAAAAACCTACAGGTATTAAAATAAAACCCTCTGATCGATAATTTTACATTCAAATCATTATCCTTTTACAGCGATACACAATCTTCAATATTCAATCGGTACACACTAGGTTTAAATGTAGGATGAACGCTACTCGTCTTACCTGACTGATTATTTTAAATAATGATTACTTCCGGATCCTCTGTTTATTTGTTTATGTGTTGTGTATAGTTGCAGACAAATACAATAAACACCGTTGCATGTTTTAGATATCACCAACACTAGAATTGCTCTGAAGAAAACCGCTAAAAGACATGAGCTACAATGTAGTGTTGTTCTGTAATGCTATTGTTCTAGCACTGATGGCAATGTACATATTCGAGAAAGAAAGAATTAGGGATATATCTGCAACGCATAAGCAAACAGGTACGCAACAATCGAAAACAGTTATTAGAAGTGGGAAATGTAAAGACGTATCGTATATGTATCTGATACGTTGACGTATCTAAACATATCTATTGGTTATTGTTAAAATAGATAGAAATCGAGAGAATAGGTTAAAGAATTCGAAAACATAGTGAAAGGACGATTACATTTTGTTGTCTCTTTCATTTTTAATAACTGAATTGGTTTTTAAATAATTGTGTTAAATATATATATTAGATGGATATACATAATTACTTCTTTTATACCAAAATCCTGATTTTTTTATATCTATTATTACATTTATTGCCCTAAACGTTATGTGTTAACGATACATATTCACACTACCTATATGATTTATTGACTGTTAGTTGCTGACGTGTCAATCCATATACTTGTTCATGTTTTAATACCCGATATTCAAATCAGTAGAATAACCTTGGCGTGCAGTTGAATTATATAGACCATAACTAATTAGTGTCTTTAAATATCAACTGTATTTTTACGAGCCTAGGAAACAAGGTGTATGCGAGCTTTTAGCGAGCTACTACACCTGTTTCGAGCCGAGTACAAAAAAAAGCTGATATTTAAAGACACTAAACAGTTATTGTCTTTATCCTGCAATTAAATCTGTATATTATATGTGTTTCGAAAGACACAAAAACACATGTTTTGCATTTATTTTCGATTTGAAATCCCTTGAGGCCCGTGAAGTAATACGATACAGTAATCACACATTCAGCTGAAGACGCGTTCTCAAAAAAGGAATCTCGAATGGTCAACAATAATACATTGCTCAAGGTGAATAATTATCTATTTTAACATAACAAATAATTTCAACAGTAAAACAAAATAACAAAACATTGTCCAATTTGAAACAGAAGTGTACGAGTTGTTCTACGCTTCGGACTTGACATTCACTAAACATACATGCTGCAATTGACATGGCTGTTTTTGTTACATAATCATACACATTCAAGTTTTGAAATCGATAGTTGTTTCATGTGTGTATGTTATCAGAAAATTAGTGTGATTCTTATTGCTTTAAATGTTTGAAAACAAACAGAACGTATAAAAGTAATCGTTAATTTGCAATAAATACTTCATTCGAATGTGACTGGAATACTCATTCTGAGGTCATGCAGGTTCATATAATACTCAGTCCGGCAGTGGTCGGAGCTTTAAAGCGATGTCTGTATAGTATACAGATACAGCATAGCGATATCTGTGGGTCTGTATCTGTATAGTAGAACACCCAATTGCAGGATAAAAACAAATAGGTAACGTTAAGATAAGTTATACGCACACTTTAAATTTACTGATAAATGGGGACTGAATCATTCAATATCAGCGGAGTCGGATTGATGACTAATACCAATAATAATACATTTAGCAGGCAATACATTTTTCAAATATTAAAAATGAAAGAAAACAAAAATTTTCATCACCCTTTTCCTTTTTGTTCCCTCTCTTTTCCCTGTTCTCACAATTTTTATTTCAGTTTTTGACTCAAGCATTGACATTTTCAACGTTTTAAGGTAAATACATGGTATACCGCCATCTTTGATTGTACAATCACAGTACAAAATTGGTCTAGTTATTTGCCCTAATATGCAATTTTTGAGACAGATTTACAGTTTTATGGTTAAACTGTTTGTTTATATAAGGAAAACTTGGTGATTTATTGTATTAACCAAAATATTTGAACAAATATCATTTTCTTTTGTTTTTAGAATCATTTTTTCAAATGAGCCATTTAAGGGAAGATAACTCTTACAGTAAAAAAATTATACTGGACTAATAGGAAATTTTTTTATTTTTACTTGTAGCAAGAAAACAAGTTCGGTGACCCCCTTTTTTCTTTTTATTTTCTTAAAGCATGTAATAAAACCTCTCTTTTCACAATTTATTTCAAAATTCTATCTCATAGAATTCATTTTATACACACAAATGTGTTTTTTCATGTACAATCTAACCAAATTTAGGCAATTTTCAACGACTCATAGCTTGAAAAATAGCACGGTGACCCATACTTTTTATTATATTTTTGAAAAAAGCATATTAAAATCTTCATTTTGGCAGATTATAAGAAAATTCTGTCTCAAAAAGTATATACTTATGATCTACCTTAATACAAATTTATGTCTGAAAAGTAATGATTAAAGGTTTAAATATCGAGTGTTTACTTGTAAACGAGTAAATATGAATTAATTGAAAACTATCGCGTAATAAAAAGATTGTGATAATGACCGAAAAAATCTCAGGTCGCAATGCATAATTTGAACTACTGTAGGAATAATTGAGGGTATCATCAGCTCAGTAGTCAGTGCTTCGGTACTGACATGATTTAACAAACTTTACTAAAATTGTCCGTTTATAAATTTTGAAATTATTATGGAACTAAGGTTTCAACTCCCTCAGGCAAAGCTGGCTTTAGATGAATTTGGCTATTTATTTTAGGTATTTTTAACATATAGCTCTTCAACGATTTTCGGTACTTATACATCTTCGGATTTCAAATGTTTGGCTTTGAGCGTTCCTGATGAAGGTAAATCCAGAAAAGCGCTTCGGACGCAATAAATTATTAAACGTGTTGTTTTCCATTTTTTGAAACGCTACACACATATTGGAATTTGAAATTCTGAGCAAAAAGCCTCTAAAAGCCTGCATCTCTCAATTAGTAAAAACATACTGTTATCGTGATTTAAATTAGCTTTGCTTGCTTATTTGTGTCTCATTTTTTCTATAAAATACTGTTTATTTAGGAGTATGTGCGATAAGGGCCATGTTTGGCCCCGATAACAAAGTTCAATATTACAAAATATAAAATGTTTTAATTTGACTTTAAGACATGTGATAAAGTTAAAATAAAACAATTTGTATCAATTTTTTTTTCTAAAGTGTCAATTTTTACATTCCAAATAGGTCAAGATAAAAGATTTTGATTAAATTTGGCGAAATTGGACGGATTTCAACCAAATTCAGGACCAAGAAACATAGAGCGCAGGCGTCGACAAACTTAATATTCAAGTTAGACATGTAAAATGTATTTCAAACATTATTTTAAAAGATCTTTTTTGTCGACGTTTGCGATCTATGTTTCCTGGTCCAATAATCAATGGAAATTTACCCATTCACGTTGATTTTTTCAAAATGAGTACTATTTGTGACGTCATAAATAGTACTCAGGAACGTAAAATGTTCAATAAAACATTTATTTCCTATTTATTCACTATATAAGCTATGATTCATTGTGATATTAATCACGAAATACTAATTTAAAATTTCAGCTAAAAAACGGGGCCAATTATGGGCCTTATCGATTATCGAACCTACTCCTTTAACTCAAATATGATTGGTTTTTGGATACTTGTGAAAATATTTAAATCGAAAAGAGAATCTTAAATAAAGGATAAAAACTGCGTAAAGATTCACTCGATGGTTACATTAATTTTAGCATGTTCATAAAATTTAATTTAACTTATTTTGATGAAAATGTGTACTTTTTTTTGTATCTACCCCGCTATGATAGTCCCTGTCAATGAAACAAATAATAAATGGATATAAATGATATATCTCTAGTTAACATATTTATCTAAATGATCAGTAAGTAAACATACCTCTTCAATCTATTCGCATATGATTCAAGTTTATTCATATTTCAGTTTAAAGGCTAATACCTCAAACACATTGTTTATTTTTCAGGTGGACAAACTTTAGATACAAGAGTCGCTTTTCATGCAAGACTATCACAGCACGTCACTCTGGGCGCTTCTCAAACAGTAATTTTTGATGACGTGATCACAAATATTGGTAGCGCTTATGACTTCCAAAATGGCTATTTTACAGCTCCTAATGACGGTGTTTATTTCTTTGCCTCTGCATTCCTTTCGATCGCGGGTCCTCTTCATTTACAAATGATGAAAAACAACGATATGATATCAAAAGGTTGTGCTACAGACGGGAAGTCGGAAGCAGGAGCAATGAATGCTATAATATCCTTAAAACGAGGAGACAGTGTGATCGTACGTCATCATGCAGGATCTGCAACAGAAGTGATCCAAGGAGATTGGAGTTTTTTTACTGGATATCAAGTCTATTAAAATTTACAAACAGTAAATTCTCATGACTCTATGAGTTCAACTTTTTTAAAACTTAATTTCAGTCATTACAAGGTTGTCTTTAAACTGTATGATACTGCTTAGTTGTGGTTTAATTATTTTTTTATTGTGATGCTATATAAGAGTCCATAGCTTTTTGTGTATGTTGTGTATATCTTATAACAGCAATTCAAAAGGAAGAGGGTTTGGATCTTCTCCTATAGCAGACATAGTGGGAGATATTATGGACATAATTGTGCAAATCGTGATACAAGCATGAAATTTGGTATAAAGGTTGACTAAATGATACTAAAAAAAAATCCGCTGCTGGCCAGAAAAAAAAATCATTTTTTCAAGATGGCCACCACACATTTCGGAAATGGCGTCATTACAAATTGACAATAATTCGTTAATCCTTAAAAAGGTGTGTTATATGTAAAATCCAATGTAAGATTTGATAAAAAGTAAATAACAGTTCCTAAATTACGACTAGACAATACATTAATGAAACTAAAGGTGACTTCCGGTTTCAAAATGCCGGCAAAAAAGTCAAACATTTCAATTTTTATACTCTCAAGCAACTTCACAAGTGATGTATAATCTAATGTAAGTTATGATAAAAGGTTAAAAAAAGTTCCTAAGTACGACGAAACAACACATACATGAAGAAAAATAGTGACTTCCGGTTCCAAAATGGCGGCAAATACGTAGAAAATATTTTTATAATTTCCATCAACTTAACGAGTGTTAACACTCTTTGTTAAGTTTAAATGCCTAGTTTGGTTAGAAAGACGGATTGCTTATTTTATAATTTTCTGATAGTTGCCTATACAACAACCCGTACCAGGAAGACCAGAACGGTAGCATCTACAGTTACCAACACAGCTCGGTTTTCGGCTCCGCATTTCAAAATTTTCTGACACGAGGATGTAACGGCAGTCAAAAAAGTCCATTTTGGTTTCCAACTGTCATTGATTCTTTCTTTCATCCAACCACAGTGTTCATGACTTGGAACACGTACCTGTCTAATACATGACTCAGGCTGAGCCCAAACAACTTCTCCTTGATAAACTTCTCTTTTGATGTGCTCTGGAAAAGAACCTCTTGTAGGCGGAATTGCTTCACAATGCCGCTGCTTCCTGGCAAACAATTCACATCGTGCCTCGCTCCATACTTAAGCCTAAAAAAACATATTTTACATCTGGAAAACCTTCCATTGTTAGCCAAGCTGACCTTTTGCCTTTCTCATGACAATTCGACAAAGTGCCACATCCACTAAATGCATGGATGAAAGGAAAAGCAGCAACACAAGGACCAAACGCATTTGATATGTCACGTACAGGAAGCCATTGAAAGTCGTTATTCCTTCCATAACCTATCCGCAATTTGTTCTACCTAATTTTGCGATTGCTGCAATTCTTGATACTATTACATCTGTGTCAGTACTACCTAATATTACATTTTACAACACTTTTCATAATCATGCCGAACATGGATAAACATTCGTGTATCTACTTCTTCATGATTACAAGGGGATAGATAGCAAGTATCTTTATTGAAATTGCAAAGAATATTTTCACCATGAGTAACATACACATTTGTATTAGTCTCTTAAGAAGCAATTTTGTCAGCAAGAAACTTGAACAATTTCGTTTTGTTGTCACCTTCACAGAGAAAACTACTCCATACCCTTGGTGTTCTACAAGAACCAACACCTTTCCATCTGGCACAAGAACCTTGCCCTTGTCTTGTCACAGCCTTTAAATTATTCATTTAGTAAACATCAAATACAATGTCTACTTTTGAATACTTATCGATGCAAGATTTTACATAAGGCAGTATGACATCATTAGCATAATCATCAAATATTTTTGCCCAACTTTGTGACCTGGAATTAACCATTGCTGCCCCACCAACGATAAATTCGTCCGAATTCGGATCAGCAAATCGCAGAATGTTTCAAGTAAACCCATTTGCAGTGATTTAGTACCACTATTTTAAGTGACATCCTGAGATAAAGACGGAGGAGCAGTTTGGTTTCTATGGATAAAGAAATATTCCAAGTAAAACTGTATACTGTGACAAGAAATGAAAAGTCTAGAAAAGATACCGCAATCACTTTTAAGGTTCTCTAGCTTTGTTTTTGACAAAGACGTTTCCAGTTTCATTTTGCGGCAAAAATAGGAAGTTCTTTTTTTTTATTTGGTTATAAAAAGCAGGTTTTCCTTCGTTTCCCATTTGCTTCAAAAGATCTTCGTATTGTTTGGACCAATATCTTGGAGTTTATTTACATATCTTACCTGTTTCCGAATCACCAATTTCCTAAATGAAGTATTTTATTACAAATCGGACGACTCTTCTAGAAATGAATTTCCAAACTCGTTCATACTTGCAAAGCCTTTAAAGCTGTTTAAAGAAATCTGTTTGTGTTTTCGTAGAGTCTTCATTATGTCTTTCGTCTATTTTAGAATGACCCAAACCACTAGCTCTTTCAAATTAATCTTTTAGTATACTGACTCCTGGTCCATTTGTCTAAATGGGATCTTCGGTTAATCGAATGGCACCAATATCGCCCTTCACAATTGCATTATTCTGTTTTGTGCCTGATCAATTGTGTTACAAGAAAGAAATTTACTGGTCTTACGTACAGTGAAATTATTATTTTCAAATTCCATTGCCACCTGTGGTTGATGTTCGGGAAGGGAAGTCATATCTCGGAGATGAGTCGGTAACGATCGAGCATAATTTACACGATCAAGACCTAAAACAATAAGCTATCATGCTTTATATGGACTGTCTTACTCATGAAATGAGCATAATACCAAAATCAGAAGAAGTTCTTAATTTATAATTGAACGCCATGAATTAAACTGTGGTCGAGATGACTCTAGTTCCTTAAACCAGTCTTTTAAATCACTGAACGTCACAGAGTCATGACATAATTATATATTCTGAGTTTAGCTTTCATAATCTGAAATTAACAATTTTTAAGCAAAATACATGCAGTTGTCTGATGCGCCTGTCTAGTCCTAGGTACAGTTGAACATACATAAAAAGAATCTGCCGTTCTTGGTGTTGCAATATTGGCTTCAGTAAAACAACATGTCTATCCCCTATCACGCAATATATCACCCAGAGTTTTATAACAAGTCATTTCAATGTGCAATCCACCAAACATGACGATACACTTATATTTTCCTTACAAATCAGGCCATTCCCACTGAATTTACTTAGGCATTTCCAAAACTGGCTGATCTGCAGTTACATTTGATGTTTCTTCAGATAAACTACATTTTCGCCTCAACCATCGAATACCTGAGAATTGCCTGGTAGGGCATACAAATCGCTCTTGATGTCTATAAATAGTTCGCACATGCGCAAAAGTGCGAAACACATGTGTATCATAACCTTGAAAAATGTTATTAAACCAATTCATAATATCATTAGAAATCCAAAAACACTAAATATATAGTAAATAGTTCAAATGTTTTTGAAAGAATTTTGTTACATTTTCGCGCATGCGCAAATACTGGATATGTCAAATGTTCATTTTTAATAAATATGTGATGTAAGGAAGGTAGCAACCAAACCTGGTAATTGGTTTTTACTAAAAGAAGTTAAAAGAAAAGTTTTCCCGAAAAATCAGTATTTTCAAACTAAAGAAAACAGCCATTTTAGAAAATGGCCGTGGCCATCTTGAAATTTTTTTTTTTTTTTAATGGCCAGCAGTTATTTCTTACAAAGTATATAATAATGATGGTTTGTGGTAATTTTCATGCTTGTATCATCATTTGCACAATTCCCTCGATTTTGCTTGCTAATATCTTCCACTAACACCAGCATCATCTTAGCTCATGTGAGTAAATTTAAACTGATAATCATTTTTGATAAATTTTGATAACATTACCAATATAGGCATTGAATGTTTGGTTTTAACGATTGGTTCAGTCGGAAATCGTTCTTATCATAAAGAATTGTGTTTTCAACATTTTTTCAGACTTTGGACAGGTGCAAACAAATAAACCCGTATCTGAAACAAAAGTGTAACATCACAACATAGAAAGACACTATAGAATTATAAAATATCAATTGAAATTGTTTAACTCATTCATCATCAGAGACTAAAATCACTAAAACAAGTCTTGTTGAGTCAAAACGTGCTTTGTTAGTTCCAAATGAAAAGTCGGTTATGCATCGAGTATGTGTGACTTCACTGTTAGCAAACAACAATCAATTAAGCTATACATTTTTGAATATAATTGATCTAACTTATGAAAAACTAGGGAATATTTTTAATATTATTTTTTTTCTGATCTGCACTGTTATTGTCCTCTTAACTACGTGTCTGGTTATTTACATGACTAACTCTCGGTACCTGAAAATGAAAAACAAATTGATGTTTTTGTTTACATATAAATATTCACTATCCTCAGATCTATTTTTGTGTGGCCTTTTGGAGACAATTAAGCTGCTTTTATTTTTCTCAAAAACTATTAAATTTACTTTCAAATAATTTTCTGTTTTAACTTGATGACATCAACATATTACTTTAAAATGAAAAGTTTTTAAAGTTTCGTTTCTATGATTTGTTCTGAAATGTTCAAATGTTGAACGATATAAAAGGTAAGTGGTGATAAACTATATAAATATATTTTCTTTCAACTTTATAATTTCAGCTGCGAGTTCTGGAAATTCAGTTTTCAAATCAATTAGCAAAAAGGATAATAAAAAAAATCTTAAATAAATGAGGATGAAAATTTTGACGGAAAATAAAAGTACAGAAAAAAAGGCACCGATACCAAAACATCAAAGACGGTGGGAAGTCGTGGGTACTGGTTGCACTTTGTAAATACAGCTGTTTCTCAAAACACGCCTCTTTTGGGGAGATTTTGAATATTCATAGAAAATTAATTTTGTTTACATACTGGTTCTAAGTTATGCTCTCTATGTTCCATATCACAGAGACAGAACTTGGGAATGTTACCAGTAAATAAACACGTGCATATTTTTTACATTGAAATATGTGGTAGGGGTAGTTAAGAAAATTAGTGTTAGTTTAAACTCTGAGAAGTTCGGGGCATATTAACGTTGAAAATATGCCACACAGCACTATATTTTGACATTAGAACAAAATTGTGGTGCATATGAACTTTCAATTCTAGGATAAGATTTTTTTTTCAAAACTTCATAGTAAAAGTGGTACAATTTTAGCCGTGAAAGGAGTTCCTATTGGAAATTTCGTTGTCAATATTTACTGAAATGCAACCTACAGGAACTGTGACTATACTTCTCAATATGTGACATCAGGCTAATATCTTTCAAAGAATTAGTGTTTCAACTGGTTATTTTCTCCCAGCAAAATTATGCTACATGGCGGATGATGTCGTCGCCGATGAAATGTAATCAAATATATATTTTGCCTATTTATTTGTTTATATTATTTTAAGACAAACATTAGTTACACATTCCAATCATTATCTGTCAAAAGTCAGAAACCGCTAGTCTATGTTTGTTTTGTGTTTTTTTCAATTTTTGTTCTTTTGTATGTTTAAAACTTTGGTTTGTATCCATTTTGCTGATTTATTATACACTTGTGTTCAAGGCAGCTGGAGCCAGTTCCCAAATTTAGGATTTCTTGATTCGTTGAAGATACATTAGGGGTCTAGTACTTTTTTCTGCTCTTTTCTTTTCTGCTTGCCACGTTCCCGTTTCTGTTTCCATTCTCTTTTCTTATACAAGCTACGATGCATTAAATAAACAATTAACGATGATGAGCATGGTTCCTCAACAGTACAGAATAATGGTCCTAAAACGGATATAACAATTTTTTTTTAAATGTCCTGTACCAAGCCAGGAAAATATCCATTGTTATATTACAGTTCGTTTCTTTATGTGTTGCTATATAAATAACACATAGCTGAGGGGGTGATAGAGAAAATTGGTACCCCGAGAAAACATTACGAAGCCAAGGTTGACAATGCTTTTTCGAGGGGTACCATTCTTCTCTCAGCTATGTGTTATTTAAGTACAGGTCCGTGTAAGAATCAGGCAAATCAAATAAAAACTGATAAGTCCATATACACGGAATATGGTGAAATTTTGGGAACTTTGTAATCCATTAATAAAAGTGACAAAACCATAGTATTACGTGGATGTATGCCATATTTGTCTAGAAAAAAATAGATTGAATGCATTCGCCGTCCGCATGTACGACAGTGTAACGCATTGAAAGTAGGTCAACTTCGATATTGATTTTCTGTAAACAGCAGATGCCTAGCACACAATTTTTTTATATTTGAAATCATTTGATACATATCTTCTCTTTCAATGAATAAAAAGTTTGGAAATTTTTATTTGAAAAATGTTATTCACTAAAGTAAAATCATCTCCCTTGCTTGGTTACCTCTTTTAAAAAAAGGTGCGTAGTCTGCACAACAACAATAACAAATGGCAGACGAGTTGGTCCCGCCGGACATGAAGGGCAGTATAAGTCTGTTTTAACCCATTCATGTAGGGTTTAATCCTGTATGTAATCAAGATAAAAGTGTACAAAAGCTCGCTGAATGTAATAAAGACATAACGCCGCGGCATTGACAGATATCAGACTGCGTGGAGGTTGCCAGACTACATGATCCAGCCGTGGACAATGGTCAATGCCAATGAACAGATGAAAGATAGTTGATTATGATAGCACTGCGATGTGGTATTTTCAGGTAAATCAATATGCTGCCTCTGTCCCAACACTCTGTTTGCACAATAAGTAACAGTGGCAGATCCAGCCATTTGCAAAAGGGGGGTTCCCAACCCAGGACAAGGGGGGTTCCAACTATATGTCCCCATTCAAATGCATTGATCGTTTGAAAAAAGGGGGGTTCCAACCCCCGGAACCCTCCCCCTGGATCCGCCACTGAGTAATACCATTAATACCAACAAAGATAGAACAAGCGATAACACCCATGATACACATTACATCATGCCCTTATGCCTGGTATATTTTGTTATTTTTCCAGTTCCACCGTACTAACTACAGTCACAGGGTTTCTTAACTGTAGTCTTATTGCTAAATAGGCAGCGCACCCATCCATCAAGCTGTTAAGGGAGCTACCATTCAATTGTTTTAGAGGGGGTAGGATGAAAAATATTGCCCTGCATTTTTTTTTAGTTGTAATCTCTGTCTTGCAATTTTTTCCCCACTCTATCATCGACATGTCTATTAGGTCTTGCCAATATTAATTGGGTTATCCTTTTTTTTACTTAAATTGTCATCCTGCCTTTATTTTTGCCATTTTTTTATAATCAAAACTCCTGCCCTGCCATTTTCAAAGTATGATGCAGAATATGGAAAATATCACAGTCAGTATTTCAGGCCATTTATATCTGACTATGCAGTAAATATTTTGCTCATTGCTAACCGTCCTTTACCTATTCAGTGATTTTCCTAGAGTTTAGGTGAAGGGGCCCATGCAATTGGGAATAAAGTTCGTGAAATGTTGCAATTGGCTTTGAGGAAACTATTTTAATTTGGTTATACGAAGGGCACACTGCACATTGTTACATCAGCCTGTGCAACATTCAAAGGGGTCTATGGTAAGGCCCCCCCCCCATTTTTTTTTCAAATTAGGTACAAAATCCTGGATTCTGAGATCCATATGTTTGTATACCTTGCTGACTCTAAATAAAACTTATTTATTTATCCCTGACCTATAATTAACCTCTAAGAGATTTGCTCTCTTGTGGAAAATTTCATACATGTAACTCTCAGTAGTCTGAGTTTTGGACTCGTGAAATTTTGAAAAGTCTGTAATGAGAACCCTGAGTTACTTCATTTGCAATCATACCACATATAGATATAGGAAGATGTGGTGTGAGTGCCAATGAGAAACTCTCCATCCAAATAAGAGTTTAAAAAAGTAAACCATTATAGGTCAATATACGGCCTTCAACACAGAGCCTTGGCTCACACCGAACAACAAGCTATAGAGGGCCCCAAAATTACTAGTGTAAAACCATTCAAACAGGAAAACCAAAATATGCTTATTTGTAAAACATGTATAAGGTTGTTCTGAGTTTGAGACTGTTTAACAATTTTTTTATATATAAAGCATGATCAATTGCAACTTTATATAATTTTTCATTGTGTACTTACATGTATCACACTGACTATAAAAAAACTAAAAATCAGTGATTTAAGATTATAATGATATAGATTCTTATGAAATGAATATATATAAATTTACATGTAGTCTTTTATTTGGAATGAATTCAGTATCAAAATCTTTAAAAATTATCTTGTGCATTTCTTTTTCAGCATAGAATTTTCACCCATGTTTTAAAATCTGTGAAACAGGATTGGTTTTGTGTGGCTTCACTTCTTGAGAATTTTATAATGACTATAAAGATCAACTTCCTTAAAGTAAGAAGTTAGATCTTCTATCAGATAATTCAGCATGCTACATGTACCACTGTGGACATATCTGGTTATGCTTACAAGAAATAAGCAAAAGAACAGGTAACATACAATGTATATTACAATAAAAATTGGGCAAAGTAAATATAAGGTAAAAACAGAAGACAACAATATCAGAATTAGGGACGACATCAAAAGTTCAATGTAGGATAAAAAACCTAATTTATATATGTATATATATTTTTTTCACTGACCCCCTTACTCTCCTCTTAACTTAATTTTGGAAAAATTGATTGACCACAGGAAAGTATAAAATCATTTCAATTAAAGAAATATTTACCCCCACCCCAAACTATTTGAATTAGGTTTATTATCCTTCATTGATTTTTTTATGTTTTCCCTAAGTGACAGTAGTTTAATGTTTATCTTACAGCTAATTTCTTTATGCTTGTAGAGTAAAATTTTGATTTTGAAACGTTAACCCAAGCTTTGTAATTAAGACTGACATCTTCATACAATAAATATAGGCAAACTTAAACCTGTAAATATAAGTGTTAAAAGCAATTGGATGTTATCTAAATTACTATTGTACAGTATACAAACAAAATAAGAAAGTCTTGCTCTACATGCATTAGGAAATTAGCTATAATCTTTATTTTTATTAAAGCACATATATGTTTCTTGACACATTGCTTTGGAAAAAACTACCTAGAGATATCATTTAATTTATATCTATAAAATAATATGAAGAGATATCATTTAATTTATATCTATAAATAATATAATTATAGTTTTGGGAAAACTAAAGTATTAAAATTGTTCACCATGTCAAAAGCTATCTAACAAGAAATTTTCTGATGAATCAGTCAACACTTGAAGAGTTATTGCCCTTTTTCTTTTTCTTTTCTTTTTTTTTTTGCATTTTGTTATAACCTTGATATTATTCTAGATGTACAAATGTATCTCATAAACTTATTTTATGCCCCCTGTCATAGCGGAGGGGCTTTAAATTTAACCCTTGTTTATAAAAAAAGAAGACATCGTATGATTGCCAATAAGACAACTCTCCACAAGGGACCAGATGACACATAAAAAATCAATTCAAAAGAGAAAACTAACAGCCTGATAAATGAACCAATAATGAAAGAAAAACAAATATGTAACACAACAACCACTGTATGTCTGTACTCTAACTTTATACATACAAAAAAGAAGATGTAGTTTGATTGCCAATGAGATAACTCGCCACAAGAGACCAAAATGACACAGAAATTAACAACTATAGATAACTTTTAGTTTGCCTTAACCAAATATTAGTAAACTTTTATACAATGCTTATTACCACTAAACACAATCAAGTTTGAATTTTGGGGGCGTCACTTTAGCCGTTCTAAAGTTATGCCCCTTTACAAATGGTATAATTGCAAAATTTTTAGTTTTCTTCCTCTTTCTGTAGTTTGCCTTAATCTAATGTAACAAAACTTATACACAATACTTTTTAGTTATTTTGTGTATATTTAAATTGCAGAGTAGGGATCAATATTCAGGGATATTGCTACTCTGAGGCCCATGTAGGAAAGTCATATTATGATTCAAAGATGGCAAATATGCGTAAAAAGATGAAAAGTTTGGTTGCAAGTGGAAAAAAACATTGTAACAGCAGCTGATATGAAAACTGCACTTGACTCTAGAACAGGTAAATTAACAAAATGTACATTGTTCAAACAGAAAAAATCAATTACACTGCGAACTAAATGTGCCCTGTTAAAATAAGCAAATCTGGTTGTATACACAGTTTCAGAGACAGTCTGACTCTGATTCTCAGAAGTAAATTTCATTTCACAAATAAATCTGTTAGATTTGAGTCACAGGCTGAGGCTCACATACACATCAGGGGCGGATCCAGCCATTTTAAAAAGGGGGGGTTCCCAACCCAAGACAAAAGGGGGGGGGGTGTTTCCAACTATATGTCCCCATTCAAATGCATTGATCGGCCAAAAAAAGGGGGTTTCAACCCCGGACCCCCCCCCCTGGATCCACCAATGCACATGTAACATCACCCATATTAAACAGAAAAAATTAAAGCATTGGTTAAAATGATCCATGTCATGTTGTTTGAAGCCCATGTGTGATATTATATTAACATAATTTTTCTGGTCTGTGTATCCATCTTCTTGACTGTTTGTCTGTCTGTTCCTTATTATACCCCCACACAACAAAGTGTTTTTTTTTTACTTACACTTATTATATTTCTTTAATGATAATTTGGGGACGTGGGGTATGTGATCGTGCTTGCTAAGGTTGTTTAATTTGGTCAAAGTTAGTTTGATTGAAGTTTTAAGTCAGATCAATAGAAGTTTAGTACAAATCAAATTGTATGCCAGATTAGGACCATATCATAAAAATCTAATCAACGTTAAAACAGTTATTTTTCATGGTAAAGGTTTTGGTCATAGTAAAAAACTCAGAATAGTTTGAAATTTAGTGCATAATTTCCTTATAATGTTATCTGTCTCAATATCAAACTTTAAACTGAACCCTTGAAATGATAGTGCAAACAGCACATCATGCACTGCAACTTTTATTTTACTTTTTTAGCTCACATGGCCATAAGGCTTTTCTCATCACTTGGCGTCTGTTTTCGTTGTCTGGCGAAAATAACTATCATTGGGGTATTAACTTAAAAAATGTGTCCAATGACCCGGCTAACTAATCAAGATGGCCACCATAGGAAAATAGGGGTAAAATGTAAATTTAGGCTTATATCTCTGAAACTAAAGCATTTAGAGCAAATTTGACATAGGCAGAAATGTTCATTAGGCTAAGATATATGTGTCCTTAAATCATTCAGACAAACTTATTAGGTTGCTTCCCCTGAACTAGTAATTTTAAGGAAATTTTGTTGTTTTTGGTTATTTATTAGCTCACCCGAAGGGCCAAGTGAGCTTTTCCCATCACTTTTCGTCCGTCGTTAACTTTACAAAAATCTTCTCCTTAGAAATTACTGGGCCAAATTAAACCAAACTTGGCCACAATCATCATTGGGGTATCTAGTTAACAAAATATGTCCGGTGACCCGGCCAACCAACCAAGATGGCCGGCATGGCTAAAAATATATCATAGGGGTAAAATGCAGTTTTTGGCTTATAAATCAAAAACCAAAGCATTTAGAGCAAAACAGACATGGGGGTAAAATTGTTTATTAGGTCATGATCTATCTGCCCTGAAATTTTTAGATGAATCGGACAACCCGTTGTTGGGTTACTGCCCCTGAATTGGCAATTTTAAGGAAATTTTGCTGTTTTTTAGTTATTATCTTGAATATTATTATAGATAGAGATAAACTGTAAACAGTAATCATGTTCAGCAAAGTAAGATTTACAAATAAGTCAACATGACTGAAATGGTCAATTTGACCCCCTAAGGAGTTATTGTCCTTTATTATATACTTAGTAGTAAATACAGATAAATTGTATGTGTAATACAATCATTGGCAAGCGTGCTGTATCAGCCACCCGTGATGATATCGATATCAGCACGGTTGCAAAAGCTTTATCACACCTTTTTAAATCTGTATGACGTCACGTCATCGATTGCAGTCACTGTTGCAAAGGCTTTCAAATCCCTAATCTGTATGACGTCATGTCAAACCTAAAATCTGTATGACGTCATGTTACATAAAAAACATCTACTTGAGGTATATGTATATATAATAAAGTGTATATGATATGGCTTTTTCAATATCACACACCATATCAACCCTCAACCAATATAATCCCTCGAGCAGAGCTCTTGGGATTATATTGATGTCTCGGGTTGATACGGATGCGATATTGAAAAAGCCATATGATATTCTCTATTTATAGTCAATTTTTAACAATTTTCATAAAATTTGTAAATTTTTACTAACATATTTCACTGAAACTATTGGGCCAAGTTCATTATAGATAGAGATAATTGTAAGCAGCAAGAATTTTCAATAAAGTAAGATGTACAAACACATCACCATCACTAAAACACAGTTTTGCCATGAATCCATCTGCTTCCTTTGTTTAATATTCACATAGACCAAGGTGAGCAACACAGGCTCTTTAGAGCCTCTAGTTTGAATAATGTTATGGATAGAGATAAACTGTAAACAGCAATAATGTTCAGCAAAGTAAGCTCTACAAATAAGTGAACAGATCAAAATTGTCAATTGACTTCATAAGGAGTTATTGCCCTTTAAAGTCAAATTTTACAATTTTTTGTAAATTTTTGCAATCTTTTACAAAAGTCTTTCCTGAAACAACTGAGACGAATTTAAATAACTTGGCCCAAAATAAACATTAGGGTATTTAGTTTTTAAAAATGTGTCCAGTGACCCTGTCTGCCTAAAACGTGGCAGACATGGCTAAAAATAGAACATTGGGAAAAATGCAGTTTTTGACTTGTCCATACATGTATCTCTAAAACTAGAGCAAAAGTATAATGGTTGCATTATTCCATGCATCAATTGTAAATAAAAATATCATGTGAGCAACACAGGCTCCTCGGAGCCTCTAGTTTAAAATTATTTTCTTTTCTTCAAAATATCATGTTGACCTATGTCGTAATGTACACACATTTAGTTGAAGTTGAAAACATGACCTTCGAATCGGTTTATAATTCCCCTCATTATTATTTCTTTCCACAGGTGTTGCTGGATATCAAGTCTCGGAATGTGCTAACGACACCTCATAACACAAACTGATAACACACAAGTTAAAAGGAATAAATAATTTTAATGAGTTGTGAGTTGAAGAAGATGGTATACTACTGAGGAAAGCCTACAACATCGGCAAAGTAAAATTTATTCCTAATAAATCCATAGACCAAATAGGTTTTGGTAAAGGGCAGGAAAATAAAACAGAATAATGTGTGTTAATATCAGGATTTGATTTACCTGTTAATGTAACTGGAAAATCAAAACACCTAAAACTGTTGGTGCAGTTAATCTCCCTGAAGGACCAGAAATAAAAACAGAAAATGGTGAAGACTCATCCAGATTATCCTCGCATCACTCAGAAAGTTCTGATTAAATGCTGTTCTTTTGCTCAAAAGTTGGCTGTGTCATTAGATTTGCTACCTTAAATGGACTTGAAAACCATCTATTGATAGCTATATATATATAGGAAAGCATTTTTAACAGTTGCATCAGGAAACAACCTGACACCAGTGGGCCAGGTTGTGCAATGAAGTGGTATTTACAACCAAAAAATAAACCAACATCAACAGATGGGACTGAAAATGAATTTTCTACAAGTAATATGAGATGGGCTTTAAAGAAAGACAGGAGAATATCAAGATTTCCTCATTATTTTTTTTATAAAAGTATTTGTCATATTATTTTTTTTTATAAAAGTATTTGTCACATATTATTAAGTACTAAGCAATCACTCTTTTGAATAGAAGATTAAGATACATATTTGATCAATGAAAACTAATTGTTATTAGAATATATGTTAAAATAATTTTGCTTCTACCATCATGACCATATAATTATTTAGTTTTTAGAAAATTAAACATTTGAACAACTTATTATCTATCTTTTTTTTTATTCTTTACTTCCATTATCTCCAATTGACTTTCTTCCTTGTAGTAAACATTGAATTTAAGTTCAATATTATCGATATGCAAATAAGGGTGGTTTCACTTTATACATGTTAGTTCACTAGATATGTTCTGTTCTAAAGGGAAAAAAATATGTATGCAAGACCATTGACTCTTGCATATTTACATATTGAGGAAGAAAATGGGGACACTTTTGTGCCACAGACACCTGTTTATTTTTTATTTAACTGCTTGCACCACTGAAAAAATATTTTGCAGGAGTACCTGTTTATCACATCTTAAATAAAAAAAAATCAATATGGGCGACACAAAACATAGTAATCGTTTGCTAAAATTTCTTCACTAAAGTGCCGTGTGATATTTGGATCAATATTTTGAGAAAACTATTTGGTTTTAAGAAATCAAATCCTTCATTTATATCAATTCAGACCCAATTGATGCTTGCAAGGTAACAACACAGTTATTGTGGACTTTGGCTCATTACTAATGTAAATCATAACATTTTCCCCCTTGGAAATAGTTCAAGCGACCCTCCTCCCCAATCATACACAAACAAGCTATATATTGTTCCACTCAAAATGCAAAATATTAACCCTTTAAACCCTGGTATATCATATGTATAGGAATTGGCATGACATAAGTGAATATTTTACCTAAATTTCATCAACATGGGGCGTAAAAATCATAAATAATAAAAAAAAAAACTGAAAAATTGACGATTTTGATGGTGCTGCCACCTACAACAGCGAAATATTTCCGAACTTTTTTTTGTTTTGATTTATTCTATATGGCTTCTACTAAAAGGGAATATATAATAAAAGTGTGTATACTGTTGCTGTTTCTTAAAAAAATAAAATGAAATTAGATGAAATTTGCATTTTTCTAAAATTCATTTTGATCACATTTCCATGGTTACGGTTGCTAGGGAAGAAAATATTTGAAATCAATTTGAAATCTGTTTTCATATCACTTTACATATGAACTCTATATAAAGTATATACTAGCAACAAAAATTATATTATTAAAGCAAGATAAATTACTTTGAAAGCGTGCCTTTTTGTAGTTTTCTTGCTCATTTTTAGGGGCCATCAAGGGGAAATTTGAAAATGAATATTTTTAACACAAAATTTTTTTTTTTTTAAAAGAATTTCATATTCAAGTTCTAATAAGGTAAATCCATATCTAGAATATGAAATTTGATCAATTTGCCAACATGGACTTATCACTGTTTGCCTGATTCTTACATGGACCTGTACTTAATTTATTATACTGAATGTCCTATCTACTACGATTTTCAACTTTAACATTTGTTCCCAAACACGAATGTTGAAAGTTGAAAACGAATGTTGAATGTTGAAAACGAATGTTGAATGTTGAAAACGAATGTTAAAAGTTGAAAACGAATGTTAAAAGTTGAAAACGAATGTTAAAAGTTAAAAATTGAATGTTGTAAACGAATGTTGAAGGTTGAAAACGAATGTTGAAAGTTGAAAGTTGAAAATTGAATGTTGAAAACGAATTTTGAATGTTTAAAACGAATCTTGATTGTTGAAAACGAATGTTGAATGTTTAAAACGAATCTTGATTGCTGAACGAATGTTGAATTTTTAAAACAAAAGTTGAAAGTTGAAAATTGAATGTTGAAAACGAATGTTGAATGTCGAAAACAAATGTTGATTGTTGAAAACGAATGCTGATAGTCGAAAATCGAATGTTAAAAACGAATGTTGAATGTTGAATGTTAAAAACGAATGTTGAATGTTGAATGTTAAAAACGAATGTTGAATGTTGAATGTTAAAAACGAATGTTGAATGTTGAATGTTGAAAACGAATGTTGAAAATTGACAGTTGAATGTTGAAAACGAATGTTGAATGTCAAAACAAATGTTGAAAATTGATAGTCAAATGTTGAAAACGAAATGTTGAAAGTGCATATCATATTATGACGAGGTTTTGAACCTTAGAAGTTCGCGGCATATACGTGTTAAAAATATACCACACAGCCCTATGTTTTGACCATTCAATAAAATAATAGTTGATATTTTTTTTTTACGAAATTAGTAAAGTCAGTTCTATGTCTTTTTCTTGTTCGGATGTACAAGTACGCGTCCACGTCAACTTGTGTATTTTGATCCATCTGATGATTTAAGCCTTTTCCAACTGATTTCTATAGTTCGTTCTTATGTTGTACTGTTATACCACTCTCCTAGGTTAAGGGGATTCCGCTAACATGTTTAACCCCAACCTCTTTACATTTTGTATGTATGTGCCTGTCTCAAGTCAGAAGCTTATAATTCAGTGGTTGTCGTGTGTTTATGTGTTACATAAATAAGTTTGTTTTCTCGTTTTAATTGTTTTACATTGTCATTTCGGGTCCTCTTATAGCTGACTATGCGGTATGGGCTTTGCTCATTGTTGAAGGCCGTACGGTGACCTGTAGTTGTTAATTTCTGTGTCATTTTGGTCTCTTGTTTGAGAGTTGACTTATTGGCAATTATACCACATCTCCTTTTTATGGTAAGGGTAAACACCGTTTATACGTTATTTGTGTTAACATTTTGTTGGACACCAGTGCAAAATACCAACCAAACCTTTGTTTGCTTTTAGTAGGCTTTGTGTAACTTAAGCTGTAGTTGTCTGTCACGTTTTCTCATGTATTGTTATTTCCTGCTAATTAAAATTGACAGTGTTATTTGGTGTCTGTTTTATTTGCGATTTTTGTCGTAATGATATATATGAAGTTTTTTTTGGTAGAATTGTAAAATACGTATTGGATAGTTTAGCTTTTTGACACAGTTATTGAATTCAACTATGTTTTAGGCATGTGTGTTGTTCACAGCTTTATTCATTCTGTAAAGGCTAAATAAGTTGTGATTCCAAACATTACCGGCTAAGTTAGAACTTCATTAGAAGCTTGAGCAATTATAAACAACACCAATTCTTCACAAAAATCAACACAAAGATTAACTCAGTGGTCATGCTAAGGAAGGGTGACATATGTCAGATATATATGTACATCTCAAGACGAATACATATATCACATATATTCATACTAAGAGTTATTGAGAAACCGAACATACAGTGGAGATCACTTCTAACCTCTCATTAGAACTGTCAGAATATTCTGTCATATAACTGTTCTAACCTGTCCTAGAACAGTTCTACCTAGAACAGTTCTACCCTATAACTGTTTTAAGTAGAACTGTCAGAATCAGTTCTAGGTTGAACTGACTAAATCAGTTCTAGGTAGATCTGTCAGGATCACTTCTAGGGTAGAACTGTCTAAATCAGTTCTAGGTAGAACTGTCCAAATCACTTCTAACCGTAGAACTGTCCAAATCACTTCTAACCGTAGAACTGTCAGCAGAACTGACTAAATCAGTCAGGACTGTAGAACAGTTCTAATTGACGTCACTGCAGTAAGGGCACTTTAGAATTTAGAAGAAATAAATCGCTTCCAATTACTTTGCTATATAATAGCAGATGTTCTATATTTTTTACTGATCAAACGTTACATGTATAAGTATCGAAGTGAATAGAAGGTTATCCAACTCATCGGAGAAATATTTTTATAAGATTGCATACGGAAACATCATTGTTTACGTTTCTTCGTTCCCCGTTTTTAACAGTCTCTTCCGGCTAAATATATAACTCTGCATTTGATTCATGGAATTTTAATCGTAATTTACCTTGTTTGCCTTGGATTTACATTCATTTAAGATTCTGTTTTAACAAATGTTCAAACGAAAATTGTACAGTGGATGAATTGTGGGATATTAATGAAAAAAGTGTTGTATAACGTAAAAAAACTATATAATATACATTTGCACCATCTCGTCAATTTAACCAGACTTTAATCCATAACGATTATAAATGATATCTGGGAGTCTGGAACTCAGAAAAATATACTCGATCTGAACATGAATGAAACATTTGCCCCTGTACGTTCGGCTACAAACAAATTAAATCATGCATTTTTCTTTGCCTTCTTCAAATAATATAAACAGTATACTATTCCAAGTAGAGAACTTCCCATACATGTAATTTTTATTTTATTTTTAAAATAAAGTATATGAATCAGTCATGTGAGTGTTGGATGATGCCGTCAAGGACGTATATTAGATATATGTTAGTTATACGTCCTTGATGCCGTTAAATAGTTTTGTTTAAAAAAAAAACCATCACAATTAAAATACTGACTTAAACATGTTGAAAAGTCACTTTAGTGACGGTTCATTATTATGGATACAAAGAGGAAATAACGGCGCGCTAAATTCTTAGATATGGTATCAATACACCTTGTCGCTATTTGTTTGCCATATATCTGGATATCACACAGGTTCCCGTAAAAGTTTGACGTCATAAAACAAAATATCTGACGCCACAATGGAAAAGTGATTGTTGTATGCTTCAAAAGTTCAAGAGGCCGGGTCAGCCAGGATTAACGATAAGGTATATTGTGTTTCAAAGTTGGTGTCACTTTTATCATACGATCCGTCCTCACATAGAAATATTATTGGTTTACAATGAGGCCATATATATATTTACATGATAAAGTGTAAATAAGTTCAGTTTTGGTTGATGCGGTCAAATAATTTTGTTAAAACGAGTCACTCAGTCTGATATATCGAAACTACTGAAATTTGTTTACAATTCAATATTTTGAATACAAAGAGGAATTGCTGATACTCTAAATTGATGTGGAAATTTTTTTGTAGCCAATGTGTTCCAATATTCATTGATATTGCTGTCATTTGAAATATACAATCCATCGTAATATGTATTACTATAAGAGATTTAGTATGAGGCTATATATATATATTAAGATTTACATAACAAAGTGTAAATATGGTCAGTTTTGGTTGATGCTGTCACGTATGGTTAGTTTTGGTCGATGCTGTCAAATATGGTCAGTTTTGGTTGATGCGGACAAATAATTTTGTTATATTCATGAGTCAGTCTGAGATATCAAAACTACTGAAATTAATTTACGATTCAAAATTTTGATTAAAAAGAGGACATGCTGGCACTATAAACTGATGTGAGCATAATTTTGTTTTCCAATATCGCTTTCATTTATATTAAACAAGTGATTTACTTTGCGGCTATTAAGATTGGCATCATGTACAATAATAAAGTGCAAATATGGCCAGTTTTGGTTGATGCGGACAAATTATTTTGTTATACCAGTCAGTCTGAGGTATGATAACTACTGATATTTGTGTATGATGCAATGTAAAAAAGAGCAAATATGGTCAGTTTTGGTTGATGCAGTCAAATATGGTCAGTTTTGGTTGATGCTGTCAAAAATAGTCAGTTTTGATTGATGCAGACAACTAAGTCTGAGGTATGAAAACAACTGATATTTGTTTCTGATGCGATATTTTGAATAAAACTAGGAAATGCTGGCACTCTCAATTGATTCAATATTTTGAATAAAAAGAGGCCATGCTCACTGGTGGATCAAGGGGGGGATGGTCCAGGAGTTGGAACCTCCTTTTTTGACGATCAATGCATTTGAATGGGAGCATATAGTTGGAACCCCCCTTTACTCATGGTTGGAACCCCTCTTTTTGAAATGGCTAGATCTGCCCCTACAAGCTAGCACTATAAATTGATGTGAACAAAATTGTTTTCAAATATTACTGTAACTTGTATAGTACAGTCCCTCTTGACCTAAAATTAAAACTGAAGTACTGTGCAGCTATATAGATTTGCATAAAGAAAGAGCAAATAATGTCAGTTTAGATTGATGTGGTGAAAAGATTTTTGTAAACAGGTCCGTCCGAGGTACAGTGGAGATCACTTCTAACCTCTCATTAAATCTGTCAGGAGAACTGTTCTAGAACAGTACGTAGAACTGTCAGCCTGACACCTTTAAGTCAGTTCTAGGTTAGAACTGTTCTAGCTAGATCTGATTTGGTCAGTTCTACCTAGAACTGATTTGGACAGTTCTACCTAGAACTGATCCTGACATTTCTACCCTAGAACTGATCCTGACAGTTCAAGCTAGAACTGACCAGATATTTGGTCAGTTCTACTTCTAGAACAGTTCTACGGTTAGAATTGATTTCTAATTCTTCGGCTAGAATTGATTTTTATAAATTCTACGGCCAGAATTGATTTATAAATTCTACGGCTAAAATTGATTTATAAATTCTACGGCTAAAACTGATTTATAAATTCTGCGGCTAAAATTGATTTATAAATTCTACGGCTAGAGTTGATTTATAAGTTTTAAGAACACTTTGCCTTAATATAAAATGTTGGGTAAAAAAGCTATTTAAATTATATAGAGTTTGCTATTTTGCCGGTTTTATTTCAGATTTATAATCGGCAAGACTTAGGCAGCAACCATTTGATTTTCTGGGGGGAGGGGGGCTATAGTTTTTTTTCCAGTTTATGGTGAAAACAATAATTTGTTTTGGACCCTGAGAAAAAAAATTGTTTGTTTCATCCTCAGCTGCCACTATATGTAATGCTAAAATTGAAAGAAAACAATTGTTTTCGGTTTGTCGCTCAAAATATAGATTGTTCTTCGCCGAAGTCGAAAAAAAAAGTTTGTACAGAAAAAAATCAATAGCTCCCCCCCCCCCAGAAAATCAAATGGTTGCTGCCTTAGAGAACATGTTTAACCTGTTAACCCCGCCATATTCTGCATGTATGTGCCTGTTCCAAGGCAGGAGCATGTAATTCAGTGATTTTCTTTTGTTGATTTGTTACATAAATTTTTGTTTTTCTCTCAAATTTTTGTACATAAATTAGGCCGTTAGTATTAGGTGGGGGGGGGGGGCATTATTATTTGAATTGTTTTACATTTGTTATTCCGGGAGTCAGGATGGCTCATTATCACATAACAAAATTATCGGACCTCAATAACCAATATAATATCTGTTTACGAGTAGTTTTCATACCTCGGACGACCTGTTTAACAAAAATCTTTTGACCGCATCAATCTAAACTGCCTTTATTTGCTTTTTCTTTCTGCAAATCTATATAGGTGCACAGTACCTCAGTTTTAATTTTAGGTCTAGAGGGACTGTAATATACAAGTAACAGCAATTTTGGAAAAAAAATGTAATTGTTCATATCAATTTATAGTGCCAGCATGCAGGGGCAGCTAGATCCAGGCTGGGGTCCAACTATATGCTCCCATTCATATGCATTGATGTTAAAAAGTGGGGTTCCATCCCCTGGACCCCCTCCCCTTGATCCTCCAATGAGCATGTCCTTGTTTTATTCAAAATATTGAATCATAAACAAATATCAGTAGTTTTTATACTTCAGACTGAGTCGTGTAATAAATCTTTTGACTGCATCAAACAAAACTTACCATATTTGCTTTTTATTATGTAAATCTATATAGCTGCACAGCAATTCTGTTATAATTTTAGTTCGAGAGGGACTGTAGTATATAAATAACTGCAATATTGGAAATCAATGACCACAATTTTTTTTTCGCATTAATTGAGGGTGCCAGCATTTCCTATTTTTATTCAAAATATCGCATCAGAAACAAATATCAGTAGTTTTTATACCTCAGACTGACTCATGTTACAATCAAAACTGACCATATTTGACAGCATCAACCAAAACTAACCATATTTGACCACATCAACCAAAACTGACTATATTTGCTCTTTTTTATACAACTCTTATAGTCGCATAGTAAATCTGTAATATTTTTATGTATGGATGGAGTGTATTATCATTATAATACAAGTGATCTATACTATAGGGTTATTGCATGAATATTGGGAAATATTGTTCCGAGTAGAATTTTATATTGCGCGTGCTTATATTTTTATATCAGGATGGATTGTTCAATATAAACATGATAAAGGAAAGCAACATTGGAAAACAAAATTATGCTCACATCAGTTTAAAGTGCCAGCATGTCCTCTTTTTAATCAAAATTTGAATCGTAAACTAATTTCAGTAGTTTTGATATCTCAGACTGACTCATGGATATAACAAAATTATTTGTCCGCATCAACCAAAACCATGAAAACTGACCATATTTGACCGCATCAACCAAAACTGACCACATGTGACAGCATCAACCAAAACTGACCATATTTACACTTTATAATGTAAATCTTAATATATATATGATGGTTTGATGATGGTTGATGTTTAGACGAGTTATATTATATATATATATATATATATATATATATATATATATATATATATATATATATATATAAGTGTCTAAGAATGTAACTTTAACACACTAATGAGTGTTATAAAATTAGTTGTTATATTTTATATATTATACGCAATATTTCGCTAAACAAATTAGCTTCATCGGGCGTGTGCATCTATCTAGGTGAAATCGGATGCATGACAAAAAAATATCTTTGTAGCTTGACGTTTTTGTGTAAAAGTTTAAAATATTGATTGATGGGGTATATAAAAGATATTTTTGCCGTTTATTGTACATAACAATTTTTAAATCTAAACAAATAGTTGTTTTAGTTAAATAGAATGAAATTCATGATTTATTCCTTTGGTTTTGGGTAGAACTGTTTTTCATCCCTCTCATTAAGTCCATCAGGTTCAAGAGTACGTAGCTGATGCATCCAGAACCTTTCTCTCTGTTTTCTCCTTTCGGAGTCCCAATTTTGATTTACCTCAATTATTTGAAAGGTGATATTATCAAAAGTATGTCCTGTTCTTAAGAGGTGTCTCGTAATTGGACAGTTTCTTCCTTTTGTATAGAACGACCGGTGATTGTTAAGTCTGATGTTGAATGTAGTTTCTGTTTCACCAACATACTGCAGCTTGCAAGTTCCACAAGTAAGAATATAAATACTACATCTATGTTACATCTAATTGCAAAACGGAAAATAGTATTTATATTCTTACTTGTGGAACTTGCAAGCTGCAGTATGTTGGTGAAACAGAAACTACATTCAACATCAGACTTAACAATCACCGGTCGTTCTATACAAAAGGAAGAAACTGTCCAATTACGAGACACCTCTTAAGAACAGGACATACTTTTGATAATATCACCTTTCAAATAATTGAGGTAAATCAAAATTGGGACTCCGAAAGGAGAAAACAGAGAGAAAGGTTCTGGATGCATCAGCTACGTACTCTTGAACCTGATGGACTTAATGAGAGGGATGAAAAACAGTTCTACCCAAAACCAAAGGAATAAATCATGAATTTCATTCTATTTAACTAAAACAACTATTTGTTTAGATTTAAAAATTGTTATGTACAATAAACGGCAAAAATATCTTTTATATACCCCATCAATCAATATTTTAAACTTTTACACAAAAACGTCAAGCTACAAAGATATTTTTTTGTCATGCATCCGATTTCACCTAGATAGATGCACACGCCCGATGAAGCTAATTTGTTTAGCGAAATATTGCGTATAATATATAAAATATAACAACTAATTTTATAACACTCATTAGTGTGTTAAAGTTACATTCTTAGACACTTATATAATTTAATTTAGTAACTGCATCAGTTTATTTACAAACTGATCCACACCTAGATAGATTGAATGTTGATTGTTGCTATTTTTAGACACTATATATATATATATATATATATATATATATATATAGCCGCATAGTAAATCACTTATACATGTAGTTACATATCACGATGGATTGTATAATTCAAATGACAGCAATATTGTAACACATTGGCTAAAAAAAAAATTCTCTTTTTATTTAAAATATTGAATTGTAAACAAATTTCAGTAGTTTCGATATACATGTATTAGACTGAGTCGTTTTAACAAAATTATTTGACCATATCAACCAAAACTGAACTTATTTACACTTATCATGTAAATATATATGGCCTTATTGTAAACCAATAACATTTCTATGTCAGGACGGATCGTACGATAAAAATGACACCAACTTTGGAACACAATACACCTATATTGCTAATCCTGGCTGACCCGGCCTCTTGAACTTTTGAAGCATACAACAATCACTTTTCCATTGTGGCGTCAGATATTTTGTTTTATGATGTCAAATTTTTACGGGAACCTGTGCGATATCCAGTAATGGCAGACAAATAGGGGTAAGGTGTATTTATACCATGTCTAAAAATTTAGCGCATCCTTATTTTCTCTCTGTATCCATAATAATGAACCGTCACTAAAGTGACTTTTTAAGTCAGTTAGTTTGTGATGTTTTTTTTAAACAAAACTATTTTACGGCATCATCCAACACTCACATGACTGATTCATATACTTTTTTTTAAAATAAAAAGTACATGTATGGGAAGTTCTCTTCTTGGAATAGTATACTGTTAATATAATTTGAAGACAAATGGAAGATTAGGCAAAGAAAAATGCATGATTTTGTTTGTAGCCGAACGTCCAGTGGCAAATGCTTCATTCATGTTCAGATGAGTATATTTTTTCTGAGTTTCAGACTCCCAGATATCATTTATGATAAGTCTGGCTAAATTGACGAGATGGTGCATATGTATATAGTTTTTTTACGTTATAATACAACACTTTTATCATTAATATCCCATAATTCATCCACTGTACAATTTTCGTATGAACATTTGTTAAAACAGAATCTTAAATGAATGTAAATCCAAGGCAAACAAGGTAAATTACGATTAAAATTCCATTAATTAAATGCAGAGATATATTTATGAATTGTATGAAGAGACTGTTAAAAACGGGGAACGAAGAAACGTAAACAATGATCTTTCCTATGCAATCTTATAAAAATATTTCTCCGATGAGTTGGATAACCTCCTATTCACTTCGATATTAGTACATGTAACGTATGATCAGAAAGAAATATAGAAAATCTGCTATTATATAGCAAAGTAATTGGAAGTGATTTATTTCATCTAAATTCTAAAGTGCCCTTACTGCAGTGACGTCAGTTTAGAACTGTTCTACAGTCCTGACTGATTTAGTCAGTTCTGCTGACAGTTCTACGGTTAGAACTGATTTGGACAGTTCTACCCTAGAACTGATCCTGACAGTTCTACCTAGAGCTGATTTAGTCAGTTCTACCTAGAACTGATTCTGACAGCTCTACTTAGAACAGTTATAGGGTAGAACTGTTCTAGGTAGAACTGTTATAGGACAGGTTAGAACAGTTCTATGACAGTTCTTCTGACAGTTCTAATGAGAGGTTAGAAGTGATTTCCACTGTATGAAAACTACTCGTAATCAGATATAACATTTGGTTAATGAGGTCAGATAATTTTGACTCCCGGAAAAACAAATGTAAAAAAAATCAAATAATAATCCCCCCTCTCCCATAATACTAACGGCCTAATTTATGTACAAAAAATGAAAGAAAAACAGATAATTTATGTAACACATCAACAGAATTTTAGACACAGAATTTATAAATCAATTCTGGCCGTAGAATTTATAAATCAATTCTAGCCGTAAAATTTGAAATCAATTCTAACCGTAGAACTGTTCTAGAAGTAGAACTGACCAAATATTTGGTCAGTTCTAGCTAGAACTGTCTAAAACTGTTCTAGGGTAGAACTGTTAGGATCAGTTCTAGGTAGAACTGTCCAAATCAGTTCTAGGTAGAACTGACCAAATCAGTTCTAGGTAGAACTGACCAAATCAGTTCTAGGTTAGTAGAACTGTTCTAGCTAGAACTGAAAAAAAGGTGTCAGGCTGACAGTTCTACATACTGTCCTAGAACAGTTCTCCTGACAGATTCTGACAGATTTAATGAGAGGTTAGAAGTAATTTCCACTGCACCACAAAAACGGAACGCTAATCACTTGACCATAGAGATGATGTCACTGTCAAGTTATATGTCAGACACTAATGTAGACCTCACCTCATGAAAAATATACAAATAAAATATAGTTGATGTATCACTTATAGCAATTGAAAACAGTCCTTATCTCGACGAACACTGGATATGAAACGATTGACATTGTAAAAGCCAAGGTCATGTGACAAATGTCAAACATCGATATACGGCTGAGGAATAGTTGGGTTTCCATTTTACGGTTTTGAGCAACGTACCAAAGTACAAAAAAACTAAACACGAATCACTGAACTTTAACTTTGATAAGGGGTATGTTAACAAATATCATAGCATAATAACTTGAATGTTAGACCAATTATAGTTGGCCTAACCCTTAGACACTGACTTCATGTATTCACGAAACTTTACCTAATTAATCAGAGGTAATCGTATAAATTGAGGTCATAACTCAACGACGAATGTTATTCTGTCATTGACCGTCAAGTTACAGTAATTCAACTGAACAGCATTTGTATACATGTAGTTAATCTAGTTTCTATAAATTTATCTAATGCGAAAAAATGAATCCACATGTTAAAGATTTTAACCAAGTGGCCAATAGATCAGTTTAAATGATTATGTCTGATATATCATATACATATTGAACCATTTATGATATGATTTAAGGTTCCAGTGCTGACAAATTTCGAAAGCAAACAGACATTCTAAAACATTATACTCTCAG
The DNA here is from genome assembly GCA_037788925.1 of Mytilus galloprovincialis. NCBI lineage: Eukaryota > Metazoa > Mollusca > Bivalvia > Mytilida > Mytilidae > Mytilus > Mytilus galloprovincialis. The sequence continues at coordinate 89,351,259 of CM075338.1, forward strand.
AAATTAGCAAAACGTGAAGTAACATATAGACGATATCTAATTCTGTGGACTACGATAATAATCAAAGACTTTTAGTGAAAACATACGAGTGATTTTTATTTCAATTTAAAAATGTTATATTTCACCAAAATGATAGCATTTACTGTTTGATGATTGATCAGGCCAATTTTTAAAATGAGGTTATTTATCTTTTACAGGAACCAGTATACATAATAAATTATTCACAAATTTGTATAACGTGGTTTTTAAGGATGGAAACATTTGTTATGATTTTAATTGGAAATGTCTATGTTCCGTCCGGATGTTTCATCCGTTAACCTGTGAAAAAATGCGTCTTAACCGAGTTTGGTAAAACAACAAAACATTTACTGCGGAAATAAAAACATATAAAAAATCAACGTGTTTGTGTATATGTTCAGTAAGGTATAATACTTATTGCAGTACTTCGACATGGGACATATAATTCTTATTGTACTTGCCGTTGTCATCCACAGTTGGTCAAGAAACCAGTTGTTGTGGCACAATAGGTAGGTCTACACTTTTTCTGTTTGTTGATTCTAATTGATGTTTGTCTTCAGATTTGGACACAAAGCCATGTTCTTATTCCAATAAAACATGGGCTGTACGTGGTTGACGTTATAATTGAAACTGCAACGTCAGATAAATTTTGAACAGCCGCCGAAGTAAGTTTAAATGTGTCTGTTCCGTGTTCATTGCTAAGGGAGTTGGCTTCTCAGTTTCAAAAAAGTTAACTTTTTAAAACACTAGCATATATTGATAGGGGATTAATAAAGAAATCAAAAGAGCAAAACAAAAAAAATTAGGTCACCGTGCTTGTTTTCAAGATATTATCCATTGTAATTTTGGCGGGAAAATGTTCTCTCTTGACTTTCATAGCTTTATCATTGACAAGTTTAAATCCTCAAAAACTATTAGAAATATTAAAAATTTTACAAGACTTTAACAGACAGTTTATCATTACACAAGTAAAAGAATTATAAAAAGAAAAACGGGGTCACCTGGCAAAATTTGTTAAGGGATTCAGTCGGATAAAATTCCGAAAATCTGACCAAAATTCAAAAGCATGACAAGCGAGCTTCCTAAAACTGTTGATTTTCTAAAACGTATTTGGTTCTTCAATTCAAAATAAGCGAATATTATAGGTCAGCATCGAAGTGTTAAAGTACAAAATATTCCTATTAGAAGAGCATTTGCATTATTCACGTATCAGGATACGTGCACGGATCGACGTATACGTATCGGGTAGATTTGTATAAAATAATGATTTTACCCCGATCTCAATTAAAATTTAATGCATTATATAATATTTTCATCGGGACCAACTTGACTTAATTTATCTTTTCCTCATATACGTGTTAAACGATACGTCGATACGGATACGCCAGCAAATACTTGATTAATGCAAATGCTCTAATGGTCGGTCATTTACAAACGTATCAACCGTATCGTATACGTTGACGTATCCGCATCTGCAGATAATTATATCAAAAACTATTATGTGATCCCGTGCTTATTAATAAGACCATACTTCATTTAAAAAGAACTAATTGGAATCTCTTTGAATCAATCAAACATACACTTTCAATATTTGTGATAGTGGTGTTTTGTAAAACAAAAATAAGGGGTTCTATCAACTACTTTTACATGCCCTTAAAAAGGAGCCAATGTAGGACAGCTACACGAATATCGTACACAATCCTTTAATAATCTAGTTAAAAAATATTTCAAGATCTTATATGAATAAACAAAAATCAAATGTACTACTTATATACATGTAAGGAACTTTGAGTATTGTTCATTTGCGATTTTATCATAAAAGGTAATAGAAAGTACTGAGCATCACTCTATTTGTCAATTAACAATTTGGTTCTGCGTGAGCACAACTTCATACACAAACAAACGATTTTACCGTATTCACTCCTATCATGCCTGTAAACTGTTCCAACTATCCGGAATATCTTTAAAAGTAGGGTTACATATTCCACAAAAACTCAATATTTCCTTATTGTTTTGTAAATTTCTGCATTAGAAATTAATCAGTTGCCCATTTGCATTATTGAAAGTACATATAATTAAAGCTCGGGATCATATACTGTTTTTTGGTATATCGGCAGATGCGGATACGTCAACGTATATGATAGGTTGATACGTCTGTAAATGACCGACCTCTATTAGAAACGAAATAATTTAATCATGCCATGAGCTATGCTCATTTTAACATTGGTAGGTATCATATTTGTCAACATTTTATCATCTTTGTAACAATCATGGCCTTTGCTACATTTGTGTACGCGAATTGAAATTTGTACTTAAAGGAGCAGCACTGATGCTTTATATGGAGCTAGTCTGATCCCATTCTGAAGCACATGAGATCACAGCAGGTTTTGTTTGGATTCGTGTTGCCTAGTCCTTTGTTTTCTCTCTTGTGTTTTACTGTTGATTGTTGTTGTTTTTTGTTCTCTGGTCAGTTTGTGATCGACTTATGTGGAGTTTGGGTAAGTATCTGTAGTCTCTCTTGCTGTATATCATGACTCCTTTCGCTTTGAGTCAGTCCATTATGTATGAGCGTATTGTGCTTTAATTAAAAAAAAGTAGGGATGAAAACTTACAATAGTATCTTAACAATCACCTTGTTTTAGGACAAGCAAAGTCAACTTTAGTAGATGCAATTACCACACTGCAGAGGACCAACAGACTGCTTGGAGAAAGTCAGTTTTAGCAATATGCTAAAATTAAAGATATCAGAAAAATAGAGATAACATTGATTGAAGGATCACTTTGATATTATTCCAATGATTTTGTTTTTCAGTAATGCAATTATGAATTAAATCGCCAAAAAGGAACAACCCGGTGTTTTGTCAGAGTAAGGGTATATATAGCATGAAATTATAACTCCTCATACATATCTATATTTATTCCAAATTTCATAACAAGCATAATTTGATTTAATGAACAAACGTAAAACGTCTGCACAAGCAACCACACACAACTTACAATACATTAAAAATTTAAGCAAAAATGCATCTCTTTTCATTGGTCGTCATATTTATTTACTATCTGAAGACAACAACAGCCAGATTTATTCCAACTAAGGTAGGGTTTTATTTGCTCATTCTTTTTTCTTTTTTCATGCATTAATAATTATGTAAAAATATTTAATTCAAAAGACAAACTGTTTGACATACCAAAACAAAAAAAAAATAGATAGCTTTTAGGTATTTACGCAAACTAGTTTTTCAATTTTAATATAAAAATTATTATACATTGTATGTCAAATATGTACATTTTTGTACATGCCCGACGGAAATATGTTGCAGAAGCGTATTTCTATCATGAGATTTTTCTAGAAAATATAACAATAATTAAAATTTATGTGTTTCTCTATTTCCAGAACGAAGTATTTTCTAGCAATTTGTTTCCGCAAGAAAGAGTTGTTCAAGATCCATACAGTTCTGCAATCCGTATACAAATCAACACGAACGACAGACGCTCATCTCCATACATTACACTACGAAAACGAACAAATACCAACTTTAAATTGAGGATAGGCAAAGATGTGATGAATAATAACGGTCCATTAAGGATTGTATACAGACCGAGTAGCTTTGTTTCATCTGAACCAACCGGATGTTTCAATTCCTTTTCACGAAATATACGAAACGCTAAAAACAATTTTCTTCAACCATTTTATAGAACCCCCGGAATGTCAAATATTCGAATTTCAACAAGAGGATTAAATAGCATGCGTATTAGATCATTATGTCGAGTTGCAATAAAACATCAGTGCTAGATACATTCAAATGAACGGGATTAATAACATTACAGGTACCATTGTGTCTTCACCAGATGTGCATTTCGACCATACATGTCTATTCGGTGATGCAAAAATATTTGAAAATCCAAAACCTTTAAAAAAAAGAAGAGCTTATAAATCCTAAAGGACACACAATATAGCCAGATCTAGGAAAGGAATCAAAGCTTTTCACAAGGAAGATATATTTCTTAATTTAAAAATTAAGGATCGAAATCCAAATTTTGTTTGTGTAACTTATATTTGTAAAGAAATATAGTGCTATGAATTTATTTATGTCTTGCAGGCATGACAGTTATTGAATTTTATAAATTCATTACTGCTATTATTACATAAACATTGTATTTTTAGTTTTGATTGCATATCTTCGATAGCGAAACACCGATATTTCTTTCAGATATATTTATTCATTAAATGTCTTAAAAGTCTGGGAAAAACGTGTGTCAGGACTACATATGTTCCCAATACAACTTGATTTGTTATCCTTGTGTTTTCATTCAAAGATATCCAAAAAATAATTTCCATGGGTATGTTTTTAGGGATATAAACATTAGAGGATCTCTGGCATGATTGCAAACGAGACAAATCTCCACCAGAGACCAAATGATACAGAAGTTAACAGCTTCGGTCTATATACTATTTCTGTCTTTTGCGCCGTTTAACGGATATAGTATGGGCTGTCTCATATAGCTAGGGTAAAGAAAATGTCCCCTTTACTGTTTGTTTTATCTGCAATGGGGTTCTGTTGGGTGGTTTCTTACAGACGATAAAATAGGGCGACTTAAAACAGAACAAATATTGCAAACAAATGTTGGAATTGTTCGCATCCTTTAAATACACGAAGTCACACAATTGCCACAAGATGAGTGATCAATGAATGTTATTGCTACAAGATTCCGTCGGACACCCATTGTTGAAAAGCGTTGACAGTCGAAATAGATGTTTTTACTGAGACGTAAGTCCATTCATTAGCTGTTCATGATTTGTTTTACATTACTTCCTTTGTTTGATGCTGGAATATATTTCTCTGTTAATGATTACATATCTCTGTTCACAGATTTGCATGTAACTCTCGCTGAGTCCGTTACTGACTATCAAGTTCATGGTATTGAAACAATTTAACTCATAAGAGAGATATTTATAATTCAGAAAGAAATGTAGTGTGTGTCTTATCAAGAAGAATCGAATGTTCCTTTGCCTAACCTTTTTGGGTGTTTTTCTTTTCTTTTTCGCTGTGCATGTACTAATTTTATGTAATGGATGGATACCCAATATCCTTTGTTTTTCTATTATAGGTCTGACGAATACGTTGTTTGGTGTTTTGTTTTTACAACATCTTATTTTTGGCTTAACATTTTAGCCTGATTCGTGACCCTCGTGAATGATGAAATCCTTCTTTCCTGCTCAGGTCTTTAAGAATTAATGTCATATGATAATAACTGAAGTGGACCCGAAACCAAAATAAAAGTATCTCAAAATGAAAAACAAACCTGAATAATAATTATAAAATAAAATTTATTAGTTTGTTACCCCCAACAAAGCTGACGTAGTTTAAGATACTGATTGTCCATGTGATTAATTACATAATAAACATCGCAGTATATTTTTTCTAAGTATCTAATTGTTCAGTTATTCGGTATGTATCTATAGTGTTGCTTTAGAACAATGAATACATTCGACTAGCTCATTGTCATGTATTATTAACCCATTTTCTCGTATGTATGCTGCTCTATTTTCGAGACCCCAACCGATTCCATTACCAACAGCCGGCGGTGCTGATAAACTGCATGGGAGGCACATGTAACAGCTCACCATCAACGTTGCTGCAAGGGGTTTGTTTCCAGCATTTAGTTTCGGATTCGAGTGACCCAGATTATCAAGAAAAGTCATTACACCATCATCTTTCATTACATGTATAGATTCTCTAAGGCAATGATCCGGGTTGGGTAAATCGTGGAAAACTCTAAACATTATTATCCAATCAAAACTTTTTGTCCATTCTTCTGTTAAATTGTCTGCCCCTAGAAGATAGAACTCAACGTTGGTTAAATGTTGATCTTCTTTTAGTTTAATAGCAGTTTCGATCGCATAACTGTCTACATCAATTCCGACAACTTTAGCATCTGGAAAATAGTTAGCTATGCTTGCAGTTAACTTGCCAACCCCACAACCAATGTCCAGAACTGTCCTGATTTTATCTGAAAGTAAAACAGATGTAAATATGAATAAACGTAGAAATGGTTAATGAAATGTCACTCATTTTTATATATCAGTATGTATGGTCGATTATGTTTATGTGTGTAGCAGAGTTGTTTCTCTTTTGACAGTTATTTGCATTTTTGATTGTGACATCATTTTTATCTGATTAAAATGTAGAAATGGAAGCAGATGTGTTTTCATCTGTCCAAATATAAACGCCACAATCCCTGATTCCAGAGCTATCACCCAAGTTTGTAACACCATATATTGACAGTGGACAAACACAAAGACATGGGGATGTTCTGTATAGATTTGGTCGTTCATTAATAAACGTGCCCTGTAGGGTGGGTTATGTCATTACATGTTGTGTATCGAACATACATTTTTTCTTTTCTTTTTATAAATAAGAGGTAAATTTTTGTTCATGCATGTTTACTGCTTCAATATTCGATATTTAGAATTAGAAGACGACCATTTTATTTTCTGAGAAAGAGGTAGGAGGTGAATTTGCTGGCCTGGTGAACATTTAACATGGTTCTTGTCAAACAATATGATGGAACCAATCCTGTACAATATTGAAAATACTTTTTGCTGCTGCGTGAATTGACAAAAAATAATATTGTTCTCGTAATCCCTGTGCCCACCCCACCTCAACTTCCTCTTATTTTGCAGTGTTTAAACTTCGACATCAATACATTTTTCTTAATATCAAAAAAATATCTAAATACTTTAAAAAGCAGTGAATCACACACTTTTCTTCGATTAGGATTAACATTTTATTTTTCTTGAGAAACAAAATTGATGAGACGTTCAACTATAAAAACACTTGCGATATATGTTTTTTTTCATAAATTTAATAGAGATTGTTTTAGACAAATATCAGTAGAGTACAGGAAGTGTAAGCAAGAAATTTCAATTAAATATTGATAGGAAAAAAAAACTTGTTTAATAGAAGATCATTTGATAAAGTATTGTGTTAGCCTACGGGTTTACTTGCTTAATGTGCAACATGAAAATCAAGTAATATGATTAAAGATTTTTTTACCAGCTTGTGATTAGATTATTTTTAATACCAAGACACCTCATTTTAACCGTCATAGACGTAACTATGATATATTCATGAACTTACCATTTTGTTGTAGATGTTGTTATTTTCACTTTATCTGGTGTTTTTTTCTTTCATTTCCATACCGATGGGGACGATGAAATATTTGATAGGCACTCCGCATGCCGTCAATTTGGAGTCTTCCCACCCCAGAAGTTTTTATTACATCACATTTTCAATGTTTTCCCAACTGCAAAGTTTCCATATTTGATGTTTTCTCATATCAAAAAATGTTATACTAGATGGAGTTGGAAATATTTTTTAGTTGAGTATTTTTTGCGGAAGCCAAAGCAAAATATGTGCATCCCGTACCGACAACCACCCCTCCTCTCCCCTTTCCGTTAATCGGCTTGTCTGTAGATCATAGCAAAATATTTAACTTTTCGTCTTCCAAACTTAAAAGAAAACTAGATCAGCTATTTGGTGTATAGTGATATCAGCTTAAGTAACAGATCTAGTTTGAGTTTCGTTTTGCTTGAGTAATTTGACGGAATTGTTTTCTTCGGACATAGAACATAGTTTGCAAAAAAAGATTCCTGCACTCTTTTCTGAAATGCTTTAAACCATTGCTGATATTTACTACATGTATATATTCATATCATATAAAAAAATATGGAAAAGGTTAACTTAAAGAATGAATCAAACAAGACCATCAAATATATACCACCAACACAAACATTTTCAAATAACAATGACCCAAAATAATAACACATGACGAAAATCTGAAGATGAAAGTCTAGATTAATTAACTCAATTTCTACCTTTGTTTTTGTATTTAGTGGGAAGTAGATTATCTTCTAACCATTTTCCATCATAATTATCTCCATCTTCATTCATAAAATCGAATGCTTCTCCAAGCTTTGAAAAGTCATACCCTTCAACAGAAAAAAAACCCGAACATTCCAAATACATGTATTATTATTATGTTCCTAATTGGCCGTAGCTATAATCTGGTCTCACTAATTTGCGAATGTAACCTACCAAATTAGACCTATTACCGGATATGTACTAACACGAGCAACACAGCAGGTGCCACATGTGGAGCAGGATCCGCATACCCTTCCGGTACACCTAAAAGTTTGTTTTTTTTTTAAATGAGGTTCGTGTTGTTTAGTCTTTAGTTTTCTATGTTATGTTTTGGCACAGTAAGTATACTGTTTGTGTTTTGGTCTTTCTCTTTTTTAACTATGGTGTTGTCAGTTTGTTTTCGACTTATGAGTTTTAATGTCCCTCTGGTATCTTCGCTTCCAACACCGGAAAACCTTCATTCTAGTCGTAAAGATTTCACGATTGAAAAAAATAACAAAATGTCATGTACATGTAATGCCGCCTCTTTTTATATTCTAAAAAAAGAAGCGCTTTTCTGGATTAAAGCTACACGAACTTTTAAAATTAAGTGAGTGTTTGATTCACGTTTCAATATACATCGTTTTATGGATACTTTTACTTTTCTATGAGCATGAATCTACATATTATGTTGTCTTGGATACATGTACATGCACATACACCGTTACGTGTTTATGATACATGTACGTACACCTTTACTAGTAAATGGTACATGTACGAATTTATTTACCTGTAAATGCTACATGTACGCACATCTTTATTTTGTAAAGGATACAAATACGCACAAAAACGATTTTTTCTATATCTCTTTTCACCATCCCTTGATTAAAAAGATGACACTTACAGTTTGATTGACATACGACGTCTTATATTTTTGAAAATGTTAATGTAAATCCTCATACCCTTTTTTCATTATTCCAATTTTCTGTATATCTACAATTATTGTCTATATTGACAAACAAAAGTGTTTTCCTTGTAATATTACACATTGAAACAACATACCAGCCGATGAGGTGTCTTTTGACCGGAAGCATTTCTCTACATCCTTTGTTAGGGGAGCAATGGCGGGCATCATTGTCGCATATAAGCTTTTTGATGTCTTTGTTTTACAGTCGGCTGGTATGTAGTATTTGTTGTCGTCTGTTACAAAGACAATCTTAGCGGCGGCCATTGAAAACAACCACTCCCTCACATATCTATAAAATAAGAATGTATGAATAAAAAATACAACTAGAGGCTCTAAAGAGCCTGTGTCGCTCATCTTGGTCTATGAGGCCCCTCATGGGGGGGTCCTAGTAATCACATAATCACCATTTTTTTGCCAATATAATCACATAATCATTAAATATTTGCTTATCTTTAGTAATCAAATAATCATAAACTAAAAATACAGTCCTAGGGAATCAAATAATCATGAAATATTTGGCTTAATAATCAAATAATCATTAAAAAAACGGCCAAGTAATCACATAATCAAAAACCCCATGAGGGCCCTCGTCTATGTGAATACTAAACAAAGGACACTGATGGATTCATGACGAAAATGAGTTTTGGTGATGGTGATGTGTTTGTAGATCTCACTTTACTGAACATTCTTGTTGCTTACAATTATCTCTATCGATAATAAACTTGGCCCAGTAGTTACAGTGTCAGTGGAAATAGTTAGTAAAAATTTACAAATTTTATGAAAATTGTTAAAAATTGACTCTAAAGGGCAATAACTCCTTAGGGGGCAATTGACCATTTCGGTCATGTTGACTTATTTGTAAATCTTACTTTGATGAACATAATTGCTGTTTACAGTTTATCTCTATCTATAATAATATTCAAGATAATAACCAAAAACAGCAAAATTTCCTTAAAATAACCAATTCAGGGGCAACAACCCAACAACAGGATGTCCGATTCATCTTAAAATTTCAGGGCAGATAGATTTTGACCTGATGAACAATTTTACCCTGTCAGATTTGCTCTAAATGCTTTAGTTTTTGAGTTATAAGCCAAAAACTGCATTTTACCCCTATGTTCTATTTTTAGCCGTGGCGGTCATCTTGATTTGATGGCCGGGTCATCGGACACATCTTTTAAACTAGATACCCCAAAGATGATTGTGGCCAAGTTTGGATTAATTTGGCCCAGCAGTTTAAGAGGAAAAATTTTTTGTAAAAGATTACTAAGATTTACGAAAAATGGTTAAAAATTGATTATAAAGTGCAATAACTCCTAAAGGGGTCAACTGACCATTTCGGTCATGTTGACTTATTTGTTAATCTTACTTTGTTGAACATTATTGTTGTTTGCAGTTTATCTCTATCTATAATACTATTCAAGATAATAACCAAAAACAGCAAAATTTCCTTAAAATTACCAATTCAGGGGCAGCAACCTAACAACCGGTTATCCGATTCATCTGAAAATGTCAGGGCAGATAGATCTTGACCTGATAAACAATTTTACCCCGGTCAGATTTGCTCTAAATGCTTTGGATTTTAAGTTATATGCCAAAAACTGCATTTTACCCCTATGTTATATTTTTAGCCATGGCGGCCATCTTGGTTGGTTGGCCTGGTTACCGGACACATTTTTGAACTAGATACCCCAATGATGATTGTGGCCAAGTTTAGTTAAATTTGGCCCCGTAGTTTCAGAGGAGAATATTTTTTGTAAAAGTTAACGCAGGACGACGACGGACGACGACGGACGCTGGACGCCAAGTGATTGGAAAAGCATGAAGACGGAACCCTTTTTTACATACAAAACAGCATCTTTGTCTACCTCTAAAACAAAATATTTACTCAATCATACTAAAAATGAAGACGGAACCCTTTTTTCATACAAAACAGCATCTTTGTCTACCTCTAAAACAAAATATTTTACTCAATCATACTAAAATAAAACGCTCCGAAAACAAAACCTTTGTCACATATCATGACTGATCGGTTTGAAAACGCAACCTTTGTCACATATTACAACTGATCGCTTCGAAAACGCAACCTTTGTCAAATATCACAACCGATCGCTTTGAAAACGCAACCTTTGTCACATATCACAACCGATCGCTTTGAAAACGCAATCTTTGTCACATATCACAACCGATCGCTTTGAAAACGAATTCAATGTTTGTCACATTCACAAAATATAATGAAAGTCGACCTTCCCATTGATAGAAACAATTGCCAGCTGTGTATGTAATGTAACTTTCATTGAGAGGGATGTAAGGCAGTAAAAGCTTCAAAAAGTCCGACTCTACATGTATGTCCAAGTCGTATATGAACAGAAGGGAGATAACTCCGATATATATAATGGTATGATATGTACAATCTGTACTTCTCATTCAATCCTGCATTTTCAGCTATTGATTGTGATGTTTCTAGTTCCGACAAGTCAGTAAGAGCTTTTTTTTTTTAAAGTCCGACGCCAAGGGAGATAACTTCGATATAAATAATGGTATGGTATGTACCTCTCATTCAATCCTGCATGTTCAGCTATCGATTGAGATGTTTCTGGTTCCGGTAAGTAAGTAAGGGCTTTAAAAAGTCCGACTCTATGACCAAGTTATACGCCAAGGGCGATAACTCCACTATAAACAATGTTATTGAATCTTTCTTCGTACATGTCTGGCTTCGTATCGTCAGGAGAAACATTAGCCATTTTCTGAAGCAAATATTTAGTCCAATTTGTATTCAAAGCATAAACAGATATACATATAGGTAACAGAAAATTTGAGGTAAAGGTCAATGAGACAGCAACCCAACAAAACAAATCTACCATAAAAGTTAATAAGGGCAAACATCTTCGCAAGTCAATGCTAACGATCAAGTCCCATCCCCTCCAACCTTGGCAGATAAGGTCAACATTTGTGATTTCAATACTGCGCCATCTACCGGTAGCTTTATGTCACACCATACCAACTTCGTAATTCTTGACCAAGGTTATCACTTCAGTATGGAGGTGTGGAAATTGTTGTGTTTAGTGTTTATATATATTCTGAAGCAGGAACCCAAACAATACGTTGTTTTTCCAATATTTGTTAGAGAAACATACCCTTGAAATCCATTTTATTTAGAATGCAATTACCCGTTAATAATTTACAGAAGCTCACACAATTTTGTAATTATAATGCAGTATACACATTTTGATTAAGTACAAATAATATACTGAATGTGGAAACTCAATTTCTCTGATACATATTACCAAAAACACAGCGAACATAAGGAAACACGCATGGTTCAGAAAGCACGACTTTGGACTGATACTACTAGGAAAAATTTAAACTAGGACAGTAAACGTCTTAAATTTGGAAAGAAAAAAAACTTTAGTCTAGAGCTGTAATAATAATCATGATAATGTTTAAACTTACTAATATGTTACAATATGGTGCAATGTTATAATATCATGGTAATAAGTAAGCTTACCATTAATTTTCTGTAGAATAGACATCTACTAAATATATCTGAACTTTTATCATTTGTGTCAAAGATAAAGTAAATAATTGGGGTCATACATGTGTGCATATTTAAAGTTATAATAGAAACATGTAAATTGAACTGAGTTCATATATTACATAGATTGTGTAGTATACTTATTTACATTTAGAGTAACAGGTATATGTCTACGCATTGTGATGAAATTATTTTATTTCACGTATTTGTGCATTTGTACTTATCAACTCAGAATTTAAGAAAAACAATATTTATAGTTTATTGATTGATTTATTGTTGGTTCCTTAATGTCCGATGGCAAATATTTCATGCATGTTCAGGACGAAATTAAACTAACAATAAATGCAATAGGTCCTTTCGTACAGGCCATCAGTGGAGGGGGTCGGGTAAATTTAAACTTCCACAGGTAAAAGAGGATGAAATGGGAAGGATAGAAAATTGGAAGTGCACTTTTTGTGCTTCTTTGTATTTTTTTTATTGTATAAATTGTAGTACTGATTATTGTTTATGACATTCTCATATTCTCATATTCTCGTATTTTTGTTTTTCATCTTTGCTATGTGCTTTGTCTATTATATGCCGTTTTTGTTGCGTTCTTCGTTTTTAGTTATGTGACGCGGCGGTGTATATGTACGTATATATCCCGTCATTGTGTTATTGTACTATGGCAAATTTGGGTATTCTTGTCTTTAATTTTTGCTAAAATATGCTTGGTCTATATGACTGTTTGTGTCTCTTTGTTACATATTTGTATGTTATTTTTTAGTGATTAAGATAACAATGATGACTACTGTATTCTTTTACATTTTTACCCATTATGTCTGTTTGTTTTGTTAACACATCGATGTCAATATAATGGAATATAAAGCAACTGTCATACAATTGAGAGGTTAAGCAAGCTATAAAACCAGGTTCAATCCACCATTTTCAACATAAGAAAATGTCTGTACCAAGTCAGGCACATGATAGTTGTTATGAATTAGTTTGAAGTGTTTGAGCTTTTGATTTTGCCATTTGCTTGTGGACTTACCGTTTTTAATTTTCGGAGTTACTTGTGATTTTACTTTTTGCTTAAACTTCATGTAAATGGAAATCAAGGTGGTACCCAACACCTTCACTAAAATTTTGGCAAAGTATTTACTTTGACCCTTTGACAAAAATATAAAAAAATTAAAAAAATTTAAACCAACCAATTTATCAGAAAAATTACACTGGTTATATATAGCAGTTTGACAAACACTAATTTGATCATCGAGAAGCTTAATATTACCTAAACAACGCAACGTAATAAAAAAGTTTAGCTGATTTAACAGAGTTATCTCCCTGTAGTGTTAGGTACCACCTTAACTAAAATATTACTACCCAATTGCTCTTCAACCATTGACTAACCAAAATATCATTTACAAGTTTGAATAAAGTTGAGAATGGAAATGGGGAATGTGCCAAAGAGACAACAACCTGACCATTGAAAAAAACAACATCAGAAGGTCACCAACAGGTCTTCAATGTAGTGAGAAATTCCCGCACCCAGAGGCGTCCCTCAGCCGGCCCCTAAGCAAATATATACCAGTTCAGTGATAATGAACGCCATACTAATTTCCAAATTGTACACAAGAAACTAAAATTTAAATAATACAAGACTAACAAAGGCCAGAGGCTCCTGATTTGGGACAGGCGCAAAAATGCGGCAGGGTTAAACATGTTTGTGAGATCTCAACCCTCCCCCTATACCTCTAGCCAATGTAGAAAAGTAAACGCATAACAATACGCACATTAAAATTCAGTCCAATAGAAGTCCGAGTCTGATGTCAGAAGATGTAACCAAAGAAAATAAACAAAATGACAATAATACATAAATAACAACAGACTACTAGCAGTTAACTGACATGCCAGCTCCAGACTTCAATTAAACTGACTGAAAGATTATGATTTCATCATATGAACATCAGGCACAATCCTTCCCGTTAGGGGTTTAGTATCATACCATCATAACATATATGAGAAAAACATAACCCGTGTCATGCCAACAACTGGTTTTTGAATAAATGTGTTTAGTTCCGATGCACAGACCCTATAAGTGAATCTAGTAGTGACTTGGTTATAAGCCTGGTACCTTTGTAAACTATTTGGTTATAAAGTTATGGTTATTTATACTTTATCCCTCGGGTCAAAGTTATCAATTTGCTCTGTGGAATACTAGTGATATCCCTTGTTCTACCAGTGCCACGTATTCTGCATGCTGACAAACTCAATCAGCATGTCTTTGAACAATTTGAATTTGGTGTGTCCCAAGATAAACTCTTTGACCAATGTCAAACATGTATATGTTTCTACCCAGTGGAAATGATGACCTTTCCTTCATCCGGATATATACATTTTTGAATAACTTCTAGTACAAGCTGATGCTGATCTTTAATATGAATGGTAGACTTACCAAACTCTTTTGGAAAACAGTAATGAATCCATGTAATGCATTCATTTCTAAGATATATAACATCTACGTTAAGAAATCAGAGAACTTTGACAGATAAAACTATCGTTGATTTTCAATTGGTTTGGGAATTATTTGATACATGTCTTTGACTTGCCAAAGTATTAACATCACTAGCTTACTTACTATTAAAGATAAAATAAGATGTCCCCATTTACACATGTGTTATATATGTTATGGTGCATGATTGATTGATTGGTTGTAGATTGCTTAACGTCCAGTGGCAAATATTTCATGCATGTTAAGGACGAGAATAAGTTTACAATAAATACAATAGGTAGGTCTTGTCATAATAGAGGCCACCCGGGGTGATGGTCAGGAAAATTTCGACTGTGACTAAAAAATGAGGGTTTGTTCGATAGAGACAGAATTTTTGCCTTACAACAGGCCACCTCAAAGAGTTTTTGCAAGGGTTCTTAACGTGCAAAGAGCGTGGCACTCTCTTTACACGAGGCAACGTCCTCATTCTGACCGGACATGACTGCGGACCTGATACATCCCGCACAGCCAAACGGACGCCCCACTTCAGCAAGCGTTTTATTGCCGGTCGGGAGAAGACCAAGTGACCATATTTTGTTTTTCCAGTCACCCTTGGGGATGAATGTATTTAGTTATAGATTAAACTTGTCGTGTTTTATTATAGTTTACGATAATTTGCTGTTAATAAAGTTTCTAAATCAAGAATCCTTTAGCAGCAGCACTTAATCAGTGTTCTATAAGGTATAGTGTGCCAAGTTTAAGGCGCCGAACAAGATGTTAATGACATACTGTCTTGATTAATAGACAGAATATAATAAAAAAAAGTTATAAGCATGACTAAAATATTTCATATCATTATTATTTTTTCCCGATTTAGTATTTTTTGTTTTGTTCTCTTCTTATTTAATGTAATATTTTGGGGCATCCTCGCTTTAATCTTTCTGCTGAAGAGAGTATCATAGGTTAAGTTAAGGTTAAATATATTAGTATATTAATGTTAAATGTGCTTGTTCCCGTGTCAAAATATGAGTGTAATGTTTGTCGCTGGATGGTTATCAAATATCTCTCAAGTAGCCTGGCTGTCACAATTTTACCTTGAAGCTCGTTATGTTTGTATGGTACTGTTTTGCCATACCTATAGCATTTAGAAAAGGTAACACGAATTTATATATTGATTGGTAAATTGAATAACTAGTTGTTAGTAGCACGCTATAAGATCATTATAATATCAAATGACTTTATGCTATCATTTTAAGTACTGAATGCAAAACGAAATCAGTTGTTAATGTTTGTCAAATTTTAATATTTTACAAACGATTCAATTTAAAAAAAAATACTTGCACAGGACCAAAATGAGAAACCTATATATTAACATACTGTTCAGTACAATTGTGCTTGTTTACGGTGGGAAGGACTGTTGCCGAAATATTGGTATGTATCTTCAATTGTTTATCTTATTTAAAAACAAAGAACTGCCATCTGGAGTCTTTGCCATTAGCTTTAAATCATTCCTTTTGGTAATAGAAAAGTATCTTGTCAAAAGTAAGATATTTATTTATCTATTGAACATTGTGCGTTTTAAACTGGTTTTGCTGACCTGTACATGTCTTTATTCTATTGGCTTCTCCTATAACGATTTCATATCCTGGTTTCACTGATTAATAAGGGTTGATGCTGACTAAGAGTTCAAAGTGATATTACAAATGTATTGTATTATAAGCTTCAATTGTAGAGGCCAGGGATGAAAGTTTACACAAATGTTGTAAAAATCATCTTATTTTAGGTAAATCTAAGGCAGCATTATTAGGGGCAATTGATACACTGCAGAGAACCAACAGACTGCTTGGAGAGAGTAAGTTTTAGCAAGATGATTTATTGATATATAAAATTATGAAGAGAACAAAAGCAATGTTGATATAAGTGCTATATCTCTAGTAAACCAACTTATTTTAGTGATCAGTCATTAAACATACATCTTAAATCTGTTTGTATACCATGCAAGTTTGTTCATATTTCAGATTTCAGATTAAAGGCTAATACCCCACACTGTGTTTTTTTTTCTTCAGGTGGACAAACTTTAGATAAAAAAAGTCGCTTTTCATGCACGACTATCGACGGACGTCACTCTGGGCTCTTCTCAAACAGTAATTTTTGATGACGTAATCACAAATATTGGTAGCGCTTATGACTTCCGAACTGGTCATTTTTCAGCTCCCAATGACGGTGTGTATTTCTTTGCTTCTACATTTCTTAAGACGCATGGTAGCAGTAGTCTACATTTACAAATGATGAAAAACAACGATATGATATCAAAAGGTCATGCTGCACCTGGGCAGTATGCAGAAGGAGGCTCCATGAATGCAATAGTATCCCTGAAGCGAGGAGACACTGTAATCGTACGTCATCATGCAGGATCTGTAATAGAATCAATTGATGGAGATTGGTGTTTCTTTTCTGGATATCAAGTCTATTAATATTTACAAATAATAAATTATCATGACTTTATGAGTTCAATTTTTGAAACTTAAGTTCAGTCATTGCAAGATTGCCTTTAAAATGTATGCTACTAGTTAATTGTGGTTAACTTGTTTGTTGTGCTGCTGTATAAGAGTCAATAAATTTTTGTGTATGCGTTGTATGTCTTATAACCGATATTCAAAAATAAGAGGGATCGGATCAGAGCAGATACCAGCATCATCTTAGCCCATGGGAGTAAATTGTATCTGATAATTATTTATAATATTTTTTTCTTATATTTTAAAACCATACAATAGTCATTGTTTATCACTTGCTGTGATCGGAAACCGTTAACATATATATATATATTGTTATCATAAAGACTTGTGTTTTCAATATTTTTCAGACCTTTTCATCGTGTCTTTTTGGTGGCTTATTTTTATAATTTGTCAGTTATTGAGATCCCGAGATCTATAAAACTTATTAAAAATAAGGTTATAAAGTTGTGTAACATTATTGTTAGCTTTTTAGTCTTAATTAGTGTTGTCTGTTTTAATAGCACGAACCATTAATTCATCGGCTTATGCACATGTGACCTCGGTAGAATTTAAACCAACTATTTGTAATTGTGAATAAGACAAAAGCTTTTTTATTGGACAATATGTTATTCTTGATCTAGCCATCATTGGTATTTAATGTATTACGGTCTCAATTTCTGTACCAAGTCAGGAAAATGACAGTTGTTATCAAATTGAATTTGTTTGATGTGTTTTATCTTTTCAGTTTGCCATTTGATTAGGGACTTTCCGTTTTGAATTTTCCACGGAGTTCAGTTCTAGTATTTTTGTAATTTTACTTTTTTATCTAGCATGTTCAGTGTGTTGATAGATATAAGAAGATGTGTTATAGGTGCCAATGAGAAAACTCTACATCCAAGTCACAATTTATAAAAGTAAACCATTATCGGTCAAAGTACGGTCTTCAACACGGAGCTTTTGGCTCACACCGAACAGCAAGCTATAATGTGTCTCAAAAATGATAAGTGTAAATCCATGCAAGCGGGAAAACCAACGGTCTAATCTATATATATAAAAAAAAAAAACGAGAAACGAGAAACACGCGTGAACCACATAAACAAACGACATCTACCATGTCTACTGAACATCTGATTTCTGACATAGGACAGGTGCAAACAAATACAGCGAGTTTGATCATATATACAATGCTTATATGAAATAAAAGTGTAACAACACAACATAGAAAGACAAACTATATAATTACACATTATCAATTGAAATGGCTTAACTGAATCAAAAGCCATATAAACACATTTAAACAAACACTGAACGAATAAATGTGATTTATGATACAATTTAAATACAAAATCAATAGAAAAGGGGTGGATAAGTAAAAGCAACATGAGGATTATGCATTGGAAATTTTGATTACGTAATGACAATACAGAGTGGAGATCCCACATTTTTGTCCCACAAGACAATTTAAACCCCGGTGCCTGTAAAAAGTCAGGAACCGCTAGCCTACGTTTGTCTGATGTGTGTTTTTTTTTGTGTTATTTTTCAATTTTGGCTCATTTGTATGTTCGAAACTATGGTTAGTATCCATTTTGCTGAATTCTTATACATGTACACTTGTGTTCAGGGGCCAGCTGAAGCCAGTTCCCGAATTCGGGATTTCGTGCTGCTTTGAAGATACATTTGTGGCCTAGTGCTGATTTCTGTTCTTTAATTGAGTTGTTTTCTGCTTGGAACGTTCCAGTTTCTGTTTCCATTCTCCTTTCATATATTAGCTACGATGATTTAAATGAACAATTAACAATCTATGTTAAGGATGGTTCCTCAGCAGTACAAAGAAATGGTCCTAAAACGGATTTAATTTCATTTGTTGTGTGTCAACAGACATATCATTTATATATGCAGCGGGTTTAGTGTCTGCTAAAGTAATATGAAGTGGAATTAAGCATACAATACGATCCTTAAATTATAGAATTACTCAATGATGTTATTTGAAGAACCGAAGTTGCGGAAACATTGGTAAGTAGGTAATTAGTTCAAACACATTTAACAGGTCGGGGATACTGTACTACCTTATATGGAAATGACTGAATTAGCATACTTATGTTCTCGCACATGTCATTATTTATTTTCGTGTGACGCAATCTATTTTTACCTGGGTTTTTGACCAATCCAATAAATGAGTAACAATGCATGGCGGACTTCTTCGTGTTTACAATCAATCGCGAACACGTGTTATTTACTGAAATGCAACACATTTTTTCGTGCATCACTTTTTGTATACTTACTTATAGTTCTTGATGTAAAGTATTCTGTCCATGCTCAGATTAACGAAGAGTTGTTTCTATGCAAAGAAACGAGTGTTTGAATTTAACGATATATAGTAATTAATTCGATTGATGATGACAGGGAGATCTTAGGTATTCGTGAACAAGACAGCATTTTGTATACGTGTGCATGCACAACGAATTTCTTGGTAAAGGGGTTAAAATACAAATATTTGGGCTTAAGGGCAACACGTTATGTTACAGAAAACTTCCTTGGCGTCAGTGAATAAAAAGCGATGAATGTAAACTAACTGACGCCAACATTATACTTAACTATCCGAGCAGTGTGCGCGGCACACTGTGTGAATGCTTGAGGATATTTTTTCTCTAGTATCATGTAATTCACTCAGTTCTGTCATATTGTAAATCAAGAACAAAACAAATTACATGCTACCTGCAGTTGACACAAAACACACAGTATGTACATAAAATGATAGTGTGTTCTCAGATAATTAAGGATAATTTGCCGCTAAAATACTGTGCCTGAGCTAGCCACATATCTTTGACAGAAATGCGTCACCATAGGGGTATTTGCATACACGTGTGTGTACGACTACCAGTCTACTTGTCTCAGAGTACTTTAGCAAGCCGTTCCCGAGCGGTATAGCCTTACTTGATTTTCCACGTGGTACCGCATAAGAGTAAATCTTTGTGGGCATAGACCGACGTGAAATAGAGCTGTTGAGCAATCAAGATGAGACTATTCCTCGTTAAGGCACGTAGGCACCCTAACTACTCAGAAAATGTTCATAAATGTCTGGCCTGATCATTTATTATAGTAACATAACGTGAACCATAAAGGCACAACATCTTCATAAAAATCGGCGGTGTTGGGGCGGCTGGAGGGTTGATTTGAATTGTTTGCACTTCTATACTGTTACTATCTTATCAATGCAACTGACTGAATAAACCTGACAAAGATTGAAAATTTAACACGTGCACCAAGTCATGAGACGGTTAAGAAAACATTGCCGTCTCTACCACAGACATCATAAATCTAGTAATAAAATGTTTATCGTCCACCTAAATAAATAATGATTTTAACAGAAGCCGAGTCGGACAGAACATGAAACATTAATATAAACATCAATTAAAAATTTCTAATTTATACAACATGTTTCAAACATAATAAATACACATCAAGCGTATGATCCAAAGTTAATACCGACACAGCAGACCAAAGCTAATTAACTAATAAAACCTCAATGCGTTGACCTTAATAGACCTTTGATAAGAGAATTACAGGCGTGAACAATGATTAGAGATGTACAAATACATATAAATTAACCTTGACCGCAGATAATTGATAGCTTTTAATGACCGTCTATAAGAACGATCACAGACAATATACCATAATTACGAAAGTAGTTATTGTTGATATAAAGCCTGTAAACGTCCAGCAGGAAGTATTTCAAGATACCCAGTCTGATTGTTTGAGTACTGAAAGAATATAAAACATAATAAAATAATTATTTTTATTATACAAATATTTGGGCTTAAGGGCAACACGTTATGTTACAGAAAACTTCCTTGGCGTCAGTGAATAAAAAGCGATGAATGTAAACTAACTGACGCCAACATTATACTTAACTATCCGAGCAGTGTGCGCGGCACACTGTGTGAATGCTTGAGGATATTTTTTCTCTAGTATCATGTAATTCACTCAGTTCTGTCATATTGTAAATCAAGAACAAAACAAATTACATGCTACCTGCAGTTGACACAAAACACACAGTATGTACATAAAATGATAGTGTGTTCTCAGATAATTAAGGATAATTTGCCGCTAAAATACTGTGCCTGAGCTAGCCACATATCTTTGACAGAAATGCGTCACCATAGGGGTATTTGCATACACGTGTGTGTACGACTACCAGTCTACTTGTCTCAGAGTACTTTAGCAAGCCGTTCCCGAGCGGTATAGCCTTACTTGATTTTCCACGTGGTACCGCATAAGAGTAAATCTTTGTGGGCATAGACCGACGTGAAATAGAGCTGTTGAGCAATCAAGATGAGACTATTCCTCGTTAAGGCACGTAGGCACCCTAACTACTCAGAAATGTTTTGGGGAAACGATATTATATTTGGCCAAAATAAAATATCATAGCCCAAAACGAAATATGTAACGTTATGTTGCCTGCCCAAGTTGCATATTGAGTAACCCCAAAAGATTGAAGATGTTGTGCCTGATGAAGCCTTGTGTCTAGTTAAAATTAAAGTTGATCTAGAGAAAAATTAATGTCAATATAAAAATCCTTAACCACAATATTGAGATCAACGTGAGAAGAAAAGACACAAGGCTAGGATGGAGGACAAATTACAAAGTTATAACCGATGGTAAAAAACGTTTTCGGCATTGTATCTTGTCATTTAATCTTTTCCATCGCGGATTTAATATCCAATTTGGAAGTTCTAATGTAACGTTTAAAACAATCTGATTTCCAACGTCCCAGTGTTTGTATCATGCTGTCCTCAATACCTTGCGAACTAGCACTTGTGGCCGCACCTGATCGAAAAGAATGTCCGCTATAATCCTTGTCACTATATCCTAATGCTATGAGTATTGTTTTCAGCTTGCTTATAAAATAATTCCGGGAAAGTGGTTTTCCGGTTTCTTCAACGAGAAACGAATCATTCTGCTTTGCGTTTAGGTTTAATCTTACACTCATCAGCTGGGATAGCAATTTATACGGACAAACGACGCCCTCTATCTTGAACAAGGAAATTATAATACCTTGTCGGAATATATCTGTCTTTGTAGCTTTTAAATTAACAGTTACTTCGCATTCTGAAACGAAATTTATGTCAGAAACGCATAAATTTGAATCTGGATCAAACACAGTTCTACATGTAAACTCATTGCATCTCAGAAAACCATAAAATGCCAGAACACACGCTGTTTGAAATGTTAAATCCATATAATCATGATTGAAAAATCCACATTGCAAACAAGTTACTATTTCCTGTAAAATTTTAAATGTTATTGGTAACTTTTGTCGTAATGGCTTACTCTCAGATTTTTTAACTCCATTTAACACATTTTGCAAGCGTTGGTATGTATGACCAAATTTATCACAAAGTGGGTTCACATTATCAAAATTAACTCCATGAAAACGAACTCCAGCGAGATATAATTTGATTGTTGAATATTTCAGTTTTAACACTGATTGGCAATGGGCCACGAAATAGATCAATAAATCTTCCGAAACTTTAGACATATTGAAAGTCCTTGAGTTGAATCCAGTGATATGATTGCCACAAAATTGAATAAAACATTTATATCCTGTTGAATAAACATTGCGGGTATTCACGTTGATACTTTTATTCCATAAGCTGTCGACTGCTTGGTCTAACTCCACACAATTTCGGAATGAGGAGGGCAGGTGCATGGATTTGGCGAAGCTTCTGGAGCCAATTGTCGAAACCTCTTCATCTGGTAACGAGAAAGAGCATCTGCTATGTTATTTTCTTTCCCTGGTACATGTACAGCATGTACAACAAAATTAAATTTAGCCGCACACCAAGTTAAACGGCGAACAAGATTCATAATTACGTTACACTTTGAACGACCCTTATTAATAATGTACACACTAGACATATTATCACAATGAAAAAGAATGCGTTTAGTAGACCATTCATGCCCCCATAAAATAGCAGATATAACAATCGGATACAATTCTAAGTAAGCCATTGAGAAAGACTCCTCATCGGGCCGAATAAAATCGTCGGGCCAACTGCCTTGAAACCACCTTTTCCTAAAATAACCTCCGTATCCGATTGTTGATGAAGCATCCGTAAATAAATGAAAATCGGACGCATTAATAACGTTATCGCTGATAAAAAATGATATACCATTCCACTGACTTAGGAATTTAAACCACATTGCCATGTCATCTCTACATCCCTTTGTAATTGTAACGTGATGATAAAGTTCTTTAACGGAGTGTGCTAATGTCAATAAATACGACACAAACGATCTCCCTGGTATAATTACTTTACATGCATAATTGAGATGACCCAATAAACTTAACATTTCACGCTTAGTACATGAACGTCTATTAAGATAGCTGTATAAAATATCCTTAATTCTAACAAGCTTCTCATCAGGTAATTTAGCAATCATATGCATTGAATCGAGAATTATGCCGAGATATTCTAATGAAGTAGATGGACCAACTGTTTTATGAGCGCTGAGAGGAATCTTTAAACTATTAAATACATATAACATTGTGTTCATATTCCTTGTAGCATCTACGTAAGGATTGTTAATCAGGAGAAAATCGTCTAACAAATGTAACACGTGCCGCAAACCGTAATTATTTTGTAAGATCCAACATATTGCCACTGATAATGTATCGAATATCTTGGGACTTGAACGGCAACCAAATGCTAAACGAGTATAAAAATAGTACATGTCATTCCATTTTAATCCATAAAATCGCCATAAAGAATTATGTACAGGTATTAATTTGAATGCATCGGTTACGTCACACTTACATAATTGACTTTTAATTCCTAATGACTTAATTATATTTATAGCGTCGTCAATTCTTACATAGGTTAATGAATAGTCTTCCTTATTTATCAAATCGTTGATGCTGTGATGCTCATCATTGTTGTGAGGAGCCGAGAGGTCTAGAATTAATCTTTTCTTTTTTGAATATTTTCCTTCAACAATACCTATCGGACTAATTCTATAAGTATCAAACGGAGGTTTTGTAAATGGCCCAATAAGGTATCCTTTACGAAGTTCGTCATCTACCAGTTTCGTAACATCATCGGGAAATTTCTTGGTAGACAATAAATTCTTACATTCCAAAGATTTACTTGGTAGTACGTTTATGCCTGTGTCAAAACCATATCGAAGTCCATTAATTAAATTAAAAACAAAATTTTTATCTGGATAATGTGTAAGTTCAAATTCAAGTTGATCGATATCAATAGGCGTAGACACTAGTCAATTCTTGGCCTGCGCTTGTTCTTGTGACGGCCTATTGTTCGGAGTAGCACCAGTAGATGATCTAGTATTAACATGGGCGAATGAACATTTTGTCCCCTTGAAACATTTTCCTGATAAGAAATTGTTACACACTTCCCGACCACGAAAGAAAAGAACAGGGCGTCCTCGTATATCTGTATTGGAATCAACACGATCGTTACTCCCAACTTGTGATTTCTGAAAATGAGTTTGATTATAAGTTGGTTTGGGTCGATTATTCGATTGACTAAAGCTTGGTAACGTTTGACAAACAGCTGTGAGATGCCCAAGACTACCGCATGTTTCACATTCTTTAATTATTTGTCCACTTGTGATGGATGAATAGAGTTTTTCGTCTCTGATGGACCAATCTACAACTTTACCATGGGTCAGTTTGATAGCAGCTACCTTATTTGCGAAAGCCTTGTGATACTCGTAGAAAACGGGACCTTTATATCTTGCAGAGATATCAATGATATCTTGAATATACATATCGAATTCGATTCGTCGGTCTTGCTTTTCACAGATAATATTTTTGTAAATATTAAAAGCTTCTAGAAACTCTTGTATAGACAAGTTTCTTTGAAGGCGGGGATCGCGATGTTTGATTAACAATACGGACCCGTCAGATTCATCAACGGTTTTGTAATCTTGTACGTTTTCTTGATTGTTAAGAAGGGTAGCCAGATTAATGTACTTGCCTTCTAAAATCTGCTTCCGAACGTTCGGTGCCACTGCTTGAACATGCGGAAACATGCCTGAGGAAACCTTGGTAGTGTGATAAGATCCTGTATCATGATGTACTCCATTATTTATATCACTCACGAATGCAGGTTGACTAATGATATTTGATTCTCTAACTAATAGCGACTGAATTAAAGTTCCTTGATTTTGAACAGTTTGCTCCATGTTGTTTAAACTGGTGGTAAGTTGAGTTAATGCTGGAATTTCGGGCATAACTGTATTATCCTGTCCTGAATTCTCATTTAATAGTTCCAATAACTGCTCTTTTGTGAAAGTTGATGGAGCCCTGATGCCTTGCTTTCTTAGTTTTCCTTTAACTTCGTCAAGTGTCAATTCTGTATTAGAATTCTGTACAACTGGTGTGTCACTTTTCTTACTTTTCTTACTGGAAACACGCTTTTTACGAACTGGCGGCATTTTTAAGAAGTTGTTTAAAGTTATGAAATAACCAAATAATATTGATTTGAATTGTTTGCACTTCTATACTGTTACTATCTTATCAATGCAACTGACTGAATAAACCTGACAAAGATTGAAAATTTAACACGTGCACCAAGTCATGAGACGGTTAAGAAAACATTGCCGT
The DNA here is from genome assembly GCA_037788925.1 of Mytilus galloprovincialis. Classification (NCBI taxonomy): domain Eukaryota; kingdom Metazoa; phylum Mollusca; class Bivalvia; order Mytilida; family Mytilidae; genus Mytilus; species Mytilus galloprovincialis. The sequence goes on from CM075338.1 coordinate 89,377,277, forward strand.
CTCTACCACAGACATCATAAATCTAGTAATAAAATGTTTATCGTCCACCTAAATAAATAATGATTTTAACAGAAGCCGAGTCGGACAGAACATGAAACATTAATATAAACATCAATTAAAAATTTCTAATTAAAATACAGCACAAACAACATTTCAAAAAAAAAAAAAAAAACAGTAAAAAAGTATATTTTAACAAAACAGGTATACATATATATACTTGTGACACAGAAGAAGGCCATTTGTTGAGCCGAAATATTTGTCAACACGATTTAATAACAACATTTTCGTTTTATAACATCTTATATCAGTACCGTTGTGCAAATTTTTAGACTTATATAATTTTTTCCTTATCTGCATAATATCGCATATTCTAGACGATCCGGTACGTAGTAAATTTGCTGGTTGGTCCTTTTTATAGACTTTTATATATATATCAAAAGTTCAGAAAAAGCTATCGTTAAAGATTTATTTTTCATTTTTCATTCCAATTTCATATAACCTTTTAACTGAATTTACAACTTTTTTCAAATGTTTGATATCCACATGTTAATCAAAAGATAATTTGAATGATCAAAAGGCAGACTATTTTCACCAATTTGAATCATGGAGTCTGTTATAACACTTCATAATTTGATGCTAAATGGTTGATTCCAGAAGCTTCTGACATTCCCCATGTACGCTATACCAGGGCAACCAGAATTACGCCTCCCGTTCTTAACATCCTGGCTTAGGACTTTTGCAATGTAAAATAACACCTATTACCCTAGAATTTGGAATTACTCGTTATTGGGCTACTGCTGTTAAAATCCATCCAATCATTTTAATATACCATAGACAATTAATGGAGAGAATTCGGCATAACAATATCAAACCTTGACACTTAAACTATAAACTATACATGCTCCAAGTCAGGAACCGTTACATTAGTGCATTTCACAATTATTTTATGTTTTTAAGCGAAACAAAGGTAAAAAAAAAATGTTTTCTACGCCCCCTATTTTGAATATCCTAGAAACGCCGTTCGTAAAACAGGTGAAGACTAAGAGTGTGTCAAATATTTGTTGGTATCAACAGGTATGCCTGCACTTACATGCGCAATTCGATAAGTACCATATATGTATATGGTGCAAGTTCTTAATGCCCTTCTAAAAGACCTAATATAACCTTAGTTTTTGGTGGTTCAAAACAGCAGCGAGATATCACGAGGACATGCATGTAGCAGATAGCGGAGGATCGCATAACGGGTCAATGAATGCAGTTGTATATCTCTACAAGGGAGATGTTGTCAAAGTATGTTATTACCCTGGATCAGGATCGGAAATAATACATGGCAATTAAGTGGAGCTTCTTTTCCGGTTACCGTATCTATTATTATATTATTAAAGATGTCATCTGCAATCTCTCATGTGTAAACCAATGGTAAATAAATCAGTTATAGGACGCTAGTCAGTATTATTGTTCATTGTTCTTATCTAGATAGCACATGTGACGTGTATTTGGTGTCAAATGTTAACAAAGTTACATTTTTTAAGTTTGGATGATTTGAAAAAAAAAAGCAGACGTTAGGCTACTGAGGTTACATAATTTAAGGAGTTGAGTTGAGGTTAGACATGTTGAATGAAAGGTGGTTGGAAAACGTATACACTTTTTGAATGGTAAATGGAATATTTCAAGCGATTCATTTTATAGTTCTCCTTGTCGTTGAAATATTGAAGGTGAATCGTAAGTTGGGAATGGGTGATTTTTTTGTAGATAATTCTTTAAAATCGTCTTGCAAAACTCGCAAAGACTGTGGTCCGTTTTTTTCTCAATAACACATGATTCGAAACTTGAAGCATACAACTTATCTGACATGCTATGTTTCATGTGAATCTTGACCGAAGTTGTGTGTGCCTGCACAAGTCTTATACGGATTATGCAACGACGGGTTAAGAAAAGAAACAACACTATTAAATGACACAAACAAATTATTATACACCACGATTATACATTACGTAAACAACTTTTAAGCTGTATGAAGGAGAGTACTGTAAACCCAGTAGGGCTGGGCGAATAGATTGCCGTCCACTGTTTACATATACCCACATATACTACATATTGATTTTAATATCTGGGGTCTGTTTGTTTAATGATTTTTCTCGCCTTGATATCTGTGAAGTCTTCTTGAAGAAATGCTATGAGTATTGGATAGTATTTACTGTATCCAGTTCAACTCTTGACACAGCTATTGACTTGAACTATATTAGGCAATTGTTTGGTTCCTTGCCTTTATCATTCTGTAAAGGCTACATACGTTGTGATTGAAAAAAAAATACAGATTACATTAAACGTTCATTAGAAGCTTACGCAATTATAAACAATACAATTTCAAGACAAATAATAACTCTGTGGTCATGCTTTGAAAGTCAACTGACATATGCCAGACACCTATGTGCACCTCAAGGGGAATACACACACACATATATATATATATATATATATATATATATAAGTACGTCTGAGTCAGTGACAACCCTACAACAGATGTATCCATCGGATCGCCATCAATGATGGTGATACATGGCTGTGTACATAATGTATATACAACTCGTCTAAACATCAACCCAACAATGTTAGATCTAACATATCACATAGAGTTATTGAGAAGCTGAGCATACCACCAAAACGCAACATAAATCACAGGACGTAGAAAATGGAGTCAAGGTCAGGTGACAGATGCCAGATATTTATGTACGCCTGAAGAAAAGCATTTCGAATTGAGTTTTGTTTACCCTAACAGTTTTTGAACATAACCACGTTACAAAAACCTAAACATGAGTCAGTGGAATATGAATATAAGATCGAGGGTAGATTTACAACTATCATGGCATAATTGTACACTGTTGTTAAATTTTAGACCAAATATAGTTGAGCCATCCCTTATAGTTACTTAAAAGCGTACCTCATGTAATCACGAAACTTTACAAGATTTATCAAAGGTAACCGTAAAGATTACTGTCAGGGGTCAACAACTTATGTCATACTGTCATTTGCGTCAAGTTAGTGTCTTAAAAATCGAACAGTACCTGTTAAGGTGTTAAGGTAATCTAGTGTATACAATATACACATTGCATCATTTATGAACTGTATTAGTTTTTAGTTTTGACAGAACTAGTAAGCAAAAAAAATATTCTAAAATACTTTACTTTTCTGCATTGGCTAGAGGTATAGGGGGAGGTGGAGATCTCATCAACATGTTTAACCCCGCCATATTGTTGCGTCTGTCCCAGGTCAGGAGCCTCTGGCCTTTGTAAGTCTTGTATTATTTTTAGTTTTAGGTTCTTGTGTACAATTTGGAGTTCAGTATGGCATTCATTATTACTAAACTAGTATATATATTTGTTATGGGGCCAGCTGAAGGATGCCTCCAGTTGCGGGAATTTCTTGCTGCATTAAGGACCTGTTGGTGGTCTTCTGCTGTTGTCTGCTCTATGGTAGGGTTGTTGTCTCTTTGACACATTCCCCATTTCCATTCTCAATTTTATCTTCTTTCAAAATGATAATCAAAGACTCACAGTGAAACGTACGCGTTATGTCTATTTAGATTAAAAAAAAAAACATGTCTCACCATATTTGACCAAAACGTAAGCATTTAATGTTTGATGATAGATCAGGCCAATTTTTCAAATAAACTTTTTTTTACATACACCAGTAAACATAATACACTATAACAAATGTGTTTAACGTGGCTTTCAAGGATAAAAAGATTGTTATGATTTTAATCGGAAATGTCTATGTTCCTTTCGGATGTTTCATCCTTTAAGTTTAATACTGCGCTTTAACCGAGATTGGTAAAACAACAAAAATTTTACTTCGGAAATAAAATCATATAAAAAATCAACGTTTTTGTGTATAATATGTTCAGTAAGGTATAATACTTAATGCAGTACGTCGACATGGGAAATATAATTCTTATTGTACTTTCCGTTCTGTCATCCACAGTTGGTCAAGAAACCAGTTGTTGTAGCAAAATAGGTATGTCTACAATTTTTCTGTTTGTTATTGTTGTTTCTTTTTTGACGTTCTCCTTCAGATTTCTAATTCCAATAAAACACGGGCTGCACGTGCTTAACGTTATAATTGAAACTGTAACGTCAGATGAATTTTGAACAACGCCGGAAATCAAAATCGACATTATTGTTTATGTTGCTCGCTAGGAAATTAAATCAAAATATTAAGTAAGTTTAAATTTGTATGTTCCTTTTTCATTGTTAAACCGTCGATTTTCTAAAACATTTTTGGTTCTTCAATTCAAAATGGCAATATTTTGAGCGTAATTATAAGTCCGGATCGAAGTATAAAAGTACAAAATATTTCTATTAGAAACGAAATAATTTTATCATGCCATGCGCTATGCTCATTTTAACATTGATAGGTATTATATTTGACAACATTGTAGCATCGTTGTAACAATCCTGGCCTCTGCTACGCGAATTGAAATCTCTCAATTTGTACTTAAACGAGCAGCACCACTGATGCTTTATATGGAGCTAGTCTGATCTCATTCTGAAGCACATGAGATCAAAGTAGGTTTTGTTCGGATTCGTGTTGCCTAGTCCTTTGTTTTTTCACTTGTGGTTTACTGTTGATTGTTGTTGTTTTTTTGTTCTTTAATCAGTTTGTGATCGACTCAAGTCTGGGTAAGTATCTTTAACCTCTCTTGTATAATGCTATGTACTAGTATTTTACAATTCCTTACGATAACACTTTGGGTCGTTCTATTGTTTATAAATTGTGCTTCAACTTTAGAAGTTTGGAACAAAAACTTACAATAGTGTATCAAAAATCACTTTGTTTTAGGTCAAGCTAGGTCAACTTTAGCAGATGCAATTACATCACTGCAGAGGACCAACAGACTGCTAGGAGAAAGTAAGTTTTAGAAATATTCTAAGAATAAAGATATCAGTGAAAATAAAAATAACATTGATTGAAGGATCAGTTTGATATTATTCCAATGATTTTGTTTTTCAGTAATGCAATTATGAATTAAATCGTCAAAAGGAAAGAGACCCGGTGTTTCGTCAGAGTAAGAGTAGCATGAAATTATAACTCCTCATACATATCTATACTTATTCCAAATTTCATAACAAGCATATAGACTAGTTAACCATTAAAATAGTTATCATACGTAAATGGAAATCAGTAATGACTAAAGAAATTTTAAATACATTTCACAAAGAATATATAGATACGAAGGCAGCTCAAACTAAATATAGTAAAACAAAGTGTAAATAATCATTTGAGGCAATATGTAAATAAATACAACTATTGATTTTTATTTACTAGCTTCTTCTTCAATCTCGTCAACTGAAGTTGCCTTTCATGCCAGATTGAAACCGTATGTCACCCTTGGTTCTTCACAGATTGTTGTTTTTGATCAGGTGATTACAAATATTGGTCAAGCATATAACCCACATACGGGTATTTTCACAGCACCCAACGATGGAATTTATTTTTTTGCCTGCACATTTCTCAGACCACACACTGCAACTCAATTACATCTTCAAATGGTTCAAAACAGCACCGAAATATCACGTGGACATGCGGCAACAGGTGGAGGATCGCAGGCTGGGTCGATGAATGCAGTTGTTTATATGCACACGGGAGATGTTGTGAAAGTGCGTCATTACCCTGGAGTAGGATCAGAAATAATACATGGCGATTGGAGCTTTTTTACGGGTTACCGTATCTAATATTTTACTATTAAATCTTTCAACATAAATCTCTTTTGTATATTTAATAATAAATGAAGTTAAAACGTTTGCTGTGAGCTTACTGTGCGGTTTGAGCAAAGGCTCCTTGTTGAAGACCGTACTTTGACCTATAATGGTTTACTTTTATAAATTGTGACATGGATGGAGAGTTGTCTCATTGGCACTCATGATTAATTCCGAGCCAGTGACTTAACTATAATGTTCTCGATCTGCCGCCACATTGTGATGCTCGATAAAACGAACATTGTCTTCCCATATCACTCGTCTAATAAATAAAACAACTTATTTCTCATGCAGCAAAAATACAGCAATCTGATTGGTTGACTACCCCGGTGTAAATAACACCCCACCCTTGTTTTTTTTTTCCCAACAATTCAAAAGAACAAAAAAAAATCGGAATTTTCCCTAAAATAGAGGAATAAAGTAGTTGACAATGTACAGCAAGTTCGCCATTGAAATATTGTTAAACTGAAAATTTTTCATTACCATTTTTCAATTATTACATCCTGGTTTAAAAATGAGTAATATAATTGTTCATAAGAAATACATTCGTTATCTTGGTGTAATCAGGGGTGTACGAAATTTTACACCGTTGTTGAAAATTCATACAACAAACTGTGTAAAATTCTGTACACCCCTGATTACACCAAGATACCTAAAAATTTGTAAGGGTTCCGCGGAACCCAGTGTCTCGCCTACTTTTGCTGTAAATTGCAGGTTCAACAAAATTGAGGGAAAAAATCAATAAAAATATTCCGCTTGATACTATCTTTTTATTGTAAGAAGCTTCTGTCCAAGTTTGGTAAAAATCCAGGATAGTTTATGAATCTAATAAATGTTTTAAAAACTTTAACTGCAGACTGGATGTAATGTTAACTCGAAGAAAAACTAAGTCCATTTATAAGTAAAATACAGATACACAGGTACAAAATATTAACAAAATTTTCTTCTAGATACTAGCTTTTGATCATAAACTTCTGTCCAAGTTTGGTACAAATTAAAAATAGTATATTAAGAAAGTTATCAAAATTGTTAAAAATTTAACCACAGAGTGAATGTGTTGCTGGCAGATAATCTAAGTCCATTTAAAGTAGAATACGGAAAAAATGGATTTATCGTTTTACAAACTTTACTTCTGGATACTATCTTATGATCATAAACAAGCTTCTGTCCAAGTTTGGTACAAACCAAGGATAGTTTAAGAAAGTTATTAAAATTTAAAAAACTTTAACCACAGAGTGAATGTAATGTTTTCCCGCAGAAAAATTAAGTCCATTTATAAGTAAAATACGGAAAAAATGGAATTTTATTTTCACAAATTTTACTTCTGGATACTATCTTATGATCATAAACAAGCTTCTGTCCAAGTTTGGTAGAAATCCAGTATGGTTTAATAAAGTTATTAAAATTTCAAAAACTTTAACCACAAAGTGAATATTTGTGGACGCCGCCGACGACACCGACCAACTTCTTATTGTAAAAAAATTATAACTACTAAGATATCCTGCACAAGGCACGGGCTTATCTGTCATAGTCCGCGAAAATACTTTATAATGCAGCCTTGGTAAACCAAGACAGTCACAAACCTGTTTAATGCAGAGTGTCCATACCGTAATATAATTTCATTATCTCTTAATGATTAATTATGTAATGGGCACGTGTCAGTAAACATCAACCGAATTAACAATATAACAGAAGTGTGAGGTAATGATTATTCTGTTTATTGGAACATATTAACTCATTATCACTACTAAATTATATATTTGGTACTGAACATTTCACTATTAAAACTTATTCAATGTATGAAAATAAAGGAAAGTAGCAATAAAAAAAAACGTAGTACTAAATACTAATTTTAGAAGAATATTATTTCTGATTTTTTAGTAACTTAAATTAAGTAAATTTAATACATTTTAAATGAAATAAGAAATAAATGAAATATAATAAACTTAGTGAAAGATTGTCTTCTTTGAAATTAAAAATTAAAAATTTTATTTTAAACTTATTGTTCAATGTTTTGTTCTCTATTGATAATATAAAAACTCAATTTCACATTTATAAAATGGAAGACAGCACAAATGTCTTCATGGTTTTTTATACAAAATTATAGTTACTTGTAAAAACATTTATATTTGCCAATGAAAATCTTTAATTTAGTTTTGAGAAAATTTTATTAGAACAAACATACGAATCATCCATTCAGAAGCTTTGTTTTTAATAAAACAACAAAGTATAATAATTTTTTAATTAAATTTGAATTGAATATGTGAAAATTCTTAATTGCATTTTATATAATGTGGAGTAAATTGTTATGAAAAGTAATTAGTGATTGGAGTAATTGCATTGCTTTGATGTACTGGTTAAATTTTCAAATCCTTTCTGAAAAACAATCATTAGACAATTCTCTGTATATACAGTAAAATATTTAATACTATATTTTCATAGCGTTTTCCTTTGAAGGCATATGCAATCTTTCTTTTATTCATTCCATACGATTTCCTTGGTCGCCATCTTGGAAGTACACACCGATATCCATAAATTTATAATGATCAATATTAACTTACCTGCAACTTGTAAATAATTTTTAGGTTATAAAATACACTTCTAATATAATTTTATTCAATAATATATGTTTAAAAGTCACTCAAATGTGTTAATATTGATATTTGAAGAGTTATTCGGTCATTACATGTGTTATTCGGATAATAACCGTGTTATTCGGTCATTCGAGGTACCGGGAGCAAACCCCGTTCACGGAATTGGTGGGACTGTATAGTTCCAGGTTTTACTGATGAAGAATGGATCCAAAACTTCAGAATCAACAAAGAAACATTTGATTTTTTAAAAGAAAATTTACATGATACGTTAGTTAAATATGATACTCCGTTTAGAAAAGCTTTGACAGTGGACTTCAAAATTGCAAGTACCCTATGGAAGTTGGCAACAAATTGTGAATACAGGACTGTTGCTCATTTGTTTGGGATTGCTAGAAGTACGGCTTGTTCTGTCTTCCATGATGTGGTTACAAGCATTAATGAGACATTAGCACCACGATTCATTAGAAACCCAACCACAGAAAAGTTTAAAGATATTATTGACGGATTTCAAAACAAATGGTGATTTCCAAACACTATAGGTAAGTAACCGTAAGTTTATGAAATATGTACACTAAAATTGTATATCTAGCAAGAAGCACGTATATAGGTCTCTGATATAACCAAATTTTACAACATTTGCGAAGATTTTTGTGACCAACCTAACATTGTATATTCTCCTTACCATACACCAGAGACATATATACACATGTGTATTATATATGTCTCTGCATACACTAATCAGTTTTCGACAACAGAAATGTAACACAGATATACTTTTTCAAGAGCCCTGATATAAAAGAAAATATGAGACAGCGCAAAAAAATATACAGAAATTCTCTAACAAAGAAACACACATTTCTGAAAAATGAGATTACACTTTGTGTAGTCTAATTCAGAAAATCTGATGGAACACTTTGTGTAAAGTCTAATTCAGAATATCTGATTAATTAAGTTTGTTCTTTTTTTTATTTCAGGGGCCATAGATGGCACGCACATTCCAATTCTGGCTCCTAAAGAAGTACCAGCTGACTATCACAACAGAAAGGGCTTTTATTCAATTAATTTACAGGCAGTTGTTGACTCCTCATATAAGTTTTGGAATATAAATGTTGGCTGGGCAGGTCGTGTTCACGACGCACGAGTTTTTGCAAATTCATCCATATATGCACAATTTCAGGGAGGCAATGTTGTTGGAAAGGAACTAGACAAAAGATTCAATAACACAACAATTACTCCGTTTATTATTGGGGATGCTGCATACCCATTAATGCCATGGTTAATAAAACCTTTCAGGGACAATGGAGCATTAAGTGCAGAAAAGAGATATTTTAATTATAAGTTGTCAAGGGCAAGGATGGTGGTGGAGAATGCATTTGGCAGATTGAAAGGAAGATGGAGATGTTTAATGAAAAGAAAGGATTTATCTACACTTTTTGTACCTGATGTTGCAGAGTGCTGTTGTACATTGCATAATATATGTGAAACTTTTTTGAATGAATTCCCTGAAGAATGGCTAGAACAAGAGGAAATGAATAATGCCCCAAAATGATTGCCAGGCAGCAACACAAACTGGAGAGCGAGTAAGGGATACATTAATTAACTACCTTTTACAAGAAAGGGAACAGTAGTTCAAATATAAAATGATCTACAGTATTAAATTATTATTATTAGTTTAATTCTTATTGTGATGACATCCTGCTTGTTATTAAAACATATCAGTAATTTACAGTAAAGTATGATTGCTAATGAGACTGAATGAGTATGCCATTAACTAAGATGAACAATGTAACCTGTCTAACAGTAACCAACTACAGTTCAATATATATGAACTTCAACAATGAGAAAATCTTGCACTGTAAATTAAGCAGTTTATCCTCTGAAATGCTTTAAATTGGTCAATAATTAGCTTACTATGTATTGAAAGCCAAGATTCTGCATTCAAGGATGTAGTAACCTTAAAATGCTAGACGACTGTCAAGTGAAAGATTTAGCTACCTCTAAAACCAGGTCTAATCCACAATTTCTTTAACTAAGAAAATGCCTGTAACAATTCAGGAATATGACAGTTGTTTTCCATTCATTATATGTGATTGAGCTTATCGATAAGCCATTTGATTACAGACTTTCCTTTAGAATTTCCCCTTGAGTTTGTTTTTTGTGTAATTTTACTTTTTGCTGACATCAATGACGTTTGGTCTTAAATGGAGAGTTGTTTCATTGGTAATCGTACAAAATTTTCCTATTTTTATATATATTTTTAGCATAATTGAATATGCTGAAATTTATTGCCGGCTTTCCTGGGGAAAAAATAATTTCAACAAGTCCAAAGACCATCTCTGAAAACAATCATCAGACCAGAACACAATTCACATCTGAAATTTGTCATGGTTTAACTATAAGCCAAATTTCAAGTCAATATCTTTAAGCAAAAAAAAAGTGGAAAACCAATTATTAGAGTGGATTTTCCAAGTTCAAACATAACTCTGCAAAAATTTATCAGACTGGAACAAAAAGTAGAACTTGATCTGTAACTTGTCATGGTTATACTATATACCAAATATCAAACCAATATCTTGAAGCATGACAAAAAAAATATGGAAAGCTTATTTACATGACAGACCAACAGACAGAGTGCAAACATAAAGTCCCCTTCAATTTTCTTGGTAGGGGACTAATAAAAACTAAATGATATGCTATACTGAAGCTTCAAATTAAGCTACAATAGTTCATCCATATACAAGATATGATAATATTGTTATCAATTTTAAAATATTAAGATTTATAGGATAAACATCCCTATTTTTCTGCATTCTGTGAATGAAGTGAGAAATACAGATTCTTTTTTTTTTGTTCAGTCTACAGAGATGACGGCATTGTTTCTGTATTCACATTTAACACTTATCAAGCAAACCTGATACTGAAAATTTAACTTTACAAATGAACAAAGAAAAATTATTTCAAGGTAAGATGATACAAGATAGACATGTACATCTTACAATCATTTCACAGACCAAATATAGAATACCTATTCATTATAGTAATGTATCTAAGAAAGAGACTGAACAAGAAAAATTGAACATTGACAAACGAACCATGAAAATGAGAATAAAGTCAGATGATTCATGTACACCTTAGAACAACAGTTCCTGGTATTTCCAAACACCAAATATAATTGACAGCTGCTTATTGTATCTGAGATAAAACTGCACATACCAAATATAGTTATCCTATTTGTTAAAGAAAAAGAGAAATTAATATTATAACAAAGAATCATAACTTTCTTTTAAAGAAATCGCTGAACCATGAAAATTAGGTCAAGGACAATAGCCATATGACCCAAGGAAAAGTCATAACATCAGATATCTATATGCAAAGTATAAAGCATCATATCTTTTACCTTTTGAAATATTAAGATATAAGGTCAAGGGCAAATAACCTTGTCATCTAAGAGGTTGCAGGGGAGACAGCATTAATAAAGAGGAAAAAACGATACGTTTTTATTAGGACATATCCTTCTATTTTCAATTTTTACACAGAAATTTAAAGGAACAACAATATTTCTTTTCACAAACATAAATAAATGTTCTTTCATCTAGATCTTAAAATTTAAAGTTAAAATTAAAATATATTGATTGAAAAAAAAAACATAAACTTGGTATAAATTAAAATTTACAGCTAAAAACAGTCTTCATTATTTAGCATCCTCAAGAAGCTCATATTACTGCATGATGCTTCTGGAAGAAAAGAAGCATGATTAACATTTGAGGTTGGTCTGTGGTATGTTGATGATGTTGATGATGTTGATGCAGAATGTAATGGTGAAGCCTGGAATGTTGAATCCTGGAATGATGAAGAAGGGAATGACGATACTGATGATGCATGACCTGATGTAATTTGGGATGATGGCTGTCCTTTAATAATTGTAGCAAACATAGAAAATAGTTTCAGCTCATGTTCCTTGTCCTCTTTTCTCATTCTCTCCTCTCGAGCCTTTTCTTCCTCCCATCTCTTTGATTCATTGGATAAAAACTCATTTTGCTGTTCTTTTAACATAGCCATAAGGCTCTCATCACTTTTTCTGATTTTCCCAGAGGCTATAAAATTATAAATGTTACTATTAAAAATCAAATTGAAAATTTCATATTTTAGAACTAATCCATGAATTTAATAGCATATTGAAAATTTTCTGCATGTTACCAAAACAACAGGCAATTGCGAACATGTATGTTTTTCTTTCACAAATTTAATATTTTTTAAGTATTTTTAATTCTTTAATTAAAAAGAGGGCACACGCTGAAATGTCTCGCCTGTTTTACTAACCATGATTGATTTTATGTTGATAGTCCTAAAGATAAAAGTTTTACTACAAGTATCACATAAACTTAAAATTATCAATGATCCATGAAAATGAGGTCCTGGTCAGATAAACCAGGCCAGACAGACATGTACACCTTACAATCATTCCATACACCAAATATAGCTGACCTTATTGCTTATAGTATTAGAAGAACAGACCAAAACACAAAAACTTAACATTGACCAATGAACCATGAAAATGAGGTCAAGGATAAATGACACCTGCCAGACAGACATGTACACCTTACAATCATTCCATACACCAAATATTGTTGACCTATTGCATACGGTATAAGAAAAACAGACCAAAACACAAAAACTTAACTATAACCACTGATCCATGAAAATGAGGTCAAGGTCAGATGACACCTGCCAGTTAAACATGTACACCTACAGTCCTTCCATACACCAAATATACTAGACCTATTGCTTATAGTATCTGAGATATGGACTTGACCACCAAAACTTAACCTTGTTCACTGATCCATGAAATGAGGTTGAGGTCAAGTGAAAACTGTCTGACGGGCATTATGACCTTGCAAGGTAGGCACATACCAAATATAGTTATCCTATTACTTAAAATAAGAGAGAATTTAACATTACAAAAAACCTTAACTTTTTTTTCAAGTAGTCACTGAACCATGAAAATGAGGTCAAGGACATTGGACATGTGACTGACGGAAACTTCGTAACATGAGTCATCCATTTACAAAGAATGAAGCATCCAGGTCTTCCACCTTCTAAAATATAAAGCTTTTAAAAAGTTGGCTAACGCCGCCGCCACAGTCGGATCACTACACCTATGTCAAGCTTTCTGAGACAAAAGTCGCAGGCTCGACAATAAAAAAAATCAACATGAAATTCAAGAAATAACATTTGACAATGAACCATAACAATGATGTCAAGGTCACTATCTGTGTGTTTATTCAGCTTTTAAAATAACATTTGTATCAGATTTTGGATTTTACAATTATTTGGTTTCAAGCATTTTAATGATGAGATCTAATTTGCACATCTCCAGTAGCACTGAGGTTATGTTTATGTTATAAGTCATACCACATTTTCTTATTTTCTTAAAAAAAATACATTTTTTTGTGTACTGGAACCTGTTTCTGAGTCTAAATATGAGTCTTTTCATTTCTTGTTTTCAACTATATAAATGGTACTATCAATGGTAAACTACATGGACTAAGCATACATTGACCTATAATGGTTTACTTTTATAAATTGTTATTTGGATGGAGAGTTGTCTCATTGGCACTCATACCACATTTTCCTATATGTATATTCATTGTATGTAATAGTATAAAAAGGGCCTGTTTGCTTTATACTTACTTCCCTGTTTTTTTCTACATTCAGGGTCATTCTGGTCTTTTCTCTTTCTTTCATCTGTTTTCTGAAATAAAAAGTAACCGTTCAATCTACTTGTAGGTAAACTGTTTTTTATTGGATGCCTCTTGCTTTTTTACCTATATATTTAAAATTTGTTTTTTTATTAATTGGTTTGTAGAAATGGTTATTTGTTTTCTGGTCTAAATTGCTGTACAATGGTCATTTCATAACCCTTTTTCCCCATTTTAATGGTTTTACACTAGTAATTTTGGGGCCTTTATAGCTTGTTCGGTGTGTCGAGCCAAGGCTCTGAGTTAAATGCCGTACATTGACCTATAATGGTTTACTTTTATAAATTATTTTTTGGATGGAGAGTTAACCCATTGGCACTCATACCGCATCTTCCTGTATATATCTATTTGGTCTTGGATTGATAGTTGTCCAATTGGCAATCTTACCACATTTTTTTAATACATACGAGTATATTTATATGTACAATGTATAAAAAAAATCATGATTATAGCCAATGCTAAATGATCAAAAATACAAGGTGATGAATCATATAATTATGATTCAGTACAATACAAAATGTAATATGGCTTATGCAGGATTAAAACATGTAAAAGTGTACATTACAACCAAAAAATAGCAAAATTATGAACTAATTAGTTATTGGTTATCTGAAATATTCAATCTTTATTCAAGATTTTACCAATTTTTTGTGGTGTTGACATTTTCATACTTGCATATGATATCTATTATAAACACATACAATTCAGTTCACTTGAAAAAGGCAGAAATACATATATATCATAAATTATTGGGAAAGGAATCATGGGGACAGTTACTCCTTGATCACTTTGACGTTTGTTAAGCATAAATATATGATTATAGAATTTTCCACCATTGCAAGTATATTACATGTATGTAATAAAAGTGAAACTTTCATTGAATAGGTTTTTTTAAACAAATCATAAGTTTTGGAGATTTTTTTAGAAGGGAATGTCTTGTTAAGCATGAAATTTAGATCAAGTATTACTAAATCAATTAACATGATCAATGTACCTTTCTTTCTGCTCTTGATATGCGAGTCATCTGTGGTAAAGAGGCGTCTTTCTCAATCTGGGACTACAAATATGAATAAATGTTATAGTAACCCTGAGAAGTTTTATCATGTTTATAGCATCCTTATTTTTATATGATTTGCATATTATACTGATAAATATTGAGTGAATTTATGCAAACCTTTATTCATTTTCATTTCTTAACAACATAAGCAGAAAAATGTATGTTGTAGCTTTTTTATGCTAGTGTTGACCTGTCAAATGGTCACCCCATATTCATATGCCTGTATATAACTGATTAGAGACACCCATTTTATTTTGTAAACCAGTTCAGCCATACACAATTCAGAGTTCTTGAAACTGTTTTTGTACTTGACATTTGGACTGCCACTATATTCTCAAATCTGGTCAGCTAAAGCACACTTCTATAAGCATAACTTTTAACAATTTTTTAAAGAAATTATCAGACATTTTGGCTGACATTTACACAAAAAGTGTTAAACATTTCAAATCAGCCACACTGAATGTTTTAAATATCTCTGAACATTTCTTGACTTAAACCTTTATGTTCATGATGATATGTCCTTAAAGCTATACAGCTGAATTATTGAAAAGTAAGCTAGCATGCATGTAATGATGTAGATTAATGTAAAGAAAAATGCAAAAATCATAGCCAAAATGTGGTGTATTGTCTATTGATCACTGTGTGGTATTGATTCGTGTTTCTGGTCCATATCAAACATAAAGATTTCTATGGACATATTTGATTGGTGTACTTATCCTGTATTGAAGTTTGACTCGGTTGTATCAGGAACATAGATATACTGTTCCCAGGTTGTATAATGCTAAATACTAAAAGATGTTAAAACACTGAAATCGGTTGTTTTTAAAAGGTAGAGGAAATGTAACATGTAAAAGTAAGAATGAAATCGGTGATGAAAGGAACAAATTCGACTTAGATGCGGATAGTGTAATTTCCATCATACTGATCTATTATACTGAGCATTTCTTATAAAAAAAACTGTGACTAAGCTAAACTCATTTATTCGCTATATATTTGTTCTGAACAAACGCACGAATACTGTATGCTTCCTTAATTAATTTTCGGTGTGTTACATGCAGATTAATGGGAATAAAATATCAGTGGAATATACTACATGTACAACCTTATCATTGTTTTATAATACTTACGTCTGCAATCAGTTTAACGGTTGCTGGTACCATTGTCACGGAACATGCAGAAGAACTGCTAGTGGATGGCTGTTGAAAAATGTCCATATCTCCATCTTCATCTTTTGGCTCACTGCATTCAAC
Organism: Mytilus galloprovincialis; assembly: GCA_037788925.1. Taxonomy (NCBI): domain Eukaryota; kingdom Metazoa; phylum Mollusca; class Bivalvia; order Mytilida; family Mytilidae; genus Mytilus; species Mytilus galloprovincialis. The sequence goes on from CM075338.1 coordinate 89,393,693, forward strand.
AGAAGAGTTTTTTCTAGAGCTGTGGTTTTCCGAAGAGTCCTTAACTTTCGGTGGGGTTACTGCCGGGCGCCCTCCTAAAATGTCCTCAAGTTCGTCATATTATATCTACAAGTTGTTCTGCCATTTCCACTCAATTTGTTGCTGTTCTTTGCATTAAAGTAATTTCTTTTAAGAGTTTTAATTCTCTGTCTACATTCCGGTGCCGTACGAAGATACCCCAAGCCACCCATTGTTCTTATAATTGAAGAAAATACATGGGTGTTTCTTGTTGAATTGTCCAATTCTGATTGAATTTTCCCTTCTCCCCACGTTGAAAGTAAAGCCTTCGTCTCCTGGTCACTCCAGGTTAGACCTCTCTTTTTTGAAGAATTTTGTTCGGCATCCATGTCTATACTCTGTATTGGCAATGACAGACGACAGAAAACGTCACGTAACGCTATGGCAACAACCCCACATTAACTCCACTTTGCGTTCACACTAGAATGTGGGGTAACTAATCCGGGTTCGCCCCACATTAACTCCACCTCAGATGAGGGGTAATTTTAACCCGGGTTCGCCCCAGTTTAACGTGTTCACACTATTGGAATTTAATCCGGATTAATTAATTCGGGTCGAACCCGGTTTAAAAATGCATAGTGTGAACGGGGTATTAGTCTCGCTTTTTCGACTAAAGTCGAAGGCTCGACAATAATAGCCATGCACACGCAATCTTGCCTTCGCTTCAGTTTTTTTTTTTTAAATTACCGTATTTGTCTTATTAGAATCGAAATAATTCATGGAAGCCGTTGATTTGTTGGACATTTATACATGGCCTGGGTCGTGATATTCGTTAATTTTATTCCTCGCTAACGCTCAGGATAGAATTTAAATATCACGGCCCAGGCCATGTGTAAATGTCCAACAAATCTATAGCTTCCATGCATTATTTCTTAATTATCTTTCCAGGGGCGTAGCTAGAAAGAAACGATGTGGAAGCAACTACTGCCGAGCGGAGCGAGGCCAAAAAAATTTGGGACTCTATTATGCAGAATTTTTTTTTTCGGTTTTCGGTCATAGGACGGTTATAAGAGGAGCTATATGTAGATAAAAATTTATGAATGTAAAACTATAAATAAATCTTCTGAATATAGTAATACATAAACAACACATATTTGTGATACTGAATTTACTCAAAATTGTCCAAAATCTGCTCTTCGGGTTTGGGCAGAAACAAACTTCTCTATTACTTTGTCAACATTCACACTGAAATCCCGATGAATATGCAGTAATGCTATGTAACTTCCGTTGTTCATTGTTGATCGTACATTTGTTTTCAATTACATACGTAGTACCGTGACTGATAGATCTCAGGGCCATCATGGCATGGTAGCACTCGCGAGATGTTATAAACCAGCGTACGTGTTCGGCATCGAGCGACCTCCCAATTGAATTCGTCAAAATTACATGCTAGGTCAGTTTCGTATGTTTTAGACAATATTGAGATTTCATTTCGTTTGTGATATTTCCAACAACACGATGAGGTAGATACAGCACAAAGAAGCAATTTTCTGATAACTTGACGCGACTCCACTCTCCATTTGCCTTATCATATGGTCTATGAACGCAAAAAATAATGAGACTTTCCGATACTGTTTTGGCGTGGTTGCAGGGTGATTGGCTCCGGTAGTCTGTCAACCACATCGCCTCGGCATATTTTCAACGATACCGAAGGGATCTGATAATTCTAATGCCGATTGGAGTATTACAAATTCAAAAGTAAAAACCTTCCGATTTTGTCATAATCTTCAAAAAAAAAAAAATTTGAAACCAAATGTCGTTATTTAATGATATTTCATCAATTAAAAAAAGTGACAACATAGGTGTTTCCTTTAACATTCAATTTATAAATTGATATTTTGCCATTTCTTTTTTTGCATGCCGAATCAATGTGCACGCAACTTCGGAGCTACGATCTTTTTCTGAATGAACAGCTTCATCAACACTTGTAACTAGGTTGTCAAACTAATATCCGGGATAGACGGAAAAGACACCAACAGTCTCCGATTCCGATTGACCAACTCATCTCTCTTTCTTCTTTCTTCTGTTTTTTTTTTTTTTTTTTTTTTTTTTTTTTTGTTGTTGTGAAAACGACGTGGATGCACTTGCTGTCGTGCCTCCGGGTAGCTACGCCCCTGCTTTCCTTGAATTTTATGACAAGGGAAACCTAGTACAAAAACTCCTTATAACTGTTCACATCTTTATCATTTGAATTTTTTGGGTAATTGCAAATTAATTAGAAAGCCTGCCTTATCCTTCATTTTCCTATCATCACTATTATCCCCATTTGGTCGTACTGTTATAATATATGAAATTGTATGTCAACATTTATACCGGTACACTATCATACACATTAAATTATATGGGTGAATCTATAGACAAAGCAAATAGTGACTTATTTGTTTGCCGACTATTCATGTCTTATTATGTTTTTTAAGGTATGCAGAGGAAACCTTGCTGTAACGATCGAAGACAGAGACAAACTACGTTACGTGGAATCAACTATTAAAGAAGTACTACGTATTGCTAAACCAGATTACATTCGGACACTTTTGCAGTTTGCCAAAGTATTTTTTATTCAGAATGTAAAGATTAGAGGAAATTCACTTCGTTGCGCCTCATTTCACTATCTTGTGCATTTACTAGTCTGTTCATGACCACGCCGCTGCGGAAGATTGATTGATTGGTGTTTGCTTTACGCCGCCTTAGCGCAAAAAGGCTATATCGCGGCGAGATCTTATTCAAATATTTTACAATTTAAAATATATTTTTTTTTAAATCAGACAAAAGGTCCTTCAATATACTAAAACTCAAGTCTAAGCAAAATTGCTAATTTACAAATAGAATTCAACACTAAGATAACGTGATAAAAATTGTCGCAGGAAAAATGGGACACCAATATATCGCCAACCTAGGTGAAGATTAATTCACCAGAAACCACAAAGACTTTGGGTGTGGTAATAATTAAGCGCCATTTTCTGCATGACATGAGTCGCCCAATTATAATACTTTATTATGAATCTGTAAATATACAAATTGTAAACCAAGTTTACAATGTGTTCCAATAAATATGAACAATATGTATAACTGAAATAAAGAAGCTTTTATATTCTTATATTTACTAATTTACCAAAATGCGGCCATCAAGCCAAACTGAATTCTATAATTGAAATACTTAACAATATCTTTGCTTTAATTGAAACATTTAAATATGGACAAAAGAATAAATAAAGTTACAAGTACCTGTAGCGGCGACTCTCGTCATCCGCCCTTCCTGATAATATATTGACCAGTGACTAACTCGAAAAGTGCTTATATTAGTGTATATATATGGTTAGTATTGTCGTGCTTTGAGTTCATGCATAACTCATGCCATTTGAACATAAATATATATCATTTAAATAATAATAAAGAATCGCATTAACTTTCTATCGTACTAATTTAAATATTCAGTATGTAAAGCCAAACATAGCGTACAAAGCTATAGTTTGTTTCAAAATACGCAGCGCAAAACTATTTGTCGTCAATCGTCAAAAAAACATGAATATGAAATATGAATATAATATGAATGTGAAACATAACACTGAAAACACAAATAACATAATATGTTTAATAAATGGAACAAAATGGATACATATATCCGGTGACAAAATTAAAATCATTTAAAATTTTTACAACATTTTTATATTTAAAGAATGGATATTATCTATTTTGAATTTATTGAACCATAAAACTAATTTTTGACTCTTCACATTGAATAATTCGCGAAGCGGATTATGTAAAATGTGAAGAGTCAAAAATTAGTTTTATGGTTCAATAAAATCAAAATAAATTATTGCCATTCATTATAAATAAATTTCTATAAAAAATAAGGCTCAAAGAACTTTTTATATTATTTATATTAACAATAACAACGTACACACATGTTGGCGTATGAATACACAACGTCAGAGTGGGCGTGTCGCCATCAAAATTGACAACATTGAAAATAAAACTAATAATTTTAACCAATCAGAAGACAGTAAATACTCCAAATTTATTTATTTTATAATATATTACAACTTCTTTTACGAATGAAACAATATTTGTAATTAGAACACTATCAAATAAATCATACATATTATTTACATTGAAATGCTTCCTACGAATATCAACAAAGTCAATACAATTAATTAAGACATGTTTAATAGTATACTTGCAGTTGCAAGGTATACATTGTTGTTTCATCTTCATTTTTCAGAAGATTCTCCTGTGCTATTCTATTATGACCAAAAACAGCATCCGCTGCGTAGGAAGTATTAAGTGTTATCCTTGTCCGTCCATCCGTCCCAAAATTAGTTTCCACTTTCTTACTTGTATTTGCCTCTTCCAAAAATTGAGAAACTTATACACAAGGTTCATTACCACACAACACAGATCAAGTATGAATTTGGGTTGTGTCACTTTTACCATTCTTGAGTTATGTCCCTTTATAGCGTTATATAAATATAAATTTCGTTGTAGAGGGGTCTAAATACAGCACAAACAACATTTTCCAAAAGACCAAAAGAGTGAAAAAATATATTTTAACAAAACGCATTAGACTAGCAGGATCTTGAGTTATGTCCCGTTATAACGTTATATATAAGCGGGGGCATCATATATGTCCCAGGTACACATTCTATATTTATTTCTATTTATGTTTTTGAAAAATAAATCATTTGGTTGCACTTCTTGTATTTTGCGACAGTTGGTTTATTGTTGTGTTTGTGTATTGTATCATTGACATGAACCCAATCGGAACTTTTAATACATATATACGTTTGAACTTTATTTGAAAATGTAACCCTTTTGACGGGATTTCCGGGCAAAGCATGCACATAAATTTGTAACAATGTTCACTCTTCAAATGTTTTTGGAACTGATATGATAAGGGCATACGATACAGAAAAAAATATTTCGTTGATTTTTCCTAAAAATATTGACACAGAGTTAATTTTGATATGCATTATTGCAATATGCAAAGAAATTATACCTTCATGACTTACCTTTTGAGATATTTCAGTTTAAAATTTACATGGTTCATGTCACGTGGTTCATGTAAAATCGAAAAATAACACTGATGATCTTCGAAATAACTTTGAAACGGAAAGAGAGATATATTTAGCAAAAAAGTTCCTTAATTTGTAAGACTTTAAGAAACTACTGATATGAAGACCGATTGTGGTAAACAATTTGTTTAATCATACAATTATTGAAAATACAAAGCTATTATAGACATTTTCTTGTCAATAGAAATGTATAAAAACAAATTTTACCGTTGATTTTTTTCTTACACTTTGGATAAACCATAAGTAAACTAGTCCATTGTGAAAGAAAAACAAAGATCCGTGTGTTCCTTTTTTTGCTAGAAAGAGAAAACATAGTTGTTTTCACGCTGAGATCCCATTTCTCTTTTTGTAACTAAATTATAATGCAGTTATTCCCACTGTTTATCAAATTTATATACAAATTACTTTCGTATACGAATTTATTGACGATAGAACGGTATTCAGTCTTCATTTTCCTCACATTGTATGCCCACAGGAGATTGCACATGCTAAAATATACAATATGTTCGTATGCAAGTTCTTTAAAATCACGTAACCAATGCAGTGACCTATTAAGTGATTTTTCAGCGAATTGTGGATGCTTATCTCTTATCATTAGCAGTGTTGCAAAAAAACGAAGCATTCAATGTATGCTCCACGGTATATTCAATGTGGTTAAATATACAATGTGTTTCGAAACGACGCGTTCAATATGAATGCATATTTATTTGTGATTGCTACTATATCGTATGCCCTTATATATCACAAGCTGGCTAGTTGAATATTTTTCCTTTCCTGATATGATTTTTGTTCCTCGTTTTAGTTGTACTGCCATATAGAGAACCAACCCGCGGGAAATAAAAGTAGAGAAATATACTATTCCAGCTAAGTCCATCATACTGTTTAATTTAAATGATCCAGAGATTGACCCTAAACTATGGAATCATCCTAATGAATTCGATCCTGACAGATAGACAACCCCACAGAAGAATGGAAACCTCCCCTTTGGTATAGGTAAATGTAAAACGGACAATGTTAACAAAACATGTTATCACTTTAGTTTTTCTATATCTTATATGAAATTAAGGAGATCTGGTATGGTTGCCAATGAGACAACTATCCTCCAGAGTTCAAATGAAGTGGGTGTATTCAAGGAAGAGTACTAACGTAACAGACATAAACCAACGACAACCACTGAACTAAAGAATCCTGACTTGTGGCAGGTATATACAGAATGTAACGGGATTAAACATGTTTGTGAGCGCTAAAATCGACCTCTTACCTTGGATAGTGGTGTAACAGCACACCATAAGGAACACACTGTAAATATTAGTTGCATTTGGCTTAAATCAAGAGATCGGTACGAGAAACAAAACAGCTCACATACAAACGTTAAAAAAATAGACATTCTAGCAGATAAAAACATTCGTCTCCAATGCTACAAATATTACAAACCTCATGTAAGATGACATTGTCTTTCCTTTATATTATTATTATTATTTCACCTCTCTGTCTTTATTGGGAATCTTTGGTTGTGATCAAATCCACAGTTAACATATCGTAATAGACAACTTTCGAGTTAGATGCATTTCCATCAAAAACTCTGGTTTTAGTGAACATCACTTGTGCGTTTAGCGGCCTCGTCATTTTAAGGTAGTGGTCGGAAAACTTTAATATCATATGACACGAATTATTCTGCAAATTGCATTATCATAATTGACATTCATCACTTAGGGAAACGTTATTAAGTACCTACGGAACTAACATTATTGCTAGTTTATCCTGCACAATGACGATGACTAAGACGCTTGATGAACTTTAATAGTGCAGGAATGCAGGCGTTCCCCTCTATCTGGTAACTGACGTCATAAAGGCGCGCATAACTGACGAGTTTTTTTTCGGTGACGGATGAACTCGAAAGTGTTTTATTAAACTTAGTAAAATTTATCTGCGAATATGATAAATTATTAGAAAATAAAACTTTACGGACTCAACTGTTGTTTACTGAAATACTAAGGCTTTTCTACCTCAGGCATAGATTACCCTAGCTGTATTTGACAAAACTGTTAGGAATTTTCGGTCCTCAATGCTCTTCATTTGCGTACTTTATTTGGCCTTTTAAACATTTTTTGAATCGAGCGTCACTGATGAGTCGTTTTTAGACGAAACGCGCGTCTGGCGTATATCTAAAATTTAAATTCTGGTATCTATGATGAGTTTATTTACTGCGATTTCAACAAATTTGGAGCGTATATCTTACGTAATGACCATCATTTAACGGCATTAAGTAAATGCGCTAAGATCGTTCATGTATTGTCGACAGTTTTATCTTATTTGAAGTTGTTAGTTTTTGCAAGTTCTTACGCATTTATTATTTTGCTAAGATTGAAATAGAAAAACAATCGTTTCTTCTCTTTTTCAATTTGAAAAACCGCGATTTCAAAATATGTTCTTGCAATTATGTTATGGTACACGACAATGTATATTAACGTAAATTGTAAATTGTAGCAGCCATTAATATGTACATCTCTGAGTTACTACTAAGTACAGATATATCCTGAATTTCTTTTCGAAATAACTTAGTTAAATTATAAATTGTTACTGTAGTTATTATGGGGACGAAGTCCCCAATAACAGTAGAAAATTTAATAAGAAAAAAAAAAAAAATATCGGGAAAATTTTCCCGATATTTTCATTGTGTTAATGAACTCAAAAACGTTCAATTTTGTTATGTCATGTTTTGAATTCCCGCATCTGCGCAGAAATCTAAAATGTACTTCCATTTTCCGGTCTCGTTTGCATGAAATTTTGAGTAAAATTTATATTTATCAGTCTAGTATAAAATAGGAAGGAACGCAATATCAATTTCATTTTTAATAACTTTGATATGAAAAAACGTTACCCAATGATAGCTTTTTTTTGTTTACATTGCATATGACGTCATAACTTTAACAACGTCACAACTGAAATCCCTGATAGCAGAACCAAAATCGGAAAGGTTACGGTATTTCCGTTTTGAAATTAAGATATGTTTGAATTAAAGAAAAATCATAGACTTCGTCCTTTTTCACAGGATAATTAGACTTTACATTTACATGTTCACAATATTAAATATGACAAAAGTATTGAATGGATCGATTGGATGTTTGTATCAAGCACTTGCAAAATAATTTTACTTAGTGATTTTTAGATGTATCTGAAGGACGTCTGCAAAGGCTTATTGATGATGATGTTTTGGCAGATCTACCAAAATATATCGGCAATTGTGTTATACACCTTGGAATAGAATTAGACCTTATTGTGGAAGAGATAGAGGCAGCCATGTACAATTATCCAAAAGACATGTACAGCCAGCTTGCATCTGTATTACACATGTGGAAAACACAAAGTGAAAGGCCGACGATCTTTGCGCTTATGAAGGTACTTCAGCATGTAAAATCCGGCGGTTTGTCTTACCTATGTAATCAATACAATATCAGTATTTAGGAATCTGTCATGTACAGATTATTCGGTTGTGACAAAGTATCATATCCTATAGTATATTAACACGTTACGTGTAAACATCACGGAGAGGACCGTTTTCAAAGTATTGGAAAGAATTTCCACTAGATCATTTCTGAAATTATAATACACTTTATTTTGTTAAAAGTTTAACCAATCATTCAAGTTCACTCCAGTGTCTAGGTGATTTCGAATTTGAAAATGTCTGGGAAGGGTTTTTAATATTGTGTCTTTCATTTTTTATGTGTCCGTTTGTCTAAAAAATGTAAAAACGCAAACATACTGGAATCTTAGGAAAATTCAAAAATGAAAATCCCTGATCAAATGGCAAAATCAAACGCTCAAACACATCAAACGAATGGATTACAACTGTCATGTTCCTGACTTATTACACTACACTTAGTGGATTGAACCTGGTATTATAGCTAGTTTAACCGCCAACAGTTGATATGAGCGTCACTGATGTGTCTTATGTAGACGAAACGCGCGTCTGGCGTACTAAATTATAATCCTGGTACCTTTGATAACTATTTACACCACTGGGTCGATGCCACTGCTGGTGGACGTTTCGTCCCCGAGGGTATCACCAGCCCAGTAGTCAACACTTCGGTGTTGACTTGAATATCAATAATGTGGTCATTTTTATAAATTTCCTGTTTACAAAAGTTTGAATTTTTCGAAAAACTAAGGATTTTCTTATCCCAGGCATAGATTACCTTAGCCGTATTTGGCAGAACTTTTTGGAATTTTGGATCCTCAATGCTCTTCAACTTTGTACTTGTTTGGCTTTATAAATATTTTGATATAAGCGTCACTGATGTGTCTTATGTAGACGAAACGCGCGTCTGGCGTACTAAATTATAATCCTGGTACCTTTGATAACTATTGACCATTTTTACTTTGTTTTGTTTTATCTCAAAAAAAGGGAATTAAATGTATCGAACACAATGCATTTTCCCTCACTGTATGTGTAACACTATGCAGTGATCGAAAGAATTGAAATTATTAAATATAATTTGAAAAGTTTATATTAGTATGTACTATTGTTAAACTACAAACGTGACTTTCTATATGTACATGCTTTGGCTGTAGGGATGTTCAAGTTTATGACAATTGCTTTTTCATTCAGCAACATGTGGTCATCGTGTTGTGGCCAATTAATTAGACTTCAACAGTTTGGCTATAATTAACCTAACGTTAAGTATATGGGACCAAAAGTAATGGTCACTATTTAGAACCATTTTATTTGTGGCTATACATGCTATAGGCTTTCTAAAAGTAAGTACCTATCATAAACAAAATTCTTTCTAAATTACAGTCACGTTCGTAGTTGTATAAAAGAACTGTCCCTAACAAGACAGTTCAGATTGTTACTAGGCACTGAATAAAAACTAGTTCCTCTTTAGCCAGTGGTTTTATAGTGCCACATATAGGGTGGTTTTGGTTGCCGTGATCCAGGGATCTTTATTCTGTCAGAAAAGGTTAGACATTTTTCACATTTTAAAACTGTTGCTTTCTCTTTTTTTTTAACACTCTAAATGATTCTTTATTACACATATTGCTGTTTAACAATTAAACTTGGTGTACAGCATTTCATCAAGTTTCCCTGTTAAATTACCACTGAATACCCAGGGATAATATTCAGTAAAATTAACTAATAAAATACATTGGTTTAATTCACGCATTAAACTATTATTATTGTTGTTACAAATTGTCTTTGCTACTTTACAAAAAGTATTTTTAGATATATTCATAAAAAATATCTACACAATATTTTTTTTACGGAAATTGATCATTCATCCGGAATGACTTTTGGGGTTCTATTATTATCTAATCAGAAACGAATTGCGGTCAAGTGACCTCACACGACTTTTCTGTTCCTCGTGTTTGGACAATATTTTTTGAAGTGTTTCGAAAATTTGGATTATTAATTTCGATGTGGTTTTGAAAGCTTGGAATAATATTGCGAAAAGGTAAGTTGGAGTGTAAATATATTTTTCATATTTGCACTTTCAATCTTTATCAAACAATGTACAGAAATGTAGCGTACAAGTGTCGAAGTACCTATATATTGACAAAGACACACACACACACCTACATTTACTAATATACATTGTATCTGAATTACCCACATCAACATTCATAGTAATAATTATTGTACAAACAAACTTCTGCACATACAGGCATACTTGTTCAGTGTCACATGACACATTTTACAAACAAATTTCTTTCCATAACTTTCACACATACGCATACCTTAGGCATAGCACTTACATATAATTACTTGCATAGTACATAAATAATAAAGGAAAAAAATCGCATACAATCACACATAATTTAGATCTATAGCATCTGGTTTTTTACTATACATGTAGCTTAAGTTAACTATAAAATGTTAACTTCAAAATATTCAACACCTTTGTTAATAATCTGCTGATCTCTATATTGGTCATACTTCTATAGTATTTTCTACCTCATATTCAAAAATTCTTATTGTGTCTACTGCTTTGTTTTTTTTTTATTAGAAACATAATGTGTTTTATAGACTGAAAAGAACATTAAGCTAAGCAGATGATTTAGCGCATACTAAGCATCGTCGTGAATTTTGTATCCTATAACCAACGAATGAAGACTTATTACATATTCGCCTATGAAGACTTTTTTTTTTAAAGTAAAACTTTCATTGATTTCCAGAATGTTTTATGATATGAACATGTACTGAAAAAATGATTATAATTATCTATTTCATTGCAATATGAACATAAATTGTTTTGTGAAATTTTCCACTTAAAAAGCAGCACCTCATTTGGCAAAATAAAGTGCATTAATTTCAATCTAAACATTTTTATTTTATTATCTTTAAGATATTCAAAATTAAATTTAATAGAGTCTTTAAATTCATTTATTAGTCTCTCTTTCCCATTTCAAAAATCCTACTGGTATTTCTGTTTTTGACACACTTGATATTAATTTGTATATATTTTTAGTATTAATAGTTAGAACATCATTACAATCTCTAAGTTTAGTTTTTGTTCGGTTGATATGGAATTTTGTTTTGAATGATTCTTCTGATTTTAATGTGTCTGTCCATTGCTTTGGTATAGATTTTTTTAGTTTTGAGTATTCAGAAATCCAATTCCTTTTATTTCTTAATTTTGAAGTAATCATTTCTTCTGATATATTTCCTCTTTTTATTTATTATGTCATTTATATATAGTATGTTACTGTCAATCCAGTTATCAAAGAACAAACATTTTCCTGGAAATTTTATGAATTTGTTTCCCCATGTAACTTGTTTTCTGATTAATAAATAATTATTGATCTGCTCATGATGATTGTTTTCACAATTATTTACATTTATCCATGTTTTATCATCTCCTAATAGAAGGTTAGTGTACTGTTCCATATGTTTTTATCTAGCACTTATGTGTTATTTACATTCATCTTGAAAATTAGAAGTTTTCCGAATTTATTAAGGTATAATTTTGATAATACAGACCAATTTGCATTTTCTGATTCTAATATTTTTATAATCCATTTTAAATGTAAAGATTTTATATAGGATTCTATATCTATCATTTTTAACCCCCCCTTCTGTGAAGTTTTTTGTTATTATTGACCTTTTTATTTTATCTTTCCTCCGTTCCAAAGGAATTTATATAAGATTTTATTTATATTTTTTAGATTTTCTTTAGTAATGATACTGTTAGTAGCAATGTAGGTTATATTTGGTAGCAGAAGAGCTTTTACTACTAATATTTGTCCAAGTAGTGTTCATTTTCTTTTTGCCCATCTTTCTACAAGTTTCGTTAATTTGTCCATTACTTTTTCAATATTTAATGTTTGACACTCTTTTTTGTCATACCCAAAATATATTCCAAGGCTTTTGATTGGTTTGTCGGTCCAATTTATATTTTCATATTTATCATGTTTATCCCTTGAACTTTTTAGTCTTCCTAACCATACCCCTTCCGTTTTATTTCTATTAAGCTTACGTCCTGAAAAACTTCCAAATGTTTCAATTATACAGAGAGCTAAACTTATTTCTTTCCTTGACTGAAGAAAAAGTGTTGTATCGTCAGCTAATTGACAAATTTTTAAATTACAAGATTTTCCATCTAATGTAATTTTTATACCTTTAAAATCTTTATTACGTCTAAGTCTTATTGCCATTAATTCTACTGTAATAATAAAAAGTACAGCTGAAATCGGACACCCTTGTCGTATTCCTCGATATATTTTGAACGGACCTGAGACCTACCCATTATTTAAGATACATCCCTTAATGTTGTTATACATAGTTTCCACCCATCTGATAAAGCTACTTTTAAATCCAAACCGTTTCAGTGTTTCAGTCATGAAAGTCCATTCTAGTGAATCAAAAGCTTAACTAAAATCTAAGAAAAGGATTGCTCCTTCTATATTAAATTTCTCAGAATAATCTATTATATCTTGAATTTGTCTGGTGTTAAAACCGATATATCTATTTTTAACATATCCTGTTTGATCTAGACTAATACTAGATGGTATTACTTTTTTTTAAGTCTCTGAGCTAAAACATAAGCTAATAGTGTAGTATCAATATTCAATAAAGTTATGGGACGATACTTATCATTATTTTTAAAAATTAGTGAAATTGCACCTTTCTTTTGTGAGTTTGTAAGTTCTTTTTTTTCAACAATATTTTTTAGGCTCGTCCAAAATTGCCTATAAAATTCCAGTGTCAGCCCATCAAGACCAGGGGATTTATTAAGCTTCATTTTAAAAATTGCATCAGTGCATTCAATTTCTATTACTTCCCCTACACATTGATTACTATCTGAATCTTTAAGCGTTTTTGTTAATTTTGTTTCTTTAATATATGTTTTAACTTCATTATCATAAGGATTAGTTGACTCATAAAGTTTTTTGTAATATTTCAATTGTAGATTTAGAATTTTATCTTGATCAGTTGTTGCGAGCCAATTTTCATCATATAGTTCAGTTATGATCTTGTTTGTTTGACGATTCTTTTCTAGTCCCAAGAAGTATGCACTATTTTTTCCCCTTCTTCAAACCATTTTACCCTTGATCTTATTGTTTGTTCTTTAATTTTGTCTTTATATAAACTCTCTAGATCATTTTCCACATTCTCAATTTCTTTTTGTAATTTATGATTTACATCTGTACTATTATTTGCTTTATTATTGAGATCATTTAGCTGTTTTTCTAGGATATTTATTTTATCTTTTTTTTATTTGGCTTTTCTTTTACAATAGTCTAAACATGCATCTCTTACCTCTATTTTCAAATTGTCCCATAGTATCCCTAAATAAAGGCAACAGTAGTATACCGCTGTTCAAACTCATAAATCCATGGACAAAAAACAAAATCGGGGTAACAAACTAAAACTGAGGGAAACGCATAAATATAAGAGGAGATCAACGACACAACACTACAATGTAACTAACACACAGAAACGGACCAAGCATCAGACAAAATCCCACGAGAATAACAAATATAACATCAAAACCAAATACATGAATTTATGATAGACAAGTACCGTGACACGTCTTATCGCAATGTCAATTTACACTAAAAAAGAAGAGAAAACAAACGACGCAACGTTAAATTGTAACACACACAGAAACGAACTATAATATAACAATGGCCATATTCCTGACTTGGAACAGGACATTTTTAAAAGAAAAAATGGTGGGTTGAACCTGGTTTTGTGGGATGCCAAACCTCGCACTTTAATGGCAATGTTAAATGTAACATAGGAATGACAACATAATATTACTGGACTACAATACAAATAACATGAATAAATAGGAAAAACGTATTAGACAAAGAAACACATGATTAATGAATAACAAAAAGCATCAGGTTTAAAATTTAATACGCCAAAAAACGCGCCTCGTCCACACAAGACTCACCAGTGACGCCCAGATATAAAAGATCGAAAGCGAAAAAAAGTACAAAGTTGTACAGCACTGAAGATCAAAAGTTGAAAAAGGTTGTGTCAAATACGGCTAAGTTTTTATGCTTGGGATAAGAACATCCTTATTATTTAGAACAATTAATGCTATTGCAAACAGTAAATTTTATCAAATGAATATAACATACATGTATATACATAATGCAACTGAAGTATTTACGCATTACATAAAACAAACACGAATACATAATGAATGACCAACACAGAATAGATACACCCGACTCAGTCCAGGCATCAACGCAGTAATTATGAAAATGACGTCACATACGATGGTCAAAAGGCATTAAAAATTACGTCACATACGATGGTGAAAGGCATTAAAAATTACGTCACATTTGAATATATGAAATTTCTGAAACAGCAGAAAAATTACTTCACATATGAAAAACTATATCTCAAAAGTAAGATAGAATTAGGATTGATTAAAGATTAAAATAGAACTAAATACTGATATTGCATTAAAACACAATGCATATTGCAATACTTATTAATAGCAATTAACTATAATATATATATGTGCAGTTTGTTATGAATCCAACTTCAAACGTAAATTATCGTACAGATTATGTTGACCATAATTAAATCTAACAAATGACGGCGGTGATTAATTTTTGTTTCCATAACACATAAATATAATAGAAAAGACGTCAACACATTTGACAAAATCCGATGAGAATTACAAATATAACATTAAACATTTAAACTAAATACATGAATTTGGGATAGACAAGTACCGTAATACGTCTTATAGTAATGCGAATTCACACTCAACAAAACAGTAACAATCGGGAATAAGTCACGTTTGGTAATTAAAAGATTAGAAGACATATTGACAAACCACAATCTACCATGTGGTAAATCATCACAGTTACTTGATTCATTTTCATATTTGTTTATTAATTTATTTATTTCATTTACATAGTCATCATTATTTAACACACTTGAGTTTAATTTTCAGTAGCCACGCCCCTTATTTCCTCTTTCAGTATTAATTTTTAAGGATACTACATTATGGTCAGTTAGTTTCTGTACTAAAGGTTTACTATCGCAGCTTTTACAATTTTTTTGTACTTCTTTTGAAATCAGAAAGTAATCAATTCTGGTGGCTTCTGATCTATCTTTCCTACACCAAGTACATTGCCTTAGGTTTTTATTTCTACTTCTCCAAATGTCTATTAATTTACACGATTTTATAAGCCCTTTTAAACCTGTAACTGGTTTATCAAATTTTTTGAAGGAATTAGTTTTATTTTTTGTATCAATTAATGACCAGATTTCGTTAAAATCTCCCCCAAGAATTGTTTGACCTAATCCATATTTATTTATATATGATTTAACTGTTTTGAAAAAACTATTTCTTTCTCTTGATCTATTTGGAGCAGATATTTACTAGCGTGAAAATATTTTCATTTATTTCAATATTAATCAAAATAAATCTACCATCAGAATCTTTGTGCTCATCAATAATTTTACAATTTATTCTATCTTTTATCCATATTGCTACTCCGCGTGAATTACTTGTACCATCACTTCTGAAAATATTTTTACCAAGTTCTTTAGACAAAGTATCTTGCATTTGTTTAGTAAAATGAGTTTCCTGTATAAAAATTATATCACATTTTTGTTGATTTGCCCGACTTACCATTTTATTTATTTTTTCAGGTTGCTGTAGGCCATTAGCATTGACCGTACAAATATGCAAATAGTTTTTCATGGTTTATAGTTGGATATTTTAAATTTCACACAGTAGCATGGTGAGTTATCTTTCTTACCATTAATAATGAAGCATTTAGGATTTGTTTTCTTTATTATTATTTTGTTATTTCTTTTGACTGACTTCTTTTAGTCTTGTTTCTGTATAAGAAGACTTATTTATAGGGCAGTTAACATACTGATATAATAGCATTTTTTTTACTGTTACTTTCTCACCATGGCTGAGCAAGAGGGACAACAATTTGGGGCAGCACTTCAAAATTTTTCGTACCAATTACAATGCTTATCGACAGAGTTAGGGGCTGAAGGACTAAATCAAATTATTCCTCCATTTGCGGGAGATCACTATGAGTTTAAAAATTGGATGAAATCAATTGAAAAATATGTTGTGCTGACAAACTTAGAACCAAATGATAAAAAACTAGTAGCCTATCAGTCAGGCACAAGCTCGGTAAGCGATTTTATACTTATATCTAAGGATTGTAAGACAAGAAAACAAGTAAATGCTTTTGACCAAACTCCAAAGTTAAACAAAGTAATAGAATGCTGGAAATGTAAAAGAAGAAAATAGATATCATGGAAACTAGGACGCTCTCTTTGTTTCGGAGCCGACAAAGAGAGAATTAACAAATCAGTAACGACAAAAACTTATACAATAAATTTATCAGAAAATCGTAATAGTTGCATCATAAATATTAATGGAAAAAAGTTTAGATCATTAGTTGATTCTGGAGCGGAAGTGTCTTTGATGCATTTAAATGTTTATAAATCTTTAGCTAAATTATCAAAATTAAATGAAAAGACAGTTCAATTCAAATCAGTAAATGGAAATTCTTTTAACGTTTTAGGATGGATAGAAATAGACTTTTATATAAGAAGTACAAAAATGTCACAATTATTTTATGTGGTTTCGGACATGAACAGAAATTTAATACTAGGTCGTGACTGGTGTTATAAAAATGGAGGAAGGCTTTAGTTTAATTTAGGAATGTTGAGAGTAGGAGATGTTAATGCTAATTTAGAGGAAG
This sequence comes from Mytilus galloprovincialis, assembly GCA_037788925.1. Classification (NCBI taxonomy): domain Eukaryota; kingdom Metazoa; phylum Mollusca; class Bivalvia; order Mytilida; family Mytilidae; genus Mytilus; species Mytilus galloprovincialis. The sequence continues at coordinate 89,411,020 of CM075338.1, forward strand.
GTATTCATATATAAGGTATTTCAAGACTTTCTAAAGTACATGCACAACATCTTAAACCTGCACCCATTGAAACGTGGGATAATCCAAAATCAAATGAAATTAAAAAGTTAAGAAAAAGCAGATTCGTTGTTCCACCGGAATCTAGCGTAAATGAAATAGAGGTCAACAATGAAGCAAATGAGACAGTCGAAAATAGGACCTCATTTCAAAATCGGTTAAACAGAAAGAATAAACATATGAGCGAAACACATTTTCGGATGAACATGAGATTCCTTTAATGGAATTAAAAAAGCGAATAAATATTTGTAATAAAAGCTTAAATAGTAAAGAAGTTTTAAGTAGTGAGACTGATGAGGATGATAAAATATCTTTATCAGAATTTAAACGGACATTAAATTCTGATGCGCGCGACGACTCGGATGTTACCGACAATTTTTCAGATGGAGAAAATATGTCAGTAAATTCTGTGAAAGTAAAACTTGTATGTAAACAGAGTAATAATAACGATCCTTTGTGGTTGTACCGTGAGAGTAAATGTGCTCAGCACAAGACGCAACTATTTAAAATTATTTTAAGGTTTTATAATGAGACATGATAAGTAGATTTTGGTTAATTGTAGGACATGGGACGGACGGCTGGACTTATTATTCTAACACTTCTTTTTGGTTTTGGCGAGCTGGCTTTCATTTCTGACAATATAGTATTTGACAAAGTAAATACTGTTACCACCACGAGGTCGAAATGGTTGGTAACCTTCATAATTGATTTAAAACCTTTTGAAGGATTGTTGAACAGAATATCCCATGACATGGTCAAATTCCCCGCATTAGCACAAACTGTTTTGAGACGGTATGAACAACCTGGAAAGGAACATTTTTATAGCACTTTTTCAAATTTGGAACACGAGTTTAACCTATTAATGGACATGCATCGTTCAATAACTGATACTTTCAACGATTTCAAAACTTTACATCGACACCGACGTTCTGTTTTGTCGTTTATAGGTAGTGCAATGAGTTTTTTGTTTGGTACATTAACAGAAGACGATATTAATTTAATTAAGAGCAACTTTCGTACATTAGCACAAAATCAAAAGAAAATTTCACACATTTTGACTGAGAATTTATCAATTCTAAACATAACTAGGCTAGAGGTATCTTAAGATAGAGAAGCCATTAATAAATTATCAAGGGGGTTGCAATATTTAGACATCCGTTTCGTCAATATAACTGAGGCTATTGAAAAACAAATAATAGATTTGGAAAACTTTGTGAAAATAAATATTCAATTAGATTTAATAACTGGTGATTTAAAACAATTAATCCAAAGAGGATTTTTCTATTTAGAACATATAAAAGATCAGTTGAGCATGCTTTCATTGGGCCATCTTTCACCAAGTAAAACTACGCCAAATAATTTACAAGGTATTCTTCTTGAAATAAAAGATAAACTTTCAAAATATTTAGAATTGACTAAAGATCCAAAAGAAAACCTGTGGTTCTTTTATAGGTTCTTGACATGTTCCACTATCCTGTATGACAGTAGAATATTAGTTGTCATTTCAATTCATCTTCTCGATTCAAATAATAAATTTTAAATTTATCAGGGATTTAATTTACCAATGCCCATGCAAAAGAATCAAACAAGTATAGGTATGGTTGCAAAATATGATTTGGATGTAGAATACTTTGCAGTTAATGCAGGAAGGTCAAAATATGTATTGCTTAAACAGCAAGAAATACAATCATGAACACACACTTGTAAGATTATAAGTCCTGTTTATCCTATTAATTTAAGTAAAAATTGCATAACTTCCTTGTTCCTGAAGAAACGAAACGGTATTGATAAATATTGTCGTGTTGTAGCAGAACCAAACTCAGTTCTTCCAATGGCAAGTTATATATCGCCTGGTTCATGGTTAGTTACCACTAATACACCCTTACGTTTTGCCATTGTTTGGGAAAATATAAGCAAAAGTCAACGTTTACGAAGATAATTAACCCTTCTTTGAATATTTAAGCATTAAATGAGACATAAACTGCGATTAATGACTATCTTACGCTTTTACCGTTTTATAGTAGATAATCTACATATACTCTTGAGAATGATCCATTTACTAAAGTTATTCAAAATTATAATTTAACAATGCGAAAACTTTGGAAGCCATTCCATGACTCCTTATCGAAGTTTAACTTGACTGAGCTACCAAAAGAGTTGAAAAATATTGACGAAATCCCAATGGATAATCTGATTTACCAATTGAAAAATTTACAAACCATGCAAGAAGATTCAAGTTTTCCAAATTGGGTTTATAACGTAATTTATCTAGTAATCTCTCTTTTGTTAGGTATATCATTTTCATATTATGTAAATATAGAAAAAAGTTACCTTGTTCAGTCAGACGAGGAAGTGGTTGCAAGATGCAGAATATCGCCCCTAAGTATGACAGTGTGAGTAAACTGGTGTCGGCTAAAACTGAGGGTGATGTTAACACCTCCAGAGATGTTCACTCTGCACCAATGTTATACAACTCAAAGGAAGAAGTAGCTAATAATTTATATCCACTGCTAAAATTGGCAAAACAAACAGTGCGTATATAAATTGAAGTAATAGCACAACGCACAACGTGTAAATACTGAAGAACTATTCGATTATTACGAACAATGTTTTAAAAACACTATACGATCACAAATACTTACTTTTAATTTATTCATTATATACAAACATGACAACTAACTGTTCTTTATACATTGTATATACAAATGACGGAGTATGGATGATGGTGTAAGGATGTCGCAGTTATGGATGTTGGAGTATGGATGATGGAGTAAGGATGTCAGAGTTATGGATGTCGGAGTATGGATGATAGAGTAAGGATGACGGAGTTATGGATGTCGGAGTAAGGATGTCGGAGTTATGGAAGTCGGAGTTATGGATGTCAGAGTAATGGATGTCGGAGTAAGGATGTCGGAGTAAGAATGTCGGAGTTATGGATGTCGGATTGAGGATGTCGGAGTAATGGATGTCGGAGTAAAGATGTCGGAGATATGGCGGACGGAGAAATGGTAGACGAAAAATGGTAGACGGAAAATGGTAGACGAAAAGTGGTAGACGAGAAATGGTAGACGAAAATGGTAGATGGAGAATGATAGCACAGAACATTTGACAATTATGTAAAATTTATCAATTGATTGTTTTATATAATTTGTATATATATATTTATGTTTTATTTCAGGTTTTGTGTAATGATTCTTTATTTTAGGTATCTTTCGATCCTGTAGTGTTATATTTATAGCAAAGAAATATATGCTATATTTCTAGAACATAGGGGGGGGGGGGGGGGTATGTAACACTGCAGTGATCGAAAGAATTGAAATTATTAAATATAATTTGTAAAGTTTATAATAGTATTAGTATGTATTATTGTTAAACTACAAACGTGACTTTATATATGTACATGCTTTGGCTGTAGGGATGTTCAAGTTTATGACAATTGCTTTTTCATTCAGCAACATGTGGTCATCGTGTTGTGGCCAGTTAATTATACCTTAATAGTTTGGCTATAATTAACCTAACGTTAAGTATATGGGACCAAAAGTAATGGTCACTATTTAGAACCATTTTATTTGTGGCTAAATGCTTCCTAAAAGTAAGTGCCTATCATAAACAAAATTCTTTCTAAATTACAGTCACGTTCGTAGTTGTATAAAAGAACTTTACCTAACAAGACAGTTCCGATTGTTACTAGGCACTGAATAAAAATTAGTTCCTCTTTAGCCATAAGTTTTATAGTGCCACATATGTAGCAAACTATCAGACAGTTATCAAATAGTTGTTTTAGAGAGTACTTTCGTTAATCAAATATAAATATGCTAATTTTGGTAAGTCAGGTGTTATTAAAAAAAATGTATAATAAATCCCAAATGAACGTGAGATAATAATTATAGTGTGAAAGATTAAATTTTATCATTCTTATATATTCCTTTTAAGAACCTAAAAAGTTTTAATTCGAAAATCGAAATGTGAATAGTTTTCCTATTGACAATTGTATACTGTTGTACTCTTCGATCTTTTATCACATGTTAAAGTGTAGTGAACTCTACGCATATGCATATTTTGTGTTTAAAACTGCTAACTGTGAATGAAGTAAAACTGTATGTCCTTCTCAAGTTCTGTACATGCGTAGTGTGGATCTTTCTTTTTCGGGAAAGCTCAAGATCAAAATGCTGAAAATCAGTGATGTAAGACTAATACCAATGAAATAAATGTGCAAATCTAAACAAATGTCACCAATAGGAAACAGTAATTTATAAGTATTCATAAATAAATATAAAACATGCGCGTTTAGATAAAAAAAAAAAATGAGATAACCACATGAATAAGATGGGGAATTAAGCCTCTCCTGATAAGAATGCATGAACAGCCAGACGAACGAACACATGACAAAAAGACAACAACAAGAAAACGAAAAAAACAAACTCCAGAGTAAAAAACAATATCTACAAAGCTAGAAACTGTATATTCTTCCACTGGCTCTTTTCCTAGGATTTCTGAAGCGTGTGATACAGAACATGAGTATCTAATTTATCTCAAACCGAAATTGAATACATTGGCAATATTCATCTATTTTTCTTTATTTTTATCAAATAGATTTCATGTCTAGGAAATGTAATGCTAGAGACTCATAACTTAAATAATTATCAAAATCTTCCTTCCAAAGTTGATAAATGGTTGGAAGTCATCAAGTGATTGTAAGTAGAAAATAGCCATGGCTAAAAAACTAAAAAAGATCAACAGACAAACAGACAAACAACAATAAAATTGAGATTGGAAATGAAGAATACGTCAAAGGGACAACAACCAAACTACACAGCATATAACAGCCAAAAGCCTCCGTTGAAAACATCCCGCATCCTGAGGTGACCCCTAAATAAAAATGAGTTTTAGTTCAGTGAAAATAAATGTAAACACAATTCCACAGGATATAAATAAAAATAAAAACATACAAAACCGAAGGCACCTGATTTGGGACAGGCGCAAACATACGGCGGGGTAAAACATGTTTTGTGATATATCAACCACCCCCTCTATACCCATAGCGAATGTAGAATAAAGGAACACACAGCAATACGTACTGTAAAACTCAGTTTAAAAGAAGTTCGAATCCGATGACAGAGTATTTAACAAGAGAAACTAAGCAAAATGACAATGATACATACATTAACAAAGGAATACTAGCAGCTACTGACATACAAGCTCCAGACCTCAATCACACGGATTGACATATCACGTCTTCATCATATACACAACCAGCGCAATCCCTCCCGTTCGGGGTTAAATATCATACCATTATAAAAAATTAGAAGGCATCACATATAAAATAAATTGTTTTAACCAAATTAGAATGTTATATACTGTCCCTCTAGGACATATTAGACTAACAACTATTTAAGTCAGTATTAAATATTAACATATGACAAATGCTTGAAGACGCTATAAGAAATATTTTTTTTAACTTTTTGCTCATTTCTATGCTAAGATGTCATAATAAGAGAACTCTTGCATTCAACTTGGTTTGCAGATGATCTGATGCACATGTTTTTTTTCTTTTTTCATTGGAAAACATGAATGTAGTTAAAGTTTCAACAGACATATATTTTAGCCACTTACTATCCTGCCAAAGAATATAAGGATAGTTTATGCATTGAAAAAGACGCACACATCATTGTCAGGTGTTTTTTTTGTGTGTGTTTTACAAATTTAGTGATATATTTATGATGCACTACAACATTATGTACAATACCCTTCACATGCATCAAACAGACCATAACACATTTTGCACATTTTGTTCTGTGATAATCTACGTTCCTCCAGGTTTCACAAATTGTTAATACAATCTGAGCATATAAACTCAAATATATAATACACTTTCCATACTAGGGATTACACTTGTAGACAAGGAAAATCAATAGTAAAATACCAGTTTTCTCATACTAGTTTCAAAAAGACAAAAGATAATGTTGGTTATCGTAGGAGACGTTTGGTTGAAAGAACTACATATGTTTTAGTTAAATACGTATTAACATCAATTACTAATATTATGATGAACCCCAATCAACATTAAACTGGAAAAGTTATGTCAGAAAAATAAATGATACGTATTATCCTGTGTAATCATACAAAAATATGTCATTTGTATTAAAATGTTTACATACAACTGCTCGTTTACACATTTTTCTCAGGTTTCTACTATAAGCCATGTAACGTTCCTTAATAAATCTTCTTACTGCTACACACTGATTCAAATGTCATCAGGTTTCATTTTACCAGGTTAATGGCTCGGAAATAATAAATTAATATTTCAATGATTTATAAATGTCTTTCCTCTGAAAGGGACGCACGCTTGCAAATGCTCTCACAAAGTATCAAAAATGATAAGCTCTGCATTAAATTGTAAAACAGTTAAAATGTTTATGGTTGCCGTTATATACACATGTGTGGATCGTTTAAGTAGAACATATGTTACACATGATACCTAAGCTAAAAAAAAACGAATTATAAATCACCTAAGTCGATTGCATAAATTGTTAGTATTAAAACTCATTCATTATAGTAAATAAAAGGAATCAACAATTATGATAAATTCAATATAATGTAATGTAAAGCAGGCGACCGGAGCAGAGATCATTCAGACCTTACTTCGTTCCGCGAGTAATCTATAGTGACTGACCTTTGTTAACATTTGTGTAGAAAGTTTTAGCTCTGCATGATTTGTATCTGCTATATGAATATATCATTATATAAATACAGCACAGTCAGATATGAAAGGCCCTGAAATGACAAATGTAAAACAATTCAAACAAGAAAACTAACGGCCTAATTAATGGACAAACAAGAATGTGTCCCAGGTACACGGATGCCCCATCAGCACTATCATTTTCTATGTTTACTGCACAGTGAAAATAAGGGAATAAAATCTCTAATTTGGCATAAAAATTAGAAAGATCATATCATAGGAAATATGTTTACTAAGTTTCAAGTTGACTGGACTTCAACTTCATAAAAGAATACCTCGACCAAAAACTTTAACCAAATTGTTAACCTGAAGCGGGACAAATGAACGGACGAACAGGCGGACGAACAAACGGACGGACGAACGAACGGACGAATAAACAAACGAACGGACGCACAGACCAGAAAAGATGATGCCCATGAATGGGGCATACAAAGAACTTAAAAAAATATGTAACATACTGTTTCAACAAACGATATTCATTGCATTACAGTCTCCTGGCATGGGCCAGGTACAAACAAATATGATGTGGCGGGTTTAACATATTAGCGGGATTCCAACCCTTCCCTAACATTGGACAGTAGTGTTACAGTTAAACATAAGAACAAACTGTTAAAATAAGTTGAATAAGGCTCAACTAATCAGATGGATACAACTAGATATATTGTACAGAGTGGACGTGTCTAGGTACTTGTATATCGCAACAACAAAAAGACACCAAGTAGAGATCTAAGTGTAGTGGCAGTTACTGACAACTAGTTCAAAGCCACTTACAACTTATAAAAGAAATCATGTCTAGCATGTGTTCATGTCAAATCAATATGACTGAATCCATGTTATGGTAAAGTCCTTCTTCAGAGGGGACCTGGACTTACTCCAAGGGATTTTGGAGTAAGTTACTTCATTAGAATTTTACACTATATTTAGCCGTTTTCGTGTGGTCTCTGATTTGACTATAATATGTTAATGCATCCTTGAATCATAATAACAAACATATAACTGAAGGCGAATTCGTATTATAATTGGCAATTTATTGACAACATAGAGTGATTTGGTTATAGTTATTTATACTTATCCCCATTAAATCTATACCAACTTTGGATATGTCATGCGTGAAAAGCCAAAACATGTTGTATTCTTCCAGTGCTGCTGTTGATGTGTGTCATTAAATCTTAAGTCTTTTTTGTACAATATTTGTTTTAGTTATTCGTTTAGTTGTTGTATAGCAATACACATTAACATAGGGCACGTTCGGTACTTAGCAGACCAGACGACATAGTCGTTTAATAACTATCTAAGTCAGGGCATATTTGGTACATGTATTGAGCAAATAAAAAAGGATAGGTCAATCATTGTAAATATTACGGAATTTGAGGAATTAGACTGTCAACATGGTGAGAGGTATAGCGCTATAAAACCAGGTTTAATCCACCATTTTATACATTTGAAAATGCCTATACCAAGTCAGGAATATGACAATTCTTGTCCATTCGTTTTTAATGTGTTCTGTCATTTGATTTTGCCATGTGATTATTGACTTTCCGATTAGATTTTCCTGTGATTTCAGTATTTTTGTGATTTTACATTTTTTCGATATGAAAAATAGTTTACAATGATTTTATGTACCCAATTCAAACAGACAAGACTAAAATACTTTTCAAAGGTTGTGTCTACAAATAAAGGCAACAGTAGTATACCGCTGTTCGAGAGTCATAAATCGATTGAGGGAAAACAAATCTGAGTTACAGACTAAAACCGGGGGAAACGCATCAACTATTACAGGAAAACAACGACAAAATCGGAAACACTGAAATGTAACAAAAAACCAACGACAATGCAACACACACAGAAACGAACTATAAGATAACAACTGTCATTTTCCTGACTTGGTACAGCTTACAAAAACATCACAACAGAACCACACACTGTCTGTCACACGACGATCAACGCAGAAACAGTGACGTCACATGTAAATTTAAAACAAATCTAAATAATTCAAGATAAGGTTTGTAATTATGTTATTTGAATTGTGTTAGTAATTAGATTATTAATTGTATTATTTAGCTATGTCAATATTTCGTCTAGCACAATCTGTAAAACAAATAAAAATTCCACAGGAACACTAAATAAAAACAATGAAAGAACTATTATTCACGGCAACAGTCAAAAAGCTCTCCAAAGTTTTAAAAGTCACCACTTAATTTGAGTACAAAATGTTTAATCGTCTGTTGTTCCTGGTTTTCTAACCATGCTAGCTGTGTATTTCATACATGATTATATACATGAATGTGTAATCACTATCTTCTATATATTAAATGTTCAATAGTTAAAATGGGGAAGTATTATTTCATCATTGTGTATACATTGCAACATTCTTCAATTGTTAATTGTTAATGTCACATATTCCCCAAACTATTTACAAAAAGTAGCGTTTAATCATTGTAGTGATAATGTAAATATGATTTAACTATCAAATGGTCATATACAAATTGGGTGGCTTATAAAATTAATTCATAGTTTATGCGAGTAAAAAATAAAACACATTATTTCTGGACCACTGTCATATATAGATAAGAAAATGCGAACGTTTGTTCAGAATAAAAATACAAAATAAACACATTCCACAGCATTGATGATTTTATATAGCAAAGTTGAAGTCTATGTTAACTTCAGCTATCCAAAAACTTTGTAATGCACAAAAAGAAGTGAGAGGTTTAGCTAGCTATAAAACAGGTTCAATCCAACATTTTCTACATAAGAAAATGCATGTACCAAGTCAGGAATATGATAGTTGTTATCCATTCTTATGATGTGTTTGCGCTTTTGATTTTATCATTTATTAGGGACTTTCCGTTTTGCATTTTCCTTGGAGTTCAGTATTTTTGTGATTGTACAGTTTTTATAATTGAAAAAAATCATAGGGCATTAAAGGCATAACCTAACTTTGGAGTTAATTATTCAAATGACATTCATAGTTTCTCATTAAAAATATATAAAGTGTTATGTTTGCCGCTGGAATCAATAATGTTACTCCTTCAATCTGAAATGCTTGTCATGCGAAATCTGGTCAATAATTTTATGGATTGATAAACAATCAAACTAGTGCGCACTTTTGTATTTTATTTAGTGCTTTTTTAAGCACGCAATATGATCATTACGATATCAAATGACTTCCTGGTATTGTGTATATTATAAGGTACAAACATAAACACATTGCATATTTTGTTTAAGCTTTAACTTTGATTATACTGAAATACTTTGAAAGGGTAAAATGAAAAATGTATTTATCAGCATATTGTTCATTACTATTCCATTTGTTCACGGTGGAAAGAACTGCTGCCAAACAATCGGTAAGTTGTTTATATGGTTCCCGTCACTACACAGTATAACGTTATGCGTGTTTGTAATGTCGATTCGCACGATATTTTATGTGTTCCACACGTACATGTTCTTGTACAAAAACAAAGCTTTTTTTGTAATAACACTGGTTATGCAAGTAATTCATCACGTCAAATGTTGTTTTTGTTTTGTTTTGTTTTACTTATTGTTTGTACATTGTGCTTTTTTACTGCGATGATTTGTATGATTGCATTTATAACTGCTACAGCACTTGTCTTTGCTAGCTCTGAAACATTGCCATTTTCTTGTAGTGTGTCTTAATTTTAAACGCGACATTTTAAGACTCACAATAACCATATTTTAGGTAAAGCTATGGCGGCATTACTAGAAGCGATTGATATTCTGCAGAATACCAACAAACTTCTTGGCGACAGTAAGTTGTAACATGAAGATGATTTTTTAAAGAAATAAATGAACACACTGTTTAAAGTGATTAACCAATATAAAGATTTGACTTTGAGAGACTTACAGTTTTTCAAATAATATTTCTCAGTAGAATTTTATTCATATGTTTTTTCAACAGAATTTATTGTTTAATTTAGCTAACGTTATTGGAAATATAGGATAGCAATTAAATAGAAATATATGAAAACATGGTATACAAAAAGGAAAATGTGGATATAACAAATAATAGTATCTACAAAACACAACAAAGACCGCTTTATATTGAGCAGCAAGAACCCAACCAGAAAAAAAAGGCTGCTACATGATTTTAGCAGATGTAACACTCGTCGTGTTGCTCATTTTATGACAAATGATATACCTTACCTGATTAAAACTTGATCCAAATAAGTAAGTTATTCAATAGAGGTAAACACAATTGTTTATTGACTGTTTTTTTTTAAACAGCAGGCTCTCCGATCCCTTCCAGTAAAATTGCGTTCCACGCAAAATCAACAGCGTATGTAAACCTTGGATCGACACAGACTGTTATTTTTGACCACGTTATAACCAATATTGGTAAAGCATATAACAAGCATACTGGTCATTTCACTGCCCCCTTAAATGGAGTATACGTCTTTGCCTGTACATTTCTACAAAGTGGAAGTAAGTCTTTACATCTTCAAATTGTACAAAACAGCAGCGAAATATCGAAAGGGCATGCACCAAGCGGTGGAGGAATTGCAGGATCGATGAATGCCGTAATATATCTGCACAAGGGAGATGTTGTCAAAGTGCGTCATTACCCAGGCCGAGGATCGCAAACTATACATGGCGATTGGAGTTTCTTTACGGGTTATCTTCTCTAATATTTTATTATTAAAAGTTTGTATTTAAAATATTTTTTTGCGTATTTTATATCAATAGAATCCAAAGAATTCTTAGAAACACTCCTTGAAAGTAAAAACATTTGAGAGCTTCACAGCTTGATGAATCTTTTCATTTCCTCGAAACACAAAGTTTTCTGGCGAGATCATATCGTTTTTAAAAACTGTATACGTACCTCATTAGAAAGCATATCTAAAAACACGACAGTTGAATACAAGAACTGATTGACTTTGAACATGTTGAATGAAACATAAAAAAGATAAAATTAGAACCTCAATATGAAACTGATGAAATCATATCTTAGAAACTAAATCATGATACATCTGTTATAGAAAACACATTGTTATAAAGACTTTTTTTTTCAAACTGGTTTAAGATTTGTTTTTACATTGTTTATTTCAGTTATCGAATAATGATTTTGTTGACTGTTATCGGGTATTCAAAATATGAGAAGAGGTAGACTTGCTGATAAGACAACTATCCTTTAAAAATGATTTAAAAAGACAAACAAATAAACAATCATTGGATGTTGGATGTGTTAGTCTTACATGTAGATAAATCTTATTTTTGTAGTTGTCATTTGCCTTGAACTAGCATTCCGTATCTGCGAGTGCTATCAGATATGTTATAAGTGTTTTTGTTGTTTGGAGGGATGTTTAAATACCCAACCATGTCTGGTCTGTAGAATAATGCCAACGAGACAACTCTCCATCTACGTCAAAATGTGTTAAACAAAAATAACAAGTGCAGGTAAAAAAAAAATATCTTCAACACAGAGCCAAGTCTCACACCGAACAGCAATGCATGGGTAGTTTTTGTATTGTTTTCCCACTTTGCATCGATCTGATGTTTTTAGCCATTTTAAACTGATTTTGATAGTTTTTTCTTATGTTTAATTGCTATCACACTTTGGCAGTTTTGGTGAGAAATAACGCTTCAAAAATGTTTAACTGCACATCATGTATGCTGATTCATGCTGGCATATTTGTTTTCCGTGAATTGTTTTGTTATAAATGAGACCGTTTGTTTTTTCCGATAGAATCGTTTCAAATTTTTTATGACGGGGCCTTTTCTTGCCGAGTATACCATTTGTACGGTATGCGTTTGATTTCGATTGCTGAAGGCTTTAGCGTTGCCTTTGATTACTTGCATTCACTTCATTATAACTTTTGTAGATAGTTATCTTGTTTGCAATCATATCTCATCTCCTTACTACATTGTTTCATATATAGGTCATCAATATACAAAAAAAAAACAACAACAAAACATACCGTTACGTCAGCTATAAAGTAATTCAACAAGAAAAATGTGAAATAATTCAAACGAGAAAAACAAACGCTATAATGTATATCATCCAATTAAGATTATAGAATCAATCAGTACACATCTTTCGGATTAAGTATCAAAACTTCATAAACATACTGAGAAACACATGAAGTTATAAAATGTCAAAATATACGTAAACAGTATTGGCACGGTGTCATATGATAATTATTAATCAATGAACATATAAAGTAATATATGTTCCGTTATGTTTTATTCTATCAAAAGCGAAATAAGTGTTTGAAATGATTAAAAAAATCACTTATTTTCACTACGGTGTTATTATTTTACTTTAACAATAAGTTTATTTACAAGATCAATGAACTTTAATGCGTTCCCCTCAGTTTTAGTTTAATTTGTAACACGGATTTGTTATTTTCTGTCGATTTATGAGTTTCGAACAGGGGTATACTACTGTTACCTTCATTTACATTGATGATATATCAATTTAAAGTTTGGACCATATCACTGTGACATTTATAATGTGATATCCTGTTTTCGATAGGAATTCTACAGTAAAACTAACAACTTATCAAATATGTGTATCTTCAAAGGTTCACTAGTTACGAGATAATTAAAAATATATAAACTATGATTTTTTTTAAAGTTCAATCAATAATAAAAATGAAATAGTGAAGTAATAATCGCTTTTAGAAGCCAGCTTAGTTATAGAAACATTGAGAATGATTTATTCACTTGCAAGTGAAAAACTCAACCTTATTAAATCCGTATTTATGTGCACTTTGAGTTACCCCTAGCGCTAGAGATTGATAACGCATGAATTGTGAGTGTATAGTTATTTAAGGGAAAGGAATGTCAACATTGCAATTGAAACATGCTAGTTCAGTCTACAAAAATATTCGTAAACAGATACTAAAATACACACGAAAGGAACCTACTTATTCTCCAGGTCATGCTCTGTAAATTGTTTGTTTCAGACTTTTTATTATTTTGAAAAATATTTCACATTTTAGTAAATAAAATTTTAGAATTTAAGTCAAATCGGTGAACATAAATATGACTGCTTGTGTCCGTTTAAAAGAATTTATTAAAAGTTTGCCTAAATGTTTTTCTTCTATGTAAACCTTACATCAAACAAACTAGACCGCAAAAAGTACTATGAGGAAAAGCAGCGTCCAAAAATGGGAATCAAACAATAGGTTACGAAAAATTTAGGTGTGTGGTATTTATTTGTCCTTACGTTGTTATATCGGTAACTGAACAGCATATTTCATTTTTTGCTTGTTAATGTTCAAAAAAATTATTGACATTTGTGAAGTTTGATCCCAGATATGCAAATACGTTATTAAAATGTATTGATGTTTATATAATAATGATGCTGATTCAGGGAGATATTTCATATGCGACAATAATCGATATTATCAAGGAGTGCTGCACACATAGAAACTATCGTTAGGTAACCTTTAGCAGCTTCACATTCCAGCTGACACCGACATTCCGATCTCGATATCGGTTTCTGAAACAAAAGGAGAAGAAATAAAATATACAAAGGCTAATAATCAAAAGTCGAATAAAAACTGACACACTACATCATGCACATTAAATGTTCAGTGATGATATTTAAACAAAGACTGAACACTCTTGACTTACAACCATTCTCTACAGTTTAAATTTTTAACATTGATGCTAACATTTACTTTAACAATAAAAACAAAAAAAGATTTAGAAATGATGTTTTTTTTTTAAATGAAGCCTGATGGGTGGTTTATAATTATAATTTATACACTATTTACTACATCCAACAGTACAACATCGTTCTGTTCTCAAACAGTCACGATCCCTATCACATTCTGGATTTTTCATTATAGGACATCTTATGTTTGACCTCAAATTTCTTGGACATCTCCCTACTACAGGTGGAGGCGCTGTTAATAATAAAAAAAACATTGAAGAATATAAGCTTACACAACGGAGGAATATTTGCAATTGCGTACACCTGATAGAGGGGCCCTAAGAAGATATAGTCATGTCAATCTGTTTTTATTTCATCGTTATGCATGCGGGTTTTTCATATTTCAATCCAATAGTAATACAAATTAGGTGAAATTATATTGAGATCATGTTTCTTGAAAGGGCAAAGATATTCAGTGCAGCTTCATTCACCACATGTTTGCTAAGAATAAATGCCACATTTATACACTAACGTTTCACCCATATAACAATTATGAGAACAAATGACACACTAAAACATACACGTCTGGACCAAAGTACAATAATGAGGTGAATGAAACAGTATGGTATGCACGTTTCAAACCATATAAACATAACTAATAAGGCGAATGACACACTTTGACATACACGTTCCGACCATATTAATTACATAATGAGAAAAATGACGTACGTATAAACTTACACGTTATAACCACATTCATGATATATAGAGAATAATACATGGCAAAATCCGTATCATATGTCGTATCATCCCGAGACATCAATATCAGCCCAAGGGCCTTTAGGCCCGAGGGATGATATTGGTCGAGGGTGATACGGCATGTGATACGGATTTTGCCATGTATTATACACTTTATCATATATTTCAACAGAAGAGTATTATATTATATGAACTGTTTTCTGATCCATAGCACTGGGTTACATTCAGTTCTACTTTTGTCTTGTTTCAAAGGCCTTAAAAGAACTGCTCAATTACTTATCCGAAGCACCTGGGTTACCTTACAATTTGCGTGCTATTGTTTTAAAAATATTTTGTTTATTATTGTATTAATTTGTGTGTTTTGTATTTTTTATAGTTGCATTTAGTGTGCCAAAAAATATGAAAACTTGACGTTCGTGACGTCACATACAATATGAAAAATCGACGTTCGTGACGTCACATACCAAACAATGACGTCATTCAAAAAATTTACCTATTTTGAGGAAAATTTTTCTTAAGCAAAAAAAACAACCAAAACTGACTTTATGTAAAAAAAAAAAAAAAAAAAAAAAGTAGGGGTGTGATAAAGGGTATGCGATAAAGGGTAGGGGTGTGATAAAGGGTATGCGATAAAGGGTGCGCATCAAAGTCGCGCGATATGGATTAAACAGCAGGCTATTTATCACATATGCAAAACTACTGTATTTACTACTAAACATATGATAAATTGTCATAATAAGAAAAACATATTACGCTAAAACAAACATATACTGATTTTCAACATATATTGAGGCGAAAGACACTCTATGAAATATACATTTCAACCATATCACAATAAATGATGAGGCGAATTATACTTTTAACATACCCATTTTCACCAATTACCAAAAAATATTGAGGCGAATATCACGCATATACATGCAACCATAGTAATAGTAATAACAAATGACATTCTAAAAATACATGTTTCAATATAAAAATAAGAAGATGTGGTATGATTGCCAATGAGACGACTGCCCACTATAGCTCTAATGAAGCAGATGTACGGCCACCATACTGCTTTCAACCATTGGGAAAACGCATACCATTAATTGGTTATTAAAGGCCCTGACATGAGAAAAAACATGTATAAAACGATACAATTGAGAAAACTAATGGTTAAACGGGGGCAAAATATGTCTGCTCTGCATGCACCGCATATTTGCTGAGGGTGAATGCCATACTAGTGCAAACATGTTGCAATTTTAGATTTTTTAAAGCTGTTTCGTGTGCCCCTTTTGTCATAACTTTTTGCTAATATTATATAACTTCTATGATTTCTACGAGCACTTACGATGAAAAAGATGTGTGCATACAAGTAGTTTTGGTATCGCATTATCTTATAACTATAACTTTACATACGGACTAAGAATAAGAATAAGAATATAGTACTATTTCAATCAACGGCCCTTAAAAAAGCATGACATGCACACATTAAACAATACATCGTGATTTGTAAGAGAAACCTTTTTTTACTAACATATATAACTTACATCTTCATCGGCATGTTGGACAAACACGTGTATGGAACGCCACAGCTGTCTTATGTGAAACTCTGATGTTATGTTGCTCTATTATTACTTGATGATAGTTTGTCTTTACATAATATGATTTTGACATTGCGAATTGATGTTTTGATATAACTCAACATGGAATAGTCATTACATAATGATATTTCGATATTACATGATATGGTTTCGTATTGACTTGATATAATTGTGTCATTACTTAATATGGTTTTGCCATTACTCGATGTGGTTTCACCATTATTAAATGTGGTTATGTCATTACGCAATGTGGTTCTAACATTACTTGAAGTGTTTGTGACATAACGTAATGTAGTTGTTTCATTACATGATGTGGTTTAGTTATTTCCTAATATTTCAAGTAATGACACATCTGTAATAAGTCAATACGAAACCATATCATGTAATATCAATATAAAAACAGAAGATGATTTGTGATTGCCAATTAGCCAACTATCTATCAGGAACCAAATGACATGGAAGTTAACATGGTTAGGTTACCGTACGGTCATCAATGTCTTGTATGGATATGAAAAAGCAGACTGCAATACAGAAACAGCCCATAATACATAGGTTGAACAATAAGGACGTTCATTTAAACCCATTTTCAAGGCTATATACATTTTTAGCTATCCAACATGAATTTACTGCACAGTACATTTTATATTACACAATGTGTTTGGGCTAACATGCGAAAATACACACGATTGAGGAATGCTGCGTGATTTAACATGCGAAAATACACACGATTGAGGAGTGCTGCGTGATTCAATGTTTTTTTAAAGCCACAATATGATTGTTATGGAAGTCAATTTCTGCCATCGAGATAATATTGGGTTAACATAATTTATCTCGATGGGTTAACACAGGATTGGTATTTTGACAACTTCTGTTGTTTTATCTCTACAAGTCAGGACTATTTTCAAAATTGTTCTAGAAATGATTTCTAACTGGTCAAGATAACAATCGAATTATCGTGTTTTTTCGTCAGAAATAATAGTCATGATTGAAGTTTCATGTTTTTAAACAAACAGAACGACCTTGAATTCAATTTTAGAGAAAAAACTCGAGATAAACCTCAACAACTCATGATATGTTATCCTATTTCTCGAAATAACCGTATCGCTTTAATAATACTAATAATATTAATAATAAAAAAACAAATTTGGATTAAACCAATTTTCTATAAGACTCTCTACATACAATATCAACTATATGAATACAACATAATTAATCTACTATTAGACACATGTAAAGAATAGATGTATATAAACAAAACATAACAGCAACAAAAAACACCTATGGTATACATTGTGGCTTAACTTATAAATTTCACACTTTTAATTGATTTGTAAGAATATTTGAATGCAGATTTACTTTTTGATTCTTTAATTTCACTGCATAGTGAATTCTACACTTTTAGACCATTAAAAGAATAAAGGGCTGCGCTTTAGCGCATGATACGCCCGTTGTTTGAAAGACGACGGGCGTATAAAAATGGCAAAAAAGACTACAATGACAATGAGGAGCAGCAAGAAGATAACAGGGAAAGTGAAGATGGTGAAAGTGACTCTACTGAAAGTTATGATCTAAATGAGGAAGTAGGTGATGAAAGTAAGGATTTCATTGATGATGAGGAGGCCTCTTCTGAGAATGAAAATGAAGATTTTTCTGATGATGAGGAGGCCTCTTCTGAAAATGAAATTTAGGATTTTTCTGATGATGTGGTCAGTGATTGCAATGAAGAAGACACTGATGATTAAACCTAGTTCAGCTTTTCAATATTTAGCATAAAAAACAAATATCCTTAACATTGGCATATACCATAGAAGTCTTCAATGCAATATGAGGAAAGTGATATATGATTATGGGTTTTAGTAATTCTATGGCTGATTTCCAAATTTTATAGTAGTTTGAAAGAAGGTAATTTTCTTGGGGTATATTGCTCATAGTTAGATTCTGTTGAACACAGTAAGGAATCCATACTAAATTATACAAAGATGTATGCAAAAGTTGTTCAAATGGTGCTTAATATGGTGGATAATGATTATTACCTTTTTATTGTTTAGAATATTCACAAGATGATCATATTGATACATGTTTAGGAGACTTGATTTCCTTATTTTTTTCATAAAATGACACCCTTTAACATTTAAGGAATATTAAGTCACATGTTAGGATTTTCATGTTGTCACTTGTTCACTTATTATGTGCTAGTGTAAACTAGTTATGTTTTATAACATTTTGTATTGCGCTCAACCCTTCCACCGAAACCGAACTCTATAAAAAAGCTGCAATGCTAAGGTATCATTTGTGATTTCAATTGCAACAAGTTTTAACAAGAGTAAAACATCCTATATGCAAAAACAGTATTTGATTTTTATCCATAGCTTAAATAGTAAAAATGTTATCATAAAATGACATATGCCTCAGGGAACAGTTAGTATCTCAGGGACTGCTAATGTGCTTTCATCCTTGCAACCATTCAATAATAGTACAAACGTATGACATTCATGGAACCTATTTTTTTTACAAGAAATTTAATGTTTTTTTACAAATTTTATGTTTTCATCAGATTTTATTAAGTATTATTTGTTACATCAATAGATATAAACAATTCACCAAAGTTTCATGGACATTGGTGAAAGCCTTTTTGAGTTATTGTCCGAAGTGTTAAAAATCCCCCTTTTTATGAATAACGCCCCATAAATCCAAAACTTAAAATCTGAAATTTATAGAAATTGAAAGGGAGCTTACAACAATAGATATAAACAATTCACCAAAGTTTCATGGACATTGGTGAAAGCCTTTTTGAATTATTGTCCAAAGTGTTGAAAATCCCCCGTTTTTATGAATAAAGCCCCCAAAATCCAAAACTTAAAATCTGAAATTTATGAAAATTGAAAGGGAGCTTACATCAATAGATTTAAACAATTCACAAAAGTTTCATGGACATTGGTGAAAGCCTTTCTGAGTTATTGTCCGAAGTGTTGAATATCCCCCTTTTTTTATGAATAAAGCCCCATACATCCAAAACTTAAAATCTGAAATTAAAAAAAAAACGAAAGGGAGCTTATGTCAATAGATATGAACAATTCACTTAAGTTTCATGGAAATTGGTGAAAGTGTTTTTGAGTTATTGTCCGAAGTGTGGACGACGGACGGACGGACGGACAACGGTATACCATAATACGTCCCTTTTAAAAGACGGGCGTATAAAAACCTTGATTTGAATACTTCTGTATTTGATTTAGGGACAATAAAATTATCCGATGAAGAAAGTCGAGTTTTGTACGATTGTTCACTACTTGTAGGCACAATCAGATTGGATAAATATGTTTGTGCCAGTTTATGTTTTGATTTATACATTAATAATGACTTTTGGTAATGTATTCTCTTAGTAACGGAAATAGTTCTAGAATCCTTAAATATCTCAATAGATGGTTTACGAATATCGTATTCGTTTTAAATAATTATAGCTGCCCTTTTTTACACATTTAGTAAGCTGTCAACTATAATCTTGTTACATTGTTCCCATACTGAACAACAGTAATCCACATGTGGAAGAATATACGCATTGTAAAATAAAATTCGTACGTTCTTATTCAAGAACTAGTATTTCTTGATTCCTTTTTTTTAAATAATGAAGAATTAACTTAATCATACCAAAAAGAGTGGTATCAACAAAAATACCAAAGACCTTTTCATAGTGACTTTCATTAATTTGTTGGCTATTAATGGATGTATTTAATGTGTCATTGCACATGACAGAAAGTTTTTGTTCTGAACATATTCATATTGTCTTAGTTTTAAAAAAATAACTAACATTTTGTTTTTATCAAACCAATGACAAATATTTTCTAACACCACATTGAGTGTCTGACTTATATACCTTTTGTCTTTTCCACTTAGTGCTATCATTAGCAAAAAGATCTGTTTTATGATTAGAGTTGCATAAAGGCACATCATTGATAAATATTAAGAATAATATAGGACCTAAAACTGACCCTTGAGGTACACCTGCTTTTAATGAAGATGCAATTGAAAAAAGTATTTGAAATCGATACGACCTGATGTATATCAGCCAAGGAATACAATAAACTTTTTTCACGACTATTCTTTATTTAGCATAACAAAGTATACAATAACTGATTATCATTTCAAACTATCTAGATGAATTGTGAAAAAAAGTCATAACTTGTGGAGATGGAATCCTGATAAGTCGGCAAAATATCTGATTTTTGTTGACTTATCGAGATTAACTTTGTAAACTCAGATTTATCTCCATGGCAGATATAGGGCACCATATGATTGTTAGTTGTGTCGCTCGATAATTACTCAGTAATACTAAATGATGAATTTTCCTCTTCAGTATTTATGTGATTTTACTTTTGACCATCGGACATATACAGATAACGAAATCTGTTCAACAAATGTTGCAATCTAAAAAACTAGCGTACACTTTTGTATTGTATCATGTGTTTTTTCATTTTTTAGCACGCAATATTATCATTATGGTATCTAATAATTTTTGTGATAATAGGTAAGGTAATGAAATAACACATTACCAAAGTGTTAAAGATTCATGTAATACCGACTAGTTTGTTAATACGGAAATACTGTGAGAGCAAAAATGAAGTACATATTTATTAGTATGTTATTCATAACATGCATAATCTTTGCATCTGTTTACGCTGGAGAGGACTGTAGCCGAAAAATTGGTAAGTAGTTCAAGCGGCAGGTCCCTACATACAACGATATACAGGTTTACCATGTCCATATGACGACAATGGACATAACTTATAACTTATAAATTATACATCTGAAAGTCTTCCATATTATATAATTATGTGTTTTGCAATATGTGTGTCTCGTCAAAGATTAATTATTTGCTCACTGCTTGAACGTAATGATTTTTTACTTTGTTAAACCAACCTGTTCGATTGGAATTTCATACTGCTACAACACACATATTTGCTGGCCATAACTCTGAAACATTGTAATTTGCTCGAACAGGTCTCAATTATAATTACTACAGATACAAAATTCCTGTGATGTATTCCCTATCTTACCTTAGCTGAATTTGGCAAAATTTGTAGCAACTTTTGGTCCTTTATGCCCTTTAACTTTGTACTTTATTTGACCTTTCTGACTTGTTAATTCCAATGACACTGATGAGTTTTTTGTAGACGAAACGCGTGTCTGACGCAAATTTAAAATATAATTCCTGGTATCTATTGTGAGTTTATTGTATAATTTGTAGGTAAAGCAAAGGCAGCATTATTAGAAGCAATTGATACTCTGCAGAGAACAAACAGACTGCTTGGAGAGAGTAAGTTATACATTAAAAAAAATAGACATGCATACGGTTTCCAGTCACTAAACCACGTTGAGAATGTGATTATTGAGAGATTGATCAAGTTTAAGTTTTTACAATAAAATTTCTAAATTATGTTTTTTTAAACATGTTAAATAATGTTTAACAAAATAATCAATTGTTTAAATTACCAAATATAAATTAAGATATAGGATACGTTTCAATGATACTTAAATATATATATAAAAAAAACAATTCAAGAGTAGAGTAAAGATCATATAATTGTAATTCATAAAAGAAGACTGACATCCAAGTACATTTACAAGTACGCACCTTTTTTTAATTTAGACTTGATGTGAATAAGAAATGTATGCATCAGAAATGAATAAATCGTTAATCCATTATTTTTATATTTTTTAAATTCATAAAAGGAGACTTACATTGTAATACATTTACAATGATGCACCTTTTATTTTTTAATTTCGTCTTAATGTGAATAAGAAATATATGCATCAGAATTGGATACAACAGTTACCTATTTTTTTTTTTAAATAGCAGGTTCAGCGATTCCTTCCAATAAAGTTGCCTTTCATGCACGATTGACTCCACGTGTAACCCTTGGTTCGGCACAAACTGTTATTTTTGATCACGTGATAACAAATATTGGTAAAGCATATAACCAACACACGGGTCATTTTACAGCACCCTTCAACGGAATATATGTGTTCGCATGTACATTTCTACAGACAGGAGGTACAGCTGTCCATCTTCAAATGGTTAATAACAGCAGCGAAATATCAAGAGGGCATGCAGCAAGTGGTGCAGGAGTGGCAGGGTCGATGAACGCTGTAATATATATGAAAAAGGGAGATGTGGTCAAAGTGCGGCATTATCCGGGCTATGGATCACAAACTATAAATGGCGATTGGAGCTATTTTACGGGTTACCTTCTCTAATATTTCATTATTAAAAGTTTTTACATAAATCGTTTTCGCATTTTTAATAGATTAAGAATCGACATATATGTGTTTATATAGTTATCAAAGGTACCAGGCTAATAATTTAATACGCCAGACGCGCTTTTCGTCTACATAAGATTCATTATTGACGCTCAGATCAAAATAGTTATAAAGCCAAACAAGTACAAAGTTGAAGAGCATTGAGGATCCAAAATTCAGTTTATTTTCGATTTATGAGTTTTACTGTCCCTCTGGTATCTTTCGGCGAGAATAGCTCCATTGATACTTAGAACAATACCATTAGTTGTCGCATATCATGTCTTGATATTTTCTATCATTATACATGTTACATTAATGAGTATTGATTGCTGTTAAATTATTTAATAATATTACATATCTCATTTTATCCTAATTTAAATGATTACCAGGTCATGAGAAATCACGCATTCGGTTGATATAAAAAGAAGATAAAGTTTGATTGCCAATGAGACAACTTTCCACAATAGACCGAGTGACACAGAAATTAACTGCTATCATAGATCACTGTGTGATCTTCAACAATGAGAATAGCTCTGCTGCATAGTCAGTTATATAAATGGCCCTGAAATCATGTTATGAAGTTATGTGTTTCACAGAAGATTCCTTTTATTTTGTGAAATCGATAATAGATTAAGACTCAATCGTCATGACATAAGATGTGATGCAATGACAAATATTTGTTCGGAATTTCTATCAATCTTGGTTATACATATTATGTATATAGTTTTTTGAATCTTTATTTAACATTTTTCATTAAGTAAAAACAAAACCCAACACATTTCTTTTTATAACCACTCTGTTTCCAAGAGCATTCCGTGTTTCTCTCATATTACAAATATATGTGACATTTAAACGTATCAATGACATTTGGGAAACGCATGTTTAGTATTGTTTTGCTTGTCAAATAAATGATATAGATTTTGTATATGTTAGGAAAATAAGTAGTCCAGCTAGCCCTTCACATACAGTAAAATTAACATGTCAAACAAAACTCATTCAGAGTAAATCTATTGTTCCATGCATGAATACACCGTACAACAAAACTGTAATATGATATTTCTTTTTTTTTTTTTATTATAAGTCGTTACGTTATTTAGCCGTTACCTTATTATATCGTTAACTTAAACAGCACATATCATTTGTTGTTAAAATTCAGAATATCTTTAGAAAATTTTGAAGTTTGAAAAACAATTCGATATATTGATATGTTACTGCTTGTGGTTGTAATGGTATAGAATTGGAGAAATGTTTCATATGCGACAGTTATAAATAGTATCAACGGGTGCAGCAGACATAGAAAATATCGGTGGGTAACCTTTAGCAGCTTTAAGTTTCAGCTGACAGTCACGGTCCCTGTCACATTCTGGATTCTTTATTTTAGGCATGTTATGTTTGACCTCGAATTTCTTAGACATCTCCCTATGATAGGTGTTGACGCTGTAAATAAAGAAAAAAAACCATTTATACATAATCGATCATTCGTTATTAAGTACACCTAAAAGAGGTTCTCGAAGAAAATTGTTTTTATTGGAATTGATATTGATTTTGTTATCAATAAATTAAAAGCGAACTATATATTATTGTTATATACATAAACACTTTCATAGATCTACAATCTGTCAATACCTGTACCTTGGCATTGCACTAGGTCATACTTTTCTCCGCCTGTTTATGACGTCTTTACACTAAATCCATAGGATGTTGGATGTGAACTGATTGATAATTTTGTCTTCGATGCATACTGTTTTTTATTAGTTGTTATATGCTTCGAACTAGCTATCAGTAACTTCGAGTACGAACTTGAATCTAGATACTATGACAGTGGTTCGGGCGACGACATACACATTAAATTCCGAGTGCTGGCATAGAAGCTGCAAGAAGTTGATACGAAAAAGAAACTTTGCTCAAGAAAAGTACCCCAAACTAGTGATAGGGGAAGTGAGCAGAAGGGAATATGTGTCTATTTTCGGTTACAAATACCAGCTTGTGCTTTAATGTTGAACAGAGACATAATATAGTGTTAACTATAAATATTTATCACATGTTTAGTACAAAATACAGCAATTTTGTATATCTAATAAAGGTTCTTTTTTCCAGTCTGTATCACCTACCCTGTATCGCATACCCCGTATCGCATGGCTAAACCCGTATTGCATACCCCGTATCGCATGGTAAAACCCGTATCGCATACCTGGCATGACGTCACAATTCGAATGACGTCAACGTTTGAAATATGACGTTCAGTTGCTGTATTTCCTGGCATATGAAAAAAATGAGTTCCGATTAAAAAAAAATGTCCAATCATTTCTAAAAATTATTACCCAGTAACTTTACGAACGATTTTTACATGTAAAAAAGACACAATAAGATATAGAAATATATGAAGTTTTATTGTTTATTTGGTCATAATTTTGGTGAAGTTTGCATGTTTTCATTACCTGATGGATTAAACACAAATGCAAATTTTTACGGTTTAAATTTTGGTTAGAATACATGTAGATAGCAATTTTTTCAAGAAATATTTGTCTTGCTGTTCAACTCTTCAGCAAATTAAAATGATCATGAATGATATCATCGCCAAATAAACAATAAAACTTTTAACATTTCTAAATCTTATATTTATTTGATAAATGTTAATTTTAGTTGAAATAATAGGACAGTATCGTCAGTGGATGCATTTTAATACATGGTCTTCAACATATATTGAGAATGTAATAAGATTATAGGGGGCATTACGATGTGGATATTAAGCAAATAAGGATGTCTAAAAAAAACACCAAGTAAGCTGGAAAAATACAGGAAAATCATATTAGAATTGAGAATGGTAATGGGGAATGTGTCAAAGAGACAACAACTCGACCATAGAGCAGACAACAGCTGAGGTCCACCACTGCCAGGGTCTTTGCTAACTTATAATTTCAGACCATTTAAAACAATAAAATGGATATCCCATAAATCTGATTCTATGAAAATATATGATAAACAGAATAATACATGGCAAAATCCGTATCGCATGCTGTATCACCACTCGACCAATATCAGCCCTCGGGACCTTCGGCCCTCGGGACTGATATTGGTTTCTCGTGGTGATACAGCATGCGATACGGATTTTGCCATGTATTATTCTATATATATTTACCCAGCAATTGGGTGTTCTACTATACAGATACAGCCCTGCAGATATCGCTATGCTGTATCTGTATACTATAAAGATATCGCTTTAAAGCTCCGCCCACTGCCGGACTGAGAATTGTATGAACCTGCGTGACCTCAAAATGTGTATTGCAGTCGCATTCCAAGGACGTGTTAATTACGAATTAACGATTACTTCTATACGTTCTGTTTGTTTTCAAACATTTCTTTAGATTAATATAACATTCGATGACAACTATCGATTTTAAAACTTGAAAGTGAATGATTGTGTAACAAAAACATTCATGTCAATTTCAGCATGTATGTGTAGTGAATGTCTCTTTCTGAAGCGTAGGACAACTCGTACACTCCTGTTTCAAATTTGACACTATTTTGTTATTTGTTTTTACTGTAGAAATTATTTGTTTTGTTAAAATAGATAAATATTCACCTTGTGCGATGTATTATTGTTGACCATTCGAGATTCTTTTTTTGCGAACCCGTCCGTTCAGCTGAATGTGTGATTACTGTATCGTACCACTACATGGGTCTCAAGGGATTGCAAATCGAAAATAAATGCAAAACATGTGTTTTTGTGTCTTTCAAAACACAAATAATGTAGAGAATTATTAGCAGGATAAAGACAATAACTGTTTAGTGTCTTTAAATATCGGCTGTACTTGTACTCGGCTCGGCTCGAAACAGGTGTAGTAGCTCGCTTAAAGCTCACATACACCTTGTTTCCTATCCTCGTACAAATACAGCTGATATGTAAAGACACTAAACAGTTATTGTCTATATATGAGTGAACGTTTTAATTCAGCATACTTTTTGTATTTAAATGACTTTAACACCGCTAGTCAGTAAACTACCAGTACCAAACCCGGAAAATTGAGGAGTCAATCATTTAGTTGATATATAATAAGTAAAAACAAATAATTTAATAAATTTGGCGCAGTTATATGCAACTATTTTGATATGAGCGTCACTGATGAGTCTTATGTAGACGAAACGCGCATTTGGTGTACTAAATTATAATCCTGATACCTTTGATAACTTTTTGATGTTTATTTTTGTTTAACAAACATATTCCATTCATGTGTTATCTTACGAAATATGTCGGGAGAAGATTTATTGAAATTGATGGACTCTGTAACTTAAAAAGGGGTTGTGTTTTTTTTTTCACATGTCGTGCCGTGTCTCAAAAATTATTTATGATTGTTGCATCAAATTTCACACACTTGTAAGTTATATTAATCTGAAGATCTATATACTTTTTCATAATGATTCTTTATATTATTTTTTAGTTATTGAATTTGTATCGAGCTTTTTGGTAAAAAAGCATATATAACATGTTGTGAGCAATTTTTGTCTGTCTCTTATATAAACTTCCTATTGAGCAGGAATAAGGAATGAGACAGGATATACTAAGCATGACTTCCTGTACAACCCCCTTGCTATTCTTAAAACATTTATTATGTTATTTTCACAAGAAGACGGGCGTATCATGTGCTCGTGGCGCCGCTCTTTATTTATTGGTGGTTCTATTGTCTTTTTTGTTTTATATTTAATTTTTTGTAATGATGTATTGTCTAAAGTATCACTGTTTTTATACTATCATATACAATTGTTACTATTGAATAAAAAAAAATAGAATTGACTCTTAAAACTTTTAGTCATCTTCTTTCTTTATCAATTTTATAAAGTCACCTATATGTTTGAATCATACAGTGTCATATGTTTATGTAAGTACTTATTATTGACCATGCATATCATTTTTAGCAGTTAAAATGGTAAAATATACTGTTTTCGTTAGTTTTTTTTGCGTGTAGATGATAACATTCTGCGTTTCATATATGGGCATGAAAATGTTTCTCTGGCAAAGATTTTGCGTCATACTTTTCCTGAAATAATTTATATTCATCTACATGATGAGTACATACAATGTGGGTGCCTTTCGTCTCATTCTTCCATAAAACTGAACCGCAAAGTTCGTGCAACAAAAGGGTGGGGAAAAAAATGACAATAACTGCTGGACCAATATGCAATTAAGAAGATGTGGTATGATTGTCAGAAAGCCAATTCTCCACCAGAGACCAAATGACATGGAAGTCAATGACTATAGGTAGCCGTACAACCTTCTATGTCTTGAATATACTGTATATGACAAAAATAAACTGTAATACAAAAACAGCCCATACTACAAATATTGCACACTAATGATATTCATCTAAACTCACTTGCCAGCTATATTAATATTCAGCTATGGAACATATATTCACATTTCACAGGGTTTGTTTTTCATTTAAGAAATGTATTGGGGTCAAAATGTGAAACAATACACCAAACTGAGGTGTGCTGCATGAATCAATAGTTTTCCTCAGCAAAAATATGAGAAGCAGTGTTATTTGGGCCGCTGGATGTTTATCAAATATTTCTTAATTATTCAATAATACTTCTCCTTCATTTGACCATCTGAAATGTACAGCATGAAATATCTCTTCAACAAATTTATAGGTTGACAATTGCAATCTGAAAATTAAGTGAACACTTTTGTATTGCATTAGGTGTTATACTTATGTTTTAGCACGCAATAGGATCATTATGGTATCTAATAACTTCATGATAATATGATAAGTACCGAAATAACTCAGAACAAAATAGTTAAAGGTTCATGTTAAAACGACCAGTTTGAAAAAACGGACATACTAAAAAAGCAAAAATGAAAAAACATATTTATTAGCATGTTATTCATAACATGCATAATTGTTGCATCTGTTTACGGTGGACAGGACTGTAGCCGAAAAATTGGTAAGTAGTTCAAGCGGCAGGTCCCTACATAAAATGATTTACGTGCTTAATTTTTCATGTTGATATGATGGCACTGAACATGATAACTTCTGGGGGTCTTCTTAAATGATAAAACTGATAATCGCAGTCTTCCATATCATAAAATATGTTTTGCAAGATTGTTGTCTCGTCAAAGATTAATTATCTACTCACTGTTTGAACATCTTGATGTTTTACTATGTTTTGCCAATCTTTTCGATTGGAGTTTTATACAGCTACAACACCCATCTTTGTAGATTATAGCTCTGAAACATTGTGATGTTTTTTCAGTGTGTCTCAATTTTAAATGGTACATATATACTCTAAATATTGTATTCCTAATCATCTTATTGTAGGTAAAGCAAAGGCGGCATTGTCAGAAGCAATACATACTCTGCAGAATACCAAGAAAGAATTTCTTGGAGAAAGTAAGTTTTAATTCTTTGGTACACGTAAGTGAAACAATTGGCGTGCACACGGTTTTTAGTCACTAGCCGCTATAGAAAATGTGAATCGATATTTTTTTCAGTGGTAATTTTATTTATTAATTCTGCAAAAGAATACAATTTTTAATTGAGCATGTGTTATTGAAAATATAGGACAATGTAGGATAAACATCAATGACGGAAATATATGGAAACTTTACAATAAATGAGTAGAGATCCTTAAGTAGTTATTGATTTGAAATTGTATAAAAGGAACATCATTTAAAAGAAAAAGGAGCGAAATCAAAGGGGTATTCAAACTCCAGAGTCATGCCATGGCAAAACAAGCAAAGACAAATAACAATATACAAAACATACATACAAAGTTAAAGAATGGGCAACAAGAACCACACCAGAAAGCTCTACACGTTGCCCTATTCGTGTTGCTCATGCTAGTAAAAATTATATAACACAACTAATTAACACTTAAGTTAAGTTAAAATAAGTTATGTATCAGAAGTAAATACAATCGCTTATTAAATGATATTAGCAAATCAGCCCTAATACGGATAAATCAGCATGTGCAATACTAAGTTAAAAAGCCGAATTTGCCCCTGTATTGGCTCATTGGTTTCAATTTGCTTACGCCTACGCTTACTTAACAGTAAACTTTGAATGTATCGTTATACATAAAATACATTGGTATTCATATTTTTGAACTTTTCAACTTCCGATTATTTTTACTGTTTCTTTTCCGTTGATCAATCATCAGAATGCAGACGATTCTAGAGAAAAAATAGTTAAACTGTCTGATTTACTTTAAAAATTAATTGTATTATAACAAGATAAAGTACTTGAACGAGAAATCAGAAATTACATCTGACAATTTAAATCTATCATAAATGCGAAAAGACAAGTTCAAAAAGGAATTTCTGTATTTTCTTCAACTTCAAGGTATGTTGCTTCATTTATTGAAGAAT
Source organism: Mytilus galloprovincialis (assembly GCA_037788925.1). Taxonomy (NCBI): domain Eukaryota; kingdom Metazoa; phylum Mollusca; class Bivalvia; order Mytilida; family Mytilidae; genus Mytilus; species Mytilus galloprovincialis. The sequence continues at coordinate 89,441,442 of CM075338.1, forward strand.
TAAAATTATTTATTAAAAGTGTTATGAACAGGCTGTTTCTGTATTGTCACTGTATTGTCTATCATCGATTCTTCGAGTAGCGGGTCCATCACAGCTAACCTCGAATCTATAACAGGGCCAATACAGAAACAGCCAGTTGATAACACTATATTATTTTTTTTTTCAATAGCAGGTTCACCGATCCCTTCCAGTCAAGTTGCATTTCATGCAAGATTGTCAAATTCTGTAACCCTTGGTTCGACACAGACTGTTATTTTTGACCACGTTATAACCAATATTGGTAAAGCATATAACCAACATACAGGTCATTTCACAGCACCCTCTAAAGGAATATACTTCTTTGCCTGTACATTTCTACAGTACGGAGTACGTCTACATCTTCAAATGGTTCAGAACAGCAGCGAAATATCAAAAGGGCATGCACAACGTGGTGACGCAGCGTCAGGATCGATGAGCGCAGTAATATATCTGAACAAGGGAGATGTTGTCAAAGTGCGTCATTATCCTGGCCAAGGGTCTCAAACTATACATGGCGATTGGAGCTACTTTATGGGTTATCTTCTCTAATATTTCATCATTAAAAGTGTTTTATATGAAATCGTTTTTGCATATTTGAAATAAAAAGAACCGACAAATATACATAAAACGGATAAAATCAATAACTACAGGACTGAATAGTACAACCGATCGTATTGAACAGATAAAATAATATCCTAGAAACTATATTATGATATCCCTTTTATAGAAAACACATTATAACATAACATATTGAGATGTGGTAAGATTGCCGATGAGACAACTCTTTATAAGAGTTCATATGGCAAAAATAACATAATCATTGGATGTTGGATATACACCGATTGTTATTTCAGTCTTAGATAAATAGTACTTGTGGTAGCTGTTTTGATGTTGATTTAGCTATCAATAACTGCGGGTACTATAAAATTAGTTCTTAGTGTTTCTGTTGTTGTAAAGGATGTAAGAGCACCCTGTCACGTCCCGGTTGTGATTTTGTTAAGTGTTGTTTTTGAATCGGTCTGATGAGTTAATGTAAAAATAAGAAGATGTGGTATACTTGCCAATGACACTCTTCACCAGAAAACAAATGACATAGACTTTAACAACTATGTATCACCATACGGCTTTCAATAATGAGCAAAACGGTATAGTCGGATATAAACGGCCCGAAATGACAAATACAGAATGAATTTTAAAGAATTGCCTGATTTATGTAAACAAATAAAATAAATAGCAAGTAACGACATAAGCCCTTTTCAACAGTTTTCGATATTTTATTCATTTCTTTTCTGGTATCTTATAATCACGGACCACGACTACATGTTTCGCTTTTTATCTGAAACTCAGGCGTATCGTATGTAATACATTCTTGGCTATGACCTTTAAACTTATGTAGTGCTGATTTCAACTGTTTTTCCTATTATCTATGCTTGATAAGTGACTGTGGACAGTGATTTCAAGTTCATTTGTTTGTTTATTACTTTCTGTTTGAAATATGTTGTTTATATATATACAATATAAGGAAGGCGCTACCTTAAATGCCAGTTTTATACTAAGACAATGTCCTATATATTGATTGGTTGTTGGTTGTTTAACGTCCAGTGGCAAATATTTCATGCATGTTCAGAACGGTACATTAACATATTGTTTATGTCTAAAAGAAAATAATAAGTTCAGATGGAAAATGTTTAGGGAACGAACATTGAACTTGAAAAGGCATGAGGGGAATTATGGTATTTTTCCTGAAAAAAATATTCTGATTCCCAAATTGATGAATAAAAAATCTGTTCAAGCATAGGACAAAAATAATATTTTGAATCCAGATATCTACACCAAAAATGATTTTATCTTTCAGATATGTAAAATAAATTTAACTTTTATATATCTAAAAACATAAAAACTTCCCAAACCGCACATGTAGGTCTGTACACAGTAGTTTTTTTAGGTGATAATAAGGCCGTATTTGCCAATTTGTTATGATGAACCTTAATACTAGTGTTAAATTTTGACTAAATAATTTTAATTGATAGCGCTGAAGGGCTTCGGCAGAAAAAAATCTGACTGGAATAAAAAAACATTATTTCTGATCATCTTCAGTTTGTAAGTTCTACATCAATTTCATGTACTAATCAGTGGCGGATCCAGAACTTTTCCTAAGGGGGGGGGGGGGGGGGGGGGGCGCTGACTGACCTAAGAGGGGGCCCGCTCCAGTCATGCTTCAATGATTCCCTATATAATCAACCAAAGTTTTTATATGACAGCAAAATAAAATTGAGAATGAAAATGGGAAATACAAGCATGTCAAAAATTTGCTTTCTAGTAATGCTTAATCATGTCATAGTTGTTTTCAAAAAGACACATTTGGTTTCCAGACAATAACTTGAGTATAAGTGAATGGGTCTCTATGAATTTTACTAGAAGGTTCAATACAAAAAAGGAAGATAAGAATTGATTTTGGGGTTATGGTACAACATTATTGGGGGTGTTTTATTTTTTTTTCAAAATTTTGGGGTTTTCTTCCAAAAATTACCTTATTTACATTGGTTATACTCATCTAGTATATATAGATGCAACAAATACTGATTTGGCAGGAGATGCACTCAAAATAGGGTGTTTTAAATATTTTATCTGTAATTTGTGCATTTTTCTTATGATATGTACTTCTTTATAATGTTGATGTGAGTATCATGATAAAGAAAATATATTTGGTAAGTATATATATATATATACACAATTTACATGCGCCAATGCGCTGCAAAAGGATCTTCTTTCCCTTTAATTCCAAAAATTGATTTTTTTTCTCACAGAAACACATGAGTTATTTGGTAAATAAAACACTTTTCATTGTTTGAAACTTTCAGTAATAAAAATTTAGTTTAGCCTGTTTAAATGTTTCACTGATTGTGTGAAAATTTTAACAGAAAATGTACAAAACACTTGATAAAATTGCATTATCTGCAGAATTATTGATAACTCTCCTCACAATATATGTCCATGCTATTCTGATCTGAGTTTTTATTCATAGATACTGGCATGGCTGGTGCTGTTTTAAGTTGTCTTCTTTTTCGGTTTCTTGAGAAGTATTTGTTTAACCTGTTCAGTTACTATAAAGTGTTACAATTCCTATTTAGACGCAACACATAAATAGTGACCAAAAAGGTACTGCTTTCACATGAGAGAAGCTAGAAAAAAATTAAATGAACACATTTTCAATATTTTTGTAGGACTTGCTATCATATGAAATTAAGGAGATATGTAGTTGGAGACTTCTGCTGAATAGAAATATGTGGGTTCAAATTAGTTCATATTGAAGTTTAAAGCATCCAAAATTAGAATATGTTTGATTTCAACTGACATAAAAAAAATGTTTTTTTATATGCTAAATATAAATCTGTGGTCGTATCAGGCATGGCAAAGCATTTTATTGCCTTTAGGTTTGTACTTTTTTTTTTTTGGTCATGAAAATAAATTTGAAGTTCTGTTGTGAAGTTGCTAACATGAGAATACCCAAATTGCACCTAAATTGTCATTTTTTTTACCAACTTTTTTATGTACCAGACAAAAGTTTATTCTGTGCTTGTTTTGTAAACTATATTTGTCTACAATATAGTTACACCAATTTATTTTTGTGTCCATGTATAGTCATTTAAAAATGGGTTTGAAATTACACCCAAATAATCCATGATACTGTAATGAGGTCAGTACCCAAATTCCATACATCATTACATGTATGGTTAATTTCAAATCCTTAAAACAGAGATTTTGTTTTATTTCTTCAAATATTCCGAACAATTTGACATTATTCCATGCTTTAACTATTATTTTTTGAAGAAAAGGATGCTGGTAACAAATTTAATTTGCTCATTTTAAAAAGATAATAAGATAACTTCACAAGGTGAAAGAAAACTTGCAAGATTTTTGCAGTGTTTTTTTTTTTTTGCTGAACAGGTGCAAGTTGGTTACTGAGTACAATTTTGGTACTGTGATGTTATATAACCATAAGTGTGTATTGCTAAATAGGTTGAAATGTGAACCTGATAGTGATATAGTGATAAAGTACTTGGTAGAGTGAAAATGTTTTGATCAGGTTTAAACTGATGCATAAAATATGCAGGCGACTGCTGCAGCTTGAATTTTAAAGGATGTAGCCCACATACTTCCAAGTAACATGCCCTGTATATACCTATCAAAGTCATGGTATTCTCATGGGTTATCATAATAACTCCATCTTCCCAAAAAGAATCCAATTTTGGACAATATGGGAGAATACAATATATACAGTAGTCAGTTCTAAATGTACTACTCAGACTCAAGTCTCTTTTTATGATTAAACTTAGAGAGAGGAAACTAAACAGTTGCCATCTCCTGGGACTGTATAAGGTGTGACATAATCAATGAAAATATTTGTTGAGAGTTTGCCATTTGAAGGAAGTACAGAATTAGAAGATTGTGAATTATTTTAATGATTTTTCATGTTTTAAACTTTTGTTAAGTTTTGAATTAGTCTGTGGGCTACCATATGATCCAGAGGGGTGACGGTCCCCCTTTTCTTGGGAAAAACATGTTGATTATATAGGGAATCACTGAAGCATGACTGGAGCACCCCGTCAGCGGGCCCCCCTTATGAAAAATGCTTGATTCGCCATTGACTACATAAATAACCGTGATCACATTCAACATTATAATTATCACTGTTCCTTGATGTGGGAAATAATGTGGCAGATGAACATAAGTAGTCATGGTCAACCAGTGCACCGGAGTTTCCCCCGCATGCCGGACCGGATGGTCATTATAAAAAAAAATTCCGAAATGTATTGCTTGCAGAGATTTTTTCTGTGTTCCCATGGCTGGACGGAACTTTTACGCTACATATGTTATCGTTATCTATGATTTTGTTACTTTTAAATGAAGTACCTGTGATTATTTGGTAATTTGTTTTGACCTCACTGATAATGGAATGTTGAAGCTAGCAGACGAAACATGGAGTCAGATGTTGTTGTCCTAACTTCGGTAATTTCCGTGGTACGATAAAATTTAAATAAGCTACACAAGTAACCAAAATTTCTGAAGTTTTGTTTTTGCAAACAAATAAAAATTCATGTCGTATTTAATATCAAAATTATTCCGATCTGTCCCGTTTTTTCAAGGTCGCGTTGAAACGTTAAATTCGGCCGCCATTAAAAAAAATAATCGTACGAGATTTAACGAGAGTGACGAAACTTTTCAGATGGGTCGTGTAGAGAGAGTTATCGTTCTTTATACCAAAACGATGCTTCTACCATAAGTGCCAGCTAAAGCTGGTATAATAACACGAGTTGTTTATCTGGTCTTTTAAACCAAGTCTCTCAAAGACATATAAAGTCAATGTAATATTTCTAAATTATACATGTTATAGTTCAACAAGTTTCTCATTGTTACAAATTTCATTAAAGATTTATTATTGAAGTTATTAATCTTGGTTATAAATATATTTTATATAGTTTTCAGAATCATTATTGAACACAATCATTTGACTTTATGTGACAACAAAACCCAATAAAACTTTTTTTTCATTTATAACCACTCCGATTCCAAGAACATGCCGTGTTTCTCTCATGTTACAAATATATGTGACATTTAAACGTATCAATGACATTTGGGAAACGCATGTTTAGTATTTTTTTTTGTTATTAAAATAAATAATATAGATTTTGTTTACGTTAGGAAAAATAAGTAGTCCAGCTAGCCCTTCAAATATAGTAAAATCAACATGTCAAACAAAACTCATTGGGAATAAATTTCATTGTTCCATGCATGAATGCACTGTACAACAAACTGTAAAAAGTAAAATCACAAAAATACTGAACTCAGAGGAAAATCCAATCGGAAAGTCCTTAGTCACATGCCAAAATTAAATGATGAAACACATAAAAAACGAATGGACATGAACTATAATATTTCTGACATGGGACATGCATTTTCAAATGTAGAAAATGGTTGATTAACCTGGTTTTATAGCGCTAAACCTCTCATTTTGTTGAGAGTCTCACCAAATTCCGTAATATTTATCATGATGAGTGAACTAAACAGACATAATACATAACATAGTCAAAATATTAGTACATAGCTATAGGCAGTCATCATCGTGTAACAATTTTAAAAGGAGCAATTTAATAGAACACAAAAACATCTATCTACAAACACATTCATTGATTTGCGTGTCTGACGTCAGAAAACTAATATACGTCACATACTTTTGTCGTTCAATGCTTATACAAACAATTTAAACATTTTACATGGGCAATGTTAGCATACAGGGATAAAAATCAAAAGTATGTAAGAATTAAATTCAGAAATAGTCCGAGATTTAAAATAGTTCAAAAGTTATATAGAATTTATAAGAATCCACAAATAGTTCATTCCAGTACGCGACTGAATAATGTTGACGTTTGTGGTTCAACGTATTTTCTAATTAATAGAAATATATCATAATGACATATAATAGAACAATATCATAGTGACATATAATAGAACAATATCATTCTGACGGGATCTTTAACATGATATTTCTTTTTTTTTGTTTTTTATTAGTCGTATTAAAATTACGTTTTTTTAGTCGTTTAATAAGTTGTTATATCGTTGACTTAAACAGTACACCTCATTTTTTGTTAATTTTCAGAAATTTTGAAGAATGAACAATTATTCGAAATACTGATATGTTACTGCCTGTGGTTATAATGGTACATGAATCGGTGATAAATTTCCCATGCGACAGTTATTGATACTAAAAATGTATCAACGAGTGCCGCAAATATGGCAACTATCGCGAAGGAACGTTTAGCAGCTCGAAATTTCAGCTGACACCGACATTGCAATCTCAATATCGGTTTCTCAAACAAAAGAAGAAATAAAATACTCCAAAGACAATAATCAAAGTCAAATAAAAACAGAAACAGAAAATATCATGGCTAAAAAGAAGGACGAAAGACGACACAAAAGAACAATTTCCCCAAAACATGCACAACACAGAAGAAAAATCAGACCTAAGAACAAGAACCGGCACAAATATCAAATGTGAAGATCCCTCGGAAGATTCAGAAAGTCATGCTGCACTAATGATACCCGGACATCATATAATGAAGTGCGTTATACAATGTCCAGTTTTCAGCATGTACAAATGTTAATGTCAACCATCTGGTGTCCGACTAGCCTGGGGTCCTGGCTAATCTTGTCAGTATAGCCAGACGTGTATCAATATACTGCCTGTTAATGATTGGTTAACATTTGTCGTGCAATTTTTGTTTAACATCTGTATCCAGTCAATTCTTGTTTAATATCAATTAGTAAAAATTAGACTGTAATTATTTTTCTTTATGAATTGATGTATAGTGTTATCATATCTAATTATTAGTATGATGCTAATTGGTAAGCAGAAAAGGGGTTAATTCTTATCAGCAATCGCCTGGTGAGAAAGTTAAAAGCTTAAGATTTCACATAACTAAGGTGTTAATTGGATTTCATTTTTGCTGGTTTACATCAAACATCAAATTTATGCAAATATTTATTCAGCCTCACTTTAGATTAAGAGTCAATTGGCACTGAATCGATCACATGGTATTTGTTCCCCACCTGGCCCTTACGACGCGCAGCAAGATTGGGCCGGATGCCAGGCTAGTGTCCGACATGCGCATGACACCTTTAGCGATGATGCTAGATCAGAATATGGACAGATTACATTTGACTACCAACTGTTCTTTACAGTTTAAATTACAAACCTTCATGCTAACATATAATTTTACACAAACAACATATATGTTTTATTATGTTTTTAATGAAGCCTGATTGGTGGTTTATAATTAGAATTGATACACCGTTTACTACAGCCAAAGGTACAGCATCTTCCTCTTCTTGGACAGTCACGGTCCCTGTCACATTCTGGATTCTTTATTTTAGGACATGTAATGTTTGACCTCGAGTTTCTTGGACATCTCCCTAAGACAGGTGGTGATGCTGTAAATAAAAAACATTACATAATATACATAATCGAACATTCGTTATTACGTACACCTAAAAGAGGAACTCGAAGAAATTGTAGACAACATTTTTTTTAATGGTATTGATATTGCTTTTGTTATCAATAACTTAAAAGCAAACAAAATAGTATTACACATTCATGGATTTCCATTTTGTCAATATCTGTACCTTGTCATTGCACAAGGTCATGTTTTTCTCTGACTGTTTATGACGTCTTTACATTAAATTCATTGGATGTTGAATGTGTACTGATTTGTTATTTTGTCTTAGAGGCATGATGTTTTTAATTAGTTGTTATATGCTTAGCGATAGCTATCAGTAACTGCGAGTACTCTCATCACTGTACTTCGTCTTTAAATTTGTTGTTGTTAAAATTATTCAAGTAACCGGCCACGTTCACTCTGTGTGGTATTTCTTTTTGTGTCCATCTGATGAGTTCAGCCTTTTTCAACTTTGTCTATAGTTCGTTCTTATGTTGTACTGTTACACCACTGCCCAAGTTTATGTGAGGGTTGGGATCCCGCTCACACGTTTAACCTCGCTACATTATGTATGAATGTGCGATGTCAGGAGCTTGTAATTCAGTGGTTGTCGTTTGTTATAGTGTTACGTATTTGTTTTTTTGTAATTTTCTGTATATAAATTAGACTGTTTGTTTTCTCGTTTGAATTGTTTTAAATTTAATTTGTCATTTCGGGGCCTTTTAAAGCTGACTATGCGGTATGGTTTGCTAATATTGAAGGCCGTACGTTGACCTATAGTTGTTAATTTCTGTGTCATTCAGTCTCTTCCGGAGAGTTGTCTCATGGGCAAGCATACCACATATTCTCAAGAGGGTCAACATATTCCGCGCTGATTTCACCACCAATTTGCCAAGAACGAATCCCAGTCTCAATCATATAACGGTAACCATAATGAAAACAAATGAAACACTAAAACTTATACACACGTTCAAACGATGTAGATGTTTGCAATTATATGTAACCATACGACTTATCAATGAGGTAAATCTTTACTTTAGTCGACTATAAAAGTCCCAGACATGAACAATATAAAACAATGCAATTAAGAAAACTACTGGCTTTATTAATGGTTAAACAACTAACGAAAAAAAAATATTAGAAATGAACCACAGACAACTCCAGAATTACAGAATCAATACTTAGACAGTTAAATGTTGCGGGGTTCAACATGCTTGTGAGCGCCCAGTTCTACCCCTCTCCTATAATATTTAGGTAACAGCACAACATTGGGACAAACTAAAAATCAGTTGAAAAAGCTGAACTCATCAGAAGGATGTAAAACCATATTACATAATGAGAATTAAACTTATCTCGACAGGGTCTAATTATTCCGCGCTGCTTGCACCACATGTTTGCTAAGGGTGAATGCCAAATTTATCATAATGAGAGCAAATTCATATATCATGTTGAAACCACATAACCAAATTGAGAACAATAAATAGTCATATCCATTTGAAGATGTTTCTAAACTGGATTGCGTGCACCTTTATTCATAACATTTCAATATTTGATTATTGTTGGTACTTTGTATGATTCTATGAGACATGTTTGCATCAAAGAAGTTTTAGTATCGCATAATGTTAGAGGGCTCCCATTTGAAATTTGGGGGGCAGGGTCTAAGATGAAAAGTTTTGTCCTACCTTTTTTTTAAACTGTATTTTCTGTCATGCTATTTTATTTTTCACTGTATTCGGCTTTGTCTTTTTTATTAGTTTATGCTGCCTTTTTACTTTTTCACATACATTGTCATTCTTTTTTTCTTGTTTGGTTGCAAAGATGCTCATCTTGCCTTTTTTTACTCAAAATACCTGTCCCGTCTTTTTTTCAAATCCCCCTCCCCCCAAAAAAACCCCAACTCAAATGATAAATCCCTTATAACTATACTTTAACATGTATAACTTACATCTACATCGGCATGTTGGACATCCACGTTCGTCCAGAACGTTTCCGTTTCGACAGAATCTCAAACACACTGGTCCACAGTCAATAGGACGAATCGGGTCTATTATGATATCTGTAATTAAAGATAATATTTTTCTTATTTCTAAATTCGTATTTTGTATTTGGGTAAGGTTGATTACTATATTACAATTAAAACCATGAATGTTGAATTACGAACATAAGGCCGACAACTTATTATATAAGATTTATATAAAAAAAAATGAGATGGCTCCGTGTTTCTGATCAAAGAAGCCGCCCGCCCAACCCTAAAACAGGAAACTTTGTAGAACAAATAATCATAAAAGATATCAGGCTTACTGTTTGGTATTATTTATTTTTTAGTTATTTTATTATCTTTTTTTATCTGTTGCTGTGCATGCTAATTATTATTTTTCAGCGGCTTTTCATTTTGTGTTGATTATCCTATTTTTTTTTTTCATTTAATTGCTTAAAATATTTTACGTAGGGACCTTATGTTTTTAAATACGTCCGCGCAAAAATTACATTCAATTGTATATTGTGTTGCAAAATATTCATGTTCATTTTGTCATCAGTTCGCTTAAATATGGTAACAAAGTTAAATGGTCACGATGTTAAAGACCATTGAATTGCTGTGATAGAAAATCGTAAGTATTTCCAACAAATCAAAGATTTGTAAACATTAAAAAGATAGCATTGACCATATGAGCATAACTGGATATGATTTTACAATAACAAGATCATCTAATGTGTAAGGGTGCTTGTAAACAGTTAACATATTGCTTATTCATGTCTTATAAACTGGAGGACATTTTTAAATTTACATTGGAAGAAATTTGAATAGGAAATGTATATTGTATTAAAACTATAGAGATCGATGAAAAAGATGTGAAATGTACAAAAAATCGCGTATTTATTAGAATTTATAATTCCAGGAAATTTGATTTTTATATTTTTGAAAGATAACCACGACAACAGATGTTACAAGTTCATGTATATTGATTTCATTACAATCTATACACAGGATGTATTCAATAATGTCCGTGTATTAACAGTCTTTTCTTAACCTGTTTAGATGTTGTTTTTTTAACAAATATATTTAATTTATGTGATAACGAGTCTTTAAAATTCCGACGAAATATGTCGGGGAAACATTTAATTATTTGTTATTAAATCCATATTTATAAATCTGTTCTTTTTATCGACATCATATTTTGCTTTGTGGAGTCAGACATAGTCGTTTGTAAATTCAGTATTAATTTGGATCGTCTATTATTTTGTTCAAGTGGCGATAAATTATATACTAGTTATTCAAATACGCAAGTCCGATTGCTGTTGTCTTTAAATATAGTGTTGCATGTGTTTTGCCCTTAGGTTTTATTCTCACATCTTATTTTATTTCTTACAAAAAAAAAACAAGTGCGAACAGTTTTGTTTGCAATTTAACTCTTTTATTGTTTTGGGAAAACTTATTGGATTCACCGTGTAGTCAATGTTTTTATTTTTTTATCTTTAATTTAGGAAAGTAGGGAAGTGTAGTGACCTTCAACTTTATTAATGTTATGTGATAATTTATCTTGTTCCTTATTTACAATTAGTGTTTATTTTCGGATTCTTTATTGTAATGTGATATGTAATGACCTCTATGTCATTTGCTATCTGTCTTAAGCTGTTATTTTAATATATAATGTATAACTTATATTACAAACGATGTGTCGTCTCTTCACGCATCGTTGTGAAAATAACGGAATTTGATGAGACTGTCATAAAAGTGAAAGGTTTGGCGCTATAAAACCCGATTCAATCCACCATTTTCTATATTTAAAAATGCCTGTACCAAGTCAGGAAATCAATATGACAGTTGTTGTCTTTTCGTTTGATGTGTTTTATCCTTTGATTTGCCATTTGATTATGGACTTTCCGTTTTGAATTTTTCTCGGAGTTCAGTATTTTTGTGATTTTCCTTTTTTCTCATTTACAGGAACATTATTTCCTATGTTTCATATATACAACTTTATAGGAAATACAAATAATGGAAACTATATAAATACCTTTGTTTACGCAAGTCCTTTTACATTCTCTAATTGTTTTGAAATTATTTCCATTCCCACGACATCCGCCATAGATAAAACTTTCACAATTTCCTGTATTAGCATTATAAAAATATCGTCGAAAAGCTGCCCTACAGAACCCAGTCTTTTTGGGAAAATAACAAGGATCTGAAATAAGATTTTGTAAATAAGGAACTATTTCAAGGGTTAATTACTGGAATGATGACACTTTTGGTTGTAATGTTATGGTGTGCATAACACAGAGGTGATGTATACACCGATGAGACATCAACCAAACAACAACACATTTCTTTCATTTTTTGATATAAATAAGGCCGTTAGTTTTCTCGTTTGAATTGTTTTACATTTTCTTATCGGGGCCTTTTATAGCTGACTATGCGGTATGGGCTTTTTGCATTGTTGAAGGCCGTACGGTGACCTATAGTTGTTAATGTCTGTGTCATCTTGGTCTCTTGTGGACAGTTGTCTCATTGGCAATCATACCACATCTTCTTTTTTTTATATGCGGTGCGGGATTTAAAGAGATATAGGAATATGTGGTGTGAGTGCGAATGAGACAACTCTCCATCCAAATAACAATTTATAAAAGTAAACCATTATAGGTCAATGAACGGCCTTAAACACGGAGCCTTGGTTCACACCAAACAACAAGCTATAAAGGGCCCCAAAATTACTAGTGTAAAACCATTTAAACGGGAAAACCAACGGTCTAATCTATATAAAAAACAAGAAACGAGAAAAACGTATAAATCACATAAACAAACGACAACTACTGTACATCAGATGTCTGACGTAGGACAGGTGCAAACATTTGCAGCGGGATTAAACGTTTTAATGGTACCAAAACTTCTCCCTTTTTTGAAACAATATATAGTGAAACATCACAACAGAGAAAAACACACGATAAAATATCAATTGGAAGGCTTAACTCAATCAAAAAACGTAAATTAACACACAATGAACGAATACATTTGATCTGCGATACCTGAATGCAAATACATACTTAATAAAATATTAGGGACATACATTCAAGGCCAAAAAGCAGACAAACAAGTCCAAATAAAGCCATGGCAAGACACCACCCCTTAGAAAATATCACTTATGAAAAAAAAAAAACGGTTTTCATAATATATACAGGTAAATGAAACATAACCTTGTCGTTTTAGGTATACTACTTCTGTTTATATGAAATTATTTAATAATTTTGAATTATTAAATAATTTGGAACACCAAAATAGTTCTGTCATATAAATACCTAATATAACATAGATACATATGGGGTGAATATCAACAATAAAACTATACAATTAGAGCTAGATAAAACTTCCCTGTACAGATTTAAGAAGAATTATCTTGATGTTCATACAAATGTAGTACAAAGAAGTGAAAAATAGAAGATATTCCAAATAACCAAAGCTGGTATATATATATAGACAAGATCCATATTAATATAAAATAACAAAAAAGCATTACAAATAGTATCAACAGGTCAAATTAACAAGTAGGTACGATTTGAGAGTACTCGCAGTTACTGACAGCTAGTTAAAAGCCACAAACAATTAATAATAAAAAATCATGCATCAGAGATTAAAATCAACTTAAGAACTTTCCAGGGATTTAGTATTTTAACGTCATGAACACTCAGAGAAGACATGACTTGTGAAATGCCAAAAATAAAATAATGTATTTACATGTAGTAGGATAGTGTGGAGCGACTTCTTTAGAGATACAAATTAACGTGTGTGTGTCTCTATGCATCCCGCCTCAAATGAAGATACAATTAAGTTATGTTTTAATTTGCTAATGACAAAATCAATATTAGTGCCAATGTAAACTATATTAAGAGATATAAAAAGACCCATTTGTGGCCTTTGTCTGTTATCTGCACTTTGGTCCAGTTGTTGTCTCTTTGACATATTCCCAATTTCCATTTCCAATGTAAGAGATCAAAATATAACATGTAACACCCTCCCCCACCCCCGGTTGTTTCACTGAAGACATAGGATTCATCGTTATATATATCTAAATATTAACTGTGTCTGTAAGTTTTTATTTCAATATAATTGACACAGTTTGCAGCTTTGAAGAATAAAAATTATTGCAAAGGATAAAAAAAAACTTGAAAGTTTGGTGGTAAACAAAGCAAATACACTTACCCGAAACAGGCCTAGGTTCAGATCGACCCTGAAGTAAAAAAAAGGATAATAAGTTATACTGTTTTAGATTATAAATGGTGGATTAAATTGATTTGCTTGTATATGAAACAATCAGACAAAACGGACTTTTTGTTTTGTTTGAATTTGTTTTTTGCGTTTAAATGAGATCACGTATACAATAGTTTTATTTACAAACTAACCCATCTTATATATTATAAATGCATATACATTCTGAATATTCACTCCAAACGTTTACCTCCTAGTAACCTCCCCCCCCCCAACCCCCCCCCCCCCCCCAACCCCCTTTCAGAATCGTGTAACCGCACCTGAATATTTTACAGCTTAACAATTTTACATTATTAACATTAGAAAGATTAACGTAAATAAACAAAATAAGTAATTGATCTCCATTAATTTTCCAATAAACATATTTGTGTGCGGTTAATGTTAAAATTGAACAATTTTGGTAATAAAAGGAATATTTCAAATTAACATCTTTGTATGGTGTTTTTTCTTTCTCACTTCTTCTTCATACGAGAGCAAAGAAATTTCCCATCAGTTTCATTAAATGACTATCCCTTTTTTTCTCACGACTTAATAATCCGAAAAATTTATAAAATTTTGGAATGCAAAGCAAAGTAATTATATACTTCAATATTTTGTTATGAATTCAAAATGACAGTTTTGTTATGAATTATAGCTCTATTAATTTCTGCCGAAGTCAATGTTGATAAATGCTACATATATTGAAGAAAAAAAGTTCAATGAAAATTTTGTTTTTGTTATAATAAGTACATGATACATACTGGTTTATTTAGGTTATTTACTCGTATAATCTAATTGCTTTGATTAAATTGAGATAAGACGTGGCACGGTACTTGTCTATCCCAAATTCATGTATTTGGTTTTCATGTTATATTTGTTATTCTCGTGGTGTTTTGTCTGATGCTTGGTCCGTTTCTGTGTGTGTTACGTTTCGGTGTTATGTCGTTGTTCTCTTATATTTAATGCGTTTCCCTCGGTTTTAGTTTGTTACCCCGATTTTGTTTTTTGTCCATGGATTTATGAGTTTTGAACAGCGGTATACTACTGTTGCCTTTATTTAATACTTATTCATATATTATGTCTTGAGAGAAAACAAAAAATAATATGGAAGTACTTATTCATTAGAAACTACAAAATTTAAAAATTGCTATTGCGAATTGTGCGTAACCCTTTTCTCCGTTTTAATATGTGTGTTTACATACCTCTATGTCGTGTATTTGTAGAACAACAATCTGAAGAATGAAATAAACAAAGTATTGTAACATGTTGATAGGTGTAGTAACTTTACCTGGTGTGTTTTGTCGCTAGGTTTATATAGGTTGTCATTTTTTTTGTATAAATATATATCATAAATATGGGATGAAAAATGATTATATGACGTATGCATGGTTTTGGTCATCTTCCAAGGGAATTTTGTTTATATTTCCCCTGAAAAAGAAACCAATTATTTAGAAAACAAAAATAAAGTTAAACGTACATGATTAATTACTAATTAACATATATAAGGATGGTGTTTGAGTAGTTGCAAAGGAAATAACTGTGAAAAGGGAGATCGGTAGTAAAATAAGTCAAATTGAGCAACAACATGCAAACAATTACAGGTGAGCGATTCAGGCTCTTCAGAGCCTCTTGATGTCGTTGGAATCGTTTTATGTTTTGTTATATAATTGTGCATTTTTGGCCTTTCATATGACTAGTTCTTCTTGCATATCTCATTTACTTTTGTACATTTATCTTTCGAAGGTTAATATTTTTAAGGCATTATTTTATGGCTCTCATATAAATAAAATCATTTTAGTTTTTATGAATTTGAACAACCTGAACTTTAACTTCAAATGAATAAAAATACATTTTAAGATGTTCCTTTTGTATTTAATTTGAACTATAAAGTATAATTTTTTGTATTATTTATCTTACTATTTGTTATTTTTTTTTCTTATATCGATCATAATTTAGTATCATATTGACAACTTTACATTTTCGAAGAAATAAAAAATGCATTTGCAGATGTTCCCCTTGTATTTTCTATGAACTGCAAGGTATATATTGTTTTTATAAATCAACTTATTATTTTAAAAAAAATAATATGGATCATCGTTTAGCAGTGTTTGTATATGCAGTGTGCGAATCCTGAAATGTAATTGTTACTGTATCCGTTCTGATGTAGGATGATAAATAAACAGAAGACAATTTCATGATTTTTTAATAAAAAAAAGAAATATTATATTATGTGTACTGTTTTTATAAATTCATGATATACATGTAGGTATGAGATGTAGACGAGTTTTTCAACGCGTCTACAGCTATCAAGGCGAAAATTGATACACAAATAGATAAATCGTTAAGAATTAAATGCTTTTTTTTGTAAATTTATTGGGGTGTAAAAGCGTTGACCGAAGTACATTTTGTATGAAGCGCGGAAGCGCTTCATATTTAAAATGTGCGCACGGTCAACGCTTTTACAACCCTATAAAGTTACAAAAAAAAAGCATTCAATACTTATAATAACATTTTTACCTATAGGATCATGAAAACACGCCTTTTATCAAGTTTTATTTCATTTACCTGTGCACTTTATTGTGGGACCTCGTGTCATCATGAATGAGAAGTTTTATTGAGTGATACAACTGCTTAAGGAATAACACACGATGTGCAGTTAGCCAATCAGAATAACGTATTGTAATGAAACATACATCTAATGTAATTATTAAGAAGTATAGTTCCCGACAAAGCGTGTAAAAGATTAAAAAGTAGCAGTTGAGTTTCATTTGCAGAAAATGTACGTTTCTACATAAATACTAATGTTGTATAACTTAAGACAGCTTATATATATTGAATCAAGTTCCACAAAACTGTTTTAGTATTGAGATTCATGTAAACTGTCGAATAATGATGCTAGATTTGCATTTTCACTGTAAGAAGATTTATTTCTACTGTACATGTATGCGTTGCATTTTCACTTAAAATTGTGCAAACATTTATACAAAAAAAAAAAAAAAACAAGCGACCAACCAAACCTTTATACTACAAGCATTAGGACAATGGCTTTATTTTCTGCATCTATTAATATAACAAATTAAAGAGCAGCCACAAAACGATCTTCATTTTACGATTATGTGAGTGGAAACAATTACATCCTGCACACACAATATACGCTTGATTGACTCGATACTGGATATGTATTGTGGATACATCTTAATATATATTGTATTTAAATACAGCAAAGAAAGTACGATATACATTCGAGTCTACCTAATTAGGTCTTTCAATTTTTCCGTTGAAAGACATATTTGTTTTGTTCTGATTATTTTTTTTCCGCCTGAATTTTTTCCTTCGGTATATTTTTGTTTCAAAAGATGTAGCTACAGTGAACACGGTTTTAAAACTGACCCTGTTTGGCCGAACACTTTTCTTTGTAAGAGTTACCTCTCCCAAACACTGTTTTTCTTGTTATGATATCTCCTTTCCAACCATAAAAGAAAGCGACATTTTTTGTTCAAATTGCTGGTTATATCCTCAGAATGTTAGGTTTCATTTAGACCAAAACGTTATAAAGACTCTATATGAGAGTTGTTTCCCCTTATGTATTTGAAATAAGTGATATGTATTTGTAACTTGTGAACCATAATTGACAGCAATCTACGATGTTTTGATTTGAGATATCCTTGGTCGACTTAAAGAAAAATTAGGCCAAGGATAAATGTTAAGGTCATGATCTAAGTTTTGACATAAATTTTCTGAATTGATTTGATTTACGGGTCTTTTGTAGCCGGTTTACTCTGTACGGTATGTGCTCTCCTCATTGTTAAAAGCCGTGCGGCAACCTACATGTATAATTGTTTATTTTAACTTAAGTGGTTCTATTGGCAATCATATCACATCTACATACGCTGCATTTGTTTCCACCTGTCCTAAGTCAAGAACCTAATGGTCATAAATGTTTCTCGTTTTTATATAGATTATATCGTAGGTTTTCGTGTTTGAATGGTTTTTACGCTAGTCACTGTTAGGGCCCTTTAATAGCTTGCTGTTATAGGTGTGAGCCAAGGCACCGTGTTGAAGGCTGTACTTTTACCTATAACAGTTAACTTTAACAAATTGTGACTTGGATGGAGAGTTGTCACATTGGCACTCATACCAATATATTTTGATATGAGCGTCACTGATGAGTCTTATGTAGACGAAACGCGCGTCTGGCGTTCTAAATTATAATCCTGGTACCTTTGATAACTATATACCAAATCTTCTATTATATATATACAATATTACTACATGTACTTTCATTCATTCATTCACACAAACCTATTGTTTTTTATATTGTTATTTTTTCTCGTCCTGGACATGCCTTGAATATTTGCCACTGGACACTAAGCAACAAACAATCAATCAATCAAGTCATTCACACATGTAAATACCATAAACGATAAACAGGTCCGATAATCAAGTCATTCACACATGTACATGTAAATAACATAAAAGATAAACCTGTCCGATATTTAAAGAGGAATAACTCTATAATTTTTTTTTCATTTCAAAACTGAAATCAATGTATTCAGGGTCTGAAATTTAAAATCAAATCAAATAATCATAAGATTGAAGGTAGATGACAAATGATACATTTAGAAATACAGATGTCTGTATCTGTACGTAAAAACCATGATATAACAGTAGAGCAAGACCAGTTTAACAACTTACAACATGATATATAGAATATAGCTGTACTTCAAGTCAATACGAACGAAGAAAAACATATAAAATGTTCACACAGTCATGGCCACTGAATGTATGTCCCGTTTTTTTTAATGTCCTATCATAATTAACATTAGCCACGTTTGTTGGTCGGTTGAAACGGCGGACAAAAATTATAAAATGTATACCCTTATTCAAAGTAACAGTGGCTTAGTTGTTTCAGAGAAAAAATTTCTTGAAAATACATTAATATATACGTATATTGACGTAGATAGTTTCGCTTGAACTTAACTGGATTAACACTTTACTCAATAACTGTCACACACAGCCGAATATTGCTTCCTTTATTATCAGGCAGCACAACAACTAGACCGAATAATCTGTCTGTTCGTGTTTATTTTTGACATTTCCTATTTCCTATTTATCATTTGGATTCTTCTTTTTTTATCATTTTTTTAACCCCGTGTCCCAAAAGAAAAATAAATAAAAGGACAAAATGAGGAAAATGAAATATGGGAAGGGTGAAATATGAGTACCGGAGACAGAAAAATACGATATACACAACAACAATAAGGGATACCAGTCGGAATATATTCTCAATTGTCCGAAAGGTCCTAGTATGGATCGGGATTGATCCGAGGAAATTTTACAAGCGCTTCCGACAGTTAGGAACATCCCGTTACATTCGGAAAAATCGATTGTGCGTTGTCGAATTATAATCGGTGACTATATGGTGACTGATTCTTCTCTCTCAAATTCGTAAAAATGTCTTTCGTCGATTACCATAATAAATTGATCAAAACTCTTACCTCATAGCAAAGTATGAAACGGTCAAGTATGACGCAATGGTAATTCATTTAGAAAAACAACGGCTTGATTTAAACTCAATAAAACAAACGAAAATCAAACAAAGCAGGAGGAACCCATTGGGTTACACATGTGTGTGAGCTCTCATTTATCCCCTTCACCTTGAACAATGACGTTATAACACAAACTTGTCAGGAGCATCAGATTGGCACTATGGACACAACACCAAGTGCATGATCAGTCTGAACATTTACAAAACCAAATCGTGTTTTCGATATTTTCGTAAAGGGGACATAGGACTCAGCTGACCGACAATAAATGGAATCGGCAATTGGAAATGAGAAAACATATATTAAAAAGTGATATTTTCAGCCAAAGAGGTATGCCTTGGATAATTATCATTTTATTGTTATGGACATACAAATTTTAAATACATTTTTCGCATCATCACGTGTATACACTAGTTTCGTTTGCATGATAGTGCAATATTAAGCAAGGAGATGTGGAATGGATGTCTATTAGAAAACGAACATACATTCATATAATCATACCAGCGAATAGTTAATATATAAACTTCTACAAGAATAAAAAGAAAATATTACAATGTTTTTCTTAAATATATTTAAAATGCAATCATATCCGCTGAGAAAGTTATCTGACCATTTCTCAACATTTTAATTTTCGACAAGAAAACTAACCCCACAGGGGTACCCTGACAATGCTGTAGACATGGTATATATTATAGCAGCAACAGTGCAATAAATTTGATTTTAGAAGAACAAAAAATTATGTAACACTTTGTAAATGCTGAGTGTCCGAATGGCTTTTCTGAATTTATCGCCATCAGAAAACGCTCAAACGAGGCTCAAACCCAAACAATTCAAAGTCAAAGATGTATAAACACGTTAGCCGAGCTAGGCTTTCAACAAAAACTGTGGTATAATTTACGAATCAACGAAAACCCATCCACAAAAAAATACGAAATATCTATAACTTAAGCTAAATATATTTGTGTGGGTGCTAATCGCAAATTTTCAATAAGCAAATACAAAGAGAACCTCTCGATAAAAGTCAACAATCATTGTACAAAGGCGTCGATTCGTTATAAAAGCACATTCATTTATATATACATAAAACACATGAAAACCCAAAATATGTAAAAATAGACACATGACGTAATCATGTCAATACACGTTATTCATTTCGACAACACCTTTTGTTAAATGTGAACTTTTGACTGAAACGAGAATAAAATGCGGAAGTAAACTATGATTTAACCTTTTCTATTAGTTGAATGAACAGATTTCTTATGCACAATGGTATAAACTGTATGTATTATTGTTTATTACATATATAGTATTTAGTTGACATTCTAAGGAGGGGGATATTTTTTTCGTGGATTAACTATCCATTTTCATATGTTGTTACGCATGCTCATTTTGATTTTATTTCGCTTTTGCTGTCCGTTTATTTTGTTGTTGCGAAGTATTAATTTTCATCCTGCCATATGCAAAGTTATTCATTTAGCTTTTACCAGGCTAGTACATTCGTGTATAAAGTCCTCCAACCCCTCACCCCCGTACATCTTACACGCTTATATTATATCTAAGATATAAACTTGAGAATGGAAATGAGGAATTTTTCAAAGAGACAACAAGTTAACTCGAGTACATGTATGATATGTGAAAACATGGCTATTTTATACCCAGTGGCAAATATTACATGCATATGTTTTCCTCTGATTGTGTTTACATGGTTCTTTTTATGACTGATTTACTTGTAATCTATAAGATGTTTTGCTTCTAGTTTGAAATAAACGGTAAAAAGCAATCCGGCTTTCACCAATATAAAAAAAGAAGTATTATGATTGCCAATGAGACAACTGTCCACAAGAAATCAAAATGACACAGAAATTAACAACTATAGGTCACCGTACGGCCTTCAACAGTATGCAAAGCCAATACCGCAAAGTCAGCTATAAAAGCCCCCAAAATTACAATGTAAAACAATTCAAACGAGAATGTAAACAAGAATGTGTCCCCAGTACACGGATGCCCAATCCGCACTATCATTTTCTATGTTCAGTGGACCGTGAAAATGGCTGAGGAAAATGGGGTTAAATCTCTAATTTGGAATTAAAATTAGAAAGATCATATCATACAGAACATATGTACTAAGTTTCAAGTTGATTAGACTTCAACTTCATCAAAAACTACCTCGACCAAAAACTTTAACCTGAAGCGGGACAGACGGACGAACGAACAGACGGACGAACGGACGCACAGACCAGAAAACATAATGCCCATAAATGGGGCATAAAAATCTGTTCGTCCAATTCAAATGTTCTTTAAATCATTTTTGTAACTACATCTACAAATACTAGTATAAGTACAAAAAGCACGAATATATCAAATAATACTTAATCGGATTACATATCTCATTATCAAAACATGAAGTTATAACCAAAGAAGGGAAAACCTCAATTACTTTATCTATCTATGACAACAGTCGTATCTTAAGTGTGAATCGTTAATCATTCAGTGTGACACATACAATCTTAAGTGCCTGTAAGGTTATAAAATATCTTGTTTTAGATTTTTCGAAAACCTCTCAAGTTCAATTTTTACATTATTCAACAACTTCCTGTTTTTAGTTTTAGTTTCGGTTTCGTAATCTCTTATCTTTTGTACTACATTACATTATGTTTGTTTTTTAATCTGTTCCTCAATACATCAAATGCACGGTAAGCTTACTCTTTTATTGTAGCTGGTAGTCTAGAAATATTTAAATGTATTGTAAATACATGTATAATACCATAATTAAGTTGACATATTTTATAAAAATAGAACTTTGCACTGTTGTTTGTATGGGGGAATTGTCTAATAATAGTTCTTCTTTATGAATTCATTTTGTTTCTCAATCTCAATAAATCACTTGTTTCAATTAATTCTGTTTTATTTAATTTTCGCAAAACAACGGATTCTTGACATATGCAATATTTGAAGAACGAAATTTCATGCTTTGGCAAATTCTTTTGCATGGTTGATGGTGAAACTCCAGTTTACGGTGTATGGATCTCTAATAAGTTATAATACAACAGAACGATTGAAATTCATTATGAGTGGTATTGTGCAATCTGTGAGATCTGTGTTGGGATTAGGGAATGAAAACAAGCATTCATTTTGTCTGTTTTGAGGACAACGACTCGAGTATATTAAGTCTATGTATCTCTATGATGAAATTTTACCATAATGTTTTCATACATGAAAAAGAAGGTCGGGACTGATGCTGGGGTTATGGCCCTAACCATTTACAAGAAAGGGACCAAACAATATATTTTTCTAATACATTATATTGAATTGTGTATGTTTTGTCTAATTTTAATGGGTTTACTTGAAAGTGTTTAATTTATGAGGTTCTTAAATATGCTAAACCTTACCGTGTATTTGGAATTTAGACTCTGGGTTCCGTTTTAAAATTGGTCCACATTGATGTCCAAATGGTCCAAAATTAAGCTTTGTTTGATCGCGACAAAAAAGTATTTGGTATCGTTGATATGCTGAATCTAATTGTGTATTTAGACTTTTAATTTTGAATACGGTTTTTAAAATAGTCTACAATAACGATTAAGGGGCCCCACATTAAACTTAGTTTGATTTTAACCACAAAATAAAAATAATGATTGGGGTTCCTGGATATGCCGAATCTTATCATGCATTTACCATTATTTTTGTTTTGATTTTGGGCGGCGTTTTCAATTTTGTGTAAATCGGGGTCCAAAATTGAATCAATGGTGTTCTTTGATATGCTGAATATAATCGTGTATTTTAACTCAAGATTTTGGGCTCGTTATCAAATTGGTCTACATTTAGGTTCAAAGGGCTAAAAAAAAATAACGGCAGTTTTATACATGTAGTAGTTGCAAAAGGTATAATGCATTTATTGCGGGTAACATCTATTGCAGATATGCACCATATATATGCCCAGTGCTTAAGAAAATGAACACACGGGCTCTAAGAAAGTTGATAATCTTGGACAAAAAACTTTTATTTTCTCAAATAAACAACTGCGCGATATTTATTTTATTTTACTTTTTAAATGTATTCGCATTCATTTTTTTTATTTAAACATCATAAAACCTTATATAATTGTTGACATTTGACCAAACTTAGAGGAAATTATATATGGTTATAAAGTTATATTGGGAAAAAAAATTGAGGAACAAATGAAGTTTTGCACTTTGTTTTAGTGTAACTTAATATAAGCTATTTGTTGACTCATAATTTTCAAATACGGTCATCCACATAAAATGATGTTATGTATTCGATGACCTATAGTTGTTAATTTCTGTGTCATCTGGTATCTCGTGGAATGTTTGCTCATCGGGAATTATAGCAGAGGTTCTTGTTTTTTGTATTATTTACCCAAACAGATTATTATAAAATTTTCAACATGGCTACCCGTGCTTGTTCTGAAACATCAGCTGCGGTTACAGTCATTTAAAAAGGGGGCGGTTCCAATCATATGACAACATTGAAAAAGAAAGTTGCCCCCCCCCCTAAAAAAAAAGACAAATGCAGATACAAGCTCTGGTATACTTGAAATTAATAATATTCTGTAAAATCATTCTTTTTTCAAATATAAAAAGAAGATGTGGTTTGGTTTCCAATGAGACAACTCTCCACAAGACATTAACAACTATAGGTCACCGTACGGCCTTCAACAATGAGCACATACCGGGTCGTCAGCTTTAAAATACCTTGGATTGACAAAAATCAAACAATTCAAACGAGACAACTAACGGCCTAATTTATGTAAAAAAAATTCTGTTTATTTGACGCGAACAATTAAAGACAGGTTCCTCTATCAACCAAACTAGCGGTGGTCTATACTTATTTCAATTTTGTAGCGATTTCTTTTGAACCTATTTTCGACCTCCTTAAAATGAGACCCTTTACTCGAATTAAATAAATGGTCCAACTTTTCTCAAATTAAGAAGTAATCAAGGCTGCTGTTGTCAACTTAAATACGATACGACTGAATTGAAATTAAAGATAAATTGAAAAAAAAATATTATGTTGGATTAATTCTTGGTGGCATAGTGGCAAATAATTCATGCTTTTTTGTTGTCTATTTTTTGTGGAATGTATTTTCATTTTATTAGTTAAAAACGTTGAACTATCATAAAAGCCAATTATGATATACACAATACACTAAGACATAGTGATCTTGACTCTATTTCATAATGCAATGGGTGCGCACAAATGGGTACACACCATAATGATTGCTTATTCCCAATGATATTTTGTCCATGTAATCTAAATGCAATAAGTGTACTATGCATTAATAGCGTATTATGTACAAAGTGCTGTAAATAAAAATCTCACAGTATGTATTACTAATAGTAAATCTACCCTCTTCACGTTATCGGAAGTTATAAGTGTTTTAAATCTTATTTACAAATCACTCGATAGAGGTCCTGTTTGGGGTTTTATATAACCTTTTTTGCAAAAATTCAAACCCTAACGGGATAAAATGCAGATTAACATACTAATATACACAAGTGGCAAGAAACATACAATACATTAAAAAGAAGTGAACTAAACATTGTCAAGTCAAATTTATATTAATAATATATACATATTGAAAAAATTATATTCGGCAAAACAGAAAAAAATGGAGCAAAAACGAAATGAAGAATACATAATTGTTGGGTGCTAAAATATAAGGAATAACGGGCAAGCACACTGATGAATATAGTTGTTTGTGATTTTATTTTATTTTACTTTATAAGAAATACAATTGACATGACGTACATATATATGATTCGGAGGTCAGACAGGAACTTTGGAATGCGAAGGTCCGTTCACTAAAGTGTCTATAGTACGCGTAATTTAAAATGTACAGATGTTTAATAGAACCTTTTCGTATTACTGACTTTTGACTCTGAAATTGATATATTTTAGTTGTTTAATGCTTTCTATATACAACTACATGTATATCATCAGAAAGCAGCAAAATACCCCCTCCCTCAAATTGCATCGTTTATAATTATGTTTGATTTTACTTATTTTGGTCGCTCGTAAATGACCGAGTACCAGGTTGTCTTTCAACAGTTCAATGTAATCTGTTGAAAACAGTATAAGTTCGGGAGTCAAAAGTCGGTGATATGAACATAGACTATTGTTTTCCCTATCCTATGGGGGAATTATATTTTTTTATAAATTTGCAATCGTTATGGAAGACATCCCTGAAATCAGGGGTGTACATGTAGCTGCCGTTAGGTAGTAAAAAAAAAAATAAACAACGTTATATGTAGATGAACTCCAGTGAAGTTGTCACAACTCTAATTATCGAATGTCATGTGTACGCTAGTCTCTCGTCTTTAGTGAATGGAATATTGGACAGCATTGAATGTTTTTTTTTATGTGTGTACCTTATATAGAAACTATAAACTAGAACTTTGGTTCAGATCATTTCAATTCTATCAATAAAAACTTGAATGAACCTCAACTAAGACACATGAATTTTTAATTAGTTGTTGTTAGTTTTCAACTAGCTTTCCATTTTGTCTTCACCCGACTTGCCAATGTTGGTCGTCCGTTTGGCTGTGCAGGATGTATACATACGTAGTCACGTCTGGTCAGAATGGAGACATTTAATCTTATGCCTAGTTGTAGAGAGAATGCCACTCTTTGAGGAGTTCGTAGATGGTCTACTGAAAGACAAAGTTTCTGCTCCTATCCGATAATCCCTCATTTTCCAATGCATGGCATATTCAAATTTCCAGACCTTCGTCCTGTACAACACCTATTACAGAACTAAGCTCCCTGTTGTGTTTATTGTAAATAATCAATTTGTTTATTAAACTTGCATAAATATTTTACACTGGATGTTTAAAAATCAATCTATCAACTAGCTTCAAGTAATTTTGACTACTCTCATCTCTACGTGTAAGGCAGCAACCATTTGATTTTCGGGGGGGGAGCTATGGGTTTTTTTTCTGTGCGAACAACAACTATTTTTTTAGCGACAAACCGAAAACAATTTTTTCTTTCAATTTTAGCATTACATATAGTGGCAGCTGTGGGTGAAACAAACATTTTTTTTCTCAGGGTCCAAAACAAATTATTTTTTTCACCAAAACCTGGAAATAAACTTTTTTTTTCAAAAAAAACCATACCCCCCCCCCCCAGAAAATCAAATGGTTGCTGCCTAATGACCACAATTATTCAAATTCCTAAGTAGGTAGGGATTTTACAAAAGGGCGGGATATAAATAAATACGAATTTCTTGAATTTTGTTACGTTAGTATGAAAAGAACAGAACTTTTGCATTAGGCATCGACTATGTGTGTATGTGTTTGTGTGGCTAGAGTGAAGGTTAAGAATAAAAACAATGATGGTTGATGTCCCTCTAGCCAAAAGGATAGTGTTATTATAAAGTAATATCAGTGTTTACGTACACGTGCCTATTTTTTTTTAATGAAGGATCGTCAATATGTACTATCAATTAAGTTAAACGTATATATCGATCATAACGGAATAGATTTGAAAATACCAAACAGGGTGTACTGCTTAATTAAAGGGATACGCGGATCTATGCTGGGCAGTACATATTGTAAATATTTTTTTTTAATATTTGATTTTCCAATTGTACTGCGTTATTCAATTCAGTCACCATTTAGATGTTATGGTAAAATAATCATAATTCTTCGAACTTTGCATCATGTATATTATAATTATCATGATTAAATAACCAGAAAATTTAATATTTTTGTGCATAAAATTTTGCAGCCAAAACGGTGAAATCCGTTTTCCGGCGGGGTGTTTCAAACACCAGACCCAAAGATTCAACAACGGTTGTCTATTGTTAAAACTCTACGATGACCCATAGATATAATAGTATGCCTGTTTTTGTATAACGTCTTTTGAGAGGTTTTAGTGTTCTTAAACAATGTCTTGCGTACTCTTTAATTTACATGTAAAGACACATTTATCTTTTTATATATATACACTTTCGTTTTGAAAAAGTCTATACAATTTATTCTGAAAATATTTTATATTTTTCAGGCTTTAAGTAGGAGGATTGCACATTATGGATAGTATTCGGTTACTACAGCTGTTCGTTTCGTTATTCTTGACATTCAATGTACATAGTAACAGAACGTTCCCGATTGGAGATCCCAGAGCATGTGATATCGATACAAAGGCACACTATATATTCGAGGTTTTACCTGGTCTCGGATGGGATAATCTCGTCAATGAAAACAGAGGAGTTGTTGTTAATTACAACTACTCTAAATGTAAAACAACCGAGGACCGACGTTATTTGATTCCGGATGGAGTTGTTACGATACCAATCAAAACGAGTCGGATGAATGTTTTCTCAAAGATGTATGATCATTGGTCCAAGTATGAAACTGACACGTCTTTTTCTATTAATACGGGTGGATCTGCATCATTCAAAGGCATTGGGATATCCGCCAGTTTTTCGTCAGAGTTTGAACATGTTAAATCACACCAGATAGAAGACAAATCGTTAACAACAAAAGTCCAAGCACGGTATGTGCGTTACACAGCGACGGTTTTACCCGATGCGCAACTAGATCCGTCGTTTCGCTTACGTTTGCTCAAAATAGCAAGTCACATTCAACACAACCGGAAGTCGTCAGCACGCTACGAAAGCGAGTTACTCGTCCGAGATTTCGGAACTCATGTTCTCACATCTATCGACGCTGGAGCCTCAATTGTCAAGGTCGATCAGGTTAAATCCTCTTTATTAGAAGACAAAACAATGAATAAGTTCACAATATCATTAGCCGCGAGTGTTTCTATTTTAAGCCTTATCAGCGTTCACAATTCAGAGAAATTTTCTATCACTAAGACTCAAATTGACAAGTACATGAAGCAGGTAACGGATTCTGACATCAGGACATATGGAGGACCAGCTCTAAACCCTGAAAACTTCACACTAGGAAAATGGGCCTCAGAAATTGACAACGATCTGGTACCTGTAGACAGAAATGGATTCCCACTCGATCATTTCATAACAACAACTGCACTTCCTGAATTATCCGAAAGTCTTGTACAAGAGCTAACACAGAGTATCAGAACTGCCATTATGACGTATTATAAGCATAACACATATCCCGGATGTACAGACACTGATGCACCTAACTTTAGTTTTATTGCAAATGTTGAGGACGGTTCATGTCACGCTCCATTAACAAACTTAAGTTTTGGAGGAGTGTTCCAAACATGCGAGTTTGAAGGCCAGCTTATTAACAACGAGGACCTTTGTTCAAAACTACGAACAAAAAATCCCAAAACACAAGATTATAGCTGTCAAAGCGGATACGAACAAACTCTTTTACACACCAGCGAAACCTCCAAATCTCAGCACACTCATAAGTGTCATAGTTGCTGGATCTTCTTCACATGCTGCCATGACCATTCCTACCACGGTACAGCAAAGTATACCAGCTATTGGTGTCAGGCCCCTAAAGATGCGAAGGTTCCTCAGGATAGCGGATACTTGTTTGGTGGTCTGTACTCTGATAAAACCAACAATTTCGTTACACAATCTCAATCGTGTCCGCAATACTATTTACCAATGACGATTACCGCTAACATCCATGTCTGTGTCAGTGACGATTACGAACAGGGGACGAAGTCGGCTATTCCCTTCGGAGGATTTTACAGTTGTACGAACGGTAATCCGATGGCTTCAGCTAACCAAGTTTTGAAGGCTTGTCATCACGGATACAGCAATCATTTAGCAACCATTGACAACGACTGCGAAATAATGTATTGTGCTCAAACAGGTGCTTTATCCGACTTAAAATTCCCTCGCGTGCAACTGCCTCCTTTTACAGGGATTCCAGCAGAAAGCATTGAAACTCCCGCGAATTATATCATATCACATGACGGTCAATCTTGGATGCAACTGATCGATCCTGCTACTAAAAATCCTGAACCAGAAGAAACCAAATGGACAACATTGCAATCAGCTCACGCGGAAATGCGTTCTCTGCTGAAAACATTTGAACATAATCACGTTAAATATTCTGTGGATGAAGGAATGTCGAAAGGAGCTGTTGCAGGATTATCGGTCGGTGTGACTACTGCTGTATGTCTTGTCGTAGGAGTTTTTATAATAATAAGACGAAGTCGGAAACAAACGGATACAGCCGAATACAGATCTATCCATTAACATACATGATATATGCGGCTTGTAAATAGAAACACATATGTTCATGTTCGTTTCTGTGTGTGTTACAATTTAACGTTGCGTCGTTTGTTTTCTCTTATTTTTGAGTGTAAATTGACATTGCGATAAGACGTGTCACGGTACTTGTCTATTCCAAATTCATGTATTTGGTTTTGATGTTATATTTGTTATTCTCGTGGGATTTTGTCTGATGCTTGGTCCGTTTCTGTGTGTATTAGTTACATTGTAGTGTTGTGTCGTTGTTCTCCTCTTATATTTATACGTTTCCCTCAGTTTTAGTTTGTTACCCCGATTTTGTTTTTTGTCCATGGATTTATGAGTTTGAACAGCGGTATATTACTGTTGACTTTATTTACTTGAAGAAACAATGCATTTAATTCTGACAATTTTGTACATATTTGCACAATCTGAAATCTTGTGATTTGTATATATTGTAAAGTGTCTTTTTTCCAGTCAATAAGCATTTAAGTTTACTTGAGTTGTTGAATTTAACATGACATATGTGGATTAAGGTTTTGTAAAAACACATAATATGTTCAATGAAGATACAATGCGTTTAACACTGACAAGTTTGTACATTATTATAGTGCAAAATGTGTAATCTTGTGATTTGTATATATTTATATTGTCTTTTTTCCCACCAAAAAGTTCAGCTATTTAGTATATTTTTATAAATAAATTTGAAAACAGATCATGTATTATGCTAGTGTAAAAGAGTAAAACAAGTATACCGAACTCCAAGGTAAATAAAAAAGGGGAAGACAGAAAAACTGACAGAATACAATATAATACATCAACGGAACGCTTGAAGAACTGTAAGGTTCCTAATATTACAGAGGCAATTTCCGAATAAAAAGGTGGGTTAAATCTTATTGAAAAGCAAGATGTGGTATGATTGCCAATGAATGACCTCTTAACCAGAGACCAAATGACATAGAAGCTAAAACACAACTATAGGTCAACACACGACCTTTAATGATGAGCAAAGCAAATCCTATTCAGCATAGTCAGCTTAAGTCCTCCCCGAAATGAGACAAACGTAAAACAAATCAAACTAGAAATCTAACGACCTGATTAACTTACAATACAACAAACATTATACACACTGTCCCAGGTTAAGGGAATGGTTAGGATACCGTTAACATGTAACGGGGTCAAACAACTTTGAAAGCGCGAACCCTCCTAAATATTGGACAAAAGTGTATCGACACAATACAAGAACAAACATGCATGTATGCAAAACAATAAACACAAAAAATAAAAAACAACCACTCAATAACATTGTATGACAAAAAAAAAATAATATGTTGCACAGTCTAGTTCATAGGTTTTTTGTTTACATACAAAGTTTAAGAAAAATAATCCACGTGTTCCTTTGAATATATGTGTTACTTAGAACGTTGCCCGATGTAAGTCCATTCTATTCCCTGGCTAATTGCAAAGAAAAATGAAGATGATAGAAATGTTCATAGATAAGATGAAATCTCGAAATAAATATAAGATTTTGTTTTAAGATTATACGGACATGGAATAGCAAATATATCCAACGAAAAAAAATACAGTCCTGGCAAAATACTACGAGCTCTGGGGAAACACTTTATGAAAGGACACAACAATTACCTTGTAAGAAAAAAATAGGAATAAGACCTAGGGGGAAAGGGAGACAATTATTGTTTTTTTGTAACGTTTACATTTTTTACCTAGCCATCTCAAAACGATAATTTAAGATATCACATTTTATCATATATTTAGTACAAAATACAGCTATTTTGTATATCTAATAAAGGTTGTTTTTCCAGTCTGTATCACCTACCCTGTATCGCATACCCCGTATCGCATAGCTAAACCCGTATCGCATACCCCGTATCGCATGGTAAAACCCGTATCGCATACCTTTTTTTTTTTTTTTTTTTTTTTTTACATAAAGTTTTTTGTTTTTTTTTTGCTTAAGAAAAAATTTCCTCAAAATAGGTCATTTTTTTAATGACGTCATTGTTTGGTATGTAACGTCACGAACGTCAAATTTTGATATTGTATGTGACGTCACGAACATCAAGTTTGCATATTTTTTGGCACACTAAATGCAACTATAAAAAATACAAAACACTCAAATAAATACAATAATAAACAAAATATTTTTAAAACAGCAGCAGGCAAATGGTAAGGTAACCCAGGTGCTTTGTATAAGCAGTTATTTTAAGGCTTTGAACCAAGACAAAAGCAGAACTGAAGGTAACCCAGTGCTAATCTATCGGGATCAGAAAACAGTTCATATAATATAATACTCTTCTGTTGAAATATATGATAAAGCGTATAATACATGGCAAAATCCGTATCACATGCCGTATCACCCTCGACCAATATCATCCCTCGGGCCTAAAGGCCCTTGGGCTGATATTGATGTCTCGGGATGATACGACATATGATACGGATTTTGCCATGTATTATTCTCTATGTATCATATTTGTTTTAATTTCATACGTAAAACATGTCAGTATTTGTTGAGAAAATATGGTACAGATTCTTTATTGCATAACACAAGTGTAATTGGAACTATAACACTTAGACTGGTATATCATGATAGCATAGCACCACTCCAGTGTTTGTCTATCATGATAACATAGCACCACTTCAGTGTTTGTCTATCATGATAACATAGCACCACTCCAGTGTTTGTCTATCATAATAACATAGCACCACTCGAGTGTTTGTCGATCATGATAACATAGCACCACTCCAGTGTGTGTCTATCATGATAACATAGCACCACTCCAGTGTTTGTCTATCATGATAACATAGCACCACTCCAGTGTTTGTCTATCATAATAACATAGCACCACTCCAGTGTTTCTCTATCATGATAGCATAGAACCACTCCAGTGTTTGTCTATCATGATAGCATAGCACCACTCCAGTGTTTGTCATGTTTGATTGGCAGTTATCTGTCAATTGAACTGTCAGACCCAGTATGTCAAGTATTTTTTTAAATTTATCATTTGATATATTAAATTAGTGATACTAAATGTGATAATAATTGTGATATAAAAAGTAAAATCACAAAAATACTGAACTTAGAGGAAAATCTAATCGGAAAGTGCATAATCACATGGCATAATCAAATAACAAAACACATATAAAACGAATGGACAAGAACTGTCATATTCCTGACTTGGTACAGGCATTATCAAATTTAGAAAATGGTGGATTTACACTGTAATGTGAAAACATTATGAATTTGAGCAGCACAGATTTTCATCAATTGATATTTTGTTGACGTATCTAACTAGGTAAGAAGTTAGTAAGCCCCGCACGTCACACCTTACCTGATAGCGCCGAATAGAGCTTTCTTGCAAATTGACGAAAGGTACGTACGTTTGACGGATCATACGATTTTTCTTGAAATATAAAAGATAACAGATGACAGTCATACTATGCCATATGCTGATGCTCAAATAATAACTTTTGAATCATGGCCTCTCCCTGAGTAATCTTCATTGCCCCCCTAAATGTGTCTATATGATACACGTACAGGAGTTAGGCTCTCCTATGGAATCGTTATTTTAGCGTATAATTGCAGTTTGCCTACACTTTTGAACATTCATAAATATAAGCCACTGGATGTTTGCATCTATCTTCCAAGCATGTGTACTGTTAAATCGTCTTTACTAAATCCACAATGTACGTGATGTACGTGATACAAAATTGTAGATTTCTTTTCTTGGTATACCTTTAGAAGTTTAAATGTGTATGTAAATGAACAAGTATAATTAGATGCATGATTTTTTTTATTAGTTGTTAGTGGCTTTGAACTAGCAGTCAGATAACTGCAAGTACTCTCAGATCTGTTCATTGTGTCTTTTTGTGTCGGGGTGTATAAGTACCCGGCCACGTCCACTTGTATTGTTGTCCATCTGATCAGTTAAGCCTTTTACAACTGATTGTTATAGTTCGTTCTGATGTTGTACTGTTATACCACTGTCCCAGGTTAGGGGAGGGTTGGTATCCCGCTAAAATGTTTAACCCCGCCACATTATTTATGTATGTCCCTGGCCCGTTTCAGAAGCCTATAACCCCTCCCCTTTTGAAGTTCAATGGTTGCTACCATAGCATGTTTGTTTCTATTCTATACACATGGAAAAAAGTATTGCAACACCAAATTGAAATTGAAATTAAAAAAACACTCTTTATTTTTTTATGATATAATTTGGTAAAATAGAACTAGTTAAACATTATTTAAGTATCACCTGAGTTTAATCAATAAATATCGACTCGATAAGTTTTTATCTGCACATGCAGCTACTGTACCCGTAAACAGCAAAACATATGTTTTTACCCTCATTGTTTTCAACACTTTAAATGACCAAGTTTTTAAAGTTATGTGATTGACACCTTGTAATGGGTCCTTGACAACTCTTAACCGCAGCAAGATGGCAGATTGTCAACATAAGAGAAGCAGGAATGTCGCTGTAACAACTGCACGTATTGTTGGTCATCACCATTCCACTATAAGTCGTTTTGAGAACAAAATCAGGTAATAAACGCTGTTAAAGACCTTCCGAGATAATGACGACCCCCTTTACCATTTGCTAGAGAAAAACAAGCATAATGAAGGTTGGTCAGAAGGAAACCCATTGCATACAAGTCAATCCTAAAAAGAGAGTGGTGGCCATACAGGAGCCTTTTCACCAGAACTGTTAGAGGGTCAACTCATCGCTACTGGTTATCGTGCAACAAGACCATTTCGGAGACCTTTGCTAACGAACAGACACACAGTTTTCCGTATCCAATGTAGTGCAGAGCTCGCCACAGTTGGAAATTAGCATCATGGAGGAAGATCCAATATTCAAATGGAATTTGGTTCATCTTTCTTGGCCCGATCGTAGCCCGGCTTTGAACCATATCGAGCATATATGGGACACTATTGGGCGGAAAGTGCGTGAAAGGACACCCAGTTCAAACACATCATGAAATAAATAATGCCCTTCATCAGAAATGGTTGCTGCTACCTTAGCAACAAATTAGTCGATTTATGGCAGGAATCAGAAGACGTTGACATGCGGTTGTCCGTTTAAATGGAGGCTGCGCACAAAGTACTAATTCTTTGGCGTAAAACGATCAACCATAAGGTGAACAGTCATCTGAAGATTAATTTTGAAATGTCTGACATTGTAAAGTTCGACTACAGTAAAAGTTGTAAAATGCATATTTTTGTACAAAAAACACTTCATTTTGTTATTAAAATTGTGGTTATATAAATCATTTTTTTTTCAAACATTTTTTGTTCGTTTCAATGCCTATGTTATCATAAACTATGTTTCAATAATATTATACACATATTTTATTATATTTCATCCAAAAAAGAGGCTGATTTTTCAAATTTTAAAAAATCAAGGTGTTGCAATACTTTTTTCCATGTGTATATATACTCATTACACTTCTTCACAGTGTAAACTTTGTAACGTTCATAATAAACTGAATTTGCAGTTAAAGTTTTCCCCTTGGGATCACAAGAGGTCAATTCCCTTTATAGCATTAATAAACTTTTTTTATCACAAAATCTGTTTTTCTAGATTTATTTCACATTAAATTTTCAAAACTTTGTAGCATCGTTATTTTGCAAATCTCGATATTCCACGTTGACAATTTGCTGATAGTGTACCATACAAAATAAAAATAAATGTGAATCTTGTCTTTAAATTTAGACTAACGTACTTCAATTATGCCATTAAAATTTTAGTCGTGAAACTCGTGCTTAAACAATTCTCGCGAAAATGTGTGTACTCATGGTTCAAGTAAGTAAAGTATCGGACTTACGTGTATTTGACACTATTTTTCTTAATTTTCTGATATTAACCCCGTGTATTATTTGCGATACGCTTATTTTTGAAAAATAAATTTGATTTAGAAAAAAAATGCTGTTTTACCGGATTAAACAGAGACACTAACATGTTATTTTGGAAATATAATACTTGCACCCTTTACGTTCCTTCCGTACCTTTCGTAAATTTGTAAGAAAGGACCGAACCGAAACCTATTTTTCAATCCGTTTATGTTCGTTAGACGTTTTATTGCGGTACACTTTCGTACCGTTTCCGTTTTGTTTCCGTTACTTGACCGTTTTACACACGTTGCAGATCCGGTAGACCTATATACCAACAAACTATTATCGGACGTATAACCGATAAAACGGATGATGAACAAATGTGATCATGAAGCGGATATGAAAAGAACGATAACGGTCAAAACAAATACGTACCGAACGTAAAATAGAAAAATGCCAAAAAAACATTTCGCGTTAGAAATGCCAATTATTTAAATGTCAGAAGGATGACTTCTTGTGGTTTTTTTCGAAGCATCAAATTCTGTATCTAGCTTGACTTATGAAGCAGGGTCAGACGGCGTTTTTTGGCGTTTTTTTCTGTCATTGTTTTCCTATTCCTATTCAACCCTACCCTTTGGTGGAATTTTGAAGAAAAACTCAACCCAGTTTCTGTTTTTAAATAAGAATTTCGTGCTAAGTTATAAGAATGTACGTTTTATTGATAATTCATCTGATTGAGTACTAAAGCTATAAAGTTCAGAATGTGTCTAATGTTATGTTTTTATGAAGTTTTCTCAAACATTTGTTTGAATTCCCAAGCTGGTCTCAAATGCATCTGAAAGAGTTAGGGCACAGCTTTGCATATCAAAATATGGTTCCAGTCTAATCTACTGTTTATTGAGTAATTAAACAGTTCCTCATTCATCTGATTAAGGTCTAAATCATATGTTATAATATTTTATTAATTACCTACACTGTTATTGGATTTATTATCATGAAAGAGGGACGAAAGATACCAAAGGGACAGTCAAACTTATAAATCTAAAACAATCTGACAACGCCGTGGCTTAAAATGAAAAAGGCAAACAAACAACAGCACACATGACACAACATAGAAAACTCAAGAATAAATAACACGAACCCCTCAAAAAAAACTAGGGGTGATCTCAGGTGCTCCGGAAGGGTAATCAGATCCTGCTCCACATGTGGCACCCATCGTGTTGCTTATGTGATAACAAATCCGGTAAATAGACTAATTCGGTAGGTCACATTCATGAAAGGGAAGGGGATTGTAGTTACGACGTAAGGAACATATCCGATATTGTTTGTAAAACGGTTATTCCATAACGGTCAACCAACTCGTGATGGCGTCCATAAAATTTACGAAGGGATGATCTCAACTTCACCATTTGGATTTCTTGGTTTAATAGCTGTCTTGTGAACAGCAATCCTCTATCAAGAAAATCATGATAGGAAATGCAAGCACGGGAATATCGTATCAACTGGGAGATATATATCCCGTATGCAGGTGCTGCTGGAATGTTGCTACTTAGAAATTGAAAGTTCACAATTGAAAAGCTGAAATCATCTCTTTTGTCGTAAAGTTTTGTTTTCAACCGACCCTCATTGTCAATGTCTAGATGTAAGTCAAGATATGAGGTCGACTTAACTGTATCTGTAGTATCCTTTATCTCTAGCTCGATGGAATAGATGCATTCAACAAAGTCACCAAATTTTGAATTATTTAGTGAAGAACATCATCTATATCATGTATATAGCGGAAAGTATAGAGTTAAAGGATATTGCTAACTTCTTATTTTTCTTCCTAAGAAGTTCCTGCATGAAGTCAGCCTCATAATAAGAAACAAGTCTGACTATGCAATATAAGGTGTAAACTCGGCCAATACAGAATAACTCGCCCAATACAGATTTTTTTCTGTATTGGCCGAGTTATTTTATATTGGCCGAGTTGACATACATACAGGATTTCGGAACGTCTCTAGTTTTTACATCGAAAGTCACGTTAAACACAAACTGAAAGTAAACAGTTGAAGACGCAGTTTTCATTTAGTCATCATAAAGGTGTAATACCACCATTGATTTTTCCCTATTAGTCTTCGTTAAATTGGCACTTTTGAAAAAAAAATGTACAGTATTTACCTTTATTCCAACCAAAGAAATACTTTGCATGTATAAAGTTTAATCCTTACCAGTGCTACAGTGAAAATTCCACACTACATTTCATTGCATATAAGAAAGTAACCATCACTGGAAGTAAACAACCAAAATTTTACACTGTTATTTACTGGTTACCTGATTTGGTAACTATGTAACCTTTACGTTATAAAATATTTTATAAGAACATCAAATAAAAAAAAATGATGCTTTCAGACACCCAACATCCATGTTTATGAATTAAAAATTTAAGTGCATTGAAATGCAGGGTTAATTTTCTACAACTGTCAAATTCAAGGGAATATTTTTTTAGGCCGACTTTCGTATACAACCGGATGTGACGTACCATGATTTGGTGGTATTACACCTCAACATGCTTAAAAATTCAGTATGGCAGGTATTTCAGGATAAAGACGGTCCCGTTCATTTAAAAAGTATTTTGAAAACAGACGATGGAATTATTTTAGGTTTGGGGAACAAGTAAATTATCACAAAGTTCATTTCTTGACGACCTTATAATTTCACGGTGGTACAAATCGATTAACTGTTTACTTTCGCGTTTTTTGTAAACTGTCATTTTCAAACCCGAACCAGGCATATGAATTCTGTAATTATGCCAATCTTCGTTCTTTGGTCATTTGGCTTATTGATAGTTGTATCATTTTCAACTCCTACAGTTGTTTTTTAATTATTCAATTAGTTTCTGCATAACCGATAACACATGCAATGGCAGTACCTTTCCAATTACTATTTATGTGTTGCGTCTATATTTTAAGTGTAACACTTTATAGTGACTGGAAAGGGTAGAAAACAATCATCAGATGAGAAAATGCTGAAGACACCTGGAAACAGCAACAAATCATTATATATTGCATCTAATAAAAAGAAACTAAAATTTTGATAGTTCCACGTACTTCAAGGTAAAGATATTTATACAAAAACATTGTAACACGGCAGTTAATTTCAGGTTTGGTTATTTATCGCCTCAGGCCAATACAGCAAGCCTCGGACCAATAACAAGGCCAATACAGAAATATTTACGTAATAACATCATAGTATTCAGTGATATCTAACAAGAATGTACTTAATCCTATGTTAATATAATGTACCTGGTTTTAAAGTTAGAACAAAGTGCTATGCTATAAGACTGTACGTTTTATTGAGTACGTGTACAGTTTTTTTATTCCTCTGATTCATTACTTAAGCTACAACGTTCAGAATATGTCTTATGTTATGTTATAAGAATGTGGTTAGTGCTATGCTACAAAAATGTATGTTGCACAATATTTAACAAAATAAGTAAGAATACACCTTCTCATACATAAGATTTAGACAGGATGCATCATATATGTCTCAATGGCACGTGTACAGATTTTTATTCATCCGATTGAGTACTAAAGCTAAAAAGTTAAAAATGTGTCTTATCTTGTGTTATGTTATAAGAATGTACTTAGTGCTATGCTATAAGAATGTATCTTGCAAAATCGTTGACGAAATTAGTAAGAATACAACTTCTCATACATAAGATTGAGAAAGGATACATCATATGTGTCTTAATGGCTTAGGGTGAAGCTTTCCCAAACATCTGCCTGAGATCCCAAGCTTGTCTCAAATGCATCTGAATGAGTAAGGGCACATCTTTGCAAACATATCAGAATATGGTTCCAGTATAATGTACAGTTTATTGAGTAATTGTACAACTTCTCATTCATCTGATTAAGGTTAAATACTATGTTATTTTATTGTATCTAATATTATCTAACAAGAATGTACTTAATCATCTGGGCCCGGTTGTTCAACTTGTCGTTAACTTAACGTAAGCGTTAAATTTAACGTGTCGTTAAATACTCTAACGTATCGTTACTTAACCCATGGTTAAAATGGTGTTGTTCAACTTGGTTTAACGCCGTCGTTAGTTAACGATGACGTTAAATAATTTAACCACTCGTTAAATATTTAACCAAAGTTTAGAGATTATTCTCTTTACCCACAATGCATTGGTTTGTTAATATTTACTTCAACATGGCTGACAAGTCTTCTGCTAAAACACAAAGGGACAGAAAACCTAACTTCACCCAAGAAGAAGTAAATGTAATTCAAGATCAAGTGCAAAAGAATTACAAAGTGATTAATGAAAAGTTTGGGGATGGTATAACCAATTCCAGAAAGACTGCTGTCTGGAGCAGGATTTCCATCTTGGTCAGTGCTCTGGGTGTTGCCAACAGGTCTCCAAAAGACTGTAAAGACAAGTGGTCTAACACAAAGAAGGAGGCTAAGAATGTTTTTAACAACCGTAACAAAGAGCAGAGGGCTACTGGTGGTGGTCCACAGCCAAACAAACTGAGTCTTGCCATTGAAAGAACAATAGACCTTTGTAAAGACTCAGCTTCCTTCAAAGGTCTTGAAGGAGTTGAAAGTGTACTTGGTATGTATCAGTAACTAATTAATACTCTTTTGTGAATATGTAAAAATAATAAATCTTTAAATGCTATTAATTATTCACTCCGATTTCATGCAATTTCATGCAATTCATCGCCGATTATTTATACCATGTCATCAAAATTTGACAGGTATTTATCTGATTTATTAATCTTTAATAATGTGTAAGCTTAGTATTTAAATGACATTCGGCTATATTCAGTTTTACTCAGTGAATAATAAGTATTTCAATTCATTTGGTCAATTATTTATGTCGTCTGCATTCTAGTATTTACGTCCTAAATATTAACCTTGAAAGACCCTCAGCATGCTAATGAACATATTTGTTTTTGAGCCTTATTAGACCAGCGGTAGAATCAAAAATATTTGTTTTTAATGCACCCACCGAACACACGGCTAAATTATATATCATTGAAAAGATAAAATTGTTGACTTTAATATTAATGATGCCGTAAGCATGAGAAGTGGTCGGAATTTTGCATAATTGAGGTCAAAGGTCAACAATTGAATATTACAAAATTTTGTCTTTACTGTCTATTTTGGGCTAAACTTAGGAACATAAAACATATTAAACAATCAGGGGACAATATTTCGTTCAACATATATTGAGCCTGTTGGGCATACCATTTTTTTTTTTCTAAATACGTAATTTTTACGTTAAAATTTACGTTTTTCGTTATATGATACATTTTGTTTATTTATGACTTCATTTAGTTTCCATACAAGGATGACCTTGAACTTTGGTAATATTTTTTCCCCATAAAAATGAAGTCTTAAGACTACTTGCTACTATACAAAAGTTGTAAGTCAGGTAAAGGGGGATAAAGTTAGTTTCATTGATTTCAGTTTCAATGGTCATGATGGTTATTTCAGTAAATTTTTTACATTTTTTTTGCAGACAAAAGCTGTCATTAATATTTTTGTTGTACAATCAAAATGTATTCATATAAGGTTTATAAAATATGTTAGCATCATATCAACGTTTTTTTTTAACGTTTTTTAACATTAGGAATGCCAGATCGTCCTATCATAATAAACGGAAATAGCTTCAGTGTCAATATCTAAACGTATATTAAATCAACAGAAAAAGTGGACAAAAACTGAAAGCAAAACAAGTTTATATATGAATTAGCAATATTAAGACGTAGATAGGTCAGATAATCAAGCATCATCATCATCATCTATATCTGCAAGGTGTGTATTGGTGTTTTTACAAAGGTCTGATGCTTGACATTGACACAGTTCAGTACAGGACAAATTCTGTTCAAAACACACACAACTTTTACTGCAAACTGATTTTCCTTTGCATGTGCACACCAAATCTTGAAGGAAGTCAGATGACATTTGACCTTCAAACAAGACAGGTTCAAGACCACACTTTCCTTCTTTCCAACCAAACCGTAGAGGCGATCCAATAGCAGACTTGGCGATATGTGCAGTCATCCAGATTTTGGTTTGGAAAGAAGACCTAAGGACGTGCTGTTTGAAAGATGTTTCACAAGGACGGAGTCGGATCAAGCTAGAATCTTTACATGTGGCTAATTTCACCCGGCAGCGTTTGGACTTTCCTTTAGGATCATAAAGCCTAGTGACGAGTTTTCGACTGACAGCTACCGAATCTTCTTTATCAAATAAAGATATCTGGGGAAAGTCATTGAAATGAACAGGCGTTTCTTTTAGTGCCTTTAGCATGGATTTCTTGCCTATGCCAAATAAAGACGATGTAGTATCACATCCTGTAATAGCGTGTGCAGTTGGTAGGATTTTACACAAAACTGAATTTAACGACCCACACAGCTCATGAACAGGAATGTAACGCCGACAATTCTTAATGCTAATGATCATTCCTGTTTGAAACCACAATTCAGATATATGAGTCATCTGTGGGAAATAATGTATTAAAAGTACTAGCACGTCTGTATCCGGAGACTTTACAATAATGCGACCGTTTACACCGTTTTCCCTATACAGTTTGTCAGCATTCAATGCATGCAGAATAATACGTGTATCTGCCTCTTCTTGTGTACTTGACAATTCACTGCAATCTGATATACCTTTGGGACTTATTATTTTCACTATTTCTGGATTGGGAAATGATCCAGTAAAGTACAGTTTTTGTCCATCCATTAGACAACTATTTTCTTTCATATATTGCAGAGTGAATTCACCAAGAAACTTTATAAGTGACTGCTTGTTTTCACATGAACTAAGAAATTTTTTCCAGTCTGGAATGATTCTTCCTTCGATTACTTAAAACACTTTTGGATTGAAAAAATGACTTTGATCGTCGTTCCCCTTCAGAGCTTTTAATGGAATTTTGAATGTCATATCTATAGAAAAAAATGTCAGCAACCACTGAAGCATATTGAAAGCAAGCAACCTGATTGCGGACAAAATCTAAAGCCAATTCACCAAATGTTTCAAACCTTTTTGCATTGCTCGATTGCAATAATGCCATGCCATCTCTTATATGGTTGGTTCGGGATATATCGAATATTAAAAGGATTTGACAGACTACTACATCCTGTTCGAGTATGTGAGCTAAATCTGCCTTGCAAGTCTTGCGCATTGTACCATCGTCATGGAACATGGATGTTGGGATTGGGCCAATTGGATAGGACAGAACTTTTTCAACTGTTACATCCTCTCTACAACTTGCCAAAGCAAAGGTACGCCTAAAAACTAACTCTGGGTTGATATGCACATTAACTGTGTCACCAGAACGACACTTTAGTTTAGTTTTTTTCGTCATATCCTCGAAAGACTTTAGTTTAGATCTTGATATCGGGTTATAGAAATTTCGAGACTGCCCATTCGACAAAGAACCATCAACAAAGGATTTAACCCTTTGTGTGCCCTCATTAATAGAATTCAATAAAGAATCTTGAACTTCTTTAGATGCGTGCATCCCAGTTGAAATGTTTATGAGAGGACCTGGATGTAAGGTAACATCAAAAGGATCTGTCATTTTGTTGATGATATGATCTATCAAATCACTAACCTTCGCATCTTTCTGAACAAGATTGTATATCACTATATGCATTCTCACGACGGGGAGGCTCAGGACGCTCTTTTGGCTTGTTGAATGGTACACAGTTTATCAAAGACATTGTCTGCTCGTCGACTGGTAGAGATTTTTCCTGTCCTCGTTTAACTTTAACCTGTTCAGCATGTACAGCGCTTGAATCTGTCATTTCAGTCTGCAGTTGGAAAACAGCTCTAGCCATAGAATGGAAAGTATCCTTGCCATCCACCGTTTCCGTGTTTATGTCAATGTTATCTAATCCTTCCTGGATAAGACAACCATTGGAAGACAACGGTACAAATTAATACCGTTCGGAACATACACGCCATTTTTGATCCTATCAATTTCATGACTTGATAAGCTTGTTAGGTAACGCCTAACCTCATCATACGAACTGCAAAACCCATGAGCATTTAATGTTTCAACTAATTGTTTTGATCCAAATTCGTGATACAATTGTAATGCAAGACCAATTTGAAATGGAGTGATCACATTAGTACTCATTGAAACTATGCTTTCTGTAAGCGACATACATTTTCGCATTTTTTCTACGGTAGTATGATTTTGGTTTGAAACGGCCAGAAAAGACTTTTCATCTATTAACCAACAAATAAATTTGGTCAGGTTTTGGGGCATTGATTGCATTGACAACGGCAGAGAACATTCGGAAGGTGTTGAGTAATAATCATTGTTTAGATCAAGGCTATGTATATCACGCCTTAAAATATTGGCAGCGGTGTGTAAAATCTGTTCTT
Organism: Mytilus galloprovincialis; assembly: GCA_037788925.1. NCBI lineage: Eukaryota > Metazoa > Mollusca > Bivalvia > Mytilida > Mytilidae > Mytilus > Mytilus galloprovincialis. The sequence continues at coordinate 89,485,633 of CM075338.1, forward strand.
CACTTGTTGTATTTTTGGAACTTCCAATTTCCAGATTTAGCTGACTTGCAGCTTTTATTGCGTCACCGATAGATATAGAGCTGCTGAACGTGATATTTGATTTACCCTGGCCTTGTGGTTGTATGACAATTGAATCGCCGTAATAGTTCATTAACCTATTTTGCAATTTATATGTTGTGTATTTGTCGGCATAGTCCTGTGGAAGCAAGAAACGAAATTTCTCAAGCAAGTTGGACATCATAAAAGCCTTATGCTTTACCATCAGGTCTGAATTAATTTCTGATACCAACTGCACAAATGCAGTATCGTGGTCAGAAGATTCTGCTTTTACTTTTTGGGTTGTTTTCAGTAGATATTTAGTTATACAGGCCGAATGATAAAGGACATTTTCAGTAAAATTTTCATGTAAAACCGTTGACTCAATTTCATGATCCGAATTAATTCTAGCTGCCTCAAGGATATTCTTAATTCTGTCTGCTGATTCCACTTTGTGCAATTTAGCATCTTTTTATAAGTTTTGTTCTTACAAAAAATACAGGAATACCACTCTGATCGAGTTGTGATTCTAGATGTGCTTGCAGCAGGTGAAAAAAATGCAAGCACCACCTATATATATATTCTCCTCCGTTTCCATAAAATCTTGTTTATAACCAGATAGATTCTGCTTACTGGTGTAAGATTTACAACATGATCTATGGTATTTAACATCAATATGTTCCGAAAAAAAATGATTAATAGAAGACAACTCTTCTACAATCTTCAAATAGATCTCACCTTTCCGTAGTTTAGTAGATTCAATAAAACTAACTTTGCCCTTGTCAGTGAAAATATATAATTTTTCCGTGCATTTAATCTGACAAATTATGCATTCCTGCCAATCTAAGGAAGACTTCCCTCTCTTTGCACTTGTTGGGGTAAGTTTTGGAGGACTACCGAACTTTGACATTATCCGGAAAATTTTCACAACAGATCCGGAATAATTTTTAAGCGATTACTTAACACAATGTAAACAATGATAAAAAAAACAATATATTACCACTCTGGGTATTGAAAATAACAAAAAAAACAAAGAAATCAACAACAAAGCAAATATAAAACTAGTGTAAAGACAAATATAAACCCTAAAACTGATATTATTCAAACAATTTCAATGTGAAATGCTAATCGACATTTGGCTTGTACAGTGATAGAACTGAACGGAGTGAGGATTAAACAAAAATAAACGTCCCGGAACGTAATTCCGGAATTAAATAAATGTGTAACAGATTGAGGTGTTCTATTCAAATTAAAAATTTCTTGTTAATCGAATAAGAAATGTTACAAACGAAAGTTGTTTTGTATAAAGTAAATATCGAAGTGTATATTTATGCCAAATAAACACAAATGAAGTGTTTTATAATTATCCTGTTATTAACGGAAACCGGTGAAAATCGTGTTAATCACAAGTACTGAAGTAAAACGGTTTTTAAAATGTTAATGGTAATTGTTTTTATAACAATTATTGACTATTGTTATCGTCAGTGATATATTCTTACATTATCAATTTAAGAAATAGCCGTAATATTGTGATTCGTAATAATAATTAACATTTTAGTGTATCAGTGAATTTTTTTTTTATACACAACATAACGCTCTAAAAAGCTATTTTTACGGAAATTCGACCATACGATTTTCTTACGGCATGTTTAAAATATAAGTTTAACATGTATTCTTTCATTTAAAAAAAATTCAGGTGTGTGTTCTTTGGGTGCATTAAACTCCTTAACTAAGCGTCTTTTCAGATTTCGCCGCTGCACTATATTACCTCATGACACACATTTTTGTAGCGATGGATGATTTCAAATATTGTCATTTGACAATATTGTAATGATAGTTTGGAACAATACATGTTCAGTTAAATTTTTTTGTTTATCCACGAACGAACCTCCTTGCTGTTATTTCCCTTTGATTTGTAGCCGACAGGACGATGTTTCTCGGACCCTGGCTAACCCGTACATTAAATTCGATCGTGGCATACGCTCGTAAAGGCCAAGATTTTAACAATTTTAATAATCATCTTTTGTTGATCGTTCAAGATTTGGAAAATAAATATACATAGATGGTGTTAAACTTGGTGGGATATGAGTGAAAAAAATGTGGATAAAAAGGGGGAGGGCTATACAGTGAGAAATGTATGCACAGAAGTGCCACTGGAATAGGTCCTTTTTATTTTGTCAAATATACCGAAGGGGACGCAATATCAACACTGTAAAATGTAGATGGGCCAGCAATTTTCATTTAACAATTAGCAATGTAAAGATTTTTTTTGGACAGCGAGTGAGATTGCGAGTTTAAATCCAGCATGGCAGGTGCCCTCTAATCCTTGATGATAATTGACTAAGGATTTGAAACCCTACCTAATGTCGGGTGTTTACTCCAGCTTCATCCATCAATAAAAACTTACTTCAACGAAATAGCACGATTGTGCTGAAAGCAGCGTTAAACACCAATATTCATTATTCATCAAAACCAATAGATTTGCTAGAAAATTATTTAAAATTGTGCATTACTGCCTTACAATTGAACAGAAGATTGTCTTATGATATATAGTTTTGTTACTAGCCGTCTCGTTTTGGTTGTCATTGATGCATATGGTTTGTCAGGCTAGTTCAATGAAAGCAAAGAAAGAATGTCTGACAAAAAAAAACTCTCTTTAAGTAAGAAAATTTAACAATAGACACACGTCTATTCATCATCATGATAATTATAAAAATAACAATCTCCTTATTATATTTTCTAGATGACAACTCAGCAGCATTGCCAGAGGAGAGTGCAAGTATTTCCCAGGACCTGTTTGATACCCCTCCAAGCCAACCACCTTCCCAATCTGGCTCTGAATCCATTCTTCAGCCATTACCACTAATACCGCTTCTACCGGCTGTAAATATCCAGGTGTCACGCCCAGTAGCTGCAGTAGTTGAGCTGGGGACTCTTAACAGCACAGAAAGCAGAAAATCCAAAGAAAAGGAAAGCAACTGCTGATGATGTTTATGGGCTTCAGGTAAAATTTCACATTTGCATTTATTTTAGAAATAATAAAAAACGATTAACATATTATTGTCTTATAATGAATGGCTCGGTGTTAGTTTCAAGACATTATACTCGGGAAAATGAAAAGGTAAAACTCAATTATCAACACTAAGAAAAGTTGACTTTTTGGGTCCCCATCGATTAGTTTGTATCATACAGATGCAGATCCAGGGGGCTAGGGGCCCGGTCGATTCCCTCCCCTTTGTGGTCAGTCAGTACCCGCTTACAAAAAGTTCTGCATCTACCACTGGTATAGGCATCTTTATGAAAATCTTCTTATATAAATATTTCAAATTTATGGTCTTCCAACTGCTGGCCAAAGCATAGGTTCAACAGGTCATACACTTTATCTGGAAATCTCAATTTCATGCAATACTTCTGTAAATTCCACAAGAGTTGTAAGGTATACAGACACATATAAAGATATATGTTAAAATAATCATATGGATCTACATGTATCATTTTTATTTCAGGTACTGTATTTGAAGGGTGAAATGGCAAAGCAGACAAAAGAGATGAGGAAATTAGACCGTTAGATAGAGTTGCTGGAATTAATGAAACAAGACAAAGAGAATACTCCACAAACATTTTCTCAACTTTTAATGACTTAAAATATTTATTTTTCTTATCAATTAACAATTCTTTGCAAGACAGTTTTCACTTGACCTCGACCTCATTTAATGGAATAAGTGAACAAGGTTAAGTTTTGGTGGTCAAGTCCATATCTCAGATACTATCAGCAATAGGTATAGTATATTGAGTGTATGGAAGGACTGTAAGGTGTTCATGTACAACTGGCAGGTGTCATTTGACTTTGCCCTCATTTTCATGGTTCATTGGTCGATGTTTAGTCTTCTTGGTTAATGTTAAGTTTATGTGACAGTTGTAATATAGCTTTATTATGTAAATCAATTGTATCTGATTTTATGCCCTTTATGGGCCCTGTAATTTTGGGAATAAAAATAGTCTATTTTATTCTATTTTATATTAAGGACTATCCACATAATATCAATGATTAGTAAAGAAGGCGAAATTTCAGCGTGTGTACTCTTGTTTTAATTCTGGCTATGCATTTATTTGGTATGTTTATATTCGTTCATATCGTTTGCTTTACATCCAGTGGTAAATATTTCATGCATGTTCATGATGAGAACAAATTAACAAAGAGTACAATATGTATAATCAGACCCCTCACAAGATTTTGTAATATGCATGGCGTTACACTTATCCATACAACGCAATCAGATTATACATCCCCTTTCCAACCGGATGTGCCGGCGTATTTACACACCCAACAGTCTATGGAAGACCCACTTTGCGACAAGGGTTTCACTGATTGGACGAACAAATTCCAAAGGATGACTTTAAATGTATACCTTAATCAAGCCTTGGGGCAAAATGTCATTCAGTGTACAATTAACAATGAGATGATGTTTAAAAAAGCGTGACGACCGACACTTCGTAGTGCCAATAACTCATATTACCGCAAGTGTATTTATGAACTCATTATTTGCTAAGCCTTCAATTCAACATGTCGATTGCATGTGTTTTGAGAAAACATAACTTGTATTATTTATCACAATTTTATATTGGATGAAAAAATGGAGACTCTTGTGTATTAAGCATGTATTTCAGTTGAAGAAAACTCTCTAATGTGTCTACCATCTTGTTCTCCTTCAAAATTCGGAACTTGCACTGGCTGGTCTTGCTGAGCATGTACACCACACACATCTTCCAAAGGTTCATTCCTTGTTAAAGCTATGTTATGTAGAACAGCACAAGCACCAAACACTCGACAGACTTTTTCTGGTTTCATTCTGACCTGAAATTTGATTTCATAATTGTGGGCAGGAAGATATCTTTCAATTTAAAAAAAAAACTGTTTCAGAAGTGTATTCCCATCTACAATATTGTCTCCTGGAAAATTACCCATGCAGATATCAACTTTAACAAAAAAATACCATGTTAATGATTATTTGCACCGCATTCTAAAAAAAACAATACCGATAGGTACTTAAATAACAGGTTCACTATAATCCCTATTAACTGCGGCTCTTTCTGTAACAATTTAGTTGTCTCTAGTTTTTCAGAGCTTCCATTAAATTGTTATGGGGATAGTGTCGCTTGTATGAAATTTAAAAAAGTCAGGACAAGAGTTTCGAGTAAAAAAAGAGGCAGGATGAAAGTGTGAAAAATAAAAAGGCATTTTTCATACTAGCCCCCCCCCCCCCCCCCCCCTCAAACAATAAATGATAGCTCCCTAATTAGTATCTTTTTTATAATTAGTTTCTTTTTTGTGTCCCTTTTTACTCAATATATTTTTTTCTTCATGGCTGAAATTTTTTGGGCATTTTTTGTATGAATCTGCTGAGGTTAATGAACCATTTAAGCTATGCATCACTATATAGGATTATCTCATTGTTGAAGGCTGTACAGCTACCTATCGATGTTAACTTCCAAGTAATTTGGTTTCTCAGTAAGTTTTGAGTATTTTCATTGGCAATCAAACCACTTTTTTGTTATCATATTTTAAAGTATTCTATAATTATTTTTACCTCAGAGTGTAAAACATGAAATCTTCTCTTTAAGATTCCAAAAGCCCTTTCAATAATAGATCTTGTACTGGAGTGTGCTCTATTAAATTTTTGCTGGTGTCTTTCTCTGGGATTTAGATAGGGTGTCATGAGAAAAGGGCGACATGCATACCCGCTGTCTCCTAGTATCAAACCATCTGCAAGTCCTCTGTTGTTTGTCTCCAGGTAGTGACATAGGTTTGATGTGTTGAAGATGTGGGAATCATGGGTTGACCCTGGCCAGTTAGCAGATATATTGGTAAATTTCCTGAAAAAATATGAAACTAATTTAATTATATGAAGAGTACTGATTAATGTTACAGTTAACTGCAGCTTGAATAAAGGTCACTCAGAGCTATTGCTACTTGTGACAAATAAGAGGGACTCCAGTTAAAAATGATATTTTTTTCCCAATTAAAAAGTGTAACTCAATTAGAACTAGTATAATTTTCATTGAGGCCCTAAAAAAATGCATACAGATGATTGAAACTATTAGTATATCCAATAATTTTATTATTTATGAATGTTCAAAATCTTTTTCAGTGAAAAAAATATGTTTTTCCTTCAGTATTAGGGGGGGGGGGGGGGGGGTCCGGATCCAGAAATCCTGGGCTTTAAAACACATAATCCCGAGATCCAGAAATTCGAAAAAAGAATTCCCGGATCCCGAAAGGGTCATTCCCGAAATCCCGAAAAGTGTCATTTTTGAAATTTCGAGCTTAAAAACTCCCGATCCCCTACAGAAAAAATACAACACTAATAATATGCTTTCCTTCATCAACATTGTAAAGATTAGAAATAGCACATATAAATAAGTGGCACGTATAACCACACTGTTTGGAGTCACAGGTGCGCGGTCTTATTGGAAAAGATAGCACACAATGACCCGATCGTCGATCGATCACTTGTAATATTTGGGTCGTATAAGATCGAGGGCCGAATTGTTGGCTTACTGACGAGAAAGTTTAAGGGAGATAATAGCAAAGGTAAACAAATAAACAGACGAAGAGGAGATCAGACACACGAGATTAACAAACTAAATAAGTACCTTCGTAATCACACACTATGGAACCCCTTTCTGTTGACAAAAGCTGCCTCGTCCTCTGATGGCCCTTGTATCTTGATGTGTGTGCAATCAATGCACCCCAAAACATTTGGGAAGTTCATTTGTCTGTAGAAACCACACTTCATCCTGTTTTTAGAATTGATGTCTTTTGGCCACTGGATGAAGTTGTCTTTCACATCAAGTAAAGCATTGGTAACATCATTCACTGCTCTAGATACAGTTTCTTTGTCGTAGCCCATTGTATCTCCAATTACTTGTAAAAATGACCATGAGGCATAAAACCTCAAGGCATACTTGCTGCTCCACTGTTAGAGCAGTTTCCTTTGCTGTAGATCTTCTCAATTTATCTCCGACTATATTGCATATGTAGGCTATAGAGTCTCTTCCGAACCTATATCTTATCCTAATTTCATTGTCAGTCAAATTGTTTAGATGTGAAACCATTCCTCTGAAGATTCTCTCTTTTCTTTGCCTAGGTACCATTAACAGAGCAGCCATTTTAACAATTAAAACACTTCGTTAAGTATTTAACGAAGGTCTATAGCAGCGTTAGATTTTATAGAAGTTAATTATCGACAGTTTAACGTTGCGTTAATCTAACATAGAGATGAACAACAGGATTAACCATACGTTAAATTTTAACGAAGCGTTAGCATATTTTAACGACAGCGTTAGACTTAACGACAAGTTGAACAACCGGCCCCTGATAAGATAATGTACTTAGTGTAATGTTTTGAAGTCCAACTGTCTATATCAATCTGCTCAGCTCTTAAAAAAACGCCATATCACGGCTTTGTGACGTCAAATACGTTTACCTGGCCTTAATAACTTTGACCCGGACATATCAGTGACGTCATAATATTTGAACCGACGTTGATAAGTTTGAGCCGAACTTATCAAGTCAACTTCCGGTTGCTGGTGAAACTAAGACATTACTTCCAAAATAATATGAAGGCTTTTTGACCTCGTTCGCTGCGCTTACTCGACAAAAAGCTTCATATTATGTCTCGCAGCTGATATTTTATGATATAAACATGCAGACAACCTTATAATCGGTACGTTTCTTACAAAAATGTACTTAATCTTCTGATAATATAATGTACTTTGTGTTATGTTTTCAAGTAAGAACTTAGTACTTTGCTATAAGAATGTACGTTTAATTAGTTCCTGTGCAGTTTTTTTATTCATCTAATTGAGTACCAAAGCTATAAAGTTCAGAATGTGTTCTATGATGTTATATTATAAGATTGTACTTCGTGCTATGCTTTAAGAATGTATCTTGAAAAATCTTTAAACGAAATAAGTAAGAATACACCTTCTCATATCAGAATATGGTTCCAGTCTAATTTACAGTTTAATGAGTAATTGTACAGCTTCTCATTCATTTGATTAAGGTTAAATGCTATGTTTTTTTTACCGTATCTAGTGGTATCTTACAAGAATGAACTTTGTGTTATGTTTTCAAGTAAGAACGTAGTGCTTTGCTATAAGAATGTACGTTTTAATGAGTTAGTGTAAAGTTTTTTATTCATCTAATTGAATACCAAAGCTATAAAGGTCAGAATGTATCTTATGTTATGTTATAAGAAAGTACTTCGTGCTATGCTATAAGAATGTATCTTGCAAACTGTTTAAACGAAATAAGTAAGAATACACCTTCTCATACATAAGATTGAGACAGGATACATCATATGTGTCGTAATGGCACGTGTACAGTTTTTTTTTTATTAACCTGATTGAGTATTTAAGCTAATGAATGTGTCTTGTCTTGTATTATGTTATAAGAATGTATCTTGCAACATTTTTGACGAAATTATTAAGAATACAACTTCTCATACATAAGATTGAGATAGGATACATCATATGTGTATGTATGGCTTAGGGTGACGCTTTCTCAAAGATCTGCCTGATATCCCAAGCTTGTCTAAAATGCATCCGAATGAGTAAAGGCACAGCTTTGCAAACATATTAGAATTTGGATCCAGTCTAATCTACAGTTTATTAAGTAATTGTACAGCTTCTCATTCATCTGACTAATGTATGAATACTATGTTATTATATTGTACCTAGTGGAAAACAGGTATCCAATAAGAATTTACTTATTCTTATGTTAATATAATGTACCTAGTGGTATCTTATAAGAAAGTATATGTTGCTATGTTATCATAATATACAAGCTGTTATGTTTGAGAAGGTACTTAGTGCTATGCTAAAAGAATGTAAATGCTACAACAAGGTTACAGTTTTTCAAGCTATCTCAAATCCATCTTACTAAGTACAAGGGCACATCTTTGCGTATCAGTACACGTATTATCTACATTTTATTGAGTAACTGCACAGCTTCTCATACAACTAATCAAAGTCTTAATGATATGTTATTAGAATGTATCTAGTGTTATTAAATAAGAATGTACTTCGTGCTTTTCGATAACAATGTACAAATTAATAAGAATGGTACAGCTTCACATAATTCTGCTGGAGATCCCAAGTGCACACCGTTCATCTGATTGATTACTAAGAGTTTCAAAATTCAGACTGTGTCTTGTATTATGTTATGAGAATGTTCTTAGTGATATGCTATAGAAATGTATCTTGTGTACTATTTTTAAGAGATGAAGTGAGAAGTAAAATACTAAAAATACTGAACTCGAGGAAAATCAAATTGGAAAGTCCCTCATCACATGAGGGCAAAATCAAATGACAAAACACATCAAACTGTCATATTCCTGACGTAGTACAGACATTTTCAAATGTAGAAAATGATGGATTAAACCTGGTTTTATAGCACTAAACCTCTCACCTTTCATCAAATTCCGTTATATTTACAATGATGCGTGAACTAAACAGACATAATAAATAAAAAAGTCAAAAAAGGGAACAGCATGAAGAATACACCTGCTCACAAAGTGTTAATGTGATTGATAATGAATACATCACAAGTGTATGTATGGCCTACGGTGGAGCTGTCCCAGAGGCATTGAACTAAGAAAGGGGTCGGTTTTGCATATCATAATATGGTTCCAGTACTATTTACATTTTTTAAGTAGGGGCACGGCATCTTAGCTATCTGATAAACGTTTGAATATTATATTTTGAGAATAATGTACTTAGATTTATGTTTATACTTAGTGCTTTGCGATGTACAAATTGGTGTGCTATAAATATGGTATATCTTTTCATAGATCAGTTTGAGACCCCCATACGTCTCATATACATCTTACCAAGTGAGGTCAAAGCTTTTAATATAAGAATATGGTTCCATTTCCAGTGTTCATTTTATAGGTAATTGTACAGCTTTTAATTCATCTGATTAAGGTCTGAATACTATGTTATCATTGTTGTTGTGAAAACCTCTGCAGATTTTTTTCAAATAACCAAGACAAATCTTAGAGAAAAAAGTTAATTTGCATATGACGTATTGCATGAACGAATTGTTGTTGTGAATTCAACTCACTTCTGAGTAGGTAATTATAAGAAACAACTCGCCTCATTATTCCCCTCCACAACTTAAATAAAAGCGTAATTTGCCTATAATTGAATGGTCACGACCAACTATTATCTCATTTTCAAATAAAAAGCTATTACCAACAATTTTGTAGTCTTTCAGCTAACTAGAAACTGATAATGTATTAGGTTGGTCTCATTGGGTTCTAAGTGTGACGCGGTATTGCCGATTTTTTGTAAGCTTGACAGATGAAAGTCAAATTAGTGTGCCGTGAAAACGGGAATGAAGTCTGGCGGGACACGGGAAATTACCAAAAAAATGAGAATTGCTGACGTACATAGTATAAGCTGGATACGGGAATATGACAAAACAGTAAGCAGGATCCGTGGTCAGAACCCCCAATGAGAACCCCTTGTAGGGAAGTATCACTTATTATTTTGAAAGGAATTTCTATTTTTTCGAAACTCATTTTTAGCATTTTATATCTTATGACATCTAGAGCTTATTCCGAATCAGGATCTAAAATTTAATTTATATCACCTTTTTTCTTTTAATAATTACGAACTATATTACCTATCTATCGGAACGGCGTATGAAAGTGTTAGAAAAAATGATTTGTTCTCTCGATAGATTCAGTCGATTTAGACTTGATCAGAGCAAGATGATCGTTTAAGACTGAAACCTTTTTACTAGTGATAAATGACCGTTTCAAACTGAAATCGTTTTACTATAGCTAGTGCTTAATGACTGTTTCAGATTGAAATCTTGTTTCTAGTGCTAAATAACCGTTTCAGACTGAAAATTTGTTTCTAGTGCTAAATAACCGTTTCAGACTGAAATCTTTTTACTAGTGCTTAATGATAGTTTCAGATTGAAATCTTGTTACTAGTGCTAAATTATCGTTTCAGACTGAAATCTTCTTACTAGTGGTAAATCACCGTTTCAGACTGAAATCTTGTTACTAATGCTAATTGACCATTTTAGATTGAAATATTGTTACTATTCATTTAAACAAAATTGGTTCTTGTTTAAAATTCAGGAAAAAACCTTCCTCCTCTAAAAAAGAAATCAGACTATTTTTCAACATATTACATTTCTCGTCGTCTCCTTGCACACCTATTTCCATGCTTTCATTTTAAATAATACTAATAAGTGGCAATCTAACTACTGGGCCATTCACGCTTTAGTGTAGGCGTGCTATAGTGGAGGCCTGCTATCATATGCGTGCTAAAGTGTAGGCGTGCTAATATATGCGTGCTATACTGTAGGCGTGCTTTTATAGGCGTGCTATAATGGAAGCGTATTGTAGGGTAGGCGTGCTATTATAGGCTTACCATGAGTAGCCGAGTAGTAACGATTGATTAAATTCGGGAAAATCTCCAGAACATTTATTTGTTATGATCAGTATTTGTTTTTCGAATAGGTTTTGGGGTAGGTCACGTTATATATGAGACTCGGAACCGTGATAGTACCGTAAAATGGGCTATTTTCACGGGGTGTACATTATCGCTCATTTTCGCGGATGGAACAAAATCGCCAAAATAAATTTCGCCCATTTGAAAGTGTACAAGCAAAGTTTTGAATCCTCAAAAATAATAACCGCCAAAACAATTCGTGTACCCTTTTCAATGAAAAAATAGCGAAATTTTACACTCGCGAAAATAATCCGTCATACGATACACCGAAACACGATGTACATTCTGATGTGCTATGGTTTGAAGCTAAACTAGTCAACATAAACTTTACAAGTCAACGAAGACGTCATTTTTTTTGTTAGAACACATTTCCTGATTTAATTTATATGGGGTGACCGTGTTTAACCGAACAGCAAACTATAAAGAGCCACAAAACGGACTAGTGTCAAACCATTAAAACAGAAAACAAACGGTCTAATCTACATAAAAAAGATCATTTATCAACCACATCAACACATGACAACCACTGAATAACAGGTGTAAACAAATGATCCCGATTTAAACGTTTTAATAGGTATCAACCTTCACTCTAGCCTGAACAAATAGTATCACATCACAAAATAGAGTGACGCAATTTAAAGTATCAATTGAAATAGCTCAACTTAACCGAAAGGAATATTAACGCAAACAAGTGAACATACAATGAACCAATAAAATTATATACCATTCAGCAACCAAATTTCTTATTCTAAGCCTTGTCTTCTTTTTGCATTATGGGTCATTCTGTGTATGCCACTTCTTTCTAAGCAGTTCTGTATTTTCATGTGCTACAAATTACAAAATAAATACACAAATGTTCTTCTTTACAAAGCAATTTCCGTTATCAGTTAATCAGTTAATGTTTTTACACGATTCTTAAACTCATTTTAGTAATGGCAGAATTTTAAATACTGCTGTAATCCTTCAAACAATTCTGGAATAGAACATTTGTATGTAATAAATGATTAGCACTTATCTCTGAAACCAAAACAATACTGAAAGCAAAAACTAATATCATCTTAATAATTCACAGAAAATGCATCCCCTTTTTAAGTTATTCCTCTTTTACTTTTACTTTTTACGAAGTAGCATAACCAGATTTCAAAAATATTACCCATTCCATCATATAAACTTAACATTATCATTATCTACGAAAAGATCATGAAAATGAGGTCGCAGTCAGATACTCCTTGCTAGACGTACAAGTGACAGATGCCGATTTAAGATTTTAAAAAAGAGATTGAGTCTTGCGGGTATTACCCTTCAATCTTTCCGTACACCAAATAAACTGGTTCGATTGCTCATTATAAGTACACGAAAAACAGACCAATATGAAAATATTAAACATTGACCAATGAACCATTAAAATTAATGGACATACAATTAGGTCAAAGTCAAATGAGCCCTACGAAACAGACATATATACCTTACAATTATTCCTTACACCAAAATGTATTTTAAGTAATGCTTAAAGTTTAATTAACTGACATAAACTGTGTTCTTCAACATTGTACTTGTTTGGTTTTATAAATATTTTGATATGAGCGTCACTGATGAGTCTTATGTAGTCGAAATTATTAAATTATAATCATGATACCTTTGATAACTATTATCACAGATATATGTCTCGCTTTTTTATAATTTTATAATGCAAATGCTGAAATTTAAATAGCAACACTTAAACATGTAAGTTTTGCAAATATTCAAAGTCATTGAACCATAACTGAAGGTACATAGCTGAACAATCTCCAAGTAAATTAGATGTACCAATGCTAATACAACTGCATACCAAATACCATTGACACACCACTAGTGATTCCCCCATAAACCTACCTACAAACTAAACCATAACAAGAATGTACACACTGAACTGTCTCGCCTTCTTTACTAATCATTGATATTATGTTGATAGTCCTAAATATAAAGCTTTATTACAACTGTCACATAAATTTAACATTCACCAAGAAAACTAAACATTGGCCATGAAAATGATGTCAAGGTCAGATGAACCATGCCACCCAGGCATGTACAGCTAACAATTCTTCCATACAACAAATATAGTTGACCTATTGGTTATAGTTTAAGAAAAACAGACCATAACACAAAAACTTAACACTGAGCACTTAACCATGAAAATGAGGTCAAGGTTAAATAAAACCTGCGTGACTGACATATAGATCATAAAATATTTCCATACACCAAATATAGTTAACCAATTGCATATACTATCTGACAAATAGACCAAAACTCAAAAACGTAACTTTGAACACTGAACCATGAAAATGAGGTCAAGGTCAAATAAAACCTGCGTGATTGATAAATAGATCATAAATATTGCCATACACCAAATATATTTTTAAAACTGCAAGAGTTTGCCCAATTTTTAAAAGTGGCGATGCCTGTAATCCTGATAATTATAGACCAATAGCAGTTTTGACTTGTCTCTCAAAAATCATAGAACGACATATAGCTAATAGTTTGTATATATTTTTAAATAGTAATGACCTTCTTAATACTACACAGTCAGGTTTAAGACCTAAACATTCGTGTACTACTGCACTTACTAAATTAGTAGGTGAATGGTTAGCAAATATAGATAAATTAATGGAGAGATAAACGGAGTTATATTTTTAGATTTAAAGTTCTGGTTAATCATATAATTTTAGTAAAAAAACTTGAATATTATAATGTTTCAAATTGTACACTAGACTGGTTTAAGTCATACTTGTTTGAACGAAGCCAGCAAGTTAAGGTCAATAACGTCATGTCTAATACTAAATGCATAAAAACTGGGGTACCACAAGGTTCTATCCTGGGCCCTCTGTTATTTATGTTATATATTAATGATTTACCACTTAAGGCGAAGTGTACGTAATTAAACTACACAATGGATTTTTAAAAATTTTTACATGTAGATTCTGCTTGTAAAAATAAATCGGAAAATAAAAAAAAAAGGGGGTAACCGTTTTCGTTTTTGAGATACGAGCTGTTGAAGTTAACAGCATCATACACCAAAATTACAAAGGATATATAGGGAAAATCGTGAAATTCGGCAGAAATTGTTACATTTCCAAGATTTTCTATTATATTAGACAATCGATTTTTTTTTAAATTTACGAGACGATTCTAAAATGTCTGAGGAACCGATTGGTGCAAAGAAAGTCCTTAGCAACCGTGCTACTTTTCAAGCTATACCATGTTAAAGTTGAATCTTGAGTGTAAAAAAAAACAAAAAACGACAACGTTATTGAGTCGCCGCAACAGTTACGACGCTTCATATACTTCTATACTTGTATGAAATATATACCGTTTTGTTGGAGTTCGTGTTGCTCGGTCTTTAGTTTTTTTATGTTACGTCTTGTGTACTATTGTATTGTATTTGTCTTTTATATTCGGGTGCGTGCGGAGATCGCTAAGCTAGAAAACGGTTGACATTTTCTTCATTATGAACTAGAACTATTTTTGTTAAAATCGAAACACTGCGGCGTGTTTTCAAAATCTTTGTTCCCATAAAACTTCATTTCATCAAGGTCTCTTCTCAGAATATCAGCCATCTGTCTGGCACAGGATAACAAATCAATATTTAAGTAAATTTAAGTTGTGTGGTAATTCTTAGTACATTTGGGTAAATTAATCTTATATTTGTGCCGCATAAGCATCTCTATAATTCAACACATCCCTGAGCCACGACATTATATATTTTATGCATTGCATGCGCTTATTTTTATCACAATCCAGACCGGCTAGTAACTGTTGTATAACTTTCACGTCTGAAGACGAATATTTGCGTGAAACATTATTGTATGATTTTTATTTCTTGAAATCAATCTGAAATCTACAACAGTCCTTTCCCGAAAGTCGGGCTGGACCTTTACTTTTATGTGCATTCGGGATTTGCACAAATTGTAACCTGAATAATTCAGTTGTATTATTCAGCTAATGTACGAATGCTACATTTCTCGTGTGGGAGAAAATCGGACATGGAAAGGGCTTGAATTATTCGAGTTACTCAAATTGAAACTCGGGAATATATTTCTAACTGTTCTGAATTCGCGGAAACAAATGATTGTTTTTCGGCATTACGGCATTGAATCAATAGAAATACCATTTTTTTCTTTTAACAAATACGAATACCAGTCAGTTCATTGGACTTTATTTTGAAAGAGGGGCGGCAATCCATTCATTTTATCCAATCAATTTGGGGGAGGGGTCAACATTGATAGACAAAAGCCTTGAAATATTCGATAAAAAACCGTTGAATGTAAATTATATGAACTCCAAAGTCTCATATTATGAGACTAGTAAACCACAGGCTTCTCAATTCTTGTATGATCATGAACTATCGTGAAAACCTAGAGCTGATCGAGTGCGAGATCCTCATGGATAATCATCGAGGTCGTTAAACACCCCTTGCAGTAAACTTGGGTTAAATTTTAAAGAAATCCAAATGTAATAGTCTGAACACATTTCACCTCTCATTCCACTAAATATTAAATTGCAGTTACAAGTATCACAAAACTTCCCTGACCTCTTTTCTTTAACCATAATAGAGGGAGGAGGGACGGAGGGATCCAGATCCCGAAATCCCGGGCTTAAAAACACGACATCCCGAGGTCCTGAATTTAAAAATAATTAAATCCCGACTACCCGAAATTCGGAAGTAGAATTCCCAGATCCCGAAAGGGTCAATCCCGAAATCCCGAGCTTAAAAACACCCGATCCCTGAGTTCCGATAAAGGTCCTACCCCCTCCCTCCGTAATTCTATATTCTATTCATTCATAATCTTGAATTGAGACTTGATACTTCAAAATTACATTCTCTAATTTTGAATGATACACACAGGCACAACAAAAGAAAACAGATTTTGCTATATATCTCTTCAAAATTGGAATTTGTGAAAGAAGAAATGACATGTTATATTTTATCTTACATGTGTACTTTCAATTTCAATATGGTTCTAAATTTAGATTTAGTTTTCCCATAAATTGCGGACGGAATAGAAAACACCTGTGTTTATTTTCTGCACATGCAGAAAAAGTTGAAAACTGGGAGTTGAATGACATAATTTTTACTTATTTTAAGATAAATGTTAGAGTGAGACAACTTTTAAGTTACTGAATAATTTTTGGGGCCTAATTTGTTTATTTTTTGTTTGTTTTCCGTCTTTGTTCTTCCGACCTGTAAGTGTTGTACTACTAGTGAGGCTCCCACAGGGTACCCCCTCAGGTCGCAAGGTCGCTTTTAAATTCGTCGAGAGGTCGTTTTTAAGGGAAATGTACACGTCGCAGGTCGTTTTTTTCCCAACACAGAGGACGGAAGTAGGTCGGAGGTCGTTTTTTCCAAATTTTACATGAAGGTCGCAGGTCGTTTTTAGAAGGCCCTCAGGTCGGAATTCGCCCCTAAAAAGCCCAGAGGTCGCAGGTCGTTTTTGACCCTGCGGGAGCCTCACTAGTAGTCAAATTATTCTCTTGTATCGTCTGATTTCCGAATGAATATAAATCATGTCCTTAAATTTTCAATTGCACAAAATACGAACATTTCAACGTATTTTTAATTAAACAATTAAATTCACACGTCTTTCATTAATTATTTGTAACCTATTATAAAACTGTACGTTGAGTACTGTGTTTTTCGTTCTCAAGACTACGGCTTTTTAAAACGATATTGTTGGGTCAATTCAGGTTTCATTTTAATTAATTTGATATCAATAGAAGAAAAATTGTTACATGTTTATTTGTTTATTTGTTTATAATTTTGTTGTGAGGCGTTTTTTCTTTCTGTTGATATCATAAACACGAAATGCCTTCTCCTACGCGTCTAAAACAAAACAAAAACAAGTTAGTGTTTTTAAGTCAGGCTGCACACAGAACAACGTACAGAATGCTGTGATTTCTAATTGGAGTTATTTAGATAATTTCTATGAGGTTTAAGACAGCATAGGAGTGCTTGTTGGATTCATTATAGACCACAGAAAGTAGTTTCTCTTTCGTGTGTCCCTTCTTGGAGTAAGGGAGATAACTTGCGTAACTAACGACGAACGTTTTTAATCCCGTATTCCGCTAGAGGCGTGCAATTACGTACACTTCGCCTTAATATAGAACATTCATTAATAGATTTATATGCAGATGATTCTACATTACATTGTAAAGGTAATAATTTACTTCAGTTAACTTCTAACCTTCAAAATGATATTCATGTAATTGAAAACTGGTGTTCGCAAAATTGTATGAAATTAAATGCCAAAAAGTGTAAATCAATAATTATTGGTTCAAAACAAAGGCTTTTTTCAACTGGAAACAGTTTAGATATCAATATTTCAAATGAACAAATAGAAAATGTAGATTGTGAAAAACTTCTTGGTTTATATATTGACAAAAACCTAAATTGGAATCAGCAGATAGATAAAATGTCATGTACTATATCAAACAGAATTAATTTATTACAAAAGATAAGAAAATATTTACCTATGCATATACGTATTATCTATTTTAATGCTTATATTCTGCCATTATTTGATTATTGTTGCAATATATGGGGAAACTGTTGTGAAAGTGGAATAAATAAACTTAATCAGTTATTGAAGAAATCTGCTAGGGTTATAGTAGAAGCTGACATAATGACATCATCCTGTTTATTGATTAATAGTTTACACTGGCTAAATGTGGAAAAACGCATTCAATACCAAAAAGCAATACTTGTATTTCAATCATTAAATGGTATGGTTCCTAACTATTTACAAGAAAATTTTTATTTTACTGATAATCAAAATTATAACTTACGTTCAGCTGATGAAAAACTATTAAACCTTCCAAAACCAAAAACAATTTTTTTAAAGAAAACATTTACATATTTAGGTTCTCAAATATGGAACAGTTTACGAAATGAAATAAAAATGAGTAATACACTTGTATCTTTAAAACAAAATGTTACAAATTTTTCATCAATTGTGCAAATTAATATGCTTTTTCATTATTATTTAAATACAATTGTATCTTGTGTATAATATAACTTTATAATACTCTATGTACTTATAAATATGTTATAATTATTTTGAGGACTATCAGGAAGATTAGTTTTAACTAATGGGATCATCCTCTTGAAATAAAGATTATTTATTTATTTATTTATTTGACCAATTGCATAAACATGATAAAGTAGTGGAAGATATTAGCAAGCAAAATCGAGGGAATTGTGCAAATAATGATACAAGCATGAAAATTACCACAAAGCATCATTATTATATACGTTTTAAGAAATAACTGCTGGTCATTCAAAAAAAAAAATAAATTTCAAGATGGCCACGTCCATTTTCTCAAATGGCTGTTTCTTCAGTTTAAAAATACTGATTTTTCTGGATTTTTTTTTTCTTTAAGTAAAAACCAATTATCAGGTTTGGCGGCTACCTTCCTTACATCACATACTTATTAAAAATGAATAATTGATATATCCAGTATTTGCGCATGCGCGAAAATGTTACAAAATTCTTTCAAAAATATTTGAACTATTAACTATAAATTTAGTGTTTTTGGATATCTAATTATGTTATGAATTGGTTTCAAAACATTTTTCAAGGTTATAATACACATGTGTTTAACACTTTTGCGCATGTGCAAACTATTTATAGACATCAAGAGCGATTTGTATGCACTACCAGGCAATTCTCATGTATTCTATCGATAAGGCGAAAATGTCAATCCCGGAGAAACATCAATTGTTACTGCAGATAAGCCACTTTGGAAATGCCTAAGCAAATTCACTGGGAATGGCCTGACTTTTACGGGAAAGATAAGTTTATCGTCGTGTTTGGTGGATTGCACATTGCAATTAATTGTTATAAACTATGGTTGATATATTGCGTGATAGGGGATGGACATTTTGTCTTACTGAAGCAAATATTGCAGCACCAAGAACGGCAGATTCTTTTTATGTATGTTCAAATGTACCTAGGACTAGACAGGCGCATCAGACAACTGCATGTATTTTGCTCGAACTGTTAATTTCGGATTATGAAAGCTTAACTCAGAATATATAATTATGTCATGACTCTGTGACGTACAATGATTTAAAATACTGGTGTATAGAGTCATCTCGACCACAGTTTCATTCCTGGCGTTCAATTATAAATTAAGAACTTCTTCTGATTTTGGTATTATGCTCATTTCATGAGTGAGATTTCGTACTTTACAAACAGTCCATATAAAGCATGAAAGCGTATTGTTTTAGGTGTTGATCGTGTAAATTATGCTCGATCGTTACCGACCCATCTCCAAGACACGACTTCCCTTCACGAACATCTCCCACAGGTGTCAATGGAATTTGAAAATAATAATTTCATTGTACGTAAGACCAGCAAATTTCTCTCTTATAACACAATTGATCAGACACAAAAAAGAATAATGCAATTGTGAAGGGCGAAGTTGGTGCCATAGGATTAACCGAAGATCTCATTTAGACAAATGGATTGTAGCTGGACCAGGATTTAGTATACTAGAAGATGAATTTGAAAGATCCTAATGAAGCCTCTACGAAAACACAAAAAGATGTCTTTAAACGTCTTTAAAGGCTTTGTAAAATGATGAGTTTTGAAATTAATTTCTAGAAGAGTCGTCAGATTTGTAAAAAATATACTCCATTTAGGAAATTGTTGAATAGGTAAGATATGTTAATAAACTCCAAAATATTGGTCCAAACAATACGAAGATCTTTTGAAGCAAATGCAAAACGACGGAGAACCTGCTTTTAATAACCAAATAAAAATAACAACTTCTTCTTTTGGCCGCAAAAACGAAACTGGAAACATCTTTGTCAAAAACAAAGCTAGAGAACCTTTAAAGTGATTGCAATATCTTTTCTAGACTTCTTGTCACAGTAGACAGTGTTACTTGGAATATTTCTTTATCCATGAAACCAAACTTCTCCGTCTTTATCTCAGGATTTTTCTTGAAATAGTGGTATTAAATCGCTGCAAATGGGTTTACTTGAAACATTCTGCGATTTGTTAATCCAAATTCGGACGCATTTATCGTTGGTGGGGCAGCAATGGTTAATTCCAGGTCACAAAGTTGAGCAACAATATTTGATGATTATGCAAATGATGTCATACTGCCTTACATAAAATCTTGCATCGATAAGTATCCAAGAGTAGACATTGTATTTGATGTTTACTAAATGAATAATTTAAAGGCTGTGACAAGACAAAGGCAAGGTTTTTGTGCCAGATGGAAAGGTGATGGTTCTTATAGAACACCAAGGGTTTGGAGTAGTTTTCTCTGTGAGGATGACAACGAAACGAAATTGTTCAAGTTTCTTGCTGACAAAAGAGACTAATAAAAATGTGTATGTTAAAACGTTAATCATGGTGAAAATATTCTTTGCAACTTCAATAAAGATACTTCCTATCTACCACTTGTAATCATGAAGAAGCAGATACACGAATGTTTGTCCATGTTCGGCATGATTATAAAAAGGTGTTGTTAAATGTAATTTTAGGTAGTACTGACACAGATGTAATAATATCAAGAATTGCAGCAATCGCAAAACTAGATAGAACACATTATGGATAGGTAATGGAAGGAATAAAGACTTTTGTTGGCTTCCTGTACGTGACATATCAAATGCGTTTGGTCCCTGTGTAGCTGCTTTTACTTTCGTCCATGCATTCAGTTGATGTGACACTTTGTCGAATTGTCGTGGGAAAGGGAGAAGGTCAGCTTAGCTAACAATGGAAGTTTTTTTTTTCAGAGATAAAGGACGTTTTTTTTGGCTTAAGTATGAAGCGAGGCACGATGTGAATTGTTTACCAGGAAGCAACGGCATTGTGATGCAATTCCGCCTACAAGAGGCTCTTTTCCAGAGCACATCAAAAGAGAAGTAAATCAAGGAAGAGTTGTTTTGTCTCTGCCTTATTCATGTATTCGACAGGTACATGTACCAAGTCATGAACACTGGGTTTGGACGAAATAAAGAATCAATGACAGTTGCAAACAGATATTGACTTTTGTGACTGCCTTGCATCCTCGTGTAAGGAACTTTTGAAATACGGAGGCAAAAATCCAGCTGTGTTGGTAACTTTAAATGCTACTGTTCTGGCTTTCCTTGTACGGGTTGTTGTATAGGCAACTGTCAAACAATTATAAGATGAGCAACCTGTCTTTCTAACCAAACTAGGCATTTAAACTTAACAGAGTGTTGTCACTTGTTAGGTTGATGGAAATTATAAAAATATTTTCTACGTATTTGCCGCCATTTTGGAACCGGAAATCACTATTTTTCTTCATTTATGCGTTGTTTTGTCGTACTTAGGAACTGTTTTTATCGTTTTATCATAACTTACTTTGGTTTATACCTATATCACATCTTTCAAGGATTTACATCCCTTGTGAAGTTGCTTGAAAGTATAAACATTGATTTTTTTGACTTTTTTGCCGGCATTTTGAAACCGGAAGTCACCTTTAGTTAATGTATTGTCTAGTCGTAATTTAGGAACTGTCATTTACTTTTTATCAAATCTAAAATTGGAATTTACATATAACATACCTTTCAACGGATTGACGAATTATTGCCAATTTGTAATGACGTCATTTCCAAAATGTGCGGTTGCCATCTTGAAAAAATAATTTTTTTTCTGGCCAGCAGCGAATTTTTTATAAGTATCATTTAGTCAACCTTTATACTAAATTTCATGCTTGTATCACGATTTCCTCAATTATGTCCATAATATCTCCAACTATAGTATTAGAAAAAAAACAACTCAAAAACTTACATGTAAGACCACTGAACCCTGAAAATTAGGTCAAGGTCAGAAGACACCTGTCAGTTGGACATGTTCACCTTACAGTCCTTTAATACACCAAATATACTAGACCTATTGCTTATAGTATATGAAATATGACTTAACCTTATTCACTGACAGATAGACCAAAGTTATGTTCTCACATATTTTGTCATGGCATGATACCTACTCCTAACGGGAGGGATTGTCCTGGATTTTCATGTGACAAAGACATACTCTTTCAATCCGTTTAATTGAGATCAGGAGCTCGCATGTCAGTAACTGCTAGAAGTCCCTTGTTAATATGTGCATCATTTATGTGTGTCTCATTGGCAATCATACCTCATCTTCTTTTTTTTATAATCATTGTAATTTTGCTTAGTTCCTTTTGTTAACTATTCTGATATTGAACTCAAACTTTTTTTAAATTGAATTCTACTGTTAGTATTGATATGTGTTTGTTTCTTCTACATTGGCTAGAAGTATATGTAGAGGGTTGATATATCACAAATAAAATTGAGAATGGAAATGGGGAGTATGTTAAAGAGACAACAACTCAACCCAAAAGCAGATAACACATGTTTAACCACGCCGCATTTGCGAGCCTGTTCCGGATCCAAGTCAAGAGTCTCTGTTTTTGTTAGTCTTGTATGTTTTCAATCGTAAGTTCATTTTTTATGTTTTGGAGTTTGAACTCGTACACATTTTGTTTAGGGGCCATCTGAAGCCCTCCTTTGTGTGAGGGCTTTTCTCCCTCTGTTGAAGACTCATTGGTGGCCTTCGACTGCTTTCTGCACTTTTGTCATGTTACTGTCTCTTTCACACATTCGACATATCAATTCTCAATTTTTAAGAATGTTTATTTCAAATGTAAACTAAATCCTTTAATTTCCGTAAAAATTAGAGAGAACAGTTTTTTGTCTAGCCTGCAACTTTTGTTGCAGAAAGCTCGATATAGAGATAGTGATCCAGCGTCGGCGGCGTTAGCCAACTTCTTAAAAGCTTTATATTTAAGAAGGTGGAAAACCTGAATGCTTCATAATTTAAATGTGTATTAATTCAGTTCAAAATAAAATAATGAATATATATATATATATTTATATTGGTTTAGTAAATATATATATATATATATATAAAATAGGAAGATATTATGAACCACGTTAAACTATGAAGAAAAAGTGAATAAATCAAAAGTTTTTTAAATTGTTCAACCAACGACGAAATCAAAATGCTTCAGGTTGAAAAAAAAGAAAACAACGCGTTAGAAATGTAGTTCGTCCAAAGCGCTTTTCTTTGAACGTGTACTTTAAAACGACTAAAACATTGAATTTGAAATAGACTGACCAATTTGAAGATTAGAAAAATTTCAAAAGTTCATTTTACGAATACAGCCACCCTATTGCTCAACTACACTGACAATATACTATAACTATAGATAGGCACCAAACGTGGTTATCAGAAATAACATGTTAAGTTGTACATATAGAGTGTTTTACTGAGTTGGCTGTTGCCTTATATTCAAGTTAACAAAAGTTACATTTATTTTTCATCGTGTAATTTTGATGAAAGGAGGTTTACTTGTACAGCATAAAAGCCCCATTAAGTCATGTATCATTGTAATATCGTTCTTCCCCGACTTGTAAGCTTTCGTGAAAAAGATGAAGAAGCTGTTTGCTAATTGAAAAATTGACAATAATATATTAAAAATGTCGTCGGTGCGAAGCGCTTTTCTAGATTTTTCTTCATCTTGAACACTCAAAGCCACATCGTTGAAAACAAATGATGTATACAACAGAAACAGTTAAAGAGCTATAAAACCGGACCTACATAAATAACCACAATCAATTAACGTCATCTTTACCTGAGGGAATTGCAACTTTAGTTTCTATAATAATTTCAAAACTTATTCACGAAGTGTTGAAAGGTTTGTTATAAATCATTTAAATAACCAAAGCGCTGACCACTTTGATGAATTGCAGATTAAAATAATTTAAGACCGCAGGGAAGATTAACTATGTAGTTTTATGGCATAGACCTCTATAAAAAGAGGGATAACTATATACTGTAAATGTTTAAGATGTTTCTGTAGTGCTCAGTGCTCGGATTTCCGAACTTATTCTATTAATTGTTTAAATTAGATATGACCATTTATCTAACGACCAATGAGTCAGTAAATTTTATATTTAAATCGTCGTAAAATCGTACGGGGTTAGCACAATTTTGTGTATATATGCCATGTGTTTGACTCTTCTAATCATTATCTTTTGATTCGTAAACATGAAACCGTATACTTTTGGTGATATCTAAATTGATATGAGTGCTATTTGATTTAATCTTTGTGAAATTTGAATTAATCTGTGTGGATGATTTAGATTTGAGTGATTTTCATTTACCAATTTGAGGTAAAGGCTAACTATTTTTTTGTGTTTTTTTTTTTAACTCATTGTGACATTTTGAATGATGGGTGATGTCTGCATAGCAGGGGACCAGCGCCTGTTCTTTCGATTTCCTCATTTTTTGTTTGATGCTTTATTTTTTTCTTATCAATAGAATTACAAAATTTAGAAAACAGAAAACTATTTTTGCATTCTTCTTAGGAAGTATTTGCAGATATTGAGACAAATCAATAACATTTGATTTTGTATGTTTCACATATTTTCAAAATAGGATTTTTTAAAAATTTTGTCTTATATATTATGTACAGTGGCACAACTTTCAATTTTCCTGACACAGCATAGGCGGATCCAGGGGGGAGCCTGGGGGCCCGCCCCCCCCCTTTCGTGGGAAAAAATTGGTTGATTATATAGGGAATCATTGAAGCATGACTGGAGCGGGCCCCCTCTTAGGTCAGTCAGCGCCCCCCCTTAGGAAAAGTTCTGGATCCGCCACTGCACAGAGAGGTAGTACTTTATTTATAGGCAACCCACAGCTGAATTTGTCGATCAGTCTAGGTAGCCGAGTTGTCATGCAGGCTGTGTTATCACGATATCCCAATAACATGAGTTCGAATCCATGCGAGGGAAGAAGCAGATTTAACATTGCTGTGATGTTATGTTGTTATATAAGTAACATATATTCATATATTTAAAGCAAATAAAAATACAACTAATAATATATAGTTTAATTACAAAATTGTTTTAAAATCCCAATGAAATTTCAGGATAATACAAAACGTGATATATTTCATATTTATTTTATTTTTGTATTACTTACTTTATTATTTTAGATGGTTCCAGAAAAAGAGATTGTGTCTTCCAAAGACATATGTATTAGAACAAAGCAGCACAAGTGGCCAATACTTGCTTTTATATGTGGTGTAGTCTTAACACTAACGATAGTTGTTCCACTCATGGTATCAAGACCTCCCTCTTCGCAAAAGGGTAAACTATCTTTGTTATCCTGTATACATTTTATTTTAGGACACATAACCACACATGGAGAGTTGTCTCATTGATACTCATACCAAATCTTCTCATTTATATCATATGTCTTATAGCTAAACGTATAGTGTTACCGTTTATGATTTTACTGTCAATGATCCGGTTCTCGATCCCTTTAGGATACACGAGGAGATACAGATGAGTCTTACCGAATTAGACTATTTACCGGTTTTGTAACAACATGTGGAGCAGGATATGCTTACCCTTTAGGAGCAACTTAAATCACCCAAAGTTTTGGTGGGGTTCGTGTTGCTTAGTCTTTAGTTTTCTATGTTGTGTCTTGTGTATTATTATTTGTCTGTTTGTCTTTTTGTCTATTAGCCATGGCGTTGTCAGTTTATGTTTTATCTATGAGTTTGACTATCGCTCTTGCATCTTTCGCACCTCCTTTACACTTATAACGTTGTATGTAAAATAATGTTTATCAAAAATTGCCATTAACATTGGTACTTAATATAAATACCAAATGTATTACGACCACAACATCAAATACGGGTTTATTAAGAGAAGCAGGAAGCAATATGTACTTAATTTTGCAGATATGATGAAGTGATTGGATCTATGTCATCCCATAGTAACCCCAAAAAATATTTGCATGGAGTTACAATTACAGATGCAAATTTTGTAAGAACATGGAAAAAACGCTATTTGAAATTAATTTGAAAATTCACTAGACTTTGGGCAACAAAAAAGTAAAATCTCAAGTATACTGAACACCGAGGAATGTTAAAAACGGAAAGTCCCTAATCAACGGCAAAATCAAAAGCTCAAAACATCCAATAAATGGACGACAACTGTCATATTCGTGACTTGGTACAGGCATTTTCTAATGAAGAAAATGGTGGATCAAACCTGGCTTTAGAGCTTGTATATCAGTCGCATAAAATTCCTCTATATTGACAACAATGTGTGAACAAAAAAAAACCCAGACATCAATAGGTGAAAATGTCAAAAATAGCGGTATAGCAGTTAACATTCTCTAAAACAAACATCTACTGTAAACTGTGTTATTTTGGTTGTAGTTTTATATTGATTTATCTGGTGCCTCCAATGAAAATGCCAAATTTGAACACACGAAAATAAAACTTACACAAAAAATTGAAACGCCAAAAATAGCGTACCGGTACGAGAATCATAAATTATGTTAATTATTAGGGAAAATATTTTATGTTATGATATCTAACGTACATTTTCAAAAATTTTATACATAGTTAAAGTCAATAGATTAACATGTACTTCTATAGAGATGATAAACAATTATTAAAATTGAGAATGGAAATGGGGAATGTGTCAAAAAGACAACAACCCTTTGCATATTATACAACATAAATAATCTATTTAAAAAGTTATTTTAAATGTTTAGGACTTTATTTCATATATTCTTACAGCTTTGAATCACGATAAATGGAATTATTTGCAGTGGAATCCGTATCCTATTCCTTCCTTAAGTTAACTTTGTCGTGTTTCTAGTTTGAGAAATTCAATTATAGTTTGTCAACAAATGGGTAAATATAGGCAAAAAGGAATAAGCCTGCTTGATACTGTTATTTCAAAAATTAAACATAGCAGTTTGACAAAGCACTTATTTGCTTTTATTACAAAATAAAACATGCCTTTCGAGAGAAAAAAAACACCAAAATATTCTGATTACAAACTTTCCCAATTTACGGTATGAAAGAAAGAAACAAAGGAAGACATATAGACAAAGCACATTCGTTAAAACGTTTTCTTCACATGATATTTTTTTGGAAAGACATTTCGCTCAATTAGTTTTTTACTAGTTTAAAAACAAAAATATTGTGAATAACTTTTGATGATATTTACAATAAAAGAAACGTTTATAACATTTGTATTTTATATTTTTACTTTTTGAATATAATGAAACGTTTATTTCAGATGACAAGACAGATTACGCATGCTCGTTGAGATTTGACAGGAAATCAACACATTCATTACTGTTCCTGTCTGATGATAACACAGTAATGGCTAATTCGTTCAGTGAAGAGACTCCGAATGCTGTTATTCATCCGGAACAGTTAAACACGTACAAAGGCACAATTGGAGATAAATGGCTCACTAATACAAGTAAAATATACTTTGAAATTAATTTCTCGTATGAAATTTTATCGTCCTTTATGAAAAACTCAAACAACTTAGTGGTCGAAGTAGGAGTGACCAGTCGTAAAGAAATAGACCATAATTTTTATGCCGGAAATATTGGATGGTCGTTTCTTATTCATAATTGCTTTTCTTACATATGCCTTACAGCCATGAGTATGATGTCTAATATAAGGGAACAAATTAAAGTAATGAGCTTGGTGAATACAGCTGGGACAGCTGCCACAGGAAGACTGGGATTTTTTATTAATATGAACCGGAGAGAGTTTTCAATTATTGACAAGGACACTTTGAAAATATTGTACACCTTGAAAAAGGTAGAATCTGCTGACCAACTCTGTCTAGCGTTCGCTATTTATAACCCTGAGTTAGTGGAAGCAAAACTGGAGATAATGTATTCATACGATTTCACATCTCTTCCAATAATCAATGTTATTGCTTAGAAAAGGTGAAGATGAACTGGAGATAATGTATTCATACGATTTCTTATATCTTCCAATAATTAATGTTATTGCTTAGAATAGGTGAAGATGAACTGGAGATAATGTATTTATACGATTTCACATCTCTTCCAGTAATCAATGTTATTGTTTAAAAAAGGTGAAGATGAACTGGAGATAATGTATTCATACGATTTCTTATATCTTCCAATAATTAATGTTATTGCTTAGAATAGGTGAAGATGAACTGGAGATAATGTATTTATACGATTTCACATCTCTTCCAGTAATCAATGTTATTGTTTAAAAAAGGAGAAGATAAACTGCAGATAATGTATTCCTACGATTTCTTATATCTTCCAACTAAAAAATAAATGCATCAGCTTCTAAACATTTCCATCTTAAAAAACATGTTGGTCAATATCATGAATATGAACCTTAATTCTTTGAAGAAATATAATTGGAACAGAACTTTAAACAATAAAAAATATAGTGTATGGTTGTTACGTAAAATTCATTTTATGGTATCGACTTGAATAATCACTTTACAATCATTATCCTACAATAAAACTTTCATATGAATCGTTGATGTAATTACGTCCGAATATTCCCATAACGGTCATTTAAATAAACTCATAAAAGCAGAAACCAGGGTCTATACTAGGGACGCTCGAATCAAAAATAAAACAATGCACGCAGTTAAGAGCATTTGTACAAAAATCCTAAATGACAGGCAACCAAATGACAAAAAATGACATTTAAGAGGCATCTAACTTGCGTCTATTTGAAAAAATCATTAATGCGATGTGATAGTATTGAGATTGGTGTGTTTTTTTTCAATTGATGAAGAAGTCAATTAGAAAAAAATGAAGAAAAGGAAAAATTCTCCAAAATAGAAGACAACGAAGATAGAGTAATTAAAGAAATAATATACAAATACAAATGTACCCACATAAGTGTATTTAAGAAAGTAATTCATTAAAAAAGAAACATTTTGTCTTTTTATTATCCTGTCATATTTTAAAGTTATTGTTATTTGTGTTTTCATATTGTAACGTTATTTCTATTAGTGTTCAATATAACTTGAATGGCTGTTTGTTTGTTTGTTATTTTTTTTGTTTGTTAGAGAGGGCGAGGGAGAGAGAGAAAGAAATGGTAACCGGCTTCCACTGAAATGTGTTAGTTTAGAAAAAAAATCTGTCATATAGGAAATTCTATTTTGGTCAGTTCCGAGAAACTTGGGGTTTTATTTTTTAATTGCTTCCACTCACTATACGGTCACATCTACCCAATGTTATTTTCATATTTACTTAACTTAGAAAGAAAAGCTTAGAACAACACAGGCATTTTTCTTATTTCTGAATCATTTAAATACTAGATATACGGTTCTATATACATTTTTCATTTTTTAAGTATTTTATTTATAACACCAAGGCAATATTAGTGTAAAATAAATCAAACATCCTACGAAAAATCTTAATTTTTAAATTTTTTTTGGATTTAATTGATTGCATATCTACTTCTAGTGTCTTAAAATTTCTCGTAAGTTTAACAAAGATTCACTCTATTTGGCTCTGTAAGATATAGTTGTGCCTGAAAAGGGTCGTTTATTAGATATATCCTCAGCAGAAGATTAATGTCCAAGCTGTGTTTCGTCCAGTTTCCTCACTTCATGGTTGTTTCCCATTTGTTAACATAATGTTAATAGATGTGATGTTGTTTTAATAGAAGAAACAATGTGTATAAATCAAGAAGCTTGGATGGTCATTCAAAGGAGATTTCAATCACAGCCGCATATCATTTTTTTAGATATATTCATTCTTTCTTGCATTCACATCACTAGTATTCTGTACTGAATTATTATATGTCAAGTTAGCACTTGCTCTTTTTCTTAAATATTTGAACAGTGTAGTGTACTACTATTGGGACACGAAACGTCACAATTATAGAAACTTCTACCTTCTGACAACTTCAGACATTTTATTTCTTTTTAAACTTTTTTTAACCTAAGCAAATCACTACGTAACATAACGATGCAGCACCCGGATGTTTTTATCATGTGTGATAGCTATTATGCGTGTGTTTCTCTGTCCTATATGTTCTCTAATCAATTTAATTGTAGTCCTGTCATGAATGTTATATTTAACATTACCCTAAAAGCTGAAGGTTTGGCTAGCCACAAAACCAGATTAAAAAATGTCCTGTACCAAGTCAGGAAAATGGCAATTGTTATCATCTAGTTTGTTTCTATGGGTGTTGCATTGTGGTTTGTTTATAATGCACTGTAGTGTTTCTGTGGTATTATTTAAGTGTTATATGTAACATTTCCATAAAAGTGCGAGGTATGGCTAGCCACAACACCAGGTCTAACCCACCATTTTTGTCTTAAAATGTCCTGTACCAAGTCAGGAAAATTGCCATTGTTTTATTATAAATCGTTTCTCTGTGTGTTATATTTTAGTGTTGTATTTCTGTTGTGTCGTTGTTCTCCTCTCATATTGATATGTTTCCCTCAGTTTTAGTTTGTAACCTGGATTTGTTTTTTTTCTCAATCGATTTATGAATTTCGAACAGCTGTTGACTACTGTTGCCTTTATTCATCAACTTTATTGATATTTAATGCATGAAAAATCAAGAAATAAATCGAGTAAGTGCATGATAAACTGCAAGTTATACACAGTTAACGCTAGGGGTACCACGAACAGATAATGAAAACCTAAGGACGCTAACAGTGTCCTGGAAGCGTTTGATTGAAGTTAAACCATTGTTTTTATTTCGGTAATGTAATATAGATTTTAACAATTTTTATACGCTTAACACAACGGAATCAACATTTTTATATTATAAAATTGCAATATCGCATGAAGATGTGACAGATCAGAAATTACCAAATTAACAATTTTACAAATTTTAATAGTCAACAACAAAAGTCAACAATACGGTTCGGGAGTTTCCTTAGGCGGGATAGGGAAGTATCAAATTACACAATCATGTTACGTTTGTATTGATATACAATCTTAAAATACTTTAAACATAATATTACACACCTATACAATATGATCAGATCCGGGTAACCTACATTTTAAATCTTTTTTTTTTATTACACACGCTTTTTTGTCATTGTAGTAGAAATAATAAGGCGTGCGATCTCGGTGATTACAATCCGGGTACACATCAATTAGTCACTGAGCTCAGCATTTATATAGTTGTAGCGTTTACAATCGAAATCAATCTTTTTATTATAAAATAAATAAACTTAGTAATCATTAATATAAGTTCTTCTATATCTTATTGTTTTCAGTACTAAATACAATGAAATGGCCGGATTAGTACAGTGAGTATAAACAAAATGTATTAAACCACTAATTGATCTCTTGACCCTTTTCCTTAAGGTTAATCGTATAACCTGCATCATGTTTCTTTGCATTATTATTCATTATTATTCACTGACTGTATCTGAACACGTAGGTAATAATATTGTACAAATATTCAAACTCCCTACGAAAGGTCTCAGTGCGAAATATTGTGTTGGCGTCCCTTTGTATTTTATGTTTTGTTCTTTGTTTTTTCAGTTAATTTTCGATCTATGAGTTTGAAAACGTATCTATCGCTCCTCTTTTACGTTGTAAGGACTGTCTCTGTGTGATGAACGTGGCTGATGTTGATAGCATCGATTCTTATTTTTATCATTTAATAGTTCGTATCTTACTTATTTATAAAGACAGAAATTAGCAGTATTACAAAATATACAGACCAGTCTGTATATTGGAGACAATGTATACATGTATTCATTGTCAAATGCAGAATCCCTCAAACATTTTAGAGAATTAACAAGTAATGAAAAAAATACTATAAAGTATTGTTACGCAAGCGGATCATAAAATTGTGATGATAAAAGTTAATTCATACAGAATGGTGTTAAAATGGCTTTCTTTACATGGTTTGATTTTTAAATGTTTAGCATATATCCGCATTTTTAATCAGCATCATTTTGAAACACTCTTCAAACTGATTAGCGAATTTTTGCAATGAAATCCCATTGCCCCTTTTTAATTTACTGGTGTTGTTGATGTTAACTATTTACACATTCAAGAATAATTGATCAACGTATATCCATTGTTTAATAGTAGATAGATTATTTAACGTTTGGCATGGCCTACTACACACATACACTAAGTATTGTTATATACAATAAACGAAAATATAAAATAAAATTACACTATATAAGTAAATGACTTCTTGGCATTTAGAATAGACAGACTTGAATATCTTATATATGATATCCTATCGATATGTTCAATGTTACATTTTATTTAAATCTAGTTTTTTTTTTTTTTTTTTTGTTTTTTTTTGTTTTTTTTTTTAAAGATATAGCAATAGTAAGATAATTGCATGGTTAAAATAAAAATAAATTGACACCATATATTATCTCGTGTACGGTATACATTCTGGATAACAACCAAACGGAAGGACGCATGCAATACATTTACCAAACTATACATTGTGCAATGAAGATGCAACCTTTGTCATGACCAAACAAAACAACAAACCAAACGATCGTATTAAATCCCGCTGTATTTTGGCCTTTGCTATTTTTTTTTAATTTTTAGTACGTTTAT
Organism: Mytilus galloprovincialis; assembly: GCA_037788925.1. Classification (NCBI taxonomy): domain Eukaryota; kingdom Metazoa; phylum Mollusca; class Bivalvia; order Mytilida; family Mytilidae; genus Mytilus; species Mytilus galloprovincialis. Next base: position 89,518,629 of record CM075338.1, read on the forward strand.
ATGAGTATATTAATTTGATGTTCACTTTCATTAAACTACAATGCAGTAATAATTTCGATTTATGGGCAAGCTGAAGCCCGACGCTTGTTTTTCCTCGTTGTATTGGAGACCTGTTGGTGACCTTCTGCTGTTGTCTGATCTATAGTCGGGTTGTTGTCTCTTTGACATATTCCTCATTTCCATTCTTTTATTTTATATAACTTTCATTTTTTGTTTTTTCTTACATGTCAAAGGTACTGTTTTGAATGTATATGAATATACCTGGACTGGATTGCACAAACGTCTATTAAGTTAAAAGACTATTAACTTCTAATAGACTATTAAATATCTAATTGACTATAAGTTAATAGAGTTAGTTAATAGCATTGCACGAATCCCTATTAAGGCTTCTATTAACTAGTAGACCATTAAGTGACTATTAACGTAAATTAACCCCATTTAATCCCAAAATCAATTCGCGATTTTCATTATTTTTCACGACGTCGTCACGATTTTTGCAATTTTCATAATTTTTTACGACGTCATCACGATTACCGCCATTTTTAAAATTTTTTAACGGGTTAACGAGATAACTGTATTGTATGTGAAGCTCCAACAGTGATTTGATGGTTGCAAATTAAGCTTACTGGCGACGTTTTCGATGAGCCAGTAAACGGGTATATCCGACCATCACATCACCAATTGATGTCGTCTGAGCTTAACATACAATATTGTTATCTCCATTCTAATGAAACTGACAGAAAATAATGTCAAATCATACATTTAAAATCTGTCATACGTCGTCTACGATTGCGCGTACATTTTCATAGCATCAATTGTGAATTGAAGCAATAAAAATGGGTGACGTTATCCAATCAAAATGAACGTTAAAAACAATGTTGCATTAGAATTTCCATTGAAACCAAAACATGTGCAATTTCAGACGCTTAAACATGTCTGTTTTTGAATGACGCCCACACCACCAGTCCATAGTATCTGCTTTTCGTTATAAAATTTCAAACCAACAGAAAATATATGGTATTGTTTAGAATTATTTTGCAAGCTGCAGTTTTTATTATATATTCAATAAATTTCTCAGTTATTATTATTAAGTTTATATTTATGCAATACCTGGCATAGTGTATTTATTTTTCGGTAAAGTTAAAGTGTGTTTAGTGTATAAGGCAATACTTCAACTGTTAATATGCTCAAAACCCCAAAAGGTCAAACATTTTTTTCTAAATGTTGTCGATAGAACATTTGTCTAGTCATGACATCACAGAAACGTTTTGAGGAAATGACACGTTATAGTGTAAATAACAATGACACATCGACGGACAGACTGTTGGACTAGGTGCCAAACTAAAGTCCCCTCAACTCTCATCCATAAGGTACTAATTACAATGTGATAATAAAAACTCAATAACGCTTTGAAAATGGAAGCTTTGTAAAGATTTTGGATATATTGTTTCTTATAAAGAGACTTTTCGGAAGAAATTTTGTTTAGTATAGAGCATGATTTTTTTAAAAGAAGTTGAATTTGTTTTCTTTCACAATATTTCGTAAAAATGCCTAACTATGACATAACATTGACATACGCAGGAGCTCGTATGGCAGAGAGGTTTCTATGGTAAGCTGGTTTACTATTTATTCGAACTTATAATATATAAGATGTCTTATTATTTCAATTGTCTCATTTTGTGAAATATCTTTATCGCCAAGTTTGGAACCTTTGATTTTCTGGACTATTCTTCTTTCGGCTTGTTGCTTTAATACTCATTTGCCGATGTTTTTTTTAACAATTATTGGCTGGGTGCTCTTTTTGAATCTCGTGTTTCTTCAGCAGCACTTGGGACAAATGATTTGGGAATCCGAATAAATTCTAGTATTTGGCACGAAGGGCCAACCTGTGGTAAACTCAGTAAATGTTAAGGCTCCCGTGAGAGGAATTTAGATAAAAAAAAATCTAACAAGATACACGAAATTGCATGTGTTGTCATTGAAAATGTTAGTAAAGTCTCCAAAAATACTAGGGGGTGGGGGGAATAATAAATCATTAGTCCAATAAAACCATACAACACAATACAAAAAAAAGAGAGGCGACAAAAAGACAAACAGTAATAACAAAAGATAAAAACAGGTAACTACAGATTGAGCACGAACCCCGTATCCGAGCCACAACAAAACCAGGAAAAAATCAAAAATATAAAAATATCTCATATATACGTTATTCATAGTAAGCAGCCGTTTGTTTTTGATTGGTTGTCGCATAATCTCAGTCAATTTTAAAAGACACCACCAAAAAGGGACTAAGTTAACAACTGATTATTGTATACAGTTTTACCATACACCTTATCGCTATTTGTCCGCCATTACTGAACATCACAAAGATTCCTGTAAACTTTTTGACGTCATAATACAAAATATCTGACGCCACAATGGAAAAGTGATTGTTGTTTGACGTCAATAGTTTAAGAAGGAAAGATTCTCGGGTCAGCCGGGAATAGCGATAAGGTGTATTATAAACCTTATCCCGTGTGAATATCAGATATTTATTTGAAGTTACCTTGAAGATCTACCAAAGTGTCGGATAGTTTTGTTTCATTTTTATTATAGTTTTCATTTGCCAACAAAAAAAAATGTTCTGTGTATTGGTTATAAATGTTACATGCAATATACACCATGCCCTCTCAGTTGATGTCGTATTTTTTGTATTTTAATAAAAAAAAATATTGAAAATCATCTGTAAATTAAAACCACTGTGTAATATATTTAGAGTATCACATGGTTTCTTCTTATGTCCCATGAATTACAACAGATGTAATTGTTCACGGTTCTGTAATTTATTTCCCCATTCCGAAGTAATGATTTAAAGTGTTAACTTCGCTTGTCATATGTCGAACGTGAAAGAAAGCGCTTTTCACTAAAGCGTCAATGCCAACAGAGATTACATTACACGGAGGTTACATTTCGACAATTTTATCATTTATAAAACCAAATACGTGTACCTGACGGGAAATGTGTATTAGATGTTGATGTTGACAACTATATCGATCTGCTGGATGTAGAGTTTTACTGATAAAAGCTACAGCTCTAATTCAAAACTGCCCGGTTTTTTTTGTTTTTTTTTTCAGAGCAAAGATCGGGCTAATTATAACAAAATAAACTTTCTATGTGTTATATTTATACATTGAAATGAACTCTGAATTAATTTGATAATAGCAAACGTTATTTTTGTAAGTGGCAACAAGCCTCGACCACGGTAAATATTGTTGCAAACGACGTCAGTCTCAAACAATTAAAATAAGAGTAAAACTTGTTTTGTCGAGGCCTGTGGCCAATATCAAATTTAAACAAGGAAGGTTCGATTCCGGAAATTATGTCAAATTAAATCATCGATTTCGGCTGAGTTTGATCTACAAGCAAGCCAACACCATCTTTTTTCTTTTACAAACTCCTATATAAAAAAGAAGATTTAGTATGATTGCCAATGAGACAACTATCCACAAAAGACCAAAATGACGCAGACATTAACAACTATAGCTCACCGTACGGCCTTCAACCATGAGCAAAGCCCATCCTATAGTCAAGAATATAAGTTATCAATACGTTTCACTAATATTCCTAGGCGTATTAGGGAATAATCGCATGTCACATTTTTTCTATATACTTTTACAGTTCTTTAAACATAATGTTACAGACCTATAGAATATGATCATTTCCGGGTAACCTTCATTTTAAATCTATATGTTTCATTATACATGCTTTCTTTTTATTGTCGTAAATTTAAAATAGAAATTCTTTATGTTCAACAAAGTAACTAAAGTGGATTCCGGATTTCACAAAAAGTTCATTAACATAACTGATATCATGATATGGAATGCATTTTTGAAATACAATAACAATAAACATCTATTAAAAAAATATATAGACTTAGACCAACGGTTTTCCCTGGCATGCGTCATTTTCAGTTAAAAACAAAACGTCAAGTTGTGAGTTTGATTTGGTAGGTTCCTTAACCAAAAGTGTCCCACCTCGCCAACCATGATCCGGAATTAAATCAATTCTAACACCAGTTAGATAGTTGTTGTATTTACAATAAAAAATAATGTTCTTTTTATTAAATAAATAAACATCTCTAAAGATTAATATACAAGTTCTTTTATATCTTAATATTTTCTGTACTAAATGCTCGGATTATAACGGTGAGTACAGTTAAAACGTATGAAACCTGTAAATGATGTATTAACGCTTTTTACTAAGGTATATATTTAACCCACATCATGTTGTACTGTTACACCACTGTCCCATGTTAGGCGGAGGGTTGATATTCCGCTAACATGTTTAAACCCGCAACATTCTATATGTATGTGACTGTCCTATATCAGGAGCCTGTATTTTAGTTGTTGTCGATTGATGACGTGATACATATTTGTATTTTCGGGGCCAATTCAAGTTGAGTATGCGGTATGAGTTTTACTCATTGTTGAAGGCTGACATATAGCTGTGAATATTTGTGTCATTTAATCTCTTCTGGAGAGTTGTCTCATTGACAATTATACTACATCTTTTTTTATATCATGACTATTTTCATTATTATACACTGGCTGTATCTAAACACGTAGGTAATAATATTGTTCGATAAGTCATACTGACTACGAAAAAGGTCGCAGTTCGAATGATTGTGTTGGCTTCCTTTACATTTTGTATTTGGTTCTTTGCTATGTACTTTAATATATCAATTTGGAAATAAAACATTTATTTCTATTCAGACATATCGTTTGCAGTCAATAACGATATGTTACATCTATTTTCTAACTGTTCAGTAGCTTATTTTAGATTTGAATGTATATTCGTTTGTTATCTTTCGTCTTTGTAAACTCTAAAGAAAACTGAACATTTGAAGTTTCCAACTTTTCAGATGATGTTACGATATTTTTATTCAAGAATGGCTTCGAAACACATCCGTCCAATAAATGATAGTCTTACCCAGGGTGTAATGTCGTTTGAAGCAATTGTTAAGAATTTTGTAAAAACTATTGTTGACTTCATATTAGTGAATGATTAAGAAGTCATAATGACATCATAATTGTTCTAATGTTTCAAAACTTGTGGATTATTTTTTTGTCAGATAATTTTACCTACTAAGTATTTTGTCAGCAGATGTTTATTTTTGTAATTGAGGTTAATATCTGCAGAATAATTGGGCCAATATTGATCCTTTGTGAACTTGCTTTTTGAAATACTAAGGCTTTTCTACCTAAGAAATAGATAACCGTATTTGGCAAAACTTTTAGGAATTTTTGGTCCTCAATGCTCTTCAACTTCGTCTTTTATTTGGCCTTTTTAACATTTTTTATTCGAGCGTCACTGATGAGTCTTTTGTAGACAAAACGAGCGTCTGGCTTAAATATAAAATTTCACTCCTGGTATCTATGATGATATAAAAAAGAAGATGTGGTATGATTGCCAATGAGACAACTATCCACAAAAGACCAAAATGACACAGACATTAACAACTATAGGTCATCGTTCGGCCTTCAACAATGAGCAAAGTCCATACCGCATAGTTAGCTATAAAAGGAGTTTTTTTTATCACCAAATGATAAATTTACCGGATTTCGATTTGAGGTCTTAAACTATTATATATCATAATGATTCTATAAAATATTTTATGTGCAAGATACTACATGTCTAGTTAATAGTTACCTAATTGACAATTATACCATCCCTAATACCTTTACATATAGCTAGAATGCAGGCGAAACTCAAAAGAACGATGTGTGGTCATGTGTGTGTGCCATATAAACCCTATAAAACACAATGAAAACACTGTTTAACCTTATGTTTTATCAGACGATAACTAGTAATTTTATTGAATGATTATTTTTTGTCAATAAGTAATCGAATATTCGAGGTTAGCTCGATCATACGGAATATCGAATTACACAAATATCTGGAGAACATCTTTCGTAAAATTAAATAGGCATCACTGATAAATCATAAATAAACTCATCATAGATACCAGGATTAAACTTTGTTTTTTACGCCAGACGCGCGTTTCGTCTTCAAAAGACTCGAATCTAAAAAAGTTTAAAAGGCCAAATAAAGTACGACGGTCGAAACAAAAAGTTGACAAGGAGATGCTTCCAAGTAAAATACTAGTGACTAAAATACATTTTTCGAATGCTTGTGTTAAATTTTTACTTAGAATGCCTCCACAAAAAGATGGGTTTTACCTAGGCTGACACTATTAACAAACATGTCTTGTCATAGCAAATACATTCGTCTGCAGGACTAAAATTTACAGAGTTAAAAAACCGACGGTCAAAACAAAAAGTTGACAAGGAGACGCTTTCAATTTAAATATATTCGTCGTATCCTCTGGTGACCCTCGTGGAATAGTTAAACTTCTTTTATTTACGCCTTTGTTGTAAACATTTTTAAATGTGTTTTCTGTTTTAAAAGTTTACCAACTACGTATACTATTGTTTGATAGGGGTTTCCTTTGTTATAATATTTAAATAGGTGTTCATTTAATTATAATGATTAGCTTATCTTTTAAGAGTTGTAGGTAATGACATACATGTATCAATTATATTGTGTAATACCTTGCCCAAAAAAGTAGCAACCACAAAATGAAACATGGTTATAATTGGATTTATATGGAAATCTGCAGTGTAAAGAAAGGTGTTTACTGATTTTTATAGTTCGTTCTGATGTTGTACTGTTATACCACTGTCCCAGGTTAGGGGAGGGTTGGGATCCCGCTAACATGTTTAAACCCGCCACATTATTTATTTATATGCCTGTCCCAAGTCAGGAGCCTGTAATTCAGTGGTTGTCGTTTGTTTACGTGTTACATATTTGTTTATCGTTCATTTTTTTACATAAATAAGGCCGTTGGTTTTCTCGTTTGAATTGTTTTACATTGTCTTATCAGGGTCTTTTAAAGCTCACTATGCGGTATGGGCTTTGCTCATTGTTGAAGGCCGTACGGTGACCTATAATTGTTAATGTCTGTGTCATTTTGGTCTTTTGTGGATAGTTGTCTCATTGGCAATCATACCACATCTTCTTTTTTATAGTATAAAATGTAATAAACCACAAAACTGTTGTTTGTATCAAATCGTCGGTCATTTCAACAAACAAACAAAAAAATCAGTTGAATGCGGGGGCTTTTAACAATCTTATATTCTGAGTTTACTGATTCCTTTTTTTTATTTTAGAAAAAAAAAAACTAAAGTCTATATAGAAACCTGTATATTAATTCAGTTGAATGCCTGCAAAAACAAAGAAATTATGCAATGTGGTTGCTTCTTTCACATATTTTAAGAACTACGAGTTTGGTCGTTACTTAATTGTCTAATCGTATTTCCGTTTATTGTTTTTTTTTGTAATTATTTTATTTTTGAAGATGAAACATGTGAAATTACATAATACAGTATTAGACACAAGTATAAAAAGTTAAATAACACTTGTAAGGTCAATTAAATCATAATGGTATAATAAGATATAAATATTACAATTGATTTTGTTAATTTAACGCTGCTTCTAACAATTGCCACTTCTGATCCAATTTTATTTTTTGTGTAGGGGTTAAGAAACATACAGAGTATTTTTCTATTTTGATCCAATACTTTAAATATTCTATCCCACCATATTTTGTGGGCAATACGCTCTTACATCTACATTTGTATATATAGTATTTAAGTAACAACAAAATATTATTAACTGTTTTACTGTTGACAAAATCCTCAGACACACCTAAAATGACCTCTTTTGCAATAAAAGGCAAGAAGATGTCATAATTTCTAATCCAATCTATAATGGAAAACCAGAAGTTTTTTGTTACATTACATTCCCAAAAAATGTGAAAAATATTTTCTCTAACTTCTGAACAAAATGTACAAAGTTCAGTTTCTTTTAATTTACATTTATATAAAAAGGAATTACATGGTAAAATTCTATGAACAATCTTAAATTGAAAATTTTGTAAAAACGAATTTCTTGTTATAATGAAGGGCATGGAATAAATAGCATTCCAATCTTCAATCTGTATATTTAAGTCTATTTCCCATTTGTTACGGGACGATAGTGATAATACTTTATTATCCTCCAGAAATAAATTATAGAAAAATTTACAAGATTTTAGTTCTTTTTTAACTTTATCTACTAATTTATTTTCAATATAATCAAGTTTAGAACTACCTTCTATCCTACTTTTCCATCTATTTGGAATAGCACTTAAAATACCATAAAACTCTACAAAATTAGTCTTGATATTATACTTTTTCTCAAATTCTTCATATGAGAATAATGTATTATTATCCGACACCAGATCATTGATAAAAAATATACAATTTTCAATATATTTACCCTTCAAAATCATCTTGCCATCCATTTTGATGTTTGGATTGAGCCATATGGACCCGGCCAGAATATCGGTATTGTTTTCAACTTTCAACTTATTTTTCAATTTTGAAAAATTAACCAGGATATCATGCCAAAAGGGATTGACTTTTTTTGCTAAGTAAAGCAATCCTTCCTTACTTAAATGTAAAATTTTGTCCCCCCCCCCCCCCCAAATTTTTGTATATAACTAAGCAGCAAAACTTTCCAAGGAGAATAATTTTGGGGGTCTAGTAATTTATACAGCCAAGACATTTTTACACTATAACAAAAATAGTAAATATTAGGCATCTTAAGACCGCCATCACAGTGTTCGGACATAACCACTGTTCTTTTCACTTTATCTGGTTTTCCTTTCCATAAAAAATTGAAAAAATATATTTTGAATCTCCTTCAAAACCCCATCTGGGGGGTTAGGAAGGACAGTCAGAACTTGAACCAAAATGGGAAGTGCTAAAGTTTTAATAACAACCACCCTCCCAATATATGTTAGTTCTCTATAAGCCCAAGTATTAAGAAGTGACTTGATACTGTTTATCTTGGCTGTAAAATTACATAGAGTCTTATCCCTTTTAGCAAGCTCAAACCATATACCTAATAGTTTGAACCTCCCAGAAAGGTTCCAAACAAGATTTTTTTCTGGCAAAAGTTTTTCCATACTACCCTTTTTTGACCCAATCCATATGGCCTCAGTTTTGTCAACATTACACCTAAGTCCAGCACATTCTGAAAATTTATCAAACAAATTGAGACATTCATTTAGAGACTTTTGGTCACCATCCAGGACTAGGGAAGAATCATCAGCATATTGACTCAATAAAAATTCAGAGTCATTAATTGATACCCCAGCAACATCAGGGTCATTTTTAATAGCTGCACTAAGTAGTTCCAAAACTAATATAAATAAATAAGGAGACAGAGGATCCCCTTGACGAACCCCTCTTTTCAATGAAAAGAATTCTGAAATATATCCGTTGTTTAACACTGCACTAGAGGCATCACAGTAGCATGCCTTAATCCAACTTATAAATGTATTGTCAAAGCCATAAAACTGCAAAGCCTCTAGTATAAAAGACCATTCGACCGTGTCGAAAGCTTTTTCAAAATCGACTAAAAGTAAAAGTCCAGGAATGTCGTCTTCCTCCATCTTTTCCATCAGATCATAAATAAATCTAGTACATTCGCCTATATACCTACCTTTAAGAAATCCTTTTTGTGTTTGACTAATTATATTTACCAGCACCTTTTTTAGTCTATTTGCTAAACTTGCTGTAGCAATCTTATAGTCTACACACAAAAGTGTGATAGGTCGCCAGTTCTTTAAATAAAATTTTGACTTACCCTCCTTTGGTATACAAGTAATGAGTCCCTGCCTTTCTTTCCATATTCTAAAGCCTCATTTAAACATCTTACCAGTGGTATTTTAATATCATTCCAAAAGAATTTATAAAACTCAACAGTAAATCCATCTATACCAGGTGATTTGGAGTTCTTCATAAGTTTAAGAGAAGACAAACATTCCTGCATTGTTAAAGGTCCCCCACAGGAACCCACCTCTTCCTCATTCGGTTTTGTAATAAAAGGATTATCATGTTGAAGAAATGTGTCCCTGTGAGTTTTCAGTAACAATGGTTTACAACTAGTATATAATTTTTTATAAAACTGTTTTTGTTCATTTCTAATAGTACTGGGATCTGTTATCTCAGTCTCGTCCTCCAAAATAAGTTTAGGAATAATTTTTTCTGTGTAATGTTTTTTTTCCAAACTAAAAAAATAGTTACTTCCCTTCTCCCCCTCTACTTGCCATCTTGCCTTAGCTCTTGTTATTATCCCTTTTACATTTTTTTCCCTCAATATTTTAATTCTAGTTCGATCCCTTCCCTTTCTTGGTATACTGATGGCAAGTTATTCTCCAAAAGTTTTTCATCTAATAATGATATCTTATATAGTAATTCTTTTTCTTTTTTATTTCCTTCTTTTTTCTGGAAAGACGAAAATGAGATTGCAGATCCACGGACTTTCATCTTAATCATATCCCATAAAAGCTGATAGCTTATATTAAACTGTTTATCCTCTGTCTTAATATCCATAGATGGATCAGACTCATATTCTTCAATGACAGTTTTGATGTCCCCTTTTACTTTATCAATAAATTCAGTTTCCCTCAAAAGACTGTTATTAAATTTCCATGTACCCTTCCCTCTTATCTGACTAGAAAACCTTAAATTAATCAATACAGGAGAATGATCTGATCTATAACTTATCCCTATATCTGATGAAACTACAAATGCTTCTATATCCGAGGTAATCATGAAATAGTCCAAACGACTTTGTTTGTGATTTGGACCCCGCCATGAGTACCTATTATCAAAAGGGTGCTGCTGGCGCCATATATCTAATAAATCTAGTTCATGCATAACCTCATGAATCTTGGCTTTTGACTGGGGGTTATTTTCATTTCTATAATGTAATGTGTCCATGTCATAATCTTGAACAACATTCCAATCTCCCGCTACTACAATTGACGAATTGCCATAGTGGGATATTTTGTGTTTTATGTTCTCAAAAAAGACTGGGTCATAATTATTCGGTCCATATATAGCTGCCAAAGTTATACGGTAGTCCTGAATGGTGATATCTAGTATAATAAAATTACCCATCAGGTCTATAGTTTCCTCATGGATCTTGAATTCAAAAGTATTTTTGAAAAGAATAGCTACCCCTCTACTTTTACTAGAATAAGAACTAAATTTCCCCACATATCCCCATTCATGAAGCCATTGTTTTTCTTTTTCAGATGTGCTATGGGTGTCTACTAATATAGTTATATCATATAAGTCCTTATATTTTGTAAATATATCAATTCTTTTGACTGTTTCTGATAAACCCCTGCAGTTTACGCTACCAATAGTTATAGTCGACATAATATAATAAAGTGTTTAAAAATGAGTAGCATAAATAATATAAATATCTACAAGCACAATATATCAAAGCAGCATCAACAAAATATACACATATGCATCTATAATACGTAAAAGTTGTTTCACAATGTTTCAATTTTTTACTTAAAGTTACCCCCACCCCCCAAAGATTTTTTGTCGAAAGCACCATGCTATAAATAGAATGAGCAATTACTTTTGTGCTAAAATAGAAATAAAAAATATATCATAAAAGTTCTGTAAATCTCCAATTTTTTTTGTTCTTCAATTTGCTCGTTTTAAATTTTAAATTTGTGTATCGTTTGTATAAAGGAGCAGATAGACAAACTAAGATGAATTAATAATAATAAACATCATAATGGAAAAACTGAAGAAAAAAGTAAGTAAAGAAAAAGAAACAACACAGAATATTTAACAACACATAAACATGATAAACTTGTTTTGACACAATGTAAACAAAACACATATAAACATATACACACATGCGCCCCACATACATTTTTAACTGTACATTTTGTATATGCAAGTCTCCAATTTTAGAGTTATCGAGAATCAAAAACAGGTACATGTACTATAACATTGATTGTATTATAAAAGAATACTTTCAAGTTTTAAATGGATAGCGGGAATCCTAGGTTTCCTGCCTGAATTTTTAAGCGGCACAGATTTACGACATTTCCATGAACATGTACATGTACATGTATATTCTCTTTATTTTGCATAAATATTGTAAGAAGAGTGCCAATTTTTAAGTATGAGCATACCCAGATTTCACGAATCTATATATCGAAGTTATGTTTGCATACACATCAGAGATGATCCGTAATTTTAATAATGAACTATCTAAAAGTACGCGTGAACCCATGACCTGTCACCTTTCACCATGTTGAAGTTGTAGCTACATGTACTAGTTAAAATGGGAATTATAAGGTTAAAAAACCTTTGAACTGCATTTACACATATACTTATAGTCAGAACTGATTTACCTCTATTTGTTATTAATTACAATGTAATCCTGCTTGTGTACTGTTTATTTTGCTCACTATTTGGAAAGGGAAAAAGAATTCTGTTTGGAGAAAGTCTGTTTCAAATAAAATGCATGCTAGTATGTTTATGCATACATATAAGGTTTATCTCTAACTGGTTCATAATTCCATGTTATCAGACTAGTTTTATCAAAGTATCTAAACGGACCAAGAAAACACAAGTAATAAATAGTGTTCGTTTTTACGTTTAGAGCTTGCCGTGTAGAGTAATTAAGATTTTACTTATATTTCATAGAATACGCAATATTGGGTGCACTTTTGCATATCAGTGTAGTGCCATTTAAGTTTTTGAGTTAATAATCACAGTAAAAAACGATTAATTCCTACCAATAATCTTTATAAAGTGTATTTTCAATGTGTGTTTTGATAAAAAATTTTACACCGGAAGTTTTGAAACGGATAGTAAAAGTATAGACAAACACGTTTCCGTTTATTGTTACCACATTGAATGAACTGAACTCAGTTGAGTTCCAACTCCTATTTCACCCATGAATAATCCCTTTCACCTTTATATATAATCTATTTTTGTAGGTTTGTATTTTTAAACATTCCCAAATATAATGCAACATGTTTTCCATATGAATGAAAATAAATGAAGAAACGCCTTTCTTAGAAAAGTATTTAAAAATAAAGAATCGGTAATCTCCCGACAAAAACTATTACAGAATAGCATATATAATGCCCCACCTTTAGATATAGTGTATTTCATTCACAAAAGGCAACCGGAACTGCTAGCATCCGGCAATGGAATTAGTTATGGTAAGTCTTAATTTTTATTTTATTTTTCTAATACATCTGTCGATATCTTATATAAAATTACGTATTATAAAATTATAATGCCCATATCAATCATAAACTGTCATGTCTTAAACATTTATATATATAGAGTCTATAAGAATCTACCAACCAGTAAACTTAATAGGTATTGGATCATCAAAATTGACAATACTACACAAACAGGAAAAATTATATGAGTCTGAAAGATTGTGTAACAATACCGATAAATAGATGGAAAACAAAACACTAAAAAGTGTTGAATATCATTGCACAAAGATGGAAAAACTGAACAGAATTGAATATATTAAACGTTTCCTATAAATAATTTGATTAATAATAAATATAACGATTTAATAATTTTGTTCATATAACTGTTATTATCTTGATTGAAATTATGTATTATTATATAATTTCTTTTGCCCAAAAATATATTTTTAAATACAAACGGTAATACAAGTAAATAAACTTAATATTTAAAGCGTTTTACACCAATACCTGAAATAGAAATAAATAAAATCAAGGTTGATGGTGAAACATTGATTAGGAAGACTTGCTTAAAATTAGAAAAGTTTTACAAGTGCAACACAACATTCCCCTTGTGTGTACTGTATTCATCACATTGACAAATTCAGACATCAATCTACCAACTAGTAGACTTAATAGAATAACATACCAACATGATAAGAATGACTTACTGCATGTAGTTGTCTTTATGTACAACACTGTAGGTACCATGTTTTATATTACCTAGGCTACTTTAATTTTTAGAGGTTACACGTATTTTTCATACCAGCATATTAAGTATATTTCCATCTTTGTTTTCTTAACTGATTTAAAATGTTTATTGATTTTTGTCCCTTTTATGTTTTTCATATTAATGTCAATTGGATCGAACATGCAAAGCTCCCAGTCAGGTGTATATACATACTTAAATATTGATGGCCTTCGGATGTTTCTGCTCTTTGGTCGTGTTGTTGTCTCTTTGACACATTCCTCGTTTCCATTCTCAATTTAACATAAGGTATGACTTTATTATATTCTCCTTGAAAATATTTTTTTTCGCTTGTCAGGTTAACAAATTTAAAGGATATTTGAAGCAGACAAAAGTTTTAAATATTCATGTATGTAATGGTAACTTTTATCGTTCAAATATTAAAACAATTATAAAAACAATTGTGATAACTTACAAACCTGTTCATGCATTTTTCATTGTTATTCAAGGCAAAATATTTACCTAAGATACCTGGGACGATATCATGTTGTAAAGAAACTTTTTTGTTCACTTATTGTACCTAGAACTTATTAACCCGGTATAGGTCTTTAATGTGAGGTTCAATTTACTAAAAGATAATCGGGTGTGACTTATTAGACACGCCTTCTTAGAATGATTCTATTTGTTTACACATATTAATAATAGTACTACTCAGCACATGCGTATTTCTATTTAAACTACGTGTATATCAATTTAAAGAAATTCTTTTACCCTAAACAAATAATCTTTTGGTTTAAAGGATGTTACATTCATAAAAAGTACATATATCAGATTAGAACTTATTTGCATACAACATACATACATATTAAGGAATAGAAATAGAACAGAACAGATTAATGTATATCATTTGACTAAAAGCACGTTGGTCCTTGTCTCTGTCTCTTAGTGAATTTTGTAAAAGGGAAATATGTTTTTTTTCTTTATTTCATTAAGTCACAGAAAAGATATAACATGTGCTTTTTCTAAAAACAAACATTAACAGGAAATGTGAGGTGTAGGTCCTGGGATGTTGATGATGATAATTAATGACGTAAGATGGAAATTATATGGTGTAATTACATATTACAAACGCTTCCGTGTTCCTGTTGGTATCTTTGATGCTACCCAAGCATAAATCAAGTGAACATTGTATGTAAGGTATCGTTTAGATTACAAGTCTCTTAGGATGAAAACACAGCAAAAGTTGCAGAATGATGGTAAAAGTTATATGCATTTTCGTATGTGTTGGTGGGTAGCTGTCTCATATGTTTTGTGAGATATTGTTTTGTCAATATATTAATCGTGCATAGCTATTCCTCGAATTAAGATGACGTTTCAAATTTAGTCAACACGTATTCCAATATTTTTGTTAAAATACCAATTGATTTCAAGGATTTGAAAAATACAATTCTTTACCTTATTATTGACTCCTACTACTGTAGACTGTTAGGTTTGTTTTTTTTCTAAATTCATTTGTCTACATTTTAGGAAACGAAACAAAAGCTTTTTAACTTCGATTGTTCTCAACTGTTTTTGGCCATAAGAAATACATTACTTATTATGATACATGTTGTGCTTATATTGCAGTGCTTTTATTCGAACATTTAACATTGACTATTACTTAAAATTTATCATTTGAAATAAACCCTATGCTACGACCGATTTCAAGCGGTTCTGTTCAGAATATCATGAAGGGAACAGCATACATATAATAAATGAAACTACTTGTATGTGTATAGTAAATACTTATGACAGTATACAAAATGTAGATTCATATTTGTTTTAGCCATCTTACTGTGTAGGTTGAAGCAGCACTTATGCGTCTTATATTGATAGCAAGCATGTATGGCATACTCATATTGCGCCGGGTATCTTTGATGAGATCTTATAATCATTTGTTCAATACCAATGCTGGTAGAGGTTTCGTTGTATGGAGCGTCACCAACCTAGTAATATCTTTAATGCATACCTTACCTGTATGCTATATTATTCGAAATACTAACTTGAATATGTTTTATCAACACCTACAGGGCTAGTCTTATATGTTTTCTGTTTTAACTGCTTTTGAACTTCGCGTTTAATTTGGCGTTGATGCTTTTTGATATAGCGCCACTGGTGAATTGATGAAGTCATTACGTTAGTTGATTGATTGATTTTAACTCCATTTTTAACACTATTGTGCTACTTCGTGGCCGTCAGCTCATATGTGTTGTGTGGTTGAAGCTGGAGTAATAAATACAAAGAAAGCAGGATCTTACTCAAATTATCGTACGAATCCTCGCTCCTTTTTTTTTAGAAATTATGCCATTTTCTCGGTTTTTGTTTGTTCTTACTTATCGATGAAAGATATTTGAAAATCTCCTTATATCACCGTTTTTTTATCATAAGAATATTAAGAATACTGAGATTTACAAAATGTGCATTTCTAAGAATGCACATGATCTCAACTTGCTGTTTATTTTTAAATAAACAAAACGTTTGTATATTAACCTAAAGGATACATTCAAAAAGTCAATGATTATATAAAACCATAATCTGGTACATGAAAAGATCATACAACGGAAATATGTTTTTGTGAATATCATACTATATGTTATTTCCTGTACATTTTCAGGCTTTAAGTACTGTTCTCTGTATCGTATATGGACTGATTAGTACCGTTGTTTGCTTTCATTGTGATGAGAATGCTGCTCACTGTTTTACATCACTAGATATAAAATCAGCTTTTACGATGATTGGCGCAGGAAACATCAGTCAAGTGTACGTAAAGGATCGGGCAATTTATTCAATAAATACAGCAATAAACGGCCCCGTCTCTATAGATGATATAATAACTGCTGACGGTTGGAATCATACAAGACATTTAATTACTGCAAATGGATCAATGCCCGGACCATCTATTATCATTTATGAAAACCAGAAAATAACAATTCTAGTTAGAAACCATATGATTAATGAAGCTGTAACTATTCACTGGCACGGTATTGACCAACTTGGATGGCCAGCAATGGATGGTGTGGCATTTGTTTCTCAATGTCCGATACTACCAGGACAGACTTTTAATTACACCTTCCAACCGACATTTGGTGGCTCCTACTGGTATCACTCACATGTTGGTAATCAACGAGATATGGGCATGTACGGTGCATTTATTGTTCTCAGAAAAAGGGACCCAGTACCGTTTGAATTCCAACATATTGTTCAAATACAAGAATGGAATCATCTGTATAACGCAATGGACCTGCTATATGCAAATGTGAAAGATGAGGTTAAATCTCCAAATTCTATTTTGATTAATGGAAGAGGAGAGTTAAAATATAACCTTGCACCTCTAGTAATATTTCATGTTACAAAAGGGGATCGATGTCTGTTTAGACTGATAGGCGTAGGTTCAATGCATGTACTTTTATTTTCTATATCTGGTTTAAAGTTGAATGTTACAGAAACCGATGGTTTTGAAGTTGTTCCCACTGTCGTTGATAAAATCATTATATATCCTGCTGAACGATATGATTTTGAACTCGATCTAGATTATGCAGAGGAGGGAATATATAACATTACTGTCAGCATCCTCTCGTCCAAAAAACTAACAATTAAACCGTATATTGGACTTGGGTTTCTTAATGTTTCTAACAGTAATAATCTGCCAGCAAAGGTTTACGAATATAATAATAAAAGTCGAGTCCTCAATTGTCCGTTTGAAACCTACCCTCACGAAGAAGACATAATTTGCGTTCCTGTTAATAATTTGAAAGACAGGGGAATTGTACAAGATGAACACTTTTTTGCTTTCAAGACTAAACAAGAGTCAACCGAAACAGCATTACATTTCTTGAATTTCGGTTTCCCAAAAGGTGATTCATCCATAAATGGTCGAATATTTCGTTGGCCAACCGTATCCGCTCTTACACAGCCATCTGAGGTTGATACCGACTGTAGTAAATGCACTGATGAAGAAACTTGTCACTGTAGCCATTCACTTAACCTAAAAACTGGGTCAGACGTCATTATGGTTTTACTTAATCTTGGTACCAGAGCTTTCATTCCGCATCCTATTCATATGCATGGCCATACTTACAAAGTTCTTAAAATGGAATTTCCTAAGGTTTCCATTGACGGAAATTTTAACTTTACAGAAGATATACAATGCAGTAATACACTTCCGAATATCAATAGCAGTTGTAATAATGCACGATGGAGAAATTCGTCTTGGAATGATTACAAAAACATCCCTGGTATTAATACAGTTGATGCTGTACGCAAAGATACAATAGTGGTACCATACGGAGGATATGTGATAATTAAAATAAAAGCTGCTAACCCAGGCGTGTGGTTCATGCATTGTCACATTGATAAACATATGGTAGAAGGTATGGCGTTAATGTTGAATGAATCATTCGAGAGGTCCAGCCAACATATCCCAAATGGATTACCAACTTGTCACAGCTATCTGACAGAAATGTCAGGTAAACTAAGCGCTACATCTTCACCTCAAACAAGTTCTACAACAGGTATGATAATATCGGGAAGCCAATTTGAATTTTTTGCAACCTGCTTTAACAAATCAATGTTATCTCAATATACATATAAGATTCATGTTAATCAAAGGCTCATAATTGTTTTCTGTAAAATCTTGTTTTTAAATTCGTAGTTTTTTTTGTTAAATTAGAAATGGTTCCAATGATCATCAGTATAATTAACGGAAGAACCAACTATATCATTGTATTAGCTAAATAAAGGTCATATATTTAAAGCAGTGGTTGTACAATGTAATAATTTACAAGTGTTGATAATCTATGCTTGAATTATATATTATTGAGTTTATTTACAACCACTTGGTCGATATAATATAAGCTGTGTTTTATCATTTGATTTTGCCATTTAATTAGGGACTTTCCGTTTTGCATTTTCCTCGGATTCAGTATTTTTGTTATTTTACTTTTTACTGTTGAACTATTAGGTCTTTTTGAAGAAAAAAAAAGAAAACATGCGTTCCTAATTAAATGGCAAAATCAAATGATAAAACACAGCTTATATATATTTTGGCAATAATATTATTTCATTGTTATTTTAGATTCAACAACAAATGTCCTGTATGCTGTTGTCGGTATTTTAGCAGTTGCTGTCCTACTGTTGTTTGGGTATATAATTTGGAAAAGGAGAACGACCTCAACCGCCTCCAATAATATAGAAATGTCACCGCCGAGTACTTAGAATTATTTTACAATTAGCGTTAACAGACAATTTCTCTCCTTTATACAATGTACATGATGTATTGTGCTGGCTTATCTGAATATTTCTTATTCTATATATTCTTACAAATGATACATGTTTATCTATTAATTAAAAAATTAAATAATGCAAAGTATATCTCTATTTATTCTAAAACAAGATAAAAAGTGATATTCAAATTCATTGATTTTGAAAATGTAGAATAAAGGCAACAGTAGTATAATGCTGTTCAAAATTCAAAAATCGATAGAGAAAAAACAAATCCGGGTTACAAACTAAACGTATCAGATATAAAAGAACTACGACACAACAGAGATACAACACCGAAACGTAACACACAGAGAAACGAACTATAATGTAACAACTGCCATTTTCCTGACTTGGTACAGGGCATTTTATGAAAAAATGGTGGGTTGAATCTGGTTTTGTGGCATGCCAAACCTCCCGCTTTGATGGCAGTGTTAATTATAACATTAAAATCACAACATTACACGACAGGGTTACAATAAATACACAGATAAATGGGAGAAAATATAGGACAGAGAAACAAACGAATAATAGCCATCAAAAGGTGACAGGTTAACAAATATTTGTATACGCCAGACGCGCGCTACGTCCACACAAAACTATGCTCAGATGTAAAAAGTTTGAAAGCCATAACAACATACAAAGTTGAAGATCGCCGAGGACCAAAAGTTCCAAAAAGTTGTGAGGCCAGGGTTATCCGCCTTGGACAAAAACATCATTATTATTAAGAATAATACATAGTTTAGCAAACAGTAAATTTTAAAATGACTATATAATCGATATACGTGATTAAACTGAAGGGGTGACTAGCTATAGAATAAAAACGAATACATTACAAAATCACAGCCCTGATAGCCATAGTCAATGCAACGCCCAAAGTGACGTCACATTTAAATTTCTAAAACGTGTTCCGAAAATTAAGAAAGAATTTGGATGAACTTCAAGATTAGAATTGTATGACTTATCTAACTTATATAATTAGTAACAGTGAAAATTATAAAACTAATTATTATTTAATTGTAGTAGTAATTAGATAATTAATTGTATTATCTAGCTTTGTGGGTCAAACTGCAAACCAAATATATAGCGTAAATTTCGTTGATCCAAAATTAAAATCTACCAAATGAACTGGATGAGTAGTTATCCCCAACACAACACAACAATACAACAGAAAAAAATACGATTTACAACTACAAACGTTAAGACATTTGACAAAATCCGATGACAACAACAAACACAACACCAAAACCCAACACATTAATTTGGGATGGAAAAGTACCGTGCCACGTCTTAAAGCAATACGAATTCACACTCAGCAGAACAGTCACATAAAAAGATCAAACGACGTAATGACAAACCACAATCTAACACGTGATAAAAATGTCCGTAGTTAGTTTGGACAAAGATACGTCGTATGGATCAACCAATTCGTGATGGTGTCCGAAAAATTTACGGAGTGTCATTTTTAATCTGTCCTCCTCATAACTTTGTTGGAGCAGTTTCTGCGTTAGGAGCACACTCCTGTATATGAAGTCCGTATAGTGTGAACATGCACGAGAATAACGTATTAATTGAGATATGTAAACACCATACGAAGGGGCAGAGGATATGTTACTGCTGAGAAATGAGAAATTGATAATTGGGAATTTGAAATCGTCCCGTTTATCATAGATTTTCGTGTGAAGTCGTCCATCTGTGTCAATATTGAGGAAAAGATCAAGGTATGAAGTAGTCCTTCTAGTATCAGTAGTATCTTTAATTTCAAGTTCGCTGGGATATATGAGATGCAAGTATTGGCTGAAATATGGGTTATTCAGTGATAGGACATCATCAATATATCGGAAAGTGAAATTAAAGAATTTCGCAAGGTGCTTTTTCTGTTTGTCTTTTAGATGGGTTTGAATGAATTCTGCTTCAAACGAGTACAAACACAAATCGGCTATTAGGGGTGCAAAATTAGTACCCATTGGAATACCGATTGTCTGTTGAAATATGAATCCTCCAAACTCAACACATATATTGTCGATCAAAAAGTCCAGCATTTTGATAATATAATCTTCAGTATATTTTATGGTAGATTCAGTGTGGTTCTTGAATCTTGAATCTCACAAAATATGAATTATTGTAACCCAAAACAAGAAATGTGTATCTACGATTCCCATTTTTATAGAAATAGCTCTGTTTAATGAGATGGTGGAGTCGATCTTTCAACTGAGCATGGGGAATAGTAGTGTAAAGGGTCGAAAAATCAAAAGTCTTTATGTTGCTGCAAAATTGCAAAGATTGTGATCGAAGATTAAGCAGTAGATCTTTCGAATTTTTAAGAATCTACATCTGGTTAACACCACTGGTAGAATATATCTCATCACAAGAAACAAGAAAAAGGTAGGAAAAAAAACGTTGTTACTATGGTCATTTTAATAAATATCCTGCTAACAAAACTTTTAATTATTCGAAAAACTAAGGATTTTTTTATCCCAGGAATAGATTACCTTAGCCGTATTAGGTACAAATTCTTGGAATTTTGGGTACACAATGCTCTTCAACTTTGAACTTGCTTGGTGTCATAACTATTTTGACTGAGCGTCACTGATGAGTCTTATGTAGACGAAACGCGCGTCTGTCGTATTAAATTATAATCATAGTACCTTTTATGACTATTTAGACCACTGGATTAATGCCAGTGCTGGTGGACGCTTCTTCACCCACCGAGGGTATCACTAGCCCAATAGTCAGCACTTCGGTGTTGACAGGAATATCAATTATATGTTCATGTTAATAAATTTTCTAGTGACAAAACTATGAATTATAATCCTGGTACATTTGATAACTATTTACTAATAAGCGCACTTAAATACATATATCATTATAGTTGTTATTTTGCTAGGTTGAAACTTCTGTCACCTAAAAAGTCACACACGCACAAAGGGTAGTAGCTGTATTAATTCAGCCTGGTGATCTTTACCCTGTGTTGATCGTTTTTGTCTACTTCTGATGTATTATTTTCAAAAGAGTCATATATAGATTGCTGTAGAGTCTGTTTTGCAATTTAGTTTTAGCTCACCTGGCCATTAACGGCCAATCGAACTTTTCTCATCATTTGACGGTTGTCGTCGTAATATTATTATTATTGTGGTATTTAGTTAAGAAAATAGATGTCCAATGAACCCCCTAGCCGACCAAAATGGCCGATCCTCCTGAGATAGAACATAGAAATGTTTGTTTTGTTTATGTGAATCTCTTGGTTTCAGTTTATTACCGTAGCCGGATTTGTATTTGCTTAACCGAGCTATGACTATTGAATAGCGGTATATAACTATTTCCCTCATTTAAGGAATCATTACTGATGTCTGATCTGAATTATTTTGTCGCCCAAGGAAAGCAGCTCAGCCGAGAAAGATAGTTCTTGCCCAATATTTCTCATCAAGATTTATTGCAGAGCATCGTTTAAAGTGCGATCAATCCTCGCTCAACAGAACCTACCCTGCGTGTAAATGCATTTACAATAATTTTATCCTGAATTAGACTGTAATCTTATTATCGGCTAATACATTTTGTCGAAGTTTCGTCAGTATTCCCTACAAAAAATAGGGAAGTATTTGCCACCCAATTTATAACCGATCTTCAAAGGTTTCGGTACTTTGAGCGTTCCTGATGAAGGTAAATCCAGAAAAGCGCGTCGGACGCATGGAATTTAAACGTGTTGTTTCCAATTTTTCATAAGTTATGACTTTAATCGAAACAGGGTTTATTAAAAAGACCGCTAAATGTTTCAATAAAAATAGTTATACATGTATGTCAATTTTGGGGCCTTTTATATCTTGCTGTTCGATGTGAGTCAGGGCTCATGTTGAAGACCATACTTTGACGTATAATGATTTTACTAATAGTGATTTAGATGGAGAGTTGTCTCATTGGCACCCATACCACATCTTCTTTTGTCTAATATGTATTTCATCTTTGAACGTCGAAAAAATCAGAAAGCAGTTGGTATCGTAACCATGACAAAACAGAAACACTCGTTTTTTTACCGATTTTCTATCTGTAGAGACCATCAACATCGGTTTGAAGTTATGGGGTTTAATTAATTTAAAAAGGGGTGAATTTTCAGCAGTTTTCGTGAAACTTTGGTAAATTGTTTATTTCTATTGACGTACATGTAAGCTCCCTTTCGATTTTTATAAATTTTCGATTTTACGTTTCAGAGTTATATGATTTCATTCATAAAAAGGAGATATATCGCAGTTTTCGGACAATGCTTTGAATAGTTATCATTAAACTTGGGGGATTGGTTTATATCTATTAAGATACCATCCCTTTAGATTTTCATGAATTTCTTATACGACAGTGATAAGTTATTGATCTTTATTCTTTGAAAAAGGGACGGGCGTATCATGCTCTCATGGCGTAGCTGTTTATTCTCCTCAGTTGAAGTATATGATTATCGTGTATCGTGTTTCTTGTGGTTAGTACTTCGCTTTAGGGTTAGTAATGAAAGGCGTTGTGTTCATATCAAATTGTATTCAAGTTATGCGACGTTGCGCACAAGGCAACGTTACGTAAACAATAGGCAACGTAAACAATAGGTAACGTTAGTGACGTTAGTTACTTAGTAAATGTACAGCGGCTAATACTTGACACTGGGGGCGCCGAAAAGTGAAAATTAATCTAAAATTATGAAAAAGAAATTAGCATGATACAAAGTGTGAAATGATAATTAACTATTTAAAGTCTATGTAAATAAATAGAAATTGTTAAACTGTCTATTCACTATGATCATTATCAAAATTACGGCGCACTTGATACCAGTAAGTATATTGTCATGAAAGTATTAAGTCCATGTTTGAATCTTTAGCTTGGCTTCAGTTTTACTCGGTGCTCTGTCTCCGTGGATTTTCATCATTCCTGGTTCCCTGCTAAATGTGTGAATCCTACCATTGTTCTTCATTGTGTTGCTTTTTGAATGATACGTCTCAAAATAGTCTTTGTCAGTAAATTTCATTGAATTGTCAGATACTTCTCCCATTGATTCGATTTTCCCAAAACGTTTCGAATCGACTTCTTCTGTCTTGTGTTGTAACATGAAAGATGAGGATGTGGGTCCAGCTGAGTCTTTCATTGGTCCAGAAAGTAGGTATCCGAGTTTTGATTCTACTGCGGTCGGGCCTGGTCCTCGGATAACTGTGTCTTCTACGATATCCCAGTAGTAATCCGAACCTATTAAAAATGAAATCCTGAATTTATCCATGTCGCTAACAGGGTGCGCTAATGTAAGTCCACTGAGGTAAGGCAGTTTAGCAGCATTGTATGGCATGCGATTGTGTAACGGGGCTGCGATAGTAGGGACAATAAATACTTCCATTGGTATTTTCTTCCCATTCTGAGTTTGTAAATATATTACGGCAATGTCCAAATTGCGTATATTTCTGTTTTCATCTCCAAATGCTGCTAGGCTAACTTTCGAGGTTCCATTCGGTTTTAATTGCAATTCAGCGGCTAATTCCTCGCTAATAAACGACTTCTGAGATCCTTCATCTAAAAGAATATTAGCGGTAGCTGACCTGTCATCTACCCAAACTGGTGAAATGGCTGTCTTTAATAAAACGTCTGTCCTTGTTTTAATGTTCAATGTCGACGTGTAACATGTTAATGCATCATTTTCGCTCTCTACTGTACTTACTGTGGTATTTTGCGGTAAAGATTTTGCTGTACTTACGCTTTCCTTTTCTTGATTCTTATTACTGTCACAAAGACTAGTGTGGTGCTTTTTATCACGTTTTCTACATCTAAAACGCGAGCGGCATTCTGAAACTTTATGACTTCCAAAGCAATTGTAGCATAATTTTTTCTGTTTAATTATAGAAAAGCGTTTTTCTCTGTCTACAACAGTTGTGCATTCTAGGGAAGAATGTGATTGTTTGCAATAAATACATGTTTTGGGCTTGGTCTGATAGCTTCCGGACTGGGGTCTTGAATAGCTTTTGGGTTTAGCTGCTGTGTAAAATGATGCAGTGGGAGTAAAGTTATCTGATTGATTCGAAAAACCAGTTTCCTGTACGTGCATTTCTTTACCAATCGCTTCCCTCAGTGACCTAATATCCCAATTCTTTTTCCCATGTTCTCTGGTCATAAGTTTTCTCATTTCATCGGGTAGTTTTCCAAATATTATTGGTACTAAAAGTGATCCGAATGTGTCTTGCGATTGTCCGAGCGACTCTAATCCCCTTATGCACGATTCCATTTTATCGTAAAATGCTCTTATGCTTTGCGGTGTAAGTGACGGATGCGTAAGTTCAAGTAGATTCTGCATGTACGCGTTTATAATTGTTTGTGTCTGTCCATACCTCTCCTTTAACAATATAATTGCGTGTTCATAGTTGGCGTTTGATAGAGATAAACCGGATATGCATTGTGCGGCTTCACTGTGTACCTGAGATTTGAGATAGCTGAACTTTTGTATATTTGTCAAAGAGGGATTGTGATGAATGGTTGTCTCAAACGATTCCCAAAATGTCTGCCATGTTAATATATCTCCCGTAAAACTCGGTAAATCAAGCTTAGGTAGTTTGTGATAGAAGTTTGTTGCTGTTGTTGGGTTTGCATTCGTATAAACGGAGTTATTATCTACGGTAAATACATTTTCTGAATGATTTGAATTATGATTTGCAATACTTGTTGACGGAAAATTTGATGAATCAAGTGTATTGGCTATTGGAACATAAGTTGTTTCACTCACCGTTTGCTGAAATGGGGTTGTTTTGTTTCCAGAAACTATGTCCTTGAATCGGCGAATGGCGACTTCCATATTCATTGCATAATCGTCCGCGTCAAGAATTTCTTGTTCCATGTCTTCTAATTCGGTTCCATCTAAGATCTGTGAGTCTAAAGATTCAAGCAGGTTCCTCTTCTTTGTAAGGTTGTCTGCGGCAGCCGAAAGTTCTTCATGTCCAATATCTTCTTGCGAAATTCTTTCCTTTGTTCTATTAATTAATCTTGTAACTGCACTACGGTGACCACCACGAATTGCTTTTAATTTCTCCATGGGTCACGGCACCAATATCGTGTATCGTGTTTCTTGTGGTTAGTACTTCGCTTTAGGGTTAGTAATGAAAGGCGTTGTGTTCATATCAAATTGTATTCAAGTTATGCGACGTTGCGCACAAGGCAACGTTACGTAAACAATAGGTAACGTTAGTGACGTTAGTTACTTAGTAAATGTACAGCGGCTAATACTTGACAATGATAGACAGATTTCATATCGGATGTGTTACATTTGGTGTCATACGGCCGTCAACCTTTCACTTTTTGAACAGTCTACTTGATACCAACTAAAAAGAATCAACATGTTTTTTTTCCCTCTCGGTTGTTGAAGCATATAATAAAAAGATCATAACATGTTATTTTTCATATCAGATGTATTATCGGCCCTTGACATGTGATAATCTGATATAGTATTCAATGTAAAGTTGTTAAATAATATCCGAATAAATGGGTTAAAATTTAAAAAAAACACAGGCAAAATAAATGAAGGTTTTGTAGAGATATAATATCTTAAATAAAACGTTATGATTTAACGGATTTGAACGAAACTAAGAATTACCTTTTCAGATTGGACATGTACACATGAAGGGAAGACAATTTTGATAATATTGCGAGTTGTAGTTTCTTATGGACATGTATTAAAGACAAACAAAGAAACTATTCATTATAATTAATTGAAATTTGAATGTAAGAAATTCCACAACACATAGTACAAGATATCGGTATTTTTTTATTAAATCATTTAATAAAATTGCAACAAAAACCACGTTACATAATTTGAAATAAACGTTACTTTATTTGTAGGGATTTAATTTTCTCGGACACATTTATATGATTTCAGAGAATTTTTTCGATTGCATCATCTATTAAAGTGTAAAGGTCGATGTTTGAAACTTACACCAACTAATTATTTCATTTATCTTATAAAATTTGTTAGGATTTCTTAAAATTCGTATTCAAATATATATATATATGCTTGTTTAAGAAGGCATATTTGTTATTGACGCAAATAGCGTGATATTTTAATACAAGTAAATCGCAAGGTATATATCTGTGAATAAAGTCGAGAATAACTGTGGTATAAAAAGCAAGTTTTGTCTGATTTTGTATAGAATCAAAAATTCACATGTAATATTTATGTGACTGTAAATATTGGAAATACATAAAAAAAAAAAAAAACAATAATGTGTCCATAGTACACTAATGCCCCACTTGCACTATCATTTTTATGTTCAATGTACCGTGAAATTATGGATACAAACTCTAATTTGGCATACTAAGTTTCAATTTGATTGGACTTCAACTTCATCAAAAACTACCTCGATCAAAAACTTTAACTTGAAGCGGGACAGACGGACAAACGAATAAACGAACGAACGGACGGACGAACGGACCCACAGACCAGAACACATAATGCCCCTCTACTATCGTAGGTGGGGCATACAAATCAATACCTAATCGTGACAAATCTACCTTTAAATACAATATTATCTAATTATTGCTAGTTTATATATATACATGTATATTAAAAGATCCTGCATTTCTAATTCATACAAACGAAACAAACTCTGAATACACAATGCAATAAATACAGAATTTATCAATACAATTGAAAATAAATCAAAAATTAAAATTCACTTCATACAAGAGGATAGAGGGCATCGGTTGCTATTGCACATTGGTTGTTTTTATTCCGTGACATTTTGATGTATCCATCCATTCCCCAGAACGCACTCCAACTGTAAGAAAAAAGGAAATTGTACAGTCAGTGTTTGTATTAATTAATAAATAGTGTACTTCTAGAATAACAACATGGGTTAAAAGCATAATAATTTTGTGCTTATTTCGAAATTTAAATATTTGATTTTCATATAGAAAACATGTTACTCGAGTATATATACACGTCTTCCGTGTGCCGAAAATACAGCGCATTCCTGTTATAATGTTTTCCAATTGTACTGGCTATCAAATTGCGAGCATTATGCTGCCGTATCCTATGATAAGATACGGATAATGTTTTCTAACTTATAGTTTGTTACATTAATCAATGTATTCCATATGTCTCATCAGATGACATTTCCGTATTTTGTTTATCCCTTAACGAGGAGACTACTATAATGTCACTCAATAGAGGAAATGTATCACTTCACAATACCTTGGCTACCTAAAAAGACCAGATAAAAATGACAAAGAGTACATTATAACAATGTTTACCTGTTTTTCACCAACCAGTAATCCTGGCCATTCTCTGTTCCATATCCAACAACTAATACACCATGGTTGTAAGTCACTGAGCTGCAAGTTGGATCGTCAAATATACCTAAAAGTATCATTAATCTTTAGAAACGAGATATGCGTATCAACTGCTAAACAAACATTTCAAATAATACTTGAAACACACATTAATAAAAGGTTATATATGCAAATTCCATGAAAAAAATATACAAGGTGGCCTTCGACAGTTTTCTACTCTTTTGTCGGGTTGCTGTCTTATTGACAGATTCACAATTCCAGTCTCAATTTTTTAATATTCTTAAAAAATCATTTAAAAAAAACAGAATTTGACAAACTGTTACTGTTGGAACGTGTACCCGGGCGAGGGCGTTCTAATATTTTTAACCTCGGGCTCGATCCGGTTTCCTAGGATTTGAGCAGCGATACAAAACTTCAAACAGTTTATTCTATACTACCAAAAATAAAACTTAACCCGAACCTGGTACATGTGGTACATTAAAACAGTTTAAAACCTTTTAAATTTTGATATTTGTTTTGAATCAAATGTTCTCAACTGTAGGCTGAAAGCTAAATGAATGGGACTGGGTAGAAACCTGAATATATGGAACTGGTTTGAAACCTAAACGAATGGAATTTGGCTGAAACCTAAATGTATGGCACCTATTACAAAACAAATGTATGAAACAAATTTGAACTATGTAAACTGTCGTCTGTGAATTTATTTATTAAACAAATATGTCTATAACTGTCGGAACAACAGGGTAGCACTTAGGCGTGATTTATTGTCAGTAAAGTCACTGCAAAACTGAAGCACCAGCCCCGTTTGGGAATTTGTACCGAACCCGCTATCTATATCATGTCAGCAGGTTTCAAACACTACCATTTGTTTAACTATTGCTGCTACTCGTTGAAAACTTTTTACTTCCTACTTTTCCGATGTGCACTTCATACTGTACAAATGGCAAAATTACGACGATGGAACTTTTTAACGACATTGGCTGGCTAGTAAACAACACTTGCACGGTCGGTCATGAGAAGCTACCTTCTATTTAAGTCCTGCTTCTGACACTATTTATTTCGGTTTTAAGATCTAATATTACTCTGCAAGACAGTTTATACAATAATAACACGTACCAAACTACCTCAAATGAAGAGACATGCATCATTGGCTCAAGAAATATAGGTATGAGTTTTTAATTGATTTATATATATTTGTATATGCATAACGCAGCGAGTCGCTACATCCGTATTTAAGCATCATACCCGATCTGTAGAATTGAAAAGGTCGCTTTACGTCAACTCCGACAGCTATTGGTCCCACAGTGGCTACTGCAGACTGCAGAGCCTTCTCATCTCCAGATTTAATGTTGGTAAATCCTTTGGCTGTAGCTCCAACATCATTCTCCTTAAATCTACAATTGTCATCCTGTAAATGTAACACTTTTTGATTGTACTACCATTACAAAATGTTTAATTTAGGGATGCTTAAGTACCCCATGGAATAGGTGAGACCATCGCCCAAAATCAATAACAAACAGATAATGAATTATATATATAAAATACACCAGAGATTTTCAAGATTGTTTTTTTATTATTCATATTTTTTTTATAACTGAACTACAAAATTACCTATGACACCAAGCGACCTTCATTTGGATATGCTCAACGATATTTGAAAATATCTAAATGGTGTATTCTCTGTAAGCAACCTATGATATTTATTTTCTGTCTATAAATATCTGTGCTGTACTCTTCTTTACTGTAATGACAAATTACTCGACTTACAGGTATTCTAAATAATTAGAAAGAATTTTAAATATCTCCTTTTAAACTAACCGTAGCTTCATAAGGATAAGAGGATTCAGTATCTATCCCTCCATTGTCTTTAATGTATTGATATGCTTTAGACACATACCCGCCGTGACATCCTTTGTTACCTACAGTTAGAAAATGCAGAATAATGAATTTTATAGAAAAAGTTATAATTGGGTTCGTGTTGCCTAGAACCCAAAAAATCGATTCGGTTTGACCTCAGATGACTTTTAAAATGTTTATATGATTGAAAAAGCTCCAAATTATCTCCATTTGGTGCAAAAATGCCATTTTTTTGGCATTAAATTTGAAATATCTTTTTAAACTCATCGGTGACCTATATTTTTTATTATTGTTTTCATATAAGCTTTACATAAACTAAATAATTGTAAAATTTAAGCGATTTCTGTAATTAGGTTATTTTTTTTATTTCGATATTACCCCTATTTCTCCTATAAAATTAACAGAAAAAAAGGATATTAACAAAAAATGTATGTTTCTTCCGGAGGCTGATTGTGAGCTTGAATGAACAGTGACCCCATATTTTTATTTCATTTTTCTTTTAAGTATATGATAAAGTTCATTTATAAAAAAAATATAGCGAAATCCTATATTAGAAAAAAAAATTGATTTATACCAAAGAGCGCGCTTAAGATTAAATTTTATTATGATACTAATCTAAACTTTAAAAGTTGATTATTGTATTGATTGCTTAACTGTTTAAATGATTTAAAATCCAGTGTCAACTATTATAAGTTGTTTAATGAGTCCCGTTAATTTATATGCGATCTTTGAGGTTATGAGTATTGCTATTTTACTATCTTAAATTATAAAGGGGGGATGTATTGATTGATTGATTGCCTGATTGAATGATTTAATATCCGGCGGGAAATTGATCTATTTTCTTTATTGAGCCCGTAAATTTAGAAACGATACGTGTAAACAGATTGAACATTTGAAAATAAAACATATTTTTAAAAGTCACATATTCAACAGTCTTTAAGTAAATTCTTGAAATCGTGGCCATTGTCGTACTTACATTAATTTCGTTTTTGAAAATGAAAACATAAATACCTATACATGTATATTTATATATAAAGTTGAGCACTTATTTGCCAGTGCGGGATGATCAAGTACGCATTTACGTCCGATCTGAATGTGAATGTTTCATCAGATGCATAATTGTTAAAAGTGAGTGTTACGCTCTTCGCACGTTGAAGACCCTTACATCAACTATTTACAGGATTCGTAGGTGGCCATTTTGCAAGGCATATTGTCTACCCCTACCCCTCCAACTAAAACGTATATGCTCCCATTCAAATGCATTGGACAACAGAAAAAAAAAAGATGTTCAAAGCACCGACCCCTCCCTCCCCCTTTCCACAGGATCCGCCAATGATCCCGAACGACCTTTGTTACTCGAGTACCAACCTATTGGATGTATTGTTAATTTGTTTTTGTCCTAAACACAAACAACATAGTTTCCATTGGACAAAAAGTTCAGGGAAGGTGTCTATCATGTTTTAAGGTCTGTGGACATCGGATTTGTATAATTGTTTAATTGTAAAGGAATTTATCCAGATGATTACAGTTTGATCCTACATGCATGACTTACCATCAGACAGAAGTCCAAGATAAGGTTTAACTTACGTGGTGTAGAAATCTAACAAACATATTCAAATGTCATATTAATTACGTTTTATACTAGACCCAGGAGTCTGTACTTCTGGGTTTTTTTGTCATTGGTTGATGTCTGTCACAATTTTGTCGGTTTATTGTTACATTAAATATCATTCCCTTCGGTTTTTCAAATTTTGTCATTCCTAAGCTTTTTAAAGTTTATTCTACATTCTAATAATGTTATCGTTGTTAAAGACAATGTGGTGCTGTGACGATATTAGCCTCGTCTTAATACTTTAGTTTTAGGGTTTTAACTAGCTCAGAAATCAAAACACGTCTTACGTTACGACATTTAATAAAAGAGAGAGTAAAAAAAAAAGGTGTTTCCGGACATCACTTGTACAATTCTGTAAAAACATATGTAACTTAATGACACATATATATAAAACATACATGTATATATATATTTTAAATGTGTAACAGTGCCCTGTTTTTTGACCGATTTGTTCTTTTTCTATTGGTTTGTTATTTGGGATCCTATACCATCTCATTAGTTTTATAAAACTTACCGTATTTAGAAGAACAATCAACGAGATTCTGTTCCGACAACGACACAAGTTTCCCGGTCTTTCTGAAATGTTGACCTTCCAATGAACCCGTGGCTGCAAAAGACCAGCATGATCCACAATGTCCCTGAAAAAAAAATGTACACGTGATAAGATTTTTTAAATTTTTTATTCTATTTCAATACACAACAAGAATGTGCCCCTAGTACACGGATGCCCCATCCGCACTAACATTTTCTATGTTCAATGGGGTAAAATTTCTAATTTTGGCATTACAGTTAGAAAGATCATATCACAGGGAACATGTGCACCAAGTTTCAAGTTGATTGGACTCCAACTTCATCAAAAACCACCTCGACCAAAAACTGTAACCAAAAACTTTAATCTGAAGTGGGACAGACGAACGAACGAACAAACGGACGGACGAACGAGGGAACGGACGCACAGACCAGAAAACATAATGCCCCAAAATGGAGCATAACAATACGACTAGAACTCATGACATGACACTTTTTCTTGTCAAAATTAAACATTGCCGGAACATTCTTTATAAACAATAGTCAGTTTGAGTCATGTGTAGCTTTTGAAAAAAGTGCATGTTTAAAACATAATGGTTTGTGTATCGGAAAATGTCTTGAAAATCAATGTTTGAGATATCGTGATATATTTGTGGACTGTATATTGTTATATATGTATGGAAATCAATGATAATTCATACCTGATTTTTCACTGGTGTGACGTATCCATGTTTCCTCCAGTCAACTTCCTCAGGAGTATTTACATTATTCGGTGGGAGGTAAGTAGACCCGTCTAATGAACTGTTGTTTCCGTATTGTGCCATCATTTGGCTTACTTCATCTAAAGACTAAACAGGTGTTCAAATTAATAAATAGGGTACAAAGAGGTCTTTTGTCCAGCTATTATATGTTAGCACTTCGAATTCTGTTTTCCCCATTCTTTCAGAACGCAGACAGTTGTAAATACTTTTTCCATTAACTTATTGCTCAATTTTTAAAGTTTTATTATTA
Organism: Mytilus galloprovincialis; assembly: GCA_037788925.1. Taxonomy (NCBI): domain Eukaryota; kingdom Metazoa; phylum Mollusca; class Bivalvia; order Mytilida; family Mytilidae; genus Mytilus; species Mytilus galloprovincialis. Next base: position 89,552,094 of record CM075338.1, read on the forward strand.
TATTTCCATATATCAACAAAGAAAGGCAAATACTAACAATCAACTATGGTTCAATTCGTTGGCCATCTTATTTAAGTAGGAGATGTTGCATGCAGCTTATTACTTTTTAAATATATTTGTAGGAGCAGTAACTCACCAAAACCTTCGGACCAACCACAACCCATGATAGTACATCTTTTACTTGAGCAGTGGTGTTTTACCTTTTTGAAACAAATGCTTTTTGAGAAAAGAAACAAGTACCATATCAGCGAGATGATTAATTCCAAGCCAGTAGCTATGTTCGCCTCTATCTGCCGCCATATTGTGGTGTTCTATAAAATGAACATTATCCTCCCATATCTGGCGTCTGTAATGAAGAAAAACAAAAGACAGATGAAAAAATGTATTGAATACACAAGATTTAGCTGAAGATATTACCATCTGTTCTCGTGAACGCATTTAAGATCGTAGTTTTGATTCACGCTCCGTTAACACAACATACATTTTTTACTTGAGCATTTAAAATTAGGATTTTATCCAGTTACATGTAACTTGTAGAGTAGGGAGTTGCAAAGCTAAGTTCATGCTTATATTAAACAATACATTCTTGAATGAATAGACGGGACTTTAAAAAAAACTGTGCATCCATCTTGACTAGAAAATAAATCACTGGAATAAATACCCGGGACATTCGAAAGCTATTCAACCATCCCGACTAAAAAAAGAAATCACTGAATACACGGGACTTTTGAAAAGCTATCCTTCCATTCCGACTCTAAAATAAATCACCGGAAAAAAACCGAGACTTTTAAAAAGCTATCCTTCCATTCCAAATTTTAAAAAATAACTAGAATAAATACACGGGCTTTCAAAAAGCTATCCATCCAACCCTATTCCAATAAAAATTTACACATACATTATTTTGGGAGTTTAAATTCAAACAAAGACGAGTAAAATACTATCAGATTATTACATGGCATTCTTCATATCGCATGCATTATCAGCCCAAGGGTCGCATGATATTGACCGAGGGCCGATAATACATGAGATATGAAAAATGACATGTTATGATCTTTTTATAATATGCTTCAACAATGGAAAAAAAATAACAGATTCATATATAGATCCTTTTACGTGGTTCCAAAATAGAAGTTCAAAGATTGAAAAGTTCCCGGACATCGGTCCCCAGATTTAGTACATTCGATATGAAATCTTTCTGTCATATGCCTCAACGAGTAGAACAATATTTTAATATGGACGAATCGACAAAACAAATAATTCAACAATATACATGTACATGACGAACACTGTTTGGAAAAGTCAACTTTTTTTAAAGTAACTTTCTAAATTATGTTTGAAACTTTTAAAAATGCATTTAGTTAATATTTGTTTTCCATTACTTTACACCATATACTTTCAAGTATTCAATTAATTGTATAATATTTTGTAATGTTTGTCCCTGGAAACGTAGCATTGAGGTGTATTTTCCGGAATTTGTAGAGTATCACCGGAATGCCATGCGATAACGTTATGGAAAGGCATGTGATAACAATCGAAGCATGTGATAAACTTTTCGTATCAGCCCGATAAGCATCAATTAAAAAAATATGGAGTTACGTTAATTTAATGTAATTATCATACAGTAAAAATCATATGTTATTTAGTCTAAATATATGATAAATAAACATATCAACCCTTTTGTAGCAGTATGTATTTATATAATTATATAAGTGTATTTTCAGTGAAAAGGATGTGAGACTTATCCCAATACGCAGAATTTTTGAATTAATATTAGACATAAATTTGCGCTGAACAAGTTTTCTTTTTACACTTATTCTGGCATTTATGTTCCTTATTTTCTCTTGGTTGTAACTAATTTTTTATCTACGATTTATGCAGCCATAATATTCCATACTCACCTATTTAAATCTTCAACATTATCTGAATATATTTTGTTGTAAGATGTCTTGAACAGTTCCCATTCATTGTCGAGATCTGCTGGTGTGAATATCAATGACCCAGCTAAAGCATGTCCAACACATACTAATGTCAAAAATAGTTTTATCTGCAAATGAGTAAATATAAAATGGAAGATGTACTGGTATGATTGCCAATGAGACAACTCTCCACAAGAGACCAAATGACTCAGAAATTAACAACTGTAAGTCATCGTACGGTCTTTAACAATGAGCAAAGTCGCATACCGCATAGTCAGCTATAATATAGCCCGACATGACAATTGAAAAACAATTCAAACTAGAAAACTAACGGCTTAATTTATGTACAAAAATGAACGAAAGACAAATATGTCACACATCAACAAAGGACAACCGCTCAATTACAGACTCCTGACTCGGGAAAGGCACATACATACAGAATGTGGCGGGGTTGAACATGTTAACTGGACAGGCACATACATACAGAATGTGGCGGGGTTGAACATGTTAACTGGACAGGCACATACATACAAAATGTGGCGGGGTTAAACATGTGATTACAGACTCTTGACTTGGGACAGGCACATACATACAGAATTTGGCGGAGTTGAACATGTTAACTGGACAGGCACATACATACAGAATGTGGCGGGGTTGAACATGTTAACTGGACAGGCACATACATACAGAATGTGGCGGGGTTAAACATGTGATTACAGACTCTTGACTCGGGACAGGCACATACATACAGAATGTGGCGGGTTGAACATGTGATTACAGACTCCTGACTCGGGACAGGCACATACATACAGAATGTGGCGGGTTAAACATGTGATAACAGACTCCTGACTCGGGACAGGCACATACATACAGAATGTGGCGGGTTGAACATGTGATTACAGACTCCTGACTCGGGACAGGCACATACATACAGAATGTGGCGGGTTGAACATGTGATTACAGACTCCTGACTCGGGACAGGCACATACATACAGAATGTGGCGGGGTTAAACATGTGATTACAGACTCCTGACTCGGGACAGGCAGATACATACAGAATGTGGCGGGGTTAAACATGTGATAACAGACTCCTGACTCGGGACAGGCACATACATACAGAATGTGGCGGGTTGAACATGTGATTAGAGACTCCTGACTCGGGAAAGGCACATACATACAGAATGTGGTGGGGTTAAACATGTGATTACAGACTCCTGATTCGAGACAGGCACATACATACAGAATGTGGCGGGGTTAAACATGTGATTACAGGATCCTGACTCGGGACAGGCACATACATACAGAATGTGGCGGGTTGAACATGTGATAACAGACTCCTGACTCGGGAAAGGCACATATATACAGAATGTGGTGGGGTTAAACATGTGATTACAGACTCCTGACTCGAGACAGGCACATACACACAGAATGTGGCGGGGTTAAACATGTGATTACAGACTCCTGACTCGGGACAGGCACATACATACAGAATGTGGTGGGGTTAAACATATGATTACAGACTCCTGACTCGGGAAAGGGACATACATACAGAATGTGGCGGGTTAAACATGTGATTACAGACTCCTGATTCGGGACAAGCACATACATACAGAATGTGGCGGGGTTAAACATGTGATTAGAGACTCCTGACTCGGGAAAGGCACATACATACAGAATGTGGTGGGGTTAAACATGTGATTACAGACTCCTGATTCGAGACAGGCACATACATACAGAATGTGGCGGGGTTAAACATGTGATTACAGACTCCTGACTCGGGACAGGCACATACATACAGAATTTGGCGGGTTGAACATGTGATTACAGACTCCTGACTCGGGAAAGGCACATACATACAGAATGTGGTGGGGTTAAACATGTGATTACAGACTCCTGACTCGAGACAGGCACATACACACAGAATGTGGCGGGGTTAAACATGTGATTACAGACTCCTGACTCGGGACAGGCACATACATACAGAATGTGGTGGGGTTAAACATGTGATTACAGACTCCTGACTCGGGAAAGGGACATACATACAGAATGTGGCGGGTTAAACATGTGATTACAGACTCCTGATTCGGGACAAGCACATACATACAGAATGTGGCGGGGTTAAACATGTGATTAGAGACTCCTGACTCGGGAAAGGCACATACATACAGAATGTGGTGGGGTTAAACATGTGATTACAGACTCCTGATTCGAGACAGGCACATACATACAGAATGTGGCGGGGTTAAACATGTGATTACAGAATCCTGACTCGGGACAGGCACATACATACAGAATGTGGCGGGTTGAACATGTGATTACAGACTCCTGACTCGGGAAAGGCACATACATACAGAATGTGGTGGGGTTAAACATGTGATTACAGACTCCTGACTCGAGACAGGCACATACACACAGAATGTGGCGGGGTTAAACATGTGATTACAGACTCCTGACTCGGGACAGGCACATACATACAGAATGTGGTGGGGTTAAACATGTGATTACAGACTCCTGACTTGGGACAGGCACATACATACAGAATTTGGCGGAGTTGAACATGTTAACTGGACAGGCACATACATACAGAATGTGGCGGGGTTGAACATGTTAACTGGACAGGCACATACATACAGAATGTGGCGGGGTTAAACATGTGATTACAGACTCTTGACTCGGGACAGGCACATACATACAGAATGTGGCGGGTTGAACATGTGATTACAGACTCCTGACTCGGGACAGGCACATACATACAGAATGTGGCGGGTTAAACATGTGATAACAGACTCCTGACTCGGGACAGGCACATACATACAGAATGTGGCGGGTTGAACATGTGATTACAGACTCCTGACTCGGGACAGGCACATACATACAGAATGTGGCGGGTTGAACATGTGATTACAGACTCCTGACTCGGGACAGGCACATACATACAGAATGTGGCGGGGTTAAACATGTGATTACAGACTCCTGACTCGGGACAGGCAGATACATACAGAATGTGGCGGGGTTAAACTGTGATAACAGACTCCTGACTCGGGACAGGCACATACATACAGAATGTGGCGGATTGAACATGTGATTAGAGACTCCTGACTCGGGAAAGGCACATACATACAGAATGTGGCGGGTTGAACATGTGATTACAGACTCCTGATTCGAGACAGGCACATACATACAGAATGTGGCGGGGTTAAACATGTGATTACAGACTCCTGATTCGGGACAAGCACATACATACAGAATGTGGCGGGGTTAAACATGTGATTAGAGACTCCTGACTCGGGAAAGGCACATACATACAGAATGTGGTGGGGTTAAACATGTGATTACAGACTCCTGATTCGAGACAGGCACATACATACAGAATGTGGCGGGGTTAAACATGTGATTACAGACTCCTGACTCGGGACAGGCACATACATACAGAATGTGGCGGGTTGAACATGTGATTACAGACTCCTGACTCGGGAAAGGCACATACATACAGAATGTGGTGGGGTTAAACATGTGATTACAGACTCCTGACTCGAGACAGGCACATACACACAGAATGTGGCGGGGTTAAACATGTGATTACAGACTCCTGACTCGGGACAGGCACATACATACAGAATGTGGTGGGGTTAAACATGTGATTACAGACTCCTGACTCGAGAAAGGGACATACATACAGAATGTGGCGGGTTAAACATGTGATTACAGACTCCTGACTCGGGACAGGCACATACATACAGAATGTGGCGGGTTAAATATGTGATTACAGACTCCCGACTCGGGACAGGCACATACATACATAATGTGGCGGGGTTAAACATGTGATTACAGACTCCTGACTCGGGACAGGCACATACATACAGAATGTGGCTGGTTAAATATGTGATTACAGACTCCTGACTCGGGACAGGCACATACATACAGAATGTGGCGGAGTTAAACATGTGATTACAGACTCCTGACTCGGGACAGGCACATGCATACAGAAAGTGGCGGGTTAAACATGTGATTACAGACTCCTGACTCGGGACAGGCACATACATACAGAATGTGTCGGGGTTAAACATGTGATTACAGACTCCTGACTCGGGACAGGCACATACATACAGAATGTGGCGGGGTTAAACATGTGATTACAGACTCCTGACTCGGGACAGGCACATACATACAGAATGTGGCGGGTTAAACATGTGATTACAGACTCCTGACTCGGGACAGGCACATACATACAGAATGTGGTGGGGTTAAACATGTGATTACAGACTCCTGACTCGGGACAGGCACATACATACAGAATGTGGCGGGTTAAACATGTGATTACAGACTCCTGACTCGGGGCAGGCACATACATACAGAATGTGGCGGGTTGAACATGTGATTACAGACTCCTGACTCGGGACAGGCACATACATACAGAATGTGGCGGGTTGAATATGTGATTACAGACTCCTGACTCGGGAAAGACACATACATACAGAATATGGCGGGTTAAACATGTGATTACAGACCCCTGACTCGGGACAGGCACATACATACAGAATGTGGCGGGTTGAACATGTGATTACAGACTCCTGACTCGGGACAGGCACATACATACAGAATGTGGTGGGGTTAAACATGTGATTACAGACTCCTGACTCGGGACAGGCACATACATACAGAATGCGGCGGGTTGACATGTGATTACAGACTCCTGACTCGGGACAGGCGCATACATACAGAATGTGGTGGGGTTAAATATGTTATTACAGACTCCTGACTCGGGACAGGCACATACATACAGAATGTGGCGGGGTTAAACATGTGATTACAGACTCCTGACTCGGGACAGGCACATACATACAGAATGTGGTGGGGTTAAACATGTGATTACAGACTCCTGACTCGGGACAGACACATACATACAGAATGCGGCGGGTTAAACATGTGATTACAGACTCCTGACTCGGGGCAGGCACATACATACAGAATGTGGTGGGGTTAAACATGTTATTACAGACTCCTGACTCGGGACAGGCACATACATACAGAATGTGGCGGGGTTAAACATGTGATTACAGACTCCTGACTCGGGACAGGCACATACATACAGAATGTGGTGGGGTTAAACATGTGATTACAGACTCCTGACTCGAGACAGGCACATACATATAGAATGCGGCGGGTTAAACATGTGATTACAGACTCCTGACTCGGGACAGGCACATACATACAGAATGTGGCGGGTTAAACATGTGATTACAGACTCCTGACTCGGGGCAGGCACATACATACAGAATGTGGCGGGTTGAACATGTGATTACAGACTCCTGACTCGGGACAGGCACATACATACAGAATGTGGCGGGTTGAATATGTGATTACAGACTCCTGACTCGGGAAAGACACATACATACAGAATATGGCGGGTTAAACATGTGATTACAGACCCCTGACTCGGGACAGGCACATACATACAGAATGTGGCGGGTTGAACATGTGATTACAGACTCCTGACTCGGGACAGGCACATACATACAGAATGTGGTGGGGTTAAACATGTGATTACAGACTCCTGACTCGGGACAGGCACATACATACAGAATGCGGCGGGTTGACATGTGATTACAGACTCCTGACTCGGGACAGGCACATACATACAGAATGTGGTGGGGTTAAATATGTTATTACAGACTCCTGACTCGGGACAGGCACATACATACAGAATGTGGCGGGGTTAAACATGTGATTACAGACTCCTGACTCGGGACAGGCACATACATACAGAATGTGGTGGGGTTAAACATGTGATTACAGACTCCTGACTCGGGACAGACACATACATACAGAATGCGGCGGGTTAAACATGTGATTACAGACTCCTGACTCGGGGCAGGCACATACATACAGAATGTGGTGGGGTTAAACATGTTATTACAGACTCCTGGCTCGGGACAGGCACATACATACAGAATGTGGCGGGGTTAAACATGTGATTACAGACTCCTGACTCGGGACAGGCACATACATACAGAATGTGGTGGGGTTAAACATGTGATTACAGACTCCTGACTCGAGACAGGCACATACATATAGAATGCGGCGGGTTAAACATGTGATTACAGACTCCTGACTCGGGACAGGCACATACATACAGAATGTGGCGGGTTAAACATGTGATAACAGACTCCTGACTCGAGACAGGCACATACATACAGAATGTGGCGGGTTAAACATGTGATAACAGACTCCTGACTCGAGACAGGCACATACATACAGAATGTGGCGGGTTAAACACGTGATTACAGACTCCTGACTCGGGACAGGCACATACATACAGAATGTGGTGGGGTTAAACATGTGATTACAGACTCCTGACTCGAGACAGGCACATACATACAGAATGTGGCGGGTTAAACATGTGAACTGGAGAGCAACTGAACAACGCACAAACTCTCAGAAAGTATCAAAGAGGTACGGCAATAGACGATAAAGCATAGAATATGTCTCGCCCTAAGTAGGCTCGTGTAAGGACAAAAAGTATCAAAGAGGTACGGCAATAGACGATAAAGCATAGAATATGTCCCGCCCTAAGTAGGCTCGTGTAAGAACAAAAGTATCAAAGAGATAAGACAATAGACGATAAAGTATAGAATATGTCCCGCCCTAAGTAGGCTCGTGTAAGGACAAAAAGTATCAAAGAGGTACGGCAATAGACGATAAAGTATAGAATATGTCCCGCCCTAAGTAGGCTCGTGTAAGGACAAAAAGTATCAAATAGGTACGGCAATAGACCATAAAGTATAGAATATGTCCCGCCCTAAGTAGGCTCGTGTAAGGACAAAAAGTATCAAAGAGGTACGGCAATAGACGATAAAGTATAGAATATGTCCCGCCCTAATTAGGCTTGTGTAAGGACAAAAAGTATCAAAGAGGTACGGCAATAGACGATAAAGTATAGAATATGTCTCGCCCTAAGTAGGCTCGTGTAAGGACAAAAAGTATCAAAGAGGTACGGCAATAGACGATAAAGTATAGAATATGTCCCGCCCTAAGTAGGCTCGTGTAAGGACAAAAAGTATCAAAGAGGTACGGCAATAGACGATAAAGTATAGAATATGTCCCGCCCTAAGTAGGCTCGTGTAAGGACAAAAAGTATCAAAGAGGTACGGCAATAGACGATAAAGTATAGAATATGTCCCACCCTAAGTAGGCTCGTGTAAGTACAAAAAGTATCAAAGAGGTACTGCAATAGACGATAAAGCATAGAATATGTCCCGCCCTAAGTAGGCTCGTGTAAGGACAAAAAGTATCAAAGAGGTACGACAATAGACGATAAAGCATAGAATATGTCCCGCCCTAAGTAGGCTAGTGTAAGGACAAAAAGTATCAAAGAGGTAAGACAATAGACGATAAAGTATAGAATATGTCCCACCCTAAGTAGGCTCGTGTAAGGACAAACAGCATCAAAGAGGTAAGACAATAGACGATAAAGCATAGAATATGTCCCGCCCTAAGTAGGCTCGTGTAAGAACAAAAAGTATCAAAGAGGTGAGACAATAGACGATAAAGTATAGAATATGTCCCGCCATAAGTAGGCTCGTGTAAGGACAAAAAGTATCAAAGAGGTAAGACAATAGACGATAAAGCATAGAATATGTCCCGCCCTAAGTAGGCTCGTGTAAGAACAAAAAGTATCAAAGAGGTAAGACAATAGACGATAAAGCATAGAATATGTCCCGACCTAAGTAGGCTCGTGTAAGGACAAAAAGTATCAAAGAGGAACGACAATAGACGATAAAGCATAGAATATGTCCCGCTTCTTGTAAGGACAAATCATGCATTAATTAAGAGATTGCAAAATATAGAGCTTCCTTAAACAAGACGCCTAAACAAATTTAGACATATATAATTTGTATAAAATAAAACAGTGTTTTTAGTTTCCTGATTGTATTTGTAAATGACAATATGGTGGGATAACACTTGTGATTAAACTTCCCGTCGATTTCCTATGTAACTCCAACCTAAATATTTATAAAAGAAAGTAATTAGATATGAAATAAAAGATGCTTGATTTAATAATTAGTGGCTACTAACAGTTCAGTGTCAAATAATAAAAAAAAGAAAATCATCCCATACAGTTCCGTATTATTATCATTTAAAGTAACTGCCGAGCTCTTACATAGATAACTTTACTCTCTCCTACACTCTAATATCGGTCGCTGCACAACCAAGTAGTAAAATTATGAACAACACACATCGCTGTTTTCACATAATTTTACAATGGAATTACGCGTGTTCATATGTCTACCAATCAACAGAACAGAAGTTCCTGAAGTTGACAATTAAATGGTTGAAATTGAGAATGGAATAGGGGACTAGTATGTCAAAGAGACAACAAACCGACCAAAGAGCAGACAACAGACGAATGCAACCAATGGGTCGTCAACGCAGCGAGAAAATTCAGCACCCGGAGGTGGTCCTCAACCACCCCTAAATAAAATTGTGTTCCAGTTCCGTGAAAATGGACGTCACACTGAACTTCAACATATGAATGATCTAAAATTAAAACAAACATACAAGACTAACAAAGGCAAGAGGGTCCTGACTAGGGACAGGTACAACAATGCGGCAAGGTTAACATGTTTATGAGTTCTGAACCCTCCCCTATATCTCTCGCCAATGTAGAAAAGTAAACGCATAACAATACGCACATTAAAATTCAGTTCAAGATAAGTCCGAGTCCGATGTCAGAAGATGTAACAAATAAAATATCCATGATGCATAAATTACAATGTATATTAATTTATAAAAACTCCTATTAAATGTCAACCGGTAATTCTGAAGAAAAAAAGCTAAATGTTGTGGATACGACATGTGTGGGTTTTGCTCATAATTGAAGACCGTACTGCGACCTACGTGTATGCTGACATCCACTTTATTAGGTCTATAAAGAGTAATCTAAATGACAACCATATGGTATGGCCTTTAATACGGGTCCTAGGCTCACATTGAACAGCAAGCTATAATTAAAGGGCCTCACAAATTATTAGTGTGAAACTATTCAAACGGGAAAACCAACGGGCTAATCTATATAACTAGGAGAGAAACGAGAAACACATATGAACCGCATAAACACACGACAACCACTGAACATCAGATTCCTGGCTTAGGACAGGGGCAAAAATTGCAGCGGGATTAAACGTTATAATGGTACCAGACCTTTTCCCTTTTCTGAAACAGTTACTGTAGTATAACATCACAATCTAGAAAGACGCACTATAAAATATCAATCGGCACGACTTAACTCAATAAAAAAAAAATAAAAAAATGCAAGCATTTGTCTCGAGCTGTCCAGCACAATGCTTCCGTAGTAAGTCCGAACACTGATTCTTGAACGTGACAGCATAAACGACTACAACCTGTTATAGTAAATTATATTATTTTTTTATTTAAAACTCCTAGCTGTACATACGGTCGTATTTGTTTCAAGCTGGGGACGATAACTCTTGGCTTATGGTAAGCATGTCACCGAGTTATTAAAATGGTAAATTATCTGTCTATGGAAGAAACGATTTCAGTATTATAACATAGTTTTTATAGGTCCTATAGCTAGGAAAAGGAGAGGAAAACTATTTAAGTTAACTCATATTTACAAGGAAAAGTACATTTGTGTAAACACATTGGCAGTTTTGTTGAATTTGACAGTAAAATGTATATAGTTTTTACATAATATCTTTTAGCAAATTTCTACAATAAAAATTAAAAATTATCATAATACTTTTTTTATTTAAGTCGATTGAATAAATTGTTACCAAAGCGAACATTTTGAGACACGTGATTTATTTTTTAATTTGAACCGTGAAATTCAATTCTTATTTCAAGAACATTTGTATTCACAATTACCACAGTACTATTTCACAAAATCCCATGTAGACAGCTACGTATTAAAACAAACACAGAAAACATGCATATGACTTTTACCTTCATTCTGTAACTTTTATGATTTTTTGTCCCAAGAGACTTCTTATCTATAAGCCGTCCTGTCCAAATAGACTTCTTATCTATAAGCTGTCCTGTCCCAAAAGACTTCTTATCTATAAGCTGTCCTATATTAAATGTGTCTTGTTTGTATGAATGAATATCATCGCAGTTAACAACAGGAAGAGGGAAGAACTTGTAATTGAACCTTATGATTTCCGTTCGTCGTAATTTTTCTGATTTACAATTTCTCGAGACACATTTCCCTTCCATAAAAAAAGAAGATGTGGTATGATTTTTCAATGAGACAACTCTCCACAAGAGACTAAATGACACAAACATTAACAACTATAGGTCACTGTACGGCCTTAACAATGTTAAGTTTCAAGTAACGAAATCTTAACGACTTTTTTTTATCTTTTCTGTAGATTATTGAAAGAAAAATCGTCAGATAATTTCGAATGGAAATGAGGAATGTGTCAAGGAGACAACAACCCGACAAAAGAACAGAAAACAGCTGAATGCCACCAATGTGTCGTCAACACAGCGAGAAAATCTCTCAACCGTCGGCGGGCTTAAGTTGACCCCTGAAATGTGTACTACTTTCGTGAAAATGAACGTCACACTAAACTTCACAAAATACAATTAACTAAAATTTAGAAAAAAGAAAGAAAAAAGAAAGGCTAGAGGCAAAAATAATCACAAATATAATGCCTATCCATGTTAAAACTACAATAAAGTATAGCTTGCATCAATTATTTCTTAAATAAACAATGTCAACTATGACCTGCTACTGACTCGTAAGGATCTACATGTATAACATGATATATATATATATATATATATATATATATATATATATATATATATATATATATATATATATATATATATATATATATAGAATGAAAAAATAGAAACAGGAAAGAGACCAAATACCGACCAGAGACCAACTTCGAAAATGATAATGTATATTAAGTAGTTCAGCGAAACGGAAGCCATATTAAATTCCAAATCATGCTGTCAAGAAAACACTACACAAAACTAACATAGGCTATAGAGGTTCCCGACTTGAAACAGTTGGAAAATGCTATAGGGTTAAACATGTTTTTTTTTTGAGATCTCAACCCTCATTGTATAGCACAATATACGATGTTTAGCTCATCTGACCAAGTTTTGTTACTTTTTAGCCGATCCATCATCCAAGATGGCCGCCAGCGGGGGCCTTAGTTTACCATAGGACCCTATGGGAAATGCATATAAATGACTTCCTTTAGAGAGCCACTGAATGGAATGAAATCAAACATAGCATGAATGTTCCTTATGAGATGCTAACCAAGTGTTGGTACTTTGTCGCCTATCCAACATCCAAGATGGTCGCCAGTGGGGTGACTTGGTTTATCATAGGACCCTCAAGGAAATGCATACACATGACGTCTTTTAGAGAACCACTGAATGGAAAGAAACAAAAAATAGCATGAATGCTCTTTATGATGTGCTGCCAAATGTTGTTAATTTGTAGCCGATCCATTATACAAGATGGCCACCAGCGGGGGACTTGGTTTAACATAGGACTCTATGGGAAATACATACAAATTCGCAATTTTGCGCTTGTCCAAAGTCAGGAGGCTCTGGCCTTTGTTAGTCTTGTATGATTTTCTATTTAAGTTTCTTGTGTATAATTCAAAGTTTAGTATGACGTCCATTATCACTGTACTAGTAAACTTATTTTTTAAGGGACCAGCTGAAGGACGCCTACGGGTGTGGGAGGTTCTCGCTACATTGAAGACCAATTGGTGGCATTCGACTGCTGTCTGCCTTATGGTCGGGTTGTTGTCGCTTTGACACATTCCCAATTTCCTTTCTCAATTTAAAATGTCTTCTTTAACACAACTACTGAATTGAATGAAACCAAACATAGCATGAATGTTCCTTTCTTAATTAGATGCTGGCCAAGTGTTATTACTTTGAAGCCAAATTTTATCTTTTTATATATGATTTCAAAAACCAAAGAAGAGTCACGTGAGCGATACAGGCTCTTCAGAGCCTCTAGTTTGATAGACAAACAGAACATTTATTAAGCAATACATTAACAATATAATATTAAAGTTTAAATGTCGTCTGGTCCTCACAAGTTGTTATCACACAAGAGGGAACATGGCATAAGAAGCTATTCCACATTGGTTGTTTTTGTTCCGCGACATTTTTATATATCCGTCTATTCCCCAGCTTACACTCCAACTGAAAATAAATACCAACATCATTTTATTATCCTTGGAACCATGATACGACATCAAAAATCCCCTATTTAATGACTTGATAAATTTTGTAAAATTAAAAAAAAAAATACTAATTTAGTATGATAATTATAGATTGCAGGTATACAAAAGTTAGAGTATGTAACATGCATTCAATCGATACATAGATATAGGAAGGACACAACAAAAGTTACAGTATGTAACATGCATGTAATCGATACATAGATATAGGAAGGACACAACAAAAGTTAGAGTATGTAACATGCATTCAATCGATACATAAATATAGGAAGGACACAACAAAAGTTAGAGTATGTAACATGCATGTAATCGATACATAGATATAGGAAGGACACAACAAAAGTTAGAGTATGTAACATGCATTCAATCGATACATAGATATAGAAAGGACACAACAAAAGTTAGAGTATGTAACATGCATTCAATCGATACATAGATATAGGAAGGACACAACAAAAGTTAGAGTATGTAACATGCATTCAATCGATACATAGATATAGGAAGGACACAACAAAAGTTAGAGTATGTAACATGCATGTAATCGATACATAGATATAGGAAGGACACAACAAAAGTTAGAGTATGTAACATGCATGTAATCGATACATAGATATAGGAAGGACACAACAAAAGTTAGAGTATGTAACATGCATTCAATCGATACATAGATATAGGAAGGACACAACAAAAGTTAGAGTATGTAACATGCATGTAATCGATACATAGATATAGGAAGGACACAACAAAAGTTAGAGTATGTAACATGCATTCAATCGATACATAGATATAGGAAGGACACAACAAAAGTTAGAATATATAACATGCATGCAATCGATACATAGATATAGGAAGGACACAACAAAAGTTAGAGTATGTAACATGCATGCAATCGATACATAGATATAGGAAGGACACAACAAAAGTTAGAATATATAACATGCATGCAATCGATACATACAATGTAGATATAGAAAGGACACAACAAAAGTTAGAGTATGTAACGTGCATTAAATCGATATATAGATATAGGAAGGACACATAATGATGACAATTATCTATGGCACGCCGTTTTTATATTTATTCAAATTTGAAGATATCTTATTTATTTAACAAGATATCTTATTAAGTATTAAGATATCTTTAATTTTTATAAGATATCTTATTTAATTTGAAAGTAAATAAGATATCTCTATTAGTTTATAAGATATCTCTATTAGTTTATAAGATATCTCTATTAGTTTATAAGATATCTCTATAAGTTAATAAGATATCTCTATTAATTAATAAGATATCTTATAAAGTATATAAGATATCTTACTTCTTTATAAAGATATCTTATTAATTAATAGAGATATCTTATAAACTAATAGAGATATCTTATTAACTTATGGAGATATCTTATATATTAAATAAGATATCTTTATAACCAATTAAATAAGATATCTCTATAAGTTAATAAGATATCTCTAAAAGTTTATAAGATATCTCTATTAGTTTATAAGATATCTCTATAAGTTAATAAGATATCTCTATAAGTTAATAAGATATCTCTTAAAGTTTATAAGATATCTCTATTAGTTTATAAGATATCTCTATAAGTTAATAAGATATCTCTATAAGTTAATAAGATATCTCTAAAAGTTTATAAGATATCTCTATTAGTTTATAAGATATCTCTATAAGTTAATAAGATATCTCTATTAATTAATAAGATATCTTATAAAGTATATAAGATATCTTACTTCTTTATACAGATATCTTTTAAATACATACTTTATAAGATATCTTATTAATTAATAGAGATATCTTATAAACTAATAGAGATATCTTATTAATTAATAGAGATATCTTATAAACTAATAGAGATATCTTATTAACTTATGGAGATATCTTATTAAGTAAATAAGATATCTCTATTATTAACCATATAAAAGATAGCTTATATAGTTAATAAGATATCTTATAAGTTAATAGAGATATCTTATATTTTAAATAAGATATCTTATATATTTAATAAAATATCTTATTTAATATATAAGATATCTTATTAAATAAATCAGATATCTCAATTAATATATAAGATATCTCATTTTGTTATTAAGATATCTCAATTAGTTTATAAGATATCTTATTTAACTAAATAAGATATCTCGAAATTGAATAAATATAATAACGGCGTGCCATAATTATCCGATTGTAAATATGCATTCTTTAAAAAGATGGAAGGCGATATATAAGTTTCTGATAACTTCATAGTTCTTTTTTCAAATTAGTGTGTATGTAGGAAAAACTCAAGAATCGACCTCAATGATTAAGATGAATTCATATATAAAGTCCAAAAACAATTAGCCAATCCCGTAGGGACGCTTGCTGTCGAATAGTTCCATCACAAGCAAATAGTTGGAAGATATTGACCATGCAAACAGTTCAACGCTTAAAAATGGTGAAAATAGTGTGTAAATATGAGAATATTTGTTATGAGTGCCAATGAGACAACTCTCTATCCTAGTCGCAATTTATTAAAGACAACCATTATAGGTCAAAATATGATGTTCTAATTCTATATAGAACATGATAGCTGAGGTATAATACACATTTGTTTACCTATTTTTAACCAGCCAATAGTCTTGTCCATTCTCTACACCATATCCTACAATTAACACTGCATGGTCCGTGAAAGTGCTGTTACATTCTGGTTCATCAAACACCCCTGTAATATAAATGCAAATCAAAGTTAATAGACTATTTTCAATTTCTCGACTTTTGACTCTGGATTATATTATTTTTTGACATGTTACCTACGACATCCTGGTAATCGGTCAATTAAGAGCAACGTAAATAACACTGGGGTAAAGCTGATGACCGTAACTGCATTCACGGTCATCCCAAGATGTCGGATGAAAAATTAGGTCAGTTTCTGTATTGTCTGTTCAAGTGTTTCTATATCATTTTCTTTACAAATCATACATTGAAACGATGTAAATTTATAAAAGAATCACTCGGAAATCACTAATTACTTCTGAGAAATGTGCATGAAACGGGAAATTCGATTTGAAAAAATCGCCAAGATGACCGTAAATCACAATCGAGATGACCGTAACAGAATCAGCGATTCATAACAAGGCTGACCGTAACTGCTTTTAAGATGACCGTAATTTGTAAATGATGACCGTAACTTTTAAAGGATGACCCTCAATTCTAAGAAATATCCGTATTTATATAACTATCTTTTTGTATCAAATGATTAATCGTGTTGGTATACACATATTAATATGAGAGTTTTATCCTATAGGTAGAAGAAAATAAGACGTGCTTCAAATGCAAAGATTACCATATGTATCTTTTTTTTACGGTAGAGTGTTTAATTTTTAAAATGAATTTGCCAAAAGACATGCAAATGAACAGGAAGGGAAAACATGCTACAAAAGCGCGATAAAATGACACCTTACAAGCATAATGAAAAAAAATGCGGTGCACAGTTCAACTGCTCGACATAAGATTTTTTTTTGTTTCTGGGATTCCTTTTAATGACATATAATAAATACACATTTTTAAAAATGCCAAAAAAAAAAATGCATGTACACCCATTGATATTATATCGTCTTTCATTTTGTCGTGCAAATAAAATAACAGAAATATTTTGAAAATATCATTCGAATAAACTAGTGAAGGTGAGCTCCAGCAAAGTAGATCCTTAAAATAGTATTGTACGAAAAGCGTATCACAAGGCGGAACGTTGTCAATTTGTATATACAATGTATACAGAAATGTTATTCATACAGTCAGGATTCTACTTCTTCAAAATTATCTCCCCATTACGCCAGTTCATGCTCATAATCGTAGAAATGGAAGCCATTGTAGGAATGACGTTCTGTCAATTTTGCTCTTGAAAACTGATAAATTTATCCACATAGCACCATTACGATCGATCGTTATATGTCAGTTATATTTTAAAAGACAAATGTATCTACTAGCTAAGGAGCATTAGTTAATGATCTTGTCTGCATTGATTCAACTTAAAAATATTGTCTGTTCGGATGTCCGATGGAATTTTTGAAAATTCTTAGGCATTTAAAAAAATTCTAATTAAATATTTCGTGGAAGGGCAGACTAAACAATTTTAGTGGTTGAAGATTATAAACCCTAGTTATCACACACAAGAAAATCATATTTTTTCGAAGATATCCATTTTCATCATCCAAATTAAAAGACTGTCGTCAAGTACTTTTAGAAAAAATAGCTATTCGAACACACCTACTCTGTTTTTGTGATTCATTAGATAAGTATCTCACTTGACCCATATATTTCATCTTGTCGTACTGTCATTTTTTTACGTTATAAAGTCAACCTGTAGCTTTGATATATAATAATGATAGAATCTGAAGCGAGATGCTATATAAAATACTCTTGCTTTGTACCTTTTAAAGACAAAATATACACCCAAACATGCCCTAACATAAAAAGGTGCACTCGATTTTTCTCTTTTCGATACAATCGTTACCTGTTTTGGGGAATTTTTTCTTGATTCACATAATGGAAGGGCAGACACGAAAATTCCTGAACTATAATATTGATATGTTCTCCGTCCGTGATAAAAAAAAAATCGGAGGTTATGCATTTTCTACATCCAACTTATAGATACTATATATAAAAAAGAAGATGTGGTATTATTGCCAATGAGACAACTATCCAGAAAAGACCAAAATGACACAAACATTAACAATTATAGGTAACCGTAAGGCCTTCAACAATGAGCAAAGCCCATACCGCATAGTCAGCTATAAAAGGCCCCGATAAGAACCATGTCGTCGACTTGATATCTTATTGTTTTGCATTACTATGTAATAGATACATTGAAAACTTATGCAAATGGTGTTTTTAAAATAAGAAAATTGCCGTTTTATTTGTTTCTATTAACTTTTTAGAATTTTGTTACTATATCAAACATTGCAGTTAACATTTATCGCTTTCTCGATACACACAGAGCTTCGATTCTTTTGTTCTATTTCAAAAGTGTTTCCGCCTGCATATACCAAGACAAATTAAGATTTTAATCTGCTTCCTCTGGAACCATACACATGGGCTCGATTACCAAATATACGTATGTATTATTAATGTTTTTAATGCTCCATTTATTGGCATTATGTTTTTCTGGTCTGTGCGTACGTTCGTCCGTTCGTCTGTTTGTTTGTCCAGCTTCAAGTTAAATAAAATTGAAACTTAGTACACATTTTCCCTATAGTATGATCTTTTTAATTCTAATGCCAAATTACAGTTTTATCCCATTTTCATAGTCCACTAAACATAGAAAATGATAGTGTAGATGAGGCATCCGTGTACTAGGGACACATTCATGTTTCTTCAAATTTTCGTCGTATCGCTGTCAATTTGTGTTAAAATTTTAACGTCGATATCAATAAATATTTCATTGTTTACGAGAAACATGCAATTTACTATCATTGTTATAAATCCTAAATATGGCCAATTATATTATAGTTTAAAAAAAGAAATTTATGAAACATATTTATATCCGCTAACCGTGCCCCTATTGAGATCGACAAACTCAACAAAAAAGCTTTGAATACAATACGGATATTTCTTAGAATTGATGGTCATCCTATAAAAGTTACGGTCGTCTAGGTATATAAATTACAGTCAGTCTTTACAAATTACGGTCATCCTTTACAAGTTACGGTCATCTTTTTACCAATCACGGTCATCCTTGTTTTATGTTACGGTCATCTTGAAAATATTTTGATTATGATTTACGGTCATCTTAACGATTTTTTCAAATCGAATTTCCCGTTTCATGCACATTTCTCGGAAGTAATTAGTGATTTTCGAGTGATTCTTTTATAAATTTACATCGTTTCAATGTATGATTTGTAAAGAAAATGATATAGAAACACTTAAACAGACAATACAGAAACTGACCTAATTTTTCATCCGACATCTTGGGATGACCGTGAATGCAGTTACGGTCATCAGCTTTACCCCAGTGAATAAGTAACATCAAACTTTAATCGGTGTAATTTGAGGGGAAATTTTACTATTTTCCGAAGAGTTTGTCGTGTAAATAAAATATGAAGCAGTATAACTTCCCCAAGAATTGTATATCCATATACAGTTTTAAATACAACATTTGTATAAAGCAATCTGTTCATATACTAAATTTTACATATGTATTACTTGTATTACAAATATGTTTAATAATCACTTTTTGTTACCTATATAATAGCAAGGAAGTGTGATAAATTTACCAATGAGACAACGATTCACTTAAGTTCAAATCATGAAGTTGATGTAAACAAGTATAAACATCCAAATGGTGGGTAAAAGTCCGAGACAAACATGACCTTAACAAGACAGCTCTAAAATACGTTTCAATTAAAACAAAAATGTGTTGTCATAGTGTTTTTTTTTTAAAGTAATATGACAATTGTACTCTGTTTTGTGAAAAGGGACGTACTATGGACCTATCCTTAAGTTGGTTTGATTACAACACTGCTTAAGGCAGATTTGTGGTCTCAGAAAATGACATGATAACATATAACAACGTCTCGTTAACCGGATTTTTGTGACAAAAATGTCGGTTATTGATTTGGGGATGTACGGCGGGCGGGCGGTCGGGCAGTCGGGCGGGCGGGCGGCAATCAAATGTTGTCCGTGCATTAACTCATGAACCGTTCAACCAAAGCTTTTAAAATTTTAATATGTTATTACTGACAACTATTCGAAGGTCAAGTTCAATAATGGCGATTTTGACTTTTACCGTTCAGGAGTTATGGTTCTTGAAAGATTGAAAAATGGAGTTGTCCGTGCATTTACGCATGAACTGTTCTACCAAAGCTTCCCAAATTTTAATATGTTGTTACTTATGAAAGAATGGAGGTCAAGTTCAATAATGACGAATTTGACTTTTACCGTTCAGGAGTTATGGTTCTTGAAAGATTGAAAAATGGAGTTTCCAGTCGTGTCCGTGCATTTATGCATGAACTGTTCTACCAAAGCTTCCGAAATTTTAATATGCTGTTACTGATGACAAAATGGAGGTCAAGTTCAATAATGACGATTTTGACTTTTACCGTTCAGGAGTTATGGTTCTTGAAAGATTGAAAAATGGTGTTTCCCGTCGTGTCCGTGCATTTTCTCATGAACCATTCAACCAAAGCTTTTGAAATTTTAATATGTTGTTACGGATGACAAAATAGAGGTCAAGTTCAATAATGACGATTTTAACTTTTACCGTTCAGGAGTTATGGTTCTTGAAAGATCGTAAAATGGCGTTTCCATTCAGGTTGTTGCATTTACTCATGAACCATTCAATCTAAGCTTTTCAAATTTTAATATGTTGATACTGATGACAAAATGGAGGTCAAATTTGATATTGACGATTTTCACTTTCACCATTCATCAGTAATGGTTCTTGTGATATTGCCAGGACACAAATAAATGTTAATAAATCCGGTTTGCTGTCGTTGTGACAGCCTCTTGTTTTAATGGTTGTTTTACTAATTTCGGTTTCTCCTCATCTAAAGCTAATATGGGGACATTATTATTTATAAATAAGAACCGTTCTTGTAAAGGTGAATATACTCAGACAATGACATGTTAACAAACACGTACGTATTGTTTAAATGGTACGTTTATTTTCTCCTTACCTAGTATTGCGACATTACATTACAATTAAATAAGAACCTACCATTTTTGTAAAGGTGAAATTTGCGATCGGCGTCAATCGCTATTGATATTGGACCGACTGTTGCTACGGCAGATTTTAAAGCTTCTTCATCCCCCTTCTTTATTATTTTTATTCCTGTTACTGTAGCGCCGACATCAGATTTTTTAAATCTGCAACTAGCATTCTAAAAAATGGAGAGACACATTGAATTGAAGTTACACGAATCAGAATGTTGAGCACGTGTTTTTTTTTAATTCTTAATAAGATAACAGTAGGATTATATTATTGATATTGTTTAAACTATTCAGTGTCAATTAGACCTTGCTTTGTAAGCGGAAACCCTCCGTCATGTTTCAACATGACATCTTTGAAATCGTATATTTGTTAGTTTCGAATACAAGACAGATGCTTATTGCAAATACTCCGGGTTATTGTCAAATACCAGCGTTAAAATTATAGGTGTTACCATTAAGGACCGAAATCATGGATCTCTGTATATGTTTAAGGTTATTTGCCGGGACCACTAGCCTGTTAGTTTGTATGAAGCCCCTGTATATGTTTAAGAAGGTAATTTGCCGGGACCACTGCCTGTTAGTTTGTATTCAAGTTGAATACAGATATGTTTGAACTCAATCAATAAAACATATGTTTGCTTTGTAACAAATACTACTGAAAGTGGCGGTAAACATCCTACAATTGATAAGTCACACATGAGACCCTGGAGACTGATGAATTTTCCATTACTCATTAATAATATACATGTATTTTTCGTACATAAAATATTTTGGGCATAGAAAACAAGACAAGTATAATTAATAACATGTTTCTGGTGATTAGCATGTGTTTGGAACGAAAGTCGATTAAAAAAAGACAACACTAAAACGGACATGATAACGACAAAAAGTAAGGATAACGTTGTATAATGATATGATTACCCTAGCTTCGTACGGGTAAGATGACTCTGTATCTATTCCATTATTGTCTTTAACATATTGGTATGCACGGAATACAAACCCTCCATTACAACCACCATTACCTTTAAGTATAAAAACAATATATATAGACACGTGTGAGCTGTGCTGCATATACACAAGATATAACTTATCAACAACTTACGTCAAATAGCTTTACTATCACTGAACTAGTTTATATATTTGTTTAGGGGTCAGCTTAAGGACGCCACTGGGTGCGGGAATTTCTCGCTGCATTGATGACCTGTTGGTAACCTTCTGTTGTTGTCTGGTCTATGGTCAGGTTGTTGTCTCTTTGACATATTCCTCATTTCCATTCTAAATTTTATTTCTGTAAACATTGTCCATTACCAAAAGTCTCTTACTTAATTGGTAAATAACATTAACAAAGCAATCACCGGGGTCTTATTCTCAGTAAGAAAAGGTTTTCGTAAAAAAAAACCCGACTTCTTATTTATAAGTTAAAATAGCAGGGCAGTATTAGATATCAAAGGAACAGTCAATCTCATCTATATTACTAAATGAATACATGTAGAGTTGAAATGGGGTATCGTTTTCTTCTTTTACATACAATCCACGAATATTGTTTGATACCACAAAGGGGTAATGACCAGTGTAGTTTATTATGTGTTCATTTCAAGATTTTTTAGGGATCTTTGGGGGGGGGGGTCAAGGAAGGTGAATTTGGGGTTAAAAACTAAGAAAGCTGTGAGGATCGACTGTCCTTCGCGAAATTTACGTGCCCTCATCATTTCCGTCATTGCACGTCGGTCCGGCAAAATAAATTTCTATTTCGTAGCTGGTAAATATTAACCTTTCAATGACACACTTTGTTATTAACATTCCCTTGACGCTCTCAGCAATTTAACAACAGTACTAGTTGTGTACACCCCAAAAACTTTTCTTTCCGGAGAATCACATCAATTCAACACGAAAAGGGTGGTTGGTTAACTTCGGTTAAAACTGGGTACCGAAGTGTGACTTGAATGTGACACCCCCATTCATATATTAATGCATTTTCAGACCACTCATATATGACGGTTGTTTTGAGCACGGAAACACCAGAAATCAGGTGCAGATTCAGGATTTAATGATAGGGAGGTGGGAAGGGGGAGGTACAAACAATTCTTCGGAGCATATTGCAAGTATTATGGTCTGCTCAGCAAAAAGTATACCATGAAGGGGAGAGGAATTACATCTGTTTGGGTACGAAGTGCGACTGAGAAAGTATCCCCCCTTTTCCCCATTCATATAAAAACAATATATCTTATGAACCATAGTATATTTTGCGGGTAGTTTCTAGTAAGTTGAAAATTAACTAACAACGCCATGACAAAAAATAGAAAATTAAGGACAAATAACAGTATACAAGACACAAAACAAAGAGAGCAACACGAACCTCATCCGATACCGGGGATGATATCAGGTGCTCCGGAAGGGTATGCAGATCATGTCGCGAGCGATTGAAGTTATTACACTAATAGAGGTCGATCATTTAAAGACATATCAACTGTATCATATACATTGACGTATACGCATCTGTAGATTTACCAATAAACATTATGTGATCCCGAGCTTTAATTGTATAGACTTTCAATAATGCAGATGGGCAATTGACTAATTTATAATGCTAGTATCTAATTGTGTAGCTGACTTAATTGTAGGAAAAGAGGGGCGAAAGATACCACTTTGACAGAGGGAAAACATATAATAGTCTAAGCTCGGGATCACATAATATTTTTTGGCATATCTGCAAATGCGTATACGTCAACGTATATGATACGGTTGATACGTTTTTAAATGACCGATTTATCAGTTAAAAATACATAGTCTTATATATCCATCCTCATACTTGAATGCTCGTATTTTATCATTGTTTTCAAATAAAAGAAACTTTGTGAGGTGTAAAAGGGTATTTTAGTCGATTATTCGATTGTATTGAGCTTGACCCAATATGAAAATCACTGCTCCCAATACGTTCGTTCGTCATTATACGTCGGTTCGTGATCTCACCGGTTACCTCTGACTTTCTCCTGTTGTCGTATAAAGCGACCCTTAAATCGAGCCATTATGGCCGTTATAGCTTCAGGTTTTTTTTTATGAAAAATAAGAGACTATCATTTTATTTGTTTATGATTTCCTTGTGGCCTGTCCTGCCTTTTTATTTCAGCCCCCCTCCCCCCTTTACAAATCAAACTGTCGTTCCCTACTCTAGTTGCTGGCCAGAATTATTTTTTTACCAAAATCAGAATCAAAATATTTCCCCCACCCTTTCCCACTCACACCAGAAAATGCTCCGTGACTGACGACGACATACAAAATAAAAAGAATAAAACAGACAGTACGCGTATCAATCAATAAAAAAGTACTTATAATCGAAGCGAGATAATAATGAACACTTAGGCATCCTAATTTGAAATTAATGATCCCGCTTCGTGTCATACGACAAAGTAGGTGATGTGATCTCACCGGTCACCTCTAATAGCGTTAGTACATATATTAATTATGGTTGTCTCCCTTTTGCCAAGGAAATACAACTAAAAACAGTGCACGTTCGATGTGTTCCTTAAATAATACAAATACATATAACATATGACAGGACATTAGGAAAGAATGCATGCTGTGCATTTAGTTGTTTGCCTAAAGGATAGTTGCAAATGAGGTATGCTCATTCAGGATGAATAAAATTGAGAATGGAAATGGGGAATGTGTCAAAGAGACAACAACCCGACCATAGAACAGAAAACAGAAGAAGTCATGTTTAATTATATATAAGTGGTAAGTCCTGGAAAGTGGATCGTCCGGGATGAAGGAAAACGAGAGTATGATAAATTATGTTAGTGTAACTATATATTAACGGTTTATCAACTTGTTGTATTTCTTAAGTGTTAAAGCTTGTCCTGTTATTTGTTTCCTCAAAATATCGATACAAAATAACACGACAGAAAGGAACATATGTAAACCGCAAATAAAAAAAAAATACTTGTCTTGACTTCGTTTACTTTACTCCGTGTATGCGATTTTTACAGAATAGCGGACCCGTGGTAAAAACAAATATGTCTGATATTTACCATACTTAAATGTACAATCTACAAGGTTCTGTTCTGATAAAGAAACCAATTGTCCTGTTTTCCTGAAATGTTGACCCTCCAAGGCACCAGTTGATGAAAATGACCAGCATGATCCACATTGTCCCTGAATAAAGAAAAGATTCATACAATGTACAGATTGTATTTAATGTATACCGTATTACCTACATCTTGAGATTTGGACCATAACATGCGTCTCCATCACCTCTTTTGTATGATGTCGATACACAAAACATATGCCCTTTACACAACGTCATCGACCTTACTACCATATTTCTCCACTCGATGCAGTTAAATTTTTATATTCGAAGCGCAAGGCTTGCCAAGCTTTTCAAATAATTAAAATTTAACTGTTGAGAAATATCATAATACACGAGTAACAGTGTTGGAATCCGTTTCCCTAATGATTTTTATCTTTCCTTTTCAAAGATTTGAGGAAAGTTGTGTACTTTTGATATGACGTCATCAGGCATTGTCGCCATTTTTTATGACGTCACATTAAGAAAATTCAGAAGAAAAGAAGAAATTAGATTTCAAACAATCATTTGCTGAGAACAAATTTCAATAGAGATTAGAAATATTTTTCTCACACCGGTCAGGAAATGTGAAAATAGCATGCAAATTAGAGAAAAAGCCATTACCAACGTCATCATGGTTATCGTGAATAACTGGTTTTGCGACAATTGTCAACACAATTTTGATAAAAAGAATATTTTTTTTTGTAGCAGGTGAATATTCTGATTAACTAAATAATATAGAAAACCTTCTAAAATAATATACATATGGAATAACCAACATTTTCAATTTTACATGTTTCTTATAGCTCAGTTTGAAGTAAATTAATGTTTAGGGTTGACAATCTTGTATATGCACCACTTTAACTAACCACTGTTGTATAATTTTACCAACTGACCCTTCGACCCATTGACAATACACGTTTAAGACGTTCTTGTACATGTCTAACAGTAGCAACACATTGTCATAACAATTATCAGAGATATATCAGAGAAGGTTTTATGCGACTTAATATGCCTCATATCTACAACAAATTGAGATTTTCTAGGTAAAGGACCGTCTTGAAAACAACCCTCGGCAGCAGATGGATTTCATTTGCTTGATTCTTCGTCATTCGAGTCCTAGGTCTTCTAACCTGACCGTTGTCTATATGTTCACATACGTGACATTTTGTTTTCCTTTGTTATGGTGATAGAGATTATAATACAATGTTGACTGCTATGCCCAAATTTATGATTTTTGTTTAGCTTATATGTCCGTTTGCATTGCCAATGTAAACAATGTAAATTGCTGTCGATACATAATTTGTTTATATGTCACTGTCATACAATTGATAGGTTAAACTACCTATACAACCAGGTTTTATCCACCCTTCCTCCTTTAGGAAATGCCTTCAGGACTATGACTTTTCGCAATACATTTTTTTGATGTGAAAAGAATTTCACAAACTAATTTGCTTTAGAGTTTGGTATTTTTGTAGTTCAACTTTTTATACATCAGTGACGCCATTTTGATTAAAAACAACTCGAAAAAACAAGAGACTCAAACTAATATGATTATCTAAGAATATCAAACAGGATGAAACGGTAATTTGATGAAGCATGTATGATTTTTGGGCTTATACGACACTCCTTGCATCAAATGATAATTGCCACAAATAGTTCATATTGATCCCGAATTATTTTTTTTGTATACTAACTCAGTTTTTGTGGGTAATTTTAATTCACTTGTTAATACAGGTGTCATAACATAGATGTTGTCTTATTAATCCTGTTTATGTCTTAATGTCGTATTTGGTCTATATCAACTGTATTGACCTTCAGTTTTGCCTCGCGCAAATACAACTAACATCGACCCAATCATCTTTACTTAAACACACTATAGCATTGATATAGAAATACCCAATACATAACACACGTATAAGCATAAAAGGACACCAATTGTTAAACATCATTGCATTAAACAATTAAATCAACACTAGAGCATGCTAAGAAAATGCATGTACCAAGTCAGGAATATGACAGTTGTTATTGATGTGTTTGAGCTTTTAATTTTGCCATTTGATTAAGGACTTTCCGTTTTGATTTTTCCTCGGAGTTCAGTATTTTTTGTGATTTTAGTTTTTTTTTTATCCTCACCAAATACCAAACACTTAAACAAGTGTGATATAGAAAACATATACCGACCTGATCTTTTACCGGAGTAACATAGCCTTTTTGCCGCCAGTCAACTTCATCGGGAACTTGGACATTATTTGGCGGGAGATAAAGCGAGCCATCTTTTATGACATCGTGTGACGTTTTGTATCCTTTCATTTTCCGAGTTACTTCTATCTCTGACTGAAATTGAAATATACAGTTTGACCTTAAGCCACGGTTTAAGGAGAAGATCTGACTTAAATAGACTCTCGGGTTTTCACCAATACTCAATGAATACTAGTTTATAAAGTTGTGCAGTTTCACCTTTTTTTATTCATTTTTAAATTAAGTTGATGGTGTTGTTTGCATTTCATTAGGTAAAACAATCGGTTTTGTTCTAAATTTTCATAAGTCATTCAACTGAGAGGTTTGGCTAGATATACAACTCGGTTGAATCTAATACGTTCCACAAAAGGAAAAACGTGTACCAAGTTGAAAATTCTTTTTCGAGAGATAGTTATTTTCCTTTCGTTTGATGTTTTTGAGCTGTATATTTTGCTGTTTCAGAAGGTCTTTTCCGTTTTTGAATTTTTAATTGAGTTTGGTAAATGTTTAAATAAACTAATAATCACAACAAATTTTTCTCGTATTGTTTTTCTTCTAAATGACGGTATTCCAAATGAAACATTACATTTTATACCGCTAGTCGAGTGCGTGTTTAGTTAAAAATACATTTTCGATGTCAGCTTAACTTGGCCTTTTTGTTGCTTTTATGATAAACTAGTTCACGTTGATATTATAATTTATCGGCATGAAAGAGGGACGAAAGATACCAAACGGACAGTCAAATTCATAAATCTAAAACAAACTGACAACTGCATGGCTAAAAATGAAAAAAAACATACAAAAAACAGCATACATGACACAACATAGAAAACTAAAGAATAAACAACACGAACCCCCCCCCCCCAAAAAAACTAGGGGTTATCTGTGGTGCTCCGGAAGAGTAAGCAGATCCTGCTCCACATGTGGCACCCGTCGTGTTGCTTATGTGATAACAAATCCGGTAAATAGTCTAATTCGGTAGGTCACATTCATGAAAGTGAAGGGGATTGTAGTTACGATGTAAGGAACATATCCGATATCATTTGTGAAACGGTTATTCCAAAACGGTCAACCAACTCGTGATGGAGTCCGTAAAATTTACGATGGGATGATTTCAACTTCACCATTTGGAACTCTTGGTTTAATAGCTTCCTTGTGAGCAGCAACCCTCTATCAAAAAAAAAAAAATTCATGATATGAAATGCAAGCACGGGAATATCGTATCGATTGGGAGATATATACCCCGTATGCAGGTGCTACTTAAAAATGGAAAGTACACAATTGGAAAGCTGAAATCATCTCTTTTGTCGTAAAGTTTTGTTTTCAACCGACACTCATTGTCAATCTCTAGATGTAAGTCAAGATATGAGGCCGACTTAACTGTATCTGTGGTATCCTTTATCTCTAGCTCGATGGGATAGATGCGTTCCACATAATCATTAAATTTTGAATTATTTAGTGAAAGAACATCATCTATATAGCGGAAAGTAGAGTTAAAGGATATCGCTAACTTCTTATCTTTCTTCATAAGAAGTTCCTGCACGAAGTCAGCCTCATAAGAATAAAGAAACAAGTCGGCAAGTAGAGAGGCACAGTTTGTTCCCAATGGAATGCCACCAGTCTGTTGAAAACACGTCCTCCGAACGTAACAAATATGTTGTCAATCAGTAAATCAAGCATCTTTATGATATTAGTTTCAGAGAATTTTTTGTTTGAATCTGAGTGGTCCTTCACAAAGTAGGATTTATCCCTCCCTAAGACAAGATACTTGTTTCTACGTTGGCCATTCTTTTTTATAAAGCAAAGCAATACCAACTCTTTCAATTTGTCTCTTAGTTTGGAATGTGGAATACTAGCGTAAAGAGTAGAAAAGTCAAATGTTTTAATACTGTTACAAGATGAAAGAGAGTCAGACTGTATGCACTCTAAAAGATCTTTGGAATTTTTTAGTATCCACATCTGATTCACGCCCCCTCTAGAATAGGCAGTTTCACAATAACTTTGAAGCCATGAATAGTTGCATTTTATTTTGCGTATGTGGTATATGTGTTTTCTTTTGTTGTAATGTTTGTATTTTTGTCGTAATGTGTGTTTTTTTGTCTAATAAAAAGGAGGGGCGAAAGATTCCAGAGGGATGATCAAACTCATAAATCGAAAATAAACTGACAGCGTCATAGCTAAAAAATAAAAAGACAAACATAAAAATGATAGTACAAAAGACACAACATAGAAAACTATTAGCAACACGATCCCCACCAAATACTAGGGGTGATCTCATTTGCAGCAGAAGGATAAGCATATCCTGCTTCACATGTAGTACCCGTCGTGTTTCTCATGTTTTTACAAACCTGGTAACTAGTCCAATTTGGTTGGCCACATTCGTGTGTTGGTTTGCATGTCAATTTGCTTGACTGTAATGCATTAAATTGATATCGACGTTAAAAAGGTCACCAGAGCTTGTGCTACTTTGTTTTCAATGTAGCATTGTATCGTCAGTACACAAAACTTTAATTTGATTTGATTTGAACAAAGCTTTTATCTTATATCAAAGTGACCGCATAAAAATCACCTACCATGTCAGCAAAATGATTAATTCCAAGCCAGTAAGTATGTTCTCCACGATCTGCAGCCATATTGTGATGCTCAATAAAACGGACATTGTCTTCCCAGATCACTCGTCTAATTACATAAAACATTTAAGTACATATAATAGTTTTCAATTAGTATAAATTAATTGGGATGAATAAATTATAAATTACGAACTACATATACAATATAAACAATTCGTGACGTCACATTAAGATGTAAACACTTATCGCACATATTTTGGTAACCTTTGATTGTATGTTTTGTTTTTGTTCACTGTAATTGGTATTGTGTATTGCCTCATTTAAACAAATGATACGGTTAATTTCTGCGTTGTCGTTTTTATATGTCATTAAGTGTAAGGATATGGACAATGGTTTATGTCATCTTTCTTATGTAAAACTTATCACATGCCCCAATATATCATACTATTTTGAAGTACTAAAAGCTTACCTTTGTATTTCTTCATTATTATCTGCGTATATTTTATTATATGATTTCTTGTACAGTTCCCATTCATTGTCTAGACGAAGAGATGTGAACTTCAGAGAAAAAGAAACTATATTGCCAAACAACAAAGTACAGAGTATTACGTGTATCTGAAATAATAAATGTCAAATTGGTTAGACAAAAACATAAAGATCGGTCTGTCTTTTTACAATTTCTTCAAGAAATAAAATCACAAAAATACTGAACTCCGAGGAAAATTCAAAACGGAATATCCCTAATCAAATGACAAAATAAAATGATAAAACAAATGAAACAAATAGACAACCACAGTCATATTCCTAACTTTGTACAGTTATTTTGAAGTAATACATTCAAATGTATGTAAATATGTAATTTAACATAAGGTCGACTTTACAATGTTTGCTATGCTCTGTAAACATGTTTCCTTATATATGTAATTAGTTTAATGTATTTTCTGTGTATTTTCTTACACATTCATTAGCATAAAAGTACGTGTAAACACAATGTTGTAATTCATTTTATTTAACTGAAACGTAAATCAAAATAAAAATCACGGATTTGTTTCATAAACAAATATTTAGATAACGTTTAATATTGGCAGTTTTTAATAACTTCTCGTATTTAAGTTAACTTTGAAATTTAATAATGTGTTTTGTCCTTTTGTTTAGCCTATGTAATCAATGCAGTCTTATAGAAATAACGTAACCAGTAAGATACAGGTGTAAGCAAAATAAAGCGTTCAACCTAACAAAAGGCGTCATTGAAGCGTTGAGACTTACGTCGACAAATTGCACAATGTAGTTTTTTATTATATTTAATACGTACTTGCATTTTATCTGATATTCAGCAGTTTCAATAAAATAAATCCAGCATTCAAATAAATTAAAACAGGAAGAACAAATTATATTGAGTGTTACTTCGACTTCTTAGTTATAAATGAATTTTAAATACCTGAACTTAAAACAGAACAATACTTCCTTATTTAACAGGTTGAATAATTCATGACATCTAAAACCCTTGTATAGGTTATTACGCAATGGAAATATAAAGTCAATTGATGTGTAATTACAGAGACTATTGTGTCCGACCGATACATTGATTGATTTGTTGACATTTAATGAACGTTCCCATACAAATGTTTATGCATTTTTAGATTGAGCTAACTATTTCTGGCCTTTGTTAGTCTTGTATTATTTTAACTTTTAGTTTCTTGTGCACAATTTGGAGTTTAGTATGGCGTTCATTATCACTGAACTAGTATATATTTGTTTAGGGGCCAGTTGAAGGACGCCTCCGAGTGCGGGAATTTCTCGTTGCATTGAAGACCTGTTGGTGACCTTCTCCTGTTGTCTGCTCTATGGTCGGGTTGTTGTCTCTTTGGCACATTCCCCATTTCTATTCTCAAATTTATACATATTTGTATTGCATGTTTTGGTCGACATGAGGGATGGAAAATTAAATGGTAACGGAGGACTTAATTTGGTCAAACAAATCAAGCTATCGGTAATAATCATTTAAATTAAATAATTTAAAAGAGTGGCGAAAGATACCAGACTCAAACTCATAGATCGAAAATAAACTGGTATCGCCATGACTAGAACAGACAAACAACAGTGCACAAGTCACAATATATAACACTGAAGACTGCGCAACACGAACCCCACCAAAAACTGGGGTGGTCTCAGGTGCTCCGGAAGGAAAGCCAGAGCCTGCTCCACATGAGGCATTTATCGTATTGCTCATGTTATTAGAAACCCGGTAAATAGTCTAATTCAGTCGGTCACATTCGTGAAAATAGAACGCGATTGACGACATAAGGAACATAACCGATATAATCAGTGAAACAGATATTTCAAATTTACTGCACAACATAAGAGAAATATAAAAATCATTTAAAAAGGGTTAAACTCAATAGATCGACATACATCACAAAAACTACTGAATAAAGACAACAGTAGTATACCGCTGTTCGAACGTCAAAATCGATCGAGAGAAAACGAATCCAGATAACAAGCTAAAACTGTAAGAGGAAAAGAACGAATCAACAGAAACACTAAATTTCAACAACAAAAAAAACAAAAAAACAAACGACAATGTAACACTGACTTGGTACATGACATTTTAAGAAATATGGTGGGTTTAACCTGTTTTTTGTACATGTATGGATTTTGTGCCATTAGTTCATACCTCTCATCGATGTTTTCATATGCTTTTGGATGGTATGGCATAAAACCAAATCAACCTGGGTGCTCGATTTGTTTTACTTTATTGCTAATACTATAAATATGAAATTAGGCCTATTATGTATTTGTTAAATGTGTACAGTTATAAGTTATTACACAAAGATGCGTATATTGGTAATATACCCTCGTCTTTTGATAAAGCACTGAAGTCAAAACAAAATACAGATCGCTTATTATTTTTGTACTTTCTACAAATACTCAAATTGACACAGTAAGATGTATGATAAAATGGGATTTGACAAAAGGTCGTCTTTCAAATGTTTGTAAAAGTCTTTTTGTTTATTTTATTTACCCCAAATATGAATGTATAAAGGAGGTATTATTCTTCTTGTATGGAACTTCGGAACTGTGTAATAGTGTAAATATTTAATGTGTTCTCTTGCTTTGTCTTAACGTTCTGTCGTTTCTTCTTTATGCTATGTGCAAATGTCTGTGTTTCATGACACGGCATCTTTGTGTTATGTCAAATTAGTTATTTGTTTGGTCAAACAGTTGTATGATATGTCGTTGCTAAAGTTTGTTGTGTACAATAGGCATTACATCATGCTTTAACTACTATATATTCTGTGAATACTTCAAAACTTTATGATCAACCACCTTTTCATTCTTTTATATTTTATCTATGTTGTGTCTATTCTTCTTTTACTAAAGTCAATTGAAAATTGCGTGCTGTCTCAAATGTGATTGATATGCCGAATGTTGTAAAGGGTTTGTTTTGATACACATTTGTTCTATGTAAATCTCATGATATTATAGTCTTGTGGCGTTATGTTGTGTTTATACAAATGTATCTCCAGTGCAAAACACAATACATCATGGTATAATTTATATGCGTTTTGGCGAACAATTTATACTCTCTGTGAGCATTCATTACGACATGTGCAAATGCCTTTTACATCATTAGTATGTGCAAACTTATACGTTTTGTGCAAACCTCGTTTATCTTATGTGCAAACATCGTTCTCCCTAAGTGCAAACATCGTTTACCCTATGTGCAAACATAGTTTACATAATAAACACCCATTGGGTTATGTGCAAATACATATTAAGTAATGTAGAACAACTACATCATTATGTGCCAACACTATTACGTTATGTGCAAATACCGCTTATATTATGTGAAAACACCTATTACGCTATGTGCAAATGCCTATTACATTATGTCCAAACATCTATTACGTTATGTGCAAACACCTATTACGTTATGTCCAAACACCAATTACGTTATGTTCAAACACCTATTACGTTCTGGTAAATGCTTTTTTTGACACAGATTAAAACAAAACGCATCAGTGATATACACTTTGAAAATTAAGAAAATTATAAGTTTAAGCTTTCTAAAAAGCTCTGAACTACTTCGCTGTATTCTTTTTCAATGTAATATGTGTGCATCGGGTTGTATTTTTATATATTGATTGATATAACAATGTTATATAAATGTTTTTTTTCAATCAATAATACATGTATCAATGCTGGATTGTTCTGGCGAGTAAATGTCGCTCATTTGTCAGTTGTTTATTGTTGTGTTTTCATTTGATTTCGCCATGTGATTAGGGACTTTCCAATTTGATTTTCCTCTGAGTTCAGTATTGTTCTGATTTTACTTTTTTTGTCCTTTTCCTTATACCATTGTGGGTTTGCAATAAAATTATAATACTCTTGACAACTATACATAGCATTTTTGCAAACTGCTTTAGGGTTAGGGTTTTTGAATAAAGAGTCTCGTGAGGTTAGGTAGTAATGGATTGAATGCACGAGGTTTTTTTTTAATTTCATATGAAGATCTATCCAATTTGTTCAGATTATTTTAATCGTTTCCATTTGGTATGCAAATGAATGTTTTTCATTTTATAATTTAACAGTGTTTTCTTATTAACATATTTTATGATGGCGTTGTCAGTTTGTTTTAGATTTATGAGTTTGACTGTCCCTTTGGTATCTTTCGTCCCTCTTTTATGATACATTGAGTTTAAGGGTTAGGGTTAAACTTGTGTATCGTTTCGTTTAAAGGCTAAAATGTGTTAATGCTATTCAAAAGAATGATTTAGTTAGTTATAAAAAAAAGTTTAATCCACCATTTTCTACATCAGAAAATGCCTGTACCAAGTCTTGACTGTTGTTATCCATTCTTTTAATGTGTTTGAACTTTTGATTTTGCCATTTGATCATTTTGTTTACTAGGGACTTTCCGATTTGATTTTTCCTCGGAGTTCAGTATTTCGTGATTTTACTTTTTCAATACTATATTATCACTTCTTCATATAAAAGGTCAGAAATGTCAATAAGGCCCTTGTAAAAAACCCAAAACACTTCTGTTTAAGTACAGTGTTGCAATTTTGTTTACTGTGTAGTCAAATTGGTAATTTAATAAGGAACCTACCTCTCTCGTAATGTTGACATTTTCTGTCAGCATCAATCGCTATTGATATCGGACCTACTGTTGCAACGACAGATTTCAAAGTCTGTTCATCACCTTGTGGGAATTTGGTATAAGCTGTGTTTGTAGTTCCGACATCGGACTCTTGAAATGTTCTGAAAGAGTCTCTATAGGTTAGGAAGTTATGGATTGAATGCACGAGTTTTTGTTTTTTTGTAATTTAATATTAAAGATCTAACAGTGTCTTTTATCTTTGAGATGGAATCAACAGCAATACAAGGACCGTGCCTTTGGTTTTTGTTTTCAATGCCATTTATACCTTGATACACCATGTTAT
This sequence comes from Mytilus galloprovincialis, assembly GCA_037788925.1. Classification (NCBI taxonomy): domain Eukaryota; kingdom Metazoa; phylum Mollusca; class Bivalvia; order Mytilida; family Mytilidae; genus Mytilus; species Mytilus galloprovincialis. The sequence goes on from CM075338.1 coordinate 89,588,262, forward strand.
ATAATGTGTTTCAGTTGGGTATGAAATAAAGAACGAATACTGGAATTGATATGCTTTATTGGCCATATTAGACATATTAAAAGTATAAAAAACTGAAGACCAATCACAATATACAGCGAATGTTTGAATATAAAAAAAAAAATGATATTCATGCATACTGCATCGGTTTTTTTCAAGTGGCAGGTCTAGTTCAGAGACGGAACAGTTGTGTTCCCAATGTTTCATTTTTAGTGTTTGCCGGCTTGTCCAAATATCACGCTCAAATGGTGAAATATACGCAAACAATGATGTATTGAAAAGTTTCATAGTAATTAAAATACGAATAATAAAAAAACAGATATAAAGTTTATTTAAAAATATTGTCACATGTACTTTGACAAATGCAGTGAAAAGTTAATACTTTAAATGTTTTCTACTCGATGAATTAAGACACATAAAAAAGTCATTACACATGTTTAATCGGTTTTCCTTTCAAAACAACAGAGAAGGGTATTGTCGTGATACAAGGAGCACACACTAACCAATGTTAATTATCATTTAAACAAATAAATAAAAAGGCATGTCAACAATGGCCTGCTAAAATTTCACAATAAATAATAAACAAAAGACATAAAGTGATTGACAAAAAAAATATAATCTTTGTCCGTCAAGTCATTGGTCCACATGCAATATCATCAAACAGAATCCACGCATGTATCTTTTTCTCATGAGATGTAACATGTATCACACACGGTTTTACGTGTCCATATAAAGTATCAATTCGGTCCTCAATATATGCTATCAAACTAGACGCATATATTACAATGTTTATGGCGTCATGTCTTCACAGGTAGCTATCAAACGAGAGGATACATGGCGTAACTAGCTATGCCACATTGGTTGTTTTTGTTCCTGGACATTTTGATATACCCATCCAATCCCCAGCTTTCACTCCAACTGAAAACAATTTAATCAATGTATATGTTTTTGCTATAGGATATCTTTGCATAATATGGACATATATCTTACATTCGATAAATCTATAGTACTGCTACCAATTTGTTAATCTAAAACATCTATTTCTTAGTTAAATCAATTTTTGTTAATAACGTTCATTCAAAACTGATTAAACAAATTTTAATTTTTGTCTTACTACAAATTCGTCGTACCTGTTCTTTACCAACCAATAGTCTTGTCCATTCTCTACACCATATCCAACAATCAAAACTGCATGGTCAGTGAAAGAGGCATTGCAGGCTGGTTCGTCAAAAACTCCTGTAATACATATTATAAGACTGCAAAATTTACAATGTATTAAGTAACCAGTTAACAATATGGAGTACTGGTGAATGAGACAGCATTCCTCCAAAAAGAGGTAAAATACAATCTACAAAATTTGACATAACTGTTTGTAAAATATGCCTTCAGCTCTTAATCGTACACAGTCTTAGTCAATTAGGATTGAAGTCGAGTGCATCCGCATGAGCGGGGTTCTGACTCACAACCTCAGTGTTGACTTGCTAGTGATTACAGTAGTAACTACTTAGACCAGGCTAGTCAATATAAGAAACTATACAAAAAAAATGCATTTCCAATATGTAATGGAATTTTAAACATTATACCAAGGTAAATAAGTGCACAACTGGTTTAATATTTACATTTTTTTTTATCAAAACCATTGATTTTAGGCAAAACCGCGATTTTTTTCTGGGGGGTGGGTGGATTTTTTTATTATTGAAAAAATCGTACATGTCTTATTTTCATTAATAAACTTCAAAAACGATATTGGAACTTAACATTTTGAACTTCAACATGATCTGTTTAAATTTTGATGGCAAATATATTTAATGTTACGCAAAATTTGTCTCCGATATAGTCAGAAAAAAAGGATACAAAAAAAAATTCATAATAATCAAAGTACAAACATTAAAAATCTACAGACATGGAAAATGCTCTAAGACCAAATTGAAGTGCATGGTTTTGTCATCATTTCTGTAAAAAAAAATTGTCACCTGTGTTTTACATCACGATGTTTTTAAACTATCCAAATTAGTCAGATTATTTTAATCATTTGCATTTGCTATGCAAATGAATGTTTTTCAATTTATAATTTAACAGTGTTTTTTAATTATCATATTTTATGATACATGGAGTTTAATCTTGTGTTATGTTTCGTTTACAGGCTAAAATTAGTTAATGCTATTCAAAAGAATGATTTCGCTACAAATGTAGATATAAAAACAAGTTTAATCCACCATTTCCTACATTAAAAAATGCCTGTACCAAGTCAGGACTGTTGTTATCCATTCCTTTAATGTGTTTGATTTTTTGATTCTGCCATTTACTAGGAAATTTCCGATTTGATTTTTCCTCGGAGTTCAGTATTTTTGTGATTTTACTTTTTCAATACTGTATTATCACTTTTTCATTGATGTATAAAAGGTCAGAACATGTCAATAAGGCCTTTGTAAAAAAACAAGCCACTTCTGTTTAAGTACAGTTTTTGCAATTCTGTTTACTGTATAGTCGAATTTGTATTTTAATAAGGAACCTACCTCTCTCGTATTGTTGAAATTTTCTGTCAGCATCAATCGCTATTGATATCGGACCTACTGTTGCAACGGCATATTTCAAAGCCTGTTCATCACCTTGTGGGATTTTGGTATAACCTGTGTCTGTAGCTCCAACATCGGACTCTTGAAATCTACAGGTCCCATTCTAACAATTATACGAGGAAATGATGACATTCTTTAAAGGCTTGATAATTATCATAATGTACTGTATGTTTCATTATATATTCATAAATTGTGTACATTGCTAGATTCGTACACGAGTTTTCGCATACTGGAAATATACTCCTATTCGTTTGAAAAGAAACCGACTTAGATCTATGTTCAGTTTTATTTCTTATTTATATACACTTGATATTGATGAAGAATTCTTTCCACATCAATAATTTTTATTTATAAAAAAATATTAGGACTTACAAAAAAGTTGAAGTAGAGTAAATATAGACGTCTTGCTCTCTAGTTACCAAGTTGATGTTGGTTTTTTTCGCTACTCGCATTTGATAAAATGAAGAAAAAAAAAACGTTGGTACAGTTGCTTATTCTATTGCTTGTGTTTAATTAACGAATTAAATTTCATATTTGCTTACAAATTGTTTGATCAAATTTTTAAAAAGACATTTATTAAAAAGTATGAACAGTGTTTTATTTGGACTTGATTAGGTCCTCTTTTATTCTAATAGATCTGCACAACGATTTCGATTCATTTACATACTTAGCTTTCATTGATAATATATGAATGCACATGCAATTTATAAATAGTATTTTACACTAATATAATTACCTTGGCTTCGTATGGGTAAGATGTTTCTGTATCTATTCCATCATTGTCTTTAATATACTGGAATGCACTGTACATCCAGCCACCAGCACACCCATCGTTCCCTTTAAATAACAATAAACTTTTATAAAACACATTGTTACATTGTACCCATAGTCTTCTATTTGTATATCGAATTAAAGTAGGTTCAAGTTGGTTTAAATTCGGGTCTTAGATTGTAACAATTTTTTGTTATTTCGTCAAAATACAGCACAATTTACGATATACCCATTCAGACATAATTGTGTTTCTTTGGCACCTTGTACAAAGGAAAATAATGACTCCTGAATTTTACATTATTTGTGTTATACGTAAGATTAAGTCGATTCCCTCCACCCACCTAATATTAAACATTTGTTTCAGATTTTCGTATCATATTTTCCATGTGCGCAACATAATGTCCTGCCTAGGTGTTCAATATAAGTATAAGATAAATTCCCCAACATGTGCTGACTTCGGAGCATATAGTGGACTTGTCTGAAGATATTTTTTACCTAGCATTGATGTTTTCGTCCTGTTAGGACTGTGCTTAACCAAAGTTGCGAAGAGCAGCGGCCGAAAGTATAAATACGACAAACGTAGCATAGTTACATGTATCTGGGGTCTGTTTTCCAACTTGATGATAAACTATTTATTTTACGTTAATTCTAATTTATGATATATGCGCGATACTGATGCAACAGCTTTATGTTCTCCTTATTTCAGTGTTTGAGGTTTTTTTTTATCTGGTCGATATCTGAAAACATTGACTTTACATCGAACTACATATTAGCCTGATATTTACCATACTTAAAAGTGCAATCTACAAGGTTCTGTTCTGATAAGGAAACCAGATTTCCAGTTTTCCTGAAATGCTGCCCTTCAAGAGCACCCGTCGAAGAAAATGACCAGCAAGATCCACATTGTCCCTGAATGAAGAAAATGTTGTTCCAAAATATTTTTTTTTCTTTTAACGAAAATTTAGATTTTAATACCTAAGCTCACACAGAGATGTATTATGCATCTTATTATAATGTATCAAGTAAACGTAGTTCAATGCGACACATTTATGTACTTGGTTGTGCTGATAACTCTATAGCTTCAACTATTCTTTCTGTTAGAATTTTCCAAACACCTCTAGCTTCGACATGTTTAGTATCTAAGATAAAATTTGCCGTTAAATCAGAATTTCTAAGGATATTTTTCTGAAGTTGGAATTTTAATTGGCAAACAGATATTGCTTATGCTTTATTAGTTACACAGTGTGCAATTGCCCTAATACGAGAATTTATCGGGTCAATAAAATTCATATCGGGTGAGGCGAAGCCAAACCCGATATGAATTTTATTGACCCGATAAATTCCGTATTAGGACAATTGAACACTGTGTAACGAATTTATCCTGATTTTGTTATATTACATATTATTATATTCAATTTAAATTTTAGGACAATATCAACAAATATATTTTAGATATTTAATCTAAAACTGTGAAAAATTAAAAATATTATGATTGAGACAAATCATTTTTTTTTATTAGGTCAATGGTATAAGGGAGATAATTTCAAATGACGTAATAAATAAGGGAGATAATTCTAATTGACGTGATACAAAATTGTACTGAAATTTATTAGGACAATATCAGCCAATCAAATTGCGAGAAATTACTCTAAATCAGGATAAAAGTATTTATCTCTTATACAATATGAAACGTCAAATCAAACGTTTGCTCTCTTCAGATAAGAATATATATTTTTTTTAAATTGATGGCAGTTTGGGAAAAAAACGACGAACTTATGAACAAGTCTGAGAAAGGATAAGAATACCGACCTGATCTTTGACAGGAGTCACATAACCTTGTTGTCGCCAGTCAACCTCATCTGGAACTTGTACATTATTTGGCGGGAGATATGTAGAACCCCCTATTACGACATCATTTGACCTTTTGTATCCTTTTATTTTCTGAGTCACTTCTTTCTCTGACTGAAATTCAAGAATACAAATTGACCTTATTGTTAAAATAACAAAGATGACTAGACTTAAATCGACAGTCGTGTTTTCATTAATTCCAAATATTGATATATAATAATTAATTAGCAGTCGCTGTTATGTAATGTTTTGTTATAACTTAAGTTATTACAATAAATTGTGTTGTTTCAATATTTTAAATAAGTCGTTTTAATGACAAAATGATACTCAATATAATCACATAACGTTTTACCGTCGGTCGATTTGTTTTTTTCATTTTTATGGTATATGTACATGTATTTTCTGACTTGTACATTTTAATTCAATTCATAACTGGCGCTTATAAATATCTTACCATGTCAGCAAAATGATTAATCCCAAGCCAGTAAGTATGTTCTCCACGATCTGCTGCCATATTGTGATGCTCAATAAAACGGACATTGTCTTCCCAGATCACTCGTCTAATAATTAATAACAACTTTAGTCATATTACATCTTCAATTTATATTGATTTTACTAGTAATACATCAAATTTAAATTATACACATTTATTATTGCTGCACAATGCCCAAAATATATAGTGAAAATTTGAGTCAGACCGTAGAATTCGAATAAAAGGTACATATGCTCAAAAAGAAGAAGGAATTTGATATAACATTCAGCAGCATAATAACAAAATCTAAATAACATATAATTAAACCACATGCATAATTGTTTATGTATGCTATTTAACAGACAAATTGTAAATGTTGTAGATGATGAGCTTTATACAAAACATAAATTAAGAGTAACCTCATTATATTATACTAATACGTCACGGGGTTTCTTTGAAGACATTTAGTTACGTGTCTCCTCTTCGACCTACATAACTTATAAAGTGTATTGCCTGATTGATAAACCATTTAGTTCCTTATTGTAGTGGCATGTTTATTAGACATTCCTAAGTTTTAATAAAATGGACATTGGGTTATGCCATGTTTCTCGTGTAATATCTTGAAAACTCAGAACTACATTGTGGATTATAGTAGACACTGCAAGCTTACCTTCGCAATTCTTCATTATCGTCTTTATACACTTTATTATATGATTTCTTGTAGAGTTCCCATTCATTGTCCATACTATTGGATGTGAATTTCAACGATATAGAAGCAACATTGCCAAACAACAACGTAGACAGTATGACGTAGATCTGAAACATAAAACTAGAAATTGAAATCATAAAAACAAACAGTAAACCATATTCAACCGTTGTTTTTTTGTATACTGATGTTGTACTGTTTCGACACTGTTTTGTGTTATCAATTAAGGGTAGGGTTAGGCTATGAACCTTCAGAGATGTTAAGCTACTCCCAGTTCTGTTTTGTCCTTTACATAAAGTCTTTACACATTTCCTTATTTCAACTAAAATTATGTTTTTCCGTTTGTGAAAACAGTTATGTTCTTCTGTGTTGAAAAAAAAAATCATCTCAACACCTAATGTACACATGTATGTCAAAACGGAATTGAGCAACACATTGGTTTTTTTAAATGACTGCCCCGTTTGATCTATATAAAAAAAAGTTGCAGACAGCTTTTTTTATTTATTCGATATTTTTTATGAAGACCAGGGACCAACAAATATACGGTTGTGGAATGTTTTTAAAGATCGGCCATTTATCAAGAAAATCAAAATACTAATACGAGTTTATTCATACATATAAGTTCTCTATTGTAAGTACTATACGTTTAAGGTCAAGTTTTTGAAACAGGACAACTATGTTCACCAATTATAAGTGTAAGTTTCCTGTAACAATGCAATTAATACTTCGTTAAACAAAATCACATGTACATGTTTATCTATAAAGACTAGTGAGCATGACCCTGATATTACCAAACACAATACACATTGTCCTCAGCTCTCGACATGTGTTAACTTTCATGAGTCCGGTTATCAAATAGTTACAAAATTCAGATAAAACAAAATGCACCGTCAAAAACCCTGATCTTGCCCAGCCATAAAAAAACTAATAGATCACAAAAAAATAGTGTATACATAACTTATTTCTTAATTTTGGCATTCACCTTTACGAAATTTATATATAGAGAAATCAACCTCACCAAATAGTGTTTGGAATGTATATTTTACAACCTATACATGCAGTTGTAGTTGAACAATAGTTCGACTTCGGTGAAAGGATGATATTTAAAGAAAAATGCAAATGTATTATTGGAGACATACATTCTTGTCCGCAATGGAATCTCAAAATAATTTTCGAAATGCGCAGAGAACGCGATTATCTTTATAATCCAGGCGCATAATTTAATGTCTTATTCCTAGCCGTGTGTGACTGCGATTTGATGAATACATGACAGCTTAACCATTTTAAACAGCAATATATGTTTACCAGGCATCTTGCAGTCGGGTGGTAGGAGATTACCAATTACCTTAAGATTACAACGCAGTCAAAACCTAAAGTGCCAATTAATACAAAGTTGTTAGATGATTCAAATTAAAGAAATATACACAACAATGACTGTAGTCAAAGTTGCATGTTGACTAAAGATTTTGTGCAAAAATACAAAATGTAAACGTAAAGATTGCTGCTGTAGTTTACACAGTACATACCTGCATGTTGCTGCTGAAATTTCAATGGAAGATGTAATGCAATATAAAGTTTAACGACAGACTGAAAACCAGATGATATTGACTCATGTGCTCGTGATTCCGTCAACTTCCTAGTTAAAAATAAACTGGTAATACCTGAACTTCAAACCTATTCCGGTCGATAGAATACCACACTTAATTCTTTTGAAGTAGTTTCTTTATTAAATTGCTATATTTAGTATCATTGATATTAGTATACACAATGGTTTCGTATAAAAATAGTACAATCACTTCAATACTGTTTCATCTTATACATTTACTTATCATCCAATTCGAATTCAAACTTTTTAAGATAAATGCATTACAGATTGTCATACTGATATTTTATCCCTGCATCCCTCAATACAATAAAAATGAACAAACACATCACGTGTATTGATTAAACAGCAACTGTTACAATAAAATAGTGACCTTAAACATTTAAGTTTATTTATTCAAACAAAATCGTTATGAATGGTTTATATTATAACTGTAAACACTAAGTGCAATGTGTTAGTAAATTTCTCAAGTAGAATTTTATTTCCTTAATACATCTATTTTTGTTATATATTTTAAATCGACATTTCTTGTGATGAATTATTCAAATATAATTTGTATCGATATGTTTAGGAATAGGCTCGTCAATACTGATTTCTTGAAGTTCAGCGTTACAAGTTACGTATTTTATGCATTGCTAGGAAGAGGACACTTACATTCGCTACAATGTTTGAGGATTTGCTAATTAATGAATGGATTGAGCTGAACGTATTTTTGACTGCAGTTGAAATTATACTACACGAGCAATAGGTTATATTTATATATTTATTTCCCGTGACTGAGGGAGATATGAAGATTTGTTTACCCAAGAAAAATAATAACTGCCGAGGGTGAACTAATCATCATATCTCCCGAAGTGAAGGGAAACTGCATACGTGATGCTATAAGAATAAAAAACCTCCGAGACATTTTTACTCTGGAGACCGATTACTATCTGTATTACAACATACAATATTGCGAAACCATTGTTGCACTCTTCAAACATGCAAACTTAATACAAGATGCCAATTGTTTATTTGGCTTATCAATGAAGATGCTCAACATTATTCGTTATATTGTAAAGACATTTTTTCATCAGAAAGAGTTATAATGATAAATGAAATCAATGTTATTGCTTTCAATATTACAATTGAGGTATTGCTCTACGGTGATCAGTCTGACGAAAATTATAGTGTTTTTCTTTCTGTACAAAAGTATATAAAAAGTACCAAGCGTTTAACTCAACTTTGACAACCTTATTCGGTAAGAGATCTTACTAGAACATGATCAATTAATGCACTTAGGGAAACGATAATCGGATGATGTAATTTGTATTTTAAAACGTTTGAATGGAAGTTGCATCATCATAAGGAATTGAAACTATGGCCGTGTTAACACCTAAAAATTTACACTAAGTACAGACAAACTGGTACATCTAGGAAAGTTTTAACGCATAACAGGAACTAGATATATGAAAGATATATTTAGTATACGTTTCAGAAAATTGAAAACTTACCTGGATTAAGATGTCTAGTTTTTTTTCCAGTCTGCAGAAGATAGCAAAATAAAAACCCGAGTTTCATTTGATACGGTCCACTCAGTTACACAGTTTAAATCACCTATTGTCTGCAGATGTCTATTGCCCATTAATTGTTCTTTTAAATCAATACTACTCACAACATTATAATATGAGGGGAGATTCTCACACCTCTTTCCCAACTTAGTTTGTTTTTGACACCTTCAGCAGGAACGAAAAAAAAATGGATATCAAAATCTAGTACAGTTTATAATTTTCTAAAACATAAAATGCATTTACAATTTATATATCTAGTTCCTGTCATCCCTTAAAGCTTTTGCACGTGCATAGGTTTGTCTGTACTCTGAGTAAAATTTGTAGTGTAGACACTGCCATATTAGCCAAAAGGTTTTGATGAACCTTAAGAAAAAAAAACAAAATTAAGAATTTCAATAACGTGACGATTTATTCCGTTTTCCTGTTAATCTGTAACTATAAACTGTGAGTGTGTTCTACATTTAAACACATTCACACACATGACTTGTCATGTTCACTAACATATTCTATATTACACAGCTCGGTGTGTTTGTACTTATTTCTTCTGAAATATGCGCATTTGATTGGTTATAATAATTTGAACATATCCATTGATACGATTCTTACAATGCATGTGTAATTTATTTTTATATCTTCATGCTAAAACAATAATTAGTTAATGTCAGATCTATGTAATGTTCATTCATGTGTATATGTATGTATACATATTAGAAAACGTTACTATGTTGAAAACCTAACATTGTTTTACTAATGGTTATGGTTTGTTTCGCAACTACCCCTGCTTTACGAATATTTAAGCAACCGTAACCTGCTTTACGTTGCCACATTCTTTTTTGGTATTCGCGGCTGCTGTCTGCCTTTTTCGTTTTTCGTTTGTTTAATTGAATAAAAATGAGGCCGCTTTTCTTTTGTGACATTTTGTTACGCCAACTATTTTTACGATATGGTACTGTTAAGTTTATCACCGACTGCATAGTGCCATGAAGTTGAAACACTCACATTATTTGAGTTCTGGTGACCATTTGTCTCATTAGCAAACGTACGGGATCTCATTTTTCATACTTGTTGACATAGCTGCTAGTTTGTAACAACGAATTGTGTGTTAAACATCTGCAAGTACCGACATATTTAACAAATGACGTATTTTAATCATATATGGAGCATATTTATAAACCATTAGAGCTGAAGAAGAAGAAATCATCTTCGAAATGAGATGAACAATAAGTCGTTAGTCTCCATTGGAAAAACATTTACACTAGTGTTTATCAAAAACAAACACAAATAATAACAAAACGTGACGAACACACATTGGCACTTGAAAGACGTTATAGAAGAAATAGGAACAACAATGAGTATATCAACAAGATGATGTACAAATATTAAGTGCATACTTATAATGGAGAACGAGAGAAGGTGGTTCATAATCCCGCAACGTCCCCGTACGTATTTCATAATAATCTTATCTGGAATGAACTCATCGACAGTTCTGATATTCTTAACACTTTACTTCAGACGAAACCTTAACGTTCTGCAAAGGGATTAACCTTTAATTTGTAACTGATTAATTAATCATCAACATCAAAATAGAACAACAGAGAGTTAGCAGAAAAAATGTAAGATATCTTAACATTGTAAGAAAGTATGACAAGATGATACCATAGCGAAGTTTGATATTGATATTTAGCAAGTCTGTGATACGAAATGTAATTTGATGAAAAGTTTTAAAACCTACCTAAGAGGGACAATTACGTTATAACACCTGCTGTTTACAATGTCTGACAGTTTCGAAATTATTTTAAATTTAACACATATTTCAAATCAAAATTGTAGGATATCGTTGTATTAGACTTGTTAATATCCCGCATTGATTACTTTCCATCGTCAATTGTGATAACCCTAGAACGTATGTTACAACAACAAAACAAAAATTGCTTTTGGTATTAAGCTTGCAAGTTATTACGTACAATTTTATTATTTACACTTACAATCTCGTATACGTAATTAAGGGCATAGGTTACAGTTACAGGCGAGTTAATGACGTTGCTAAAGTAAAATGTTATTTTTGCGACGTCAACCGTGACAGATCGGGGAAAGATGCATTTTTTGACTGATTTTAATCATTCAAACTGATTTAACTTTTGAACGAGTTATAGACCCCTCTTTTTTTTAAAATGACATTCGGTTTGATTACGTATAAAGAGCGTTTGTACCAAAGGAGTAGGTCCGGTAAGCATGGTAAGGGCCGATTATGGCACAAATTTCAAGTTCATCAGATGAACGATTTTGGATACTTTTTAAACACTTACGTGTCTATTTCAGTTGATTCAATTACTTTATGTGAAAGATTTGTACTGATTAAGTCATTAAAAACGCTCCGATTCAAGCTTAAATATGAAAAATCTATCAAATATGGCAAAAAATGTCACTTTTCAGATGGTTTTTGTCATAAATGCAAGTGGCCCCATCCGTGTTCATCCTCAACCTTTCTATATATATATGTATTATCATAACATACAACTTACATTTCAATATTAAGAATGAACACAAATGCGGCCACTTTTATTTAAAACGGAAATTGTGAAGATTTAAGTAATTAAGCATGAGTTAATGATGCTAGTACCCGATATATGAGCATTGTATTGTAAAAAAACAGCCCATACTGATGTAGCAGAAGCATTCTACTTTCAAATAAATAACAAACCGTTTACAGTTTTAAAATTTTGTAAAACTGCTATATTTTGGTGCCAAAAAGGGGTCTTACTGGATCTACTCCTTTCATGAAAAGGTCATGTTTATTTTACCTTTTCTAATTTTCTAATTCTATATTATGGTGTTTGTATATATAAATGCACATCTAATCTAGCAATTTTTCTTTTACAAACTGTGACTTAGATGGAGAATTATTATTTGGCATTCATTTCATATGTTCTTATATATATTATGTACTAAAATATGAATGGACTGCTACTCTGATAATAATATTTGATTACAAATTATACTTAAATGTCAAGGACAATCATACAGAATAAGCAAAATTTCAAATCGACAACTACTGACATAAGACAATTGTCAAAGTGTGATTTACGGTATTATACAATTAATATACACACTGGATATCTCTGTAGTTGAGCATTTAACATTTGAAAGTACCTTTTAACTCTATGTGTGAACTATTGACGTCAACCAAGAAATTATACAATTTGTGGCCGATGGAATTTGCAAAAATATAATACAAGTTTTACTATAGTAAATGTATCGTATGACTATAAGACATGTGCACATAGTTTTCCTTTATAAAACATTCAGCCGTTTAAAATGTGCTGCAATTGAATTATTCTCTTCTCATACTCATTGTCTTCACCTAGAGGTATGTATGTACTTAAACAATACAATCACGCACTGTAATTTGATAACTACACAGGGTGAGTACGGACAAAAATAAAGTAATAAAAAATAAGTTGAACAAACGTTCAAAGAAAATATCATCGATTCATTCTAAAAAAAAAAGTGTATGACTGCTTGTTATTTTAGTCTTAGATGCAGTATTTTCCATTAGCTGTCATTGATGCGGTTTATTTTTATGATGTGTAAGTTCCCATGCATGTCCAATCTTTGTTTATGTGAGATGTTAGATAACAAAAAAATAGAACGGCTTCGTTTAGTTTATTTAAAAAAAAGGATGTCGTATGACCATCACTGAGACAACTTTAAATACGAAACCAAATGCTACAAATAAATAACAAACCGTTTACAGTTTTAAAATTTCGTAAAACTGCTATATGTTGGTGCCAAAAAGGGGTCTTACTGGATCTACTCCTTTCGTGAATGGTCATGTTTATTTTACCTTTTCTAATTTTCTAATTCTATATTATAGTGTTTGTTTATATAAATGCACATCTAATCTAGCAATTTTTCTTTTACAAACTGTGACTTAGATGGAGAATTATTATTTGGCATTTATTTCATATGTTCTTATATATATTATGTACTGAAATATGAATGGACTGCTACTCTGATAATAATATTTGATTACAAATTATACTTAAATGTCAAGGACAATCATACAGAATAAGCAAAATTTCAAATCGACAACTACTGACATAAGACAATTGTCAAAGTGTGATTTACGGTATTATACAATTAATATACACACTGGATATCTCTGTAGTTGAGCATTTAACATTTGAAAGTACCTTTTAAATCTATGTGTGAACTATTGACGTCAACCAAGAAATTATACAATTTGTGGCCGATGAGATTTGCAAAAAAAATAATACAAGTTTTACTATAGTAAATGTATCGTATTACTATAAGACATGTGCACATAGTTTTCCTTTATAAAACATTCAGCCGTTTAAAATGTGCTGCAATTAAATTATTCTCTTCTCATACTCATTGTCTTCACCTAGAGGTATGTATGTACTTAAACAATACAATCACGCATTGTAATTTGATAACTACACAGGGTGAGTACGGAAAAAAAAAAGTAATAACAAATAAGTTGAATAAACGTTCAAAGAATATATCATCGATTCATTCTAAAAAAAAAGTGTATGACTGCTTGTTATTTTAGTCTTAGATGCAGTATTTTCCATTAGCTGTCATTGATGCGGTTTATTTTTATGATGTGTAAGTTCCAATGCATGTCCAATCTTTGTTTTTGTGAGATGTTAGATAACAAAAAAAAAAAAGAACGGCTTCGTTTAGTTTATTTAAAAAAAAAGGATGTCGTATGACCATCACTGAGACAACTTTAAACACGAAACCAAATGCTACAAAAAAAGTCACAACATTATTCCGCTGCTCAGCCTTCAACAATGTAAAATACCCAAACGAAAAGTGAGATTTTCAAGGGCCTGAAATGAAAAAAAGTATGGCAAACCCAACAAGAAAACTAACGACCAGATGTATGTACATAATACTGATAAAAAAAAACCAACAGACAACAAATATGATATACAGCAACAAACGACATGCTCCTGACTTTAGACAGGCCAACGCAAAATATTGAGCTTAACCATATCCAATAACTGGAACAGTAGTGGAACGTTTTAAAATAAAATATACAATGCAAATCAATTAATGCTTTACACTCAGACAAATACGTACATGTTCAACAAGAGGCAAAATACATAGTCATGATTATGGTTAATACAAAACAATGGTAACATATAATCGTTTTAATTACACTATTTTGATATATTTCGTTACAATGAGGCAATTATAACATGTTGCGGGGCTAAACTAAATATAGTTTGTTAGCGCCAACCCTCCTTCTTCAATGGGACAGTGGTATAACAGTACAGTAATATAACACACTATACAAATCAGCTTACAAGGCTTCCCAACAGAGGGGAATAAAGTTAGCGCATTGTAGGAAACATTAACACCCCTCCCCCCCCCCCAAAAAAAAACAAAATGTAAACTATTTAAATGATAATGAACTTCATACTAAACTCCAAAAATATATCAATGAACTAAAATTAAAAATTATACAAGACTAACAAAGGACAGAGGCTACTGACAGGCGCAAAAATGCGGAGGGGTTAAACACGTTGTGAGATCTTCTCGCTCAAACACATACTTCATTATCTAGTATATTATAAGAGTATAGACCTTATGCAGAGGGAGACACTCTACTGTCTCCACACGGAGACATAAGCTTTTTCTGCTATAAAACGTATTAATATTTTGAAATTTCTCACAGTTGATTGTATCAGATGTTTAAAGGTGTACTACAAGGATCGTGTCACAAAAAATATCAAGGATATAAAAATGACAAAACATCGGACGTATTACAATGTTGATAAAGAAAATGTTAAATAACGCCATAGTCAATTGTCAGAGAATAGTAGACATGTATTTAGGAACATCAAATGATTTAAAGTAGCACAATACAAAGATTTTTTTACTTCCAGTCACTAACGTTTGTACTGCTGTAACTTTCTTATGAATGCATAGAAAATAATAAAAGAGGTATATATAGATACATAAAAGATTAATCTTTTAAATTGTTGCAATATTTTTATTATGCAATCATTATGTAATCAAAAACTATCCAAAACTACCACTTTTATAAATTTGACAAACAAAATAAATGTCATTAATAAAGTTAATGACAAGAAATAGACAAAATCCTTTTTTTTCAATCTATAAACTGCTGAAACTCTAAATGTAACACTTTAATTTCGTTCTCTACTTTGGCACTTCATTCTGGATTTGATTGCCAAAAATCGTTTTTAATGATAATAATAAATTAAAAAAAGCTTCTGACGACAGATTATTCATTGACCTTTCCAGTTTTTTCAGATAAAATCGCAAGGATTTAAATATGACTTTATATTTGATCATACAACAATATTGATAAAGAAAAACTTTAAATAACGCCTTGGTCAATTGTCAAGAAATGTTAGAAAAGTATTTTAAACTATCGTGAGAAGTGTTGAGGAGAAACATAAACGATATTTAAGTACAGATGTATATATCATTTAGTCCGTGATGTGCATTTTTCAAAAACGAATATTTGGCATCAACAACTCAAAATAAACATGATCATCATAACAAATAAATAGCTTACATATATCACCATCGATAATATAACCTTATAGAAGGATTTCAAAGATCAAATAGAGACAAGTTTTAGTTTTAGCAATAAATATATGTTCCTGGGAGACACGTGTGTCGAAGTCAAACAATTATGTCTTAACAACAAACAAATATCAAAAATATATTTCCAGCCAATAAAATATATAAATGAAAGCAAGAAAAAAAAAAACCCAAATTAAACGATTTCCTTATCTTATTGATGATACCAAAGAGCGGTATAAATCCGGTTGTAAAAAAACATAATGTGTGCAGGATATGAACCTTCTTAATAATTGCGTCTAAGGAAACATTCAAGACGAGTTAAAACAGGAAATAAGTGTATGTATGAAATGTATGAAATCAACAGTGTTAGTACTTTTTTCCCCATTGTGAACTTGAGTATATATCTCCAAATTAATACGATATTCCCGCGCTTGTATTTCCTATCATAATTTCCTTGATAGAGGATTGCTGCTCACAAGAAAGTTATTAAACAAAGAGTTCCAAATGGTGGAGTTGAAATCATCCCTCTATTTATTTTACGGACGCCATCACGAGTTTGTTGACCGTTATGAAATAACAGTTTCACATGGTATATCGGATATGTTTCTTACGTCGTAACTACAATTACTTTCCCTTTTTATGACCTACCGAATTAGACTATTTACCAGATTTGTAATAACCTGAACAACACGACGGGTGCCACATGTGCAGCAGGATCTGCTTACCCTTTCCAGAGCACCTGAAATCACCTGAAGTTTTTGTTGGGTTTCGTGTTGCTCAGTCTTTAGTTTTCTATGTTGTTTCCTGTGTACCATTATTTGTCTGTTTGTCTTTTTCATATATGCCATTGCGTTGTCAGTTTATTTTCGATTTATGAGTTTGACTGTTCCTCTGGTATCTTGTGTTCGTTAAAGATAAGTGGCGTTAAGTGCTTTTTTATTCAAATTTTCTATTGCTCTATGTTAATTTTGGTGTGGAGTATTGGTACACATTATAGTATTTGGGACATCTATGCTACAATGTACCCGTGTATGTACAAATATGTTAATCTTTATATAGAAGATGTTGTATGAGTGCCAATGAGACAACTCTCCTCCGATATTTAAGTATTGAAATTAAAAGTAGGTTACTGCTCTGATACTTAACTACTTGAAGGGTAAAAAAAATAAATAGAAAAATACCCAACTCCGAGGAAAATCCCATTCATAATAATATCTATCGATATTTAGCAATACATAATACGGTAAAATGAATATTCTACTACTCGTATAATACACTATAAACATGACTTCAAATAAGACTGTTCTAATGTATAATACTAATTACTTTATTTTTTTGAGTGCATGTATTAGTCTTTTGTTCTACCGTCAATGTATGGAAACACATTATGTCATGTACATGTAACTACAGGTTTTTATATCATACTCTTGAAGATATACATCAACCAAGTATATCATCTTGATGCTTGACTCGTAATATTTAGCCATTTACTTTCGAGAAATATTCAAAAATGATGAATTTGCTTCAACGATTCATACCATAAAACGACCATCTTAAACATACCTAGATGATTATTATCACAAACGTGTCCCATGATTTGCTGTGATACACGCGTGTCGTGTTTGAACACTTTTGTCTTAATCATGTTAATAACAAACACAATGCAAAGGTTTAGTTACAATTTGATGAAATTTTGTTAAGACATATGGATAACTTTTGAAGAACATCTGCTGATAACATTATAATATGTTACGTAAAACATCTGTCTTGATATCTGACAGTTTCAAAATTATGTTATTTAATTTCTAACACGTATTCTATTGATGTAGCATTCATACCACATCTTGTTTTCCTGCAAACAACCTTTCTACTATACAAATATAGATAACATGATATGTATATTACACGTTTATAGTCTCCTGGTATCCTGCTTTTATTGCGAGAGACCAGGTATGTCAAATTACTGATTGCGGTCCACATTTAATTCATGTCGGTTTCACATAAAAACAAGTTCAACAATTTGGATGGGATAACATGTGCAAATTTAATTGTAGGAGAAAGATGAACAGTTTCTATTTAAATTTCACATCATAAACAGATACTTAAAATATCGTATAAGGCTACTGATTTGTTTGCAATTGTTGACAATAAAAATAATAAATATACGTCTACTAAACACTACAAAAGTCAAAAAGTCTGAAAAGACCAGTTTTTGTCTGAATTAGCATGAATTTTTACTCGACATTCTTAATTTGCCTGAATAATTTTTAAAAATTCTTGACATAGTATGAATTTGTCTAATAAGGTTCTTGATTTTTCTTGACAAGTGTCTTGACAGTATGAACATTGTCTTAAAATTTCTCGACACTTCCTGTATCATCTGATAAGAGTGTGGATTAGTCTCGACTAATTATTGACTGTCTTAAATTTGTCTCGATATATCTTGACATATTCTTGACATTCTTAATAATGTCTGAATATGTCTTGACATTCTAAATAATGTCTGAATATGTCTGGACACATTCTTGACAGTCTTAAATATGTCTTGACACTATCTCAACAGTATAAATTTCGCCTGAAATGTGAACAGACTTATTATTCCTGGAGTAGATAATAATTTAATTTTAATCTTTGGGAATTATTCAATTTGTTTTTATGTTGAAATAATTAACTTCATAATTTTGATGAAGAAAATTCATTTTAATTCAATTTTTCATCATCAAAATGATGATTTTCATTTTCATCTATCAACAAACTTTTTAAATTCTACTGGCATGGTCAGTCAACTGATAAGTTGTATGGCTGATTACAGGTAAATCAGTAATTTCTATTTGACAGTTGCGTGTACTCTTGGGTGTGGAATACCTTAATTTTATGGGGAACATCCTGTCCATGTGTATTCCAACAGGTGACATTACACAAATCGTTTTTTTATTAAATGAATGATTTGTATAGCATCATGATTAGCTATTTATATAAACCACATTTTGGTACAATAATTATTTACCATATAAACATTGAGTATTATGAATGTTTAATGAAATATGTCTACTGTATGATTGGTTTTAATCATTTAATTTATAAGATTTAGGAATCAAAAGTTGTAATTATTTAAAAACCCACATTTAAATTATTTCATACTTTAGATTTCATAACCATATTTGCATTTGTAAAAATAATTATATATCCAAATTTTCAATTATTTTACATACCCAACTTTTATTGTTGTTGTAAGAAGTGTAACTTGAAACAACAGTATATCATATAAAGAGAAATACAGATAAAGTTATATCATGTATATTTGTCAGGATTTGTAGAGCTCAGAACTGTCAAGTAAATTTTAGACACAATTCAAAATGTTCAGAATATGTCAAGCCATACTGATAAAAAATATGAATGTCAAGAATATGTCGAGAAATTTCAAGACAGTATTCAAATGTCAAGAATTTGTCAAGAAATTTTAAGACAATATTCAGAATGTCGAGAATATGTCGAGTAAATTTAATACAAATTTAATATAAATGAGAATTTGTCAAGAAAAATTAAGACACAAGTCATACTTTTGGAGAATGTCGAGTAAAAGTCATGCAAATTAAGACAAAAACCGGTCTTTTCAGACTTTTAGACTTTTGTAGTGAAAGCGAAACATACGATTCAAATAGAGAGTGACATTGTGTTTCATTTCTTATGTCCATATCGTTAACTTGGTATAACAGAAGACCCATATGAGACATTTTCATAAAATGTTTTCAAAATTCTGGGAACCATGTTGACTATAATGCCCTGAACATTAAAGTAATGATACTAGTACTTAAAATTTGTCAAAAGGAAATATGTTTCATATACTTGATGATATAATTTTTTTCCCTCCCTATGCTTATATCACCCTGCTCAGTCGCAATGTAATTTCAAAGGCGAGAGTAGCCATTATAAGCGACGTCTGGGGAGAAGTTACCAGCGACGTTACAGTGTGCGAGGAGAAGTATATATCGACGTCACAATGTGTGAAGGGACGTTTTCACCGACATCTCAATGTCTGAGGAGGAGTTATCAGCGACATCCATTGTCTAGGGAGAAGCTATTAGCGACGTCACAATTTGTGAGGAGACGTTTACAAGCTTGCTTCAAGCGAGAATCTGTCTAAGGGAAGGTGCAAAGACGAGATAATCTGGTTTTCTTCGTATACAGATGGGTGCGGTCCTAACCTTGACAAAAGTTAACTTTGAGCAGACTTTCTAAGTTAACTTGAGAATTTTTAAGCATACAAGCAAGTTAATTTTGTCGTTGGTGGACCAGACATACGGTCTGCTTTTCTAGGACTGCTGCGGACCAGACCTGTGGACAATACAAAAAAGAAGATATGGTATGATTGCCAATGAGACAAGTCTGTATTTGACCAGTCCTGAGGACAGGTCTGCTCCTGACCAAACCTGTGGACAGGTCTGGTTCTGACCAGACCTGTGGACAAGTCTGCTATTGACCAGATCTTCAACAACAACAGTCATATTCCTGACTTGGTATAGGCATTTTGAATTGTTTGTATAGCGATAAACTTCTCACTTGTACATGCATAATCCACCTGTACAATTGGAAATGGAAAAGAATAAGACAATGTTATGAATATGATAAAAAATCAATGACGTAAATTTAGACTAGCCGGTTATACACTTCTACATTGTTCTTTATAAGAATTGTTTTAATGGAATATACGGTATATATAGAAGCCTTTATACCAAGAGTACCAAATGGTAAAATCACCCCTTCGTAAATGTTACAGACGCAATTACGAGTATGTTGACCATTACAAATTATCCGTTTCACAGATATTTTCCTATTGTTGTTATTACAATCCCGTTTCTATTTTGCGAATATGACCTGCATGTACAGAATAAGACTATTTACACAAATAAAGTACATTTGATGCTTTTGTTTGAATGTCCCTCTGGTATTTTTCGCCCCTCTTTAATAAAAACTAGCCACTCTTGTAAATAGGACTATTCTTACCATAACATGTCAATTCTAGATCTGCTGCTTTGAAGTATCATTCTGTCGGTAATCATTTGTCATTTCAACACAAAACCAAATGTCAAAACCTTTTCCAAACATGTGTATATGTTAGTTTCCTACTTTAGAATCTTCCCTTTTATCATAACATATGCCATACAGTTCATACTTGTCCGCAGGAATACAATCTACTAGCCCAATATTTATTTCGATAGGAGTCCGGAAACACAAACTTGACATTACCCATAAAACAATGAAATTGCTACTTTTCCAATTGATGTGTCCGTATTTTGTGCAATGAACTCGAAACAAATTTTGAACCTCAAATTATATTTCTACGAAATACGGCCAAAACTCTTTTCATAACTCTAAATCAAAACAAATGTGTACAAGAACAGAAGACATTTGACTGTTTAAACATATGTAATACGTTTCATACATTTGAATAAATCATTGTCGAAATAGCACAACATTGTTTCTTCTAAACGGAAAGTACCTAAACAGATGGCAAATTCAAGAGTTCAAACACATCAAACCTCTTACCATTTTCATGAATGTTACCTACCGAATTAGACTATATACCGGGTTTTTAAAAACATGAGTAACACGACGGGTGTCACATGTAGAGCAGGATCTGTTACCCTTCCGGAGCACCTAAGATCACCTCCAGTTTTTGGTTGGGTTCATGTTGCTTAGTCTTTAGTTTTTTAAGTTATGTCATTTGTACTTTTATCTGTCTGTTTGTCTTTTTCATTTTTAGCCATGGCCTTGTCAGTTATTTTCAATCTATGAGTTTGTATGTTCCTCTGGTATCTTTCGCCCAACTTTTAAACGTCACTGACTTTTTGTTTTATTTCTATCATTATTTTATACTTTTCCATTTCCAGTTGTTGGGGTGAATTTGTGTTCATTAAATTGTTCAAGAAATTAAATTGTGCATACATTTTACATGCATTTTGGTAGTTTGTTAAAAGAACTAAAACATATTTTTGTATTTTGTTTGATGATGAGACAAAAGTGTATGACCTCGACACACGTGTATCAGAGGAACTTATGTTTATCTCAGACATTTAGACGTTACTTTAAGTGATCTTTAAAATCCTCATTTAAAGACTGATTACGTATTGTTTGACGTCAACAGTTTAAATGTTGAGTTAGTACTTAAATAATGTTAAATTAAATTATCGCCGTTGAAATTGAGTTAGATAATATCATAATGTCTCAAACTCTGATGTTATCAGTTTAAAAATAAACATGATGTACATTTAATCAATGTCAACCAACATTATTTGTTAAATCATATGAGACAATATCTGAAAAAGTCTAATTTCCATGTCCCGCACTTCACCAGCAATTATTTTTTTATTCAACCATCTTTTTTGAAAATTTTAAGAAACAGTATAAACTAAATTATATAATGCACCATGGCCTGCCAATTAAACACTCATTCTTATATTTCTTCCAATAAAATATTGTAATTTAAATGTTCAACCCCCCCTAAAATCATGTTGTCCCCTGTGTTTTTTTGAAAACTAAATCATTCAAATAATATCCAAATTAATTAAACAGGCGTCCGATTCTCACATATATGATATATTATATAATAAACTTGCCCCTTATTTGTCTTTTTATATTATAACTATCGCATGTAATAAAATTTTGCAAATTTTAAGAGAAAAAAAATTGTCCCCAGGGGTGATTTCCCTCCTGTTACCACTGGTTTTTTTTTTTACCTGTGGAAACATTTACAAGACCAAGAGTTATTTTCCCATTATGTATTGTGAAGAGCATCATTTCCTGAATGCATTAGTACAAAGAAATAGTTGGAAAGGCGGCCAGGTTTGAAAATTCAAGCCCATCCAAGGTAAGAATTTATAGAAAAATACTTATTGGTGTTCCATCCTGTTACAGCCTTTTCTTACACTTTCTGACAATATTTTTAAGTGTGCACCACAGCATTAAGTGTGTTTTTATATCATCTTTTTAAAAGTTATACGTCACAGGAAATACACTTACATTTAATGTGATAAAAAGGACAAAAACTATCGCGTAATTCCTTTCTGTTACGTTCTGTCATGTTACCTGATAAAAAGTAACAGCATAACCATCATCAGTAACAGGAGGGGTGTTCAAGACAATTTCACTGAAGAATCGAAAAGTTAATCTACTATATGCCAACCATTTTGTTTAATATAAGTTATCACCACCATATTAAATAAATTTCTAAATAATATACAGTATATTTAATAAAAAAAATAGGTTTTTTTGCTTTTGATAACAGCAGAGAACATGGTGCAATTCTAGTTTAGTAGATAGTAACAGAAAGGAATTTATTTTAGAATTTTACCTTACCTTAGGCAGATTTTTCATCTTGCAAATACAGTTTCAAAGGATAAATGACATTGTTTGCTGTTATCTTCAAATTGTGACCAATTTAAAATGATGTATTTTTCTTAAACTTTAAAATAAAGCAGAAAAATCCTTTCTGTTATCAACTCTGTCCTGTTACCGTTGTGCTGTTACTCAAGATTCGTTCATGTTACCGACATATCTGACTATATTTAAGTATATTTCTAAACCTTTTGTATTGCAAATGCTAAAATAAATAATTGGCATTTGATAAATTATTGCAGGATATACTAGTAAACAACAAATATTGTCTTAAACTTATTCCTTATTCCCATTAGAAACTTTTTAAAATTGATTCACTTTGGTAACAGGAAAGAACTGGATTTGTTTTGTACCATTTTTAAAATAGCCATTGTTTCCTTATTAAACAATTGTTTGAATTACAGACAACAGTTCCTAGACCCCCAATGTGTGTTCTTCGATTTGTGCTATTAAAATACTGGGTCTAAAAAAAAATTGTTTTTTCTTATTTCCAAAAATTAGACTTTTTCAGATATTGTCTCATACACAATTAAAATCATTATAGATACCAGAATTGACATTTTATATGTTTGCCAGACAAGCGTTTCGTTTACGAAGGATTACTCGAAAAAAAAATGTTAACAATTCAAAATAAAGTACGAATTTGACGAGCATAGATAACTAAAGCACTCACACCTTCCACATGGACCTCTTGTTTTTTGTCATGGTTTATGGCAGCACTGTTGCTGTGTTGACTTGAGTTATTATTGGTATGTTCATCATGATAAATTAACTGTTAACAAAACTTTGAATTTTTTAAATACTTAGGCTTTTCTACCTCAGGAATAGATTACCTTAGCTGTTTTAAAACATTTAGGAATGTATGGTCCTCAATGCTCTTCAACTTCGTAATGTATTTGGCCTTTTAACATTTTTGATTCGAGCGTCACTGATTAGTCTTTTGTAGAGGAAACGCGCGTCTGACTTATGCATGTTAAGTGTAAAATGTTAGTACTTAAATCTATGATGAGTTTATTTATTACATTATACTGTACAACAATGTACATGTTTGGTGTTAAAGTATGTCTCCAGAACAGTATACATGACTTCCTACTGGTTTGTATAAAGACTACATAAAGGATTCACAGAATGTTCTAATTTAATACTATAAGAGTATTCTCCTTCAGTGGAATAGGTTTACTAGCTCGTGAAAAAAAAGGCTTGGTTCTGAGGGCCGATTTTAGCTTTAAATTACAGGTTCAAATAATAAAAATTGTTGAACACTTTTTAAATACTGAAGTACACATCAGATGATTCAATTAGTTTATGTGAAAGGTTTGTACTGATTTAGTCATCAAAGACTCAAAAATTCAAGCTTAAATAAGAAAAAATCTATCAAATATGCACTAATATGTCTCTTTTCAGATGTTTTTTTGTCGAACCCGTATATATGTTAAGTATTCTCATCAAACACAAATTACGTTCAAAATAAACTCATCATAGGTACCAGGACTAAATTTTATATATACGCCAGACGCGCGTTTCGTCTACAAAAGACTCATCAGTGACGCTCGAATCTAAAAAAGGCCAAATAAAGTACGAAGTTGAAGAGCATTGAGATCCCAAATTCCTAAAAGTGTTGCCAAATACAGCTAAGGTAATCTATGCCTGAGGTAGAAAAGCTTTAGTGTTTCAAAAAGGTCAAAATTTTGTAAACAGTTAATTTATAAATATAACAAAATCAATGATAATTCATGTCAGCACAAAAAGTCAAATATTAAGTATGAAACCGTCAAAAATGTAACTCAAATGCTAAAATTGTGAAGATTTCAGTCATTTGGCATGACCTCATGATGCTAGTACCCGATATATGTGCACCGTATTGTCATAAACAGTCCATATTCAAGTAACAGAAATATTTAACTTTCCCAAAAAGCTAAAATTTTACATTTTTACGATTTTGTGAAATTGCTATATTTTGTAGCCAAAAGGGGGTCTTACTGGACCATTTCCTTTGAAATAAAATAAAATTCAGCGGAACTTCACGAATGTTTTTGGCGCAAATGTCACACATTACTTTGGTGCTAAATTTGGATATAGATTGTTTTGAAATTCTTGTTACTGTGGAATTTTGAGATCATTAATAGTATTGAATAAATTAAATATGCCTGCTGCATACGAAATGTACACAAAAGAAGTCAATATAATTAGACAGTTTGAAAAATAAAATTTAGTACCAAAGTAATGTGTGACAACTATTCCCTTTTTTAAGAAAATTCGTCTCGAATTAAAAAAAAAAAAACAACACAACAGCATTGAATTGATGGTCAAACAACAATTAATAACAAATGTTCAATATCGCTGAGATTGTCTGTTTCTTGTGTAAAAAGTTCTGTGATTGGTGTGTCTTTGCTGTTGTAATACCATCTGGTTTTGGTTGTTTTCGATTTCCCTTATAGTATTGACCAATTCAAAATTATCACACTGCAATTGTTTAATTTGTTGTTCTAATCCATCTATTTCAGCGTACTTTTCATTGCATTCCCTAAAATTTATGTGTATTTGATCTTCCCAATAGTTTTTCATACAATTTCAATCATTAAGTTCAATTTTTAAAGTTTCTAGTTCATTTTGAATCTGCTGGTTTAGGTATGGAGAATGTTCCGAAGATAAAAATAGTTCTTGATTTTGTTCCTGTAAGCTGGAAGTAAATTTGTCCATGTCCGGAGCATAAACTTTGTATTGATTTACGATATCTTTATGCTGCTGCAGCTCATTCGTAATTCGTTTTACTTCCAAGTCTTGCATGTCTGAATCCTTTTTCATGTCTTTAATCAGTTGTTTAAGGTTGCTATTTTCTTGTTTTATCCTTTGAATTTCCAAGGTCTGGTAAAATTTCGAGGGATAAACGTTTCTAAGCTCATTGTTACTAATTTCGTTGAAAGGTGAAACTGGCACAAAATGTTTTCTCTCTTTAAAGCAATGAAGTCGTTGCATGTCTCTCCACTTGGTAGAACTCGATTTAAGTTCTCGTTTCCGTCGTTTGCGTATAGATAATATGTCTTTTTCCAGAGTGTAATCGTTTTTGAGATTGTGTCTCCTTACTCTAGCTGAACGGTTCATTGTAACTTGATTGGTATAATTTACACTGTATTCCGAAGGTATTCGGTTGTAAATTCCCTGGTAGTGTTGTTGCCATGGAATAGGCATCCAGTTGCATGCCGACTCATGTATCTTGTGTGAATGTCATGATATCTTCGTTTGATATACTAAATCCATTGTTGCAACGAGTAGGCGCCCGAACCTACT
Organism: Mytilus galloprovincialis; assembly: GCA_037788925.1. Lineage (NCBI taxonomy): Eukaryota > Metazoa > Mollusca > Bivalvia > Mytilida > Mytilidae > Mytilus > Mytilus galloprovincialis. Next base: position 89,615,077 of record CM075338.1, read on the forward strand.
ATGCCACTCACTTTTTGTATTTGCAAGAGGTTCCTTAGATCGATTCGATACTCCACCAAATTATGAAGAAAGATTTTGTAGATTTGGTTGTCCAAAAAGTTTGCTAAGTGATAGGGGAGCCGCTTTCATGTCGAAACTTGTCAGCGCGCTTAGTGAAATTGTTCATGTTAAACGTCACTACACTTCTTCATATCACCCACAAACAAACTCAACAGTCGAAAGACAAAATTCTACATTAGCACAATGTTTAAGAGCATATTGTAGCAAAGATCATAACAATTGGCCAAAATTACTACCAGGAATTATGATGGCTTTTAGAATGTCACCAGCAACAGAATCAACTGAATACTCACCATATTATCTACTGTTTGGTAAAGAGATGAACTTGCCATTCGATGTAGATGTACAACCAAAAGATAACATGGGCAAAGAGGCAAAAGAACATATCCAAGAGGTAATCGAAAAATTAAAAATAGCTAAAGAGATAGCTACAGACAATGTTACTCGTCGCCAAGAAAAGAACAAACAGCATTATGACAAGAAGGCAAAGGAACCAGATTTTAGGGTTGGACAAAAAGTTTTAATTCGAGTTTACAAAGTTCCCCCATGACTTTCTCGTAAGTTACACGACAAATCAGACGGACCTTATTTGATAACACAATTGGGACCAAATCACACATATCGTTTAATGAATTGCAACACACGCAAAGTAATGAAATCGTTGATCAATGCTCAACATTTACGTATTTATCACGACCCACGTATATTTAGACGTCAAGATGACATAATCGTCACACCACAGAACAATGATGAAGAAAACGATGATCATCAACCAAATGCAGATAACGCACAAACGGTTAACAATGAAGTTGACAAAGAAATAGTAGACGAAACAACGTATGAAGTTGAATGTCTACTTGGAAAGAAAACAATGAATGGAGTTGTTCATTACAAATGCAAATGGAAAGACGGATCAACTCCAACCTGGGAACCAATTGATAACATTGCGGAAAATCTTATCGAAGATTATCATATTAAGTATACTCAACAATGTAAACGACGCAAACGAAAAGGTAATCAGAATTATCGATATTTCAATCAATCCCAGGAATAAACAAATCTTACGAAGGTAAGTGTCATAATTGCCTCTAAAGCCTTGATGGCAGACTAATGCAGGTAAGTGCAGAACAGTACAGAACATTTACGATTTACATGTACACTTGGTTGGACTCGATTGGTTCATAAGCGACGTCGTGAATTTTATTTGGCATATATTTTTTTTTCTCAAAGTTCATTTTTCAAAATTCAGTGTCTGTCAATTATTTAAGTGTCTGATCAACACTTATGTGACTAGCATTATTTTTTTTTCTTTTTATAGGAAATGTATCCAGTCGATTTAGCCTAATGTTAATGTTTATCGTTATGGTCATACTACCACTCAGCATCGTCGGAGGACACATGACAGTGCAGGCAATCAATGCAGAAGAAGATATACACCGACTAAATTATGGTGTACTTTTTCAAAAACAACCATCATTATATTTATCACGTGAATATTGACTTCACACTTTTGAAGTAGAATTACCTAGTAATATTTCAATTCAAAGCATACCTTCATGCACTGCTGCTGTATCAACTTGTTATTTATTTAACTCAATCATTTTTCATGTTAATGTATTAAAGGAAAACACAATGACATTTACTCATCGAACACTTAGGGAAATTTTTGACATGGTTCCAGAAACAGATTTAAACCCACAAAAACGTAAATCTCATGCTTTATTGCCTTTCATTGGTTCGTTAAGTAAAAGTTTCTTTGGAACAGCAACCATGGACGATGTCAACCTTTTGGCTAACCACATAAATAAATTGATAAAAAGAGATAGACGCATAAGTCATGCTTTGGAACAACATGGTTCACACATTTCATCTTTTATGAAAGTAGTAAATCAAAGATTTGACAAGTTAAAGGAAGGCATGAATCTAAATCATATATTGGCCAATCAAATCTTGTCTTCAAATAAACAATTTGAAATATTGATGGCAAATCTGTCCATGGTTGCATTCGAACAAATCAGTAAAGCTAACGTAATTCAAGTTCAATTAGTAAATACTCTTTCTTCTATTCAGTCTCTTATAAATGGTAAAATCACACCTCATTTAATTCCGGAACATGTTTTGAAGAAGACAATAAACGGTATCCTTGATATCTTGCAGAGAGATTATCCTAAATTTCATTTACTGCAAAACAAACCATCTATGTACTATCAGAATGCCAATTTTTTTTTTTACAAGGCATCATTCAAGGTTATATATCACAATGAAATTTCCAATTTCATCATTTTCAGCAGCTTTAACATTGTACAATATTTTGTCTTTTCCTCATCCTATCAGTCAAAAGAATACGACAAAAGCTTCTCAAATACTTGAATTACCAACTTATGTTGCAATAACGCCTAATCATCGTCATTTTACAATGTTTAATTACGAAACCTTGTACAATTGTGAATTTGATAGGTACATCACATGTGATGTTTCGTTACCCATTCAAACTATTAAAACGTCAAGTTGTATTTTTGCATTGCTACATGATAACAAATCAGTAATTTTTTACCAATGTAATTTCAGATTGTTACCAGAATATTTTTGAACTATCACCAGCATCAATTTTATTGACAAATGCTAAAGAGGTAACTTTGAAATGTCCAAATAAAACTTCAACATTACCAGGATGTCAATTTTGCATTCAAAATATTCCTTGTAGTTGTACTCTACAAACTTCTACAATAACATATCACCCTCGCTTGGTTAATTGTCAGGAAAAGTTACAAGAAAGTACAAGATTGTATCCAATAAACTTAGCATTATTGCATGCATTTTTTGGTTTTGACAAGGTAAAATCTTATTTTGGCAATACATATTTCAAAACTGCAGTAAATATATCGATTCCAAATTTTAAATTTTACAATCATAAGTTTAATTCAATTTTAGCGTCAGATATTAAAGACCACTTAAATTTAAAGAAAATTGCTAAATCAGCTAAAAAGGATGAAACTATTTTTCAAAATTTAGCAGAACCTTTACTCGATGGTCAAATAACACTTGATTCGAATTGGCCAGACACTAACGGTTATTTAGCAATAGCATCAATAACTATAGGAGGAATTTCTTTTATAGGTTTTGTTTATATGTTTTTACAATTCAGGTCGTTGAGAACTTCACTTTTGATTTTACAACAAGTTCATAATGTACATTCAAAGTCAACAGTACCATCTTTTCTTTTTGAAGCAGTAACACAAACAACTACACAATCATTTTTAGACTCAGATATTTTAAAAGAATTTACTTGGGTACATGGATCTTTAATAGTAGGAGTTTTAATTTTGATACTTTTAATCTGTGTTTTAGTTTGCCTATTCAAACATAAATCTCATAACACAACTATAATGTTAGAAATTACTTCAGGAGAATCATGTGCTACAATTCCAGTTGCATCATTTCCATTGTGTCCTTCTTATTGGGATATTCAACCCCCGGTCACTATTCAAAACGTTCAAATTTGTAATTTCCCATTTGGAAAACTTTCAGTTGAGTGGCCAGGATTCAAAGTTATAAATAAATTGACAAAACAAAGCTTAACAGTTAAAATATGTTTCAAAGTTGGTTTGTTTAATTATTTCAAAGTAAGGCGAATAATCAACCAACCATATTGTGCTTACATATTGATTGTACATCGAGGATTAGCTACACCTTTACAAAAAAATCAAGAACCATTAATTCCCAAAATTCCACAGTATCAAGAATTTCAAAACAATCTATATCCAAATTTAGTACCAAAGTAATGTGTGACACAAAGACGTCATTGCTAAACATGACGTCATACAAATGATACTTACAAACTGAAAGTAATTTCGTAACTGCTTCGATTCAAATTTTGATAAATTCGCATCAAAACGAGGTATATTAGGTATATGTTGTTTTATTTTCGATAATATTGTAGTATTTGGTCATTCATTGAACCATTGAATTGAAAATGGCAGGTCCCTTCTTAGTTACGACTGATCAACTGTGTACGGGAATAACGGAAGCTTAATACAAAAAATTATGATTTTGCATTTCCTTTTGTTAATTATCCATTGTTAGATGGTGACGTTCCCTTGTCACCATATTATGGTGTTTATATATCTCAACGTTTCGCTCGTGTATGTAACAACGTATTATATTTTAACTAGAGAAGTTTATGTAGTACTGAACAATTATTACACCTGGGTTTTTGATATCATAAACTAGTCAAAACATTAAATAAATTGTATCATCGGTACAAGAACAACATTCGTAAATATGACTCAACAGGCATATATATCATACGTTCGGGTATTTTACATCCAATCTGTTAAGGTAATATTCTTTATAAAGCACCAACATGTCAGTATTCACTTCAAAGCTAACAAAACCTCCAAACTGACCTATTAATTAGGGATATTGTTACTATACTGTTATCTTTAAACATATTTTGGCTTTAATATTGATTCACTCATAGGGTTTTTGCATTTGAATTAAACACATTTATTCTAAAACCAATTGTTGGCATGACACGAGTAATGTTCTTCTCATATTATTTATGGTGATATAATACGAATTCTAACATCGGATTCAGACTTCTCTTTAAAAGGGGTTTCACTGTGCGTACTGTTGTGTTTTTTTCTACATTGGCTAGAGGTATGGGGGAGGGGGGCGGGGTATTGATATCGCAAAAATAAAAAAGATTAACCCCACAACAATTTTGCGCCTTTCCAAAGTCAGGAGCATCTAGCCATTATTAGTCTTGTATCATTTTAAATTTAAGTTTCTTTTGTACAATTGAGATTTTAGAATGACGACTATTATCACTGAACTAGTACACATATTTGTTGAGGGGCAAGCTGAGGGACGCTTCTGGGTGTGGAAGTTTTTCGCTGCATTGAAGACCCATTGGTGGCCTCCGGCTGTTGTCTGCTCTATTGTCGATTCTAATATGACGTCCCTATTACGCTTTGTGTGTATTAATTAGGTCAAAAAATATGTTTGACACAGGTGCATAAACTTACTATTTGCATTCTCGTTGTTTTAATTTTTATCTTCCTTAAATTCATATATTTTAACTGCTTACATAAAATCTATTAGTTATTGCTATAAAACATCATATAATTTCCCTCTAGAAGTTTTTAAAAGCTTGTTCAATATGAAAATGCCTGCAAATGGCTGCAACCGCCAGCGTTGTTATGGCTGTTCAGTCCATTTAGCAAGCCTCCCATGTAAATGCACATGTTCGATGACTCATCGTGTGCTGTCAAAATGAATAGATGCACAGTAAATTCGTTGAAAATTGGACTCAGAGTAGATTATAAAGGGGCATCTTATAAAATTACAGACCACTTCATTTAACAAAATGCTGTTAGGCAGTACATAATACAATCTATATCTGATGGAGGAACAAAAAGCGTTTTCAGACACGAGATATGTGATGCCAGAGTTAGTTCGGTTTTCTCAAATTTGACAGAGGACACCATATTCAATTTTGAAAATAATGAACAGTCACAGTCAGATGAGGAACTATCTCAGATTGATGAAGATTTAACTGCTAACTGTATAAACCAAGAACCACCTGCCAAAAAGCCAAGATTTAAGGAGCTGCCTAGGAAAGAAGAAATTGAAAAGTTAGCGCTGGCAAGAACTGAGCCAAGAACCAATTAGCAGACATTATGGGGTGTAAAACTTTCAAGAGGTAAAAACCATCAATGCAAAAATATTACATTATAGGGAAAATACAATCATAAGTTGAAGGTAAATTGGTCTCAAATAAAAAAAAAAAACATTTTAATGATAAACATAGAAAATCGTGAGGTAATGGTATTCGGCAATAAATCAGCAACCTAGCAATATTTTGTTTACCGTTTTCAAACATAAAATTTACTCTTCAGTGTTAGGAACTATAACGTAAATTTTAAACAAGAAATTAAAAAAAAAATCAAATGATGCAAATTACAAATGTAGTATTCTTAAAATTAAATGAGACATACTTCGATTGTCACTGTCAAGATGTAGAATTAAAATAAAAAATAGTCCTTGATATTTTTTTTCTGTATTTAAGGTAGTGTTATTTTTAAAAGCATACTTAAAACAAAATATATTAAATAAATTATATAACATTTATTAGCATGCTGAAGTAGTAAACAAAACGCCCCGGTGGGAAATCGAACCCCATCCTCCTACATATAGGTGTAATTTCAAAATACTACCAGGGTTTAATGTTTTGTCAAGTATGACAGCAGCAAAAGCATAACTTATTTTCACTACAAAATTTTGAATGACACGAACATGTTGGTACATAAAAAGAAGACAAGCTGAATATTATTTTTTTAGTCTAACTAAAAAGATTGATAGAATAATGTATATGCATACGTAGGTCGCTCTAGTCTACATGCACAAAGTATGCACACACATTAACATGCTTTTAGCATAAAACGCTAAATCAAAACATGCAGTCCTCTGTTATTTATTTATATGAAACATGTCTTTAAATGAATTATACCCACATAAAATTCATCACAATTGAATAAAATATTTATAAGAATTACTTGAATACATAAACAAAAATGGTACAAATAATTTCAGGTTGGCTAACTGAAAACAAGTACAGCAACAGTTTTGAGGAACTAGATGAAACTATCCTAAATGACAGATTGTGCTACTTTGATGCAAGTTTGCAGACCAAACAAGGCAATGATTATACAAAGTCAGCACTCGTCGGAATTCGATCTGCTATTTCTAGGCATATAACTGGTCCTCCCTATAATGCTATAATCGTGAAATTAACGTAATTACTGACAAATCATTTATGAAAAAAAATGAAAAGGGAAGGGAAAGATATAACAGTACACAAAAAGGCTGTAGCTGAGGGTGATATTCGAAAGCTGTATTCCAGTGGTATCTTCAGTACTGATCTCCCAGTAACTCTCCAAAATAAAGTTTTCTGGGACATTATGCTCAATTTTAAAAGGAGAGGACAGGAGGGGCTTGCTGATTTAAAGAAAACATCTTATGCCAAACCTAAAGATGACACAGGTCAAAAATACTACAAAATGACTTACAATGAATGTGACAAAACACACCATGGTGTAGATTCAAAAGAAAACTCAAGGGACGAAAGATTGTACGCTAAACCTGGGGACATTCAATGTCCAGTGTTTAGCTTGGACTTTTATCTAGAAAAGCTTAGTCCAAGGTGTACAGCATTTTTTTCAGCAAGCACTCCAGTACCCCAAACTAACTGTATGGTATGCTGCTCAACCGATTGGAAGATCAAATTGGCCAGTATAATGTCAAGAATATCTGAAGAAACTGGTCTATCTATCAGATACACAAACCACTGCTTGAGAGCCACTGTGGAAACAGGATTGAATAGAGCGGGAGTCGATGACCGGGCTATAATGTCTGTAACGGGACACCGAAATGCCAAATCTTTGGACAGCTACATTGAAGGTCCAACTGACAAGCAACGCAGAGAGCTTTCCAATACACTACTACTAATAGAAATAATTCCTTAACGCTCAGTGTAAAATATCGACAAATATAATGCCTACCCATGTTAAAATGAGCATAGAGCATGACATGAAGGAACTATTTCTTAATTTGTTGTCACTTTGGCATATTCCACATTTTCATTTTCAATTTTAGTTAACGGTAACTTTTAGACAATGAAAATTGTTGTCACATCAAAATGTATAAGGATATAAAATTTTAACAACATATCAGTACGGTTAGTGTGTTGTAAATTGTGATATTCGTTAGATCTATAGATGTGATGAACAATGTAAATTGATGTCAAGGTAACGATGCACTGGTGTGCACGAACATTTGCTACTTTTAATAAAGAAATAAAATTGAGAATGGAAATGGGTAATGTGTCAAAGAGACAACAACCCGACCATAGAAAAAACAACAGCAGAAGGTCACTAACAGGTCTTCAATGTAGCGAGACATTCCCACACCCGGAGGCGTCCTTCAGCTGGCCCCTAAACAAATATATACTAGTTCAGTGATAATGAACGCTTATTAGGTCTGAAAGTTTAAAAAATGTGTAAATTTTAACATACATTTTTAATATCATTTCAAGACATTATACTTGATACGCACCTCGAGTCGATTAGTCTGTATAGTCCATTGAAATAGCCACTGTGTTACTATGCATTTTGGCTAGGAAAGTCCTGAATAACGTTTTGAACTATTTGTGGATTCTTATAAATTCTATATAACTTTTTAACTATTTTAAATCTCGGTCTATTTCTGAAAATTAATTCTTACATATTTTGATTTTTTAACCCTGTGTGCTAACTTTGCCCATGTGAAATTTTAAAATTGTTTGTATACGCATTGAACGACAAATATATGTGACGAATAACATTTTCTGACGTCAAACACGCGAATTAAAGAACGTGTTTGTAGATAGATGTTTTTGTGTTCGGTTAAATTGTTCCTCAATAGGCGAGAGAACTTGGTAGATGGCTTGTATATAATTATATTATCAAATATATATTGATCATTATCCATTTATCACTCGATATACAACCTATACGTATAATGCGTAGCTATATATTTTTATATTGAATGGTCTATACAAATTCAGCAAAGGGATATAAAATATTAATAAAATATCAGTATGGTTAGTGTCATTGTTGTAAAGTATGATATTCGTGAGATCAATAGATGTAATGAACAATGTAAACTAATAAAACGATGTGAAAAAAACGATGCACTGGTGTGCAAGAACTTTTGCTGATTTTTATAAAGTAAAGGTTACTAAGTCTGACAGTTTTAAACATGTGCAAATTTGAGTACATATTTTAAATATCGTTTTACGATATTATACTTGACACGCACCTTATGTCGATTACTCTGCATAGTTGAAATCGCCTCTTTGTTAACTTGTATTTAAGCTTGGTAAGACATTAGAGAAAGTTTTACAATTACTACTTGTTTTCCTTCAATGTAATGTGACGTCCTTCTGGTATGTGCAAAAGACTACATAAAGCATTCGCTGAAATTTTAATTGAACATATTAGGAGTATTGACCGTCAGCGGAATAGATTAACAATTCAGGAAACGGCTTGTTTATATTTATATTCTCAAGTTGATATCAAACATTATCCAATTATCACTCGATATGAAACATGCACGTTTTATGAATAGTTCATTATTGGTATCGTTCCAGAGGTATAAAAAATTCGGAAAATGAATATACAATAAAAAAAAAATATATCTACAGATGTGGTTAACAATGTTATTTTATGAAACGATGGCTAGGTATCGAAGCATTTTTATGCAAGAGCATTTGCTAATTTTAATAAGTAAAGCTTATGAAGTCTGACAGTTTTGAAAATGTGTAAATTTTAACACATATTTTAAATAGCATGTTTAGGCATTATACTTGAAACGCACCTTTTATCTATTACTCTCAATAGGTAATTGAAATAACATCTATGTTACTTTTTATTTTGGATATTAAAACATTAAAAGTGTTAAAATTACTCCTTTATTTCTCGTAAATGTTATTGTAACGATGTTATGGACTTTAATCTGTTGACACATTTGATCATTAGATAAGTGTGAAGTGACATGGTTTCGTGTTTGACACAATCTTCATTATAAGATAATAACACAGTAGGATACCGGTTTTAAAAAAAAGTCAAAAAGATTGAGAGAAAACATATTGGGTTACACATTAAAACAAAGAGAAACACATCAACTATAAGAAGAAAACAAATGAACACCAAGATCATCGGGACTAGTTTTTTTTCAAAGTTGAAACCAGCTACTTCCATGTGACCTTAAAGACAAAATTCAATGACTGGTTGTCTTAGAAGTTTACTTGTACTAATGACATGTTATTATTGATTTGCCTTAAATAACGATTATATGCATATACAAATTTCACACAAAACAGTATTCATATTACTTTATTGGAAAACCGAATCTCCTGTATACGTTTTTGCAGTTTATCGTTTATTAATGTTACTACTGTATGTATTACAATTGACTCATCGCAATGACACACCAAACTGTAATATGCTCTGAAAAAGTACCTGATAGAATATGTGTAACTAAAACATGCATGAGGTCTATTATGTTATCAAAGCAACCATTTGATGAACATAAAGCACCAATCGTCATTGTGGATAAATATTCTGCATGCTGCAGTCTTTTGAAATGCACCAGTAGCACTATATGATAGGTAATCGGCAGCGTGTTTTGAACAAAGTATTTGAAAAAAGAAGTATGACCATACATGTAGCTATGATATTTAAAAAAAAAGATGAAAAACAACATGAACAATTAATGAATATAACCATCACTTTGTTTATATCAATGACAAAAATATTTTCTATTCAAAAGTATAAAAAAAAATCCTCTATTGTCACTGTTATTACATTGTGATAAACACAAGTTTCTGTGTTTGTTGATTTAAACATGTTAAACGTATCAGTTTAGTTGTTACAACAAACAAACTGCAAAACTAACTAAACATAAGTCATTCAAAAAACAAAAAAAGAAAAACAAGCAACATGTCCAATGATGTTCTTTATACACACACCGCAATAATAAAAGCAATTAACTAACATGATTTAACAGCGATGTTTCTGAAGACAAGACTTCAAAATTATTTGGTTAAATAAATGCAGATGTTTTTTTATTAATCAAAAGTTCAAAATTCCTCTGATCTGTTAGTTTTAGTTTTGTATAAAATTTTTATAAAACTGATACAATTTTATAATATCATCTTCGTATATAGCCATCTTATAGTAGTTAGGTTAGGCAGTTATATATCTATAAACAAAATTAGAGTGACCCAAGTGACATTCACTTACTCTTGACAAGAGTAACACGAAATATGTAAGTTCTTAAACTTCAGGAGCAGCTGCGGTCAACCTTATTGTTTACATGTTATTTGTTTAATGTTCTATAGCCTAATTCTCAAAACACGAGTTAGACTCACATCGGGCAACACAGATACCAACAATGTAGGAGTGTTACGTTGATACTGCCAAACGTTGTTATGATGACATTTGATTAACATACAAGCAAAATCATCAGCTACACAGACAGTCAATTGTTCAACACTTTATCATCTCCCAGCAACTTCTAGACATTCAAAGGTTCATACACTGTAATAGTAATGCAACCCGTTTTCATCCGTTTGAAGTTCTAATATTGCAAACGGACCGCAAAAAGGTTTAATCCAGTATCCTTCTATATATCTTTGTCCAAAATCCTGGTTCATAGTATCGTTTGTTGCAGTAAAGCATATTTGATTTTGTTCACTGTATGTGTACAAAGTAAGTAAGGCAAGTTTGTTTCTCTCCATTTCGTTCAGATGGTTATCCCTTTATCCTGTCAGAACCTTTATGCAGTACATGTTTGTTCATTACTATGATCCATACAGTGACTTGTGAAGATTGTTTAGTTGACAGCCCTTCCATTTTTTTAAATTTAATATTTAATGTGTTATTGATCTATTATGTCAAGTATCGTTCTTTTATTAGTAAGTTACCAAATCATTAACGCTGTCATCAAATATGATAGACGTAAGCCTATCAAGGACAACATGATGAAAAGGGTCAGGCCATTTCTTGACCATCGCATATAACAATAATGAACCCGACTTCTCAAATATTTTATGATGGTATGACACTGAAACTCTTAGGGGGAGATTTCACTTTTATAGGATGAAGACATACTCTTTTAATCAGTTTAATTGAGTTCTAGAGGTGACATGTCCTACGACAGTAGATTCTGGTCTTTACTTATCTCGTTTGTTTCATAATGTTTGCTTATTTATGTGTTTGTTGTGACGTCTATAAAGTGAACTTATAGAGCCAGTTTAAACCTTCCTCAGGGTTTGATATTTCCTTGATGGATTGGAGTCCCAATGATAGCATTCAGCTGTTTTCTGCAAATTGGTTGGGTTGTTGACACTTTACTTATTTCCATTCTGAATTTTATCAACCCAGTCATTTGCCAGAGTTTGATTTAAGGTGGTCCTCGTGCGAGTGACGCACAATAATGATCGCTTATCTAATTTAACATGTCTAATGAATAATGTAACTCGAGCTGTGAACTATTGACGTCAAACATACTATTTTACACATTTTGATTGAAAAGACTTGTAAAAATAATGATTTGCATTTTATTTGAAAAAAGTAAAATCCTAGAAATTCGTAACTCCGAAGAAAATTCAAAAGGAAACTCCCTAATCAAATGACAAACTCAAAAGCTCAGCCATATCAAATGAATATATAACAGATAATGAAGATTATAGATTGCGTTGTAATCTGTTGACTTGATAGCAAATCAATTTATATATCTGTTGAGAAACAGATTTAAAAAAAAAAAAAACGATTTTTGATTTTTGACTAGTTAACCAAATTCAATTATTTGACACGGGCAAACCTGTTGAATTATACTACAGTATACAGATGTTCCCCTTTTTAGTACAAATGCATTGCAAATGACCATAAACCCAAATAACTCAACACTTCATTTTATACTTTGAAGTTTTACATCTCATTTTTTTATTGCATTAATGAGTTAGTACTTTAAGTGTGTGAATTTCATATGGAAATGAATAATATAATTTTCCAGATTGAAATGTTAGGAATTGAGCAAAGTAGTATCTGCCTCTTATACACTATGTTTATTACTTTCAAAGCAACATCAAAACAGCAATGAAACATCGAGGCTTTTCTTCAAATTCAGCTAACCTTGTTACGAAGTAGAAAAAGATAAACACAAGACATATATCTCATCATATGTTCAAATTTGGAAATCTGTTAAAAAATAATTAAGGCACACATGAATACTATTAGCTAAAATTTGGTGATCGTCATTAAAACCAAAGTTAAGGTTCTTTAAAGTCCTATTATTGGTCAGTAGTTATGTAAGGATAAATTGATAGTTGAAAATAGGAACATTGAAATTGTTATATTGTAAATATATCGGTTTAGGGCGTTCATATAAGTCAAATGACAGACATATTTTTTATGGTATGAAAAGAGGCGGAAAATACGAAAAGGATATACAAACTCGTAATTCGAGTATAAACCGAAAACACCATAGTTTATGCCTCCTTATTTCAAAGATAAGTCTGTAAATCATTTCTTAACTATACCAAACCTATTGCAACTAAAATTTTCAATTACAAACACGTTTTGCAGGATCTCAATATTGACGACTTCTAGTCTAAACATCCTGATTGCAGTTGTGGTAGTTCCCAACTCACATATAATCCGGCTGGCCACGTTATTACCGGTGACCTCAACATTGTAAATAACACTTTCCTGCTAAATGTGTTATCGTGAGTGTCAATCCATCATTTGGAAATACACTTGTCCTACCTCCATGACAAATATATTGTTGTCCCCTCAGATACAGCCCAAAAACAACATCGTGTTTGTGTGTAAAACTCATTACATTAACTGCTTGATAAACGAATAAGTAATTGACACTTCACTTGGAAACTCAACATATACCTCACGACACTTACCAAAGAGGAAATCCTGGATAATCATAGGTCTGGTTTAGATTCCTTTGGAATTTCAACCAAAGATGAAGAACTGGATCTTCCATCACTGTATTGGATACCAAAACTACATATATATCCCTGTAAACAACGGTAATGTGCTAGTTCTACCAAGTGCTCCACGAAACCTCTTTCTAAATTTTTAACATCTATTTTATCAGCAATCAAATCTGGGCTTCAAAGTTATTGGGAAACTGCCTATTCTAGAGGTGGCGTGAATCAGATGTGGATACTTAAAAATTCCAAAGATATTTTAGAGTACATTAAATCTAAATCTCTTTCATCGTGCAATAGTATTACAACTTTTGACTTTTCTACACTTTACACAAGTATTCCACATTCCAAACTAAAAGACACATTGAAAGAGTTTATATTGCTTTGTTTCATAAAAAGAATGGTAACGTAGATACAAGTATCTTGTCTTAGGGAGGGATAAATCCTACTTTTTAAAGGATCACTCTGATTCAATCAAAAAATTATCTGAAACTGACATTATCAAGATGCTTGATTTTTTTATTGACAACATTTTTTTTACGTTCGGAGGACATATTTTTCAACAGACTATTGGCATTCCAATGGGAACCAATTGTGCCCCTCTTCTTGTCAACTTGTTTCTTTATTATTATTATTAGGCTGACATCATACAGGAACTTCTTAGAAAGAAAGATAAGAAGTTAGCAATATCCTTTAACTCTACTTTCGGCTATATAGATGACGTTCTTTCACTAAATAATTTAAAATTTGGTGACTATGTTAAACGTATTATCTGATCGAACTAGAGATAAAGGATACAACATATACAGTTAAGTTCCTCATATCTTGACTAACATGTAGAAATTGACAATGAAGGTCGGTTGAAAACAAAACTTTACGACAAAAGAGATGATTTCAGCTTTTCAATTGTGAACTTTCCATTTCTAAGTAGTAACATACCAGCTGCACCTTCATACGGGGTATATAACTTCCAATAAATACAATATTCCCGGGCTTGCATTTCCTATCATGATTTACTTGATAGAGGGTTGCTGCTCACAAGGAAGCTATAAAACCAAGAGTTCCAAATTGTGAACTTGAAATCATTCCTTCGTAAATTTTACGGACGCCATCACGAGTTGATTGACTGTAATGGAATAACCGTTTCACAAATCCTATCGGATATGTTCCTTACGTCGTAACTATAATCCCCTTCTCTTTCATAAATGTGACTTACCGAATTTGACCATTTACCGGATTTGTTATAATATAAGCAGTACGACGGGTGCCACATGTGGAGCAGGATCTGTTTACCCTCCCGGAGCACCTGAGATCACCCCAAGTTTTTGGTGGGGTTCGTTTTGCGTATTCTTTAGTTTTCAATGTAGTGTTATGTGTTCTACTGTTTGTCTTCTTTCATTTTTAGCCAGGCGTTGACAGTTTATTTTCGATTTATGAGTTTGACTGTCCCTCTTTTATGTATTATCTACAATATGTATATGCCTTCCCTTCTGTTATTTGTAAGTACACTAATTACTTAGTAGAGTTTCATGATAAAAAAAAGAGAGATAACACAACTTGTTCGTTGTGTAATGGTACGTGGAGTTGTGAAAGTTGATAAAAAACGCTTCTTACACAATGAATTTTGAAATGTTCGTTGTTCTTATGTTATTGCAATTTTATTCAAAAGATAGAAGTCTGTAGAAAGTTGATCTGAACAAAAATCAACCTAAATTATCTGAAACATTGTTTTGAGTCAGAAATGTTGATATAAATGATATAAATGAAATAAGTTGACTTGAAATTTAGAAAAAAAACGGGATATGCACACTAAATGTTTTTTTAATATTGTTAAAATAAAAAAAATCTACATTTACACAAATAACAACAACGAATCATATCAAACAAAACATTTTTGATTGCTTACTGTTTTTAATGTTTCCCTAATTTAAATCACACCTTCAATATTGGTTTATAAGATTTCTTCATAATCATCATTTGAAAGGTTATATTAACACGTCAAAAGGCAGGTATAAAACCCAACTTCCGGACTTTTAATAAGATAACCAATGAAGTTTCTAAAAAATATGGATGTATGCAACACTTTAACGTCGACTTACAACAATTCGCTTGTATTTTGGATCTGCACTTTCTTTAATATAATCGGAATACTTTTAAATAGTATGTTTGCTTACACGAGCTTTAAGATAAACGACAAGAAGAAACTAGTTGACAAAACGATCTTAGCTGTCACTGTTTTTAAATTACTCCAGGGATCTGTTGCAGTTGTGAAGTCTTCATTCAAATATTCACTCGGCAAAGAAGATTTCGACATGTTTACACTCAACGCCTTTGGTAAGTACAATTATACTAACTTTTTATACCCGAACCAAAAACAGGTATTTGAAATAATTTGCAATTAAGTAAATTTTAAATGAAGAATTTCACCAATTAAAAGTAAAAATATTTTTTGCATACATTGTAGATACATCTACATGTATTATAAATTGAGCGCCAAAGATCATTTGATAATGTATTTCCGTGTTTCGTTATATAACATGTTTCAAATTATACCGAAACACGTATTTCATTTTTTGAGAGATTGGGTTTTTTTAATAATATTTTTAAATACTTATATATGTCAATTACTATGCTGATACCTAAATGTCAATTTGAAGTTACTATATGACCAATGACATCAAACTGATAACCCCCAAGTCTTTGAAAATTAGCAATGTTAATCACCTGTAAACATACCAAATCAGATGACATCTGTTGACAACAGGCAGTATTTCTTTTAATTAGCTGATAATTTGGCATGTTTTTGATGGAAATCTGTGTGTATGAATATTGTATTCAGCATTTGCCTTTATTTGTAATGTTATTCAGCATACACAAAAATAGTATGCATATGCTATAAATGATCATGCTCTTTCTGTTAAATATAAATCAATGGGATGTAGCATGTTTGTCAATGACACAATTTACCACCAGAGACAAACTGATGTATATATTGTTATCGATAGCGTACGAAAGTCAACAATGAGCAAAACTATATGTTATACAAAGCTATCAAAGGCCCTGACATAACAAAATATAAAACAGTAAAAATAAGGAAAGAAATCATGTATATACAAAACAGCAAAGGAAACAAAATAGTATACAACTTAATAACATGATCATTACTTGACATATAAAATATAATAGGATTATACACGTTTAGGCGCCTGATACACACCTAAAGCTTTGTTGAATATATATTATAGTAACTCATATTGACATTTATTTTACAGAAACGTTGGACTTTTTACTAAGAGGTCTGTATACTTGGTGCTTGCTGTCCTTAACACTATCTCGGATCTTGGTTTTAAAGAATGTTAACGTTGTACAGAATCCGAAGACTCGATTCCAAGTTTCACAAATCTGCATGACATTATCAATAACTTTAAATATTATAGCAACTATCGCCTATGGAATTGTTCTCTTTATCATGAGTCCTGTACACACAAGTCAAGCGTGTATAATTAAGAGAACACTCAAATTCATTATAATGGACGTCTCATGGATGTTTGTTATAATTCTGAACATGGTTTTAGCTGTGTACATAACAGTGGTTTTTGTAAGAACCAATCGATGCCGAAGCCGCAATCCACGACAATATACATTGAGCAATAAAAACATACGCAAAAACAATGTAAACGTTTCTCGAAAACGACTTCCTGGGTTAAGCAGTACCCAATCACAAGTTGTTCCTCGGAGAATTCACAGAGGATATAGATCTTCGTCACGAAAACTTCTACGAAAGGTGTTGATTTCCGTCTTAATATTGATCATTTTCAATATTGCCCCTAGTACATATGTTAATGTATTGGAAATTTTAGTTGATAATCTTAAATACAACATTTATAACAAAATTATAATCTATGCTATTTTATCAGCATTTTTAACCATTCTAAATCCTATCTCCTTTGGGATGTTTTCGAAAGAAAGGAGAACTGCAATTATAACCATTGTGAATCCTTCCATGTTTTCATTTTCGCTTTCTGGATTAAGACGACCGACCTTTTCAACAGACATTTAACGCATACTTGCGTACTTAATCGACATAGATATTAAAATTTCATATATGCTCAGTATTCGATATGCTTGCTATTTTTGCAGGCCGGAAGACCGTAAGCTGAGAAGACAACATACATTAGTTATTTAAGTAATAAATTAATCAGTATCATGACCTTTACTGAACCAATACAATAAGGTTGTTCTCGTAGTGATGTAATACAAAAGAATTGGAATAGCCATCATTTGTGAAATCAACTGATTGGTATGAAATAGAATTAACGGTACCAATTTTCTTGCACCAGATGCGCATTTCGACAATACATGTCTCTTCAGTGATGCTCGTGGCCAAAATATTTGAAATCCAAAGCTTATATAAAAGATGAAGAGCTATAATCCAAAAGGTCCAAAAAGTATAGCCAAATCCGTGAAAGGAATCAGAGCTTTGCATGAGGGAGATACATTCCTTAATTAAAACGTCTGAAGACAACAATCGGCCAAATTAAAAATTTACCACATAGATTTTAACTTGTTTGTACTGCAAGAGGGTATATTCACATGTTGTTTTGTTAAAATGAATTTTTGAATTTGTTTTGATACTTATGTCATATTATACATGTGATCAGTTTCAACCATATTCATTGAGATGTCTTTTTTACATGTGCTAGCGACTTGGTGATATCATTGTTTATAAGTGACTATTTTATAAAAGATTAGATGTAGTACGTTATGGGAAAAGAATTGTAAATATTCGTATTTACCTGTTTTAGTTTATGTAATTTATTGTATTGTTTACGTATATATCCACAACTAATCAACATAGTTCGAATTTTATTTGTTTTAGTCATATAGTTATCAAATATATTATTTGCTAACTTTATAATAAATTCGTAATAATCCAATTGTTGTTGTAATCATCACTTCGTAAATGTTACGGACGCCATTACAAGTTGGTTGAATGTTATGGAATTTTCGGTATACAAATGATATAAGATATGTTCCTTATGTCGTAACTACAATCGCCTTTCCCTTTTCACGAATGTAATCTACCGAATTAGACTATTTACCGGCTTTGTACCAATATCAGCGGCACGACGGGTGTCTTATTTGGAGCAGGACCTGCTTCACCTTTCGCATTACCTGAAATCATCTCTAGTTTTTGGTGGGGTCTCTTTTGTTTTTGAACCCCTATTTGTGAAAATTTGTTCATGCATCATTGTCAATATGATGTAAATTGATGCGATTGTCGTACAAGTGAGAGGTTTAGCGCTATAAAACCAGGTTCAATCCACCATTTTCTACATTTGAAAAAGCCTGTACAAAGTTGGGAACATGGCAGTTGTTGTCCATTCGTTTGATGTGTTTTATCATTTGATTTTGCCATTTTATAAGGGATTTTCCGTTTTGAAATTTGCTCGGAGTTCAGTATTTTGGGGATTTTACTTTTTTGCAAATCCTAATATTCATTCACTGTGTATTTTTTAGACAGGTTTCGATGTGCCAATGCATACATCTAATGAATGTTTATTTTTCTCAGAAATACACTCTGACTTTAGTTGAGTTAAACGAAAACAAACGAAAACAAAAATTAATATAAAACCTGGAGACCAATGACAAGTATAGTAAGAAAAGCAGCAGGAAAAACACGTCTTGTGCACAAGGCGCTCAAGATACATCAACTCCTCCATATAGTTGTTATCACAGATATGTCCATCTCCATTATTTGTAGGATTATACTGTTCGGAAGCTGTTGTCGTGATTAATTTGAAAATCAATAATAATTGGCTGTTTTGTTAATGTGTTAATATGAATTCATATGTTAAATTAAATTGGTGGGTATAACACCTGATAAATGTCACATTTATGGATGCTTATTATTATAAATATCATGTACCGATACTTTAATATCTATGAATAAACAAAAAGCACTTCCTTTATATGATTTTGGTATGACAATACTCATGATAAAGGTTAAAGAAAAATCACGGAAGGACAAAGTAAACCCTTAAACATATGGCAACGTACAAGGTAATACAGACCAAGCCGCCTATCCCTAATCACAATCCAGCTGTACGATGGGGTGCGTAGGAGAGTAAAGCAGTTTGAAACAGGATTCCGTAACAAAACATGCTCAGAAATTTCTGTTAATAGTGAAGCATAACACACACAACAATACATATAAACAATACAGTACACACATCGACAGGATGATTGGTGATAAAGAAATTAACTGTTACAATCTGCTTTATATATTTACTGGGCTAGCCAATTTAATAAAAAAAAAATCTTCATATTGCTAGCGTTGCTAGCGTTGCACTAGTCAAATTCAATGTTCATGAAAAATGGGTGTGTTAGAAGTGTGTATTTTTTTTGAAACGACGGGAAGGCTTCGATGAACTGGTGTGCACGAACATTTTTTAATATGTCCAGACTTTTTATAAATGTTTGGCAGTTTGGTTTATATCATCTTTGTAAACGAATATGTATCGGATATTGACAAATATTTAGAAGAAAATATGATATGATACTATATAGTTATCAAAAGTACCAGGATTATAATTTTATACGCCAGATGCGCGTTTCGTCTACATAAGACTCATCAGTGACGCTCAGATCAAAATAGTTAAAATAGCCAAATAAATACAAAGTTGAAGAGCATTGAGGACCCAAAATTCCAAAAAGTTGTGCCAAATATGGCTACGGTAATCTACTCCTGGGGTAAGAAAATCCTTAGTTTTTCGAAAAATTCAAAGTTTTGTAAACAGAAAATTTATAAAAATGACCATATAATTGATGTGCATGTCAACACCGAAGTGCTGACTACTGGGCTGGTGATACCCTCGGGGACGAAACGTCCACCAGCAGTGGCATCGACCCAGTTGTGTAAATAGTTATCAAAAGTACCAGGATTATAATTTTATACGCCAGATGCGCGTTTCGTCTACATAAGACTCATCAGTGACGCTCAGATCAAAATAGTTAAAAAAGCCAAATAAATACAAAGTTGAAGAGCATTGAGGACCCAAAATTCCAAAAAGTTGTGCCAAATACGGCTAAGGTAATCTACTCCTGGGGTAAGAAAATCCTTAGTTTTTCGAAAAATTCAAAGTTTTGTAAACAGAAAATTTATAAAAATGACCATATAATTGATGTTCATGTCAACACCGAAGTGCTGACTACTGGGCTGGTGATGCCCTCGGGGACGAAACGTCCATTAGCAGTGGCATCGACCCAGTGGTGTAAATAGTTATCAAAAGTACCAGGATTAGAATACACTCTGTGTCAATTTTACAGTGACGTTACAGCAAAATGCATTGAGAGTGAAGGTAAATCTACTATCTTCGGTTATGTTGAGTGCCAGCCGAATAGTGATGTCATTATTGTGACATACTACCCTCCATTAATAGAAGACCCGGTGACTGTACTTATCCGATTGGATTTCAGGTTTTAGCTAGCAAGCAAGATAACCAACGATATTTGTACCTTTACCTATACACTATAGACATTTAGCTGTGATTGAAATAACGAGTTAAATACCTGTTTAACGGAATTTATTGGTGTATAAACTCGACCAATTAACTCACAAAAACATAATAGTCAGAAAACGAAGTTCGATTAACGTCGTCTATCGAAAAATAACTAACGTCAAGATCAACTACCGAAAGTCCGGTCGACCAATCATATTAACGTATTCAGAATTATTGCTTTATATGCAGGTTAAGTACATTAAAAAAAAAACATACTAATAATATTACACCTTACTTATGTTACTATCACATATTTGAAACTAAATGTCACTGTAGCGACCATTTGAACTTTACTCCGTCAACACATTTTTTAGATTTTTTAATGAAGCTAGTGAGAAGTGAGACTGTTTTGAACTTAAATAACATTTTGTGTTTAGTATGTTATTAACCAATACACATCTATCATCCAATGGATTTAGTATAAAAACGGCATACATATTTATGGCAATACATAACCTTATGCAATGCCACGATACAGGTATTGACAGAATTCAGGGCCATGGATGTGACTATGTGTATAACGATAATATTTAGTCTGATTTTGAATAACTGATAACAAAGACAATATTAATACAAATGAAGAAAAACATTCAAAGATCCAAGTGCAGGTTAATTTGATAACCTTTAACGATAAGTTTTTTTGCAGGATCGAAAAGATTAATATTAAGGTCAATATTAAGTTTGTTGTACGAAATTGTAGTGAAATGGCCACTATCCTTTTAATTATAAATTTTGATTTTTGATAATTTATTCTTATAATAAAGCTTATTATGATTTGTTCCGTTGAATGATAGACACATAAAGTCTGATATATTGTGTGTTAGACAAGTTTCCAAGATGTTAGTTCTGCTATCAAATCAGCAGTTGATCTGCGATAATCTTACGATTGACTTTTTCAAACACGTATTCATTTTGATTCCAAAATCTAAAAGGCTACATATAACAACGTACATCGAGCTGTCATGGTTAGATGACCTCTTAAGAGGCAAGCATTCGTACATTACATCCGCAGGAGGTCACTTTGAAAATTTGGAAATACAAATGCACTACTTGCCCGTTATGAATGCAGCAGTTATTGGCAAGAACAATGACTATGTCTTGCATACCAATCAATGTTGTCAACATTCAAAACAATATTCGTTGACCACTGCCATTATGTTCATACAAATTCTAGGCAGTGACATTTAAGGGATCAAGAACCGTTTTATGTTACGTTTAGTGTTTAGTGCTTAACATTATTTCTTGTTATTTCTTGTAAGGTACATTTGTAGATGTGAACCTTCCACATTTCCAAGACCAAAAAGAAACTGCAAAACTACACATTATTTTTGAAGTCAACATAAAACACAAATAACAAACATTAACTCATAAGTAATTCCTAATTATCTGCAATATGCATCACAGCGATATCGACCTTGTGTTTTTTATACAATAAGTCTTTATTTAACAATATTGTCCAGCCTTACATCTTACATTGTTTGAAACTCGTATACTCATATAAACATGTATCGGACTCTGACGCAGAAGAGCGTCTTTTTATCATGCCAAAGTCCAATGGTGCATTGTGATTTTATCTTTACGATAGCTAAGCTTAAGTGCCATAGCTTTAGCGCAATTTGCGAGGAACATATGAATTATACGTTCTATAATTTGTATGTTCACATATCGATGTCGATGATAGAATCTTTTTGTGTGTTGAAAGTGGATTTCTTTTTCTTTTGTTTAAAAAAATTGATAGTATAACCTTTGAGTTTCAAACAGTCATGATATTTGTTAGAAATCGAACTACAAAATGTATCCGTTTCATTGTATTGTTTAGAATAAATTGCGTTAGAGATTTTTCGTCAGGCTCTATCCAATATGTATTGATTT
Organism: Mytilus galloprovincialis; assembly: GCA_037788925.1. Classification (NCBI taxonomy): domain Eukaryota; kingdom Metazoa; phylum Mollusca; class Bivalvia; order Mytilida; family Mytilidae; genus Mytilus; species Mytilus galloprovincialis. Next base: position 89,638,120 of record CM075338.1, read on the forward strand.
ACAATGAGCCTTAATTTTAAAGTTGTATTGATAATTTATCATGTTATGTCCTTGTTGTATCATTAGGTATCAACCTTGTTACAGTTTGTCAGTAAAAATTTCAATTTCAAAGTTCCCAATCGATTATGTTTAAGGTTATATTAGTTATCAAAGGTACCTGGATTATAATTTAGTACGCCAGACGCGCGTTTCGTCTACATAAGACTCATCAGTTACGCTCATATCAAACTATTTATAAAGCCAAACAAGTACAAAGTTGAAGAGCATTGAAGATCAAAAATTCAAAAAAAGTTGTGCCAAATACGGCTAAGAAAATCTGTTCCTGGGATAAGAAAATTCTTAGTTTTTCGAAAAATTTAAACTTTTGTAAACAGGAAATTTATAAAATTAAAAAGTGACCACATTATTGATATTCATGTCAACACCGGAGTGTTGACTACTGGGCTGGTGATACCCTCGGTGACGAAACGTCCACCAGCAGAAGAATCGACCTAGTGGTGTAAATAGTTATCAAAGGTACCAGGATTATAATTTAGTACGTCAGATGCGTGTTTCGTCTACTGAAGACTCATCAGTGAGGCTCATATCAAAATATTTATAAAGCCAAACAAGTACAAAGTTGAAGAGCACTGAAGATCAAAAATTCCAAAAAGTTGTGTCAAATACGGCTAAGGAAATATATGCCTGGGATAAGAAAATCCTTAGTTTTCGAAAAATTTAAACTTTGGTAAACTGAAAATTTATAAAAAAAAATTATCACATTATTGATATTCATTTCAACACCGAAGTGTTAACTACTGGGCAGGTGATATCCTCGGGGACGAAACTTCCACCAGCAGTGGCATCGACCCAGTGGTGTAAAAAGTTATCAAAGGTACGAGGATTATAATTTAGTACGCCAGACGCGCGTTTCGTCTACATAAGACTCATCAGTGACGCTCATTTCAAAATATTTATAAAGCCAAACGAGTACAAAGGTGAAGAGCATTGGAGATAAAAAAAAATCCAAAAAGTTGTGCCAAATACCGCTAAGGAAATCTATGCCTGGGATTAGAAAATCCTTAGTTTTTCGAAACATTTAATTTTGTAAACAGGAAATTTATAAAAAAACAAATGACCACATTAGTGATATTCATGTCAACATCGAAGTGTTGACTATATTTTTCTTATAAACATATGACCAATTACTTGGTGATAATTCGTATAATATACGATAGACAAGTGAAGTTCAAACTATGTTATAATATTCATGACATGGACTTAACCACATGCTATGACGCAATAAATTGTTTAACAAGACAAACGTCACAAATGACAATCCAGGAGAATACTAGATTGTCCTTGTTGGGGGATCCGTCGTTAGTCTGTTTGTTGTTTGTATAGTTATTTGACGAATTGTTATCACAAAGCGAGTGTCTTCATAAGGACCGACAACGCAGGTTACAACGCAGTTAACAACTCAGTTATTTGATGTAAATACTACTCGATAGCTATGAGTGTAATAATAAGTTCGTTTATTCCTCGATATTCCTCTATATGATCCCCACACAGAGGCAACTAGTAAACAATCATGTTATCACCATATTGCAGCTGGCAGAAACATCTGTCCAATTGAAGGTTTTACAATATACATTTATGTAATGCGATCAGAATGGTATTCAATAACTCATCATTTATAGCTTTTAACTAATTTTTTACATACTTTCACAGATCCTTTCTTTAGTTATAGTTAAACATATTATGGATATCATGGAGTATTAAGGAGTGTAACAATACTGAATATGCTTTTGCACTATTTTTATTTGGTTACTAGTTTTTTAATTTTTGACTCCCTGAGTAAAGGCATCACTATACTCAAAGAAAACAAAAGTATTCCGATTCGTTGAAAAATCATTTTGAAAAGTTATTTACTGTAAATATATTAACTTGTGTCTTTGAAATTAGAATGCAAATATATTTGAGAAATTTACATGACTTCTGCTGATTATAGTTCTGCTGTAACTTCAAAAAATTGTGTACTGGAAGGGAAAGGTAATTTGCACTACTAATGTTTGCAAAGATAAAAACATGGGGTGATGCGGCATATTTCCAACATATGCATTGGTTGAATATGTACATAGACTATGTACTGGAGATGAAAGTCAAAAGGACAACTGACATTTGAGCAGAATGTCGTTAAAACAATAACGTACACAGGTAAATTGAAATAGTGTTAGTGTACATGGAATACGAAAAAAAAAATACCTGAGAATAAAAGTGAAAAATTATTGTCATACTAAATAATTATCAATGTTGATTTATATAATATATCGTGAAATGAGATAAAACACAAAATGACAGGAATGAGCAAACACTAGACAAAAAAAAAATGCATTACAAATTGTATCGATAGAACATATTAATAATGAAAGCTATTTGAAAACTAAAAACAATCTATAATAACAAATTATGCATTACAGACTTAATTAAACTAAAACACATCCTAGAGACTTAGTATTTTGACTTAATTGAATAATGTTGATTTCAATCAATCAAGTTGGCTTGAAATAAAGACACACTATGTAGAGGAAAATCACAGTGGTTTTTTTTTTTTTTTTTAAATATGATAATTGCAAAGAAAACTAAATTCACAGTAAAACAAACAAACAGTAAATTATTTAAAAAGACAATGTTAAAAGCTGATATAAGTTAAACATAAAATTAGTTTCACTTTCCAAAAGCTTTTGTCCTGTGATCATTTTGCAAGTGAATTCGCAAAATTTAATTTGATTTTTGCTTTTACATATTTTAAATTAAAAACACAAAAAAGGACAACAACCTAGGTGTTATCATACATGACGCCATGAGTCCTTTCATTTATTGATTGATTGTTGGTTGCTTTACGCCATATTAGCTCAAAAAGGTTATATTGCGGCGAAGGCAAATTCGAATATCTTTACAATTTAAAGCTTATTTTTGAAAAAAAAGACAAAAGGTATTTTAATAAACTAAAATTGTAGACTTAAGGATGTCTGCTTGTCATGTTTTGGAATTTTTGTCAGATTTTCGGAATCCTCTGGTTTTATCCATTTGAATACCTTAACAAATTTTCCCCATGAACCCCCATTTTTCTTTTTATAAATCTTTTACATGTATTATTATAAGTCATTTATAAAAGTCTTATACAATTTTATTTATTTTTTAATAGTATTTGAGAACATTAACTGGTCAATGATAAAGCTATGAAAAATCAAGAAAGAACATTTTACCGCCAAAATTCCAATGGCGAATATCTCGAAAACATGCACATTGACCCCCATATCATTTTTGCTTTTTTGATTCCTCAATTCATTCTCTATCAATACATACTAGTTTTATGAAAAGTTATTTATTTTGAAACTGAGCAGCGAACATCCTTAAGCAAATTGATTATTTACAAATACAAATCAACAGTAAGATAACGTGATAAAAATTAAAATTAAATTCCTATTTCTCTAGTGAATATGTGGCATTTGACTGAAAGGACAGTGTTCCCAACACATTAATGATGTAAAAACCGTTCAGATGATAGTTGTTGACTACCATATCTGTGTTATTATAAATCTGCCATTTGTTGAATCAATGCATATTCAAATATCAATTTCAGTCACGTTTTAGCTGAAGCGATAATCATTAGTGTCCATGAGACACATTTTACCTGATACCTCAGTATAAACACTCAACAAGCTAGAAACAACAAAGGATAAAACCTCATTTGTATGTCTCTAGGGAACATGTGGCATTTAACTGAAAGTACAGTGTCCTCAACAAATTAATGATGTGTAAATCATTCACATAATATTTGTTGACTACCACCACCGTGTTATTGTAAATCTGTCATTTGTTGAATCTATGCATTATCAAATATCAATTTCAGTCACGTTTTAGCTGAAGTGATAATCATTAGTGTCCATGAGACACGTTTTACCTGATACCTCAGTATAAACGCCCAACAAGCTAGAAACAACAAAGGATAAAACTTCATCACAACACAAGAAAAGAAACACGTCGTTTGTATGCAAATTACATTTATTGAATATCAATACAAGTATTTACATCAAAACAATGCATTTTATAATTGCTTTTTTGTGTTCCATTTAATATTGCTTAAAGAGATTACTCCCTTATCAAATTTAACAACACTCTGGAGTATTGATACAATATCAAATGGTGATCATTTATAAAGTGAGACCAGTAACGGTCAATAATATGTAGTTATGAGATTTGTGGATATAAGTGATAAGTGTATGGTATGACGTACTTAACTGGTAAACGATAGTGACTATGTCATTTATGACTCTCCAGAATAAATTTTGACCAACTTTCCTGGAATTCGGTTGCTTAATATTTTGTTGTTGGTAATCACAAACCTCGTGTCTGAATAAGGGTCAACACATCAGCAAACCATATAAGAGTTTGAAGTAAATACTACATGATATGAAATTATAGATTCTTCTATCTTCAAGTTCGTGCACAACAAGTAAAGAAACAAATTATTACTATATTGCATCACACTGCAACCTCTTGACAATGTGATGTTTCAACGATGTATTGGTTACTAAACTAAATTATTATTGAATGTAGTTTTTAACAGATGTATACCTCTGTTGCCTTTGCTTTATTATGCCTCTAGAAAGGTCTATACAACTAATCGTGTATTTCCTTCAATACCTTTTCTTAATACCTTTTGTACCTAAAATTATCACAATACTTTACATTATTATTGTATGATACATATCATGAAGTAAACATATATAACTCCTAACGATCTTGTTCTACTAACACTTTTTACACGGTTCGTAGCTTTATATTTTCAATACCCTACACAACACATCAGCACAACTAACTAAAACAAACAAGGTCCAATTCATTTAAATAGTGGCTTGAACAATTTCAAAACAAAATGCAGCAAATCTTTTGAATGTTTTTGTTTCTTTCTAAAATTGAAGGTGTAAAATTACTAGATAAACCTTCTGGGTTTAATTCAGATAAAAAAAGACGTTTCGGCAGGTTGTAGATTTTCTTTCTTTGAATGTGTTAATGGAAAAATGTTTCTTCTTGCAATTTTAGCTAAACAAGGTTAAGTGTTTGTTATATCAAAAGTTAAAGTGTAAACCAATTATGTATGTGGACTTTTATTATTCGGATTTGATTTTGATGATGTCCGTTTTGAAAAAAGAGTTAAGACGTAGAAGTTAATCTCAAAAGGCAGTATGAACACACCGAAGTTTTACATTCAAGTTTGTATTTCTTTTTGTAAATAATGCTGGATCACAAGATACATGTACTTAGTAGTCAAAACATTATTCGACTTACATTATCTATTTAAAGAGCAAAATGTTGATTGCAATTACATAGAAAAACGATCAGTTGGTTTGAAATAAAAAACAGACTGGTTGTATGTAAACCTAGTTTATTGAATATTGTAAAGTAAACAAAAATACATTCACACATAATAACAACAAAGCGTTTTCGATTGCATGCTGTTTTTAAGTTTTTCTAATTTAAATCACACCTTCTATATTGCTTTATGAGATTGCTTCAATATAAACAATTAAAAGGTTATATTAACACGTCAAAAGTTAGGTATAAAAACCAACTTCAGAACTTTTAATAAGATAACAAAAGACGTTTCAAGATACGATGGCTGCATGTATCACTTTAACGTCAACTTACACCAGCTCTCCTGTATTTTGGATCACCACTTTCTGTAATATATTTGGAATACTTTTAAACAGTGTGTTTATTTACACAATCATCACAATAAACGACAAGAAGAAAATAGTTGACAAAACTATTTTAGCTGTTACTGTTGTAAAATTACTCCAGACATCAGTTGCAGTTGTGAAGTCTTCATTTAAATATTCACTCAATAAAGAGGATTTCGACATGTTTACAATCAATGCATTCGGTAAGTACCATTGTACGAATTCATTACTTTTTATTACCTAAACAAAAACAAGAATCTGAAATGATTTGCAGTAAAGTACATTTTAAATGAAGAATCTTAACAACTGAATAACATGATCAGGACTTGAGACAGGCAAACATAAAATACTATGATATTATTACGTAAGTATTTCTGTATTGGCCTTGTTATTGGTCCGAGGCTTGCTGTATTGGTCTGAGGCAAAGCCGAAGGCCAATACAGCTGGCCGAGGACCAATAACAAGGCCAATACAGAAATACACGTAATAATATCTTTATTAATTAACTAGTGTTACAATATTTTTTTAATTTCATTTCAAAAGAGATAAATATGTTTACCTTGAAGTGGAACTATCCAAATCTCAGTTTGTTTCTTTTTAGTAGATGCAATACATAATGATCTGGTGCTGTTTCCAGGTGTCTTCAGCATTTTCTCATCTGATGAATTTTTCTACCCTTTTCAGTCACTATAAAGTGTTACAACTTAAATTTAGACGCAACACATAAATAGTAATTGGAAAGGTACTGCCATTGCATGTTATGCAGAAACTAATTTAAACATTTGTTAAAATCGATGTGTACAAATTCGTGAAATTATGAGGTCGTCAAGAAATGAACTTTGTGATAATCTACTCGTTCCTCAAACCTGAAATAGTTCTATCGTCTGCTTTCAAAATACCTTTTAAATGAATGTGATGGTCTTTCGCCTGAAATGTATGCCATATTGACATTTTCAGCATGTTTAAGATAACTAAACGACAACTGCGTCTTCAAAACAACTGTTTACTTTCAGTTTGTGTTTATCGTGACTTTCGATGTAAAATCTAGAGACGTTCCGAAATCCTGCACTTATCTCAACTCGGCCAATATAGAATAACTCGGCCAATACAGAAAAAAATCTATATTGGCCCAGTTATTCTGTATTGGCCCAGTTTACACATTATATTGCATAGGCAGTTTTCATCATATTAAGTCCAATAACAGTGTAGTTAATTAATAATATAAAATAAAACACGTTTATGCGCCTTACATTTCCGAAAGCTTTATTGAAAATGCCTGTACCAAGTCAGGAATATGACAGTTGTTGTCCATTCGTTTGATGTGTTTTGTCAGTTGATTTTGCCATGTGATTAGGAACTTTCGGATTGAATTTTCCTCGGTGTTCAGTATTTTTGTGATTTTACTTTTTTTTTACTATATATTATGCTAACTTAAATCAACATTTGTTTTTACAGAAACCTTGGAATTTTTACTTCAAGGTCTGTATACCTGGAGCTTGCTGTCCTTGACAATAGCCCGGATCTTGGTTTTAAAGAATGTAAACGTTGTGCAGAATCCAAAGACTCGATTCCAAGTTTCACAAATCTGCATGACATTATCGATAACTATAAACATCATAGCGATTGTCGCCTATGGAATTGTTCTCTTTATTATGAGTCCTGTACGCACAAGTCAAGCGTGTATAATTAAGAGAACACTTAAATTCATTATAATGGACGTGCCATGGATGTTTGTTATAATTATGAATCTGGTTTTAGTTGTGTACATCACAGTGATATTTGTTAGGACCAATGGATGCCGAATCCGCAATCCACGACAATATACCTTCAGTAATAATAACACGCGCAAGAACAAAACGAACGTTTTTCGACGACGACTTCCGAGGTTGATCCGTACCAAACCACAAGTTGTTCCTCGGATAATTCACAGAGGACATAGATCTTCGTCCCGAAAACTTCTACGACATGTGTTGATGTCTGTCCTACTATTGATTATTTTCAATATTGCTCCTAGTACATATGTTAGTGTATCGGAAATGTTAGTTGATTATCTGAAACACAACATCAAAGACCAAATTATAATCTATGTTGTATTATCAGCATGTTCAAATATTCTAAATCCTATTTCCTTTGGGATGTTTTCGAAAGAAAGGAGAACTGTAATTAAAAAAATTGTGAATCCTTCTATGTTTTACTTTTCGTTGTCTGGAAAAAGACGACCAACTTTTTCAACAGAAATCACCACATGATTTTTTACCTTACTCGACACAGACATTCACAAGGCTGGCATATTTGTTAAGTATTTAATATGCCTGTTAGCTTTTTCAGCTGCAAAAACGTCAGAAGCTTAGAAGACAAAACACATTTGTTAATCGATCTGTTTGAATTGTCTTGTAGTAATTGTGAATTAATATACAACAATTGTAGGAAATACGACGACTAAAACGCACTGGATTATCTTAAAGAGAACAGTCGGCATAGTTGAACATTAACCTATTTTTTTCTATAGAAAACTCTGAACAATACATACAGATGTTATCATCGTCGCGTTTTGGTAGTTGGGATGATTTTTAGATAGAAAATAGCAGTTTACAAAAACAAAAAAGATTTTGAATATAACATAGAACAGACTTTTTTTTATATTGAGCAGTTCAAAACGAAAGTCGTTTCTCTTTTTCACGTGATCTATTAACAGTATTCGAACATTATACGTTTGTGAAAAACTGGTTTTTTTTTCGTTCATTTTAACATGTTTATTTTGAATTGAAACGGGAGATTCATTACAATGTATTGTAACAAAATATAAGAACAAACAACACATATAAGATATGTATTTTGAAGAAAAAAGCACATCAGCTCATTTATATGGTTGTTTTAACATATATGTCAATTGACATTTGTTTGTCTAATTTAGTATCTACTCTGCATAATACATTTTTAAGTTGTAACTCGCCTCTGTGGTTTTTGATGCATTAAGAAACGCTCTAAAGGCTTCGTGCACTGCTATACACAATCTTTTTTTGCGACAAAAATGCTAATCTATATCAATTGGCAGTTTTTTCAAATGTGTTAATATTAACTCTAATTAAATTGGAGAAAGTAATTCCTTAAAATGTCATATGTTAAATGTTATATATGATAACTATCGTGTATTGATGTCTCTCTGCGTAAGTACTTCGAATAATACAATAATTAATTTATATGGTTTGGTAAGACAATAAACATGAAAAAAATTATGAGAAACAACAGCAATAATAAAAAAAAATGGAACGTAAAATGTAAAACAGATCATTAAGCACGAACCAGACCACAATCCGGCTATAACATGAGTTGCTTCAGAAAGTAAAGCAGTTTTATACAGTGTTTTCGATACATGCTTTAAAAAATCCTTCAATAGTGAAACACAATACGCACAATAATCAACACGCCTTTACATCATATTACAGACGTATCAAATATGTTTTTGACAAGGCAATGGTCTGTTGAGATATATTTTTACTTTAACAAAGCTTCACAATTTAAGCCGAACTTTATACACGTAGATATTATAGCTAGTGTTGCAGTATTGAAGCTCGACATTGAATTAGATATAGGTGTTGTTCAGAAAATGTAATTACAGACAATGCAATGAAGGCTTCGGTACAGTTTCGTGCAAGAACAGCATCTAATAAGTACATTATGTGGTTAAAATGTTTTTATATTATACATGATAAACACCTTATGTTGATAACTGTATCGCCTGCATTGAAGCTACCCGGTATTGCTTTGTATATAAAAAAGAAGATTTGGTATGATTGTCAATGAGACAACTAACTCTCAACAAGGGACCATTTTGACACACACAGAAATTAACAACTATAGGTCACCGTACGGCCTTCAACAATGAGCAAAGCCCATACTAAATAGTCAGTTACACAAGGCCATAAAAATGACGATGAAAAACAATTCATTTATTGATTAATTGTTGTTTACTTTACGCCGCATTAGCACAAAAATGCTATATCGCGGCGAAAAATAACAATTTAAACGAGAAAGCTAACGACCTAATTATGTTATATGCTGATTCCATAAGTTAATAACGTAACTGTTAATATGACACCTCACTATCCCATATTCTTTACTGAATGTCATTGTAACGACCATTTAAACTATACTCTGTCAACAAATTTAATTATCGGGCATGTATAAAGTCAAACTGTTTTGAATTGATAACATTTTTAATGTTCGACATATTTTTTTCTCATAACAAAAAATCCAGTTTGATGTTGCAAAAAATACATCAATGTATAAAAAAAGACAAAAGTGTAAAGTGTCATGTACCTGATAGTTTTTGGTGTTTCATTTTTAACATCAAAGAATTTGTTGGAGTAACCGATAAAAAAATCACAAAATAGCATCGACAGCTGTCTCCGCACTTGTTATGACGTAATCTGTTGAAGTTAACAGTGGGGCGGGATATGATGTGCGATGAAGAACCATAAATTAGCTAAAATCACTTACAAATTAATTACTGTGCATATAACAAGGCTATAATTCTTATATCATTTGCATATCTATAAATACTTGAATTGGATTGGTCAATTCGAATTTTTCTCTTGGTTTACACTTCGATAAACCATATTTCCGTAATCTATTCATGCGCGATACACATTCTTGCAGGGATACTGGGATTTTCAGCTAATTGCGATTATAAAACAATTGCATAACAGTTGTTTCTATTCTAATACATATATAACCAAACAAAAAAAAAAGGAAATAAAAAAAAATTGCACTAAACCTTCAAAAATGTATAAAAATAAAATTTAAATAAAATTCCGCGAAATTTCATGAAGGATTTGCCGAATTTACGTCTTGGCATAACACGCCGTCATACGGGTGGAACTTTTCAAGGGAACGATTATTTCGTTACATGTACGCTTCAAATTCTGATAATATTTGATTAAAATGAAGTTTTTGAGGTAGGTTTTATATTTCATTTTAGATTCTGATGCATTTATCGAACATTTATGTTCTTTAGAAAGTTAAGATGGCGGCGTACTCCTTAGTTACGACATGCCATTGTGCTTTTGATGGGAAATATAGCAGCCATCAAACAAATAATGTAAATTAATAATCGCGTATGTTTGGCTGAAGAATTATAAGGATTAAACATATTTTTTCTAGAGGTTATTGATGTGTAAACCGGGTCTCTTACTCACAAACTTAACATAAAAGTCCTTCTGAATTTTATTCAGTTTGTGAGTTAATCGTCCCGGTTTACACATCAATAACCTCTAGAAAAATGTGTTTAATCTTTTAGTAATAAAGATGCAGGAATGTCTTGGATTTTGTTTATACAGAAAACAGATTTCTCAGATTGTTGATATTGAAATTTGCATACATACAATACAAAAGTAGAATTATAAAATATAAATTTAGTATAGAATATTTGCCTCTTTCTTATTTAAAAAGTCTTACCTCATTACCTACGTTACAAACTTCAAAGGAGTTGATACTTCAACTGTGTATTATAAAGTATGTGTTATCGTTAGTACACTTGAGGGTAATTGAATGTTACATTAATATTGTTTTCAAATACTAAAAATACATGCTTTCACTCGGTGTACAAAAGCTATTTAATAGAAAAGCAACGACTCTGCATTGACAATCACAACTTGAAGACTACCATTACAATGTTGAAAATAAAGATTCCACAACTGTTACAAGTAAGTTACGATATTTCTCCACTAGAGACAGATACATTTTGATACTTGAAGCACGCGGCTTGCCGAGCTTTATAACTGTTCAAAATTTAATTGATGAGAGTTGAGAAATATCGTAAAACATGAGTTATGGTGGTAGAATCTGTTTCTCTATTGATTATTATCCTTCCTTTTCAAAGATTTAAAGAAAGTTGTGTACTTTTTATTTTACATCACGAAGCACGGCTACTTGTTATATGACGTCACAATATGCAGACTCAGAAAAACCAAGAAAATGTCACGTTACACTTTTATGTTGGCTAACCATTTGACGAAAACAGGAGATGGTACAGTTCAGTATTTTGTTTTGCATTGTAGATGCATACACTGACAAAACACACCCAAAACAACAATATGCAGGAGACAATGATGCTTTTAAAAGATCTTGTTATTACAATGTCAAAACGTTTGATATGTTTTTTTAAAGTCGTTCTCTAACGCATCTTTAATTCAAAATGACATTGTCAGAATTTTTAAAATTATTTATTTGTTCCCATTTCTTCTTTACATACTGTGGATTCATTTATTTTCGTGGGTATCAATTTTCGTGGATTGCTGAAAACTTGCATATTCGTGGATATTTGATTTCGTGGTTTTGCAAATCTCTGTATACAAAGCCTATTGGAAATATGTTATTCGTTGAACATTTGAATTCGTGGTTTACCTTTACCCACGAAACCCACGAAAATTGGTATCCAACGAATAATAATGAATCCACAGTAGTCAAAACCAAAAATAAGGCGTCTCATTCATGGATTTTTTTTGCAGAGTAGATACATAAATGACGAATTAGTGAACACAACATTGTTAAGGAAATGATGAATTAATTTATGGCGCAAACACTTATAAATGACTGAAGTTGGATATTAACATACGCACATGAATAAATCTAAAAACACAGTGCACTTATTGACTTAGGTCATAGCAGAGACGTATCGAGATCATCTTTATATTTGCATCGTTCTTTTTTTAATTAAGCAGAACAGTTCCAAATTGCTAGTATCAGAAGTATGGCTACCTGTCGCTATGCTTTAGTCAAATTTAATTAAATGCTCATGTCAGTATATAGGTGTGGTCGGGAATGTGTAATTATATGAAAAGCTGTGAAGGCTATAAGACATGAATGTGCAAACACATCAGGTTGATTTTTAATGTCTGACAGTGTTTCTTTATATCAATTTCGTAAACGAAATTGTGTTGATTATTAGAAAAAGTTCTTTATTGCTTAATATGTTTGTTTGGTTAGACAATAAATATAATGTTTATGGTACATCTTACTATCCTATATTGTAAATGTCACTGTAACGACAATTTGACAATTAAACAAGTAAGAAGTGACACTGTTTTGACTTTCAATGACATTTTTTTTTTCATCATAATAAAAAAAAAAGAATTATTAATGTTACAAAAAGGACCTTGGAAGTGATACGAAAGAAATATTCAGAAAATCCTTTAAAATGTACATGTTTATAGTAATTCCTATCTTTTTGTTCTTCGTTATTTGTTTGTTGTCTTATAATGACTAAGATCGTAACACAATGTTGACTGCTGTACTTAAGATTTTAACATTTGTACCTGTAATGTTTGTTTGATTTGGTCATACATCGTTGTTATTATAATAGATCGTATACGACAAGTGAGAGGTTAATCTAGCTATAAAACCAATTTCTATAACTAACGAAGTCAGGAATTTGACAGTTGTTGTCTATTCGTTTTACGTGTTCGATCTTTTGATTTTGCTATTTGAATAAAGACCATTGAATTTCAATTTTTTGCAGATTTTTTTTACTTTTGTTGTTTTCCGAATATTTTGTTTACACAATATTTCAGTTCATCACTCCATTCTGTTTTGTCAACTTTGCAAGAGACTTTGGCAGCTTAGATAGAGGGGTGTTGCTGTTGTTTTTGAGACATTTTGGCATTCCTGAAAAATTACACCACTGGGTCGATGCTACTGCTGGTGGACGTTTCGTCCAAAAGGGTATCACCAGCCCAGTAATCAACAGTTCGGTGTTGACAGTAATATCAATAATGTGGTCACGATTTGCAGCGGGATTACACATTTTAATTTTCCTGTTTACAAAACTTTGAATTTTTCGAAAAACTAAGGATTTTCTTGTCCCAGGCATAGATTACCTTAGTCGTATTTGGCAAAACTTTTTGGAATTTTGGATCCTAATTACTTTTCGACTTTACACTTGTTTGGCTTTATAACTGTTTTGATATGAGCGTCACTGATGAGTCTTATGTAGACGAAACGCGCGTGTGACGTACTAAATTTTAATCCTGGTACCTTTGATAACTATTTACACCACTGGGTCGATACCACTGCTGGTGGACGTTTCGTCCCCGAGGGTATCACCAGCCCAGTAGTCAACATTTTGGTGTTGACCTAAATATCAATAATGTGGTCATTTTTATAAATTTTATGATTACAAAACTTTGAATTTTTCGAAAAACTAAGAATTTTCTTACCCCAGGCATAGATTACCTAAGTCGTATTTGGAACAACTTTTTGGAATTTTGGATCTTCATTGCTCTTCAATTTTGTACTTGTTTGGCTTTATAAATATTTTGATATGAGTGTCACAGATGAGTCTTATGTTGACGAAACGCGCGTCTGGCGTACAAAATATAATCCTGGTACCTTTGATAACCATATAAACATCATGAGAAAACCTGTACAGGAATGCAGAGCAATATTATCCATGAATGTCAACTAAGCCTTAGATATAACAAATGGGGTGAGACACGGCTGTATCCTTTCACTTTTGCTATTCCTGGTAGTTAAATGGAACAGACGACAGAAGAAACGTTGTCAATAGACCAGATACACAAAGTTTAATGACCTAGACTTTGCCGATGACATTGCTATGCTGTCCGACAATTTCCACCAAATGCAGGACAAATTCTCGCATGTGTAAAAGAGAGCAGCAGCAATATGTTGTTTTCCAGACAGAGCGTGACAGTGGTTTCCCATAACAAGAAGACATACTGGTCACAGATAAAGGCATGTTGTTTAAGAATATCTGAGCAAATGTGAGAATATATGTCATTCGATCAAATGAACTGAAGAACGTATGACGTATAAACGGAGGGACATGGGTGATTACAACTTAAGTCGGAATATAATGATAATACAAAAAAGTGGATAACATTTAAAACTAAAGACATTAACCTAGCATCGTTCTAGAACTGTAGAACATATTGAACGGATCATACGTGCATCGATAATTGACAAGTATGTATATTAAATGTTAAGGTTTACATTGTTCAAAAACAAGATATGTATGCAGAGGATGAGGGATTTGTGGGGCTTACAAAAACCTACCAATATTACAAATTTAAAAGTTATGTAATAAGATTTTGTTTTGCTCCAGTTTTTTTAGAAAAAACAACAAGTTTACCAATCCAACACTGTAATTATATTTTTGAATATTGTAAAATTGGTAACAATATTGATATTATAATCAAACTCAACCCTAACTAAATATTATTGTTTTATTCATATTATTATTCAAAGGTCTTATGACAACTGTAACTTGGCGTTTTACAAAGTCATGTTTCTTTTGCTCTTACCGTTAATTGCCGATTTTGTCTCATAATGGCCACAGTTTCTAAACGAGCCGAAAATAAAAGGGCTACTTACCAATATACTGTGCATAGATAAAACACAAGAAATCAATCTGAGGTGTCCGATTGACCTTTCAGCACCTTCTTTTGTTTCTGAAAAGTATCCCAGTTCTCTTCAACGTGCAGTAAATCCAATACTAGTATGTAATACTAAAGGTTTTTCTTATGGTTTGTTCTGCCTCTAAAAAACAGCAATAAAAACCTAAACCAAAAATCACTTACTAAAAGCAACTGTTCAATAATAGAAGGCAAATATGGGTTTTAAAATTACTCATTTCAATTTTGGTTATTAAATTTGTGAATAAACATTTGTTTAAAACTACCAGTTTAATAACGTCTTTGTTGTGATTCAGTCTTGAAATTGATTATAAAAAAGTCCGGACTTTAACCTAATAATTGCATTGGTAGTATGTTGTCTCATTCGATTCAAACGCAAAGGTAGGAAGACAAAGGGAAAAGGATAACTGTATGGCGCTTATACGCTTTCGTAATACCACCAACATTTTGTTAAATTAGCTAGAGGCTCTTAAGAGTCTGTGTTGCTCACCTTGTTCTATGGGAATATCAAACAAAGCACACTCTTAATCAATGTAGACATGAATAGACCATGACAAAAATCTTTATTTTATTGATTTTGTATTACTGATCTTTTAGTCTGTTTAGTCTGGTTATATCATTTGGCTTATAAATAGATATTGCCTTGCTGATCTTTTTGTGATTTATAGGGTTTATTTATCTATCATATTGAGGCATAACAGAATAAAGATGTGTTTCTATAAATATCATAGTTTTCATTATAAATGGCAAAAATGAAAGAAAAACAAATGTCATTTTTGGACAATAACCATTATATGGGTTTGTCTAACATTTTTGACGTGAATATGGACAATTGATAGAGCTCATGATCATTCTTTTTAGCATATGTTTTCTTTTCAGATTTTCTCTATATATAAAACGGTTGAAAAAATAATAGAAAAACTTGTTTTTTACGCCCATGTTCTACTTTTAGCGATGTCAGCCCTGTTGGTTTGTATGAATGACAATAACTCCTTAAGGGGTCAATTGGCCATTTTGGTCATGTCAGACTCTATTATAGATCTTAGTTTGCTGTACAATTTTGCTGTTTACAGTTTATCTCTAGCTATTTAAATGTTCAAGATACTAACCAAAATCTGTAAAATTTCTTTAAAATCATCAATTCTGAGACACTAAACCATCAGGTTTTTCTGATGAGTCTGAACATTTTAGGACAGATAGATCTTTACCTAATGAACATATCCATCCCTGGTTAAATTTGCTTTAAATGCTTTTGTTTCAGAGATAAAGCCAAAACCTGCATTTTACCCCATGAACTATTTTTAGCCATGACGGTCATCTTGGTTGATGGATGGCGTCATCGGATACATTTAATAAACTAGCTACTCTAAGGATGATTAAGGCCAAGTTTGGATTAGTTTGGCTTATTTGTTTTAGAGGAGAAGATCTTTGTAAAACGTTTTAAAAATTACGAAAAGATGCGAATATTTCACTTTAAAGGACAATACATGTAACTCTTTATGGGGTCAATAGACCATTTTGGTCATGTGAGCTTATTTGTAGATCTTACTTTGTTGAACAATTTTGCTGTTACTGCTTATCTCTATCTATTAAAGTATTCAAGATAATAACTAAAACTGTAAAAATTTCCTTACAATTAACAATTGAGGGGCAACAACGGGTTGTCTGATACATTTGAAAATTTCAAAGCATAAAGATCTTGTTCTGATGAACAATTTAATCCCGCGTGGTATAAAACCTTAAGTTGCAGAGCTATAAGCCAAAAACTGCATTTCAAACCCATGTTCTATTTTTAACCATGACTGCAATCTTGGATGATTGGCGGGGTAATCGGATACATTTTTTTAAAACTAGATACCTTAAGGGGGATGATTTAGACCACGTTTGGTTTCATTTGGCGCAATAGTTTCAGAGGAGAAGACAATTTTAAATGTTTACAGACGACGACGACAACGGACGACGGACGCAAAGTGATGAGAAGAGCTCACTTGGCACTTAAGGATGTATACCTCTGAGGAGTCAAACATTTCTAGAATTAAACTTTTTTCTACACCTGATTTTTGTGGTTAATATGACTGTAAAAAAAAATTGATGAAGAAAAAATCATATGGTTGTGCACTTTTTTTTTTGCTACGGTCCTCTGAAAGTACCCACTTTTGATGATCGATTTTTCCATTTTTCATCACTTTTCACCCAGTTTGGGGCTTTTATCTTGAAAAAAAGCACAATTCAATTATTCAAATTTTTTCATACTCATTAAAGATGAAGGGGACCAATCTGAACAAATTCAACTAAAAAAACTATAGATAGGTGTCAATATAGGAAATATATATCATATGTTGATGCTTTTTCGTGTCAAATTTACCATGTTGTCAATTTTGTAAATTTGTAATTTTTCTCTGTTTATAGAAAAGAAAAAAGTTACATGGGATGTTTATGTTTCTAGTAAAATAAATTTGTGTACCCCTCATCCATTTTTCTCAAACTTTCCCTACAGAAGACTGACTTGATTAGTAATAAAACTTAAAAAATTCCAATATCCAAAAACTACCTATTGGAAATACACAATTCTTTCACAGATTTACGTTTGAATATGATAATCATCAAATGCATTGCTATTTTTTACTTATATCACATGGAAATAATTCCAGAACGAGATTTCAATGAGACTGAACGAGACTGAAATGTCAGAAGAATACATCACAAAGGCCAGGTGATCTAAAAAGTATATTACAACTAACATTGTACTAATTAGCAATGTGCTACTTAATACATTTCATTTATATTTATTTACTTAAATTATGAGTAATAAAATCAATATTTCACTAACTACTTTGTTTAAGCAACAAGTTGACATGATCCGTTTTATATAGAGTTAACAAATACATATCCGTCACCAAAACCACATTTCCGGATTAGATGATTCAAGTTGTTAGTATACTAATTGTAAGAATGTGTCATATATTTCCGCTCATATACTTCATGTCATGGACTAGAACTTAGCTGTTGTGTTCTCAATAAAGTAAGTACTTGATTTAATTTGAAATCACATACAGTGTCAATAGATAAAGGAAGATGTTGTATGAGTGCAAATTAGACAACTCTCCCCTCACTTCACAATTTATAAAAGTAAGAGGGCAAGGTACGGTCTTAACACGGAGACTAGGCTCATGACAAACAGGAAACTATAAAAAGGCCCCCCCCCCAAAAAAAACTAAGAGTGTAACAATGAGGATAACCAATGGCCTAATCAATATATATATAAACGAGAAACGCTAATAAACTACATAAACAGTCGACAACGACTGGAAATCAGATTCTTGACTTAAAACAGGTGCAAATATTTGCAGCGGGATTACACATGTTAATGGTATACCAAACCATCTCCTTATTCTGAAACAATTGCTTAACATCACAACAAAGAAAGACGCACTATAACATATCAATTGGATTGGATTAATTCAATCAAAAAACATAGTAACACACATTACCACAAAATGAACGAATACATGTGATTTGTAATACAATGTACAAATATAGTCAATAAAAAAAAAACGAGGGATGAATAATTAAAGAAACCCGCTGTAAAATGTTAAACAATTTTTGAAAAAAAAACATCAACTTTAAAAAAAACCACGTCATATTAAACACATGTATATGAGAATAATTATGTTGTTAAGCATACTTCTTCTGTCTTTATTATCTTCCGTTTAGGAATACCAAGAAATTTTGTGTATGTCAATAAAACTAATCTAAAACTTGGATGAATATCAACAGTAAAACTATAAAAGTGTGCTCGATAAAACTTCTTGATCTTCATGTAAATGTGTCGGAACAGTATCTAAGGAGAAAGGAAGTAATTGTGATGTTATAGAACAAAGAGACGAATAAGTGATAATTTGTAGTTATTCAAAACAATCAAAACCGATACATGTTAACATTAAA
This sequence comes from Mytilus galloprovincialis, assembly GCA_037788925.1. Taxonomy (NCBI): domain Eukaryota; kingdom Metazoa; phylum Mollusca; class Bivalvia; order Mytilida; family Mytilidae; genus Mytilus; species Mytilus galloprovincialis. The sequence continues at coordinate 89,657,222 of CM075338.1, forward strand.
TAACAAAAGTAGCAACAGGTCATATTAACAAGAAAATACGATTTGAGAGTACTCGCAGTTACTGACAGCTACTTAAGTGGGTGTCCATGGAAAAACCAGCAGTGGATGGCACATGACATATTTTATTTTCAAATTTTTCATCTATTTCATATTACAAAATCGTTCTTTCTCAAAGTTAAATTTTGTTTTTTTATTAACTGCAACAAAGAGATAAACAATACATAGAAAGCACTGGGAATTCAATGAAAAGGGGAGATAACTCTTCATTTTGTACAAAATTTTGTTGCATTGTTAGTGAACTTTAAAATCATTTTTTGAGCCATCCACCGTTGATTCAAAAATATCATTGACATATATATCCTTTGTATAAACATTGCATTGGAACCAAAAATTCAGCGGGGAAAAATATGTTGTGCCACTCATATCATAGGATTTGCCTGATATTTACTTTGACAGCCTCTTAAAAGACAAAACAATTAAGAATAATAAATCATGCATGACAGACTAAAATCAACAAAAACACATCCCAGGGATTTAGTATTATGACATCATGGACAGTCAAAAAGGACAAAACTTGTGCCATGCCAAAACATAAATGTATCGACAGGGAGTAGGATAGATAGGAGTTTATTCTCCCAGAAATATATTACCTGAGCCGTATTTGGCACATTTTGGAATTTTTGGTCCTCAATGCTCCTCAACTTTGTACTTGTTTGGCTTTATAACTGTTTTGATCTGAGCGTCACTGCTGTGTCTTATGAAGACGAAACGAGTGTCTGGCGTATTAAATTATAATCCTGGTACCTTTGATAACTATTTACTTCTATCACGATAAAACGGAACGTGTGTGTGTCTTTATGCAACCCGTTTGAAAAGAATACAACTTGAGTTATGTTTTAATTTGTTGATGGCAAATCGATATTATTTTAACATTGGTAAGATAACCCGTATCATTAATTAGATATAGGAAGATGTGGTGTGAGTTCCAATGAAACAACACTCCATCCAAATAACAATTTCTAAAAATAAACCATTATAGGTCAATTTACGGCCTTCAACACGGAGCCTTGGCTCACACCGAACAACAAGCTATAAAGGGCCCCAAAATTACTAGTGTAAAACCATTCAAACGGGAAAACCAACGGTCTAATCCTAATCATTTAGTTTGTTTAAAGGTTCGATGAGTTTACACGGATCACATAGTGATTTCCGCGTTTTTAATATAATATTACCGTAAAATGTAGGATTTTAAATACTTTTTTTTACAGGTACAACCAAATTTGCTAAATTTATTGACTTAATAATTTACCAGTGTTTCGTTGATTACGTTCGTTAAAATCTATAACATCACTACACATACGTGCATACCGAACGACTTGGGATATACACACAGTTTGATGAAATCGAAGAAACATCATCACTTTAAAAAAGGAAAATTGACAATAGGGAATAAAAAATCGTCTCTTTTGTCGTAAATTTTCCTTTAGAAATTAAACTGTCTAAATCAGGAAAGGACAACTACTGTTGTTTATGTTAGATTTAGTTAAAGTAAGATCTTTTTATTATCATATTTTTAATGATGGTGTTACCTGGTCGTTGTGGTGAGTTGCAGCATTGGCAAGCATGCCACATTTTTCTTATTCCTATACACATTTGCAGGTTTTGGTGCAATTTTGTTATTCTGAAAAGTATAGCACAATTAAAAAAGACAAAATGAGATGTATTAAATTCATGTCACCTATTCAAATACACTGCGTAAAAGCAAGCATACAGCGCCTAAATTATAGAAAACGCAAAGTGTTGTATGCAAGAAGTTTGTCACTGAGAGTACAGCTTGGCATTTGATCTTTCTTGTTATGAATAACTACTCATAGAATTTGCAAATGGTTCATGCGACAGTATATGTTTAAAATTCATAAACGTGTCCATTCCACGAAACGTGTCAGATTATCCTTAACATCTCATTGCATGAACGCCTAACTGTGTCCATACGTTTAAATATTGTTTCAATTAATTAGATGTTTTGCCTTCAAATGAAATCAACATGTCTACCAAAAACAGATCTATAATTTTCATAAACCACAAATGTATTGCTCTCTAGATCTCATAAGCGTTTAATACTTTTACTCTTTCATATGTTGTCTTACTTCCAAGTGTGACAGGAAAAAAGTATGGTCACTTAGTTACGTCCACCTTCGACCAAAAGTAAAAGTCTTGACCTCATTGTAGCTGCACGTGATTTTTAAGAACGCAGACACGTTTGGTAAAAAATGGGCTGTTATATCCGATATTTCGTTTACGGACAGAGCATTTCTCTTAACTATTGTTTTTATTGTTAATCTATTTGTTAATGTCTCTTAACCCGAATTTAATAAAATGTGCAACACTGTAGCCCTTTACAACAGGCTTATCAACAGATATTTCATGTTAAGGGGGGATATTGGCGAAAAATACCAGTCGGGAGAATGTTAAAATGTAAAATTAAAACGAGCCGTAAGGCGACGTAAATTCATTCTCAAGACTGGTTTTTTTTCGCAAATTACCCTCAAGAACATGCTATATCTGTTTAATTACACCGAATGTTAATGTTGACAAACGCATTGATGATCGTGACGTTGCAAGCGTCCAGTCGGATATAGTATTTTTTGGCAAATACCATGGCAGAGAAGGTAAAAAAGTCATATCCTTTTGGCATATACCCCGGCGGCTTTAAAAATGAACGATATTCATGTGATAAGAGTAAATTGGTGAAAAATACACTGGCTATCAACCAAACAAAATCCAGGATTCTTACATAAGGTGTAATTATATTGCAAAGAACTAGATGTATCTTCAATAAAAAAACAAAATATATCATGAGGTAGCTCAGTCTATCACATTTTTAAATTAAATCTTTTTATTTGATTTTGTTTATAGGATGATCTTATATATGCATATATGACCGTAATGATTTCACATGATAAACTACATATTATGTCATAATTGAATGCACTGCATTCTATTGCACACCTCAGTGACTTTTAGCGACTGTGCGTCACATTAATTGGTGTTAAATTATAATATAGGTGTATGTTTTAACTTTTCTAAAACAAGGTAAGACTAATTGTGTTTTTGTTTTGTTTTTCAGAATATAACAACAACTTGTCATATAAACATGTTAAATGTATGTTCAAATCCTGGTAGCAGCAATTGTTTTTCTTATTTTTTGTTTGTTTGAAGTTTTAATACCTATTGTGTCGATTAACTCGGGAATCTAATATTGTAAAAAACAACTTAAAGAAAACATTTTGGTGCATAACTATGTCGTTTTTTATCATTTGATCGGGTTATAAATACTTGTCGTACTTTGGTATTGACAAGTCTTGAGGCAGAAACTCAATAAGCATTTGTGCATAAAATATCTGTCAAAATTAGCCCTTACATTCATTAATACAATAGTCTATCTTACGGCAGATCTTTTTTACTGCAGTGACTCGAATGATTAAAACATGATAAACAAGACTTTAAGTAAACCTTCACACACTTAGTACAATAGCTGATCAATATTTTGATATGCACTAGCTTTATAAGTCACCTACATCTGTGCACCAAACACACATTATTTACATTTACAGGTAAGGACATGTAATCATAAAGTTTTATTATTACGTATACATTATTGAAGATCACAAAGCATGCAATTATGATTGACTTTTAATACCTTTTATGATAAAATCATGTTGTTTTAATGTTTTAACTTACACAAACAATTACCTAATGATAATACATTGTAAACCACTTATGTACATAATTTAGGTTTGTGTAGTGTTATAGTATTCAATAAGATACACTTACAAAATTTGTGTAGTATTAATTTTATTAACATTGATGTATGTTGCAACCATGGAATACAGATCTTTCTAAACAATATATTAAAAAAAACTTATACAATATTACAAGACTTGGGTGTTTTTGAAGTGACAAAACAAAAACGATAATAATTGAAGTAAGCAGAAAAAATATATATCACCGTGCAATTTGGACTTTACTATTAATTGTCTTCATATGTGTATATCATTGTGTTGGATACTACTAAACCGGAACTGAAATATTCAAATATGCTTTTTCTTTAAAAATAAAAAAAAAAAATGGGTTATGATTGCAAATGAGGCAACTCATTATAAGAGACCAAATTAAAAAAAAAGAAGTGAACAACTTTAGTTCACCGAACCTTTTACGCATTCTTATTTATATTTAAAAACAAAACTATAAAAACCTAATTTAACGAAATGAGGAAATATCAAAACTAACACCCTTTCAAGTCTCACAATGGAAAGTTCTTTTAAACCAAGACAATATGACCAATGATTTTTTTACTATTAATCCTTCTTTCAAATTTGTGTCATAGACAATGATAACTTTAAAAAAAAAGCGTCTATATTTTACGACATTTTAAAACATTTAGACTAACTATTCCACATCCAGACATTTTTAATCCATCCCCCAAAGCGTGTTTACAAGGGTCTGTTACGTGCAGAAAACGTGGCACTCTCTCTTACGGAGAGTCTGACCGGATGTGGATGCGTACGTGTACATCACGCACAACAAATAGGACCAATACTGCGGTAAGTGTTTTATTGCCCGTCGGAGGAAGATATGTAGTGACTATTTTATTCCCGTATCACAATTAGGGGATAACAGATCCTGATATTTGCACCCTAAAGCATATGTTTCTGAGCTACCTTGTAACAAACCAATCCAGTTATACCCAAAATCAGATCATAAAAGCTTTACCCTGTAACGTATCATGACGGTTCTAATACAGAATATATCATGAAGAACAGTTCTTCCAATGATAATTAATGACAGTTATACTCTATTACCTAATTTTAGTTCTAGCCTAGCAGATATCATGAAATGTCTACTATATAGTATACTATATGATCGTTGTACCTGAGAGAGGAACATGAATATGCCAAAGCACATATCACAACACTTCTACACTAGAAGATGTCATGACAACCTAGAACTGATCATGCCAATTTTAACATAAAAGTACTGTTCTATTCTAGAACGTATCATGATAGTGTAGCCCTAGAACATATAAAATACAGTAACTCTTCTGCCATAGAACGTATCATGACGGTGTTACTCTAGAAGATATGAATCAGTTCTACCCTAGAAAATATATTTACAGTTTTACTGTAGAACGTATCATGATATTGTAACCCTACAATATATAAATACAGTTGTATCCTAGAACGTAGCATGCTAGTGTTACCCAATAACGTAAAACACCATGTACAGTTCTTCCTTATACCATATATTTAGAGTTTTACCTTAAAACGTATAATCCCAGTGTCATCCTAGAACATATAATTTAAGTTCTATACCTTCGAGGATGTCATTAATATTTTACATCAAAACGTATATTAACAATGTTACCCTAGAACATATCAATACAGTTCTACCCTATATATCTGACATTTCTTTTACTGGTCCCCCAGTTTCCGTATAACACAGGTTATACTGTATTATTAACATCAGAGGAAAAGATATTTATTTTGTAAAATATTCTATTAATTTATTTTATTGTTACAGATTCATCAAAACAAATGATGGAAAACGCTTTTACTGTGGGATTAATTACGTTGATTGTGGTTTTCATAACTTATTTGATTTATAAACGATATCTGACACCAGGTGAGACTCTTCCAGGACCAAAGGCATGGCCCTTTTTCGGAAATCTTATCATGGTTAGTAGAGCCAAAAACTTTTACCAGCTGACAAAAGATTTACAAAAGGAGTATGGGAACGTTTTCAGATTAAAGTTAGGGCAGATAACTATTGTGTTTATTTCCGGACACACAAATATATCCAAAGTTATGGTTGATGATGGCGAAAACTCATCACATAGACCAACCTGGATGTTTTGTCCTAAGCACATCTTTAAAGGCAAAGGTAACATGACAATTACGTTACTAAAACCATGTATGTCATTTATATGTAAAGAAGAAAAAATAGTCGGGACATATTCTTACGTTTCGTTGTGTATGAACTGCAATCTTGTACGATGTAATCTTATACTGATTGTACGTTTACACTTATGTTTTAAAAAAAAGGAGACAAAATAAGCAAATTCAAATTCAAATGCATCTTCTTTTCCATATGTATTCGGAGGTCGAGAGATTAAAGAAGTAAATCTACAAAACTTTTAGCATTTCAATACGTCAGACCGGGAGTGTAAACACTGCATGGGGTACTGCTGACTTCGCTAACACAAGCTAGTTGAAAGGGCAAAAGTAGGCATTATGAATTTGGAATTATGTAAATCACAAAAAATTAATCGATTTTCTACATACGAAAATACCTGTACCAATTTACGACAATTATTATTCATTGGATTGATGGGTTTCAACTTTTGATTTTGCCATTCGATTAGGCACTTTCCATTATGAAATCTCCTTGGAGTTGATTATTCTGGTAATTTTCCTTTCATTTTTCCCACTGCTTGCAAATTGTTTTGGGCAAATTCGTTGAAACTTAATTTCTGTCTAGGAATACTCATATATAAAGCAATATTGAGGGTGTGTAAATAGCTATAAATACGTCAGGAACAATGCCTTCATATACGGTTGTAAAAATAAGTCTGTATGGGATAAGGTTGACATTATATTTTTTGGTATATCTACGTCACTTTTTATACAAATAAGATATTTTACCCGCTTTTATCCAGTTCTTACGTTTCGTTCGTAGTTAACAGAGTGTTTTAACAATAGCGGTGGTATACCTCCTAAACATTTCACTGAAGATCAAAAGTAAGAATAACATTGACTTCAGAAAAAAAAAGAGCTGCTAAAACATGTAAAGCGAGGACACTAACCTCAAACACCTCAGTCGTAGAAAAATAGTAGCGGACGACAAGTTTTATAGACAGCATGGTATGCTTATGTGTGAACTTAATCGCATGCCATTTTTATTGTTAATATGAAAAAAGCAACACAATAGTGATATGTATTCCAATGTTTTGATAATGCATGAAGTTGTTTTTTTTGGGATATCATTTCCTGAGTTTTTTATCATGTTTTACATAGGCATTGTATGGGCGAATGGACATCAGTGGTTGGAACTAAACAAACTAATAATTCAGGCTCAACATAAAACAACAGTCATAGAGAATATGCAACAACAGTTAACTCTAGAAGTCAACAAACTTTGTCAATGTTTCAGTCCAAATGACGCCACGGATCCGTTAGACCATTTATTTAACAGTACACTAAATATAATGTCGATTCTGGCATTCGGGAAAAGGTAAATATATCGAAGTGTATCATATAAGAGACATCCAGACGAGAGCCATACGTTTATTAATTGTATCTTACTGTAAAAGAGGCACAGCGTTGTACAGTACAGCATTGGTACTAATACAGACACAGTGCGTATAATTTCGGTAGTGGGGCGATCGATCCTCTCTACCGTCTTCCCTTTGATAATTATTTCAAGTTTACATATTAACATAAACAATGGTGTCGTTAAGAAGCTGTTTCTGATTTGTATAGAACGGCTATATACATGTAAACTTTTAAGTAAGGTAATGTATTTTGCAGATTGGAATATGAGAATCCTGATTTTACGACATTGCGTGCTAGAGTTAAATACATCTTTAAACATGGTCAGAGTTTGGGTAGAAAGGAAACTTTGTTTAGCTGGCTTGCGCTGTTTACAAAATCTCAGGTATTTGTATGAATCTATTCCAGATATGTTAGGTAGGTATCTACAGATTTAAACTGATCATGTACATGTCATCTGTTTACCCTTACAACGAAGCATTTTTTGATTGTATAAACACATGCTGATTCCCGAATACCGTTTTTAAAAGGCTGGTATATTAGATATGCACATTTGACGTAAATTTGGCCAACCTTTACTGTCATTTTTATTTTGTATTTTCACAGGAGTAATGGGTATTTGGCCTTTTTTCAAATTTCTTTTTCCATGTTATATCAGCGTAAAAAAAAGCTCCAATATGTAAAAAAAGGTTGTTTGTGGTGATGTGTAATTCATCAAACTGCACTGTCATATTGACTTGGCGATGTTTTATACATGTTATAAGAGTTCATAGAACTGTTTTTTTTTACTATCGTTTTTTTAAAATAAAACCGCCTATGACAACTAAATGGGGTTACTACATGATCTTATCTTTGGTCTCATAAGACAGTTTAAGGTGCATTCTGCAAACCTATAAGTTCTATCTCTTATGTTAATTACAGATACCAACTACGTGGTCACCTGTTATGTTCTTAAACTTTGACTTAGCTCAATTGATGATGGTATGGAAGTTAATAACCAACCAGTGATACGTATGTAAAATTTATATTTCAGGTCAGTGAAGTAATTGGAGAAATGGACAAACTACACGCATTCATTAAACAAAAACTAGAGAATCATGTCACTGACAATAATTCAAAGTTCCCCCTGGATCTGTTGGATGTTTATTTGAATCTATCTGATTCAGAAAGAAAAGACAGTGCCCTATCAGGTTTGTGTGTTACTGCAGCGGGATTTCGGTTTAAATATACAAGAAACAAAAAGGGAAATCAGCTATCTAACCAAATACAAGGTCAACCATTCAGTATTTAATAAGTCAATTCATATATGCACACACAATTGTTAGTCACAAGTTTTCTAGACTTTCAAGTTGTTAGTGCATTTCAGGAGACAACGTATCCAAGGGACAATCACCGGAATGTACAAAATCTCTATCGCGGAAGGCGCAACTATGATGTATGTACACAAACTCAATTGATTAGAATGCAATGTGGTGTTCTTTTACTGTAAAATATTTATCTGCAACACTGTCATAGAAGCTATGACAATGATTATCAATGATCGCTGACATCACCGACATTTTTCGGCCAAAAAACCGGATATAATTAAACTTCCATAGCTCGGAAATTGATATTTTGTCATTTTTTTTTGTCATTTTGTTTTTGTTTTCCAGAAAGAAATTTTTTCCAAGCCATCATTGATATGTATATAGCGGCATACGAGACTTACACAGGCACACTGATGACATTGATGTTTCATCTGCTGAAATACCCGGATGTCCAGACAAAATGCAGGGAGGAAATACATAGGGTAAATCTGGTTGTCTTTTAATTATGAGTGCCTAGTTTGTGTACTGTATTGCAATTCAGTTTAGCACCTAATCGGGAAACCCGTCAGGTTGCACTTGTAACGGTGGTTTCATGCTTTGCTTTTGTTTATACGCCCTTTATTTGGTATGCTCATTTGGTAGATAATTTGCCCATACGTTTGACCGACTATATGTGTTTAACCACTGGTGACGGCAACAACATTATCATTTATCATTGTTTTATGAAATTTTAACACAACAAGGTTTTAGAAATCGTTAATGTTGCTTTATTCATGATTCTCTGTCCTAAATATATTTGACAAGGCAAAACTAATACAAACAAACTAGACAAAATATTTGATATCTTTGTTATTTGCACTTTTTGAATACTTCCAAATCGACAAGAAACCTTACATCTTCGCTTATTTTGCAATCAGTATCATTATGTCAATTTGTACGTACTGTTTATATGAAATTGTATGTAAACTTATACTGGTACTTGATACACATTATCTATACTGATGAACCTAAATCGATAGACATAAAAATGCTGACTTTACTTGTTTGTAGACTATTCATGATTTTATTATGTATATTTAAGGTGTGTGGAGGAAAACAAACAGTAACGATCGAAGACAGAGATGAACTACGTTATGTGGAATCAACTATTAAAGAAGTATTACGTATTGCTAAACCAGGTGGGTGAGATTCTGACCATATTACCGTTTGCCAAATTATCTGTCATTCAGAATTCGTTGCGCCCTATTTCACAATTTAATGGTTGTACAACTCTTTTTATGCACCCGACACGGCGGAAGAGATTCTGATCATATTGCAGTATGCCAAAGTATTTGTTATTCAGAATGTGAAGTGTAGTTGTAATTCACTTCGTTGCTCCCCATTTTACAAACTTTTGGATTTACTACTCTTTGTATGCACCCGCCGCGGCGGAAGGAGCACTAAGAGTTCCGTCCATTTGTTTTTTAGTCCGTAAATCTGCACTCTTACTTCATTTTGCCTCGACTGAAAGTTTAAAAACTCATATACAGTGCTTAATACCACGAAACACATATCAAGTGTGAACTTAGGTCGCTTCCCTTTAAACATTTTGAAGTTATGTTGCTTTATAAAGTTATATACAAGCGGTAGAATTATCTGTGTCTTATATATATTCTCCATTTTTTCTATACATGTTTTTGAGAGAAAAAATATCATTGTTTTTACTTTTTTTAACATGGATCAAATAGGAACTTTGAATACATATACATGGTAATATTATCAATGACAACTTTTCACAAGAAACCAAATTATAGAAATTAACAACTATAATTAAATGTACAGCCTTTAACTTTGAGTTTGAATACGTCTTAACTATATTTAAAATTGGAGTGTTCATCGACTTATATCGAATCCCTTTTGGTAGATAGGACTACTTATTCATTACTAACCATATAAATGTGTACATGTATATACTTGTTAGCTATTCAAATGTTTTTAGAACTTAAACTTTAGGTGCATACCGTACAGAAAAAGTTATCCTTGCGAAGTTTGACTTTTAATAATCAAATACACCATATCAACTTTGGCGCTTGTACCTACTTAAGATTAAACAATAAAAAATAAACTTCTAGGTCTCGTCGAATTTAATATGTCTGAAACCGATGATTTTTTCATTTTCTCTTGTTGTCTCCGTAAATAATGTGGAGTATTTCAATTTGAAAAAATTAAGCCAAAGCTTATTACTCGTACAATCAAGTATACATTGATTACATTCACATTGGTTTGCATTGCACAATTTTTAAGTTAGCATTTCGTTTAAAGTCTTACAACGCCTTGCACGACGGAGATTGCACATTCAGATATACATGTAGTTCTAAACAATAAAAGAGCAAAATTGAAATAATGAAGGAAATCGTAAAATGTATTCGTATTCCTGATCTAAAATACTGATAACAAACATGTATACTAATAATGTTTCCCTAAGATCTTGCCCCGAGCAAAGAGACGAGTTCTAATTAATTTTATATTTTTGGATTACCGATAGCCATCAATATAGTGGAAAATTGATCTGTCAAATTAATTACCTCGATGACAATTTTCAATGAAAACATAACTATTTAATGATTTCAATACAAATTTATATTAAAATTTAATAAAAGTCCGGTTACCTGGTTAGCGTTTTTTATAATCAATATAATAATAAAAAAAAAACTTTGAACTTGTAGAAAAGGAGATATTTTCATTCCTTTTTTTGAAAATAAATCTTGTTTGTATGAGACTTCCAAAATTACGTAAATAATATATAAAGACCGATTGTTGTAAAACTATTTGTAAAATCGTACAATTAAGGAGTATACAAAATTGTTACCATTTTTATGTCAATGGAAATATTATAAATAAATTGTACCGTTGGTTTTTCTCTAACAATTTTGATAAACCTAAGTAAACCACATCTTTTATATCGATATAGTCTTTTTAAAACCTTGTTGTTTTAACACTGATATCCTATTTCCCTCTTTCGATGCTAAATTATAATAATTTCACATTTATATGCAGTTATTACAGCTGTATTCCAAACCTCACATATTCGATATTTCCGTTTGCAAATTTTTTCAAAATTACGTAACCAATATGATGACATAAGCAATTTTCCGCCAATTGTGGATGCTTATCTGATATTGTAATTAATGTTATCATTAGCAACGTTTTAAGAATGACGTATTCAATGTATATTTCAAAGTAGATTCAATGTGCTTAAATATATAATGTCGTGCGAAAATAACGCGTTCAATGTTTATGTATATGTATCTACTATTGTAACTGTATCATATGCTCTTATATTACGACGTGCCAGCTGGTAAAATATTTCTTTCGTCTTGTTATTTTTTCTTTCTTTTTAGTTGTTCTTGCCATTTACAGAACCAACCCGCGTGAAATAAAAGTAGAGAAATATACTATTCCAGCTGAGTCTATCATACTATTTGATTTAAATGACCCACAGATCGACCCTAAACTATGGGAAAATCCTAATGAATTTGATCCTGACAGGTGGGAAACGCCACAGAAGAATGGATATCTTCCCTTTGGTATAGGTAAATGTAAAACATAGACATACACAATGTATCACGAAATGATATACCTACTAGATTTACCTTTTATCCCATCGAACAGATACAGTTAAGTCGGCCTCATATCTTGAACTACATCTAGAAATTGACAATCAGGGTCGGTTGAAAACATTTATTTACGACAAAAGAGATAATTGCAGATTCCCAATTTTGAACTTTCCATTTCTAAGTAGCAACATTCCAGCCGCACTTGAATACGGGGTATATATCTCCTAATTGATACGATATTCCCGTGATTAAATTTTCTATCATGACTTTTTAGATAGAGGATTGCTGCTCACAATAAAGCTATTAAACCAAGAGTTCAATATGGTGAAGTTGAAACTATCCCTTCGAAAATGTTTCGGTTGCCATCACGAGTTGGTTGACCGTTATGGAATAGCCGTTTCACAAATGATATCGGATTGTTCCCTACGTCGTAGCTACAATCTTCTTCCCTTTCATGAATTAGACTATCAACATAAGCAACACGTCGGGTGCATGCCACACGTTTTGTTTATTGTTTAGTTTTCTATGTAGTGTCATGTGAACTATTGTTTGTCTGTTGGTCTTTTTCATTTTTAGCCATGACGTTAGCAGTTTATTTTCGATTTATGAGTTGGACTGTCCCTCAGGTATCTTTCGTCCCTCTTTTAATGAGATTCATGCGCTCTTACTTTTCGTATGATTACCCTCATGTTCCCATGCTTAGTAAATATTAGTGGTTTTGATATTTATAAATTGCTGTTATGTTAACTCATACCTAAAAGAGAGGCGTAACATTACTAAAATTGATATTTAAATTAATGAATCGAAAACATACAATACCATGGTAAAAAGCAATAAACGGTCAAATTAGTACAACATGAACCCATAAAAACCATATATATATAACATATTCTGTCCGTAAAATCGTCTAGTAAGATAAAGGCCCATTATGTCCACTCTAGACTTAATTATATGCTTATGTTTTACAGGACCAAGACGATGTGTAGGTGAACCAACAGTCGAATTGTCACTTTTCTTTATGTTTTACAGGACCAAGACGATGTGTAGGTGCACCAACAGTTGAATTGTCACTTTTCTTTATGTTTTACAGGACCAAGACGATGTGTAGGTGCACCAACAGTCGAATTGTCACTTTTCTTTATGTTTTACAGGACCAAGGAGATGTGTAGGAGCACCAACAGTCGAATTGTCACTTTTCTTTATGATAACAAATATACTAAATAAGTTTGAATTACTACCTGAAGACGAGAGAAACCTGCCGATGGAACGAGACTGGACTGGTATATCTCTCTTTCCTAAACCCTTCAAAATGTTTATGAAGCCTGTTGAATACTAACAATACTCTTAAACTGATTGAGCACATACGTACATTGACCTATAATGGTTTACTTTTTTGAAATTGTTATTTGGATGGAGAGTTGTCTCATTGGCACTCACACCACATCTTCCTATATCTACATACTACAACATTTGTATTTAGCAACATAATTGTACAATGTATATATACTTCTATAATATAAAGAAATCAATAAATATATTTTTCCTTCAGCAATCTTCCATTGTCTATTTATAATTTACCTAGTTAAACGTGCTAAATATCATCGTGTGTATGTCATTTCGGCTTCGCGACTTCCTGTCATAAGTTATTCAGGAATTCGGGCACTTAAAACTGTTTCAAATAGTTCGTTTATAGTTTTGTTTTGTTTTTGCCTTTCTTTCAAATATTGAAAAACATTTCGGTTAAATATGGGAATAAGGAGATGGGCTTGAAAAACATAAAAATTTATAACAAAATAACTTACAAAAATGCATATGCAATGTATGAACCAACGATACCCACTGAACCTCCTGACTTGGGACAGGTATATTAATGATCCTGTGGGGATAACTATATTTGTGGACGATAAAGTATTCCTATCTTCCTAAATTGGCAAATGTAGAGATTATTCTAAAAGGCATTATATTCATTGTCATTTTTTGTAATATTTAACAATTTTGTAATCTTTTACAAAAATCATCTCTGAAACTACTGGGACTAATGTAACCGAACTTGACCACAATCATCATTAAGGTTCAAAGATGTGTCAGATAACCGTGTGTACAAACTGAAATGCCCGATATCGCCTCAAGTAGAACATAGTTTGTCTATTATTTTTGAAACATAAAAAAAAGATAAAAACTCACAGGAAAAATATATGTTCAGAAAAATCAACTCTACCAATAGTCAATATATACGTCAAGACTGTTAGCAAAAGTCTTATGAAACTTGAGATAATTCTAATAGGAGTTATTGCCGAATAAATGATCAATATTTCGATTTTATTTTTTATTATTGACTTTTATTATGAAACTATGATATCTAGAGAAAATAATTTTTTGTTCTGCTATGCCTCATTACATAATGTATAACAGACACATAAACACTATAAATCACATATTCAATCAGCCAGGCAAGATATATATTAGTAAGTCAAATAAACTGAACAGACTAAAAGATCAGTAATACAAGATCGACAAAATAGAGATTTGTTACATGTTCTGTTTTAGTCTTCAATGTTAGAGTGTGTCCTTTGTTTTATATGTCCTATGACCAAGATGAGCGATACAGGCTCTTATCAACCTCTAGATATATTTTAATGATAATGAAATGTGTGTGTGGTCGTTAATTTAGTAAGAGTGACAAGTTCAAAGCTGTGTCTAAGGTTATTTTATTTTAATATTTTGACATAATGATAAGATAACAACAGGGTTTCCCAAATATGTTTTGGATGAATAAGATCTAGGTGAAAAGTATGTTAATGCATGTAATGTTAGTAAACAGACCTATAAACTATTTTGGGTCTCTTTCAAGGTCAAGAACCCAAAAATAACTTGTCCATGTGATTCCACAGATCAACAGTCCTATACTATCAAATCAACGGACATTTGTCCAAACACATCTAGCAAGAGTTTAACCGCTAACTGTTGTTACTACTTTTGAAGATTTTATCAATAACTTTTGTAATGCAATTTTTGGAAATATTTAATATGAAAAATAAGATGTGGTATGATTACCAATGAGACAATTTACTACATTATTATGGGAATGTAAACAAAAGAGGGACAACAGCTACCAAAGGGACAGCGAAATTCATTGGACAAAATAATCTGACAACACCATGGCTAATTAAATAAATACAAAAAATACAAATTTTAGTCCGCAAGACATAACATCTGAAGATTAACAAAACGTACCTAATAAAAACTGGGAGTTATCTCAGGGGCACAGGAAGGATAAGCAGATCCTGCTTCACATTTGGCACCCGTCGTGTTGCTCATGTTATAACAAACCCGGTAAGTAGTCTAATTCGGTAGTTAACGTTGAAGAGATTGGAGTTACGACATATCCAATATAATCAGTGAAAGGTTATTCCATTACGGTAAACCAACTCGTGATGACGTCCAGTAACTGTACATTTGTGTTTAACCTTCAATGAAGATTCAAACTATCAATATAATCAAAACTTGTTAATGTTAAGAATAGTGACAACTAATGAATGCTTACCACAGTTAAGAATATATGATTGCAATTCGTTAAAACGTACTAAGAAAAAAGCTCGAACTTCTGTACATTCTACTGTCATACAGATGGGTGCGGTCCTCACCTTGACAAAAGTTAACTTAGAGTTAACTTGTTGACTGCTTTTTAAGTTAACTTGAGAATTTTAAAGCAGACCAGCAAGTTAACTTAGTCTACGGTGGACCAGACCTACGGTCCGCTTTTTCATGACTGCTGCAGACCTATCGACTCATAATTAACGTGTTTACACAATAACATAATATTGTTTCATATAGTATAATACGTGATACCGATCGTGTGCTTGCGTCAACTTACCCCAAAACAGATTTAATGTAATATTATCACAGTTTCCGGTTAAGATATGACTAAATATCCATATCCCGATATCGGCAGCTGAATACGTTCATTACAGTTGTATTACATACAATGTCATTACATGTATATTGAATAAAACGTGTGAGCAAAACAAACAGACAAATATAAAAATAAGAGTAGAGCAGTTAACATTTTGTTTTAATCTTAGTCCCTACAAAAAAAATGAAATATGTCATCAAAGAAAAAGAAAAAAAGCATAGCACATTAGCAAAATTATTTGCGAACAGGGGGAATGTGAACAAGCCCTTAAACCTGTTTGATTAAGATCACGTTAGTTACACAATGTGCTATTCGCCTAATACAACATGTAATGGGTCAATAAATTCCGTTTTGGGGGTGAGAGCGAGGCTCAAACCTCTATTTAAAAATTCCTAACCCAATATATATTGTATTAGGTTGCTAGCACGTTGTGTAAATATTTGTCTTACCGACTGCCTTTACATGTGGTATTTAGACTATTGATCCAATAGAGAAATCACGTCGTCAATATTAACATGATTAAGAATCTGCAAACAATGATCTTAATTAAATAACCTTTCAGTTTTTCTAAAAACGGTATTATTTTTTATCAATGGACATGACACCACTACTAACCGGGTCGTGAAAAATACAAATCTACTAACAAATGTCAAATAATAACAAACTGTAAGCTTTTGTTGTATTTCAATCAATCATTATCGATTTTTAGGTCTGTTGAAACATTTCAGATTTTTCCTCAACATCTCAAACACGCAAGTACAAAACAAAGTATTTTAACTACACATATTTGTTGTCTTTTTATATACCCAGTAAAGTGTAAGTATAGGTGACAAATTCAAAACTTTAATTTTACTTTTGATTATCAATTTCCTTGTTAAAATTATATACTCTCGTCCTAATATGCATGTAATATTTAACACTAGATCCCATAGTCTAAACCAATAAATGTCTTACTCTTTCTATGTGTGAACGCCAAGGGTGACTTGGGTATAGAAATATGGTCACTCGTTCTTCTCCCGACCCGCAGTAAAACGCTTGCCGAAGTGGGGCGTCCGTTTGGCTGTGCGGGATGTATCAAGTTCGCAGTCACGTCCGGTCAGAAGGAGGACGTTAAATCCGATGCCACGCTGTTTTGCACGTTAAGAACCCTTGCAACAACTCTTTGAGGGATCCGTAGGTGGCCTGTTGCAAGGCAAAATGTCTGTGCCTATCCCTCATTTTTCTAGTGGCAATCCAAACTTCCCCGACCATCATCCCAGATGGCCTCTATTGTATCAAGCTACCTATTGTATTTATTGTGAACTTGTTCTCGTCCTGAATATGCATGAAATATTTGCCACTGGATGCTAAGCAACCAACAATCAATCAATCAATCTTTCTATGTGTGTTTTTCTCCCCTTATAACTACACTCACTCTAATTAAATTTGTTTAAACAATTTGATATCATATGTTTATATTTTTCAGTCATTACAGATGCTCTGTATAGTTTACTAAGAAATCATTGGAGCTTATTTTGTTTCCTTACTAAAAATTGCTTCCTTACTAAAAAATAAGTTTTGAAACGTCTTCATATCTTCACGGTTTCATATCAAACATTTTAAATTTCCTTTAAATTTTGTAAGCAACATTTGAGTGTCATTTTGCTTTTTATTTTAAGACATATGTACATGTATCGGAACCGTTTCTCCAGTAAGTAAGTATTTTATTGGAAAATGCTCACTGACTATGTATATACTAGCTAATTTAACCTCAAACTTGTTGTTTGTACAGTGTAAATGCTGTAAAAAAATAAGATTCTTAAATCACAAACCACTTTTTTAACTGAATAAAAAAAAAGATCCTTATTATTTCAGTGATTTTGTAAAACCCTAGTCAAAATCAGTGATTTTCGGAAATCACTTCACGAAATCAGTTCAGTAAGTATACAAAATCCCTGAAATTTCTGGGATTTAACAACATCCCTTAATTTAAAAATTCACTGTAACATATGCACATTTGAAAAGAACAGAAAGCAACAAATGCTAGGAAGACCAATTACTTTTTTAAAAACGTTGCAAGATGTGTACGCATGAACTATGAACAACTTTTTAAAGTTTTGATTATAAATTAATGTTTAAAAAGACACCTTTACAACTGTTATTTATATCCATTGCATTACCTTATATATTTTATTTATGTTGGTAAGTTATTCGTGCAAGTCATCTCGTATCAAAATAAACTTGAATGAGATACCTTGACATCAGTAGGTCAGAAAACGACGGGATTTTCCCTTTACAATTTAATAAATGGGAACAAGGTTTTAAACGAAATATATATTGTTGTCAATTGGATCAATTGATAGATACTACTTAAATTAACGGACTATTCAAAATTGTTTTTCTATTAACAGTTATGTCAACGGACAGAGTCCTCGACAGATCGAATGCAGTCACCATAAAAAGATATCTATTGCGATATCAATGTGCATTATTACTATTTCTGTATTTGTCTACCATGAATTGTATTTTATAAGAAGTCTTTAAATTGTTTTTTATCCATCTACCATGTCTACTACGAATACAAACCATTTTATTTCATTTGCCTTTGATTCATAAATAACATTATCGCAATTCATAAATGAGAGCGACATTTGTTGATGATAAAACATCGTTATTTGAAGAAAAAAAAACAATGACAAACTCAAATAAAAAAGGTGTATAAAGTCACATCAGTATTCAGACAGTGTATTAATATTAACAATAAGTGATGTCTTTTTTTTAATTAAGATGATTATAAATGAAAAATAAACTCTGAGGACAACGAATTCAAAAATGATTTTTTTCTATAAAATATCTTTTTTCGTTTTTTTTATGATATTAAAACCTGATTTACAATAGGTATTTTACCAATTTTATTCTATGATGATGTTAGTGATAGCATCATTTAAAGCATATTCTTGTTTTTTTCCAGTTTTTTTCTGAACTTAACACGATCGATTGTCCAAATTTTTTATATATCACCTTATCGCAGAAATCAATAACACTTGTAGTTTTAAGACAGTTGTCCATTTCTCATAATATACAACTAAGGAGATCTGGTATGATCGCCAATGAGAACGCGAGTTCCGAGTTAAACTGAAGTGGATGCAACCAATCATATGCCATCACACGGCCTTCACATAAAAAACATATCTAAATTCGGCTTTACGTATCATAATTTGAACAATTCAAAAATAAATATGATGATATTCAGGTTTACCGATAAGCCTAAACGGACAAGCCTTCTGTAACGAAAAGCTATAACTATACGCGTCCATTCGTATAATGGGTTAACAACAAAATTGATTCAAACTTACTTTTTGTTGTTTGTAATTTTATTATGCACAGTTTACCAACTGATTGCTTCTCATCATGGTATTTTTAATTGCGATAGGAGATTGTCAAGTGTATAATTTATAAAATGTTTATCGTTGATTTGATTGATACGTTTGCAAAGAGACCTATTACCGCGTAGTATTTTATAAAAAAAAGTATTACGACGTCAAATAAAAAGATATGTTCCCTTGTCGCAAGTCCGTATCTCATTTCATTTTGCATTTGGTATATATGTCAGATACTATATACGCAATATATCAACTGTATCTAGTGTGAGGAATGATTGTTTTGGCTATGTTTAGTTTGTAGTGTCTGTTTATCAAATACTACACGCAACAGATCAACTATGTATTTTGATTTTGGAAGCTTTTCAAAGTGTATATATCTGTAGAACAGAATTGATCTAAACCTGACCTAAATTCTACGATTATTAGCCGGCGAAATATTGTCATAGTTAAATATGTTTCTAGCATACTCCTAACAATAGAACAGCCATATTAGGTGTTTGATATGTTCCTGTAGTGTACATGTCGGGCTGGATTGTTTTATCTGACATACAACTCATTAATTAGGATAATATATATGAAGTTGATAGTAAACCTTCACACTGCAAACTTTCAACATCAACTCCTTCATTTATGTCTTCTTCTCAGTGTATGAACAGAAAGTTGATAAACCAGGGTTATGTCAAGGAACGTCTTCCCCTTTTTCTCATCGGAAGGTACCAAGACCTTGTTGATAAATATTCCATATCAACTTCACAAATAATACTCGATGGTCTTGAGGTGTAAATTTTGGATACCGAAGTTCTTTATCATCCTAATAACGTGTTATATTATTCTTTTATTTATCTTTATATGAATCTTACTTTTATTGTTTAGTCTTTTTTTTATGAAAACCATATGACGTGGCTCTGTACCTTAACATCCCGTCAATGTGTTATTGTTCTATAATACTTTTTGTATTATTGTCTTTCATGTTTGCTTATGGGCTTTGTCTATCTGCATTTTTGTTTTCATTGATACACATGAAGTGACTCTGTACTTATACATTCCGTCATTTTGTAATTGTTCTGTGATAAATTTTGTATTCTTGATTTTCATTTGTTGCAAATGTGTTTTATCTAATATATGCCTTTTTGTGTTTCTTATATACATTTGACGGGGTTCTGTACTTAAACATCCAGTTCATGTGTTATTGTATTTTTTTCATTCTTGTCTTTCATTTTTAATAAAGGGCTTTGAATGTATGCCTATTTGTGCTTCTTTGTTACATATTTGTTTGTTTTCATAGTATTAAGATTAAAATACAATGTTGACTGATGTACCGCTATTTTAGACATTTTTACCTAGTATGTCTGTTTGTTTAGTACAAACTGTCATACACGTAGGAGGTTTAGCTAGCTTTACAACCAGGTTTAATCAAACATTTTCTACAAAGAAAAATGCCTGTACCAATTCAGGAATATGACAGTTGTTATCCATTCGTTTGAAGTGTTTGAGCTTTTGATTTTGCCATTTAATTACGGACTTTTCTTTTAGAATTTTCCTCGTAGATTAGTACTTTTGTGATTTTACTTTTTGTGATGCTAAAATAATGTACCTATTGTTTCGTAAAGACGCCTAGTTAACGACTTTAATGCACCCACCTAACAAACCCCTGTATTTTCTGTTTTGCCCGGTCGTCAATAATTCGTATGGTTCAATTTTGGTCAAATCAAGGTCAAATGTTAAAATCAAACATTCCTAAATTTTGCCAGAATTAAACAAAATGCCATTGTCTGGTACTTGTATGGATTTTTTCTTTCTAAAAGTTATCTAAATCTTATAAAACAAATCACCATAATTCCAAATCAAATGCAAACTTAAATGCTGATTGCGCTATATTTTCAGAAAATTGCATTTCTTAAAAAATCCTTCCAAAACAAAAAATTGCAATGACATCTAAATATTTTCTGAATGTTGAATATTTGTATGTCAAAAATAGATAAAATGTATCGTTAATAGTCCAAGGGAATCTTTCATCATTTTAAACTGCAACCTATATGATATAGGTCAAAATGCAGCCTTCTCATGAAGATTTTGCAGGTACCCTAAAAAACACTATCTGTAAATGGGGATCACTTTGCCTTTATTGGCTAGATAATATTGCCAATATCGGCAGATAATGAACAACCATATTTAAAGAAAGAGTAATGGAGAAACTTTAAGGAACAACAAATGTATATTTGGTAAAAAATAGTTTTTCGATGTGGAAAGACATGTAACAAAGTTTATTCTCTTTCAATGTTCGAATGAAAACAGTGTGTACCATACGCTTTTCAATATCAAATCCGGCGAATTCCTTTTAATGTTAGACCATTATTATATACATTATAATTTGTTTAAAAAAAAATGAAAATTAATAATTCAGATTAATTAAGATTGAATACCTTTCCTGAGAAACTGTAATCACCGTACTGGTTTATGTAGTGTTCGCACATTTCATTATAGTGTTTTAAGAAGTTTTGTTTGTCTGTCCAACTTTTTCGCCTTAGGGATATACTGTCATCTTTTTTCTTCAACTATTGTTTGAGACAGCCTCCTTGTCAGTTTATTCCTTCTTTCATCCAAAGAAAAGAAAACCATAAGTCTCAAAGCTGAGCGAAAAAAAAACCAAAAGAACTTAAAACTCGGATATCTATGCAAAATATAAAAAGTTTAAACAACAAAAATTACCGAACTCAAAGTGAAAATTCTAAACGGAAAAGCGGAAATGTAGGAATCATCTTGTCCTTTTGTTCCTTCCATTCACATGTCCATCTGTAAGTCTGAAAAAGTTAAAATGAGCAATATTCCTACTTTAACCAGAACAAACCTGCATGCAAGCTATCTCATAAAATTAACCCCAATCTTTTTTAAAATGTAGATCTCTGAATTCGCTATTCTCATACGATGAATGAGCAGACGAGTCGTGATAGTTCTGAATTTTAGTCAGATTTTTCTAACCCACGTATTTTAAAACACACATACATAACATTGTGCACGGTTTTTTTCATGAACTTATATATCACTTATTATTGTTTAGAGATCTTCGCACCATTAGAAATCTGAACAGAAAAAATATGAAAATAAAGTGAAAAAATCACCAAAAGTCGCTGTCAGATCAACAACGAAGGGCTCAGTGCAAATAAATATCCACACACATAATTTAAGATTATATTACATAAAACCAATTAAAACACTGGTTAAACAAATGCAACAGTAGTATACCGCTGTTCAAAAGTCACAAATCGATTGAGAGAAAATATTTCCGGGTTACAAACTAAAACTAAAATATCAACTATAAGAGGAAAACAATGAAACAACAGAAACACTAAAGTGCAACAAGAAGAGAAACGACAATGCAACAAACATAGAAACTAACTATTAGATAACAACTGCCACTGGATAAATTCAACTACATTTTTCATTTTTCACAATTATAAAGATATTTTAGAATAAAACCACATTTATTTGTAATGTACTATCTTTAGGTTAATATGCCAATGTCCAACCAATGCTTAACAGATGATCTACTAAAATAGCGTCTTTTTTCGAAATGCCTTAAAACATTATGTGGCACATCTACATCTACATTGAAATGTAGAATGTTGTTGTGACAGGTACACAGTAATTTCGTCCTCGATACTAATAGCTATAACTAATGTATTGTTGATGGGATTGCCAGTTTTGCAGCCGATGGTCGATGGTTCCTTTGGCTCTCCGTGGGCCTACACCAATAAAAACTGATCGCCGCTAGAAACTTTAGTAGCCATAAATTGCGTTAAACACCAACAAACCTCTTTATATTACAAGTATATACATGTAAACTATTCAGAAAGTGAATTTATCAAAGTTGAGAATGAAAAAGAGACAACAGTCCGACTAAAGAGCAGACGAGAGCCGAAGGTCACCAATGGGTCTTTAACGCAGCGAGAAAATCCTGCACCCAGAGGCGGTCTTCAGCTGGCCCCGAAGTAAAATTGTGTACTAGTTCAGTGAAAATGGACGTCACACTAAACTCCAAAACATATCAATGAACTAAAATTAAAAAGATGTAAAAGACTAACAAAGGCCAGAGACTCCTGATTTGGGATAGGCGTAAAAATGCGGCGCAGTTACACATGTTTTGTGAGACCTCAACCCTCTTTTTATACCTCTAGCCAATGTATATTGCGAGTTGCTAGAATTTTCATTTCAAAATTTAATGAAAGTACATATAATTGCGAAGTCTCAATTTCTTTACTAGAATTACGTAGTTTGTTATGATTGAATACATTGACCAAACATAAAAAACATTTCAGTGACTAGCTTGAAATAATTTTCATTTCCTTTGTCAATGCAAGATGCAGTATACATGGTATAAGCAAACAAGAAAACATATAAATATTGAAATTTTGAAATATTGAAATATCAAAGTTTCGCTCCAAAACTTTCCTCTAAAAGCATGAGTGACCTGTGTATTTTGTCCTTTAACATGTTTACACTTTTAAGATTTGTGTTTTTAACTTAATATCGACTATATACAAATTGTTTTAACAAAGAACAGCTAAAAAGCTATCTTTTTGCAGATAGCATTATTTTTGGGCACCTGAATGGTTGTTATAATTGACTGTTTAATTAACAAGAAGCGTAATCGCAGTATTCTAATTACGTCAAACACATCCTTTTCAATAAATAAAGTATGTTATTTGGTTGTATGGTGTTTATTCACCGACAATAAGTTTGGTTTTCATGCATTTTTGTCATTTTCAATGGAATTTTCGGAAAACGGGGCTATTTATTAAAATTCCGACATTAATATTCCAAAGGGCTTTGGATAAGTTACTAATAATATCTGCTCATACAGTTTTCCATATGTCCATACAACATATTATTATTTAGAAGACAGAATATGCAAAAAATGTTGACATCTTATAAAACTAGAAGTTGTCTGTCCTTGACCTTTCGTTGTGATTTGACGGAAACTAAACCATTGAATTTTGGCCGACCGCGCAATAAAGAGAGAACAGATGTTGTGCTTTCGAATGGTATATGATTAAGCCGTATGTTAGGTGGGTGCATTAAAAATTAAATTATATGGTTAATGTCACTCGTCTAATATTTAACAGACTGATTTTTAGTATAAAAAGAGAAATATACAGTTACTTGTAAAACACGCAATGAAGTAATTGAATAGTGCAATGTAGGATAATACAATTGTAAAAACATATTGTCAATTCAAATGTCAAATTTATAAGTCAATAGTTCATATTTCAACAACAAAGTAATTATAACACGATTTGCTAAATACTTTTAAATGAAATCCGATGAACGAATGACAAACTTTTGATAGATGAACACCTTTAATTATACACATTGAAATTATCAGAATGTGGTTAACCTTGACATGTGTGCGATTAACTGACAAAATGATTTGTATCGTATGATATACTACATTCATTATTTTATTATTTGATAATTATGTGACGCACCAGTGCAGCAACTCAAGATGATTTCTTTTTTAGCGGATATCAATATTAAAAAAAGATGTAATTTTTCTATTTTATAAGAAAATAATACATCGTGAAATATGCATCACAGGTGTATCAGCCAAGGTATGATGCAGCATTTGATACTGTATTACACACTTTATCACATATATAAACAGATTTTTTTATCATCATTAAATTCTCCTGTCAACATTATATTTCTGGATGATTGGAAGAATATCCAGTACAGATTTATGGGCCCACAGTAAGCATACCCAGGGCCAATTTCTCAAGTTGCACTATAGTCTCAACTACCACAACAACACCACCGTTGCATTCATGCTCCTAGAATAAAGTGCGAGGGTTAATGGTTGCCCAACATCTGGTTACCTAACATGTGTTACATTATCCGACCCTGCAAGGGCTGTATAGCCAGTCAAGGTCGTTAAAAACTTTCATCATCATGTCTTACATGTATTTTTTTTTGTTGAACTTAACATATGACACAATTGGGAGATCTTCGCTAATTTACATTCCAACCATTTTGTTTTATACTTAGGGCAGTCATTTAACAATGTACAATAAGAAATACGTATGTCTTAAATGAAAAAAGGAGAAACATTCCGATTCCAAAAGTATATGAATTGTACATGTGTCTTTCTCTTCAACATGTACAAATGAAAGTTGCCTATTATAAAATCTTTCGGAATTTCAGTTTGAAAATCGGAAGCGTAATTGTAGTGTTATTGTTATTTTTGATAATGATACGTCATGAAAAACAATTATTCGAAATAGAAATGACGATAGAAGAAGAGATTGTTCGTGTTTTGTTCATGTAGGAAACGAATCAAAGTCATTTTGTTTCAAAACTATTTCGTACCATAACAAAAATCTTTTCGTGCAATGATCATTTTGTACCATTTTAATAATGACTTCCGGTGCATAGGCTACAGACGAAATTTCAGATTTAGCCTTTTGTAAGAACCGGTCCAAAATAGAGCAATTTGTTCAGTGCTTTCTGCAGAAAATGGAATCGAATCTAAGTTTTTCTCGAAAGAAGTCGCAGAAATACCAAAGACAGGACAAATATATCTCGATTTTTGATGAAACAAGACACAATCTTCCATAAACATTAAAATAATGAGGAGGTCATCCCGTTCTGTTAGCTTGTCGAAAGTAAACATGCCATAAGATTGGTATTCGAATCATTTAACGTCAAAGATCTTTCTAGTCCCCGTTTAACCTTTTTGGAACTCATGTGGGCGTTTAATGATTCGTTTTGTTACTGAAATACATCTCTAGCCATGGACTGAAATGTATGTTTACCTTCGATTGTTTCAGCATTTAAGTCAAAACTGATGAATCGATAGAAAAAAAAACAAATCTGTGCCACAAACTAAAACCGAGGGAAACACATTTAATATAGGAGGAGCACAACGACACAACATTAAAAAGTAACACACAGAAACGAACAAAGCATTAGACAAAATCCGATGAGAATAACACATATAACATTAAAACTAAATACATTGATTTGGGATAGAAAAGTACCGTGACACGTCTTATAATAATGTGAATTCACACTCAAATATAAGAGGAAACAAACGACACAAAGGAAACACAACGTTAATATGTAACACACACATACACGAATTATAATATAACAATGGCCATAGTCCTGACATGGTACAGGACATTTTTTTATGAAAAAAAATGGTGAGTTGAACCTGGTTGTGTGGCATGCCAAACCTCACGCTTTAATGGCAATGTTAATATACGTCGAACGGGTGACATGTCAAGCCAGGTATTTATCCTTGCTTAACCATTGTTTTCTTTCTTTCAGGATTATTTCTTTTTAGAATGTCTGTTCTCAGTTAGAAATGTGAAAGTCGTGTTCTTTACGATCTAGTCGATCGTCTGATTATGGCAGGTGTTTTTATTTATAACATACCCTCTACATGTTATAGTCTTATAGATTCATAGCTATAGGAAGATTTAGTATGAGTTCCAATGATACAACTCTCCATACAAGTAACATTTTTTTAAATTAAACCAGTATAGGTCAAGGTATATTTTTTCAGCTGTAAATCTCTGGTTGTTGCGATTCATTAATGTCTTTTGCAAAACATATACACTACAATGAGACATTAACCAAACAAACAATAGTCCTTGTACATGTACATTAACGTTTACATTTTTCTAAATGTCTACCATTTACTAGTTTAGAAGTCAACAAAATTATTTAAATTTATTCAAGAAAATATGACTAACAAATAAAACACTTTTAATGAAGAAATACCCGGTTTAATATTAGACCTGAACAAATTCATCAAAAAAGTTAATCATGTTATATTGTCGCTTCACCGACTTTCTGACTGTTTCGTTGTATATAAGATAATTCGTATGTCAAACTTAACTTCAGCTACTTGAAAAGTTTTGTACTGGATGTTGATAATACACAAGGATTGTATATTCTGTCGAATCAGGTCAGTTATTTCAATCAGCAAAAGGCATATTATTAGTTTGATTAACCTGGTAATGTTCCAATGACATGACAACACATCGAGTGTTTTTTTTTTCTCCATTTTCTTAATATACATAATTTCGAATTCATTGTCTGCATTTAGAAACATTATTAATTGAGTGAACAAGTGTTTGCGCAAAGTCAGAAATAAGAGTGTTCAACTGGTTGATATGATCGATCGTGTGTGTAATGGTCATATTAAGTGAGCTTTAATCTCAATAAATCCTTTTTTAAATGAACTGTTTTCCTTTTTGAATGGAAGCTTCAAATGGGTACACTACCTCTTATGAATTAATGCCAATATACTTTGTATTATCCAGTGAAATATTTGAAAAAAGTCGAAAAAAAAATAACTGTTTTTCTACATATTAACATTTGGAGTTTTGTGTGTTGCTATTTGGAACACAATTTGTTACAATGACATACTATGGTTGGATTTTTTTTTTTAAATGTAATGAAGTTATACGATCCTTAAACATTTGGCAAGAACACGTTGATATTATTTGCTAGTCTTTAAAAATGTACACTGGTGTCTATCCGTGGCCAAGGGTCAAGTGTGCACGATGTCGGAGACTCTAGTATTATTTCAACAATTACAAAATGTGTCAAATTATTTTCAATATCAAAATACCTACGTGAAAAATAAAGCAGATATTAATCTCTGATGTTGCACAATACTTAAGATGTCTAATAACAAGCTTTTATTTTAGCTTTTCTCACGTTTAGTCAAATTATTTGCATGTTGGTTTTGTTAAATAAAAGCTTTATAAAATAAATAAAATTGCAAGCGATAAGGTTGTTATATATTTCCGAATTCATGTCAAAGGGTTATAATAGTCATGTATCGGATATTTTGGAGAAAAATAAATTGCGATTTGCCATCAAGTATCTAACCTTCTACGATAGTAGTTTTAATGGAAAAAGAAAGTTATTGCTCTAAGATAGATTTGACATGTGCAACGTAAAAGTTACTGGCGAATAGAAGTATGTTCACTACAAGTATCTCTCAGACTGGCAATAAAACGCTTGCCATAAGGGGTGCACAAGTATTCGAACTTGTCCAGTCAGAATGGGAACGTTAAATGTATAAATATCCCGTGTAGAGATAATACCACTCTTTAGTTGAAATTGTTTTTTCCATGATAAAGTATACGTTTCAATTGTCAATACAAAAATCCCGACCTGTTACCCCCGAACTAGACTTACCGATAAAGGGTTATAACCATTTTAGTACTTTTATTTAAGAACCCATAAAGTTTTAAAATCTATTTTACTGGAGTTCGTTATGCGTTTTTTATCCCGTTTTAAACTTTCAATTATCTTGTCCGTGAATGTTTGCTTTAGGACGTGAATATACATTTAGTATTACTGCTTCTATTATACAACTGTACATCCCGTATATAAGGCCAATTAAAATTAATTGGTAGATTTTCATCCCCGCCCGCCCCTCTGAAATCGTCCCGCCCCGATTTTTGTTATTTTGAAAAATTTTCGGTTTCCGGATTTGTTCATCTCCGTTTCCGGTAACCGTTAAAAATTGTGTTTCCTTCCAAACTTCCTGTTTCAAATTTGGAAATAAAAATTAAAAAATAAAATCCTCCCACCCGCCCCATTTTTTTCAAAAATTTGGATGAAAATCTACTAATTAATTTTAGTTGGCCTAAACGATATGGTGATGATGTTTGCTATGAACAGTTAATCATATTTGATGACAAGCTCATGTAACGTTTTCTTGTTTTATTTTTCACATTGCTTTAGCATTTTAATATAATTACAAGAACACTTTCCTCGTATAAAACATGTACAAGCTATCTATTCTCAATCTTTGATAAATGTTCTGCTTTATATATGTTTAAATAGAAATTTTGATCTAAGTTGTTTCAATGCATAACCATACGGTGGTAACAGTTCTAAAATTATAAGACGACTGTAAGTTATGTGTTCCATGTACACCAATTGCAACAAACATACATTTATTTTACTTGGTTTTGGTTTTCAATTGATAACTACAAATGAATGGAAAACGTGAATTTGAATATTGCAATCATTTGACGTATTCATTAATTTCTTTTCAGTATTGACATATATTCAGCAAAGTATGAAGATTGATTTACTTGCCGTAGTCCTTCTCTTAAATGGTATACTAATTGACGCATCATGCCCTGCGCGCTGTGCGTGTGGTAACTCAGTTAACGGTGTAAATCTTTACTGTTACGGGAGAAATTTGGAATATGTCCCAAATATTCCCAACGATACGCATGAGTTGTAAGTAAACAACATGTATTCATGTTATTGTTAAGTGTTCATGCTTTTGCATAAATGCAGCTATTGTTAATACGAAACTAAGCTTAGTGAAATACACAATCGGTATATGAATCTAAATCATTTCTACTTATGTGGACACACACCTAAAGAGTTGAACAAACCGATAAATATAACAGGTAACCGTACGGTCTCTAACAGAATAACTCATAACGTATAGTTTGCTACGTACGGCCCGATTGATGATAACATGTGTTTCTCTCCTAAGTACCAATTCATAATTACTTGCCCTTACTAAATTTAAACTATTTTAATCATAAAAAAAGGTACAATATCATGACGTCAATTATGCGAAAAGCTGGGAAATGTTTGTGACCCCAGTAGACTATCGATACAATATAAGCCTTTCCCTTTTTTTACGAAACCAAATTCCAAGGGTTCCTTATTTGCTTTTATCTATCTGATTGAAAGTTTATTGTATTGGTAATTTTACGTTTCACTGTTGTCTTTTGCTGGCTTGCAGACAACTATATGAATAATTTGTGTAATCATCAATTTTATTAATTACTCTATATCTGATTATGTAAAAACCCTGTTTCTTCGTATAGAAACAATTAACTCACTATTAAACAGAGCATGGAACGAAAGATTAAAATAAATTCATAAAACACATTAAAACCAAACAAGTTGTTATTGTTGACATCTGATTTTATTGGATAAATGAAAGTAGTTTCTTAATGCTAACAATTTTGAAGACTTCCTCATTGTGATAGGTCACTTGTCTAAATTTCACATGTTAAGACAGTCGGTAAGATACATTCGTTACATAGTGTGCTAGTGACGTGATACGGGCTTCGCTCTCTCCCAATATGGAAATTACTGACTGCGTATATACTGCATGGGGTCACTAGCACATTATGTAACTAATAATATTGAATGTTTTAATAAAATATAGGTAGACTAAGATTTGTTAAAAAAAAATGGACCAGTGGTATTCTTTTATTTATTTGTTACATGTTGTTCATGTCTGGAGCCGTAAAGTCGGCTGTAAGGTATGTTTAATGTTTGATAATTACGGAAGGTCGTACGATAATGTTTGATAATTACGGAAGGTCGTACGATTGACTACTTCATTTGAACTTTGGGTAATATTTGTCTCCTTGATAACCATGCAACTTCTCCTTGTTATTCAGACACGTATACTATGCAATTACAACAATTTTAATCGTGTATGCAATTGCTTTTTGTATATACAATGTGAAACAACAAGGATTCTGTTTCAGATTTCTCCACATGAACATGATACCATCAATAGAGAGTCATACTTTCATCAACCTGCCAAAATTATCAATTGTGTAAGTGATTTTGTTTTTTGATAAGGTAGTTTCCGTTTTGATTTTTCCACGTAGTATTTTGTGTTATTTTTGTTTATAATGTTAGTTTAACTAATACTTGTTTTTTTGCTTCGAAATTGCATATTAATGACAAGTCTTTACTATTTAATATGCATGCATAATAAGTTAAGATACAAATGGATGTATGTACGTTGGGCATGCTTAATCGTATTAACAAAAGCTTACAAATCAAACATAAGAATAGATTGATTTTCGTTTTATTTATCTAAATTGAAAAATGTTTATCATCACAGCATACAAATACTTCAATCTTTTATGTGTCTGTTTTTTTCAATAACGATTGGTGTACCATTGTTGTATTAAACCATGACATAAACAACATAGTGCTACATTTTGGATATTACATAGTATATGAAGTTAATGCACAATCTACCTCCGATATATTACAAGTATAAATGTGTTTTTACCTTAATCAGCATATTACCAATACGGGCGAAATTAAGTATAAAAATACCGCCAAGCGTGACGAGGATACATAAGGTAAACGTGTCTACAAGAAGCTTTAAGCGTATAACAAAACGGCATTCATGTCTATTCATAGAACTTATTATGTGTGTAGTGCATATATAAAACATAATGACATTGTCAATTTTTTAAATCTTCTTTTTAAGGACACTTGCTTCGAATAAGATTTCTATAATAAAGCAGTTTGCTTTTGTAAATCTGCCAGGACTTCACGACATGTAAGTCTTTATATATACTATGCGTATAAAAATTATCTTTGCAAGGTAGACTAACCAATGGAACAGTACATAGTACAAAGCAGAATTACAAAAATACCGAACTCCGAAGAAAAGAAAATACAAAAAAACAAAAGTAAAAGCCAAACAGATCAAACGAATGGATATGAACTGTTATATACCAGACTCGACTTTCTTATATGGATTTAATCTGGTACAAAACAAAAAACAGTGACAACAACCAATGTATAGATATAGGACGATTAGTTTACAATGAAAGTATTTAAAAGCCTTCTTACAGGTAAGAATGAACCGGTTGTAGACTAGGTGAATGGTATATCCAATATACATGTAAGTTATTCATATATCGTATCGATGTAATGCAATCCACTTCAACATGTTCAATTTTAAATGTACAGTAAGTAGGCTTTTAAATACTTTTTTTTTAAATAAACACATCTTGTTTGTTCGTGCTTGTTGTTTTTTTTGTATCTGATAGATTCTGACAAATCAAAATATTGGAAAATACAATGTGTTAAAAAACGATCAGATTAACCCTTAAATAAAGTAAAGCCAAATGAAGGCAAGTAACAAGCGTTTTGCGTCAATTTGATTTTTTTTCAAGTTCGCATAAAACGACAAATGTTGATGTCACAATGTCCGTAGGTTCATACCAGGAGTTAGACACGGGCTTCCAAGCTAATGATCTCATCAGCGACTAATATCCCACTTGCACAGTGATAACACAAGTGGCAGTTTTAACATATTGCCGGTATGAATTGAGTTGAAAATGCATGCAATACCCATCATGCAATTTACAAGTCATATCAACCGTAGTGCGCAAATTGCAACCATTGAAAATACTAAAAGTAACTAACATATTCCAATGAATATAGGTGAAACTCTAGGAAAAAAATGTATAAACCATTAATGACATTCGCCTGAGTTATTGAAATATTTGAATACCTATCAATGGTATTCTATGAATATTAACAATTAAAAAACATGATATTCGTTTAGTTTATTAGTATGTCTTTCGTTATCTTTTTGATAGAAACATTGCTGACAAT
The DNA here is from genome assembly GCA_037788925.1 of Mytilus galloprovincialis. Lineage (NCBI taxonomy): Eukaryota > Metazoa > Mollusca > Bivalvia > Mytilida > Mytilidae > Mytilus > Mytilus galloprovincialis. Next base: position 89,690,162 of record CM075338.1, read on the forward strand.
CTAATAACAGCAATAGAAGAATATGCCTTTGTTGGGATGCCGTCTCTTCATTTTGCGTAAGTACACAATACATCTTATTTCAATTTAAAAAAAATAATAATAAGAAAGAAGATGTAGTATAATTGCAAATGTTGTTTGAATGTCAGTCATTCGTTATGCTTGTTAGTTTTAATATGGTGAACAGGCTAACCTTGCATTAATAAGTCTACAGAAGCCAAAACATATGTCAAATAAATCGCATCGTTAAAACAGGCTTAAAGTTTGCAATTGTGATCAATTAAAAACAAGCCGAATATGGCAGGGGGAAGGGACATTCAATCTCATTATTCGAAAATAAAGTGATAACCCAATGGATTAAAAAGAAAAGGACCAAACAAACAATAATACACAAAACAACATGGAAAAGTACAGACTGAGCAACACAATTTCCAAACACATCTTTGGGATGATCACAGGTGTTGGTACAGGGTAAGCATATCCTGCTCCACATATAGCACCCGCCGTGTTGCTTATGTTAGTACACAGCCTGTAATAAGACTTATTATGTAAATTACAGACCGGAAAAGGGACAAGGATTAGAGGGTATCATTTGTGAAACGAATATTCAGTAACTGTCAACTTACTCGTGATAGTGTTCATAAAACGAAGGGGTGATTTCAACCGCACCATTTGGAACTCTTGGTTTGATAGCTTCCTCGTGATTAGCAACCCTGTATCAAGTAAATCACGATAAAATTTCAAGCCCTGGCATATTGTATTAACTGTAAGATATCAACTCTTTATGCAGACGCTGCTGGAATGTAAGGACATAGGAATGGAAAAGTCACTATTGGATAACTGAAGTCATCCCTTTTGTCGTAAAGTTTTATTTTCATCTTACCCTCATTGTTAATTTCTATGAACTTCAAGATTCGAGAAAGCTTTAAATATATCTGTTTTATACTTTTTTCTCAAGCTCGATGGAATAAATGTGTATAAAATAGTAACGAAATGTTTAAGTATTTATTGTGATAGCATCACTTATATAGCGTAACATACAGTTAAAGGATACTTCATTACTTTCTTCCTTTAGAACAATTATTAACTAGTCGGCAAGAAGAGGGGCACACAGTGTTCCCCTAACAGCGCAGTTTGTTTGAATTATAGTGACCTTTTACAGTTAAATGTTTCCCTCCCTAAACAGGGATACTTGAAGGTACGTTGGAAACAAAGCACGGGGAATTGTTTCAATATTTCGTTTAGCTTGTAATTGGAAACGGTTCTGTGATGTGTAGACAAATTTTAATACTATTGTAAGATGGCAGAGTTTGTATGTACTCTTCAATATTCAGATTTGTTTTAATATCCACATCTGATTTACATGTAAGCATTTAGCCTCGCAGGAACATTACATGAGAAGGTGTTAAAATGTATCGCAAATGATTAGTATAAATCATAGAAAATATTCATGTAAAAATGTAAACATGTAAACAAACATGATTTAGATTGACATTTTTGTGTTCAGTCAATTTAATAATCGACATTGGGAACACTGTAGTAATAACTATATATTTTTCAGGAAAATGGATAATAACATGTTAACTACCATCCGTGCACATACTTTTGATGCAACAGACATTAGAGATGGAATGTAAGTACTAATGAGTTACATACCGTTGACAATAGATATCCTATTGAGTTTCACATTTGATGCTATATTTCAATTAGCAAGTTTGTATGCATCATAATTTAAACCATAGACGATTCAGGTTGTGGTCCATCCTGACATGTAATGTTCTACAAATGATATGATGAAAAAAGAAAAACAAGGGAGTGTCCTTGAATACACGATTATCATGTTTAGCTTATTTGTTTGTTTGTTTTTTTGTTTTTTTGTTGTTTTTTTTACCTATAAAGCCGTTTAAGGTTATTCATGTTTGAAAACAGTCATAGATATAACGTAAAAAAAACTTGAAAACTTTTATATTAGATCTTCATGTATTGTGCAAACATATTTCATCTAAAACATAGTGTAAAACATAATAAAAAAAACAGAAAGCAACTCACAATCTTCAACCGGCAGTTGATATTTACCATGTGTTAATAAATGAAAATAAGACATTAGACTACATAATTCATGTATTTCGTGTAGCATGTTTATTTCACACTATTCTATGCAAACAGTTGAACTCAATGGATAACTTAGAAATACATTTTAAATAATTTTATATAACTACACAGCAGATATCAGTTCCATCCATACATTTGCGGTTCTAATAATCTTGTATACATAATGTAGAGGATGTGTTGTGTTCGAAAAAATGTTGGTATATGTGATTTATGTACATGTAAATATAATAAATCATTATCATAACAGAAATTTAAGTTGGAACAATATCAGCCTCGTTGAAGAAAACGCTTTTGGAAACATTACTTCAATGTTGCTGTTGTAAGTGTGCTTATACTATGTTATAATGTGATAAAAAAAATATCATACTAATGTACATATACTAACGAATATATTGCGTTTTTATACATTGGTAAGTTGATTGAACGTCAATTCATATAAATAACAGTCTATTTATCATATGTATAGATAAATAACAATTCCTTGGTACAGAAAATAGTTAAAACAAAAAAAACACAAAACTTCACTTTGTAAATCGAACATTGTTTCTGTTAGCGCTTTGACTTCATCTCCAACGGTTCATCAGATAGGATTGTTACTATTAATAGTAATTAACGACTTGTGACGTTACGTAATAGTAACGTATTGTGGTAGTTTGTATATTTATATACGTGCTCTAATTGTACCAAATATAAAACACGGTAACTTATTTAGTTTCGATGTAGCTATTGAGATCATTCAGGAGTAGAAGCTCTGTTTTGTATATTTCAACAAAACCAAACACATGTGTCGTTAAATGAAATACCAGTTTGTATAATTTAACAATGCACACAATTCATTTTATTGTGTAGGAATCTCACTTCAAATCCTATCAACTGTGACTGTGGGGTGTATCCCTTGTGGTCATGGATAATTGAAAGACAATCTATGAATGCAGAAGCTACATGTAGCAACGGAACATTAATTACTTCACTTGGATCAAGTGAGCTTGAAAAATGTAATCGTAAGTAACATTAATCATACATCCATTTGACCATAAGAATATAGTTTTTCTAATGAAATACAGTTGCAATAAACGATATCAAGAAAACCTCACAAAAGAAAAAATGAACAATTTATTATTATTACTATACAGTATTTATAACAGCGCATTATATAATATTAAATTTACCCTAAGCGCTTTACAATATATTTCCATATACATATATAAGTATTAACAATAAAATACAAAAGCCCCATGTTTAAAACTTTTAAAACAAAAACATTTGAAAAACTAGCATTGATAAAAACAATAAAATTTATATAAAATGGGCATGATAAATTAAGGAGATATTAAATCGGGTACCAATAAAAGTAAGTTAAAACTTCAAAATATTTGCTAAAAACATCTAAAATAACCAATAAAAGTATACTAAGTTATAAATTCGGAAATAAAGTAGTAGCTTAAAAATTCAAAAATTACAATGGTGTAGAAATATTTTAAGAACTATTAAAAGCATGTCTGAATAAATGAGTTTTCAAATTTTTCTTAAAAACGTTCACACAATGGATGTTTCGTAGATCACTTGGTAGATCATTCCACAGAACGGCTGCGGCTTTGTCGAATCTTCTTTCCCCATATGTTTTAGTTCTTACACGCGGCGTTGTTAAAATCATGGAATTTTCAGATCTAAGTGCTCGCATTGGTTTGTATATTTTAACGAGTTCTTGTAGGTAGACCGGTGCCTCCTCGTGCAAAGCCTTGAACACATACACAAGAAGTTTATACTGGCATCGGTAAGGTACAGGCAGCCAATGGAGAGACTTGAGGATTGGTGGTATGTGGTCGTACTTCCTCTTCCTTGTAATGACCCTAGCTGCTGTGTTTTGGACTCGTTGTAACCTTTGAATAGATGTCGCTGGGAGCCCATACAGTCATGCGTTCCAATAATCTAAACGGGAGGTTACAAGAGAGCATACTAACGTTTTGCATGCTTCTTCTGTAATAAATGGTCGAATTCGTCCAATGTTTCTGATTTGATTGAAACATGATTTTGAAACAGCACTAATTTGTTTGTCCATTGTCAAAGTTTTCTCAAAATAAATGCCTAGGTTTTTTACGCACTCAGCATCACTAACAATGTTTCCACCAAGATTGAGATTCATGTTTGAAAGGTACTTCACTCGGTTTTTTGGAGCAAATACTATCAGTTCCGTTTTATCCTCGTTTAATTTTAACATGTTCGAGCACACCCACTTGCTAATATCAGCTACGCAAGCCTCAAGTCGCTTTGATATGTTCGTCCAATTATCGAGTGGCTTGAACACGAGATAAACTTGTGTGTCGTCTGCATAACAGTGATAACTCATATTATGGCGTTTACATATTTCGCCAATTGGTCTTGAGAAAATGCAATAAAGTTTTGGTCCCAGGACCGATCCTTGAGGAACACCAAAAAGAAGACGAATCTCATCTGAAAGAACAGAACCAATAGCGATTCGTTGAGTCCGCGTCTTGAGATACGACTTCAACCAACTAAGTGCTGTACCGGTAATCCCACATGAGTGTTCCATCCGCTTTATCAGAATAGGATGATCTATAACATCGAAAGCAGCCGATAGGTCTAGCATTAGTAAAACGGCAGAACAGTCGTTATCAAGTGCAACAGTGATGTCATGATGTACACGAATTAATGCTGTCTCGGTTGAATGACACGCACGGTAGGCTGATTGCACATTGTCGTGAAGAGAGTTTGTCGTATGATGGTTTTCAAGGCGGGTCTCAACAACCTTTTCAACTACTTTGGACACAAACGGAAGATTTGAGACGGGTCGATAATTTTTCAATACCTCTTTGTCTAGACCGGCCTTTTTCAAGAGTGGCCGAACAACTGCCTCCTTGAAAGATGGTGGTACACAACACTGTTCGAGTGACAAGTTCACTATCTTGGTGATGACGGCAGCCAAACTGTTCAAACACGGTTTTAATATCTTTGTCGGAAGTGGATCTAATTCGCATGATTTTGTTGGAGCTTTCAAAATAATCAATTGATCGTATGGAGTACTCAGTTAATGCAGCAACTAAAGCTTGTCACGTATTTTCACTTTAAAAGGAGGTACCGCTACAAACCATTAAATATGTATTGATATTGGACATTGGTAGCAGTTGATTATCGGAGTCATGTCATTAATAAAGTTAAATTGTTAAGTCGTGGCTTTACTACATTTTATAAGAAAGCTACTGAGATTCAGGACTTGATATATACTGGTTCTCTCATGATGTTTAATTATTTTCATAATCGATAAATGTAATTCTCTTTCAAATACAGAAAAAAACGAGCACGCTCTTTAAAAAAAAACATAACATTCAATATAATATATATTTATATTCGATAGTAAGCACCTTTAATAACAATTCATCAAGCAGGAAATATGTTTCCTTAAGGTTTATGTACCCTTCTGTCGCCATTTTTGTACGAATTTTTCAAACCTCAATTGTATCAAAACTAAAGATATAATAAATAATAGAGATAGGTTATTTAGTACATGTTCCAAGGGGAAACTTGATGCAAAGCATTATTTTTTACTGTTTCATTGCATTTGGTAGAAAAAGAGGACTTTGTGGCAAATAAATCAAGATTTTTATAGAAAATGTTCAAATTTAGTTGCTGAATGTTAGCTTGCATTTGATTTTGAATATTCTGTCGGTCATTTCTACCTTATTGTCATGCTTTCTTTATATCCTTTGTCTCTTGTAAAATTCACAATCAACAAAACCTTTACCATGTTTTTTTTAGGGCGCAGCTGTTTCATTTCTATTGTGTGCCAATAACTTGCAATTGGATTGGTACAGGAATGAATATAAGAATGTTTATATAGACGGGACAATTACGAATCAAAAGATGAACTTTCCCCCCCCCATTTTATGGGAGCAAAAAAAAAAGACAATTTGACAAACCCCGCATATTCAGAGCATACTTCAAATACATTCACTATCCCGTTCAGGTTTTAAGATCTCTTGAAAACCAATTATGAACATAAAAATAGAGAGATTACAAAGATGTTTCAAGATAAATCAGGATAAATCCATCTAAATGGAAAATAGAATAACAAAAATATCGAACTCCAAATTGAGTCGAAAAGTCCATTATCAAAAGGCAAAATAAGAAGCCTTAACACATCAAACGAATGGACAACAAAAGGCATATTATCTATGCTTTAAATACGTGATAAAAATAACTTTAAATTATCTTAATTCTAGCTGACAACTGCCAGTGTTTAAATGATGGAAAGTGTGTTATGACAGGTGGCGGCAAAGTAATTTGTGACTGCATTGAACATTGGACTGGTGAAATGTGTCAAGGTAAACATTGTGTTATTGTATGACAAATATACACATATACGTTATTCCTAATGACAGTAGTCAGTTTTGTGCACCTACGTTAATTTTGTTTTTGAACATTTATTTAGTTTCGAACTATAAATAGTAATAATCATATTTCAATACTTACTGACCTCAGCCTCATAGAGTTCGAGGTAAGGATTATTGAAATGCGGTCGTTCTCTGACCAATACACACTTTCAACCACAATATATCAATTAATGATGAAGGTGAGATTTCACAACAACAACAATCGAACAAAAACAATCAATTAATCGATGTTAAAAGTGAAAGTGTCAAACAGCACGTTAGCTTAAAAAACACAACACTGTTAGTGTAATGGTATTGTTACTGGTTAGGGCCTCTAATATATAGAGTAAAGACAACAGTGCCTTGAATTTAAGTCCGTTACGGTCATACCTTTATTGTAATATTCTACATTGTATATCGTATATTGAATTCACAAGTAAATTGTGATTAAAATTAACACTATTCAGTTGCAAGATCGTGATAAACTAATGTATGCAGTATTTAATTGAAGCTATACAAGTCATTCTAGTTTGAATTATTTGTAAACTAACATTATATTATATATTGGATAAATGTAACTTCTTTCGTTTTATAGTATAAACGTTTTTTTGTTACGTAATCTTCTAAATTCTATATTATATATCATATTATTTTACGTAATATACTAAATTATATAGTTGTATCATACCTTTGTATGTACTTGCTTAATTCTATATTATATATCATACTTTTTACGTTGTTTTTACAAAACAACTTACAGTACCTGCTTGTCATGTTTTTATACTATGTAACAATGTGGTAGGAATACATATGTTAATAATGGTGTCATATTTAACTTATATCCTTATAGAAAAATTACGCCTAAATTTTCTCATCTAATGAAACGATGTAAATCTGAGTTGAATACATGTAATGTTAACACAATACATAAATTAGCGTAGTCATCATGGTCATTCTGAAAATGTATTATATTCTAAGGAAAATCTAATCAATACTTTTGTCATTGTATCGCTGATAACAAGTCAAGGAACCTATTATGGTGACAACTTATTGGTCATGATTGAGAGAGAGAATGGTCCAATTTGTACAATAAAAGTAGTTTTATGAAACGGATGGTAAATACAAGGTTCGTATGTACTATAACCATATACAGTAATTTTCTCCTACGATAAACGATTAGATGTATAGCACTAACTATGTCCTTAATGAGCAAAAGTAAATTAACAAATTTACCGGAGTCAAGCGAAAATCTTAAACGAAAAGTCCCTTATAAAAACATTATAAAGTCAAATGATCAAACACGTCAAATGATTGGAAATATTCCTGACTTTATACATGTGTTTCCTTTTGACAAAAATGAATTAAATCTGCTGTTACAGCTATAAAACATATATGACAATCACATGAATTGAGTACTTACCCACTGCAAAATTGCAACTGAATGATGATTTTCAGAACAGAATCTATCCAGAATAATTAGGAGCATAATTTGCAGAGATGTAATATAATACGAATTAAGTCAACACCTTTGGTAAAGATACACAAATATTTACATTGTTTTTTTTTAACATTAACAACTGAAAAAAATGCATCAAACCTCAAAACAGAAACAGTTACTTAGCGTTAAAAATCAGTGATAATCAGGGATTGTTATCTCATGTACGAAAACAAGAACTACATGTTGTTTCCTATTCGTTTGATGTGTTTATTTTAATCTTCCAATTTGATATATTACTTTTCTTTTTGAATTTTCCTTGAAAGGTCGAAATGTTTGTTATTTAGGAGAAAACGGTATTGTGTTTTAAGCTTCTCCTTTGTAAAACGTAGATTCTGTTGTCGAACACATCCGTTTAACTAGCTCCGCTACGCATCGCGAGGTCATCCCAATTTTCGAAAGTAAAATCAAGTTTTACTAAAGGCCCAGTTAAAATACAATACATTACTATTATATTGCCACGCATACGTAAAGATTATATTTAATAAATAGTTTAGCTTAAACACGCCATAACTGAAAACGGCTGCGAACCTGTTTGGTAAGTAAAAAATGAGACGTCATATGTATACCTACGATTTCAAACATTGAATGGTTTCAGATTTGACAAAAATACACTTGTAGACACCAAAAAGAGACTGTTATTGTCTACTTCTGTTACATAACATACCAAGCAAATCCAAAATTCAAAATGGTGTTTTTTTTTCAGTTACGGATTGGCACAACATGGAATCTAATCCTTCACAATATTTGTCAACGGCCAATGCAAATTATCGTTACAAACGAACTCACTTAAATATACTTTGAACTTACTGTTCAGGACATCATCAAGTTTATTCCAATATCAGTGTAGAAAGTATGTATGTCAATTCAAATTATCCTTTTAACCCTCTAGCTGCCGACCGTTTTGCAAAGTTGCATTTCATATGCCGAAAATATGCGACAGCTAGACGTCTGTGACGTCACATGCCAACCAACGATGTCATTCGATATATAACATCTCGATATTATGACCGTTACATTTTGACAACGATTAGAGAAAAACATAACACTGTTTAATATTCGGTCTTTTAATTGAAAGAGATACAGCATTGAAAAGAAGCTTGCATCAATTTAACTAAGGACATATGTGTCCCTCCAGCGGCAAGAGGGTTAAGTGGAAATACGTGATGCAAGTACTTGCTCTGTATTTTTAATATGTTATGTATACTATTCTTATCTCACTTGCAGATTGAACATTGTTCTTGCTAATGAACAACATTAACAACGAATCTTAAATACAAAAAACAGATTTAAAACAGAAGACTGCAATATAAAGAGGTGACAAAATGTTATTTTGATAGAAGTATTTTATGCATATTGAAGACGACCAAACATTAATAATACATACAATTAACTTTTATTCACACTGCACACTTTTTTTTAAATTACTTGCAAATCAAACTCTCCCGCATTCAAACTGTGATTAATAAATTAAATTTAAGCCTTCTTAATTGAAATGATAACATGAACATTATACGCTAATTATGGGGGTGATTGTGAATTGAATGATACACAAACTGTTTAGATGTAATCGGAGAACAGATTACGATAATATCTGAAATGAAGCCTGATGCCGTATTTAATCATAGTTGTTAAAGCGTTCAAAGTGTAATTGAGAAATTTATCACGTAAAAGATTTCTTTATGAATATGACCTACATCCAGATAGTCAAATTATTAAATACTTTGAAAATAAAAAGAAAGGGTATATCCATTAAAACTGACAAAAATCAAACAATAGACTGTATTATCCTGCGGAATGGGTGGGAAACAGCAGCTGTCGTATTTCTAATTTGGTACATGAATTGATAAACCTTGTTTCATAGCTAGCTTAATCTTACATTTGCATGACATTAGTTTATAATTTAGCTATATTGACAACATTGGGTGAGCAACCTTAACATGTATAAATATATTTAATGTGACAGTTTTTTTTTTTTTTTTTTTTCAGGAGAACTTCGTCGACATGGATCACAGACATACAATATAGCTTACTCAACAATTCAAAAATAATTACAAAATAATACATCTTACAAAGACGACCACAAAAACTTTATTCAGATGATAGTACATACGATATAACGTATAGTAAATCTGACAAAGACTCAAACTACGACAGTGTTTTGTAGTTTCTAGTACAAGCAGTACAGTACAACATAGTGTTTTACTAGTTCAGACTTTCCCGATACCCGATAACACAACGCATGTTAACTTCTAGGACAATTTAGTAATATCCCTGAAATACATAATGCAATGCAATGAATCATAATAAAAACCAGAGCAGACTAGGTCTACTTCCTAACATTATTTGCAGTATGTTTGCGATTCAATAGATATTTTAACGCATATGTTAGATTTTACTCTTTTAATAAAAGATCAGAAAAACTGGTTGATTCATTTAATAAAAATTACACGATAACGTTTTTAATTCTTTAGTGAAATAGGACATGCATTTCAAAATGTCAAAAAGACAAGTATTATATTCAATATCGCTTAAGAAAATGTAGATACATTCTTCCGTATTCAGTTACTATCATTTCTATTTAGACTGCATTTATTAAGAACACCAGTTTATCAAATGACACTCTCCCGCGTTGGAAAAATCTTTAAACAACATATTACAAAAAATTAATGTTAAAGGTAATTTAATATGAACTAGTATATACATTATCTTGTTTTGGTCGTTTATAACTAAATAGAAATTTATCAACCAGGATGTTATTGGTAAACATATACAGGAATACGATACGATCGGTATTTATAACAAGTGTCTTTATTACACCTTTTCAACATCTCTCGACACCTACAGTTGAGAACGACTACGACAGGTGAAATGTGAGGGTCGTCTCAAAACTTACAAAAAATGAAATCATTATTGATTGTATTGCTTTCATTGACAATGATACAGCTTTCCTACAGAGTCAAAATAACATGGATTTTTTAAATTTATTATGAAGAAAATGATGGACTTTGAGTCACATTTCATTTTTTTAGACGTTGAGCTTCTAGCTGTCCTAGTGGAATTTGGGAAATGAAAAGAACAAATCATGTTTGATTGTAGTTGATATTTAATTAATCAATGTTTTATCATAAATATATCTGTTGACAAGAGCGGCACATGTTTCCGCAATGTCTGTTAGTTTGGGCTTTGGGTGCCTCCATAATGTACTCAATACTTTGTATATTTTCAATTCACCTATTTGGTGTTCCACTTGAATTCTGTATTCACCAATCACGCGATTAAATTTTCTGCTCTTTCTCTCAAATGTTATGCTTTACAATTAACTTGGGGTGTTGTAAATGGTGTAAATAAAGGATGACGATTTGGATAAACTTTGTCTCTAAGGAGAACACAGTCCTCCTGGAAATGCAGCGGATCATTTCTCCCTATTTTGATCCAAAACCTCTCGTATGTACGTTCATAGATGAGATAAAAAAAAAGTACGAAAAAAATTGAAAAAGGTACAAAACTTTGTTCCGGAAATTGGATTTAGAGAAATAAATTCTGACCCGGTGAAAACAAAACAAAATATAGAAATGACAGTGTAAAATAAAATCAACGAAATTTAATTAACTTCTTGTAAGAAACCCAAAGGTCATTTTCAAGGGCAAAATGACGAAAGGACAAAGTATGTTATTTTCAGGACATCAGCCGTTGGTCTCCAAACCACTGATTAGCAATGTCCATTTTGATTTTGCAATGTCAACAAGCTCTATAGTAATAACTAACAACTTGAAATATAAATTCCATACGCATGTATGTAAAAAAAATGCAATGTTAGAAGTTGTAACATTAAAACGAGAAGTCAATTATTTTTTTTTTTCAAAATTCATCACGAAAAACATCAACTCTAGATAAGTCCGCCATTGATAAAAAAAAAAGATGTGGTATTTTCCTAAGACCTTCAAAATCAATATGTGATTATCCCTCTGGAAATTGAATATGTACATCAACTAAGACGAAGATCGGTTGAAAAATACCAATTTGGTCGTGTTCACAAGTTTGTTACGGACGTACGGACAGTTCAGTAAGTATTTTCATAAATGGAAAATTTCATAAAAGTTTTTACACCAACAAATGAATCGTTATAAACATGCGGCAAATATTTGGTAAAAGACTCGCTTAATCATAAAATTGAAGAGAAAGCGGATCAGGATGCAGAATGGTTGCTGCATTTGTTTTAATCAATTCAACATAAAATGTCGTGTAAATATATACAAAATAAGAATATTATATGACAGAGACATATATTTACTTATTTATTTGGTTGATATATATTCTGAAGCTATATAGTCAAGACAGTATATAACCGCCAATCCAATATGTTACGTATTGATAATCATGATGTTTTTTGCCTTTGAGACGACCCATCCATTTTACCTGTAAACTGTGGGTGTCATTAGTCGGTGTCGATAGATGTTGAAAAGGTCTATTATAACATAACTTCTGAATCGTAAACGAGTAATATATTAATTTCACCTATATCCGAATCTCACGGATACTTGAACTGTTTCACTTTTTTTGCAGACACTGAACAATTATTAACCTCTATATGACAGACTTTTTAACCAAACAAACCCAAGAAACTATCACCTTATTTCAACTCAAACTATATTTGCTTTCAAATCTTTAAACATATTTATTAAGAAGGGATTTATTTACGATACTGTTGTCGGTTCATAAGAGAATGCATAATTTTGAATTAATGTTGATTCACTCATTTGGTCTTTGCATCGGAAATAAACCAGTTGTTGGCATGATACAGGTTAAAGTCTTCTCATATATTCTATACTGGTGTGCTACTACACCCATAACGGCAGGGTTTGTGCTTGATTTTTACGTTGTTTCATTTGATGAAGATTAGATCGTTTATCAATTTAATTGAGGTTTAATGATGACATGTCAGTAACTGGTAGTAGTCCTTTGTTAATTTAATTATGGTTGTCATTGTTTTCAATTTATTTTGTTACCTATTCTGACATCGGACTCTGACTCCTTTTGAACTGAGGTTTACTGTGCGTATTGCTGTGTGTGTCTTTTTCTATTTTCACTACAGTTATAGAGGGTAGGTAAAAATCTCACAAAACATGTCCAACCCCGCCGTATGTTTGCGTCTGGCCCTCTAAACTAGTACACATGTTGATTAGGAGCTAGCTAAAGCACGCACGCCTCCGGCTGCGTTTTTGTTTTTGCTGTGTTGAAGACCCATTGGTGGACTTCGGTTGTGCTTTTATCGGTTTATTGTCTCTTTGACCAATTTATCATTTCCATTCCAAATTTATATTGATAACTATTTGAACTTAATGACATGAAAAGTTAAATGGCACACACTGATGTAAAAGGAAAAGCTTACTGAATTTAAGGTCACATTTGCCTAATCATATTGAAACTTAATACATTTGTACTTTAACTTTTTAATTCATACAACGTTTGTATAAAATACGAGATACAACAAATTTAATTTTGTTTAATACTTTGCACCGACACTGGTAAATTTTAAAGATCCGTCTGCCAATATTTCGGAATTATTGTTTCTCCTAATAAACAATAGCATGACTTACTCTTTCTAGATATTCGAACATTTTTTTTAATTTAAATTGATAACTGACAATGTTTAGATAGTTTGTAAAATCAACATATGGACAGCAATTTGTATGACTGCATTGGAAATTGTACTGGTGAAGAGTGTTTGGGAGATAATCAAGATAAACAAATGATTGTACATAAATAAAACTAAACACTGTATAATTTAGCTTTAATCGTCAGCTTTTAACAAATACAAATACAGCCAGTACGTGACCATATGCCACTGTATAAATGTAGTTCGTCCGTTACATTAATAACTCTTTAGCAAGAAAGTTCGAATTCAAAAAAGGATAAGGATCTCGATGTGTATATGCTTGACTCTGATTAAAAACAAAGGATCAAACAGGAAATTACACAAAAAGCCCAAAACACAAAATCTATCTTAAAACAATATGAGTGTCAGGGCTTTAACCACTTCTGATCAATTATTTAACACAATATCAATTTGGAAATATATAAACTATTTCGATACCGAATACATTATTACTCAAATGAGGCTCGTGTCGGGGTCGAATATTCTAATAAATACGATACATACACAATAAAAACGTGTGATTTGCGTTCTATATTCTTTTTTTTATGTTGTTTTGTTATTGTTGTTATCATGATTACCTATCTTGGCCTAGTTTGTTTTTGTGACCTCATAAGATGTTTATATAATTGGGTTTTGACCAATTTATATTTGGTTACAAAATGATGTTATAATTGTACAGTTTGAAATCACTAGAAATTTATGGAATGACTAGATCTTTCTATTTGACTTGCATACAACGTTTAGAATGATCTTAATCTCTACAAATGTAATCTAAACTTCTATAGTATGCAGTTGTTTTCGTGATAACAATTTATACAAACACAATAATTAGACTTATTCAGAAAAATATACTTGTATTCTCAGACGATCTCTGGAAATGTTGGATCATCAAGGTACTATTGTACTTAAATGCTGCGAAGTGTTATAGTGGCTAGGCCGCTTTTTACAATGAGTAGTTTTTGAGTAATCACATTTTGTTACCAATCAAGTCTAACTTTTTAACCATTTTTTTTAGAAATGGGTGAGGGATACAAAAACGATTTAACCAGAAACATTATATTTCATTTTCTTTCCAAATTCCTCATACATGTATGTTCAATCACTGTTATTAGTATCATTATTTCATATATAAGCGTTCGAGTCTGATCTTACTTGAGTTATTTTTCAGTACTCCTGTCACTTGCTGAAGGCTTCTTTTGGCTAACTACACCGATGTAAATAACATGAGTGCTTACAATGACGTCAACACCATCAATTAATTTATCAAACAATGCATCTTAAACAAACACGTTAACGTTTTGATAGTTATCAAAGGTACCACGATTATAATATTAATACGCCAGACGCACGTTTCGACAGATAACTATTGTGTTTATTTCCGGACACATAAATATATCCAAAATTTTTGGTTGTTGATGCTAAAACTCATCACATAGACCAACCTGGATGTTGTGTCCTAAGCACATCTTTAAACATGTTAAAGGCAAAGGTTACATGATAATTACGTTACTAAAACCATGTATGTCATTTTTATGTAGAGAAGAATAAAGAGTCGGGCATATCCGTTGTGTATGAACTGCAATCTTGTACGGTGTAATCTTATACTGACTATACGTTTATCATGTTTATACTTATGTTTTAAAAGAAGACAAAATAAGAAAATTCAAATTAAAATGCATCTTTTTTTCCATATGTATTCGGAGGCCGAGAGATTAAATAAGTAAATCTAAACAATTTTAGCATTTCAATATGTCAGACCGGGAGTTTAAACACTGCATGGGGTACTGCTGACTTCGCTATATGTAACACAAACTATCTGCAACGGCAAAAGTAGGCATTTTCAATTTGGAATTATGTAAATAACCGATTTTCTACATAGGAAAATACATGTACCAAATCATGAGTATGACAATTATTATTCAATGAATTGATGGGTTTCATCTTTTGATTTTGCAATTCGATTAGACACTTTCCATTTTGAAATCTCCTTGAAGTTGATTATTCTTGTAATTTTTCTTTAATTTTTCCCACTGCTTGCAAATTAATTTTGGCAAATTCATTTAAACTTATTTTCTGTCTAGGAATACTCATATATAAAGTGTGTACATAGCTATACATACGTCAGGAACAATCCTTCATATACGGTTGTAAAAGTAAGCCTGTATGGAATAAGGTTGACATACTGTTTTTGGTATATCTACGTCACATTTTATACAAATAAGGTATTTTACCCGCTTTTATCCAGTTCTTACGTTTCGTTCGTAGTTAACAGTGTGTTTTAACAATAGCGTTATACCTCCTAAACATTTCACTCAAGATCAAAAGTAAGAATAACATTGACTTCAGAAAAAAAAAAGGAACTGCTAAAACATGTACATCATGTAAAGCGAGGACACTATCCTCAAACACTTCAGTCGTAGAAAAATGGTAGCGGACGACCAGTTTTATAGACAGCATGGTACGATATTTATCAAAATGTATAGTTTGGTTAAACAACCTTATGTGTGAACTTAATGGCATGCCATTTTTATTGTTAATATGAAAAAAGCAAGACAATTTTGATAATGAATGAGGTTGGGTTTTTTTGGATATCATTTCCTGAGTGTTTTATCATGTTTTACATAGGCATTGTATGGGCGAATGGACATCAGTGGCTGGAACTAAACAAACTAATGATTCAGGCTCAACATAAGACAACAGTCATAGAGAATATGCAACAACAGTTAACTCTAGAAGTCAACAAACTTTGTCATTTCTTCAGTCCAAATGACGCCACGGATCCGTTAGACCATTTATTTAACAGTAAACTTAATATAATGTCGATTCTGGCATTCGGGAAAAGGTAAATATATTGTAGTGTATCAATTAAGAGACATCCAGACAAGAGCCATACATTTATTAATTGTATCTTACTGGAAAAGAGGCACAGCGTTGTACAGTACAGCATTGGTACTAATACAGACACAGTGCGTATTATTTCGGTGGTGGGGAGATCGATCCTCGCTATCGTCTTCCCTTTGATAATTCTTTCAAGTTTATATATTTACATAAACAATGTCGTTAAGAAGCTGTTTCTGATTTTTATAGAAAGCCTATATACATGCAAACTTTTAAGTAAGTTAATGTATTTTGCAGATTGGAATATGAAGATCCTGATTTTACGACATTGCGTACTAGAGTTAAATACATCTTTAAACATGGTCAGAGTTTGGGTAGAAATGAAACTTTGTTTAGCTGGCTTGCGCTGTTTACAAAATCTCAGGTATTTGTACGAATCTATACCAGATATGTTAGGTAGTTATCTAAATATTTAAACTCATCATGTACTTGTCATCTGTGTACCCTTACCATGAAGAATTTGTTGATTGTATAAACACATGTTGATTCCCGAATACCGTTTTTAAAAGGCTGGTATATTAGATATTAGATATGCACATTTGCCGTCACGTAAATTTGGCCAACCTTTACTATCATTTTTATTTTGTATTTTCACAGGAGTAATGGGTATTTGGCCTTTTTTCAAATATCTTTGTCCATGTTATATCAGCGTAACAAGAAGCTCCGATATGCAAAAAAAAAAGGTTGTTTGTGATGATGTACAGTAATTTACACTATACTGTCATATTGACTTGTCTATGTTTTATACATGTTATAAGAGTTCATAGAACAGGTTTTTTTTTACTATCGTTTAAAAAAAATAAAACCGCCTATGACAACTTAAGGGGGTTACTACATGATCTTCTCTTCGGTCTCATACGACTGTTTAAGGTGCATTCTGCAAACCTATAAGTTCTATCTCTTATGCTAATTACAGATACCATCTACGTGGTCACCTGTTATATTCTTAAACTTTGACTTAGCTCAATTGATGATGGTATGGAAGTTAATAACTGACCAATGATACGTATGTAAAATCTATATTTTCAGGTCAGTGAAGTAATTGGAGAAATGGACAAACTACACGCATTCATTAAACAAAAACTAGAGAATCATTTCACTGACAATAATTCAAAGTTCCCACTTGATTTATTGGATGTTTATTTGAATCTATCTGATTCAGAAAGAAAAGACAGTGCCCTATCAGGTTAGTGTGTTACTGCAGCGGGATTTCTGTTTAAATATACAAGAAAAAAAAAAGTGAATTCAGCTATCTAACCAATCCCAAGGTCAACCATTCAGTATTTAATAAGCCAATTCATATATGCCCACACAATTTTTAGTCGCAAGTTTTCTAGACTTTCAAGTTGTTTGTGCATTTCAGGAAACAACGTATCCAAGGGACAATCACCGGAATGTACAAAATCTCTATCGCTGAAGTCGCAACTATGATGTATGTTCATAAACTCAATTGATCAGAATGCAATGCGGTGTTCTTTTATGGTAAAATTTTTATCTGCAACACTGTCATAGAAGCTATGACTATGATTATAAATGATCGGTGACAACACCGACATTGTTCGTCCAAAAAAACAGGATATAATTAAACTTCAATAGCTCGGAAATTTATATTTTGTCATTTTTTTTTGTCATTTTGTATTTGTTTTCCAGAAAGAAATTTTTTCCAAGCCATCATTGATATGTATATAGCGGCATACGAGACTTACACAGGCACAATGATGACATTGATGTTTCATCTGCTGAAATACCCGGATGTCCAGACAAAATGCAGGGAGGAAATACATAGGGTAAATCCGGTTGTCTTTGAATTATTAGTGCCTAGTTTGTGTACTGTATTGCAATTTAGTTTGGCACCTATTCGGGAAACAGTAACCCGTCAGGTTGCACTTGTAACTGTGGTTTCATGCTTTGCTTTTGTTTATACGCCCTTTATATGGTATGCTTATTTGGTAGATAATTTGCCCATACGTTTGACCGACTATATGTGTTTTAACACTGGTAACGACAACACAATTATCATTGATCAATTTTCAGGAAATTAAACACGACATTAACTTGATAAAGGTCTTTAGAAATCGTTATTGTTGCTTTATTCAGGATTCTCTGTCCTAAATATATTTGACAAGGCAAAACTAATACAAACAAACTAGGCAAAATCTTTGATATCTTTGTTATTAGCACTTTTAAATACTTCCAAATCGACAAGAAAGCCTTACATCTTCGCTTATTTTCTAATCAGTATCAGTATGTCAATTTGATCGTACTGTTTATTTGAAATTGTATGTAAACTTATATTGGTACACTTGATACACAATATCTATACTGATGAACATACATCGATAGAAAAAGCAAATACTGACTTTACTAGTTTGCAGACTATTCATTTTTTTATTATGTATGTTTAAGGTATGTGGAGGAAAACACACAGTAACGATCGAAGACAGAGATGAACTACGTTATGTGGAATCAACTATTAAAAAAGTATTAAGTATGGCTAAACCAGGTGGATGAGATTCTGACCATATTGCAGTTTGCCAAAGTATTTGTTATTCAGAATGCGAAGATCAGTTGTAATTCACTTCGTTGCTTCCCATTTTACAAACTTATGGATTTACTACTCTTTGTATGCACCCGCCGCGGCGGAAGGAGCACTAAGAGTTACCATATTTCGTCCATTTGTTTTTGCGTCCGTAAATCTGCACTCTTACTTTATTTTGCCTCGACCGAAAGTTAAAAAAAATCATATACAGTGCTTCATACCACGAAACACATATCAAGTGTGAACTTGGGTTGCTTCCCTTTAAACATTTTGAAGTTATTTTGCTTTATAAAGTTATATAAAAGCGGTAGCATTATCTGTGTCTTATATATATATTCTCCATTTTTTCTATACATATTTTTGAGAGAAAAAAAATCATTGTTTTTACTTTTTTTTAACATGGATCAAATAGGAACTTTGAATACATATATATGGTGTTATTACCAATGACAACTATTCACAAGAAACCAAATTATAGAAATTAACAACTATAATTAAATGTACAGCCTTTAACTTTGAGTTTGAATAGGTCTTAACTATATTTAAATTGGAGCGTTTAATGACTAATATCGAATCCCTTTTGGTGGGATATATATGGCTACTTGTTCATTACCAACCACATAAATGTGTACATGTATATACATGTTAGCTCTGACAACGCCTTGGACGACGAAGATTGCACAGTTAGTTATACATGTAGTTCTACACAATATAAGAACAAAATTGAAATAATGAAGTAAATCGTAAAATTTATTCGTATTCCTGATCTAAAATGCTGTTAACAAACATGTATACTAATAATGTTTCCCTAAGATCTTTCCCCGAGCAAAGAGACGAGTTCTAATTAATTTTATATTTTGGGATTACCAATAGCCATCAATATAGTGGAAAATTGATCTGTCAAATTATTTACCTAGATGACAATTTTCAATGAAAACATAACTATTTAATGAATTCAATACAAATTTATATCAACTCTATCAAAATTTAATAAAAGTCCGGTTAACCGGTTAGCAGTTTTGATATTCAATATTCGGTCGTTCAAACGGTTAGGTTAACCGTTGACAACTCTATTATAAACTAATAAAAAAAAACTTTGAACTTGTAGAAAAGGAGATATTTTCTTTCTTTTTTTGAAAAAAAAATCCTGTTTTATGAGACTTCGAACATTACGTAAATAATATATAAAGACCGGTTGTTGTAAACCATTTGTAAAATCCTACAATTATTGAGTATACAAAATTGTTACCATTTTCATGTCAATGGAAATATTATAAATAAATGATACCGTTGGTTTTTCTCTAACAATTTTGATAAACCCTAAGTAAACCACATCTTCTTATATCTATATAGTCTATTTAAAACCTTGTTGTTTTAACACTGATATCCTATTTCCCTCTTTCGATGTTTAATTATAATAGGTATCGTTTCACATTGACATGCAGTAATTACAGCTGTATTCCAAACTTCACATATTCGATATGTCCGTTTGCAAATTTTTTCAAAATTACGTAACCAATATGATGACATCAGAAATTTTTCGCCAATTGTGGATGCTTATCTGATATTTTAATTAAAGTTATCATTAGCAACGTTGTAAGAATGACGTATGCAATGTATATCTCAAAGTAGATTCAATGTGCTTAAATATATAATGTCGTGCGAAAATAGCGCGTTCAATGTTTATGTATATGTATCTACTATTGTAACTGTATCATATGCTCTTATATTACCACGTGCTAGCTGGTAGAATATTTCTTTCGTCTTGTTATTTTTTCCTTTCTTTTTAGTTGTTCTTGCCATATACAGAACCATCCCGCGTGAAATAAAAGTAGAGAAATATACTATTCCAGCTGAGTCTATCATACTATCTGATTTAAATGACCCACAGATCGACCCTAAACTATGGGACAATCCTAATGAATTTGATCCTGACAGGTGGGAAACGCCACAGAAGAATGGATATCTTCCCTTTGGTATAGGTAAATGTAAAACATAGACATACACAATGTATCACGAAATGATATACCTACTAGATTTACCTTTTATCCCATCGAACTAGAGATAAAGGATACTACAGATACAGTTAAGTCGGCCTCATGTGCCTCTGCTGGTGGACTATTAGTCCCCGAGGGTATCACAACCCCAGTAGCCAGTACTTTGGTACTGGCATGAAAATACGGATTTTTTGTGTTATTAAAATTTACTGTTACAAAATGATAGAAATTATTATAAATTAAGAAATGTATCTCCCTCATGCAAAGCTCTGATTCCTTTCACGGATTTGGCTATACTTTTTGGACCTTTTGGATTATAGCTTTTCATCTTTTATATAAGCTTTGGATTTCAAATATTTTGGCAACGAGCATCACTGAAGAGACATATATTGTCGAAATGCGCATCTGGTGCAAGAAAATTGGTACCGTTAATTTTATTACTACCACTGGGTCGATGCCTCTGCTGGTGGACTATTAGTCCCCGAGGGTATCACCACCCCAGTAGCCAGTACTTCGGTACTGGCATGAAAATACGGATTGTTTGTGTTATTAAAATTTACTGTTACAAAATGATAGAAATTATTATAAATTACGGAATGTATCTCCCTCATGCAAAGCTCTGATTCCTTTCACGGATTTTGCTATACTTTTTGAACCTTTTGGATTATAGCTCTTCATCTTTTATATAAGCTTTGGATTTCAAATATTTTGGCCACGAGCATCACTGAAGAGACATATATTGTCGAAATGCGCATCTGGTTCCAGAAAATTGGTACCGTTAATTTTATTACTACCACTGGGTCGATGCCTCTGCTGGTGGACTATTAGTCCCCGAGGGTATCACCATCCCAGTAGCCAGTACTTCGCTACTGGCATAAAAATACGGATTTTTTGTGTTATTAAAATTTACTGTTACAAAATGATAGAAATTATTATAATTAAGGAATGTATCTCCCTCATGCAAAGCTCTGAATCCGTTCACGGATTTGGCTATACTTTTTGGACCTTTTGGATTATAGCTCTTCATCTTTTATATAAGCTTTGGATTTCAAATATTTTGGCCACGAGCATCACTGAAGAGACATATATTGTCGAAATGCGCATCTGGTGCAAGAAAATTGGTACCGTTAATTTTATTTTTGAACTACATCTAGAAATTGACAAACAGGGTCGGTTGAAAACAAATATTTACGACAAAAGAGATGATTGCAGCTTTCCATTTTTGAACTTTCTATTTCTAAGTAGCAACATTCCAGCCGCACCTGAATACGGGGTATATATCTCCTAATTAATACGCTATTCCTGTGATTACATTTCCCGTCATGATTTTCTAGATAGAGGATTGCTGCTCACAAGAAAGCTATTAAACCAAGAGTTCAAAATGGTGAAGTTGAAACTATCCTTTCGAAAATTTTACGGATGCCATCACGAGTTGGTTGACCGTTACGGAATAACCGTTTCACAAATAATATCGGATCGTTCCCTACGTCGTTACTACAATCCTCTTCCCTTTCATGAATTAGACTATCCACATAAGCAACACGTCGGGTGCATGCCACATGTGGTGGGGTTCGTTTTGTTTATTGTTTAGTTTTCTATGTTGTGTCATGTGAACTATTGTTTGTCTGTTTGTCTTTTTCATTTTTAGCCATGACGTTAGCAGTTTATTTTCGATTTATAAATTGTTGTTATGTTAACTCATATCTAAAAGAGAGGCTTAACATTACTAAAATGGATATTTAATTGAATGAATCGAAAACATACAATACCATGGTAAAACGCAATAAACGGTCAAAATTAGGAAAACAAGTAAAACATGAACCCATACAAACCATATATATAACATATGCTGTCCGTAAAATCATCTAGTAAGATAAAGGCCCATTTATGTCCACTATAGACTTAAAAATATGCTTATGTTTTACAGGACCAAGACGATGTGTAGGCGCACCAACAGTTGAATTGTCACTTTTCTTTATGATAACAAATATACTGCAGAAGTTTGAATTGAAACCTGAAGATGAGAGAAACCTGCCGATGGAACGAGACTGGACTGGTATATCTCTTTTTCCTAAACCGTTCAAAATGTTTATGAAGCCTGTTGAATACCAACAATACACTTAAACTGAGTGAGCACATACGTTCATTGACCTATAATGGTTTACGTTTTTGAAATTGTTATTTGGATGGAGAGTTGTCTCATTGGCACTCACACCACATCTTCCTATATCTACATACTACAACATTTGTATTTAGCAACATAATTGTACAATATATACATGATATATACTTCAATAATGTAAAGAAATCAATAAATATATTTTCCCTTCAGCAAGCTTTCATTGTCTCTTTAATATTTTTCTAGTTAAACGTGCTAAATATAACCGTGTGTATGTCGTTTCGGCTTTGCGACTTCTTGTCATAAGTTATTCAGGAATTCGGGCACTTAAAACTGTTTCAAATAGTTCGTTTATATTTTTGTTTTGTTTTTGCTTTTCTTTCCAATATTGAAATAACATTGTGGTTAAATATGGGAATGAGGAGATGGGCTTGAAAAACATCAAAATTTATAACAAAATAACTTACAAAAAAGCATATACAATGTATGACATGTATGAACCAACGATACCCACTGAACCTCCTGACTTGGGACAGGCACATTACTGATACTGTGGGGATGAATATATTTGTTGACGATAAAGTCTTCCTAAATTGGCAATGTAGAGATTATTCTAAAAGGCCTTATAGTCATTGTCTTTTTTTGAAATCTTTTACAATTTTTGTAATCTTTTACAAAAATCATCTCTGAAACTTCTGGGACTAATGTAACCGAACTTGACCACAATCATCATTTAGGTTCAAAAATGTGTCAGATAAGCGTGTGTACAAACTAAAATGACTGGTATTGCTTCAAGTAGAACATAGCTTTGTCTATTATTTTTGAAACGTAAAAAAAAGAAAAAAATCTCATAGGAAAAATATATGTTCAGAAAAATCAACTCTACCAATAGTCAATATATACGTCAAGACTGTTAGCAAAATTCTGATAACACTTGAGATAAATTCTGATAGAAGTTATTGCCCATAAATGACAAATTTTTCGATTTTATTTTTCATTATAATTTTTTTTTAACAACATAATAATATTTATTCATCTAATAATGCTTGTTACAAATTTCAACAAGAATCCAAGCTTTTCTTGATTTACCCTGTTATTTTTCATTATTGACTTTTATCATGAAACTATGATATCTAGAGAAAATCATTTTTTTTTTGTTCTGCTATGCCTCATTACATAATGTATAATAGACACATAAACACTATAAATCACATATTCAATCAGCCAGGCAAGATATATATTAATAAGTCAAATAAACTGAACAGACTAAAAGATCAGTAATACAAGATCGACAAAATAGAGATTTGTTACATGTTCTATTTTAGTCGTCAATGTTAGAGTGTTTCCTTTGTTTTATATGTCCTATGACCAAGATGAGCGATACAGGCTCTTATGAACCTCTAGATATATTTTTATGATAATGATCTGTGTGTATGTATATGTGTGTGTGGTCGTTAATTTAGTAAGAGTGACAAGCTCAACGCTGTGTCAAAAGTTATCTTATTTTAATATTCTGACATAACGAAAAGATAACGACAGGGTTGTTTTGGATGAATGAGATCTAGGTCTTTTATGAAAAGTATGTTAATGCATGTAATGTTAGTAAACAAACCTATAAACTATTTTGGGTCTCTCTCAAGGTCAAGAACCCAGAAATAACTTGTTCATGTCATTAAACAGATCAACAGTCCTATACTATCAAATCAACGGACATTTGTCTAAACACATCTAGCAAGAGTTTTACCGCTAATTGTTACTACATGTACTTTTGAAGAACGTATCAATAACTTTTGTAATGCAATTTTTGGAAAGATTTAACATAAAAAAAAAGTAGATGTGGTATGATTACCAATGAGAAAAATTACTACATTATTATTGGAATGTTTAGTATTAAATTTAAATTAAGACCTATTTTTGTTACATCTAGTGATCAATTCCATTTGGCAATCGCCAGTGGCAGTCGGCAGGGTTAAAGAACATCAGTTGTTCGACCTGTTAGTCAAATGCGTTTTGTTTAGATATACTTTTTCACTTTTTTTTTGTCTTTTAGAAAATGTTGTTTGTTCTGTATTTAGACCCTTCTACAACGAAATTTGTTTTACATGCACATGTATAAAAATTGCGGTTTTTATCCAACGCAATCATAGGTTTGAACGTAGTTTTCAATTTAGACTTGTATATATATATATATTATATATGTAAATAAGTCAGTCCATGAAGTGCATTATTAAAAAACAATAATTTGGCGTCAACAGTACAAAATAAACGTGATCACCATAACATTGTTCGATAATGTAACCTTATAAGAGAATTTCAAAGATCAAATAGATATAGCTTTAGCGTTAGTTCCTGTGAAACACGTGTGTCGAGGTCAAACACAAAAAAAAAGGTAAAATGAAAGCAAGAACAAACCAAAAAATAACAAGAGTTCCTTGTCATACTGATGATACACAAAGAGAGGTACAAACCCTGTGGTAATGAAACACATTTTTGTATGATGAGAGCTTCTTTAATAATTGTATCTAGACACATTCAAGACCGAATATCAAGACATGCTGACATATGAAATAATTGTATGCGTTAAATTAACAGTGTTCGTACCTTTCAATTGACTACGAAGATTAATGGCGTCCAATTTCCTATTGTAGGTACACATTATATAATTTATACTCATAATTAAATTGAATTAAAGGAGTTAAGGACATTTAGGCTAAACGTTTATGTACAACGATATTAGTCTTTATTAAATTTTATATATTTGAGTATAATGTAGGTCTGATAAAATACTGTAGATAAAGTAAAGGTAAACTTGTCCTGCTATAAAAAAAAAATTATGACACAAAATCTCAAGGACAGAAATATGAGAAAACATCTAACCATCGTATATCAATAACAAATATGATATTTTAAAAATATTTTATATAAGCATTTATCGCCCCTCCAACAGCGATGATTTAATTTAACATTTCTTAGAGTACTTTGTTAACTCTTCGTGTGAACTGATGAGGTCAAACAAACAACAATATACTGTCAAAGCAGAAATCTTCGCGGAGGATTTATTTTCGTTTATTTTGTGGAAAGAATATATCCACAAAATTAAAACCCCCACGAAAATTTAACCTCCATATAATACCACTTACATTTAAGGGAAACCACGAAAATAAATCCCCATGAAATCTTATAGAGAGACAAAACCACGAAATGTTAACCCCACGAAAATTATTGTTTCTACAGTATACAAATTGGTTCCTTTAGATTTGCAAAATTGATTCATTTGTTAACCATAGTATGTTTCATTAGATTTTTGATCAGATTGTCCTTTTATTTAATACTAATGAATAAATCTATATGCAATACTTATTCGTAAACTCTAACAAACATAACATATATATATATAACAAGTATGAACTCGACAACTTTTAACATTGGCCAAATGTCAGAGATCGATTTGCGATAATATAAAATATTTTCAAGTATTTAACGCACTTTCAGTAGTGATGAGTTAATTTAACATGTCCGAAAGTACTTATTAACTCCACTTGTGTTCTGCAGATGTCAAACATAAACATTCTTCGACTTTCAAGATTGTTTATTATATATTTATAGTGTATAATATTTATAAATTAATATAAATAAGCTGGTCGTTGTAGGGTATTATTCAATAGCTATAATTTTGCGTCAACAGTTCAAACTACAACATGATCACCATTACAATGTTTAGATAAATCACCGCCTATAATGTCTCCTTAAAAAGGATTTCAAAGATCAAATAGAGTCACGTTCTGGTTTCAACGATACATACAAGTTCCTGTGAGACACGTATATAGTTGTCATACACTCTTGCCTTAACATCTAAATGAGGAAAAACAATAATGGCAGGGGGAAAAAAACAATAAACAAAAACAAATATAAACATAAAAGTAAAAAACAAACAGAAATAACACGATTTTTCTATCTGACTGATGATACACAAACAGCAGTATCGATCATTATGTGATGAAAAAACATATGCACGAAAGAAGAATCTTTTATTATCTTAACCAGATACATTACAGACCGAATATTTGGATATGCAAACATATAGCAAATGTAGACAGGGTTAATGTGTCCTGCTATAACAAAAAATCATGGACCACATTATGACACAACAAAATATGAACTCGACAACTAATAACCTTAGACAATTACCCATAGCGATGATTTAATTTGGCATTTTTTAAAGTAATGTTCATCTCTACTGAACGGTTGACGCCGTACAAAACAAAATGGTTTGATCGATTAGATTTGCTAAAACGGATACACTTTTTACTATAATATATACATATATTCTGGATTATCATCGGTTCAAGGACATCATTCGAAAATATAAATCAACATGCAGACATCTTATACATTCAGGTATTTCACATTTAATCTTGTTTTTATAATATTATATACAAAGCAAAAAACTGTCGACATTCACCTAAAAAGCTAATCAAACCTTTAAACAGACTTATTCAAAAGGGATATAGTTATGATAATGTTGTCAGGTCATTAAAGATGGCATATTTTGGTATTAGTATTGATTCACTCATATAAGCTTTTTTCCACGGAAATGAACACATTTATTCTAAAACCAGTTCTTGGCATTATACGAGTTATGTATTTCTCGTATATTTTATGATGATATGATACTAAACCCCTGACGGGGGGAATGTGCTTGATTTTCAATCACTTTAATTGAGGTCTGGAGCTGGCATGTCAGTATCTGCTATTAGTCCTGTGATCATTTATGTTTCATTTTCATTTTGCTTAGTTTATTTTGTACCTATTCTGACATCGGACTCAGACTGAGCTCTATGTGTTTGTTTATGTTTAATCCCACCACATTTTTGGGCCTGTCCAAAGTCAGGAACCTCTGGTCTTTGCTAGTCTTGTATGTTTTTTTTATTTTAGTTAATTTTTATGTTTTGGAGATTAGTATTACGTCCATTTTCATTGAACTAGTACATATTTTTGTTTAGGGGCCAGTTGAAGCCCGCCTCCGGGTGCGGGTCTTTTTTTCCGCTGTGTTGACGACCCATTAGCAGCCTTCGGTTGCTTTCTGTTCTTTGGTCGGGTTATTGTTTCTTTTACACATTCCTAATTTCCGTTCTGAATTTTATATATTTTAAGGAGATTATCAAATTTTCATTACAAGTAAATACATAAAAGTTAGTTTAAGTAGTACTCTTTTATCCTAGGGCACCATATCAGATTAAATGTGTCAAGCTTATTTAAGGGGTTTTGATACCTTAAATTTAACGAAAAAGTTTAAAATTGTTGTGTACTCGAATGGCTAAGTTTCACTTTAAAACCTGTGTACATAAACTCTCTTTTTAACATAAAACGTGTTTTATTCCTTTTGCAACATTGTTCATGAAATGTACTGCTATTGAATTATTGTTTTCCAATATTCTTAATCGTTTATGTAGTGACCTTAACATGACATCTATCGTTATGATTTCGGCAACCGCATAGTGAAGAAAAAGGGGCAACAAGTAATTAAGGATATGTTGAAAAATTCAACTTCATTTGCACTTTGGTGGATAGTTGTCTCATAGGCAATCATGCCACATCTCCTTATTCATAAATATATACTACACTACGTCTGTGTATGTTCATTATAGTTATTTCTAATATGAATTGTATATATAATATATATATATATATATATATAAATCAGGAGATGTGGTATTATAGCTAAAAATACAACTACCAACCAACGGTAAAATAAAAAGGTTATACGGAAAGATAGACAACCATACGGCCTTCAAGAATGATAAAACTAACACCGTATATTCGGCTTTAAAAGCCCCGACATGAAACAATTTAGTTGGGAAAAACAAACCGCTTAATTTATGACTAAACAATTTTCGAAAATCAAATACGACAGACATGAAAAAACAACATCCACTCAATAACAGGCTCCTGACTTTGGAGAGGCAGAGAAAGAATGCGGCGGGGTAAAACATGTTTGTAAGCGTTTAATCATATTCTAACATGGGACAGTGGTGTTACAACACAACATAATAACACAATATACACATTAGTTGAAAGGGGCTTATTACGATACAAAGTAGAATAAGATAACAAAAAGACACATAGACCGGACGTGGCAAGATATTAAAACATTCCCAACATCGCGATAGACACAGCGTAGAGGTCTGATAGTAATCGCAGTTACTAACAGCTAGTTCAAAGCAAACAATAACTAATAAACAATCGTGTATGCAAGACTAAAATATAAATCAGTATACAACCATCATCCAATTGATTTAGTCAAAAAACGTCATTAACAGTCAGAGAAAACATGATATTGTGCATTATCGAAATATAGATATCGAGAAACATTTAAAAAATTGTTTACACTACAAAAAACTCCACTGTTCTATGTTTAATATAAAATTTAATGATAAGTTTATTGGTAAAAGTTAAAGATTCCGTTAAAAAGAAATGAGAGATAAGTATTATTTAATAACAATTTTAAATGTCACATAGATAAACGTTTTAGCTTCTGAGATCAAAATAAGTTCCTGTGATACACGTGTGTCGAGGTCAAACATTTTTGTCTAAACAACAAACAAAATGAAAAACCAAAAAAAACAAAATCAATATTAATAAGTCCCTATCTTACTTATGATCCATGAACAATGATAACATCGACTTTTGATATCATGCATGTTATACCTTTCTATATCCAAATGTTCGGTCTTGAATGTGTCTTAGCAAAATTGTTCCAGAAATTCCTATAGTGCATATCCTTTTATATTACATAACCAAAAATGAACTTGACAACTGATAACCTTAACCAATTGTCAGAGTTTTATATAAAATATTATACAATTATTAAACACAATATCTACGGCGATAATTTTAATAAACAATTCTGAAAGTACCTTATAACTCTACTTGTTGACTGTTGACGTCAACCATGAAAATTATAAAACATTTTGTATCATGGTATATCTTGATTTTTTAATGGATTGTCTCAATTTATTGTACCATTGAGTTAATCTAAATCCGTACAAAGCCATGTAGTCTCCTTTTTTTCCCGTCTTTTCCCTTGAATGGTATGACATATTTGCTGCCTGATATTTAGAATTATCATTGCATATGTTTTCATTTTTGTCATATAGCTGCTACAGTTCGAACTCATTATTTAACGGAGTATATGTCTATTTGGCAATGATTTATCCAACTATTTCGATGTCTTCAATCTTCACTGCTTCGACGATCCACCTTACTGAAACACACATTCCTTATTATCTAAATTATAGATATTTAAAAATTGATAAAAATAGAAGTACAGGTTGTATTATCCAGAACTAACCGATCTTCAAAATTGGAGTATGTTTAGTTTACACATATACAATTTCAATGCATCTCCTTTGAACTATTGTTCTGTTGTGAATGACATTGTCAAGTTATCGCAGAAAGAAACGTAGACATTTTCTAAAGATGTATTTCTTTTATTATAGCTCTAAAGTTATCTAGTGAATAGAAGCAACATATAGATGAGTGTCCTACATTATTATTTAGTTTTAATTATTTGTTTTTTTCATGAGTTTCAGTATGCTTGCATCATCATGTTTTGAAATCTTCTACTAACAGCCGGAAGACTGAAACTATTTCTCCAGTAGTGGTAACTACAACCACTGGTTTAACACAACGGCCGCTGTTTATGAAATATGTTTAAATTTTTGGAAGAAGCATAATAACTGCCATTTCTTTTTATATATAAACAAGTATTGCGGGATCTGTTGACAAAGTAAATTATCAAATTACTTTGCAGTTTGAATGCATATTAATTGTTTGTTATCTTGTTAATGTTGTAACGTGATTGAATCTTCAATTGGGATTTACCAAGTAAGCCATAAGAGCAAATAATATAAACAGCATTCCTGGTTGATGGTTTGTCTTTACACTGTAAATTTATTTAAAGTCTTCGATTTGTATCATTTGCTTTGTATCTTATGGATACATCTAGAGAAGACACCATACAGACCTTCCAAAATAATCAGTTATTTAAGAACAGACAACATCATGCATTTTGTGTCATGGTCAAAAAGAGAGAGAAAAAACAAGAGACGACAATCAACAATCACAAAAAGGTACACACAAAACTAAAGTTCGATATAGACGAACCCCACCCAAAACCGGGGATGTGTAGGATAGGTTAGCAGTTATTACTTCACTAATGTTGTTCCTGCATGTAAATCTTGTGATAAGTCGCACAACAGAGTGAAATAACACGAAATTATTGTTACGTTAAAAGGTCTGAAATGTTATACATGAACTGTAAATGACCACACTTAACATTTTTCAGAAAATTTTAGAGAACTACAAAAAGTAAAAAGAAAATGCAAGATATCTAAAAATTACTAGATAAGTAAAGCTAGCTGCTGCAAAAATGGAGGTTTCATATTCATAATAATTATAGGTCTGGCTAGATATGTTCTAATATTTAATGCCGAGAAAGGTTACGTGCACTGCTGTTTAAGAACATCTGCACTAGCAATATGTTAAGCTTGTTTTATAATTTTGGACAGTGATGGAATATAAAGTAGGTTATTTTTTGGATAATATACTGTTGACATGAAAGGAGTGTCTAGACGAAACTCGCGTCTGGTGTATTAAATTATAACCCTGGTACCTTTGATAACTAGTGTCATGAAATATTTATGATCACATATGATTACAAAATTTCAAGGACATACAGATAAGAAAACATCGGACCATCATAAAAACTTATGACATTAACAAAAATGAACTTAACAACTGATAATCTCAACCAATTGTCAGTCTGGAGTTTTATTTAAAATATTATTAAACGCAATATCAACGGCGATAATTTTAATTACCAATTCTGAAAGTACCTTATAACTCTACGTGTGGACTGTTGACGTCAACCATGAAAATTATACAACATTTTTTATCATAGTATATCTTGATTTGTCAATAGATTGTCTCAATTTATGATACCAATAAGTTACTCTAAAATAGTGCATGTAGTTTTCTTTTTTCCGTCTGATCTTCAGAGTTATCATTGCATATGTTTACCATTTATTTTATAAAGCTGCCACAGTTCGAACACAGTGTCTAACATAATAGATGTCTATTTTGCATTGGTTTATCCAAATATTTCGATGTCGTCAATCTTCACTGCTTCGAGGGTCCACTTTACTGAAACACACATTCCGTTAAAGGTATTGATTTTAAAGATTGATAAAAATTAACCGTATTATCCAGAACTTACGGATCTTCAACATTGGAGAATTTTAACGCTAAAATTTCAATGCATCTCTTTTGAACTGTTTTGCAGTTGTGATAGACGTCGTCAAGTAATTGCAGAAAGAAACGTGGACATTTTCTAAATATGTATTGCCTTTTTTTTCAAAATTATATAGTAAACAGAAATAACATATAGTTGAGTGTCCTACTTCAGTTAATACATTTAACTATAATATGTACCATGAAGTACAGGTTAAATATATGCAGGAATACAATTTACTAACTCGATCATTATTCTGACAGGAGTCGGAAAACACACATTATATATTGCCCCCATAACAGTGTTACACTTTACTACTATTTCAATTTTGTTTTATAAACTAGTAAGACATTGTAACTTTTTTTTAAATGATAGTTTTAGGTACATTTGTATTCGATTTTCACAAATTACGACCGAGATTAGAGTCCTATTATATCCAAATTAAAAGGTATGTTTGAAAAAAGATTGTATGTGCAAGTTATATTCATGACAGTAGGAATGTCTTCTACATGTACCTCTCTTAAACCAAAGTTGGCAAAGCATATATCACCGTTTTCCATCCATTCCTTGATTTGCACTACATTTGTTTTTTCATGGGTTTCAGTATGATTGCATCATCATGTTTTGAAACTTCTACTAACAGCCCGAAGATTGAAACTATCTGTCCAGTAGTGGTAACTAAACCACTGGTTTATCTAACGACCGCTGCTTGTTAAACATGTTTAACCTTTTTAAAATAGTACAATTGCCATTTCGTTTTATATAAACACAAGTATTGCGGGATTTGTTATAACGTGATTGAATCCTCAATTGAGGTTTACAAAGTAAGCCATAAGAGCAAATCATATAAACAGCACACATGATTAATGGTTTGTCTTTACACTGTAAATTTATTTAAAATCTTCGACTTGTACCATTTGCTTTGTATCTTATAAATACATCTAGAGAAGAAACGATACAGGCATTCCAAAATATCTAGTCATTTAAGAACAGACGACATAATGGCCAAAACGAGAAAGAAAAAAAAAGAGCCGACAAACAACAATTACAAAAAATTACACACAAAACTAAAGGTCGATAAAGACGAACCTCATCCATACCGGAGATGTGTAGGATAAGTAAGCTGTTCTTACTTCAATACTATTGTTCCTGTAAGTAAATCTTGTGATAAGTCGTACAAAAGAGTGACATAGCTCGGTATTATTGTTACGGCAAGTGGTCAGCAATTTTATATATTGCGGGATTTGTTATAACGTGATTGAATCCTCAATTGAGGTTTACAAAGTAAGCCATAAGAGCAAATCATATAAACAGCACACATGATTAATGGTTTGTCTTTACACTGTAAATTTATTTAAAATCTTCGACTTGTACCATTTGCTTTGTATCTTATAAATACATCTAGAGAAGAAACGATACAGGCATTCCAAAATATCTAGTCATTTAAGAACAGACGACATAATGGCCAAAACGAGAAAGAAAAAAAAAAATATAGGTCTTGTGTGGACAAAATACACTTCTGGCGTATTAAAATTTTGAACTTGTTGCCTTTTGTTGGCTGTTGTTCGTGTGATTCTTTGTCAATTGTGTTCTCCAATTTATTTATATTGTAGTCCTGTGTTGTCATTTTGATGTTATATTTCACATGGCCATAAAAGTGCGAGGTTTGGCATGCCACAAAACCAGGTTCAACCCACCATTTTTTCCTTTAAAAATGCCCTGTACCAAGTCAGGAATATGGTCATTGTTATATTATAGTTCGTTTCTGTGTGTATTACATTATAACGTTGTGTCGTTTGTTTTCTCTTATTTTTGAGTGTAAATTCACATTGCGATAAGACGTGTCACGGTACTTGTCTATCCCAAATTCATGTATTTGGTTTTGATGTTATATATATATGTTATATTTGTTATTCTCGTGGGATTTTGTCTATATGTGTTACATTTTAGTGTTATGTCGTTATTCTCCTCTTATATTTAATGCGTTTCCCTCGGTTTTAGTTTGTTATCCCGATTTTGTTTTTTGTCCATGGATTTATGAGTTTTGAACAGCGGTATACTACTGTTGCCTTTATTTATACCAAAACTATAAATGAGCACACTTAACATTTTTAACAAAATTTTAGAGAAATACGAAATGTAAGCCGAAAATGACAGATATCTAAACATTTCTAGATAAGTTTATCTAGCTGCTGCAATAGTGGAGATTTTAAATTTATTATAAGTATAGGCCTGGCTAGACATATACTATTATTTATGTTATGTGCACTGTTGTTCAAGAACATCTGCTACTAGAAATATTTTAAGCTTGTTTGATAATTTTGGACAGTGATGAAATTTGTCCAATATAAACACATGTTTTAAATCATTTGTAGGGTAACGTGACATTATACATGACTAGAACACACCCGCGAGCTCTGTGACTGAACTAAAGTACCAACGCCTTTTTTTGAATTGTATTCGTATTATCATCTGATACAGATCATACAGTCATGATGATTATAAGATGCACATTTTTCTCTGCTTTCGAAATATTTGTGTTTGAACCCGTCCTGTTTTCTTTTACTACTACCGGAAATATTGTTTCATGCCGATGAGAGCGGACATGAACATTTTTACTAGGGGGATCCTTCAACAACTTTGAAATTGCTTTTTCAAATTTGTTTCATGAATAAATCTTATTATCCGTACATTGTATATTTTACCCTTGCGAATTTGAAGCTTCCAATTTATTTGATGTCTGAAGGTTTTAGCTGTTTTCCTAATTGTTCGGTAGTTATTTCCTTTATCGTAGGATTTTTGTCTTTCCTATACCAGGAAAACAGCTTGACGATTAGTGGTATCGTTTGGGATCTGGAGTGACTTGTCTCTTATTTTGTATATAATGTTTTTTTTTTTTATATTTTGCATTTTTTATACTTTGAGGATTAGCGAATGTTGTGAGTGTGTGTTCTTATGCTTAATTGCATAGTAGTAATTGTTTTGTGGAAGGTTAACTTTCTGGTAGTAAGACCCATTACGGCAACGATGTGAAACTGGGTAGGCAAATGCTTTCATAAAATTGTACCAATACAGAACATGCAGACATATATGTGACATATACTATTGGTATTGGTATCGGATTCGACTTGGAACTTGTTAATTATTGGTAATTTGATTATGTGAAAAACAAAAGGGCTTGAAATGGCGTAATGTTTAATCAACACCATTGTCATATATTAGTTACATATACAGTTAATTCTTTGATTCGTAGTTTTTACGTCATGCCGTCCTACAATTTGGATCTCGTTATTTTAAAAGTATAGACACTGCATGAAAAA